>CM028233.1:19542983-22042983 GCA_016432845.1 Psidium guajava | reverse complement strand
AGAATACAAGTTAAGAAACCATATTGTTCCACATAGACTTGGTGATTCTTCAAGCATCGTAATGAATACTTGGCGATTCTTTAGGGCTGGGAGCTACCCCATGAGCAAATGTGTTATGCAGTACCACTTTATTTAAATAGGAACAGGAACAAAATCGACTTTTTTCTTTTGATTCTTTTTGGAAGCACGAGGCCATTCTCCTATTGTTTCATCTACTGAATAACCCTTTTGGGCAGGAACAAATAATAATGAATTAAAGCTGAATTTTTTGTAGTTGTACAGCACATATTCAGTTCAATGCAAAATATTGATTCTCCATCAGAGTACATTCTGGTAATTATTATTTCTTTAATGGAGATGTAGATTCGCATGGATACACCATCTGGCCTTAAAGATTCAATTCCTGCTTGGATCAAGTTCTCCGTACAAGCTCCCGGTGAAATTCCATACAATGGGATATACTACGATCCCCCAGATGAGGTATGAGGAGGGCTCTCTTTTGTTGGTGGGAATCTTATTTACTTTTCTTATTGCATTATTCATTTATTGAAGTAATATATATCAAATCAAAGGGATGGATGACCTCTTCTCCTAGTCTTTTGGAAGTCATTGTTTTCTGTTTGGTGGAATAACTTTGGCATGCCAATCTCACTATTAGAATTTGAGAATTCTACTACATTGCATGATGTAGTTAGCATCATTTAGTAACGTTTCATATCTTTTTTTTCCCTCTCTTTCATGCGAAAGAATAATCAATATTAGCACGTCTATCCTGTAAATGTATCTTGCGATGAACTAGCTCTTTTTAGACCAAATTATACAGTGTTGACCAATCTAGCTTTCTAGTAAGGTTCCGTTTGTTTCGCGGACGAAGTGATGTTTTTGAAAATTGTTTTCTGGAAAGTCATTTTAATATTTTCCGGTGTTTGATTGAGACCTGAAAAACGATGGAAAATATTTTCTATTTTTTGGTAAGAAAACTATAATTTAATTTGCCATGTCATCAATTGGCTGGAAATTGTTGACGAGGATGCTGGCCGTCCTAAGTGGTACAGGTGGACGCCGGCCATCCTATGTGGTATGGTGGATGTTAACTTGACAATTATGTAAAATTTTATGAAAAAATTTCAGGATTTTTTTAATATTTTTTTTTATTTTTATTTTTATTTTATTTTTTTCTATTCTTTCTTTTTCCTTTTCCTTCTTCCTTCTTCCTCTGCCGTGATCGGCCAGTGACAGCCATATGTGAGCCTCAAGCCTCTCCGGCCTTTGGCGAGACGCTCGCGGACTTGCTTTTGTGGCCTGTTGCTGGCCTTCAGTGAGGCCCGGCGACCAGCGGAGGATGAAGGAAAATGGAAAAAGAAAGAAAAGAGAAGAAAAAAAAAATAAAAAGGAAATTAAAAACAATTAAAAGCTTGAAAAGAAGTTTAAAAATTTTAGCTTTAATGAATTCAGGCATGGCCTGAGCATAGTTTTGGTGCAAGAACAAGCAATGGGGTTCCCATGCCCAAGTGCATAGTTTTTTGTCCAAGGCCGGAAAAATAAGTTTTTAAAGAGGAAATTATTTTTCTGAATTTAAGCTTAGTTAGGAAAATGTTTTCCTAGTTGGACAATGTTTTCCTAACTAAGCTTAAATTCAAGAAAACATTTTCCATTGACTAGGAAAACATTTTATGTTGACTCATTTTCCTAAGCAATCCAATCGCGGGAAAATGTTTTCCATGAAACAAATGGAACCTAAGTGAATGTCTTTTCTCCTCCAGGGCTCTAATATTGTTTTCTTTCATATAAATAAGTATCTGGGGTTGATGCAGATAACTTTTCTTATGTTAGCCAGTCTTTGGATCATCCCATGTTACTATCTCTGAAAACCAGGGACCACTCTTACCTACCGGTTGTCAAATAAGCAGCAGGGACAGCATACTTAGGTGCAGAAGTACAATAGCTCGCCTACACACGACCTGAGTCTGACAGGCTGTCCTAGTCGTCTCTGGCTGGAATAGAATGCAAAATTTATCCTGAACTGAAGCTCTATTCACTAGGGTAATCTTTACTTATCATTTTGCAGATTATTCGTTGTCAAATCATTCTGCTGTGGAAATTTCCACACGTAAAAAGAGCTAGTTCAGGGACTTAAGTTTCCATACTTGGTTTTTTAGTGGAAAGTTGTCTGCTTCCCATTGAAAATCTTTAGACAGGCTGTGATGAGATAATCATATATTCTTTCATAAAGTGATCTTCCCAAGAGCACTTGAGGTTTTCGGGTCTTAAGATGATTGAGGGATACTTTGTGTTGCTCACTGAAGCTACTTTTTAGTTATACTTTGTTCCGTCCCACTCTGTAGGCTCTGTCAGTAGCATATTCCGTCTTTTACCTCCCTAGTTATCTATGGTTGGGCGGGTGGGAACATCTTTATTTCTTGAATACCTGAAAGGTAATGTGAATGGGATAATTGTTGTGAATCTGTAGGTGACTAGGAAATGCAAAATCAGATGACTAGCAAATGCAAAATTGATCATGCTGGATACGGATCTCTCAATATAAGCAAAAATACTGCAAGATTCAAAACAATGTATTCGGTTGATGTGATCCTGTACTTGCAAAGTCAAGTCATTACTAGTTTGTGTTTATCTGCAGAGGTAACAGTAAATTTGAAATTATCTTCACAGATGAAGTATGTTTTCAAGCACCCCGGACCAAAGAGGCCAAATTCACTTAGGATCTATGAATCGCATGTTGGAATGAGCAGCACGGTGAATATCTTCTTTCAATCTCTCTCTTGAGCCTAGAGTGCCTTTGTTTTTTTCTTTTTTTTGCGCTCGTGTGCTGATGTTTTTTTTTTCTTTGTGCGCGTATGCTGATTTGTACTTTTTTCTCCTCATGACTAGCATAGTGGAGTTGTGACAATTTCCATTTAGTCATTTCTTGTGGCATGATGCATTCAAAAATAGATCAGTCTAGGAGTGATGCAACTATAGTTAATTGGTGCATCCTTGATGCCAGTTCCTTCAATTGTTTTGTTTATGTCTATGGCTTATGGACTTAAGAGTAAACTTGTGCATGGTAATTGCTTCCAATGGCTTATTCTTTGTAGCAAACAATATCTTGTTTGGTTTCTTATTAACAAAATCCAAGTAGCTTTATTTCTATCATAGGCATGCCAATTTTCTTAAACTTCAAAGATCTGTCCTGTTTCTTCTTTAAGAATACAATTCAATGTTGCGCATATATAGCGATTGAGAATGATCTCAATCCTTCTAGGGTTCTTTCTTGTTTTCCATAGCGAGACCTTTCTCTCTGCCTTTACTACTCTTCACCGTGGATCAGTTCTATGGCTTGATGCAGGAGCCAGTAATTAATACTTACGCCAACTTCAGAGATGAAGTTCTTCCTCGTATTAAAAGACTTGGTTACAATGCAGTTCAGATCATGGCGATTCAAGAGCATTCATATTATGCAAGTTTTGGGTAAATTGCTTGTCTCCTGGAATTTGCCAAATATATTGTTATTCTATGGTTAATTTCTGAATGAAATCTACTGTGCAGCACATAAATGGCAGGTTGCCAATCATGTTTGATTTTTGTTCACTGTTATTCCAACTCTTTCTGTTGCAGGTATCATGTCACAAACTTCTTTGCTCCTAGCAGCCGTTTTGGAACCCCTGATGATCTCAAATCTCTAATAGATAAAGCCCATGAGCTGGGTCTCCTTGTTCTCATGGACATTGTCCACAGGTATCTTGGGAATTTTGGTTTCATTGCATTGGGTAGGATGATGGTTTATTTAGAATCTCAGAATTGTGATTTATGATCAGTACAATTACATTTATGATCTGTGCGGTACACTAACGAGATAATTTAAAAAGCTTCGTCATTTTTTAAGTCGAATTTAAAACAAGATGAAACATGAAGCATGCAAGAACTGTTCTCTGAAAGAAAATGTGTGGTTGTGATTACTAGGTGAATCTGTCTCAATGAAACTGCAATTTGATTCAACTGTACTGGGTGCAATTTCATTTCTGCACTTATATTTCTAAGTAATGTTGAAGTCCATCAGATTTTCAATTGTATGACATGAAATAGGCTGATAGCGATTGCAGTAGTTTAATCTCTGTGATTTTGGATAAGAGAGAGTGGTAAATTGACCTTTATTGTCGAATACGGGACAAATCTGTACATTGTTGACACCCTTAGCATTGCAAGTGAATCTGCTCTATAGTAATGATGTCGTCATTTCTGAATGCACTTCTCTTTGCCACATCAGTCTCTTCATTATCCTCTTTCATATCATCTGCCAGATGTCTTTCTCTCTCATCTTATAATATTGAGTTGTTTTACTTTGCGATATACTTTGATACTGCTCCTTTTATACTATCTCTGCTTACTTGTTTTATTGCCTACAGCCATGCATCAAATAATGTGTTAGATGGGTTGAATATGTTCGATGGAACGGATAGTCATTATTTCCACTCTGGGTCACGAGGTTATCATTGGATGTGGGATTCTCGCCTTTTCAATTATGGAAGCTGGGAGGTATGTTCCCCTGTGCGACCTTGTAGTGAATAAGTATTATTAGTACAAACTGGATTTCACTCTGATTCTGGCATGTGTTGCGTCTACTCTTCTCCCTTCTCCTGCCCTCTTCCCTCACTCATTTTCCTTTGCCTCATGGGAGACATCTTCTTAGAAGAAGAGATCTTGCACCTAATAACATTAAATCCCTTTTGATCTAGGTATTGAGGTATCTCCTTTCAAATGCAAGATGGTGGCTTGAGGAATACAGATTTGATGGTTTTAGGTTTGACGGCGTGACATCAATGATGTATACTCACCATGGTTTGCAGGTAACATCCTGATTTTACAGTAATCAGTAATCATATTAATTATGTACGGGCACTACGTGAAAATTTTGACCCAAAATTATTCATTAGTTGGGAAAAGCTATATGCACAAAAGGCTAATTGAAACTGCATATTTACGTGATGTTATATATGCTTTGAAGTATATGCAAGCTACTTGTATTCTACAGCACAACATAAAGCTTTTTAATCTAGTTTGAAGTTTAAGGCTACTCTCTTTCACTGAGCATTTCCTGTATGGTCCCTTGGAGAAGTCGTGGTGTTGAGATGAAAGCCATCGACTTGAGTTGAGCCGCTTTACCTCCAGGCGAGCTTGACTCTACTCAAAACCTCATGCTCAAAGCTCAACTTAAGCTCGATCAAGTATCAATAACTGTGCTGAAGTACGAGTCAAGAATTAACTAAGCTCAAACTTGAGTCGTACAATGTAAAAGTGGAGTCACAAAATGCTTTTGATGCATAGATCAAACAATCCCTCATTAAAGATACCTTTAAATCTGTTTCTTCTGGCTTTTATTCCCTCCCGAATTTTGAAACAAAGTATATCAAGCGGTCCAATAGCTGGCTGAGAAAAGATAATACCAAAGCCGAACGATGTATCTTCTTTCCTATTTGCTTTATGAGTAAGCCAACTGTTTGGATTGTAATATTTTCATATCGATTGATAGATATTGACAGAGTTCTAGGTAAACAAATCCTCCATGTCAACACTCGAACAATTTGAGAGGTTTTAGGTATTTGAAAATTTCTAATGCAACCAGAAAAAATGCAAAAGCCAAAAGTAAATAAAATAAGTCACTCCAAAAGGACCCGTCAGATGAATGGAAACTTAAGACAACCCCATTTTTAAGTGACCACCAAAAGTGAGACTTTTATGTGATAGGTGATTTCCAACTTGCACCACTTTGCCTGCGTTACTATGTATCTAGGCAACAGGCCCATGTTTATGGATATGACATTGGTATGGTGTGGGTGTGGGCATGGGACAGTTCATCTCAAGTTGGAAAATTGGTTATTGCAAAAATACTGTGAGCCTAAGTCACCATAGAGTACCTTAGCCAAACTTAGAATTAGGAAAGTAAATCCAAGTATGGCTTGATCGGAAATGGCTTTAGATTTTCCATTGTGAGGCAGCCCATAATATGGATCCAATCTTGGGTCTATGAAGGACTCACTGTTTAACCAAAAATATGACAAGGCGATAATATTGGTTGTATACCGCCTGCTTCACTACCATAGGAAAAATAAATCAGAGAAGTCACCTTGAAAATGTTTTCTCAATTTCTTGATGATACATACATTTTTGAAGTTTAAGCATGGCTGAGACTCGAACTTAAGAAGGCTCGGGGCAATTTTCTTAAGTGGGCTGCATTTGACCTCAGCTGTAAATCAACTATAACAAGCGTGATGCTTATGTTTCCTTCTATGGTTTCATTGAAATCATTTTCCATTTACTAAAATCTATCTTGCATTTTTGCTCTTTGTATATTTACTTTGATGTGATGTAACAGTTTATTTTTTGTCATTCAGTTCACCCTTGCTTCCTTGTAGTGAAGCACAATATCCTAATGATTTGGGATTTTCCAGGTAGCATTTACTGGAAATTACAAGGAGTACTTTGGATTTGCCACTGATGTGGATGCTGTGGTTTATCTGATGCTTGTGAATGATCTCATTCATGGGCTTTTCCCCGAGGCTGTTGCTATTGGAGAAGATGTATGTATTCTCTCCTGCTCTACAATTTTTTTTCCTCTCAACTGACGCTTCTCCAGCTTAGCAAGCAAAGCAGCATGAAATCATTGTCGGTGACCGTTTGGATTCTGATTCACATAGGCTTTATTGTGTGATCCATGCACCCTGAAGAATCGGACGATTTGTATATGCTACATTCTCGTCCCCTTTATAGTATCTTCTTTTCCTTTAGTTGCTGTTGGATCAAAACTGCCATTTAATTGTGGTACCTATTAGCTCCAATAATATTGTCATGTGTTCATAATGGGGAACCCACTATTTTACATGCATTGCCCTAAGGAATTAGCTGTTGAAAAGAGTGAAGAACATAAAAATTGTAAAATCACCATCAATTTGATAGCTCTAGGTCAGTGCTAACTCTTCTATCATTCTAGCATGGTTGCAAACCTGCTTTAGTTTGTTAAGAAAGTGCAAAACTTATGATAGTTGGATTCAGTTGGTGAAAGCTTCTTAGCGATCTAATTGCCCGACTGAAGTATTATCTCCAATGGTTTATTATATGCAAACCACATACAATATTTTTGTTTTTGAATTTGCACCTGAATCTAGTCCAAGTCCTGGTTTTACCTCCCTCGATATATGCTGATTTATGATGTTGGGACCATCCTCAGCCAGGTGTCTTCTCTTGAGATGGTGAGACAATCTGAGAAGCTATCTTAACACACCAGAAGCTAATGTCTCTGGCAACTTGAATGACTGACTGTCAAAGACATTGATATGGAAGAACAGTTACATAGTATATGGTAGTTGTTGGAAGTTCTTCAGATACAGTTGCTAAGCATTGGGGATGTTAATCCTAATTCCTAAAGAGAAACCTTCTCAAGAGGTGCTTGGAGGATTGAGAATGACGTGTTAAATTATCAGCTGAAGAAATTTTCTTCAGAAGCTTAGCTTTCTGTTCCATTATTATGGTTTTTGTGAGATGAATATTAAAGATGATGAAACTTGACCTCTTTGAAGTTACAGACTGAAACCCTGCCAGTGTTAAGATACACAACAAAGTAATAATGATAGTAACACTAATAATTGCATGAAGTTAGATGTATGGAATATTGGTTGCACTTTAAGAGTTTTGCATCCAAGTTCAATGTTGAAAAGCTCTTCAAAGTGGTGATTTTACATTGTTTCTTTGGAACTCTATAACCAGATCTATACTGGAATATCACTGTGAGAAACTATTTTCAGCTTTTACTTGGCTTTTGTTTGTTGGTTGGTCAATGAAGCACTGAGTTACTGAATTTTAAACTCATCTTGGTTGACTGTCTTACAGGTCAGTGGAATGCCAACTTTCTGCATTCCTGTCCAGGATGGGGGTGTGGGATTTGATTATCGCTTGCAGATGGCAATAGCTGATAAATGGATTGAAATTCTCAAGTATGTTGCTATCTTCTTTTTGAACCTATAATTGCATGTGCGCACAATAATGCACATGCAGACGCTAAAGTCATTTGCATGAGTATCTAGTCCATACACGGGAAGTGGAAATTTTTTGACAAGACGATAGTCGAATTTGCTTGACAAATATGTAGGGGGTAAGGCTCTATAATGGAAGTTAAAGTCAGCCTCTCAGATAAATTTCTTTTCATGGCATAGAGTTTACATATCAATACAAGGAGGTAAATGAAAGCATCTGAAGTAGAACAGGACATAATGCATAACACAGAAGGATATTAACCCACGAATACTGTAGTTTTTGTACTATGGAGGGTTGAGTTGACTGCCAACCATTTACTCATGTCCCATTCTTTAGTTCTTAATGAGGATGATATTGATCCAAAAACTTTTGGATTTATCTGACACGAGGGAGAAATATATGGGGGTAAACTTTTTCATTAACAGCGATCCTAGTAGAATGATGATTGGTGAATAAGAACAAAAAATTCCATATTCCTCTCCATGGTGGTTTGTATCTTACACAACATTAAGAATCTGGCTGAGACATCACAAGGTCAAGATAAAGTAAGTGAAGGGAAAAAAATGACGTGAGCATGTATTCTAAGTGTTTTCTTTAGGCCTAATTCCCTAAAAAACCCTTAACTTTAGGTCTATCCCAAATCTTCCCCCGAACTTTTTTTGTCTTAGAAAAAACCCGACTTTAGGTCCAATCCCAAGTCTGCCCCAAACTTTTTTTGTCTAAAAAAAAATACCCCAAAAAATTTATGTGCAGTCCCAAATCTGCCCAAATTTTGTTTTGTTTTAAAAAAACCACAAATTTCCAATGTATTTTCAAATCTATGCAGTGGTCTAGTCCTAACTTGATGTGGAAATGCCACATCAATAGAAACACCCACATTGGCAAAGTAATGGGCAATAGGTACAGATCAACGTGGCATTTCCACCCAATAAAGAAATTCTCCAAATGAAACCGTTCTAGGAGATGAAAATTATGGACGACTAATAGCAATATTTGGATAGAGGGCTAATGGAGCAAATTTGAGATTAGAGTAAAAATTGGTGATTTTTTCTTAGACAAAAAAGTTTGGGGTAGATTTGAGACTGAAACTAAAGTTGAGGGATTTTTCTAAGACAAAAAAAGTTCGGGGTAGATTTGGAACTTCACCTAAAGTTGGGGGTTTTGTAGGGAATTTGGAAGATTTTTTTTTTAGGCTAAAAAATGGTAAAGACATGGATCATGCTGTTCTGACTGCCAGCGTTTTTCTGCCATGGTGGTCAATAAAAATGTCCCCATGGGGATCGGCGTGTTTGGTTCTCCCCTGCCCTATTCACAACAGGGGGTTTTTTTCTATTTCTTTTTTTTTTTTAGTTGCGATTAGGTGAGGAGAGGAATGGTGACTCTCTCTAGCCCTGCCCTATGTACTTTATTCTTTCTTTTTTTTCCTTGATTTTATATTCTAAACAAGTTATACCTAATGTTTTGTGACCATACTTTATTACCATCACAAGGTTTACTCATTTCAAGAATGTCCTGAAGGCTAAACTTTTACTTCCACTTTGAGAAAATTTTGTCAAAATGGTTACTTTTTCTTAGATTTTGGGTGACCGATATTACTTAATCATTCATTTCAAGAGTGTCGTTTAAGCTAAAATTTTGTTTTTTGATACGATATAATCTCTACGAGAAGTTACTATATTTTTGTGAAAAATGTGAGTTGAGTAAAATTGACATAGGGTTTTTTTTTTTTGGGGGGGGGGGTGGGGGGTGGGCTTTGGTGGCTTGGTGTGGCAAGCACAGATCCTGGCTGCAGCCCGCTCCATTCAATTTGTGGTATCATTTATATGCATTTTTTTCCGTGTGTTCTGTTTTGGACCACACTGGCACCCTTTACCTGTTTATGATTTTTTTATTATCAGCATCACATTCCCTATTGTATGTTGCAACCGGATGATGAATGTTCTTTCCTTGTTTGAATGGCCTGATGAACAAATGGGTACTGAAAGAAATGCATTAACATGAATAAGAATTCTCGTCTTTGCTTTGCATTCTTCTGATAAAAAATTTCTTACAGAAAGAGAGATGAAGACTGGAGAATGCGTGACATTATTCACACGCTTACCAACAGAAGGTGGTTGGAAAAGTGTGTTGCCTATGCAGAGAGTCATGATCAAGCTCTGGTTGGTGATAAAACCATTGCTTTCTGGTTGATGGACAAGGTTAGACAAAATTTATCTAAGTTAGCCTACATTTGCACTGGTGACGGGTCCACAACTTCTGCTTCTTCTGTTTGGGCATTAAAATTCCTAGATAATATTTTTCATTTATTTTCTAAATGATTGATTGATTGATACTTATTCCGTCAAGTATTCTGATTCGACTTGATCTTATGCAAGTTATGTGGTGTTTAGAAACATTTACCAATTATATGTTGCCACCTATGCTTCTGATGCAAGTTCAGAGGGATTTCATGCTGAATATGCTTGTATAATTGTGCAAATGCTTTGTGCTTAAAAGTACTGATTTTGGACGCTAATTAGGTAGCTTCTCATGAACTCCATTTTTAATTATATTGGAAGCTTGAATGTACATGATTGACAGTGATGGATGAACATGCACATCTGATGATTCTTCATTCTCATGGTTTCTTTCCAGGATATGTACAATTTCATGGCACTGGATACCCCGCCAACTCCTGCTATAGATCGTGGAATAGCGTTACACAAGATGATCAGGCTCATTACTATGGGATTGGGGGGGGAGGGATATTTAAATTTCATGGGAAATGAATTTGGACATCCTGGTGAGTTGTCTTTCTGTCATAGATTTGACAATTATGTTCAAGGATGCTCTTTCTAACTGACGCCTGCTATACTTCTTTATGGTTCTGCAATAACAAGGGCTTGTTTCTTTTTCTTGAGTAGAATGGATTGACTTTCCAAGGGAAGGGAACGGTTTCAGTTATGATAAATGCCGGCGAAGATTCGATCTAGTAAGTTTCTTATCAGCCTCCAAACCAATATTTCCATGCTTATCAAGAATATATGTATCGGCAATTTCATGTAGAACAGCTTGTTATTCAACTCTAGTTATCAGTTGATATTGTGGACTACAGAATATAAGTAAGCCAAGAATAACTGGTGCCTGATTTTCTTGTTTTTGGTTGTTGGAAAGTCTTGCTGCAATTTCTGTACCTCATATGTCAGCGTCATTACTTTGTCATGTAGGTAAATTACTTTGTCATGTAGGTTGTTAGTGGAATAATCTTTCTTTATTGATGAGAATAAAGAGTATATATACATATCAAAATACCCTTGAAGACCATTATACCCTTAACACCCCCCCTCAAGCTGGAACATGAATATCAAGCATGCCCAGCTTGTTACAAATATACTCAATCCTACTACTCCCTAGAGATTTGGTGAAAATATCAGCTAGTTGTTCACCGGTATTAACATAACTAGTAGAAATGACTCTAGCCTGAAGTTTCTCACGAACAAAGTGGCAATCAACTTTGATATGCTTGGTACGCTCATAGAATACTAGATTTGAAGCAATATGGACTGCCGCTCAATTATCACACCACAACTCCATTGGCACAGGGTCTTTGAATCCAAGTTCAACTAATAACTGACACATCCAGACTAGCTCACAGGTAGCTTGAGCCATAGCTCTGTATTCTGATTCTGCACTTGATCTAGCCACAACGCTTTGCTTTTTACTCTTCCAAGATACTAGGTTACCTCCTACAAAGGTACAATATCCTAATGTAGACCTCCTATCTATAGGAGATCCTGTCCAATCAGCATCCGAAAACGCTTCCACCCTTTTGTGACCATGATCTTGATAAATGAGACCACGACCTGGAGCTTTCTTCAAGTATCTCAAAATTCTGATTACCGCATCCCAATGTGAGGTACGGGAAGAAGACATAAATTGACTCACAACACTCTCCGGAAAGGAAATATTAGGTCGAGTGATAGTCAGATAATTTAATTTTCCAACAAGTCTTCGATACCTTTTTGGATCATCTAACAGCTCACCATCCTCTGCCACTAATTTCAAGCCCACTTCCATTCGTGTATCTAGGGGTTTAGCTCCTAGCATATCTGTCTCTGTAAGCAAATCTAGAGCATATTTTCGTTGTGAGATATAAATACTTTTCTTCACCCGTGCCACTTCGATACCCAAGAAATATCTGAGTAGCCCCAAATCCTTTGTATGTGTGAGATTTTGTGGGACCATTGCCAACTGTTCCAAAAGCTTAAGCTGTTGAATGAAGTCGTAGTTTAATAGTTAATTAATCTAACAGTATGAAACTATTGTTGCAAATACATTTTTAATCTTTAATCCCTATATAATCATCTCCAGTTATAACAATATCATCCACATAAACTACAAGGAATATCCAACCAGCTCCAGAAACCCTATAAAACATAGAATGATCTCCAGTACATTTACACAATCTAAACTGGAGTACCGCCTCGGTAAACCTTCCAAACCAAGCTCTAGGAAACTGTTTCAAACCATATAGAGATCTTTTTAAACGACAGACATGACCAGACTCCCCTTAAGCAACAAACCCTGGTGGTTGCTCAATGTACACCTCTTCCTGTAAATCTCTATGAAAAAAGGCATTCTTGACATCAAGCTGAAATAGAGGCCAACTAGCCGAAGTAGCCAAAGAAAGTAAAAGACAAACGGAGGTCATCTTAGCAACTGGAGAAAAAGTGTCACCATAATCAACCTCATAAACCTGTGCATACCCTTTGGCAACCAGTCTAGTCTTGAGACGAGCAAGAGAACCATTAGGGTTAACCTTGACAGAAAAGACCCACTTACATTCAATAGCCGTCTTCCTTGCAGGTAGAGGGACAAGATCCCAAGTCTGATTTTGGTCCAGTGCCAATAGTTCCTCTTCCATAGCTGCCCTTAAGCCCAGACTAGATAATGCTTCAGCAACAGTTTTAGGGACAGGATGGGTATCAATGGTCATTAGACTAGCTCGACAAGAGGCAGATAAATCAGAATAGAAGACAAACTGTGCAATAGGGTGCTGGGTACAACTACGAACTCCTTTACGATGTGCAATAGGAATATCTAGGTTAGTATGTGACTGACTTACCTCAGGTGCTGAAGACGAAGAAGACGAGAGAGGCGGAGGTACATATGCAAGGGGCTCCACATGTTGACGAGGACGTCTGCTGTAAACATACTGGACAGGTGGAGGGATAGCTGGAGATTTCGAAGTGGGTGTTGATCCCATAATAATGTATGTCAAGGAATCGTCATCCACTGTAGAAGTCTCCGTTGGGTTATCAGAATAAACAGTAGACTCAAAAAAGGAAACATCAACAGAGGTGAAGTACTTATGCAAAGAGGGACAGTAGCAACGATAACCCTTCTGTGTGCGAGAATACTCAACAAAGATATTTGAGAGACCTAGGATCAAGTTTGGAAAGTCCAGGGCGATGGCTACGAATATAACAGACACAACCAAATATACGAGGTGGCAAATGAAACAAGGGATCAGAAGGAAAAAGTAAGGAGTGAGGAATTGCACCCTTAAGAACAGATGATGGCATGCGATTGATAAGACAACATGCAGTCATCACAGCGTCAGCCCAAAAGGCAATTCTTTCTTTCAGCTATACTGTTTTGTTGTGGTGTATCCGAACAAGAAGATTGATGAAAAATGCCCCGTTGGGACATGAACTCAGAGAAAGTTTTGGAGAAATACTCTTTAACATTATCACTTCGAAGAATACGAACAGAGGTAGAAAATTGAGTATGCACTTCATTTACAAATGTACAAAAAATATAAAATAACTCAAAACGACTTTTCATTACATATAGCCAAGTGGCTCGTGAATAGTCATCTACAAAAGTAACGAAGTACTTAAAACCCAACTTCGAAGTGATAGGACATGGACCCCAAATATCAGAATGAATTAATGTAAATGGCTGAAAAGCCTGTTTATCGACTCTTGGACTACAACTAATACGATGAAATTTTCCAAACTGACACGGCTCATACTCAAGACTAGATAAAGAATGAAAACGAAAATCAAGCTTCTTCAAACTTCCCAAAGAAGGATGTCCCAAGCGACAGTGAACTTGATGTGGAGAAACTGCTGAACAAGCGACACTAGTAGCATCATCAAACACATATAACCCCCTTGACATGTGCCCTCTACCAATCGTCTTCCTCATCTTCAAATCCTGAAACACAAGAATCGGGATAAAAGGTTATTGAACAGTTATATTCTTTGGTAATATGATTGACAGACATAAGGTTAAACAAAAATTTTAGAAGGTACATGACTGAAGATAAAGATATGGAGGATGTCAATGGGACTGTGCCTAACCCTTTTATTGTGGATAGAGAGCCATCAGCTAATGTAACGCTAGACTTAGACTCATGAAAGGTAGAGAAAGTACCTGACGATCCAATCATACGATTAGTAGCGCTTGAATCAATGACGCACGGGCAAGAGCTAGAGGAAAGACACGATGTTGTATTACTTGTCTGAGCAAAAGTAGCCGTGGAGGAGGAAATTGGCTGAGAAATCTGGAACTGATTGTACCTAACAAGTTCCTCTTTTGACGTTCTAATCAGTGTATCTCCTTCAGATGACTGCAAAGAAGCACCTGACTCCACTACATTAGCTACATTAGCCACAGCTGAATGAGGGGGCCTTTCATGAAGCTTATAGCAGAAACGTTGAATGTGTCCAGAAACACCACAGTAATGACATATACGGGCAACACCTGTATTACTCCCTGTGTCACCAGAATTACTACTATACAACCGTGGTTGGCCTCTGCCAAGCCCTCGGCTACCACTACCAATACCACGTCCACTACCACCACTACGACCACCACCACGACCTCGACCACCACCACGGTTCCCTTGGACAGCCAAGGCTGAGCTCTCACCTATAGAATACCTATCCTTAGACGGTTCACGTGACACTCGTAAAACACGAGAGAAAGTCTCCATTAGTGAAGCTACAGTGCTTCCTCCAAGAATTTGTGAACGAACTGAATCAAACTCTGGTCCTAGTGCTCCCAAAAAACCCATAACAGCTAATTGTTCTCGTTGTTCCTGCATATACTTAACATCGGAGGTAATAGGCAACAAATAGTTAGGCTCCTCATACATTTGTTTAAAATCAGCAAAGAATTGAGTAAGAGGCCGTCCTTTCTTGTCTGCTCTAAAGAAATCTTGGGAAACTTCATAAATCCTGGATAAGTTATTTTGTCCAGAATAAAGGACATTCAAGTAATCCCATAGCTCCTTAACTGTGGTAACATGTGTAACCAACGCAGCCACATGAGATTCCATGGAGTTCCACATTTGTCCAAAAATTCTAGCATCTATGGTATCCCATTTTGTATCAGCATCAGATCTTTCACCTATTAGATGGTGATTTTGCTCTCTACCAGTCAACACCACCACCACAATTCTCCTCCATTGCTGGAAATTGGAGACATCTGCTAACTTTTCCTGTTAAACAACTAGAGGATGCAGACACAACTTCGTCCTTTGCCCTCTACCATAACTCAAGTAACTCAAGAAACAATCTAAGGACCGGTAAATCAGGAATCAAAGAACTCCCACCAAATAAAACCCCCCAAACTAAGAACTCCCACTAATTAGATTCAACCTTGCACAAATCAGAATAGCCAACATCAACAATCAATAGCGAGGACTCCAAAATCAACAAAAGAGCACCAACCAAACATAGCATCACAACCAACGAGCATAAATCACCACATTCTCAACCACAAATCAGCACCAATACCCATAAAATCATACGCAATACTATTATACCCTTTTCAAGCACACTAGCAACCACGCCTAACTCCCAGAACACCTATTCACCTCAAAGGATACTTCAAACAGCGATTATCAAGGGAAATCGTGCCTCAACCAGCAACATCAGACAACCTTAAGATCGTTAATCATCAAGGAAGGGTCAATCCTCAGCCAGCAGCCTCAAGGAACGTCGGAAATAGGTCGCCGGCCTTGGAGCAGCGTCGCCGGAGCTGGGCAACTGGAACAGGGGGTCGCCGGCGATTGAGAGAGCGTCGCCGGCCCTTCGTGGCGTCGGACGACACTCGACAGGGGGTTGCCGGCCCTTCGTGGCGTCGGACGACAGCCGACAAGGGGTCGCCGGACTAGATCTGGGTTCGCCGGCTTAGATCTGGGTTCGCCGGAGATGAATCTAGGGTTCATATGGGGCTTAGACGTGGTCGATGGTGGTTTTAGGGTTCAGATCTAGGTTTAGGTGTTAACCTAGCTCTGATACCATGTTAGTGGAATAATCTTTCTTTATTGATGAGAATAAAGAGTATATATACATATCAAAATACCCTTAAAGACCATTATACCCTTAACATAGGTAACTCAACAGGCCCTTTTTTAATTGTCCAAAGAAGATTCTAAAAATACCGATGTTCTTGTTCGCCCCTCTTGTTAGATCCTGTCTACCTACGTATGTCTAGCACTTTTAATCTTGTCCTCACTCTTTAGCATCCGAACCAACTGTATCAGCTGCATATAACTGCTTGATATGGACATGGATGGCCAATCACTTTACATTGCCCTTCTGTTTCTTGTCCCTGTTCCGTCACAAAATTGTGCTTGAAGCTCTTGTGGACTTCAATGGGCAACATAGCACAAGATAGAGGATTAACTTTGTGCAAGTACAGGAAAACTGTTCTAGAAGGCAACACAATCTGAAAAAAGAAATCATGAATGTTCTAGAGAAGCTAGTTTATTTACTGCTCTCTATTCTGTATTAGCTTCATGGGTCAGTTCGGCAAAATGATTATCACATTTCCATCAAAAGTCCAACTTTGCTATAGATTTGGGATCTTTCGAGCTACTATTAGTTGGAGCATTTTGAACTTGAATACTGTAATTCCTGATCTACTAGGTGGCATAAGCACTTTCCTCATCTGTTATTCTATTTTTATTCTTCTTTTGTTGACTAACATATGGCCGTTGATATTACTCCTTGTTTTGCTGTTAATCTTGCAAGCTGATGTTCCTACTTGTGTAGGGAGATGCTGACTATCTAAAATACCGGGGAATGCAAGAATTTGATCAGGCTATGCAGCATGTCGAAGAAGCTTATGGCGTGAGTTTTTAATGTTTAGATTATTCCATTTCTCTTGTGAGGTTCTATATTATGTAGAAATGCTGCAATCTCACAATTTACTTTTTAGATATCATTGAGATCATGTGAAAAATGAGCAGAGAAATAGCCTATGGGCTATGGAGCACATGATTTGGAGGAATTTGAGCATTTCTATTTGCGAAGACACAGCTAATTTCTATGTAGATTATGTTATTGTTGAAGAGATAATTAGATACCACTCTTGATTCATTCCTCAGGCTCCTCTGAAGGATATATTGACCTCTGTGACCTTGTACATCAAATTCTCACCTGAACCTATTTGTAGAGTTCCCATTAAGAATGTTAATCTTTCAACAGTCAGAGAGGGCTGATGTTGGATTAAATAATGGCTTTATGCAGTTTGTCTGCCTGAGCACTTATCATTTGATAAGAGACTATTACTGTTAGGCACCAGGGGGGTGCCAACCTAATAACAGGAAGAGCTCAATTGGAATGTTAATCTTTCTACGGTCAGAGTAGGCCAATCTTGGATTAAATAATGGCTTCACGCAATGTCGTCTGCCTGCGCATGTTTGTTTTTCATTTGATAAGAGAATTTTACTGTTAGGCACCAAGGGGTGCCGACCTAGTAACGGAAACAGCTCAATACATCCAATTATACCAAAAGTATAAACTTCAAACCAGTTTTGCTCGCTTTAGGAGAGGTTCAGTTTTCATCAGGACAATACTCTTGTTGTGATGGAGCTATATTCTTCTGTTTGTCCAAGAAAAGAGTACACTTCCACTTTCTATGCTTTTCTTTGTGATCCTTCAATATTTTTCTTTTGGTCTGGACACATATCTAGAAACAACAACGAACACTGATTTTGATGTGCTGCAGTTCATGACTTCTGAGCACCAATACATATCCAGGAAAGATGAAGGAGACAGGATCATCGTCTTTGAAAGGGGAAACCTTGTGTTTGTCTTTAATTTTCATTGGAACAATAGCTACGCGGACTACCGTATAGGCTGCTTGAAGCCTGGAAAGTATAAGGTATTTGCTTGTAAATCTTCTATGGCGGTTCCAACACATGCTAAATCTATGCTTGCATGTTGGTGATTTCACTAATACTATTAGGCAATCTTGTCCTGCATGTGCCCATGATTTTATATCTCCTGCATTTTGTGTTTTGTTTTTAATTCTCAATGTAGATGCATCAGATATATTCGACGCTCTGTTTTGAGCTTTGACTACTTTTGTCTTCTGCATGTCCTCATATTATAGTGTTCTCAGATATCCAATTTCTGCGTGGACGCTAAAAAAAATCAAGCAGAAGGAATATCACCGATTTATTTTTTTCATTGTTCTTTCTTTTTCTTCCCCCATATTAAACTGGAGCTTGGATCTTCCCCTTCGGATAAGTTCGCTCAAGTGTGTCTGAAAGATATTGTTTCTTCATTCAGATTGTCTTAAATTCAGATGATCCCTTGTTTGGAGGGTATAGTAGGATTGATCCCTCCGCGGAGTACTTCACCTCTGTAAGATTTTCACTCAGCCTCCGCACAACAGCTTTCTTTTTGCTTTTTTTTTTTTTGTCCTTCTCTTTTCCCCTCAGGAGCTCATTAATCTGAATTAAGCAAACTGAGTTTCTGGTCTGTCGAATGCAGGAAGGGTGGTACAACGACCGACCGAGGTCCCTCCTGGTGTATTCACCTTCCAGAACTGCTGTAGTCTACGCCCTCGCAGAGGATGAGCAACTACCTGTCAAAGACTTGGACAAATCTTGAAACGTACGACCGACATGTATACAGGGCAGCCACGTGCGAAAGTGCATCTGGGGCAAAACGGGGGCAGGAGCCCTCGTAGTCATGGCGTCACGGGTCCACCATCCCAGAGACAGCAGATATGAGGGAACTAGACGAGACCACCAAATGAAGTGATATTTTTCAAGGTTATGCATGGCATCGAGAAATATCCTTTTTTGTAAAGTATGTGGGAAGTATTTAGTGCAATAGCAGATGACTACTGCTTGATAGACGCAAGGGCTTTGTATATGGTAGGGACGATTAATGATGTACAGTAGACAGTGACAGTGATTATAGTTTTGTCATCGCAAGCTCTGCAATTCTCTGCTCGATCATTTCCAGCCTTTGACTAATGTTCCTCGCCGTGCCCGTGTATGTCTTGAATTCGACTTTGCATAAACCAACCGTATCGTGGCGCAGGCGAGTTATGTCGATCCAGAAGCTCCACAGTGGAGTAGGCCCCCTCTCTCTCAACTCTTTCTGTGAGGATGGAGTCGAAAGGGCCCTTTTTTTTTTTATAACAATTATGTTTCTGGCCCACTGATTTTATTTTCGGGAGTAGAAAAATTAACTGACATCCTTGTGTTGTCGTGAATGAAAGAGCAGGAATCAGAGATATACGAGCATCATCGTACAGGTCCTTAATGCCCTTCGTGTGATAGCCACAGGAATGATCTGGCCAAAAGCTGAGTCTGAGTAGTTTCTTAGGAACTAACGTAGTCCAGCTTGAATTAATTCTTTCCATTCACTCTCCAAGACTGGCATAGGCACAGCGAAACGTTCCTTCTCACGATAAAACGGCATCCGGCGCTTCATATGCCTCTTGGCAAAACAAGTACCTTCCCCACCCAATGGTCCTCTCGGCATTCCCATGCTCATTGAGTCATGCAGTCAAATATCGACACTTGCAGCTGCGGTTTACTGCTTTGGTTTTTGGGTTCTCCGCTTAATGAAATGTTCATGGCATGTGAAATCTATGGAGAGGGAAAGGCAAGCTTTAGAGAAATCTCGTCAATTTGCGCGCGCACTGTTTCTTGTTTACCCGATGAACACTTTGGGGTTAAAGGAAAGATCAGTTCAGATAATGTGGCGTCGGTTCACAGAAGAAGGCACACACCCAATTTACAGAGTATATCATCTGAGTGAAGTGAGCAGGGAAGTGTGTGACCAAACAAAACCAGCACAGAAAGATTGGGACACCTATTTAAAGACCACCTATGACCCCAAAATTAGGTGCTAACATAGCTGGCTTCTGAGGCCGAGGCCAAACTGCGGGGCACCTGATGCAGGACGCTCGTGGGGGACGACGAATGGCTCGTGGACGACCTCAGCGCCTCCGCCAATGGACCCCCCATAGAGGCCGCCTGGTTTGGGGACCAGCCGGTGCCCCAATTCCCAAGTTGGGGCGGGTCCCTCTCGGCAGGGTTCCTACCGTTTGCGCTGGACTCGTCGCCGCCGTGGCCCGTGGACAGCTTCAGCGACACGTCGGAGGAGGGGTTCCCGGGGATGGAGATGGACAGGAGGCAGGTGGACGAGCTCATCGGGCTGGCGTTGCTCGAGGAGTTGTCGGAATCCTGGAGCGATCTTGGCCAGTCGTCGAAGAAGTGCCTCAATATATGCCCGTCGGATCTGCCCCCGCCACCGTTCACCTCGCTCCGGGATTCGAAGAGGTGCTGCTTTTCACCTTTGGGCTCGGAGTAACTGTTGAAAACAGGAAAGCACAGAGGCGCACGAAAGAACAGAGACAAAAAAGCAAAAGTATTAAGCAAGGAATAAGATTGAAAAACAAACCAACACAAGCAAATCCTCATGGGGTCCAACACTTCAAAAAAGAAATTGTTGGGGTCAGTTAATGCAGAATCTAAGAGCTCTTTCCCAGATTTGGGACCAACCGAGTCAAATATCATCTGACTCACCCAATATTTTCTCCAACAGTTCAGATACCACCAAATCCAGAGTTGCTCTGTTTTGTAACATCAATGACCATATGAAAAATGGCCCCACCAATTTGTACCGAGCAATATGTGCTAGTGACAAATATTTTCCTTCTCTAAGCCAGGCATGTCAAATAATTAGTACGTTCTCCTCTAATTATTTAGTACAAGGGATGTGGGATAGTTTACCTCTGGAAGAGATCAATGGAGGGCGAAGGCCCCGAGAGCGAGAAGTGGCCGCCCCCGGCCACTGCCGCTAGAGGGGCGGCGGCGACCACGGGATCAGCAGATTTGAGACTACTCTCACCAAAGCCCCCAGCAGCGCCACCATGGGCGGCGGCGGCAGGCTTGGGGATTTCCACAGGCTTTCTTGAACGGTTGCGGCCGCGGTGCATGTGGCGCTCGCAGTACTTCTGGCCGGGCACCACGTCCCTCGAGCACCGCCACTTCTTGCCGTCGGTGCGGCGGCACCTCCCAGGCTCTGGATCCATGGAGGCTCTGCCCCAATACCCTGCCTGCAGCACTGGCAAGAAACACATAAAAAGAAAATATATGAGACGCATGGGAAACCAACGCTTGATTATCTTCACCAGATGGAAAAAACAAAAACAAAAAGACCGAACCCAAAAGAGCAAAAAGACCAGGCTATTGATGGAGTGTTTAAAAAAACAACAAAAAAATTTAAAAACCTACAAGCCGGTTGATATTGAGGGTAATGCTGCAGATGGCCAAGAGGATGGTGGAGGAAATAAGGGGCCTGAAGGAGGCTCTTCTTGATCGGCTGGAGCAGCTCGGCTGGGACGGCGGCTCCAGCCAGCATGTACCTGTAGATCAGAGCCTGAAGTTCCAGCTCCTGCCACTGAGCCAAGCTGAAATAGCTCCCCATCCCTGCCGAAAAGAAACAAATTTGTACTAATTTCTTGTTTCGCCAATGAAGAAAACAAAAGGAATCAAATGACCCACCAAGAAAAGCTAAAAAGAGCAAAACCAGATGAACATAAAACTCGATCAAGCAGGAACCAAGAACATAAAGCTTGAAACCTTGTCTTTGTTGTTTCTCATTTTCTTATATTGGGGAGTTAGGAAGAGAGAGAAGAAGAAGAAGCTCACTGGGGAAGGATCTGGGGCCAGCAGGAGCAGAATCTGGGAACGCTGCTGCTGCTGTCATGTTGCTGCTGAGTTTATCGGGGACAAACAGAGGGAGAGTGGAGGAGGAGGCAGCAGCGAGAGATTGCATTGGTTGCGATTGCGATTGGGACTGCAGGTGATGGGGTTCGTCAAGAACGAGCCTTGGCAACTTCGCAGAGGGTGCTTCTGATGCTTCTGCCGGTGGCTCTGACCCGTCCTGCTGCTTCCTCCATTGCTTCAGTTGCAAGTCCATGGAGAGAGAGAGAGATTGGTCGGGTTTTGTTTGTTTTTGTTGGGTTTTAATAGCTTAAAAGCTCTTCTGTTCCGTTTCGTGAGTCGGTATGAGAATGGCAGAAGTAGTAGAGGATAGAGGGGGGAAAAGATGCAGCAACTAAAAAGCCTTTTGCAGTGACTTCTGCATCTGTAGTAGCTTCTTTTATTTCTCAAGCAGCAACCTCCCCCACACACACACAACCCACACAAGAGAGAGAGACAGAGAGAGGGAAGGGGGGATGGTTTCTGACATGAAAAAGCCTGCAAAGTTTTGTTTTTTCTTTGTTCTTTTCTTTTGAAGGGCTAGTGGAGGAGAAGGGGAGCTAAGGCACTTGAGAAAAAGACACTCTCAGACAAGACAGTTGAGAGAAACCAAAAAAAAAAAAAAGCACTTACAGACACCCCCCCCCGAAAGAGAGAGATAAAAACGACAAATTTAACGAGTAGATTAGTCCGAGCGAGAGACCAAGAAACAACCTGCAGAGTTAAATCTCTCTCTAGCATCTTTCTCTCTCTAGATTTACATCGGGTGTGGGGCGGGGGCAGAGGTAGGAGCAGGCTCGGGCTGACACAGCCACAGTTCTAATTCAGCTGGCAAGCTCAGGCTTTACCAGTCTCTTTTTCTGGTTCTTTTTAGTTTATTTCAGCTGGTTACCATCGCAGGGAAAGAGTCCAGACATCGCATTTATGTTCGGCGAAGGCAAACCCAAAGATTTGCTTCTTCTCCCCTTTTTTTTTTTTTAAATCTTTCGTTGCTGGATCTCCAATTCCCGTGCCGTACTGCGGCGAGAGAACATGTGCATGGAAAATGCGAAGAACCAACCATTCGTGCTCTTTCGCTCCATTTTTTGGGTCCGAAACCGAGTTTTTAAGCACCCTGTGGCCAGGGAAATAATGGTCACTTCTGCTAAACCCAGTGAGTCTTTCAGTTTCGAGCATGCACATACGCAGTGCCTGCCAATTAGGACTAATCGATTCACAGGATTGATGGTTCTATCTTAGAACCGAGAACCATCCGTTAGGGACCGATTCTGCAAAATACGAATCGTGAATCAACTATTTATTCCATGAATCCACCCAAGAACCAAACTACCGGTCCGGTCCGGTCCGGTTCTTGATTGGATCATGGTTATGGTTCTAACGTCACCCGCTCGTTCCATGAAAAAATTAAGTTGAATACTAATCCCACAAATAAGACTCGATAAAGCTATATAACGGTAGACTTAGAACTTTCATTTCCTTTTTGTACCTTGTAAATCAAAATTCTCAGCAATCTAAGGGCACCGGCTAAGTGACAATTCGCCCACTGCACTAGAAAAAGAAAGAAATGTGCAATTGAATTATACAACAAGAGCGATTGAGTGCGAAGAGAGTTGGATTAAGATAGGGTCTTTTTTCATTTTGCGGGTCTAGGCTCTTTATTTGGGACGGATGGGTTAAGTATTTAAGAGATTGTTTCATTAAAATAATTAGCCTATTTATATTATATAAAAACCGGTTCGATTTGGCCGATTGGATGATTTATACTCGAAACCGAGAACCGAACCGATACCCGTCGGTTTTGGAAAATTGGAACCGAAAACCGAACCGTACCCGTCGGTTACATTCCAAAACTAGCCGGTTGGATACGGTCCGGTTCGGTTCGGTTTGGTTGAATCGTGATTTTTTTGCTCACCCCTACTGTCAATAGGAAACAAAGTTTGAGCCTCACCGCTTTCAGGCCGAAAGGAAAAGGGACAGTTTCGTTAACTATCGTGCATTCGAGTACTAAAACTTTTAGACTTGGCTTGTTTGAATCTGAAAACTCGTGCGCACTTTCAGATGAGCTCCTCAATTTGTCTTTCAATGGAAAATTCGTGTAGCCTTCTTTCGTATTCATTTTCGCTTTCTCTTGTTGACATGCGGTGCCGTGGAGATGTTATGGCCAGGGTAAAATTGACCATAAGTTCGGCCGAGATGTATTGAGTAATTCCGATTGTAAGTGATATGCAAATACACTCTAATGTTAGACCGATGACACTTCTCAAGCGAATCGATTACGTTAAATTAGTCCTAAGAACCGGCTAAGGTCGATCTGGTTCGAATTAATGCTCTAAAACGTCTGCTCTACTCGGGAGCCACTCTATCAAGGTCGAGCTGCTTTTAAATTTTATTAGGTGGTTTTCATCTAATTTTAAAATGTACATATAGAAGTGAGAAAGAGATTTGCTCCTACGAGGATTAAGGAGCTTTGAAGTTCTTCATCCACTCTGTCTGGGGGTAGCTATTGTGCCGGTTGAGCCTAAAATAAGATTACAATGAGAAACAAAAACTAATGTGCCAGTTTGATTCAAAAGAGTTCCGATTTCAGAAACCCGAAACCGGCCATAGCCAAATAGATTACGAGTTCTTGGTCACGAGACTCCGGATTTTGCAGCCAGTGCCGCGAACGAGAAGACTTTGAGCTTGTGTTAGGGTCGACTAGGGGTTTAAAAGTTGAAGACGACTTAAATAAGTGAAGAGGAAGAAGAACTCCATTGATATTAGTCAAAAGTTTCGAGTCTTTGCAGACGCCGAAAATATGGGGAGAGAGAGAGAGAGAGAGAGCATTTTTAAAAATGCGAAAAAAAAAAAATCATACACGCAGCCATGTTAGCGATAGGATCAGCAAAATTTTTAACCGTTTTAATCATCGGTTAGCACGATGATTAATACTGGCACTTTTTAGAAATACATAAAGCTCTTTGAGAGAATAAATAAATAAAGAGAGCATATTTTGAATTTTGAAGAACCGCCATTGCCCTATACTTAAAATAAAATGTCACAAGGTATTAGAATTTGCCTTTTGCTGGACAAATTTAAAGAAGCAGATGGCTGAAAATTTTCCATTTAAGTTTAATTCAGTAGCTCTCTAAAGGGCTAAAACGGAAAAAGAATATATTCTTCATAGCGGGAAAATTTTTCCAAGAAAAAAAATCTTAAAAGTACAGAAGGGAATATTGAGTCAACAAAAGCAAAGATAATCACATAGCCGGACGGTATCCAAGTAAAGTAGCAGCAACAGGTCGAACGTGACTCCATCATGTGCAAGTTTTACGCTATTCTTTTTCTTTTTTTAATGTTAGTCTTTAGACATATTCAATTAAGATGATTCGTGTGAGTTGAGATTCTAAAAGATTACAACCATCTAAAGTAAATTGCATGATTAAAATAATCAGTCACGCGCATCGAGAAATACTCCATATTATACTATGCAATGTTATATATGAATAACCGCTACGCTGCTTATTTCGAGAGATATGCAGATGGTATGGTATCTTAGGAACGTATATGTTGGTCAGATGTTTTACTTGAATCTTGTAGATTCTCCGTTCCGATCACAAAACTTTCCATCTTAGAGTGACTATGGCAATCATCTCGTGCACGATACATTGCGGTATACATTGCTATCGGAACCTTACTCAATTCATGTAAGTGAGATGGTTTGCGCACATTTGTGGGATTGATTGAACACAAGATTCGAATATCTCTATGTTAGACGGGAAAAAAAAAAAAAGAAGGAAGGGACATGGGCAAAAGATAAGTGTGGCTGAACTCTTTGTCCCCCACCCAAATCATTCGGACATCTATCTGCCTTGCCCTTCACCCTTCACTCCACTTGTGGCGGAGCAGCCTAGCACCCACCTTGTCATGCCATGCCCTACCTCTTTGTACCTTTTTAATCGAGTAATTATATCGTCCTTGAAATAACTTCCATTCCTGAAATCAGCTTCTGCTTCCGAATAAATTTCTAGAGAGAAGTAAATTTCTTTTACTTTTTTTTCGAGTAGAAAAATGATCGCGTAACTAAACGGGTTTCTGCTTCGAAAATTACGCTACTAAATAAATTTCTATTTCAAAAATACTTCTAGAGCAAGAATTTTACTCCAAAATTATTGTCATGCTCGCCTTAAGATATGGCATCGTATCCAACTGGGGTGGACACGAGGTTGCAGACGAGTGAGTCGCGATGATCGGAGCGACAAGAGAAGTGGAAGCGAAGGGAGAATAAGACATTTCCAATCAATGTGTGTCAGAAGACTCGGAACTTTATGATTCTAAATTTACTTCA
Organism: Psidium guajava; assembly: GCA_016432845.1. Lineage (NCBI taxonomy): Eukaryota > Viridiplantae > Streptophyta > Magnoliopsida > Myrtales > Myrtaceae > Psidium > Psidium guajava. Next base: position 22,016,617 of record CM028233.1, on the reverse strand, counting down.
AACTCCTAAGATCACATATTTACGAGAAAGTTACTTTAAATTAATTTTAAATCATTAAAAATTTCAAATAGATAGATCTGTCATAAGTCTAACTTAAAAAAAAAACTTAAATTGATATACTTATGACATACTTACCCACCCGTTTGCTTCCGTCAAATTTTACCATTAAATTACTGGGTTAAATAACACATAACAGGAAAATCCATATCACTTTGAGATAAAATTTATGCGTATCAATTTAGAGTTTTTGATGACCCGAAAATTCATCTGGGGATAAACTTATTGAAGGAGTACTAATTTAAAATTTTTTATGACCTAAAAATTAATTCGAATAAATTCATCACGCGCATTAATTTGACTTTTCCGGTGGTATTAATTTTTTTTTTTTGCACGAATGACGTGGCTGTGCGAGGAGGAGGAGGAGGAGGAGGAGGAGGAGATAAAGCTAACTAGAACTGCATGTCGTTTTGTGTGGGAAGACGACATGACTTGACTACTCGGTTCTCTGCCAGCGGCCTCACTTTTCCTTACGCTTTGCACTCTCCCATCATTATTTGGATATTTTTAGACTCCCACTGTGTATATTTCTATTGACGATTAACTTAGGGGCGTTTTTGGGTGCGACAAAACAAAAAATTAAGGGGCAACATTTTACGTTTTGCTAACATCTAGAATTTTATTCAGAGCTGTAGTAGTTCGTGGTGTTTCGATTCAAATAAGTAAACACGTATCCGATTTGTCTGAGTATGTAAATTTTTTATATTTTATTCTCGCAAGCGATGTAAACCGTACGTGTCATTGCGCGTGCGTATGCCTAAGCAATAAGTGTGATGTCTTTTGGATAATTTTCGTCCATTAGAATTTAGAGATGTGGAAAATTTGTATTTAATTTAAGCTTTTTTCAAGAAGCTTCTCTCTATCTCTAGCTAGAGATATAATATGATAAAATCTTTACTCTTGGTCGTTTTCTTTATTTTTCCAATTTATGCATTCACGTGGCTTGTTTATTTAAGATCATTAAAAGCTAGAAAAGTGATTTTTACAAACCCCTCAAAAAAAAAAACATCAAATGGGGTTCAAGTTCAAAGAAATATACAGAAAAAAAAAAAAGAAGAATTCATACCTAACTTTGCTTGTCAATATTTATCCATTGTAAATATTTGAATGTTTCGTGAACAAATGTAGAGCTCTCGAGCCATTGATTTGAGTTAATAAAAAAGTCCCAGACCTATTCGTCGGTAGAGCTTTTTTGTGACTCGATCCCTTAATGGCCGTGTCCAAGACACCACACCTTTTTAAGATTGGAGATCTAAATAATTATTTTATTGATCCAAATAACTCATTTAAATTTGAAGAAATTGAAATGCAAAGAGATGCCGCAAATCGGTAGTGTGTAAACACGCGAGACCACTTTGTAAAACAGTTTTTTCTATTTTTAGGCTATCCAACTTAATAAGCTAAACCTATAATGAGAAATGTCTGAATTATAAGCCCCCTCGAAGACTTCAAAAAAAGAGGAAAAAAAAAGTAATTGGCAATTAAAGTTTAGTATATTAATAACTGGAAATATCCAATGCCAAAATCGCGATCCATTTTCAACGGAAGTGAGGATTATCAGACAAAAGTCTAATATAAGATTATCAAACTTTTATGAGTGCTGTCGCAATTTTCCTTTTGCAAAAGTCAATTTCTGTCTTTTGCTGTCGTGCCCACTGGTGAAGAGCCACAGCTCCCCAACACCCGACACGAGTTCGATCTTCCCCAAAAACCAAATGCACATATACCCATTATTCGTAAAGCCCGAAATTTACCTTATCCTATATTTACTTTCTCGTGACAACAATGCGTAAATTTGCGCCACGTTGCTTTTAAATAAATAAATAAATAAATCATAATTTGTCGTAGCATTTCTCAAAATTAATTTGTACATTTCGCGTTGCCATCAAGAGTTTATCTGATGATTCGACAAAAGGCACTCGTGACTCGTGACTCGTGAGTGTGACTTTAATACATATTATCCACGTTCGATCGTTGCAATGCTAATGACAAAAAAAGAAAATCAAATGTCATCCATTAATCCGGACCACTGGTGAAGCACGCAATATGTGTGGGAAGAATGGATTCTTGCATTTTTTTTTTAGGACTTTAATAAGGAAAAAAAAAAGTTAGACATCTCGCTCGAATTGTGACTCGCATGGCACGTAATGGTGAAATTATTGAGTTAGGATTGCATAAGATGCCCATTCTTTATTCACCCACATGGAAAGCACAGATGAGGGAACCAACAACTTTTAATCCCCCGGGCTGTAAAAGGAGATACTCTCCACCAATGCGCGAGATTCGCTCGACCCAAACTTTCTAATTTGACCCACTTTTCTTGAGCTATAAACCTAAACCAACCCCCCCAAAAAGAAGCAAAAAAAAAATAATAAAGAAAGAAAGAAAAGAATTAATATCACAAAAAATTCAAACTAGTATATTTTAGATAAATTTATCTCCAACTAAATTTTGGATTGCCAAATCCCCCCCCCCCCCAAATTGATGCAAACATAGCGCATTTATCCTCGGTTAGCTTGCTTCAAATTTTACGGTAAAATTATTGAACTATTTTACGCATCATAGAAACTCAATTAATGTGACAAGCCCACGTGAAAATTCATAATTCTTTCTCTTTGTTTCTTTTTTTTTAATCCTTTGGGAACATTTCTCTTCGTTCTTTTTAATTAGCCATAATTTGACAATAAATAGGACTTAGTTTCTCTCCCCCTCGGAGCATGAAAACCCTATAACCGTCTTCTCCTTTAGTGTCATCTTTGAGTTCGTGGTCAGGCATCAAAACTCGTTCGACAACACTTTCATCTATGGTAATCTTATCCCATTCAATTTTCATTTCCGGGTTTGTTTGGCGAGCTCGTCTAAATCACCAAATCAGGATGTTCAATAGCTTCAATTGGAGGGGGGAGAGAGTGTGTGCATGTCATTTTTTTTTTTCAAATTAGGACTAACTGAAGAAATAAAGAGAGAATCGTAGAATTCCATACGGACTTGCCACGTCAACCGCATTATTGCCATCTCTCATGAGCAATGGCATTTAGCGATTCCAAAATTTAGAATTTAGAGAAGGTCAATTTAGGATTTTTAGAAAATTCAAAAATTAATTCGAAGTAAATTTATTTTTTTTCGTGAAGCATTGACAAAAAGAAGTAAGAAGATGATAAAAACCAGATGCATCTTTCCTTTAAAATTTAGGAAAAGGTGCAACTTGCAGAAGCCGAAAGTGACAAAGTGGGGGAGGCTCACAAGGTAAAAAGGGCCAAAAAGCCTCAAAAGCATCAAGAGCCAAACCCCCCGGAGAGACACATGGGAGGATCTCGGATCAAATGAAGCTCGTACGGATGAGCTTTTGGGGGGGGGGGGGAGTGGGTGGTGGCCCACCTTGGCAAAAATACACGTCAGCTGTTCGTCTTTTTTTCTAATGAAGAAAATAATATTAATATATATATAAAATAAAAAATAGGAAAAGATAGAGAGAGGGGGGGGGGGGGGAGAGAGGGAGGAGGGAGGGAGTCACATGTCCGAGTGACCACCACCGCACACGTCAACTGACAAGATGGCAGTGGGGGGAGGTTGTCAGTGTCAGTGTCAGAATGTCAGTAGAAGATGGTCAGAACCGGACAGGTGGCTCACGTGGGTCCCTTCCTCTCCTTTCCCTTTTCCTATTTAACGTCTTTCCGGGGGGGAAGGGAGAGCACGCCGGCACGCGATGCCTATTCCCCTCCCCCACCACCCCCCCCCGCGCCCACTCACGTGCCTTCACGTGACTCCTCTTCTCGAGGTTTTTATCCTTCTCCTCTTCCCTTTTTTTTTTCTTTCGTGGCGAGACACGGCTTTGAACGCTCGGACTATCCTTTCGTCGCACGCCACGATCTCGTGATTTAAACACGTGCCAATTACGGCAATTCAATTTTAATTTCTTTTTTTTTTAAGTAAGCGATTCGTAAATCTTTTGTATTTGTACTAATTTAGTTCGCTCGATCACTTTCGATCCAAAATCACCGACGTGACGTAGCCAACGCCGACGTGAATAATTTTAAATAATGTTTTAACATTTTTTTGAGTTGATATAGTTTTCCTTTTCTCTTTGTTTTTTTTTCCCTCTTCCCTTTCCTTTTGTTGTGAAAAATTCACCATTGATTTTGAAGTTGACAAAATAACCCATATTCTCTAATATCCGAGTCAATGCAATGAAATCATTATTTTTACATATTGTCCTAATGTATATTCGAATGTTAAGGAATCGTTACGCAAGATTGAATCTGGTAGAAAAGTCTTAGATGCTGTTTGAAGAGCTCCGACATTGAGCAAGGGCTCCAACGTTGTTTCAAAGCTCAACCTCCGATGAGGTATCGATCATGAAGATCATTTAAGGACGTGGATTAAGGGAGATGGAGATGACTTATTTTATGAAGAACTCTATATTTAGAAACCCATATCATAATTGCATGGGCGATTTGATTTAACGCAGGATTCTTTCTTTGGTTAAACTCAACGGTTACGAAATCCTTTGTATATAATCTCGTCCAAATGGGAAGCTTGGAGAGTGATTCTCTTGAGATCTTGCAAGGGGCAATTGGAGATGAAGGAGTATAAAAGAAGACCTCATGACTGAAGAGCGAACACGAGATGACATAATTTTAAATTTCAAAATCAAGAGAGCTTCACATCCTTCATATATTCTTAATTCAAACACTATAATACTTAAAAAGAAGTTTATTCAAGTGTGTGAGTGTTAGGCGGAAAGTCTTTCGACTCAAGAATCATCACCGTATTGTGACCTTTAAGATATTCACTAATGAAATTTAGCTAATTGACTGCCGACGTGAATAAGTAGACGTAGGCTTGAACAAATTTGAACCATTATAAACTCTCTATGCAAATTCTATATCCCTTAAACTCCCTGTTATTGTTTTGTGATATTTGAATTGCGCACGTCGCTGATCTAAGGACACCTCAGATATCATTAGCGATCATCATCTGAAATAAGCTCTGAGCTTATCCATATAAGTTTTGCATTGTTTTCTAAATTTTATTAAAATAACATATTCACCCCCTCTAGGTGATAACGATAGTACCAACAATTGATATCAGAGCTTGGTGCCTTTGTTTTTTGAAGTGTTATTACTTCTGAGCTAATGATCTCTATTATTAGCAATTTCGTTCCGGCTTGAATTGGAGGAGGAAGTAGTAATAGGCCACCTTTTTTTGTATGGGAAGGATTACAACAACCCGCAGAACAAATTCAAGGCGTTTCCTAGATGCCAAGATCCGCAAATATGGGGTGTTGTACAAAGAGGCATTGATCCCACTGCAAATACAACAAGCAGTACAAATTAATTTAAAAGTAGGGGATAACAACTCCAGCAATATTTCTCCCACTTCAACTCTATCTGCAACAGAATTGATGAAAAGTATGCACCAGATGTTAAAGCTGTTTATAATGCATTATCTCCCATTGAATATAAACGTATTGTAGATTGCACTTCTTCAAAAGGGATTTGGGACAAACTTCATGTGACCTATGAGGGAGTGGGTTGGGTTAAAGAGGTCAAAATCAATATTCTCCTTGGCTAATACAGAGCGTTCAAAATAAAGCCTATGAAATGATGAAAAAGATGTTTGACATATTCATTGAAATAATGAATGGTCTTAGTTATTATGGGTAATCAGTGTCTAGCCCGATGAGAGTTAACAAGCTTATGAGAGGACTCACAAAGGAATGAGATAATATCAAAACATCCATTTGAGCAACTCAAAGGATCAATTGTTTGGAACTCTTCAATCATACTGGGATGAAATGATCAATGAAGAAGCAAGCTCAAAAGGTAAGAAATTCATTGCTTTAAAATCTAATGCTGATTTTGATGTCTCAAATTCTAAAGATCAAGACGATGAGGAATTAGCCCTCATAGTCAAGACGTTCAGAAGAATGGCAAAAGAAAGACAGAAATTTCAAAAGGCAAAAGTGATTTCAAGCAATAGGATTAGAGAAGATCATCTAGTGGCAAAGAAGAGAGCAAAGAAGTAATCTATTTTGAGTGTAAAAAGAAAGGGCACATCAAACCCAACCGCTCTCTTTTAAAGAAGAAACAAAGGGTTGAAAAGTCCAAGAAAGCTCTAAAAGTAGAAAACTAGAGCGACACAAAATGTGACACCGATGAGGAATATACCAACATCTATTTAATTGCTAACTCGAACTCTGAGGTAATTCATTTTGGTATTCTTTTTGAGGTATCTGAGTATATCAACGAATTATGATCGGACTATAAATCTACCGTTAAAAAAGTTTCAGAATTGAAAATGGAAATTACACGTTTGAAGCAAAATGATGTTTCGCAAAAGGATAAAATAAATTTCTTGCAAAGCGAATATTCTCAAATCAAAGACCCTTGAGCATATTCTTTCTATATGAGTTTCATGCTATAATAAGTCTAGACTTACTCTTCAAAAGGAAAGCGATTTGAAAATGATTTTCCTAAAGTAAAAGAAAGACTTAGAAAAAGACTTTCAAAACGTGCATAGAAAAATCAGTTTTATGAGCAGTTCACAAGATTTGAGGAGCAGAGTCTCTCTAAATGTTCAAACTCTGGTGATCAAGATCACTCTAAAAATTATTTTTGTAAAATCTGGAGATCCACTCGCAATATTTTCAGATTGACAAAATCTTCTAACCCAAAAGGACCTAAACAGATTTTAGGTACCAAAGAAAGCCTGCATGCTTTTGAGATTTGCAAGTACCAAGAAGAAAAAGAAATAAATGGTACCTTGATAGTTGATGCTTAGAACATATGACTAGAGACTCAAAGAGATTTATCAATCTTACAAAATCTGATGGTAGAAGTGTTTTCTTCGATAGCAATAATAAAGGAAAAATCGATAGCAAAGGAATCTTGAAGATTGACTATCTTTTCATTAATGACATGCCTTTGGTTAAGGGTTTAAATTACAATCTTATTAGTATAAGCCAACTATGTGATATTGGATTTACAATATGTTTTGTGAAAGATATACGTTTAGGAACTGATTAGGATAACAAGCAATCTTTCACAAGACGTAGCCATGGAAACATGCACTTTTTGGACACATCATCTAAGGATCTTTAATGTCCAGTATTCATCAAAGATGAGACAAAACTTTGGCACAAAAAACCGGATACATAAGCTACAAGCATATCTCCAAGCTCTACCCTAAAAGGCGTGTGAGAGGACTCCCTGATGTTAAATTTGAGAAAATAGACTTGTGTTGCACTTGCACTATTGGGAAACAATTAAGAAATTCTTTGAAATTTATAAATTAAGTTTTCACTAATCATGCTTTGCAGCTTCTACATATAGATGTCTTTGGACCTACTCGAAGCTAAAGCCTTAGAGGTAAAAGATATTATTCGGTAAGAATGAATGATTAGACAAGATTTAATTGAGTTTTCTTTCTAGCTCATAAGAATGATGCATTCTCATACTTTGAAAATTTTGCAAAGAAAGTTCAAAATGAAAACGGTTATTCTATTTCAAGCATCGAAACAGATCATGGGAGAGAATTTAAAAAATCAAATATTTGCAAATTTTTATTATCAAAGTGGTTTTCAACATAATTTTTCTTCGCCTTCTACTCCTAAACAAAAGGGAGCAATTGAAAGGAAAAACCACTTTTTACAAGAAATGGCTCAAACCCTTTTGACCGAAAACAAACTCTCACCTAGTTTTTGAGCAGAAGTTATTTCAACTGCATGCTATATTATAAATCGAGTTTTCTTGAGACCAATGATTGAGAAAACTCTCTATGAGCTATACAAAGGTAGAAAACCAAGCATTTCATACTTTCATAAATTTGGATGTAAATATTTCATTCTCAAGAATGCAAATGATTGTCCGAGTAAGTTCAACAAGGATTGGATGAAGGAATTTCCTTGGATATTCCACTTCAAGCTAGACATATACGGTCTTCAACAAAAAGTTCAAGAATAGTTGAAGAATCTATGAACGTAAAGCTTGAAGAAGGAAATGATACTCAAAAGATTACCTTAGAAGTTGTCATAAAAGAGTTATCATCTAAGTACACTTCATCATCTGAAGACTCTATGTGACATCGTCATTCCAATTAACACTAATGATGTTTAGGTTGCGATTAAATATTATCTATATGGTATTTAAGATTTGATCGGTGGGGAAGGATGTGACCAGTTAAGTACCTCAATGGTCAATAGCGTGTCTACAATTTAAATCGGTGGTAGAATGATAAATTTTTGAAACCTTGTGCCAAAGACACACCCCCCCAACCAACCCACCAAGCCTATAAAAAGTGGTTCTCTCTCTCTCTCTCTCTCTCTCCTCATAGTCTCCCCCACTCCTACCCCTAGATCGCCTCTATCTCCTCTCTCTTGTCTTTCGCTCGCGCCTCACTCTCTCTCTCTCTCTATCAGCTCTCACTATTTTGCTTCACTTCTTCGCTGATTCAACACCAATTTCACTCCCAAGCTCGAGTGCAAGATCATCTAGTTGAGGTAAGTGGATTATCTAACTTCTAGTTTCTTCTATCTACTTGTTTTCTTTGAATTCATCATGTATTGTGGGTCTCTAGCTTCTGTAATTGGTTGAATTAGAACGATCCGTTGATATGTAGTGGTTTATCTAGTTGATGTAGTATACGGATGGCAATTTCATGTCGATTTCAATGGTCGCATGTGGAGGATTGATGTTGGATTGTCATAGTTGAACGAAGGATGTATCGACTTACATGTAGCTCGAATTGGTAGATCTAGAACGATCTATTGTAATGTGGAGTTTCGTCCAGTTGATGTGACGTATGGATTATCATTGCATGTGGTTTTCGTCCATCGCACGTGGAGAATTGATGTCGAATTCATTGTGGCCGAGTAGAGATTCAGCAGTGGTGTTTATGGTTGAGTGTCAGTGCTTGCATGTGAGTTATGCTGGTTCATGGTGGCTTGTCTAGTTGAATTTGAGTTGGGATTTTGTTTGCTTGTCGTGTTTGTTCATTATTTATGGCCAAGTTTGCCGTGGAGAGTCGTGTTCATAGGTGTATATGGTGTTGGTGATCGTGGATGGGCTTTGGCTATTGCATGTTAACTTGGATGGTTCATGGTAGTTTGATTGATATAGACGGAGAGATTGTTAAGTTGTGGTAGGTAATTTGAGCAACTAAATGATGGTACAAGGATGTCGGATTCTGTTTAGCCTACGTGTTCGAGTTGGATAGAATAAGTTTTAGTGTAAATTTGTCCACTTCATTACACGTGTTGAATGATGAATTGCATGTATGGTGTACGAGTCAATTCATGCACTGTTGCATCAATGTTGTGGTGTTTGATAGTGAAAACCGAATGAAATACGTGAACTACTTATAATGAATGTAATTTGAGTGGCGTCCATCAGATTGTGTTCCGATGATGCCCTCGGGAGATATATTCATAGACTCCTTATATTACCTTATACAAAGGTGTGAGATAATAACTTGTAGGAACAACAAGTTCTGAGTTGATACAGGAACAAATGCTCTGCATGATAAGTCTTGAGTGATACAGAAATAAGAAGTTTTGAGTTTACATTCCTTCGAACCTGAATAAAGTTTATACATGTTTATTATGCTTGGATATAGGCCATATATTTTCTATAATTCATAAATGAATCCAATACCTTGAACCTACTATGACATGTTTTGAACGAATGAAAATTGTTCAAGTTCTAAAAGTATTAAATTGCCAAGCTCTAATACAAATTCTAGAAGTTCTGAAGACGAAACTAAACCATATTCAGAATATGAATTCAAATGTTGAATTCATCCTTATCTCAGAAATTACTTTTGCTAATGCACTATATGATATATCATTCCGTAGAAAATTATCATGTTACTTACATTCTTATTCAAAATTGATATATTTATATGGATTAATTTGTTATCATAAAAAATGGGGAGATTGTTGAGAAAAACTTCTAATTGATTTTGAAGTTGACAAAACAATCCATATTATCTAATATCTGAGTTAATGCATTGAAATACTTGTTTTTGTAGATTATCCTAATTTGTATTTGAATGTTAAGGAATAATTACATAGGATCGAATTTAGTAAAAAAGACTCAGACATTGTTTGAAGAGCTTATACGTTGAGTGGGGGGCTTAGACGTTACTATGAAGCTCAAGTTCTAAGGGAATATTTCACGTACAATGATCAAATTATTTGAGATATCTTCAAGATTATTTGAGATATATTGTTATAATGGCTAGCAAATCAAGCTGGATTCATTCTTAGAGATTATCAATTATGAAGATCATTCAATGACATGGATTAAGGGAGATGAGGGTGAGCTACCTTATGAATAGCTCTATCTTTGGAAACCCATATCATGATTGTATGATCAATTCAATCTAATAGGAGATTATTTCTTTGGTTGACCTCAACATTTACGAAATCATTTGTATACAATCTCGTCCAAATGACAAGTTTGGAGAGTGATCATCTGGAGATCTTGCAGTGGGTAGTTGGAGATAGAGGAGTATAAAATAAGACGTCATAGTTGAAGAGCGAACATGAGGGAGCAGAATCTTAAATTATAAGATCAAGAGAGCTTCACATCCTTTATATATTCTTGGTTCAAACATTATAACACTTAGAGGAGTTCATTCATGTGTGTGAGTGTTAGGTGAAAAGTCTTTCAACTCAAGAATCATCATTATGTTGTAACCTCTTAGATATTTACTAGTGTGAAGAAGTGAACACAGGCTTGAACAAAGTTGAACCACTATAAACTCTTTATGCAAATTCTCTATCTCTTAAATTTCTTCTTATTATTTTTGATAGTTCAATTGTGTATGCCGTTGAATCTGAGGACATCTCAGATCTTGTTAGCGATCATAGTCTGAACTAAGCTCTAAGCTTATCCTTATAAATTCTGCATTATTTTCTAAAGTTTATTGAAATCACATATTCACCCCTCTCTAGGTAATAACGTTAGCACCAACACCTTCTTCCTTTGTTCGGTCCCCAAGGTTCGATGACCGGCTAGATCTAGACGAGGCTTGGCCTCGCCATTGCTAGGTGAGGTCGAGCTTTGCTAGCTCTCGCTTTTGGCTGGTCACAAGGCCTCGATGATTGACTGAAGAAAGAGGAAAGGGATGAAAAATAAATAAAAAACAAAATATGAATTATTATTCAAAATTATCCACGTCCGTATTGGTCGCGCCATGTCATTGATTTCTGTCAAAATTAGGTAGATGGACTGGTTTACACAAATATAAAAGGTTTCGCACTTAATTGGAAAAAAATAACAGTTTTGACCTGAATTGACACAATCACAATAAGTTTAGTTTTTTTTTTTTTATAATTCTCCTTTTAAAAGTCCCTTAGCCACATACAATTCTTTTATGGTATTTGCATTTTAGCATTTTGGGAATCCTATTAAATGGTTTTTTTCCCTTTCGATGTTTCCGTCACTGATATTTCGTATCCCATTTTTACCATGCTAAGATAGATCTTGGTTGAGATTCGCGAAAGACATTGCGGATAATGGTTCAGGGTCGCCTTGGGATCATGTGACCAATGGCATCACTTACCTTGGGTCGTGCGACCCTGATGACCATTGCCCAGGCTGCTCACCCACACTCGAACTCTAGATCTAGGTCAACTAAGGTTGCCCGACCTAGGTATCAACTGCCATATCCCAAGCACAACAATAGTTGCAGCTTCAAGAGCGATTCTTTACTCATTCCATACCGGAAAGAATTGCAGGAAATCGTTCGACAACACGAATTCGTATTTCTCAATGAGAATTGCAACCTCAACAGTGCTCACCTAGGGTCGCGCGACCTCGAGTGTCTTTGTCTAGGGTGTCCACCGATACTCAATCTCCCTCTCTATGTCGCTTGAGGTGATGCAACCTCGGCGTTGACTTGACTGGCATAGCATGACCTTGGTGGTGCCCACCTAGGTTGTCCTTCAACGTTCGATCTCCAAATTTGCGCTTAAGGTTGCGCGACCTTGATGTTGCCTCACCCAGGGTTGTGAGATTTTGCTTTCACCTTGCTCGGGTCCACGGGATGTGAGGGATAGGCCCGTTGCTTAACATGTCAAGGGTAGCCTAAGCTCATCTATGGTTCTCCCCCCCCCCCCCCCCTCGAAAAAAAGCACTAAAGTCCTTTATAAATGCTATGTTAAACACAATTTACAGTTCATAAAAACGCTATAGTCTAAATAGATGCAAAGGCTATGACCGAAAAGGAAAAAAAAAAAATAGATGCAAAGGTTTTGGGCAAATGGTCTCCCAAATACAACAAAAAGTGTTTGATATGTGAAGTCCTAGAGTAAGCCCCTTATTTTCAAGTCTATCATTAGGTCGCGATACGGAAGGCATGGAGCTTTAGGTGCATCGGCTGGCTATATCGCCACGATGAGAGGTCAAAGGCTTAGCCATTCGTACCAAGTTCATGAATTAATGCCCAGTGCATGGGACTTGTTATTGTTCGAAAATTCAGTCTGAAATGGTGGCTATACACGAATTTCAAAATTGCTTCCTTGACATGTCCCACAATCATTTGACACGCCGCGTCATTCGCATACGCTATACACACGACATATTTGAGTCATACAGTAAAGTCAGGAGTTAATGGTTACGTCATTCGTGGATGTCGTATTCGATTGCCACGTCATTCGTTTTTGCTGGATTCGATGGTGAAAATACAACTCTCGTTGGAGCGATCCTTAAGAAATTCTTTTTGTCCAAAACTTGTCAGGCTCTTTCCTTCTCTTTTTGACCCAACCAACCTGCAGATACCCGCTTTGGTCGATCATTTTCCCGAAGTCTTACATGATGGAAGGAAGATAACGCATACGACCGTTTGGTCCGGAGCTCATGGGAAAGGCTTATTTTTTTTCAGCTTACGACTTTACAGATAAGGTGGAGTTTTGAAGCTACGCAATCATAATTCAAGTTACGAAACTCACGAATCACGCATAAATGTTTTTTAGTTGATTTTGCATAAGAGTCATGTCCAACACTTAGAATCGAGCCATGTTTTCCTTCATGTAAGCGACCGATTAGGAACATGGTTGTTTCTTTTTCTGTCCTTTAGTTATAGGAGACTGGATTCGCGATGTCATGTAATGGTGAACACCTATCAAGCATGACGAATGTGTCTTTTATGTAGGTTATTTCAAGCAAAACGCGATAATTGTTGTTTATTAAAAACTAATTCACTGCATCAGCTGACCAAAAGAGTTCTTTCCTCACATTTGAAGTGGGTTTGCTTTGCGATGAACGGCACCTTGGTACAACATAGAAGAACCCGATACTCACTTGAATTCTTCTTTTGGTGTTATTTAAACTGAAACCAGAATATTGCTCGGGGTTTGTTTCCCAGGGCAAAAGGGCATTAGGCATGGCTCCCTTTACAAACTCCGCCTGGCCTGGCCTGGCCCATCAATCCCAATCTCATGATTGGATCACGAGATTGGAAAGCATTGGATTGTCAGTCCAATGGCTTAGAACTTGTCCTAGATAAGGCCTTGCCGGATCACTGGACCTCACCGCCTAGAGATAGTGAAAATGAGTCAAAAGACATGAGGGTGTGCTCATTAAGTGAAAGAATTTTCGGTGAATTAGTTTTTTGGCATTTTTCCTACTTGTGGATTGACGAAAATGTTAATAAACGGGAAACCGATTACGGTCAAGGAAAATATGGAGGCTTAAAGTGGGAAAGACGAATTCCCTAATGTGAAAAGTGGAAAACATTTTTCATGGAAACATTTTTTTTAAAACAAACACACCTTAAACGACACTCGGCCGACCTCGTGAAGTGGAACTTGAAAGTTGGTCCACCTAGCATAGCTATTTTCAGAGACATTCGTCCTTAGAACGATTGTTAGTCACTTTTGAAGCAACATTTTGATGATCCAGCTAATGTTCATGAGTTTTGTTATGTTTTTACCCGAAATCTACAACGAAATTAAAATTAAAAAGAATAAATGAACACACGGACATACTTGGAAAGCTCTTGCGAAAAATCACAGGAAGAGAAGAAGCAAAATTCATTATGGAAATTTAAGGATTACAAATGGTGGCTCAAAAAAGTTAAAAGACTCTTTCTCTGCTGCTTAACCTGATAATTTGAGAAAGATGATATTTATTCTGCTCGCAAGCCTTAACGCTAACCTGAGCCCGTAAAGAACGGCGAACTTTAATCCCTACGAAGGGTAAGAGAAAGGTAAATCGTGGATGGTCGTCACCTGGAATTGGTATGCTCGCGACCGTCTGTTTTTCCCTGGGCCAAAAGTCCAAACTGGGATTTCAACCTGCACCCTCCATGCTTAATTCTCAGATGGCTTTTGCAGTCTAACCAAGGTTCATCTTCTCCTTCAATCTTTTTGGCCATGAACACTGTGTGATTCATCACTCATGAGGAAAAGTTCAAGGAAGTTCGGTCCCTCTACACAAGAAGAAAAGCAAGAGTCTCTTTTCAAACATGTTAGAGAGTGTGTTTTGAACATGCGAGCCCAATCGATCTCAGCCATGAGAGCTTTGCAGGCTTCACGCGGGACTCGCATAATTTAACGATTGAGATCGGTTTGGGCAAATACATACTCCTCCAGGAGCACGGAAGAACGGGTTCGATCATTCGCATTATGTTACTTATTAGCGGCTCGGTTTATGAAGAATGGAATCCCCAGGCCTCCCAAGGAAGCTTGCGCTCTTTCCTACCTCTGCCGCTGTAGATCGTTCCGAGATCTGCGAAGCATCGCGTACATTGAATTCGACCTCTCACTGCTCGTGTACTCGATCGAATCCAAAGAGAAGAGCCGACACAGAGTGGCTCGGCTGAGCCATGATGTCCTTATCTGAAAGCCAGTCGTGGCTGAGTTTTTGGCCTATTTGTGGCGTTCATGTCGTTGGACATGGCGCTGGAAACAAGCTGCTTCTGCTCCTGCTCGTGAGTTTCTGACTCTCTCTCTCTCTGCCGTGTCCGAAATGGCCGCTGTCTTATGCCTCGTGTTTCTCTAGGGTTGTCATGTGCTGGTGCTTGTCGTGGAGGCAGTACATGCTTGTGCTTCGTCTAAACGTACAGTTTTTACTATTATGTGATGGAGAGCACACCATGTAGAGGGCTTAGATGAAACTGGACTGGTGATGAGTAACGCTGTCGAAATGGGTCAGAATCACATGTTTTAATTCAAATTTTAGTGGGTCTGTTATAAACCCACTTTTAATAAAAGTCAAAAGAGAACAGATCTAACCGATCTTCATTCTTTTCTAGTCTCTTCTCTCTCTCTCTCTCCTCCTTCGATTCCCCCCCCCCCCCCCCCCCCCCCCCCCCCCCCCATCATGCCTTGCGAGCTCTCTCCCTCCTCTTTGATCCCAATTGACCAGCGTTGCCGCTTGCACCACCTGTCTCCGGCGGCGCTCCGAGCAACAGCAGAACTCATCTATCTCGGCGTCGCTGGCCTCCCTACTTTCTAGTCGAATCTGGCTTTGCAAATCTCAAAACGTCAATTCGTTACCAGCGAACCCATTGAGTACGTTTTTTTAAAGGGAAAGTGTCTAAAACAATTTAAATCTATTACACTTTTCTCAATTCAATTTTAAAAACTTTAAAATTTTATCTGGATGCACAAGAATATTGCCGTGGTTTGGCAAGCCTTGGTCGGGCTTTTGTTCCATGGATATGTTTGTTGAAAGTAGACACATTGCACGCATAAGTTGAGTTAATCAAGCAAATACGTTGCGTAGTGGCCTCAGGTCTTTTTGGCAGATCTCTATGTAACTTCTATTTCGGAGGCAAATTGACAAAATAAAACCATTCTACTTTGCAATATATATTTTTTTTTTGCATGGTGTTTATTTGTTAGGTGTCGTTAAGAATACTTTTAACTCATTAAATTTACGAAATCGAATGTGCTCTTCAGTTGTCTGCAGAAATTGTCAAAGTCATTTTCAGGAATGAAGTTCAATTTAAAAGGGGTCTAATGCGTTATGGCCGGATTTCATGTGCTTAGGTATTTGAAATTGCTAGTTAAGGGAGGGTTATCAGCCGTAAGATGCCGAGGTAGGAGCGTAAAAATGCTGAGATTCAATGACTCAATTAGAACATGGTGGCGACGCTGACCGGCCCACGGTGAAAAAAAAGGAAAAAAAAAGAAAAAGAAAAAAAAGTCTATAAAAAGCTCACGTTAAAAAAAAAAGGAATTGCAATACTTATTCACATTAGCGGTAAAGCATCACCTTGACGTGATAGAAGTCGTTAGTTTGAGACTGATTATCCCAAAAGATGACCGGCATTCACATTAGCGATTTTTGGCCGAAAGTGACCGGAAAGTTTATATTGGTAAATCATTATAAAATTTAGGATTAAATTGGTAAAATTAAAAAGTTTAAGACTTAATTAGCTGTTGCACAGCAAAGTTTAGTTTTTTTTTTTTGATAGTTTTCCCGATATATGGAGAAACATGGCCCTTGAAATAATATTTTCTATGGAAAGTTCTTAAGTTATTGTACTTGTGTCGATTTAGTTCTAAACTTTTAAATTTGACCAATTTAATCCTAAACCTCTTGATAGTTTGCCAGTAGTGCATCTGGACAATTTTGGTCGAAAATTGATGACGTGAATGTTGATCATCTTATATGGCACGACCGATGCTGATGTGAAAAAGGTTAAAATTTCATTTTTTTTTTTTGGTTTTGTTAAGGGTTGACATGGGGCTACTGGCAATTGGTCAAGGCTCGGCGAGAGCTCACAGCCCTCACTTGGAGCTTGATGAGGGCTTGCGGCCCTTGTCTGCTGTGTGTGAAGGCTATGAGCCCTCACCCATTGGCCGACGGGGGTCGCTAAACCTCGGCTAGTGGTCAGTGGCTCACTATCGACCCTTAACAATAAAAAATCGTAAATAATAAAGAATTAAGAAAGTTCTATGTCAGCGCCGGCCATACTATGTAGAACATTCATATTAGCGATTCTCGGCTAAAATTGGCTAGATAGACTCAATTAGCAAAACGTGAAGAAAAGTTTATGACTCAATTTATAAAATTAAAAAGGTTTAGGATTGAGTTAGTAAACATACAATAAGTTTAACACTTTTTTTCGTAAGCTAGAAAAACTTTTAGTTCCCTTAGAGTAGATCAAGAATGAGCCAAGCAAATCTACAAAATGTGACGAAACCCTAGTTAATGACCAACTATGCCTACCTTACCTATCCCCATTCCCGACAAGAGACAAGATCCTGTCCAATCCCACGCCAATGGATAACTCCCATGCTAAATGACAACAGAATGCTCGTCAATCCTGGTCAGATACTTGTCCCGTGAAAGCGATTGTCGATCCATATATTTAGGTTTGGATTCCTACGACCCTTCTTCAAATATTACACACGCCCCCTTTAACCTGCTTATTTAGTTTTACGAAATTTAGGAATCATATGACCTCGTTAAAAAATTATTAGTAAAAAGTAGCACCAGAAGATGCACTTGTCATAGTTCGAATCAAATTTTAAATACAATCAGGTCTTACGTACTTATGCTGTTTGAGGTTTGTTGAACTCATTGGAGCAAAAAGTTTCGATGAATGGATGAAAATCTACTATCTTTGTGGTGTAACGAGTATCAACTTCAAGGAATCTCGGCATAAATCTGAGTTTAGAAGATGACTTTTCGTATTTATACCTTGTGCCAGATGCCGAATGTCGTATCCATAGAAAATGCATGAATACCAAAGCAGTATGATTGGAAGTTTCCCAATCAACTATCCAATACTCGCATGTAGAGTTTAAAATACTTGGTTTGAATCGAAATTATATACCTCGTTTGATCTTGCTAAGTTATCAGTAACATCATTCAATACAACTGGTGAAATTTTGGCCTCTGATTGAAGGAGTGAAAGAATCCCAAAGAACGAGTGAATACGGTGGCTGTAGTTGAGAATGTCATGCCTTACAAATTCAATTCCTTATTGCTCACAAAATTTTGTGTCCTCATAAGAAGGCATATGAATCCGTGACTTGGGTCTTTCTCTCTTTCTTCTCCAATATAGATGGCCTCGATGGATGAACCGTGAGGGCATAGAGTGAGTTGTGAAGAGGGGACCATAACCTCTTTACAACGTGCATCCTGACAGGCCGGTTTCTCACAAGTCACTGGTAGAATACCGACTCACACTACCATTAGTGTAGATGTGCAAAGCCCAATATAAATTGGTCAACTAATATTATGCGGGTTTCTGATAAATTAGATTCGCGAACAAATGCTAAAGAATCATTACATTTAGGCTCATGCTTAGATAATCAATTTTTATATTTAATGCAGTCTTTCTTTACGTGTCTTCTCTTCTTAGAGAAAAAATAGAGACCATCCTTACCATCCTTTTTAAAGGTCGATTTCTTTGGACCCAAGTTATTAAAAGGACGCGGATGAATGAGTTTCTCTATGAGTACGTTTTTTATGTACCATACCATTTTTGACATTGGAACTAGAGGCAACATACATAGCAATGTCGTTTTACCTTTCTTTACCTTTATTTTCTTTGACACCACTCTTTCAATTAAGTCATTAATTGACCATGTCTGATCTGTGCTATTGTACTATGTTTGAACAACACCAAATTCAAGTGGAAGAGAGTTGAGTGCAAGAAGCAAAACACAGGCATTAGGAATATTAACATCAAACGCCTAAAGCTTTCTTTTGCAAATCCACCATCCTCAGGACATAATCCCTAGCACCAGTAAAACCATCATACTTCAAGCTAAATAACCATGACAGATGTAACCCAATTTCAGTATTAGGAGAGTCGCGATTCCTTGCCACCAAGGCCTCCATCATCTGATTAGTAGTGATGTCAGTTGCGAAATCATTTCTCAGATTTTCTTATATAGATCGTTTCATAGACAGTAAGCAAATCCTATTGCTATTTTCCCAAATAGCAAATTGTGCCTTCTAGAGTTCTATACTAGCCTCAATGAGAGCTATCAGTTTATCCTCGTCAAGAGCAGCATGAACATCCATTAGTTCCACACCAAACAAAAAAAATTCTCTCTCCATTTCTTAAAATTAAAACTAGTAAGAATCTCAATAGCTATGGAGTTGCCATTTACAGAAAAGGTGATTGAAAATAATCAATATTTGTAATTAACATAATGTAAAAATTTACGTTGAGAGTTACATACATAATTATATAATCATCTTTGGGTAGAAAATATGATATATAGTTTTATACTCTCTACATTACAGCAGCCATGAGAATTTATTTTAATTTTTATTAAATCACTACATTTGGGTGTATGAAAATACTTAGATTAGACAATTCTCAACTATATGATGTACATGTATCCCTTCATGTAACATTACGCAATTACCTCCTTTGGAAGTATGACTACATGTTAAAATAGGAGACATCTAAATACTTTATAAACTGTTATTTATTAAATCCTATCAAGTGTGTCACTTTGGCGGTCATAACCTAATTGAGTTTACTGAAACTGGAATATAAACTTTACATTTCACATTTACTGTATATGTAATTTCAAACTTAAAATTAGGGGCAATTATCCACAAAAATTACATTCCATACTAATTTACATTGATCTACTCAACAATACATATTAAATCATACACATGTAGTTGATAAATTATGCTCCACACTATCTGTATGTGGTCATAAACATGTGAGGTTGTACTTGTATCTCAAAAACCATAGATAAATACATAAAAAAATACAAAAAATACCCCAAATATATACCCATATTTAGGGTTCCATACGTATTTTTATTTCATAAAAGTGTCAAACATGTAAAATAACTATAACACCATGTAGAGAATAAGCATAAGAGCACGCTGATACTTGGAACACCTCATTATGACCCGTTACGTGCCTTCACGTGCCCATTAGAGTCTTTGGGTGTAGCTCCCACGTGCTGACATGTGTGTCGCGAGTGTTCAAGTTTGAGTCGGTCTTGAAAATCAATCCAATCGATTTTTTTCGATCCAACATCTACCCCCTTAACCCATCGGTGTACTAGGTCATGCGATTCGACCGGACCAGTCAACAACCGATTCGACCGAAGGGCTCCAGTCAACAATCAACTAGTCGGGTCAGGCTATCCTGGTCTGATCGGATTTACCAGATTGAGATGATATTAGCCCTGCTCGTGCGGAGCATGTATGGGCATGGGTCTAGTGTATGGTTCTTCTTCATGTGTGTAGCTGCCATGTGCTCGACGGCCAGTGATGCATGGCCTGACGGCGATCTTTGCAATTTTTTTTCTTATCTCGACATGTACATTCTGAATATGTAATAAAGAATTAACTTTTACTGAAAATAAAAGTTCGAAAATAGCTAGAGCATGATTTGAGATCTAAAACGTGTGGGCTCTGATATCACATGTAAGGTATAATTATAATTTTAAGCGGCGCTCTAAGATCATCACATATAAATATAAGAATAATAGTTTCATAAAGTAGAAGAATTAGCACACCTTGTTTAGGAACCATTATCCTTGATGTCAAATTGCGACTAATGCTCAAGAGCTTCTCCTCTATGAAACCCTTTAAACGCTAGCTTCCATGAGATAGTCCCTTATATATTGTTTTCTAACAACTATTTATATAAGGTTATGTGAATATTAGAATTTAGAAGAGGGACTTGAACTCTATTTATTGAATTTGTAACCTATCCCCTCGTTATAGATAAGGTTTAACTCAGCTCATACTATTCAGCCTTATATTCAACTAGATTAGGAAACCTTATATCTTTTTTTTTATTAGACCAATAATTAATTATAATAATAGTTAATAAAGCTCATATAAAATATAACCTAGCATGGTCTTTCTAAGTCATTGGCATTAAATCATTCGATACAACCGGTGAAATTTCACCTCCAATTGAAGGACTAAAAGAACCCCAAAGAACGAGTGAATATGGCAGTTGTAGTTGAGAATGTTATGCCGTACAAATTTGACTCCACATTGCTCACAAAATTTGGGGTCCTCATAAGAAAGCATATGAACCAGTGACTTGAGGTCTTCCTCTCTTTCTCCTCCATTATAGATGGGCTTGATTGATGAACCGTGAGGGCATAGAGCGAGTAGTGAAGAGGGGACCATAACCTCTTTGGCGGTTATAGTGAGAATGTTATGCCGTATAAATTTGTCTCCACATTGCTCACAAAATTTGGGGTCCTCATAAGAAGGCATATGAATCCATGACTTGAGGTCTTCCTCTCTTTCTCCTCCATAATAGACGGCCTTGATGGATGAACCGTGAGGGCATAGAGTGAGTTGTGAAGAGGGGACCATAACCTCTTTGGCGATTGTAGTTGAGAATGTTATGCCGTATAAATTTGACTCCACATTGCTCACAAAATTTGGGGTCCTCATAAGAAGGCATATGAATCCATGACTTGAGGTCTTCCTCTCTTTCTCCTCCATAATAGATGGCCTTGATGGATGAACCGTGAGGGCATAGAGTGAGTTGTGAAGAGGGGACCATAACCTCTTTATAATGTGCACTCTAATAATAGGCCTGTCTCTCACAAGTCATTGGTAAAATACCGGCCTACACTACTGTTAGTGTAGATGTGTGAAGTCCGATATAAATTGGTCAACTAATAGTATGCGGGCAAGTAAGCATTGTCTTGTATGTTCTATTAATTTACTTAAGAGCAGCCCGTTCTGCACAAAAATCAATTATACATAGTAAATGAGAACATTGCAGTAGATTCTATTGGTTACTCCAAAATAAAAATGCAACTAGAGAGTTTACATGATTTTGTGGTGAAGATGGCATGTGCATGAAATGTAAAGATGCAAGTATGACATAAATTATTTTAGAGGGAAGGCCATCCATTCGAAGAAATGGATTTAGGCCGTAAATTATAAATGGGCAGAGAACAAGAAAAATATAATTCATTTAGGGCAATTACAAATTTTTTTCCCCAAAAAGTAACATTTCATTCATAACTGCAAAAAAATAAATTAAAAAATATTGTAGCCCAACTATTACAACATCAAAACAAAACAAACTCCAAATAATAAGATAAATAATCAGAATAAAGATAGGCCACATATTCAAAAAGCAAACATGTGACTTCTTCAAATCAAAATCGACGACCGATTATTGAATCCGTCTCCATAATGAACACACACTGAGATCTTCATCTATTGCTATGCTTTGCCTTTTCATGGTGGACGCTTAGGTTTAACATCTCCAACACCATCGCTATACAGAAAAAAAAGGTTGAACGAGCACAGATATGATAGTAAGAGTGAAACCTTCACGAAAATCTTGCGAACTCCTTTAAAACTGGACTTGCATACCAACAAAATTCGAGAAAGACAAAATTTTGAAAACTTATGCATAGAAAACTTTTTGGAACGGGGGAGAAAAGCTTCCAGATCTAGGTTAGATCAGAAGAAAAAACGGCACTATAAATGGGAAGAAAACAAGAAAAAGAAACAAATAACTAAATTAGTTAACAAGGAGGGGAGGAGAGTAAGAGATCTAGCTCCAGCTCAGCCCCTCCATAGAGATAGAAGAAGGGAGATGAGAGGGGGAGAGGAAGATTTTGGGCAGCTAGGGCTTTGGTGGGAGAACGAGTTTTCAGAAGAAAACATCGAAAGGCCCACTTTTGCACCTAATTCGCTATCCTTTTGGTTGGAAAAATGAAAAATGAAAGTAAATTCCTTGAAGCCACGTATCATAATAATAATAAAATAAAATAAAATAAAAATCATGAAGTAGTGGAACCGCAAATGGCCGTCATGTATCGTCGTATATACCGAGTCCTAGAGCACCCCAAAATGCTCCCCGCTCCTGCTGGATTGGGATTCAGATTCGGATTCAGATTCAGACAAGTGGGGATCAAGATGAAATCATCCACGCAACTGCTCTGCTCACGAATTTCTCTTTCTAAATGCTTTATGTTGGGACCACAAGACATCGCATAATGCAACTCGATTGCTTGACAGGGAATGTGGGATTTTTTGCATAAAAAAATGATCAAATTTTATAATTATTATCGACATGTAGTTGATCTAATCGATGAGAGCAGAGAATACGCCCATACGAAGAATCGGCAACTCAAAGGAATCGACAAAAAGTGGATCTGAGAATTTCGATTTAAACATCCTGATATTCAGGCTTCTACTAGGTGATCTTGGAAAGTTAGGTAATTAATTGGAAAAGAAAAAGGCAGGTACTTACTGGGTCATAATCCTTGAATTAGATGGTCATTAGCCAGTGCATAGGGCATGCCATGCCGATGATATCTATGCTTTACCCTGGGAACAAGAATTAGTGGACCCACCAAAAAGATTCTTAGGGCCATCTTAGATTCGACTGATGATCAGAAACCATTCAAGTTTAGGTGGTTCTTGCCGGGGTGTGCTTGAACTTTGGAACGTGTCAAATGGTCCCGTCCACATCCCACAAGAAGCCATAACCATCATCAAGCGATCATGTCATTCCAAAGGGCAATTACAATATGCCTTTGAAGCACCCATTGACTTAATAATTGCAATGTAAGTTTCCAAATAGAAGGTTCAAGACGCAAAATTTGTGACGTGAAAAGGGGCCAATGATTGATAAAAAGGACTCATGAGGATGCGTGAGCTTGGTTAAAGTTTGGTCAAATTTGTCAAAAGGTTAGATGAGATCTCAATTTCTTGTTGATCTCTAGAATGCTAAAACACTTTGTAATGCCTTTGCTACTACGGCTCTCTTTTGGATTTTATGTAATGTTGGGGTAGTGTGGCGAGACGGTCACATGACCCTTTCTGTCCACTCCACGCACCAAACGTCGAAGTAAAGCACCCTCCCTTCAGACAAGAGAACGTGTGTCGATTTTACAGATATATCCTTTGCCCTTACTATGTATTACGAAATGAACAATTGAATTTTAATGTTGGGAAAATTGAACAAATTATGAACTCGTGAGACCCCCCTCCCCCCCCCCCCCCCCCCAAAAAAAAAAAGGTAGATCATGGTCAACTGCCCCCCCCCCCCCTCCCCCTCTTCTTTGCCTCTCTCTCTTGAATACTTCGTTATCATTGAGGTGACAAAGATTTTGATATATTGAAACCTAATATTACATCATCTTTGAAATATAATCGAATAAGTTATCATACACTATTATTTAAAAGATAGAGCAGTTTGTGTTTTCTAGGTAACTGGTGTAAGCCATGAAAAAACCTTAGAATGGCACCCCAAAATCACCATAGCAAGAATATAGAAACACAATGACGGAAAAAATGAATTTGTGCACTTCACTTGGAATCCATCTTTCTTGATGCGGAATAACAATCATTCAACGCTCAAGCACTTTTTTCTCTATGGATCGTGTCTTGTGACGGTTTTTTATGTGAGGTTATTTGTGCATCAGGGTTAAATGAGTGATTTGAGCTCTATTTATAGATTTTTTAAGCCAGACCCTCTTATCACGGACAGATCGCAACTCAACCCATACTAGTCAGCCTCATATTTGACTAATTAAGAATTTTTATATCTTTTCCTTATTAAACTGATCCTATAACATGGTAATTACAATAGCCCACATAAAAAAAAACTCTTACAACTGCCTCCTTTTTTAATTAATCTCAAAGTGCTCTGCTTGGCTATTTTTGAATCTACTATATATTTGTGTGGACGACAATGCAAATTTAAAAAAAAAATCGTAATAGGATAATCAAATAAGCAACTGGCTAAAACCTGATTTCATCAATTCTATTTCTCCTCCTCCTCCTCCTCCTTCTTTTTTTTAATCTTTTCACTCTGTTTAGAGCTTATTTGATCTAAGAATAGTTCAGTTTCAGGACATGCCAAACATAAATTAGATTCTTTTAGTATTTAGATTCAAAATAGAATAAATTATGCCCGTGCTTATATTCTAGTTCTCTTATGTGCATTGTACACATAATGATTCACAAGCAGCTTAGGGTCGGCAGAGAGGATTGTGACGATACTTCGAAAGATCCCCGAGGTGAAGTTGCAAAAGTATTCCCGTTCCACGTAAGTTACGCATTAAAAGGAGGAAAGATTGGACCATGATCGCGTGCAATAGTTACTCTCCAAAATGTGCTTTGGCACATTCAATTTTAGCTGAAATATGACGTGTTTGACGTGCGTTTTGTTCTGTCTTCCTGAGGCTAGATTGGATTCCAAGTCGTTAAATGTCCTTTGCTAATAATATTTCATTAAGCACTAGGAAAATTGTCTGAATTAGAACCTAAGATACTAAAGATCACGGCAGTTGACACAGCCCACCAAACTCCCCCTAATCGACAAGTAAACTGATGAAAATACCAAAGAGAAGGAGCATGGTTTTCTCTGCCCGATGATAGTGACCCGCATCCAATCTCCTTTTAGCACATTGTATTGACACTATTAAAATACTTTTTTTGGCCAAAAAATAAACTTTAAATTATTTAGAATGAGTGTGATTCTATTACAACAGGAGCAAGCATGGTTCCAAAGTAGAATTTGAAACACGGAACTAAACTGATAAAAAAAATTTGTCCGATTTCAGGTCTCAAGATATGTAAAGTAAGTTTTAGATTTTAAAAAATAAAAAACTTATTTCGACGGGTATATTCCAAGTAGGTGAAACTTGAAACTTGTAATATAATGTGTAACAAGTTTTTGCATTTTTTTTTGTATATCTTGTCGCGCAGTACTGTTGTATTCCATGGCGTCCGATAATGAGTGTGTAATTTAGAACCGCTAGTGTAAACTTTCATTTTCCATGATATTTATAACTAAGATTTTTACTTCATTAATGATTTATATTCATTCATGCGTCTAAATATGAGTGGTGATCGAAGAATTGTAACAGTAAATAGTAGTCATTAAAGGTAATGATTTACCACAAGTGTTCAATTAATAATACATGTGAAACTTATATAAACCCTAGAATCGATCTTGGAACCTTTCACATGGTAGTTTTTGGTTCAAAAAAAAAAATAAGGAACTTGTTTGAACGGATATATTTCATGTTCCAAGTGAAACTTGCATTGAACCTGAAATCTCTTTACTTTAAATTATATACTTTAAATTATACTCAATATTGGAGAAAAACGATTGGAGTATATTCAATGTACATGGGGCCAAAAAAGAAAAAAAAAGATTGGATTTAATTTTTAAGGCAAGCAAAATTCCATTAATCGATATGTTTAATTTGTGCATTCAATTTGCGTACTGCAATTTCGATGTATAGAGATTAAAGCGGTCGCCTCGCTCGTCTCATGTTGGATGCCGTCCTCGTCGGAGTTGGTGGGAGTCGCCCGTCTGCCAATGCTAAAGGGAAATTGCAAATTGGGCAGGTGCATCGGAACCCTAAACAATTCTCTTGAACGGAAAACGGTTCCAATTTCTTATTTATTTGCATAGATAAAGAAGCTCGTTGTCACGGCAAGTACCAAGAGCTAATTGGTGCTGAATCTTTCGTATGACCACGCTACTTAGGTAAACAATTATGGTGTGAGCGCTGAAAACCTAATTTAACTCGAGTTGATTCAATACACTGTTATGTTACACGACCGGGCAATTTGACTGCAGTTTTTACTTTTGTAAAGTTTTGGTAAGTTAGCAACCGCAACGCCTTATTTTCGAATAGGCTTAACAATGTAGCAAAACATTAAAAAAAAAGTTCTTAAAGTAACCCACTTTAAGAACTCGTGGTTAGACCGGTCAAAGCGAGTCATAAACATATTTCTCGGCCCATATATGATGGGTTGAATTGTTAGATGGGTTAAGTATATTCAATAGACGGATCATGATGGTTTTAAACATAATATGAGTATTAAATTAGTCATGAATGAGTTTATAACATTTTTATACCCCCATTTACCTTTATGAATATCATTTCATTCTCTTCGCCCTCACTCGATCTCGTTCGCACTCACTCTACACTATCACCTCAATTTGGATATGAGTTTTTCTAAATTAATTAAATATGAAAATATTTTAGGAATATGTGTCGAATTAGGTATAGGTCACTAGACTTGCGTAGCATGAAAATGGATTAAAACAGATTAAATATGTCGATTTAGATAGTGCCATGTTCGATCCGACCCAATCTCAACCCTATCCACTTGCTTGAAGGGTCTACTCGCCATAAACCGTGTAAATGACACCGTTAAAAGTATGCTCAAGAGCTAGTACACCATACCAACAGTTATTCGCAAATTACATGGTCCTTCTTATGAGGTTAACACGTTGCCGTCATTCCATCAAGACCCTTGGCATACATGACCTTAATGGTAAGGTTATCAGAGGTCACAACGCCAGTGACGCTAGTTGTGAGTACTGTGTATGTCAAACCATTGCTTCAGCTGTTGAGAAAGCCCTGGTAAATACAACAAAATTATCTAGCATCCTTACCTTAATGACACATGACCACGGTGCTATTTGTCGCAATACCGCCAGAAGAATCACGAGATTCGACTTGTAGAAGGTGAGTTGAGCACGATGTAACAAGGGACAAAAATGTCAACCAAAAATTAATTTGCAAGCCTGATAACTATGGCTTTTGATACTGTGGTGACCCAGATCCTAGCGATGGGCACAGGAGGAGAGATGGTAAAGGGGGCTACGCCTCTAGCCTAGACGTGCATAGAGCAAAGCTAAGCGCATGTCTCTTGTCGCCAAGGGAAAGCCCTGGGATAGTTGATAAAGTTTGGGATTCTTTACTCGGAGTAATGTGTTTTAAAGTCTTGAGGACCAGTGGGCTCAAAATAGACAATATTACATAATGGTAGCCCCTGGGTCTTTATATGTGGTATTAGAACCAAAGCCCGACTGAAAGTGTGTGGTTCGGAAATGAACCAACCAGAAGCTGATGAGCTTATAACAACCTGATTTGATGAGGACATGGAGTGATTGCCGAGATTAGAAGGGATTGGACAAGGAGTAGCTTCTAGCTGGCTTTTAGGATAGAGAAGGGGGCAAGGATGAACCAAATTCCACATTGCCTACGTGTGGTGAGGCGAAGTACTATATATGTATGGCACTTGTCCTTAACTTACAACAAGACCTTTTCTGGACAAAGTCTAGAAGAACAAGATTATGCGAGCTCCAGTCTAAAGCGAACAATATCGTCGATAAATAGGACTTGGACGTGACATAATGGTATGAGAGTCGACTCCTTACCATATGTGGGGTCACAGCGAGGGCGCTGTGCCAATAAGGGGGGGGGGGGAATGAGACGACCCAAGCCCTGGCGACGAGCGCAGGAGGAGGGATGGTAGGAGAGGCTGCCCCTCCAGCCTTAACGAGCGCAGGAGGAGGGACTAATCACATATCTCTTGTCCCACACCGTCGAGCGCAAGAGGAAAGATGGTAAGGGAGGCTAGGCTTCTAGCCTGGACGAGCATAGGATAAGACTAAGCACGTGTCTCTTGTCCCACCTCGCTGGAGGGATGTGCGGCGCTAATTTATAAGATTTGGAGTTCTCTATTTTGTATAATATTGTGTGACGCATTTTAAAGCCACGAGTCCTTACCGATGCCGTCCTGTGATTGTATATAATCTAGAAGAACTAGCCTAATTGGTGGTAAAGACGTGGTTTACACAGTATTGACGAAAACGACCCAAAAAAAAAAAAACAGGAGGAGGAGGATGGACCAACTTGAAAGAAAGACTCCCAAATTGGGGAGGAAAAAGTCAATCTTGGGTTCTTGAACCTGATCATGGAGACCGAGCATCCCCCAATAATTCAACAGGAACTCTCCAGTACGTCACGGAGAATTCGCACAGCAGCATGTGGCAAATGGGTCATTTCAACTGCCACTTCTCCCATATTTTTCCTCCCCTCTCATTCTTCTTTTCCTCCGAGATAAGGTGAGTTCGCTTACATTCACACTTTCTATAAAACTTTCGAGCCAGCCTGGTTTTTCACGCCCATTTCACGGCCGGCGAGTCCCACACACATACAAGCTACGCATTTCGAGAGAGAGAGAGAGAGAGAGAG
This sequence comes from Psidium guajava, assembly GCA_016432845.1. Lineage (NCBI taxonomy): Eukaryota > Viridiplantae > Streptophyta > Magnoliopsida > Myrtales > Myrtaceae > Psidium > Psidium guajava. The sequence goes on along the minus strand of CM028233.1, from coordinate 21,987,609 downwards.
AGAGAGAGTGACAGATCGACAGAGAACAGACAGAAGAAGGTGATAATAAGAGCTAGAGAGAGAGAGAAAAGGGAGAAGCAGGGGTTCCGCGAAGCAAGAAGCTCGCAGAGATAATGTCAATGGAGGCATCGGAGCAGCAGCCGCCGTCGCAGCCCCGGCAGCAGCTGGCGCACCACCTGTCGGGGAGCCTGAGCTTCAGCAGCAACCTGTCCATTTCCGGCGAGGACGAGGAGATGTCGAGATCGGCTCTGTCCAACTTCAGGGCGAAGGAGGAGGAGATCGAGAGGAGGAAGCTGGAGGTCAGGGAGAAGGTCATGTCGCATCTGGGTCGCGTCGAGGAAGAGACCAAGAAGCTCGCCATGATTCGGGAGGTCAGTGCACAAAAAGAAGTTTTTTTTTTTAATTAAAGCTTTCAGGGGTTTTTCATGTTTATCCGATGTAGTTTTCTGCAGAATTAGCTCGATCTTAGATTCGAGCTAGACACTTCTGCAAAAATGGAGACGTGGGTTTGTTTTTTAATAAAAAACCTAGCTTTTTGTTCGTGAATTGTTGGATTAGGGTGAATTGAAATGTAGATTTCCACGAATTTCTGATTTCTTCTCTTATTTTTCCTTTCCTCCCCCCCTATTGGTTAGGAAATTACTTTAATTCAGCATAATGATGCTGTTTTTTCCCCCCTTTTTGAGAGCGTGTATTTGTTGAAACCAAGGAAGCTTCTCCCTTTTTTCGTTCTTCTTTCACCTCTTGGGGCTCTGTTTAGTGTTCCTTTTGGGCAATGTATTTCCCATTATTATGTGGAATCTACACCAATAGATATATATGGTTCGACTTAGATATTACAGAAATTGATTTAGGAATGGGGTGTCTTTTGAGGCCTTGTGAAGATCCTTCACATATCTGGACTCCAAGTCATCTTGTCCCTCTAAATCTGGGTTTTGATAATTATAGTTCTGGCTAGAAACAGTAAGCAAAATTAGTCTTTTACTGGAGCTGGGATAAATCCAACATTCCTGTGGCTAAATTGGATTGGCAATATAACCAGGAACTTGAGGCATTGTCAGATCCAATGAGAAAGGAAGTTGCGCTTGTCCGAAAGAAGATTGATGCAGTAAATAAGGAATTAAAACCACTGGGACACACCTGCCAGAAGAAGGTGATTCTCTCTGCCCCATTCCGCATGCCGTTGTTTCTGTGAAACTGCAGATTCTTGCATTCAATCCTTTTTCTGGATCCAAAATTGTCCTGAGTCCTGATTTGTGCCAGGAGAGGGAGTACAAGGAAGCCCTTGAGGCCTTCAATGAAAAGAATAAGGAGAAAGTACAGCTGGTTGGCAAATTAATGGAGGTTAGTCCTGCGCCTAAATTTCTCTGGATTGACACTGTAAAGTGTGTGAAAAGTAGAGCTCTTCCCAATATTTGTCTGTCTGAGAAAATGTTTTTTCTTTTGGGCAATTTCATTTTGTTCAGCTGGTGGGCGAAAGTGAGAAGTTGAGGATGAAGAAGCTGGAGGAGCTGGCTAAGAGCGTAGAAACCCTACAATGAGAGATAGCCTTGACGTTCATGACTGATTGATTAGGTCTCTTTTGTGATGATGTGTATGTAAAGTGTTGTTTACTTTCCAATCACTAGATGGGTGCTTCCGGGTTTGTTGTACTCTTGATTTTTCTGATGTCTTTGCTTGCATTTTTTTCTCATTAGCATTTGATGTGTGTACAATTTAACTAATTTAGGAAGGGAATAACCCCCCCAAAAAAGAACACAGATGGGTAGAACTAGACTGTCTATCAACTCTGCAGTGTCTTTTTCCTTCTTGTTTTTCTACCTGTGCTGAGCTTGGCTCGTACCTCTGCGAGGAAGCCATTCTTGACCATCTCTGTCATTTTCATGTGTTGTGTGCTTGGAGGATGAATTCAATGCAGGGGGTCTTCTTCCTTCTGGACAGGAAGTGTAAGGAGCCAAATTGGGCAAAGCTATTAGGAAAAGGATCCAACAAAGTAGCCAGATACTTAAATTTCTGCAATATACAGATGGGAACTTGCAATTCTGGAGTATCTGATGGTGGTCAGGATAATTTAGTGCAGCTGCTCATGATTACCTATAGACTATGGAGGCTAAAGAGCATTTGGTAGCTAACCCAAATCAGAATCTCTGGGGTGAAGTTGTGGGTCAGAAAAAGGTCTTGTATAGATTATTGTAAAGTAAAGTGTTAAAAATGAGTCAATCTTTGAAGAAGGCAACCTCGTAAAGTTCCGACCCGGAACCCATGAAGCACTGTTGATTTTACTGCGGAAGAACACGTTGGAAGCAATAAAGAAGGAACGGTTCCTCGTGCCGATTGTCACGACCGCTCGTTGCCCGTCCTTAAAGACTCCTTTTAACTTTCTTTCAGTTTTAAGGAATGAGGACTTGTCGGGGCAGAGTGGCTCATGTGCACTCGGCCCCTCCCGCTTGCACAAATTCTGAAAATCATGATAAGCATGGGGCCGTGTGGATCACGTCAATAAAAATAATGACTGTCCGACGGCAGTGTTTGTATGCCGAGACTAGACTCGTTAAATGATGAATAGGAGGATCCAAATAGATCCATTTAATCAGTTTATCACTAATTTATTGTAACGCAAGTCTAGTGAAATATATTCGGTCTCACTCAACAGATACCTGACTCGGCTCATATTCTTAAATCACGTTCTTATTTAATCCAATCTTCTGTGATTGTAGAGTGAGTGGAGGCAAGGGAAAATGAAGAGAGTCATAGAGATGAGTTGGATTTAAATAAATTGTAAATTCATTTATGACTTATTGAAAGAATATAGGTAACCAAAATATAACAATCCAATTCGTCATACGTGATACTTGTGAATTTTTTTTTTGTCAGAGAAACTTGTGAGTTAAGAAATGAGTTTATGACCCATTTTATGACTACCAAACAACACATGCACACATAAATGTACATAATGTGTGTGTATAAAAAAAAAAAAGAACTATCAAAGTAAGAGTATTTATGTTCACCTAAACCTTGCCTCGACTAATTTTAGAAATGTGCGCAGACCACTCTACCCAATTCAGGGAAATGAGCTCCAATCTTGCATGATAACAGATGCATGCTTCGAGGTTAATCTAAATGGAAGACGCTATGATCTGAACAGAAGTTTGGTCATCGCTTGGACAATTTCATGAGGGGTTGACAAACTATTTGTTTTTTCGTAATTTTGGAAAATATGATCATAGAATAACATCATCACTATGTTGACCCTTTTAAAATTTATTCATTGTAGTTTAGGATTGACATTGAGATTGATAGAAAATATTGAAGTTGTTGGATAAATTGAGGTCGAAATTTGAAAAGATGCACTCTTCCTACAGGAGTGCCCTTAGAGCGGTAGTTGGGGTTGTGTTCGTGTCTTTCTCCCTTGGAAAGATAGAGTTAACTACTGCACAAAATTGTGTTGAATCGTCGCAATCTTGTAGCAATGAAATCTCAACAATCTTAGCTCATCAAAGGAAGAAGAAAAGAAAGTCTCAACGACCTGAATTGCTCAAGATTCCCCTCAGCAGATATCCAAATATCTAATCTACATATAATAATCGAAGTTAGTACATCGAATGGTGGGTGTTCTCATTAATAAAAAGTCTCTTTTTTTTCCTTCAGAGTTTCATAAAAAAATATTGGAAACCTTTATTTGATATAAATATCTATCTATATCATATGGGAAAGAAAATATAATCTAATTTCAGGTTTAAGTGGTTGCTTCAAAATTTTTTTGCATACGCTTATTTGATAGGTAGTGTTGGCCAAGAGTGATCTTGCAAAAAAGTGCGGTATGGTTAGTGTTATTTTGAAAGACGGGATAAGGAAAATTAAATAACAATCCTGTCTATCCGAATTGATCATCTAAGGGTGAGTTTCATTGGTTCGAATAGGAAAAAAAAATTCATAACACTCGATATGCAATGGTTAATTCAGGAAATTGTCTAAGAGGTTCTAAACATATAGCACTTTGACTAATTTAGTTCTAAACTTTTCAATTTTGCTAATTGAGTCATAAACCTTTTAGCAATTTGTCAATTAAATTCACTGGCTAATTTTAATCGAAAATTGCTGAGTTGGATACTGATGGTGCCATGTAGAATGGCCGCCGCTAACGTGAATAATTTATATATATATATTTTTAAAAAAATTATTTCACATTTATTTTATTTTATTTTTCTATCAAGTTCGGTGAGGGTTGGCCAACGCTTGCCGGTCACATGCAAAGGTCGCTTGACCCTCATTTGGCTTGGTGGAAAAAAAAATGTAAAGAAAAGAAAAGAAAAAGGTAAAGTAAAAAAACTTAGAAATTTGTTAAAAAAATTATCTGCGTTGGGTTGGCCGTGCCATGTGATATGTATCCAAGTTAGTGATTTTCAGCTAAAATTATGTGAATGAACTCAATTGGCAACGTGTTAAAATTTTTATAACTCAATTGGCATAATTTTAAAGTTTGGAACTGAATTAACCAAAAGCGTAATAGGTTCGTAACTTTTTGCACGATCTTTCCTTATTAATTTAGATAGATAAAAATCCTCAGTACGTAAAATTTACCTGTGAACTTTTTTTTTTTGGGTTTGACTGTATGGCTGTCGTTCTATTGAGATTTATATTATCACCATAAAATATCTTATGCTCCGTGCATGTCAGAATTGACAAGTTGATGGTCATTTCAAGAGTTGCGGCCGGTGTTGCCCCATTTCTCGTACGAATTCAAATAATTAGAGAATGAGGCACATTTCCATTTGATACAACATGGTGGTGAACGAGTGAAAAAGGTTGCTTCCTCAGTGCAAGCTTGAACTAGAAGCACTCGATTCATGCAACCTAGGAAACAACCCCGAAATGTACCAATTGATGCCAAAATTAAATGGAGCATAAAATGAAAAAAAAAAGGAAAAGAAAAGAAAAGAAAAAAGGGAGTGCTTTTTCCTTTGCGTAAGGCTTGATGAATATCGAGCAAGAATCATTCTTTCTTGTCAACGAAGGGAAGTATAGGAATCCAATGGGAAGACAAAAAGGTACCACGGACAACACAAAATGAAATGTCCGTCGACCAAAAAAAAAAGTAGAAATAAAAAACCCAATAAAAGTGAAAAATAAAAGTGATTCACACTAATGATAGTACACATAGTTTTTCAATTGTTTTTTTAAGAGTAAGCTAATTCAAATCTAAACTGGAAAGGCAATATATAAGATAAAATAACAAAATTGTTCCTCTTTTAGTTAGGTTTGGTATTGAAAGAGCAAAACCTAAAAATTCAACATCGAAAAATAAGGGACACATAACACAAATAGTCCCTAAAATTTAGACCCATATTTAATGTGGTTCATGAACTTTAGTTTAATATATAATGTCGTTCCTTAACTTTTAATTTGCTTATTGTGGTCCTTGGACTTTTAGTACATATTCGATTTAGTCTTTAAACTGTATAAAAATCTTTAATGTAGTCCTTGAACTTGAATTAACTAAATTGGATATTGGATATTTTCATATAGTTCAATAACTAAATTAAACATGTACTAAATGTCTAGGGATCACATTGAACATATTAAAGTCTACGAATCACATTGAATATATCTAAAGTTTATAGATCACATTACACATTAGGCCAAAATTCAGAAGTCATTTATATCATTATCCTTAAAAAATGTGATAATTTTCCAAAAAAGTCTTGAAACTATTGTTCGGCAGTCAATTCAGTTTTAAACCTTTTGATGAATTGTCAATGTAGTCATTCTGGATACTTTTGACTAGATATCACTAACGTATGGTCCAGTTAATCTTGATTTTCTTACATGGTATGATCGGCACTGATATGAATGATTTTTACAATTTTTTTGAAATTTTTTTTCTTTGCTTCCCTTTCTCTTTTTTTTGCTTTTCTCCCTATTTCCCTCCACATGTCTTTAGGCCTTGGCCATACTTAGTGAGGGCTGAGATGCCTTTACGAGCCACAGGCAAAGGCCAAACATCGCTAGATCCCATGAGGGAGACTCACCCTTGTTAGCGGCTTGCGACCTCCTCCTAAAATCGCCAAGGTTTGGCAACCGACGAGGAAATAGGGGAAAAGGGAAAAGGAGAAAGGAAAAAAAAATGAAAAGAATTAAAAAAAATTAAGGAAATTGCAAATGTCGTTCAAGTCAGCATTGGATGTACTACGTAACATGGTCGTCGTTTACTTGTTAAAATTGGTCAAAATAACTACATTGGCAAATTATCAATGGCTAATTTAGCAAAATTAAAAGATTATAAATGAATATGCCGCACAATAGGTTTAGGACTTTTTTTTGGGCAAATTTTACGAAAAGCATTCGCGTTCGTTAGCCATTCCCTTTCTTAAATTGAAACATGCTACAAAATATGGTTTTGTAAAATTATCATTTTTGGCCATACTTTCTCATTTTGAAGAAAATGATATGTGTGTATTTTATATAAGATTTTTATATTATTAAGCTTCTAGATCGGTATACTGTGGCTTCACACTTATTCAACGATTCGATAGTATTAATATAGTTAATCTGAGTCAATCCTTCCAACTAAATGTTTCAATGGATTAGTTACGAATCTAAATGAGATCTATCGATTTTTCGTGGCTCAATATCAATGTTGGGAATAAATGACCAAGGCACAAGATTGATCCAAAGTGAGTCAATCGGCTTGCCAAGACTGGACAATTCCCCATAAATGGATCCATTGTGGCATCAAAACTCATCTAGCAGCCGATCACCGAATCTCGCGTCATTATCAATGATGAGCACAAATCGAGAAATTCCTCTTCAGTAACAACGGTTTTGCCAAAAAGCTGTACGGGCGTAGATTTGATGTCCTCATCACCGTCACTGTATAGAAACCATAACAACACCAAAAGATTAAAGAAACACATAAAACGTTTTATAAATCCCATATCTATCTCTAGATTAGAATAGAAAAACACTCAAATATAGATTAGCTCTAGATAGGAATAGAAGGGCTACAAAATAGATAGCAGTTGATCACAAACTTACTTTTAAGTAAGTTGATGTTGAAGACAGTGGCAAACAAACCTTAAAGATTTGTAGATCGATGGAATATCTAGAGCAAGCACCCGGAGCTAGGGTAAGCAGATTCTTTCGAGATACTCACACTTTGATCTTCAAAACTCATTTCTTTGAAAAATGTTGATCACATCATCCACGAAATCGACGAAGAAACCTAAAAGATAAAGAAGGAAGAGGAAAAAACAAACAAACAAGCAAGAACAGAAGATGGAGGGGGGACGGAGCAGGAGCAGGATGGGAGGTGGGGGGTCCCCTCAGGGAGGTCTGATTCAGTAGGGAGGGGTGGTGGCGGCAGAAGAGGCAGACAAACCCTTAAGGGAGAGTTTTTGGTGTTTTTACTCAATATCCTGTAATCGGCTGTGGAGGCATCTAAAGCGAGGCGGCTTCCACGGCATAGCAAATTTCATAGTTTCGACTGACGTGATGATGCTCAAACATTTCGAATTAAGGATTTTTACACAATTCATACGAGGTCAAAACCTTCGGAACGAGTATTTCAATATGATCTTGTAGGGTGAGTCTGTAGTTGGGTGATAGTGTTATTCCACAAATTCTCTCCATACGAGGTGTGTGGCATGGAGCGTTATGCATTTCTCCTCCACTTACGATATTGAAAAATCAAATCTAGTATAGCCTAGAGTTGCATTGCAGGAATAGGATTCCAGAGGCAACATTACGCGTTGAAGAGGTGGGACTCGAAAGAATAATTCTTTTTCATTCTTTCACTGAGAAAATTCAAATGATGTGATGCTATTTCTGGAGACCAGTTCTGGTCCACATCGTCCACGATATATATATATATATATATATAATATATATATATTTTAGTCCATAAATAAATATGAGGGAAAAAAGAGAGAGAGAGACATTTATGAATCTCCGCTTCAAACTATGGAACCTTAAAACTACAATGTCAGAATTATGGCCTAAAATATAAGTCAACAAATGAGAAAAAGAACTCTAGTGTGAGAACATTGGTGTCATTCGACTTCTTTCTCCTTTATTTCTCCTCTTTATCGTTCCACCTATATTTTAAAAAGAAAAACGAAGGTAAAAGAAGAAGCGGCCTCGGTCACACTTTTGATACATAAAAGCTTAAAGGGGGAATTTTTTTTTTCCAGAAAATTCCTTTTTGTCTCACAAAATAGATGAGAGATCTTTAAGGTAGAAACTTTTAGACTTTAACTCACAACTTTTCCCTTTGAATAAAGAGGGATGGCATCTTATCTAAATCTTTGAAGATCACTTCATCGATACTCAGAAGCTATACTTAAATAAATTAAAAAAAAAAGAAAACATAAGCTGTTAAAAAATCACATTCTATATGGGGAATTTCAAAAATTTCGAGAAAATCCCACTAAAAGTTGTAAACTTCTCTTAGAGACAAGATACCAATACCCAAAACTTTTTTTTTATCTCACCCATGCCCCAAAATTGTACCAATGATCTAAATTACCTTCCATCACGTTTTCGTCTGTGATGGCTTAAAAAATCCGACGAGCCGAACGGAAGTCTAACCAAATGTATTTTTGTGTCATCAATAAAAGTTTGAGGTACTGTCGAGTCGAAAAAACGTGTGGGAATAGGTGTCCCACCGGGAAATGTTTAAGATTTTCGGTGGGATCATCCAAAAAATTTCTCCATTACCAAAAATCAAATACAAGCTCAGATTGTAGGCATGATCGTGAAAGTAGGCAAGAAAAGGAACATACAAAATGCGATTTGACGAGGAGAGGAAGCAAACCGAACTGGACCGGGCTATTGGCCCGGTTCAGAATGAAGCAAAAGAAGAAAAGTTCGTTGGCCCAATTCCTTTTGCGCGGGTGGGCCTTTAAAAGCCCACGGACAGGTTTAATGCAGTACGTACGTTTTAAGTTTAAATTTGATCCTTTTGGCTAGATTATGTTTCTCTGGTGGGAATTCTTATATGATCTCTTCACCATGTAATACACCAGGGATTATTATTCCGTCCTCTACTAGCGCAAGATCTAGTTTGCATGGATGGTCAGATCTTGACACTGCATGTGGATTTTCACGACGATGGACGAATTAAGTACGTATAATAGTTACTGCATACATTGATTGAATTTATTCAAGAGATCGACCTGGATTGGTCCTTCAACACTTCAAGTCTGCATAGAGGAGAAGCTTAGAACGAAGGTGTTAGATTTCGTCTCGAACGGTCGTAGAGGTTCACAGTTGAGGTTGCTTGCTCTTAGGTTGGTTCGTTTCTTTGGGAGAGAGATGATCCGCTAATTTAGGGTCACTAACCTTGAATTAGGTCAACATCATTGTAAGACAGTGTCGGCTAAGCTTAAGAAACAGTCGTAATGATCAAGGAAAACAAATAGTTAGACCTAAAGAGAAAGTAATTATTCATATGAAGCCAACATATGTACTCTATTTATAACGAAATTTCCCAGTATCTATTAAGTAAAGTACCAAAAAAAAGTTTAAAAATTCTAAGGTAACTGCACTAGAAGTCCAAAAATTTATCACGAAAATACAATTGACACCTAAAACTTTTGACAATTGAATCAAATCATAAAACTTATCACAAAAATGCGATTGAGTCCTAAAACTTATTAAGAAAGTGCAAAAAGTCCAACAACTTTCAAAAAGTAGTATAATCGATGGAATGACTTGATTGGATTAATTTGTTAAGTTTTAGGATTTAATTATACTTTTTAAAAGTTTTAGAATTCAATTACACTTACGAGATAAGTTTTAGGACTTAATTATATATATTTAAGTTTTAAGATTAAATTACACTTTTATGATAAGTTTTAGAATTTTTAATATATTTATCCCAAAATTTCATAAGTCCAAGTCGTACCTTGGCTCCATCTAGTTAAAAAAGAAAGTAATTCTAAGCATAATCAACTCATGAAATGATTCGGTAAAGCGGCGAGTAATCAATTCCCTTCCACCTAATGATTAGCCAATTTTCACTTTGCAAATAGGATGTTAGACAGACATAAGGATTTGTCGTTTACCATGTTACGTATCATACTCTTCCACGATGTTTCCTCCCCGGATGATGCTCGTGTTAATCTGAAGATTAGTGCTAATTAAAAGCATAATCCTCTTTTGTCGGAAGGAAGGTTCAGTGAACGAGTGTTCTTCGCCAACAATGTGATTATTGTATGTTGGAGAGATTTAGAAAATGACTCGATTCGATCTGCACAAACATGCATTGACATGATAGCCATCCTTGTCCCACTACTGACATAAACAAACTGGTCGGTCCACTCATTAGTTGTATCCTAATTTAGATAAAACACCATTTTCTTTTCTTTTCTTTTTTGGTTTTTTGCAAGGAGAACCCCTTCTGATTGTTGAGATTACTACTAAATAAAGAATTGGGAATGAGTACAACGAGGCCAAAATGAGTTTCCTTACATGAACGCTTATGAGATGTGTAGAAAATGCATTGTTCTTAGACTATAAATTATACACTGCATAATAATGCACAATCATGTTCCTTAAGTAGCAATAGAATATTAGGGTTATCACTATATGGGAAAACAACAAAAATGATTCTTTGAATTTTGATTCAATATGCAATCTCACTCAAGAACTTTTAATTTATTCCATATGGAACCCAAGCTCTTGGTAATTATTCGACATAGTTCTTTTGTTTGCTAACAACAAATCATATGTTATTTAATGATGTGGATTAATAGGCAGTGAGTTCGATTTTTAAAGATGACGAGTCACAACATATCAATCTTTCTATCCGTCAACTTTAGAGAAGGAATTTTTTTTAAGGACTTTAACATGTCTATCATTTATTGATGACATTATTAATATTTCCCAATTTAATATGATATATTGCTTGGATAATCTACGTGGAACCTTTTCTTGTTGTTGTTGTTGTTATCCACCATTCAAATTTAACAGATTAAGAACCATATTAATGCATTCCATCAATTTAAATAAATAGAAAGACAATATTGAACACTAGATTGAACATTTATTAATAGTTTAAAGACCGCATCGAGCAAATTAAAAATTTAGGGACGACATTGTACATTGCACCAATTTTCAGGGACCATTTGCATCAATGTTGCTCGCTATATTGCATGATGTTTAATGAAATGTAAGGTCGATTTTGAACCCTATAGCGTTTTCTTATAAGGAGAAAATTGGCGGCCTTTCTCTAATATGACATCAATTAAGAAAATTAAAATTTTATACAAATAGGAAAAATTACCAAAAAAGTCCTAAATCAATTATAATTGTGCAAATTTAGTCTTTTTTTCTGGTTAATTAAGTCATACACTTTTTGTATTTGTGCTGATTTAGTCCATCTGGTCAAGATCGCTTCTGACTGAATGCAAATCCGATGATTGGCTGGAGGAAGAAGGAGAAAAAAAATATATAAAAAAATAAATAAAGTTTGAGAAAATATTATAATATTATTAAAAATTGCCACATCAACAGTTAAAGTTAGCCGAATGAATTGAATTGGCAAAATAAAAAAGGTTTACGACTTAATTGACTATAAAAAAATATTTATAATTGAATTGATATAATTACAATAAGTTTAGGGTGCTTTTTTTTTTAAATAATTTTCCTTAAAGCGATCATACAAGAAAGGCATCCTCTAAATTAATTATTCAGGTCAATCAGTACGTGGAGCATAGTGAATTGATCCTAGACAGAAAATACGGACAACCACCTCCAAATTTTCATGTAGAAGAAGATCCGCAACGGCCCTAAGCTAGTGCTCGGTCGGAGTCCCAAACAGGAGACGGACAGCGATCCGACCGCCTCCGACGCGAGGATGCCCAAACGTGCGGAAGTATTTTCCGGACCGATTCGCTGCGCTTTTGTCGTGCGAGGAGGGTGCACCGTCCGTCCGCCGTAGGATCCCGCATCCGACGAGCCTCTGCAATTTCATCTGTCTCGCCACGATCGCGTTTGGAGTTTAGTGGAGGAAAACGCCAAAACGTTGGATGCGTCCACGTTGGGGTTCGAGGATTTTTTGTTTTTTTTTTTAAAATTTGCGTGTGGGGGTAAGGGAGGGAACAGTTTCCGAGACGGGATCTCAGGATCCGAGGCTCGATTCCTCGCCATGAATGCCAGCGTCGCACGTTGAAAGAGGCTATGTGATAAATTTCGAACCCTACCGAAAGCGATAGGATTGATTGTTGAAAGTAATCCGGCCCGAATAGATTAATTTAACTCGCTTCAACTCATTTTTCATGTAACATAGATTTACTGACCAAAGCCCAACTCAACCCGACACTCACTCAACTCACACTCAACTCACACACAACTCATCCCGTATTTTTAGGACACTTTCATATTTAACTAAATCTAGAAAAGCCCATATCCAGATTAAGGCAAGAGTGCAGAGTGGATGATCGCGAGATCGAGTGAGGGCAAAAGAGAATGATGAAAGAGTCATAAAAGTAGATTGTGTCTAAATAAATTATAAATTTACTTATAACTCATTTATGATCAATTCAGCATTCATATTTATGACACATTTATTGAATGTAATTCACTCGTATAATAATTTAACATATCGTATATGAGTTAAGAAATGAATTAACATAGCGATTGAGAAATTTAAATATGCATCGATGACCTATTCACATGATCTGCTCGTTCAATGATCATGCCGACCAATTTGACTCGAGGGCATTGATTCTTACCATTTCCAACCCTCGTATGTTTTTTAAGTTCACATTTTAACTTGAAGTTAGTTTTGAAAAAGAAAGATGGTATAGGATGTGGTATTAGCTCACTAGGATGCCGAACCAAATAGGGCATAATAAAACGAGATAAAAAGGAAATTGTTTAATATGTCAGAAAACTTCAAACTAATGCACTTATCACAAATTCATACTAAATTATTTTTTACCAAAAAAAAATCTCAATTTAGTATACCAGTGAAAAATTTATTTTAAATTAATTTTTTGGTGACCAAATATCCTAAATTAGTACATTTATTGCAAATTTACCCTCTATTAATTTTCGGTAGTTTTTTACTATCAAACTGCCGAGTTAAATGACATTTACCGATATAGGGTTTTTATCCACTGATTGTCATAGATGTATTAGTTTAGGTTTTTTGTGGTATTAACCCAATATAATAAAATTAACGGAGGGTAAATTTGTCAAAGGTATATAAACTTGGAAATTTTGATGGAAAAAAAATTAAGGAAAAATTTTGAAAAAGAGGCTGAAGTTTTATGATTTTCTGAAATAAGGGTCTTTCATATATTTTATTTCAAAGAAGGGCTTGGACAAAGGACATTTTCATCTTTCGTTGTTTTAATTTTTTCCTTTTTTTGCTTTCATTTTATTTCCTTTGTTCTTTTCCCTTTTACTTGGGTTTTGGTGGTGGTTTGGTCTGGAAGACGGGCATTCCGGTGAGGCAATCCTTGTTTGATGCCAGAATGGGCTAGGGATCACCCGATGCCGGCCTAGGTGAGGGCAATCCTCGTCTGATGGTGGCATGGGCATCCCTCAAGCAAGGCTTGCGGTGGCTAGGGAAGGGACAAGAAAAAAGGAACAAGAAAAAGAGAAAAAAGAAAGGAAAACAAAAAAATAAGAAAAGGAAAAAAGTTTTAAATAGTAAAAGACAAAAATTTCCAACAATTAGGCCTTTTTTTTAAAATAAAAAAAGGGCATTTCAAGCCCTTCTTTCAAACAATATTCACTTCAGACCATTCTTTAAAAAAAAAAAAAAGATCAAAGCACTTGAGAACTTATTTAAAATTTTTTAAAAAATTAATTTGGAGTAAATTTGTCATAGGTGCACCAGTTTGAAGTTTTGATGGTTAGAAATGAAGTTTGTGGTAAATTTATCACAAGTATACTAATTTTAGGTTTATTGTAGTAAAAAAATAATTTGAGATAAATTTATTATAGGTATATCAAGTCGGGATTTTTTATGGTAAAAAAATAATTTGGGATAAATTTGTCATAAATATATCAATTTGATATTTTTCTTTGTATTAACCCAATCGAAAATCCTTTTAGCTTCTTTATATCACGTAGTTTGTTTGGTAAATACCTAATATAAAGTCGGTCAGGTAAATAACTTGTAGACTTATAAAAATTGGAAGAAAAACAAAAACGAATAAACCAAACTTAGATTTTTTGCGCGGTTTTCCTGCCTATGACGATCGAAAATAGTAACGTCTCTCTATTGTGCTCCTAAAACTTTTGGTCAAAGCACTTTCGCGACAAAAGCTTCGTCTTAACTTTTTCTCAAAATTCCCCTTGGTGCCATCACTTTTAATAACAAAATAAATTAATCGTTTACGTAATGGGCTGCCCTGAATTATTGAAATAAAAATGTCTTTCTATCAATTAACCAAGCTATCTTTCGACGCATAAGCTCAAATGACAACAAATAAGGTCCATGATTATGTGGTTGAGAAATAGATTTATATTTGTTATTAGTTGCGCTAATAAATTTGATTCTTCGTGCCATTAAGTACAAATAATTTCATGTTCTAACTATTTATCTGGATTAATTTTAGCTCGGATCATCCTAGATTAGTGACATATTTCATATTTTCGGACTTTATTTGCTAAAGGTGGGCTATTAATCATAGAAATTGACTACAGGCAGAAATGTTTTAATCTTTGTCAGCGACATCGCATTAGCATTTGAGATGACATTTTTTGCCAATTCCTTTTGTTATATTTCCCTTCACAACCTAAAGGAGTATCCCGGTTGGTTCAACTTTAGGAAAATACCCTTTGAAAAATATAAATATCTTTGGGTTAAAAGGGATTTTTGACATGCAAGTAATGTTTGGTAAAATGTTTTTTAAAAATACATTGAAAAGCAATTTTGACATGAATTTCATTTGGTAAAAACTACTCTTTGTAAAGAACTTTTATTAATTTTTCTATTTGCTGTCGGTAGCTAGATTTGGCCACTGATAGATCTAGCATCTAGCCAACTACCTATGGCTAGATCTAGTTGCTAGCTGAGCGACATGACCCAAGCAGCATCACCTGCTATGGCGTGACATAGAAGAGGTTGGCGGTAGCTCATCGACTTCTGGTTGCAAAGCCTTTGATGGTGATCGAGTCCTTCGCCAACAAAATTAGTATTTTCAAGGGAATTTCTGGAATTATAAAGTTGAGTGAGGGTAGAATTGAAAGAAAAAATTATAGTTGCTTTCCCAAAATGTAGCTTTCTAAAGAATCTTCGAACCTACTTCGACAAATGTATTAGCAACTGCATTTCTTGTGAAATACACTTGCATTTTTCCAAAGTTGATTTAAAAAAAAAAAAGACCCAATGCTATTCGCATTCGTCAAAAATGGGTTATTATGTGTAATTCGTTTTTGACATATCAGATTTATATTCAATTTTTTAGACGCATTTTTACCAAACCCTTTAAAAGCTAATAACCCATATAGAGTCGATTTATTAAAAAAAAAAGGTAAAAAATGGCCATGGACCCATATTGAAGCCTCTAGTGAATATTGAATGGGTGATGTGGCCTCTTGGATAAATTTCCAATGTTTTCAACCTTGTTATCATTTATTACTTTATTCTTACTTCTTACCTAACATAAAAGCACTATTTTACTATTTATAAAAGAAAATATATATGAGATGAAGTGTATTTGAATAGTTAAAAGGCCATCTCGCCTCTTGAGGATTTTTGTGAAATTTTTGATGATTTTCCTAATTACACTATTAATTAAGATCTCCGACCTAAAGTTTCTATTCCAACACATATTAGACAGAATGTATTTAATTAAGATGAAATGGGTGAGTATAAAGCACATTTTGTTGATGTGGTCTTCAAAAAAATATAACTTGGTTTTCTTTTTTCTCAATTCGAAAGTTAGAAAGTGTAATATTATATTTTCATTTTCTAATATCATATCGTATATTTCACATTTTGTTTACGAGGTGTTTATATATTTTAGTGTTCTTTTTCTCTCTTAGGGTTTCATCTCTTTCGGAGTATATCTCTATCTCTTCATATCCAAACTTCTTCATTGATTTTGTGAACGACACGACCAGCATCCTTCACGGAAGTGGGGAGTTTTGTCTTGTGATCTCTAAAAATTGAAGTGTGAGCGCTTTGAAAAAATTTGCTCGCTCACTCGCTCCAACTCCAAGCGCTTGCTCCAGTTAGTCAAGCACTCCACAAGTCTCCGAAACTTCTCTACTACTGCCTTCAACAACCAGTTTGTTTGAAGGTGATTTTGTGATCAGCTAGTACCTCTTTTGTAGCTCTTTTCTCCCGTTCGAGCGTTAGATACACATTTGAGTGCTATTATATTCTAATCTAGATATAAATATAAAATTTACAAGACGTTTTTTGTATGATTTTAACTAGTTGGTATTGTTATTGTCTTTATATGATGATGGTACTGAGGACGCCAAATCTAGATGCGCATCGACATTTTTGGCAAAACTATAACTATTAGAGAGGAAAATCTCGATATGTGCTCATCATTGATGATGAATGCGAGAATCTGCGTTCGTCGTCGGTTGTCCTTTGATGCTATAATAGATTCATCTTTCCATCTTTATGAAATGAACGAGTAAGCTGTACCAAGCCGATTCATTTTTTAAATTCACTTGCTTTATTGGATCTGCAATTTTTTTTTTATCTTGAAGTAACATACCGCTTCATTCATATGAAATGAATATTTTCTGTCGATTAAAAAAATATATTTTACTGTAACAGTATATTGAAATTTCATGCTAGTGGAAGCTCGAAGCCCACCTTCGTGCATCGACAACATTCGATTGGCAAGCACGGAATTCTGCGATCGTGGACCCTATAATCAATGGTTAGGTTAGCTGGAGTAATCATTAGAGGGAATTCGATTGCACGTCAAGAAGTTGTAATTTATACGAAAAGATCACTTTATTGTTGTGCTGCCAGCGAACAGAAATTAAAGGTCGGTTTTGCCTAATTAAAAAGAGGGACCAAAATATTCACTTAGAAAATTTGCTCCAATTGCTTTTTGAAAGGCAAACATGTGTACGGGATCAGTAATTTGATCGTGGATAAAGCTTTTAATTAATGTGGAATTAATGCACGCCCGGCAATTATTGGGACCATCGAGCATTTCAAAATCCCAAGATAACCACACCGTACTCCTTCTCAATTATGGAGTCCACTTGGAGAGATCAAGAAAGAATTAGATTACTTGAATTTAATCATGATCTTAAATATTTTTCAAGTTGCACTTAATGATGAAATAAAAGAGCTGACCCCCACAATCACATTATCACAATAGTAATCAGAATCGGGGTTCCCTATTTTGACAATATTTATGTGTACGAGCTTCAAGTTTCATCGGAATTTTTCTTTTTTGAAAAAATGAGTGAGAATGTTGATCATGATCTTAAATATTTTTCAAGTTGCACTTAATGATGAAATAAAAGAGCTGACCCCCACAATCACATTATCACAATAGTAATCAGAATCGGGGTTCCCTATTTTGACAATATTTACGTGTACGAGCTTCAAGTTTCATCGGAATTTTTCTTTTTTGAAAATAAAAATGAGTGAGAATGTTGATGTAGATAAACTTTCCTTTTTTGTCGGGACGAAAATTTTTATTTCACTTGAAAGAGAGGTACATATGTTCATGATAAATAACTTCGAGATAAATATGTAAATCAAACAAAATAAGTAAACCTGAAAGATAAATCAACTTGATATAGCATGCACAAACTCGCTCATTGCACAAAGATAGGTTTGTCAAAACATCAAAATACAACCGATGGCCGATCATCAAATCTCACATCAACATCAATGATGAGCACACGTCGAGATTTTCTTCTCTAGTAATTATGACATTGCAAAAAGGCAGTGTGCGCCTAGATTTGATGTCTCCAGCATCATTACCGTATAGAAACAACAATCCTAATAGGTTGAATGTGCAGAGAAATGCCTTGTAAATCCTAATTCTATTTTTAAATTGGAATAGAAGAGCATCCAAATCTAAATCTAACTCTAAATCGAGAGAGAAGATTTATAAAAAGGATATCAATTGATTACAAAATCACTTTAAGATAAATCAAATGCTAAAGTAATAGAAGAGCCATGCTCGACTATATGGAGTAAGCATCGGAACTGGAGCGATCAAGCAAATTCGGAACGACATATTCTTTCGGGGTGCTCGTGCTTCGAATTTCTAAGCACACTAGAAAAAACTGTCCATTTGGAGGAAGTTGCCGGGGTTGTCCACAAAATCAATGAAGAAGTCTTGAAGAAGATGAAGATATGCAGAGATAGGAAAACAGAGAGGGGGAGAGGAAAGGGAGAGGGGAGTATCTCTCCCTCAGGGGAGTGGCTCTCCCTCAAAGAAGTTGTTGTAGAAGGAGGAGGGCTAGGTAGCGGTTTTGGGAGGAGAGGAACACCTAGAGTGGTGCACTGTTAGATTGATGGAGAGAAACTACTTAGAGAGCATAAAAATCCGTGAAAAGCAACGTGAGAAACTTTAACATGCCTTTCTCACTTGCAAGCCGAATACGAAAGGACGTGTTGAATTATACAAACCTAGGAGCCGCGTACATGAAATAAATTTTGGCCAAAATCCTGCTCATATATATATATATATATATATATATATATAGAGTATTGTTGACACCTGATTTTTAATCATTTTTTCTATTGCTAAAGTAATAAAAAATCCATAAAAATTCATAAAATTGAAAAATTAACTTTGGGGACCTTAGCCAAGCCTAGGGAACCAATTTTGACCAAAAAACGATTTTTCATATTTTCAGTATTTTTACGTATTTTTTATTTATTTATTTTCGAAAATTAATAGAAAATCCATAAAAATTCATAAAATTGAAAATTCAACTTTGGGAACCTTAGCCAAGCCTAGGGAACGAATTTTGACCAAAAAATAATTTTTCATATTATATATATTTTAATTTTTTTTTAAAAAAAATACAAAAATATTTGAAAATTTTGAAAAAATAACATTTGAGGCCAAAAAATACACAAAGATAGTTAATATTTTTATTTTCATATTGGCCATCGCAAATTCAGAAAAATCCAATTCGAGTCACGTGTTCCTTCACGAGTATAATCTCGAATCGGGCCTAAAAAAAATTTAATTTGAGTCAACTTATTTTTAACTTTCACTTTTTATGAGTTGTGACATTGTCTTCTAATATTTTAAATTTTCATCTTGGCCCAATTATACCCAGAATGACTTAATTTTGCAAAAGGGCTTTAATTAAATTATGCATTATTTTCAGCGACAAGAAATGAGCTTAAAGTTGACATGTGGTAAATTTTGGTGTGTCAAAAATTGTGAGGAGATTTGGACTTAAAGAAATATATTTTTTTCAGGGACTGAATTGTAAATACTTAAAATTCAAGGACTAGAGTGCAAATACCTAACTCTTGAAGGATTATTTTACAAATAATAAAAAGAAGAGCTAGTGGATAAATTAGAATAGAGAAGGGAAGATGAAGAAGAGGAGATGAAGAAGAGAAGTTGGAGAAGAATGGATGGAGAAAATAAGATAAGAATAGAGAAGGGAAGATGGAGATGAAGAAGAGTTAGTAGAGAAATTAGAATGGAAGATAAGAATAGAGAAGGGAAGATGGAGATGAAGAAGAGTTAGTGGAGAAATTAGAATGGGAGATAAATATGGAGAAGGGAAGATGAAGATGAAGAAGAGTTATTGGAGAGATTAGAATGTGAGATAGAAATGGAGAATGGAAGATGAAAATGAAGAAGAGTTAGTGGAGAAATTAGAATGGGAGATAGAGTTAGTGGAGAAATTAGAATGGGAGATAGAGTTAGTGGAAAAATTAGAATGGGAGATAGATGAGGAGGTTATAAAAGGAGGAAGAAGTGAGCTTGAGAAGGAATTCTTGAGAGAGAAAATTTGAAGTGTTTGGGAGAATTTTTTGGAGAGAAAATTTTGGATGTTTGAGAGAGTTTTGGGAGATTGAAGAAAATTTTGAGAGAAAGAAAATACCAAAAGAGAGAGAATTTTGAAGATGATGGGAGTTTAAAGCTAGGGGTTATCATCACAAATTCCTTCATCGATCAATATAAATCAAGAGTTCATCCTCGTCAACGAGCAAACAAATTCAAGCTAAGTGTTTTTATTTATTCATTTATTTATGGTTTTACTCGCAAATTAGCACAAATTGTATACACTTTCTCCATCTCCTTTTTCTTCCATATTTTATGTCAGGAGAAGGATATCTTTACGTCAACAGCAAAAATCTCGTCGAGATGCAAAAATCGGCCCAGACAAGCTCCTAAGCTGTCCACCGATTTCTCAACTGATCTGTGACTAAAAGTCCCTCTTAATTCAAAAGAAACTCTCTATATTGGGAACATGGAGAGCGAAAATCAATTATAGAAATCCCTCCCAAAAAAATGGGAGATAAGTACTCTTTCTACTCTTCTGGTTTTAGGTGCAGATTAGCACATATTTTGTATACTAACACTTCACTCTATTTTATGTCAGGAAGCCGCAGCTTTATATCAATGGTCAATCCTATGGAAGCACAAAATCGGCTTGGAGGAGTCCTCAAGCGCGCACAAATTTCAAATTGTTGAATCAATTCGTTGTATTTCATTTTAAAAAATTCATACCCCAAAATGGAGAGGACAAAGTCCATCCGCAATTTAAATACCTGCACCATAAATCCCAAAGGGAAGAGCCAAGCCAATGCTTAGCCTCCCATTGGAGGTTTTTACTTACAGTAGTTTAAATGCCTGCACCTTAAATCCCAAAGGGAAGAGCCAAGCCAATGCTTAGCCTCCCATTGGAGGTTTTTACTTATAGTAGTTTAAATACCTGCAACTTAAATACCTGTACCTTAAATCCCAAAGGGAAGAGCCAAGCCAATGCTTAGCCTCCCATTGGAGGTTTTTACTTACAGTAGTTAAATACCTGCAACTTAAATACCTGTACCTTAAATCCCAAAGGGAAGAGCCAAGCCAATGCTTAGCCTCCCATTGGAGGTTTTTACTTACAGTAGTTTAAATACTTGCAACTTAAATACCTGTACCTTAAATCCCAAAGGGAAGAGCCAAGCCAATGCTAGGCCTCCCATTGGAGGTGTTTATTCATTGTCATGTACTTCCTATAATTTAATTTTTGAATCATCAAACCCAAAAGATGAGTAGGTCGTAATACTGCACAGAAGTCGTTAACACACTCCCTCTTTCGGCTTCAGGGAATCTTTAACACTTAAAAAATATAACAAATAAAAATATATATCATCCATGCATCCTATTTAAAAAGTGAAAACACAAAAGAGAATACCCTACTAGAGCTTTAGGAATAAACCAAGCCTGAATTGCCGGATTAGGATATCCATGAAATTAAGGTACCGAAAGGGCATTAGTTTTAATTAACTAGTGTAACCAAGTCCCCGAGCTCATAATCTCTGGTTCGCAGGAATAAATTAGTTCTCCCGCTAATTTATTTAGGTTTCTAATCGACCTACCAAGAACGATTAGTGGCGACTCCAAATTTCAAAATCATTTAAACAAAAACCAAAGTTGCGATTCGGTAGGGCTTGGGAGGGTCCGCATTAGGTTAGTCAAATCTAATTAACCTAATAATCCGTTAACCCCTAGAATTAATAAAAATATTTTTAGAGGGTCGCGACAAGTATGAATACAAAAAGCATCTAAGCAAGGGATGTTGGATATTGATTTTGAGCATGGATTCTTAAAGTTTTGAATTGATTCATTCTCTTCTAAATAGACATATCATGAGAGGTCATCGATAAACATGTAAGCTAGGATTATATACCATTAGTAGTACTCTAAGATCATCACATTTAGATACACGAGTCACGATTATGAAGTAGAAGAATTTACGCACATGATTTGAAATACATCATTCGTGATGTGAACTATTAACGTTCAAATACTCAAGAGTTTCTCGTCTAGAGCTTCCTTTAGACACTGGCTTTAATGAGACTGTCCCTCATGTATTGTGTTTTCTGACGATTTTTTTATGTGGGGTTATGTAACATTAGAGTTTAGAGTATGAACTTGAACTTTATTTATAGAGTTTGTTACATATCTTCTTATTATAGATAAGGCTTAACTTAGCATATACTATCCAGCCCCATATCAAATTAGGATTAGGTAACTTTACATCTTTCATTTATAATACCAATAATCAATTACAATAACAATAATAAAGCCCAAAAAAGAAATAAATCTTACAAACAAAACTGTTTTGAAGCAAAATGGATATGTTATGAGAAGTTTTTAATGGTGACCAGCAATGCAACTTAGGGTGTGTTTGTTTTAGGGAAAATGTTTTCTCAAAATTAATTTTCTGTATTTTCATCCATTTGATTTATCAAAAAAATGATTCAGTCAATGGAAAACACTTTCAAGTCAATGAAAATTTTATGTACAAAATAAGGAAAGTGAATTTCTTAATTTGAAGAGATGAAAACACTTTTCAAAATTGATCCTTACAAAAAAAAAACACTTTTCAAAATTGATCCCCTTTATTTTTTAATATTTTTATTATTTTGATAGTATATTTTAATGTTTTGATATTATAATTTAATATTATTTGATGTTCTTTTTCTTTTTTTCTTTTTCATTTTCTTTTTTCTTCCCTCACCACAACTGGTTGATGACACCACCACCGAACCTCATGGCCATCGAATAAGCTCGATGACGAGCCTCACCCGAGGCCGTTAGTTGAGCTCGCTAACCTCAATCAGCCTCGAGGCAGTTAGATCTAGTGGCCTCGGTGAGCTTGAGGCTTCCCCAATCCATGCAAGTCTAGAGGCCGTTAGGCTGGTGGCCTTAAGGCTCGACAGTTGGCTTAACCAAATTTGGCGGCCTTGGACAAATTTAGCGAGCGAGCTTGTGCTTGCATTCCACCAGTGAGCTTGAGCTTGCCCATGGCTAATAGAGTCGCAGAAGGAAGAAGGAATAGGAAGTTGCAAAGTTGCAAAAGGAAGGAGGAGGAAAGAAAGAAAAGGAAAAATAAAAGAGAAAAATATAGAAAATAATTTAAAAATTTGGATTTCCTTTTCTTAAGATAAAGTGAAATGATTTTTCAAGTGCAAATCAAATATTAAAAAATATTTTTCATCACATATCACCAAATAAAGAAAAACAAACCGTTTTTCGAAAAAATAATTTCTCGAAAATCATTTTTCGAAAAGTGAATTTTAAAAAAATATTTTCAATGAGACAGATGCACCCTTAAAGCGCTTTATATAAGCATACTTTAACTTTTAAGGGGCGTAGATCCTTCACTAATAAAAGCAACATTTAATTAAGTAATCAATTGCTAGTTGACCTTCAATTATTATCATTCTCAGCATTTCATTTTATAAAGGACCGGCCTAGCAAAAAGACAGAAGAATCACTGGCAGAATTATTTTTTCACCAACTTCAAAGGCGCTCTTACTTGCACACCAAAACTGTAGCTCCAGCTGTAAAGTGAACTCTTCAGTGGACCGCACTTCTCGTCCTATAACAAGCAAACAGTGACGAAAATTTAAAAAATAGTTAGGTAGACGCCTGTCTTAGGAAGCAATTACTAGATTGCCTAAAAAGGGTAAAAAAATTAAAATTAAAATTGGTTCATTAAATTTATTTGTTAAATGATTCAACACAGTTTGTAAGTTGACATTCAAATAAGTATGCATTAAATGCTTGGGGACTCTCGCGGATCAACATGATAATTAGTATTTACAGAGACTATTCTAAGCTTGGAATTTATTAAGAAAGTTAACCATCTCTCATGAACTCGTGAAGGAATTATCTGAATGGAAAAAGGAGCACACACCTTACATGTAAAGAAAACAACAAAAATCAAATAAAAAAAAGTACGTGAAGATTATGATCCATTTGGAAATGCGAGAGATTTACGGAATGCTTGATAATTATTTTGAATGCAAAAGTCACAAATCACCCTTTTGTCTCTCTATAGTCATGCGTAGTCCTAGGATTTTGTGGATATAAACGTGAGCATTTCTATTTATTAGAGTGTGGTTCATATTTTACATCGACAAAAAAGTACGGGATCTCTAATTATTGTATTATTAAAATGTGATTCATGTCGTTATATATTATTTCTTTTGCTTGATGTATGATGCGCTAATTATCGTCTTCTACTGCATATAGGGTGAATCAAGATAAATCTCGTGTCTCTATTTTTCTTTTTCGCTTTACTCTTTAATTCGTCGTGCTTGTATGTCGAATCTTAATACTATTTTATTATTTTTATTTTTTTAATGGCTACTGAATTTGCCTAATTGATAGGAAAGGTTATGATTCCCAAGCCCCATGCGCAGTGAGGTATGCTGCTAGCTACTCAAAAGAAGTAACCTTCAAATAACTACAAATGACTTAGCCCTAGTTCCTGCAGAAGCAACCGCAGGGAAGTAAGGAGCTGACAGGAGAAATTAATTTTCGCATAATGTCTGGTTCTGTGGTCTCGCATCTCTGCGACACCTTGGGGTTGGTCAAACTTCCTGAGATTTCAGTTTTGTGCAGTCCAGGTCTCTGGTCTTCCTAAACACTTCAGCGCATGCACCGACAGAGGTAATCTGTTCCATTAAATGTCTTTTGGCGACGGACGGATTCAATTCGCCATTTCATGCTAGGTTGGCCCCAGACGACTCGAGGGATGTTTCTGATGAACACCCTTTAACCGTTCCTTCCCGCTTTCTCTCTCGTTCTCTCCACTGTGATGCTGCTGCGCAGATGATTTGAATTTCGATCGCGGCAATGCCAACGAAACATCGATTACCAGTTTCCCGATATCGATTGATAAAGCCGCAGGTGGCGGAGCATACGGATTCTGCAGAGTTACCTGATCTGGAGCATGTGATAACGTCTTGCGAACTAATTTGGTAATCTAATCCTTCATGTAGCTTAGTATGTAAAATGGTCGTTTTGATACTGAGGGACGATATGTTGCCTATGGTCTATTTGTTGACAAATGTTTTTATTCTGAACATAATATTAGCTCATGTAAGCCTTTGTTAACCCCGTCACGATCTCCAGATGATGAGCAAGAGGTCTTTGATCAAATTTGTAAAAGCTCATCGACCAAAGAATCAGCATGCAAAGAGTAAAAGTAGGTGCATTTCATTTTATTTTACGTGAAGATGTTCAAGTGAACAAAATGGAAAGCTTCCCTCCACCAATCAGCCGCCAATTGAAGCAATATTGGTGGGGGCGAGAGGGGTTTGGAGATTGAGCTTAAGCTTTATGAAGGGGTTTCATTCTGTTGATCCATCTTATTATTGAGATAACAAATCAAAGTAAATCAAAGTTTCTTTATGTTACCGAGTGTTCCGGATGGCACTCGTTGATCATCTTTAATATAGAAATATCTTCATCTCCAATATAATGATCGCACATAACACGAGAAATATGTATTGAAAATAACAATATTTCTTTATTTAGGTGCTGCTTCACCACAAGGGCGAATTACCATTCGAATCAAATGATCTCACTAGATTGATAGGAAATGCGAGTTGTAAGAGATTTAAAGGTACAAATATTGGTTGTTTTTTTATTTGGTATCGAAGGTATCCGGACCAGCGTCCGTACGGATCGCGCACATCGACTAGTCCTCCGGAAAAACTAACGCAGCATCCCACCGCCACGACCCTCCACTTAAATCACTGGCACCCAACGAGATTCGAACCCAAGACTTCTCGTGAAAGGACCAGAGCGCAAACCAGCTGGGCCACCAAAGGGGTGGGTAATATTGGTTGTTTGTTTGTAAAACAAAAAATATACTACGTAAGAAAGATAGGAGGGTATGAGTCAATATATAAGTGAAAGGCTATTCTAGCCTTTCAAATGAAGAATATAGATTAAGTAGGCTGGAACCCTATTATGCATTAAATTTCGAATGTAATAATTATAAAATAACCATTGCATCTTAACACGAAATAGTGTGACCCTTCACAAAGGAGTTACAATTATTTCTCTATTATTGTTAAATTCAAATTTTCATTGTTCCTAGCTGTTATTATGAGCCCATACAATCTTTGAAAGGTTGTAATTTTTTAGAATTAATTATTTTTTGGGCATGAAGAGTTGTGTCCGAATTTATCATTTTTAGATATGAAAAGTTGAATTCTTTTCAGACACGAAAAGTAGTGTTCTTTTCGTTGTTATATATTAAACGATTCTGTTAAAAATTTACCTACATCAATTGCCATTTTTTTTTCCTTTCTAAAGAGATACAATCTTCTTTTCCATTGTTTCCCTTCGAGAGTTCTTGGATAAATATCGAAATTGCTATTTGATATTCTCATTCTGAGACTTTGTTGTATTCTGGAGGATTTTTGTTCGTAACAATTAGTAATGTTGGTGCAAGCAATTTTTTTTAAAGAGAGTGTTATCACGTCTCAAAGTTTAATTCCATTTATTCACATTCATTCATTTCCACCAACAAATACTGAGAACAATTGTTGTCGGCGATGTAAATGGTGCTTGAAATGTAAATTACGGTGAAAACACAGATGAAAGACATGTGTTCATGATAGATTGCCGATCCTTTGTAGAGATTACAATCCAAGCACTCATACCTACAATAAACAGTTACATAAACGGTTACTAAGAACAAAATGTGCAGTACTTAATTCACAATTCTTCATTACAAATGATTACATATGAGATTGTTGCTCATTTTCGCCGATACTTCCATCGATTAGAACTGGTTTTCCTATCGACTAACTTCTCCCAACACATTTGCGAGTTTCCACTTTTGTCGCTCTCGTAACTGGCCTCTGCCGATTAAGTTGTCGACGGAACACTTGGGCATTTTTTCTTTTGTATCAACATGTGCATAACAAGTTCTCTCTCATGGTACTCAAGAAAAAGAAAAATCCTATAGTTAATGAGAAAATATGGAACAATATATACCCATCTCTCACCGAGAACAAAAAAAAAAATCATATATTCACATTTCTATTGTTTTGCGAAATACTAATTATTTGTGCCATTCGTCAGACTAAGGTCTTAAAGGTGAACGGACAAAGGTGTTTCCACCGTCAAAAGAGATATGGCAATAAATAGACTGTTTGGCAAGTCTCTCAACAGTATAGAGGTACGTAAAAGTTGAGCAGTTAATTTTTGGCAGCTCGTGTCACATGCCTTTTATATATGCTTTCTGGTTTATTTCCACTTTTAAATTTTTCTACTTTTCACAAATTTTACAGCTGTCATAATTCCAATTTTAGTTAGCAAGAAACGCCTAATTTTTTTTTAAAATTATATAGATATAATTGATATGGACGATCATCAACAATAGTTTTCTATATTTGTAATATATCAACTCAATCTTGAATTGTGGAGGAAAAGTCAAAAGTAGGCGTAATAAGTAATTTTTCTTCCCAATAAACAGACACACTAATGTTTACCGACGATGTTGCTTTGTGGTAAAACTTTTGGGTCAAGGCAGTGAATATAGTTTGTTGTTTTGGTGGCATATCTTGAGGAAAGTAAATTAAAAAAAAAGCCCTTAATCTATTGCATTGACATCAACTAAATCATAAAATTTTTAATTATACCAATTAAGTCAAAAAAATTTTGACGACTTTGCCAATGTTGTCCGTCTGGCCAACTTTCGTGAAAATTATTAATATGGATGTCAACCGTCCTACATAGTATGACTGACGCTAACGTGATCAATTTTTAAAATTATTTTTAATTTTTATGAATTGTTTATTCCTTTTTTTTTGTCTTTCTTTACTTTTTTCTTTCCCAATTGTGGGAGGTGAAGGCCTCCGCAACCTCACCTAGATCCAGGCAAGGGTCAACCCCTTGTCTATGGCCAAGGAGGGTGTCGCGACCCTTGCTTGGATTTGAGTTGGGGGTGAGCATAGTTCCAGGGTAGAACCTGGAACCTGAAGAACCTGACCGATGGAACCGGTCGATTCCAGGTTCTAAGGTATAAATGGTAGGTTCTAGGTTCCAAAAATTAGGGAACCTGTTCTAACGGGTAAGTTCCAGGTTCTAGGTAGGTGGAACCTGGAACTGGAACCTGGAACTGGAACCTGGACCCTATAGCAAGTTTTTATATTTTTTCTTGGTATGTCTTTGTGTCATCCTGCGATATTCCATAATATCCAATACTGAGTGTGTAATACAGAATCACTTTATCATTAAGACTTTTACTTTGTTAATGTTTCATATTTTTCATCTCTAAATATGAGTTGTGGTCAGTGAATTTTAACAGTTGGTGATAGTCATTAAATGTGATTATTCACTGTAATCGTTTAACTAAGAATACGTGTGGAACCTAGGTGGAACCTGGAACCGATCCTAGAACCTGTGATAGGGTAGGTTCTAGGTTCTTAGATATGCATGGTAGGTTTCAGGCTCCACAAAATGAGGAACTTATATAAATGGGTAGGTTCCAGGTTCCAAGTAGAACATGTACGGAACTTGAAACCGCTCACCCCTAGATTTGAGTGAGTCTACGGAGGCCCTTGCTTGGATCTTGGTGAGGGTGTCAGCCATCGCCTGTGGCCAATGATGGGTGGCAGGTGACCTCGCATGCTCAAAGCTATAAGAAGAAAGAAAATATAAAAATATAAGAAAAAAGAAAAAAAATGAAAATATATAATTTTTTTTAACATCAATGCCAGTCATTTCATGTAAAATAGCTAATATTCATGTCAGCAATTTTTGGCCAAACTTAGTTGGGTAAACTATATTGGCAAATCGTCAAAAGGTTTATGACTTAATTAATATAATTACAAAGTTTATTACTAAATTGAGAGGCGGCGTTAGGATCAAAGGCGCACGAAACGTAAGGTATCGACTAGGTTCGGAAGAATTGTATGAAACGTCTTCAATCAAAATCTACATGTCATCAAGCCCCAAGCCATTACTAAAAAGTATAGTCAAATCCAAGAATTACATTTATAGTGCAGTTTAAATTTATCGGTTGTGCATTTTCCAGCTGCATAGAAAATTTCGGGTGTTATTTAGAAAAACAAGTTGATAAGCTTCTTGAAAAAAGATTTAAGATTTAATCGTATCAATCGAAAAGATTTCGATGTGACTTTTCCCCAACTACAATGGGATCTTCTATTATTTGGTGAAACATAGCTTGATACAAGTGCTTATGGGGTTTGAGAATTGGTGGGGAGATTACCAAAAAAGTCTTAAATTTATTACATTTGAGCTAATTTAGTCTTAAAATTTTCAATTTGGCCAATTCAGTTCTAAACATTTTGACAATTTGTCAATTAAATCATTTCGATCAATATTTACTAGAAATTGTTAATGTGGATACCGACTGTCTAAAGTAGCTTGGTTGATGCTGATGTAAATAAATTTTTCAAGAAAATTCCCATGTTTTCAATAAATGATTTTTATAATTTTCAATTTTTTTTCTTTTTCCTTATTTCTTTTCCATTTTTTTTCGCCCTTGCCCAATGGCCATCTGGGCAAGGGTCGTGACCCTTGTCGGACTTTATAGAAAAAAAAAACTAAAGAAAATAAAAAGAAAAAAAATTAAAATCATAAAAAAAATTTAAATTTTTTTAATAAAAATTAAAATTTTATAAAAATTATCCACGTCAGCTTCAGTCTCATTATGTGGCGCTATCAGTGTTTACATCAGCGATTTTTAGTCAAAATTGATTGAAAATGATAAATTGGCAAATTACCAAATTAAATTTAAAAATTTATGATTGAATTGATATAAATGTAATAGATTTAAGATTTATTTGATAATTTTTTCAAGCAGGGCGAAGATTTTTTTTTTTTTGGTCGAAGGGAAGCGTATCCACATAAAGTAAGCATAGGGATTTGTCGCTTCTAGCAAGTGAGGACGACCGATCGTTGCCTAGGAAGCTTCTCGAAAAGCACTGAAAAATCTTCTGGTTGTTAGCATAAAAGGTGTGGTGTAATGACCGGTCAACATTGTCCTAAGTTTGGAAATAGTGCCAAAGTCAATTTATATTATTGCGTGTTCATGTCATGGTGGTTGTAGCAAAATGTATATTTAGAAATTGATAAGCTGAAGTGAAGATTTATGATGAAAAGTTTGGGACAACTAAAGGGATAACTTCGGTGAGTACACATTCCGAAGGTTTTGATGCTTTGGCAAATGAGTCCAAGGGAAGATATGCTACTGTGAAGTACATATTTGAATCCGACAAAAAAAAAACAAAAATAAAGTACGTGTCTAAGGGTGTCGCGACCCTCTGAAAATATTTTTATTATTTCTAGGGGTTAACGGATTATTAGGTTAATTAGATTTGACTAACCTAATGCGGACCCTCCCAAGCCCTACCGAATCGCAACTTTGGTTTTTGTTTAAATGATTTTGAAATTTGGAGTCGCCACTAATCGTTCTTGGTAGGTCGATTAGAAACCTAAATAAATTAGCGGGAGAACTAATTTATTCCTGCGAACCAGAGATTATGAGCTCGGGGACTTGGTTACACTAGTTAATTAAAACTAATGCCCTTTCGGTACCTTAATTTCATGGATATCCTAATCCGGCAACTCAGGCTTGGTTTATTCCTAAGGCTCTAGTAAGGTATTCTCTTTTGTGTTTTCACCTTTTAAATAGGATGCATGGATGGTATATATTTTTATTTGTTATATTTTTTTAAGTGTTAAAGATTCCCTGAAGCCGAAAGAGGGAGTGTGTTAACGACTTCTGTGCAGTATTACGACCTACTCATCTTTTGGGTCTGATGATTCAAAAATTAAATTATAGGAAGTACATGAAAGTGAATAAACACCTCCAATGGGAGGCCTAGCATTGGCTTGGCTCTTCCCTTTGGGATTTAAGGTACAGGTATTTAAGTTGCAAGTATTTAAACTACTGTAAGTAAAAACCTCCAATGGGAGGCTAAGCATTGACTTGGCTCTTCCCTTTGGGATTTAAGGTACATATATTTAAGTTGCAGGTATTTAACTACTGTAAGTAAAAACCTCCAATGGGAGGCTAAGCATTGGCTTGGCTCTTCCCTTTGGGATTTAAGGTACAGGTATTTAAGTTGCAGGTATTTAACTACTGTAAGTAAAAACCTCCAATGGGAGGCTAAGCATTGGCTTGGCTCTTCCCTTTGGGATTTAAGGTGCAGGTATTTAACTACTGTAAGTAAAAACCTCCAATGGGAGGCTAAGCATTGGCTTGGCTCTTCCCTTTGGGATTTAAGGTGCAGGTATTTAAGTTGCAGGTATTTAACTACTATAAGTAAAAACCTCCAATGGGAGGCTAAGCATTGGCTTGGCTCTTCCCTTTGGGATTTATGGTGCAGGTATTTAAATTGCGGATGGACTTTGTCTTCTCCATTTTGGGGTATGAATTTTTTAAAATGAAATACAACGAATTGATTCAACAATTTGAAATTTGTGCGCGCTTGAGGACTCCTCCAAGCCGATTTTGTGCTTCCATAGGATTGACCATTGATATAGAGCTGCGGCTTCCTGACATAAAATAGAGTGAAGTGTTAGTATACAAAATATGTGCTAATCTACACCTAAAACCAAAAGAGTAGAAAGAGTACTTATCTCCCATTTTTTTGGGAGGGATTTCTATAATTGATTTTCGCTCTCTATGTTCCCAATATAGAGAGTTTCTTTTGAATTAAGAGGGACTTTTAGTCACAGATCAGTTAAGAAATCGGTGGACAGCTTAGGAGCTTGTCTGGGCCGATTTTTGCATCTCGACGAGATTTTTGCTGTTGACGTAGAGATATCCTTCTCCTGACATAAAATATGGAAGAAAAAGGAGATGGAGAAAGTGTATACAATTTGTGCTAATTTGCGAGTAAAATCATAAATAAATGAATAAATAAAAACACTTAGCTCGAATTTGCTTGCTCGTTGACGAGGATGAACTCTTGATTTATATTGATCGATGAAGGAATTTGTGATGATAACCCCTAGCTTTAAACTCCCATCATCTTCAAAATTCTCTCTCTTTTGGTATTTTCTTTTTCTCGAATTTTTCTTCAATCTCCCAAAACTCTCTCAAACATCCAAAATTTCCTCTCCAAAAAATTCTCCCAAACACTTCAAATTTTCTCTCCCAAGAATCCTTTCTCAAGCTCACTTCTTCCTCCTTTTATAACCTACTCATCTATCTCTCATTCTAATTTTTCCACTAACTCTATCTCCCATTCTAATTTCTCCACTAACTCTTCTTCATTTTCATCTTCCATTCTCCATCTCTATCTCACATTCTAATCTCTCCACTAACTCTTCTTCATCTTCATCTTCCCTTCTCCATATTTATCTCCCATTCTAATTTTTCCACTAACTCTTCTTAATCTCCATCTTCCCTTCTCTATTCTTATCTTCCATTCTAATTTCTCTACTAACTTTTCTTCATCTCCATCTTCCCTTCTCTATTCTTATCTTATTTTCTCCATCCATTCTTCTCCAACTTCTCTTCTTCATCTCCTCTTCTTCATCTTCCCTTCTCTATTCTAATTTATCCAATAACTCTTCTTTTTATTATTTGTAAAATAATCCTTCAAGAGTTAGGTATTTGCACTCTAGTCCTTGAATTTTAAGTATTTACAATTTAGTCCCTGAAAAAATATTTCTTTAAGTCCAAATCTCCTTACAATTTATGACATACCTTCCCTATACTTAGTCAAAATTCACCACATGTCAAATTTAAGCTCATTTCTTGCCACTGAAAATAATGCAGAATTTAATTAAGCCCTTTTGCACAATTGAGTCATTCTGAGTATAATTTGGGCCAATATAAAAATTTGAAATATTAGAGAATAATGTCACAACTCCTAAAAGTGAAAAAATGAAAATAAATTGACTCAAATTGAATTTTTTAAATCCGGTTCGAGATTAGGCTCATGAAGGAATACACGACCCCGAATTGGATTTTTTAAATTTGTGATAACCAACATGAAAAGGGATTTAAAATAAAAATATTGACTATTTTTATATATTTTTGTAGCCTCAAATGCTATTATTTATTAAATATTCTCATAATTTCTAAAATATATAAACAATATATATAAATACAAAAAATTATTTTTTTGTTCGAAAATATTTGCCTAAGCTTGGCCAAGGCTCCAAACTTGATTTTTTAATTTTCTCATTTTTCTTAATTTTTTGTTTTTATGAATTTTCGAAAATAAAAATACCGAAAAATATCGAAAATATGAAAAATCATTTTTTGGTCAAAATTGGTTCCCTAGGCTTGGCTAAGGTCCCCAAAGTTGATTTTTCAATTTTATGAATTTTTATGGATTTTTTATTACTTTAGCAATAGAAAAAATGATTAAAAATCAGGTGTCAACAGCTGCCCCTCTTTGAAAGGAAGCTCGTAGAGGTTCATTTCAAAGACGAGATGACACCTGAATTCTAATCGACTCAATACAAGGAAATAAAAAGAGTCGTGACGTGAATGTTCCACTGAAAATGAAATGAGAACCTAAGGATTCGTTATATAAAAAAACTTTAGGGTGGTTGAACTTGAACCCGTATGGTGGATCAACCCATGGTAGATTCCTAATAAAAGGATTCTACTGATTAAAAATTGAATTAAAATTTGACCTGTATGGTGGGTCATACCATTTAACCCGTATGGTGGGTCGTACCATGGTAGATTCCTAATAAAAGGATTCTACTGATTAAATTTTGATTGAGATTTGACCCGTATGGTAGGTCACCCCATGGAGATACCTGTAAGAAGGACTTGGTGCCTGTAGAAAGGACTTGGTGTCTGTAAAAAAGACTTGTGCCTGTAAGAAGGACTTGATTTGCATGTAAAAAGGACTTAATTTGCCTGTAAGAAGGACTTGATTTGCCTGTAAGAAGGACTTACTTTGCCTGTAAGAAGGACTTTGTGCCTGTAAGAAGGACTTGCGTTGCCTGTAAGAAGGACTTTGTTTGCCTGTAAGAAGGACTTTATGCCTGTAACAAGGACTTGATTTGCCTGTAAGAAGGACTTTATGCCTGTAAGAAGGACTTGATTTGCCTGTAAGAAGGACTTTGTGCCTGTAAGAAGGACTTGCGTTGCCTGTAAGAAGGACTTTGTTTGCCTGTAAGAAGGACTTTATGCCTGTAACAAGGACTTGATTTGCCTGTAAGAAGGACTTTATGCCTGTAAGAAGGACTTGATTTGCCTGTAAGAAGGACTTTGTGCCTGTGAGAAGGACTTGATTTGCCTGTAAGAAGGACTTGGTGCCTATAAGAAGGACTTGGTTTCCCTGTAAGAAGGACTTAGTTTGCCTGTAAGAAGGACTTGATTTACCTATAAGAAGGACTTTGTGCCTGTAAGAAGGACTTGGTTTGCCTGTAAGAAGGACTTTGTTTGCCTGTAAGAAGGACTTGCGTTGCCTGTAAGAAGGACTTTGTTTGCCTGTAAGAAGGACTTTGTTTGCCTGTAAGAAGGACTTTATGCCTGTAAGAAGGACTTGATTTGCCTGTAAGAAGGACTTTATGCCTGTAAGAAGGACTTTGTGCCTGTAAGAAGGACTTTGTGCCTGTAAGAAGGACTTGATTTACCTGTAAGAAGGACTTGGTGTCTGTAAGAAGGACTTGGTTTGCCTGTAAGAAGGACTTAGTTTGCCTGTAAGAAGGACTTGATTTGCCTATAAGAAGGACTTTGTGCCTGTAAGAAGGACTTGGTTTGCCTGTAAGAAGGACTTGATTTGCATGTAAGAAGGACTTTGTGCCTGTAAGAAGGACTTTGTACCTATAAGAAGGACTTTGTACCTATAAGAAGGACTTGATTTGCCTGTAAGAAGGACTTGTTTTGCCTGTAAGAAGGACTTTGTTTGCCTGTAAGAAGGACTTGATTTGCCTGTAAGAAGGACTTTATGCCTGTAAGAAGGACTTTATGCCTGTAAGAAGGACTTGGTTTGCTTGTAAGAAGGACTTTATGCCTGTAAGAAGGACTTGATTTACCTGTAAGAAGGACTTGATTTACCTGTAAGAAGGACTTGATTTACCTGTAAGAAGGACTTTATTTTGCCTGTAAGAAGGACTTGGTTTGCCTGTAAGAAGGACTTGATTTGCCTGTAAGAAGGACTTTATGCCTGTAAGAAGGACTTGTTTTGCCTGTAAGAAGGACTTGATTTACCTGTAAGAATGACTTTATGCCTGTAAGAAGGACTTGGTTTGCCTGTAAGAAGGACTTATTTTGCCTGTAAGAAGGACTTATTTTGCTTGTAAGAAGGACTTGATTTGCCTGTAAGAAGGACTTGGTGTACCTCAAAGGGTGCCATTCTGAAATTTGGGGAGACCAGGAATCCTGCAGAAGCTCAAACCCAAATTATATTCTCCTGTAGCTTTAGGAATAAACCAAAGAAGCAGAGATGAAAAGGTCTCGAACATTTCTGTCTTTGAGACAAATCATGCTTTATTGAAGAAGGTGGATACCTGTATGTATCGCAATGGATTCAAGTTCCTCAACAACCGTTAGAATTCATTCTCTTGAAAGGTCCAGGTTGAAGATATACTTACCTGAGAATTTAGAAGAAATGCCTGGTGGCTTCTCGACAACCAGGCTTGTTCATTCAATAATCGCCAAATGAATTTCAAGACTTTGGAAGGTAATTCGAACATTGGGAATGTGTTGCTTATCAGGCAGTGTCAAGGTAACATGTGCAAGCATTTTCATCAATGAGTTGATCGGTTCATGCAAAACTATTCATCCAAGTTGGCAATGATTAGAAGTAGTCTGTGTGATAACTCATGATGCAATCAATCAAAGTGTGGATCATGCAAAACTATTCTGTCAAGTTTGCATTACCAATTCTGTTTAAGGAGGTTTTCATAGTATGAAGGTCTCGAATGTAATCTGAACAGGGGACTTCATTCCGAAAGGGCTTTCTCTCACTCTGGAGAAAGGCTGTTTATCTGTAGATTAAAATGTTAGATCTGTGTGGAAATGGTCTACCTTTCCTCATCCTGTTATGCCCCATTTTGCACATTTGATGTTTCCTATGCAGTTTATGCTCTAAGTTGGAGTTGGTAAATTAAACATGCGGAATAGTCATACATAATTCGTGAAATGTGTAAACACAATGCCGCTGTGATAATTTTTAGCATCATGTGTGTTTATATAATGTGCAAACATGGGCGGATTTGAATTGCCCCTGGTATGTGGGTGGATTGAACAAATTGGGAAGGCCACTCCTTATGTCGAGGAGCGGTTTGTCTCAAGTTTTGCCCCTGCACGATGAGGCATATGGGTGAGGGAGCATTTTGGTTTGTTTAGTGACAGCGACCGCCATGGTTTGGCGGTTAAATGCCCCTGCAAAAAGTAGAGAAATTATTCTCGAAATCAAACGAGATAAGAAAGACATATTTGCTTTTTCGCTTCAGAGCTTGCGATCAATTTGCCCCGTTTTTCACCAGAATAGATCTTGTCAGATGATCATAATTTTCTTTTGGATTTGTCTCCTTCAACATGTTAAATGTTAGTGTAAATATTTCCTGTAAAAAGAAAAAGAGACATATCAGCAAGTATTAAAAGGGATAAATTGAAAACGATACTGATTTACCCTTCATCTTGAATGTCTTGCACGAGTCTTTTACCAGTTTTGTTGGATTGAATTTTCCTCGACTTTTGTTGGGCGCCTCACCATTATGAGAAGACTATGGTAAAATACTGACTTTGATATTACTCGTCGAGTATTCCTGTTTGTAAAAAAAAATGCACAAAAAGTTGTTTCATTTATTTATAATACATACAACATTCCCCACCCTTGGGGATCGAACTCGGGATATTTCGGACCTACTGTCATCCCCCATACCATTCGGTCCATTGGACCGTAGGTGTCCATGGGGCTTTCTTTTCAAAGGTTAATCCTTGGGGATAACGTGGCCCTGTTGTATCAACTTGGGCCATGTTACAATATTTCTCGAGGTAATTTGCAATCCCTGTTAAGAATGGAATAAAACAATTCAGGACTTGCGATGATTATGAGCAAATTAGAACGATACAGAATTACCCATGTTTGAGATTGTTCGGGTCCCTCGTTCGCATTTTGCTTTATCTGAAGCTGTCCACTCTGTGGTAATATCCATGAGTTGATTTGCCCCAAATTTTGTTCAACTTGTATTTGGGTATGATTGCATTCTTGGGTCGATTTGCAAACTCCTGAAAATAGAAAGGATTAAATTTAAAACCTGGGTAGTTCGAGGGTAATTTGGAACGATACGGATTTACCCTTCAGATTTACGCGGATTTCTTCTCGATATTAATTTTTTCGAGTTTGGTGCGGTTAACGGCTTCGAGCATTTAATAGGGGGAAAGGGAAATGATTACTTCTAGCTTGTGCATTAATTTTGGACATCGATAAAAGGCGAGAACGTTCGATGAAACTAAGTAGACGTATTCGTCTAGGTTTGATCTTCTTCCCTTTGTAGGCTCTTGAGCGATCAGCTAGCGTTGTTCTGGATCAGGTACGTGTCGGCCGTGTTGCAGGTCCCGTGATCACTAGTTTTAAAATACAGGATCCGTATGCACATTAAAACCCTAGTGCTTCATCAGCATCAAATTGCCTGATCATGGCGGCGAGTTCGTCGTCAATGCCACTTGCTTGGTGGTGATACCTCTCTTCTTCCTCAGAAGGCATCCATGCTGGCCCCATAGTCTCAATTTTTTCGTACCTTGCTCCAACAGAACTTGATCCTGCTATGAACTGATCTAACTCACCTCTTAAACGTGCATTTTCGATCCTCAGATAATGCATTTCATCGAGGGTGAGGAGAGTATTGTAGTTGG
This sequence comes from Psidium guajava, assembly GCA_016432845.1. NCBI lineage: Eukaryota > Viridiplantae > Streptophyta > Magnoliopsida > Myrtales > Myrtaceae > Psidium > Psidium guajava. The sequence continues at coordinate 21,949,848 of CM028233.1, read as the reverse complement.
GGCAGGTGGCGGAGTCAAAAGCCTCTTTATATATCTTGTTCTCCGCTCGGAGGTTTTCATTTTCAACTCTTAGAAACTCGGCTTCGTTGTGCTCATGACGAGTCTTCATTCAGGTTCGCCTATTTTGAAACCAGAACTTGATTTGTGAAGGTTCAAGTCCTAGCTCCTGACTCAGTTCCATTTTCTGTTTTCCGTCTGGCATAGGACACGTTCTGAAGAAATCTTCAAGCTTTCGTACTTGCTCCTCAGTATGGCGACGGTAACGCTTCTTTTGACCCTTACCGTTGTTGTCCTTGTCCTCACCAGGCTCTTGGACGTCATCGGTGGAAGGGCCGGGCTCCATAGGCTCGATCCCAAACATGGCTTCGAACTCTTCCTCTCCCATATTCAGCAAGCAACGATAACTTTCAAGTGTGTTGGGTTGAGACATCTTCGATTTGGTTAACGATTTCTCAAAGTTTGATATCTCTTCTTGTATTTTCACTCTCTGGATTTTTTCTGGGAAACTGCGTATGCTTTAAGAGTTTCTCTTTCGAGCACGAATGAGAATTATCAAGAAGATGCCTCCTTTAAAATTAGACGTGGGTTTAGCAACTGTATTGCCTCTCTCGAGTGTTCTGGCTTTCTCAATTTTCTTTTCATCGTATCTCTCGCCCAGCTCGTCTCCTTCCATCTTTCCGTGGAAGAGGGCCCCTTGTTGTTGTCTCCACCGTCAATTTGCTGGCGAGTTCTTCAATAAAGACGAGCCGTATCTCTTTTCTGCCGAAAATGTCTTTGTCTCCTACTCAGCTTATTTTTTATCTTTTCTTTTTCAAAGTAGTGGCGTCCCGTCTAGCTTTGCCGTAGAGACGTCGGATTTGCTTGGCTCGAGATTGGAAACAAGTAGCGGAGGTGATACTGATAGGGAATGTTAGACAGGAAAATCTGGCCAGTAGAGACTTCCCCTGCAAAAATGAAAGAGAATGCGGCAGTATATGTTCTTCATATTCTAGAAAAATTGGAACGATACTGTTTTACCCTTGTGTGTACTTCCATTGAATTTGAATTGAGGAAGTTCCTTCATTTGGACTGGATTGAATTGTATGTCCCGAGTTGCCCTCACTTTGAGCTTGCCACGTAAGTGCTTTGCTTAGTTGGGCCTTATTTTCTTTCGGGTTTCCTTGGACCATCATCATTTTCTATGCCATCGGGTCCGTGGACCGGAGGGCTCCTTTAATTTGAAGGTTACCTTCGAGGCAAATGAGTCCTATCGCATTCCATTGGGTCATATCATTTTGCGACACTCTTGAGGCAATTTGCAATCCCCCGTCTTCGAGCTCGCCTGGGCTTTTTACTTGAAATTTCCCTACGTGAGGCCATTCAACATTTCTCATTATGGCAGTCAGCGACATTGCCACAAATTGATCCGCCCTGAGTCTAGCATAAAAAGGGAATCACGCATTCGACGGGATAAAAAACAAATTACCCCCTTGCCCCTGAATTAAATCTAGACACCTAGAAAGCTGGAAATATCATACGCAGGGGAATTAAGCATGAAATGAAAGGTGCACTTATTCAAGGTCAGTTCTGCCTCTCCTGTAGCTCTTCGATAATCAGCTAGTCTCTTGTTGGTTCGGGTGTGGATGACCGATGTTTGAGAGTCCCTACTCACTGGCTCCTGATCGCGGCTTGGGACGTCTGTCAACCCTAAACTGGTTGACCAGGGCAATAAGCTCATCATCTGGGTAATCTCTTGAACCTTCCAGCAACTGATGCTCGAATTGGGCATTGTTGTTGGCAAATGATGGCGGTAGATTTCTCATTCTGTCCTCGCCATGAGCAATTTGACTTCTCGTGCTGGAGCCTTCATCATTACTCGAGAAAGTGTGGGGATCACCAACTGTCCTACTGCCAAAAACTCCTTCCATTCGAGGATTAGAGAAGTGGAAGTGCTCAGGATAACTTCTTGTCTGATTCTCTGGCTGCGCAGGCGCGCTGATCATGGGATGAATTCTAGCCACAGGTTGGTGCTCAAACCAAGGAATCTGAATACACTGCTCCTGCGGTCTATACTCTTGAAGAGCATCAGGGTGATTCTGGGGGATACTTTGATTAACGCCCGGAGGATTGATGGCACGGCTACTGGCTTGGTTGATGATGGGAAGTGGCTCGCCCCATGCTAACCTGCGGAACTTATGGTGGCAAGGAGACTCGACATTCAGGCTTGGATCAGTCCCGCCTTGGTTTTCTTGATTCTGAGCTGCATTGTGTTCTCTCACCCTTTTTCTGTACTTCTGAAGATGACTCGAAACATTTGCTTTAGTGAGTCCCTCTACGTTCATAATTTCCAGTATATGTTGCGGTCGTGCCGAATCGATTCCTACCTGCTGAACTGCATTAACAAACATACGATGCAGCTCGGGAGACCAACTCATCTTCTTTCTCCAGTTGCTTGGAACAAAATTGAAGGCTTGATGCTTGTTCTCATGGTCGTGCAACTGCTTCCTTACCACGTGCTGCCATATGTTTTGAAGCATCTGAACCCTAACTGGTTTCGTTACGACGTCTTGGGCCCCATTTAAGACAGCTTTCATTATGGCTTGCTGATCATCGCTTGCCGATATTACGAGGACTGGCATGTTTAATTTAGAATTGATGACTTCCAAGAGAGTGAAAACATCCATGTCAATCCCTACCATGGCGGTGAGGACGATATTAAACTGGTCACCACTCCTCCTTAATATCTCTAAGGCCTCTGTCGCCTTTGCTTGAGCTACAACCTTATACCGGCACTTTCTTAATACGGTAACAAGGATTGACAGAGAGACTGGATTACCGTCAATGGCCATGACCAGTAGACCCTCAGGGTAAGGAACTTCATCAGCTTCGACCAGGGTTGGACATGCGCCCGTTTTCCTAATGCTCGACATATTTCTGGAACAAGGACTGCCGACTCGAGACCGCCTCAGGATGTCTTCTTGGACTTGAGGGATCACGGGATCGTCGATGGCTTCTCGTAACAGGCTTTGAAAGCCGATGCTTTGATGGTGAAGGTTTTGAATTCCTCTCCCACGAGAACTCCTTCCTCTTTATCTTTCTCCTGCGAGTTCTTGCGAATGAACTCTCACTATCAAATGGGGACAAGTTCTCTCTCTGGCAATAGCAACGACTTCCCTCTTCACGGGCAGCGCTATTAGATTTTCCGAGGGAGAAAATCTGATATTCAGCTTTTGATCAAAGGGGAAATCCTTGTTTCTCGCTCAGTTTGTCTTCTTTTTTCTTTTCGTGGTAGAGGGCCCTTGTCAAGATCTCCACCGTCGATTTACTGGCGGGTCCTCCAATAAAGACGAGTCGTATCTCCTTTTCTGCCGAAAATTTTTTGTCTCCCACTCAGCTCGTTTTTTATTCTTTCTTTTTCAAAGTGGTGGCGGCCCGTCCAACTTTTCTGCAGAGACGTCGGGTCTGCTCAGCTTGAGGTTGCTGCTTGACTAGAATTTGAGCCAGTGGGGGTGTTGCCGACAGAGAATGGTAGATAGAAAAAAAACTCGACCAATAAGGACCGCCCCTTTGAAATTAGTATTTAAACTGAAGTAGATTATCGCCTTCGCATTCCGATCATCTGCCTCGCCTCTCTCCTCCTTTCTTTCGTGATCTGCTTTCAAAAATGGCCAATTCTCCTAACCATACTTTCTCCGCCGAAGTCCTGGCTGGGTGGGAGAGACTCTACAATCTTCTTGGTAGAGGTTACGCTCATATAGCCCAAAACTCTACCGTTGAAGCTGAAATCCTCGGTTTATTCAGGACCCTAGACGCTGCTTCTGTTGAGGGTACCCAACTGGGAAAGGAGTATCGGAACTTCTCGACCCTCTTCATCAATTTTCTAGCTGCCTATAACCGCGCTTATGAGACGGTCCTTGTGACCGCCGTCGTGAAAGCCCGTTACCGAGACCGGCACGAGCGTCTGGCAACAGTTACGTTTGTGGCTGATAATCACAAAAAGGCCCTCAAGTTTGCCAACGATCAGCTTTCGTGGCTGGTTCGTGAGAGGGGAAAGTTGGTGGACCGTCTGGCCTTGGTCCGAACTTACGCCGAACAGGAGCCAGGCAATATTGTGATGAGGTGCAAATGCGGTTGGCTGCAGGAGAGACTTGATGACATTACCGCAGACATTGCTTTCGAGAGGGCAGCGATTCCGGACCTGGAGTTTGCCGTTGAGCATTACGAGGCCACTATGGCCCAGGTTAAAGAGAAGTGCGATCGCCTCTTCTTTAGGCTCGCGGAACTTGATCCCGAGAGCGCCCGGTGCATCCAGAGCATCAACTGTTTGGAGAGTCAGTTGAGTTCTTTCGTAATGGTTATCAGGGCCCAGTTTGGCTTTACCTTTCCTCCCCAGTGAGTTGTTGTAATACTCTTTGATGAATGGAATGAAAGAAAAGCTTCACGTGTTTTGTTTGTTTTTTTTTTTTTAAATTTTCCTGCTATCATTTCTTCCGCATAGCATAACAGAACGATTTGAGGTACAGAAGATGTCGAGGCTTAATGTTCTTCTTGATGTTCTTGTTTAATTGCTCCAGACGATGATATCGAGAACATTGATGAAGGGTTCGGCGGTGGCCCCCACTATCCATCTTGAGATCACGAACAATAACGCTATGACAACTCGATCAGTGCGCTGGTAATAAATCCAGCCACCTGTTGTATGCCCACTTTTATCCATATTTTGTTTCTTTCGGCGTCCACTTGCTCGTGTCGGTCGCCTGTAGCGTCGGGAGAAATTCCTGTGGGCCACGTTCATTAATAGAACCTCGGTCCTCTAAAAACCCTCCGCGTGTTTCGAATCCGAGGAAATTTTAAGACCGGTCTCTAGTTGATTTAATTTGGTTAAGGTACTTGTTTCATGGGTCCTGATTATATAATCCTTATTGTCTTTCAAAAGACGTGGGATCCTCTGCAATACATTAAATATGCCCCAGTGTTTAATCGGTGTAAATCCACTGTCATATCAGAATATACGGCCCGTACGTGTTCATTAACTGACACATGTCTGAGTTCGAAAGGATCGACCTCCTCACTTGCCCCCAGGATTAAGAAATCAGCAATTTCCTGTCTTTTCGTACTTCTAAAAATAATTCGTGGTGTGCATTATTGAACCAAACTTTACCCCCGCCTGGGATACCTGGGATTTCCTACAAAAGTAAAGGATATAATTAGTACATGACGCAAGAAAGGTCGGCCCATGATTCCTACATTAGTCTAATTTTATTCTTCCATTTTGTTGAGAAATCAAATGAAATTTTCTTAGGAGGTCACATGTGGATTTTTCAAAAACTAATTTTCTTGAGATTTTCATAACTTGGAAAGTGTGATAAAATCTCTTGATCAAATTTTCTAGAAGGAATTTTCTATCAAAATAAATTTTCAGAGGTATATTTATTAGGAAAATTTTATTTTTATTAGAGCAGGAAAGACATAACAAAAATCCTTTATTAGTTAACAAAATTCCCCCGAGACATTAGTCTAATTTTATTTAGAGAAAATTTTCTTAGAAAAACATGAGCGAATTTCTCGAAAAGAATTTTTGTTGCAAGTTTTTATAATTTGAAAGAATGTGATAAAATCACTTGATGTTTACCAAAGTTTTTTTTTGAAGGAATTTTTCTTTTTATCGAAATAAATTTTCAGAGGAAAATTTGTCAGGAAGATTTCATTTTTATTGAAGCAAGAAAAACATGACAAAAATCTCTTATTGGTCAATACAATTCCCCCGAGACATTAGTCTAATTTTATTTAGAGAAAATTTTCTTAGAAAAACATGAGCGAATTTCTCGAGAAGAATTTTCTTGCAAGTTTTTATAATTTGAAAAATGTGATAAAATCACTTGATGTCTACTAGAGTTTTTTTTTAAGGAATTTTTCTTTTTATTGAAATAAATTTTCAGAGGAAAATTTTTTCAAGAAAATTTCATTTTTATTGAAGCAATAAAAACATGACAAAAATCCCTTATTGGTTAATAAAATTCCCATGAATGGATTTTTTCACATCATTTTTTCAAGAATTTTTTTTTAAAAAGAAATGAGGGACAAATTTAACTTTTATTTTCTTTTAAAAGAATGGTCGTAATATCAAGCTCAAAAACTGATTAACACCTAGCATGGACTGACCAAAAATAAATACAAGATAAAATTAGAGAACTTACTTTTACCTTGGAGAAATGCAAATCACATAGTCATGCGCATGACTCAAGTGAGGAGTGGACTCTAGAAAATAAAAGAATGAGAGACAGGGTATGGACCTAAAAGGCCCCCACTATCTGAATTGACAACCTTACCCTCCGCGCAATCAAATCACAATGGGAAGAATTGTCAATTCAAATAATGAGCGGGATAAAATATGGTCAACCCAAGCGCAATCGACGCAAGAGCTTTGCATATTCGATCCCTATCTATGGTTTTCTAGGAAGAATTTCGCGACTTGGGTTTAGACGCTTGTGTGTGCAGGTGTCGTGATCCTCAGAGTATGCAAGACATGCATAACAATTGATATCAAAACAGCGCTTCTAAAAATGTGCGAAATTAAACAAATAAACCCAACACCGAGCCTGCAAAACAAAGGGGTTAGCCAAACACTCCGCCCCTTATAACTCCCATCCTGCAAAAACATATAACACCTATAGAATGAGTCCCAAACAATATCGCCAGAAGCGAGATATCCATGAAATTTTCATTGGCCTAAGTCCACTAAGACTTTTAAAATTTCGAAAAAATTTAACTATTCCAATTGGTATCTTTTTTCGAAAATTTAAAAATCTCTATCCCCAGCGGAGTCGCCAAGCTGTCGCGACCCTCTGAAAATATTTTTATTATTTCTAGGGGTTAACGGATTATTAGGTTAATTAGATTTGACTAACCTAATGCGGACCCTCCCAAGCCCTACCGAATCGCAACTTTGGTTTTTGTTTAAATGATTTTGAAATTTGGAGTCCCCACTAATCGTTCTTGGTAGGTCGATTAGAAACCTAAATAAATTAGCGGGAGAACTAATTTATTCCTGCGAACCAGAGATTATGAGCTCGGGGACTTGGTTACACTAGTTAATTAAAACTAATGCCCTTTCGGTACCTTAATTTCATGGATATCCTAATCCGGCAACTCAGGCTTGGTTTATTCCTAAAGCTCTAGTAAGGTATTCTCTTTTGTGTTTTCACTTTTTAAATAGGATGCATGGATGGTATATATTTTTATTTGTTATATTTTTTTAAGTGTTAAAGATTCCCTGAAGCCGAAAGAGGGAGTGTGTTAACGACTTCTGTGCAGTATTACGACCTACTCATCTTTTGGGTCTGATGATTCAAAAATTAAATTATAGGAAGTACATGACAGTGAATAAACACCTCCAATGGGAGGCCTAGCATTGGCTTGGCTCTTCCCTTTGGGATTTAAGGTACAGGTATTTAAGTTGCAAGTATTTAAACTACTGTAAGTAAAAACCTCCAATGGGAGGCTAAGCATTGGCTTGGCTCTTCCCTTTGGGATTTAAGGTACATGTATTTAAGTTGCAGGTATTTAACTACTGTAAGTAAAAACCTCCAATGGGAGGCTAAGCATTGGCTTGGCTCTTCCCTTTGGGATTTAAGGTACAGGTATTTAAGTTGCAGGTATTTAACTACTGTAAGTAAAAACCTCCAATGGGAGGCTAAGCATTGGCTTGGCTCTTCCCTTTGGGATTTAAGGTGCAGGTATTTAACTACTGTAAGTAAAAACCTCCAATGGGAGGCTAAGCATTGGCTTGGCTCTTCCCTTTGGGATTTAAGGTGCAGGTATTTAAGTTGCAGGTATTTAACTACTATAAGTAAAAACCTCCAATGGGAGGCTAAGCATTGGCTTGGCTCTTCCCTTTGGGATTTATGGTGCAGGTATTTAAATTGCGGATGGACTTTGTCCTCTCCATTTTGGGGTATGAATTTTTTAAAATGAAATACAACGAATTGATTCAACAATTTGAAATTTGTGCGCGCTTGAGGACTCCTCCAAGCCGATTTTGTGCTTCCATAGGATTGACCATTGATATAGAGCTGCGGCTTCCTGACATAAAATAGAGTGAAGTGTTAGTATACAAAATATGTGCTAATCTACACCTAAAACCAAAAGAGTAGAAAGAGTACTTATCTCCCATTTTTTTGGGAGGGATTTCTATAATTGATTTTCGCTCTCTATGTTCCCAATATAGAGAGTTTCTTTTGAATTAAGAGGGACTTTTAGTCACAGATCAGTTAAGAAATCGGTGGACAGCTTAGGAGCTTGTCTGGGCCGATTTTTGCATCTCGACGAGATTTTTGCTGTTGACGTAGAGATATCCTTCTCCTGACATAAAATATGGAAGAAAAAGGAGATGGAGAAAGTGTATACAATTTGTGCTAATTTGCGAGTAAAATCATAAATAAATGAATAAATAAAAACACTTAGCTCGAATTTGCTTGCTCGTTGACGAGGATGAACTCTTGATTTATATTGATCGATGAAGGAATTTGTGATGATAACCCCTAGCTTTAAACTCCCATCATCTTCAAAATTCTCTCTCTTTTGGTATTTTCTTTTTCTCGAATTTTTCTTCAATCTCCCAAAACTCTCTCAAACATCCAAAATTTCCTCTCCAAAAAATTCTCCCAAACACTTCAAATTTTCTCTCCCAAGAATCCTTTCTCAAGCTCACTTCTTCCTCCTTTTATAACCTACTCATCTATCTCTCATTCTAATTTTTCCACTAACTCTATCTCCCATTCTAATTTCTCCACTAACTCTTCTTCATTTTCATCTTCCATTCTCCATCTCTATCTCACATTCTAATCTCTCCACTAACTCTTCTTCATCTTCATCTTCCCTTCTCCATATTTATCTCCCATTCTAATTTTTCCACTAACTCTTCTTAATCTCCATCTTCCCTTCTCTATTCTTATCTTCCATTCTAATTTCTCTACTAACTTTTCTTCATCTCCATCTTCCCTTCTCTATTCTTATCTTATTTTCTCCATCCATTCTTCTCCAACTTCTCTTCTTCATCTCCTCTTCTTCATCTTCCCTTCTCTATTCTAATTTATCCAATAACTCTTCTTTTTATTATTTGTAAAATAATCCTTCAAGAGTTAGGTATTTGCACTCTAGTCCTTGAATTTTAAGTATTTACAATTTAGTCCCTGAAAAAATATTTCTTTAAGTCCAAATCTCCTTACAATTTATGACATACCTTCCCTATACTTAGTCAAAATTCACCACATGTCAAATTTAAGCTCATTTCTTGCCACTGAAAATAATGCAGAATTTAATTAAGCCCTTTTGCACAATTGAGTCATTCTGAGTATAATTTGGGCCAATATAAAAATTTGAAATATTAGAGAATAATGTCACAACTCCTAAAAGTGAAAAAATGAAAATAAATTGACTCAAATTGAATTTTTTAGATCCGGTTCGAGATTAGGCTCATGAAGGAATACACGACCCCGAATTGGATTTTTTAAATTTGTGATAACCAACATGAAAAGGGATTTAAAATAAAAATATTGACTATTTTTATATATTTTTGTAGCCTCAAATGCTATTATTTATTAAATATTCTCATAATTTCTAAAATATATAAACAATATATATAAATACAAAAAATTATTTTTTTGTTCGAAAATATTTGCCTAAGCTTGGCCAAGGCTCCAAACTTGATTTTTTAATTTTCTCATTTTTCTTAATTTTTTGTTTTTATGAATTTTCGAAAATAAAAATACCGAAAAATATCGAAAATATGAAAAATCATTTTTTGGTCAAAATTGGTTCCCTAGGCTTGGCTAAGGTCCCCAAAGTTGATTTTTCAATTTTATGAATTTTTATGGATTTTTTATTACTTTAGCAATAGAAAAAATGATTAAAAATCAGGTGTCAACAAAGGGACTTACCGATGGATCACATTTTCTTGATGGGAAAAATGACTAATTTTTTTTAAAAATCAATTATATCCGTATCGATTTATTTCTTTTTTTTTTGTATTTTGCTAATTGAGTCTGTTAGGCTAATTTGGGCTAGAAACCATTAACATGGACGCCTACGATCCTACATGGCACGACCGTCTCTGAAATGGATAATTTTTTAATAATTTATTTGGTTTTTTATTTCTTTTTTTCTTTGCACTTTTTTTTTTGGACTGAGAGTTGGTAAGGGCAAGGAACCCTCGTCGGCATTGGGGAGGACTGCAATGCCCTCACTGGCCACTAGGTGAGGTTCTCGGGCCCTCACAATGCCTGGTGAGGGCTTGAATGAGGGTAGGGAGCGTTGCCCCACGGCCAATTCCAACAAGGACCTCGATGCCTAGATCAGACTAGGGGGTGAGGCCGTGCCTAGAGCTTGCGAGGACCACGACACCATCATCCAGTATCGGCAAGGGCCGGCCGGCGACCCTCATCAGTCTCAATAAAAAAAAGAAGGTAAAGAAAAATTTAAAATTTAAAATTTAAAAAAATGAAAATTTATGAAGAAATTTCAAATCAACGCCAGTGTCCACGTCAACAATTTTTAGCCTAAATTGGTTGAATGGGAAAAATGTTAAAATGTTTATTATTAAATTTATACGATTGAAAGAATTAGAACTGAAAGGCGCAAATATAATAAGTTTATGACTTTTTCGGTAATTTTTTTCCCAAGTCGGATTTGATTTTGAATTCACTCCGAGACTAAGATTGGAAGACATTTGAACCCAGGCTCTCCAATGCCCAATCCAATTTTTGTGTTTCCTGTTGTCTCTGCAATTATGCCCGTAAAAAAAATATTTAGTTTAGAGAGATCAGTCACGAGGAATTTGGAGTATCTTACGCAACTAAGGTGTAACACGTTCCATCCGTTGAAAATATTTAGTTTTTCTAATTGAGGAAGAGATTTTCTTGGTTGGTTAAGCACAATCACTTGATGTTGTTTGGACATACTAAGCTGTTACATGCAACTAATACGAGCCCGCCCTACTTTCTCCGACGTCCTCTTCTCTCCTCTTCTTCTTATATTTGCTTATGTTTCTTCTTCAACCTCCATGAAGAGGAGAGTTTAAGTTAGATATATCTCTTCCCTTTCCCCTTTTATAGGCTGTTTTGGGTCTCTATTTCCCCTTCTCTCTCTGTTTTTTTTTAGCTTTCGTGCGGTTTGGGAGATTTTCTCTTCCGATTTAGTCCAGATCTAAAAGCTCCTCCATCCCTTTTCGGGGCGATTTATATCCCTATTTTGTCTAGATTTGGAGGTTTTTGCGTGTATGTTTTCAGCGTTTCACTTTCTTCAGGAGCTAGTTTGATTTCAAAGGAGATTGAAGAAGCTTTGTGAAGGTTTCACTCTCACAAGTATCGGATCTGTGCTCATTTAACTTTTTTAAAGCTGCTCGGCGATGGTGTTAGGGACTCCGAACCTGGGAGCGCATTCTCGAAAGGCAAAGCCGTAGCAAAAGATGGAGATATTAGTGTATGCTCATTATTGAAGACGGTTTTAATGATCAACCGTCGATTTTGCACATACGTATTTTTTGTCCGTGTGACCCATAACCTCATTCTGATGATTTCTTTATTATCTGGAACTTGTTTTATTTTGAAATTGACCGAAATATGTCTTGCTTTGCAATTGAGCCATGGTGTTCGTTTATAATATTTCGGAAAAGCCAATTAAATGCTATTTTGAAAAAAAAGAAAAAACCCTAATGGCAGCAGTACCCTAACTCCCCCTTCCGAAAATTAAAAAAATAATTTGGAATCCACCGATTAAATATTCCCTTCCAGAATTCGGTGGGGGGCATGAGGCTTGAGCTTCTTCACCTCGTGGACGAATCAACGTCAATAGACACGAGACAGGCCATGGACAATGGACATTACCATTCGGGATCGGATTCTCCATTAGTCTTTGTCCGCCAAAAACCCCACACGGTCCACTTTTAATTAATCCCGCCCTCTCAATAATTCTTTACTAATTTCATCTTAATCACCTACCCATTTTTGCCTCGATTTTCCAACCATCTGATTTCTAACTCTTTCTTCTTCTTTTTTTTTTTAACTATGTATGTATTAGTATCGACCACAAAGAATTTAATAGATTAAGCGTAACAATAATAGTTTAATTTCAACATTGAATATGATCAAGGGATGACTCCCTTCGCAACCACCGAGCTCCCCAAAAAAAAAAAAAGACACTTCCTTTTTTCCCCTAAGTTTATCGTGAAATTTCGAGATATATAATCGAAAAATTGAGATGTGCACACGCAATGATGATTATTATATGAAAAGTAGTATGGAAATAAAAGTTTGAGTTACTTACCGATACGCGACAGATTGGCCCCCATGGCCGAACCTCAACTTACTCGAATGCTCAATTGCCATCCATTATGTCCTTGACCGTCCATTATTTTACAGATGAACTTACCATTAATTTTTGCCTTTTGAATCATCCACTTTCCTCCTCCCTCCCTCCCTCCCTCTCTCTCTCTCTCTCTCTCTCTCTCTCTTCGCAGCTTCCCTTATATGAACGCAACTCTTTCGCCTTCGTTCTCTCCTTTCCAGCTCGACCTTTTACAGCAAAGTTGCAACCCAACCACCTCCACCTCCACCTCCTCTTTCCTTTCTGGTGCTGAAATTCATACTCCTCCTCAAAAGCTTTCAAGCAATCTCTTCTCTCTCTCTGTCTCTCTCTGCATAATCATTTCTGGGCAGAGTCTCTCTGATTTCAACGACGAAGATGATGGCTGAGAAGCACCTGCACGAATTGCTCAGAGAAGACCAAGAACCCTTCCATCTCAAGAGCTACATCTCCGGCAGGCGTGGAGATTGCCTGCTCAAGAGCCCCAAGAAACGAAGGCCCGTCTCGCCAAACTCAAGCTTTGGCCACAATTTCTGCAAAAACCCATGCTTTTTCGCCTCCTCCCCAGACCCAACGAAATCCCCGCTCTTCGATCCGCAGGCTCGAGCCACGACCGATAAAAATGCCATTTTTCTCCACGTACCGGCTAAAACAGCCGCTCTCCTTCTTGAAGCAGCTCTCAGAATTCACAGCCACAACGAGAACGAGCTCAAGAGCAAGAACAATAACAAGAGCAATCCTTCTTCTGCCAAACCCGCGGGCGTTGGGATCTTCAGCTCGCTACTGAGAAGGCTGTCGAAACAGCGGAAGATCAGAGGACAAGCGGAGGAGGAAGCTGGCGATCATGGGTCGAAGCTCTCGGTGAAGGACATTCTGAGGCCGAGAAGATCTGTCCGTGCGAGCAAAGAAGACGACGAAGAGTTCATGGGTTCATCATTAGCAGAAAAACAGGTTACTTTTGTCGCCAGATCAAGTGTAGACGCAGAATCTTCTCGGCGTGATGATAATTTATCACCAAGCGAAAGCGAAAGCCCCCGTCCATTTATGCTCCGAAAGAGCCCGCCGTCCGGTCGCCGTACTCCGGAGTCCCGGTCGCCGGCGGCACCGCTTAGTCCCCGTGACCCGAAGGTTTGCGTTCGCGACACGCTATCGCATCACTTTAATTTCATTAACATCAGTCATATCTCCGTAATTCAGTTGCTTCACCGTATGAGCTCATAAAAATTTGAGTCTGCCGGAGTTGACCCGTGACTCTCCCGAGTCATCTGAGCGCGCGGGGGACTCAACTCCCGAACGATCACGAAGAATCCTAGGTGTCTGTTTGGACCTTCTATAGAGCAAATCCGACAAAATTGGAGTGTCGGCAAAAAAATTTTCGATCTCGCCCTGCGATTTCAGGACGAAATTGGTGAATAGTCACTTTCCGTGTTGAGCATAAGCATCGCTTTGGTGTTCGAAAGTGGCAATGATTCTTGCTTGCGGTTGAAAAATCGTACCTTGGATCGTGCTCGGCCCATGCAAAACGGTCTTTGAAACCCCCGTTTTGTCTAGAAAAAATTGTTTTCTTGAAAACGACAAGTTCGGCTGTTTTTTTACCAAATTTTTATTTTCTCTTTCGGGATCCATAAGGGCCGTTGTCCACTAGCTGAAGAAGAGCGATGACTATGTTTATAATCTTATTCTCTTGCGCTGATGGTGGACCTGATATAAAAATTTTAGTCTTTCCATTATTAGCGTTTCTAATTAGCTCTGCGAACGAAGAGTAACGCGAACTAATGACAATGTTTGCGCAACCAGGACGAGGACAATCGCGAAGCAATGAGCTTGAAGAAATTCGAAGCACGAGAAGCGGTGGTGGAGGAGGAAGAGAAGGAACAGTGCAGTCCAGTGTCGGTGTTGGACCGTCCGTTCGAGAACGACGATGACGAGCACACCAACGAGGATTGCGACGGCCATGAAGACTACGCTTTCGACTACGAAAGCAGCTACGCCCTCGTACAGCGTACGTATCAAAGCGCTCTCTCACTCTCTCACACACACACACACACACACACGTACAATTCTAGTAATCAGTACCATTTAAATCTTTCCAAGTTTTGTGTGTTTCTCGAGTTAGTTGTTTGGTCACCATCCATCGACCTATTTGCTTGGTTCGTATGAGCAAATTGGGTGTTCTTTCTGTTTGTTTTTCTTTTGGATTCATCTGTTTGGGGCCTTTGGCGATGCATTGGCGGGTCATTTTCACGTGATCGAGCTGATGTTTGAACGGTAGCATCTGGGGTGTGGGGTCTGACGAGCGGATTGTTATACTCTCAAACCCCCCATCACACAAGACAAGACGACGACTATGCACGAATGGATTGGAACGAGCAGATTGATCCTGCCTCAGGATCATCTGACTTAGACGTCCATACGATTCATGAGCAAGAAAATTTGAAGAAATATGAATCTGTGTCTTTGTGTGAAACCGTGTGTCTTAACCGAGGTTTAGCAGACTAAAAGCTCCATTTTCGTTAATTTGATACTGATATCGAAATGCCTTGATCTGTCATAAGAAAAAAACATGAGCTCTATTTTCCTGCGCAGTTGTATCCTTTAGAAATTTCATCCATTCTGATCAACATCCTAGCCGACTTTTACACCAGACTTTTTGCCGTGCTTTTTGTTCCAAAAGCCAAAGTTGCCGAAGTTCATTTTATTCCTTTGGATGATAGTTACTGTTTAAAGTTAAGGAATCTTATCAAGTGCGAGGAATTTGAATTATATTTTGG
Source organism: Psidium guajava (assembly GCA_016432845.1). Classification (NCBI taxonomy): domain Eukaryota; kingdom Viridiplantae; phylum Streptophyta; class Magnoliopsida; order Myrtales; family Myrtaceae; genus Psidium; species Psidium guajava. The sequence continues at coordinate 21,934,738 of CM028233.1, read as the reverse complement.
AATTGTTCCCGTAACAAAAAAATTTTGACCACTAGCTTTTCCTGATGTCCTTTTGATAATCATTATTATGCTAGTCCCACAAGCTCTGATAGTGGGAAGATCAGATCTTTTTTTTAATAGCTCCAGTTGCTTTATATGGACATAGAGCCCTGCAATCATTTCCATCATCTCTTCAGAAACACATCCTGTTGGAGTGGACCTCACCACATACTTGATGATGCTCTGCTTTGATTCTGATCATCTGTCAGCAGCACATAAATATAATGGAACCCATTTTGCCAATTTTCATTGCAGCTGTTTTTCAAATAGAGGTACCACATGATTATAATAACAATAAAAAAGTGTATCTTCGGGTCGCATTGAGGTGGATTTGGACTGCACAGGAAGATTTAAAATTTGGAGATGGGCCTCAGTGTGGTTGATTTGATTCACTCTGTACTTGGATCCTGTGCTGTACTTACAAATTGGAGTAATTTTGGGAAGTTGTGAATCTTAAATGCAGAGGACCACTCATGTGAAGTCCTAGGATCGTGTTCAAAATCTTCCTTAATCCGGACAGTCAAATTTTATTTTTTCGACCGTGTAAAATTAACAAACTCATTAAATTTCAGGAAAAAAGCAGCAGCTCCTGCAGAAGCTTTACAGATTCGAGAGGCTTGCGGAGCTAGACCCGGTTGAGCTGGATAAGCGAATGCTGGAGCAGATCAGCGATGAGGAAGATGGCCCAGAAGACGCGATGTCTAAGGATCAAGATGACAATTTCGAACCCGTGAACGTAGAAACTGGTGGCGATGGCTTCGCCAGACGATCCCCAATCAGGCCGAGCCTCCGTGCCCTGAGGAATGCGAGATCCCCAAGCGAGATGAGGCGGCTAATCGTCAACGAGGACGAGCAAGGGAAGCAGGTTTATGTGGTGGGGTCATTGAAGGGGGTGGACTTTAGCACCATTGACCTGATGGTGGATCAAGATTTCATCAGAGATGAGGCTGATGGGCTGTGGAAGAGAAGCAATAACGACAAGGAGCAGGTGTGGGGCACTGCCACGGAGATAGAGCTTGCTATTCTCGGGTCATTGGTACGAGAACTGTCGGAGGAATTATCATGTGGCTCCGGCAGCAAGTCTTAGGAAAAGGTGGAAACTTTTATTTGAAAAATGTTGAGGTTAAAGACCACCCGCCTGTTGAGTTGAGCTCTGTTTGACGTTCACCTGAAGATTGATTTGAAGAAACCGAACCATTTGGTGTTGGGGGAGGGATAGAGACTTAACACGCAGTGGGATCATCTGGGAAACAAGAGAACAGAAGGAAACAAGAAAGAAAAAGAGAGACGTTCAGTGTAATGAGAGGATCTTAAATTGGTGTAGTGGAGTGTGTACGTCTATGTGTGTATATATAAATATGTATATGAATAGTTTTCTCTCGTGTGTTTTACAGCTGAAATTACAACGCTCGAAACGAAACTGTGATCGGCCGCAAATAAAGCTAATAGTGCCACCTGCAAGGAGCACTCGTTACTCGAGGCCTCTCTCGAATTTCCAGTTCCTCGCGCTTTGCATGTATGGCTAACGTCATCGTTCCGCATGAGCTTCGATTTACTTTTGTGACATTGCGTCGCTCCATGGCAAATTTATGGTGAAATCACATGCCGATCCTTTCCTCAGTCTGGGATATCAGTAAGATCTCTCATACAAGGCGAGAAAAATACTCGGTAGGCCGGGCCCTCCACGCCCCCATGGGATGGCCTATCACCGGATGACATATGGCGCCACGTGTCGTCCATGGGTCCCACGTTGGAGAGCCCTCGAATGCGTCGTGTCTCTATCTTTATTATTAAAGTGTGAATGATAACCATTTTATTTTTAAAATCAATTTTTGGTCAAATATATTTTTTTTTTCTATTTTTGGTTTTTGGACGAGTTTCTGAGCAAATAAACACGTTTGATAACGACGCAAAATTTCAATTCCCGAAATAGAAATTCGTTTGATAATAGTATAAAATTTCTAAAGTTGTCGGGGATCGGTGGACGGCAAGTTAGGGACCTACGACCGGCGAACCGCTGTACGGCAGAACCGTGACTGGAGAATGGGTGATCGGTGACTAGCGAATCGATGGATGGTTGATCCACGATGGGGGATTGGTGGTTGTTTGACTAGAGAATCGATGATCAGTGAGCAGCGAATCGACGAATAGCGATCGGCAGATCGATAATAGTGATCGATAGACCGGCGAATGGTGGACTGGCGGATCAGTGACCGATGGAAAGGGGACCAATGGTTGGTGGACAAGTGACCAACGAAGGACGGAGTGGCTACTGGCAAGCCAACGAATGATGGGACGGTGAAAGGATAGAATTATAACCAATAGACGGTGGATTGGCAACCGACGGACAAGCAATTGATAAATCGATGTACTAACGACCGATAGACTAGCAACCGATGGATTGGCAATCGGCCATTGATGTACTGGCGGTCGACTAACTGGTGGTCGGCTGTTGTGACTTTCTCGAGAGCGAAGGAGAATTCAGCGTTGATTACTATATCTAAGGTTCTCTAGTGATCTATAGGTCGATTTGAACTCTCCCAAATCCTCACCTGGTGGGACGGTGAGTTTTAAAGAGATTTCGATCTTTGGTACGGTCACATAACATGTGCATAAGTGTATATGCTTTGGAGTCGCCATTGATCTTTGGAGAAGGTAAATCAAAAACCTAGTCGGCTAGTGGGAGAAATCATACGACTCAAACAAAGCCAGAGATTAGGGATCGGGGACTTAGTTACGTCAGCATTACCATTGAGACCTTTTCAGTACCTAAGTAAACAATTTTTCTAACTTGATTTCATGCAGGCTCAATTTTCGGGTGAGGTAAGTCCTAAAATCTAGGGTTTTATGAAGACGGAAGAAACTAATCTTAGCAACCACAATCAGTGAAAGAAGGTGCGCATAATAAGGAATAAAAAATGTGAGGAGGCATAGAGAAGGTTCAGTTTAAGTTTGGAAGGAATTTGGGGAATATTTGAAACAATTTACCCATAAAGAGGCAAAATAGTCATTTTCAAAAAAATTTGGAGTCTAAATCATCAAAAATAGGATTGGGCAACTAAATGTGCCAATTTCCTAATTTTTTTTGAATTTTTTGAATTTTTTGAGATAATTTGTCCAAAATGGGCAAAATCATCATGTTTAAAAAAATCAGGAGATGAAATCATCAAAAGTAGGATTGGCCAGTTGAATGCATTGATTTTCTAGTTTTTGGGATTTTTGGAATTTTTTCAATTTTTTAGAATTTTTTTTATTTTCTAAATTTTTTATTAAAAAAATATTATTCGAACTAGGTCAACCTAGCTTGGGCATCGCGAGCGCCCAAACCATAAGGATCCTAGGTCAGCCTAAAATGATGTAGTTTAGGTGCAAGAATTTGAATTTTTGAAAAAAAATGAAATTTTTTTTTTCAATTTTTTGATTTTTCCCACCATTTTAATTAGATGTCCTAGAGTGCGCCGTGTGGCCTAATGCTAATTGCTAGATAAAAAAAATATTTTGAAAATGATTTTATTTCCAAAATCCCAGGATTATGACATGTGGCGTCACTACAGCTGTTGGATTGAGTTTTATTTTTTTTATTTCTCAAAATTAGTTATAATCGCCTCTGCTAACATGGCTGCCAAGTCAACATTCACCAAGGAAGACGATCATGAGTTCACGATTTAGACGAACTTGTCGAAATCCTCGTCAAAGCCACGAACAATGGCCACATCATCACTAAAACAGCAAAGAAACAAGCTAGGATCACGATTTATGATTCATAAGAATTCTAGAGTCGATTGAACGAAGAAAAGCAAAGAAACAAGCTAGGGTCACGATTTCATCATTAATGAAACCTTGAATTGTCAACAATGGCAGTTACCTCATTCGGCAATGAAATAACTTGCCGTTTAGTTTTGGAGCTTTCTTAGGGTGTCACGAAGCTTGAAGGATGATTCATTGACCTCAATTTTCCACCAAAGAGCTTGACAAAACTTGGGAGTCTCATGGTCGACTTTGGCGATGGGCGTTAAAAAACTAGAGTGAAAACTCTCTCTCCCTCTCTATTTTCTCTCTCTATTCTCTTTTCCGAAGTTGTTGGTGATGATCCCTATTGAGAAAAAACCTAAGTAATTTTGAAGCTGACAAATCAATCCATAATCTCTTATATCTGAGTTAATGCCATGAAATACTATCTTGCAGATTATCCAAAGATGTGTGGAACAAGTTATACATGATTGAATTTTGGGAGATAGACTCAGACGATATTTTGAGGGACTTAGACACTGCTTGGAGTTCAGATGTTGTGTGAGGAGCTTAGACGTTAAGTGGAAAGCTCAAATGTTGTGTGAGGAGCTTAGATGTTGGAATGTTGCTCAAGCTCTAAGAGAAGTATTTCATATTCAACGACTAAATTATCAAGATATTTATTTCAACGGCTAGTAATCAAGCTAGATTTGTACTTGGAGATTTTCAGTGATTAAGATCAATCAACGACGTAGATTAAGAGAGATGAGGACGACTCACTTATTAAAGTAATCCATCTATGGAAACCCAAGATCATGATTATATGGGCAATTTGATCCAAAAGGGAATTCTTTCCTTTGTCGACCTCAAGAGCTCCGAAATCCTTCGTATACAATTTTATCCAAGTGGAGGAGTATGGAGAGCAATCCTCCAGAAATCTTGTAATGGGAAGTTGGGATGAAAGACTATAAAAGTATATATCAAGGTTGAAGAGTGAAATAGGGAAGATGGCATAGAATTCGAAATTTCAAGAGTGAGAGAACTTCATATTCTTTACGTGCTCTTGATCGAGCATTGTAATACTTCGAGGAGAATATACGAGTGTAATAGTGTTAGATAGGAAGTCTACTCATCAAGTTTGTAACCTCTAAGTTATTCATTAATGGAATCCAACTGATTGGATGCCAGCGTGAAGAAGTAGATATAGGCTTGAAGAAAACTAAATCACTATAAATCCTATGTGCATATTTTATTTCCCTTACTCTCTTTGATTATATACAATATTAGTAGATTTATGCATAGCGCTGCTTCTTGGAAGACCCCAAATCTAACTAGCTCATATCATCTGATTGAAGTTCTAAGCAGATTTGTTTTATTTCACATTAATTTCTTAAAATTTTTTATAATCACCTATTCACTCCTCTAGGTGACAACGCTAACCACAACAACTAGTATTAGAGCCTGATGCTCATATTTTTTGAAGTGTTATTATTTCTGAGCTAACAATCTCTATGGTTAGCAATTTTGCTCCTACTTGGATTAAAGGAGGAAGCAATAACATGCCACCCTACTTTGATGGAAAGGAATACACCGATTGGCAAAATAAATTTAAGGTATATCTTAGATGCCAAGATCCGCATATTTGGGAAGTTGTTCAAAGAGAAGTTGATCCTACTAATACTTGTGCAAATTTAAATGCGGGGAATAACCACCCAATAGCAATAACAACACTACTCGCACAACTGCTCTATCAGCTACTAAATTAGCAAATAGAGATGCTTTAGATGATAAAAAAAAAATCTATTCATTCTCGACCAATATGAAGCATTCAAGATGAAGCATAAAAAACGGTGAAAGAAATATTTGACAGATTCACTGAAATAATGAATGGCCTCATCTATCGTGGGCAACCAGTATCTGGTCCGATGAGAGTAAACAAACTTCTAAGAGCACTCACAAAAGAATGGGACAACATCAAAATATCCATTAGAGAGACTTAGAGGATCTCGCCGTTATCCATTGATGAGCTCACTGGAATTCTTCAATCCTATGAGGATGAAAGAATGAATGAGAAAACTCAGTCAAAAGGTAAGAAATCCATTGCTCTTAAATCTAAAGATGATTTTGATGATTTAGATTATGAAGAAGCAGATGATGAGGAATTAGCACTCATGGTCAAGAAGTTTAGAAGAACAGCTAAGAAGAGCAGAAATGTTAAAGGCAAATGAGATTTCAAGCAACATGATCCGAGACAATTATTTGGTGACAAAGAAGAAAGCAAAGATGTAATTTGCTATGAATGTAAAAAGAGAGGGCATATTAAGCCTAATTGTCCTCTTCTAAAGAAGAAAGTAAGGGATGAAAAATTCAAGAAAGTTTTGAAGGAAAAACTTGGAGCGAAACTAAATGTGAAAGTGACGAGAAATTTGCCAACATTTGTTTAATGGCCATTTCAAACTCTGAGGATGAATCTGAGCTAACTATTCATAACATTCCTTCTAAGGTAACTGATTATATAGACGAATTATGTTCTGATTATAAAAATGCTCTTAAAAGGCTTTTTGAATTAAAAAAAGAAGTCATCTATTTAAAGCAAAATGATGTTTCTCCAATACATAAAATAATTTTTTTTTGAAATTGAGCTTTCACAAATTAAAGAAAAATCTGATTTGATCTCTAAGAAAAGTGAAGATTTGCAAATCCACAACGAATCGTTGAAAAAGGAAAACATTTCTTAGAAAAAGGAAATGTTAGATATCATTAACAAGTTTTCCTTTGGTTCAAAGATTTTATAAAACACTCTTTCAATACAAGTTCCTTACTACAACAAGTCAGGACTTGATTTAAAAAAGAAAGTGAATTGAAAAATGATTTTCCAAAATCAAAAGAAAGACCCGGGAGGAGACTCTTAGAACACGCATATGAAAATCACTTTTATAAGCAATTTGTAAAATCTTAGGGACAGAACATTTCTAATTGCACAAACTATGGTGATTCAAGGCAGTCTAGAAGTTATTGTCGTAAGATCAGGAGACCCACTCGAGACATCTTGAGTTTTACAAATTCCACTGACCAAAAAGGACTCAAACAGATTTGGATATCAAGGAAAACTTGAATTCTTTTGATATTTGCAGGTACCAATAAAAAGAAGAAACAAATGGTACCTTGATAGTGGGTGTTCTAGACACATGACTGGAGACTCCACGAATTTATCAATCTTACTAAATTTGACGGAGGAAGTGTCTTCTTTGGTAACAATAATAAAGGAATAATTATTGAAAAAGGAACCGTGAAAATTAGCAATCTCTTCATCAATGACGTCTCACTAGTTAATGATTTAAATTTCAATCTTATAAGCATAAGCCAATTGTGTGACAATGGACATAAAATTTCTTTTGTGGAAGATAAATGTTTAGATATTAGCTTGGACAACAAAGAATCTTCACAGGACGAAGACATGAAAATATGTATCTACTAGATACATCATCTGAGGACATCAAATGTCTTGTATCCATCAAAGATGACTCAGAACTTTAGCATAAGAAGCTAAGACACATAGTTTCAAACAAATTTCAAAAATTTCCTTTAAAAGATTTGTGAGAGGATTCCTAGACATCAGATATGAGAAAACTAATTGATGTGACACCTGCACGCTTGAGGAAACAGGTTATAAATTCTTACAAATCAATAAATCAAGTTTCTACTAACCATACATTGCAGCTTCTACATATAGATGTTCTTAGACTTACTCGAAGCCAAAGCATTGGAGGTAAAAAGTATTATCTGGTAATAGTAAATAATTATACTAGTTTAAATCAAATTTTCTTTCTTGCACACAAGAATAATGCATTCTTACATTTTGAAATCTTTTCAAAGTAAGTTCAAAACCAAAAATGTTATTCCATTTCTAGCATCAAAATAGATCATGGGGGAGAATTTGAAATTCAAGCCTTTGGAACTTTTGAAAATTGTTTTTAGCATAATTTTTCATCTCCTTGTACTCCTCAACAAAATGAAGTAGTTGAAAAGAAAAATTGATCATTACAAGAAATAGCACGAACCTTTTCAATTGAAAGTAAAGCTGCTTCACACTTCTGGGCAGAAGCTGTTTCTATTACATGCTATATCATAAATCAAGTTTTTATGAGATTGTTGCTTGAGAAAACCCCTAGGAGCTTTAAAAAGGCAAGACACCAAGCATAACATATTTTCTTGTATTTGGCTATAAATGTTTTATCCTCAAAAACTTAAATGATCAGCTGGGAAAGTTTGATGAAAGATCAAACGAAAAAGTATTTTTTGGATATTTCACTTCAAACAAGGCATATAGAGTCTTTCATAAGAACTCACTAACAGTTAAAGAATCAATAAACGTGAGATTTGAAAATGAAAATGGCACTCAGAACTCAGGTTTTGGAATCACTATATCATCTGAGAAGAATCTATCACCTGAGTAGACTTCGTCATCTTAGGACATGACATCATCTGAAGCCACTCAAAACATCAATGATACTCAGGCTGCTATATCGTCTAAGAACTTAAACTAAGATCCTTCTTCGAATGATGAACAAGACAGAAGAGACAAGAACCGAAAATACAAATCCAGTCATCCTATAGATCTTGTCATTGAAGATATAGAAGATGGAATCAAGATTAGATCTAGACTTAAGAATGCTACAAATGCTTTTGCACTTGTGACAGTCTGAAAATTCAACCAAACTATCGGGATTTCAGTATAGAATGGATATATTTCATTAGTACACTCTAATCGATACTTGCTCAGAATTAGCTACTCTGAGACGACCAACTGAAGGGGAATGACTACCTAGGAAATTTTTCCTAAACAGCCGTCCGTTAGTCTGAGAGTTCGACAGAGTCGTTATTTAATGGATTTAGCCACAAAATGAATTCCAATCTTGGATAATCAAATTTTTATGAGGATTACAATGGAGAATTGGATTTAGTCGCAGAAGCGTTGCCAGTCTGGCAGACAGCTGTTGAATGTCGTAAAGCGAGACGTGAGGCGAAAAATTACCAAAATACCTCCGGTTAATGCTCAATCCTTAGAATTAGAATAATTAGAATTATTTTAGGATGAACGCGTTAGTGCAAAGCCAATTTCAGTCTGAAACTCGTTTGCGCCCGGAACCAATTCGATGCATTTGGCACGCATCCCGAGGCAATGTCTCGTCAGTTATCACATCAATCAAATAATGTCAAACCAATCAATCAAAGTCAAGTCAAGTACCATTAAGTCATTCAAGAGTCAATCAAAGCATATCTTTCAATCAGAAAACCCCATTACCTAACCCCACTATCTAATTTTGAATTTTAATCCATATAACCATTATAATCTTCTCTCTCCCCTCACTTTATCATTTTTGTCCAGATCCCTCTCCCTCTCTACTCTCCCGACGCCACCATCTTCTTCCTCTTTCTCTCGGCCGCTTCGTCGCCGCCCAACGTCGCCCCGTCATCGCCGTCCACCACCTCACGTGACCCATCCTCATCTCGGTAATTCTTCTAAACTCTTTTCCATCATTTTCATGGCTTGAAACCACCCCATGGAACCCCGACCAGACCTCACTCTCTCTTCCTCTCATGGTTTCTCCTTCGGCCACCCAAGACTACCACCGTCTCGTCGTCGTCCAACCCCACCAACCGTCCCTGTCCCTTGGTAAGTCCCTCCACCTCTTCTCTCTTCATTTTCGTGGCCTTAGATGCCAATTTGGAATTATCCTTACTTCTCCATTCGTCGTTTTTGCACCGTTGGAATTTCGGCCACCCAAACTTATTCCACTCACTTCCTCAGCCTCTCTAACACCTAGGATCATCATTTTTAGGCCCTCGAAGTCTTTTGAAGTTGCTGAAACAGCTCACTCCACCATCCTCCCCCACCGTTGGCCGTGAGCCTTAAACGGTCGCCCGAAGCGTCCGCCATTGTCGTTGTCATTCCAGCCCATCTTTGGTAAGCCCTCTACTAATCTTGACCTAGGAATATGGTATGAAATGTTGATTTGGTTAGTGGGTGGTTTGTGACATGCATACGGGCTAGAAAATGTGAGGATCGCTTAGAACGGTTAGGCCGATTCGAATTTAAGGAAGAGATGGGCCGACTCGTGGGCTTAGGGACCTTATGATGGGTGTGAATGTGATGTGTGTGGGCTATGGAATGGAGCTTAGGGCGTGAGAATGAGGGATGAGAAGGGTAAATGGGCTAGATAGTTTATTTGGGCTCAATAGGCCTAAGTTGGTTTCTATGTCAATGGGCTTGAGCGTGAATACTAAGGCTTAGTGGGATGATTTGGGATGAAATTTAAATAAGAATTAGAGGGCCCAAGCGTGATGATGGGCTGTAAATTGATTTGGACGTAAATGGGCTTAAGTTGAGCTTTTAGTGGCATTGGGCTTAGGCGTGAACTGCTAGGGCCTATTGGGCTAGTCTAGATTGAGTTTTAATTGGGTAATTAGTGAGCCTAAGGGTAGTCATGGGTCGCGAGTTGAATTGGACTTGAAATGGGCTAGTTGGTCAAATTAGGCCTAAGGCTAAGATTGAGTAAAAATGGGATATGGGCTTACATATTGGACTTAGTGGGTTGATTTGGATGGACTTAGATGAAACCTTATGGGCCTAAGTCATGAATGTGATCTTAGGTTAAGGTGGGTTCAAACGAATTAGATTTTACTAAATGGGCCCGATAGGCTTACTTGAAAACGTGAATAAGGCACAGGGTTCTTGAGTCGAGGGTCGTCAGACGTGATCCATAGATGCTTTAGAAATAAAGATTGGACATCTGATTGAGGTTAGTAGGCTAAGAATGATCAATGGGCCAGAGCTTGAGATTAAGAGGAATGTAGCTAAACTGGTATAGGGAATGTACGCTCGATAAGAATTTACTGCTTGGACGTATTGAATTATCGCGTTTTATTATCGAGCATTGTGACATGCCATGCTATATGCGCACGTTGATTGATTGGCTGAATACACATGATGTGAGCTCTGCGGCATATGTGATATGCTTTGACATTGATTGAGCATGACATGGCATGCACTGTTACGTGGAGTGATAAGGGGAGAATGGCCCTACAGGGCGCTCTCGCATGGGAAATGGAGAGATAAGTGTGCGGACCTAATGTACCCGGTGGAGGCACGGTGTGCCCTGATGTGCAAGGCACGGGGTAGCTGGAGAGATAAGCGTGTCGACCTGAGGCATACCACATGCGGGTTAGGACACGAGCCTAAAGCGTATGAGACGCGGGCCGGACCTTTTATGGTCGCATGTAACTTGACATTTTTCATCTTGTATCGCGCATCGAACTCGAGACATTGGCATGTTTTGTTCACTCATTCCTGCATGTGAATTGTTTTCCTGTTTATATGCAATTACTAGTAGAATTGCCCATGCCCATGTAAGTTGCTTAGGTCATCGTTCGAGAGAGCCTCGGTATGGAGTGTTGGCTAACCCTAGATCATAGGTTAGGACCGAATCGACTAGCATACTATATCCTACGCTAGGATTAATGACGAGCTTATTGAGTTTTCGACTCGCTGGCATTGGTTGCCAATCTTTTCAGACCCCCGACAGTAGTGATGGATGTACCCCTAGCACTTTTTGGACTTCTAGTGGAGGTAAGCATGGATGTACGCCATTTTGTGGAGAGGGATGGTACAGTATGGATCAGACACTTGACCACCATTTAGGTAGATCATGGTAACTCGCTCCTGGTTCCACATAGTTATGAGGCTTGGATGGTAGAGACGGATTAGGTATTCACTAGACCCGTGTGAGTTTTTGATGTCTCGATAGAGGAGATGGATGATCCTTCGCTTCTTCGTCCCACTACCTATGAAGGAGAGATACTCGATCCCGATCGGAGTGAGCAGCTACCGTTGCCAGGACGTATGCTGATTGATGGCCACGCAGAGGGCAATCCGATGGATACCGAGCCTTCCTCTCCAGAGTACGAGGAGGACTCCAAGGAGCTTTCCTGGCAGTCGGACTGGAGCGAGACCAATTAGGAGTAGGCCTTAGATTGTGGATAACTGGTAGAGCGTAGGATTTTGGATTGTATTTTGGTAGTCTCTTTTGGTGGTTTATACCTAACGCTCTTATTATATAAATATGTGTTGAATTTGGCTGTCATTGTCGACTGCTTACCTTGATCCCTTCTACCCCTGTATTGTGTGTATGCATGTATGGGTTGGAGATTAGCTTCCCCATGTTTACGTTTAGCTGATGCGTTGTCTGGTCGCGATGGAGTTTCTTGGGCCATCGCAGATCGTGGACCAGGCTAACGCGAACGTTGACAGGATGTCGCGAACCCGTAGGGTTTGGGGCGTGACAGTACTAGTATCTGAAGTAGAACCCAAAGGAAATTTGTTTAGAAATTTGTACCCAAACGAAAGCTAAATTGAAGCCATACAACAAGAGCTATATCAATTCAAATTTAGTGAAGTTTGAAAATTTATACCCAGACCCAAGGATTATCCAATTATTGGAATCAAATGGGTATTTAGAAACAAGTCGGATGATAAGGGCAAAGTTATAAAAGAATTAATAATAAGGCAAAATTCGTAGTCAAGGGATACTGTCAAGAAAAGGAAATTGACTACGATGAAACCTCTTCTCCCATAGCAAGACAAGAATCTATTAGATTACTCTTAGCATTTGCTTGTTACAATGACTTCAAGTTATATCAGATGGATGTCAAGAACACAATTTTGAGTGGCTACATCAATGAAGAGTTGTACGTGAAACAACCACATGGGTTTGAAGATTCAAAGAGCTCAGATCATGTCTATAAACTCAACAAAGCTCTTTATGGACTCATACAAGCACTGCTAATTCGGTGTGAGAGTTTAAGTAATTTTCTTGTTTGTAAAGGTTTTGAAAAAGGTAAAGTAAATACAACTTTATTAAAAGGGAAGGTAAAGATATCTTGCTCATTCAAATATATGTTGATGATATCATATGTGATTCTTTTAATGAAAGACTTTGCAATAATTTCTCTCAGATCATGCAGAGTGAGGTTGAAATGAGCATGATGAGAAAACTCGCATTCTTCCTTAGACTTCAAGTAAATCAAATAGAATAAGAAACCTTCATACATCAAGAAAAGTATGCGAATGAAATTGTGAAGAAGTTTGGTCAAGAAAATTACATGAAAATTGAATTACCGATGTCTTTTTTATCCAAGCTAGATAAACATGAACATGGCAAACTTGTTGATCAGAAGCTATATAAAAGCATGATCGGTTCTGTTGTATCTTACTCCTTCTAGACTTGACATCATTTTTAGTGTGTGTATGTGCGCCATATTCCAATCAGATCCTAAGATATCACATATTTTTATAATAAAGAGGAGCATAAAATATATAAGAACCAATCCTAATTTAGAATTGTGGTATCCAAAGACCTCAGACTTTACTTTACATGGCTACTTAGATGCTAATCTTGCAAGTTGCAAATTAGACAAGAAAAAAATCTTAGAAACATGTCAACTTCTGGGATCTATGCTAGTGTCTTGGTATTCAAAGAAATAAAACACTATCACACTATCAATCGCGGAAACTGAATGTCGTCTTGGGAAATTACTATGCTCGGATCTTATGGATGAAACAATAACCGAGGGACTTTGATGTTGAAACCTCAAGTATGGAAATCAAATGCGACAACATAGGTGCAATCAACCTCACAAAGAATTCAATCTTGCACTGTCGAGCTAAGCATATTGAAATCAAATATCATCATTTCTTTCATGATCATGTACATAATGGTGATGTTAATATTCAATTTGCTGATTTGAAACATCAATTAGTTGATATATTCACAAAGCTCCTTAATAGGAATTCTTTTGAATATATTAGATAAGAATTGGGTATTACTATTGTCCTTTTTTGAGTTGTTTTCAAGATAGATTAAATCTAATTTTGAGCAAAATGCAACATCTAAGAAAGATCAAAGTAAAGCTTTAGAAGTTGTTAAACATATGAGGATGATACTCACTTCTAAGAGCAAAAGGATCACTTGAAGAGATACAAATGCTTGAATGAAACATCTAAACTTAAAGCATCATCTAAGGTAATCATCTGAAGGATGCATCCACTAGGTTTGATTGTTCAAACTTTTGGTGAGTAATTAGTTATTTTTGGCAACAAATAAGGTATGCGCAAATCTCTGTCTTTTTAATATTATGCCAAATATTGTGATTTCCATTCTTATTTTGATTGGATTGATTAAATATTACATTTCCAAAAAAAAAAATATTTCATATCTTTTTAAAATATTTTAATTTTTAGAAAAATGAATTTCAAATCTCTTAACTATCAAAGGCGATTTTCTATTTTGTTGAAAATAAAAAAAAAACTTGCACCCAACTATCGTCCCTTTTAAAACCTCTCCTACAAAGATTCAAGTTTTATTCTCCACTTAAAAAATCGTCCCTTGAAAACATTTTCTCTCAAACTCTCTTTATGATTGCACTCCCGCACCTTCAATATCTCAAATCCTTCAACTCAACTCCAAAAATCCTTTGAATGGCACCTAAGAATCCTTCATTCATGAAGAAATTCACCACTAGTTCTCATCAATCGTGTAGATTTGAAATGCGAGAACCTAGGGCTCCATTTGACACTCTAACTCAGTGCTCTCTCTCTAGTTCCTCAAAAGACAAAGGTGATGAACAGATGACTGAAGAAACTAGCAGTGTAATTCCTCAATCAGAACCTATCATTGCAACCCCCACTACTTAGCCCCAGAGGTTGAGACCCTTGCTATTAAAAAGGCCAAGAAGAAGCAGAGGCTTCAAGATCGCATCTCAAAAATGAAAGTAAGAACTCCTGAATGGAATGCTAATTTTCTTGTTGATAAAAGAATCAAATTAGCAAGAGGAATTTCAAATGTGATTTGTGGATATGAGAATGTACAATAGGGATGATAAGGATAAACAAGATTTTGTGCATGATAATAGATTTTTTCAATGAAGGAGAATTGCAAAAGTTTAGTGAATTGTTGACTCAACAAGAAATTAGGCAAGCTGCAAAGTAGGGGCAAAAGTTGAGAAAAAAAAGCCCATATCATCTGAATCTTCTAAGAAGGGAAAAGAGAAGATTGATGAACCTTTTAGGGCTAAAAAAACATAGTTTACTTCAACTAAAGCAAGATCTGGGAGAGAGAGAGGTAAAAAAAAAAAGTTAGACTTGAGACTATATTGATTAATGATCATTTGAGGGAGGATGATGATAGGATGATATATGCTTACTTTAAAGGTATGGTGATGAAGTTTTTGGTCAAGGAGTGTAAGGCAAATAGGATTTTCAAATCCCATGAACGTAATAATTATTTTAACTCTTTGCTTGCTAGAACTTCTATGGTTTATAGGCCAGTTGACTTTAAGTACTTTGAAAAAATTAATTTGCACATCCTTTATTTGCTTTTTAATATGTATTTGCAAACTCTTTGCTCTCTAAATACTCATTCTTATTTGAGTTGAGCGACTATTTTTTTATTCAAACTTCTCTATAATCTCTCAAAATGCTATTTAGTTTTCTTTCTTTGGTTAGAACATCATTCTGAGTGTTGTAGAACTTGCTGAAATTCTAAGTTCTGAGCTGTCTACAAAGAACTTTCTAGCAATCAAAATTTCTCCAAAGCAAACAAGGCTCATGTTGAACACCACTATTTTCCTCTCAAAGTAATCATTTTGCATAAGATAGTCACAACTGCCTTAGGCCTAAAGGATCGTCCAAAATAGATGTCTCTCGATTTCAGGTAAAAATCATCTAAGCCATCCTAAATGGAAAGCCTTTCTCACTTCCACACATCATCTTCCTACATATGCATAGAACTGTAGGAAGAACAAGGAACAGCTACCATATGGCTTATTGATTACCAGGATCTTTCCGTATCTAAAGATAGACATACCTCAGAAGTTCAGATCATTGCAAATTCCACAAAATAGCACGAGTGAATTAATGTTTATTAAGATGGGCTTCAAATTTGCAAATGGTCAATGGAGGGACGAGAAAAAGAATGTAGTGTTCATAGATCTTTCTCTAGTAGAGATTGAAATAGAAGTAGCACCTCATACCGAACCTTTACTTGTAGAGCCTTCAACAATAAAAGCTTCACTTGCTGAATAAATTGCAAGTCCTTCACCTACAGGACCATCTCTAAATCTACTTAAAAGAGAAGGGTAAAAATGTTGGCTCACAAGTCAACTAAGCCAAAGTAGAAGAAAAGAAAACTAGCTCAGAAGTTGCTTGAAAGGATAATGACCGAAAGAAAAGGGCAAATATTTGAGAGTTCCCTAGCTAGTGACAGTGAGATCGAAGAAGTCATCCAAATCATTGTGATGACAACTATTGACGATGAGATTACAATTTAGATGGAGTAATAGGAGAAAGAGAAAGAAGAAAAGGGAGAAGAAGTGAAGAAAGAAGAAAAAGAGAATGAAATTGAGAAAGTTGATATAGTCCTCGATAAGGACAGAGAAGTGGGTGAACTATCTGAAGCTCCTGAGCTTGTACAACATTCAGATAATCAAATGAAGGCCCAAATAGATGACTAGATGAGAACTTAGATAGAGTCTGAGAAAGAATTTCAAGCTAATACTACATTGGACGAACAATTTGAAGTAAAGCAGATTGAGTAAGTTGATATATCTAAGTTTATTATGCAGAATATAAGTAAAGAAGATGCTCAAAAAGAAGCTTTATTTGAGGGGGAGAGCACTAAAATTAAAAAGTCTACAAAAATGAACATCGATACTATCAGAATAGCAAATTCTCCAAATAAGATTGTCTCATAACTTCTACTACAAACACTCCAATGTCTTCATCTAGAAGAGAAGCTAGGACTCAAGAGGAGTCATCTAATGATCGCGTTCAAACAAAATAAGAAATGGATAAGGCATCAAACTAAAAAATGCTAAGAAAAATTTTGCATAATTAAAGGGGAATGGAACTGTTGATCAAGGATATGTGAGCATCACTTCACGTGGAAGTCGATGAAATGAAGAACAAAGTAGATTTTGAAATTCAAAAAGTTGAGCAAAGAAAGGACTTTAGATGCAAGCTTTGCTGCTCTGCAGATGGAGCACATGGATAGGAAGCCATTCAACCTGAAAAATGCCTTTGATCTAAAGTTAGATCAGCTATTCAAGTTCATTCTTATCCAACTCTCTTCAAACTTTGAGCTACAAGTTCCACTCATGCCCCTTGCAACTCTACTCCAACCGCAAATTGCCCAAAATACAACTTGTTTTTACTCCTTTATTTTGTCAATTTTGGTTCTGTTTTAAGATTTGGAAGTGTTTGAGTTTTCTATTTTAAGTCTCAAATTGGTTGAATGTTTACTAGGTTTGAATATTTTGGCTTAGACAAGTTTTTATTTTGGATATTTGACTTGAAAAGTTTGATGATTGAATTTGATTAAGCGTTCATTGAATATGTTTTACTAGTTCAACCTTTGCCTTTTGTGCCGATGACAAAAGGGGGAAAGATCCCTGATTATTTATTGCAAAAGGAGAACATTATGATTTGCAAGAACATGTTCTGAACTGTTGACACCTGATTTTCAATCACCTTTTCTTTTCTTCTTTTTTAAAATTAATAGAAAATCCATAAAAATTCATAAATTTGAAAAAATTAACTTTGGAGACCTTTGCCAAGCCTAGGGAACCAATTTTGACCAAAAAATGATTTTTCATATTTTCAGTATTTTTCGGTATTTTTATTTTATAAAATTGATAGAAAATCTATAAAAATGAGAAAATTGCAAAATCAACTTTGGAAGCCTTGGCCAAGCTTAGGTAACCATTTTTGAGTAAAAAAATAATTTTTCATATTTTTTGTATTTTTTTAAATATAATTTTTAGAAGTTAGGAAAATATTTAATAAATAATAGCATTTGAGGCCACAAAAATACATAAAAATAGTCAATATTTTTCCTTTAAATCCCTTTTCATGTTGGCCATCGCAAATTTAAAAAATCCAATTCGAGGTCGTGTATTCCTTAACGAGCATAATCTCGAATCGGGCCTAAAAAAATTCAATTTGAGTCAATTTATTTTCATTTTTCACTTTTAGGAGTTGTGACATTGTTCTTTAATATTCCAAATTTTTATTTTGGCCCAATTATACCCAGAATGACTCAATTTTACAAACAGGGCTTTAATTAAATTTTGCATTATTTTCAATAGCAAGAAATGAGCTTAAATTCAACATGCGATAGGTGTGTCGAAAATTGTGAGGAGATTTGGACTTAAAGAAATATTTCTCCAGGGACTGAATTACAAATACTGAAAATCTCATGGACTAGAGTGCAAATACCTAATACTTGAGGGATTATTTTGTAAATAACAAAAAGAAGAGTTAGTGGAGAAATTAGAATAGAGAAGGGAAGATGGAGAAGAGGAGATGGAGAAAAGAAGATAAAGAAAATAAGATGAGAATAGAGAAGGGAAGATGGAGATGAAGAAGAGTTAGTAGAATGGGAGATAGATATGGAGAAGGGAAGATGAATATGAAGAAGAGTTAGTGGAGAAATTAGAATGTGAGATAGAGATGGAGAAGGGAAGATGAAAATGAAGAAGAGTTAGTGGAGAAATTAGAATGGGAGATAGAGTTAATGGAAAAATTAGAATGGGAGATAAATGAGTGATTTATAAAAGGAGGAAGAAATGAGCTTGAGAGGGGATTATTTTTGGAGAGAAAATTTTGGATGTTTGAGAGAGTTTTGGAAGGTTGAAGAAAAATTTGAGAGAAAGAAAATACCAAAAAGAGAGAGAGAATTTTGAGGATGATGGGAGTTTAAACCTAGGAGTTATCATCACCAATTCCTTCATCGATCAACATAAATCAAGAGTTCATCCTCGTCAACGAGCAAGCAAATCCGAGCTAAGTGTTTGTATTTATTCATTTATTTGTGGTTTTAGTCGCAAATTAGCACAAAATTGTATACACTTTCTCCATTTCTCATTTCTCCATATTTTTATGTCAGGCAAAGGACAACTCCAAGTCAACGGTAAATCTTATGGAGGTGTAAACACAAAAAGAGAGCACTCCACTAGAGCCTGAGGAATAAACCAAGCCTGAATTGCCAAATTAGGATATCCATGAAATTAAGGTACCGAAAGGGCATTAGTTTTAATTAACTAGTGTAACCAAGTCCCCGAACTCACAATCTCTGGTTCGTAGAAGTAATTTAGTTCTCCCGCTAATTTACTTAGGTTTCTAATCGACCTACCAAAAACGATTAGTGGCGACTCCAAGTTCTAAAATCATGTGAAAAAAATTAAAGTTGCGATTTGGTAGAGCTTGGGAGGGCTCGAACTAGGTTAGTTAATTTAATTAATTAATCTGGTAATCCATTACCTAAAAATGAATTTTAGGTCGCGACAGCTTGGCGACTCCGCTGGGGAGTATTCTTGATTTTTGAAAAACTTTAAGAACTTAGAGGACTTAGGCCAAGAAAATTTCATGAAAGTTCATTTAGTTTGACATTTGGGTGGATTCTGATCTTTAGGTGTTAAATGGTCTTGCAGATGGGAGTTATAAGGGGTGGAGTGTTTGGCTAACCCCTTATTTTGCAGGTTTGGTGTATGGAAATTGGAATTTAATTTTTGCACATTTTGAAGTGGTGTTTGAATTTAACTGCTGTGCATGATTATTTGTTTTAGCACTACATCACACACGTCCTGTGGCCGGACCTGGGTCACTAGTTTTAGGATGGTATTGTGATTTGGTTCTAGCGTTCAGCGTGAGATCACGTCGAAAGTTAGTCCAGATTCAATCCTGAACCTCTTTTTAAAAATGAGTTTTAAAAGTTAGGCCTCAGGCTTGATAAGATTACCAAAGCAGTGGTTTTAATTTTTGACTCGAGGAGCCGAAGTTGGGAGACCCGGCTAATCCTGATTACGTCGTAGGGGTCACGGCTAATCTTGATTATGTGCGCGAGATTGTCGCCTTGCCGTAAGTCTTTCGCTTCAATTTGTCAGCCTTTAGAGTAGATAGGCTAAGATTTAAACTCACGATTCATGTGCATGTCTATGCGACTTACATGGTATTTTTGACGGTGAAAGTAAGTTTTCTAACTTCATCTTGTATTTATTTTTGGTCGGTCCATGTTAGGTGTCGGTCAAATTTTGAATTTAACATCAAGGTCATTTTTCAAAAGAAAATGAAAATCAAATTAGTATCCCATTTTTGAAAAAAATAAAAATAAATAAATAAATAAATAAGTGTGAAAAATCCCTTAGGAAAATTTTATTGACCTGTAAAAGATTTTGTTACATTTTTCTACTTCAATAGAAATGAGATTTTCTTGACAAATTTGTCCCTAAAAATTCATTCCGATAAAAGGAAAATCCCTTCGGGAAATTTGCTAAATTTTAAGATATTTTATCACATTTTTCAAGTTGTAAAAATTTGCAAGAAAATTCTTTTTGAGAAATTCACCCATGTTTTTCTAAGAAAATTTTCTCTAAAATTGAAAAATAAAATTGGACTAATGTAGGAATCATGGGCCGACCCCTATTGGATCACATACTTATTATTTTCTTTACTTTTGCAGGGAATTATAGGTACCCTGGGGTGGAGAAAAATCGAGCTCGTTGGTGATAACAATCAGGGGGCAAGCGAAGATATCGTTAACCCTAGGGGCATATGAAGAGGCCAATTCTTCCGGAGACAGAATCGTGTCAATAAGTCAGCACGTATGGGCCATGTATTTTGATGAGGGGTAGTGAATGCATCCAGATCGGGCCTGGGGACATTTTTAATATATTAGAAGGGTTCATGTATTTTTGTTGAGAAAGTCGAGACTGTGTAATCAAAACCCATGGGGCAAGATTATGAACCCGATCTTGCGACGCCTTTCTGATTAAATTGAACAAAGGCTTGCCTTTTTACCTTCCTCGGATTCAAAACACATAAAAGATTTTGGAGGACTAGTATTTTATTACCGAGCATGGCCCGCAATCATTTCTCCCAACGCTACAGGCGACCGACACATTCAAGTGGACGCCGAAAGAGATAGGCAGGAGTAAAGTGGGGCACGCAACGGGCAGCCCGGTTTGTTTATTGGAGCACTAATCGAGTGGTCGATTTGCAATAATTCACACGACTGACTCACGGCGCTGTGACCGGTGGGGGCCGCCACCGAACCCTTCGCCAATGTCCTTGATATCATCGCCGGCAGCAGATAACAAGAACACCGAGAAAAGTGTTAAGCCTCAACGTCTTCAGTACCGTAAATCGTCCTATCATGCTATATGGGCGAAGAAATGGCAGGAAAATGTAAAGCACAAACACGTGAAACTTTCTCTTCATTCCATTCACCAACAAATCTTACAACAACTCACTGGGGAGGAAAAGTGAAATCAAATTGAGCCCTAATAAGCGTCACAAAGGAGCTCAGCTGGCTCTCCATAAAGTTGATGCTCTAGGTGCACCGGGCGTTCTCGGGATCAAGCTCCGCGAGCCTAAAGAAGAGGCGATCGCACTTCTCTTTAACCTGGGCCATAGTGGCCTCGTAATGCTCAACGGCAAACTCCAGGTCCGGAATCGCCGCCCTCTCGAAAGCAATGTCTGCCGTAATGTCATCAAGCCTCTCCTGCAGCCAACCGCATTTGTACCTCATCACAATATTGCCTGGCTCCTGTTCGGTGTAAGTTCGGATCAAGGCCAGACGGTCCACCAGCTTTCCCCTCTCACGAACCAGCCAGGAAAGCTGATCGTTGGCAAACTTGAGGGCCTTTTTGTGATTATCAGCCACAAATGTAACTATTGCCAGACGCTCGTGCCGGTCTCGGTAATGAGCTTTCACGACGGCGGTCACAAGGACCGTCTCATAAGCGCGGTTATAGGCAGCTAGAAAATTGATGAAGACGGTCGAGAAGTTCCGATACTCCTTCCCCAGTTGGGTACCCTCAACAGAAGCAGCGTCCTGAATAAACCAAGGATTTCAACCTCAACGGTAGAGTTTTTGGCTATATGAGCGTAACCTCTACCAAGAAGATTGTAGAGTCTCTCCCACCCAGCCAGGACTTCGGCGGATAAGGTGTGGTTAGGAGAATTGGCCATTTTTGAAAGCAGAATACGAAAGAAAGGAGAGAGATGAGGCAGATGAGCGGAATGCGAAGATGGTAATCTGCTTCAATTTAAATACTGATTTCACAGGGGCAGTCCTTATAGGTTTTCCTATCTACCATTCTCTGTCGGCAACACCCCCGGTGGCTCAAATTCCAGTCAAGTGGCAACCTCGAGCCGAACAAACCTGACGTCTCTGTGGAAAAGCTGGACGGGACTCCACCGCTTTGAAAAAAGAAAGAACGAAAAGACGAGCTGAGTGGGGGACAAAGAAATTTTCGGCAGAAAGAGAGATATTACTCGTCTTCATTGGAGGACCCGCCAGTAAATCGATGGTGGAAATCTTGACAGGGGCCCTCTATCGCGAAAAGAAAGAAGAAGACAAACTGAGCGATAAACGAGGATTTCCCCTTTAATCAAAAGCTGAATGTCAGATTTTCCCCTCGGTAAATCTAATAGCACTGCCCGTGAAGGGGGAAGTCGTTGCTATTGCCAGAGAGAGAATTTATCCTCATTTGATAGTGAGGGTTCATCTGCACGAACTCGCAGGAGAAAGATAGAGAGGAAGGAATTCTCGTGGGAGAAGAATTCAAAACCTTCACCATCAAAGCATTGGCTTTCAAAGCCTGTTACGAGAAGCCATCAACGATCCCGTGATCTCTCAAGTCCGAGAAGACATCTTGAGGCGGTCTCGAATCGGCAGTCCTAGATCTAGAAATATGTCGAGCATTAGGGAAATGGGCGCATGTTCAACCCTGGTCGAAGCTGATGAAGTTCCTTACCCTGAGGGTCTACTAGTCATGGACATTGACGGTAATCCAGTCTCTCTGTCAATCCTTGTTA
Source organism: Psidium guajava (assembly GCA_016432845.1). Lineage (NCBI taxonomy): Eukaryota > Viridiplantae > Streptophyta > Magnoliopsida > Myrtales > Myrtaceae > Psidium > Psidium guajava. The sequence continues at coordinate 21,912,036 of CM028233.1, read as the reverse complement.
CCGTATTAAGAAAATGCCAGTATAAGGTTGTAGCTCAAGCAAAGGCGACAGAGGCCTTAGAGATATTAAGGAGGAGTAGTGACCAGTTTGATATTGTCGTCACCGCCATGGTAGGGATTGACATGGATGTTTTCACTCTCTTGGAAGTCATCAATTCTAAATTAAACATGCCAGTCCTCGTAATATCGGCAAGCGATGATCAGCAAGCCATGATGAAGGCTGTCTTAAACGGGGCCCAAGACGTCGTAACGAAACCAGTTAGGGTTCAGATGCTTCAAAACATATGGCAGCACGTGGTAAGGAAGCAATTGCATGACCATGAGAACAAGCATCAAGCCTTCAATTTTATTCCAAGCAACTGGAGAAAGAAGATGAGTTGGTCTCCCGAGCTGCATCGTATGTTTGTTAATGCAGTTCAGCAACTAGGAATCGATTCGGCACGGCCGCAACATATACTGGAAATTATGAAGGTAGAGGGACTCACTAAAGCAAATGTTTCGAGTCATCTTCAGAAGTACAGAAAAAGGGTGAGAGAACACAATGCAGCTCAGAATCAAGAAAACCAAGGCGGGACTGATCCAAGCCTGAACGTCGAGTCTCCTCGCCACCATAAGTTCCACAGGTTAGCATGGGGCGAGCCACTTCCCATCATCAACCAAACCAGTAGCCGTGCCATCAATCCCCTAGGCGTTAATCAAAGTATCCCCCAGAATCACCCTAATGCTCTTCAAGAGTATAGACCGCAGGGGCAGTGTATTCAGACTCTTTGGTTTGAGCACCAACCCGTGGCTAGAATTCATCCCATGATCAGCGCGCCTGCGCAGCCAGAGAATCAGACAAGAAATTATCCTGAGCACTTCCACTTCTCTAATCCTCGAATGGAAGGAGTTCTTGGCAGCAGGACAGTTGGTGATCCCCACACTTTCTGGAGTAATGATGAAGACTTCAGCTCGAGAAGTCAAATTGCTCATGGCGAGGACAGAATGAGAAATCTACCGCCAGCATTTGCCAACAATAATGCCCAATTCGAGCATCAGTTGCTGGAAGGTTCAAGAGATTACCCAGATGATGAGCTTACTGCCCTGGTCAACCAGTTTAAGGTTGACAGACATCCGAAGCCATAATCGGAAGCCAGTGATTAAGGACTCTCAAACATCGGTCATCCATGCCTGAACCAGCATGAGACTAGCTGATTATCGAAGAGCCGCAGGAGAAGCAGAACTGACCTTGAACAAGTGCACCTTTCATTTCATGCTTAATTCCCCTGCGTGTGATATTTCCAGCTTTCTAGGTGTCTAGATTTAATTCAGGGGCATAGGGTAATTTGTTTTTTATCCCATCGAATGCGTGAATCCCTTTTTATGCTAGACTCAGGGCGGATCAATTTGTGGCAACGTCGCTGACTGCCATAATGAAAAATGTTGAATGACCTCACGTAGGGAAATTTCAAGTGAAAAGCCCAGGCGAGCTCGAAAACTAATAACTGTGTGTCGTTCCAATTTACCCTCAATCGTCGCAAAATGCTAAATTGGATTTGTTCCATTCTCTTCCAGGGGATTGCAAATTGCCTCAAGAGTGTCGCAAAATGAAATGACCCAATGGAATGCGATAGGACTCATTTGCCTTAAAGGTAACCTTTAAATTAAAGGAGCCCTCCGATCCACGGACCCGATGGCATAAAAAATGATGATGGTCCAAAGCAACCCGAAAGAAAACAAGGCCCAACTAAGCAAAGCACTTATGTGGCAAGCTCAAAGTGAAGGGCAACTCGGGACATACAATCCAATCCAATCCAAATGAAGGAACTTCCTCAATTCAAATTCAATGGAAGTACATACAAGGGTAAAATAGTATCGTTCCAATTTTTCTAGAATATGAAGAACATATACTGCCGCATTCCCTTTCATTTTTGCAGTGAAAGTCTCTACTGGCCAGATTTTCCTGTCTACCATTCCCTATCAGCATCACCTCCGCTACACGTCTCCAATCTCGAGCCAAGCAAATCCGACATCTCTGCCAAAAGTTTGACGGGATGACACAACTTTGAAAAAGGAGAAAGAAAGGTGACTTGGGTGGGAGACAAGGAAAATGAGATTCGTTTTTATAGGAGAACACGCCAGCAAATCGACGGTAGAGACGTTGATAGGGACCCTACCACTATGAAGAGATGAGAAAAGACGAGCCAAGCAAGAAACACGCAGGAAAGGTTGAGAAAGACAGAAATCTCGGGAGAAGCGATACATATGCTAAGCCGACGCCAAATTTTAAAAGAGACATCCTCTTGATAATCTTTATTCATACATTGAAGAGAGTTTTAAAGCATACATGGTTCAGAGAGAGTGAAAATACAGAAAGATATAGCAAACCTTGAGAAATCATCGACCAAATCGAAGATGTCTCAACCCAATACTTCCGAAAGCTATCATTACCTGCTGAATATGGGCGACGAAGAGTTCGAAACCATGTTTGGGATCGAGCCTATGGAACCTAGCCCTTCCGCCGACGACGTCCAAGATCTCAGTAAAGATAAGGACAACAACGGTAAGGGTCAAAAGAAGCGTTACCATCGCCATACTAAGGAGCAAGTACAAAGGCTTGAGGATTTCTTCAGAACATGTCCTATGCCAGACGGCAGACAGAAAATGGAACTAAGTCAAGAGCTAGGACTTGAACCTTCACAAATCAAGTTCTGGTTTCAAAATAGGCGAACCCGAATGAAGACTCGTCATGAGCACAACGAAGCCGAGTTTCTAAGAGTTGAAAATGAAAACCTCCGAGCGGAAAACAAGATGTATAAAGAGGCTTTTGACTCCGCCACCTGCCCTAACTGCAACAGCCTCCTCCTCGCCTTCGATGAAATGCATGATCTGAGGATTGAAAATGCGTGTTTGAGAAGCGAGTTAGACCAGTTTATAACAGAATCGAGTTCTGTTGGAGCAGGGTACAAAAAGACTAATGTTACTGGATCAGCATCAATACCTCCCGGGGAAGGGGAGATGTATCACCACCAGGCAAGCGGCATTGACGATGAACTCACCGCCATGATCAACCAGTTTAATGTTAATGAAGCACGGGGACTGTAATATGCACAGGGAGTCTGTATTTCGAAGCTGAGATCACGGGTCCTTCAACATAGCCGATGCATACCTGGTCCAGAATGAAGCCAGCTGATCATGGGAGAGCCTGCTGAGGGAGCAAAATCGATCTTGAACGAATGCAGACGCTTCATTTCCTTGCATGGGATGTTTTCTACTTTTATTGATGTTCAGAATGAACGCAAAAGCAAGAAGCAGCAATTTCCTGTTCTCCTATTAAATGCTCGAGTCTGCTACCACACCAAACTCGTAGTTAATTTATTGCGAGTAAAAAGTCGCGCGAACTAGAAGGGTAAAGCAATATCGTTTCAATTTACCCTCAAATTGTCCCGATTCTAAATTAGATCCCTTCTGTTTACAGGAATTTGCAAATTGACCCAAAAACGAAATTCCCCGATTAATAAAAACTTTGGGCAAATAGATTCGTGGACATCGCCACAGAATGGACGGCTTCAAATGAGGAATATGTGAACGAAAGACCCAAACAATCTCAAAGAAGGGTAATTCTGTATCGTTCTAATTTGCTCATACTCGTCTTGTGTTCTGAATTATTTTATTCCATTCTTAACAGGGTTTGTAAACCGCCTCGAAAAATACAGTGACCTGGAATTACCTAGTACAATACAACAACACCATGTCATCTCAAGGATTGACTCTTAAAAGGAACCTCCATGAGCACCTGCGGTCTTGTGGACCAGATGGCATGGGGAATGACAGTGGTCCGAGACGTCCCGCGTTCGATCCTCGAGGATGGAAATGTTGTAAGTATTGTAAATAAATAAAACAACTTTTTCTCACATTTATTTTTGCAAAAAGAAACAGGAATACTCGACGAGCAATACCAAGGTCAGTATTTTGTTACGATCTTAGCTTAACGTTGAAGTGTCCAGCGAAAGCCAAGGGAAACTCAATCCAGTGAACTTGATAAAGGAGTCACGCAAAACATTCAAGATGAAGGGTAAACCAGTATCGTATCCAATACATCATTTCTAATACTGACTAATACATCTTCTTCTCCATTGTTTGACAGGAAATGTCTAACTTGATATACCCACGGAGAAAATCCCGAGTGGTAAAACTGGTAAAGGAGTTGCGCGAAGCACTCAAGGGTAACTCAGTATCGTGTCCAGTTCATCATTTCTGATACTGGCTAACAGGTCTCCTTCCTTGTTACAGGAAATGTTAAACTAACACCTGATACTTCAAAGAAAACAGCCCAAAGGGGCCAAGTTACGATCGCCTGATGCGATCCGTCTGATGAAATAAGGGAAATCAATGGCGAACCCTAGATCGAAAAGAGGCAAAACCAGAAACAAGCTACTCCTCGACTCGGGGAATAGGCCCCCAACGTGTCTGATCCGCCCACACAGCCAGGGGCAATTTCCATACTTGTACTTGTATTGCCATATTTGCATGATGTTTACACATTCCATGATTTATGCATGACTGTTCTGCATGTTCAATTTGTCAATTTTGACTGGGGGTATAAACTGTACACGATGCATCGAATGTACAGAATGGGGCATGACAGGACGATGAAAGGCAAGCCATTTCCACATACGTCCTATATTTAATCCACAGTGAGTTGAGCGATAGACAGATTCCGCATTCTCCAAGGCAATGGGTTTTCTCGCAAAAGATACGATAGTCGAAGTGAAGGAGGCATTCATTCTCCATTCCAAACACTTCAGGCAACCATTGACAACCCATTTAAACGGTGATTTCATTTCATGACCCTGTCAAGAACCACCCCGCACTGGGGCAAAACAGAGGTAATTCCAACAATATCAGGAGATAAATGGTTAGAAATTCTCTTGCTTGGACTAACATCAATCTTCGAGTGTTTCTTTGCATGATACTCGAATTTTAATTCAAGTGCTTTAGGATGACGAAGAGCATTTATTTTCTCTATCCTACACACTCATCCTTTGCATAACCCAATTGAGCCTGCAAATTCATTTCTCAAGCCCATGTTGGTGATCCTTGCTCATTTCAAGGTAACGACGACACCTTCCCCCAAAAGAGCAGAATTGAAGAAATTGGGCCAATAGAGAATTCTCGAATCAGCCCATTTCATATGCTAGACTTTCATGTAATGTCTAGTATCATTTGTTGAAAATCATCTTGTTGCTAAAATTCAAAATCACAAGATTATTAAACAAAAAAAAAGAGAGAGAGACAAGTGTAGCCTAAAGAAAATGGGCCTGCTTCCAAACAAAAGGGAGTCGGGAGTAAGAAAAGCAAAGGCTACTCCAAAGAATCTCGAGCAGAAAGAGCAAAGTGCCTATCAAAAGCAAGGCCAATGCCCATATATCTGTAATGAACTTCTGACTTCGAACATACATTTTGAGAATTCCCGAAAAAGAATCCCCAAAGAAGTCAGTTTGCAAAGTGTAAAAGAACTACCACCCCTCAGCCAATGATGGTATTCATTAAAGACAAATTTAGGAAGGTCAAAGATCGGTGACAAGACTGCAATGATCACCAACACCAAGCCCTTCTCATATATTTTGCTGAGCCAAAACGAGCCCTTCGTTTCTCAGACCCAAATCCCGACCTACGTTACGACCCTTGAAAGTCTCTTCTGATTAGGGCACCTAAATTAATGTAAGAGTTGAATGACTTTAAGAATCGCTCGAAAAAGTTCGAGCAAGATTATTTCTCTCTCATTTTGCAGGGTTCTTGACTTGTAAACCCGGAGCAGATGATGAAGACCTTTTTTTGTCAATGGCCCTGACTCGAAATGAGTCTCCTTTGATAAGCCTTTGACCCAGCCCATATTACGGTCCTAATCAAGACCTCTGGATCGGCTTGATCGTATCAATTGCGAGATTACTCAGACCCTCGCTGAATGCGATGATGGTAAGGTTGAGTGCTTTCTTTTCAAATCCTGCAATTCGGATAAACAGCGTTTCTCGAGAGTGAGAGAAAGCCCTTTCGGACTGAAGTCCCCATTCAGGTTCAATTCGAGGTATTCATGACATTATAACCTCCCTGGACAGAATTGGAAATGCAAACTCGATAGAATAGTCATGCATGATCCATATTATGAGCATACACATATGGTTTTAATCATTGCAAACTCAACTGAATGGTTTTGCATGAACCGATGAACTCATTGATAAAAATGCTTGCACATGTTACCTCTGACACTGTCTGACAAGTAGTGCATTCCTAATAGTCGAGTTACTCTCCGAGGTCTCGAAATTCATCCAGAGGCTATTAAACAAACAAGCCCTGTTGGCTAATGCTCGCCAAGCATTTTCAGGTGAGTATATCTTCAACCTGAACCTTTCAATTCTGATGATTGTCTGGGTGCTCAAATCTATTGCAGCACATAAGGTCATTCAGTGAGCAAGCAGACACGATACAATCGGTCTGTCTATGCCTCGATCATTAACTCAGAAGATCCAAGTAAGTCTTCTGAACCCTTGCAACTCATGATCAACATACTCTCATGAAGTCTTCATCAGCTCACGATTGATACAATCTCGTGTTCTCAAGCTTTATCAAATCATGATTGACCAACTCTCGTGTTCTTGATCTTTGCCTCATCGGTTTATTCCTAAAGTGATGGGACAACAAAAATTAGGTTTGAGCTTCTGCAGGATTTTTGGTTTCCCCAGATCCCAGAATGCCACCCTTCATGATAAGTCAAATCCCAGAATGGCACCCTTCAAGGTAAGTTAAGTCGGATTTTGAGGATTCCTGGTCTCCCTAGATCCCAGAATGACACCCTTCAAGGTAAGTTAAATCGGGTTTGAGCGTCTGCAAGATTCCTGATTTCCCCAGATCCCAGAATGGCACCCTTCATGGTAAGTTAAATTGGGTTAGAGCGTCTGCAGGATTCTTGATCTCCCTAGATCCCAGATATACCCAAAAATCATTTTCTCAATCAATACCTCTTCAGTCTACCCAAAAAAGGTGAAATCTAGGGTATATTATCTCCGGAGCCCTTCCATTGGAAACCCCAATACGGAATGGTCCATTTCCAAAGTCCTTTTTACAGGCGACCAAAGTCCTTTCTACAGGCGAGCAAGTCCTTTCTACAGGCAATCAAAAGTCCTTTTTACAGGCAACCAAAGTCCTTTCTACAGGCGACCAAGTCCTTTCTACAGGAAACCAAGTCCTTCTTACAGGCAAATCAAGTCCTTTTTACAGGCATACCAAGTCCTTTTTACAGGCATCAAAGTCCTTTCTACAGGCACAAGTCCTTCTTACAGGCATCAAGTCCTTTTTACAGGCACCAAGTCCTTTCTACAGGCCCACAAAAGTCCTTCTTACAGGCACCAAGTCCTTTCTATAGGCAACCAAAAGTCCTTTCTACAGGCACACCAAAGTCCTTTTTATATGCAAAACAAAGTCTTTTCTACAGGCACCAAAGTCCTTTTTACAGGCACCAAAGTCCTTCTTACAGGCATTTCCATGGGGTGACCTACCATACAGGTCAAATCTTAATTTAATCAGTAGAATCCTTTCACTAGGAATCTACCATGGGGTGACCCACCATACGGGTCAAAATTCAATCCGATTTTAATCAGTAGAATCCTTTTATTAGGAATCTATTATGGGGTGACCTACCATACGGGTCCAAGTTCCACTACCCTAAGGTTTTCTTATAACGAATCCTTAGGTTCTCATCTCATTTTCAGCAGAGCACTCATGTCAGGCAACCGCCATACAACGAGCAGGTAAGTGCCAGGTAAATTCTCATCTTTGTCTCTCCCTCATCGCATGAAAGCCTCCTCAAACCGGGTTTGGATCGAAATTTGCTAAAAGGGGTATTGGAGATCGAATGTCATGACTCTTTTTATTTCATTGTGTTGAGTCGATTAGGATTCAGGTGTCGTCTCGTCTTTGAAATGAACCTCTACCGAGCTTTCTTTCAAAGAGGGGCAGCTGTTGACACCTGATTTTCAATCACCTTTTCTTTTCTTCTTTTTTAAAATTAATAGAAAATCCATAAAAATTCATAAATTTGAAAAAATTAACTTTGGAGACCTTTGCCAAGCCTAGGGAACCAATTTTGACCAAAAAATGATTTTTCATATTTTCAGTATTTTTCGGTATTTTTATTTTATAAAATTGATAGAAAATCTATAAAAATGAGAAAATTGCAAAATCAACTTTGGAAGCCTTGGCCAAGCTTAGGTAACCATTTTTGAGTAAAAAAATAATTTTTCATATTTTTTGTATTTTTTTAAATATAATTTTTAGAAGTTAGGAAAATATTTAATAAATAATAGCATTTGAGGCCACAAAAATACATAAAAATAGTCAATATTTTTCCTTTAAATCCCTTTTCATGTTGGCCATCACAAATTTAAAAAATCCAATTCGAGGTCATGTATTCCTTAACGAGCATAATCTCGAATCGGGCCTAAAAAAATTCAATTTGAGTCAATTTATTTTCATTTTTCACTTTTAGGAGTTGTGACATTGTTCTCTAATATTTCAAATTTTCATCTTGGCCCAATTATACCCAGAATGACTCAATTTTACAAACAGGGCTTTAATTAAATTTTGCATTATTTTCAATAGCAAGAAATGAGCTTAAATTCAACATGCGATAGGTGTGTCGAAAATTGTGAGGAGATTTGGACTTAAAGAAATATTTCTCCAGGGACTGAATTACAAATACTTAAAATCTCATGGACTAGAGTGCAAATACCTAATACTTGAGGGATTATTTTGTAAATAACAAAAAGAAGAGTTAGTGGAGAAATTAGAATAGAGAAGGGAAGATGGAGAAGAGGAGATGAAGATAGGAAGATGGAGAAGAGGAGATGGAGAAGAGAAGATAAAGAAAATAAGATGAGAATAGAGAAGGGAAGATGGAGATGAAGAAGAGTTAGTAGAATGGGAGATAGATATGGAGAAGGGAAGATGAATATGAAGAAGAGTTAGTGGAGAAATTAGAATGTGAGATAGAGATGGAGAAGGGAAGATGAAAATGAAGAAGAGTTAGTGGAGAAATTAGAATGGGAGATAGAGTTAATGGAAAAATTAGAATGGGAGATAAATGAGTGATTTATAAAAGGAGGAAGAAATGAGCTTGAGAGGGGATTATTTTTGGAGAGAAAATTTTGGATGTTTGAGAGAGTTTTGGAAGGTTGAAGAAAAATTTGAGAGAAAGAAAATACCAAAAAGAGAGAGAGAATTTTGAGGATGATGGGAGTTTAAACCTAGGAGTTATCATCACCAATTCCTTCATCGATCAACATAAATCAAGAGTTCATCCTCGTCAACGAGCAAGCAAATCCGAGCTAAGTGTTTGTATTTGTTCATTTATTTGTGGTTTTAGTCGCAAATTAGCATAAAATTGTATACACTTTCTCCATTTCTCATTTCTCCATATTTTTATGTCAGGCAAAGGACAACTCCAAGTCAACGGTAAATCTTATGGAGGTGTAAACACAAAAAGAGAGCACTCCACTAGAGCTTGAGGAATAAACCAAGCCTGAATTGCCAAATCAGGATATCCATGAAATTAAGGTACCGAAAGGGCATTAGTTTTAATTAACTAGTGTAACCAAGTCCCCGAACTCATAATCTCTGGTTCGTAGAAGTAATTTAGTCCTCCCGCTAATTTACTTAGGTTTCTAATCAACCTACCAAAAATGATTAGTGGCGACTCTAAATTCTAAAATCATGTGAAAAAAATCAAAGTTGCGATTTGGTAGAGGTTGGGAGAGCTCGAACTAGGTTAGTTAATTTAATTAATTAATCTGGTAATCCATTAACCTAAAAATGAATTTTAGGTCGCGACATGAACAAGTATCAGAATTATACTTTGAAGTGAAAAGGTTCTAAAAATGACAAAAGTAATTTTGTTCATACAAGTTCTAAGAATGATACAGGTTCTCTCAGGTTTTGAGAATTTCATAGGAAAAGGAATAGTTCTGAGAATGACTCAAGTCATTCTACACACAAGTTCTGAGAAGCGACATACTTATATGATTTCGCTCTGAACTTATAGCATACTTATATGATTTCGCCCTGAACCTATATCTTGCTATGCTCTAAAATGTATATACACTCTAAACCTATTCTTCATAACACTATGATACATGATATTAAGTTTCTCAGGTTGAAATTAAAATAAATGAGTTGGAAATCTGAGAAATAAGTTAGAACTTATAAATTCTGACACGGGTTTTTAGAAGTTTTGAAAGAAAAACGAGCCATACTTTGAAAACGAATTCAAATCTTGAATTCATTTTTTCTAGAACTCAATTTTTTGCTAAAGTCACTACATGATATATCGTTGTTTAGCAATATTTTCTTAAGTGACAAATCATTATGTTACTCATATTTCTTATACAAAAATTGATATATTTGTGTGGATGGTTTTGTTATCATAAAAAAAAAGAGGAGATAATTGAGAAAAACCCTAATTGATTTCGAAGCTGATAAGACAATCCATAATATATCTTGCAGATTATTCAAAGGTGTTTGGAATAAGTTACACAGAATTGAACCTAGAAAGATAGGCTCAAATGATATTCCGAGGGACTTAGACGCTGCTTGAAGCTCAGACATTGTGTAAGAAGCTCAGACGTTAAGTGGGGAGCTCAAACATCGTGCAAGAAGCTCATACGTTGTAATGATGGTCCAGTTCTAAGAGAAGCATTTCACGTGCAATGATTAGATTATCAAGAGTTTTATTTCAATGGCTAATAATGAAGTCGGATTCAAACTTGGAAATTCTCGGTCATGAAAATCAATCAAGGACGACGATTAAAGGAGATAAAGATAACTCAATGAAGTAATTCATCTACGGAAACTTAGGATCACAATTGTATGGGTGATTTGATCCAAAGGGAGATTCTTTCCTTTGTTGACTTAAATGTCTACGAAATCCTTTGCATATAATCTCGTCCAAACGAAAAAAATTTGGAAAGCAATCCTCTAGAGATCTTGCAATTGGAAGTTGGGATGGAAAAATATAAAAGGAGACCTAAAGGCTGAAGAATGAAATAGGGATATGCATAGAATTCAAAATTTCAAAAGCAAGAGAACTTCACATTCGTCACTTACTCTTGATCTAACATTGTAATACTTAGAAGAGAACATACAAGTGTAACAATGTTAGACAGAAAATCTACTCACCAAGTTTATAACCCCTGAGTTATTCATTAGTGGAATCCAGCCGATTGACTGCTGTCGTGAAGAAGTGAATGTAGGGTAGAATAAAGTCGAACCTTGTGCACATTATCTTTCTCTTACTCTCTTTATTATGTACTATGTTAGTTGATTTTTCTACAATGTTGCTTCTAAGAGGATCTCAGATCTTACTAGCTAATATCGTCTAGTCGAAGTTTTGAGCAAATTTTTTTTATTCCACATTATTTTCTTAAAATTCTTTATAATTACCTATTCACCTTCTCTAGGTAAAAACGCTAGCCACAATAATCCCAATAGAATGAGCGCCTACTTTCTCCTCTAATGTCTGAATCTATTATACCTAATCCTTCAAAAAAATTTATGTGCTAAAAAAGTTTTTACTCCCTCTTCCTCACGTGCACATCACTCGGTCACATACCATTAGGCATATCGGCATCAAGCAAGTCTGGAAGCTCCCGTTTGGTCCTTCGGCGTATCCATTTGGGCACGAAATTAGCACTATTCTTCTTAATCTTTTCCTGCGCATGAAAAAAGGTTTGGCGGGCAAAGAAGATGGTCTGTCGAGTCAACGGGTCAGATCCATCTGACTTAACTAACTCGGATGCACAAATCTCACCTAATTAGGCTTAACAATGACCAAATTTCATAAAATTAAAGCCACAATCGAATTCTATAGCATGTGTATTATCTAGGAATGACAGTTTGAGTCAAATTGATTTAAGTTCATGCAAAGACCCCCAAATTTCAAAGCAATCGACCATCCTATTGACCAAATTGACACCAACCAGCCCCACAAATATGCTAAGAAAGATAAAAAAAAAAAAAAGCATAGGGACACAGGCTTCTATTTGAATGAATACAGCTCGTGAGCGCCTAATTGCATTTAAATTGAAAACCAGGGACTAAATTGCAGAATATTTTTGTCCATTTTCCCATTTGTTCAGGCCATGAAACCAATTGGACATAAATGTAATTAAAGGTGTAAGGATCAAATTTCATAACTAGTCTAAAGTGAAAATAGGTCTAGAAAGGATCGAATTTGAGATTTTTGGAAAATGAGGAACCTAAATGCAAAATTTTGGAAAAGTAGATTCCCAATGGAATTTTTTAGTTTTAAAATGGCCAAAATGCAGTTGAAATTAAAAGAAGACTGATGACTGTTTTTTCATATTTTTCTGGTCACAAGTACTATTTTTCTTATTTTGGAATATTTTCTAATTAAAATAAATTTCAAAAAATAAGAACAAAATTGATAAAAAAATATTTTTTTATTCAAAATTGATTCCTTAGACTTGATCAAGGACTCCAAAGTTAATTTTCAAGTTTTACAAATTTTTATTTTATTTTAAATAATTTTTCTAAATAAAAACTAATTAAAAATCAAGTATCAATACCGGTGGATTGGCAAACTAGCTAATAGCCAGATGGAGGACTGGTGGATGGCGGATCGGCGAAGCGACGGTCGACGACTGGGACGCGCGCGCGCGAGAAATAGAGAGAAATTAAAATTATCATTTCTATTCTAACCTTATTTTTGAAATAATTATAGAAATAATGAAGCAGAATAATTATCATTCGCCTGCTTTAATGACCCGCGCTCTCACTTGCCTCCTTCGAAGATTTATTGCATAGGCCAGCCCCAGCCCCTCCACGTCGCCACGGGGGCCGGCCTATGACCAGAGGACGTGGCGCCACATGTCGTCTGTTAGGGGTGACATTACCTAATCTGGGTCGTCTAATTCAAAATGGACGGCCCAGATTGATCCACATCAACTTTTTCAAACGAGGGAAAAGTTTTGCGGGAATTTCAAAATTTTAAATTAATCAATCTGGACCGTCCATTTTTGAATTGGACGGCCCAGATCGCTTATGTCACCCCTAACATAGTTTTAGGGGATCCGGATCCGTTTTCGTCCCCCGATCTCATCAACCTCCAATGCGACAACCCGCGAACCTCGGCCAGAACAGTTTTGGGTCTTCAACTTCGAAACTCCGGCATTCATGAAAGCCTCCATATGCCAAGTTCAGGTTGGAATTAGTTGTCAGTTGGCTGCTTCTTACGAGGGGTCATCACTTATCATTTTTTTCAACCGGTGGAGAGCGCAGAACGGAGTGCTTCTTTGCAACATTATTCAGCTTCTGCTCTTGTTGTTACTCGAATAAGTTTCAGCTTCTAAATCACTCACATCATTTCCAACATCTCACCCTCAAACAGGACACGATGTGAAGAAATTAGGAATCGAGAACCTCTTCTTCTGTTTCCAACCGAGAGCGAGCTTCAAAACCAATGGAGGAAAACCAAAAAACCCTCTTTGACACACAAGTTGGAGAAGAATTTGGAAATCATTGACCAACAATAGAAGATGATTTTTCAAAAACCGACATCAGGTTTGCGTGGTACTCTAGTGATGCGTGGTACAACATATATACCGATTTTTTTTCGTGCAGTGATGTTCGATATATTTTGATATATAAACTCATCATCCTTTATTTGCATAACATAGGGACTATTCAGACTTATAACTCTTAAATGAAATTACTTACCAACTTTAGAGCGATTTACCTAACCTTTGTTAGAATAAATTACCAACTTGTTTGGTGCTATCGATTCTTATTGTAGTTATTTACCGAGTTTATATTTCTTTAAGTTACCAACCTTTCTTTTGTTTTACAACTTTTATTTGAGGGAGAACTGCAAATTTGGTCCTTAACTTATTGTACGGTTCAAATTGAGTATTGCACTTTCCAATTAAACCAGTATAGTCCTAAACCTTTGAGTGGAGATGCAATCAGTCTTGCTTGAAATTTTTGATGCCGTGATCCGCTTATCACTAGTTGTGCTACAGGTAATGGCGACGCGGTAATTGGAATTGCTGGCGGTGGCACATTGGACATCTATCCTAAATGTCACAGCCGCACGACTGATGATGACTGGACTGCCAAGTTAGAAATTTCAAGCGAGACTTGGCCTGGATGATTCAATTTCATTTTTACTCAAAGTTTTAAGACTATATTAGTTTAATTGAAAGGTTTAAGATGGAATTTGAATATGTATGGGTTTTAAGAAAATGTTCTCTAAATTATATTTTTTTCGCGAAATAAACGGAGCTTAAATTATCATGTTCTTGAAACAGTCCGTGGCCCAAGAATTTGTTGAAATGCCACAAAGAGAAGTGGGCAAACGAGAGTGCATTCATCAATGAAGCTGCTAATGGGATTAGGGCAAACGAATTTGCTTAAATTAATGATGCGCCAAAGCTTTATAAGAAAGAAACTATCAAACCCTAACTTCAAAGCTTCGATTATAAATGCCTTGACTAAAGTTCTTTGCCTTCTTTTAGGACACGTAAAGATCGTGCCACTAAATTATTACGTTTCCACTTTAAGTAAACCCTAAATATAATGGTTGCTTAGGGCTCACGTGAGATAGATGCTAAATGCTCTTAAATTTCCACTCCCAACCTTTGCCAATGTAAAAAGAGAAGGCAACATCAATCACAATTAGATAGTAAGAGATGCAAAATACATATTTATTCCACAAAGCAATTAAGGAACTTATGTTTACATTGGAGCAGTGCTCCATTTTCCCACAACATTGAACATATAAAGAAGTTGAAGTTACTACAAAGAGCCACTCTCTTCATTTTACTTCCATTACTCTTATCGTTATGAGGGTTTAGTTATATTTGTTTTTATATGGTGATAATTAACTGGTTTTTCTTCATTATTAATATGTTTTCCGTGGAAAAATTAGTATCCACGAGCAATACCAATAGCATGACATGTCACCCTATCAATATCACTCCTGAACTGACCAAATTTTTCATGGAAAACCATTGATAATATATATATATACATACATATATATGTATATATGTATATATTAAGGGAACCTCCACAGGTTGTGAGAACCGCCGCCCTCGGACCCGCCGTCATCCCGGGAAACATCCAAATTAGGAGGGCTAAGAAGCATCCCCTCCGCCATGTTGGCGATCACATTGGGCATGTTAAATAACATCTCCTCGTCAACAAAACCATCATCGTGAACAACCCCGGAATCATCCCCTTCCACCGACACGCGATGGTTCCCACTCCTCTCTCCCGCTCTGCTCCAAAGCAACCCATCCCCGGCCGCCCCGGCTGCAGCGGCGGCACTGGCGGCGGCCGCCTGGATGTCACGGGGTGAGGTGGAGGCAGGGACCGGCAGCGAAGCTGCCCAGCTCGGGAAGTTCAGCTCGGCTTCTCGACCCTTGAGAGCTAGGGCGGCCACGTCATAGGCGACGGCGGCCATCTCGGGAGTTGGGAAGGTCCCGAGCCATATCCTGGTGGGCTTCTTGGGCTCGCGGATCTCCGAAACCCATTTCCCGCTACTGCGGCAGCGCACTCCTTTGTAAGGTGGGCGGCGGCCCGAGGAGCTGGAGCCATCGTTAGGACGCGAAGTGCTCATCGAGGTTGTAGTGAGTTGGAAAATGCGACGGTCGAGATGCAAGCTGCTGGAGGGCGAGAGGGATACGGTGGCCGACGATGGGAGGAGCCATTTTAATGGTGGATGGGTTGTGGGAGCGAAAATCTGAGCAGAGTGAGGAGATGCAAACCAGTTGTGGATGAACTGCAATCTGAAGAGAGCGGGGGTGTAAGCCAGAATGCTATGTTGGAGGTCTGGGTTGTAATGCCCTTTTTAGCACCAAAAACCCTAATTTCAATCTTATTTGGCTTGATGGTGACTCTTAGCCGTCTTCTTAACTAAGCAGAATTATCAGGGCCTGAGAGAAAATGGGTGGGATTTTAGATTAGCGTTGGTGTACGTGCATTAGTGACTATTCATTTACTGTAGACTTGGAGCCAATCATTGGGTTTTTTTGTTTTCATTTTACCCGGACATCATGTTGATTGAGTCTAGTAAAATCAGCAAATAATTTTTCACTACCATCTCGACAGGAGAAAGTTCCAAACAGTCACAAATTTATTGCATTTTTATTGATTCAGTTCTAAATATTCAATTTTGTTAATTGAGTTTTAAACTTTTTCACATTTTTTCAATTGAGTCCATCCAGTTAATTTTAGTTGACAATCGCTGACTTTGATGCCGTCTATTCTACGTAGCACAACTAATGCTGAAGTGGATAATTTTTAATAATATTTTAATGCCTTTCGAATTTTTCATTTTCTTTTACTTCTTTGTCTTAATGTGACCGGTGATGCCCCAATGACCATTGCTCGACCGAGCGAGGTTCGCCCCTCGCCAGCCACATTAAGAAAAAATTAAGAAAAAAAGAAAATAAAAAAGGAAAAATAAGAATAATTAATAAAAAAATTTATTAAAATATTATTATAAATTGTTCACATTAACTTCGGCCGTGGCACATACATCAATGATTTCTTGTCAAAATTGATCGGTTCAAAGAAAAATATGCAAAAGTTTATGACTCAATTGACAAAATTAAAAAAATATAGGACTGAATTTTGCAAAAATGCAATAAGACTTTTTGGACAATTATTCCATCGCACGAAAGATCTATTTTTTTTTTCTCCCAATACTTTTAAATAAAATTTTAAAATGACTTCAAGAACCGCACCTGTTTTACTATGCACCAATCTATTTAAGGGCTGGTCTTCTTTGACCAATCCATATCTCTATAAATAGAGAAGCAATTTGACTGGGAAAAACTTGGGTCCTGCTAAATAGGAACACTTTCTATGAAGTCAAAATTGTACATGCTAGGTTTTAAGAGTGTGTGAGAAAGATCGTAATCTGCCCATGTAGGCTACTGTAGCCCCCTTACCACATCGGACAACTGCCTTTGGCAATCATCAGTTTTACACGTGATTTGTCACATTTATGTGAACTTGTTTCTTATATCTGGTCTCTAATGTTCTTTCCTCAGTGAAAAGAACATAGAAGAAAGAAACAACGTGATGCCTCCTAGTCGTGTCTCAAATTCAAAATTGATAGACAACGATACTCTTTCGCTGAATTGAACATTTTAATCTATGGAAAATCACGAAATATCTCTTGTGTAATATATTCATTTATGGTCAGTGATTCAAGTTGTTCTTGGATTTGTCAATTATCTATAATCCACTGCGTATAGTATGGGATTGGTTCCCTTCAGTACATGGAGGTGAAATTTGTTAGTTCTGACTACAGGCAAGCAACTTGACGAAATCATAAAGGAAAAAGTCAAGCGGTGCATAGATATATGACCCAAATATTGTTCTCTATATCATTTACATACATTCGCTAAATATTACAACAGGCAAATGATATCAATGAGATGATAGTGTTTCATTCCTTTTGGAGGATATATCCTGTAACTAGACTTTTCATTGGTACTTACATGCTTTTATATAATCCACAAGTGTAAACTTCGCATGACTAATAACAATAAAAACCTAACCCTAGCTAACCCTATGGCATCAGTCCACATCTCTCTCTCTCTCTCTCTCTCCCCCCCCCCCCCCCCCCGGGGTGGTGATCTCAGTGTCGACAGCTGAATCTGAAGGTGATCTCAGCTCATCAGTCCATAACCTTAGGTAACCTCCAGTCTAGAGCTGGCTGAGGTCGTATAAGGTTACATTTTAACCTCCAGTCGAACTTTTACGGTAGAATCAATCTTTGGGACGTGAACGGTTTGAGATTCATTTTCACCTAAGTTATCTTCATCACCGATAACGAGTAGCTATAATCTTGTGGAAAGAGATCAACACAGCCTATCCAGTATGCCCAAGTTCTGTTCATAGCCATCGCATATGCTTATTTTTCGAGAGGTATGCGCTTCAGAAACCAAGTCCCCGACTTGATCCAATCATTTTAAAGAAAGTAATCTTCCACAAATCTCCCAATCTCAAAGTGAACGTTCTGCGTTTGATCGAATTATGGAAATGGACATAATCCGATGTATGGGAATGCTGGACCACCTTGCCACTATAAAAAAACCAAGAATAAATGCATAAAATGTCTTGCCCGGTGGTGTTAGGTGAGGCAACCACCACTAGAGTTGAATGGAGTCACGTTGGAAAGAGACAGAAACAGATCAAAGACATAAAATGAAAGATGAGGTTCGTCACACGGTTTTGGGATCAAGTGTCAAGCACGACGTTCTCTGATGGAGAAAGCCGAATCACTGTCTTTATGTTTTCAAGGATGTATTGATGGGGCTATAGACTATGAGTGGATGATTGGATGGTGATGTTTTCTGGAACCTTGGATTGAGAAGGAATTGTTTTCAAAACTCTAGCTAAAGAACTCGAACAGAATTGTGAAAATATAAAAGAAGAAAATGAATTAAATTTTTGTGGATTGTAGAGAGAGAGAGAGTTTACAGTAGCGGTTAACAAATCGGACTAATTGGATCGGGACCGGTGATCCGATTTTCGGTTCTAGAGAGGTTAAGTCTGGTTCCCGGTTCCTAAAATTGGAATCGGTGACCAGACGGTCCGGTTTCCGATTTCAGGGACATAGAATCAATCGAATTTTTTGCTAGGAATGAATGATGGCACACGCTCCGATCTAGCTTCTTCCAAGAACCGAAGATGAAGTCTCATCCTCTTCAATCCCCTCTCAAATTTACGGACACTGGCTTCACAGAATATCCTTCTTCCACAGCAACTGGTGGATGCAAAAATGGGGGAAGAAGAAGAAGCTGGAAAGGCTCCAACACAATCACTCCAAGAACAAGGTTTCCAAGAATCATCGGCCGACTCGAACCCCTCCTGCGAAGAAGCCATCGAGTTGATTTCTTTGTTGGCCTCCCTATCTTGCTCGATCAAGGCCTTCATAGTGAAATGGCTCATTCGAGAGAACCTCGTGGAGATATCTTCTGCGCTGGCCGCCTCTAACGAGAGCGCTGAGCTTTCCGGCAGGGTTCAAGAAACGATGGTCACAGTCAGGGAGTGGTGTGACACTATCCAATCATGGAGTGTGCAAACACCACTTTCCGATGCATTTTTTTGTTTTTTGGAGATCATGTTACCAGTCCAATGAAATTGCCTGGGAATCGGACTAGATTGAGAACCAATCACTCCTAATTTAGAGATGTGAATTAGTATGGGAAAGAGTTGCTTGATGAGAGACTTAAATTCAACTTTGGAAAAAGTTTAAGATTTATAGGCAATCAGTTACACAATAAACTAGCCTTACTAATTAAATTATTATTTCAGTCATTTTACTATGTCATACTTTATAATACATCTTAACAAAACACGGATATTTCTTGGGATTTTCGAGTAAAATTTTGAAGTTGAAAATCATATATTTAATTTGCTTCATATATATTTCACACGATAAAATAAATAGTTAGGCTCCATTTGTTTCACGAAAAATATTTTTCCTAATTTTTGGTATTTAGAGGTAGAAAATATGTGGTTAAGGAAAATATTTTCTAGTCAATGGAAAATATCCTTCTAAATTTGAGAAAAATAATTTCTTTTTTTTTTAGAAAAATGAAATCGTTTCCCCCTATATTTCATACTTCTCTCACATGTAACTTTTGAAATAGAGAAAACCTTCATTTCTCTCTCCTTCTCCCGAGAGACTATCCCCTTCGCCACCAGACCCACCCACCCCCGCTATGATATTTTCTCAAAATATTTTCTCGTTAGTTTTCATATTTTAGCCAAACTACATAAAATATTTTCATTTTTTTAGAAAACGACTTCCTAAATTTTTTTTTCAAAAAATTTATATTTTTTGTGAAACAAATAGAGCCTGATATGAGTGTTAATTGATTGGGAAGATATCCATTCCATGCCCATCTGAAGAGAGAGAGAGAACTTTTCTTTCATCTTTTACTATACCGTTTTGTTTTGTTTATTTATTTTACATGCTTTATGTTATTTACTAGCATCTTTTTGTATTTATTGATTTACTTTTTCAACTTGACATAAAAACTTACCGAAATAACACATTCAAATGATCATGTTAAAGTGGATTAAATAGGTGGGCATGGATTTCATAAGTTGAGTTAAATATGAATGTGCAATAGTAATATGAATTGGGTATGAATCGCTCAAACTACATTTTATGGAAAAAGGGCCAGTATGAGTTATATGAGTCAATTTAGTCATGACCATTTTTAATCTGACCCACACCAAACCGATCCATCAATTTGACAAGCCTATCTAGGACTAATAAACTCGATATTATGAACTTCGAAAAATTCCAGCCTTTGGATGGCAAGGTGCCAAAACCTATACATGTGCCCAGTGAATACTCTCTTTTTCCTAGCAAAGTACTTACCTTAGAGTGCGCTTGTTCTCTGGAAACGTCATGTTAAAGGAAAAGACTTTTCAGAAAATCATTTTTCAGAAAAATGGTTAATTTTTTTTGTTTAGTAATATGTGACTAAAAACATTTTTTGATGTTTAGATCTTATTTAAAAAATGATTTCAATATTATGATTTTATTTAAGACAAAAAAAATCAAAATTAAAATTTTTTCTATTTATTTTCTTTCCTCCTCCTTCCTCCGCTACAACCAATCAACAACAATTACAAGTGAGCTCAAGCTCGCTTGTCAAGGGGGCCAAGCTCAAAGGTTGGCAGATCCTGACAATCTTGAGCACCTTGTGGCTGCCGCCGACCAATGGCGGTGGAGGAAGAAATAAAAGAAAAACAAAAAAAATGAAAATTAGATATAAATATTAAAAAATTCGAAAGGATCAATTTCGAAAAGTGTTTTCACATCTTAAGATTTATGAATTCGCTTTCCTAATTTTATGCATGAATTTTATATTGACCGAAAGTATTTTTCGTTGACTAAATCATTTTTGGCAAATCAAATGGGTAAAAGTACAAAAATTAATTTCCAAAAAATTCTTTCACTCAAATAAATGCACCCACAGGTTAAATTGAGAAGGACAAGAGAATAAGAAGACGAGGCCTGCAAACACGAATCATGGCTTATGCTATTGCTTCCCCTCTTTCGTCTAGGCCCATTCGCACTACAAGTTACGTAGCATGGCTTTCACCCGGTTTGGTTTTTTTCGAAAATAACTTAGTTAATGAAAAATATTTTTTGATCAATAAAAAATTCATGCATAAAATTAAAAAAATAAATTTCTAAATCTAAAAAAGTGAACACACTTCCTAAAAATTGCTCATCTCAAATTTTTAATTTCCTAGTAGTTTGTTTTGTACTTTTTACATTTTGCGTTTACTATTTTATATATTTATCCTATAATTTTTTTGTTCCTCTATCGAGGCCAGCAACGATCGGTGCCCAACCACAGATGTGGGCCAACAAGCCCGAGCTCACCCATGGCTACCACTGGCAAATCATAGTGGAAAAAAAGTGAAAAAAGAAAGAGAAAAAATAAGAATGAAAATAATTTCAATTTTCAATTTTTTTTCTGACATGAGATAAATTCATGAGATGAGCCAAACATCATAAAATATTTTCAATCACATATCATCAGACATGAGAGAATTAACTATTTTTCTGAAAACTGGTTTCCCAAAAAATATAGGACAACTCCCCAATCAAAGGCACCCTCAGTGGCTTTTGAGATGTTTGCCGAACTCTCTATCTTACCGTGAGCGGCTAGCCACCATGGGCTTGATGCTCTTGAAAGCTCCAAGGACTCTTCCTCCTGAAGACGAATTGAAACTTGAAGCAGCATCCCATGAACCAATTCACAATTTAGGAGTCCAAGTAATGCTTAAACTCATCTCTAACAAATCTATCAACAACACCCTATTTTGGCGACTAAGTGTTATGAACTTGGCTTAATGAAACTCTACTTAGTTTTAGCATTTCGATATTCTTGGAAATGCAAGTAGCCTTGGAGCGATGATGCGCATGCCAACATTTCCAGCGTGCTATGATATCATATGTAGATCCATGTCCAACATTGATGCTGAACCTAAGTAAATACTTAGTCATCGATTATGCATGAATTACCAGGCCGCGAAGAGACTCAAAACAACTTGTCCATTTACTGGGACAAGGAAGATTAGTTGAGCTGATGTTGTTCCAGCAACAACTTACGCTGATGGCAGGCGCTCAACAACTCACAAAGATGTATTCTTTCCTCAAAAGCATCCTTAAACATAAAGCAAGCAAAAAGGAGGAGGCCAAGAGGTCTCAAAATCAACAATGACAAGCAATTTTAACTCAAGTCGCCAAAACTCAAACCTTATTAGCACAGTCAGTAATCCTCAAAACAATCAAAACACAGATACTAGTACCGCATACCCTAGATCCGCATCTAATACTTGTAGTCCTTCACATGGAGAGACTCGGCAGCTCCCTCACTGAGTTGGGCATCACCCTTGTAAGTTCCGAGAGTTGCCTCCGAGTTCGCCTTGCATCTTCTGAGCAATGCTGCCTGTGCCTTGGGAATGTTCTCTTCCTTTCCAGCCCAGGCCTTCAAGGTGCTCTGCTGTAGGGCGCGACCAAATGAGAAGGAGAGGCTCCATGGCTTCTTTCCCTTGAGCTTGTTCATTGCATTGAGGTTGAGAGTGGCCTCCTCCTCACTCTGCCCACCAGACAAGAAGACAATGGCTGGAACGGCAGCAGGGACTGTTCGCTGCAGGGCACGGACGGTGTACTCAGCAACGACCTCCGGAGCAACCTTGGGGGCATCAGATCCAGGGGTGACCATGTTGGGCTTCAACAAGGTTCCCTCAAGGAGCACATGGTGGTCATTTAAGGCCTTGTAGCAAGCGGCGAGAACACGCTCCGTCACATCGGCACACTTATCAATGCTGTGGGGACCATCAACCAAGATCTCGGGCTCCACAATGGGGACCAGACCGTTCTCCTGGCAGATAATGGCATACCTCGCCAATCCATTTGCGTTCTCGTTGATAGCAAGCTGAGATGGCTCAGTTGGGCTGATTTTGAGCACAGCACGCCATTTGGCAAAACGAGCACCAGCTGCGTAGTATTTTTGGCATCGCTGAGCAAGGCCATCGAGACCCTGAGTGGTGGTCTCGCCATTTGTGCCAGCGAGCTCAACTGTGCCCTTGTCAACCTTAATGCCAGGAAGTACTCCACCCTCCTTCAGGACATCGACGAAGGGCTTACCTGCATAAATACAATCCCTCAGTAAACGAGTAAATAACTCTAGACTCGAAAAAAGCATGTGCCAGCAGATGACTCGCAAGGCAAAACATCATGATGAGCTTCTCATCTACTCGTTTCGAGACAACTGAATATTGCATGCTTGATAAAAGCAACAAGGGCGAGATACAGCTAAAAGGATTAGCCATATGAGCTACTATTGAGAACACTGACCAGCAGCGGTCTTCTGATAGAGAGTTTCCTCAAACAGAATCACGCCACTAAGGCATGGGAGAGCTCCGGGAGCAGTGAAGAGGAGTTCGCGGAGGGCACGCCTGTTGGTCTCGACATTCTCAACGTTGATGCTTGACAACCGCTTGCCAATGGTGCCAGTCGATTCATCAGCAGCTAGAATACCCTTCCCAGGGGTACCGATGTAGGCAGCATTGGCGATGAGCTCATCTACATAAATCCCAAAAATTCGTCATGAGTTAAAACTTACATACCCTTGTCCATCACCACCGTGTCTAAAATAGATACATGGCAAGAATAACCATGTGAAAAAGATCTGACTAGAAAGTCCCGCAAACAAGCAGGCACCATCAACGAAACCAAATCATATCGGGCGAAAAGAAACAAGGGTCAAATTATTTTATCTTCCTAGGAAGAAGAGGATCATAGTTCATGAGTAAAGGCAAAACCTTGCGCAGAAAAAGAGATACAACCAAACTGTCCGGATCAACTAGATCTACAACAACTTCCTCCGATTAAAGTGATGTAGAACTTGAATCCGTAGCATCAAATCTACAACTCCCAGTAAGAGCCAGCCACAAATTAATTCAGCAGCCAGAGAACAGATAAGCAGGGCCAAACTACAGCAGATCAAACCATACACCACTTGTACCCATAGATACATTAGCTATCGTACACTTCGACATGAGTAAACAAGATCAACCTTCAAATCCAATTCACCGGCGAGAAAAGTAGCACAAAGCAAACGAAAACAAAAGGGAAACTTTGGATTCAACAGGGCATCAGCAGATCAATCGAGCAAGCGCCAGATCAAGCAGAGCAACACGACACGGATCGAACTCACCGTGAAAAGAAACCAAGCCACGAAAAGCAAAGCAAGGATGGAGAAAGAGGGAGAGGGAGAGAGAATACCATGGTATTTGCCCTTGAAGCACGACATGTTCTCCTTAGTTTCGGGCGATCTGAGGACTGAGAGAAGACGAGAGAGAAGACGAGCGTTGGACGGAGAATTGAGAGTGGAGAGAGAAGCAGCGGTTGATCAGCCTTTTTATACATACGAAAAAGTCGTAATGGTATTGGTGGGTAAGCGAAACAATGGAAAGAAAAATATGAGTCCTGGATATTACTGTTTTGCCCCTCTCGGCGCTTCAGGTCTTCGTCTTGGAGTTTGACTGGTCACATGACATCTCTGACGAAATAAATCCCCAGTTGAATTTTTCTCATCAATATTATCGCAAAATTTGGTATAAAGAAAAGGGAAACAAATTTAAGACAATTTATATTTTGTGCAAGTCCAAGCCCACCACTTGCTTCATTCGTGCTCCATAGTCCCATTTGTTTCCAATCTAAATCCATATGAAATCCTAGGAAAAAAAATTGAATTGCCGTGATACTGTTAACTAATTTATATTTTCTTTTAATAGGTGGCTTGAATAATACCTAAGATTAAGAATAATATCGCCAATATTATAGGGGCTGATTCCTTAAATAAATTGTCTCTATCTTAGGTTTAATCTCAACCGTCTTGAACTTTTTTTTTCTTTTTCATCTAAAAATTTTAAAAAAAATCTATAACTTCCGCTCAATACTGATTTTTTTTAAGATAATTAACATCGAGAGGCTACTACTATTCCAAGTTAACGTGCTAACGAAAATGTGAATTCTGAAAATAAATCTCTAACCAGCCTTGATATCGATTATACAGAAAAAAAAGTAGCAATAATTTTTTAGAAAATGGTGAAAAATTAATCAACTAATTGAAAAGGTTGTTCCAACTCTTTTTTTTTTTCAAAAAAATCTTTTTTTTGGGGGGGAAAATAAAGAGAGGGATGTGGCCAAGGTGAGGGCATAATCGGTAATTCGGAGAGAGCACGTTCGAAAACCGGATGCTCGTGATTAGGTGGGCGAAAAAGAAGACGAAAGGGTGGGAGACAAGACCACTGAACTAATCCGAGCGGCGACGTTAATTCGGAGAGCGACGCCGCCGGTGTTGTCTTCTATTTTCCTCCAAATTATTATTATTATTATTTTTTTGCTCTTTGATAAGAACGATGAGCAAAATAGATGTCATTATACGCTGCGCGAAAACTGGTTTATTTGTTCTAACAATAAAACCAAACTCGAGGTAAATTATTTTAAAAAAATCATTTATGCATAGTTTTATTGTGGCATTAGTCACCTCATTTTTATTGATCAATGACTCAATTTATTTCATAAAAAATAAATAATTTTTTTAAAGTGATTTTTTGTATTGTTCGAAGTGATTAGTTGAAAAAAATGTTTTTCTTATTGATCGGTCGTTTTTGAAAATATATATATTTATCAAGGCAAATGAATAAAAAAAAATTATAAAAAATATTTGGGGAGTAGTATAAAGTCGGCTAACTTCTTCCCATATTCAAAGGTGGTTTTGGGTTGGTGCCACCTGCCTTTCTTGCTTCCCAAGTTGGATAGAAATCTACCGGCTGTTCTTCAAATTTTAATCTTTTTTTTTTTTTTGGTCAGAGCCGTTCTTCAATTTTATTTTATTTTTTTTGGGTCCTAGAGCCGTTCTTCAATTGAAGTGGCAAAAAGGTTGGTGGGTCCGAGGCCTTAACCTTCTTCAAGCCTACTCTCGCAAAACAACTCAAATTTGGGATGCCTCTTTTCGATCCGTGAGCAAATAACTCTCTCTCTCTCTCTCTCTCTCTCTCATTTCACGTATTAATCGGTATGCCTTATAATCCGACCCAAAAAAAAATGTTTTAAATGTGGAGAAGTTTGGCCTAATATCCAAAAAAATCTTCAACTTTACCCTAGGCTTAATTATATCTAAAAAATTTTCTTATCTCATAAAAAAAATCCCCAACTTTAATATCTGTTCTAATTATATATAAAAAAAATTATCTCATAAAAAATTCACAGCTTTTACTGTTGTCCTAATTCTACCGATCTAATACTAAAAAAATTCTTAATTTTAGCATTTGTCTCAATTATATAAAAAAAAAGTTATCTCATAAAAAACTTTAAACTTTTACTTTTGACTCAATTCTACCACCACCAGCTTTTCATTTATAATCACTATTAGTTAACTTTCATGGCTCGAATTTTCTCACCGAACTTTCTAATGAATTTTTTAAATTAAAAAATAATAGGTATCAAGGATGGCAAAATTTGAGATCGTTCGTTCATATAATCAAATTTTACTCTAGTCGTTCTTTGGGATGTTGAGTGCGGTGGAGAATCAGAATATGCCATCTTGAGTGGCTTTGTATCTTCCAACAATGCGTAGGGAAAGCAGACAATAAAAGAGTAGTTGCTAGCTTTTTCATGTTAGCTTTATTGAGATGTAAGTTTTTAACAATGTAGAAATGCCATACAGGGTTAATCAACGGTGATCATGAACGAAAGGCTAACGGTAGTACAATTGGGATAAAGTAAAAGTTTAGAATTTTTTATGAGACAAAAAGGAATTTTGGATATTGTTGCGACCCGAAAATAATTTCTGATCAGAATGAACAGATGATCAAGTTAATTAGATTAACTAACCTATTGTGGACCCTTCAAAGTCCTATCGAATTGCAACTTTGATTTTTTGTTTAAATGATTTTTGAATTTGGAGTCCCCACTAATCATTTTTGGGTAGGCTGTTCAGACACCTAAATAATTTAACGAAAAAATTAATTTATTCTTGCGAACTAGAGAAAATGAGTTCGGGGACTTGGTTACACTAAATTACTCTAATACCCTTTCGGTACCATTTTATTTCATGAAAAATCATTTGGGATGATTGAGAAAAAGTTTGGGTCAAACTAACCAAAAGGGTAAAATGGTCATTTTTCAAAGCTTAGGAAATGAAAACAAGTCAAACCAGTTGAATGTAGTCATTCTTTATTTCCCACAATTTTTTTAGAATTTTTCGAAATTTTTTCGAGACAATTTGCTCATAAGGAACAAAATCGTCATTTTGAAAAGATCAGGAAGGGAAATCATCAAAAATAGGATTGGCCAGTCGAAATGGCCCGTTTTCTAATTTTTGAAATTTTTTTTGAATTTTCTGGAATTTTTCAAGACAATTTGGCTATGAGGGGGGCAAAATTGTGATTTTGAAAAGATCAGGAAGAGAAGTCATTAAAAACAGGATTGGCCAGTCGAAATGATCCGTTTTCTAATTTTTGAGATTTTTTGAATTTTTTGAAATTTTTCATGATTTTTTTGGAATTTTTTTAGAATCTTTTTTTATTCTTTTATTTTTTTTTTAACATCTTCAACTTCTCTATACATGTCGTGCAAACTCCTTGATTTGTCAAAGCATCAGATATAATTCGCTGTTTACGCGCTTGCACTGTTTCCATCTGATAGGTCTAGATATCGTACAGGAGAATCTCTCTATTGCTTAAATTTGTCATCAGTGCAGCAAAATGGCTCCTAGAATTGCTAAACCTAATAGCCTTACACCCTTCGAACGCATATAATGGTCCGTTGCCTATAGAAGAGGCATCCCACAAGCGAACATCCTGAATACTTGATGAGAGCAGCAACTGTGTATCACCCGAGACATATGACTAAACATGCACCAAAAGAGCTAATGGCTGGTGCAGTTGTCTAGTACACTATTGGTGTTGGTGTCAAAGATTTTGAGCTCTCTACCCTGGCTACCGGCTGCAATATGAGAAGAGTTCCCAGGAAAAGCTATGCAAGTAAAGAGACCGCTATCGTCATCATGGCGTGTTCACCATAGTCTAAATCTACTAAAAACAAATTGACGATCTTTGCAATTTCCAAGGACTCCACCATGCACACTTCTGAACACTCATGTGCCAAGATGTGCTGTAACATTTGATGGAGCATCAAGACTCCGTTTTGGTTCAAGGCAAACATGTAGACGTAAGAGTGAGAGAGGTGGAAGAGTAAAAATTAGAGCAGGGCATCGCCGGCGCTGGTGCTTCTATGATCTTTCTATTTCCTCCCTACCGTGTAAGGCAGCATGAGCATAACCCTCTTCCTTTAATGATGACTCTTTTGCTCCACCAGTGCAATGTCCATATACATGAGGCTAAACCATTGTAGCATAACTGGAACCAAGTTTCTCGACATGAACAACTCCATGTCAAGTTAAACGTCCAACCGGGGAGGAGATTGCCAATGATCTCTGAATCAGTGGGGTCTCTTGCCTCAACCTTACAAATTTAGGGGATACTCCTATTGACATCTGATTTTTAATCATCTTTTCTCTTTTAAAATTAATAAAAAAAATTCATAAAAATTTATAAATTTAAAAAAAAACTTTGGAAACCTTGGTCAAGCATAGGGAACCAATTTTGACAAAAAATAATTTTTTTCATATTTTTAGTATTTTTCGGTATTTTTATTTTTGAAAATTAATATAAAATCCATAAAAATTCATAAAATTTAAAAAATCAACGTTGGGGACCTTGACCAAGCCTAGAGAACAAATTTTGACCAAAAAATAATTTTTCATATTTTCAGTATTTTTCGGAATTTTTAATTTCAAAAATTCATAAAAAGTTAAGAAAAAATGAGAAAATTGAAAAATCAACTTTGGAAGTCATAGCCAAGCTTAGGAAACCATTTTTGAATAAAAGATAAGTTTTCATATTTTTTTATATATTGTTTAGAAATTAAGAAAATATTTAATAAATAATAGCATTTGAGGCCACAAAAATGCATAAAAATAGTCAATATTTTTTTTAAATCATTTTTCATGTTGGCTATCGTAAATTTAAAAAATCCAATTTAGGGTTGTGTATTCTTTCATGAGCATAATCTCGAATCGGGCCTAAAAAATTCAATTTGAGTCAATTTGTTTTCATTTTTCACTTTTAGGAGTTGTGACATTGTTCCCTAATATTCTAAATTTTCATCTTGGCCCAATTATACCCAGAATGACTCAATTTTTCAAAAGGGCTTTAATTAAATTTTGTATTATTTTCAACGGCAAGAAATGGGCTTAAATTTGACAAGCGATTGAACTAGACATACGGTGAATTTCGACCAAGTATAGGGGAGGTGTCATAAATTGTTAGGAGATTTGGATTTAAAGAAATATTTCTTCAGGGACTAAATTGCAGATACTTAAAAATTTTAGGGGCTATAATGCAAATACCTAACACTTAAGGGATTATTTTGTAAATAATACAAAGAAGAGTTATTGGAGAAATTAGAATAGAGAAGAGAAGATCGAGAAGAGGAGATGGAGAAGAGAAGATGAAGAAAATAAGATGAGAATAGAGAAGGGAAGATGAGATGAAGAAGAGTTAGTGGAAAAATTAGAATGGGAGATAGATGAGTAGGTTATAAAAGGAGGAAGAAATGAGCTTGGGAGGAAGACTTTTTTTTTTAGAGAAAATTTGAAATGTTTGAAATGATTTTGAGAGATTGAAGAAAAATTAGAGAAACAAAAAGAGAGATTTTTTTTTTTCAAAAGAGAGTCTTGAAGATGGTAGGAGTTTAAATCTAGGTGTTACCATCATTAATTTCTCCACTAATCAACACAAGTCACAAATTTATCCCCGTCGTTCGAGCCACAATCTTAATCCATAAGGTGACACGAGGTCCGAATTCGGCAGTCAAATCAGTCAAATCAGGTAATAATCCTAACCATTAAAGTTTTCGAGAATATCGTTACTTCAATGGATTGATTTAAATTTCAATTAAGCCATGTCACATTTACATTGTAATTTTTTGTATTTATCTCTTAGAAGATTCAAACTCCAAAATGGGAAGGGCAAAGCCCACCTGTTGGAGGTCCTTTATTTGCCACCTTTAATTTCCTGTAATTTAATTTTTGTACCATTAAATCCCAAAAAGAGAGAGCCAAGCCAAGGCTGGGCCATTTACTGGAGGTCTTTACTTACCGTCATTTAATTTCCTGTAATTTAATTTCTGCACCACTATACTCCAAAAGGGATAGCCAAGCCAAGGCTGAGCCATCTATTGTAGATCTTTATTTACTATCTTTTATTTTCTGTAATTTAATTTCTGCACCATTATATCCCGAAAGAGAGGGCCAAGCTAAGACTGCGCCATCCATTGGAGGTCTTTATTTTCTATCATTTACTTCCTGCAATTTAATTCATGTATCATTAAACCCCAGAGGGGGCCAGCCAAGTCAAGGCCGAGCCACCCACTGGTGGTCTTTTATTTTCTATCCTTTATTTCCCGTAGTTTAATTTCTATATTATTAAACTCCAGGGGGGGCTAACCAAGCCAAGGCCGAGCCACCCATTGATGGTCTTTTTATTTTCTGTCATTTACTTTCCGCAGTTTAATTTCTATACCGTTAAACCCCAAAGAGGGCGGACCGAGCCAAGGTTGAATCATACACTAGTGGTCCTTTACTTCATGCAGTTTAATTACGGTATCGTTAGACCCCAGAATGAGTAGGCCGAGCCACCTGTTGGAGGTCGTAACATAGTACAGAAGTCGTTAGCTCACTTCCTCTTTCGGTTTCAGGGAATCTTTGAAGCTTTAAAAAAATACCAAAAAATGTCATTCACATGCATTCCATCTAAAAAATGAAAATACAAAAAGAGAACACCCCACTAGAGCCTTAGGAGTAAACCAAGCCTAAGTTGCCAAAATTAAAATATCTATGGAATCAAGGTACGGAAAGGGCATTAGTTTCAATTAACTAGTGTAACCAAGTCTCCGAACTCATAATCTCTAGTTCGCAGAAGTAATTTAATTCTCCCACTAATTTACTTAGGTTTCTAATCGACCTACCAAAAATGATTAGTGGCGACTGCAAATTCTGAAATCATTTGAACAACAACCAAAGTTGCGATTCGGTAAGACTTGGGAGGGTCCGTATTAGGTTATTTAATACAATTAGCATGATAATCCGTTAACATAGAAATTTTTCATCGATTGAAAAAAACTTTTGGGTCGCGACAACTCCATCTCTAAGTCTCGGGGCTTGTAGCAGTGGTAGCGAGCGCTCAGCCACTGCTGCGGTGGCTAGGGCCGGTGTAGTGGGGCCACGGCGACTATGGCATCACTGTTGTGCAGTTTAAAGTGCAACTGCGATTGCCACGGAGTCGCCAGCCTATGGTGGCGTCGATGGGTTTTAAGGCGGTGCTGCTAGTTGATGGCGGAGGAGTAAAAGGGCTTTGGCAGGAGAGTTTGGCAATTCACTCAATGCTATTCTTCAAGTGAGCGAGGGATGGATCTGACAGTCAAAGGGACAAGGAGCTTCTGGGGACTCGTAGAACTTGAGGAAGAACATGTAGTTGGGCGGCTTCGCATGGGCAGCAACGAGGGTGGTAATGTTGGGACGATCTAGCTTGCAGGGCAACAAAAGCAGCGGCAGCAAGAGATGGAAAAATGTTTTGAAGCCATGATCAGGAGGGTCCTTGTGAGTGTGAGTGGAAGAACTACCAATGGAATCCCCCCCTCAGCCGAATGATCTGCTCTTGAAGGCCTCATGCTTCCTCTTCCATTAAGCCCATGAACCCCTCTGGAACATCCTCATTTCTCCCCTCAGCTTTCTCACTGATAGCTTCTTTAGAAGCAACATTCATTGGTTTTTCAGGTTTAGGGACATTATCAAGTTTCACCATCGAAGTTTATGCGAGCTTTAAAGCTAGGAGCATGATCTAGCCCCTCTTTGATGCAAGCATAGGAAGAGAGGTTGAAGCAGATTCTCTGCACAAAGTTCTTATAGTTGGTTCTTATATGTAATTTGCCTATAAAGCAAACTAACCACGGTGAAGGAAACCCCTTGGTCTTGCTCAAGAAGAAACCAACTGTGGAGGCAAAATCATCTGGGACATGAAGGAATTTGGACAAGAGAAGAGTGTTAAGAACAGGGTACTTTTCTCCATTGATGTTTCTTGAAAATTTCAGCGTCACCTCGCAGATTTACATAATGAAACGAGTCCTCTTAAACCTAGTTAAAGGTTGAACAGACATCAGGGAAGGGTGGACCAAATCCGTTCTGTAAGCTTCGTGTTGCTATGAAAATGAGTCAACAGGTAGTTCACCTTGCAAACTCCCATCTACTTTTGCACCTCTTCTTGCAAACTTGTGTATGGAGCTAAATTTTTCTTCATGCCACCAGAGCAAGAAACAGCACAGGAGTAGACATTAGCATCACGAAGACAAGGATGACTCAAGTGAAACTAAATCTCTCAACTTGAGGAACCTCTCCAAGCTCATCCTTCCTCCGCTTAGTGCTTCGACTTGTAACCAGAACCAGATTGAATTCCTAGGATGGGTCGTCTATCCAATGGACTCGAGATATAAGTATTCCAAATTGCATCCCCAGGACTGAACATGGGGTCTACTAAAAAACGTACCTCTCAATTTGATATGTGTGGTCCTCCCCATCTTCGCAATGCAGGTGTTGGGAGACCTTCATGGTATTATTGGTGGCCTTCTCTTATGTGCTTCTCCAGAGCCTCCCTTCTCTCCACCGCTCCTTTTTCCTTCAATGAGGAAACATCCCTCATGGCCGGGAGCTCTCTCCTCTTTTTTTTGTCTCCACAAATATTCAGAGTTCTCTAACTTCTGTCTCTAGTGCCATGGAGACTTCAAAGTTGGAAAAGTTGAGGCCTTCGATTCCTGTCTTGGTTTTTCCCTCCCTCTCTCTTGAGATAGTACAAAATGCAATACAAGCACATGTAGCACTAGCTAAGGTTGGACCATCAAGGTGCCTCCAAACAACTGCAACATCGAATACCGAGTTCCTAGAAACACCCAGGTTAGGACAAGGACCAACGGTATTGTCCAACAACCTAGAAGTGTCACACTAGTAACTAATGAGTATTGGTATGCCTTGTTAACCAAGTGATTTCCTTTAACATCGACCATTCCCAATAGCAGACACTAGTACCATGAAACTAAAAGCCCGTGTCACCTGTAAAGCTGGATGCTTTCGAAAACCAGAGCAAGAGCTAAATAAGCAAACAACCTCTCAGTAAGAGGCACCTCTACACCGAGATTAGCTATCCCCCCGAAGTAGGGAAACTCGTAGTGCCCTTATTGAAGAGACCCCTTCCTTGAAAGAGAAGGTATCCCTCCCTTTCACTTCTGTGGCTTCTCCACGTTCTATCAGAAGCTCTCCAAGGCCCTCTATCATCATGAACCTCCACTCACTTTTCTTTTGCATTTACTTTTGAGCTTATTCTTTCTCTCTCCCTCATCTCATGATTCGAGTTGGGGTCCTCCTCATAATCACCGGATGATCAAAGTTTGATGCCCCCTACACTTCTATCGAAATTTTTTTTTGTCTCTTGTCCCTTCATGATGAGTTACTTTCTTTTATGTTTTCTATGGCCTCCTTCGGTCAGACCTTGACATCACGCAGGTTATAGTCAATTGGCATCGAGGCTTGTTGAGCGAGTGAATTTTCAAGCACGAGCATTTGATAATGTTGAAGCAAATGATAGTTGATCAACGGCGGTGATGCTAGTTGTGATCGTCTCTTGTATTCTTGAGTCAAAATCATCAGTTCATCATTAGCCAAGCTTGAGGAACACTCGAATGGTTAGGAGAAAGCTAGCGATGAAGATGATGGTACTGTTGAATCAATTTAGGGTTGATTAATAGCGGTGCTGATTGAGGTGCATCAGTAATATAATCCAGAAAGAACGGACTTTCAGAACTTGGGAATGGCCTTCTTCGACTTTCTCCTGTGCAAATCGTGGAAACTGGAAAACCAGCCACTGGACTGAAAGGACATCCTTTTTATCCTCTTCTTCTTCTATCTCGTTGAGATATGGCTGGGTTTCTCCAAATATGGCTCCCCACTTTTTTGCTTTTTGTGGAGAGCTAGAAACACAATTCCTCGTTGATGTCTTTCTTTTCTTCTTTTTAGTCCCCCGAAGGAGCCAGCTTTCTTTTGCAAGTGGAGTCTCCACCAATGGGATACTATCTAGATGTCTAAAATCTCACCCACTTGAAACGGTGATAACTCATCTTGTCTGGGATAAAATCTTTATATATTCGTGGCCCTGGTGTCGCGACCTAAAATATTTCGAATCAGGTGGATGGATTATTAGGTTAATCCATCTAATTGACCTAATACGGACCCTCCCAAGTCCTACTGAATCGCAACTTTAGTTTTTAAAATTTGGAGTTGCCACTAACATTTTTGGTAGGTTGATTAGAAACCTAAGTAAATTAGCGGAAGGACTAAATTACTTCTACGAACCAGAGATTATGAGTTCGGGGACTTTGTTACACTAGTTAATTAAAACTAATGCCCTTTCGGTACCTTAATTTCATGGATATCTTAATTTGGCAACTCATGCTTAGTTTATTTCTAAGATTCTAGTGTGGTATTCTTTTTTGTCTTTTCACTTTTTAAATGGGATGCATGGATGGTATTAATTTCTTTTTTGTATTTTCAAAGTATTAAAAATTCCCTGAAACCGAAAAAAGGAGTGTGTTAACGATTTCTATACAGTGTTACGACCTCTGACAGGTGGCTCGGCCTACTCATTCTGGGCTCGATGATTCGAAAATTTAATTACATGAAGTAAATGATAATAAATAAAGACCACCAATGGATGGCTCAGCCTTGGCTTGGCCCTCCATTTTAGGGTTTAATGGTGTAGAAATTAAATTACAATAATTTAAATGACGATAAGTAAAGACCTCAAATGGGCGGCCTAGCATTGACTTGGCTCTTCCCTTTAGGGTTTAATAGTGCATGAATTAAATTGCAGGAATTTAAATGACAGTAAGTAAAACCTCCAATGGGCGGCCTAGCATTGGCTTAGCTCTTCCCTTTGGAGTTTAATGGTACTGGGATTAAATTGCATGAATTTAAATGACAGTAAGTAAAACCTCCAATGGGCGGCTTAAAACCTCCAATGGGCGGCTTAGCATTGGCTTGGCTCTTCCTTTTGGGGTTTAATAGTGCTGGAATTAAATTGCAGGAATTTAAATTGCAGTAAGTAAAAACCTTCAATGAGCGGCCTAGCATTGGCTTGGCTCTTCCCTTCGGGGTTTAATGGTACTGGAATTAAATTGCAGTAAGTAAAGACCTTTAATGGACGGCCCAACCTTGGCTTGGCCCTCTCTTTTGGGGTTTGAGGTGCAAGAATTTAAATTGTAGGAAATAAAGGACTTCCAATGAATGGGGTTTGCCCTCTCCATTTTGGGATTTGAAGATGCAAAAATTAAATAAAATGAATTGATTTGACGATTCGAGCCAAAATCCTTCGACGGGTCAACTGAGAATTTGGTGGACACTTTGGAACTTGTCTAGGCCAACTTTGTATCTCCGTGGAATTCACCGTGGATATGGGGCCGTTATTACCTGCCATAAAATATGGAGAAATGGGGTGTGAGTAGAAAAATCCGTCCTAATTTGCACTTAAATCAGCAAAAGTGAAGAGGGACACTTAGCTTTAATTGATTGCAGGAGATTTATGGATCGGCCCTTGATCGTGAATGACAGTGACTTTAATTATATCCAAGAGTTTCAATAGACTTTCACTCCGAATGCTCATGAAGAACCCATTTATGGACTCAACATCCACAACTATTAGATAAAGGTGCGCTTAGCTAAATACAAATGAACCAAACTTAATAATTTAACAAACAACAACAATGTACTAGGCGCCACAACTTTCTCTCCAGAATCTCCATTCTCTATCTTTTCTTGATTTGATAGTTAATGAAACTTCTTGCTTTTAGACAATCAGTCACACCATATTAAAGTCCTAGGTACCCTCACTCAGACATCATTGACTTTGTTCCTTGCCTCAAGATTCAAACAAAAGCTTGAACTGAATTAGTCCAAAATTCTTACTCTAACATCATACAATTCTATGCACCAAAAATCCTCGATCTGACAGGTAACAATGACTAGTTTGGAGAATTTACCACCAATGTTTCCATGATACAGCCGGAAACAACCAATCTTAGAAGCAACATATGATATGATTAACCCAAAGCGTTGTCTCAACATCTTAATGAATAGAGCAAACTTCCTCATCAGAGTAGCTTTTTGTGTCCCCTCTTACGCGTTCTCAAGATTTCTTTTACTTCCGATGATTAACAATTTCATGGCTTACCATAAGAATTTC
Organism: Psidium guajava; assembly: GCA_016432845.1. NCBI lineage: Eukaryota > Viridiplantae > Streptophyta > Magnoliopsida > Myrtales > Myrtaceae > Psidium > Psidium guajava. Next base: position 21,875,518 of record CM028233.1, on the reverse strand, counting down.
GCACCTAAAATCACAACATATAGGCAAGCAAAATGGAAAGTGAGCTGTTGATTTTAAGAAGCAAACTCCGAATCGTCTCCACTATCTCGAGCATATCCTACTCTTAATCATACCCAAAGAGTTAACCCATATTGGATTGAATACTGCAGCATGTATACACATGGCAAAAGTCACTATCTAAAAGCTGGAAAGTATATTATATTAGATGATATGAAATAACCCAAGTAACAATGTAGCAAAAATAGTCAGCAATATACAAGTAGGGGGGATAAAGCGTGAGACTTTACGTTTTAGACAATGCATCAAAGATGCTTTGAGCTTCACTGGTCACACCCACTTCGATTTCCAAGGAGAAAGCTGGCTTCATGCCGTTGGACATTTATGGTATCAAGCATCTTCGGTGATGGTGCGAGTGATTCGGTTAGAAATTATGGCGACGGTGGGAACATTGTCTCATGGTTGGTTTACAAAGAGAGACTCCAGACTTTGACAGGGATTATCATGCCACAAGCCATCTTGCTCCTAATGGACTGCTCGTGAGAGAACTCTGCCAGTTTATTTGCACTTGAAATCGTCGCCATTATTGGACAGCGAGATCAACAGAGCCGCTTAAGATCGCTCACGTCGTGGTGGTTCTCTCGCTTTTTTTTGTCCAACTATGGTCTTTAGGGCTTTTAGTCCTTCTTTTCCTACACACGGAAATAGGAAGGTAAGTGGGATAAGAAGAGAAAACAAAAAACTGGAACAAAAGAAACATAGAGGTACAGATCTTTTGGTATGAGTGTACAAAAATGATGGCAGCATGAATATCATCTTTGCGCAATTTTTAGCGTGCCCTACTGTTTAATAAGAGAAAAGGATGGAACTTGCTCGGTTCTTGTAAGTTTTTACTTCTATGGTTCCTTCTTCTCTTCCTTCAATGAATGTACCCTTACCTTCTTCATCCTTTCCCCTAGGTGTTGGTGAGCCTTATTTCCCCAACGCAGACACCGTGAGAATAGAGGCCCAAAGAAGCCGCCGAAGTTGAAATGGATCCGGAAATACTAGAGTTCATCCCCCTCTCTTGATCTCTCGAACACCCGCACAAAAACGCATACCACCCCCCACTTTTTTAGCTACTGGTCGCCCTCCCCTTCAAGCACTATTATCTTTTCTTCTTTATCCTTTTTTAGCCTTTCTTTTTCAGCCACTGAGTATATTAACTCTTCTCTCTCCTTTTTTTTTTTATCATTACCCTCTCCTTTCTTTTCAATTGTGCTACCTTTTCCTCTCTTCATTCCCTCCGTGGCCAACAATGCTACTTTCCCCCTTTCTTTTCTCGCCCTAAATGCTTCTCTTTTTGGCCCTCTTGAGAATATCTTTGTCTCATTTTAATACATGGTCCATTTGAGGGTCCTCATTGTTGCCATTGATAGCTATGTATCACGGCCCGATGAATGAGATGATCCACGAATCGATTTACAGATCGAACGGGATGAGAAAGGAAACCGATCATACATTCTCCAAGACGATCGGGTACCCGAATAGAGGAAGATTCCTCCCGAATGAATAATCACGTGGATCCCTTCCGTGAGTGGGATGAGTGGCTACCTAACTCATGTCCCCTTAGTGGGATGGACGGCTGATTAAAGTATACCTTCGAAGGCCCTTTCCTTGAGTGGGGTGGGTAGCTAGTTAGGCATGTCCCCTTAGTGCTGGTCGGGTAATGATGCTAATAGTTAGTGCCTCGACTTCACGCCGGATGAAGCTCCCTTGAGCGTGTATAAAAGGGGATAAACCCCCATACTTGTAAGTAGGCAAGAAGCCATAATACAATCAGAATTCTCTCTACTCTTTTGTGCAATCTCATGTGCTTCGATTCGGTTTCCATACTTCGACCTTCAAACGAGTGTATGTGATCGTGAAGGCTAACTTGAGATTATATCCTAAGGCCGCACGGATTGTGAAATCGAGCGACTTGACTCTCGGTCCGTGACAAGTGGTATCGGAGCTTTGTTCGGCTCTTGTTTGAAAACACTCGACTCTTGAAGAGATGGCAAAAAGAGGTAGTGAGAGAAAGCTGGTTGAGGTGCTGGCCTTCCATGAGGAGTCCGACGACAAGCAGGCTAGAAGGACCTTTGAGCAACCCACGGAGCTACCTGCTCCAAGGCCCAAAAGGGAACGTGGGAGTTCCCGAGACATGTTGCACAACATGGATCTTCGAGTGGGCAGAGCTGAGCTGTCCATTGCGGAGTCGTAAGAGGCGATGGTGGAGTTGGCCAATGACTTCAAAGAGCTTGTGGCTGGGAAAGAGGAGCTGTTCGCTAAGATGCGGGAGCTCGAGTACAGCGCGGGGGAGATCCAAGGGGAAGTCAGGGGCGTTCTCCATGAATCGGAGGACCTCCAAAGAAAGAATGAAGCTTTAGAGGCCCTGATTGCGGTTGTTCGTGCAGAGCTGAATGAAGTTCGTGAGGAATCGGCTGAGCTTAGGGCCAGAGTGGCCAGGCTCGAAGCTGGGCGTGTGGACGGGGCATACCCTGCACCGCCTAGAGTGGACGTCCCTCGGCCTAAAGAGTTCAAGGGCTCAAGGACGGCCAAAGATGTGGAAAACTTCCTGTGGTACTTGAACCAGTACTTCGAGGCCAACGGGATTCGAGATGAGGTGACGCAGGTAAACACCGCGGCCATGTACTTGAGCGAGAATGCGCTACTGTGGTGGCATACTCGAAACAGCGATAGGACGGCTGGGCCTATCATGACATGGGAAGCCTTCATGGAAGAGTTCCGGAGGCAATTCTTCCCAGCATATGCGGAAGAAGAAGATAGAGATGAGATGCGGCGCCTTGAGCAAAAAGGCGCGGTGCGGGATTATGTGAGAAAGTTTTCTGAATTGAAACTTCAAATCCCGTCGATGAACGATACGGAGGCATACTACCAGTTCATGGGTGGCCTCAAACCGTGGGCGAAGAACGAGTTGAAGTGGCAAAATGCGAGAGATCTCGTTACGGCCTTATCGGTTGCTGAATCGCTCGTAGAATTCAAAGTGAATTACCTGGCAAAACCAGACACTCGGCCCAGAATCAGCAAGGGCACGAGTGGGGGAGAGCGTGGCAAGCATCCTTGACACTTCGGCGGAAAAGGCTTTGTCCCTCATGCACGAGATGATGCAGGATCTAGCCACGGAGGATATAAGGGAAGTAACCTTATTCCCTTCAGGTATTTCTTTTGTCAAGGGCTACATAAATTTCGGGACTGCCTGAAGGCTCAGAAAGTGTTGGCAGCCAGCCATCAAGACCGACGAAGAGCAGAAAGAGGCAACCAAGGTGGGATCAGTAAGGATTTTGAATGCTATCCAAACCAAGAAAGCGAGCATGCCCAAGGGGATGATGTTCGCGGAGGTAATGGTCGCGGGAACTAAGATGAGTGCTCTCATCGACACTGGCGCTTCTGATTTGTTCTTATCAGAGGAGGCCACAAGAAAACTCAACTACGGGTTGAGAAGAGAGACGGGTGGCTGAAGACGGTGAACTCCGAGAAGATCCCTACGCACGGCTTGGCCAAGGGTGTGGAATTCACTGTGGGCTCGTGGAAGGGGCAAGAGAATATCGATGTTGTCCCTCTCGATGATTACGACATGATCATCGGGCTTGGGTTCATTGAGCGGATAAACGACATGGTGGTACAGGCCATGGATTGCATATGCATCTTGGATCCTTGGACACAATGCGTAATCCCCCTTGATTGTGAGCCGAGGAAGGATCGAAAAGTGATCTCGGCCATCCAACTCTCCTGAGGAACTTGAAAAGGCGAGGAGACGTTCGTGGCCGTATTGAAGGGCGATTATGCTAAGATCGTTGGGATTGAAACTCCAGCGGAAGTGATGCAAGTCCTTGATACGTTCAAGGACGTAATGCCACCCGAGTTGCCCAGAATGTTGCCACCAAAGAGGGAGGTGGATCACAAAATCAAGCTTATTCCTGATGCTCGTCCACTGGCTATGGTGCCTTACCGCATGGCACCTCCTAAGTTGGAGGAGATGAGGAATGAGGAAGCAGCTCAAGGATCTCCTTGACGCTGGCTATATTCGACCGTCGAAGGCCCCGTTCGGTGCCCTGGTCTTATTTCAGAAGAAGCACGACGACTCTCTTCGAATGTGCATCGACTATAGAGCGTTAAACAAGCTGACCATCAAGAACAAGTACCTCATTCCTCTCATTGCAGACTTGTTCGACCAACTTGGGAGTGGTCGATGGTTCACAAAGCTGATCTTCGATCGGGATATTACCAAGTACGGATCGCTGAAGGTGATGAACCTAAGACGGCGTGTGTGACTCATTATGGGTCATATGAATTTCTTGTAATGCCTTTCGGTTTAACCGACGCCCCAGCGATGTTCTGCACCCTTATGAACAAGGTACTTCATCTATTCCTTGATCGATTCGTTGTGGTGTACTTAGATGACATTGTTATCTATAGTCAAACGCTCAAAGAGTATGCCGAGCACCTTGAGCAAGTGTTCCAGGTGTTAAGAGAAAACGAGCTGTATGTGAAGAAGGAGAAGTGCGTCTTCGCACAGCCCGAAGTGTCGTTCCTTGGCCACATCGTTGGGGGCGGATGAGTAAGGATGGATCCAGCAAAGATCTAGGCCATTACGAAGTGGGAGCCACCGACGAAACTGACGGAGCTGAGATCGTTTCTCGGTTTGGCGAACTACTACCGGCGGTTCATTCGAGACTACTCAAATATTACAACTCCGCTCACGGACCTGCTCAAGAAAGGGAGGACGTGGGAATGGGTGGAGCAAAGCCAGAAGGCGTTTGATCACTTAAAACGGGTGATGACAGAGAAGCTGGTGCTCGTGTTACCTGATTTTACCAAGCCTTACGAGGTGGAGTCTGATGCTTCGATTTCGCTATTGGGATGTGCTCATGCAAGATGGGCATTCGGTGGCATTTGAGTTTCGGAAGCTGAACTAGACAGAACAGCGGTATACCGTTCAAGAGAAAGAGATGACTACGGTGGTCTATTGCCTTCGCACATGGAGGCATTATCTCCTGGGTACACGGTTCGTCGTAAGGATGGATAACGTCGCCACGAGCTACTTCTAAACACAGAAGAAGCTGAGCCCGAAGCAAGCTCATTGGCAAGATTTTTTGGCAGAATTCGATTATGCCTTGGAGTACAAACCGGGAAAGGCGAATTCTGTTGCGGGTGCCTTGAGCCGAAAGAATGAGCTGGCCTCAATAAGTAGGCCGGAATGTCCCTTGATCGAGAGAATTAAAGAGGGGTTGCTGCAAGACCCTGCGGCAAAGACTATTCTTGAGCATATTCGAGAGGGAAAGACCCGTACATTCTGGTGTGAGGATGATCTCCTCTACACGAAAGGGAAGAGACTTTATGTTCCCTCATTTGGGAAATTACGGAAGGAGATCCTACGAGAATGCCATGATACGAAGTGGGCAGGCCATCCTAGAGTTCGTCGCACCTTGGCGCTCGTGGAGGATCGATACTTTTAGCCACACTTGCGTGACGATGTGGAAGCCTACGTGCGGACCTGTCTTGTATGTCAACAAGACAAGCTTGAGCAGAAATTTCCAGCGGGACTCCTTGAGCCGCTGCGGATTCTGGAAAGACCATGGGAGAGCGTCTCCATGGATTTCATTGTGGGGTTGCCTAAGTCCGAAGGATGCTGCACCCTAATGGTTGTGGTCGATCGGTTCTCAAAATATGCAACGTTCGTACCTGCTACGGACTATTGCCCAGCTGAGGAGGCAGCCAGATTATTCTTGAAACACATCGTGAAATACTGGGGTGTGCCTCGGAAGATTGTGAGCGATTGAGATCCACGGTTCACGAGTCGATTCTGGACGGAGTTATTTAAAATGCTCGGCACTGAGCTAAACTTTTCAACCAGTCTCCACCCATAGACCGATGGACAGACGGAGCGGATCAACGCACTCTTGGAGGTGTACTTACCGCATTATGTGAGCGCCACACAACGAGATTGGGCCAAACTGAATGATGTGGCTCAATTCTCGTATAACTTACAGCGGAGTGAATCGACGGGGAAGAGGCCCTTCGAGATTGTGACGGGGCAGCAACCGCTTACTCCAAGCGCGATTGCAACGAGTTATCGGGGGAGTAACCCAGCCGCACATCAATTTTCCCGAGAGTGGCAAGAAGAAGCCAACTTAGCCCGCACTTGTCTTCACAAGGCGTCTAAGTGGATGAAGAAATGGGCCGATCGGAAACATCGGCATGTGGAGTTCCAGATCAGGGATCGAGTTTTATGCAAATTGCCCTTACGATACAAAGGGGTGCATGAGGCCTTGCTGCGACGGTATGAAGGACTGTTCCGTGTGGTGCAACGTATCGGGAAGGCAGCATATAAGTTGGAACTTCTAGCGAAGTTGAAGATGCATTCAGTGTTCCATGTGAGTATGCTGAAGCCATTCCACTTGGACGAGGAAGAGCCGGAACGGGGAGAATCATTAAAGGCACCACTGGGAGCAAAAACTGCCTATGATCAAGAGGCCAAATGCATTCTGGCCAATCGAGTCATTATGAATCGATACCATGCGCCCAAACGAGAGTATATGATCAATTGGAAGGGCTCTCCAGAAAGCGAGAACAGCTGGGAACCGGAAGAAGCGCTGTGGCAGTTCCGGAAACTCGTAGAGGTCTTCCACAACGAGAAAGGCGACGAGGGCATCGCCAGATTGAGTGGGAGAGAATATCACGGCCCGATGAATGAGATGATCCACAGATCGATTCACAGATTGAACGGGATGAGGAATGAAGGCTTAATACGACCCGAACCGATCATACATTCTCCAAGACGACCAGGTATCCGAATAGAGGAAGATTCCTCCCGAATGAATAATCACGTGGGCCTCTTCCGTGAGTGGGATGAGCGGTTACCTAACTCATGTCCCTTTAGTGGGATGGATGGCTAATTAAAGTATACCCCCGAGGCCCTTTTTCTTGAGTAGGGTGGGTAGATAGTTAGGCATGTCCCATTAGTGCTGGTCGGGTAATGATGCTGATAGTTTGTGCCTCGGCCCCACGCGGGATGAAGCTCCTTTGAGCATGTATAAAAGGGGATGAACCCCCATACTTGTAAGAAGGCAAAAAGCCATAATACAATCAGAATTCTCTCCATTCTCTTGTGCAATCTCGTGTGCTTCAGTTCGGTTTCCATACTTCGACCCTCAAACGAGTGTGTGTGATCGTGAAGGCTGACTTGGTATCATATTCTAAGGCCGTACGAATCGTGAAATCGAGCGACTCGACTCTCGGTTCGTGACATATGCATTTTCATCTTGTACTAATGAAGAACGTCCTTCCCCATGAGCTGATGCCATAAACGTAGGATTTCTTACTCAAACCTCGAAATTTCTTACAGCAGTCCTCACGTGGCTGCCTACCTCCCGTACAATGACATAACCTATATCGGTCCCCACGAGCAGCATAATTTGTTGCACTGGATGGAAATTCATACTCTTAATATGTGAACCTTGATTTAAGGTCATCACTACATTTTTGGGCAAGTTATCTGAAGAATTAGAACTCTGACTGTGGCTCTGGCTATTAAATGTGACAGGAGGATTGTTTACTAGTAAATTTTTCACTTCATTTGAGATTCCAAAGTGTTTTGATGTCTTCAAAACATTTTTGGAATCTGCTATTTGGTGGTCCATGGTTAAGTTGTTGGTAGGAGGAGTCTTGGCACGCTGTGAGAGAACTCGAGCTAATAACCAAGAAGGCAGTTCTCCGGGACATAAAGTTCTGACTTTTTGGAAAGAAGAGAACGTGTTTAGCACAACCAATTCACCAGGTAATCCTTCCAAATTTTTGCATCTCGAATCTCTCAACTTTTGAATAATCGGAACTATTCTAATGACATCAGATTCAAATAAGCAAGTTTCAAAAAGAGTTCCAGGAATGTCCAAGATACTCAGATTCTACATATTCCAAATGCTGTCAGGTGGTTCCACAATCCCTGTAAAACTTAAATCCAACTCAGAGAATGATGCCAACTTTCCAATCAAGTCTGGGATTTCTCTCAATGAGGAGCAACATGCACCGCAAAAGGGACGACCTGAAACAAAACGACGCATTTCATTTGAACATAAGGCAACTTGTGTTATTTCGGCTACAATTGGGCCAAGACAAAAGTTTGGACCATTAAAGAACAATATCACGACTCTAGAATCGTGTAAAATCAAAAGTTACCTAGCTAAAATGAAACTCTTTTTTTAAAATTTTCATAATTAATCTAAAAATGGGATTAACCAAGTAATTCTCGATTCTAAATTAATTTTTCAGAATTTATTCTACCAAAATGAAGAGAAAATTAAAATAAAAATACTAACTATTTACTCACATTTTTATGGCCTCAAATGCTTTTTTATTCATTTTCAAGCATTTTTTCTATTTTCTAAAACAAAATAAAAAAATGCAAAAAATATGAAAAGTCATTTTTGGTCAAAATTGATCCCTTAAGCTTGGCCAAGGTACTCAAAATTGATTTTTTTTCAATTTTATGAATTTTTATGGATTTTCTATTAATTTTCGAAAAAAAAATACCGAAAATAATGAAAATATGAAAAATCATTTTTTAGTTAAAATTAGTTCTCTAGATTGGCCAAGGTTCCCAAAGTTGATTTCTTTTCAATTTTATGAATTTTTTTTATGGATTTTCTATTAATTTTAAAAGAGAAAAGATGATTAAAAACCAGGTATCAAAACCTGGCAACCCTCCAAAATCCTCGGGGTCCATCTGTATGCATTGGGTTTATCAACATCGGCTCCTTTGTCTAACAGGAATTGAACCATTCTCGATGTTTCCCTCGGATGCAGCCATGTGAAGAGGTGTAGTTCAAATGCTAGTGGGCAGTGTTACAACTCTACCATACTTGATCATCTATGAGAAGTTCTAGATTGTTTTGCTCAATCGTAGTGCAAGGAAAATGGTCCACTTTGCCCGATGAAATCGTTGCAGCATTGTTTGAAAGTAGCTTAATCACAGATTCATACGTCCCTCAGTATGGCATCCCAAAGAGGAACACATCCTTCAGAATCTTTGATGGTAGGATCTCCTCCGAACTCTAAAAGGAGGGTCACGCAACGTTGACTTCCAATAGACACTGCGATTTGCCCTTTTATTTTTACTTTTTGCCCACCTGTGTCTCCCACATTGCATCCCCTTTTTGCCATTCTTTGAATTGTGACCATGTCTTCCATGTGCGACCTAAATTCTATGCCTTGCCGCAATGAACTTCTTGTATATTGGGAGGACAGATTATTTGGAGTCTGACAAGTTATTGAATATTTTAATGTTGCAAATGCTCTAATTCTTGAGATGAACACCATCTTTTTGTATTGAATCCTGGGAAAAATATAGGTCGGGGGATGTAAAGATTAAAGTTTTACGAACAAACTACCCAAGCATAATTCACAAGTGGGCATCGATGTGTGTCATCCTCGTGAAGTCCACGTTTTGCTGGACTTGTCCAAACAGGCAGTCAATACTACTAAAGATTTGTCGTTTGTTCCTAGAAATCACTGTTCGGGGTACGCTTCAAATGATAAACTGAACTCGGAAAATCGAACGCAATAACGAAAAATACACCATCAGGTCATTGAAGAATTTGGACTATTAGACGAAAATGTCATGACTCTAAAAATGAAAAAATTGAAAATTATAGAGCTAAAATGAATTTTCTATAATCTTTTCTATTAACTTGAAAATGAGATTAACAAAGTAATTCTCGATTCCATATTAATTTTTACAAATTTTCTTCAGCCAAAATGAAGTGAAAATTAAAAGAAAAATACTAACTACTTTTTATATTTTTGTGGCCACAAATGTAATTTTTTTAATACTTTCCTAATTTCTGAAAAATATTAAAAATGTCAAAAATATGAAAAATTATTTTCTGTTAAAAAATGATTGCCTAGGCTTGGCCAAGGCTTTCAAAGTTAATTTTGCAATTTTCTTATTTTTTCTTGATTTTCTATGAATTTTTGAAAACAAAAAATGCTGAAAAATACTGAAAATATAAAAATTTATTTTTTGGTCAAAATTGGTTCCCTAGACTTAGCCAAGGTCCTCAAAGAATGTTTTAAGTTTATAAATTTTTATGAATTTTTTATGAATTTTTAAATAAAAATATGATTAATAATCAAGTGTCAACAGATATAATTGGGACAAATGCTAAAGTTATAATGTTTTTGGGTATTAAGCAGGTATAATTGGCACAAAAACTAAAATTGGGATTTTTTTTTGTATTAGGCCAGAAGTAAAAGTTCAGATTTTTTTACGAGACAAAAAAGTTTTAGATATAAATGGGACAGAGGTTAAAAATTGATTTTTTTTTTGGCATTAGGCCAAAAAATTTTATTTGGAGAATTACTTTTGTAGGGGATTTAATTTAGAAAAAAAATCAACAATATTCACAGTAAGAGGGCTTTTCTTTTATTCTCATTTTACCCTATTATATCCAAAATTGTTTTGACGAAACACAACTTTCAGCTAGTTGCAAGCATTTTCATTTTTGAGTAGAATGGGACCGTATATTAAAAAATTATACTCCTTATATTTTTTCGAAAATAGATATGTTGTTTTTACCCTATGCTAAAGTATTCAAATCGAGATGTTGCATCGAGGAGGAAATTCCGGATCAATGTGTCTAAACTCAGAAAGAATTTATTCGTTTATAAAATTATGTTATTATTATTATTTTGCAAATTTCGGGTGGCCTTTATGCCAGTGTGTAGGTGCTACCAGCTGTTCATGCCCTAATTAGGTATTCTCTGTCCAGCTCAGGAAGAAGTCGTTTTACGACAGCTTTGTTGCATACACCACGAGCATCTGTATCATCGGATGAGATCCACGGCACAACATGTCGAAGTAGTCACGTGATCCTATGCTTCTTCTTCAACGGTCGATTATAGCTGCTGAGTTTACCTTCCCCGTACTGACTAGTCAAAGATCATGTTTGACAGGTTTGATAGCTCAGATTACAACCGAAAGGAAGTATCAACTCAATATATTTTAAAAATAAAAAGACAGATGAATGTCATAAAAATTTCAAAGCTTATCTCGAAAATATAACTAATTACTAAAATTTTCAAAAAAAAACAACTAAATCTTAAAATTCGTTAGAGAACACAATCAAGGATGCAATTATTTCTCGAAAAATGAACGTTTTTAAAGATATTTTTTTAAATATAATCTCTTGTTTCTCTTACAAAAATAAAAAAACGAAATTTTTTTTATATCCACAAAAACATATAGACATGAATTATCATCTCTAACTAAAATATTTTTTTTATTGACTACTTACTTCAGGCGATATGTAAGTTATTATCTTCAAGAAAATAATTTTCAAATCATCCTTTTTTTTTATGCAAAACAAATAAAGCTTGTCTTTTTGTTCACTCTATCAAACCTTGACTAAAGAAAAATGCTGATCTAATTTTATTATTATTATTTCTCTCTTACATGGCGCTGATATGACCAAAGCATAAATATAAGGATTTGTTTTTTAGTCCAAATCTGTTTTTTCAATTAAAATTTTATTCAAATAAAGGGAATAGAACCTAAATTTAAACAAAAAAGAAGTGAACCGAGTGCACTGCTGCCCCCACGTTATCAGAAAGGGCCAGCGATGGGGGGTTGGCTCCAAGCCCCTGATTATCCCATTTTTCAATTAATTCATTTTTTAATCTTTTTTTGTCAATTTGTTTTTTGTATCGAAGGTGTCCGGGTCAGCGTCCGTATGGATCGCGCACCTCGACTAATCCTCCGGGAGGGCTAGCGCAGCATCCCACCGCCACGATCCTCCGCTTAAATCACCGGCACCTAACGAGATTCCAACCCAGGACCTCTTGTGAAAGGACCAAAGCACAAATCAACTAGGCCACTGATGGGTGGGTAAAAACTTATTATCTAAATAAAATCTGGTTAAAAAAATTAAATATGAACCAAAATGACGTCATTTTATGTTTTAGTCACATGAGAAAATAATAAACGCAAAAAAGCCATTTTTCCTTAGCCGAGCTCGACAAAATTAATAAAAGAATTTGAGTATATCAATTTGATAAGTTTTAAAAATTGACTGTATTTTTTGAAAGTTTAAAAATTTAATTGCATTTTCATGATAATTTTAGCACACTATATACCTGCTTGATGGTACTATGGGTTGGTCTGAACACTTGCGTCTTTTTTAGAATACATTTTGTTCAAATTTTCCAAGAGGCTTTGGAGTAAAATGTCCCTTGAGAAAATGTTAAGGTTTTTAACAAGTCTTTTTCGGAGCATTTGGCCAAATGTTAGTCTTAGGAACACCGTGGGCTTTCAGCATTTTCAAAATACTAAATATCCCATTAATGAAAATTAGTCAGTTGCCTATTTTAATCTTCAAAACCTGACTGTAAATCCATTTTTAATCCCTCTTAAAATTGAAACCCTAGTTGCTAGTTACTATTCATCTTCTTCTTAGAATAGTCAATGTAGACGAGCAAGTTCAAGGGGTGGCGAAGGCCGCTTGGGGTCATGCAACCCCCGGCGACCTTAAGCCTCATCGCCTGGGGATGAAAGAAGGCGGATCGATCAAGCAACTTGGGTCAAGGGCGGCAATCAGAGAGGGTGCGGCGAGGGGAGGAGGTGAGGCGGCAGAGGAAGGCACGGGGGGATGCGATGGTGGAGGAGGCGGCGGCGGCAGAGTAGTGGGGTTGGGATTTGGAGGAGGTTGGGATTGTAGAGGAAGATGATGACATTTAGAAGCCGGGACTGCGAGTATATTAGGAAGTTGAAAAGGCTGAGAGCTTGAAGAAGAAGTTAAAGGAAGGATGAGATGGTGTGAACGCGATTTCTTTTCCTTCTTGCAGCCAAAAATGGAGTTTGATTTTTTCAAAAAAGAAATATGCTGACAAAAATCACTTGCAAATTTTCTTTTTGCTAAACAGTAATTTAAAGTATTTTTACCGAACATCATTTACATTTCCCCAAAAACATTTAGACTAAAGATATTTGTATTTATTCAAAGCCCATTTTCAAAGTCGAATCAAACATATACCCTTAGTGAAAGAATGATTCTCACATGAAACTATTGTTTTTTGGAATTTGATTCCAAAATTATTCCCACGTTATGCTCATCAGCGGCCACTGTGTTAAAATGATTCTCAGGTATTATTGAGGACTGCAAGCATTTCTGATGTGATTTGTCTCAAACGAGAAGCATATCCATTTCGGGAAGAGAACCAGGTACCTTAATTCTTTCTTATCTTCCTTTTTCGAGAGGAGGAAGGCCATATTAGGTAGATAGCTCTGCAGACGGTCGAATGATATTCGGGATCAGATCGAGTCCACCTTATCAGTCCGATCAAAGATAGCCTTATCCATGTCGGGATTTGGAGGGTTCTTGAGCGATCGTTTCCTCGTGGAAGGGTTTCAAGCTTTCCAATACCTGGATGAGTTTGCGGCCCTCGATTAATTTGCGGCTCGTCTTAGATGGGTTGGACTGCAACATGAGATTGAGATGTGTTCTTTTGGTCATTGTTGGGCTGAACTCACCAAGAGGAAGCTCTCCCCGCACTCTCAAAGTAGTTGTAGTTCGAAGAACGAAGAATCACAAAACTTGGAACTTGAGGAACATGCATTTCGCAAGCCCACATGAATCCGGTCGCTCGCGCTAGTTTGTCCGTATCGCACAGCTGAGCTCGCGATCTCAAAATGAGAAAGTACTCACTCAGCTAAGTTGCTTACGGGGTGTGTCGGCTTTCGGTGATCTTGAGTACAAAGCAACAGCATCCGATGATCCAATTCAGCAAGGAAGAGTTCAAATGCTCCCTAAGGTCCCTCATCAAACCGAGAAATTGCCAAAGATAGAAAGAAAACCATACATCATTCACTAGGATTACACTGCCTGACGTGCCTGTTGATTGAAGGATGAAGCGAAGACAACAGCTTGCAATTATCATTTTTGCAAGGGATATTTACATCCTTTTCAATTATCTGACGTTATCATCTCCATATCACAATGGTTGAACTAGATCCACTTTCCGCAGCCATCTTTGACCGCATGGAAGGGGATCGTCACACAACGTTTGTTAAGCTCGAAGAAAAACTCTGCGTGACTCGAGGATATGAAACTCAAATGGTAAGAGGAGAAAATTGTCAAAAAAATCCTAAATCTGTTGCATCTCTGTCATATTTTTTTTGGTCAAAAAAAGAGTCCACTTCTATCAATTCAATCTTAAACCTTTTAATTTTTCTAATTCAATCATAAATCAGTTTTTTTTGTGCCAATTAAGTTCTAAATCTTTTTCATTTATGCTAATTCAGTTCATCTGGACAACTTTAACTGACCAGCAGTGGCATGGACACCGATCAACGCTGCCGGATAATTTCTAACGATATTTTTTTTTTCAAATTCATTATTTCTTTTTTCTTTTTTCTCTTTCCTTACTTTTTGTTTTTTACTGTCGATCTCCTTTCTCCCTCTTCCCCCTTTCTTCCTCCCAATCGAAAACTTGAACTCTTTAAACTCAATCTATATCTTGATGATACCAAATAGCAAACAGCTAATTGCTTCAACATATGCAGCCATAGTACTCATCATGCTCCCAAACAAAGTAAAACCAAAATGAACCGCGGGTTTCGCTCCTTCTGATGTTCGGCAATCATACACGGAAGTCGAATTATCAACGACAACCATTGACCATCCTTGAGCAAGTGAGCTACCGTTGCAATTCAGAGCTGCATAGCAGTTGAGGATTTATCTTTCTATACACCTGAATAAATTTCCCTGAAAAGTTCGAAACCCCTGGATTCACCAAGTACACAATGGAACTGGCGACCCGAAGGTCCACCTTAAGTATTACCTCATGAGGATGGGAAGGTACGCGAAGAATATTCCATTGCTGATTCAGAGATTTCGGGAGAGTCTAGCTGGACCTGCAGTACAATGGTTTATACTACTCAAGCTGGAGAAATTTGAAAGGTCGCTCTTTAACCTTTTCCGAAGAAGATCCACAAATTAGGGATAAGCAAAATAAACCGCCTACACCGGACCAGCTTTGGGTGGTTCTCAGGTTCCAAAATATAAGCTACTTTTCTAAGAAATGTGGCATCTCGAGCATCAAATTAGATTATATGCTGACCAATTTGTTCTGACCAAAAAAAAAAAAAAAGCCTTGTTAACTATGTGCGGCACATGGCATGTTGGTCCAGCAATGTCAGGAAATTCACGATTAGTTTACAGAAGAAACCCAAAAAGAAAATGTCACCTCAGAAAGGAAATAAGTAGACACTGAACACATTGAATGGAAAAAAAAAAAATAGCAGTAAGAGCAGAAGAGATAATATAGCGACAAATCACAAAAGAAAACAATGAGGCCAGCTCCATTGGAACACCAGAGATGGTTCCAGGAAAAGGTGGGCCGGTTTTCCGGATCTAGAAACAAGGAAGCGGTCTTCTAGTCTGATTCCCGATTTTTAGTAGGAACTAAACCACCCGGGATTACCCCTACCACAAATCTAAGTGCAGTTTCCTTGTTAATCAACCTAAAAACCAATGCCCCAATGCATTTCAAATGTACGGTAGCTTCATTCTTCTTTAAGCTCAGGCTCTATATATGAAATAGCCGTGTCGCGCAAAACTCATAAAATCCGCCCCTCCATGTGCCGTCACAAGCTTGCCATCCACAATGAATAGGATGTAGGCTAGATGGGGGCGACTCCAACAGTGAGGAAGAAATTGGAAGCATCTGTGATATCCAAGACTTGGAATACCACTAAAAAGGCACCGGAACGATCACATGATGCGATAAAGTTGCCTCGACATTCATATTAAACATTGAAAGGCTACTCTTTCGCATCAAACGGCTTCTCTTCCTTTATTAGTTGCCAATACATTCAACAATTCATCTTCGAACTTCTTCTAAAAACAAAATCCACAATTCCAAGTGCAGTTTTCTCATTAATCAGCTTCAAGCTCAATGCATAAGCGAACTCTCGATGAATTCCTTCAAGGATGGTAATCCCATGATTTGATAAAGTTGCCTCAACGGCAACATCGAACAACTTCTCTTCCTTAAGTAACCTTTCCGCATCATCCAATAGCTGCCGATACACTCCCATCACAATGACATTGTTTGTTGGCAGTCCTTGACTCCAAGGCATCTGATCTCGCGGCAAAAGCGAAGCAGACCATCCCAGATGGAGCACACTTGAGGTAAAACTTCTGGAAGTAACTCTTCCAGCTTTCCACACAAAGCCACATAAACACCCAAATCATCTTCCTCCAACCCCTACCAAATGGAAATCGGGCCATGGCGTTCGGCAACCACCGGCGAGAGCAAATATCCTCACCACTTATCCTCACCACTTCCCTTGAATTTCAGCGGGTTTTCTGCGCACACGACGATGCCCCCACACTGCCCAACCTTATGTTTGCATCAAAGCCAGTAAATTTCACAGATACGCTCGGCCTCACATCCCTCATCTCATCGTCCATCTCGAAGATCCTTAGGGAGTTCTCATCAAACATCACAGTACCCAAATTGACGCCTAGTGGGGTAAAAAGTATGTTAACTATTTAGAACGCAAATTACAGAGAGGGAGAGCTGAATACAAAAACCTCGTACCCGTGGTGATACTACGGGGTGTAACAACAGATACAAAGGTATGACGGCTAAACAAAGGATAAGGCAAAAGCACGTGTGCAACTAATTGCACAAGGCAAACACAAGTCAAAACAACCACCCAAGGGGATAGATACATCAAAAGCAGTTGACCAACAGCTCCCCAATAATCAAAAACATACGATGAAATGCTTCGGTTGACTTGCATCCGCCTGTTACGAGGGCTATCTTTCACCTGGATAAAAATGAGAGCCTTATCCCTGACAACCTTCTAAAGGTGCTTCATAAGTGCCGGCCCGAAGAAGGAGCGCTTTCTAAAGAGAACGTGGTTGCGCTCAGTCCAAATGATGTGACAAAGAGCACCAAACAAGAATAGAGCAATACGCTAATAAAAGTGGCGGCCACTAGTATGTTGAATAGCCCACCGAAGATTGTCCTGCCATGCATGACGTCGCCAAGCCAGACTGCACTTCTCGGCCCAAAACGGAGCCAACCTGCTGGTGGCATTGCAGCCGAAAAAAAGATGATTTACTAAGTTCGGTCAACACCGACAAAAGGCACACACGTCATCTAAAATTCTGCGATAGTTTAACAATAATACCTGCGTCAAGAGCCTATTGAGAGTGATTAGCCAAAGAAGAAAGCCATGCTTCGAGGCAATACAATGATCCCATATAAAGGAGTACCAAAGGACAACAATCCCCTTACACCGGATAAAATCCCAAGTCGAAGAGGTAGTGAAGACACCCGAATGATGATCCAATCATAGGAACAGATCACACCTCTCGGATGCAACCACAGGCACAACATCAAGCCAGGAGGTAATGGTGTCCAGAACATAAGATGGTTGCCAAAAAGATAACAAGAAGTCGAGCACCGAGGCCTCTCTAGAAATTCCGGAACGGTAGATGTCTCTATCCGTGAAGAGCTTATAGTGAGGTCCTCTATTGTGCCAAAAGTCAAACTAGAAAGAGGCAGTGCTTCCGTTCCCAATCCGCTAGCGGAATTGAAGATGATAATCAGAGCGAAGATCTAAGATTTTCTTCCAGGCCAAGAGCAAAATGTTGGTTTAGTAGCAACCCCTCTTTCTCTTTCTCTTTGCTTACGCTAAAAAACCTATCCACCAAGGAGACTGAAAGCCAAAAATCACCCGACATAGAGTAGAAAAGTCAAGCCAAAATGACTACACAGCGAGGACAAAGTAGCTAGCAGTCTAGCATTAGCGAGAGACCTTCCAAAGGAACAAGAATGTGACCACAGAGAAACTGAGAAAGCAGTGACGAATTAGGAACATGCTGGGTGAAAGTCTCATTACCTCATGGAAATGCAGGGTTCCAAGGATTTCTGTCAAATATAGTTGCTCAACTGGAGACGAGAGCACTGACGAGGAGACGAAGAGTCAGATTTTTTAAAGCCGAAGCAGATGGCATTGGGGTTGACAGGCCCATGCAGTGAATGGAAAAGTGTCCTGAGCCCGTTTTGACTGCTTGGGCTCTCAAGAACAATAGGAGTCAACGGTTATGGAGAACCTCTCCCTTTCTCCTAGCTATCATCAGGAGAAAGGGACATATAAAGCGGATGTCTGGGTCCTTCTTATACATGGCTGAAAATAAGCAATGTCGCTTGATTAGAATATAAAGTACATATAAACCGATGCGAAAGTTGTTCCATAATTTGTATTGAATCTGCCATAATCCGGAAGCGAGCAACTCATCGTGTTACGGATGCAAGTCCATTTGATCAATACGACAGAGCTGGACCTGAAGCTTTCGCAAACCTGGATTACGCTAATGAATTTCTTTGCTATTCTCACATGGAAACGCCATCTAGCTTCTTTTTGTTAAGAAAAACAACCTGTTGTTTTGTTTTATTGTTCAGCTGAAACTGTTGGGCATATGGGTATTACAATCTCAAAGTCCATTTCACTTGTAATTATTGACAAAGCAAAAGTTCACTTGCACTTGCACAACTTAAGCATTTCACTCGACGGCCCTTGCCTGTGTGGCCAATTGTCAACCATGGCGACTGACAAATGAAGAAGGGAAAAGAAAAAGGAAAAAAAATAAAAAAAATAAAAATCTTTAAAATGCAAAAAATTGTGCATGCCAGCACTATTCGAACGACGTAGGATGGCCGGCATCCACGCTAGCAATTTCGAGCCACAATTAGCTAGAATGATTATTTTGACAAATCATTAAAAGTACGTCATCACTTGGGTCATTTGTTCTGGAATTTTTTCTTTTTTGTTATGGAACTTTGATTCGCATGCATGCATCACTTTTTTATGTTTTGCAAACAATTTCGATAAGGAGTGTTGCAAGGAAATTACCAAAAAAGTCATAAACCTATTGCAATTGTACCCATTCAACCCTAAATTTTTTCCAATGCAAATTCAGTCCATCCGGCCAGTTTTGGCTGATTAGCGTTGACATGGACGCCGTTTGGCGACATATTATTTGAATATTTTTTTGATTTTTATTTTCTTTCTTCTTCTTTTTTCCTCTTCTTCATTTGGTCGGTCTGACAAGGGTGACCTTTCCCAGCCAAGGCGAGGCCAAGCCTCGCTAGCCCAAATTTGGTGAGGTTGAGCCTCACCATCATTGGACTAGCATCGCCTCAACTAGCTTAGCTTGAGAATTTGCAAGGTGAGGTGAGGTGAACCTCACCACCAAGTTAGAGAAAGAAGGGAAGAAAAAAAAAGAAGAAAAAAAATGAAAATGAAAATTAAAAGTAAAAATAATATGTTGAGGAATGGCTGGTGTCGGTTGACCTCCACGTCAGCACCAACTAGCCAAAATGGGCCAGATGAGTTGAATTGACCTAATTGCAAAATGTTTAACATCGAATAAGCGAAAAAAAAAAGTTTATCAGTGAATTAGCGAAATTATAATGGATTTACCCTTTATGAGGGTTTCAAGACTGATAAACGTAAATTTTTGTCATCATTGTCGCACAGAGCTCACACTTTAGTGGTAAAATTTTTTGTCGGATCACTCAAGTGCCAAATCAGTGAAGAAAGATCAATTAAGTGTCTCCTGAGATAAATCCCAACAATTCATCCCACGTGGCTTTTTTTTTCTTTTTGAAATTTTAGTGTATATGTGACTTTTTTATGGCAAAAAAAAAAAGAAAAAAAGGGACGTCTAATGGGGACGAACCATGGCTAATATGAGCCTTCTCTCTTCTTGAAAGAGTTTTTTTTTTTCCTGTAAGAGTCTTCCCTATTCATGGTGATAGTTTACCTTAAAATACCCTAAAGCTTCCCTTCACCATCCTAATGGCGCTTCACCAACCCACCACCCTTCACCTTCATTTTCTTCGCCGGCTATTTTGACCACCACTCACGCTTAGTTTCTGACCATCACCACCTCCTCCATCCCAGCTCAACGACAAGCTGCCTTTTTCCACATTTACATCGCACCCTTCGAAATGAAGGAGGGGAAGATTGTAGTCAGAGGATGCTGTACCCAACATGTTTGGGAAAATTTTTGAGGAAAGAAATGAAGTTTTTTTGTTGGAATTGTCAGGGTTGGGAATACCTTGACAGTCCAAGAACTAAGAACCTTGGTGGCTCGCTATAGGCCCACTATGGTCTTCTTGATGGAGACCAAGATTCAAGAGGTGGTTATTCAGAGAATAAAGAGAAGACTCCAGCTTTAGAATTGTATGGTGGTGAATCCAGTGGGTTCTGCTAGAGGTTTAGCTGTTTTATGGGATGGTAAAGTTGTTCTTGATATGGATTCTTAGTTTGAGGATTATGTAAATTTGGGATGTAAATAAAGAGGGAGTGGTAAGAAAATGAGAATCACTTTTATTCATGCTCCATATATCTTTTAGAAAAGACTTCAACTTTGGGAGGAATTACGATGGATAAGTTCCACGAATGTGCTGCCTTGGGTGTGTTGGGGTGATTTTAATGAAGTATTGTTCGATTGGGAGAAAATGGGGAAAGCGTATGGCTAAGAATTATAGAATGACAGCTTTTCGGGAATTTCTAGATACATGGTCATTGATGGATATATAAAGTAAGGGATGTGCTTTTACCTGGTCTAATAATAGGGAAGGTGATGAATACATTAAAGAATGACTTTATAGGGTTGTACGCACCATTGAATGGAGGTTAATGTTGCCTAAAGCGGAAGCATTCGCACTTCCAGCCATAGGATCAAACCATAGCCCAACCTATTATCCTTTAAGCCTGACCCAGTGAAGCGAAGAAAAGAGTTCAAGTTCAAAGCGTTTTGGCTTGAGAGTGATGAATGCAAAATAATCATTAAAGAGACGGAAATCTCCTAACCATGTAGGGATGAATTTAGTTGGGAAATTACGTGTGGTGACTATTGCCTTATCCAAATGGACTAGAAAGACTTTCAGGAATGGACAAAAGAGAATAGACTCACTGAAGCAAGAAGTTCAACAGTGCATAAACAACAATGGAAGGAATTCTGGAGTGGAGATTGTCAAGCACTTACAGGGGGAGATTGAGGCAGTTTGGGGGCAGGAAGATATGTATTGGGTGATGAGATCAAGAATTAATTAGCTAAATGGGGTGAAAAAAAAAAAACAAATTTTTTTCATGCTACCACTGTTCAGAGATAACAAAGAAATAGAATCTCAAAAGGAATTTGGGTGGAAGTACGGTGCAATTCTTCCGAGAACTGTACCTTCCGAGAAGTGTACCAAACAATTGCCCCCCGGATGTTTTCCCCTATCTTAGATCAATGCTCCCGACTAGTGATAGAAGAAATGAATCATTTGCTGCTGGCTAACATGACTTTGGAAGAAGTAAAGAGTGCAGTTTTTCAGCTTGGTGTCTCTAAAGCACTAGGACCAGATAGCCTTAGTGGGCTTTTTTATCAGCAAAACTGCGTGGACATCCAAAGTGACGTCTTCCAAGTAGTGAAGGACCTTTTCAGTATTGGATCCATGCTGCCAGAGCTAAACGTGACCCATATTTCACTTATCCCAAAGGTTCCAATCCCAAGAGGCTAGCCTCGTTTCATCCAGTAAGCTTATGCAATTTTGGATATAAAATTATATCCAAAGTGATGGCAAATAGGCTCAAACCATTTTTACTGAACCTGATAGCTACAGAATAAAGTGCGTTTGTTGGGGGAAGGCAAATTCAAAATAACATTATTATTGTTTAGGAGGTGCTACATCAAATTAGAATTCACAAAAGAAGGAAAAAATTCTAAGCGATTTTGAAGCTTGATATGAAAAAGGCATACAATCAAGTGGAGTGGGATTTATTGGAGGCATGATTGATCACTGGATAATGCAATGTGTCACAACCATCTCATTCAATGTTAAAGTCAAAGGAGAGCCACTTCAATATTTCAAACCAACACGAGGAATTAGGCAGGGGACCGTTTTCTCCCTACTTGTTCATTCTGGTGGCTAATGTGTTGTCATCACTCATGAAGATAGTGGTTGATAATGCCAGAATCAAAGGCATTCAACTTAATAGCTGGTGTCCTACCCTTTCTCATTTACTTTTCGCAAATGAGTCCATTGTCAAAAAAGTCCTAAACCTATTGCACTTTTGCTGATTTAATCCTAAACCTTTCGATTTTGCCGATTCAGTCCTAAACCTTTTCATATTTTGCCGATTCAGTCCTAAACCTTTCGATTTTGCCAATTCAGTCCTAAACCTTTTCATATTTTGCCGATTTAGTCCTAAACCTTTCGATTTTGCCGATTTAGTCCTAATTCTTTTCATATTTTTTCGATTCAGTCCTAAACTTTTTATTTTTTTAAAAAATATCTTGGAAATAAATCCGAAAATTAAAAAAAATTATAAGAAAATTATAAAAATATATTAAAAATTTAAAAAAAATTAAAAAAATTAAAAAAAATTAAAAAAAATTAAAAAATTAAAAAATTTAAAAAAAATATTTAAAAAACATTAAAAAACGAGTGAGCCCTTGCCGCTGCTGCCCCACCATCGCCGGCTCGCCCATTTTTTTCAGCTTTATTTTCAAAATATTTTAAAAAAAGTTAAAAAATTTAGGACTAAATCGTCGGTTTTTTTCTCTTTTTTTTCAACTTTTTTTCCAAAATATTTTAAAAAATTAAAAAGTTTAGGCACCTCACCGGCTAGCAATGGTGAGTTAGTCCTAAATCTTTTCATGTTTTGCCAATTCAGTCATAAAATTTTTAATTTTTTAAAAATATTTTGAAAAAAAGCTAAATAAAAAAAAACAGATGAGCGGCGACAGTGAGTTAGTCCTAAATCTTTTCATATTTTTTCGACTCAGTCCTAAACTTTTAAATTTTTTAACAAATATTTTGGAAATAAAGCTGAAAAAAAACGAGCGAGCCGGCGATGGTGGGGGCAGCGGCGGCGATGGCTCACTCGTTTTTTAATTTTTTTTTTAATTTTTTTTTAAATTTTTAAATTTTTTTAAAATTTTTAAAATTTTTTTAATATATTTTTATAATTTTCTTATAATTTTTTTAATTTTCGGATTTATTTCCAAGATATTTTTTAAAAAATAAAAAGTTTAGGACTGAATAGAAAAAATATGAAAAGATTTAAGACTAAATCGGCAAAATCGAAAGGTTTAGGACTGAATCCGCAAAATATGAAAAGGTTTAGGACTGAATTGGCAAAATCGAAAGATTTAGGACTGAATCGGCAAAATATGAAAAGGTTTAGGACTGAATCGGCAAAATTGAAAGGTTTAGGACTAAATCGGCAAAAGTGCAATAAGTTTAGGACTTTTTTGACAATTTTCCCTAGACGGGAAAATTCTTGAATGTCAAAGCTTGACAGTTGTTGTAAACCAATATTGTGTAGCTTCTGGGCAATCAGTAAATCTCAACAAATCGGGAATGTATTTTAGTAGGGACTACCCTCAGAATTTAAAAGAAAATATGGCAAGAGAGTTAAGAGAAGTATCTTGGGATTCCTTCGGATTGGGAAGTATCAAAGAAACAAATGTTTTCCTGGATTTTGGGATATGTGGATGCAAAACTTGAAGGATGGAAGGAGAAATTGATGTCAAAAGCAGGGAAATAAATCATGATTAAAACAGTGGTACAAGCTCTCCCACAATATGCCATGTCCATCTTCAAAATTCTCATGTCTATGTGCAAGACAATGGAACAGAAAATAGCATCATTTTGGTGGAGAACAAGTGAAGCTAAGACTAGAGTCCACTAGAAAAGATGGGATATCCTGAAAATGATAAAGGATAGGGGAGGATTGGGATTCCGAGATTTGCTTGACTTCAACAAAGCCAGGTTAGCAAAACAGGCTTGGCAATTGAGTAACAGCCCAAACTCTCTCTGGAGGCAATTATTCAAAGGTCTCTATTTCCCTCAAGGAGACTTCTGGTGAGCACGAAAGGGACACCGCCCATCGTGGGGTTAGCAAAGTTTGATACTCGGAAGAGATTTTCTATCACCATCAGTGATGTGGGCGGTAGGAAATAGAGCAAAAATAAGAACAAGGGAAGATATATGGCTGAAAAGAGGAGCACTAGTAGGCCTTGCAAAAAGGGACGAACCACAACTTGTCTTTGAACTTATTTTAAGGGAGGAGAATCGCTGGAATGAAGCAGTTTTGAGAGAGCACTTTGATGAACAAATAGCATGCGAGTAGGCAAGTACACCGTTAAAAGCAGATACAACTACATCCGAGAAACATGGTATAAACAAAGTAGAAGCCAGGGATCAACATCATTCCAACCCCCTTGCACTTTACGGATAGAAATATGGAACCGACAAGCTCCTTCCAAAGTCAGAATTTTTATGTGGAATCTTTGCCAGAGCGCACTTGCAAGAAAGGATAACTTTTTTCGAAGAAATATTGTATTTGACCCAATATGCTCTTTATGCAATCAAAGCGTGGAAACTATTGAGCATCTATTCCTGTTGTGCACTTGGACGAAGGAAATTTGTGAACACCCAAGGCTGAAAATTCACGTATCTACTCAGTGACTTACTCGGGTTGAGACCTAGTTTGGGGACATCAAAAAGAAATCGAGCATCTTACTAGATATGGAGACCATTGTCGTGCTCTTGTGGCAAGTCTGGAAATCGCGCAACCACGCCATTTTCAGGAGGAAAAAAGTTGACCAAGCAACCTTGCGGACACAGCCTTAGTACGATTGCAGACCTTTAGAAGATGGAACCAAAAATTGACGGATTTTTGGATTCCCCGGAAAGGATCTTTTAAGATAAATATTGACGGATCTTACGAACCTAGGGCGACGGAAGGTTTTGTGACATGTGTATGTTGAGATTCCATCGAAAAATTGTTGGATGGAGCTACACAATTGGTGGCGGTGTCTTCGGCATCCATGGCTGAAGCTCACGGTCTCTTTGAAGCCCTAAGTTAGTTTCTCTCTCTTAAAAACGAGGAAGTAATAGTGGAGACCGACAGTTTAGACCTAGTTGATGCTTTGAGAAGCTTAGATTAGTTCACATGGGACAGTCATGACCTTATCATAAAGTGCAAAGATTTGTTACCTTCTTTTTCTAACATTCAGGTTGTCTACTATTTTAAAGATGGCAATTTAGTTGCGAATTGGATTGCTAAAACCCGCGGAAAAAATTACTTACTTTTAAACTGGGTTATGCCTCCTTAAAAAAAAAACTCTTTGAAATATTTTATGTATCGAGGCTCTCTCCTTCATCTTTGACTAGTTGAATGAAGTGTTTCACTTTCTAACACCCCAAAAAAAAAAAAAATTGGGGATGATGACTTGGCCATCAAACTCATTCTCTCTTGCTCTCTCTTATCACTCTAATCCTAGAATATTGAAACTCAAGCTCTTAGGAAGTAAGTATTCTCTCTAACGGCGACCAGCCCACTCCAAATCAACCCCTAAAGTAATTTATGTAGCTCCCAACTCCACCTTCTACAGCAAACGAAACCCATTCCCTTCCCTTCCAACCCCTACCTCGACATCACCACCTTCATCTCCTCATATTCCCATCGTGGCTCCACCACCTTCATCGACACCTCCATTGGCCTCCATGTCCCCTACCCCAAACTCTAGCGCTCCGTCCACTCCCTTGCCTCCTGCCTCTCCGCCATGGGCATTTGCAAGGGTGACATCGTCTTCCTCCTCTCCTCCAACTCCATATCCTTCCTAAAAATTGCATTTCTGGCGAGACAAATTACTCAAATGAAGTAGCTAACATGTATTGCAAGTTTCAGTTACTAATTATCCGCCAAATTTATTGTTGTGAGGTTAGGGTTTGAGCACGAGGTTAAGTTTTTCCCAAATAATCTATTTGGAGGTTAGGGTTTGATGAGAAGTTGAATTAGGGCTGTCGCGACCCTCTGAAAATATTTTTATTATTTCTAGGGGTTAACGGATTATTAGGTTAATTAGATTTGACTAACCTAACGCGGACCCTCCCAAGCCCTACCGAATCGCAACTTTAGTTTTTGTTTAAATGATTTTAAAATTTGGAGTCGCCACTAATCGTTCTTGGTAGGTCGATTAGAAACCTAAATAAATTAGCGGGAGAACTAATTTATTCCTGCGAACCAGAGATTATGAGCTCGGGGACTTGGTTACACTAGTTAATTAAAACTAATGCCCTTTCGGTACCTTAATTTCATGGATATCCTAATTCGGCAACTCAGGCTTGTTTTATTCCTAAGGCTCTAGTAGGGTATTCTCTTTTGTGTTTTCACTTTTTAAATAGGATGCATGGATGGTATATATTTTTATTTGTTATATTTTTTTAAGTGTTAAAGATTCCCTGAAGCCGAAAGAGGGAGTGTGTTAACGACTTCTGTGCAGTATTACGACCTACTCATTTTTTGGGTCTGATGATTCAAAAACTAAATTATAGGAAGTATATGACATTGAATAAACACCTCCAATGGGAGGCCTAGCATTGGCTTGGCTCTTCCCTTTGGGATTTAAGGTATAGGTATTTAAGTTGCAGGTATTTAAACTACTGTAAGTAAAAACCTCCAATGGGAGGCTAAGCATTGGCTTGGCTCTTCCCTTTGGGATTTTAGGCACAGGTATTTAAGTTGCAGGTATTTAACTACTGTAAGTAAAAACCTCCAATGGGAGGCTAAGCATTGGCTTGGCTCTTCCCTTTGGGATTTGAGGTGCAGGTATTTAAGTTGCAGGTATTTAAATACTGTAAGTAAAAACCTCCAATGGGAGGCTAAGCATTAGCTTGGCTCTTCCCTTTGGGATTTAAAGTACAGATATTTAAGTTGCAGGTATTTAACTACTGTAAGTAAAAACCTCCAATGGGAGGCTAAGCATTGGCTTGGCTCTTCCCTTTGGGATTTAAGGTACAGATATTTAAGTTGCAGGTATTTAACTACTGTAAGTAAAAACCTCCAATGGGAGGCTAAGCATTGGCTTGGCTCTTCCCTTTGGGATTTAAGGTACATGTATTTAAGTTGCAGGTATTTAACTACTGTAAGTAAAAACCTCCAGTGGGAGGCTAAGCATTGGCTTGGCTCTTCCCTTTGGGATTTATGGTGCAGATATTTAAATTGCGGATGGACTTTGTCCTCTCCATTCTGGGGTATGAATTCTTTAAAATGAAATACAACGAATTGATTCAACAATTCAAAATTTGTGCGCGCTTGAGGATTCCTCCAAGCCGATTTTGTGCTTCCATAGGGTTGACCATTGATATAGAGCTGCGGCTTCCTGACATAAAATAGAGTGAAGTGTCAGTATACAAAATATGTGCTAATCTGCACCTAAAACCAGAAGAGTGGAAAGAGTACTTATCTCCCATTTTTTGGGAGGGATTTCTATAATTGATTTTCGCTCTCTATGTTCCCAATATAGAGAGTTTCTTTTGAATTTAGAGGGACTTTTAATCACAGATCAATTGAGAAATCGGTGGACAGCTTAGGAACTTGTCTGGGCCGATTTTTGCACCTCCATAGAATTTGTCGTCGGTATGAAATTGTCCTTTACCTGAAACAAAAATAAAAGGAAATGGGAGAAGAAATCTGCGCTTATTTACATCTAAAATTAGGAAAATGACGAAGGTCACTTATCTTCGTGGTGATGACCATTGATCGACACATTGGAATATCAGTGTGATGAGTTGAGCGTTTAGAACACGTTCTCAATCAAAGTAGATAGGTAACGAAGCTCGGCAAATAATAAAAATAAAATAAAATAAAACGAACATTGAGAATTAAACTCTAATCGCTCTAATTATTCATCTATCGAGACATGTAATATGAAACAAATTACTCAGGAATTTACATCGAACTAAAATGAGTCATATGAATTGAACATGAGAAAAAAAAATTCATACTCAAGCACATATAAGTTTTACTTAGAAAGCTAAAACCAAGCAAGATAAATGTTAATTTCAAATTGATGGCGTCACTTGAAGGAGTTGACCATCGATCCACTCAAAAGAGAAATGTAAATCTATTGATGATATCTTTATGAAGTTACGATGTTAAACCAACATCAAATTAACCAAAATGAAGAGCAATCAGGGAATTATTTAATTGGGCAATCGAGCAAAAAAAAAAAAAAAAAACGCAGCATGGGAGGAGAACTTCACCTGAGCTAACGTGGCAAGTATAATATATATATTAATTACCTGTCACAACAAATTAACAATACGCACCAAAGCTTCATGCAGCAATCAACTTCGACTTCAATTTTATATCATCTCCTTAGTTATGTATGACCAAACACACGACGAAGTAGTTTTGCCATTTAGAACTTAATAGTTTAATCTAACTATTCGTTGTAAGAGAAAATATAATCTTACGTATCAACTTTAAGCTCTAACTTTAATAAGATCTACGATCACGCGTAAAGCAGAAAAGAACCAACATCACCGATGAATAGCCCATAACGCTAATGGAGCGAAACCTGATGTGGACTTTCTGACTGCTATCTTCCATTGCATAAGACCGCGGGAAGCTGCAGACTTGCCCCACGTACGCTGTCGAAGAATCGAGAGGTGCCGTTCAAGGGTGGGAGTCTGACATTTGCGAAACTCGGGTGCGCTGGGTTGATCCCAGTGTCAACGAAACCTGGGACGACGCTAAAACATGCATCTCTTGGCCCAGTCCAGCACCTCCAAGCTCTCTAGCCTCGTTCGACTCCATTGAATGCGTCCTTAGGAACTTCCAGTTGTTGCACCTCAATGGTCAGCTTGCCACAATTTTCATCCTTTGCTGAGAACAGAATTCGCCACATCCTCCTCTACAATATGAATCTTGCTTCCCACTGTTAGGTAATGGTCCGTCAATGTAGATGCAAGTCTTTAAGGTAAGGCATTGGGCGACACGAAGTCGGGATAGGGCTTTGGTTCTCCAGCGAGGATCCTCAACTTCTGAAGCTCCTCATGGAGCTCGATGTCGGCGTCGGCTCAAAGTTCAAGCTGCTTGGGCTACTTGAAGCAAGTTTCGGTATTTTTCTTGAAGTCACCCTCTAAGACGAGGATCAGCTTCTTCAAGGTTTTGAAGTCGAGGACCTCCGTGATACCCTGGGGTCTCTCCGCGGCCTCCGAAGACATCAATCCCCCCGGAGGAGAAGAAAAACCCCCCCTCTTTTTTATCCTTCAATGGAGTCGTCCCTCCTCTCCAGATTTTTCTTTTTTTTTCTTTTATTCCTTTCTCCTCACTTTTCTTCACATGCAGACCCCTTTTCTTTAGTCCAAGTTTTTTTCATCAGGTGACCATTCGATGCCTTTTTTGAAAGTTGTTTGGCTTCTGGTCATTTTTTATTATCATTAAGTTCCCACCGAGCGGTCTCTTGACCTTTCAATCTTGCCGACACCTCCATCTGTATTTTTGTTATCTAAGTTAAAAGATTGCGCGATCACTTTATACCATACAGTTAGGTACATCCGCAGATCCCCTGATTCAATTCCTCTATGGAACCAGGAATATCACTTCCTTTTCGCATTCTGCAGATTAGGCTGTGCCTCTGAATTCCTCCTTATATGAATTCAAGACCATTCTAAGATCAGATCTCTCTCTTTCTACCGAAGCTTGCATGCCTCCGCAGTTTCGCAAAAGGACCAGAAATCTAACTACAGAAGGCTGGTCTCAGTTGCCTCTGCAGTAGGTTCCGTGAGAGCTGATCCCTATTATCTCTACTTGCCAGTTAACTGGTTCCCAGGAAGATCCTGGCTTATGATGAACTGAGGCCAATTCACATCAAGAAACAGCAAGCTCGATATTTCTGTCTTACTTTTAACACCTAGGATCCATCGGTGGGCGTCAGGTGTTGCTTCATTCTTCTCCATCGGTTGCGCACTTGTATTTTTTCAATAGCATAGAACTTGATTCCATTCGAAGATGGGTACATCCGAAGAGAAGAAGGACTCTGTTGTGCCTCCTTTGACTCAGGTCTTCCACCCAACTAACGATCAAACATGAAACCTTTTCCACACATCCAACGGTCAAGCATCTGCTGTTCTCGTCCTCATAATGTACATGTTTTATCGCCACTTTCAGCGCCTTCTCTCTCATCATGGAAGGTGATTGGTGCTTCAATGCTAGCTCGTGGTGAAGGAATCCCTATAGTATATCTTGTACTGGAGGACGAGGGTATTATAAATCCTCCTTTGCGACAGTATCCCTTGCCATGTTCTAATTTATTTCATTATAAGGCTCAGTGTAGTGCTCTTGTTCCGACGGAATCTGGGACTTAGCAACTAGATTCTTTAAGGCATCTACTACCATGTCAACACTTGATCCTTATATAAGGAATCACGAAGCAGAATCTTGGGACCATAATCATCGAGGGCACATATATTCCAGTCGCTTGATGAAGCCTTACCTAAAAAAAAAACGACCGAGGGAAAGATCCACGGTTTCTTGAGGCTTCAAAGACTTGATTAGTCTCCAGAAGAATGCACGAACTTCGAAGGCTCGAAATGATCTCCCCATTACGAATTTCGGATTGGGTCTTCGTTATTTCGGGAATCAAGAAATCAGGAATGACTCCTTTAAGTAGTTGTAGACACTAACGATCAAGTTGTCATTAGTCGCCGCATCAATTTGAAATCCAGGAAACTGCCCATTAATCAAAATGCCCCACTGCTTAACATCAAGAAGGTAAATGTCACCATAAGCGACCTTCCACATCAGGAACCTAGCGATGTGAAAGGGTGTTGAGTTGACTTGCCAATGCGTTCACATGAGTACGTGGAATTCCTTTCTTTCTTTATTCTTCTTCTTTGTCTTTTTTTTTTTCTGTTCTCTCTTCTCTATCTCACATTCTAATCTCTTCACTAACTCTTCTTCATCTTCATCTTCCCTTCTCCATATTTATCTCCCATTCTAATTTCTCCACTAACTCTTCTTCATCTCCATCTTCCCTTCTCTATTCTTATCTTCCATTCTAATTTCTCTACTAACTCTTCTCCATCTTCCATTCTCTATTCTTATCTTATTTTCTCCATCCATTCTTCTCCAACTTTTCTTCTTCATCTCCTCTTCTCCATCTTCCCTTCTCTATTCTAATTTATCCACTAACTCTTCTTTTTGTTATTTGTAAAATAATCCTTCAAGAGTTAAGTATTTGCACTCTAGTCCTTGAATTTTAAGTATTTACAATTTAGTCCCTGAAAAAATATATTTCTTTAAGTCCAAATCTCCTCACAATTTTTGACACACCAAAATTTACCACATGTCAAATTTAAGCTCATTTCTTGCCGTTGAAAATAATGCAGAATTTAATTAAAGCCCTTTTGCAAAATTAAGTCATTCTGGGTATAATTGGGCCAAGATGAAAATTTAAAATATTAGGAGACAATGTCACAACTCATAAAAGGTGAAAATTAAAAATAAGTTGACTCAAATTAAATTTTTTTAGGCCCGATTCAAGATTATACTCGTGAAGGAACACGTGATTCGAATTGGATTTTTCTGAATTTGCGATGGCCAATATGAAAATAGATTTAAAATAAAAATATTAACTATCTTTGTGTATTTGTTTTGGCCTCAAATGTTATTTTTCCAAAATTTTCAAGTATTTTTGTATTTTTTTTTAAAAAAATTAAAAATATATATAATATGAAATTTTATTTTTTGTTCAAAAATGGTTGCCTAGGCTTGGCCGAGGCTTCCAAAGTTGATTTTTCAATTTTCTCATTTTTTCTTCATTTTTTGTTTTATGAATTTTCGAAAATAAAAATACCGAAAAATACTGAAAATATGAAAAAATCGTTTTTTGGTCAAAATTGGTTCCCTAGGCTTGGGTAAGGTCCCCAAAGTTGATTTTTTAATTTTATGAATTTTTATGGATTTTTTATTACTTTAGCAATAGAAAAAAAATGATTAAAAATCAGGTGTCAACAGCTGCCCCTCTTTGAAAGGAAGCTCGGTAGAGGTTCATTTCAAAGACGAGATGACACCTGAATTCTAATCGACTCAATACAAGGAAATAAAAAGAGTCGTGACATGAATGTTCTACTGAAAATGAAATGAGAACCTAAGGATTCGTTATATAAAAAAAACTTTTAGGGTGGTTGAACTTGAACCCGTATGGTGGATCAACCCATGGTAGATTCCTAATAAAAGGATTCTACTGATTAAAAATTGAATTAAAATTTGACCCGTATGGTGGGTCATACCATTTGACCCGTATAGTGGGTCGTACCATGGTAGATTCCTAATAAAAGGATTCTACTGATTAAATTTTGATTGAGATTTGACCCGTATGGTAGGTCACCCCATGGAGATACCTGTAAGAAGGACTTGGTGCCTGTAGAAAGGACTTGGTGTCTGTAAAAAGGACTTGTGCCTGTAAGAAGGACTTGATTTGCCTGTAAGAAGGACTTACTTTGCCTGTAAGAAGGACTTTATGCCTGTAAGAAGGACTTGCGTTGCCTATAAGAAGGACTTTGTTTGCCTGTAAGAAGGACTTTGTTTACCTGTAAGAAGGACTTTGTTTGCCTGTAAGAAAGACTTTGTTTGCCTGTAAGAAAGACTTAATTTGCCTGTAAGAAGGACTTTATGCCTGTAAGAAGGACTTGATTTGCCTGTAAGAAGGACTTTATGCCTGTAAGAAGGACTTGATTTGCCTATAAGAAGGACTTGGTTTGCCTGTAAGAAGGACTTAGTTTGCCTGTAAGAAGGACTTAATTTGCCTATAAGAAGGACTTTGTGCCTGTAAGAAGGACTTGGTTTGCCTGTAAGAAGGACTTAGTTTGCCTGTAAGAAGGACTTGATTTGCCTGTAAGAAGGACTTTATGCCTGTAAGAAGGACTTGATTTGCCTGTAAGAAGGACTTTGTGCCTGTAAAAAGGACTTTGTACCTGTAAGAAGGACTTGATTTGCCTGTAAGAAGGACTTTTTGCCTGTAAGAAGGACTTTGTTTGCCTGTAAGAAGGACTTGATTTGCCTGTACGAAGGACTTTGTGCCTGTAAGAAGGACTTGGTTTGCCTGTAAGAAGGACTTAGTTTGCCAGTAAGAAGGACTTTATGCCTGTAAGAAGGACTTAGTTTGCCTGTAAGAAGGACTTTATGCCTGTAAGAAGGACTTGGTTTGCCTGTAAGAAGGACTTGGTTTGCTTGTAAGAAGGACTTAGTTTGCCTGTAAGAAGGGCTTGGTGTACCTCAAAGGGTGCCATTCTGAAATCTGGGGAGACCAGGAATCCTACGGAAGCTCAAACCCAAATTATATTCTCCTGTCGCTTTAGGAATAAACCAAAGAGGCAGAGATCAAAAGGTCTCGAACATTTCTGTCCTTAAGACAAATCATGCTTTATTGAAGAAGGTGGATACCTATATATACCGCAATGGATTCGAGTACCCCAACAACCGTCAGAATTCATTCTCTTGAAAGGTTCAGGTTGAAGATATACTTACCTGAGAATTTGGAAGAAATGCTTGGTGGCTTCTCGACAACCAGGCTTGTTCATTCAATAATCGCCGAATGAACTTCAATACTTTGGAAGGTAACTCGAACACCGGGAATATGTTGCCTGTCAGGCAATGTCAGAGGTAACATGTGCAAGCATTTTCATCAATGCGTTCATTGGTTCATACAAAATTGTTCAGCTAAGTTTGCCATGAATAAAAGCAGTCGGTGTAATAACTCATGATGCAATCGATCAACATATGGATCATGTATTGCATTACCACTTCTGTTTAAGGAGGTTCTTATAGTATGAACACCTCGAATGTAATCTGAATGGGGGACTTCATTCCGAAAGGGCTTTCTCTCACTCTGGAGAAAGGCTGTTTATCTGTAGATTAAAATGTTAGACTTTCCTCATCCTGTCATGCCCCATTCTGCACATTTGATGTCTCCTGTACAGTCTATGCTCTAAGTTGGAGTTGGTAAGTTAAACATACGGAGTAGTTATGCATAATTCATGAACTGTGTAAACACAATGTAGATGTGACAATTTTTTAGTATCATGTGTGTTTATATAATGTGCAAACATTGGCGGATTTGAATTGCCCCTAGTATGTGGGTGGATCGAACAAATTGGGAAGCCAATTCCTTATGTCGAGGAGCGGTTTGTCTCAAGTTTTGCCATTGCACGATGAGGCATATGGGTGAGGGAGCATTTTGGTTTGTTTAGTGACAGCAACCGCCATGGTTTAGCGGTTAAATGCCCCTGCAAAAAGCAAAGAAATTATTCTTGAAATCAAATGAGATAAGGAAGACATATTTGCTTTTTCGCTTCAGAGCTTGCGATCAACTTGCCCCATATTTCACCAGAATAGATCTTGTCAGGTGATCATAATTTTCTTTTGGATTTGTCTCCTTCAACATGTTAAATGTTAGTATAAGAAAAGGAGACATGTCAGTCAGTATTAAAAGGGATAAATTGGAAACAATACTGATTTACCTTTCGTCTTGAATGCCTTGCACGAGTCTCTTACCAATTTAGCTGGATTGAATTTTCCTCGACTTTTGTTAGGCACCTCACAATTATGGCAAGACTATAGTAAAATACTGAATTTGATATTACTCGTCGAGTATTCCTGTTTTTTGGTAAGGTCGTCAAGTATTCTGTCATCCCCCATACCATTTGGTCCATTGGACCGTAGGTGTCCATGGGGCTATCCTTTTAAAGGTTAATCTTTAGGGATAAAGCAGCCCTGTTGTATCACCTTGGGCCATGTTACGGTATTTCTCGAGGTAATTTGCAATCCCTGTTAAGAATGGAATAAAACAATTCAGGACTTGCGATGATTATGAGCAAATTAGAACGATACAGAATTACCCATGTCTGAGATTGTTCGCGTCTTTCGCTTGTACTTTCCTCTGTCCGAAGCTGTCCATCCCGTGGTAATGCCCATGAGTTGATTTGCCCCCAAATTTGTTCAACTTTTATTCGGATATGATTGCGTTCTCGGGTCGATTTGCAATTTCCTGAGAATAGAAGGGATTAAATTTAAAACCTAAGTAATTCGAGGGTAACTTGAAACGACACGGATTTACCCTTCAGATTTACGCGGATTTCTTCTCGATATTAATTTTTTCGAGTTTGGTGCGGTTAACGGCTCCGAGCATTTAATAGGGGGAAAGGGAAATGATTACTTCTAGCTTGTGCATTAATTTTGGACATCGATAAAAGGCGAGAACGTGCGATGAAACCAAGTAGATGTATTCGTCCAGGCTTGATCTTCTTCCCTTTGCAAGCTCTTAAGTGATCAGCTAGTGTTGTTCCGGATCAGGTACGCGTCGGCCGTGTTGCAGGTCCCGTGATCACTAGTTTTGAAATACAAGATCCATATGCACATTAAAGCCCTGGTGCTTCATCGGCATCAAACTGCCTAATCATGGCGGCGAGTTCGTCGTCAATGCCACTTGCCTGGTGATGATACCTCCCCTCCTCCTCAGAAGGCATCCATGCTGGTCCCATAGTCTCGGTCTTTTCGTACCTTGCTCCAACAGAACTTGATCCTGCTATGAACTGATCTAACTCACCTCTTAAACATGCGTTTTCGATCCTCAGATAATGCATTTCATCGAGGGTGAGGAGAGTATTGCAGTTGGGGCAGGTGGCGGAGTCAAAAGCCTCTTTATATATCTTGTTCTCCGTTCGGAGGTTTTCATTTTCAACTCTTAGAAACTCGGCTTCGTTGTGCTTATGACGAGTCTTCATTCGGGTTCGTCTATTTTGAAACCAGAACTTGATTTGCGCAGGTTCAAGTCCTAGCTCTTGACTCAGTTCCATTTTCTGTTTGCCGTCTGGCATAGGGCACGTTCTGAAGAAATCTTCAAGCTTTCGTACTTGCTCCTCAGTATGGCGACGGTAACGCTTCTTTTGACCCTTACCGTTGTTGTCCTTGTCCTTACCGGGCTCTTGGACGTCGTCGGTGGAAGGGCCGGGCTCCATAGGCTCGATCCCAAACATGGCTTCAAACTCTTCCTCTCCCATATTCAGCAAGTAACGATAACTTTCAAGTGTGTTGGGTTGAGACATCTTCGATTTGGTTAACGATTTCTCAAAGTTTGATATCTCTTCTTGTATTTTCACTCTCTGGATTTTTTCTGGGAGACTGCGTATGCTTTAAGAGTCTCTCTTTCGAGCACGAATGAGAATTATCAAGAAGATGTCTCCTTTAAAATTAGACGTGGGTTTAGCAACTGTATTGCCTCTCTCGAGTGTTCTGGCTTTCTTGATTTTTTTTCATCGTATCTCTCGCCCAGCTCCTCTCCTTCCATCTTTCCGTGGAAGAGGGCCCCTTGTTGTTGTCTCCACCGTCAATTTGCTGGCGAGTTCTTCAATAAAGACGAGTCGTATCTCTTTTCTGCCGAAAATGTCTTTGTCTCCCACTCAGCTTATTTTTTATCCTTTCTTTTTCAAAGTAGTGGCGTCCCGTCCAGCTTTTCCGTAGAGACGTCGGATTTGCTTGGCTCGAGATTGGAGACGAGTAGTGGAGGTGATACTGATATGGAATGGTAGACAGGAAAATCTGGCCAGTAGAGACTTCCCCTGCAAAAATGAAAGAGAATGCGGCAGTATATGTTCTTCATATTCTAGAAAAATTGGAACGATATTGTTTTACCCTTGTGTGTACTTCCATTGAATTTGAATTGAGGAAGTTCCTTCATTTGGACTGGATTGAATTGTATGTCCCGAGTTGCCCTTCACTTTGAGCTTGCCACATAAGTGCTTTGCTTAGTTGGGCCTTATTTTCTTTCGGGTTGCCTTGGACCATCATCATTTTCTATGCCATCGGGTCCGTGGACCGGAGGGCTCCTTTAATTTGAATGTTACCTTCAAGGCAAATGAGTCCTATCGCGTTCCATTGGGTCATCTCATTTTGCGACACTCTTGAGGCACTTTGCAATCCCCTGGGTGAGAATGGAACAAATCCAATTTAGCATTTTGCAACGATTGAGGGTAAATTGGAACGACACACAATTACCCGTCTTCGAGCTCGCCTGGGCTTTTCACTTGAAATTTCCCTACGTGAGGCCCTTCAACATTTCTCATTATGGCAGTCAGCGACGTTGCCACAAATTGATCTGCCCTAAATCTAGCATAAAAAGGGATTCACGCATTCGATGGGATAAAAACAAATTTCCCCCTTGTCTCTGAATTAAATCTAGACACCTAGAAAGCTGGAAAATATTATACGCAGGGGAATTAAGCATGAAATGAAAGGTGCACTTATTTAAGGTCAGTTCTGCCTCTCCTATGGCTCTTCGATAATCAGCTAGTCTCATGTTGGTTCGGGTGTGGATGACCGATGTTTGAGAGTCCCTACTCACTGGCTCCTGATCGCGGCTTAGGACGTCTGTCAACCCTAAACTGGTTGACCAGGGCAGTAAGCTCATCATCTGCGTAATCTCTTGAACCTTCCAGCAACTGATGCTCGAATTGGGCATTGTTGTTGGCAAATGCTGGCGGTAGATTTCTCATTCTGTCCTCGCCATGAGCAATTTGACTTCTCGTGCTAGAGCCTTCATCATTACTCGAGAAAGTGTGGGGATCACCAACTATCCTGCTGCCAAAAACTCCTTCCTTTCGAGGATTAGAGAAGTTGAAGTGCTCAGGATAACTTCTTGTCTGATTCTCTGGCTGCGCAAGCGCGCTGATCATGGGATGAATTCTAGCCACAGGTTGGTGCTCAAACCAAGGAATCTGAATACACTGCTCCTGCGGTCTATACTCTTGAAGAGCATTAGGGTGATTCTGGGGGATACTTTGATTAACGCCTGGGGGATTGATGGCACGGCTACTAGCTTGGTTGATGATGGGAAGTGGCTCGCCCCATGCTAACCTGGGGAACTTATGGTAGCGAGGAGACTCGACGTTCAGGCTTGGATCAGTCCCGCCTTGGTTTCTTGATTCTGAGCTGCATTGTGTTCTCTCACCCTTTTTCTGTACTTCTGAAGATGACTTGAAACATTTGCTTTAGTGAGTCCCTCTACCTTCATAATTTCCAGTATATGTTGCGGCCGTGCCGAATCGATTCCTAGCTGCTGAACTGCATTAACAAACATACGATGCAGCTCGGGAGACCAACTCATCTTCTTTCTCCAGTTGCTTGGAACAAAATTGAAGGCTTGATGCTTGTTCTCATGGTCGTGCAATTGCTTCCTTACCACGTGCTGCCATATGTTTTGAAGCATCTGAACTCTAACTGGTTTCGTTACGACGTCTTGGGCCCCATTTAAGACATCCTTCATTATGGCTTGCTGATCATCGCTTGCCGATATTACAAGGACTGGCATGTTTAATTTAGAATTGATGACTTCCAAGAGAGTGAAAACATCCATGTCAATCCCTACCATAGCGGTGAGGACGATATCAAACGGGTCACTACTCCTCCTTAATATCTCTAAGGCCTCTGTCGCCTTTGCTTGAGTTACAACCTTATACCGGCATTTTCTTAATACGGTAACAAGGATTGACAGAGAGACTGGATTACCGTCAATGGCCATGACCAGTAGACCCTCAGGGTAAGGAACTTCATCAGCTTTGACCAGGGTTGAACATGCGCCCGTTTCCCTAATGCTCGACATATTTCTGGATCTAGGACTGCCGACTCGAGACCGCCTCAGGATGTCTTCTTGGACTTGAGGGATCACGGGATCGTTAATGGCTTCTCGTAACAGGCTTTGAAAGCCGATGCTTTGATGGTGAATGTTTTGAATTCCTCTCCCACGAGGACTCCTTCCTCTCTATCTTTCTCCTGCGAGTTCTTACGAATGAACTCTCACTATCAAATGGGGACAAGTTCTCTCTCTGGCAATAGAAACGACTTTCTTCTTCACGGGCAGTGCTATTAGATTTTTCGAGGGAGAAAATCTGATATTCAGCTTTTGATCAAAGGGGAAATCCTTGTTTCTCGCTGAGTTTGTCTTTTTTTTTTCTTTTCGTGATAGATGGCCCCTGTCAAGATCTCCACCGTCGATTTACTGGCGGGTCCTCCAATGAAGACAAGTCGTATCTCCTTTTCGCTAACGTTTGCCGTGTCTTCCACTCAGCTCATCTTTCCGTCTTCTTTTTTCAAAGTGGCGGTGTCTCGTCAAACTTTCTGCGGAGATTTCGGACTCGCTTAGCTCGCAGTCGCCATCTGATGGGAATTCGAGCCAACGAGGGTGGTGCCAATAGAGAATGGTAGATAATAGAAATCTTGACTGGTTGATACCGTCACTATAAAATCAATATTTACTTCAAAGCAGATTACCATCTTCGCATTCCGCTCATCTGCCTCACCTCTCTCCCCCTTTCTTTCGTATTCTGCTTTCAAAAATGGCCAATTCTCCTAACCATACCTTATCCGCCGAAGTCCTAGCTGGGTGGGAGAGACTCTACAATCTTCTTGGTAGAGGTTACGCTCATATAGCCAAAAACTCTACCATTGAGGCTGAAATCCTCGATTTATTTAGGACCGTGGACGCTGCTTCTGTTGACGGTACCCAACTAGGGAAGGAGTACCGGAACTTCTCGACCCTCTTCATCAATTTTCTGGCTGCCTATAACCGTGCTTATGAGACGGTCCTTGTGACCGCCGTCATGAAAGCCCGTTACCGAGACCGGCAAGAGCGTCTGGCAACAGTTACGTTTGTGGCTGATAATCACAAAAAGGCCCTCAAGTTTGCCAACGATCAGCTTTCGTGGCTGGTTCGTGAGAGGGGAAAGTTGGTGGACCGTCTGGCCTTGGTCCGAACTTACGCCGAACAGGAGCCAGGCAATATTGTGATGAGGTGCAAATGTGGTTGGCTGCAGGAGAGACTTGATGACATTACGGCAGACATTGCTTTTGAGAGGGCAGCA
The DNA here is from genome assembly GCA_016432845.1 of Psidium guajava. Classification (NCBI taxonomy): domain Eukaryota; kingdom Viridiplantae; phylum Streptophyta; class Magnoliopsida; order Myrtales; family Myrtaceae; genus Psidium; species Psidium guajava. The sequence continues at coordinate 21,835,699 of CM028233.1, read as the reverse complement.
ATTCCGGACCTGGAGTTGCCGTTGAGCATTACGAGGCCACTATGGCCCAGGTTAAAGAGAAGTGCGATCGCCTCTTCTTTAGGCTTGCAGAGCTTGATCCCGAGAGTGCCCGGTGCATCCAAAGCATCAACTGTTTGGAGAGTCAGTTGAACTCTTTCGTAATGGTTATCAGGGCCCAGTTTGGCTTTACCTTTCCTCCCCAGTGAGTTGTTGTAATACTCTTTGATGAATGGAATGAAAGAAAAGCTTCACGTGTTTTGTTTTGTTTTTTTTTTTAATTTTCCTGCTATCGTTTCTTCCGCATAGCATAACAGAACGATTTGAGGTACCGAAGATGTCGAGGCTTAATGTTCTTCTTGATGTTCTTGTTTAATTGCTCCAGACAATGATATCGAGAACATTGATGATGGGTTCGACGGTGGCCCCCACTATCCATCTTGAGATCACGAACAATAACGCTATGACAACTCGATCAGTGCGCTCGTAGTAAATCCGGCTACCTGTTGTGTGCCCACTTTTATCCATATTTTGTTTCTTTCGGCGTTTACTTGCTCGTGTCGGTCGCCTGTAGCGTCGGGAGAAATTCCTGTGGGCTACGTTCATTAATAGAACCTCGGTCCTCTGAAGCCCTCCGCGTGTTTCGGATAAGAGGAAATTTTAAGACCGGTCTCTAGTTGATTTAATTTGGTTAAGGTACTTGTTTCATGGGTCCTGATTATATAATCCTTATTGTCTTTCAAAAGACGTGGGATCCTCTGCAATACATTAAATATGCCCTAGTGTTTAATTGATGTAAATCCACTGTCATATCGGAATATACGGCCCGTACGTGTTCATTAACTGACACATGTCTGAGTCCGAAAGGATTGACCTCCTCACTTGCCCCCAGGATTAAGAAATCAGCAATTTCCTGTCTTTTCGTACTTCTAAAAATAATTCGTGGTGTGCATTATTGAACCAAACTTTACCCCCGCCTGGGATACCTGGGATTTCCTATAAAAGTAAAGGATATAATTAGTACATGACGCAAGAAAAGTCGGCCCATGATTCCTACATTAGTCTAATTTTATTCTTCCATTTTGTTGAGAAATCAAATGAAATTTTCTTAGGAAGTTACATGTGGATTTTTCAAAAACTAATTTTCTTGAGATTTTCATAACTTGGAAAATGTGATAAAATCTCTTGATCAAATTTTCTGAAGGAATTTTCTATCAAAATAAATTTTCAGAGGTATATTTATTAGGAAAATTTTATTTTTATTAGAGCAGGAAAGACATAACAAAAATCCTTTATTAGTCAATAAAATTCCCCCGAGACATTAGTCTAATTTTATTTAGATACAATTTTCTTAGAAAAATGTGAGCGAACTTCTCGAAAAGAATTTTTGTTGCAAGTTTTTATAATTTGAAAGAATGTGATAAAATCACTTGATGTTTACCAAAGTTTTTTTTGTGAAGGAATTTTTCTTTTTATCGAAATAAATTTTCAGAGAAAAATTTTAAAAAGAAATGAGGGACAAATTTAATTTTTATTTTCTTTTAAAAGAATGATCGTAATATCAAGCTCAAAAACAGACTAACACCTAGCATGGACCGACCGAAAATATATACAAGATAAAATTAGAGAACTTACTTTTACCTTGGAGAAATGCAAATCACATAGTCATGCGCATGACTCAAGTGAGGAGTGGACTCTAGAAAATAAAAGAAGGAGAGACAGGGTATGGACCTAAAAAGGCTCCCACTATCTGAATTGACAAACTTACCCTCCGCGCAATCAAATCACAATGGGAAGAATTGTCAATTCAGATAATGAGCGGAATAAAATATGGTCAACCCGAGCGCAATCGACGCAAGAGCTTTGCATATTCGATCCCTATCTATGGTTTTCTTGGAAGAATTTCGCGACTTGGGTTTAGACGCTTGTGTGTGCAGGTGTCGTGATCCTCAGAGTATGCAAGACATGCACAACAATTGATATCAAAACAGCGCTTCTAAAAATGTGCGAAATTAAACAAATAAACCCAACACCGAGCCTGCAAAACAAAGGAGTTAGCCAAACACTCCGCCCCTTATAACTCCCATCCTGCAAAAACATATAACACCTATAGAATGAGTCCCAAACAATATCGCCAGAAGCGAGATATGCATGAAATTTTCATTGGCCTAAGTCCACTAAGACTTTTAAAATTTCGAAAAAATTTAAGTATTCCAATTGGTATCTTTTTTCGAAAATTTAAAAATCTCTGTCCCCAGCGGAGTCGCCAGTCTGTCGCGACCCTATAAATTTTTTTTATTATTTATAGGAGTTAACGGATTATTAGGTTAATTAGATTTGACTAACCTAACGCGGACCCTCCCAAGCCCTACCGAATCGCAACTTTGGTTTTTGTTTAAATGATTTTAAAATTTGGAGTCGCCACTAATCGTTTTTGGTAGGTCGATTAGAAACCTAAATAAATTAGCGGGAGAACTAATTTATTCCTGCGAACCAGAGATTATGAGCTCGGGGACTTGGTTACACTAGTTAATTAAAACTAATGCCCTTTCGGTACCTTAATTTCATGGATATCCTAATTCGGCAACTCAGGCTTGGTTTATTCCTAAGGCTCTAGTAGGGTATTCTCTTTTGTGTTTTCACTTTTTAAATAGGATGCATGGATGGTATATATTTTTATTTGTTATATTTTTTTAAGTGTTAAAGATTCCCTGAAGCCGAAAGAGGGAGTGCGTTAACGACTTCTGTGCAGTATTACGACCTACTCATTTTTTGGGTCTGATGATTCAAAAACTAAATTATAGGAAGTATATGACAATGAATAAACACCTCCAATGGGAGGCCTAGCATTGGCTTGGCTCTTCCCTTTGGGATTTAATGTATAGGTATTTAAGTTGCAGGTATTTAAACTACTGTAAGTAAAAACCTCAAATGGGAGGCTAAGCATTGGCTTGGCTCTTCCCTTTGGGATTTTAGGCACAGGTATTTAAGTTGCAGGTATTTAACTACTGTAAGTAAAAACCTCCAATGGGAGGCTAAGCATTGGCTTGGCTCTTCCCCTTGGGATTTAAGGTGCAGGTATTTAAGTTGCAGGTATTTAAATACTGTAAGTAAAAACCTCCAATGGGAGGCTAAGCATTAGCTTGGCTCTTCCCTTTGGGATTTAAAGTACAGATATTTAAGTTGCAGGTATTTAACTACTGTAAGTAAAAACCTCCAATGGGAGGCTAAGCATTGGCTTGGCTCTTCCCTTTGGGATTTAAGGTGCAGGTATTTAAGTTGCAGGTATTTAAATACTGTAAGTAAAAACCTCCAATGGGAGGCTAAGCATTAGCTTGGCTCTTCCCTTTGGGATTTAAAGTACAGATATTTAAGTTGCAGGTATTTAACTACTGTAAGTAAAAACCTCCAATGGGAGGCTAAGCATTGGCTTGGCTCTTCCCTTTGGGATTTAAGGTACAGATATTTAAGTTGCAGGTATTTAACTACTGTAAGTAAAAACCTCCAATGGGAGGCTAAGCATTGGCTTGGCTCTTCCCTTTGGGATTTAAGGTACAGGTATTTAAGTTGCAGGTATTTAACTACTGTAAGTAAAAACCTCCAGTGGGAGGCTAAGCATTGGCTTGGCTCTTCCCTTTGGGATTTATGGTGCAGATATTTGAATTGCGGATGGATTTTCTCCTCTCCATTCTAGGATATGAATTCTTTAAAATGAAATACAACGAATTGATTCAACAATTCAAAATTTGTGCGCGCTTGAGGATTCCTCCAAGCCGATTTTGTGCTTCCATAGGGTTGACCATTGATATAGAGCTGCGGCTTCCTGACATAAAATAGAGTGAAGTGTCAGTATACAAAATATGTGCTAATCTGCACCTAAAACCAGAAGAGTGGAAAGATTACTTATCTCCCATTTTCTGGGAGGGATTTCTATAATTGATTTTCGCTCTCTATGTTCCCAATATAGAGAGTTTCTTTTGAATTTAGAGGGACTTTTAATCACAGATCAACTGAGAAATCGGTGGACAGCTTAGGAGCTTGTCTGGGCCGATTTTTGCACCTCCATAGAATTTGTCGTCGGTATGAAATTGTCCTTTACCTGAAACAAAAATAAAAGGAAATGGGAGAAGAAATCTGCGCTTATTTACATCTAAAATTAGGAAAATGACGAAGGTCACTTATCTTCGTGGTGATGACCATTGATCGACACATTGGAATATCAGTGTGATGAGTTGAGCGTTTAGAACACGTTCTCAATCAAAGTAGATAGGTAACGAAGCTCGGCAAATAATAAAAATAAAATAAAATAAAACGAACATTGAGAATTAAACTCTAATCGCTCTAATTATTCATCTATCGAGACATGTAATATGAAACAAATTACTCAGGAATTTACATCGAACTAAAATGAGTCATATGAATTGAACATGAGAAAAAAAAATTCATACTCAAGCACATATAAGTTTTACTTAGAAAGCTAAAACCAAGCAAGATAAATGTTAATTTCAAATTGATGGCGTCACTTGAAGGAGTTGACCATCGATCCACTCAAAAGAGAAATGTAAATCTATTGATGATATCTTTATGAAGTTACGATGTTAAACCAACATCAAATTAACCAAAATGAAGAGCAATCAGGGAATTATTTAATTGGGCAATCGAGCAAAAAAAAAAAAAAAAACGCAGCATGGGAGGAGAACTTCACCTGAGCTAACGTGGCAAGTATAATATATATATTAATTACCTGTCACAACAAATTAACAATACGCACCAAAGCTTCATGCAGCAATCAACTTCGACTTCAATTTTATATCATCTCCTTAGTTATGTATGACCAAACACACGACGAAGTAGTTTTGCCATTTAGAACTTAATAGTTTAATCTAACTATTCGTTGTAAGAGAAAATATAATCTTACGTATCAACTTTAAGCTCTAACTTTAATAAGATCTACGATCACGCGTAAAGCAGAAAAGAACCAACATCACCGATGAATAGCCCATAACGCTAATGGAGCGAAACCTGATGTGGACTTTCTGACTGCTATCTTCCATTGCATAAGACCGCGGGAAGCTGCAGACTTGCCCCACGTACGCTGTCGAAGAATCGAGAGGTGCCGTTCAAGGGTGGGAGTCTGACATTTGCGAAACTCGGGTGCGCTGGGTTGATCCCAGTGTCAACGAAACCTGGGACGACGCTAAAACATGCATCTCTCGGCCCAGTCCAGCACCTCCAAGCTCTCTAGCCTCGTTCGACTCCATTGAATGCGTCCTTAGGAACTTCCAGTTGTTGCACCTCAATGGTCAGCTTGCCACAATTTTCATCCTTTGCTGAGAACAGAATTCGCCACATCCTCCTCTACAATATGAATCTTGCTTCCCACTGTTAGGTAATGGTCCGTCAATGTAGATGCAAGTCTTTAAGGTAAGGCATTGGGCGACACGAAGTCGGGATAGGGCTTTGGTTCTCCAGCGAGGATCCTCAACTTCTGAAGCTCCTCATGGAGCTCGATGTCGGCGTCGGCTCAAAGTTCAAGCTGCTTGGGCTACTTGAAGCAAGTTTCGGTATTTTTCTTGAAGTCACCCTCTAAGACGAGGATCAGCTTCTTCAAGGTTTTGAAGTCGAGGACCTCCGTGATACCCTGGGGTCTCTCCGCGGCCTCCGAAGACATCAATCCCCCCGGAGGAGAAGAAAAACCCCCCCTCTTTTTTATCCTTCAATGGAGTCGTCCCTCCTCTCCAGATTTTTCTTTTTTTTTCTTTTATTCCTTTCTCCTCACTTTTCTTCACATGCAGACCCCTTTTCTTTAGTCCAAGTTTTTTTCATCAGGTGACCATTCGATGCCTTTTTTGAAAGTTGTTTGGCTTCTGGTCATTTTTTATTATCATTAAGTTCCCACCGAGCGGTCTCTTGACCTTTCAATCTTGCCGACACCTCCATCTGTATTTTTGTTATCTAAGTTAAAAGATTGCGCGATCACTTTATACCATACAGTTAGGTACATCCGCAGATCCCCTGATTCAATTCCTCTATGGAACCAGGAATATCACTTCCTTTTCGCATTCTGCAGATTAGGCTGTGCCTCTGAATTCCTCCTTATATGAATTCAAGACCATTCTAAGATCAGATCTCTCTCTTTCTACCGAAGCTTGCATGCCTCTGCAGTTTCGCAAAAGGACCAGAAATCTAACTACAGAAGGCTGGTCTCAGTTGCCTCTGCAGTAGGTTCCGTGAGAGCTGATCCCTATTATCTCTACTTGCCAGTTAACTGGTTCCCAGGAAGATCCTGGCTTATGATGAACTGAGGCCAATTCACATCAAGAAACAGCAAGCTCGATATTTCTGTCTTACTTTTAACACCTAGGATCCATCGGTGGGCGTCAGGTGTTGCTTCATTCTTCTCCATCGGTTGCGCACTTGTATTTTTTCAATAGCATAGAACTTGATTCCATTCGAAGATGGGTACATCCGAAGAGAAGAAGGACTCTGTTGTGCCTCCTTTGACTCAGGTCTTCCACCCAACTAACGATCAAACATGAAACCTTTTCCACACATCCAACGGTCAAGCATCTGCTGTTCTCGTCCTCATAATGTACATGTTTTATCGCCACTTTCAGCGCCTTCTCTCTCATCATGGAAGGTGATTGGTGCTTCAATGCTAGCTCGTGGTGAAGGAATCCCTATAGTATATCTTGTACTGGAGGATGAGGGTATTATAAATCCTCCTTTGCGACAGTATCCCTTGCCATGTTCTAATTTATTTCATTATAAGGCTCAGTGTAGTGCTCTTGTTCCGACGGAATCTGGGACTTAGCAACTAGATTCTTTAAGGCATCTACTACCATGTCAACACTTGATCCTTATATAAGGAATCACGAAGCAGAATCTTGGGACCATAATCATCGAGGGCACATATATTCCAGTCACTTGATGAAGCCTTACCTAAAAAAAAAACGACCGAGGGAAAGATCCACGGTTTCTTGAGGCTTCAAAGACTTGATTAGTCTCCAGAAGAATGCACGAACTTCGAAGGCTCGAAATGATCTCCCCATTACGAATTTCGGATTGGGTCTTCGTTATTTCGGGAATCAAGAAATCAGGAATGACTCCTTTAAGTAGTTGTAGACACTAACGATCAAGTTGTCATTAGTCGCCGCATCAATTTGAAATCCAGGAAACTGCCCATTAATCAAAATGCCCCACTGCTTAACATCAAGAAGGTAAATGTCACCATAAGCGACCTTCCACATCAGGAACCTAGCGATGTGAAAGGGTGTTGAGTTGACTTGCCAATGCGTTCACATGAGTACGTGGAATTCCTTTCTTTCTTTATTCTTCTTCTTTGTCTTTTTTTTTTTCTGTTCTCTCTTCTCTATCTCACATTCTAATCTCTTCACTAACTCTTCTTCATCTTCATCTTCCCTTCTCCATATTTATCTCCCATTCTAATTTCTCCACTAACTCTTCTTCATCTCCATCTTCCCTTCTCTATTCTTATCTTCCATTCTAATTTCTCTACTAACTCTTCTCCATCTTCCATTCTCTATTCTTATCTTATTTTCTCCATCCATTCTTCTCCAACTTTTCTTCTTCATCTCCTCTTCTCCATCTTCCCTTCTCTATTCTAATTTATCCACTAACTCTTCTTTTTGTTATTTGTAAAATAATCCTTCAAGAGTTAAGTATTTGCACTCTAGTCCTTGAATTTTAAGTATTTACAATTTAGTCCCTGAAAAAATATATTTCTTTAAGTCCAAATCTCCTCACAATTTTTGACACACCAAAATTTACCACATGTCAAATTTAAGCTCATTTCTTGCCGTTGAAAATAATGCAGAATTTAATTAAAGCCCTTTTGCAAAATTAAGTCATTCTGGGTATAATTGGGCCAAGATGAAAATTTAAAATATTAGGAGACAATGTCACAACTCATAAAAGGTGAAAATTAAAAATAAGTTGACTCAAATTAAATTTTTTTAGGCCCGATTCAAGATTATACTCGTGAAGGAACACGTGATTCGAATTGGATTTTTCTGAATTTGCGATGGCCAATATGAAAATAGATTTAAAATAAAAATATTAACTATCTTTGTGTATTTGTTTTGGCCTCAAATGTTATTTTTCCAAAATTTTCAAGTATTTTTGTATTTTTTTTTAAAAAAATTAAAAATATATATAATATGAAATTTTATTTTTTGTTCAAAAATGGTTGCCTAGGCTTGGCCGAGGCTTCCAAAGTTGATTTTTCAATTTTCTCATTTTTTCTTCATTTTTTGTTTTATGAATTTTCGAAAATAAAAATACCGAAAAATACTGAAAATATGAAAAAATCGTTTTTTGGTCAAAATTGGTTCCCTAGGCTTGGGTAAGGTCCCCAAAGTTGATTTTTCAATTTTATGAATTTTTATGGATTTTTTATTACTTTAGCAATAGAAAAAAAATGATTAAAAATCAGGTGTCAACAAGGGCCAGTCATGAATTAAATGGTGTCTATTGGGGGCTATTAATATTGATTGGGCACGTTGACGAGCCACGTTGAACATTAAAATATTGCCATGTCGGATCTATGCCATCTTAAATCGGAATTAGCACTTAAGTGATCATTTTTTTTAAAAGCAGGAATTTATTAATTCGATGAAAATTTTGGCATCAAATAATATGAAAGTAGTAAAAGCTATATACATTAGCGCCGATTATATAACGTAGGATGGCTGATGTCTATATCATTGATATTCAACCAAAATAGGTTTGATGGGATCAAGTGGTAAAACGTGAGAAGATTTATGACTCAATTGAAAAGTTTATGATCGAATTGACAAAAATACAATACGATTCATGACTTTTTAAATAATTTTCTCGACAAAAGCATGCTGCAATCTAGTGAATGAGCTGAATGCTATGCGCAATTGAACTTAGAGGTCACTTGTCTTGTGAATCGATCTGTGTGGATCGAGCCGAACAGTTCTTGATTGTGTGCTAAAGCCGGAGATGTCGTCAAATGTGCTCTCAATCAATAGGATAAGGTGTAGATACATGAACGTGTATGACCTCTATCGTCCTCCCACACGGTTTCTCCGTCGTAATTCACGTACGTGCATTCACTAAGCCAGCGGCCGTAAACAAGACAAAAAAAAATCGACATCGCAGGGAACTGGCAAATTCGTGGGCAAGCTCGCTACGCTACTCCTACCCCTCACATTCTCCCAGTTCTTTCTCTTGTTGGAGGGTCTCGATCGGACACGTCAAAACCGGCTACCCCGTCGCGACTCGCGGCTTGACGGTCCGTGGCGCTCTGTCCCCCACGTGGCGCACGTGCTCTGGCATCGATCTCTCCAACACAGCACGTCGCCAACACGTCACCAACTCCTGCGCATACATTGGTCCCACCCAACATGCCCTCCACAAAAAAAAAAAATCTATCAAAAAAATAATTTGGATTAAATTTATCAAATGGGTACCAATTTGAAGTTTTTCGTGATAAAAAAAATAGTTTGAGATAAATTTGTTTCAGGCGTACCAGTTTGGAATTTTTTGTGGTATTAATCCAAATTTATAAATTATCTTTCTGTTCCACGTGGCATTTTAAAGCCGCCGAAAATCCACTTGCGTGCAGTCAAACCCCACTATATTCCGCCAACCAAATCCAACCAAAAATCGTCATCCGTTACGTCAGACCTCCTCGAAGTGCTTCCTCGGTGTCTCGCACCCTTTGTCTAAACTTTGGACTATTGCCTTGTCCACTCATTCAATGGAATCAATCTCCCAACTCCTAAAGACCTAAGCGAGGTTCACATTAAATTCTAAAGTACAAATTGAAAATATATTGTCTAGAATGTTGTTTTGCTTTTTGTTTGGGTCGTATCATCTGCTGCTCAACTCGATAGACCGGAAGCTCGCGGACCCGAGATTCTTGTACGGGCCAGAGGCCAACCCGTTTTCGTCAGCCAAATGCCCCTTCAACCCTCTCCTCCTCCTCCACACCCGATAACCCACCAACCCGAACCCGCCCGCTACCGCGATCCCTACCAGGACCCACGCCAGGACTCCGAGACCAAACCCAGCTTCGTAGCCCCTGCCCTTGCCCTCCCCGCCCCGCGCGGGCTTCACCTTGAAGTACCCGATCTTGGTCTTGTCCGCGACCTCGACCAGCGTCTGGATCGGGTAATCTATGGTATAACAAAACTGCGTCGTGTTGCTGTACACGGCGCCCCAACAGCTGCAGTTGCGCTCGCACACGCCCTCGCACTCGTCTAAGGACGGGGCCGACACGTACCCCATCAGCTCCTTGAACGGCAACTCCACGCCGTTACGCCTCAGCACCGAGAAGCCGCCACTTCTCGACCCCCCTCCTCCGCAGAAGTCGCTCGAACCCGGCGCGGAGCACGAACCGGGACGCGCCTCGGTCCGGTTGTCCAAGCAAGCGCAGGTGCTATCCGCCGAGCACAGGCCGTACGGGCCGCAGGGGCTCGGCAGCTCGCAGAAACCCGGGATGGCCCTGTAGTTCATGGCCCAGATGGACCCTGTCCAGTAGTAGCCCTTGAGGTTCCCGTCCGATTCCAGCCGGAGCAAGAGGAAGGAGTCGATCGGCTTCTGGAAGCTGTTGAAGGCCTCGACGTCGACCGGGACGCTGCTATTCTGGTACATGGCCACGAACCCGTCCGGGTCGACCCGGGCATAGACTGCGCCGGCCCCGTCGATCACCTGCGCTTTCGCCTCTAGCGCCCCGTGCTTCCAATACATGTGGTCCGCATCTCCGCCGAACTTCGCGTAGAGGCCAAAGAAGTCGCTTCCCATGCGCATCGAGTAGAGCCCATTCGACGACGCCAGCGACATGGCGGCCGTGAAATTCTGATTCTCCACGAGGGTGTCCGCCGGGAAGTCGAAACTCTGCCATAAAACGACCGTGGTCCCGCCGTCGCCGTCACTCTGCTTCTGGACCTGAAGATTCGAGCTGTTCAGGAGCACGACCCGGTCTCCGTCGGTCCCCGTTGACCAAAACGCCCCCGACGAGGGGTCCGAGATGACGAGGCTGCCGTTGAAGGAGACCCGGGTGCTGCGGTCCGACCACCGGGTGGGCCGGGCCGGGTCGGCGACCCAGAGGGGCTGCGAGGAGCGCACGTGGACGACGGCGAGGGCGAGCCTCGTGCCGTTGACTCGGAGGAAGCTCAGCGAGAAGTTGCCGGTGGGGTCGGTGAGCAAGGGCTGGAAAGCGGAGGCGGAAGGCCTCGAGGCGGCTTCGAAGCCCCGGAGGAGCTCCTGCGAGCCGACTCGGAGAAAGCAGAGCGTCGCGAGGATCAAGACCCGAGCGATTGCATCGAGAAGAGGCGGTCTGATCTTCATGCTTCGAGATTCAGAGACTTTTGCATGAAGCCATTCACGGGCACAGGCCCAAAATGCCACCGATTACTCTATTTGTACAGAAAAACTTTTCCTTTTTTCGTCGATAGAAAATGTTTTTGCGGAGTATTATTCGAGGGACGAACTGGGGACACGAGACAGACAAATTTTGTGCAGTTGAGAAGATCGAGAAAGTCGAGGTGTAGTTTAGTATGTCGCCAGTTCCTGTAAGAATACGGCGTCCATCCACCGAAAGTAAATGAGTGGATTCAGATTTCAGACATTACTAGTCTGACGGGGACGTAGGATGGTACAACTTGCGCAGCGGCAGCTGGATTTAACTTTTATTAAGCTAATCATACTTTCAAATCAAGATTGGTTTATTTCCACTAGATGCATATGTCAGCGCTGCTCGTTCTGTCCACTTATCATGAAAACTATTTTCATTTTTCACGTACTGTCCTTACGATATGTTTTCTTCAGTCGCATATGTAGTCGGGACCATCGTGGAGATAATACTCCGACATTTGGAAGATCAAACTTTTGTAGGTCAAACAATTAAGAAAAGAACGATATGGCAAGTTGCATCAGCTTCTTGATATAAGAATCACTACTTGACCTAAAGATTTGGGTTATCATGTAGTATACATATTAGTCAATTTGTTTTCCTGTATCTTGAGGATGAAGTTTTTGACTCTCTCGAATTTAAGTAGTCGTGCTTGGATGGAACACAAAGAACCAGCCTTTGAGTAGAGCACCAAACCATGAAATTCTCACTAGGTTCCACACTCTTGCTTGGGAGTACGTTTGGATAAATTGTTCATCTTGAAATTTTTATTTATCAAGAAATAGGCCAACATATTTCTTAATATTCCCCTCTTGTATAAGTCAACTCGCAACATGACATTTTAGATATAGGCATGGTTGACACGACGAGATAATTGGAGAGGGGAAATCATATAAGAATATCATGTAAAATAAATCTAACGAACATAGATGAATCATTTGACCTGAATTTCAAGCTTAGAAAAGGATTACTACTCTGTGTTTGGTGACCTAGTCTTACGTTCATTTGGTGCTTGTAAGCCTAACACGCTGTAAGCCAAAGATCATATCGACCTCAAGTGAAACCCACTAAATCTAATAACTAACATATTGTAGGCTCACATGAGCATCATATGCATGTTAAAGCTTCACGTTAATTTAGTGCGCCTTGCCATCACCTTTTTGTTTCTTTTTCATAACTCTGCAATTTGGCTTTTATTCAAATGTTGAATGCCTAAGATCTTTCAGAAGATATGACAGTCGAATTTGCTGCATCATTTAATTTTTTTTCCATAACGTTTTGAAGTTGAAGATATTGATTTTGGTTTTCTAACTTGGAAGGGATCAGAGTCCAAAAAAAAAAAAAACTTGGAAGTGATCTTTTTTAAGTGAAAGCAAACACATGCTCACGAGTGGACCACGACAGTAACCATGCGAAAAGAGCAGACCATTTCCCAGCGACAAATGTGAGACCTGTCGAGGGGTCGAGACTAGCATGGCATGTGAACCGTTGACCGTTGAGCAACCACATTTTAAAGGCAAGAGTTGACTAAATTCAGGAGCGGGGTGGGACCGTCAGGGGGTCACCTCTCTTCCATTAATGGAAATCTGTACGTTGGTTGAGGGTAAGAATTCAACCCCAGACAAGCACGCCCCCAACAATGTCTGTTATTTGATGTTTTTTTTTACTCCGTTTATTTTTCAAAAAATAAATTTGAAAAAGATATTTCTTTTGGATTTTTCGACATTTGGTTTGCAAAAAATAAGCCGGTAAAAGAAAACACATTTTTCACTCATAAAAAAAAACTCTTTCAAAAGTGAGGAAAATATTTTCCTCTCTTTAAGAAGAGAAAAATATTTTGTTCATTTTTTTCTTCCTCATCTCTTTCACATTTCCTTTCCTTTTTTTTAAAATTATTTTTAATTTGTTTTCATTATTTATTTATTTTTAAATCAAGCGATCGGCAGAAGAGGTGAAAAGAAAAAAATAATTAAAAATTTTATTTAAAAAAAATAAAAAAAATAAATATAAATATAAATTATTACAATGATTGCATGGAGAAATATCAAATGGAATTTTCCCTACCAAATGATGGATTTTCTAGTTCATTTTTAGATTTTAGCCAAGTATCGAAAATATAGTCATTTTTCTAGAAAATTACTTGATAGAATTTTTTCTCCCTAGAAGTGCCATATTTTCAGCAATACAAACGAAGCCTTAATGTTTGAGAGCTCGTGACTTCGTTCATTCTTGCCTCCCTTATGTTAAAGGAAAAATAAGGTAATGGAGCACTTTTCTTTCCAAGATTTCACGGGTATTTCCTTCATCTCATGCTACTAAACATGATCATACGGGAAAAATGGGACCTCATTTTGTCTTACCGAATCAATTCTGAGTAACCAATTTGGGCTTTGAGGTTGATTTTCCTCCCCACTCCTTTCTTCGAGCGCCCGAAACTCCTAGAAGATCTTTCTCATTTCACAGAAACTCAAGTAGATAACATAATGGAAGCTTGCAGTAGAAGTTCGATACATTCACTCAGAGATATTGCTAAGATAGAACTCATGGATCAATTTTCACTCAAAAACTTAAGCTAATGAATTATGGGCTAATTATGATATATTAACTGCTCAATATCACACCACTTATCTGATATGAGATTTTTCTAACATAATTCACACGTATATCCTAACATTACAAGCGGTGAAATTCCATCCCAATCATGGTGAGGCCAAAACACGGCGGACATTCTTAGATGGAAAGGGAGCCAGAAAGCATGTGTTTGACTTTTGGGCATTCTTCCCGGTGGTACCTTTTTCGGGGAGCAAAAATTGTCAGCCCAATCTTTAAGCATGCAAGAAAAGGAGAACCAAATTATATATATGTATATATGTATGTATGTGTGTGTATATATCAGAAGGCAGGGGCAGTGTATCATATGCCTAAAGTCGCGCGACGGATAGGAAGATCCTGATCTACCGCACTAAAGTTTTGGGTGGGTTGTCCAACCATTTTGTGTTGACCAACTCCTCGTTTCTAATTTAATCGAGGTCAGAGGTTGACGAAGTATTAGCAAAGAAAGGCGTGACTTCGCCATGATCTCTAATTGAAACAACCAAGTGGACTTTCGCGACATTGTACTTCTAGACAATTACCCCGCAAAAAAATTGGGAGAATAACTAAAAGGTCCTAAACTTATTGCAATTGTGCTAAATTAATCGTAATTTTTTTTGTCAATTCAATCCATTTAATTAATTTTGACCAATCGGTACTAACGTCGACCGTTTTTAATGATGTTTTGAGTTTGTTGTAATTTTTTTCTTTTTTTTCTTTTTTTCTTTTCATTTCTTTAGTTTTTTCCCCAAACCTTAGGATCGGCGACTTTCACTAGCCATAATGAAGGGTGTTATGGCCCTCATTGACTTTAGATGAGGATCTAGCCAAGTAAGGATGCCGCGGGCCTTGCCCAAGGTTGGTGAGGGTCAGCCAGTGACTGTTGCTAGCCCTAAGAGTTTGGAGGAAAAAAAAACTAAAGAAAAGAAAAGATAAAAATAAAAAAATCATAAAATTTAAAAAAATTTATTTAAAAAAATTCAACATCAATGCTAGCTAGTCAAAATTGGCCGGATTGATTAAATTAGCAAAAAATAAATTATAAAAAATTAATATAATTATAATAGGTTAAGGAATTTTTTTTGTTAATTTTCTCTAAAAAAAATTGCCAAAGCATACATGTTGCACAAGCAGAGACTTACTCTGCCGTGGGCTATCGGTGCATGCCATGGCGCCAGCATCACCAGCTATCTTAGATCCGATCCTCCCCACCCTCTCCTCCTCTCTATGGCAATCCTTGCCACCTCTAGCTCGAGATTGTGGACCTTATACATTAGAAAGTCTCTTGCATTTTGAGATCATCATCCAGTAACTCTTGAATTTGGTAATTGTATAGTTTGACTCTATGCTTTGTGCTTTTATTGAAAATAGTCCCTCAGCCCATCGGCGCATTGTCTCTAAAGTGATATCTGCATTGTTACTCACCTAGTCACTTCCTCCTACTACCAACTCAGAAGTTTCATGTCTTGCCGGAAATACAACAAGAACACAAAATGCTAAGGAAAAAAAAAAAATTGATGGTGTCATGCCCACGTGATGATGATGCCTTTGGTGAGATTTCGCCATCCTATAATGAGTTGCTTGCAACTCTTGCACTCCCCACGTATTGAAAGGCCGTCGTAGTTGATGCATTACCAACATTAGATTTTAAGTTCTTTAATTCTCACTGGAATAAAATTCTATTGTCCATGGACAATAGCACAAAATTTTTCCCCTCCTGGTAAATTTACATAAATACTAATGACTTCCAAAAAGCTATTGGTAAAGAAAAAAGGCCGGTGATTCTTTGTTTTTTTTTTTTATCAAAGTAACTTGTTATAACTTACCATTCTATGAAATGACCTATTTTTTTTTTTATATAGTTTGTATATTACCAACTTTGTACTAAATTGTCAAGTTTTATTTGCTTAGCTTACTGAGGCTTCAAATTTGCTAGCTCTTATAAAAAAAGATTATCCACCAAAGTTACAGTGAAAACTTTGTCAGATTAAATCCCATGCCAATTTCCTTGTAATTTCCCATGCCAACTATAAGGATATAGTAATGGCGAAGAGGTTACTAACGAAGCACTTGGGAAACGGCACCGTCTTCTCATGAACAAGTCCTGCGAGAGGTACTAGAGGGATAAACATCTTCATCATTTGATAATTTGCCCCAAGCAAGTTTAGGAGTCGTACAAGCACAACCGACGAATAAGGAACACAATCACAATGGCTGTACAACAAGCAATTCACGGGCTCTCGTACACGGTATATGGGTGTTGATGCTAGCGTTATCAACTAGTGGGGTGAATAAGTGATTTCAAAGAACTTTAAAAATCAATGTGGAATTTAAATGGATAAGCTCAAAACTTAAGCACAACCGACGAATAAGGAACACAATCACAATGGCTATACAACAAGCAATTCATGGGCTCTCGTACACGGTATATGGGTGTTGATGCTAGCGTTATCAACTAGTAGGGTGAATAAGTGATTTCAAAGAACTTTAAAAATCAATGTGGAATTTAAATGGATAAGCTCATAACTTAAGTTCAGATGATGATTGCTAATAAGATCTGAGGTATCTTTAGATACCGTGACGTGCACAATTTAACTATGATAATAGAATAAGAAAGAGTTTAAGGGATAGATAATTTGCACAAAAAATTTATAGTAGTTTTGCTCTATTCAAGTCTATGTCCACTTCTTCATGTTGACAGTCAATCGGCTTGATTCTATTAGTGAATATCTCAAAGGTTACAATACAATCATGATTCCTGGAGCCAACAGACTTCTCGTCTAACACTCTCTCACTTGAATGAGAATCTCCAAGTATTACAGTGTTTGGATCAAGAACATATAAAAGATGTGAAGCTATCTTAATCTTGGAATTTAAGATCCTACTCTCTTGTGAGTAGTCTCTTCAATCTTGAGGTGTTCTTTATACTCATTCACCTCCAACTTTTCATTGTAAAGTCTCCAAAGGATCACTCTCCATACTTTCCATTAGAACAAGATTATATATAAAGGATCTTGTAGCTGTTGAGGTTAACTTAAGGAATGAATCTCCCGTTAAATCAAATCAGCCATACAATTATGATCTTGGATTTTCATAGATAGAGTTCTTCATTAGGTGAATCATCCTCGTCTCCCTTGATTCACGTCTTTAATTGATATTCATGTTTTGATTTGTTAGCCATTACAATTCTATATAATCTCAATTAAATCATCTCGAATATATCTCATGATATTTTGATCGTTGCATATGAAATACTTCCTCAAAACTTGGGCTACATAATAACGTCTGACTTCCTCGCACAATGTTTGAGCTCCTCGCATAATGTCTTAGTTCGTCAAATAGCATTTGAGCACATACAAACTTCAGATGCAATATCTAGAACTTTACTTGAGATTCTATCTTCTGGTCTCTCTAAGCATATTGTCAATCACGGTTCTACTTTACTCTTCACCTATCCAAGGTCCTTCTAAGCTTTGCCAATTGTTCATCTTCTACTCAGGTACCTCTAGCTAGTAGACAACTCTACGCCCAATGTCTTATTCACCATTAATAGGGAACTCATAATCTTTAGATGTTCTGTTAAAGCAATATCTACATAATAGTTTGTGCATTTTTCACTTGTTCTACTCAACTAATAAACACACTTGTAACATTTGATTTTTTTTTCATCTTCAGAACATCGTAAGGGATTTTCCCTAATAATTTTCCTCTTTTTGAAGATAACAAAACAATCTCTGAATATGCAAATGTGTAAACACATTTCAAAGGTATTGCGTAGTAATACGCTTATCTTGCCAAATATAAGATCAAGGCATAATAATCATATAATGCGATCTCCACTTTATGTTAATCAAAGAATGTAATCAAGATGTAGCTCAATATTATCAACACATGCATTTTTATATTCTCTCCCCATTTTTGTCATAATTAAAAAGCGTTAGTGATGGAAGGAATTTAACTTATAATAATGCATTCATGTTCTTTTGCAAATTATAAGGCATGAAACACAATCTTGAGTTGCTTCGCCAAACATAGAAGATATGCAATGTAGCTCATATTCTAAATCAATCAAAAAGGTTAGCAAGTATCATCCATGTTATATATCCTTCAGAACTTATATCATTTGTTCTCATCAATAGGATCAAGAACCTGTATTTGCAAATATATTTACCATACTTGATTCTACGAGAAGCACATGGTTAGCAAGCAAGTACGATAATATGATAATTAAATATGTTGGAGCCAATCCTAACCCAGGATTATGATATCAATAGTCCTCAAACTTTACTTTATGTGGCTATTCATATGCTGATCTTGCAGGTTGTAAACCAGATAGGACAAGCACCTTGAGAACATGTCAACTTCCAGGATCTATGCCGGTGTCTTAGTACTCAAAGAAGCAAAATATTCTACAAAAATTGAATATGTAGCATTAGGAAGCTATCGTGCTTTGATCTTGTGGGTAAAACAATAATTGAAGGACTTTGGTGTTGAAGATTCAAAAGTGAAAATAAAGTATGACAACACCAATGTAATTAACCTCACAAAGAATTCGATTTTGCACTCTCGAGATAAGAATATTGAAATTAAGCATCACTTCATTTGTGACCATGTACATAATAGTGATGTTAATATTCAATTTATTAATTTGAAGCATCAATTAGCTGATATAATCACAAAACCATAGGAAAAGAATTCTTTTGAGTATAATAGATAAGAATTAGTATTATCTTTATGCCTATTTAAGTTGCTAACAAGACAGGTTAAAACTGCTTCTAAGCAAGATGGAATATCTGTGGTAGTTCAACCTCTGAAGTAAAGCCTTAACACCTAAGGATGATATTTGCTTCTGAGAGAATATATATCTAAAAGCATCGTCTGAGGCGCTACAAATTCTTAAGTGGAACATCTGAACTAATGCATCATCTGAGGAGGTCATCATCATTTGAGCAATATGTACATCATGTCTGATCATTGAAATTTTTGGTATATAAGTAGTTATTTTTGGCAAGAAATAAGGTACACACAATCGAAATCTTTTTATATAGAGTAATATTCTGATTGATGTGTTTAACTTGATTAAATTGATTGAATATTTTCTTTCCAAAAAATGTTTTATTACATTTAAATATTTTATTTTTGGAAATTGAATTTCAAATCTTTTAACTGTCAAAATAAATTTCCAAAAAGTGTTTAAGACAAAAAGCTTGTACTCTACAATTCAGCTTCATAGCCCTAAACCTACATGATTCACTCAATCTCTATTCTGCTTCATCAATGGCACTCAAGAGTCCTTCAACTGCAAAGAAATTTGCCTCTAATACTCGTTGCTCGATAAGATTGGAATTTCAAGGACCTAGGGCTCCTATTGGCGCTCCTACTTAGTACAATTTGTCAAGCTCTTTAGAAGAAGGAACTTGCAAGAATTAATATGAATCTTACTCGTGGTATGAGAATGTAGGGTAGAGATCATAAGGAAATTAAAGATTTTGTGACTTAAAAGGAATTTAGGGATGAAGGAGAATTGCAGGGATTTAATTTGATATTGACTCAAAATGAGATGAGATAGGCTGGAAAACTGGCGATTGAAGTTGAGAAAGAAAAGGCAAAATCACTTGAGCCATACTTGTCGCGTCCCTCTCTTGTGGGAACAGGCTAATGGATTGCTAAACCTCTTTATAATTGGCCTTAGCATGGGCCCTGTCGGGCCCATACCAAATTACATCAGGGAGAATTTAAAAATCGAGATCGACCTTGGTGTCGTTAGGTAGATGTGATCGGTGTACATGCCATCGGAGTCATCACCAATTATTTTTTGCAAGATATGATTGGAAATCCTATTGAATGATTGGGAGAGATCGTTCGATTCTGCGAAAACCAGATAAAAAGGCTCGGGACTTAGTTATGTTGACTCGTCAGTCGACAATCTTTCGGTACCTAAGTTGAGCGATTTCCTAATCTGTAGAATTCATGTATACACTTTTTGGGCAAGGTAAGTCCTAAAAATCTAAAGAGTACATGCAAGTGAGATTACATGTCATATCAATCACAATCATCAAAATAAGTGCACAGTCAAAGAATCAACATGTGTGGAGATCCTATTGAATTAGTGCAGGGTATGATCGGAAATCCTATTGAATGATTGGGAGAGGTCGTTCGATTCTGTGAAAAACCAAAGAAAAAGGCTTGGAACTTTGTTATGTTGACTCGTCGGTCGACACTCTTTCGTTACCTAAGTTGAGTGATTTCCTAATCTATAGAATTCATACAGGCACTTTTTGGGCAAGGTAAATATTAAAAATCTAAAGAGTTCATGCAAGTAAGATTACATGTCATATCAATCATAATCATCAAAATAAGTGCACAGTAAAAAATCAACATGTGGGGAGAAATCACATCAAATCAATTTAAACAAAGCATAGAGAAGCCATAAAGGCTCAAGGAACACGCCAATTAAGCTCAAGGGTGATTTGGAAAGATTTTGGTCGAATTAACTAAAGGGGTAAAATGGTCATTTTTCAAGGCTTAGGAAGTCAAAATTATAAAAATAAGTCAAACTAGTTGAATATGGTCATTTCTTTTTTTTTTCACAATTTTTGATAAATTTT
The DNA here is from genome assembly GCA_016432845.1 of Psidium guajava. Taxonomy (NCBI): domain Eukaryota; kingdom Viridiplantae; phylum Streptophyta; class Magnoliopsida; order Myrtales; family Myrtaceae; genus Psidium; species Psidium guajava. The sequence goes on along the minus strand of CM028233.1, from coordinate 21,815,098 downwards.
ATAAATTTTTCTGATTTTTTTGGAAGTTTTTTTTATGATTTTTATGAAATTTTCCTTATTTTTTTTTTTGAATTTTTATCTATTTTTTGGATTTTTTAAATAATTTTTCGGACCTAGTCAGCTTGACCCAACCCACAAATCCAAAGGCCCAATTCAAACCCACGCAGGTTCGATCTGAAGCCTACAAACAACACTATTTTTTTATTTTTATTTGAATTTTTAGATTTTTTGAATTTTTTATTCTTTTTTTATTTTCCCGTCCAATTCTAATCCTAGGCCTGAGAACGCGCCACATGGCATGAATATGATCATCCGATCAAAAAAGGGATTTTAATTTTTCAAAAAATCAATTATAACTCCAAAAATGATTTTTATTTCTCTGAAATTCCCGAATCTAGACATATGGCAAGATATCCACTACCCGATCTATTTATTATTTTTTATCTGAAAATCCATTTTTTAATCTAAAAGAAATCTCTCGAAATGACGTGGATACTATGTGGCTAGTTCATATCATCGTTGACTCGATTAAGCATCATTGATCGAGTCAATGACTCACTGAAGGAGGCAACTAGAAAAGGTCACGACTCCGGTGAGTCTTCCGGAACTTCACTAGAGTGCTAAAATATGCCTAAAGATGTCCAAATCCTCTCCGATTCTGATCTACACCAAATCCTAAGCATCTTAAAGCTAACATATTTCAATTTTTGACCTGAAACTAGTCTAAGCAATGCCGGCCGAACTCAAATCTCCAATGAACCTGAACGTCCCATTCTCTATGTTCAATTGCTCAACCAATCAACTAGCAAGCATTAAGAAAGTCTTAGGAGACTTACCTAGCTATTGTTCGAACTTGAGGATGCTTAATATGAGCTATGAAGCTCAAGATTCATTCAAGGTTTTGGGAGGCGGACTCGAGTTATTATGCAATGCAATCAAAAGAAGGATAGGAATGTGTTCAGTGATGCATTATGAGTAGTTTAGGACAAGAATAATGCAAAACAGTTGGCTAAATCAAAATTTGCCATGGAAACTTGAGCTTGAAGATGTTAATGGCAATTATCTTGTTCACTAATGAAACGACGAGTGGCAAGGTTCAAGATGCTTGTGGCGACGACTTTACCAAGCTCAGACGATTGGTCTTGCGGCTTCGTTTCGTGAGGAGCTGTGGCGAAGCTTCAAAAGTCCTTCAGTCGAGGAACTCTAATGGTGGTGATGATTTTTCCCAACACTCTCTTCCTCTAACTTGTCGCGACCCTCTAATTTTTTTTTGATTATTTCTTCTAAAGGGTTAACGGATAATTAGGTTAATTAGATTTGACTAACATAACGTGGACCCTCCCAAGCCCTACTGAATCGCAACTTTGGTTTTTGTTTAAATGATTTTGAGATTTGGAGTCGTCACTAATCGTTCTTGGTAGGTTGATTAGAAACCTAAATAAATTAGCGGGAGAACTAATTTATTTCTGCGAACCAGAGATTATGAGTTCGGGGACTTGGTTACACTAGTTAATTAAAACTAATGCCCTTTCGGTACCTTAATTTCATGGATATCCTAATTTGGCAACTCAGGCTTGGTTTATTTCTAAGGCTCTAGTAGGGTATTCTCTTTTGTGTTTTCACCTTTTAAATAGGATGCATGGATGGTATATATTTTTTATTTATTATATTTTTTTAAGTGTTAAAAATTCCCTAAAGCCGACAGAGGGAGTGTGTTAACGACTTCTGTGCAGTATTACGACTTACTCATTTTTTGGGTCTGATGATTCAAGAATTAAATTACAGGAAGTACATGACAGTGAATAAACACCTCCAATGGGAGGCCTAGCATTGGCTTGGCTCTTCCCTTTGGGATTTAAGATACATGTATTTAAATTGCAGGTATTTAAACTACTATAAGTAAAAACCTCCAATGGGAGGTCTAGCATTGGCTTGGCTCTTCCCTTTGGGATTTAAGGTGCAGGTATTTAAACTACTGTTAGTAAAAACTTTCAATGGGAGGGTAAGCATTGGCTTGGCTCTTCCCCTTGGGATTTAAGGTGCATGTATTTAAATTGTAGGTATTTAAATTACTGTAAGTAAAAACCTCCAATGGGAGGCTAAGCATTGGCTTGGCTCTTCCCCTTGGGATTTAAGGTGCATGCATTTAAATTGCAGGTATTTAAATCACTGTAAGTAAAAACCTCCAATGGGAGGCTAAGCATTGGCTTGGCTCTTCCCTTCGGGATTTAAGGTGCAGGTATTTAAACTACTGTAAGTAAAAACCTCCAATGGGAGGCTAAGCATTGGCTTGGCTCTTCCCTTTGGGATTTAAAGTGCAGGTATTTAAATGATCTCCAGTGGATGTGCTTTGCCTCTCCATTCTGGGGTTTGAGTTCTTAAAAATAAATTACAACAAATTGATTCAACAATTTGAAATTTGTGCGTGCCTAGGAACTCCTTTAAGCCAATTTTGTGCTTCCGTAGGATTGACTGTTGATGTAGGGCTTCGGCTGCCTGACATAAAAATAGAATGAAGTGTCAGTATACAAAATATGTGCTAATCTGCACCTAAAACCAGAAGAGTGGAAAGAGTACTTATCTCCCATTTTTTTTGGAGGGATTTTTAGAATTGGTTTTCACTCTCTCTGTTCTCAACATAGAGAGTCCTTTTGAATTAAGAGAGACTTTTAATCACATATCAGCTGGAAAATTGGTAGGCACTTAGGAGCTCGTCTTGGCCAATTTTGCACCTCTGTGGGCTTTGCCATTAATATGGAATTGTTCTTCTCTGACATAAAAATATGAGGAAAATAGAGAGATGGAGAAAGTGTATATAATTTATGCTAATTTGCGACTAAAACCACAAATAAATGAATAAATAAAAACACTTAGCTCGAATTTGCTTGCTCGTTGACGAGGATGAACTCTTGATTTATGTTGACCGATGAAGGAATTTGTGATGATAATTCCTAACTTTAAACTCCCATCATCTTCAAAATTTTCTCTCTCTTTTTGGTTTTTTCTTCTTCTCAAATTTTTCTTCAATCTCCCAAAATCCTCTCAAACATCCAAAATTTTCTCTCCAAAAATAAAATCCCCTCTCAAGCTCACTTCTTCCTCCTTTTATAACCTACTTATCTATTTCCCATTTTAATTTTTCCACTAACTCTATCTCTCATTCTAATTTCTCCACTAACTCTTCTTCATTTTCATCTTCCCTTCTTCATCTCTATCTCACATTCTAATCTCTCCACTAACTCTTCTTCATCTTTATCTTCCCTTCTCCATATTTATCTCCCATTCTAATTTCTCCACTAACTCTTCTTCATCTCAATCTTCCCTTCTCTATTCTTATCATTTTTCTCCATTCATTCTTCTCCATCTTCTCTTCTCCATCTCCTCTTCTCCATCTTCCCTTCTCTATTCTAATTTATCCACTAACTCTTCTTTTTGTTATTTGTAAAATAATCCCTCAAGAGTTAGGTATTTGCACTCTAGTCCCTGAAATTTAAGTATTTACAATTTAGTCCTTGAAAAAATATTTCTTTAAGTCCAAATCTTCTTACAATTTTTGACATACCTTCCCTATACTTAGTCAAAATTCACCACATGTCAAATTTAAGCTCATTTCTTGCCACTGAAAATAATGTAGAATTTAATTAGAGCCCTTTTGCACAATTGAGTCATTCTGGGTATAATTGGGCCAATATAAAAATTTGAAATATTAGAGAATAATGTCACAACTCCTAAAAGTGAAAAAATGAAAATAAATTGACTCAAATTGAATTTTTTAGGCCCGGTTCGGGATTATGCTCGTGAAGGAATACACGACCCCGAATTGGATTTTTTAAATTTGTGATGGCCAACATGAAAAGGGATTTAAAATAAAAATATTGACTATTTTTATATATTTTGGTGGCCTCAAATGCTATTATTTATTAAATATTCTCATAATTTCTAAAATATATAAAAAATATATATATAAATACAAAAAATTATTTTTTTTGTTTGAAAATAGTTGCCTAAGCTTGGCCAAGGCTCCAAACTTGATTTCGAAAATATGAAAAATTATTTTTTGGTCAAAAGTGGTTCCCTAGGCTTGGCTAAGGTCCTCAAAGTTGATTTTTCAATTTTATGAATTTTTATGAATTTTCTATTAATTTTCAAAAATAAATAAATAAAAAATACTAAAAATATGAAAAATCATTTTTTGGTCAAAATTGGTTCTATAGGCTTGGCTAAGGTCCCCAAAGTTGATTTTTCAATTTTATGAATTTTTATGGATTTTCTATTAATTTTCGAAAATAAATAAATAAAAAATACGTAAAAAATACTGAAAATATGAAAAATCATTTTTGGTCAAAATTGGTTCCCTAGGCTTGGCTAAGATCTCCAAAGTTGATTTTTCAATTTTATGAATTTTTATGGATTTTTTTTATTACTTTAGCAATAGAAAAAATGATTAAAAATCAGGTGTCAACATAACTGTCTCTCCTCTAATTTCTGTGCATTTTTTTTTGTAAGAGAACTAAAAAATATGAGCCTCCAAATCCGTTGTAACTGAATGAGAGAATCTTCTCCTTGTATACTTACCAAGAACCTATGTGAATATGTTAGACCTCTTTTTTCAGAATCCCTTTGCGCATGAGAGAATGAGAAGAACCAAAATTGGTTCTATTTTTTTTTTCGAGTCAATTGGTTGACATATTTGGGTTAATTCGATCAACTTGACCCATTTCTTGCAATTTGCCTAACTGGATATCAATTTGACCTTTTTTTTTATACCATTTTAAGCTCAAAATTGAATTTTATGACATGGGAATCCACTAGGAAAAATAAGCATGAGTCAAATTTGTTCTTTTATGCAAAATCCCCAAATTTTTGGTTTGATCCAAGGACCCATTTCGCAAAAACCAAACCCTAGATGGCCTTTTTTGCGAAAATAATGCCACTAATATATGCAGAAGGCAAAAAACTAGGGGGTGACATGTGCTGATTTTTTTAAATTTAGTCCCTGGAGTGTTTTTTAATTGAATTTTATGTGTTTTAGGATTAATTAGCAAAAATCAAAATTACACTTCTGGGTCTTTTTCTTGAAATCTAATAATTTCATGAACTTTTGGACTAGAATTCAATTTTGGACAATATAGGAGACTGTCATGACTCCAAAAATGTAGAAAAGGAAAATTACAAACCTAAAATGAAATTTCTGGATTTTTTGGTAATTAATCCAAAAAAGTGATTAACTAAGTAAACCAAAATTATGAATTAATTTTTTTTCAAATTTTCCTTGGCCAAATGAAAATAAGATTAAAATAAAAATAGGGATGATTATTTTTCATATTTTTGTGGCCTTAAATGCTATTTTTGTCAATTTTCAAGTATTTTCCTAATTTTTGAAAATATTTAAAAAATAAAAATATGAAAAATTATTTTTTGTTCAAAAATAGTTCTCTAGGCTTGGCCAAGGCTTTCAAAGTTGATTTTTCAATTTTATAAACTTTTATGAATTTTGTAAATTTTTTTTAAAAATAAAACCAACTAAAAATTGATGTCGGTAGCTATCCCTCTTTGAGAGGGGTCTCGTGAGAGATCACTCTCAAAGACAAAGTGACATATAAGATCTAGTTGACTCTACTAGGGAAAAAAAGTCACAACATCCGACTGAAATCCCATCTATGAGCGCTTAAGTTCAAAGTTCATTCTGCTCCTTTCGATATGAGAGAGAGAGAGAGAGAGAGAGAGAGAGAGAGAGAGAGAGAGAGAGAGAGAGAGAGAAGAGTCGAGAGACTTACCTAAAGTTTATCTACTCACCGATATAGATGCCATTGATTGATTTGTTGATGATAAAGTGGGAGCCTAAGGATTAGTTATAAGAATATTCTAGGGGGATTGAATTTGGACCTGTGTGGTGGGTCAACTCATTAAAAATTTCTAATAAAAGGATTCTACTTTTTAAAATTTGATTAAGATTTAACGCGTATGGTAAGTTACCCTATAGAAGATTTCTAGTGAAAGGATTCTATAAAGTAGTTTACTCGATATAGGGTTTATTGAGGGAATGCATGTAGGAAAGACTTGGTGCCTATGCGAAGGACTTTGGAAACAATTTACCTAATGTGAGATCTACCGAAGGAATGCCTCTAAAAAGGACTTTTGGAAATGGTTTACCCGATATGGGATCTACCGCAAGAATACCCATAGGAAGGACTTTGGAAATGGTTCACCTAATATAGGAACTACTAATGGAATACATGCAGGAAGGATTTTGAAAACGGTTCACTCGATATAGGATCTACCAAAAGAATGCATGTATGGAGGATTTTATGCATGTAGAAAGGACTTTAGAGATAGTTCACCCGATGTGAGATCTATTGAAGGAATGCATGTAGGAAGGACTTTGGAAACGGTTATGTAGGATCTACCAAATTAATACTTGTAGGAAGGACTTTGAAAACGATTAACCCAATGTGAGATATATCATAAGAATGCATGTAGGAAGGACTTTAGAAATGGTTCACCCAATGTGGGATCTACTAAAAAATACCTGTAAGATAGACTTTGAAAATGGTTCACCTGATGTGAAATCTACCGAAGAAATGCTTGTAGGAGGACTTTACAGAAGATTACATAAAATGTCACTTTTTCTCTTGAGTGCCATCCTAGGATCTGAGAAGATCAAGAACTTGCAGAAGTTCAAAATTGATTTATCTTAGAAGGAGGGTACCATTCTTGGATCTGGGTAAAGCTAGAAAACTCGCAGAAACTCTCGAATTATTATACTAAAGAGGGAAAAGTTAGAAGAATTCTGATATTTCGAACATTTCAAGTTTTTTGGAATGAATCATGCTTCTATGATGATTGTTTGTGAGTCATGTAGACTCGCTTCAATAAATGCAATGTGACGCAAGGTAGTTATCCAATATATTTTGCAGCATACATGTATGATCAAAATCCTTTGTGATGATGATTTTGAATTAATTGATCTAAAATTACTAGATAAGTTTGGTCAGGAGTAAACTCATCAGAGATGGCTTTTCACAATCTTAATCTGAATGGTGTTGTTTTCTTGCTAGGGAAGATTTTCAAAATATACTCAAATTATCACTCGAGTCCTATGTCAATAATTTCATGACTATTTGCAGTGCATACATCTTGATTGATCAGAGAAGGTTTTTCAAGAGACCGTAATATAGGTTTGGTCAAAGACTTATGCAATAGGTAAGTGCTTTGAGGCTTAGAAGCGACTCAAATTTTAAAAATATTTTCTTCGGATTTACAAGTCAAGAACATTGAAGATCAGATAAGACAATATTGTACTTACTCCTTTAGGCAGTAGCTTCTTCTGTGAAACCCTATGTTGACTTAAAACATCTCAATATGGATAGGTTTTAGAACATTAGTTCAAGGTAGGCTTGGAGAAGGCCATTTTTTTTAGAATAAGGGTACGATAGGTTGGTGATCACCTTTGCATCATTACCAACCATCATATCTGCTGGGAACACATTTATACCTCTAAACTTCAAAAGTCTTTCATATATTTATTTTTAATTAAGCTCTAGACATCATTTGTTTTCATTATATTCTCATTGATAGATTCCACTTTTGACACGATCATATTCTGAATATCATGGCTTTTCTTTCTATGAAAAGTTTTAGCCTTACTTTTACTTGGCACTTTGCTTTTGCTAACCTCTTAACTCCTAATCACTCTTACCTATTAACATGATCATTGTATTTTTTTCAATCAATTTTCAATTATTATGGCTCTTCTTTTGACAATGGGCTTTAGCCTTACTTTTACTGGGTACCTTGGTTTTATTAGCCCCAAATCTCACTCACTTTTGTATTTTTAAAGTCTTTTATAGACTAAGCACAAAAGATTATTTCATTTATACCCTTACTATTTCGTTGATAAATCATATACATTACCCTAGTGTAAGAAGGTAATCACCAACTGAGCTTAGAAATGAAGATTTAAATGCTCAAATTGACTCATCAAAGGATAAGGTGTATCGGATAGAGAAATAAACTGCTCTCCCTCACTTTGATGTTTCAAGCTTCCACGGGATACCACCTATAGCTATCACAAAAAGGTTAATGCAAGTTAGCACAATAAAGTCGTATCTTGATCTTTTTCTCTAAGAAATCAACTAATGAACCTCTAAATCGCCTCAATGTGGGGTTGTTCTTGATCGGGTTATATTTCGAATTCTCTCTTTATAGGTTCAAATGGGTTTGCAAAGGATTATCATGTGTTTAGGATAGAGAAATGAAGAAACCCTTTATCATTTCAATACATGTAATCACTGTAAATAATCTATACGTTCACAGACAAAGGTTTTTATCTCACTTTACTTTCACTCATCACTCAAGTGTGTGGGGACGTGTTTGGATATGGTTTGCCTCTCATCTTTTGAGTTACTCCAGTTTAATAGGTCTAAATGCCCTAATTTGAAAATTCATTTTAATTTCATCAAAATTTAATTCTCATGGGGAATTATAATGTATGTATGTTTCAAACATTTTTGGACAATTTCAAAGTTTTTGAATCAAAATGCAAATGAAGTAATTTTGAGGATTTTTGTTGATAGTGCAAGCTACTAATCATTATGAGGTAAAAAATTAAAAAATCTTAGAATAAGGGATACTTACCTGCCTATTGTGGCTGGAGTTCCTTGGGAAAACAAAAAATGGTTAAGAGTTAGTGTACGTTCTCATGTTTAAAAGAATTTGAGTGATATAACTCTTACCCTTGATTACGAATTGTGCATGCCGATAGGTACTTGTCTCGTGGACTCCTTTTCTTTATAATCCTTTGATTTGGGCAAGATCATTTGGGTTATTTTTTTTATTTGAAAATTTATTTTGGGCCTACAATACATAAAAAGAGATTTGAATGTATGCATGCATGTATGGAATACATGTAACAATTTTTAATGCGACTCAACCATTCGCAGGGGAATGGGGTCGATTAAGTCTCCGTTTTATTCATTGACAGGATTCACCAATTCCTCTCCATCAATATTCACAAGAATCAGGACACCGCTAAGTAGAGTCTTCTAGACTACGTATGGACCTTTATAGTTCAGTGCGAACTTGGCCCAGGATGGGAGACATTCAAAAGCGTCTTCTTCACAACTAAGTCCCCGACTATGAAATTTTTAGGTCTAACTTTTCGGTTGAATGATTTGGCCACCCGCTTTTGATATGCCTGACAATGACATATGGCCTTTAGTCGCTTTTCGTCGATCAAATTTAATTGTTTATGCCTCTACTAGATCCATTCCACCTTTGAGAGTTTAGCTTAGGATAGTATTCGTAGGGAAGAGATTTTAACTTACACGGGGAGTGCAGCCTCCATGTTGTATATCAAAGAATAGGGTGTTGCCCTTGTCGAAGTTCAAATTAAAGTTCGGTACGCTATCAATATATACGGCAACCTCTCATGCCAGTCTTGAATGCTCCCCCAATCTTTAGATAGGATCTTCTTGACATTTTTTTCGCTACTTCCACAGCTCCATTCATTTATAGGCAGTAAGGGGAAGAATTAAGATGTCTGATTTTAAATCGATCCAAAAGGTTGTCAACTACCTTATTGTTTAGGTTGGAATTGCTATCTATAACAATAGCTTGGGGCATCCCATACCTTGAGATGATATCTCTTTTGATAAACCTCGCTACACTCTTGGCTATGACGTTGGTGTATAGATTGGCCTTGATCCACTTAATGAAGTAATCGATTGCCATCAAGATAAAACGATGTCCATTTGAAGCTTTAGGATTGATCGGCCAATCATATCAATTTCCCACATAGAAGAGGGCTAGCCCTCGGATATTTGATGAAGTCATTTGGGGAAGCATTAATCTTGTCTCCATTTATTTCACACTGATGGTAGAATCTCACATGCTGGTTACAATCTAACTCCATGGTCATCTAGTAATAACCAAGTCTTGTTGACACATAAATTCTGATTTTTCTTTTTTTCATTGCACAAAAAATGAGAATTTATTCTCAAAAAAAAAATTCCCTCATGATTTGCATATTTTATTCATGCATTACATTTGCATCGATTTGGACCGGCGATAGGATTTGAGCTTAAATTGACACGTGGAGGGCCGAAACCTACATAGCATAATTTGGCTATCATAAGGGAGCAAGTGCTGCAAATCCCGAGGTCTTGGGGGCTTAATTTGAGCTTAATTCGGCCCACTAAATTTTAATTATGGAAAAGGTTTTTTTATTGGGGCTCATTAATGGAAATAAGGCCAAATCTTAAGCCCATATTATTAGAGTTTGACCTAGGTTTTCACTATATAAACACCTCTCAGTCACATAACAAAAAGGGGCCACATAATTTTACACACGGGGCAGAATAAAGGGCGATAGAATAGAGGCACACGGCCACAAGATCATAGAAAAAAAAAGTGTTCTGGTTCTTCGTGTAGGTTCAGAAGAATGGTGTGCTGAGGAGAGTAGATTGACTTCTCCATGGGGGAAAAATCCAAGAGGGGAGGGGTTGAATTTGTCTTTCTCTTTAACAAGAAGAATTACTTTTGTCTTTTCTCTCTTTATCATTGCAGGATCTACTTCTTTGCACCGATTATAGATATGGTAGTGACAATTATGGAACGGGAAGAAGGAAGCGCAACCTAGCATGTGTCTGGGTTCAATCTGGCGATGGCAAATTCATGGTGGTGTCTCGGGTCCAAATTGTGCGTTTAGCAACCTTATTGCAGCATCTAGACGGCCTCACTTGCACATCGGCGGTTACTCAACGAAGCAGCTAGTGATCTTGACGATCAGCATCATAACGCTCGACATTAAGTGAAGCCCCCCGAGAACAAAAAAAGCTGATCATGTGCCCTCCTTGGTCGAGCATCATTGTCGTCCTTGATCACAAGCAAAACCGCTGTTTCAAGAAGTCCAGTCGCGAACCTCCAGGTGCTGAGATGAGGCCACTGTTCCGAGATTCACATACCGAAGGAAGCTTCTTACGTGGATCCATGAGTGTTTTGTGAAAACCAACGGTATTTCCTTGTCCTCTTCACAGATTTTTTTCAATATTTGTCCTATCATCATCGCAGACATTTAGGCGACCATCAAGACTTTGTGAGCAGCCCCACGAACAGTACCACCAAATCAGCCTCGAGCCGCAAGCATTATCTTGAATTCGAGTCCCCATTGAGCTTGCCCGAAGCCCACCGAGAATCCTTTGCCGATCCACGATCCACGAGCCGATCATCATTCATAGTCGGTTCGAATTTGGGAGCTTATCCGCAACCGAACGTGAGCTTGCATTCGCAATAATCTAGTGATCCGAAGATTGCGTCTTCGAAATTTGGATAACATTCGGGTTAGGTAACAGATCTCATCTTTAGAATATTTTGCGATACTCGTTACTTAATTTGAATTGTTTGAATCTTGAACATATCTCATGGATATAATGTCTATACTCAGAATATTTTGCATCACTTGTTATCAAATCTGAAGTCTCTCTATATCCCGAGCATATCTTTTGGATATATGACTTATCTCGAAAAATGTTTGTGAGATATTTGAAAGATGTGAATATCCTTGGTGGATAGGGCCTTTATACCCTCTGAAATTCGACTCTTTATACCTAAATAGTCGAAAATCATTTTTTTTTACTATAGTCTAAAGTCGAATATTTTTATAATATTCCTTGAGTATAGTACATGCTCCATTGCGCCTTGTCCCTCAGATATGTGCTTTGTGGATGGCCATCCAGCTTCACCCTCGAAGTACGACGTCATCCGCATAAATGAAATTATCTATCTCATCCCATAACTTTGGGACCGGATCGACAAATTTCATTTAAATTCACCATCCGACCCCACCCTCGGGGTACGACGTGAATAAATTCCCTTCCGACTCTAAACTTTGGGTACGAAGCGAATTCATCAAAAAATTCGGATCATAAGGTGTACAATACTCATGGTTTATTATACTTTATTTTACTCTTTTTTCAGAAAAAATCACAAAAAAAAACTTCAAATCATGGTCTAAAATGGAATTAAATGTCAAGATAGCTTTTAATATAAAATTAGACTTTGAGTGATCAATTTCTTAATCTATATTAATTGTTATCGACCCTCAGGCCATCTTTTATTTTTGCCTTTCATTTAATCCGAAAATACCAAAAAATATCACTCATGTGCATTTCATATAGGGTCTATCATGCATAATTTATGTCATCACATCATGCACATTTACCATGTCATTATACGTCATTCATGCATTTTTATTCATGTATATAGGTAGATTTGCATCCTTCGCATGTCATGACTTTTAAATTTTAACTCATGTTTTTTTCATGCTTATGCATTAAAACTTGATTTTTTTAGACATCATGTATGCTCGTTTATATCATGTCATGTAGTTTAATTGAATCATGTTGTGTGCCATATATGTTAGACTTCACATTCTTCTTGCATTAAATTTTGATTTTTTCCAAAGTCATCATGCGTACCACATAGTTTGTCTGAACATCATGTAGTCATGTTTGCATTCATATAGTTGGGCTTTGCATTTGCATGTTGCATTCATTTAAATAAAAAAAAACCTACAAAAATACCATTGCACCTTGCTTTATAAATCAAATCAATTGAATTTGCCACTTCAAGAAATCTTCACAAGAATGGTACCGAAAGGGTGTTAATTGAAAAATTAACATAATCAAGTCCCCGAACTTAAATCTTTGGTTTGCAGAAAATAAAGTATTCTCCCAATACTTTTTTTAGGTATCTAATCTACCTACCAAAAAAGATTAGTGGCGGCTCCAAAATTTAAATCATTTGAACATGAACCTAAGTTGCGAATTGGTAGAGCTTGGGAGAGCTCGCACAAGGTTAGTTAATTTATTTAATTAATCTAGTAATCCATTAACCTGGAATTATCATAATTTTTAGGTTGCGACAAGTCTCATGATCTTTCTGTCAAGGAGATGGCCATTCATGTGTGGTCCGCATTCTTTTTCTTCAATTTTCTTCATGAGTAAATTTATTTTTTTGGCGTCTATACACCTCAGTAGAACCGAAACAAATGACTTCTTGTATAAAGTCTAGTTACTTAGAAAGAACTTTGTAGCTGTCCTAGCTATATATATTTTAATCTCCCATTTGGCTCTTTGGAGGGCATTCACTTTTTAACAGGTAGTTCTTAATGTCATAATACCAAGATTGATCATCAAACGCTTATTCAATCACCATGCAATAAGCTGATTGTCTAATAATGTCAACTCTTGATGGTTCGATATCTAAGCCCTCTGTCACTTGTAGCATGGATGATAGAGTAGCCAATGTGTCAGTAAAGTGATTTTGAGTTCTCGATAGATATTCAAAGTCGATCTCTTCAAATTCTTTGATCATTTCTTCTAAGAACTTATCATAAGGGATGAGTTTGGAATCCTTAGCTTTCCATTCGTCTTGGGTTTGTAAGATGATCAACATGAAATTTCCATTTACTTGTAATTATTTCACCTTCATAGTGAGGGCCAACTATAACTCTAGAATACACATCTCATATTTTGAAATATTTTTGGTGCATGAAAATGTCAACTTTGCAGCGATTGGATAATGTTGTTCCTTTGAGGATATTAAAATGGCCGCAGTGAGGTTTATAGCACCTTCAAAATATATTGTCCACTTATCCTAGAACAAGTTTGAAACGTGGTCTTCTGACTTATCATCGCTTGGGATATTAAATTCATGGTTGCTTTCTACCAACATGTCCGTTATGGCTCGCCCCTTAATGGACTTTTGAGTTGAGCTCCTTACGTCAAACTACAACAGGATGACTTGCCACTTAGCTGTTTCTCGATTAAAGAAGGTTTTTCTAAAAGGTACTTTATCGGGTCATTTTCTGTGACCAGCTGAATATGGTGATGGGGTGTATTGTCTTAACCTATGCAGCACCCATACCAATGCGACACACGTCTTCTTAACTGTGGAATAATTCATCTCAAATGCAGTAAACTTTTTACTTAGGTAATAAATTGCCCATTCTTTGCCATCCTCTAGGCTTGTTTAAGCTAATAAAGCTCCCAATGATTCGGGATGAACGGTGAGATATAAGGTTAGCGAAAAACTAGGCACGGGAGAGACGATACCGATAGTGAGATGAGGTATCCCTTAATCTTCTCTAGGGCCTGATGATATTCGGAATCCTAATTTACCTTGGCTCCTTTCCTTAATAGTTTTAAGAATGGTTTTACTATGTTAGAGAGCTGACAGATAAACTTGGCGATGTAATTCAACTTCCCTAGCAAACTCCTTACTCTTTTATAGTTGTGGAGATTCTAATGTCCAATATCACCTTAACCTTAACAGGATCAATTTTAATCCCTCGATTGCTCATCATGACCCGAGAAGTTTTTCCAATCGTGCCTTGAATACGCATTTAGTGAGATTTAGCTTCAACCTATATTTCCAAAGTCATTCAAACAACTTTCTCAATACTTGCATGTGATCTTCCCCATGTTTAGATTTCCCAATCTTGTGGTCGACATAGACATTTATCTCTTTACGCATCATGTTATGAAATAAATCAATCATGGCTCTTTGGTACTAACAAAAGGTATCCCACGACGTTATGAAGGAGTTCTTAGCCTTATCTTCTTGTTTTAGAAGGATTTAGTTATATCTAGAAAATCCATCTATAAATAAGAATATATCAAAATCGGTAGTGCTGTCAACTAAGACATCAATATGTAGGAGAGGAAAGTCATCTTTTGCACTTGTCTTATTCAAATCGCGATAATCCATGCAAGCTCTGACCATGCCATCCTTCTTCATTACCAAAACAATGTTGATAACCCATGTAGGGTAAGAGATCACTTCAATAAATCCCACTTTAAGCAACTTCATCATTTCTTTTTCAATCTTTTTAGATAACTCTGGTTTTGTCGAATGAAGTTTCTGTTTCTTAGTGGGGATACTTGGATCAATTGGAAGCGAATACTCAATAATGTTTGGATCCAAACTTGGCATGTCTGTGTAGGACCAAGCAAATACATCATGGTACTCTCTAAGGAGTTCGATTAGTCGAGATGCTTCTGACGAATATAATCTTTCCCTGATCTTTACTTCTTTCAAATTTTCAGAATTTCCCAGATTGACTGTAATGGTGCCCTCCATGGTCAAGGGCTTATATTCCTCATATCGACTCTAATTTCTTATGATATCCTTGGTAGCATCATCATATTCTTCCTCAATTCTATAAGAGAAGTCATTAGCGTGGTCTAAACCACATAGTAACCTGTTATGCATATGAAGGATGGTATGTCTAAAATTTTACAAGCATGGTTAGTATCCTGCAACTACTAATATAGATGCATGAATTTTTCTTGAAAAAGCATTTTGAAAGTTGTCTAAATAAATGAAAGGAAGGGGAGGAACTAGTCCTCATTTCATTAGATGTCCTTGCTCCCCTAAATCATTTGAGAGAAATAAGAATCATGTGATAAATCAATCCTCGAGCTTGAATGATTTGAAGTCAAGTATCATCATCGAGCTAATTTGTTATTACCACGTCCTTAACAAAGCTCATGAGACTTTTATTTGATGTAAAATGGACCGTATTACAGCATATATTACTTGGACCAATGGTCTGAGATCAAATGGTGTTTTTTTAATGAAAAATGCATTATTAAGAATCAAATTGCAGAAAGGCATAATGCAGGAATCCAAATACTAGAACTAAAATGCATTAAAGAGAAGGGGAAGAAATGACCTCTTTACACAATTAGGATATAGTCCTCGTCAAGCCCCTCGATGATGACATTAACGATGTCCTCTAGAAATGGGTTAAATGCATTAGGCTCTGGTGTATTTTGAATCTTCTTGTCTACCAGCAATTTGGGGTATTTAGAGAAATACTAATCCAGCAAGCTGCCAATCATATTTGCTTTACCCTTCTAACCTTTAGAGTCAATGAAGGAGCTAGTTTGCCTCCTTCACTTCCACGGCTCATATGTTGGCCACTATCTTGATGTCCACGATGACTTTTAGAAATAAAATCCAGACCGAATTCACCAGTGTAGTCAGATCGGTTCGATGTTTGCTAGTATGCAACTGAAGCGATAAGCGAATTCCCTTGCCATATTTTAATGGTCCTTATCTAGGAATAAAACCATATGTCAATAACATCTTTTTAAGTGTCAGAGCATATTTGAAAGGTATTGGAACTCTTATCTTAATCCTAGGAGGTGTATGTGTTACTGCTACTAACTCGAGAAAGTGATAACTAGATTCCTCTTTTCATTCTGACTCCACATATGGGACTCCTCTGCGAAATCCATTTCTCTATGTACGGTAATTACTTTTTCGTCTACTACAAATCAAACATTTTGGTGTAAGCTTGAAGGTATTACGCCTAGGGGTGGCCACGGTTCGGGAACCGGTGGTTTCGGTTCCAAATTTAGAGGAACTGGAACCGTCATTTACAGTTTTGATTCGGAACAGCTGACTATTGGTTTTGAATTGATTTTGATTTTTTTAAAATTTTTTTAGTTTAAAAATCAATTTATGATGAATTTGTGAAGAATTAAAGCCCATGTAGTTCTCTTACCTTTGATAATGTCATACTTACCTCATCCTTAATCGTCTCTACCCATTTTTATATCGGTGGTGGTAATGTCTCTGTCATCAAAGAATTCGGATTCATTATTGCAATCTATCTTTTATTGTCTATATTGAGCTTTTATCCAATAGTAAACACAAGCTTGAAACTCCAATGATTTATGACTTAATTTTGAACATCGTTCATCCAAAATTGCCTCCATCGATAAATGCTTGTTCTACCATAATTGTTGAACAAGGGATTACTGAAATTTATTTTGCAATCAAAGCAAGATTGGGTATTGGGTGGAATGCCTCTTTCACCAATCCAATATAATGAAATTTCTGCTGCCTTCAAATTCATCAAACTCAAAAGAAATTTTTAGATAGTTTTCTATTTCAGAATTACTTCCTATTACATCATTTTTCCTTTTTTGTCTTCTAATTAAAGGTTAGTTCCCTCTACTAATTTTATTTGGGTTTTCATATTGTAAGTTACTAAATTGAGGTCCACATCCACTATCACCTATAACATTATATGCTTTACAAAATTCATTATATAATTCTATGATTATGTTTTTAACATTTATTTCTATAGTTCTAATATTTTTCGTATGAGCTAAGTGTAAACATTCATAATACGTATTCAAATAATCATATAAACCATCTAATTTACAACGTGAATTAAAAACAGAAGCAACCAAATAAATAATAGGGATTTCTCTATAATAATGTTGATACTTTACTTGCATTATGTTAATAGTATCATCTAACTTACCATCATTTTTATTTTCTTCAGAAACTCCAACAATATTAATACATTCTATTAAAAATAAATACATAGCTGGATAACAAACACCAAATAAACTATAAGTTGTATCATTAAAAAATTTTAAAATATCTAAATGTTTTTTTTGCAACTATTCCATTCTTGAGGGTATAAATTAATTTCAGATATATTATCCAAAATAAATGCATATAATAAATATTTATATGCAAAATATTCATTAAGCAACTCATAAATAGAATTTCAATGATTTGGAACATCTTTTGAATTTTTTTGATTTTTTTTATTTAACTTACAAAATTTTGCCCATTCTTTCATTATTTTGGGATGTTTCCATAAATATCGAATTGCTGTTTTATTGGATTGAGAGAAGCTTGAAGAGCTTTTAAATCATCTTGTACACATAAATTTAGAACATGACAAGCACATCTAATGTGAAAAAATTATCCATTAAAAGCGGGTTTACAAATATTTTAAAGTTCAACAATTGAAGCAGTATTTGCCGTGGCATTATCAAAATCGATTGAAAAATTTTATGAAGTAAATAATATTCTTTTGAAATTTACCTAATTAATCTATAAATATTATTATTTTTTTTTTGGTAAGATCTATAAATATTATTTGCCGTACACCTATCATAAAAAATTCTAAATGCAATAATTTTTTTTTAATATTTCAATCATCACATATTCAATGACATATTATACGTATATAAGAATTAGTTTGCCAATGATCGCTAACCACTGGCCGCGTGAATCTATGGTCGACCCAGAAGAAAGCTAAAGGTACTGAAGAGGTCCATAACATGCAACTCAATGGCGAATTTGACTAGTCCAATAAGGACGTCCAGCTTGATTTCCCCCACCACGCTCTTTTTCATTCCCTTGAAGGCTTTGATAGTCGCCTTAGAAGTGTATACGAGCTCTTTATTTACACCCAGGTTCATCGGTGTGAC
This sequence comes from Psidium guajava, assembly GCA_016432845.1. Classification (NCBI taxonomy): domain Eukaryota; kingdom Viridiplantae; phylum Streptophyta; class Magnoliopsida; order Myrtales; family Myrtaceae; genus Psidium; species Psidium guajava. The sequence continues at coordinate 21,796,793 of CM028233.1, read as the reverse complement.
CAGCGAACATATGTTGAACATGAACCCATTGTCTATTAATACATGGGAGACCTGTTTATTGTGAGTTCTCACCGATATGTACAGGGCTTTTTTATGGGCTGGTCCGTATGTAGGAGTATTCTCATTTGAGAAGGATATCTGGTCTTTTAATAGGATAGGTTCAACAAAGTCTTTCAATTGCACCTCGTTGATAGTTGCCTTGTTTAGTATTTTCATAAATGCATTCTTGTTCTTTTCTGAGTTGATGAAGAGACCAAGCAGTGATATTTGGGTCGGCATTTTTCTCAACTACTCTATCACCTTAAACTTGCCTATCCTTATAATGGACAACACTTTTTTTTTGTCTTCTTTTGATACCCCCACTTTTTGGGCTTACCTTCTCTTGACGCATAGCACATCCCAGATCTTATAATGGCACATTCTCTCCCATACCATAGTTTCAAGGGATTGCTTTGGAACGATAGGGGAATCCTTATCCCAATCGCTTTAATCCTTTCATCACTTTCTGCATCTGTGATATCCAATTCAAGACTAGATAGGGCAATTACCACTCGATCAAGGGAGTTACTCTTAGTTCCCTCCTAGTTATCTACTTCGTCTAGTTTAATCATAAAGGAGGTCTTTGATTTTGTTGCTGCAATCAATTCATCCTTAGTAATGTCTTCAAAATCATAATCATCATATGGTCCTTCAAGTGACATTTCTTTTGGTTCGGTCGAGGGTGAAAAGTCGTTCCACTGTCGACGATCTTTAGATTGAGTTACATCATTGGAGATTCTAGCCTGGTCAGAACTTTTTCTGCCTCTGATTTCATTCCTTCGGATGATGCTTTCGTATCTCACCCCGATGCTTACTAGATAATCAAAAGATTGAAATCTGTATGCATAAATGTGGTCAAAATATTCTTGAGGAAGAGCTTTTGTGAAGTGTTCTACTTGTCAATCCTTCATCTTTGCGTTGCTATGGCAGCTCGCTTGAATTTCTTGGATAAAGACCCTCTAAGTACCACCCTTATGGTGTGTAGCTTCTTGGTCACAAGGGGACTCTAAGCTCTTGTCTTTGCTCTCTCAATGCAGCGATGCTTCTTAGCTTTTTGAATTTTGATCCATCATTTGACTTCACAGTCTACTTTTAATCCACTCGAATATGTTGCGATATGATAATCCCTTGAGTGAAGGAGATTATATCCAATGAGCTCCCTTCTACGAGTGAATCGAAATGCTCCAAATGACTTTATATTAATGGTATCGTGGCTTCGAATACCCCATCGTTTCCTTGCGAATACCTTAGGAACTACCCATAATTTGGGGAAATCATCCTTTTATCTTAAAAATGGCTTTCAAACCAATTACTTAGATGATTTTTGAAACAACTCATGATATTCATGGTATATAGAATTTTAAAATGTAAGGGAATGAATAACAAGTTGAAGGTATGAAAACCTTACCAACTAGACTCTTTTTTCTTATTTTAAATATACCAACCGTCCAACTCACATGCACATGAGATAAGTGGAGATTTAACTCTAGAAATTAAAAGAAGAGACGGGATACGGACCTAAAAAGGCTCTCGCTATCTAACTCAATAATTTTTACCTACAAGCGCAATCAAATATCAAGTGGAAACAATTATCAATTCAGATAGCGAACAGGATCGAATATGGTCAACACAGGCACCATCAGATGTTAGAGGTTTACATATTGATCCATATCTGTGGCGACTTATGTAAGGTATTTCGCGGCATGGACTTAGGCGTTTATGTGTGTAGGTGATGTGATCCTTGGAATATGCAAGATATGTACAACATTCGATATCAAAACAACACTTCAATGTTACAGGAAATAAACAATCATATCCAAACTCCAACGTACATAAAACATGTCAATAATCAATTCACCTCTTATAACTCCCATCTGTAAAAATATTTAGCACATGTAATTAGGTGACTTACCTCACCTTCAAGAGCATATGCAAAAAATATGTCAAAATAGCTAATTTTTGAAAATCGGCTGAAGTCCTCTAATGGTTTAAAAACTAAGTCCTTAGCAAAATCGCTAGCCTATTGCGATCGTCCCTCATAGGAACGGGCTAATGGATTGCTGAACCTCTCTATGATCGGGCTTAACGTGGGCTCTCCTAGGCCTATACCAAATCGTGTTAAGAAGAATTTAAAAATCGAGATCGACCATGGTGTGGTCTACTAACATGTGATCATTGTACATGCCATCAGAGTCATAAGCTAAAGAATTCATGAAGGTGCTTTTGGGTAAGGTAAGTCCTAAAAATCTAAATGGTTCATGCAAATGGGATTATCTGTCCTATTAATCACAATAATCAAAATAAGTGCTTACTCAAGGAAATACATGTGGAGAAATCACATCAAATCAAGCTTAAAGAAACCCTAAAGGCTCAAGGAAATGCCAATTAAATTTGGGATGATTTGGAAATTTGAGTCAAATTGACTAGAGGGCCAAAATGATCATTTTTGAAGATTTGGAAAGTCAAAATTGTGAAAATAGATCAAACCAATTAAATGTGGTCATTTTCTATTTTTCACAATTTTTGAGAATTTTTCTGAATTTTGTTTTATTTTTATGGAATTTTTTCTAGAATTTTTAATGATTTTCATGAAATTTTGCTTTTTTCTGGATTTTTATTTTTATTATTTTCCGCACCAAATCAGCTTGACTCAACCCATAAACCCAAAGGCCAGATCCAAGCCCAACCAAGTTCGACCCGAAGCCTAAAACGACATAGCTTTTTATTTTTATTTGAATTTTCAAAATTTCAAATTTTTTTAACTCTTTGTTTTATTTTCCTGCCCAATTTCTAATCCTAGGCCTGACAACCCACCACGTGGCATGAATTTTATTGTTTGATAAAAAAACTAGGGGGTACCGTGCCCTGATTTTTTTTCATTTGGTCTAGAGAGTTTTTCTAATTGAATTTTATGTGTTTTAAGGATTAATTGCAAAAATCAAAATTGCAGAGCTAAAATAAAATTTCTATAATTTTTGGTAATCAATTTGAAAATGTGATTAACTAGGTAAACCACGATTCTGAATTAAGTTTTTCAAATTTTCCTTGGCCAAAATGAAAATAAGATTAAAAGAAAAATACTAACCATTTTTTTTTGTATTTTCGTGGCCTCAAATGCTATTTTTATGCATTTTCAATTATTTTCCTAATTTCTAAAAATATTTAAAAAATGAAAAATATAAAAAATTATTTTTATTCAAAAATGGTTCCCTCGGCTTGGTCAAGGCTTCCAAAGTTAATTTTTCAATTTACTGAATTTTTATGGATTTTCTAAAAAAATTTATAAAATAAAACCAGCTAAAAATCAGGTGTGAACAATATGAAAAAGGGAAGGAGAAAGTTAATGAACCCTCTCGAGCTAAGGAAGCACCGGCTGTTGAAACTAAAAAGTGATTTGGAGGTGAAAAAGTTTATTTTGAGACTGAATATGTGAGAGAAGTTTATGATGAATTGTTGTATTCTCACTTTAGAAGTATGGAGATGAAGTTTGTGGCCAAAGAAGGTCAGAAGGATAGAATTGTTGGGTTTCCCCAAGCGCGGAGCACGATATATTATTAAAAACAATCAAGAACAGCAGAAGCGAGACAAACCACGCACCTAATCCCTTAGGGTTCCTCGTACGTTTTAAATCGAAAATCTTGTTGACACCTTAATCTTAGTTTTTCCTTTTCTATTTATATTACACAAAAATGAGAATTGGTTCTCGCAGAAATAATCCTTCATGCATAGCATATCTAATTTTTGTTGCATTGCATTATTATTGGTTTGGATCAGGGATGCGAGCAATCTGGGGCAGAGGCCATTGTAAATTTTTGGCAATATAAGTGGGAATTTGCCAAATTTTCCAAAAAAATCATTGACCCATTTTGCTTAACTAAGACCTGATCGAAGCCCGAGATGGCGCGAAGTAAGCCCACAAGAGTGTGATTTTCGGATACCCCTATTGACTCCTCTCTGGGCCGAATTCTTGAGGAGTTTTAGTCCATTAGGACTCCTCAAGTTTAGATTTTTTAATCAGACGGTCAATATCCAATCAAAGGGCAGATTTTCTGATCTAACGATCGATATCAAACCTCATTTAGAGTTTCTAATTTAACAGTCATCAGTAAATCCTACCTTGACTAGGATTAGAGAACTCTTCTTGTCTATAAGTAATGAGCTTACTTTAGGGTTTGGGTGGATAAGAAATTCAAAAAATCCAGAGCTAGATCAAGAGCTGAGGAGTTCGATTGTCTCCCCCAAGGTCAAAACAGTCCTTTGTGATACAAGTCCAAGCAAGATACATTTCTTGGTCAAGCTCCTCCATCCATCTCTGAGCACCATTGGCATCCCTGCACAACCGTCGTTCAACCTTAGTGTCTCTAGCTCAGCCAATGAATCAACCAAGCCCAAAGCCGGTCTAATATCCAGCTTGTTTCACCCACTTTCCAGCCTTGTTTCGGGGTTAATTCAGCCTCCTTTTTCATCAATTCCTAAATTCTAACAAGGTTATTATGTTGTATTAGCATCCCAGTGAATCTAGGGCTCAATTGGCTATGAATTTAGGCAAAAAGTAGGTTGTTTTGGGCGGAAGATTTAATAGCGCACGTGCTGGAAATTTCAATTGAAAAAAGAAGCTTGTCCAGCATTACTGTTGAGACCACCGCAAGCAAACCATCGGACCAACCTCAAGTTCACTGCAGACCCAAGATCCTGAACTATTCTGTGCAAAGTTTTGCTCACCGATACAAGGTTTTTTGCTCATAATCAAGCCTTGGTGAAGTGACGAACTCGCCTTCATTAAACCACTGTGGGGTGCACGAATTCTCGAGTGATCAGTCCAATTACTTGCGTGCTTGTCAAGTTTGGTTCGAGATCGAATTAGATAATTTTCAAAACCATTGAATATTCTGAAAAATTATCTATTTGAATGTGAGTGAATATTTGACAAATATTGCATGAGCATGGATAGATTACAATTGTCTAACTTGAGGTTTTCGAATTTAGAGCAGTTTACGAGATACTATGCATATCTTTGAACCTAGAATTATCTTTTGGAAAATTTCTTATTATCTTATCTTGGATACTGTTCTATATTCAAACTTGAGTATATCTTGTGATTTAATTGTTGAACAACCGAATATCAAGCATATCTCTAAGATATTGTGGATAGACTTTGCATATTCTGAACACGTCTTTTGTAATTTGGATAATTGTCTAACAATACTTTGAAAATTCCATGAGATAATTTTCCTAGTCCAAAAGATGTGATTATCATTTGTGAATAGGGTCTTGTACCCTTTAAAATTCGGCTCTTTATCCCTTAGTAGTGGAGATCCTTTTTGTTTTATGCTATAATATAAATTCAAATATTTTTTATAATACTCCTTGAGTATAGTACGTGCTCCCTTGCGCCCTTGTCCCTTGGATATGTGTATTATGGATTTCAAAAAATGAATTGAATTTGCTAGTTCAAGAAAAATTTTCACAAGAATGGTACCGAAAGGGTGTTAATTGAAGAAATTAACATAATCAACATAATCAAGTCCTTGAATTTCAATATGCACACTTGTGAACCACAGCCGCTCAATATACAATTCAACATCGTGCCTCAAGTTCAGGGATTATTTACACACCAAAGCTTGAGTGATATAGACATTGACCAAACATGAAGCCTCCATGTTTGTTAATTGCTCATGTGTGTCACGTTCAGTGAATTCGATCGAACTCCTTCGATACGAATACCCATATTCCAACTTAGACATCTAATGTCCAGTGACTTGTCTCTACCGAATCATTGGTGTCCAGTTAACAATCCTTTGACCAAGAACAATTTAAGGATCAGAGACCAACTAAAAACCTGTCACATATTTTCTTGACGTCTCAAAAATAGGTTTCAGTTACAACTAATCCTATGGACTTCATTTATCTAAATGAGAGAATAAGATAAATGAACACGTCTTGCCATTAAATATAATTGAAAAAATAACAAAATACCCATACATGTAACAGTTACATGGTTGCTTTAGGGCATCCCCTAACAACCTCCCACTTGCACTAAAGCCAACCGTGTTGATGTTTGAAACCCATTCTATCAATGTGTTTGTCAAATACAAACTGAGGTAAAGGCTTAGTAAAGGGATCTACCACATTATCCACCGACACTATTTTTTGCATGGTGATGTCCCCTCTTCCAACAATTTTTCTAATGAGATGGAAGCGCCTTTTAATGTGGTTGAACTTTTAGTGAGACATTAGTTCCTTTGTTTGAGCTATCGTGCTACTGTTGTCGCAAAATAATGTGATCATTTGCTCAATGGAGGGAACTATTCCAAGCTCTGAGATGAACTTTTTCATCCATGTGGCTTCCTTTGTAGCTTCAGAAGCTTGGAGAAGTCTGCCTCAGTGGGGGAATCAGCAGTTATACTTTGTTTGGAACTTTTCCAATAAACTGCACCACCATTGAATGTAAATACAAACCTAGAGGTTAACTTAAAGTTATCAAGATCCGATTGGAAATCGGAGTCTGTATATGCTTCAACTTTAAAACCTGATTCTCCATTATCAAGAACAAATCCTTAGTTCTTTGTAAGTACTTAAGGATATTCTTGATTGCCATCCAGTGCTCCTCACCTGGATTAGACTAAAATCTAATAGTAATGTTCATAGCATATGCAATATCAGATCTTGTACATAGCATAACATACATTATGCTACCAATAACGGAGGCGTAAGGTACTTTCGCCATCCACTCTCTTTCTTCGGGAGTCTTGGGACACTGTCACTTGGAAAGATGTATTCCATGCTTGAAATGTAACAATCCTTTCTTGGAATACTCCATGTTGAACCATTTCAACACTTTGTCTATGTATGCGGACTGCACGAGGCCAATAAATCACCTAGATCTATCTCTATAGATCCTGATGCCTAATATGAAGGTTGCCTCTCCTAAATCCTTCATGGAGAATTTCTATGACAAGAACATTTTGATCGACGATATCATTAGTATGTCATTACCAATCAAAAGTATATCACTGACATATAAGACAATAAATGTAATAGTGCTCCTATTGAGCTTCTTATATACACACGATTCATCCGGATTCTTGATGAACTCAAACAATTTGATTACTTCATCAAAACAAATGTTCCAGCTTTTGGAGGCTTGTTTAAGTTCATAAATGAACTTCTTAAGCTTGCACACTTTGTCGCTTTTGCCTTGGGACTCAAAACCTGGCGGTTGCTCCATATAGATCTCTTCTTCAAGAAATTCATTTAGGAAAGCCGTTTTGATGTCCATTTAGAATATCTCATAATCCATGTACGCAATAATAAAATTTGAATGGACTTTAACATAGCTACTGGGGAAAAGGTCTCATCATAATCAATCCCTTCTTTTGACAGTAACTTTTCGCTACAAGTCGTGCTTTATATGTTCTAACTTGAATCTCAGTATTGATCTTTCTTGTAAAGATCCATTTGTAACCAATTGGTATTATACCATTTGATGGGTCATCCAATGTCCAAACATCGTTGGAATACATCAAGACCATTTTTGATTTCATGACTTCAAGCCATTTACTAGAATCAATGTTTGACATTGCTTCCTCATATGTGTTAGGATCATTTAGTTGATTACCATCATTTACCATAAACAATAGTTGAATCTCATCAACCAAATATCCATAACGCTCAGGAGGACAAGACATTCTCACACTCCTCCTAAGAGGTTGTGTATCAGGAGCTCCCACTGAATCAGAGATCGATGTCTGAACTTGAATAGTTATCGCTTCATCATTTCCTTCTTGTAAGACTATTTGCGACCTATACCAACTTCTTGGACAAACTGTTTTTTCAAAAAAGTAGCATGTGTACTAACCCAAACCCTCTAATCAAAGTGGGAATAGAAATAATATCCAAAACTTTCTTTTGGATATCCAATGAAGCGACCTTGTTCAGACCTTACCTCTAACATATCTGACTTCAACTTTTTAACAAATGCTCGACAACCCTAAATCCTAAGGTAACTAAGACTTGGTTTCCTACTATGCTATATCTCATTAGGCGTAGTGGGAACAAATTTGGATGACACTTTATTTTGAATATATGCGACGATTTTTAGGGCATATCCCCAGAGAGATATTGGCAAATATGTGTAACTCATCACGAATCGTACCATATCTAATAAGGTACAATTCCTCCTTTCGAATATTCTGTTATGCTCTAGAGTTGAAGGAGATGTCCACTAAGATAAAATGCCATTCTCTTTAAGATAATCTAGGAACTCAATACTAAGGTACTCGCCTCCTCGATCAGATCGAAGAGTCTTAATACACTTTCCTATCTACTTCTCAACTTCATTTCTAAAGTCCTTAAACTTTCCAAATGATTCAAATTTATACTTCATCAAATATAAATACCCATAATGAGAATAATCATTGGTAAAAGTAATGAAGTAAGAGCAGACGCCCCTAGCATTTCATTAGGTAGTCTGCATACATCTGTATGTATTAATCCTAATATGTCAGAAGGTCGCTCACCTTGGCCAATAAAGGATGATTTAGTCATTTTTCCTTGAAGGCAACCTTCACAAGCTGAGTATGGTTTAAAACCAGACGGGCTAATATACCCGTCATTACTTACCTTGTTTATCCTGCCTTCTCTAATATGATCTAATTGGATATGCCACCATACTTCAGATTTGGACTATTTTTAGAGCGTCTATTAATGGCATTTATATTGTCATGCTTATTGAGATTGATAATCATATTACCAGACATTTCAATGGTATATAGATTATTGATTAACAAGCCAGAATTAACGCATCTTCTATTATGAAAAGTGGAATATTCGCCATCAGCAAAAGAAAATTCATAATTTTCTCTCACTAAATGAGGTACAGATATAATATTCATTACAACATTTTCATAACACAAATAGTTTGCTAAAACCAAAACATGTCCAGTGGGCAAACTCAAACGAAAAGTCCTTATAGCTATGGCAGCAACAGTTGCTCCATTAGCAAATGTGAGGATAATTTCATTTTTGCCCAGCATCCTCCTTATTTCTAGATTATGCAATGACATACAAATATATGACGTTGTAGCAAAATCTAGAACCCATAAGCTGGACTCAGTACTAACATTAAGACTAGTTTCAATAAGCACAAACATTATACCTTCAGAAGGTCGGCCTTTGTGCTTGACTTTTAAGCTTGCGAGGTATTTCTTGCAATTCCTCTTTCAATACCATCAATCCCACAATAGTAACAAGTCCCTTTCTCAACTTTGGGCTTTGAACGCACAGAAGGCTTCTTGAACTTCCTTTTCTTCAAAGAAATCTTACTTTTCAAAGAGGAAGTCTCAGCCACGGCCATAATACTTGGCCTTTTACTATGTATTTCCTTCTCATAGACCACTAGAATATTATACAACTCAGCAAGAGTTTTCTGCATATTATGCCTGTGGTAGTTCTGAGCAAAACTTAAGAAGGAATCTGGTAAGGATTGGAGGATCAAATCCACAATAAGCTCATTATCCCTAATGAGGTCTAATCTTACCAGTTATTCAATGTGCCAAATCATTTTAAGAACACGGTCGTTTACAGAGGATCCCTCTGGCATCTTCATGAGATATAGTGCATTATCTCATAGCTAGAAATTCGACTATTCTCATCAAAGAATTTCTTTAGATGAAGAAAAATCGACCTAGCACTATCCATGTTCTCATATTTCTTTTAGAATTCATTATTTATCAATGCCAACGTGTATGGCCTAACCTTTAGGTTACCCTCGTGCCACTTCTCATAAGTGTCATGCTCCTCAAAGGTCGAACCCTCAGGGAGAGATGAAGGCATATTCTAATTAAGTACATATCCAAGTTTTTCTATATTGAGGACTATCCTCAAATTTCTCAGCTAGTTATTGAAATTGGGACTTGTCAAGCAATTCTTGTCCAAGATTGAAGTAATAGGGTTTGTGTTCACCATTTTCACAAAGTGGTAACAAAATATCTATGCAGAAAATCTAACTGTTAGATGTTATCTATCAAAGGTAAATATTTCATTTTGGCCTTTAAATGAAATAGGCTCCTACTATATTTATCGAGACTCACACTCCTTAAATGAGAAATGATAATCTATATTGGACTAGACTAATAGTGGGGATTGGAGTCTCATTAGTTCATGGTCCGCCTCACCTAACAGTTATTGGTGTTCAACATGAACTAAATGAGTGGATCATCATATCCAATGCATCTCATGCATGTCCCCATTATAGTTCGACCTCTAGACCATGAAAGTCTCACTTGACAGTTATTGACCTCATGCTCATAGTTAAGTCAAACCCATCATTTCTTGTAGGTATTGCAAAAATCTCAGACAACTCCTCACTTAATAGTTATTGGAATCACTAGTTCCAATTCACAACATCAAATGTTCAATGAAGCGATCTGGTATCATAGATGGCAATTGACCCCCATGTATCTATAGCCGGCCAATCAACTCACTATGATATAAGATCAACTCCACGATCATGGAAGGCCACAAGTCTATCACCCACTTCAACTTAACATTTGAAATAAGGAGATATTTTTCTAGCAATCTTACCTATAACTATCCGTTTCTACCAATCCTAGCAACAACTAACAGCAGATACAGACCAATCCAACATATATCCCATCCACGAAAATAGATACATAAACATGAAAGGCAACTATCCATTCTAACGAAATACGCAAAATTGAAAAAATGATTTCACTGAAATATGAAAGAATAGCCCAAAAACACATACAAACAACTTCGGAATGCGAAAATCCACCATCACTCACAGCATAGTGGTAAGTTGTGATTGGTGGCTTGTTTCGAAGGTCTCGAGCGATTTTCAGCTCATTTCGAGTCCAAAACACATTTTCAATAAAAATTAATTCAGCTCATTTTTCGCTGAATTGAACTAATTCAATTCCACAAGCCAAGGACTAGAAACCATTTCCAAAATCATGATCAAAACAACTCGAGGACCGCCTTAGGCGGTCTCCATCAGAGGACCGCATTGGGGCGGTAGGCGTAGCGGCTGACCACGTGCCCCTACAGTCAAAGGTGGTTGCTGCCTTTGATCGATGATGGTCAAGGGTGGTTCACAACTGCCTTTAATCGGTGTTCACTAGTCGGAGGATCCAATCCAAAGGGCTCGGCTGACAATGATTCCGAGAACAATTCTCGCAAATTATACGGCCAATTCTAGGGTTTTCCATGAAACAAATCAATTAAACATAAGGGAGCGCCTAAGTAAAGCTTTGATACTACTTGTTGGGTTTTCCCAGGCACGATGTATGATATACAATAAAAAACAACCAAGAATAGCAGAAGCGAGACAAACCGTGTACCTAATTCCTTGGGGTTCCTCATACGTTTTAAATTGAAAGTCTAAAATATCAAAAGTAGTTTATCGGAATACCTAACATCTGAGCTTGAGCTGACTTCATTCAGATGTCCTTATAGCTCGTCAAGTGCCGAACCTCTAGTTTAGATACACCATTAACCACACGATAACGGGAGACGAAGCTTGCGCCCATTTGATCTTTGATCATGCTAGCGATCCTTGAGAAGTGACGAAGCAAGCTTTCCATGAGTCCACGAACGAATCATGACCCTTACATGTTTAGGTAAAGCTGTTTTGTGTGTTCACGAGAAAACAACGCGAAAAACTATCCCAAACAGACGAATTGGGGCAGAAACTTTGTGGGAAAGCTAACTCTTTTCCATAAGCCCCAACCCTTACCCAAAACCACCCTAGATAGGGCAGTTTGGGTGATGGTTAGTCCATTTCCTTTGTCTTGATCAAAGGCGGTCTGACCGCCTGCTTGGCCTACCCCGCGAACGCCTTGCACTGTCCTACCAAGATCCTATCCGTTTTGTTATCATGTTTGCACAATCCCATCACTTTGTCTAATGGATAACAAACCTTATCTTTCGAATTTTCTTTGAGTAAGAAATCTTATCTTATCATTTTAGATGATAAATGTCATCATATCATGAAGCGTAAATATATCATTGTCGCGACCCTAAAAATTTTTCGATCTTTGGAAAAATTCCCAAGTTAACGAATTATTAGGTTAATTAAATGGAATAACCTAATACGGACCCTCCCAAGTCCTACCGAATTGCAACTTTGGTTTTTGTTCAAATGATTTTAAAATTTGGAGTCGCTGCTAATCATTTTTGGTAGGTTGATTAGAAACCTAAGTAAATTAGCGGGAGAACTAAATTACTTCTATGAACCAGAGATTATGAGTTCGAGGATCTGGTTACACTAGTTAATTATAACTAATGCCCTTTCGGTACTTTAATTTTATGGATATCTTAATTTGGCAACTTAGGCTTGGTTTATTCTTAAGGTTCTAGTGGGGTGTTCTCTTTTTGTATTTTCACTTTTTAAATGGAATGCATGTGAATGACATTTTGTTTTGGTATTTTCAAAGCATTAAAATTCCCTGAAGCCGAAAGAGAGAGTGAGCTAACGACTTCTGTGCTATGCTGCAATCTCCAGCAGATGGCTCGGCCTACTCATTCTGGGGTCTGATGATTCAAAAATTAAATTGTAGGAAGTAAATGACAGTAAGTAAAGACCTCCAATGGATGCCCTAGCCTTATCTCGGCTCTCTCCTTTGGGGTTTAATGGTGTAGGAATTAAATTACAGGAAATTAAATGATCGTAAGTAAAGACCTCCAATGGACGGCCTAGCATTGGCATGGCTCTCTCCTTTAGGGTTTAATGGTGCAGGAATTAAATTACAGAAATTTAAATGACGGTAAGTAAAAACTGCCACTGGATGACCTAGCATTAGCTTTGCTCCCTCCTTTGGATTTAATGGTCTAGGAATTAAATTACAAGAATTTAAATAACGGTAAGTATAGACCTCTAATGAATGGCCTAGCATTGGCTTGACTCTCTCCTTTGAGGTTTAATGGTGCGTGAATTAAATTATAGGAAGTAAATAATAGAAAATAATGGTGCGTGAATTAAATTATATGAAGTAAATAATAGAAAATAAATGACCACCAGTGAGTAGCTTGACCTTGGTTTGGCCCGCCTTCTCTGGGATTTAATTGTACAGGAATTAAATTATGGGAAGTAAATAACAGAAAATAAAAGACCACCAGTGAGTGGCTCGGCCTTGGCTTGGCCCGCTTTATCTGGGATTTAATGGTATAGGAATTAAATTGTGGGAAAATTAAATTGCGATAAATAAAAGACCTCCAAGAAAGAGATCAACCTTGACTCAGCCTACCTATTTTGGGGTTTTATGGTATAGAAATTAAATTACATGAAATTAAATTACATGAAATTAAATTATAGAATAAAGGACCACCAGTGGGTGGGTCGGCCTTCCCATTCTGGGGCTTGATAGTGCAAGACTTAAATTACAAAAAATTATAGTATGAATGCGACATATGGATATAGAGACATACGAGTACAACATGACAAAATCGAGATTTAAATAAATCCATTTGGGTAGCGAAATTCTTGAAGATTTTAATGGTTAGGATTGTTACCTGATTTAATGGATTTGATGGCCGAATTCGGACCTCGTATCACCCTGTGGATTAAGGTTGCGGCTCAAATGATGGGGATGAATTCTTGATTTATGTTGATCGATGAAAGAATTGGTGATGATAATTCTCTCCCATCATCTTCAAAATTATCTCTTTTTGGTATTTTCTTTCTCTCAAATGTTTCTTCAATATCCCAAAACCCTCTCAAACATCCAAAATTTTCTCTCCAAAAAAATTCTCTCCCAAGCTCTTTTCTTCCTCCTTTTATAACCTACTAATCCATCTCCCATTCTAATTTTTCCACTTACTCTTTTTCATCTCATTTTCCATTCTCTATTCCCATCTCCTCTTCTCCATCTTTCCTTTTCCATCTTTTCTTCTCCATCTCATTTTCTCCATCTTCTTTTTTTATTTTAATTTCTCAACAAACTCTTCTTTTTATTATTTTCGAAACAATCCCTCAAGTGTTAGGTATTTGCATTATAGTCCATGAGATTTTAAATATTTACAATTCAGTCCATGGAGAAATATTTCTTTAAGTCTAAATCTCCTCACAATTTTCGACCCACCTCCCCTATGTTTAGTCGAAATTCATTGCATGTCAAATTTAAGCTCATTTCTTACCACTGCAAAATTTAATTAAATCCCTTTTACAAAATTGAATCATTCTGGGTATAATTGGGCAAAGATTAAGATTTGAAATATTAGAAAATAATGTCACAACTCCTAAAAGTGAAAAATGAAAATAAATTGACTCAAATTGAATTTTTTAGGCCTCAAATGCTATTATTTATTAAATATTTTTCCTAATTTCTAAAAAATATATAAAAATAAAAAATAAAAAATATGAAAAATTATTTTTTGTTCAAAAATGGTTGCCTAAGCTTGGCCAAGGCTTCCAAAGTTGATTTTGCAATTTTCTCAATTTTTTATTGTTTTTTTTTATGAATTTTCAAAAACAAAAATACCGAAAATTACTGAAAATATGAAAAATCATTTTTTTGGTCAAAATTAGTTCTCTAGTTTGGCCAAGGTCTCCAACATTGATTTTTTTAATTTTATGAATTTTTATGGAGTTTCTATTAATTTTCAAAAATGAAAATACTGAAAATTTCTGAACATATGAAAAATTATTTTTTGATCAAAATTGGTTCCCTAGGCTTGACGAAGATCCCCAAAGTTTACTTTTTTTAATTTTATGAATTTTTATGGATTTTGTTTTATTAATTTTAAAAGAGAAAAGATGATTAAAAATCAAGTGTCAATAATTACATCAATGTGACATCATGCTTAGGTCATGCTTGCATCATATGCTTATTTGTTTATGATTAGAAATTAGAACCAAATCTAATTTAATCTAATTTCAGTTTGACTATCTGAATAGTCACCATAGCAAACACCTTTGCTCTTTCTTCTTCTATATAATATCGTCACGTATCAGTTATGGTGTGTGACATCCCTAAATTCACCACTGAGCCGGCAGTGGGATGTATTAATAAATTAGTACAACCTTAGAGAATCGACTGTCCCTAATTGATTTCAGATCCCACAAGCCATGAGTGACATCTAGCAATATGTCATGGCCACCCAGTCAGTGTGAATGCTCAAGGACAAAGTGAACCTATCAGCTTTAGCTACAGTGTAATTTAATCCTTTTGTCTCACCATGTCCTGATTGAACGAAGGTCATGGATTTTTCAGTCAAACCTACTAATTTGATCATATGCCCAAATCTATCTAACTTGCATTCTTGCAAGACATTTCTCGACTTCAACCTTGGCCAAGGATTTTCTAATGTACGGTTACGAATAGATCGCATAGGAAATCAACCTTGTCAAACAAGGAGACAGATCCTAACTGTTGCACACGTCTGTGACTTCGTATATTAATGATTATAACCATCAAGTACAGATGCGAGTCAACGACCTGCCAATATGCACACTTGTGAACCATAACCACTCAATATGCAAGTCAGCATCATGCCTCAGGACCAAGGATTATTTACACACCAAAGCCAGAGTGATATAGACATTGACCAAGCATGAAGCCTCCATATATGTTAATCGCTCATGTGTGTCATGTTCAGTGAATTCAATCGAACTAGTTCGATACGAGCACATGTGTTCCGACTTAGACATCTAATGTCCGATGACTTATGACTCGTCATCCCCATTAAGTATCCAATGATTAATTGCGAGGTTGCGAACACACTGGTCTCTACCAGATTATTGGTGTCTAGTCAACGATCCTTTTACTAGAAACAATTTAAGGGTCAGAGACCAACTGAAAACCTATCACACATACTTTTGATGTCTCAAGAATAGGTTGCAGTTACAACTGATCCTATGGACTTCATTTATCTAAATGAGGGAACAAGATAAATGAACACGTCTTGCCATTAAATATAATTTAAAGTACAACAAAATGCCTATACATATAATAGTTACATGGTTGCTTTAGGGCACACTCCTAACAAGACATCGAATGATCATCTGGAGTACTTTGAGTCCTTGCTTACTAGAATATCTATGAATAGTAGACCTGTTGATTTTGATTGCTTTGAGAAAGTTGGTCTCTCATAATACCATTCAGTTCTCTCTATTTGATCAAAACTTCATTTTGAGTGCCTCAAAGCTTGCATAAATTCTAAACTCTAAGGTATATTCTTTCACTTCTATCCCCGCCTCAAAAAATGAAGTCTAAAAGTTCTTTCTGGCAATCCAAATCTCTCTAGAGCAAACAAGTTTCACATTAAACGCAATTTCCTACTAAAATGCGTTGTTTCGCATAAGGTAGTCACAAACTGCCTTAGACCCAAAAGCTCTTCAAAAATAGATGTTTCTAGATGTGAAGCCAATATCATCTAAGCCATATTAAATGGCAAGCCCTTTTCTCCACATGACATGGTGTTTCTATACATGGTTAGAACAAAAAGAAAGAATAAGAGATAGCTGTCATATGGTTCCTTGATCACCAGGATCTGTGAGTACATCAAGATAGATATACCATATAAGCTTAGATTTTTGCAACTTCCAAAAGGTGCTACTAGTGAATCGATGGTGGTCAAGATAGGTTATAAGTGTGTAGATGGTCAATGTAAAGAAAAAAGAAGAAGAATGTGGTGCTAGTTGATTTTCTTTCAATAGTAACAGTAATAGAGATTAAAAGGCCTTCATCTATAGAGTTACCACCTACAAAAACTTCATCTGTTGAATAGTCTGCTAAACCTTCACCAGCTTAGTCTTTTGAATACACAAGGAAAATGGGGATGAAGATGCTTTCTTACAAGTCCACAAGACCTAGACAAAGAAGAAGACTTGCTTAGAGGTTGCTTGATAGGATCCTCAATGACTCTGAAATGGATACTTTTGCAGGGTCCCTAACAAATAATTTAGATGAGAGCTAAATAGCTATGATGAATAGATGGAACTATGATGAGCAGAAGGTGGCCGCGATAAGGGTTGAACTAAAGAAACTAGTTATGGAGGATTAGGAAATAGAAAATGTTATTCAAACTATTGTGAAAACAACAGTTGAAGATGCTATTACAGCTCAGATGAAGCAGTAAGAAAAAGAGAAGGAAGAGAAAGAAAGAGAATAGACAGAAAAAGAAGAAGATAGTCCACAAGATGTGGAAATTGCAAAAGAGGATGTTCAAATTGTCCTAGTGTCATGACCCCCTTTCGATAAATGTGGGTTTAGCACGGACTCTCCCAAACTCATACCAAGTAACGATGAGAGATTTTTAATATCAATTTCGATCTTAGTATAGTTAGGTGACATATACAAGGTATACACGCGAATGGAGTCGACACCAATCTATTTTTAGGGTATGTCAAAAATCCTACCAAGCAATCGAGAGAGTCCGTTTAGTTCTATAGAACCATAAAATTGGATTCGAAGACTTAGTTATGTCAACGTTTTCATTGATACCCTTTCAATACCTAAGTTGATTGATTTTTCTAAATATAATTTTCAGGTAGATGACTTGAGATAAGGAAGTCGTGGAATCTGAGATTCCATACAAATAAGAATACCTGATCCTAACAATCACAATTGGTAAAAACAAGTGCACAGATCAAAGAATTAAGGATGTGCAGATAAAATGTACCAAATCACGACATGACATACTTAGTGAAGCCCTAAGGGCTGATAGAATTTGTATTTTGAGTTTGGGACCAGTTTGGAAAATTTTGGAAGGAATTTGAGAAGATTTGAGACAATTTGTTCATATGAGAAAAATTATCATTTTTGAAAGGGTTTGGAGTCAAAACCAAAAAAAAAAAAGGATTGGCCTATCAAATAAGCCCATCTCCTAAATTTTGGGATTGAATTTTTGGGAATAATTTTCCCAAATGGGCAAAATCATCATTTTGAAGAGAGATCAAGAATCAAAATCGACAAAAAAAAAAAGTCAAGCCAATGGAATATGGCCATTTCCAAATTTTTTGTGATTTTTGGGAATCTTTCTAAATTTTTATTTTATTTTATTTTTTTGAAAATTTTAAGAATTTTTAAGAATTTTCTAATTTTTTTGAATTTTTTTTATCTTTTTAAAGTTTTTATTATTTTAAAAAAAAGTTATTTAAATCGAGTTGACCGACCCACACCTTATGAGTGCCTGACCCAAACCATATGGGTCTCGAGTTGGCCTAAACAAAATCACTTTTCCATTTTAAAAAATGAAGTTTTTTTATTAAATTCTAATCTAAGCCTGAGAAATCGCCATGTAGTTAATCCACAACTATTGGATCATTGTTTATTTTTTAATCTAAAAAATTCAAGATCTTGACACATGGCCAAACCTCGGCCACAAGATTAGAATGAACTCTTGTAGTGTGGCTTAACTGGCCTTCCTCTAAATTCAACTTGAAGTGGAAAAGATTGGATTTTTATTTTTTGAAAATCATTTTTAATACCAAAAAAATATTTTTATCATTGAAAAATTCTGGTTCGCATGACATGATCAAATCGTGGCCATCTAATCTAGATTTTATTTTTTTATTTTCTAAAAACTAAAATAATTGCAACCTTGATCTACATTGGCTGGTCAAATGTCATGAGGAAGAAGACAACCAATGAATGATTGTGCTCTTCCGATGCTGATTAACAGCAAAATTACCTCCGAGGACCCCCAATCTACACACCAATCAAAGCCTCATCTCTTGAACTACAGTATACTCAATTTCTAGCCTGATCTAACGATGAAACCTTCTCTAATCCAAGCTCAACGGTGCTCGACCATGGCTGAATCTAATTCTCATTCTATGTAAAATCAAAGTAATCCGAACATATATGCAGTTTCAAGGAAGGTTGGAGACACATTTGACGTCTCAATTGATTAAGCAATCTCAGGTTTGAGTTTACGAGCTCGCGAAAGGCTCAAGAGGTTTGGAAGTTTGACCCTAAGTTTTTATGCACAATCTAAGTAAAACAAATGCATGATCGAGGTCAATGATGCTCAAGGAGTAAAACGCACAAAGAATCGCAAAGAATAGTGGTCGTTGCAAAGGTTCACCATTGGCGAAGCTCCAGAAAGGCATTAATGGCGTTCACCTTTTAGGGATGTTAGAGCTAATTGGCTAGGTTCTACGGCTTCTTGGAGTGTCAAGATGCTTGGGGATGTGATGCGGAGCCTTGGTTTTGCCAAGAGCATCGCATCCAAACTCTGGAAGTCTCGATGAGCTCTAGACTTCAACGGCGATCTAGAGAGTGCGAGAGTTCTTCTTCTTCCTCTCTCTCTCTCTCTCTCTCTCTCTAATCCACTTCATGTTCTAAACAGAATGGGACCCCCCGTTTGCACGAAAATGCACCGAATTTGTTATAGCTGAATAAAAAAAAATTTGGCATGCTTGGGGTAAGTCGGCTCTCTCCACTCAAGTGCCTCCCTACTTGTATTTTAGTACGACGGTGACGGGGCTTCTTTGGCAATTTTATGTGGTTCCATTTTGTACTCTAGCATACACAAATTGGCACAAATTTGAGCTAATTTGAGCTCACGTGTCTTTGGGTACTATCGTGGAAAAGAAACAAGTGACCATCGCAACTCCGCTGGTCTCAAGTCGCGGAAGAGGATTCAATGGGAGCGGAACCTCCGAGGCTTCAATGCCCATCCCATGGCATCTCTGATTATGGTCAATCGAGGCTTCAATTTTGATGTTCAATCTCAGTCTCCAATGGCTAACTTGCACGTGGGAAAGGAACGAGAAGATGGGGGTGGTTTGGGTTGTTGGGTTGGATCTATCCGACAGGACAGACCTAGATGTTTCAAATTTCATTAAATTAACATGCAAAGCTCACAATTTTTTTTTCAAATTGAATACCAAAATTGAATTCTACAAGAAATGTTTCATCTAAAAATGACGAGTTTGGGAAAAAAAATTGTTTATGTTATAAATACATTGATATGCATGTTATGATGTGAATGTATCACTTTTTCACCTCATTTATTAATAGTATGCATGAACATTATTCATATACCCTCTAACTTATAAATAGAGGCTTTTGTAAACTTGTTGGATAAGGAAAAATGTTAACATTTGCTCCCCACTTCTCTCTTATCTCTTACTTTCTCTCATACTATATTTCAAGTTGATTTTATATTTTTAAGTTGATTTCAAAGATCACCATTTATTTCAATAACACGTTATCAGTACAAGCCGGTTAGAATCTTGAATATTACTCAAGGTAACATACTTTACCTCTCCATTATCTAATATCTCTACAATCTTTTTTTTTTAAGTATGTAAAACATTACCAAGAGAGAGTTTACAATGATAGATATTACCGAAAGTAATTATCTGACCTGGTTTTTTTTTATGTCAAGACACACTTAATATCATTATATCTTAGTCAATCTATTCTCTTAGAATCTAATTGTACTCCAACCCGAAAGGCTAAAACTCTATTTCATCCGCCACCATTTACATAAAGATTTAAAGGTTGAGTATCTGATTAAGGAGAACCATAGAGTTCTATGGCAATCCCTAAAGGATCGCTTTGATCATCAA
Organism: Psidium guajava; assembly: GCA_016432845.1. Taxonomy (NCBI): domain Eukaryota; kingdom Viridiplantae; phylum Streptophyta; class Magnoliopsida; order Myrtales; family Myrtaceae; genus Psidium; species Psidium guajava. Next base: position 21,776,215 of record CM028233.1, on the reverse strand, counting down.
TAAGAAGTGATCCTTCCTCATGCCAAGTTTGAATGGATCAATTTACGCTTTCAAGATTTTAAGTCCTAGCAGAATATAATTATTCTATTCACTGAATTGTATCACAACTAAGACTCTATGGGTAGGTTTGGTTCAGCATTTGAAATGGGCTTTGCAAAAATGCAAATGCCTTCAGCCCAAAGGGATTTAGGAAAATGCTAATTGCGTTTGGTAAAATCTCACTTGAAAATGGGCTTTGAGGTAAATAGTGTTTGGTAAAAATAACATTTCAAAGGGGTTTTACGCAAATTTTTAATTTTTAACTAAAAAACTTACCCTTCGCCTATCCGGCGAATGTTTCAGGCCGCCGGCAAGCCAGATCTGGCGCCGCCGGCCATCATCTGAGGTCGCCTGACCTCAGGCGACGCCTAGGTTCGTGCGGACCAAGCGATGACGCCTCGGTCACACGACCTCAGGCACCGTCGCCTGGGTTCAAGCGAACTCAGGCGCCGTCGCCTGGGTTCAAGCGACCTCAGGTGCCGTCGCTTGGGTTTGCGTGACCCAGGCAACGGCGTGCCTGGGCAGCGTGACCTTAGGCGCCATCGCCTGAGGTTGCGTGACCCAGGAGACTCGAGTGCTGTTCATGGGTCTCGCGAACTAGGCACCATCCCTGGGTCTCGAGAACCAAGCGATGCGACCCAGGCGACGCAAAGCCAGGTGCGACCTCAGGCGCCTTCGCCTGAGGTCGCGAGACCCAGGAGACTCAAGCACCGTCCCCGGGTCTCGCGAACCAAGCGCAGTCCCTGGGTCTCAAGAACCAGGCGACGCGACCCAGGCGATGCAAAGCCAGGCGCGAGCTCAGGCGTCGTCGCCTAAAGCTTGAGGTCGCGCGAACCAGGCGACAGCGCCGCCCCTTCACCGGCTCCTCACCAGCCAGATCTGGACTTTCAACCTTGAAGAAGATAAACAATAAAAAATGGGGACAAAATCGAAAATATCAGAAATTAATGAGGTTAGTTTTGGAAGCAAAAAAAGTCGTTTAGCATTTGACCAAATGCTGAAAGCCCAATGCTGGTCCTACCAGCATTGGGCTTTCAGCATTCTCAAGGCCAGCATTTGGCCAAATACTGGCCTAAAGCCGAACCAAATGGTTCAGCATTTTCCCAAGGGGCTTTGGGGGCTGAAAGCCCCCTTGGGAATGCTGAACCAAACCCACCCTATGTCCAGTAGGTCACAGAGATTGAAACGTATAAAAAAACATTATCCATCTTCTATGCCAACAACCTTGTACTCCAGTAGTAGTTAAGTCAAAGAATTACTCTAAGTATTCAGAGTTAATTTCTGCACTACTCATAGATGAAAAGCACCACTAGTTTTTGATACAAAATCATAATTCTCGCCCTACTGGATCTATTCCTAAGCCTAAAGCATATGTGGCATGTCATAAAAACAACAGCCACAAGCGTTGGAAGGGCAAAGGGTGTAACTTGAAAAATCAGCCTTGTAAGAGCCAAGAGAGAGGTTCACAAGGACATAAACAAGGTGCACAAAGAAAAGAAAATCCAAAAGTACCTAACTAGCTTAGTACCAATATTTATCATAGATGTGGTTCTACAAGCCATTGGTCTCGCACTTGCCGCACACCAAAGCACATGGTAGACCTCTATCAAAGAAAACAAGATAAGAGAAAATGGAAGCCAATGTTACAACCAAGCCCTCAATAGAGAATAAAGAATCATATATTGGCAATACATTTTTTGATATTGACCACTTTGGTGATTTAGATTAAGTAATATATATATATATGTATGTATGTATGTATATTGTAGTTTCATTTCTTATTCTGTTTATGTTAGTAATCAGTGATGCTAATCAATCACCTCGAGGAAGACAATGGTATTCTTTGTCTTGTAGATAATGGTACTACATATATTATCCTCCAACATAGGAAATTCTTTAAGACATTGAAAAAAATGTAAAGGGGATATCACCACTATTTCAGGTGATAGTAACATAATTACAGACTCTGAAAGAGCTTATGAAATATTGCTAATGGGCACAGAATTTTTCATTAATGATGCTTTATTTTGTCTAAGGTCTAAAAGAAACCTACTTAACTTTAAAGATATTCGTTCCAATCGGTTTCATATTGAAATGAGACCGAATGTGGTAAGGAATACTTGTATCTAACCCAAATGAGTGGATACAAAAAAAAATTATAAAAAAGTTACCATCATTCTCCTCTTGGTTATACTATACTTACATACGTGTACGTAATAAAACTGTTACGATTTATTGTGATGAATATGAAGTTCACAAACACATTCATTTGGGCATTCATTAATAAATCATGGGCTACCTTCACCCTCCGATCATGTATCCGATGCAAACGCTAAGGGTAAATTAATTGCACATCCGTCTCGTACTAAATTAATGATGGAATCTCCTATATTTTTTCATAGAATTCAGGGAGATATTTGTGGGCCTATCAACCCTACATATGGACCTTTCGGGTGCTTCATTGTCTTGATTGATGCTTCAATGCAATGGACATATGTTAACCTATCGTCAAATGTAACCTGACCTTCACAAAATTACTTACTCAGCTAATTAAATTATGTGCACAATTTCCTGATTACCCGATCTAGAAAATCCTATTAGATAATGATGGTGAGTTTATGTCTAAGGCTTTTGATGACTATTAAATGGCCATTGGGATAGACGTGAAGCATCTTGTACCATGTCCTCATACACAGAACAGGGTAATAGAATCTTTAATTAAATGCATGAAATTGATTACTAGACCGTTGCTGTTGAGGGCCAAATTACCGTTTACTTTATTGGGACATGCAATATTGCATACTACGGTGCTTATTAGAATTTGACCCAATGCATATCATAAACAACTCCCCGATTTAACTCGTACATGGATGTAAATTTAATGTTTCCCATCTGCGAATATTTGGTTGTGCCGTATATGTTCCTATACCATCTCCACAGCATTCCAAAATGGGGCCTCAATATCGACTTGGCATTTATGTAGGATATAAGTCTCCATCTATTATAAAATACTTGAAGCCCTAAGCGAGCGGCTTGTTTATTGCACAATTCTCTGTTTTTAGTTGATGAGGCACATTTCCCAGCATTAAGGGGAGCAAGCCCGAAGCTTAAAAAATGCCATGAAATTTCTTGGAAGGAAGATCAATTGAATTAATTTAATCTATGTAAAGCATAACTGAATTTGAAGTTCAGAAGATTATTAACTTGAAAAACTTAGCAAGTAAACTGCCAGATGCATTTATTGATCATAAAGGGGTAACTAAGTCCCATATTCATGCAAAAAACACACCACCTAGAATGGAGATTCCCTTGAGACCAAAAATGGCTAATAAGCCCTGTCAACATAGGAATCATGGACGACCCATAAGCGTTAAATACATAAATCCACAGAAAAGAAAAAATGTTCAGTTATCCTATACGCCTCATGCAGAAGTTAATCATGAAGAAAGCAATCCAAATGAAATTATTGCAACTACCCAAAATAATAATCTCGGGAATACGGAATAGCCAAATCTTATTGATCTGGGAAATAAAGTGGATTTGGTTGATGTTAACATAGAAATTGTAGTAAATTATATGAATATGGGAGTAAGATATTGATAGAATGACAACTATCATCGATAACTCATTTGCCTCCTAATAGCACTCATTGTGTCAAAAGATAATCTAGATCCAGAACTAAAATCCATTCTTGAATGCCAAAAGCGTTCAAATTGGAATAAATGGAAAGGGACAATTAAGGCAGAACTAGACTCGCTTAATAAACATTGTGTTTTCGGACCTGCCATCCAAACACCCAAAGATCATATCCTTGTTGCATATAAACGATGTTTGTAAGAAAATACAATGAAAAGAATGAGGTGGTAAGATATAAAGTGAGACTAGTTGCCCAAGGATTTTCACAAAGACCCAGCATAGACTTTGGTGTTACTTATTCTCCCGTAATGGATAGTATCATGTTCTGTTATTTGATCAGTATTATAGTAAGTATAAGTCTATAAATGCACTTAATAGATGTTGTGACTGTATATTTGTATGGATCACTTGACACTAATATATATAAGTCCATGCAGGATTTCCAATTCCCATATGGGAAAAAAATGAAAATCGCAACATGTACAATATTAAATTGGAATGATCATTTTATGGTCTTAAATAATCCAATCGCATGTGGTACAATCGGTTAATAAATACCTCACAAAGCAGGGATATGTAAACAATATAATATTTCTTTGTGTGTTCATAAAAAGGTCACCAAATGGCTTTGCCATTGTATCCATATATATTGACGCCCTAAATATAATTAAAGCCCTAAAAGAGCTCGAAGAAGCGCATTCTTGCTTGAAGAATGAATTTGAAATGAAAGACTAGGGTCAAATCAAGTGTTGTCTTAGCCTACAAATCTAGCATCACACATAAGGAATTTTATTACACCAATCTAATTATATAAAAAGGATATTGACGACATTTTATATGGATAAATCTCATCCTCTCAGTACATCAATGGTGGTCCGTTCACTTGAAGTGGGCAAAGGCTCATTTAGACCTAAAAAGAAAAACGAGGATAGATTATGATATGAAGTTCTTTATCTTAGCGACATAGGAGCACTATTATATCTTGCAAATTGCACCAAGCATGATATTGCAATTGTAGTAAATGTTCTAGCTAGACACAATGCCAATCCAATCGAAAACATGGAATGGCATTAAACATATCATATGGTACCTCCAAGGCACTATTAATCTTGGTTTATTTTACCAAGAAATAAAGATTTAACATTAGTGGGATATTCAGATGCTGGCTATATATCTGATCCTCATAATGTCAAGTCACAAATTAGTTATGTGTTCCTCTGTGGAGGCATGATAGTTTCATGGAAGTCAGTAAAATAAAGCATAATTGATACTTTCTCAAATCATTATGAGATTATTGCACTATTTGAAACTACCAAAGAGTGTGCTTCATTAAGAACTTTGATACATCGCATTCAAATTTCATGTGGCTAATCCTCAATTTATGATGCCTCCACTATACTTTTTGAGGATAATGCGGATTGCATTACACAAATGTGTGATGCATTTGTCAAACGTGATAGAACTAAATATATTTTACCTAAATTATTTTACTCATATGAATTCCAAGAAAAATGTGAAATAGACATCAATTAAATTCACTCTGGTGACAATCTTGCAATTTGTTCGCTAAATCACTACCTAATTTCACATTTGAAAAACTTGTATGTAGGATAGGAATGCATCGACTTGGATGACTACTTCAATTTGGGGGAGCAAATTAACCATCCCTAAAGGATGGAGCCCGTAAGGTTTTTAATAAGGCATCCTACGTGCAATAAATATTATAATAAGATGGAGAATTATATGCATTGTATTTTTTTCCCTTCACTAAATTTTTTTTTACCATTGGATTTTTTTCTTGGCAATGTTTTTAACGATGAAGTCTACCTAGTGTATAATAAAAGGTGAACATCCAAGAGTGAGTGTTACGAATATATTAATATGCCTTGTATGATGTGGATGTATCACATTTTCACTTCATCCATTAATAGTATAACATTTTCAGCTCCTCAATTAATAGTATACATGAACATTATTCATGTACCCTCTAATCTATAAATAGAGGCTTTTGTAAACGTGTTGGATATGAAAAAAAATGTTAATATTTACTCTCCACTTCTCTCTTATCTTGTGCTTTCTCTCATACTATATTTCAAGTTGATTTTATATTTTTGATTTAATTCCAAAGATTACCGTTTACTTCAACAACAGCTTAGATTTATGCAAAATCCACAATTTTTAAATTTGACCTAGAAAGAAATTGATCAATTCCCTTAATGGAAAAATAGAGTGAAACCACCCCCACGGATGAGTTTAGAAAAATGAAAAACTATAGGCTAGGAGTTCAAATTTGCATGAGAATGTCCAATTGGTCATGAATTGTGCTTACGACAAAATTTAATGACTAAATTGTAAAATTTTAAGTTCCTTTTCTGAATTGCTCAATCGATGAAATTATTAGACCGAAATTCAATTGAAAGCATTGGCAACAAATGTCATAACTATGCCAAAGTGAGAAAGGTACTAGAAAGGACTCAATTTGTGTTTTTAGTAAATTGAGGTTCCCGATTGAATTTTTTAAATTTAAATTCACCAAAATGCAATTGGAATTACAATAGATTAATGATTTTTTTTTTCATATTTTTATGGTGACAAATTTTTTTTTCCATTTTGGGGCATTTTCTAATAAAAGAAATGTAGGAAAAATCCGAAATTTTTTTAAAAAGATATTTTTGTTTAAAATTTGATCTCCGGGCTTGGTCAAGGTTCCTAAAATTTATTTTCATATCGTATAGGTTGATATCCCGAAGCTTGATCTGCAGAATAAAGCTTCAATGGAAACTGAGGAAGATGCTCAGATGAAAGCACAATCTAAAAGGGAGCAAACTGAAAATGAAAGTCCACAAAAAATAGACATTGATGCTACTGGTATAGCAGATGAGACTACACTTAAGACTGCCTCAAATCCTACTTTGCAGGACACTCCAATCTCATCAATTCAGAAACAAGCAAAGAATCAAGGGGAATCATCTAATGCTGGTGTTCAGACGGAAGATGAAATAAGTGAAGCATCAAACTCTAAGCTACTTCAAGATATCCTACATAGACAAGGTGAACTGACAAACCTAATTAAGGATATGTGGACCTCAATTCATGTGAAGATTGATGAAATGAAAGATAGAATAGCCTTTAACCTTCATAAGTGAGGAGAGAAATGCCTTCTAGCAATAGTTTGGCCTTCATTGAGATGGAACACAAGAGCAAGAAGTTGTATAACATGAGAGCCGCAGTTGATCTAAAGTTGGAACAGTTATCCAAATTCACTATGATCCAACTTCTTTTAGACTATTTGCCATCTGCTTCAACTCAATCCCCATTAATATCCACTCCAACTCCAAATCCTCCTAAATAGAACTCATTTGCATTCTTCTTTTTGGTCAAATTTGATTATGTTTTGAATGTTGAATTTCAAAAGTGAAGTTCTAAAACGAACAAATGTTACAGGTTCTGATAGGTACAACTTGTGAGAATGATTCAAGAACAAGGCAGTCTGAGTATACAAGTTCTAAAAGCTACACACTTATAGTTTATGCTCTAAACCTATGCAGTGCTATGATCTGAACCTATTTTTGTATACATTACTTTGAACTCACTACTTTGATACAAGTTACACAGGTTCTTCAAATAAAAAATGGACCAAATGCTCCAAACAAAAGAAACTTATTCATAATTTGACGCAAGTTTTACATACTCTAATGCAAGCTATATTGGTTCTAAAGTTTATATGAACTCAATATTTTGAACCTACTTATATTTAATTGACAAATTTTTAGATGCTCTGATACCAATTGTTGGTGCTAGTGTTATCATCTAGAGGGAGATGAATAGGTGATTTCAATGAGCTTTAAAATCAATGCAAAATTTAAATAGGTAAGCTCATCTAATGATGAGCTTAAGGGATAGGAAATTTGCATAGAGTTTTTAGTGGTTTAGCTTTGTTTAAGCTTACATTCACTTCTTCACACTGACAGGCAATCGGTTAGATTCCATTAGTAAATATCTCAAAGATTACAACATAGTAATGATTCTCAAGTCAATAGACTTCTCATCTAGCACTCTTTCACTTGAATGAGAACATCTAAGTATTACAGTATTTAGATCAATAATATATGAAGGATGTGAAGCTATCTTTGTCTTGGAATGTAAGATCCTTCTCTCTTGTGTGTACTCTCTTCAGCCTTGAGGTGTCATTTTATACTCCAAAGAATCGGTCTCCAAAGGATCACTCTCCAAACTTCCCGTCTAAACGAGATTGTATATAAAGGATCTTGTAGCAATTGAGGTTAACTAAAGAAAAGAATTTCCCGTTAAATCAAATTGCCCATACAACTATAATCTTGGGTTTCCATAGATAGAGTTCATTAGGTAAGTTGTCCTCATCTCCCTTAATTCATGTCTTGATTGATCTTTTTTTTTTTGGTAAAGATGTCTTGATTGATCTTCATGATTAATAATCTTGAAAAATGAATTCGATTTGATTTTGCTAGCCGATGATGATATATAATTTGAATAAACCATCTTGAATATATCTCATGATATTGTAGTCGTTGCATATGAAATACTTCTTTAGAGCTTGAACTACGTAACAATGTCCGAGCTCCTAAAACAACATCTAAACTCTTCAAATAGTGTTTGAACACATACAACCTTCAGATGCAACATTCAAAACTTTACTTGAGTTTCCATCTTCTAGTCCTTGCAAGTATATTGGCAATCAAGGCTCTACATCACTGTTCACCTATCCAAGGTCCTTTCAAGCTTTACCAAACTTCCCGTTTCACTTTCCACTCAAGTACCTCTAGCTAGTAGACACCTCTATGCCCAATGCCTTGTTCACCATTAATGAAGAACTTATAATCTTCATACATTTTGTTAAGACCATACTTGCATAATGGCTAGTGCATATTTCACCTAATTCTATTCAACAACTAAAGAAATTAGTAGCCTTTGATTATTGTGTCATCTTCAAAACATCGTAAGGGATTTTCCCTAAAAGTGGGAAGTCAGATATAAAGTGACTCATGTTTGATGTTTTCAACAAGCAATGGTGATGCGCTCGATTGAGATTACTAGCACATGTATGTGCGTACACACACAGAAACAAAAAAAAGTCGAAACCCAAACTGGTTGGAAGACTTGGGACATATGCGATTCGGCTATTAGGTTGGGTTGGTTACACATTCATTTAGGATTGGGTCTCATGGATACCCGATCCGACCCCCTGACACTCCTAGTTGGAAAAGTTCAGTATAGTTCCCAACGACAGGCAAAGTATAGTTGCTTTATCTAGTACTGAGGCAAAGTACATGCTGTTACTTATGCTACTAAGTGATCTAGATGCGTAGATTGTGTAAAGAGCTTGGTTTTACACAAGGAAAAGTGAAGATTAGGTGTGATAACTAGAGTGCTACATTTTGACTAAAAATCCTAGATTTCACACAAGAACAAAGCATATCAACACACAGTATCACTTCATCGAAGAGAAAGTAGATCAAAATGTTGTAGTACTGAAAAAAGTTGACACACAGGTGAATAGTGTAGATTTTTTTTTACCAAGGCAATAAAAGCAGAAAATTTTGAATGGTGTACAACTATGTTGAATTTAAAGAAGCATGGAAATATCAAGAATTTAAATAATTTTTCATATTTTTTGCATTTTTAATGAGATTAACAAGGAATATTTCTTTCGCCATTGAAGACGAATGCCTGAAGCTTCGAGCTCAGATTCAAAATAATTAAGGTTATGCTAAGTTGCGCCGATCGATTGACAAGCTGCGTGAGGATAAGAGAAGAGCCTCAACTACTCGAATCGAGATTTCGTTGAGAAAAAAGGTAACCACCATTGGAGCTTTTAAGCTCGGACTCCCATGGTAACTTCTTGAACCGAGCATGTTTCTTCGCGATCTTTTATCCAAAACATTCTTTAGCACTTGCTAATCCCAAATCTATGCATGTTTTGTGATTTCGTTGCATAAAACCTTCAAGACGACCTCATGAACCTTTGAACCCACGTCTAGCTCACGAGTTCATTTTCAACATCGATTGGAGCGATCAGGACTTGATGTAAGTTTCCTTTAACTCTGTGGAAGCTTGCTGTGTGGATAAATTAGCTTGTCGTGCTCTAGTTTGCATGTTGGGATCCACTATGGCCGAAGTAGTTTGAGCCCCATAAGTTGTGATCCCACCATTGGATAGAACTGAATTTTGGATATGTATAACCTGCGTCGAAACGATTCCAACGATACCAAGATTGCCCAAATTGGAGAAGATCTCACTGTCGGATGTCGTCGACTAGTTCTTAGCCGTCGGTGGTCTTCTTCAACCTCTCGTGCGTTGATCAGTCAACTCTGTTGACTAGTCAACGGAAGAGGTGGCGCTAATGTAGTTGCCATGTGGTATGCTGCGTTAGCCCCCATTTTCAAAATAAAAAATATTAATTTTCAAAAATAAAAAATAAAAAACTCATTTTTCAAATTTTTTTTTTCTGATCTAGTGGCCAAGGACTTCCCATGTGTCACCTATGTAGCCTCTAGATTAGTAATTGGCAAGAAAATAGAAAATAGAATAAAAGATTCAAAAAAATTCAAAAAAAAATTCAAAAAAAAGGGAAAATGGTGTCGTTTTTAGAACCTGGATTAACCCGAGTAGGCTTGGGCTGAGTCTTTGCAATTGTGGCTCTGGTAAACCCAACCTAGTACGAAAAATTAATAAAAAAATTAAAAAATTAAAAAAAATCCAAAATAAGGAAAATCCCTAAAATCATAAAAAAACAATTCAAAAAAATTAATAAAAAAATCAGAAAACATAGAAAATGTCCAAAAATAGGAAAAATTCAGAAAAATCACAAGAGAAATTCTGAAAAATGTCCAAAAATAGGGAAAGTCCTTAGAAAGTCATAAAAAATTCTAAAAAATTCCAAAAATAATTATAAAAATTCAAAGAAATTCCCAAAAATTATGAAAATTTGGAAAAAAAAAACCACATTTAACTGGTTTGACCTATTTTCAAAATTTTTGACTTCCCGAACCTTGAAAAATGATCATTTTGCCCCTCTGGTTAATTTGACCCAAATATTTTCAAATCACCCATAAACCTAATCGGTGTGTTTCTTAGGCCTATAGGGCTTCTCTAGCCTTGATTTTGATTTGAATTGATGTGATTTTTTTATGTATTGACTTTTTAACTACGCACTTATTTTGATTGTTGTGATTAATAGGACAGATATTCCCATCCGCATGAACCCTTTAGATTTTTAGGAGTTACCTTACCCAAGAGCATATGTGTGAATTCTATAGACTAGGAAATCACTCAATTTAGGTACCGAAAACGCGTCGACCAATCAATCGACGTAACTAAGTCCCTGAACCCAATTCTCTAGTTTTCGTAGAATCGAACAATCTTTCCCAATCGCTCGATAAGATTTCCAATCATACCCTCCAAAAAATGATTGGTGGCGACTCCGACGACATACACACTGATCACATATCACCCGACCATACTAAAGTTGACCTTGATTTCAAATTTTCCTACCGCGATTTGATATGGGCCTAGGAGGGCCCGTGCTAGGTCTCTCGAAATCTTAAAATGGGCCTAGCAATCCATTAGCTTTCTCGAGACAATGACCACTTTTGTAAAAATTTCGGAAGGGCCGCGACAAACTGGCTACTCCACTAGGGACATGGTTCTAACCCATTAAAAGATTTGAGCCGATTAAAAAGTTGGGTGTTTTCTAACATATTTTTTGCATGCGCTCTTGAAGGTGAGGGGAGTCCACTAACCAAACATGTTAAATATTTTTACAGATGGGAGTAATAAGGGGTAGAGTGATTGTTAACGTGTTTCGTGCAGATTGGAGTTTGAGTTGAATGTTTATTTCTCGCAATATCGAAGCGTTGTTTTGATACCAACTGCTGTGTATATCTTGCATATTCTATGGATCACAATACCTGCGCACACAAGTGCCTAAACCCAAACCATGAAACATTTTTCCTAGATAACCATAAATAGGGGGCTCTAGAGTTTGATGGTGCTTGGGTTAACCGTATTTGATCCCGCTCACTATCTGAATTAATAATTCTTCCCACTTGATATTCGATTACGCTTGTGGGTAAAGTTATCAATTCAGAAAGTGGAAGCCTTTTTAGGTCCATACCCTGTCTCTCCTTTTTATTTTTTAGAGTCCACTTCTCACTTATCTCATGCACATGTGAATTGGACAGTTGGTATACCTAAAACCAAAAATCAAAAAAATAAAAAAAGATCTGGTTGGTAAGGCTTTCTTGCCTTGAACTTGTAATTCGTTCTATATATTTTAAGTTCTGCATATCATGCATATCATACATCATATCATAAGAAAACAAGCATTTGAGTTATTGGTTTGAAAGCCATTTTTAGAATAAAAGAATGGTCTTCCCAAGTTAGTCAGTAGTCCCTGAGGCTTTCGCTAGGGAGCGATGGAGCATTCACTAACACGACAGTGAAGTAGAGACATTTGGAGCATTTCGATTCACCCATAGGAGGGAGCTTACTGGGCGTAATCTACTTTATTTGAGGGATGCCCATGTCGCATCATACCTGAGTGGGTCGAAGTAGACCGTGAAGTCAAAAAGTGGATTGAGGTTTATGAAGCGAAGGAGCATCGTCGCATTGAAAGAGTGAAAAGGAGAACTTGGCATCCCCTCATGATCTCAAAGCCACGTACCACAAGGGTGGTGCTCAGAGGGACATTTTTAAGATAGAAGGATGGTCTTCCCAAGTCATTCAGTAGTCCTTAAGGCCTTCGCTAGGAAGCGATGGAGCATTCACCACCATGACATGAAGTAGAGACATTTCAAACGTTTCGATTCACCCATAGGAGGGAGCTTACTAGGTGCAATCTACTCCATTCAAGGGATGCCCGTGTCACATCATACCTGAGTGGGCTCAAAGTAAACCGTGAAGTCAAAAAGTGGATCAAGGTTTATGAAGCAAAGAAGCGCCGTCGCATTGAAAGATAGAAAAGGAGAACTTGGCATCCCCTCATGATCTCAAAGCCACATACCACAAGGGTGGTGCTCAGAGAGACATTGTCTAGGAAATTCAAGAGAGCTACCGCAGGAACACAAAGACAAATGAACTATAGGATGAAACTAGATGATTACTCATCTTTAGACAAGGAAGTAACCCCAAAAAGGTCGATCACGTTGTCCAAATATGACCTCCTGTCAATATCATCTAGGGATTCCGAGATGGACGGGGTACATGTGCTACCAAAAAGGAACCCAATTTTACCTAGACAACTTAAGAGCTGACTTGGGACATCTCTAGTTATTGCCACACCTACCTACCCTAGAATTTTCTCCTAAATTTTACGTGTTGTATTTCTGCACCATCCCTCATTCACTCTAGATTTGATGTATTAGCGATCTTTTGATATGTATCCATGTGTTTTCAATTTTTTCTAAAATTTTTAGTACATGGGTGTGACAATAGCTTCATTCCAATCATTGAATGATTCTAGTCAATTACATAATTTTCTTTGATAGAAATGTGGATCAAAACCTCATAATTGACCTCTTTTAGTCAAATAGGAGTGTCTAATCCTTATTTCATCAAATAAAAAATATGGAATTGAATTAGTGCATTGCATCCCCATTCATCTCGCATCATAACCTGTGGTAATTAATTTTAGCATCCCAATCTCACGCAAGGAGCTCACAACATGGTGGAGTCATCTCAACCCAGACAACCAGACATCCATTGAGGAACGCTTAGGGTGCTTAGTGGATCTCATTAAGGTGGACTATCAACTCGCTCTCATTCAGGCATTGGCAAGGTTTTGGGATTCAAAGACCCTGACCTTCGGCTTCCGTGGACTGGAGATTACACCCACCCTGGAGGAGTATACGGCCATCATTAGAATGAAATTTGATGACCACATTGTGCAGCCGCTATTACGGAAGGATTTCACCTTAGCCTTATCCAAATTTCTTCGCCTAAAAACCACTAAGATCGAAAAAATTCTCAAATTCAACTCCGGTAAGTTTACCCTCTCATTTTTTTACAACAACTACTTTTCACTCCCAATCGAAGCTGGTCTTAAACCGGCTAGGGTCTTCATCCTGGCCTTTTTCGCCTTCATCATATTCCCTACTTTCAAGACCACATTCAATCCTTCCATGATCCATATCGCCAAATAGACATGTTATCACTAGAACTACTCCTACACGATTTTAGCTGAAACTTTTCTTTCCTTGAGTCGTTTTCAATCCACCCAAAGGGGCACGTTCCAGGCCTCTAATGGCCTTCTCTACACGTAGTTCGCTTCACACATCAAAACCTTCAACCTTAGCATCGGTTGTTATGAAATTAGCCGACATATCTACCTACTGGGGTCCTTCCTGAAGTGTCGATCCTTTGTTGACAAACCGTCCTTCGAAGATTAGATGAAACTATTAGGAGATTTAGAGCCAAAACAACTTCGCTAGCTCCTAATTTGGCCCAGGATCTTAGAAGCCCGTATCACGAAAATAAATGGGAACCCTATCTCCTTACTGGGCTGTATAGGTGGGACTGCTTATTATCCTATTAGGGTGGTGAGGCAATTTGGTATACTATAAGAGGTCTCGCCAGCAGTTTGTCCCAGTATTTTCGCCTTCGATTTACCTCAAGGCGAGCTCACTAAGGAGACCAGGACACTATACCATGCCAAGATTGACCTCATAGTCCACGCCTTGAGGAACTCTCCACTACAGGATGTGGAATAGGCTATAGTGGGGCCATACGTATCCGACTATATCGTCCCACAGCAACCTGGAGTGGAGCCGTAAGTGCCAAAAAAATATGAAACCACAACCAGCTAAAGAGGACGAGGACCCGCATAGCTAGGACTCGGATGGATTATGAGACGTTGACGATGCCTTGGCCTCTAAGCGCTTCCGGACTATATAGACAATTTTCCCATTTAGTTTTGATATGTGGATGTATCCATTTCTTGAACATCTATGAGAGGCTTTAGCTATAATGACTCACGATATTTTAATATATGATTTACTCATCATGGCATTCTTAAAGTAAACAATTATCACGGGTTATATCGATTAATGATTAGGAAGACTGCTAACATGAGACTAAGGCTCACAATCGAGTCTTTCCTCACATTAAATGCATATGAGCATAGTATTAAGAAGGTTTTAAATTTCTGCAATTCTTCTCTCTACTCGCAAGTTCCTAACTTACTATCTTTAAACAAGTGATATTTTGTAGTCACGAGAACTCGTAGTAAAATAAGAAAACTGAGAATGGAACATGAAGAGCTGACTCTTAGAGTAGCCAATCTCGAAAACCAGATAAATACGATAGTTGCCATGATGGTAGAAATGAAGACAATGATGACCGCTACGCAGGAAAGGTCCCCTCATGCTTATGAGGCTAATCCATTTGTAAATCCTAGTATATCTATTGGCTCAAACACCAATCAAATTGCTAGCACGAAACCCGAGAAGGAAGCACCCCTTAAGGCCCCTCCAATCATAGTTGATTTAGAGAAGGAAAAGAAAGAGAAACCCGCGGTCAAGATGAAGAAAGGAGCAAGGAGTCTGGCAAAGATCGAGGAGTGACTTCGTAGCTAAGGATATGAGTTGGCTCGATTTGACAAAATCTTGTTGTTCACTAAGATAGAAGTTCCAGCTATGTACAAGAAACCTAAATTTATGAGAAAGTACGATGGGACAGGTTGTCCCCGAGCTCATTTGAAATACTACTTGCGTAAAATGACACATTATTCTAAATAAGTTCCACTACTAATGAACACATTCCAGGATAGCCTGTCTGGCGCTACACTGGCATGATTCATCGAGCTAGACATAGAAGAGTACGACAGTTGGGAGGACTTGGCAGAGGAATTCCTTCATCAATACAAGTTCATCATGGCTACAGCGCCTACCAGGGAAGACCTAGTGAGGACCCTGAAAGGAAGGAATGAGCCTTTACGTACTTTTGCCTAGAGGTAGAGGGCGATAGCTACGCAAGTCAAACTAGCCATCCCGGAGGTGGAGCTGATGGATCTATTTTCGAAGATATTACCGCTCGAATACTTCAAGAAGCTTAATACCTCATGCTGTCAAATTTTTGCGCACCTCATTAAAGTGGTTGAGTATTATGAATGGGCCTTAAGGAAGAAACGTATGCCAGAGATGTCATTCAAGTGGCCGTATCTAGCCAGGAGAGAGAGGAAGAATGCAGGCAAAGTCGCTTTTGTGCCGAACCCGCCGAGGCCAAAGAAGTTTTTAGAATCCACCCCTACCCCAGGTGGCTCATTAAGACCGGCTCTAAAGAGGTTCGAGGTTAAGAGAAGAACAGCACCGTCATTCACTCCATTACCTTATCCGCTATTGAAACTGTTACCTATGCTGCTAGAAAGGCGCCTAGTCACCAAGGAACCCCCGAGATCAAATTCGCCACGATTTCTTGGGTTCAACGAGATCTAGTCGTGCGCTTATCACATGGGCAAAAAAAAGGCATAACGTAGATAATTGTCCCGTGCTCAACTATAAGGTGAAGGCGCCAATAAATGGAGGAGTATTGGAGTTTGACAAGACGAAACCGAATGTACAGCAAAATCTCCTACCAAATCATGAGAAGGTAAACGCCATATATGATGAGAATAATATGGATAAGTTGGAATTCATGGTCGATGTTACCAAGTTTCAAGTGGTGTTAGATCTAGCCGTTACATACCCCGTCGATAGGGAAGCCTCAAGAGAGGAAAAGATTGAATGTTTGGCTAAAATAGCCGCTTTAGGGATGTCACGAAGCATGGTATTTTGATTGCTATTCTGGATACATTGAAGAGGATGAGCTGGTCTCTATGATAGGATCAAAGGCCCCCTTTGTAATCAAGCTGGATAAGGTAGACAAATGGGAGAACGTTGAGAGTAGTTCCCTCGATCATGCGGTGATTTCTCTCGCATAGCTTAAACTGGAGTAGAGGAAGGCGTGACATGATGAAAAAGTTGAAAAGATCGTGATAAAGGTCCCTCTACTAGCGAATTATTATCCCAAAGCTATCCTTTTAAATTAGGGTACATGTGAGATAGATGCCATCATGAGATCTGGCAGGTGTTACGCACCAAAAGAAGGTGAACTAGAAAAGAGAGAGGTGTTAAAAGAAGACACAGAGATGGCATTGTCCATCGTGAAGACAAGTGAGTTTGAAGTAATGAAGCAGCTAAGAAAAATGACAGTTCAGATATCACTACTCGACCTCTTTATCAACTCAGAGAAACATAAGAGTACACTAATGAAAGTGCTAAATGAGATACACGTACCAGAGACCATCAGCAAGGTACAGCTAGAGGACTTTATGGGATTCATCTTGCTAAAGGACCAAATATCCTTCTCGGATGAAGACATTCCTATAGGTGGCTGGGCTCATAACAAAGCTCTATACATATCGGCAAAGAGCCATATCAAGCAGGTCTCCCACGTGCTAATTGATAACGGGTCAACGTTCAATATTTGTCCGTTAGCCATACTTACGAATCTGGGTGTAAATGAAGAGCTCATTCGTATCTCTAAGGCCACCATCAGAGCTTTTAATGAAATGAGAAAGAATGTGTTTAGTGAAATCGAGCTAGACGTCCTCATTGGGCTAGTAGAGTTCTCCATCGGGTTTCAGGTCATGAACCTTCCGAGTGCTTTTGGATTTCTTTTGGGCATACCATGGATCCACACTGCAGATGCAGTACCTGCGAGCCTGCACCATAAGGTTCGATTTGTGGTTGACAAGAAAGTAATAACTGTGCACGGGGAGATGGATTTCGCCACATACCAAAAGAGGGCGGTCCTGTATGTAGAGCCGAAATGAGAGTCCCCACGCCTTCCAAATATACCCTCGCACCAGTAAAATGTTACTGGCCTATGGGTTTATCCCTTGACATGGTCTAGGAAAGAATAGCCAGGGGATTCGCTAGCCGCTGCAGTTAGATACTAACGAGCATCGAACATGCATGGGATATATTGGTGAGTCCAGTAAGAGTTTCACTTATAAAGATTATCATGGACGCCGAGGCAGAGGTCAATATAGTGGTTGTTGAAGCCAAGGAGGTAGAGTTTGCTCATTCATTGGCTCCAGAGCTCGGAAAAGAAAAGCTAACATTATTGGGAGTCTGCTGGGTCAGTATTTCTCCGAACGCCCCAAGATGCTAGCAGATGAAACTATTCAGGGCGCAGTAGAGCCTGAGGTGTCCAACCCATTTCTAGAAGACACTATCAGCGTCATCATCGAGAGCCTTGACGAGGACTCTATCTCGCCTGAGTAAAGAGGCTCTTTCTCTCCATTCTCTTTAGTAAATTTTAATTCCTGCACTTAGATTTCTGCGTTATGTTTTTGTGTGGTTCATTTCTCGATGTTACATTTTTCCTTTCTTGAAAAAACACCCTTAGATTTTCGACCGTTGGTCCAAGTAGTATATGCTGTAATGCAGTCCATTTTTTCATCTAATAAAGGTCTCACGCGTTTTTGTTAAGGATATATGGAATAACAAATCAGCCCGATAATGATACCTAACTTTAAATCTTTGAAGCTTAAGGACTAATTTACCACATGATTCCTGTTTTCCTAAAATTGTTTTAGAGGAACAAGGACATCCGATGAGATGAGGATTAGTTCCCCTCCTTTTTCTTTGTTTCTTAAAAATAGCTTTCAAAATGTTTTTCGAAAATTCATGCATTTTCATTAGTGCTAGCAAGATACTAATCATGCTTATAACATTTCAGGCATACCATCCCCTTGTGCATGACAGGTTATTATGTGGCTCAGACCATACCGATGATTTCTATCATGAGATTAAGGAGGAATGTGATGACAACAGTGCTGATATCAGAATAGATTGGAATAGATATGAGGAACTGTTGACACCTGATTTTTAATCATCTTTTTCTCTTTAAAATTAATAGAAAATCCATAAAAATTCATAAAATTGAAAAATCAACTTTGGAGACCTTGGCCTGGCCTAGGGAACCAATTTTGACCAAAAAATGATTTTTCATATTTTCGGTATTTTTCAGCATTTTTATTTTCAAAAATTAATAGAAAATCAGCAAAAAAATGAGAAAATTTAAAAATCAACTTTGGGGACCTCGGACAAGCTTAGGAAACCAATTTTGAACAAAAAATTAATTTTCATATTTTTGTATTTTTTAAATATTTTTCGGAAATTAGGAAAATATTTAATAAATAATAGCATTTGAGGCCACAAAAATAAAAAAAGAGAGTTAGTATTTTCCTTTTAAATTTTTTTCATGTTGGTCAAATAAATTTTGAGAAATTCAGTCTAAAGTTGAAAGTTTCTTTGTTAATTTCATTTTTAGGTCATTTGAAAAATTTCTAGAAAATTAATTTTGGCGCAGTAATTTTCAATTTTTGCATTTCAGGTGTCATGACTTCGTTCTCTAATATTCTCAATTTTTGCGTTCGGATTTCCGAATTCAATTCATCATTTGAAATATTTGTGTTGAGGCTAATGTTATATTATATGGACTCTGTGGACTAAGATTTAGTTAGGCGTGCAAAGCCTGGAGAAGTTGCGAAAGCCATCTAAGCACGCGGTCAACTTCATGTTCTAGCAAAACGAATTCAAAATTTTCTTAGTGGGATGGTTAACAGACAAGGCGCGTGAAAAATAGTGCACACATGCATAACTAGCAGTCTCCCACGAATCATCTGCGTCAGTCCATAGCGACCCATTGTCTGACTTGGAATTACCGACGCGAAAGTTAGTTGGCCACGTTGTTTGTTGACTGCACCTTCTAGGGGGGGTAGCTGGGAAGCTTGAGACTTTTTTCTTCGGGGCCTTCACACTAGCTGGTTTGGGGGGGGGGGGGGGGTTTCTCCTCTAGCCCCTTGGAACCAGACTCTTCACTGGTAGACGTCACCGAGGAGCGGGTGAAAGAAGTAGAGTTTTCTCCGGTTCGTTCATTATCTGTGCCGGTCGTAATTCGGGTCGTACCCTTTTCCGGCGGGATCTCTCTATTCCAGCATTTTGTCGTTTCCTAACTCCAAAGTCAGACAACGGAAGCCCAGCTGCTGCGCCAGATCGGGATCCATGATCGTCGATCCCGACTCTTCTTCGTCCACCCCTCTTGCTGATCCGATCGCCGAGGAAATGACGGTGTCGGTGCTCGTTGACGTCCTGATCGACGCTCTGTGCCCCGGCGACACCACTTGCTCCTAAGTCATCTACATCAATGGCCTCCAACAGACGATCGTTGAAGTTTCCAAGATGCTCTCAATTCCGATCCTCGGTCAGCTTACAGACGAGATTGGACGGAAAATGGTGCTCTTCGTGATCATATCGATGTCCATGTTTCCCTTTACTATGCTGGCTTGGGATCGGTCGAGGGGATTTGTATATGCGTATTATGTGCTCCGGACCATATCATACATTCTCAGCCAGGGCAGTATATCCTTTGTTTCTGTTGCTTCTGCGGCAGATGTCGTTGAACCCGGTAAGAGGTCTTTCGTGTCTAGCTGGATCACGGATTTTCATTCTGTTTCTTATGTCCTGGGAAACTTGTTAGCACGTTTTCTCCCGGAGAAGTACATTTTTGATGTGGTTCGATCTATTCTTCCGGTGATGAACTTAGTTGAGCTAGTTGAACAAAAGGGTAGAGGGATGAGAGGAAGGTGTTGCTCTCCAGCGTGAAGGCCATGAAGAAGTTCGCCCTGGCGGTCGTCATGGGCAATCGGGGTTTCTATGGCGATCTCAATAACTGCATTATCAAGAAGGACGAGGTGAGGATCGCGGAGTTCAATGATCTCGGCCTCAGTTACGCTGTGATTCAGGGAAGAGGCTTGTGAAGAGAACCCCATGATGGATGAACTCAGGGAGAAGGTGGACGCAAAGAAGAAAGACAAAATCTGCAGCATGTTAAAGCTCGGTCTGAGCATCAATGAAGACGCTGCGGAGAGTGACGGAGAAACATCAAACAGGTCAGCTTTTACGTGTTCGCTGAGTGCATGTGCTGGTATTGTTGCTCTGGACTTGGGAAAGCAAATGTATAGCTGAGTAGTTAAGGCATGATATGTGTCTCGGTGGTTTGTGGGGAATGCGCTTTTGTCAATGTGTTGCAAGTGCAGAATCATAGGTGATGCTTGATTGCTTTGCCACTCCCTCCGACGTAGCCGATTGTTCGAATATGCTAGAGGCTAACTCGTGATTGAAAGAGCTGGTAGAACCCTGTCAGTTGTGCAATGCTTGCAGGATGTTCGACAATATGCCTCACCGGGACGAGATCCCGTGGACCTCGATGATTTCCGGATATGGCGCTGCCAGGAACGCCCGCGAGGCTCTGGATTTGTTCTTGAATATGTCAGGAGGAATCCGCTCATGAAAGGGGGGATAGAAGGGTGCCTCGGCTCATCCTGTGAAGCAAAGTGTACTGTTAGAGGAAGCCACAACAAAAATAGACGGGTTGAGTTTCTTCCTGGGTTCATGCAAAAGGATCGAGTAGCGAGGGCACTGAAGCTCAAACACTACTGGGAGTTGACGATTTTTCGGTAGAAAAGAAGAAGGCTGCAGAGGGAAGGGCAGCTAGATGGTGAGTGGAGAAGCTAGTGGCATCGAAAAAATGGAAGAACAAATGATAATGGGGGGGCAGACCATGGATCTGGCCTCAAGGCTTCTCGGTGGTCTAGTTTTGGTGAGCACTCGAGCGAACGAAGGTGACGGGTCTACTCGAACCTTGGTCTTGGCGCGAAGGAGTCAACCAATGATGTTGAGCATCGGCAAGAAGAGCGATTCCGATTGTCAAAAGGAGGTCTCATTTCCGTGAACAGGTTCCTCGATGGTGATTCACCATCGACCGCGAATGAAGCTTAGAATATCGTCGTCAACTACTTCTCGCTATTCGTCAGTGAAGAAGTCGATAAAGTAGAGCTCCTCCACACCAAGTTTGTAGCTCGGGTGAAGTCCGAACCAGAGTTGGGAACACATCCGGCCTAAATCAATCAGAGATGCAACTCCATGCATTGATTACGCCATTGACCAAGCTCGCCTCCTGCGAAGAGAGTCGAAGACGGTGTTGAGTAGTTCATAGAGACCCACCAGTCTCGCCTCTCCCAAATTCGCTCCACTTCTTTGGCTCATACGATGCAGACCCTCGTGATCATGCAGGATACGCTTATGAAGATATTTCCTTTGGAAAAATTAAAGAGGGCATTAAAATAGTTGCTTCACATCCCATGTTGACAGACGGAATGGTCACGGGCTCGGGCTTCATTGTGCTGATAAGGTCAAGGCAATTCTTGCATTGCAATACCATGCGCCTTTTAATGACCGAAGAGTCAATGTAATCCCGAGCTGATGCCAGAGTCAAGGAATTTCGCAAATCAATTAACCTCCTGAAAGCTGAGAGTGAGAAACTGGAAAAAAGAGTTCAATTAGCAAAAGAAGAAATGCTTAGAGGAATGGCCCCCTGGGCCGTAAGATAAGAGGTAAAAAGTAAAATGGCGAAGAACAGGCGAAGGGAGTATAAGGAGATTTTAATTATTTGCGTCATGCCCATTTATCATGCCATAATATGTTATGTCATATAAGGAGATTTTAATTATTTGCATGTCAGGATATTTTTTTTTAACTCATATTTTGTGTGCATTAAAATTCATTTCATGTCATCATTTTCGAAAATCAGCCTGCAAGTTCTCATTCACGTTATTTTATATATCATCAGAACCCACGGTTCTCATGCATTAAAACTTGATTTTAAAAATGACCAATCGTCCCCAAAAATTCAGAAAAATTCAGAAAAATCTCAGAAATTAGGAAATGGGTCATTTCGACTGACCAATCCTATTTTTTGTGGATTTCCATTCCAATCTTTCCAAAATGACGATTTTGCCCCTTATGGGCAAATCGTCCCCAGAAATTCTGAAAAATCTCAAAAATTAGGAAACGGGTCATTTCAATTGACCAATCCTATTTTTGGTGAATTTTCACTCCGATATTTCCAAAATGACGATTTTGCCCCTTATGGGTAAATTGTCTCGAAAAATTCAAAAAATTCTCAGAAATTGTGGGAAATAAGGAATGACCACATTTAACTGGTTTGACCTATTTTCACTCCTCGATCTTTGAAAAATGACCATTTTACCATTTAGGTCAGCTTGACCCAAACTTTTCTCAAATCATCCCAAATGAATTTTTCATGAAATTGGTACCGAAAGGGCGTTAGAGTAATCTAACGTAACCAAGTCCCCGAACTCATAATCTCTAGTTCGCAGAAATAAATTAGTTCTCCCGCTAATTTATTTAAGTTTCTAATCGACCTACCAAAAACGATTAGTGGCGACTC
The DNA here is from genome assembly GCA_016432845.1 of Psidium guajava. NCBI lineage: Eukaryota > Viridiplantae > Streptophyta > Magnoliopsida > Myrtales > Myrtaceae > Psidium > Psidium guajava. The sequence continues at coordinate 21,753,208 of CM028233.1, read as the reverse complement.
CAAATTTTAAAACCATTTGAACAAAAAACCAAAGTCGCGATTTGGTAGAGTTTGGGAGAGCTCGAGCTAGGTTAGTTAATTTAATCAATTAATCTGGTAATCCATTAACCTAAAAAATGAATTTTAGGTCGCGACAGGAATACAAACCCTTGACGGCAGAAGACACCGTTATAATTAACCTAGGAGATTATGAGAATCCGAAGGAAGTAAAAATCAGGAAAAAGGCTATCTTCGCCAGAAGCATCTTGGTTTATTGAACTCCTTAGAGAATATTAGGATGTGTTCGCTTGGTCCTATGCAGACATGCCAGGTTTGAATCCAAGTATTGTCGAGCATTCGCTCCCAATAGATCTGAATATTCTCGCTAAAAAACGAAAGCTTTAACGCACAAAACCGGAGTTATCTAAAAAGATCGAAGAAGAAGTCATGAAACTGCTTAAGGTGGGATTTATTGAGGTGATTGCTTATCCCAAATGGGTCACCAATATCGTTACAGTGATGAAGAAAGACGGGAAAGTCAGAGTTTGTGTATATTATCACGATCTGAGCTAGGCAAGTTCGAAAGACGACTTTCCTCTTCTACACATCGATGTCATAGTCGACAGTACCATTGGTTTTGATATGTTCACATTCATGGATGGATTTTCTGGGTATAATTAGATCCTCTTAAAAGAAAAAGATAAGACTAAAATCTCGTTCATAACGCCATGGGGCATCTTTTATTACAGGGTTATGCCTTTCGGCTTGAAAAAAATAGGAGCAACCTACCAAAGGGCCGTGGTGGCACTATTCCATGACATGATCCATAAAGAGATAGAAGTATATGTCGATGATATGATCGCGAAGTCTAAACCCGGAGATGAACACGTTCAGATATTGAGAAAGCTATTTGAAAGACTTCGAAAGTATAGGTTGAAACTAAACCCCGCTAAATGCATATTTAGGGCATGATCAAGAAAGCTTCTTGGGTTTATGGTAAGGAGCCGTGGAGTTGAAATTGACCCATCTAAGGTCAAGGCGATATTAGACCTCGGGATTCCCACGACAATTAAAGAAGTGAGAAGTTTGCTAGAGATGCTGAATTACATCACCAGATTTATTTGTCAACTCTCTAACGTTACAAAACGTTCTTTAAACTGCTAAAGAAAGGAGCCAAAGTGAAGTGGGACTCTGAATGCCATCAAGCACTGAAAAAGGTTAAAAGTTACCTCATCTCGCCACTAGTGTTAGTGCCTCCCGTGCCCCGATCTCCGTTAACCCTATGTCTCACCATTCATCAAGAACCCCTAGGAGCTTTATTGGCTCAGACAAGCCCAAAAGATGGCAAGGAGCGGGCAATTTACTATTTAAGTAAAAAGTTCACCGCATTGAAAATGAATTACCCCACAATAGAGAAGACATGCGTCGCGTTAGTATGGGTGCTATACAGATTGAGACAGTACACCATTCATCACCATATACAGTTGGTCACAGAGAACGACCTAATAAAATAACTTCTGGAAAAGCCAGCCTTAATTGAGAAACTGGCTAAATGGCAGGTTCTCTTATCAGAGTTTGACGTTAGGAGTTCGACTCAAAAATCCGTTAAGAGACGATCCATAGCAGACATGTTAGCAAAAAACACTCAGGGATTTAATATCCCAAGTGACAAGAAGTTAGAGGATCATATTTTAAACTTTTCCGAGAATAAATGGACAATGTATTTTGACGGTACTGTAAATCTCACAGGATCTGGAATTGGGGCAATATTGATATCTCCTTAGGGACAGCACTATCCAGTCGCCACAAAGTTGATATTCCTATGCACCAACAACATTTTTGAATATGAGGTATGTATCCTAGAGCTACAGCTAGCCCTAACCATGAAAGTAAAGAAGCTGCAGGTGTATCGAGATTCCATGTTGATTATTTTACAAACCCAAGTTGAATGGAAAACTAAAGACCCCAAACTTATCCCTTATCATAGGTTTTTAGAAGAAATGATTGGGGAGTTCGAAGAGATCAATTTCGAATATCTGCCAAGAACACAGAATCACTTTGCTGACGCCTTGGCTACCCTATCGGCCATGCTGCAATTGACACAAGGCTTAGACATCAGGTAATTGAGAGTCGACATTATTAGACAGCCAGTTTGTTGCATGGTGATCGAGGAAGGATTCGATAATCAACCTTGTTATCATGACATCAAGAATTACTTACTAAAGGGAGAATATCCTCTAGAGAGCCAAATGGGAGATAAGAAATATATAGCCAAGAGGTACAAAGTTCTTTCTCAATGGTCAGACGTTGTACAAGAAGTCATTTGATTCAGTCCTATTAAGATACGTAGACACCAAAGAAGCAAACTTGCTTATGTAGGAAATTCATGAAAGGAGAATGTGGGCTGCACATGAATGGTCATCTCCTCGCTAAAAAGATCACGAGACTTAGTTATTATTGGATGACTATTGAATCAGATTACAATCAGCACGTAAGATCTTGCCATCAGTGTCAGGTATATGGAGACAAAATTATTGCTCTCCCAACTGAACTTCATCAAATGTCTGAGGCTTGGCCATTTTCTATGTAGAGAATCGATATGATCGGCCAATTAACCCCAACGCTTCGAACGGACATCGCTTTACCTAGGTGGCAATCGATTAATTCACCAAATGGATCGAGACCAATTCATATGCTAACGTTACAACTAAGAGTGTCACAAGGTTTATAAAAAGGGATATCATCGCATGGTACGGGACACCTCAGGCCATTATTATGAATAATGGATCCAATATGAATAACAAGGTGGTGGATGACCTTTTGAATCGATTCAAGATCAGACACCTTAACTCTTCTCCCTATAGCCCACAAATAAATGGAGCTATGGAAGCGGCGAACAAGAATGTTAAGAAGATCTTGGCTAAGACTGCTGAAAACTTTCGAGATTAGCATGAGAGGTTGTCATACGTATTAATGGCATACCGAACTTCGATTCGAACTTCGATCGGGGCAACACCGTACTCTCTAGTATATGGCATGGAAGCTGCCCTTCCTGTGGAAGTAGAAACCCCTTTCCTACGAATATTATCCCAAGCTAAACTTATAGAAGCTGAATGGATCCAGCAGAGGCATGAGCAACTGAATATGATTGATGAAAAGCGACTGAAGGCAATCTGTCATGGACAGGAATATCAAAAGCGAGTAGCTAAATTATTCAACCATAAAGTAAAACCCAGAAACTTTACGATCGGAAATTTAGTCGTGAAGAAGACAATCCCCAATGTTCCCCATCCTGAGAGCAAGTTCGGACCAAATTATGAGGGTCCATATATAGTACAGAATGTTTTACTTGGCGGCACTCTAATTCTCATGAACATGAATGGAGAAGAGTTGGCAAATCTCGTAAATGTAAATGCTGTCAAGAAATACTACTATTGAATAAGATAAAGATTTGATCAGTTCTCACACCTTACGAGTGTCTGAGTCACATCAAAGATCGATGCATGCATTTCATACATATATGCATACACTTGCATCACTTTCTCTATATTGCAGGTTTAAGAGGAACTCCTAGATAGAGGAAACAATTCAAACGACCTTATCTAGGCTAGAAGATTACGAAGAAAAGGAATCCATGAGACGGGCTACCAATCAGCGCACTCAATTCACAATCAAGGGTAAAAGTTGTATTGTTCCAATTTTTAATGCCAGAATGTACACTGACTCTTGAAGCATTCTTATTTCCCCAAGGAACTCCAGTCACGATGAGCAGTTAAGTATCCCTTACCCTAAAATTTTCCAGTCTACAAAATCACGATGATTAGTAAACCACATAACCAACGAGAATTCTCGAAATAACTTCATTGGTCTTCCTATTCAAAAATTTCCAAGGTTACACAGGAAAATCTAAGACTTACATGTAATATGATCTCCTGTGGGAGCTAAATTTTTTATGAGATAGAAATGAATTTTCTAATAAGGATAATTAGACCTGTCAAACGGGAGTAACCCAAAACTTGAGAGGCAAACGACGCCCAGATACGTCCCTACACACTTGAGAGATGAGTATAGGTAAGGTGAGACAAAAACAAAACATTTGTCCATGAACGTAGAGACCATTTAGAGTGATTACATAGATTGAAATGATGAAAGGCACATTCATTTCTTTATCCTAAACAGATAATAATCCCTTGCTAAATCTATTTGAGCTTATGAAGGGAGAATTCAAAAATAACCCTATCGAGAACCACCCCACATCGGGGCAATTTGGAAGTTCATTGGTCGATTCCATGGAGAAAAGATCAAGGTAAGATCTTATTGTGCTAACTCGCATTAATCTTTTTGCGATAGCTTCAGGTAGGCTCCCGTTGAGATTTGAAACATCAAAGTAAAGAAAAGTAGTTCATTTCTCCATCCTACACACTTTATCATTTAATAAGCCAATTTAAGCCTTTATATCTTCATTTTGTAACCCAATTGGTGATCATCTCCCTATACTGGGGCAATGCACATGATTTGCCGATGAAAAGTAAGGTTTGAGTAAAACCATCTCCCACATTTGGTTTGAAAAGATTTTTGGACTAACAAAAGTAAGGCACCTGGTGAAAGCAGGGCCAAAGTCCATTATTGAAGAAAAATAGTAATACTTGAAAGCCAGTCAAGGAAAAGTACAATGAAAATGTCAAAAGGCAATAGGCCTAATAAAAGCAAAGTGCCTGGTAAAAGCAAGGCCAAAGCCCTTCATAAGAATAAAAGCAATGATACTCAGGAAGTGAGTAACGTGTCAAAAGGAGAATCTGTTAACAAGTAAGTAACAAAAACAAAAGATGTCTGGAGCTTAGCTGAAGATAAGCATCCAGAAGACTTTCGGGGCTTAAAGATATATGTTGACACTTGATTTTTAGCCAATTTTATTTTCAAAATTTTTTAGAAAATCCATAAAAATTCATAAAATTGAAAAATAAACTTTGAGGACATTGGTTTGGCCTAGGGAACCAATTTTGAGCAAAAAATAATTTTCCGTATTTTCCATATTTTTTTGTTTTTTATTTTCAAAAATTCATAAAAAAAACAATAAAAAAATGAGAAATTTGAAAAAATCAACCTTGGGGACCTCAGCCTAGCCTAGGGAACCAATTTTGAGCAAAAAATAATTTTCCATATTTTCCATATGTTTTTGTTTTTGTTTTCAAAAATTCATAAAAAATCAATAAAAAAATTGAAAAATTTGAAAAATCAACTTTGGAGACCTCACCCTAGCCTAGGGAGTCAATTTTGAGCAAAAACTTTCTTTCATATTTTCCATATTTTTCTGTATTTTATTTTCAAAAATTCATAAAACAAAATCTATAAAAAAAATGAGAAAATTGAAAAATCAACTTTGGAGATCTCAGGCTAGCCTAGAGAACCAATTTTGAGCAAAAAATAATTTTCTTTAATTTTGGCATTTTTAATATTTTTCAGAAAGTAGAAAAATACTGAAAAATTAATAAAAAAAAATTAGTATTTGAGGCCAGAAAAAAAATAGTCAATATTTTTAATTTAATATTCCCTTCATTTTTACTAAATACATTTTGAGAAATTCAATTTGGAATTTAAATAATTATAAAAATTCCATTTTAGCTTTGTAATTTTCCATTTTCACATTTTTAGAGTCGTGTCATTGTCCTCTATTTTTCAAAATTAAAATCCTGTCCAAAATCCCAAAGAATTGTCCAATTTAGCTAAAAAAGACCAGAATGCAATTTTTGATTTTTCAAATTAGTCCCTAAAAACACTTAAAATGCAATTAAAATTTTTCTAGGGACTAAATTGAAAATAGGGTGACGTCACCCCCTAGATTTCGACCTCTTGAATACATTGGTGGTGTCAATTTTTGCAAAAAAAAGCCATTAAGGGTTTGGATTTTGCAAAATGGGTCCTCGGATCAAATTTAAAAATTGGTTTTCTATGTCAATCCTTGGGATCCTTGGCATGAAAATTTGTTTTTCTAATAGATTTCATGTCATAGAGTTCAATTTTGGGATTTAATTTGAAAAATGGTGAGCCTAGGCAAATTAATTTGATGAAAAACAAGTGATTTAGGTCAGTCGGGTCGGATTAGATCCAACCCGACCCAACCCAATCACCATCTTCTTCCCCAGAAGCTTTGGCGCATGCGTGGATTTGAAAGGGAGAATTTGTTAAGAACAGAGAGATTCGCAGAGATTCTGGGCATGAATCGGGGGAGAAATCACCGTTCTGTTAATGGGATTTTCTAGGGAGAGATTTGAGGGGGTTCTGTTAGGGAGAATTTTCGAATATAAGGGGAGGCGAGTACTCTGTTTCAGGGGGTTTTTTTTTGCCAAAAGCTTTAGCAAGTGAGTGGAGAGAAAAAGGAGCAAAATCGAGCTTCGATGTCACCATCACCAGCTTCCTAGCAGTCCAAGGAGTAAAGAGAGCCATCTCACGCGAAGTTTCATCACGAAACAAGGTAAATGCCATTGATGCATAGTCCGAGCTCCTGTAATGGCGAAAATCGATTCTGTTGTTCTTTCTTCGCAATTTTTGATGGCGTTTCTGTATCCATATTAAACACACTCCTATCTTCCTTTTTCATTCTCGTCGCCTAAAACCCCCTGGTTACCTTCTCCACCCTCGAACTTGCCGCGAGCTCACATCTTCGTTCTCAGTGTTAGATATTGTTACACGGACTTCAGGTAAGTCATCTCGTGCGTCACGAATGTTACCTACGTGATTTATGTAGTATGTCAACGTGTGTCTACGTTGTGTAGATTTCTCGCCGAAACAATCCTCGATTGAGGTCCGTTTGGTCGTTTTCGGGCGTTTTTATGGCCAAAAAGTTCGGAATATATGCATGTTAGGGTAGATAGGAATGGATTCCAGGAAAGACGGAGTTTTAGGCGCGGTTTAGGGACCTATTTGCGTACGCCGGCGAGCCTCCAGTGGGTTCGCCGGAGGTTGGAATTTCTCCGGTCATCTCCTTCGGCGAGACATTGATCGGTCAACGAAAGTTGACCAGGTCAATGCCAAGTGGCGCTGACGTGGCGCCGCGTGGCAGCCACGTTAACGCATCTGTCATAATAAAAAGGGCCAACAAATTGGATCGAATGGATGAGAACGTGCTACGTGCCACGGTCTCGAATTTTCTGAAGATTATGAAAATTTTAGTCAATTTTAAATCGTAAAAAAACATATATAGATCGAATGGTCGAGATAGGATTCAGAGTAGATCTGACGGTTGGTGTTTCCCTCATGATCTGAAGAACGTGATTAAACCACGTGGAGGATTTTAGGCCGTAGGATCAAAATAGGCGAAAATAGAATAAAAATTGATCAAAATCTCAAAAAAAAAATTTAAAACAAATCTTCAAAACTACGTCGTTTTTGCATCGGGTTTAGGATCTGTTTGGGCCTTGGGCCAGGTTTAGGCTTGTGGACCGAGTCTATCCTACCCAGCCCATGTAATAAATAATAATAAAACAAATAAAAATTAACAAAAATCCAGAAAAACAATTAAAAACAAAAAAATAGAAAACTAATAAAAATCAATACGGCATCGCTTCGGTTTAGGGTTTAGGTTTGGGTTCTCGAGTCGAACGGGCCGGCCCGGAGAATAAAAATAAATAAAAATATTAAACAAAAAAATATAAAAAATAAAAAATGAAATACAAAAATCATAAATTATTAAGTAAAAAATTCAAAAAAATCATAAAAAGATTTCATAAAATATAGAAAATTTCAGAAAATGTCAAAATAAGGGAAATAAGAATAACAAATTCAGAAAATTAAAAAAAAAAAGGAAAAATCATTAAAAAATTTTAGAAAAATCTTAGAAAAGTTTAAAAAAAAAATAGGAATAGTGGGAAAATAAAAAATAAAAACAAATAAAAACAAATAAAAATAAATTTAAAAAAATCCATAAAAATCATAAAATTTTTCAGAAAATATATAAAAAAAGTCAAAAAAATGAAGGGAGATTTTAAATAAATGAATAAGTAAATAAAATAAAAAAAATAAAAAATTCAAAAATGTTTTAAAAAATCAAAATATTTAAGAAATACAAAAAAATAATAATGAGTAGGAAAATAATAATAAAATCACGAAAATCCTAGAAAATTCTAAAGAAATTTTGTAAAATAGGAAAAAAAATCCTAGAAAAAGTCAAAAATTCCCAAAAACCCCCCTTGAAAAATAGAAGAGTCCTTAGAAAATCACAAAAAATTTAGAAAACCTTAGAAAATTCAGAAAAAATTGGAAAATCCAAGAAAATTCTCAAAAAAATTTCGTAAGTTAAGGAAAAACCATACCCAATTGGTTTGATCTATTTTCACATTTCTGACCCCCCCAAAGCCTTAGGAAATTACCATTTTTCCCCTCTAACCAACGTGACCCAAAATTTTCCAAATCATCCCTGAGCTTAGTTGGCATTTCCCCTTGTTTTGTTTTTTAGACTCCTCTAGGTTCGTCTTGATTTGTCTTGACTTGATTTGATGTGAATTCTTATTATGCAATTATCCTTCATGATTGTGATTGATAGAACAGTTGATCCCATTTTACATGAACCCTTTAGGTTTTCTTAGGACTCACCTTACCCAAAGAACACTTGCGCGAACCTTCTAAATTAGGAAATCACTCAATTTAGGTACGAAAAAGACGTCAATAGCAATATTGGCGTAGCTAAGTTCTCGAATTTAAACCTCTGGTTCTTCGTAAAATCGAACGATTTCTCCCGATCGTTCGATACAGTTTCCAATCATACCCTCTAATAATTGATTGGTGGCGACTCCGATGACATGCACACTTGTCGCGACCTAATAATTCAATTAGGAATAGGCTAACGGATTATTAGGTTAATTGACTAACCTAACTCAGACCCTCCCAAGTCCTACCGAATCGCAACTTATGTTCTTTTCATGCAAAAGTTTATTCAATTGGAGCCGCCACTAATCGTTATTGGTAGGTCGATTAGAAACCTAAATAAATTAATGGGAGAATTAATTTATTTCTGCGAACCAGAGAAAATGAGTCCGGAGACTTGATTACATTACTTTGGAAAAATTAATGCCCTTTCGGTACCAAATTTTATGAAAAATCCTTTTCCATTGATGATTGTGAATTGAATAACTTTTCCTTTGAAAATGACATGAATGACCATGTATCTGCAAAAATGATTTTTTTGTATTTTCGGATTAAATGATGACTATTATGAAAACATGCCTCAAAATGGGTTATCATCCAATTTAATCTAAGAAAATGATTTCTCAAAGTCTTGACTTATATTAGATGATATTTATGAGATAAAAAAAAGACATTTGGCATGATTAACTATTGAAACGAGAGTTATTATTTTTTTTCTGGGTTTTTTTTATTTAACGAAAGCAAAAAATTAAATGCAAAGATTTGAACAAAAATAAACAAAAATGCTCATAATATACCTTTTAATTTCGATTTTTCCGATAAATTCACTCATTCCCAAAGATCTGGGCTAGAGAAGAATTTTATCTGCTACGTCCTCGGAGATTCGAGCCAGTATGCGGATAATTTGTATAGAATAACATCATCCCTTGTTACCAAAGGGCGGAACACGAAAGTCTATACTAAATTGCCGTCCCATTCCACAAGATCGTGGCTAAGGCATGCAATTTATTTTCCGAAGGGTCTAGGCACAAAAGGGAACATACATTATGGGGATGTTTGTTTATAAATGTACAAACTATATAATAAAGGAAAAATAAACAAACAAGACCAAAAATGAAAACCAACCAAATGAGAAGTCAATTCAGCTGTACTCGCTCAAATTTTCGAAAATTGTGAAGGATGGCCGAAAATTCAAATATATGGGCCATTTTCCTTATCCAAAGTTCGGTTTTGACTTGAGAAACTTATCCCTAAAGATTTGCAAATTTATTGCAGATAATTCTCAAAATTAGGATAATTATTCAATCGAACTTAAATCTCACCCTCAAATCAAATGAACTCAGATAATTCTCAAAAGATAAGATAAGATTTCCATCAGATAAGTAATCCAACCAACTCACATGTAAGAGATAATCATTCAAAATAATGTATTATCCACAAGAAGTCCAATACTATCCAAGTCAAATACTCTCAAAGATTAGATAAAGTTTAGCAAGCACAATTGTTATCTACAACATGAGATAATATCAAACAATCAACGGATAGGTGCAATTCAACCAACTCAAAAGCCAAAGATGATCATCAAGGACAAGACCATTCATTATTATGCAAATTTTGGCAATTCAGATTATTTAGCAATTTTTTTGAAAAAATATGCAACTCTCAAAGATATGGTCAAGATTTGAAAAAAACAACTCAATCCGGTAACAATATTTATCTGAAAAAAATTACTCTATCTACTGAGCATTCAGATCAAGCAAAGTGATTTTTTAGATTTTGTCGGGATAAAGATGTTACCTAATTCGAGCTCGTATCTAAACTTGAGGACCAAGCAAACTTGAACTAGACGGCTAGGGGATCACATGGATCGGTCAAGAGGAATTCGCAGCAGCAAATTAAAGCTTCAATTAGCACCAAAAGACAAGGAATTCAACTCCGAAAAAATGTAGTAATTGACCCCGAACTACGATCAAGAAATCTGCACAAAACAGGAAACGTAATTGAAAGAATAACTGCTGTTTTCGGCATAAACAGCAGCAAAATCAACTCCGAAGAAGCAATATGTTGACCCCTAATCAGCAGAAAATTCCAGCACCAATTAACAGCGAATACGATTCCAAAAGGCAGCTTTTAAGGACCCAAATAGTGATGAACGAACAGCAGCTGATTTGGTAAAAATCAGCACGAACAGTGGCTGATTTTGGTCTTCAAACAGTGGTAAAAAGTCCCCCCGAGCAATGGCCGAAAAACTGCACTTGCAGTTGTCCTCGTGGGACTAAAAAAAACTTCCTGGCGTTTTCTCCTTTTGCTTCTTCGTATGTGCAACAGTTCTTGAAGACCATTTACTATCTTATTTCTTTTCTTTTGTACAATGCGACGTGCCAATTAGGTGTGGCCTCTGGGAATGGTCATTGGTTTTCTTCAATGGATGGCACTCATATGAAGACAATAGGGAGAGAAAAGAAGGCTCTTTCTTTTACGATCTTCCTCCCTCTCTCTATGCGCTACCGTGTAATATTGAATGGAAATTCGCCTAGAGAGAGATGCCTCTCACTTTTGCCATATGCATCTTTGTGTGGCCTCCTTCTAACCCTAAGCTTAAGTTAGCTTATATAAGCACAAGGTGAATTCTAATAACTGTAGGATTAGACTTCGAGCATAGGATTAGCTTTCAACCGCATGATCCAAAATTCTAATTTTTAAAGAGTTTCATCTCCTTAAAACTCTTAAAATTCAGATTTTTCAAAAGTCATAATAGACTAGAATAAATCTGAAAAATAAGTCCAAAAAAACTCTCATAATTTTCTGCACACTCATTCCTAGCCTTAGCCGAATTTCTCGAGCTTGCTCGGATCCATTGCTCGTCAATTTAAGCTCAATTCCCCACCGTCGATGCAAAATGCAATGTAGAAAAAATAAATATGCAATGCATGGAGAAATATTTTTGGTGAGAATTAATTCTCTATTTTGTGTAATATGAATGAAAAAAGAAAAATCAAAATTTAGGTGTCAACAGCTGCCCCTCTTTGAGTGGAAGCTCGTAGAGGTTTCGCTCAAAGACCAAATTAAACCTAAATTTTGACAATACAAATGAAATGAATGATGTTTTTTTTTTTTTGCGGGACTTTCAATCCCATTTTTTATGTAAATGAAATGATGAATGATATGCGGAACTATAAGTAACATGTGTTAAGACTTCTATACTCCAAGTAAATGAAGTAAAAACCTACACATGGATCGTATATGAGATATTGGTCTTACCAAACACCTCATAATGCTAGTGATTGTCTTGAGTTCTAAGCTTCTTGTTGTGGATGCAAGGATCTCAAGATACTAGGGCCTATCTGTTATCAGAAATCTCATTTTGATGCAAGACAGCGCAAGATATGTAATGAAGAAATGTGCCTGAGTTATGGTTCAAGCTGCTCTTTTTTGCCTCTTGGAACCACCATCGTTTTAGCGGGTCACCATGAGACGATAGAATGCTTTCTGAAATCACGAGAGCAGGTCGATCGTGAGTCAGTAAAGGTTTTTGAGATCAAGATCACGAGAGCAGGTCGATCGTGATTTGATAAAGATAATGATTAAGAACACAAGAGCAGGTCGATTGTGAACTGATGAATATCTCATGAGAGCAGGTCGATCATGAGTTAGGTAAATATCTAGATCAAGATCACGAGAACAGGTCGATGGTGATTTGATAAAGATGGAGATCAAGAACACGAGAGCAGGTCGATCGTGAACTGATAAAGAAAATGATCAAGAACACAAGAGCAGGTCAATTGTGAACTGATGAATATCTCATGAGAGCAGGTCAATCATGAGTTAGGTAAATATCTAGATCAAGATCACGAGAGCAGGTCGATCATGATTTGATAAAGATGGAGATCAAGAACACGAGAGAATGTCAATCGTGAAAAGATGATCATCTCATGAGAGCAGGTCGATCATGAGTTAGATAAGAGCGAAATCACAACTAACATTTGGTAGAGCTGTCAATTTGGAAAGGGTTTAGAAAATCTTACCTGGATTTTCTGAGTCATGGTCAAGGAATAGATAGGCTGACTGCACATACCTGCTTGTTCACTTGAAGTATAATCATGCGTATGAACAAAACCAATGCTAACGCGACATGCATTTCATAAAAATCACACTTCATCAAAGAAGGTGGATACCTGAATAATCGTATGGGCCATAACGGATTCAAGTACCTTGAAAATCATCAGTATTCATTCTCTTGAAAGGTTCAGGTTGAAGATATACTTACTTGAGGACTTGGAAGGTTGCTTGGTGGGCACTTGCTAGCAGGATATGTTCATTCAACAATCTCGGATAACTTTCGAGACCTTGGGAGGCAACTTGAACATCGGAAATGCATCCGCTCAGAAGATGTCAGATATAACACATGCAAGCATATATGCTGAAATTCATCAATTGGGTTTATGCGAAACTACTCAGCTGAGTTTGCATTGATTAGAAACATTCTATGTATGATGTAGTAACTCATAATGTGGATTATGCATAACGCTTTTGTCAAGTTTACATTACCAATTCTATTCAGAGAGGTCACTACGTTATGAATACCTCAAATGTACTTTGAATGAGGAACTTCAGTCCAAAAGGATTTTCTCTCACTCTCGAGAAACGTTGTTTATCCTGACTGCAGGATTCAAGAGAATCACTCAATCTTACGATCATCGTATTCGACAAGGGTTAGAGTAATCTCGTAATTGGTACGACAGAGAGGTCTTGATTAGGACCGTAATGAGGGCTAGGTCAATGGTTTCGCAAAGGGGACTCTTTGTTGAGTCAAGGCTATTGAAAGAAGTTCTTCATCATCTGCTCTGAGTTTACAAGTCAAGAACCCTGCAAAAATGAAAGAGAAATAATCTTGCTTGAACTTCTTCGAGTGATTCTTAAAGTCATTCAACTCTACGTTAATTCAAGTGCCATAATCTGAAGAGACTCTCAAAGTTTGTAACATAGGCTAGGATTTGGGACTAAGAAACGAAAAGGCTTGTTTTGGCTTAGAAAGTATATGAGGAGGGCTTGATGTTGGTGATCATTGCAGTCTTATCACCGATCTCGGCCTTCTGAATTTGTCTTTAATGAATACCATCATTGCCCAGGGATGGTAATCTTCTACTAGGAATTGCACTTTGCAAGCTGACTTCTCTAGGGAGTCTTCTTTACAACCAGTCCCCATTGGAGATTTACAAGAAAAGTAACATATAAAAATGTACATTCAAAGTTCAAAAATACTTTACAAATGAACAAAGATTGAACGGGCATTGGCCTTGCTTTTGATAGGCACTTTGCTTTTTACTGCCTAGGATTTTTGTGGGATCAGCCTTTGCTTTTCTTACTCCCGACTCCTTTTTTTTTGAATTTTTTTTTTCGACGTCTTGATTTTTTCTCTTGACATTTTCATTTTCTGGAGCGAGCCCTTTTTCTTTTGGGCTGCACTTGCTTCTTTTTCTTTTTTGACAATCCCGTGATTTTAAATCACTTTCTTCGTAAGGAATTACAACAACAAGATATTTTACAAAAATGATGCTAAACATTATATGAACAATCTAACATACAAGGCGAGTTCACTCGGGAACTCTCTCTTGACTTGATTCTCTTTTGAGTTCTTCTGCTTGGAGATGGTCCTGTCTTCATCTTAGAACGGCAATGATCACTAATAAGGTTGAAGAAATGAATTTCCAGGCTCAAATGGGTTATGCAAAGGATATAAGTATATAGGGTAGAGAAACAAATGCTCTTCGTCATCCTAAAGCACATGAATTAAAGTTCGAGTATAATGCAAAGAAATACCCGAAGATTGATATTAGTCCGAGCAAGAAAATTTCTAACAATTTACCTCATGCTGCTGCTGGAATTACCTCCGTTAGGCCCCGACATGGGGTTGTTCTTGACAGGGGTAAGGAAATGAAACTACCGCTCAAAGGGGGTTAACCAATGGACACCTGTAGTGTTTGGATAGAGAATTAAATGCCTCCTTCACTTCGGCTATTGTAACTTTTGCGAGAAAACCCTTTACCTTGAGGAATATGGGCTATTTATCGCTCAACTGACTGGAGATTAAAATGCAGGACGTGTATGGAAATGACTTGCCTTTCATCATCTTATCATCCCCCATTCTGTACATTCAATGCATCATATGTAGTTTACGCTCCTTATACAGAGTTGGCAAATAAAACATGTGGAATGGTCATGCATAAACCATGAAATGTGTAAACACAATGCAAATGTGGCAATTTCAAATAGCTTGTCATGCTTTATGAAAATGTATTTGCTTGAAGCACAAAATATGCAAGCATGAGAAAAAAAAATGGGGAATGGGGGATTGTGGATTGCCTCCTGCTCATGTGAATAGATCAAACAAGTTCAGAAAGTAATCCTGAAGTTGAGGAGTGGCTTGTTTTTTACTTTGCCCCTGAACAAGGAAAGACATATGTGAATGAGTCGAGTGAAGACTTGAAACACTCCGATTTGTTCAATGATGACAACCATCACGGTCGGTATGATACCCCTGCAAGGAAGAAAATGGAAAGTTATCCTCAAAACCGAATAAGTTAAAGAAGACATACTCCCTTTTCCAAGTCAAGGTTCGCTATTGGTCTGCCCCACTTTTGTTAGAACGGATCATATCGGATGATCATAGTTTTACCCAAATCTGGGATTGCTTTAGACATGCTAAGAATTTGGCTTCAAAGTTCGCAAACGACCTATTTTCACACTTGGCCCTACATAGGAAAAAAATGTCCATGAATAGAGTCTTAAAAAGATAAAGTGAGCGAAAATTGAGAAGCTCCAATTGTTGATTTGCTTCAATTGTTGCAATCAAAGACATGTCCTCTAGCTTGACACCTACAAAAAGGAAAACAAAAGGTCATTTTTAAAAATGATTAGGCTAGGCAAAAGATACTATATTTGAGATTGAGCCTCCTTGATTTTGTCCCATCTTTTGTTGACTGACACAAAATGACCGGATGATCAGTCGAGGGCAAAGCATAAATCAGCCTTGACTGGCTGATGGACTAGTCTATGGGCTGGCCAATGCATATAGCTGAACTTGCCCTAATCCCTTCATCAAGTTGAATCATGGCCATGATGGATATCTTTCTATCAAGGGACAAACCATCTGTAACTATAGATTCCTCCTTGTTCGTACTTAGTCATGCTTAGGGATTATGTGAGGCCATCAAAAGATCGATCGGGCGTGGTGCATAGTTCGGTTTGAGAATTTATTCCTTATCCTTGGAATGCCTCACAAATGCATTCGCAGCTTCTTCTCAGGTCTCCATGCGATTGATATTAGACCGGCTTCTCAAAGTTGGGCATCTTGAACTTGTTAGGGACCTGCACCTTCATATAGTTGGACATGTCGATGGGAGCCAGGCTATGCGTCCCTTCAGCTTCTCTCAGATGTTGTTCCATCCGGGCCATGATCTTCATGGTTTCATCACTCATCCCCTTTGTTATAGAGCTAGCTTGGGGTGTCGGGATTGTAGGTGACATGCCAGAGCTCACACCAACTAAAATAATATCCTTTAGTGGTAGAGTATGGGTAGGGATATAGTCCAGGACTTTGTCAAGATTGTCCGCCGGAGGAGGTGGAGCCGAGCTAGACGTTTGTGGTTTGGTTGCAAAACTAGCCGCCCCTCTTTCCATTACTTGAGTTGCTTGAGACATCATACCCTCAAATTGCTTGCTCATTGTATCCATCTACTCCTTCACTCTCAACCGAGTATTATAAGTATGTGGAGTATCCATGACCAATTACCTTCAAAAGACATCAACATGATCAATATAATGCAAAGATATGGTGAATCGATCCATGGCCCTAGACCAAACTAACTCAAGTGCCCTGACTTGACTCACGAGATGACTCAGGAAAATTTCAGTTCTGTCAGATTTTAGTAAACAATTCATGAAAAATCATAGAATGATTGAAATGTTGTCAAAATTTGTAAGCATGTAGTTAAAGCAAATATGAACAACTTTCATGTTTTGTGCCAAGGCTGAAGTGCATGGATCAATACAGTTTAATACATCTTTGGAAAACTTTTGTCTAGAAAACTGTTTTGTCCAGTTTCTTTCTAAATAACGAAGGGCCCATTAAAAATGAGAATTAATGTCCCAAAATTTTCAGGCCACTAGTTGAGATCCCAATCTCCAACTTTCACGTTTCGACTTCATTCAAAAGGGCCCGTTTAGTGGTACTAAATAGAAAGATAAGAGTGAGGACGGAATTCCAAGAAATTTCAGGCTGCCTTTGCCTTAACCATTAATTCCACCATAAATAGAAAACGTACTGGATTGATCTCAAAATTTTTCTCGAGATATAACAGGATGTTCCAGACATTTCTTATGAAGACAAGTCATTCCAAATTTGCACCCAAAAAATTTGAAAATTTTCGCATCACAGTAAGGTCAACCAGAAACAGGATCCTTCATTAGACTTAAATCAGCAAAAAGTACTACAAACTCATGAACTTGTAATATAAATGTCTAGACCAGCAACTTAGAATTGAAAAGACATGAATGGAAGACATGACTCGATAAACTCAAACACAAAAGCCTATCACTTCGAGGGCCCGGCTCCAGCCTTCAATCTCTTGTTCTGGTAATTGGCTTGGGTCTTCGACCGCTTGAGGGCCTTCTTCGCCATGGTAATCTCCCATATGCTTCAGCCACCCAATCAGCTAGGTTAGCCTTGGACATTATAACGGCGTGAATGTTATCGTGCCTCATGAAGTGATAGACCAACGCAACGACACACCTACTAGCCATGGACTGACTCAAATTAAATACCGAAAAACACATGTACAATAGTAGAGATCATGGGCTCAAAGACAAGCGGAATGATGTTCATGCATGTTTTATTAGCCGAGTTTTTAGAGCTTTAGAGGGCGAATCGTACCTATCGATTTAGGTCTTACTCAGCACCTCTTAAACTGGGGGATGTCAAGAATTCCTCTCATGCCTGCAGATTCAGGCCAGAGCGGGGGATTCTTAACATAGTCGGGGTCAAGGGCAAGGTCATCCATTCCTCCATCCTGAGGCCAGGCAGAGTCTTGCCCAGACACCATCCTAGGCTCATCTAACATTTTAAGGTCTGATGCAATGCATGTCACGCACGACAGGTATAATTCACTCAATGATGGTATATCGCATTAAAACAATGGAATTTAATGCCAGTAATCAAGTAAACCTGCATAAATGATAAAAAAAGAAAATCAAGGGCAATTCAGAATGATCATTCATGAAAATTAGTCCAAAATAGAGAACAATTCATGACCACCAAGATATAATCCGGAAAATTCAATCTAGAAATCCAAGAACCATTCCAATCACTCGATCACAACGAACCAATCTCAATTCACAATCAATCAATCCAAGGATGACTCAAGAAAATCAAATGGCCTAAGTCCGCACGCAATTTTGTCTTTGAAGATTCAAGGGTAAATTTTTTTTTCGAAAAATCAATTTTGATTTTCTGAAAATTAGAAAGCCGGTGTACCCATTTATTTTCAAGAAAACTTTTGACAAATCAGTCCCCATTGGAGTCGCCAAGCTGTCGTGACCTAAAGATTAGAGGCTAACGGATTATTATGTTAATTGACTAACCTAACTCAGACCCTCCCAAGTCCTACCGAATCGCAACTTAGGTTCTTTTCATGCAAAAGTTTATTCAATTGGAGCCGCCACTAATCGTTATTGGTAGGTCGATTAGAAACCTAAATAAATTAATGGGAGAATTAATTTATTTCTGCGAACCAGAGAAAATGAGTCCGGAGACTTGATTACATTACTTTGGAAAAATTAATGCCCTTTCGGTACCAAATTTCATGAAAAATCCTTTTCCATTGATGATTGTGAATTGAATAACTTTTCCTTTGAAAATGACATGAATGACCATGTATCTGCAAAAATGATTTTTTTGTATTTTCGGATTAAATGATGACTATTATGAAAACATGCCTCAAAATGGGTTATCATCCAATTTAATCTAAGAAAATGATTTCTCAAAGTCTTGACTTATATTAGATGATATTTATGAGATAAAAAAAAAGACATTTGGCATGATTAACTATTGAAACGAGAGTTATTATTTTTTTCTGGGTTTTTTTTATTTAACGAAAGCAAAAAATTAAATGCAAAGATTTGAACAAAAATAAACAAAAATGCTCATAATATACCTTTTAATTTCGATTTTTCCGATAAATTCACTCATTCCCAAAGATCTGGGCTAGAGAAGAATTTTATCTGCTACGTCCTCAGAGATTCGAGCCAGTATGCGGATAATTTGTATAGAATAACATCATCCCTTGTTACCAAAGGGCGGAACACAAAATTCTATACTAAATTGCCGTCCCATTCCACAAGATCATGGCTAAGGCATGCAATTTATTTTCCGAAGGGTCTAGGCACAAAAGAGAACATACATTATGGGGATGTTTGTTTATAAATGTGCAAACTATATAATAAAGGAAAAATAAACAAACAAGACCAAAGATGAAAACCAACCAAATGAGAAGTCAATTCAGCTGTACTCGCTCAAATTTTCGAAAATTGTGAAGGATGGCCGAAAATTCAAATATATGGGCCATTTTCCTTATCCAAAGTTTGGTTTTGACTTGAGAAACTTATCCCTAAAGATTTGCAAATTTATTGCAGATAATTCTCAAAATTAGGATAATTATTCAATCGAACTTAAATCTCACCCTCAAATCAAATGAACTCAGATAATTCTCAAAAGATAAGATAAGATTTCCATCAGATAAGTAATCCAACCAACTCACATGTAAGAGATAATCATTCAAAATAATGTATTATCCACAACAAGTCCAATATTATCCAAGTCAAATACTCTCAAAGATTAGATAAAGTTTAGCAAGCACAATTGTTATCTACAACATGAGATAATATCAAACAATCAACGGATAGGTGCAATTCAACCAACTCAAAAGCCAAAGATGACCATCAAGGACAAGACCATTCATTATTATGCAAATTTTGGCAATTCAGATTATTTAGCAATTTTTCCGAAAAAATATGCAACTCTCAAAGATATGGTCAAGATTTGAAAAAAACAACTCAATCCGGTAACAATATTTATCTGAAAAAAATTACTCTATCTACTGAGCATTCAGATCAAGCAAAGTGATTTTTTAGATTTTGTCGGGATAAAGATGTTACCTAATTCGAGCTCGTATCTAAACTTGAGGACCAAGCAAACTTGAACTAGACGGCTAGGGGATCACATGGATCGGTCAAGAGGAATTCGCAGCAGCAAATTAAAGCTTCAATTAGCACCAAAAGACAAGGAATTCAACTCCGAAAAAATGTAGTAATTGACCCCGAACTACGATCAAGAAATCTGCACAAAACAGGAAACGTAATTGAAAGAATAACTGCTGTTTTCGGCATAAACAGCAGCAAAATCAACTCCGAAGAAGCAATATGTTGACCCCTAATCAGCAGAAAATTCCAGCACCAATTAACAGCGAATACGATTCCAAAAGGCAGCTTTTAAGGACCCAAATAGTGATGAACGAACAGCAGCTGATTTGGTAAAAATCAGCACGAACAGTGGCTGATTTTGGTCTTCAAACAGTGGTAAAAAGTCCCCCCGAGCAATGGCCGAAAAACTGCACTTGCAGTTGTCCTCGTGGGACTAAAAAAAACTTCCTGGCGTTTTCTCCTTTTGCTTCTTCGTATGTGCAACAGTTCTTGAAGACCATTTACTATCTTATTTCTTTTCTTTTGTACAATGCGACGTGCCAATTAGGTGTGGCCTCTGGGAATGGTCATTGGTTTTCTTCAATGGATGGCACTCATATGAAGACAATAGGGAGAGAAAAGAAGGCTCTTTCTTTTACGATCTTCCTCCATCTCTCTATGCTCTACCGTGTAATATTGAATGGAAATTCGCCCAGAGAGAGATGCCTCTCACTTTTTCCATATGTATCTTTGTGTGGCTTCCCCTAACCCTAAGCTTAAGTTAGCTTATATAGGCACAATGTGAATTCTAATGACCGTAGGATTAGACTCCGAGCATAGGATTAGCTTTCAACCGCATGATCCAAAATTCTAATTTTTAAAGAGTTTCATCTCCTTAAAACTCTTAAAATTCAGATTTTTCAAAAGTCATAATGGACTAGAATAAATCTGAAAAATAAGTCCAAAAAAACTCTCATAATTTTCTGCACACTCATTCCTAGCCTTAGCTGAATTTCTCGAGCTTGCTCGGATCCATTACTCGTCAATTTAAGCTCAATTCCCCACCGTCGATGCAAAATGTAATGTAGAAAAAATAAATATGCAATGCATGGAGAAATATTTTTGGTGAGAATTAATTCTCAATTTTGTGTAATATGAATGAAAAAAGAAAAATCAAAATTTAGGTGTCAACAACACTGATCACATGTCACCCAATCACACTAAAGTCGACCTCGATTTAAGAATTTTCTTAATGCGATTTGGTATGGGTCTGGGAGAACCGAGCTAAGCCTAAATTTCAAGATGGGCCTAGCAATCCATTAACTCCCTTGGGATCTGGAAATCTCGAGAGGATCGCGACAATATAGATTTACTCCCCTAGTAGCTATGATAGTTGGTAATGATGCAAAGGTGATTACCAACCTATCATACGCCTCATTCTGAAAATGGCCTTTCCGAGCCCACCTTGAGCCAACATTACAACCTATCCCAAAAGCGTCTCCTGATTGAGACATCTCAAATCAATGCGAGATTTCATGCTAGCTTTTGCGTAAAGGAGTAAGTACAATTTAGTCTTATCTGATCTTCAAGGTTCTTGACTTGTAAACCTGAAGAAGTTACTTTTAAAATTTTAATTCTTATCTAAACCTCAAAGTGCCTACCCATTGCATAAACCTTTGACCAAGCTTGCATTACGGTCCTTTGAAAGGCCTTCTCTGATCAATTAGATTATATACACTACAAATAGTCTCAAAATTCTTGACACAAGTTTCAAGTGACGGTTTGAGTGCTTCGGAAATTTTCCTCAGTAAGGAAGCAAAGTCCCCTAGGAATTGATATTGTGAGAAGCCCTCTCTGATAAGGATACTCTAATTTGGCACGACTGATCGAACTCATCTTGTGGTTTTAGATCTATTGATTCAAAAATGTCCTCGCAACGAATTTCGATCATACATGTAGGTTGCAAGATTGTCTCGAATAACCATTTTATACCACATCGCATTTATTGAAACAAGTCTATATGACTCGCGAAGGCATGACTCATTTTAAGAATTGGGTATGTTTGAAATATCAAAATTTTTTCTAAACTTTCCACTGACCAATATAATGATTCGGGTTGGAGCTTCTGCAAATTTTCTAGTTCCACCCAAGTTCCAGAATCGCACCCTCCTTGTGAAAATTAATCGGTTTCAAGATTATACAGGATCCCAATCATCTCAGACTTTCATATGGTACCCAAGAGAGAGGGTGGCTTCTGTATGATTGAATCAAAATCCTTCCTACAAACACCAAAGTCCTTCCTACAGGTAGTAAAGTCCTTCCTACAGATACCGAAATCCTTCCTACAAGCACCAAACCCTCCCTAGAGGCATCAAAGTCCTTTCTACATGCACCAAAGTTCTTCTTACAGGCACTAAATCCTTTTTATAGGCATAAAGTCCTTCCTACAAGCACAAAATTCTTCTTACAAACATTTCTTCAGTGAACCATACATTGGGTAAACCACTCAGTAAAGTCCTTTCATTAGGAACTCTATCATGGGGTGACCTACCATACAAGTCAAATCTTGATGGGGTGGCTTACTGTACGCGTCAAATCTTAATGAGGTGACCTACCATACGGGTCGAATCTTAACTTCAATCAGTAGAATTCTTTCACTAAGAATCTACCATGGGGTGACCTACCATACGGGTCCAAATTCAATAGGGTGACCTACCATACGGCTCCAAGTTCAATCACCCTAAGGCTTTCTTATAACGAATCCTTAAGCTTCCATTCCATTTTCAACAGAGTAATCAATGACAACCGCAGGATAAACAGGTAAGTCTCAGGTAAATCCCTCAACTCTCTCTCTCTCTCTCTCTCTCTCTCTCTCTCTCTCTCTCTCATATCAAAATGAGCTAGAGGAATTTTGGAATGAGGCATTCACGGAAGGAATTAGAGAGGGAAGTCATAACTTTTCATTTCCCCCAGTAGAGTCGGCTAGATCTCAAGTTCCATTTTATCTTGGAGAGTGATCTCTCACGAGACCCCTCTCAAAGAAGGGTAGCTGTTGACATAGATTTTTGGCCAATTTTATTCCTAAAAAATTTTTAGAAAATTCATAAAAATTTAAAAAAATTTTAAAAAAATAACTTTGGAGACCTTTGCCAAGCCTAGGGAACCAATTTTGACTGAAAAATAAATTTTCATATTTTTAGTATTTTCCTGCATTTTATTTTTAAAAAAACAAAATTAATAGAAAATCAAGAAAAAATGAGAAAATTGCAAAATCAACTTTAAAAGCCTTGGCCAAGCCTAGGCAACCATTTTTGAACAAAAAATAATTTTTCACATTTTTTAATGTTTTTAAGAAATTTGAAAAATATTGGAAAATTTATATAAAAAAATAGAATTTAAGGCCACAAAAATATGAAAAAATAGTCACTATTTTTTTAAAAAATTTTCTCTTCATTTTAGCTGAAGAAAATCTACAAAAATTAATCTAGAATCGGAAATTACTTTGTTAATCTCATTTTTAGATTATTTGAAAAAATTATAGAAAATTCATTTTAGCTCTATTATTTTCGATGTTTTTATTTTTGGAATTGTGACATTGTCCTCTAATAGTCCAAATTTTTTAATGGCCTGATGGTGCACTTTCAATTGTTGTGTTCAATTTTTCGAATTCAATTTATCATTTGTGCTTTTTCTTGAAAAGCTGGTGTTGAGGGTTAAACCAAATCAAGTCACGATCATGAGTCTTCTTCCAGGATGTGGATCTACAGTTACAATGAGTGTCGGCAGGTAAAAAACTTGAGTTGAGGAGACAATTTGGAGTGGAGTCTCGGCCGGTGCACCAAAGAAAACACCATCATCCTCCACCGAAAGAAAAGACAGAAGAAGCATGATGAAAAGGGAAGGGACAGAACGGCCAATAGGGGGAGCACCATCATTAAAGAAGAAAGAAGAAATGAGGGATGGTGAGGGGATATTAAAAAAAAGAGAGAAAAAGAGAACATAAGGTAGTGGGAGGACTTTCGGTGGGAGAAGAATAAAAACAAGCAGAAAGAGAAAAAGAAAAAGAGAACGCTCTCAAGGAGTCTAGTTCTTCCGCCATTGAAGACGAATGCCCGAAGCTTCGAGCTCGGATTCAGAGTAATTGAGGTGATGCTAAGTTGCGCCGATCAATTAACAAGCTGCGTGAGGATAAGACGATGAGCCTAAACTACTCGAATCGACATTTCGTTGAGAAAAAAAGGTAACCACAATTGGAGCTTTCAAGCTTAGGCTCCCATGGCAACTTCTTGAACCGAGCATGTTTCTTCACAATTTTTTATCCAAAACATTCATTAGCGCTTGCTAATCCTGAATCTATGCATGTTTTATGATTTCGTTGCATAAAACCTTCGAGCCTACCTCATGAATCTTTGAACCCACTTCGAGCTCACAAGCTCATTTTCAACGTTGATTGGAGCGATTGGGACTTGAGGTAAGTTTCTTTTAACTTTGTGGAAGCTTGCTGTGTGAATAGATTAGCTTGTTGTGCTCTAGTTTGCATGTTTGCATCCACCATGGCCGAAGTAGTTCAAGCCCCATAAGTTTTGATCCCACCATTGTATCAAGCTGAATTTTGAATATGTTATAGCTTGTGTCGAAACGATTCCAACAATACCAAGATCGCCCAAATCAGAGAAGATCTCACCGTCGGATGTCCTCGACCAGCTCTCGACCATTGGTGGTCTTCTTCAACCTCTCACGCATTGACCAGACAACGAAAAAGGTGGCGTTGATGTGGTTGCTATGTGGTATGCCGCGTCAGCCCCCATTTTTCAAAATAAAAAATAATTTTCAAAAATAAAAAAAAAATCATTTTTCGAAAAAAAAAATTCTGATCCAGTGGCCAAGGACTTGCCATGTGTCACCTATGTAGCCTTTAGATTAGTAATTGGGTGGGAAAATAATAAATAGAATAAAAAATTCAAAAAAATTCAAAAAAAAAGGAAAACGGTGTCGTTTTTAGAACCAGGATTAACCCGAGTGGGCTTGGGCTGGGTCTTTACAATTATGGGTCGGGTCAACTCAACCCGGTCCAAAAAAAGAATAAAAAATTCGAAAGAAATAATAAAAAAAGTCCAAAAACTTCAAAAAAATTCAAAAAACAAAAAGGAAAACGGTGTCGTTTTTAGAACCAGGATTAACCCGAGTGGGCTTAGGCTGGGTCTTTACAATTATGGGTCGGGTCAACTCAACCCGATCCAAAAAATTAATAAAAAATTCGAAAGAAATAATAAAAAAATCCAAAAATAAGAAAAATCCCTAAAAATCGTAAAAATATCGAAAACAATAAAAAAAAATCAGAAAACGTAGAAAATGTTCAAAAAATAGGGAAAATTCTGAAAAATCACAAAAAAAATTCTGAAAAAGTCCAAAAATAGGGAAAGTCCTTAGAAAGTCATAAAAAAAATTCTAAAAAAATTCCAAAAAAATAAAAAAAAATTAGAGAAATTCCCAAAAATTATGAAAATTAGGGTAAAACCACATTCATGTGGTTTGACCTATTTTCAAAATTTTTAACTTCTCGAACCTTGAAAAATGATCATTTTGCCCCTCTCGTTAATTTGACCCATATCTTTTCGAATTACCCATGAATCTAGTCGGTGTGTTTCTTAGGTCTATAGGACTTCTCTAGGATCGCTTTTGATTTAACTTGATGCGATTTCTTCATGTATTGACTTATTGGTTACACACTTATTTTGATGGTTATGATTGACAAGACAAATATTTCCCATCAGCATGAATCCTTTAGATTTTTAGAACTTACCATACCTAAGAGGTATCTGCATGAATTTTATAAACTAGAAAATTACTCAACTTAGGCACCGAAAAGGTGTCGACCGATCAATCGACGTAACTAAGTCCCGAATACAATTCTCTGGTTTTCGCAGAATCGTACGATCTCTCCCAATCGCTCGATAGGGTTTCCAATCATACCCTCCAAAAAATGATTGGTGGCAACTTCGATGACATACACACTGATCACATGTCACCCGACCACACTAAGGTCGATCTCTATTTCAAATTTTCCTGACACAATTTGGTATGGGCCTGGGAGAGCCCGTGCTAGGTTTCTCAAAATTTTAAAATAAGCCTAGCAATCCATTAACTCTCTCGAGACAACCATCACTTCTGTAAGAACTTTAGGAGGGTCGTGACAGATAAGAATAGGTTCTCTAAAGAATCGTAGAAGTATTTTTGTTCTACATATGGCAATCGAGTTGCGATGGTGCTACTTCCTTGCTCTATCTGTACTTGTCCAATCTATCCAAATTTCCAAGGGAGAGAAGCAACCGGCTCTTTGTCCCACCTGGATGTTCAAACTGTCACCAGAGATTTGTGCCATATCAGTCGACACTAATGATTCTCTGTGAAACATGAACCATTCGAATTGTGCCGCATGAACATCTTTCTTCATGTGCTTGTGAGCTTGATGTCCAGCACTAGTCAAACCAAACCATATTGATACATCGCCAATCTATTAGTCCAGCAAATATCGCAATTTTTTCAAATGCCTTGGGCGTATCCCGCAAATCTACACGTAAAACAGATGACTTCATCACAGACCGCAGCTCCTCAAATGTCGCCTTTGATGGTTTTCTAAGTTAGACTAATTTGGATGATCTCTATGCATTATTGGCCATTTGCGACGAGATCTAACACTTGCAGATTGTTAAGTAGTCCCATCCCTTTAGGCAGCTCCTTCTTGAAAAATCGAGGATGATCAGTTTTTCTAGGCATATCAGAGACTGTAACTCTCTAAGCTGTGTACATGCTGCTAAGGTAGAAGCATAGAGAAGAGAACGGGGAATGATGTTTAATAGAGTTTCACTTAAATTCAATACTTCAACTGCTCACAATCCATGTACAAATATCTCTGGAACAACACTTTGGCAACAATTATCTCGAAGTGTTTCAACTGTCAAGCGATTCACCTCTCGATCAAATAATCCTACTATCTCACGATCCATTAACAAAAACTTTTCCACATCTTTCACACTCCAATGCTTGGAATTTCAGTTCGTCCATCTCTTGCTTGAACGTGGAACTTACCTTCTTGATTAAAGGTAGTTGAAATCCACATAGCAACATTGCATACTACACCATGCATCTTCATGGCTTCAAGAAACTCGACTTCTTCCAGCAATCAGGAGAGCCAAATCAGCCACCGAAACATCACCCCAAACTACTGCACCATCAGGAGTCGATTCCACAATGAGACCTTCAGCTCACCAATCTCGTAACCAATTCATTATCAAGAATGGAGGAGTAATAGCTCAACCTTAATTTAGTTGTGGACCTGAGTTTCGATGCCAGAAATGGACAGCCTCGACATATGCAGCTCACTTAAGACATGTCTCCACAAATCAATTCTCCTATGCCCTCATCGCTGAAACCATGACAATTAGAGCCAAGGGCAAATTACCATGTTTGTTGCGGACGTCCTCAGATAATGGTTTGATGCTCTCTAATAAACAAGCTTGCTTAGTGAATAATTCCCAAAGTTCTTCACCCGTTAGGATCTCCACCTTAATTTAGACATCAGTCATTATTTCCTTTAAACCATCTAACTATCACGACCTCAGTATGATGTTAGAACCCTAGTAGTTGTTGAGTCAAAGAAAGTATAATTCATCAAGTCAATGGCTTCCCATAACTCATTAAGAATTAGAAGGAACTTCTCCCTCTTCAGCCTTTCTTGGACTTGAATTCGTTGTATGCCTACCTCAACATCTCCTCCACATTCATCTTCAACCACTGCTCGATCTAATTTCTGCACCCTCCTTATGTCCCACTCCTCTGATCCAGTTCCCTCTGAGACCATCGCGCAAATGATCAAGCTAAAGGATTGCTGATCTCTAGAAGTGTTGTTGATCTAGTTATTGTGATTCTTCGGAAGAGAAGTCTTTGCCAACACCTCTTACCACCCACCATCAATCCTCCCATCCCCTAATCATTCAACACTGATCGTCTTAGAAAATAGATGTTTCTCTTACTATCACCAACCATGATAAACTAAATTCGAAGAATTTTTGTTGACATGGCCATCAATGTGAAATTAGAAGGGGTACAATTTCTGGGTTTTGTAGAGGTGGAGAGGGAACCGTGGAAAGTTTTAATAGTTGTCATAATGAGTTGTAACTGCTAACGGGCGCGAGGATCCTTGATTATCCCTCCGTGGCTCCATAGACCATTTGAGTCCTCCTTCTAAGAACTCTATCCCTCGGATTGAAGGGATCGTTACCAATCATAACACCCCCAAAATTCCATGTTCAGTTCTTGGTACATAATAAGAATAGAACCGGTCCAGGTAGTCAGAACCTTAAGTTTTCCTTTGAAGGCTTGACACGGTATTTCTATCACCTATACTCAAACGGTCATCATCTTGAGTACTCCTTTTGGAGACTTGGCCAGCATAAGTCGGATGGAGGCGTTACAACTATAATAGGTTTCTGGAAGTGGCAGTTGATGGATATCAGCAAATTTGTTTTAAGTTCCTTATTTCTAGAAGCACCTAGTAAACATATGTTTTCTTTCATTCGTAAAAAAAATTTGTCTTCCAATCATCTGGCTATGAGATCCTGGATTCTACATTCTAGTATTTCTGACCTACGCCTTGTATTTTATCTTTGCTGGTGTCATTTCGTTTGAGACAGCGGTTAGGCGATCGATGCTTTTCTTTGACATTTCTGTCTTTGAAAACTATTTTGGCTTTTGGGGTTCTCTATCATTCAACCATAACTTTCACGCATGACGACATTCTTCAACGCAACATCAAGGTTGAAACTAGGGTTGAGTAGTCTGATCTGAGGTTTTCTTTTGTTTTGTCCCCCAGAACTGGCCGCCTGGAACAGTAGAAGTAAACTTGATCATCCTCTAGAATCAAGCCTAGAGATCCATGTTGTAGGAAATCTTGAAAAGAAAATTGAAAAATTGATAATTCAAAACCAATGGTACTTTGGTTTGGACCATGTGCTTTTATCAGTTAAAAAGTTTTTCAGTTTTTGTTAAATCCTTTCATCGAATCATCAGTTCGATTTAAAGTTTTGTAGAAACTTTCCAAACCCATGAGACAATCAAAACCAAGACAGTGAAAATAAGCCCTGATTTTCTATGCAAATTTGATGATTAGAGTCACGGTGTGTTTGTTATCGTGAAAGTGTTTTCCGGGAATTCGTTTTCCAAACTTTTACCCGTTTGGTTTGTCAAAAATGACAAACCAACTAAAAATACTTTCCAGAAAGACTCCTATATAATTTTTTTAATATTTTGATATTTCTTTTTTTTTTCTTTTCCCTCAGCAGATCGACGGGCCTCGGAGATGGCCAGTGTGGGAAGGCAAGCTCGCTTGAGGCCTATGCGAGCTCAAGCCTCATTAGATCCCGGTGACTGGCGAGCTACAAGAAAAAAACAAAAAGAAAAAGAATAAATAAATAAATACTTTTTTTTACTTGAGATAAAGTAATGATATTCAAATCATTGTCCAAATGTTATCCAAACACTATAAAACACTTTCTGTCATATATCACCAAACAAATGAAAACTAACCATTCTTCTGAAAAATGATTTTTCGGAAAGCTTTTTTCCTTAGTATAGATTTTTTCGTAAAACAAACGACCCTTTCACATAAAACTCCTTAAAAAATCATTTTCTAGGAAAACGGGTTATTTTTCTTTGTTTGGTGATATGTGACCACAAATATTTTATGGTGTTTGGTTCGCATTTGAAAAATTATTTCAATCTCATGACTTTACCTTAGGATAAAAATTCAAAATTTTAAATTGTCTACTGTATTTTATTTTTTATTCTTTTATTCTTTCTTTCCTCCTTCCTCAATCACAACATCCTTCACTGCAATCGGTTGGTGGTGGCCACAAGTGAGCTCAAGCTCGAGGGGGTCTTACGAGCCTCGAGGTTTGTTGGCTAATCGCCATCACCAAGGCCTAGCGAGCAGGGGAAGTAGAAGAAAAAAGAAAAGGAAAGAAAATAAATAATAAATAATAAATAAATAAAAATGAAATTAAAGCATAAAATGTTAATACAAAATATTAAACAATTGAAAAATAAAAAATTCAAGAGAAAGAATTTCGAAAAGTGTTTTTACATCTTTAAAATTATGATATTTTTTGTCGAAAAAATTTAGGAATTCACTTTTTCAATTTTGCGCATGAATTTTTCACCGATCGAAAAGTGTTTTCCATTTATTAAGGAGCTAAATGGCAACGATTATGATTCGAAAAATGATTTTAATCAGAATTGATTTTTTTATTCTATTCCCTAGACAAAATTTAAAGAATCAAAATGCGTTTGAAAATTGCACAAAATTACTATTCCTAGAGTAGAAATACATTTGGTAACTATATAAAATTTCTGTTCTTAAGAAAAATTTCACTTCTCAATTTTGTCATTTAAGTCAAGTAATTACGTCTTGTCACTACAAAAACAGCCTATATAGCACATCACTAATAAAATAAAAATAGATCGTGCTTGATCTATAATTCGTTTATTTATTTCGTGGAGCATAAAGACATGCGAAATCCATAAGAAAGAACACAAGCTCAATAAGTAATTTGCACTTAAATTTTTTCCATGAATTTGCACTAAAATACTTCTATATTTAACCAAACCCATACTTGATTCGACTCATATTATTTAAACACTATGCTTAACCAAATCATGAAAATCATGGCATATTTATTTCTTATAATTTGTTAAGAATGCAACTCAAATCTAGAGAATTTTTTTAAATTTTTTTCAAAAACTATATTTTAAAATATTTTTCTAAAATATATATTTTTATTAATTTATTCTATTACTATAAAAAAATATTATTTTTATTACTAAAAATTTATTTTTTATTTTAAAAGGTATTTTTTATTTTATATTTTTCCTTTTTCTCCGGCTATCAATAGAGATCTACAACAGGCAAAACAAAGTTAGAACCTTCTCACTTTATTCGTCTTTTTTCTCAAAAGTGATTCCAGAATAGATAATCAACTTTTCTTTTCTTCTTTCTACTCCAAAAGTATTCCCGAAAATAGAATTAAAAAATTTTAGGATCAGAATCATGTCCGTTACCAAACAGTTTTTCATCCTTTTTTGTTTCGGGGAATAGAATCGGGGAATTAAAATCATTGCCATGCAATTTAATTTCTGTACCGTCAAACCCCAAAATGGGTAGGTCGAACCAAGGCTGAGCCCTTTGTTAGAGGTTATTTAGTTATTGTCATTTAATTTCCTGTAATTTAATTCATGCACCATTAAACTCCAAGGGTGTGCCGAACCAAGTTTGAGCCATTCATTGGTGGTACTTTATTTCCTGCAGTCTAATTTCTATGCTATCAGATCCCAGAATGAGTCGGCCGAACCACTTGCTGGAGGTCGTAATACTACACAGAAGTCGTTAGCACACTCCCCATTTCGGCTTCAGGGAATTTTTTAAAAGTTTTGAAAAATGCCAAAAAAAAACGTCACTCATATACATCCTATCTAAAAGGTGAAAATACAAAAAGAAAACACCCCGCTAAAGTCTTAGGAGTAAACCAAGCCTGAGTTGCCAAAACTAGGATATCCATAAAATTAAGGTACTGAAAGGGCATTAGTTTTAATTAACTAGTGTAACTAAGTTCCTGAACTCATAGTCTCAGGTTCGTAGAAGTAATTTAGTTCTCCCGCTAATTTACTTAGGTTTCTAATCAACCTACCAAAAATGATTAGTGGCGACTCCAAATTCTAAAATCATTCGAATAAAAACCAAAGTTGCGATTCGATAAGGCTTGGGATGGTCCGTATTAGGTTGGTTAATTTTATTAACCTGGTAATCCGTTAACCTGGAAATTTTCCACTGATCGAAAAAATTTTAGGGTCGCGACAACAATCCATGAACAAATATATCTGGAACACAACTTTGGCAACAATTATCTCAAAGAGTTTTGACTCTTGAACAATTCACCTCGCAATCAAATAATCACTCCAATGCTTGGAATTTCAGTTAGTCCGTCTCTTGCTCGATCGCGGAACTTACCTTCTTGATTAAAGGAGGCTGAAATCCATACAGCAACATTGCATACTACGCCATGCATCTTCATGGCTTCAAGAAACTCGACTTCTTCCAGCAATCAGGAGTCAGCCAAATCAGCCACCGAAGCATCAACCCTAACTACTGCACCATCATGAGTCGATTCTCCAATGAGACCTTCAGCTCACCAATCTTGTACCAATTCATTATCAAGAATGGAGCAGTCCTTGCGATACAAACAGCACCAGGAATGCAAAGCTTTCAGATAATCATGTAGCGAATAATAGCTCAACCTTAATTTAGTGGTGGACCTGAGTTTCGACGCTAGAAATAGACAGCCTCGACATATGCAGCTCACTTAAGACATGTTTCCACAAATCAATTCTCTCCTTTGCCCTCATCTCTGAAACCATGACAATTAGAGCCAAGGGCAAACTACCATGTTTGTTGCGGACGTCCTCAGATAATGGTTTGATGCTCTCTAATAAACAAGCTTGCTTAGTGAATAATTCCCAAAGCTTCTTCACCCGTTAGGACCTCCACCTTAATTTAGACATCAGTCACTATTTCCCTTAAAACATCTAAATATCCCGACCTCAGTATGATGTTAGATCCCTAGTGGTTGTTGAGTCAAAGAATGTATAATTCATCCAAGTTAATGGCTTCCCATACCTCATTAATAATAAGGAGGAACTTCTCCCTCTTCAGCCTTTCTTGGAATTGAACTGCTTGTCTGCCTACCTCCACATCTTCTCCACATTCATCTTCAACTTCTGCTCGACCTAATTTTTGCCCCCTCCTTATGTCCCACTCCCCTGATCCAGTTCCCTTTGAGACCGTCACGCATATGATCAAGCTACAGGATTGCTGATCTCTAGAAGTGTTGTTGATCTAGTTATTGTGATTCTTCGGAAGAGAAGTCTTTGCCAACACCTCTTACCACCCACCATCAATCCTCCCATCCCCTAATCATTCAACACTGATCGTCTTAGAAAATAGATGTTTCTCTTACTATCACCAACCATGATAAACTAAATTCGAAGAATTTTTGTTGACATGGCCATCAATGTGAAATTAGAAGGGGTACAATTTCTGGGTTTTGTAGAGGTGGAGAGGGAACCGTGGAAAGTTTTAATAGTTATCATAACGAGTTGTAACTGCTAACGGGCGTGAGGATCCTTGATTATCCCTCCGTGGCTCCATAGACCATTTGAGTCCTCCTTCTAAGAACTCTATCCCTCGGATTGAAGGGATCGTTACCAATCATAACACCCCCAAAATTCCATGTTTGGTGGAAAAGAACTGATAGCTTGGCACATAATAAGAACAGAACCAGTCTAGGTAGTCGGAACCTTAAGTTTTCCTTTGAAGGCTTGACACAGTATTTCTATCATCTACACTCAAATGGTCATCATCTTGAGTACTCCTTTTGGAGACTTGGCCGGCATAAATCGGATGGAGGCGTTATAACTATAATAGGTGGCTGGAAGTGGCGGTTGACAGATATCAGCAAACTCGTTTTAAGTTCCTTATTTCTAGAAGCACATAGTAAACATATGTTTTCTTTCATTCGGAAAAATAAAATTTGTCTTCCATTCATCTGGCTGAGATCGTGGATTCTACATTCTAGTATTTCTGACCTACGCCTTGTATTTTATCTTTGCTGGTGTCATTTCGTTTGAGACAGCGGTTAGGCGATCGATGCTTTTCTTTGACATTTCTGTCTTTGAAAACTATTTTGGCTTTTGGGGTTCTCTATCATTCAACCATAACTTTCACGCATGACGACATTCTTCAACGCAACATCAAGGTTGAAACTAGGGTTGAGTAGTCTGATCTGAGGTTTTCTTTTGTTTTGTCCCCCAGAACTGGCCGCCTGGAACAGTAGAAGTAAACTTGATCATCCTCTAGAATCAAGCCTAGAGATCCATGTTGTAGGAAATCTTGAAAAGAAAATTGAAAAATTGATAATTCAAAACCAATGGTACTTTGGTTTGGACTATGTGCTTTTATCAGTTAAAAAGTTTTTCAGTTTTTGTTAAATCCTTTCATTGAATCATCGGTTCGATTTAAAGTTTCGTAGAGACTTTCCAAACCCATGAGACAATCAAAACCAAGACAGTGAAAATAAGCCCTGATTTTCTATACAAATTTGATGATTAGAGTCTCGGTGTGTTTGTTTTAATGAAAGTATTTTCCAGAAATTCGTTTTCCAAACTTTTACCCATTTGGTTTGCCAAAAATGACAAATCAATTGAAAATACTTTCCGAAAAGACTCCTATCTAATTTTTTTAAGATTTATTTTTTTTTAATTTTTTAATTTTTCTTTTTCTTTTTCTTTTTCCTTTCTCTCAGCCGATCAACGGGCCTCGGAGACGGCCGATGTGGCAAGGCAAGCTCACCTAAGGCCTATGTGAGCTCAAGCCTTGTTAGATCCCAACGACCAGCGAGCTAGAAGAAAAAAGAATAAGAATAAGAATAAATATTTTAAAATTTTGATTTTTTTTTGCTTGAGATAAAGTAATGATATTCAAATCATTGTCCAAATGTTATCCAAACACCATAAAGCACTTTCGGTCACATGTCACGAAACAAATAAAAATAAATCATTTTTCTAAAAAATGATTTTTCGGAAAGCTTTTTTTCCTTGGCATAGATTTTTTCGTAAAACAAACAACCCTTTCACTTAAAACTCCATTACAAAAAATCATTTTCTAGGAAAACAGGTTATTTTTCTTTGTTTGGTGATATGCGACCAAAAATATTTTATGGTGTTTGGTTCGCATTTGAAAAATTATTTCAATCTCATGACTTTATCTTAGGCTAAAAATTCAAAATTTTAAATTGTATACTATATTTTATATGTTATTGTTTTATTCTTTCTTTTCTGCTTCTTCCTCCATCGCGACATCCTCCACTACGATCGGCTGGTGGTGGCCACAAGCGAGCTCAAGCTTGAGGGGGTCTGGTGAGCCTCGAGGCTCGCTGGCTAATCGCCATCACCTAGGCCTGGCAAGCAGTGGGGGTAGAAGAAAAAAGAAAAGGGAAGAAAAGAAAAAAGATATAATAAATAAACAAACAAATATGAAATTCAAGCATAAAATGTCAAATAAAAAATATTAAAATTTTGAAAATTTTAAAAAAAAATTCAAGAGAAGCAATTTCAAAAAGTGTTTTTACATCTATAAATTTAGAATTTTTTTGTCAAAAAAATTTAGGAACTCACTCTCCCAATTTTGTGCATGAATTTTTCACCGATCGAAAAGTGTTTTTCATTGACTAAGGAGCTATATGGCAACGATTATGATTCATAAAAAATGATTCTAATCAGAATTGATTTTTTTTATTCTATTCCCTAGATGAAATTTAAAGAATCAAAATGCGTTTGATAATTGTACAAAATTATCATTCCTGGAGCAGAAATGCATTTGGTAACCGTATAGAATTTCTATTCTTAGGTACAATTTCACTTCTCAATTTTTTTATTTAAGTCAAGTAATTACGTTTTGTCACTACAAAAACAGTCTATATAGCATCACTAATAAAAATTAAAATAGATCGTGCATGATCTATAATTCGTCTATTTATTTCTTGGAGCATAAAGACATGCAAAATCCATAAGAAAGAACACAAGCTCAATAAGCAATTTGCACTTAAATTTTTGCCTCGAATTTGCACTAAAACACTTCTATATTTAACCAAACCCATACTTGGTTCAACCCACACTACTTAAACACTTCAATGCTTAATCAAATCATGAAAATCATGGCATATTTATTTCTTATAATTTGTTAAGAATGCAATACAAATCTAGAGAATTTTTTTAAATTTTTTTTCAAAATATATTTTTATTTTTAAAAAAATTTGTTGTTTTTTTTTCTAAAATATATATTTCTATTAAATTATTCTATTATTATAAAAAATCATTATTTTTATTACTAAAAAATTATTTTTTTATTTTTTTTTCCTTTTTCCTCCGGGGATCGACAGAGATCTATAGCGGGCTGAACAAAATTAGAGCCTTCTCACTTTATTTGTCTTTTTTCTCAAAAGTGATTCCATAACAAAGAATCAATTTTTTTTCTTCTTTCTACTCCAAAAGTATTCCCAAAAACATAATCAAAAAATTTTAGGATCAGAATCATGTCCGTTACCAAACAGTTTCTCATACTTTTTTGTTTCAGGGAACATAATCACGAAATCAGAATCATTGCCATATAGGTCCTAAGTCATTTTCGGCAAACTAAATGAGTGAAAGTCCAAAAAATACTTTCACTAAGCTTATCTAGAAGCTCATTCCATTGTGCAGATAAGGGTGCCTCCAAAGTAAAACCTGCTCAGCTTATCTAGAAGCTCATTCAACTATAGTGAAAGGACATGGTTTGATAGACATAATAATTTCATATAATAATTCAGCAAGAGAGATTTGAACACGCGTGTGGAAACTTCTATGTGCTCATATTTGAATTGTCTGGTTTGTGCGTGGGACCTAGAAAAACTTAGATATAAGTAAGCTAAGTCCGACTTGAATTCTGCTTTTTTAGCATCACGTCACAGTGATCTCTTCTAAAAATGTCTTCTGGAAATGTCATCTTTAAGATGCGATAAAATCTCCTGCTCTTATCCGGAAGAATCCAATGATGGACGAATCCAACGTGCATGAAGTGGACTTTGGCAAAGATATAGAGCAGTCTTTATTTACTTTAAACTTGTGGTGGGTTATGCCACCATGCGCGAATCCTATTCTTCAGTATCTCCATCGACTTCGCCCATCTCAGAAAAGAAAGCTTCGACATTTGTTAAAGAGAAATGATTATGTAGCCATTTTTAAGTGACTAAGATTTTTTTTTTAGTCACAACATATTGTTATTTTCACAGTAACTTATCTAAATATTATTATGTTAGCAAAATTTTTAAATTTGAGTCAAGCTTGTGGTAGTCAACCCCAGTAGTGGCTCTTGAGATAATCACTTAAAAACACTTTAGTTTGACATGGAGCTTTTGATAAGATCTAGAGGAGTCTTGTGCGTCGTCACAAGTATTTCAATGCGTTGAGGCAAGAAAGATTATGTGGGACCAATATGTGCATTGCATGTGGAATTTTTTGCTATGGATTAGGGGTGTCAGCACTGAATTAAATAACTGAATCGAAATTAAATCGAAATAAATTGAACTGAAATTTCGTGATTTTTCAATTCAGTTCGTTTTTCGATTGGATCAACAGCAAAAGAACTTGAATACCTTAACAATTCAATACTGATCAGTTCAGTTCGGATCACTTCATGAATATCAGTTTATCCTTTCCTTCCCTTCACGCGCGCGCTCTCTCCTCAGTCCTCACTCTTACTGTTCGTTAGAATCGCCACTGCTTTCAAGGCAGTGCTCTATGCTGTCCTTTCTCTCTCGCCCTTTTCTGTTGTATTCTTTCTCTTCCTCTATTTTCACACCGTCACTGATGCTCTCGTCTCCATCACTTCTCTCTTCATTTCACTTTCTGCTTTATTCTCTCTCTCTATTTCTTTTCTCTGGTCTCCCTCGCTTCTCTTCGCCTGCTTGTTCTTCTTCTCGCCGGCCCACTCCTTCGGGATCTTCTTCTTGGCACTCAGCTTTCTCTACCATCCCCACCAGACCGGCGGGGGTCACTGGCCCTCAGCGAAAGGAGAGGGAATGTGTGGCGGTACCTCACGGCGGCAAGAGAGAAGCACTTGTTGGGCTTCTTGTGGCGGAGGGAGGGGAGGTCACCACGGCGGAGCATGGCGGAGTAGGCGGAGTCCGAGGAGGACCGGTGTGGCACTATGGATAGGGCCTCGGCGACAGAGGCGGGCCCTGGGCCTTGGTGGTGGTCGAGCAACGCCGCGTCGAAGGAGAGGCGGCTGAAGCTGCTGCAGCTGCAGCTGCTGCTCACCGAACTGGCATAGCTGAAATTCAAAGCCTTGACACTGCCGAGTTCACCGTCCGAGTCACGGCAGTGTTGGATCATCTTCTTAAGAGAGAAAAGCCCTGACGCGCTCTCACGGACTTGGTTCTCCCTCTGGAAGAGGAGGCAGAAGAAGAGACTCGGAATTTGAACCCAAAAAGGAAAAAAGAAAAGAAAAAATTAAAATCGAACCGAAAACTAAACCCAACCAAATTGCAATCAGTTTCATTCGTTTCGGTTCGAGACGAGTTTTGGTTCGTTCAATCATATTCCTTAATAGTTCAGTTCAGTTCGATTTTTTGAAAAATCGAATTGAATTGAACCATTGACACTTTTATTTGGATAAACTGGACGTGGGGAACACTCTCTTCTCAACTTCATGTTAGGATACACGTGTGAGTTGTGTTAGAGAAGTCCCACATTGGAAAATTGATGTGGTCTGGAGCAGTTAATATATCCAAGTTGGCCCATAACTCATTGGCTTAAGCTTTTGAGTGAAGGTGGATCCAACTGGATATATTGATAGTCTCGAATTTGGGCTAAGTATCGGACTTCTGCTACGTGCTCCCAACACCTCATGCATATCGCCTGATTAAATATAGTCACCCATACGACATTGGAAATTGCCCGTCCTCATAGCCACTAATGCCTTTTTCAATTTGAAGGTCCGTAGTGGGTTATTCAATCATACTTTTTTGGTCAATTCTGCAATTTCTCTGAATAATCGACTTCGTTGAATCTGTCGCCGAGCTTGATGGCTCGGTGATAAAGGACGCACACCGTCGTTCGTGACATCGGAAGCTCAAATCATGTTGTGAGAAGAACTCCGACTCGCTTATCTATCGGGGCATATCTTTATCTCGTGTGAAGAGATTTCTTGACTTACCACGCACATGCCATTTGGACTTCTACGATAATGGACTCATACACCTACGAGTGGAGTAAATAGTAGTAAATCAAATCCAACATTTGATGTTGGGTCTGAAAATTTTATGGTAAAGCCCCAAGGAAAAAGGACATTTTTAATATTAAAAATTATATATGGAGATCACTTATGTCAAAAGTTTTCATCGGATCACTTTAGTATCAAAATTTTTGAAAAAGAATCACTTAAGTGCCAACTTGCCAAAAATCCGACGTAATAATTTTTTATTAATATATGAGGTTGATGTAACTTGTCGAAGGTCCACCATAGCATTTTTTTAAAATTTAAATTTTTATTTAAAATAATTTGAAAAACAAGCTTAAAATTTTATTAAAAAAACTAAAAAAAAAAAAAAGGGAGGAGGGATTGTAGATCAGGCGGCAATGGTATACTATAACCCTCGCCATCGACGCCACACCATTGCCGACAATTGCCACAAGTGAGGACTGCAAGCTTTCACCACCTAATTCTGAACTTCTTTTTCTTTTTTTTAAATTTTAAGGTTTTTTTAAAATTTTAAGGTTATTTTTAATAAAAAAAATTATTTTAAATGGATTTAAATTTTAGCTAAATTTTAAAATCGAAATTTATTTATTTTAATTTATTTTAAGGTGCAAAAGTCCACATGACAATCCACATGAACTTTTTTTAAAATTTTATTTTATATTAAAAAATTAATTATTAATGACACGTGGCACTTTTGGCCAAAAATTTTCACCGAAGGTACCAAAATGTTCATTTTATCTCCGATTTGTTACTAAAGTGATTCTACTTTCTTTTGTCTATGATTTGACACTAAAGTGATCCGATTAAAATTTTTGACACTGAAGTGATCTCTGTATATAACTTTTAATGCTAAAAGTATTCTTGTTCCAAGCCCCAAGGAAGTGGCTTCACCGGAGGTGCTATCCACCCTTGTGCTTCTAAACAAAATCTACATGGAACCTTACAAAAAGAGCATGCAACTTTGATGGACTGTCACTTGTTATTTGCTTACGTCGAGTGCATCGGAATTTGAGAGGATATTAAAAAAAAATGGTAACCAATGAAAATAAAAAAAATTATAATGTATCTAAATGGTCATCCCTGAATTCTCGCATACGTCATTTATTGGCTCGTTATCGTTAGGTTTGCCGACGTATCCATTCTTCACGTATAGTGAAAAGGAATATCCTAACTCACCTTCAATCCTTTTTTTGGTCCTCCCGTCAATTTCCTCTGCAAATGCAACTTCATGGTCGTCCACGATCGACATTAAGAGAGAATTATGTAATCCATGTGTATTTTCGTATATTTGATAATGAAAAGCTTATGAGCCTATTTATAAATTTTATTAATTAATTATCTAAAGTAGATAATCAATTATATTCATAATCAAAGGAGATATAAGCACAATCACAAGAGATATATAAAAATCAAGAGAAATATTTTGATTATCTCTACCATTTCCCATGAGGTGATTTTAAAAAACAACCGGAGTTTGGAGAAAATGTCCAAAAAAAAAATACTAGGTGGATCACCTAAGCAGTTTGGTATGCGGAAGAGAAAATCGAACAACATGTGCACACTACGTGGAAATAGGCTGGCATGTTTATAGTGGGTTGTCGTGGTGCATGGCCTTAGCAGGCTATGTGGTAGGAGGCTATCGTCGTTGTTATGAAGCCTATGCAAGGAGAGGAGACTGTCGTGACTGTTGTATAGTCTATGCGATGAATGGCTTTAGATGTGACAAACATGGTTGAGGATGATGTCGCGAGGAAATTAGTTGTGTGTGTGTCTGAGAGAGAGAGAGAGAGAGAGGAAATATGACGTTTGCTCTGATTGTGCACTCGGGCGTTAACTGGGGTGTGTATCTGGTGCGATGTGCACCCGATGCACTCAAAATTTCCTAAGAATCACCTAACCTAAGTGCATGTAGACTTACAATGACCAGTACATGTAGACTTTATTACATGATTATCTAAAATAGATAATCAATCAGGATCAATCATAGATATGCATAATCAAAGGAGATATATGCATAAATCTTAAGAGGTATGAAAATTAAAATATATATATGCCCCAACCATCTCTAACAATCGCTATTATCATCTTCAACGATTTAACCTCTCTCACACATTGTCAACCAAATTTGGACCATAATGGTAACCACTTGGCCTAACTCGCCTTGGCAAGCTCGTTCAATTTAGGGGTCCCTATGAGTTCAAGTCTGCCTACTCTGTGCTCAAGATTCACTACAAACTCCAAAGCAGATGCATAGAGCGCATTGAATGGTAAATTTGAAGTTATTCTTAATACCATAACCAACAATTCAAAATTTTAATTTTGAATTACTCCATCAATGCAATTATATTCTATAGTTAATAATGTAACTGACTAATTTTGAATTAGTCCATTAATGTCGTTATATACTGTAGTTAATATTGTAACGGAATAATTCAAAATTCAAAATATTTTGAATTAGTCCTTCTAGAAAAACTCTATAAATGCAAACGCTATCCTAGAGTTAAGGATAAGCAAAACTCACTCTCAAATCTACAATCTATTTCTTACAATGTATCAGACGACCAGTAGGATCCTTAAAAACACCTTCGCTATTCCTTCTTTCTCTTCCATTTTTCAACCTCTCATATTCACAATGTCATCTTCCACCTCCACACCGGCTATGCAACACCACCTTAGCCTCAAACTTTCCAGTGATAACTTTCTATTGTGGAAAAACCAATTGTTTCCATTGCTTCGTAGCCAGTCCTTAATAGGATACCTTAACAGCACCATTATCTGTCCCAC
This sequence comes from Psidium guajava, assembly GCA_016432845.1. Classification (NCBI taxonomy): domain Eukaryota; kingdom Viridiplantae; phylum Streptophyta; class Magnoliopsida; order Myrtales; family Myrtaceae; genus Psidium; species Psidium guajava. The sequence continues at coordinate 21,711,666 of CM028233.1, read as the reverse complement.
TCCAATCATCACCCCTATGGATTCCAATGCTGTTGTGCCAAACCTTACATATGATCAATGAATTCGAAAAAACCAACTCGTTCTTAGTTGGATAATATCTTCTTTTTCACCCGATGTCCTACCCTATGTGGTTGGATTAAATACTACTGCCAATGTTTGGAAGACTATAAATTATGGAAAAATGACACTTTTGTTGTCAAAAGTTGTGTACAAATATCACTTTAGTGCCAAAAGTTTCAATTGGATCACTTTTTTTTATAACTGAGGTGTCTGCGCGGCCGGCGAGCTTGTGCTCAAACCAGCTATGAAACACGACTAGACCTCGAGGGCAACTGCAAGACCCCACCACCACAGTGCCCAGGTAAGATATTGAGACCACAAAGTTTCGAACTCAGGACCTCTCATGAAAGAAACTGAGCGTAAACCAGCACAACCATCAGTCGGTGGGTTCAATTGGATCACTTTACTGTCAAGTTTTCAAAAAAAAAGTCATTTTAGTGCCAAGTCCGATTTGATCAGTCGAAAATCTGATGTGACCTTATTTTATTAATATATGATGCTAACATGACTCACCAAAGGTTCATCATGGTATTTTTTAAAATATAAATTTTTTTATCTAAAATAAGCTAAATTATTTTTAAAAATATTTAAAAAAAGAGATAGCATCAGGCGACGAGGGTTATAGCAACCCTCGCTGTTGCCGCCCCCACCATCGCCAGCAATAGCCAACTATGGTGCGCCATAGCCAGCAGGGTCAGTGAGCCCCTCTCCACCTAGTTTTTATATTTAAATTTTGAGGTTTTTGTCACATTTTTAAGCTTATTTTCATTTTTTAATAAAAATTTTATTTTAAAAAATTTAAATTTTAGCTAATTTTTAAATTTGAATTTGATGTATTAAGTCCACATGGCAGCCCACATGGACTTTTTTTAAAAATTTCATTTTATATTAAAAAAATTTATTTATTAATTACACATGGCACCTTTAGTCGGAATAGGCACCAAAGTAATCTTTTTGTCATCGAGTTAGCACTGAAGTGATCCAGCAGAAACTTTTGGTACCATAGTAATCTCAGTACATAACTTTTGGCATCAAAAGTATCCTTTTTCCCACAAACTTTCTTTGGATATTATTGACACCTGATTTTCGGGTCACGATAGATATCTATCGCATATAAGCATTCTTCAGCTTCATATGCGACTCCAAAATACATCTAAAGGTGACAAGTCTGTCTCAACTTATCTCCGCGATGTAAAGTAATTTCAAATCAATTTTTGCTGCCAATTGCTCTATAGGGAATGAAGAATTAAACATTGTCTTCTATAATCTTGGTTCAAATTTTTTTGACATTATTGCTGCCTTAGCCATAAAACCTGATCTGATAACATTTCCTAAACTCCATCGATTGCTTCTCAATCATGAGCTTTGAATGAAGTCTACCACAATGCCTATTAAGGCAAATGTTACCACCCATCATCCACCCCTATTATTCAACCACAACCTATTTCCAATTTTCAATTATCTACCATTCAAAACTTTTGGTACTAAAGAGATTCAATAGAAACTTTTGGTACCAAAGTAATCTCCGTACATAACTTTTGACATCAAAAGCGTCTTTTTTCCCAAGAACTTCCTTTGGATATCTATCGAATATAAGCATTCTTCAACTTGATATGCAACTCCAAAATACATCTAAAGGTGATAAGTCTATCTCAACAAGTAATTTCAAATCAATTTTTGCTGCCAATTGCCCTATAGGGAATGAAGAATTAAACATTGTCTTTTGTAATCTTGGTTTAAATTTTTCTGACATTATTGCTACCTTGGCTACAAAACCTAATTTGACAACTTTTCCTAAACTCCATGAATTCTCAATCATGAGCTTTGAATGAAGTCTGCCACAGTGCTTATAGAGGCAGATGTTACCACTTACACCCCTCCATCATCCACCCCTATTATTCAACCACAACCGATTTCCAATTTTCAATTATCTACCACTCAACCAATATCATGGGCAAGGCAACTAGTGGAATTATGGGAACCCATGCAATCACTTTAAAATAGAAAAGATGATGCCAAACTTATCAAAAATATAATATATGGCTGCAAGGTGTTATTTCATGTATTTGCAGTGTAAAAATAGTGCATTTCAGCCTATTGCAAGTATGGCTGGAATTCTTCCTACCCCATCGCAGCAAGATTGGTTTCCAAATACTATAGCTACTCACCATGTGACCCCCTGACACTGCCAATCTATAGATTTCTGCACCACATAACGATAACGAATCTCTTCGTGTAGGTAATGGAGCAAGTTTAGAAATTGTTAATGTTGGTTCTTCCACTCTTAAAACCCTATAAACAAATATTTTAATTTCTCAAATATCCTTCATACCTCTACCATCACACATAATTTGCTTTCTGTTCACAATTTTACATGTGATAACAATTAGTTCTTTGAGTTTCATCAATTTCACTTTGTTGTGAAGGATTTACAGACCAAAACACCATTGCTCCAAGGTTCGCCTAAGGATGGACTTTACCAGCTATCGATCTTTATACCTCATCACCTTTTGCCCATACCATCTTACTTAATTCTTCCACCACTACCACTACATGGCACGCCCGAATGGGTCATCCCCAACAAAGCAAAGTTCGCTTGTTGATCATTCAAACAATTTGCCATGTTCTACATTTGATTTCAATAAATGTGCTTATTATTTGTAAGGCAAATCCCATAAAACACCCCCTACCACCCACAAGCATTAGTAAAGCACCTCTTGATTTAATTTTCACTGATGTATGGGGACCTGCTCCAATTAATTATGTTTCTGGTTATATGTACTTTGACCTATTTGTTGATGATTTTTCCAAATATACTTGGTACTATCATATTCAAAATCGATCTATGGTCCTTTCCTTTTTAGAAAAATTCAGGACCATGGCTGAGAAACAATTTGAAAATCCATCAAAGCTATATAGTCTGATTGGGGTGGGGAATACAGAACCCTAAATTAAAAAAAAAATTCCAACAATGGAATTCTTCATCGTGTAGCTTGTCCACACACTCACGAGTAGAACGGAGCAGCTGAAAAAAAAAAATCTTCATATTATTGATACCGATCCTACGCTATTGGTCCATGCATCTCTTCCCCTTAAGTAGTGGCATGATGCTTCCAACGTGCCTGCGCATGTTATCACTGGTGGACACAAAATCACTTGTGATAAGTGCATGTGTTCAAGAGTTCATCAAAACGTGTAATCGCGGAGAAACGCTCGGATTTGGGGAAAGCCTCATCCCAAATCCTGATTAAGCTGAGCGCTGAAGATTCTCACGTCTAGATCTTGTCCTTCACAGGTCAACACCTAACTCAGATTATGTTTGCCACGTGGTGCCAATGTATTAATTTCTGGGCATGGTAGCAGGTCGAGATTGATTAGGTTCCTAAAGTAGCTCGCGCTCTAATGAGTCATTTTCGAATTTCCAGCCACGGAATGGATTTTGGGGTCCCATGTCCGTAAGGAACACTGTCTAGGGTTCCATATGAGTCAAAGATAAGTTCACTTGATACGGTGAAACTCAAGCCGGCCTAACTAATTCCAAAGAAATCCTGGTTAAGTTCTACAGCTACAAAAAATATTACTCATTAGGTAAATTTTAATCAAACCATTGAACATATTTTCATCTTTTAACCACATTAGTATAGTATTTTCCTTCTTCTCCCTTGTCTTCATCTCCCTCTAATGTCTCTCTTATTTCACATGGCCAAGGCGATGGCTCCTCCGAGGGTGGACTACGCCTGCAAATGTTGGTGATATGGTGGTTTTTTTTTGGGGGGGGGGGGGGGGGGGGGGGGTGGTTTGAAGTGATATGGTGATTTAGATAACTATATATGTGGAATTTCTCCAAAGACATGATAGTTTTGTAGACAAGAGTACAATGCGACAGGTTTAGATTATACATATCCAAGATCCCTTATATCTAATCAAATGGGGATTTGAGATTCTCAATTGAGAAATCGTAATGGTACTTGAATCGAGTTTGGAATGTACACCAAGATTGTTGGGTTTATATGGGGTGTATGACCAGTGTCTCAAAGCCAATCTAGCTTCCATCTTTAAAAGGTGTAGTTATCACCTTCTTTAGAAAATAGAATCAAGAAGAAAATTGAAACCCTAATCGCGGTCGCACTGCCAAAGCTAGGGCCTCCGCCTCCATTGAGGGCTCCTCTCTTCTTCCTCCTGCTTTTCCTTTTGAAGTTTCTCCTTTTTTCAACTGTTTTGTGAAGGATAGGATCGATGTGGCGCCAGAGCTTCATTTGTTTGCCTGAGTGATAATAGACAGATCCTAACCCTAATTTGCTCAACCAAGTTGTAATTTTTTTGGTGGATAATCAAGTTATAGTTGTGTAATCAAAAATCATGTTATAATTCAGCGACCTAAAATAAGTAACCCAAAAGTGCTCTGACCACTTGCGAAAATTACGCAAGATCATCTTAAGCTCGCCATTTCTTTCATAATAGATGTATTTATCCCCCTCCGATGAGGAAAGGAACACACACAAAATCGCAATTATCTATGACTCCCTGTGCGGGTGAAAATGTGTCTTGTCGGCTAAATAAAGATAGGCTGACGCAAATTCATGCATCTGACACGATGATGACAACGACATGCCTTCAAATAATTTCAAGAATATTTATACTTTATCATGAATCCAAGAAGAACGCTCAGGAATCTCGTGCGCGAGACATGAAAAGATTTAGCCCTTTGACTCCCCACAACATTTCGAAAGAAACTTACTCAAATTTTTAATTAAGATTTCTAAAAGAAACTTACTCTATTATTGCATCAAAGTAGGGAGAAGGTCCCCAATAATGGCTATTCTGGGTCCTGTATATAAATGATTTTGAGGACCAAAACATGTCATCGCTGACGACATGAAATGCACTTGTCACATTCCAAGCCAGGTTGAATTATTAATACTGGAATCACAGCTTTTTGTAACGATTGAGGTACAAATCAGTGTCCGCCGGTTGTTGGTCTCACATCAACAATGTTTTTCGTGTAGGTGGGGTTCAATCAAGCGTAAGACGACGGTACAGTGCGAATAATTGACGTACCCAGAAAACATCAATTTACGTTTGAGTCCGTCAATGGTTTTAATTATTCTTTTCCCACCCTTTTGTGTGACCCCATTTGATGACCTAAAAAATGTGAACAATAGGAAGACTAGGGGAGACCTAGTTAAGTCGCGACAAGGCCGTTGGGACGAAAGTCGTTCTTCTTTTTATGGTGGTGGCATTCTTTTGATGCATTATTTTATGCATATCGGATAGGATTTTGAGGTGTTTGACAATTGTGAATTTTTGTGCATGTATACACATCATGCATTGGTCATGCGTGATGAAGGAGGCGATCGTTTTCATGTCCTATGATGAATTTACCCCTTACGTTAAAATACGGACATCAATAAGGACGATCTAATGACTAGATCTAGAACGCCCCTATCAATTTATTCGGCCCTTAAGAAGTATCCTGTGAGTATCCATTCACTATTGTGAAATCACGAACAAAAGGCAATATGAATTAAACCGATGATCTTGAGACGTGTAATCAATTTCTTCAATGTGATATTTGCCCCCATTATGTAGCTTTGGGGTTAGGACAAAGTCACTTCTACGGTACAACAAAGCCACCAATCACGAGAGAAGGAATACGCTCGTGATTTGCTTTTGAACTTCTTTCGGATTTCCTATATCTGTAATGGTAACATTGTGTTAACCACTGCCAAGGGTTCATTCTACTTTAGTGTAAATCTGTGGACCACATTAGTAATAGAAAAACTACCAAAAAATTCAGTCTTAAATATATTAATTACATCAATTTAGTTTCAAAAACTTTTAATGATTTATCAATCTAGTCCTAAATCTTAGACGATTTGCTGATTTAGTTCTTCCGACTAATTTTGATCGAAAATTACTAACGTAACAGTCTATGATCAGCATCGAATGTCTCATTTGAGGCAGGACCCTCGCTCGTTGGCCAGCAAGGGTGTCGCAGCTCTCGTCTGGATCTAGACGAGGTTGACGACACCATCTCCTCAACTAGGCAATGGCCTTCGGCCCTAGAGTTAGGAAAAAAAAATAGAGAAGTATAAAAGAAGAAAAAATAATACAAAAATAGACAAAAATCAGAATTTTTTTTTAAAATCTTAAAAATTATCCACCTCAATACTGGCCTAGCCTTGCCTCAGAAGACGGCTAATGCCGATTAGATCATTACATCAACAATTTTCAATCAAAATTGATCGTAAGGACTAAGTCGGTAAATCATCAAAAGTTTTAGAAGTAAATTGATATAATTGAAAAGTTTAAGATTAAATTGAGATAAGTACAATAAATTTAAGATTTTTTTTTATAATTGTCTCCATTATTAATTGTCTATGTGTACGAAGCTTATCTGTGGTTCCTTTCTGCTGCTACTTTTCTCAAAATTCTCGCAATTGCCGTATACGTCTAAACTCAATGCTTTTACCGGTTCCCCGTTTATATTTCCAAAGTGATGCGTGGATTCTGAAAGCAGACAAATGGACTCCTCCAATTCAGAATCCGTCGGTCGTTCTGTCACATTAACACCGGAAAATTTTCAGTACGTGGTTGTCTTGATCCGGCATTAGTCAATGAAAGCGAAACCCTATTATATTATGCTCTGGTATATGAACACGAACGTACACTCACGCTAAATCCCAAGCAAAACGATGAGACGGTCGCTGAATTTTAAGACTAGAAAACGACCGATGGACTGCTTCATAAACTTGTTTTACAGGTCTGACCATTGGTGATGATATAACGGTTTGAATACGTGATAACCCGTGGGGCCGTTCAACGTAGGTGATTGGGGTGTTAGATGATAGACCACAAATGTGGCACGCTCAATAATTGTCTAATCGAAATTAGAAACGTAATGCGATAAAAGAAAAGAATGTGTGCATCTTAATTAGAATCGTTGAATGCGGAACGACGGGAAATCGAAAGCCCAAGTTTTTTGCATCTATTTCCTCTTGGAGAGCTGGCCAATAAGATAACCACCCTTCCAACAAAAAATTACATTCTGAATTCTAAGAATGAGTTAGAGAGGGGACTTAAGCCTTTGTATAGAGTTTCTAGCGCAACCTCTTGCATCATGAGTCGGGCCTAACTTGACACGCACTAACCAACCCACATTAAATCGATTAAAAATCGTTATATTTTACCTTATTAAACCAATCCTATTAATCGGTAAATATCAATTTCAATTAATATAAGTCCACTCTTACATTTTTTCACTTGCGCTATATTAATTGAAACTACTCTGTATGTGCGCATATTTATGCTGGTTTATAGATATTCTTAATAGTTAATCCAATCCTATAAAATCTCAAATACTGAATCACGGTGGTAACTGCATCAATCGACACGGAGCCTTTCATTATCACAAATGTCTTTAACTCTACTGATATTAATTCAATATGATAGTATGGCAAATGACAAAATAATAATTCATTATATGTCATCTCCTTTGAGACATCTGTTATTGTTAGTAGACAATACTGCAGAGCTATTGTCATAATACAACTACATAGGTCTATCCACAAAACCAAATATAACCACCTCCCTAATGACGTTTCTAAGCCATATATCTTGAGTAGTAGCCGAAACTCATGATATAAACTCCACTTGTACGGTAGAGGTTAATCTACATTTATGTTTCTCACTTTTCCATAATACTGCACCTCCAACTAACATAAAGATGACCATTTTCTTGTTGTCCTAATACCTATCAAAGTCTACATCCGAATACCTTGCTAATTGCAAGTCCTCAACATGTCATAAATTAGCATTCTTTTGTCCTCTTTAAGTAACTTAAAACCTTCTTGACTGTAATCCAGTGATCGTGTCCTGGATTCGACTTATATCTACCTAGAAGTCCTATTGCAAAAGCAATATCTAGTCTAGAGCAAATTTGAGCATACATGATGCTTCTAAATGCACTAGGATAAGGTACATTCCTCATTTAAGCTTTCTGAGCATCCATACGTGGACACCGTAACAGCTTCAATTTATCACCCTTAATAATAGGAGCAATTCATATCTAGTAGTACTGCATACTATATCTTTCAAAAACAAGATCAACATATGTCCTACTAAGACAAACCCAATAACGACGAGAACAATCGCAATGGATCTCAATACCTAGAACAAAAGGTGATTTATCAAGGTTTTTTAAGTCAAAATGCTTTCACAACATCTGCTTTGACTCATATAATAATCCAATATTACTACATACAAGTAAGATATCGTCCACATATAGCATGAGGAACATAAATTTCCTCCCATTGCTTCTAATATATACACTGATCTATTGTGACATAACTGAATGAAGTAATGAAATTATGAAACTTCAAGACCATTATCTAGAAGATTACTTGAGACCATAAATAGAGTTTTCAATATGCACAGAAGCTTATATTAATCATCAGCTACAAAGCTTTTGGGCTGCACCATTTAGACTTACTTATCAAGGTCTCCGATCAAAAAAGTAATTTTAACATCCATCTGGTATAACTCCAAATCAAAATGAGCTATTAATGCTATGATCATTCTGAAAGAATCCTTAAAAGGAACTAGAAGGAAAATTCGTCATAGTATATTTTTTCTTTCTAAGTGAAAACCTTGGCTACCGGTCTAGCTTTAAACTTCTCAATCTTTCCTCTGGAATCCATTTTAGTTTTATACAACTATTTGCAGCCAATGAGCTTATAACCTTCAAGCAATTCGATAGGCTTCTAAAAATCATTATGTTTCGCAGACGACATATCATCTTTCATCACATTCAACATAGATCTAACTGAGGATAAGAAATAGTATTATATAAGTCACTGGATCAACCAAACAGTCGATATCGTAACTATGCTCTCCTAGATAGATTATATAGCACGATGGTATGGCCAATCATCTCTACCTGATAGATCTTCTAAGTGAAGCTATTACTACCTCATCATGCACCTATGAGGCTTGATAACTTCATTAGGATATGTCTCAACAATAGGATCTTGAACCCCAATAGGTCCAATTTATGATGTGGGAGGCTTCACGATCATCTTATATAAGCAGAAAAGATAACATAGCAGTCCTCACCATACTAATATTCTTAATAGTCTGTGAGCATTTACCTTATTAGACTACATGAAATTTCAGAGAACTTTGCCTATTATTCCACAATTCTTGTGCATCTATAGGGATTACAAAACCAATATCCCTCCAAGTGATCTAGGTAATATATGACGTAGCACTAAGTGATTTTGGAGTCCAATTTACTTAATATTGGATTGTACTACTTCACTTCTATAGGACATTCCCAAACCTTAAGATGATGCAAGTTAGGTATACATCCAAACCAAAACTCCAAATGAGTCTATGGAATATCTTTGATAGAAACACGGTCTAGAACATAAAGAGTCATTTTGAAAGCTACATTTCACTGAAAACCAAGTAAGTTAGTTCCACTAATCATACTTCTCATCATATCCATAAGGATGTAATTGCATCTTTCGACCACACCATTTTGATCATGACTCTTAGGCATAATAAACTAAGCTTACAATCCTAAAATCCTCTGAGTATTTGGCAAATGACCCTTTAAGCTCTTCAGCATTACCATGTCTATCAAAATACTTACCACCTCAGTCTTATTTGACAACATTTATGACTTTTTTTCAATTATTTCTCGACTTCAATCCGAAAAATCTTGACCACGTCAAAAAAATTAGACTCTTCCATAATCAGGTGCAGATAACCTTACAAAAAAAAATCATCAATAAGTGTGATGAAATAAAAATTTTCGCACAAAGTTGCCATATAGGGTCCACTGTTGTTAGTGTGAATGACTTCCAATAGGTTAGAATTGCGTACTGCAGTATTTTTCTCTTGATCTTAGTCATCTTACCCATATAACAATTTACATAAATCTCAAGGTTACTTTCAAAAATGGGTACAATGTCAACTTTTGCCTGCGTTTCAATTCTTGCGTAAGAGATGTGACCAAAACATTTAAGCCACAATATATAAAACTATTTATTAAATAGAGACCTTTTAGAAACAACATTTTTAGCCATATAAGCAACATATATATCATTAGGAATTAAATACAATGTGCACAATCAAATGTACACATTGCAGCACCAAATGTTATTTGAATTAAAAAACATAAAAATACTATTGTTTCTTATTTTCAAAGGAGTAATCACAAATATCCAGACAAAGTACAGATATTACATTTTTTCTAAATGAAGATACATAGAAAGCATTTCTTAATGTCAGAGAAATAACACCTCCCATAAACTCAATGTCGACTTTATTGTTGTTTCCTTTAATGAGCACCAATTTATCTTGATTTGGCTTTCTCCATCCATGAATCCATGTATGATGAATGCTACACGATTAGTTGCACCACTAGCCAGTCTCCATGAACTAAATGGGGCTTGCTTGTAGATTTAATTAATAAACCAATGCCAAAGAATCATTATAAGGACACTCACGATTATGTCGTAGTCTTTCTTTATGTGATCTTTCTTCTTACAAAAGAAGTAACGGTCACTATCTTTCTTAAACGATACTTTCTTAATTACATAAATGGTCAGAGTGACCAATGGTTTTATGAGTTCCTTTAATGAATATGATTTTCAAACCTCTTACTCTGCCGGTCTACCATCCTTATGACGTAATATTTAACTCTACCACAACCATCAAACTCATGCTTAAAAATCCTTATGGATGTTTTTCAATATTGATATTAGACAAGTCAAAATTCTTAATCACCAAAGCTTTCGTCACTTGTGCAGCAGTGCTCTTGAATGGATCGCCTTATAGATAATAAGTAATAATAAGTAAATCATATTGCTCTTTTCTCAAGTAGCAAAACGTACTCTTAGGCTTCCAAAATAATCTCAATGAGACTAGCCGTCTAATTCTTAGCAAAAGCAATATGAACATCCACAAGCTCCATCCCAAACAAAAAAAACATCTACTCTTTTCTTAAAGATTAAATAAGCAATATATATAACAAACATCATGTGAGCACCATATGACTTGAAACTGTACATATACACATCTTGAGGCTTACATGCATCATTATGTAATCACCTTTAGACATAATTAGGAGTGATCGGTTTCCGGTCCAGTCCGGTTCCCCTCAGGAATCGGGAACCGGAACGGTGATCTCGGTTCCCAATTTGTCAGAACCAGGAATCGGACCGGACCGAACTGATAAAGGGACTGAACCGGACCCGACCCGACCAAAAAAAAATTACCAAAATTATTCTCTAATTTTTGAAATTAATAACATTATAGAACTTCAATGTCTATATAAAATGACTTCCCAATAGAAAAAAAAATAAGAGGTCCAAGGAGCCGAAATAGATTCACAAACCGAATTAGAAAAAAAATTTAGAAAAAGGATTGATCCAGTTCGAGCGGTCCGGTCCGGTCCTAGAAATCGGAAACCGAACCGCCCGGTCACCAGTCCCAATTTTAGGAACCGGGAACCGAACCGGACCTCTATAGAACCGGGAACAGGACCACCGGTCCTGGTCTGGTCCGGGCAGTCCCGGTTTGGGTGGGCCAAGTTGCTCACCCCTAGGCATAATATAGAACATGTAGCTATAGAATCTCCACATAATAAGGACCATGAAAACAAATTTCAATTTACGTGAATCACCACATTTGGGTGTATGAACCACTAGGAGTTAGTCATTCCTCAATCATATGTTCTGCATGTGACCCTCTATGAACAGATAATGTATGGCTTGAGATCGAATAAATACATATCATGAGAGTTACATGTATTATCATGTAATCACCTTTGAACAAAATATATGATATACGGTTGTATACTCTCAACATGATAGTGGCCATAAAAATATAATACCAATATTGATGAACTCATTATCTTTGGGTGTATGAATCACTAAAATCAGATATTTCTCAAGCACATGTTGTACACGCATCCCTTCATGAACCAATACATAATCATCTCCTTTGAGAGTATGACCACTTTTTTTTAACAGGAGATATCTCACCACAATATGAGACCGATATTTCTCAAATCTAATTAAGTATGCCACATTAGCAATCATTACCCAATTGAATACTTAAAAATCTTTTATACCAAGGATATAAACATTATGCCTTATATCTATTATATACACGTAATTTTCGACTTGATGATAGGGGCAATTGTTGACACCTGATTTTTAATCATTTTTTCTATTGCTAAAGTAATAAAAAATCCATAAAAATTCATAAAATTGAAAAATCAACTTTGGGGACCTTAGCCAAGCCTAGGGAACCAATTTTGACCAAAAAACGATTTTTCATATTTTCAGTATTTTTACGTATTTTGTATTTATTTATTTTCGAAAATTAATAGAAAATCCATAAAAATTCATAAAATTGAAAAATCAACTTTGGAAACCTTAGCCAAGCCTAGGGAACGAATTTTGACCAAAAAATAATTTTTCATATTATATATATTTTAATTTTTTTTAAAAAAATACAAAAATATTTGAAAATTTTGGAAAAATAACATTTGAGGCCAAAAAATACACAAAGATAGTTAATATTTTTATTTTAAATCTATTTTCATATTGGCCATCGCAAATTCAGAAAAATCCAATTCGAGTCACGTGTTCCTTCACGAGTATAATCTCGAATCGGGCCTAAAAAAATTTAATTTGAGTCAACTTATTTTTAACTTTCACTTTTTATGAGTTGTGACATTGTCTTCTAATATTTTAAATTTTCATCTTGGCCCAATTATACCCAGAATGACTTAATTTTGCAAAAGGGTTTTAATTAAATTATGCATTATTTTCAGCGACAAGAAATGAGCTTAAATTTGACATGTGGTAAATTTTGGTGTGTCAAAAATTGTGAGGAGATTTGGACTTAAAGAAATATATTTTTTTCAGGGACTGAATTGTAAATACTTAAAATTCAAGGACTAGAGTACAAATACCTAACTCTTGAAGGATTATTTTACAAATAATAAAAAGAAGAGTTAGTGGATAAATTAGAATAGAGAAGGGAAGATGAAGAAGAGGAGATGAAGAAGAGAAGTTGGAGAAGAATGGATGGAGAAAATAAGATAAGAATAGAGAAGGGAAGATGGAGATGAAGAAGAGTTAGTAGAGAAATTAGAATGGAAGATAAGAATAGAGAAGGGAAGATGGAGATTAAGAAGAGTTAGTGGAGAAATTAGAATGGGAGATAAATATGGAGAAGGGAAGATGAAGATGAAGAAGAGTTAGTGGAGAGATTAGAATGTGAGATAGAGATGGAGAATGGAAGATGAAAATGAAGAAGAGTTAGTGGAGAAATTAGAATGGGAGATAGAGTTAGTGGAAAAATTAGAATGGGAGATAGATGAGTAGGTTATAAAAGGAGGAAGAAGTGAGCTTGAGAAAGAATTCTTGAGAGAGAAAATTTGAAGTGTTTGGGAGAATTTTTTGGAGAGAAAATTTTGGATATTTGAGAGAGTTTTGGGAGATTGAAGAAAATTTTGAGAGAAAGAAAATACCAAAAGAGAGAGAATTTTGAAGATGATGGGAGTTTAAAGCTAGGGGTTATCATCACAAATTCCTTCATCGATCAATATAAATCAAGAGTTCATCCTCGTCAACGAGCAAACAAATTCAAGCTAAGTGTTTTTATTTATTCATTTATTTATGGTTTTACTCGCAAATTAGCACAAATTGTATATACTTTCTCCATCTCCTTTTTCTTCCATATTTTATGTTAGGAGAAGGATATCTTTACGTCAACAGCAAAAATCTCGTCGAGATGCAAAAATCGGCCCAGACAAGCTCCTAAGCTGTCTACCGATTTCTCAACTGATCTGTGACTAAAAGTCCATCTTAATTCAAAAGAAACTCTCTATATTGGGAACATAGAGAGCGAAAATCAATTATAAAAATCCCTCCCAAAAAAATGGGAGATAAGTACTCTTTCTACTCTTCTGGTTTTAGGTGCAGATTAGCACATATTTTGTATACTAACACTTCACTCTATTTTATGTCAGGAAGCCGCAGCTCTATATCAATGGTCAATCCTATGGAAGCACAAAATCGGCTTGGAGGAGTCCTCAAGCGCGCACAAATTTCAAATTGTTGAATCAATTCGTTGTATTTCATTTTAAAGAATTCATACCCCAGAATGGAGAGGACAAAGTCCATCCGCAATTTAAATATCTGCACCATAAATCCCAAAGGGAAGAGCCAAGCCAATGCTTAGCCTCCCATTGGAGGTTTTTACTTACAGTAGTTAAATACCTGCAACTTAAATACCTGTACCTTAAATCCCAAAGGGAAGAGCCAAGCCGATGCTTAGCCTCCCATTGGAGGTTTTTACTTACAGTAGTTAAATACCTGCAACTAAAATACCTGTACCTTAAATCCCAAAGGGAAGAGCCAAGCCAATGCTTAGCCTCCCATTGGAGGTTTTTACTTACAGTAGTTAAATACCTGCAACTTAAATACATGTACCTTAAATCCCAAAGGGAATAGCCAAGCCAATGCTTAGCCTCCCATTGGAGGTTTTTACTTACAGTAGTTAAATACCTGCAACTTAAATATCTGTACCTTAAATCCCAAAGGGAAGAGCCAAGCCAATGCTCAGCCTCCCATTGGAGGTTTTTACTTACAGTAGTTAAATACCTGCAACTTAAATACCTGTACCTTAAATCCCAAAGGGAAGAGCCAAGCCAATGCTTAGCCTCCCATTGGAGGTTTTTACTTACAGTAGTTAAATACATGCAACTTAAATACCTGTACCTTAAATCCCAAAGGGAAGAGCCAAGCCAATGCTTAGCCTCCCATTGGAGGTTTTTACTTACAGTAGTTTAAATACTTGCAACTTAAATACCTGTACCTTAAATCCCAAAGGGAAGAGCCAAGCCAATGCTAGGCCTCCCATTGGAGGTGTTTATTCACTGTCATGTACTTCCTATAATTTAATTTTTGAATCATCAGGCCCAAAAGATGAGTAGGTCGTAATACTGCACAGAAGTCGTTAGCACACTCCCTCTTTCGGCTTCAGGGAATCTTTAACACTTAAAAAATATAACAAATAAAAATATATACCATCCATGCATCCTATTTAAAAGGTGAAAACACAAAAGAGAATACCCTACTAGAGCCTTAGGAATAAACCAAGCATGAGTTGCCGAATTAGGATATCCATGAAATTAAGGTACCGAAAGGGCATTAGTTTTAATTAACTAGTGTAACCAAGTCCCCGAGCTCATAATCTCTGGTTCGTAGGAATAAATTAGTTCTCCCGCTAATTTATTTAGGTTTCTAATCGGCCTACCAAGAACGATTAGTGGCGACTCCAAATTTCAAAATCATTTAAACAAAAAACCAAAGTTGCGATTCGGTAGGGCTTGGGAGGGTTCGCGTTAGGTTAGTCAAATCTAATTAACCTAATAATCCGTTAACCCCTTTTAAAATTTAAAATTTTTTTAGAGGGTCGCGACAGATTGGTGACTCCGCTGGGGACGGGACTTTTAAATTTTCGAAAAAAGATACCAATTGGAATACTTGAATTTTTTCGAAATTTTAAAAGTCTTAGTGGACTTAGGCCAATGAAAATTTCATGGATATCTCGCTTCTGGCGATCTTGTTTGGGACTCATTCTATAGGTGTTATATGTTTTTGCAGGATGGGAGTTATAAGGGGCGGAGTGTTTGGCTAACCCTTTTGTTTTGCAGGCTCGGTGTTTGGTTTATTTGTTTAATTTCGCATATTTTTAGAAGCGCTGTTTTGATATCAATTGTTGTGCATGTCTTGCATACTTTGAGGATCACGACACCTGCACACACAAGCGTCTAAACCCAAGTCGCGAAATTCTTCCTAGAAAACCATAGATAGGGATCGAATATGTAAAGCTCTTGCGTCGATTACGCTCGGGTTGACCATATTTTATCCCGCTCATTATCTGAATTGACAATTCTTCCCATTGTGATTTGATTGCGCGGAAGGTAAGGTTGTCAATTCAGATAGTGGGGGCCTTTTAGGTCCATACCCTGTCTCTCCTTCTTTTATTTTCTAGAGTTCACTCCTCACTTGAGTCATGCGCATGACTATGTGATTTGCATTTCTCCAAGGTAAAAGTAAGTTCTCTAATTTTATCTTGTATTTATTTTCGGTCGGTTCATGCTAGGTGTTAGTCAGTTTTTGAGCTTGATATTAGGACCATTCTTTTAAAAGAAAATAAAAATTAAATTTGTCCCTCATTTCTTTTAAAAAGATTTTGAAAAAATGATATGAAAAATCCCTTCATGGGAATTTTATTAACCAATAAGGGATTTTTGTCATGTTTTTATTGCTTCAATAAAAATGAAATTTTCCTGAAAAAATTTTCCTCTGAAAATTTATTTCAATAAAAAGAAAAATTCCCTCAAAAAAAAAAACTCTAGTAGACATCAAGTGATTTTATCACATTTTTCAAATTATAAAAACTTGCAAGAAAATTCTTCTCGAGAAATTCGCTCATGTTTTTCTAAGAAAATTTTCTCTAAATAAAATTAGACTAATGTCTCGGGGGAATTGTATTGACCAATAAGAGATTTTTGTCATGTTTTTCTTGCTTCAATAAAAATGAAATTTTCCTGACAAATTTTCCTCTAAAATTTTATTTCGATAAAAGAAAAATTCCTTCAAAAAAAAAACTTTGGTAAACATCAAGTGATTTTATCACATTCTTTCAAATTATAAAAACTTGCAACAAAAATTCTTTTCGAGAAATTTGCTCATGTTTTTCTAAGAAAATTTTCTCTAAATAAAATTAGACTAATGTCTCGGGGGAATTTTGTTAACCAATAAAGGATTTCTGTCATGCCTTTCCTACTTCAATAAAAATAAAATTTTCCTGACAAATTTACCTCTGAAAATTTATTCTGATAAAAAGGAAATTCCTTCAAAAATTTTAGTAAACGTCAAGAGATTTTGTCACATTCCTTAAAAAAATAATAATAAAAAAAGAGTAATAAATTTGCAAAAAAAATCTGTATTAACCCATTTCTTCCTAAGGGAATTTTTTTTTCTGATTTCTCTATAAAATAGAAAAAATCAAATTGGACTAATATAGGAGTCATGGACCGACATTCCTTGTGTCGTATACTAATTATATCATTTTCTTTTGCAGGGAGATTCTAGATACCCTAGACGGGTGTAAAAATTAAGTTCAAAATATATCAAGAATCATTTTCAGAAATACCAAAAGACGAAAAACACCGAGGCTTCAACCGTTAATTCCGGGGGGCAAACGAACACTGTCCATCTTTGACAGACAGAAGGATCCCGCGTCTTTTGAAAGACAATATGGATTATATAATCAGAACCCATGAAACAAATACCTTTACCTGATTAAATCAACCAGAGACCGATCTTAAAATTTCCTCTTATCCGAAACATGCGGAGGGCTTTAGAGGACCGAGGTTCTATTAATGAACGTGGCCCACAGGAATTTCTCCCGACGCTACAGGCGACCGACACGAGCAAGTGGACGCCGAAAGAAATAAAATATGGATAAAAGTGGGTACACAACAGGTGGCCGGATTTATTACCAGCGCACTGATCGAGTTGTCATAGTGTTATTGTTTGTGATCTCAAGATGGATAGTGGGGGCCACCGCCGAACCCTTCATCAATGTTCTCGATATCATCGTCTAGAGCAATTAAACAAGAACATCAAGAAAAACATTAAGCCTCGACATCTTCGGTACCTCAAATCGTTCTGTTATGCTATGCGGAAGAAACGATAGCAGGAAAATTAAAAAAAAAACAAAACAAAACACGTGAAGCTTTTCTTTCATTCCATTCATCAAAGAGTATTACAACAACTCACTGGGGAGGAAAGGTAAAGCCAAACTGGGCCCTGATGACCATTACGAAAGAGCTCAACTGACTCTCCAAACAGTTGATGCTCTGGATGCACCGGGCGCTCTCGGGATCAAGCTCCGCGAGCCTAAAGAAGAGGCGATCGCACTTCTCTTTAACCTGGGCCATAGTGGCCTCGTAATGCTCAACGGCAAACTCCAGGTCCGGAACCGCTGCCCTCTCGAAAGCAATGTCTGCCGTAATGTCATCAAGTCTCTCCTGCAACCAACCACATTTACACCTCATCACAATATTGCCTGGCTCCTGTTCGGCGTAAGTTCGGACCAAGGCCAGACGGTCCACCAACTTTCCCCTCTCACGAACCAGCCACGAAAGCTGATCGTTGGCAAACTTGAGGGCCTTTTTGTGATTATCAGCCACAAACGTAACTGTTGCCAGACGCTCGTGCCGATCTCGATAACGGGCTTTCACGACGGCGGTCACAAGGACCGTCTCATAAGCACGGTTATAGGCAGCTAGAAAATTGATGAAGAGGGTCGAGAAGTTCCGGTACTCCTTCCCTAGTTGGGTACCCTCAACAGAAGCAGCGTCCACGGTCCTAAATAAACCGAGGATTTCAGCCTCAACGGTAGAGTTTTTGGCTATATGAGCGTAACCTCTACCAAGAAGATTGTAGAGTCTCTCCCACCCAGCTAGGACTTCGGCGGATAAGGTATGGTTAGGAGAATTGGCCATTTTTGAAAGCAGAATACGAAAGAAAGGGGGAGAGAGGTGAGGCAGATGAGCGGAATGCGAAGATGGTAATCTGCTTTGAAGTAAATGTTGATTTCATAGTGACGGTATCAACCAGTTAAGATTTCTCTTATCTACCATTCTCTATTGGCACTACCCTCGTTGGCTCGAATTCCCATCAGATGGCGACTGCGAGCTAAGCGAGTCCGAAATCTCCACAGAAAGTTTGACGAGACACCGCCACTTTGAAAAAGAAGACGGAAAGATGAGCTGAGTGGAAGACACGGCAAACGTTAGCGAAAAGGAGATACGACTTGTCTTCATTGGAGGACCCGCCAGTAAATCGACAGTGGAGATCTTGACAGGGGCCCTCTATCACGAAAAGAAAAAAGAAGACAAACTGAGCGAGAAACAAGGATTTCCCCTTTGATCAAAAGCTGAATATCAGATTTTCTCCCTCGAAAAATCTAATAGCGCTGCCCGTGAAGAGGGAAGTCGTTGCTATTCCCAGAGAGAGAACTTGTCCCCATTTGATAGTCAGAGTTCATTCGCAAGAACTCGCAGGAGAAAGATAGAGAGGAAGGAGTTCTCGTGGGAGAGGAATTCAAAACCTTCACCATCAAAGCATCGGCTTTCAAAGCATGTTACGAGAAGGCATCAACGATCTCGTGATCCCTCAAGTCCGAGAAGACATCCCGAGGCGGTCTCGAATCGGCAGTCCTAGATCCAGAAATATGTCGAGTATTAGGGGAACGGGCGCATGTTCAACCCTGGTCAAAGCTGATGAAGTTCCTTACCCTGAGGGTCTACTGGTCATGGCCATTGACGGTAATCCAGTCTCTCTGTCAATCCTTGTTACCGTATTAAGAAAATGCCGGTATAAGGTTGTAGCTCAAGCAAAGGCGACAGAGGCCTTAGAGATATTAAGGAGGAGTAGTGACCCGTTTGATATCGTCCTCACCGCCATGGTAGGGATTGACATGGATGTTTTCACTCTCTTGGAAGTAATCAATTCTAAATTAAACATGCCAGTCCTCGTAATATCGGCAAGCGATGATCAGCAAGCCCTAATGAAGGCTGTCTTAAATGGGGCCCAAGACGTCGTAACGAAACCAGTTAGAGTTCAGATGCTTCAAAACATATGGCAGCATGTGGTAAGGAAGCAATTGCACGACCATGAGAACAAGCATCAAGCCTTCAATTTTGTTCCAAGCAACTGGAGAAAGAAGATGAGTTGGTCTCCCGAGCTGCATCGTATGTTTGTTAATGCAGTTCAGCAGCTAGGATAAGTTTGGAAATTATGAAGGTAGAGGGACTCACTAAAGCAAATGTTTCGAGTCATCTTCAGAAGTACAGAAAAAGGGTGAGAGAACACAATGCAGCTCAGAATCAAGAAAACCAAGGCGGGACTGATCCAAGTCTGAACGTCGAGTCTCCTCGCCACCATAAGTTCCCCAGGTTAGCATGGGGCGAGCCACTTCCCATCATCAACCAAGCTAGTAGCCATGCCATCAATCCCCCATGCGTTAATCAAAGTATCCCCCAGAATCACCCTAATGCTCTTCAAGAGTATATACCGCAGGAGCAGTGTATTCAGATTCCTTGGTTTGAGCACCAACCTGTGGCTAGAACTCATCCCATGATCAGCGCGCCTGCGCAGCTAGAGAATCAGACAAGAAGTTATCCTAAGCACTTCCACTTCTCTAATCCTCGAATGGAAGGAGTTTTTGGCAGCAGGACAGTTGGTGATCCCCACACTTTCTCGAGTAATGATGAAGGCTCCAGCATGAGAAGTCAAATTGCTCATGGCGAGGACAGAATGAGAAATCTACCGCCAGCATTTGCCAACAACAATGCCCAATTCGAGCATCAGTTGCTGGAAGGTTCAAAAGATTACCCAGATGATGAGCTTACTGCCCTGGTCAACCAGTTTAGGGTTGACAGACGTCCCAAGCTGCGATCAGGAGCCAGTGAGTAGGGACTCTCAAACATCGGTTATCCACACCCGAACCAACACGAGACTAGCTGATTATCGAAGAGTCACAGGAGAGGCAGAACTGACCTTGAATAAGTGCACCTTTCATTTCATGCTTAATTCCCCTGCGTATGATATTTTCCAGCTTTCTAGGTGTCTCGATTTAATTCAAGGACAAGGGGGCAATTTATTTATCCCGTCGAATGCGTGAATCCCTTTTTATGCTAGATTTAGGGCGGATCAATTTGTGGCAACGTCGCTGACTGCCATAATGAGAAATGTTGAATGGCCTCACGTAGGAAAATTTCAAGTGAAAAGCCCAGGCGAGCTCGAAGACGGGTAACTGTGTGTCGTTCCAATTTACCCTCAATCGTTGCAAAATGCTAAATTGGATTTGTTCCATTCTCACCCAGGGGATTGCAAAGTGCCTCAAGAGTGTCGCAAAATGAAATGACCCAATGGAATGCGATAGGACTCATTCGCCTTCAAGGTAACCTTCAAATTAAAGGAGCCCTCCGGTCCACGGACCCAATGGCATGGAAAATGATGATGGTCCAAGGCAACCCGAAAGAAAACAAGGCCCAACTAAGCAAAGCACATATGTTGCAAGCTCAAAGTGAAGGGCAACTCGGGACATACAATTCAATCCAATCCAAATGAAGGAACTTCCTCAATTCAAATTCAATAGAAGTATACACAAGGGTAAAACAGTATCGTTCCAATTTTTCTAGAATATGAAGAACATATACTGCCGCATTCTCTTTCATTTTTGCAGGGGAAGTCTCTACTGGCCAAATTTTCCTGTCTACCATTCCCTATCAGTATCACCTCCACTACTCGTCTCCAATCTCGAGCCAAGCAAATCCGATGTCTCTACGGAAAAGTTGGACGAGACGCCACTACTTTGAAAAAGAAAGGATAAAAAATAAGCTAAGTGGGAGACAAAGACATTTTCGGCAGAAAAGAGATACGACTCGTCTTTATTGAAGAACTCGCTAGCAAATTGACGGTGGAGACAGCAACAAGGGGCCCCCTTCCACGGAAAGATGGAAGGAGACGAGCTGGGCGAGAGATACGATGAAAAGAAAATCGAGAAAGCCAGAACACTCGAGAGAGGCAATACAGTTGCTAAACCCACGTCTAATTTTAAAGGAGGCATCTTCTTGATAATTCTCATTCGTGCTCGAAAGAGAGACTCTTAAAGCATACGCAGTCTCCCAGAAAAATCCAGAGAGTGAAAATACAAGAAGAGATATCAAACTTTGAGAAATCATTAACCAAATCGAAGATGTCTCAACCCAACACACTTGAAAGTTATCGTTACTTGCTGAATATGGGAGAGGAAGAGTTCGAAGCCATATTTGGGATCGAGCCTATGGAGCCCGGCCCTTCCACCGACGACGTCCAAGAGCCCGGTAAGGACAATGACAACAACGGTAAAGGTCAAAAGAAGCGTTACCGTCGCCATACTGAGGAGCAAGTACGAAAGCTTGAAGCTTTCTTCAGAACGTGCCCTATGCCAGACGGCAAACAAAAAATAGAACTGAGTCAAGAGCTAGGACTTGAACCTTCGCAAATCAAGTTCTGGTTTCAAAATAGACGAACCCGAATGAAGACTCGTCATGAGCACAACGAAGCCGAGTTTCTAAGAGTTGAAAATGAAAACCTCCGAGCGGAAAACAAGATGTATAAAGAAACTTTTGACTCCGCCACCTGCCCCAACTGCAATAGCCTCCTCCTCACCCTCGATGAAATGTATGATCTGAGGATCGAAAATGCACGTTTAAGAGGTGAGTTAGACCAGTTTATAACAGGATCGAGTTCTGTTGGAGCAAGGTACAAAAGGACCAATGATACTGGATCAGCATCAATACCTCCCAAGGAAGAAGGGACAGATCACCACCAAGCGGACATTGACGATGATCTTTTCGCCATAATCAACCAGTTTGATATCGGTAAAGCATCAGGACTGTGATGCACTTGTTCAGCCAGTGACCACCAGACCTTCAATATGGCCGATACATACCTAATTTGGGATGAAGCAAGCTGATCATGGGAGAGCCTGCAGAGGAAGCAGAACTGATCCTGAATGAGTGAATGTGTTTTATTTCCTTGCGTGATATGTTTTTCTGCTTTTGTGAAAGTGTAAAAGCAAGGAGTAATAATCCGACTTCCCCCTATTAAATGCTCGAATCCGCCACCTCACCAACCTTGCGACGAATTGATGGCGAGTGAAAATCTGCATAAACCTGAAGGGTAACTCCGTATCGTTTCAATTTACCCTCAGTTGCTCCAAGTTTTAAAATTAAGCCCCTTCTATTCTCAGGAAATTGCAAATCGACCCGAGAACGCACTCATATCCGAATACATGTTGGATAAAATTTGGGGGCAAATCAACTCATGGGCATTACCACGGGATAGACAGCTTCGGACAAAGGAAAGTACAAGCGAAAGACGCGAACAATCTCAGAAATGGGTAATTCTGTATCGTTCTAATGTGCACATAATCATCTCAAGTCTTGAATTGTCTTATTCCATTCTTAACAGGGATTGCAAATTACCTCGAGAAATACCGTAACATGGCCCAAGGTGATACAACAGGGCTGCGTTATCCCCAAGGATTAACCCTTGAAAAGAAAGCCCCATGGACACCTACGGTCCAATGGACCGAATGGTATGGGGGATGACAGTAGGTCCGAAATATTCCGAGTTCGATCCCCAAGGGTGGGGAATGTTGTATGTATTATAAATAAATAAAACAACTTTTTGTGCATTTCTTTTTTTACAAACAGGAATACTCGACGAGTAATATCAAAGTCAGTATTTTACCATAGTCTTCCCATAATGGTGAGGCGCCCAACAAAAGTCGAGGAAAATTCAATCCAACAAAACTGGTAAAAGACTCGTGCAAGACATTCAAGATGAAGGGTAAATCAGTATCGTTTTCAATTTATCCCTTTTAATACTGGCTGATATGTCTCTTTTTCTTTTTACAGGAAATATTTACACTAACATTTAACATGTTGAAGGAGACAAATCCAAAAGAAAATTATGATCATCTGACAAGATCTATTCTGGTGAAAAATGGGGCAAATTGATCACAAGCTCTGAAGCGAAAAAGCAAATATGTCTTCCTTATCTCGTTTGATTTCGAGAATAATTTCTCTGCTTTTTACAGGGGCATTCAACCGCTAAACCGTGGCGGTCGCTGTCATTAAACAAACCGAAATGCTCCCTCACCCATATGCTTCATCACGTAGAGACAAAGTTTGAGACGAACCACCCCTCGACATAAGGAGTAGGCTTCCCAATTTGTTCGGTCCGCCCACATACCAGGGGAAATTTAAATCCGCCCATATTTGCACATTATATAAACACACGTAATGCTAAAAAATTGTCACATCTGCATTGTGCTTACACAGTTCATGAATTATGTATGACTATTCCGTGTGTTTAACTTACCAACTCCAACTTAGAGCATAAACTGCACAGGAGACATCAAATGTGCAGAATGGGGCATGACAGGATGAGGAAAGGCAAACCATTTCCACGCAAGTCTAACATTTTAATTTACAGATAAACAGCCTTTCCCCAGAGTGAGAGAAGACCCTTTCGGATTGAAGTCCCCCATTCAGATTACATTCGAGGCGTTCATACTATGAGGACCTCCTTAAACAGAATTGGTAATGCAAGCTTGACAGAATAGTTTTGCATGATCCATATTTGGATTGATTGCATCATGAGTTATCACACAGACTACTTCTAATCATTGCCGACTTGGTTGAATAGTTTTACATGAACCGATCAACTCATTGATGAAAATGCTTGCACATGTTACCTCTGATACTGCCTGACAGGCAACACATTCCCAATGTTCAAACTACCTTCCAAAGTCTTGAAATTCATTCAGCGATTATTGAATGAACAAGCCTGGTTGTCGAGAAGCCACCAAGCATTTCTTCCAAATTCTCAGGTAAGTATATCTTCAACCTGAACCTTTCAAGAGAATGAATTCTGACGGTTGTTGGGGTACTCGAATCCATTGCGGTACATACAGGTATCCACCTTCTTCAATAAAGCATGATTTGTCTCAAGGACAGAAATGTTCGAGACCTTTTGATCTCTGCCTCTTTGGTTTATTCCTAAAGCGACAGGATAATATAATTTGGGTTTGAGCTTCTGCAGGATTCCTGATCTTTCCAGATTTCAGAATGGCACCCTTTGAGGTACACCAAGTCCTTCTTACAGGCAAAATAAGTCCTTCTTACAGGCAAACCAAGTCCTTCTTACAGGCAAATCAAGTCCTTCTTATAGGCACAAAGTCCTTCTTACAGGCAAATCAAGTCCTTCTTACAGGCAAAACAAGTCCTTCTTACAGGCACAAAGTCCTTCTTACAGGCAAATCAAGTCCTTCTTACAGGCAAAACAAGTCCTTCTTACAGGCACAAAGTCCTTCTTACAGGCAAATCAAGTCCTTCTTACAGGCAAAACAAGTCCTTCTTACAGGCAAATCAAGTCCTTCTTACAGGCATAAAGTCCTTCTTACAGGCAAACCAAATCCTTCTTACAGGCAAACCAAGTCCTTCTCATAGGCACCAAGTCCTTCTTATAGGCAAACTAAGTCCTTCTTACAGGCAAACCAAGTCCTTCTTACAGGCACAAAGTCCTTCTTACAGGCAAATCAAGTCCTTCTTACAGGCACAAAGTCCTTCTTACAGGCACAAAGTCCTTCTTACAGGCAAATCAAGTCCTTCTTACAGGCACAAAGTCCTTCTTACAGGCATAAAGTCCTTCTTACAGGCATAAAGTCCTTCTTGCAGGCAAACAAAGTCCTTCTTACAGGCAAATCAAGTCCTTCTTACAGGCAAAGTAAGTCCTTCTTATAGGCAAAACAAAGTCCTTCTTACAGGCAAACAAAGTCCTTCTTACAGGCAAAGCAAGTCCTTCTTACAGGCACAAAGTTCTTCTTACAGGCAAAGCACCAAGTCCTTTTTACTGGCACCAAGTCCTTTCTACAGGCACCAAGTCCTTCTTACAGGTATCTCCATGTGGTGACCTACCATACGGGTCAAATCTCAATCAAAATTTAATCAGTAGAATCCTTTTATTAGGAATCTACCATGGTACGACCCACCATACGGGTCAAATGGTATGACCCACCATACGGGTCAAATTTTAATTCAATTTTTAATCAGTAGAATCCTTTTATTAGGAATCTACCATGGGTTGATCCACCATACGGGTTCAAGTTCAACCACCCTAAAGTTTTTTTATATAACGAATCCTTAGGTTCTCATTTCATTTTCAGTGGAACAATCATGTCACGACTCTTTTTATTTCCTTGAATTGAGTCGATAAGAATCCAGGTGTCATCTCGTCTTTGAAATGAACCTCTACCGAGCTTCCTTTCAAAGAGGGGCAGCTGTTGACACCTGATTTTTAATCATTTTTTCTATTGCTAAAGTAATAAAAAATCCATAAAAATTCATAAAATTGAAAAATCAACTTTGGGGACCTTAGCCAAGCCTAGGGAACCAATTTTGACCAAAAAACGATTTTTCATATTTTCAGTATTTTTACGTATTTTGTATTTATTTATTTTCGAAAATTAATAGAAAATCCATAAAAATTCATAAAATTGAAAAATCAACTTTGGAAACCTTAGCCAAGCCTAGGGAACGAATTTTGACCAAAAAATAATTTTTCATATTATATATATTTTAATTTTTTTTAAAAAAAATACAAAAATATTTGAAAATTTTGGAAAAATAACATTTGAGGCCAAAAAATACACAAAGATAGTTAATATTTTTATTTTAAATCTATTTTCATATTGGCCATCGCAAATTCAGAAAAATCCAATTCGAGTCACGTGTTCCTTCACGAGTATAATCTCGAATCGGGCCTAAAAAAATTTAATTTGAAGTCAACTTATTTTTAACTTTCACTTTTTATGAGTTGTGACATTGTCTTCTAATATTTTAAATTTTCATCTTGGCCCAATTATACCCAGAATGACTTAATTTTGCAAAAGGGCTTTAATTAAATTATGCATTATTTTCAGCGACAAGAAATGAGCTTAAATTTGACATGTGGTAAATTTTGGTGTGTCAAAAATTGTGAGGAGATTTGGACTTAAAGAAATATATTTTTTTCAGGGACTGAATTGTAAATACTTAAAATTCAAGGACTAGAGTACAAATACCTAACTCTTGAAGGATTATTTTACAAATAATAAAAAGAAGAGTTAGTGGATAAATTAGAATAGAGAAGGGAAGATGAAGAAGAGGAGATGAAGAAGAGAAGTTGGAGAAGAATGGATGGAGAAAATAAGATAAGAATAGAGAAGGGAAGATGGAGATGAAGAAGAGTTAGTAGAGAAATTAGAATGGAAGATAAGAATAGAGAAGGGAAGATGGAGATTAAGAAGAGTTAGTGGAGAAATTAGAATGGGAGATAAATATGGAGAAGGGAAGATGAAGATGAAGAAGAGTTAGTGGAGAGATTAGAATGTGAGATAGAGATGGAGAATGGAAGATGAAAATGAAGAAGAGTTAGTGGAGAAATTAGAATGGGAGATAGAGTTAGTGGAAAAATTAGAATGGGAGATAGATGAGTAGGTTATAAAAGGAGGAAGAAGTGAGCTTGAGAAAGAATTCTTGAGAGAGAAAATTTGAAGTGTTTGGGAGAATTTTTTGGAGAGAAAATTTTGGATATTTGAGAGAGTTTTGGGAGATTGAAGAAAATTTTGAGAGAAAGAAAATACCAAAAGAGAGAGAATTTTGAAGATGATGGGAGTTTAAAGCTAGGGGTTATCATCACAAATTCCTTCATCGATCAATATAAATCAAGAGTTCATCCTCGTCAACGAGCAAACAAATTCAAGCTAAGTGTTTTTATTTATTCATTTATTTATGGTTTTACTCGCAAATTAGCACAAATTGTATATACTTTCTCCATCTCCTTTTTCTTCCATATTTTATGTTAGGAGAAGGATATCTTTACGTCAACAGCAAAAATCTCGTCGAGATGCAAAAATCGGCCCAGACAAGCTCCTAAGCTGTCTACCGATTTCTCAACTGATCTGTGACTAAAAGTCCATCTTAATTCAAAAGAAACTCTCTATATTGGGAACATAGAGAGCGAAAATCAATTATAAAAATCCCTCCCAAAAAAATGGGAGATAAGTACTCTTTCTACTCTTCTAGTTTTAGGTGCAAATTAGCACATATTTTGTATACTGACACTTCACTCCATTTTATGTCAGGAAGCCGCAGCTCTATATCAATGGTCAATCCTATGGAAGCACAAAATCGGCTTGGAGGAGTCCTCAAGCGCGCACAAATTTCAAATTGTTGAATCAATTCGTTGTATTTCATTTTAAAGAATTCATACCCCAGAATGGAGAGGACAAAGTCCATCCGCAATTTAAATATCTGCACCATAAATCCCAAAGGGAAGAGCCAAGCCAATGCTTAGCCTCCCATTGGAGGTTTTTACTTACAGTAGTTAAATACCTGCAACTTAAATACCTGTACCTTAAATCCCAAAGGGAAGAGCCAAGCCGATGCTTAGCCTCCCATTGGAGGTTTTTACTTACAGTAGTTAAATACCTGCAACTAAAATACCTGTACCTTAAATCCCAAAGGGAAGAGCCAAGCCAATGCTTAGCCTCCCATTGGAGGTTTTTACTTACAGTAGTTAAATACCTGCAACTTAAATACATGTACCTTAAATCCCAAAGGGAATAGCCAAGCCAATGCTTAGCCTCCCATTGGAGGTTTTTACTTACAGTAGTTAAATACCTGCAACTTAAATATCTGTACCTTAAATCCCAAAGGGAAGAGCCAAGCCAATGCTTAGCCTCCCATTGGAGGTTTTTACTTACAGTAGTTAAATACCTGCAACTTAAATACCTGTACCTTAAATCCCAAAGGGAAGAGCCAAGCCAATGCTTAGCCTCCCATTGGAGGTTTTTACTTACAGTAGTTAAATACATGCAACTTAAATACCTGTACCTTAAATCCCAAAGGGAAGAGCCAAGCCAATGCTTAGCCTCCCATTGGAGGTTTTTACTTACAGTAGTTTAAATACTTGCAACTTAAATACCTGTACCTTAAATCCCAAAGGGAAGAGCCAAGCCAATGCTAGGCCTCCCATTGGAGGTGTTTATTCACTGTCATGTACTTCCTATAATTTAATTTTTGAATCATCAGGCCCAAAAGATGAGTAGGTCGTAATACTGCACAGAAGTCGTTAGCACACTCCCTCTTTCGGCTTCAGGGAATCTTTAACACTTAAAAAATATAACAAATAAAAATATATACCATCCATGCATCCTATTTAAAAGGTGAAAACACAAAAGAGAATACCCTACTAGAGCCTTAGGAATAAACCAAGCATGAGTTGCCGAATTAGGATATCCATGAAATTAAGGTACCGAAAGGGCATTAGTTTTAATTAACTAGTGTAACCAAGTCCCCGAGCTCATAATCTCTGGTTCGTAGGAATAAATTAGTTCTCCCGCTAATTTATTTAGGTTTCTAATCGGCCTACCAAGAACGATTAGTGGCGACTCCAAATTTCAAAATCATTTAAACAAAAAACCAAAGTTGCGATTCGGTAGGGCTTGGGAGGGTTCGCGTTAGGTTAGTCAAATCTAATTAACCTAATAATCCGTTAACCCCTTTTAAAATTTAAAATTTTTTTAAAGGGTCGCGACAGCAATTTGTCCCTAAAATCACATGTGATGCTAATTACGTTATTCCACTCATTGGTACATATCAATAAAGTAGCTCTATGCTGCCTATGTGCAGTCATAAACATCTAAGCTTAGATCATTATTTCCAAAACTAAATGGAAATACAAGAAAAATACCCAAAATAACCTTGAAAATGCACGTACATAGGGTTCCATATGCATTTTTCTATCCATAGCAACCTAAAACATGTAATATAAATATACCACAAAGTAGAGCAAGTTCATACAAGTACAATGATGCCAACCACGCTCTGATCAGAGCTCAGACACTCTGTCGCACGTCCCTTAAAGATCCAGTCAACACTAGTCAATAGTCAACAGTCAACATCGATCATCGAAAAGCCAATGGTCGACTAGGTTGGATCTGACTCGGATCGCTTCACGCTGACATCATGATGACATCAGCATGACAATTGACCCAAGTCAACCTTCGTGTGTCTTCATGCTTGGGGACGGACGTGTGGCAACCATGCGCAATCATGCGTTCAACACATGTTGACACGTGTACCACCTTTCGGCAGCTTCAATCAGCCAGCAAGCACTCCAAATGCTCGTATTTTCGAGCTCTATTTGACTATATGATTATTTCTAAATTGTATCGAACAAAAAACATCAAAACATGCCACAAACAGAACAAACATTGATGGTCATCGTGCGGTGCCTCTGTTGAGGTACATTCGGCAGTTTCCATTCTCCCATAGATCCATGCTGCCACTCAAAATGTGCATATTGATGAGACGAGTCCGAGCATATAATCATAAACAATTTTCATCAAATGATACTATCGAAAACACCCTAGAACAAAATGCATTTCGAGTTTCTAAGTTAGGTGGCTTTGATACCAAATGATAGGCCACGAATGTGGCATGCCCAATAATGGTCTAACCAAAATTAGAAACACAACATGATAGAGAGAAGAATGTGTGCATCTTGATTAGAATCCGTCAAAATTGAATGCGGAACGAAGACGAATTAGAATTCTTTCCCTCTATTCCCTCTTGGAGCATTGGCCGATGAGACAACCACCCTTCAAATGAAAAAGTGCTTTCTGAATTCTAAAAGTAAGGGCTAGAGTGGGGACTTGATCCTTTATATAGGATTTACGGCGCAAATCCTCTCATCACGGGGTCGGGCCTAACTTAGTTCACATTAAACCAACCTATATTAAACCGATTAAGAATTTTTATATATTACCTTATTAGACAAATCCCATTAATCAGTAAATTAATTTCAATTAATGTAAGCTCACAAAAAAAAACTCTTACATTAGAGGGATTTTCCATTAGAAAATCAGAAGGCATTGTTTTAAACTTCATTAACTGCGTTGCCCTAGGGGCACTAGCACAAGCCAAAGAACTGCGCTTAACTAGTTCATGGGATTCATAGGGTACTTCATGAGTCTCCATCCATGCTCGTGGACATGAATAACTCTCACACTACATATATAAATAGTACCTAGCATGCTGTGAGTTATTGGTACTAACTAGAGACAAATGACTAAACACATGGCATAAACCCAAATTTTCAGACTATCTTATGGGACCTAAAGAATTTTTTTTTTCTTATTTGGACAAACCTAAAGAAAATTTGCAAGTGAGATTTTTGCCATGTTATTCCAGGTTAGACAATCATCAAATCTTCAGCTCACAGGTCAAGTGCTTGATTTCAATGAACTAAATTTACGTTCGAGTTATAACGACTAACACTTTGTGGGATGATCCTTCGTCCTTGTGGATGGAATCCGATTCAATAAAATATGGCAATTTTCCTTTATCCATCAGTTGAGCCGACGATTTGGATATCCCACGTTATCCCGAAAAGGAAAAAGTGAAAATAACGATTAAGACGAGTACGTCTAAACATGCTAAATGCATTCAATGCAAACGTATTTGCCCTCCATGTGATCATCAACAAGGAAAGATGAAGAGTTTGGTTTACGAGGAGGACGACCGTCCCTTCGAAGCGTGAATAATAGACTAAAATCTCGAAAAAGATAGATGTTTGCTTGTGAATCGTCATTCAGTCCTACTAGGAAAAATTACCAAAAATATTCTAAGCCTATTGCGATTGTGCAAATTGAACCTTAAACTTTTTTTTTTTTGCCAATTCAATCATAAACTTTTGCATTTATGTCAATTCAGTCTTTTCTAACTAATTTTGGCCAAAATTTGCTGACTTGACACAGTCGGTGCTGATGTGGTATGACTAGTACTAATATAGATAATTTTTAGTAATATTTATTTTAAAATGATTATTTATGTCTTCTCTATTTTTTTTATCTATCTTCTTTGTCTTTTCTTTTTTCTTCCATCGGCCGGTCGCCGAGGTTTGGTGACTACCAAGAGGCAAGATCTAACAAGGCCGACCTCGTCGACCTCTAGCAAAGCTCGCCCTAGCTAACCATTGGCAAAGTATAGAGCCGTCAATATGGGTCAAAGACTCATATTTGACCTATATTTTACATAAAATGGGTCTTATATAAGCATTAACTTTTGAAGGACTCACCAAAAATGGGCCAAAAAGTTTGAAGTAAAATTAAATGGGTCAAAATTGGGCCATGCATGAAACCCATTTTTTACCCATATTGGACCCATTTTCGACCCATAACTCCTACAAATTACAAATGGGCCTAGGGTCTCAAAGCCTAAACTTTCTTCTTATTATTTTTTAATTTTCTATTTTTACAAATGGACCCATGGCATCGTCCGCCGATCGCCACTGCTTGTCATCGCAATCGTCGTCCGGCGGTGGCATCGCGATCGCTACCCACCGGTTGCGGTCCCCGCCCGCCACTGCGCCCCGCCGTCGCGGTCCCGCCCGCCCCCACGGTCACCACCCGCCACAATCGCCGCCCACGACCACCGCCACCGTAGCCGTAGCCGTTGTCGTGGCTGCTACCGATCGCCGCCCACCGCAGCTGCCGCCGATCGCCCCCCGCCCCGCAACTATCGCCACCGCCTACCACCAATCGCCGCTACCGCCACCGCCGCTCGCCATCATTCGCCGTGGTTGGAAAAAAAAAATTAAATAAAAATAAAATAAAAATACTTTTTTAAAAATTATTTTAATAATAAAATATTTTGTTTTAAAAAAATTCAAAATAATTTAGAATTAATTAATTTTTTAAAAAAATAGAAAAAAATTTCACTAGAATTTTTATTGCATGAAAGTATTTTAGTAATATCATTTTTTATTTTATTTAATAATTTTTTATTATTTAATTTTCTTTTTTATTTGATGTAAAAATTTTAACTGATAACATATACATATGAAAAGCTTAAAATAGTTTAGATGAGTTATATAATTTTTCTTAGAATATTAATGTGATTTTGGTAATATATGTCAAAATGGGTCGGGTCAGGTATGGGTTGGGTTGGGTATGGGTCATTGAATATGGGTCAAAATGGGTTAGACGAGTCAATATGGGTCAGATCATATTCGACCCGACCCAAACCCGACCCGATCCGACCCACCTATTTGACAACTCTAACGATGTGCAACCTCGCCATCGTTGGGTGAGGTCAAGCCTTGCCCAGATTTAGCAAAGCTCATTCCTGCCGGTGGCTAAGGTCCAGCAACCAGCTAGAGGAAGAAGAAAACGAAGAAAAAAAAAGAAACATAAAAAGAAAGAAAAAAAAAGGTCGAAAAAATATTAAAATATTGGTTTAAATTGGCCAACTCAACAATTCCCAGTTATAGTTGATCAGATAGACTAAATTGACACAAATATAAAAATTTTTAGGATTGAATTTGCATAATTGAAATAAGTTTAAGACCTTTTTTTTTATTCTCCCATCGAGACGAGCTGTTCATTATTATGATAGGTAGTTGCACTAGTGGATTGAATAACCTTTTTTTAGTGCCAACAAAGTGCATGTGTTGTTGGTTAATAAAAACACGAATTTCGATAGGCTGGAGGACTGATACTATAAGACAAAGAAAGGCCTTAAAAAAAAGAGAAATGAAAGGCATTTTTCCACAACTCCAAGGAATCTCTTTCTTGGCATTTTTATTTGAGAGAGAGCTATGCTTAGGTCAGTTCCTTCAGTAAACTTCTTTTGTAAGTCGGAAGTGAACTTTAGGTAAATTAGAATATGATTATTTAATTATTTTTTATTCTTTTTTTTCTAATTCCAAAAAAAAATCATTTGTATTCCCTAACATTAGTATCTTTCTTAGCTTGAACATGCGCAGAAGGCTAGAAGCATTCGAATGTCTCAAAAGTGCTTCCAATTTCAGAAGCAAGATGGCCAATTCAGTTTAGCTTTCTTTTTCGTTTCGCTCAACAGCTTTGAGCGACGAACTCTTTTGGCGTGTCACGGGAGTCGGTCGTGAATTAGGGTTTGCGGGGACAAATATTACGTCAGGTCGCATCATGTGTGAAACTCGTGATTCACACGAATATCCTCGGAAGAAAGAAGCCGACATGACGAAAAAATAGTTAGCTAGCTTGCAACTTTAACTAGCATTTTCAGAAAAGAGAGAGACAAAGACAATAAGAACCAGCCGGCACGGCTGGACACCCCGGTTATCAAAAAAAAAAAAAAGACAATAAGAACCATTTTTCAGACGTACAACGTGGCAAGCATGACAAGTCTTTCAACATACGTGTGTACTCGAAATATGATCAAAACTAGAATATCTATGAATTCTATTGCGTTATTGCACTCGATTTATATTTTTCTCTTCTTTTCACTAAAGCTCAATCGATCATTTTCCGTCCCTTTTTTTTGGCACTAGGCTCAAAGCGATTATGTTGTTGTGAAAATGTAGTTCCTCTAGACAAATATTGATTGTACCATACTCCTAAGCGTAAAAACACTCATTGGCAGATTTTTCCCCCACTAAAAGGGAAAAATGAAAAAACGTTTAGAGGCCCAAGCATCATCGTCAATCTTTTGACCATGTGTGAAAAGAATATTTAGCGAGTTTTCTACTCGTGTTCGTCAGGCCCCGTGCACTAATTAAGGTCTTCTAGTGAAAGATTAGTCCCCGCGTTGAAACAAAATGCGATAATGACACAAATAATACTTAAATTGTAGCCTGATGTGTAATATTTTTTATATAATGCAAGGACTAAATTGAATATATACCAAAAGGTCATAGATCAAATTGAACAAATTAGAAATTCGAGGATCACATTGCATATTGGCCTAAAGTTTAGGGATCGCATTAAATAAATTAAAAATTCAGAGATCACATTGCATATTATTAAAAGTTTATGGATGCTTTGTGTGATTTTTCCAAATAAAATTGTTAACTCGCCTGAAATAAACAAAATCTAGAATCGAAGAACGGAAGTGAAAGGTAATGAGAAGCCGTGCAAAACATGCAAGAAGGAATTTGCAAAACAGCTGTCCGCCTTTGACGGTCTATAGGGTTGACTCTGTTGACGCATGTGAACACTCTCGTGTGCCATTTTTTCTCCCTTTTCTCCGTCTTCGTTTTCCTTTTCTAACTTTGTAGATGCGAACATAAGATAAAAACGACGAAAGAAAATTAGGTTTAGATTTTGGGCTAGGCCGAGACGTGACAATTCCTACTTATTTCAAAACTTTACAACGTTAGACCATGGTCTCAACGTGTGCGACGATGAAATAGTGCTGGTAAACTCAATCCCACGTATTAAAGTGAATCTGAATTATCGGATCCGACCACATTCCAGTCGGATCAACGAGTGGCTCGTTAATTTTACCGTAGCGCATGTACTGAATTCGGTGAATAATTATCCACGAGAGACTAGACACGTAGTAGTTTTTATGTAAGTGATAATCGAGGTGACTCGCTTGACATAATTGTTAAAGCGAATTTGAATTATCGTAATTCGACGACATTTGGGTCGGATCGACACTTGGCTCGTTAATTTTAGTTTAGCACATACATTAAATTTTCGACGAAATAATTATTCACGAGTGACTGGGTGTGTAATTTTCGCGTAACCGATGATCGTGGGCGAGTATCTTTCTCGTAATAAAATTTAAACGAAAAGGAAAAAAGGGAAAAAGAAAGTGGGAGGACCAGTGGCTTGCCTCTCTTTTCCTGTTTATTTATACGACCAAAGGCTTCATTCTCTTCAGCCTCATCACATCATCGCTCTCCGTGCCCACTGTAAGTTAGCAACACGAGTTCCAAAGTTCAAGACCAGCTTGAAAACTAGAAGAAGATCACGATTAGAGATGAAGGGCAGTCGTGGGCTCGCTTTGCTTCTCTTTGCTTTTCTCCTCTTCTCCTCCTCGTTGGCTCGTCCACTATCGACTGCTACCCAAGGTAAAAAAAAAAAAAGAAAGAAAAGAGCTTGCTTTGTTCGTCTTCTTATCTTCTTTTCGCCCCTGTTTTCATGAGCACCGCAGCAAGAAGAACGCTCATCAAACTCGTTTCTTGAACTTGTCTTAGTTCTCCCGGGAGGAGGAAACCCAGAGGCTGATGGCAACCTAGCCACCGAATCAACTGATCTCTCGAATGTAAAGACTCAAATAATCGATGTTTACGCAGTTCATTTCCCTTTGTTTCTCCTTATTAATGGCTCTCCTCTTAATTCCATCTCCGTGTGTTTTTTGATTTTCCAGCTTATGGGGATGGTGGCAGAGGAGTCATGTGGCGACAAAGATGAAGAATGCCTCAAGAGAAGGTTGATTGCGGAGGCTCACTTGGATTACATCTACACCCAGCACCACAAGCCTTGATTGCTGTCAATCTGGTGATCATGGGATGATGTATCTAAAGCTAGAAAGAAGAAGAGGAAAGCGTCATAGTTGGGGGAAAATCCAGCATATGTTATAGAAAAGGAAGAGGAAAAAAATAGACCCCCCCCCAAAAAAAAAAAAAGAACTTGGATCGACACTTGTATCGCTAGTTACTTCCTGTTGGCATGTGCATATTATGTCTGTGTTGGTTGAGGAATCTAGAAGACAGGAGGAGTTTGGCTTTTTACGCAAAAGAAAAAAAAAAGAAGCGGTAATAAATATATGGTTGTACGAAAGATTCCATATGAGAGAACGAGCTGAATGCGTACATTTTACATTTCCCAAAGCTTTTGTCCACCGACCAAACCAAACCTCTGTAAGTCTGTCTGTCCCCCTCATGTCCCTGCCTCCGCACATAGTTCACAATCGTCTCGCACTGTTCCTGCATGCTAGTGCTTCCACCTTCACTCCACCGCGAAGCTCTCAGCGAGTCGCGACTTTGCTCTTTACGGATTTGTAGTTGACATGTTTTGCATATTATAGTAT
Organism: Psidium guajava; assembly: GCA_016432845.1. NCBI lineage: Eukaryota > Viridiplantae > Streptophyta > Magnoliopsida > Myrtales > Myrtaceae > Psidium > Psidium guajava. Next base: position 21,675,038 of record CM028233.1, on the reverse strand, counting down.
TGCAAGAGTAAAATTGAGTATACCTATGGTCGATTGCCCTCGCCAGACTACGTGAATGTATCGATTGGACAAGCTCACCATGTCCCGCTTCAAAAAACTACGACCAATTTATTACCGCAAACATCGGGGAGCTCAGAGTTTCCAATTGGAATTCTGAGCTCAAATGGTCAGATTCAAGATGTCAGAAGAAAATTCAGAACCGTTTTACTCACTCGATCTAATCAGGAATGTGCTATTTTACCTATCAGTTATATATGATGATGTGATTGTCGTCTTAAAAAAAATAACAAAAAATGGGTCGCAAAAAACAAAAGCATAAGCTAACACAATAAGCTGTGGGAGTCAATGCGGAAAGATCCGCCCGACCATCAAAGTGCCAGAGCCGTCCATGCAGTGCATTAGGCAAAAAAAAATCCAAAGAAACTACAATTTGATATGCTTCAAAGGAACAACTCCAAACAAAAGTTATGGCTCAACATCCCTCCATTTCCTGAAGACAAAATAACTGATCAAGAAAAGGTTTCGCGAAGCTCAAAGCAGTCGTCTCTAGAGGATCCTATAACATAGCAATTCTTTGGAGAACCGCAATTATCGCAATCACAATACACCATGTCGACTGAAGTTTCACACGCCAAGCTGGTAATTTTTTGTATTACCTGAAATCTAGTTCTTTCTCATCAACACAGCATCTACAAAGAATGGTGAATAAATATGACGATTCAATCTGACTAAAGAACATAACTGCTGCATAGCGATTCTCACGCACGGAGAAAGGCATTCCACTGGTAGAGCCTCCTCAGCGTTGTGGACTAAAGTGAAGCTCTTACTAGCAAATGCTAGATGGAATCATATTTATTCGCTAGATGGAAAAGTACAAGGGAAAAAACAGTAAATAATCAACTCAAGGGCACTTCACTCTTCCATCAAGGGGAAACAAAAAACTCAAGTCCACACTGGTCTAAGAAACAGAGTATACAACTAAAAGAAGGGAAAACTAGCCCAAGAAAAAAGAAACCCTGAGAAGCGGCTGAATGTATTGATACAGGATCTATGATCTTTACAAAGAAGAAGGGACAGCGCAATGTTTCTAAGAGTGCCTCGAAGCTCGAATCCATCCAACTTGCGGAGAAACAAGAAGGCTCAAAGTGCCAGGCATAAAGCATTAGATGCAAGTCCCCAACCGCACAGCCCCTCGGCATGGTAGAGGGAGGGAGGGAAAAGGAAAAAGAGAGGGAGAGGTTAGGAGGAAAAGGGGGGGGGGGGAGGACAACATAGAAACCTCTTTAGTGAAGGAAAAATCGAGCTGCAAACAAATATGTGTATTTCCTTCAGACTATAGACATTACAGGCAAGAAAATTTCAACGCAGAAGAAACAGATCTAAGCACCATTTGGAACATAACAAAGCTTAGTGCAAGCCATAGTTCTTGGCCAGCATAGAGCAAACCTGATCTCCCTCAGTTGGCTTCATTTGTTAACAGTGCACTGGCATACAAACAGCTCCTACACCCCAAGCATTATGCATCCTTCTCCTACCAAAAGCAATGATAACCATGTGAGAGCGAGATCCATTGACCCCACAACAAGCAGATATGCATTTAATTATCTCTGTATATATTATGCATGTGGAGAGGGGCAACACATTTCAAATCTAAGAAAAACAGGTTCAGAACTAAATATTGAAGATATAATCTTGGGCTGGATCTTAAGGTCCACTGACACCAAGAGAAAGGATCAGAGTTCAGCTGGGCAGGCAACACAGAGGCTTTTTACACCTTTAGGACAGAGAAGACATCCACCAACATCCACCAACTGAACCCACTGCAACTGTAACAAAATGCATATATCCAATCTAAGAGAGAAAAGATAGAGAAGCTCACCAGCTTTACATCATTGGCCAATCCCAGGTCCTGTGGTGAACTTTCTGATATGCAAGATGCATGGACGATGGGACCCTGAGGAGAACTCTGGTTTTTTATGCTCATCATAGTACCACTCGCAGGTGGGATATCCATGTGGACTGCTCCCTTAAACATCCACTCGTCCCTTTCAAGGCTGTAAACATCATCAAAGAGCTCACCACATAAGATGCAAGCACACTGAGATTCATCTGCAGGAACCATCGGGCCATGCATCTCAGTTGTCTCGCCGCTCTTTTCTTCTGAACCAAAATGTTCAGATTCACATGGAAGGTATCCTTTCCGATCTACCCAGTCAGTTAAGTTTGGATACCATCCCCTTGATGGAGAAAGTAAACCTCTTGATTCAGGATCTTTTGAATCATGCCAAGCCAAGTGTTGATCCAGGTGGTCTTGAAATTTTAATTGCACCCCACAAATGCCGCACCTGTGGGGAAAGTCCTCAAAGAGTTCACTGATTACAGATTCACTGAACTCTCGAACTACAGACGGCTTAAACTCAAAACCTATGAGGTTCTTTATTTCTCTAGGCGAATGAGGCAAGGGGGGAGCAGAGCTCTTTGTAACTTGCTCCGCAATAGGCACATCGTCTTCAGTCGAGGATACTGGCATAGCAATTGAAACTGAGGCTGAAGAATCTGGGCCAAATCCAGCAGCAAGATTGTCTTTGGCCTCATTCTGCACTTTCATATGCATTTGGGAAGATGCGGAAGTCGACTCCGGCTTCGATGTCGATATCAGACCCTTTGCCACTAATGTGCTCAAGAGACTCGATACAGGATTTGAGGTTGTTTCTACTGCACTAGAACTCCTGTCGGCTGCATTATCAACAACAGTTGGAGGACCTGGTGGCACTGGTGGCAGTCCCACCTTCACTTGAGATGCATCTCTTGAAATTGATGAGTCATCATGACGAGATGCTAGGAGAGTTGACAATGAAGCACCCAAATCAGAGGAGACCAAGTCGATAGGAGGAGGCCCAGTCAATGATGTAGGCTTGGTACATACTCGTGATGGCATAGACCTTGGGCCCACAGCACTCAGGCTTGTTCCGATAGCAGCATCAATAGAGACAGCTCCACCTTCAATATCGGCAGCCAATAAACGACTCTTACTCAATTGTCCTGACGTTTCTGAGGCAGAAGAAGCATCGCGTTCAGAAACTTGGGAGAGAAGTGGCTTCTTGTTCTGACCTAATATCTCTGGCATTGCAGGTTCAGATCGTGCCTGCTGCAATTGAGGACGATGGTGCCTTGTTTGAAGAGGAATCGTATGAGGAGGAGAAGGCTTCAATTCCTTCAGGCGAAATTTAGACAAGGAATCTGGATTATGTAGGTTATTTGACCCTACACTTGACTTTTCTGGCAGATGAGCTGTCTTAAACTCGGTGCGAGGCAGCATTTGAGCTCGCGGATAGTTTTGCTCAGGCAAATTTTGCAACTTTTGATGGGCAAGGCGTGTATCAGAAGTAGAAAGAGAATGCTGGTATGCTAATGACCGTCCTGAAGGTGATGCAGACCCTAGAGACTGTATTCGTTGGCTACCTGTGATTCCTGAGGAGGCTGTGCTAGGAGAAAAGCCGGGGCCTATTTGTTTGATGTTAGGAGATCTCATCTCCGATCCAACTTCCCTCCTTGAAAAGGAGCTCATACTTGATGACAGTCCACCAACTCTACCAGGGTAACCCTCTGACACACCCAAATTATTCGAAGTTCCAGTGTGCATAAGCCCATCCTTGGAAAGTGGTTTTGCAAGGTTAGATATTGATCCCTATAGAATATGATTGCAAATTAGATCCAAGGAAAAGAAATAACAAAGAAGTGCACCAAAGGGAAAAACTTCAAAATTAAGGCATCCTTGCCATTTTGGGATAAAGGTGATATTGATGTTGATGTTGATGTTGCCATTTTCAACCAATTTTTACAGTTAAGGCATAGTAAAAATAGAACATTTTGCTCATAAGTCTGCACCTGGACATGCGATCTAACATTTGCCTAATTCAAAACCTGAGAAACGCCCAAAAACTGAAATTGCATTGGGCCTAGCCAGCAGGCATATGCTATATGAGTGTTGTTATGAGAATAATAGATCAGGAATCGAACAGAAGTTCCTGGAAGAAAAGGTAAATCTAAAACACAAACCCAGCCAAAACTCTTAGGAATGGAGGCAAGACAGCATGCTATCCACTTCATCTCTACAAGAATTTCATGGGCCAGTATTAATTTGTCCTAGTCACCGCACACAATGTCGTCTTTGCATACATGAACTGACTTAGGATTTCTCCTCTCTTCAGAATATATTTGCCCCATGAAGCCAATTGAGAAATACAATAGCAAAGGTAAGTACAATTCCATGATCACAACCTTAGGATCACTTCGGCAAATTTAAATACCATCCAATTGCACCAAAGTTTGATGTAGGAAAGATTCATCTAAAGCTCGCAATTAAGATCTTCCAATACAAAACCAGGATTCATAAATCACAGTACTAGAGACAACAAAAAAAGCTAGTCCAAGAAAATGATTCTGAATATTGCAAGACTGAATGGACATAATTTTTCCACTCTGCTATATCAGACAAGAACAAACCATTTTCTTTAGATAAAAGTACTAACTTTTGACCCTCAATGGCACATACTTCAGACAACTATAATATACTTCCTCCCAATTCCTACATATAACCAATACCAACTTTCTTTTGGTTACGACCGGACATCAATTTGAGCGAAAAGCAAAATTTCTCCCTAATAAAGTTTCATGTTTCTTACTTAACCCATACTTACCAGTAGGTTGTGATCAAGATGCATAGGGGGAGAATCAATTACATAATATAGCAGTCTGAGCACAAGAAATCGAAATTCCAAAAAGTATTCACATCCATGAACTTACCATTTCTTCTGAACCATCGAGAGTCCAATGATCTTTTCTTGAGATACTAGGAATGTTGTTTATATCGCGCTCCATAGATCTAGGGTCCACAGAATCCCACATGAACTCTTCCTCCTCAGAATTCTTCCAGCTACTAGAGATCCCACCACTTCTATTTGTGATGCCATGTGATGGCTGAAGATGAGAATCAACGCTAGTAGATTTAGGCTGGTAACTCGAAAACCCATGCTTCCCACTAAAACCATTTCTTTGGCTGGATGGTGATTGGGCAACACTACCTCCAGTTCCGTACCAAGGCTTGCTGAGTCCCTGCTCACTAATCTTACCAGTAATTCTTCCAGCTCCTAGTGCTGCACTTCTCGACGTATCAGAACCATAATCATAATTTCCATAATTTACACCTATGCTCTTGTCTTGAACTGCTTCACCAAGAGGATCTCTATGCAAACGCTGAATGCTCTGGAGATAACTTTATGTATCAGGACACCAACCAATGGGAGGCAAAAGAATCAAAGCTTCTTCTTCTTCTTTTTTTTTTTTTTCAAACTAAAACAGCATTGTCAGAGCTATTAGACTTACTTGCGTTTTCACTGGAGGATTCTCCCATGTATGTCCACCACTAACACCAGTTGCTCCATCCAGCCTATCTAAATCCTCAGATGAGCTTGCCAAGGCACCAGCTACATCATTTGCCTTTGCCTTAATTGGAAAAGGACAACAAAAGATAAGCAGAAACTCTCTTCAAGTATATATGTACATCAGAACTAGTATCATCATTCAATGACCATAAAAAGCAAGCAAAAATAAGGTATGCTCCATTTAAAGTCCATTCATTTATTTAAATTGCCACTGTACTTACTCCGCTTGACTGCTGAAGCCGCTGCCTCTCTAGATATTTGGGATTAACATGTATACTATGTGCCGGACGTTGAGACTGTGAATCAGACCTCGATGTTGTAGATGCCAACGTACCATTACCCGTAGAGACAAAGCCAAGTTGTCTTTCGATGTATTGAAGAGTCTGATAATGAAAGACTCCTTTCCAGGTTCCGAAAAGGTGTCTCATGGCTGAATGTACTGAAGGATCAACTTGCCTATATGCCTTGCAGAAAACCTAAAACACAGATAGGATCAGATACAGCGGAGTGACAACTAAAACTATGTGAAACAAGCATATGATCAACAACAATGAAAGAAGCAAGGTGCAAGTAAATGGAAATTCAATTCATCATATACTCGTCAATTACTTCAACTTCTCATATCAAAACCAAAAAGCCATTACCATTCTAGTATGCAAATAAAATCATATGCCTACTCATGAATGAAGCACCACTGTAAATGAACACTATAGCAGAAAGATTCTTACCTCAGGCAGTTTCGCAGCAAAATACTTAATGTAGTCCCTCCCAATATTCTTGACAATGCTGTCTAAAAGATAAAGTGATGGAAGCTTTTGGTCACTGGGAACCTGCAAATTATTAGTACAATCAAATTAAATGTGCCAGACCAATTTTCCTTCTTTTTGGTATATGGAAAACTGCAGGTCCAGTTTCCCTTAATGGTGCATAGAACGTAAAAGTTAGAACCAATCCCGAGAAGAAAATGAAAAAGGACTACATAATATCTAAGCTGTAAGTCTTCTCCATCATCTTGACAAATGAAGACGGTAAAGTAAGAGCCCATACAATTACCGGTACACTGAACCTTCATAGGCATAAAAGTACACTGTATAATTGCCAGTACACAGGACCTTCATAGGCATAAAAGAAGATTTGTTACAGAGTCCTAAAATTCTTATGCCCACTGCTGAATGACATGTTGTTGACTAGCTCAAAATCTCAAGGAAACAAATGGAGATTTTCCAATCTTCTGTCCGCATAGAAGATAGTGTATCACAAGCCTAGATACTAATTCAAGACAATATGTTTATGGACTAGTTCCAACGCATTCCTAACTTCAAGTGAATCCCCAGTTGCTGCTTGATTTCATATTTCGTCAATCCAAAGAATAAGACACCAGGAAACTCAAACCATTTATCAGCTCCCCCAAGTCCAGCATTGAAGAGCCCATTTCGAGCCATGTCTCCCTTGAAAGATGGAAGTTGATCATACTTTGCTTCTTTAGCCATACATCCCCTGAAAGATGGAAGGACCCTTTTCCTTCATTCTTTCTTCTTCTTTTTTTCTTTGGGTGAGCGAGGGAGAGAGGCTCATGAAAGATCAAGTACATCTAAATGCAACATGCAGAGTTGACCGCTATTCATCTTTCTTTAGCTTTCCATGGACAAGTTGATAACACATCAAGCCGCCACCAATTGTTAGTTAACCATAAAGAATTGTAACTAATAATGAAGAATCGCTCAGCCATGGCATGCTTTTGCCTTACAGCGGACCCTCACATTTCTACCATTCTAAGAGCTGCAAGACGCTCGACAGGGAAACAAAGTGAATTCACAACAGACCAAAGCTCAACCACAATAGTAGAAATGAGGAATCAAATCGTCATATTGAGCTAGTATAATAAACATATAGTGGTAGTTCAAGTCATCACAAAATCTGAACCAAATTGCAGCAAAACTGACTCAAACTTCGTGATGAAGCTTCACACATCTCGCTAGAAAAGGTACTAACAATAATTAATTATGGAGAAGACTAGCTTAGTTGAGGAGTGGAATGGAGATGCAAATCTCTAGGTCATATGAAAGACAATTCCAATAACAAGTCAAAAATTTGATAATTGATTTTCTCTTTCCTTGAATACTGCAAGCGAAAGAAACACAATGCAAATCACTCGGCTAAGGATACGAATTCCGTATCGTATGTGTAAGAGCAGTGCATTCCTCGAGGGACACTAAAATAACTCGTAAAGGCGGTAATTTTATTGAGTCAGCGTTTGTAGAGTAAAGTTGTGTAAGGATGGTAAGTTAGAGCATCACTCCGCACAGAGAAAGAGGGAAAAAGGTAAAAGGAGAAACTCCAAACAGTTTTCATGTTTCGCTTATCCTTTTCTAATACAAGCACAATAGAGACGGCTTTCACTATTTGTAGGCTTTCCTGGTACAAATTCGAGCCAAAAAAAAAAAGCAGAAGAAGAAGAAGAAGAAGAAGAAGAAGAAGATTAATCAAACAAACAGCCACATAGTGATCGTAAAACTGGATTTTCACCTCAATAATGTTTGCGCACACAGTGGCCGCAATCGCCTTGGCAGCGTGCAAATTCTCCCCAGCAATGATTGTCAGATTAGTGATTATGGGTTTTGAATTGAAAGTGAGCTCCGCGAGCGCCGTTCTGTACTGCTCCACGAGCTCCTGGTGCTGCTGATGCTGCGGCAGGGGCTGCGGCTGGTAAGCTTCACTGGCCGGATCATTGCCATCCACTTCTCTATCGCTCAATTTGAACCTCGGCTGCGCCGGAGTCACCACCGGAGCCCCCGGCCTCAGTGCAAAGGGTCGCGTGCCCAGCTCCTCGGTCAACCGAGGCTTCTTGGGAACAAATTCTCTGGATCGATCGAACGATCTACGCATACCATCCATCTCCGTCACAGCACAGAACCCTAATTAAAACCTATTCCTCTTCATTACAACGTGAATTAACAAACAAAACTCGATATTTCCAGCCTATTCCAAACCCATCCGGTACCAAGAACCGAGATCTTACAATCAAAAACCCTATTCCTACGGTGTACACGGAGCGAATTGAGAAGACCGCGGCCCTAATGACACATCGGGCAATCGAAAAAGACGGCAAAAAAAAAAAACACGGAGCAGAAACAAGAACGCAGAATCAAATGATACACAGGAAATGAGCCCGAGGCCGCGAGTTCGAGCTCGACGCCTACTGCGACGAATTTCCAGAGAGCGAGGCGAGAGGAGTCGCTAGTTGAGCGAGAGGAGAGTGACGGGAGCTCGCCTTCAAAGGCCAACTAGCGTCGCCGGTTTAGCCGGTAGGGTTTGTGATTTTCGTTTCGTTTCGTTCCTCTGCTCAGAACCAGCGAGTGCCCGTTTTTATAACAGCGGGGAGATGGGGATGGTAGAAAGCTCGATAGTGTTGACTCGAATCAAATACCGGTCCGGACTCGAACATCGATCCGGCGGGCGGGGGCCGCGGTGACGGGCTCGCCAACATCGGCCCTTGGAGTTCAATATTTTGTTCATTGATTTTACTATGGTTGTCGCATTTTGCGAAGGTCATGATTTTTGCGGGTCGGTTCACATAATCTTTGTTACTCTTCCCCCTTCCATAGCTTTTCATCTCTATAATTCATTCATTGATCAAGGCGTTACAGAAATGGAGTATCGAGATTTTGTTGACAGCGAACAAGATTTGCAATTTTCGTTTTCCTTGTGCAGAAATGAGGACGGGCGATAGAAGACGGAGATCGAAATTTTACGAATCGACTTGATGAGCTACGTTGACGAGCTTGTCAAGTCTCGACATCCAAGCATGTGGATAATTAGTTACTTCATATTCTTTCATTTCCATGTAAGGATAATTTCCTCCGTGGTTACATCCTCAAATCTTATTTAGGATTCGAACCTTAATAGAAGAATCATAACAATGTAGGATCTGAGACTTAGCATTTAAAGTTTACCATTTCATTTCATGAAAATTTTAATGATTATTGCGTAGCCATTGGATAATGGTTAAATAATCACACAATGTATCTTACGTTGATTTTGAATTTTTTTTTTTGTGAGTGTATCTTTGATTGTAAAGAGAAAATAGGAAAGTTCGAAATTTACAAGGAAAAAAAGACCATCAATCCTCGCAAGAAATGACCTGCTTGTCGGGGCCGACAGCCGCATTTTGGTGCAAGTCTAGTTCACGCTTGCAAGATTGATTGATCACGCTTCAGCCTATTTAGGTGGTGAGTACTAGCCATTATCATTTTTTTTTTCCGTCTCATTTTATCCTATCTTATTTTATTATACAAGCCATGCTATACACGCTATATGTCGTGTGCATGTTACAAAATCTTATTTCCTCCCTTGCTCTTCTCCATCCCCAAACCCCTTGAGAACGTGGGGAGTCAAACTCCCCCCACCCCCCTCCCTGTTATCAAATGAGAAGAGTGGCCATTAGCGGCTATCACCACTTCCCTCTCGATCTTTTATCTCACTCTCCGGCTTAGTTCGAGTACTTGGATTGGAAGCACAAGCATCCCGTGGTCAACTTTATGCCATCAAGCACTTGGTGGCGCTCGTAGGTGGTAAAGGACGATCAACGACTTTTTATTGACAGCAGACGAGATTTGGCATTTCATTTGAGAACAGGAGTGATCGAAGAAGACAGATATTAAGATTCTAGAAAGAAAATTTGATATATTTGATGAGCTAAAATTACAAGCTTGTTAAGTCTGCGTATGGTAATGTTTCTTTTTTCGAAATAATTTTTGGAACAAAAATATTTTTTTTGTTTTTGTTCTCAGCCACGTTTGGTAACCAAAAAAAAAATTTCTATTCTCGGAGAAAAAAAAAAGAACAAAAACGCATACGGTAACTTCTAGACAAAAAATGCTTTGATTACTCTCTCTCCATCTCCTCAGCAATTGTCTCTCTCTCCTCCTCGAGATTCAACTTTCAACGCCATCTTCTTCTTCTTGCCCCTTCACTTTCTCGAGAAAATCAAACTAAAAATAAGAAAGAACACCCACTTCCATCCTCCACGCACATCGCCACGCACATGGCCTCACAAACCGAGGACAAGCGCGAGATTACCTGGGAGCAAGTCCTCCACAAAATGCTCCTCCTCGGCGTCCCCCTTCCCCATGAGGACCACCTCGACTACTCCATCGCTGTCGAGTACGACGGCCCTCCAGTGCTTTATGACATCTCCCACGTCGATCCCATCAAGATCAACGAGCCCGCCCCTAGCACGAGCCCGCCCAAGCGAGCGCAAGGACGAGCCTTGCTCAAATCTGAGCGAGTGAGCTCGGGCTCGTGCGAGGGGAGCCCTACCCAGACCTGAGCGGGCTCACGCGAGCTCTTTGACCCCTGCCATCTCCGGCCAAGGTCGAAGCTCGGTCGGCGATGGCGGGGTCTGGCTTACGTGAGGCAAAGCCTCGCCCAGATCTGAGCGGGCTTGCGCGAGCTCTCTTGCCGACCCTTGCCATTGCCGATTGAGTTGATGAGGTCGAAGGTCCGGTGGCTATGGCAGGGTTTGGCTCGCGTTCGCCTCGCGAAGCCGGCTCCACCTAAATCCGAACTCTTGCACGAGTTCTTGACGAATTTATCTCAAGAACAAAAGTGTTCCAAAACGTGTTTTTAAAAAATGTTTTGAAAACACATAAATAAGTTTTTTTTTCTTGTTTCTGCTCCAAAAGTTTTTCTATTTGTCAAAAATGTTCATGGAATACTTTGGGAACATTTTTTTGCCATATGCGTTTCTGTTTTCAAAGTGTTTCCCGAACACTTTGAGAATAAAAATACTTTTTCTAGAGCGTTATCATACGCAGCCTTAGGGCGCGCATGGTAACACTCCAGAAGTGATTTCTGGCAGAGAAATCAACTTCTGGCAGGGAAATCTGTTTGGTAAAATCACTTCTAAAGTAGAAATCCATTTGATAAATTTTTTCACTTCTGGTTGACTTTTCTACTTCTGGTTGGATTTTCTACTTCTGGTTGGATATTTTGGCCAATTTGAGAAGTAAAAAAAATTACTTCTCAGCTTCAAAAATCACTTCTAGTCTTCGCAGCTGCCGCCAGTTGCCGGTCGTGGGTCACCGTCGGCCGCCGTCGGTCGCCGCCGGCCGCCGCCGGTCGCCGCTGTTGACACCTGATTTTTAATCAATTTTTCTTTTTATAAAATTAATAAAAAAAATCCATAAAAATTTAAAAAATTGAAAATTCAACTTTGGGGACCTTAGCCAAGTCTAGAAAACCAATTTTGACCAAAAAAAGATTTTTCATATTTTCAGTATTTTTATGTATTTTTTATTTATTTATTTTCGAAAATTAACAGAAAATCCATAAAATTTCATAAAATTGAAAAATCAACTTTGAGGACCTTAGTTAAGCCTAGGGAACCAATTTTGACCAAAAAATGATTTTTTGTGTTTTTTTTTATATTTTTTAGAAATTAGGCGAATATTTAATAAATAATAGCATTTGATGTCATCAAAATATATAAAAATAGTCAATATTTTTATTTTAAATCCCTTTTCATGTTGGCCATCACAAATTTAAAAAATCCAATTCGGGGTCGTGTATTCCTTCATGAGCATAATCTTGAGCCGGGCCTAAAAAATTCAATTTGAGTCAATTTATTTTCATTTTTTCACTTTTAGGAGTTGTGACATTGTTCTCTAGTATTTCACATTTTTATATTGGCCCAATTATACCCAGAATGACTCAATTGTGCAAAAGGGCTTTAATTAAATTCTGCATTATTTTCAGCGACAAGAAATAGGCTTAAATTTGACATGTGGTGAATTTTGATTAAGTATAGGGAAAGTGTGTCAAAAATTGTGAGGAGATTTGGACTTAAAGAAATATTTTTTTTTTCAGGGATTGAATTGTAAATACTTAAAATTCAGGGACTAGAGTGTAAATACATAACTCTTGAGGGATTATTTTGCAAATAACAAAAAGAAGAGTTAGTGGATAAATTAAAATAGAGAATGGAAGATTGAGAAGAGAAGATAGAGAAGAGAAGATGGAGAAAATAAGATAAGAATAGAGAATAGAAGATGGAGATAAAGAAGAGTTAGTGGAGAGATTAGAATGTGAGATAGAGATGGAGAAGGGAAGATGAAGATGAAGAAGAGTTAGTAGAAAGATTAGAATGTGAGATAGAAATGGATAAGGGAAGATGAAGATGAAGAAGAGTTAGTAAAGAAATTAGAATGGGAGATAGAGTTAGTGGAAAAATTAGAATGGGAGATAGATGAGTAGGTTATAAAAGGAGGAGGAAGTGAGCTTAAGAGGGGGATTTTTCGAGAGAAAATTTTGGGTATTTGAGAGGATTTTAGGAGATTGAAGAAAAATTTGAGAACAAAAAAATACCAAAAAGAGAGAGAGAATTTTGAAGATGATGGGAGTTTAAAGTTAGGAATTATCATCACAAATTCCTCGATCAATCAACATAAATCAAGAGTTCATCCTCGTCAACGAGCAAGCAAATTCGAGTTAAGTGTTTTTATTTATTCATTTATTTTTGGTTTTAGTCGCAAATTAGCACAAATTGTATACACTTTCTCCATCTCTCTATTTTCCTCATATTTTTATGTCATGGAAGAATAATTCCATATTAATGGCAAAGCCCACAGAGGTGCAAAATTGGCCCAGATGAGCTTCTAAGTGCCTACCAATTTCCCAGCTGATATGTGATTAAAAGTTTTTCTTAATTCAAAAGAAACTCTCTATGTTAAGAACAGAGAGAGCGAAAACCAATTCTAGAAATTCCTGCAAAAAAAAAATGGGAGATAAGTATTCTTTCCACTCTTCTGGTTTTAAGTGCATATTAACACATATTTTGTATACTTGTTGACACCTGATTTTCAATCACCTTTTCTTTTCTTCTTTTTTAAAATTAATAGAAAATCCATAAAAATTCATAAATTTGAAAAAATTAACTTTGGAGACCTTTGCCAAGCCTAGGGAACCAATTTTGACCAAAAAATGATTTTTCATATTTTCAGTATTTTTCGGTATTTTTATTTTCTAAAATTGATAGAAAATCTATAAAAATGAGAAAATTGCAAAATCAACTTTGGAAGCCTTGGCCAAGCTTAGGCAACCATTTTTGAGTAAAAAAATAATTTTTCATATTTTTTGTATTTTTTTAAATATAATTTTTAGAAATTAGGAAAATATTTAATAAATAATAGCATTTGAGGCCACAAAAATACATAAAAATAGTCAATATTTTTCCTTTAAATCCCTTTTCATGTTGGCCATCGCAAATTTAAAAAATACAATTCGAGGTCATGTATTCCTTAACGAGCATAATCTCGAATCGGGCCTAAAAAAATTCAATTTAAGTCAATTTATTTTCATTTTTCACTTTTAGGAGTTGTGACATTGTTCTTTAATATTCCAAATTTTCATCTTGGCCCAATTATACCCAGAATGACTCAATTTTACAAACAGGGCTTTAATTAAATTTTGCATTATTTTCAATAGCAAGAAATGAGCTTAAATTCAACATGCAATAGGTGTGTCGAAAATTGTGAGGAGATTTGGACTTAAAGAAATATTTCTCCAGGGACTGAATTACAAATACTTAAAATCTCATGGACTAGAGTGCAAATACCTAATACTTGAGGGATTATTTTGTAAATAACAAAAAGAAGAGTTAGTGGAGAAATTAGAATAGAGAAGGGAAGATGGAGAAGAGGAGATGAAGATAGGAAGATGGAGAAGAGGAGATGAAGATAGGAAGATGGAGAAGAGGAGATGGAGAAGAGAAGATAAAGAAAATAAGATGAGAATAGAGAAGGGAAGATGGAGATGAAGAATAGTTAGTAGAATGGGAGATAGATATGGAGAAGGGAAGATGAATATGAAGAAGAGTTAGTGGAGAAATTAGAATGTGAGATAGAGATGGAGAAGGAAAGATGAAAATGAAGAAGAGTTAGTGGAGAAATTAGAATGGGAGATAGAGTTAATGGAAAAATTAGAATGGGAGATAGATGAGTGGTTTATAAAAGGAGGAAGAAGTGAGCTTGAGAGGGGAATTTTTTTGGAGAGAAAATTTTGGATGTTTGAGAGAGTTTTGGGAGATTGAAGAAAAACTGGAGAAAAAAATTTTTTTGGAGAGATTTCAAGAGAAAAAAAATTTTGAGAGAGAAAAATTCGCTGTCGTGGAACAAGCCTTGGCGACACGACGGATTCATCTCCAACGAGCTCTAGGCGCATCAGCATGTGCAATTATCTGGTAACTCAATTTTTCGTATTTAGATGACGAAATCTCGAAAATAAATGTACTGAACATTCGTAGATGACTTCGAGATCTTCGATTTGATATATTATGGCACGAAAATTGACGTCGTTTGCTATGTCAAAAGGGTCCCGAAATTGAAAGCAGAAATCTGGAAATATGGTGATCAGAACCTGAGATGGAATTTTTCTGATCTGACCTTTCACGCTAAATGATTTTCCATGGGTTATTTTAGACTTTTTTTCATAAAGATCTCTTCATGACATTTGTTCATAAGATCTTAATGCATAACATATAAAAAATACAAAAATATTCATGCACGTTTCGTATTTTTAATGCATTTAATGAAATCATGCAATTCTGTTGGCGTCCTTGAGTCTGAGTGTTTTTCTGTGCGTGGTCATATTGATTTGTAGTTATCTTATGTTTAGAGTTTTCTTTTGAAACTTCACAAAAAATGAAAGTTGTTCATTGGGGTCTTGTTTAGTAGACTGGAAAGTTTGGTGCATTAATTTTGAGATTTGAGTGTCCATTTAAGCTTAATCCTGAAATATGTCTGTTCTGTGAAATTTGTTTGTTTGCTGCTGAGCTCTCATGAAAGACCATTTTCTACACGAAAATGAGTGTCTCTTCAATAAGAATGTAAAACATGAAAGTTGTCAAAAACACATTTTCCCATCCACATAAAAAATCTCAGAATTTTTACATACATTTCATTATTTCTTTTGTATTTTATGGTTACTGCTTTCTCCCTAAGAATATTCATGGACAGTATGATTTAATTCGTATTTTTTGTGTTAATGCATTGGAAAATGTAAAAAATGGTCTCAATGAAGTTTAATCAGCACGTGTTAAACTCTCTTTGAGTTTTTGAATTGTCTTAACTCATTGGTGATTGTACATGTCCGATTGGATAAGTTCATTATTTTCATTTGGCTTTCGGCCCGATGCTTTGAAGACTGGAGGATGACCGATATCCATTCCGGTCCGTTTTGTTGTACTCTCGACCCACGAGGCTTGGCGACGGGTGTTTGACCGATGTCCATTCCGGTCCATTTTTGTTGTATTCCCGATCATGTCTCGGGTTTTATTTAATTGGTCTGTAATTATTCACCCGACGAGTTGCGGGTTTTATTTTCACTGTCCTTAGGGTAGTTTTACTTTACCTGCTCTCTCTTCACATCTTCATTTGCTTTGGGTGATTTTGCATTCTTTTATAATACATTCAAAATACAAAAAAAATGTAGAAAATCCAAAAAACTAAAAAAAAATGGAAAATCTGAAAATACAAAAAATGCCATTCATGTGCATCTCATGTAGTATGTCTCATGTATGTTTGTTATGTTATCCGTATGTTCGTATAGACATATCGTATTTGTTTGTTCTCGTATGCACGTCACGTACGCGACGTTTGCAAATCCACATTTGTCTGTTATGATATGTTATTAACCCATGCATATTCATTCAGAAAAATCAAAAATTTCAAAATAAGGGTTTTATCCCCTCTTTTTCAAAAATGAGGGTTTTATCCCATCTTTTCAAAATTACGACTTTGCCTTTTATGGGCAAAAATCGAAATGTACGTATTTACATACACATATCACTATGCATGTCACATATATATGTCACGTATTTGTATGGTGTATGTATGCATGTTACATATCGTATTCGTGCGTCTTCATACGCATGTCACATACGTATTCGTATTCGTCTATCCCCGCATGCATGTTGTATTCATACGCATGTCACGTACGCATATCATTCGCATGTCCACGTACGTATGTCCTTCGCATGTAACGCACGTATATGTATTCGTCTATCTCGTATGCATATCGTATTCATACACATGTCACGTACGTATGTCGTTCGCATGTCATGTACGTATGTCATTCGCACGTCACGCACGTATTCGTATTCGCATATCTACGTATTCGTATATCATATTCGTATGTCCGTATTTGTGTGTCGTATTTGTATGTCAACGTTTGCGTTCATACCCTTTATGCATTTCATTTTAAAGTGAAAACATAAAAAGAACACCTTACCAGGGTCTTAGGAATAAATCAAGTGAGAGTTGCCAAAATAGGATATCCATGGAATTAAGGTACCGAAAGGGCATTAGTTTTAATTAACTAGTGTAACCAAGTCCCCGAACTCATAATCTCTGGTTTGCAGGAGTCATTTAGTTCTCCCGCTAGGTTACTTAGGTTTCTAATCAACCTATCAAAAATGATTAGTGGCGACTCCAAATTCTAAAATCATGTGAAGAAAAATCAAAGTTGCGATTTGGTAGAGCTTGGGAGAGCTCGAACTAGGTTAGTTAATTTAATTAATTAATCTGGTAATCCATTAACCTAAAAATGAATTTTAGGTCGCGACAGCTTGGCGACTCCGCTGGGGAGTTGTTCTTAATTTTTGAAAAATTTAAGAACTTAGAGGACTTAGGCCAGTAAAATTTCATGAATATTCACTTGGTTTGGCAATTGGTTGAATTCTAATCTTTAGGTGTTAAATGGTCTTGCAGATGGGAGTTATAAGGGGTGGAGTGTTTGGCTAACCCCTTATTTTGCAGGTTTGGTGTATGGAAATTGGAATTTAATTTTTGCACATTTTGAAGCGGTGTTTGAATTTAACTGATGTGCATGATTATTTGTTTTAGCACTACATCACACACGTCCCGTGACTGGACCTGGGTCACTAGTTTTAGGATGGTATTGTGATTTGGTTCTAGCGTTCGGCGTGAGATCACGTCGAAAGTTAGTCCAGATTCAATCCCGAACCTCTTTTCAAAAATGAGTTTTAAAAGTTAGGCCTCAGGCTTGGTAAGATTACCAAAGCAGTGGTTTTAATTTTTGACTCGAGGAGCCGAAGTTGGGAGACCCGGCTAATCCTGATTATGTCGTAGGGGTCACGGCTAATCTTGATTATGTGCGCGAGATTGTCGCCTTGCCGTAAGTCTTTCGCTTCAATTTGTCAGCCTTTAAAGTAGATAGGCTAAGATTTAAACTCACGATTCATGTGCATGTCTATGCGACTTACATGGTATTTTTGACGGTGAAAGTAAGTTTTCTAACTTCATCTTGTATTTATTTTTGGTCGGTCCATGTTAGGTGTCGGTCAAATTTTGAATTTAACATCAAGGTCATTTTTCAAAAGAAAATGAAAATCAAATTAGTATCCCATTTTTGAAAAAAATAAAAATAAATAAATAAATAAATAAGTGTGAAAAATCCCTTAGGAAAATTTTGTTGACCAGTAAAAGATTTTGTTACATTTTTCTACTTCAATAGAAATGAGATTTTCTTGACAAATTTATCCCTAAAAATTCATTCTTATAAAAGGAAAATCCCTTCGGGAAATTTGCTAAATTTTAAGATATTTTATCACATTTTTCAAGTTGTAAAAATTTGCAAGAAAATTCTTTTTGAGAAATTCACCCATGTTTTTCTAAGAAAATTTTCTCTAAAATTGAAAAATAAAATTGGACTAATGTATGAATCATGGGCCGACCCCTATTGGATCACATACTGATTATTTTCTTTACTTTTGCAGAAAATTATAGGTACCCTGGGGTGGAGAAAAATCGGGCTCGTTGGTGATAACAATCAGGGGGCAAGCGAAGATATCGTTAATCCTAGGGGCATATGAAGAGGCCAATTCTTCCGGAGACAGAATCGTGTCAATAAATCAGCACGTATAGGCCATGTATTTTGATGAGGGGTAGTGAATGCATCCAGATTGGGCCTGGGGACATTTTTAATATATTAGAAGGGTTCATGTATTTTTGTTGAGAAAGTCGAGACTGTGTAATCAAAACCCATGGGGCAAGATTATGAACCCGATCTTGCGACGCCTTTCTAATTAAATTGAACAAAGGCTTGCCTTTTTACCTTCCTCGGATTCAAAACACATAAAAGATTTTGGAGGACTAGTATTTTATTACCGAGCATGGCCCGCAATCATTTCTCCCAACGCTACAGGCGACCGACACATTCAAGTGGACGCCGAAAGAGATAGGCAGGAGTAAAGTGGGGCACGCAACGGGCAGCCCGGTTTGTTTATTGGAGCACTAATCGAGTGGTCGATTTGCAATAATTCACACGACTGACTCACGGCGCTGTGACCGGTGGGAGCCGCCACCGAACCCTTCGCCAATGTCCTTGATATCATCGCCGGCAGCAGATAACAAGAACACCGAGAAGAGTGTTAAGCCTCAACGTCTTCAGTACCGTAAATCGTCCTATCATGCTATATGGGCGAAGAAATGGCAGGAAAATGAAAAGCACAAACACGTGAAACTTTCTCTTCATTCCATTCACCAACAAACCTTACAACAACTCACTGGGGAGGAAAAGTGAAATCAAATTGAGCCCTAATAAGCGTCACAAAGGAGCTCAGCTGGCTCTCTATAAAGTTGATGCTCTGGGTGCACCGGGCGTTCTCGGGATCAAGCTCCGCGAGCCTAAAGAAGAGGCGATCGCACTTCTCTTTAACCTGGGCCATAGTGGCCTCGTAATGCTCAACGGCAAACTCCAGGTCCGGAATCGCCGCCCTCTCGAAAGCAATGTCTGCCGTAATGTCATCAAGCCTCTCCTGCAGCCAACCGCATTTGCACCTCATCACAATATTGCCTGGCTCCTGTTCGGCGTAAGTTCGGACCAAGGCCAGACGGTCCACCAGCTTTCCCCTCTCACGAACCAGCCAGGAAAGCTGATCGTTGGCAAACTTGAGGGCCTTTTTGTGATTATCAGCCACAAATGTAACTGTTGCCAGACGCTCGTGCCGGTCTCGGTAACGAGCTTTCACGACGGCGGTCACAAGGACCGTCTCATAAGCGCGGTTATAGGCAGCCAGAAAATTGATGAAGACGGTCGAGAAGTTCCGATACTCCTTCCCCAGTTGGGTACCCTCAACAGAAGCAGCGTCCACAGTCCTGAATAAACCAAGGATTTCAACCTCAACGGTAGAGTTTTTGGCTATATGAGCGTAACCTCTACCAAGAAGATTGTAGAGTCTCTCCCACCCAGCGAGGACTTCAGCGGATAAGGTGTGGTTAGGAGAATTGGCCATTTTTGAAAGCAGAATACGAAAGAAAGGAGAGAGATGAGGCAGATGAGCGGAATGCGAAGATGGTAATCTGCTTTAATTTAAATACTGATTTCACAGGGGCAGTCCTTATAGGTTTTCCTATCTACCATTCTCTGTCGGCAACACCCCCGGTGGCTCAAATTCCAGTCAAGTGGCAACCTCGAGCCGAACAAACCTGACGTTTCTGTGGAAAAGCTGGACGGGACTCCACCGCTTTGAAAAAAGAAAGAACGAAAAGACGAGCTGAGTAGGGGACAAAGAAATTTTCGGCAGAAAGAGAGATATTACTCGTCTTCATTGGAGGACCCGCCAGTAAATCGACGGTGGAAATCTTGACAGGGGCCCTCTATCGCGAAAAGAAAGAAGAAGACAAACTGAGCGATAAACGAGGATTTCCCCTTTAATCAAAAGCTGAATGTCAGATTTTCCCCTCGGTAAATCTAATAGCACTGCCCGTGAAGGGGGAAGTCGTTGCTATTGCCAGAGAGAAAATTTATCCTCATTTGATAGTGAGGGTTCATCTGCACGAACTCGCAGGAGAAAGATAGAGAGGAAGGAGTTCTCGTGGGAGAGGAATTCAAAACCTTCACCATCAAAGCATTGGCTTTCAAAGCCTGTTACGAGAAGCCATCAACGATCCCGTGATCCCTCAAGTCCGAGAAGACATCCTGAGGCGGTCTCGAATCGGCAGTCCTAGATCCAGAAATATGTCGAGCATTAGGGAAATGAGCGCATGTTCAACCCTGGTCGAAGCTGATGAAGTTCCTTACCCTGAGGGTCTACTGGTCATAGCCATTGACGGTAATCCAGTCTCTCTGTCAATCCTTGTTACTGTATTAAGAAAATGCCGGTATAAGGTTGTAGCTCAAGCAAAGGCGACATAGGCCTTAGAGATATTAAGGAGGAGTAGTGACCAGTTTGATATCGTCGTCACCGCCATGGTAGGGATTGACATGGATGTTTTCACTCTCTTGGAAGTCATCAATTCTAAATTAAACATGCCAGTCCTCGTAATATCGGCAAGCGATGATCAGCAAGCCATGATGAAGGCTGTCTTAAACGGGGCCCAAGACGTCGTAACGAAACCAGTTAGGGTTCAGATGCTTCAAAACATATGGCAGCACGTGGTAAGGAAGCAATTGCACGACCATGAGAACAAGCATCAAGCCTTCAATTTTATTCCAAGCAACTGGAGAAAGAAGATGAGTTGGTCTCCCGAGCTGCATCGTATGTTTGTTAATGCAGTTCAGCAACTAGGAATCGATTCGGCACGGCCGCAACATATACTGGAAATTATGAAGGTAGAGGGACTCACTAAAGAAAATGTTTCGAGTCATCTTCAGAAGTACAGAAAAAGGGTGAGAGAACACAATGCAGCTCAGAATCAAGAAAATCAAGGCGGGACTGATCCAAGCCTGAACGTCGAGTCTCCTCGCCACCATAAGTTCCACAGGTTAGCATGGGGCGAGCCACTTCCCATCATCAACCAAACCAGTAGCCGTGCCATCAATCCCCCAGGCGTTAATCAAAGTATCCCCCAGAATCACCCTAATGCTCTTCAAGAGTATAGACCGCAGGGGCAGTGTATTCAGACTCCTTGGTTTGAGCACCAACCCGTGGCTAGAATTCATCCCATGATTAGTGCGCCTGCGCAGCCAGAGAATCAGACAAGAAATTATCCTGAGCACTTCCACTTCTCTAATCCTCAAATGGAAGGAGTTCTTGGCAGCAGGACAGTTGGTGATCCCCACACTTTCTGGAGTAATGATGAAGACTTCAGCTCGAGAAGTCAAATTGCTCATGGCAAGGACAGAATGAGAAATCTACCGCCAGCATTTGCCAACAATAATGCCCAATTCGAGCATCAGTTGCTGGAAGGTTCAAGAGATTACCCAGATGATGAGCTTACTGCCATGGTCAACCAGTTTAAGGTTGACAGACATCCGAAGCCATAATCGGAAGCCAGTGATTAAGGACTCTCAAACATCGGTCATCCATGCCTGAACCAGCATGAGACTAGCTGATTATCGAAGAGCCGCAGGAGAGGCAGAACTGACCTTGAACAAGTGCACCTTTCATTTCATGCTTAATTCCCCTGCGTGTGATATTTCCAGCTTTCTAGGTGTCTAGATTTAATTCAGGGGTATGGGGTAATTTGTTTTTTATCCCGTCGAATGCGTGAATCCCTTTTTATGCTAGACTCAGGGCGGATCAATTTGTGGCAACGTCGCTGACTGCCATAATGAGAAATGTTGAATGACCTCACGTAGCGAAATTTCAAGTGAAAAGCCCAGGCGAGCTCGAAGACGGGTAACTGTGTGTCGTTCCAATTTACCCTCAATCGTCGCAAAATGCTAAATTGGATTTGTTCCATTCTCTTCCAGGGGATTGCAAATTGCCTCAAGAGCGTCGCAAAATGAAATGACCCAATGGAATGCGATAGGACTCATTTGCCTTAAAGGTAACCTTTAAATTAAAGGAGCCCTCCGATCCACGGACCCGATGGCATAAAAAATGATGATGGTCCAAAGCAACCCGAAAGAAAACAAGGCCCAACTAAGCAAAGCACTTATGTGGCAAGCTCAAAGTGAAGGGCAACTCGGGACATACAATCCAATCCAATCCAAATGAAGGAACTTCCTCAATTCAAATTCAATGGAAGTACATACAAGGGTAAAACAGTATCGTTCCAATTTTTCTAGAATATGAAGAACATATACTGCCGCATTCCCTTTCATTTTTGCAGTGAAAGTCTCTACTGGCCAGATTTTCCTGTCTACCATTCTCTATCAGCATCACCTCCGCTACTCGTCTCCAATCTCGAGCCAAGCAAATCCGACATCTCTGCCAAAAGTTTGACAGGATGACACAACTTTGAAAAAGGAGAAAGAAAGGTGACTTGGGTGGGAGACAAGGAAAATGAGATTCGTTTTTATAGGAGAACACGCCAGCAAATCGACGGTAGAGACGTTGATAGGGACCCTACCACTATGAAGAGATGAGAAAAGACGAGCCAAGCAAGAAACACGCAGGAAAGGTTGAGAAAGACAGAAATCTCGGGAGAAGCGATACATATGCTAAGCCGACGCCAAATTTTAAAAGAGACATCCTCCTGATAATCTTTATTCATACATTGAAGAGAGTTTTAAAGCATACACGGTTCAGAGAGAGTGAAAATACAGAAAGATATAGTAAACCTTGAGAAATCATCGACCAAATCGAAGATGTCTCAACCCAATACTTCCGAAAGCTATCATTGCCTGCTGAATATGGGCGAGGAAGAGTTCGAAACCATGTTTGGGATCGAGCCTATGGAACCTGGCCCTTCCGCCGACGACGTCCAAGATCTCAGTAAAGATAAGGACAACAACGGTAAGGGTCAAAAGAAGCGTTACCATCGCCATACTAAGGAGCAAGTACAAAGGCTTGAGGATTTCTTCAGAACATGTCCTATGCCAGACGGCAAACAGAAAATGGAACTAAGTCAAGAGCTAGGACTTGAACCTTTACAAATCAAGTTCTGGTTTCAAAATAGGCGAACCCGAATGAAGACTCGTCATGAGCACAACGAAGCCGAGTTTCTAAGAGTTGAAAATGAAAACCTCCGAGCGGAAAACAAGATGTATAAAGAGGCTTTTGACTCCGCCACCTGCCCTAACTGCAACAGCCTCCTCCTCGCCTTCGATGAAATGCATGATCTGAGGATTGAAAATGCGTGTTTGAGAAGCGAGTTAGACCAGTTTATAACAGAATCGAGTTCTATTGGAGCAGGGTACAAAAAGACTAATGCTACTGGATCAGCATTAATACCTCCCGGGGAAGGGGAGATGTATCACCACCAGGCAAGCGGCATTGACGATGAACTCACCGCCATGATCAACCAGTTTAATGTTAATGAAGCACGGGGATTGTAATATGCACAGGGAGTCTGTATTTCGAAGCTGAGATCACGGGTCCTTCAACATAGCCGATGCATACCTGGTCCAGAATGAAGCCAGCTGATCATGGGAGAGCCTGTTGAGGGAGCAAAATCGATCTTGAACGAATGCAGACGCTTCATTTCCTTGCATGTGATGTTTTCTACTTTTATTGATGTTCAGAATGAACGCAAAAGCAAGAAGCGGCAATTTCCTGTTCTCCTATTAAATGCTCGAGTCTGCTACCACACCAAACTCGTAGTGAATTTATTGCGAGTAAAAAGTTGCGCGAACTAGAAGGGTAAAGCAGTATCGTTTCAATTTACCCTCAAATTGTCCCGATTCTAAATTAGATCCCTTCTGTTTACAGGAATTTGCAAATTGACCCAAAAACGAAATTCCCCGATTAATCAAAACTTTGGGCAAATAGATTCGTGGACATCGCCACAGAATGGACGGCTTCAAATGAGGAATATGTGAACGAAAGACCCAAACAATCTCAAAGAAGGGTAATTCTGTATCATTCTAATTTGCTCATACTCGTCTCGTGTTCTGAATTATTTTATTCCATTCTTAACAGGGTTTGTAAACCGCCCCGAAAAATACAGTGACCTGGAATTACCTAGTACAATACAACAACACCATGTCATCTCAAGGATTGACTCTTAAAAGGAACCTCCATGAGCATGGGGAATGACAGTGGTCCGAGACGTCCCGCGTTCGATCCTCGAGGATGGAAATGTTGTAAGTATTGTAAATAAATAAAACAACTTTTTCTCGCATTTCTTTTTGCAAAAAGAAACAGGAATACTCGACGAGCAATACCAAGGTCGGTATTTTGTTACGATCTTAGCTTAACGTTGAAGTGTCCAGCGAAAGTCAAGGGAAACTCAATCCAGTGAACTTGATAAAGGCGTCACGCAAAACATTCAAGATGAAGGGTAAACCAGTATCGTATCTAATACATCATTTCTAATACTGACTAATACATCTTCTTCTCCATTGTTTGACAGGAAATGTCTAACTTGACATACCCACGGAGAAAATCCCAAGTGGTAAAACTGGTAAAGGAGTTGCGCGAAGCACTCAAGGGTAACTCAGTATCGTGTCCAGTTCATCATTTCTGATACTGGCTAACAGGTCTCCTTCCTTGTTACAGGAAATGTTAAACTAACACCTGATACTTCAAAGAAAACAGCCCAAAGGGGCCAAGTTATGATCGCCTGATGCGATCCGTCTGATGAAATAAGGGAAATCAATGGCAAACCCTAGATCGAAAAGAGGCAAAACCAGAAACAAGCTACTCCTCGACTCGGGGAATAGGCCCCCAATGTGTCTGATCCGCCCACACAGCCAGGGGCAATTTCCATACTTATACTTGTATTGCCATATTTGCATGATGTTTACACATTTCATGATTTATGCATGACTGTTCTGCATGTTCAATTTGTCAATTTTGACTGGGGGTATAAACTGTACACGATGCATCGAATGTACAGAATGAGGCATGACAGGACGATGAAAGGTAAGCCATTTCCACATACGTCCTATATTTAATCCACAGTGAGTTGAGCGGTAGACAGATTCCGCATTCTCCAAGGCAGTGGGTTTTCTCGCAAAAGATACGATAATCGAAGTGAATGAGGCATTCATTCTCCATTCCAAACACTTCAGGCAACCATTGACAACCCATTTAAACGGTGATTTCATTTCATGACCCTGTCAAGAACCACCCCGCACTGGGGCAAAACAGAGGTAATTCCAACAATATCAAGAGATAAATGGTTAGAAATTCTCTTGCTTGGACTAACATCAATCTTCGAGTGTTTCTTTGCATGATACTCGAATTTTAATTCAAGTGCTTTAGAATGACGAAGAGTATTTATTTTCTCTATCCTACACACTCATCCTTTGCATAACCCAATTGAGCCTGCAAATTCATTTCTCAAGCCCATGTTGGTGATCCTTGCTCATTTCAAGGTAACGACGACACCTTCCCCCAAAAGAGCAGAATTGAAGAAATTGGGCCAATAGAGAATTCTCGAATCAGCCCATTTCATATGCTAGACTTTCATGTAATGTCTAGTATCATTTGTTGAAAATCATCTTGTTGCTAAAATTCAAAATCACAAGATTATTAAACAAAAAAAAAAGAGAGAGACAAGTGTAGCCTAAAGAAAATGGGCTTGCTTCCAAACAAAAGGGAGTCGGGAGTAAGAAAAGCAAAGGCTACTCCAAAGAATCTCGGGCAGAAAGAGCAAAGTGCCTATCAAAAGCAAGGCCAATGCCCATATATCTGTAATGAACTTCTGACTTCGAACATACATTTTGAGAATTCCCGAAAAAGGATCCCCAAAGAAGTCAGTTTGCAAAGTGTAAAAGAACTACCACCCCTCAGCCAATGATGGTATTCATTAAAGACAAATTCAGGAAGGTCAAAGATCGGTGACAAGACTGCAATGATCACCAACACCAAGCCCTTCTCATATATTTTGCTGAGCTAAAACGAGCCCTTCGTTTCTCAGACCCAAATCCCGACCTACGTTACGACCCTTGAAAGTCTCTTCTGATTAGGGCACCTAAATTAATGTAAGAGTTGAATGACTTTAAGAATCGCTCGAAGAAGTTCGAGCAAGATTATTTCTCTCTCATTTTGCAGGGTTCTTGACTTGTAAACCCGGAGCAGATGATGAAGACCTTTTTTGTCAATGGCCCTAACTCGAAATGAGTCTCCTTTGATAAGCCTTTGACCCAGCCCACATTACGGTCCTAATCAAGACCTCTAGATCGGCTTGATCGTATCAATTGCGAGATTACTCAGACCCTCGCTGAATGCGATGATGGTAAGGTTGAGTGCTTTCTTTTCAAATCCTGCAATCCGGATAAATAGCGTTTCTCGAGAGTGAGAGAAAGCCCTTTCGGACTGAAGTCCCCATTCAGGTTCAATTCGAGGTATTCATGACATGATAACCTCCCTGGATAGAATTGGAAATGCAAACTCGATAGAATAGTCATGCATGATCCATATTATGAGCATACACATATGGTTTTAATCATTGCAAACTCAACTGAATGGTTTTGCATGAACCGATGAACTCATTGATAAAAATGCTTACACATGTTACCTCTGACACTGTCTGACAAGTAGTGCATTCATGATAGTCGAGTTACTCTCCGAGGTCTCGAAATTCATCCAGAGGCTATTAAACAAACAAGCCATGTTGGCTAATGCTCGCCAAGCATTTTCAGGTGAGTATATCTTCAACCTGAACCTTTCAATTCTGATGATTGTCTGGGTGCTCAAATCCATTGCAACACATAAGGTCATCCGGTGAGCATGCGGACATGATACAATCGGTCTGTCTATGCCTCGATCATTAACTCAGAAGATCCAAGTAAGTCTTCTGAACCCTTGCAACTCATGATCAACATACTCTCATGAAGTCTTCATCAGCTCACGATTGATACAATCTCGTGTTCTCAAGCTTTATCAAATCATGATTAACCAACTCTCGTGTTCTTGATCTTTGCCTCATCGGTTTATTCCTAAAGTGATGAGACAACAAAAATTAGGTTTGAGCTTCTGCAGGATTTTTGGTTTCCCCAGATCCCAGAATGGCACCCTTCATGATAAGTCAAATTGGATTTGAGCGTCTGTAGGATTTCTGGTTTCCCCAAATCCCAGAATGGCACCCTTCAAGGTAAGTTAAGTCGGATTTTGAGGATTCCTGGTCTCCCTAGATCCCAGAATGACACCATTCAAGGTAAGTTAAATCGGGTTTGAGCGTCTGCAAGATTCCTGGTTTCCCCAGATCCCAGAATGGCACCCTTCATGGTAAGTTAAATTGGGTTAGAGCGTCTGCAGGATTCTTGATCTCCTTAGATCCCAGATATACCCAAAAATCATTTTCTCAATCAATACCTCTTCAGTCTACCCAAAAAAGGTGAAATCTAGGGTATATTATCTCCGGAGCCCTTCCATTGGAAACCCCAATACGGAACGGTCCATTTCCAAAGTCCTTTTTACAGGCGACCAAAGTCCTTTCTACAGGCGAGCAAGTCCTTTCTACAGGCAATCAAAAGCCCTTTTTACAGGCAACCAAAGTCCTTTCTACAGGCGACCAAGTCCTTTCTACAGGAAACCAAGTCCTTCTTACAGGCAAATCAAGTCCTTTTTACAGGCATACCAAGTCCTTTTTACAGGCATCAAAGTCCTTTCTACAGGCACAAGTCCTTCTTACAGGCATCAAGTCCTTTTTACAGGCATCAAGTCCTTTCTACAGGCACATAAAAGTCCTTCTTACAGGCACCAAGTCCTTTCTATAGGCAACCAAAAGTCCTTTCTACAGGCACACCAAAGTCCTTTTTATAGGCAAAACAAAGTCCTTTCTACAGGCACCAAAGTCCTTCTTACAGGCATTTCCATGGGGTGACCTACCATACAGGTCAAATCTTAATTTAATCAGTAGAATCCTTTCACTAGGAATCTACCATGGGGTGACCCACCATACGGGTCAAAATTCAATCCGATTTTAATCAGTAGAATCCTTTTATTAGGAATCTACTATGGGGTGACCTACCATACGGGTCCAAGTTCCACTACCCTAAGGTTTTCTTATAACGAATCCTTAGGTTCTCATCTCATTTTCAGCAGAGCACTCACGTCAGGCAACCGCCATACAATGAGCAGGTAAGTGCCAGGTAAATTCTCATCTTTGTCTCTCCCTCATCGCATGAAAGCCTCCTCAAACCGGGTTTCGATCGAAATTTGCTAAAAGGGGTATTGGAGATCGAATGTCATGACTCTTTTTATTTTATTGTGTTGAGTCGATTAGGATTCAGGTGTCGTCTCGTCTTTGAAATGAACCTCTACCGAGCTTCCTTTCAAAGAGGGGCAGCTGTTGACACCTGATTTTCAATCACCTTTTCTTTTCTTCTTTTTTAAAATTAATAGAAAATCCATAAAAATTCATAAATTTGAAAAAATTAACTTTGGAGACCTTTGCCAAGCCTAGGGAACCAATTTTGACCAAAAAATGATTTTTCATATTTTCAGTATTTTTCGGTATTTTTATTTTCTAAAATTGATAGAAAATCTATAAAAATGAGAAAATTGCAAAATCAACTTTGGAAGCCTTGGCCAAGCTTAGGCAACCATTTTTGAGTAAAAAAATAATTTTTCATATTTTTTGTATTTTTTTAAATATAATTTTTAGAAATTAGGAAAATATTTAATAAATAATAGCATTTGAGGCCACAAAAATACATAAAAATAGTCAATATTTTTCCTTTAAATCCCTTTTCATGTTGGCCATCGCAAATTTAAAAAATACAATTCGAGGTCGTGTATTCCTTAACGAGCATAATCTCGAATCGGGCTTAAAAAAATTCAATTTGAGTCAATTTATTTTCATTTTTCACTTTTAGGAGTTGTGACATTGTTCTTTAATATTCCAAATTTTCATCTTGGCCCAATTATACCCAGAATGACTCAATTTTACAAACAGGGCTTTAATTAAATTTTGCATTATTTTCAATAGCAAGAAATGAGCTTAAATTCAACATGCGATAGGTGTGTCGAAAATTGTGAGGAGATTTGGACTTAAAGAAATATTTCTCCAGGGACTGAATTACAAATACTTAAAATCTCATGGACTAGAGTGCAAATACCTAATACTTGAGGGATTATTTTGTAAATAACAAAAAGAAGAGTTAGTGGAGAAATTAGAATAGAGAAGGGAAGATGGAGAAGAGGAGATGAAGATAGGAAGATGGAGAAGAGGAGATGGAGAAGAGAAGATAAAGAAAATAAGATGAGAATAGAGAAGGGAAGATGGAGATGAAGAATAGTTAGTAGAATGGGAGATAGATATGGAGAAGGGAAGATGAATATGAAGAAGAGTTAGTGGAGAAATTAGAATGTGAGATAGAGATGGAGAAGGGAAGATGAAAATGAAGAAGAGTTAGTGGAGAAATTAGAATGGGAGATAGAGTTAATGGAAAAATTAGAATGGGAGATAGATGAGTGGTTTATAAAAGGAGGAAGAAGTGAGCTTGAGAGGGGAATTTTTTTGGAGAGAAAATTTTGGATGTTTGAGAGAGTTTTGGGAGATTGAAGAAAAACTGGAGAAAAAATTTTTTTTGGAGAGATTTCAAGAGAAAAAAAATTTTGAGAGAGAAAAATTCGCCGCCGTGGAACAAGCCTTGGCGACACGACGGATTCATCTCCAACGAGCTCTAGGCGCATCAGCATGTGCAATTATCTGGTAACTCAATTTTTCGTGTTTAGATGACGAAATCTCGAAAATAAATGTACTGAACATTCGTAGATGACTTCGAGATCTTCGATTTGATATATTATGGCACGAAAATTGACGTCGTTTGCTATGTCAAAAGGGTCCCGAAATTGAAAGCAGAAATCTGGAAATATGGTGATCAGAACCTGAGATGGAATTTTTCTGATCTGACCTTTCACGCTAAATGATTTTCCATGGGTTATTTTAGACTTTGTTTCATAAAGATCTCTTCATGACATTTGTTCATAAGATCTTAATGCATAACATATAAAAAATACAAAAATATTCATGCACGTTTCGTATTTTTAATGCATTTAATGAAATCATGCAATTCTGTTGGCGTCCTTGAGTCTGAGTGTTTTTCTGTGCGTGGTCATATTGATTTGTAGTTATCTTATGTTTAGAGTCTTCTTTTGAAACTTCACAAAAAATGAAAGTTGTTCATTGGGGTCTTGTTTAGTAGACTGGAAAGTTTGGTGCATTAATTTTGAGATTTGAGTGTCCATTTAAGCTTAATCCTGAAATATGTCTGTTTTGTGAAATTTGTTTGTTTGCTGCTGAGCTCTCATGAAAGACCATTTTCTACACGAAAATGAGTGTCTCTTCAATAAGAATGTAAAACATGAAAGTTGTCAAAGACACATTTTCCCATCCACATAAAAAATCTCAGAATTTTTACATACATTTCATTATTTCTTTTGTATTTTATGGTTACTGCTTTCTCCCTAAGAATGTTCATGGACAGTATGATTTAATTCGTATTTTTTGTGTTAATGCATTGGAAAATGTAAAAAATGGTCTCAATGAAGTTTAATCAGCACGTGTTAAACTCTCTTTGAGTTTTTGAATTGTCTTAACTCATTGGTGATTGTACATGTCCGATTGGATAAGTTCATTATTTTCATTTGGCTTTCGGCCCGATGCTTTGAAGACTGGAGGATGACCGATATCCATTCCGGTCCGTTTTGTTGTACTCTCGACCCACGAGGCTTGGCGACGGGTGTTTGACCGATGTCCATTCCGGTCCATTTTTGTTGTATTCCCGATCATGTCTCGGGTTTTATTTAATTGGTCTGTAATTATTCACCCGACGAGTTGCGGGTTTTATTTTCACTGTCCTTAGGGTAGTTTTACTTTACCTGCTCTCTCTTCACATCTTCATTTGCTTTGGGTGATTTTGCATTCTTTTATAATACATCCAAAATACAAAAAAAAATGTAGAAAATCCAAAAAACTAAAAAAAAATGGAAAATCTGAAAATACAAAAAATGCCATTCATGTGCATCTCATGTAGTATGTCTCATGTATGTTTGTTATGTTATCCGTATGTTCGTATAGACATATCGTATTTGTTTGTTCTCGTATGCACGTCACGTACGCGACGTTTGCAAATCCACATTTGTTTGTTATGATATGTTATTAACCCATGCATATTCATTCAGAAAAATCAAAAATTTCAAAATAAGGGTTTTATCCCCTCTTTTTCAAAAATGAGGGTTTTATCCCATCTTTTCAAAATGACGACTTTGCCCTTTATGGGCAAAATCGAAATGTACGTATTTACATACACATATCACTATGCATGTCACATATATATGTCACGTATTTGTATGGTGTATGTATGCATGTTACATATCGTATTCGTGCGTCTTCATACGCATGTCACATACGTATTCGTATTCGTCTATCCCCGCATGCATGTTGTATTCATACGCATGTCAAGTACGCATATCATTCGCATGTCCACGTACGTATGTCCTTCGCATGTAACGCACGTATATGTATTCGTCTATCTCGTATGCATATCGTATTCATACACATGTCACGTACGTATGTCGTTCGCATGTCATGTACGTATGTCATTCGCACGTCACGCACGTATTCGTATTCGCATATCTACGTATTCGTATATCATACTCGTATGTCCGTATTTGTGTGTCGTATTTGTATGTCAACGTTTGCGTTCATACCCTTTATGCATTTCATTTTAAAGTGAAAACATAAAAAGAACACCTTACCACGGTCTTAGGAATAAATCAAGTGAGAGTCGCCAAAATAGGATATCCATGGAATTAAGGTACCGAAAGGGCATTAGTTTTAATTAACTAGTGTAACCAAGTCCCCGAACTCATAATCTCTGGTTTGCAGGAGTAATTTAGTTCTCCCGCTAGGTTACTTAGGTTTCTAATCAACCTACCAAAAATGATTAGTGGCGACTCCAAATTCTAAAATCATGTGAAAAAAAATCAAAGTTGCGATTTGGTAGAGCTTGGGAGAGCTCGAACTAGGTTAGTTAATTTAATTAATTAATCTGGTAATCCATTAACCTAAAAATGAATTTTAGGTCGCGACAATACTGACACTTCATTCTATTTTATGTCAGGCAACCGCAGCTTTATATCAACGGTCAATCCTATGGAAGCACAAAAATGGCTTAGAGGAGTCCTCAAGCGCTCACAGATTTTAAATTGTTGAATCAATTTGTTGTAATTTATTTTTAAAGAACTCAAAGCCCAGAATGGAGAGGCAAAGCACATCCACTGGAGGTCATTAAATACATGCAATTTAAATACTTGCACCATAAATCCCAAAGGGAAGAGCCAAACCAATGCTAGGCCTCCCATTGGAGGTTTTTATACCTGTAATTTAAATACCTGCACCATAAATCCCAAAGGGAAGAGCCAAGCCAATGTTAGGCCTCCCATTGGAGGTTTTTACTCACAGTAATTTAAATACCTGCACCATAAATCTCAAAGGGAAGAGCCAAGCCAATGCTAGGTCTCCCATTGGAGGTTTTTATACCTGCAATTTAAATACTTGCACCATAAATCCCAAAGGGAAGAGCCAAGCCAATGTTAGGCCTCCCATTAGAGGTTTTTATATCTACAATTTAAATACAAACACCATAAATCCCAAAGGGAAAAGCCAAGCCAATGTTAGGCCTCCTATTGGAGGTTTTTACTTACAGTAATTTAAATACATGTAACTTAAATACCTACACCATAAATCCGAAAGGGAAGAGCCAAGCCAATGTTAGGCCTCCCATTGGTGGTTTTTATACCTACAATTTAAATACATGCATCATAAATCCCAAAGGGAAAAGCCAAGCCAATGCTAGGCCTCCCATTGAAGGTTTTTACTTATAGTAATTTAAATACCTGCAATTTAAATACATGTATCATAAATCCCAAAAGAGAGGGTCAAGCCAAGCCTGGGCCATCCATTGGAGGTGTTTATTCACTGTTATTTACTCCATGTAATTTAATTTTTGAATTACCAGACCCAAAAAATGAGTAGGTCGTAACACTGCACAGAAGTCGTTAACACACTCCCTCTTTCGGCTTCAGGAAATTTTTAACACTTAAAAAAATATAATAAATAAAAAATATATACCATCCATGCATCCTATTTAAAAAGTGAAAACACCAAAAGAGAATACCCTACTAGAGCCTTATGAATAAACCAAGCCTGAGTTGCCAAATTAGGATATCCATGAAATTAAGGTACCGAAAGGGCATTAGTTTTAATTAACTAGTGTAACCAAGTCCCCGAACTCATAATCTCTGGTTCGTAGAAATAAATTAGTTCTCCCGCTAATTTATTTAGGTTTCTAATCGACCTACCAAGAACGAATAGTAGCAACTCCAAATTTCAAAAATCGTTTAAAATAAAAATCCAAAGTCTCGATTCGGTAGGGCTTGGGAGGGTCCGCGTTAAGTTAGTCGATCTAATTAATCTAATAATCCGTTTTCTCTTTTAAATTTTTTTTTTAGAGGGTCGCGATAGCCGCCGCCGCCACCGGTCGTCACCGCCGCCACTGTCGGTCGATGGCAAAGAGAAGCATTATCATGCGTGCTTCAAATGCATTTCTCTATTAGAAATCAACTTCTGATAGAGGAGTTGAAAAATCAACTTTTACTTCTAGCGAGAAGTGTTACCATGCGCGCCCTTAATGTCCAAGCGTGTGGATCATTGACAATCCCAGATTCTTCATGGGAGGGTGGGTCGCTTCCCCTATTCTCCAATCTTATTTAGGAGACGGACTTTAATATGGGAATCATAGCAATGTAGGGTGGAGAATTCACTGTAGCAATTAAAATTCACCATTTAATTTCACCGGAATTTCAGTGAGCACGGCGTGGACATAGGTGATCGTTAAATGATGACATGGCGTTGATGTAGCATATAACGTTGCTTTTGATTTTGTTTTTTTTTAATGAGTATAACATTTAATTGGAAAAGGAAAGTGGAAAATTTTGGAAAAATAATGAAAATTTTCAAATTAGAGCCTAAAATACTCACATTTTCTTAATCAAGGATCCGAAGTGGATATTGTCTTAAATAAGAGTCTAAAGTAACCACGATAATTTTAAATGAGGGCATGAAATGCCTATGTTAGTCTAGAAAAAAAGAGAGGCCTAACATCATTGGCTGATAAATGGCATTTCATCATTTTATATTTTATATATTTTTTAAAAAAAAGAGAGAAAAAAAAGGCTAAAAAAATCAAGCCCTTCGCATGTCGCTACCACCCCATCCCTGGTGGAGTGTCGGCAATGACTGGTAAGGTCGTCGATGCCTCGGCTAGGTTTGACGACCCTAACCAAAGTCGAAGGCATACTGGCCCTCAGAAGAATCGTGAGAGTCGACACCCTGCTAGCGATGGGGCAGCAGCCACAAACAAAGAGCTAGCCTTAGCCTTTTTAGTTTCTTTTCTAAAAACGGAAAAAAAAAATAGATTTAAAAAAATAAAGGACAAAACTTCCATCGACAGGCAAATGAACTCAAACCTTTTTTTTAGAGCAGCGTGGCATGGCTGCATCAACCCTCAATTTGAAACAAAGTGCACTTCATACTCTTATTTGGAAAAAAAAAAATAATGACACTTCATGCACTTATATGAAATAAGATCCGCTTTAAACCCTTATTTGAGAAAATGAGAATACATCAAAACTTTATTTTGGAAATTTTCAAAAAAAAAAAGAAAACCATCGATCTTTGGTAGCTGAGTTTATGCTTGCGAGGTTGTTAGACCTTGCTTCGAGAACTTAGGTTGCAGTCGCTAGCTACGATCACTTCTCTCTCGATCTTTTGTCTCGCCCTCTTTCTCGGCATGTACTTAGATCAGAGTCCGAGGCAGCATGCATTTCATGGTCGGTTTATGCCAGTAAGCACTTGGGCAGGCCCGTAGGGTGGTCGGTCGAAGCCATTGGCAGCACTAAATTGATAGCGGATATAGTTTGCGATTTCATTTTTTATGTGTGCAAATGTGAATATGATAGAAGATAGAGATCAAGATTTTTTTAAACGAAAAAGTGACCTGCTTGATGAGCTACGATAACGAGCTTGTGAAGTCTCAATGACTCCTTCTATTTTTTTGGAGGGGAGTGGGAGTTGTGGTCTTTGAAATTACTCCATATTACGATAATGGGTCTTTTTTCTTTTCTTTTTTTTTTTTGTAAGAAGATCCCGAATTCTTTCATTTTCATGCGAGGATCATCACACAGTTACATCACCGGTGTATTCAATTCATTCAATATTTTTGTGTTGTCCAATCTTATTTAGGTGACAGAGTTCAATATAGGACTCATAGCAATGTAGTTTAGAGATTTCATGGTAGCAATTATATTTTGCCATTTCATTTCGTGGGAATTCTAATGAGTATCGCCTTATCATCAGGTAACCGTCAAATGGTGACATGGCGTTTATATAGCATGACACATTGCTTCTGAATTTTTTTAATGACCATATAAATTAATTGAAAAGAAGAAGAAATTTTTTTTTTTTTAAAAGGACCATTCAACCCGGCAAGCCATGACCTACTTGCTGGGGTTGATAGCCGCAATTCGAGAGAAAATATTGGATGGGTCGGGACCAATGCACTGTGACCTACTTTATCCTCTCCTGATTGGAGAGAGAGGAGAGAGAGATAGAGGAAAGGGCAACAATACAGGGGGGACAGGAGTGTAGAGGACACGTGTCCTCTCCTTATAGGCAGGGTGCATTGGTCTTGGCCCACCTAATATTTTTCCACAATTCAATGGTAGCCGAGTTCATGCTTGCAAGGTTGTTGGACCCG
Source organism: Psidium guajava (assembly GCA_016432845.1). Taxonomy (NCBI): domain Eukaryota; kingdom Viridiplantae; phylum Streptophyta; class Magnoliopsida; order Myrtales; family Myrtaceae; genus Psidium; species Psidium guajava. Next base: position 21,638,973 of record CM028233.1, on the reverse strand, counting down.
ATTCAGCCACTTAGGTGGCAATAACTAGCCATCATTAAGTAGCATCAATATTGACATGAGATACGACACGACAAGTAAGCATATCATTTATTTAAAAAAAGGGAGAATTCTAACTCATTGAAACACGTTGGATGTTAAATTTATATTTGTACATATACATGATGAATTTATCGTGTATATATAAAAATATGAGCGGTGAATTTTTTTCTTCTTTTTCTTCTTATATTAAGGATTCTGTTTGGGTATATTAATTTTAGGGTGGCTGGATGTATGACTTAAATATATATTTATGATAGATTTACATTTTGACTAATAATTCATTGAAAATGATTAAAATTGACCCGTGCATGTCGGAATGACATGTCATTTTTTCCATGTGGAAATGAGAACAAGGGTGATAGAATATAGAGATCAAAGTAATTTACTTTAATGTGGGGATCATACAATGGGTCGAGACTTCATGGTAGCAATTAAAGTTTACCACTGACAATTTGTGCATTTTGAGTAATCTTTAATTGTACCTAGGGATATATTTTTGAGAAAAAAAAATCAAAAACTAAGCCTCCATTCGTCTCGCGAAAAATGAATACTTTGAAATTTCCTCAAAATGATCTATTGTATTGCTAACAAAAATTGAAGAACGAAAATCTATTTCCATCGTGTATAAAGATGTTTAAACATAATGATTGGCTAATTATTTCAAGCGACATAAGATATTATTTTTAGAAAAATATTTTTTTAAATTATTTATTTTCTGCGAAATAAACACTCCTTATGAAAAGAACCAAGCTAAAGTTCGAATTGGTCCGGACTGAGCTGAGTAAATTTTTTATTTTTTATTTTTAAAAGAACTGAGTAATTTCGGACCAAGCGTATTTTTTTCTATTCGGGCCGGGCCACGAAAGCCCTCTGTTATCGTCCAGCCCAGTGGGTCACAAAGGGACGGGCCTAGAAATGACCGAACAGGTCCTTCGGGTCGGGTCCCAAACGGGTTTGATGACCCATTTCCTTGATCCCTACGCTCTTCCTCCACATTGGCAAAACCCTAGCAAAATCAAGTGTGCTTTGCGTCGCTTTTTGCCGGTTGCGTTGCCGCTGCTGCTGCTGCTTCTTCTTCCTCATCGTCATAAGTACGTACAAGCTCGTCTTCTTCCTCTTTTCCCCATTGTAACGCGAAGTGTTTGAACGAGCTCGCAGTCTCATTTCGCAGGTAATCATGATGAACATAAAGGCTCAGAAGAAAGGAAGAATCAGGCGAGAGCTCGAGAAGCGCGCTCCGAAGCTGGTGAGTCCCTGAGTAGCTCTGCCTCTTGTCCTCGGGCTTCTTTTGTTCATCAGAACTATAATAATAATAAAAAAGACAAGAAGTTCGTCTTTTTGTTGGTTTGTTTCTACTATGTTTTGAGGTTCGCATGAGCGACAATTTTTTTGTTGGGTTTGGATTTGGGGGTGACAATGTCGTAGGTCGAAACTGGGAAGAAGACGCTGATATTGCAAGGCACGAAGACTAGCGGGTTGCTGAACTCCGTGTTGACCGAAATCTATCACCTGAAGAAGGAGAGCTCGGTGAGGTACACGCGAAGGAACGACAAAGTCAGGCCCTTCGAGAGTGGCGGGGAGACTTCCTTGGAGTTCTACTCTCAAAAGACCGATTGCGGCATGTTTGTGGTGAGTTTGGACTGCCGTTGGGGTTCTAATTGTTTGGATTCTGTTCTTTTGTCTATGTTCAATGGAAGCACGAAGCACTTGACTATTTGTGCTTCGCGCCTACACTCGATGGATCGTGCTGAATTTGTTGTCTTAATTAGGAGATTATACGAACATTTTGGGTTATCATGAATGTTTCTCCATTGCCTTTTAGACAGTATAAATTGCTTCCTTGGATATAGACTCAATTGGACATCACAGCCTGCTTTACCCATTTTAATTGCTTGTTTTCATTGTGCAATAGCAAGCCTGATTCAATCAACAACAGCTTGATGACCTGCAAAAGTTGCTGGTCGATCTTAGCTATTTTTCTCCTCTGTTGGTTACTCATTCTTGCTTTGTCAAACAAGAAGCAACTGAAATATATCTGGGATTTCTTAGTATTTCAATCGTGCTTCGCCATTTCTAACTTTTCTCTAGCTGCTATTAGGAAGTAAGATGCTTATGCATTTGGTATGAAATTGCAACTGTGCTTGGATGGAAAAGAGACTACTATAGACTGGTGATCTGTCTGAAAGATATCTTTTCTGTCTGATGGTGATTAGCGGCTTTCTTTGGCCGCAGTTTGGCTCCCACTCCAAGAAGCGGCCAGACAATCTCATTCTAGGGCGAATGTATGATCATCACATCTACGACCTTGTCGAGGTTGGGGTTGAAAATTTCAAGTCTATGGGGTCTTTTGTATATGATAAGAAGCTGGCTCCGAAGATGGGTTCTAAACCTTTTATGGCATTTATTGGAGAAGGATTTGAGAGCGTTGAAGAATTGAAGCATCTGAAGGAAGTTCTACTTGATTTGTTTCGAGGAGAGGTGGCTCTAATATCTTTGAAGCTTTTTTTTTCTTTTCTAATCGGTAGAGATGTCGTCAACAATGATTTATCATGATAATTATGCAGGTTGTGGAGAATTTGAATCTTGCCGGCATAGACCGTGCTTATGTTTGCACAGCTCTATCTTCTAATCGGGTCTTCTTTACGCATTGTGCTTTGCGACTTAAGAAGTCTGGCACGATCGTTCCAAGGATGGAACTGGTGGAAGTTGGTCCCTCAATGGACTTGGTATTACGTAGACATCGGCTTCCTAACGACGGTTTAAGAAAGGAGGCCATGAAAACAGCTGCGGACAAACCTAAAAAGAAGGTTGGCTAATCACATGTTCTTGTAGAGTTATCTCCTTTATTATTTTCTAGTGGAATGAACTGACGTGATGATCTTGCATGTATTTTCTTTGCAGGAAAAGAATGTTAGCCGGGATGCTATACAAGGGAAGATCGGGAAGGTTTATATTCCTGATCAACAGGTGAGTGCTTCTATCATATTATTGAGTTTTATAATGGTCTTATGGACTACCATCATATATTTACCCCGTGGTATCCCCACTTTTTCCCGTATTCCTCCTTTATGCCCAAGGTAAAAGAAGAAATGGAAGTAGAACAAAGAGGAAGAGCTAGAAAAAAACAAAGTTCAGGGCACATAGATATCCCTCACTTTCCTATTGTGATGTAATTGTGTTTGTAAATATGCTCTCTTGTAGCTTGGAGACATGAATCTACCTAATAAAGCAAAAGGAGTGAAGAGAGAGCGCCGTGAAGCTAAGATGAACAAACAAGCAAACGGACATGCATCAAAAAAGCAGAAGGCAGGTTCTGACTAATTTGCTTTACCTTTTCATCTGTAGTAGCCTCCTTTGTGGCAATCAATTTTGTTTTGGTCTTGTGCTGTCAAAGAGGCGCTTGCAATTTTGTTCTCTGTGATAGATGATTATCAGCTTTGCTCATGTAAATGAGTTATGTCAATTGAATCCTTCCATCAGCCTGACCAGATTCTTTCTACTCTTCTACAAGACATTTCTCTATCATGGCACTTCATATGTGCCTTCAGCAAAATTCCTTTATCCATCCGAGCAAAGAGAGGTGGGTGGCGGGTCCCTTATCTTTTTGTTTGACGTCATCTATAAAATGGGATGCATGTTTTTCCATCCTCCATGTTAGTGGATTGAGTATAAGCAACTATAGCCAGTAGTACATTTCCTAATGCTCAATGCAAGTACATGAGGTTGCATTTGGGACTTGACATGAATTCTTCTTCTTTGGGTTGTAGCAGTAAATATCGTTGTATGAATCCTTCGACCGGAAGGCTAGTTCATCTCTTCCTGCTTCATCTCTTTGTATGCACGGAGCAGGTTATCTCAATTAATAGCTTGCTCATACTCTGTATCCGTGTTGCCTGCACCATGCCAGTGAGCAAGGCATACAGCGATTGCAATTGAGCCTTAAGAAATTGAGCTACTGCGACTTGTCTTCACTCGAAAGTCTCAAGAACAGATCATGCCGTATCCTTTCTGGAGGTGGGCGCTTTCGTCAATTGTTGACATTGCTTTAGCTGGAAAAATTTTCTGGCGAGAGAGGTGAACTTTGAAATAAGCCTTGTGGGTTGTTCTAACAATTCATTTGATCGAAAACGTTTAGGCCTCGTTTGGTTCAATACGGAATTTGAACTCCTCGAGGAATGGGATTTCATTACCTAAATTAGAATGTGGAGGAAAATAAAAATGTGGAATTGGGTTTCATAATGAATAGAATTCCTCAAAAGTTGCGGAGTGGGATTTTTTGGGAATAGCCAACATTGAGATCCCAATTCATCATTCCAGCCTAACTCTATCGCCGTTATCACAACCATCACGGGAGGCTAACACTGTAGCTTGCCACCGGTCGACGTTGATGTTGATGGATGCAGACGAGAAGTATTTCTTCCTGGAAGACCAAAACTTTGTGCGATCCAAACGATCGAGATGGAATCTCATTCCAAATGAGGGAGTCCATTAAGAAATCCTTGTCATGTAACCAAATAAGGCCTTAGAGAAGGTTCTTGCATGTGATTTTCAGTAGAGGTGATCAATTCTTGATTTGATCCGATCCGATCTCACCATGGAACTAGATCAGGAGGGTTGATTCTCAGTTTCAAGAGTTGAGAACCAAACCAGATGGTCCTGAGATCGAATAGTCAAGTTTGGTTCACGGGCGGTCCAATCATTGGACTACTTATAATATTTTTTTTTATTTTATTTATCGTTAAATTTTTCTTATTAACAGCATATTCACCATATTACATCCTGTTAATTGCATCACATTGTTACTAAATCCGAAAATCATACTAAGCATTCCACGAATATTATGTTCAAATTTACATTTTAGTAATTTTTTTTAAAAAATTATTAATTGGTCCGGTCTAGGCGATTTCCATTTTGGTTGGTCCATGATACTCAACCTTAATTTTCCGTGCCAAAGAAGCCTCAAATAATAGCTATGATGGACTCGATCCGTATGAATTCGACGTCAAACGATTATTTTATCGAGAATGTTGAATAGATGCAAAATCCATGTAGCCTTTGTTAGTACCCGCCATGTAGAATTGAAAAGGCATATATATAAAATGTCATGCCGCATTTTTCGTTCAATTAGAACTAACGATGTTAATGGCATCAAAGTGGCGAATTTTATGTCTTGAAGGCACAGAGTAAAAATTTTAGCACTCAGGAACATTCTTAAACAAATTTTAGGAATTTCCCTGTAACAATCTTGTTTATAATTGTATTTCACCAGTCCTAAAGTGATATTTGCATTTGGGATCATTGTAAAAATGTAATGTTAAACAGATATTAGAATTTTTGGCCAAAAAAGTTGTGCATTCAGTATATACTAAAGTGAGTGGAGCGTGAACGAGAAGTCGGTGATGCGGCTAAAATTCCTACAATTCTGCTACTTCCTTTGATTTTCTTCTTTTTATCTAGACCTTTAAATATGTAAATGATGGATATTATACTGCATATTCACCACACTTTTTTTCATATTTAAATAATAATACTATAAGTGCTCAAAATCAGTGTATTAATTTTTAATTTCAAATGAAGCACGTTTGACAATCATAATTTTTTATTTGGTATGGTTCTATCCTGTTGTATGCTACTATACAAGCTACATCGTGTGCGCTATGTGCCATGTGTAAATTGCGAAATCATACTTCCCCCTTATGTGTCTCTACTCACTCCCCCCTAAATGTGGGATTCACCCTCTTTCCAAATGAAAAAAGTGACCACTGGGGTAATCCACTAGTGGTTTCATCATAACTTGTTTGAGTGAAATGATTCGGTCAAGTGAAAAAAAAAATCACTAAATTTGTCGAGTAAGAAAATAGAAATAGGAAATAAAAATCTTATGTATTTTTATCTTTCTAAGAAAATTTGTTCTGCTTTTTCACATAACTCAAGAAAAGAACAGAAGATGAAATGCATTTCGCTAGCTTTTATCCTTTAGGATAATCTTTTCAAGCTGAACTTTTGATTGGAATTTGGAAAAATGGCGTATTAATTCCATTACCGGTGATGTTAGTAAATTGCTAGCATTTTTTTTTTGTCAGAATTGCTAGTAACTTGACAGTGTTGCCACCTGATCTGGTATACAAGAAATCAGATCTTGTTCAGATTTGGTCTTTTTATAGTCTTTATGCTTTGTTATGCTCTGCCTTGTCTTGGCGCCTGCTTTGGTCTTCTCGGCGTTTGCTTCTTCTGGTTTTATTTTATGGGGTTGCTGCTGTGGCTCTCTCCTGTTTATGTGGTGCCTTTCTGCGGTGGCTGCTTTTCTCCCTTTGCTGCCCTGCGAGGGCAATCTGCTTGCTCTTTGCTCTCGGTTGCTGTGATGCTCCTTGCTTGGTCTTCTTGTGTTGCGGCTTTGTCTCCGTCTTCTGGTGCTGCTTTGGTGGTTGTTGCTGGTCCTCCGCTGGTATTGCTACGTTGCTGTTGTGTCGCGACCTAAAAAAAATCAGTTTCCCAATTTTTAAAGTTAATGGATTATCAGGTTAATTAAATTGAATTAACTAGCCTAGCTCGAACTTTCCCAAGTTCTACCAAATCGTGACTTAGGTTCAATTTCATCAAAAGAAGGATTTATCTTGGAGTCGCCACTAATCATTTTGGGTAGGTTGATTAGACACCTAAATAAAGCATCGGGAGAAATACTTTATTCCTACGAATCAGAGATTAATGAGTTCGGAGACTTGGTTACACTAATATTTCTACTAGCGCCCTTTCGATACCAATTTCATGAAAATGTTTAACTTGGCAATTTTGATGAATTTTCACTTGAGATTCAAAGGTGCAATTTTTTTTATTTTCTTTTTATGACAAGGTAAGGAACTAAATTATATGCAATGCATGCAGTTTAATCTAAATATTTACAAGATAAATTACGCGTGCAATTATCTACATGATGTGAAAATGTGCAACAAAAGCAAACCCTTTTTTTATTTTTTAAAGAAAATATTACAACGTGCAATAAAAATCTCAAAAATTGGATATGCAATTTATTCCAAAGAAATGCAATATGTCCAACAAGGTATAATCGAAATTCAAATCAATCCATTTAGGCAACACAATTTCGAATATTCTAAATGATTAGAATCGTTACCTGACTTGACGGATTTGATTATCGAACTCGAACCTCGGATTTCCTCGTGGATCAAGATTGCGGATCGCGGCTCGAACGACGGGGATGGACTCGCGGATTGTATTGGTCGATGAAGATGGTAACTCCGAGCTTCGAACTCTCGTTCCCCTTAATTCTCTCTTCTAAAAGAATTCTCTTTTTTTTTATTTTCTTTTTCTCTCTAAATTTTCTTCTCTCCCAAAATCTCTCATCAAGTTTTCTCCAATCTTCAAAGTCTTCCCAATTTTTCTCTAATCTCTCCAAAAATCCCCCTTTCTCAAGGCTCTCATTCTTCCTCCTTTTATAGCCTACTTCCCCATCTTCCTTTCTCTATCTTCATCTATCATTCTAATTTTTCCACTAACTTCATCTTCCCTTCTAATTCCACCATCTTCCCTTCTTTATCTCCATCTTCCCTTCTAATTCCACCATCCTCCATTCTTTATCTCCATATTCCCTTCTAATTCACCATCTTCCATTTTAATTTTTCCATCTCCCATTCTAATTCTTCATCTTCCATTCTAATTCTACCATCTTCCATTCTCCCTCTTTCCTTCTAATTTCTCCATCTTCCCTTCTATATCTCCCCTTCTCCATCTTCCTTTCTAATTTCTCCACTAACTCTTCTTTGCAAAACAATCCCTAAAATTTTATGTATTTGCAATTCAGCCCCTGAAGTTTTATGTATTTGCAATTCAGTCCCTGAAGTTTTATGTATTTGCAATTCAGTCCCTGTGGAAAAATTTCTTTTAAGTTGTAAACTTCATAAGCCTTTCGGCACACCTTCCTCATGCTCAGTCCAATCGTTTGTCAATTTAAACTCAAATCCTCCGTTGTTAACCATAATAAAATGCATTACCGACAAAAAATTAAATATGCAATGCATGAAAAAATTAATTTTTGGTGAGAACAAATTCTCATTTTTTTATGTACTTAAGTGAATGAATTTTAAAAGTCAAAATTTAGGTGTCAACAGCTGCCCCTCTTTGAGCGGAGACTCGTAGAGGTTTCGCTCAAAGACAAAATTGAACATAAATTTTGACAATGCAAATGAATGATGATGATTTTTTTTTTGTGGAGGAGTTTTAATCCCATTTTTTATGCAAGAGAATATGATGCATGACATGCAGGACTGAAAATAACATGTGTCAAGACTTCATTCGTCCATGGAATGGATTAAAGAAATATGCACATGGATCGCATATAGAGATACCCGTTTTACTAAATACCTCATAATGCTGATGATTCCCTTAAGCTTCAAGCATTTTGTGGATGCAAGAATTTTAAGGTACTGGTGCCTGTCCGTTACCAGAGGTTTCCCCATAATGCGAGAAAGCGCAAGATCTGTAAGGGGATGTGTCCACTGTATCTCTTCGAGTGGAGCCACATAGTTTCTTTCAAGATCATTAGAGCTGGTTCTTGATGATCTGAAAGGGTATCAAAACCATAAGAGCATGTCGATTATGGTTTTTGATAAAATTTGTCGAGATCACGAGAGCATGTCGATCATGGTTCGCACAAGCATCCAGACACAAGAGCATGTCGATTATGAACTGGATGGATAAGATCAAGAACATGAGAGCATGTCGATCATGAACTTGATAGGGTACCAAAATCACAAGAGCATGTCGATTATGATTTTGATAAAATTTGTCGAGACCACGAGAGTATGTCGATCACGGTTCGAACAAATGTTTCATGCAGATCACAAGAGCATGTCGATTATGAACTGGATGAAATTAAGGAGTGTGCTTTCTCATTGGTGCAAACTCAAAGCTTGCGATTTTGAAAAGGGTTCAAAAAACTTACCTGGGTTTTTTGGGTAGTTGAGAGGTAGATTTCTTTCAAGATCATTAGAACTGGTCTTTGATGATCTGAAAGGGAGATGTGCCGCCAATCTCACAGGGCAGTGACCACATCGAGAGGGTGTGCTACACAAGCCATGTCAGTGTAAACACAAGATATTCAAAAATGAGTTCAGAAAACTTACCTGGGTCTTCTGAATGAATGGTCAAGGAGTAGACAGGCTGACTGCATCATACCTACTTATTCTCTTAAAGCAAAATTATGCGCATAGACCAAATCAATGCTAATGCGACATGTATTTCATAAAAATCACGCTTCACTGAAGAAGGTGAATATTTGAATGACTGTATGTGTCGCAACAGATTTGAGTGCCTTAACAATCATCATAAGGCTCAGGTCGAAGATATACTTCCCTGGGAGCTTGGAAGCTTGCCAAGTGGGCACTTGCCAATACGGCTTGTTCATTCAATCATCCTTAGATGAATTTCAAGACCTCATGAGATAGCTTGAATATCAGGAATGCATGTGCACAGACAATGTTAGATGTAACATGTACAGGCATGTATGCTGAAATTCACTTGGTGGATTTATGCAAAACTATTCTATCAAGTTTGCATCACCAATTCTGTTCAAGGAGGTTATTACATTGTGAATACCTCGAATGTACTTTGAATGGGGGACTTCAGTCTGAAAGGGCTTTCTCCTACTCTCGAGAAAAGCTGTTTCTCCTGATTTGCAGGATTCAAGAGAAATCACTCAATCTTACCATCATCGCATTCAACAAGGGTTTGAGTAATCTCGCAATTGGTACGACCAAGCCGATTTGGAGGTCTTGATTGGGACCGTAATATAGGCTAGGTCAATGGTTTACCAAATGGGACTCCTGTGGAGTCAAGGCCTTTTTGAAAGACATCTTCATCATCTGCTCCGGGTTTACAAGTCAAGAACCCTGCAAAAATGAGAGAGAAATAATTTTGCTCGAACTTCTTCGAGCGATGCTTAAAATCATTCAACTCTATGTTAATTCATATGCCATAATCAGAAGAGGCTTTGAAGGGTTGTAACGTAGGTTAGGATTTGGGAACTGAGAAACGAAAAGGCTCGTTTTGGCTCAGAAAAATATATGAGAAGAGCTTGGTGCCGGTGATCATTGCAGTCTTGTCACCGATCTTTGACCTTCCTGAATTTGTCTTCAATGAATACCACCATTGGCTGAGGGGTGGTAGTTCTTTTACACTTTGCAAATTGACTTCTTTGGGGATCCTTTTTCGGGAATTCTCAAAATGCATGTTCGAAGTCAGAAATTCATTACAGATGTATGGGCATTGGCCTTGCTTTTGATAGGCACTTTGCTTTTTCTGCCCGAGATTCTTTGGAGTTGCCTTTGCTTTTCTTATTCTCGACTCCTTTTGTTTGGGAGCAGGCCCATTTTCTTTAGGCTACATTTTTTCTTTTTCTCTTTGACAATCTTGTGGCTTTGAATTTTAGCAACAAGATGATTTTCAAAAGATGATACTAGACATTACATGAAAAGTCTAGCATATGAAATGGGCTCATTCGAGAATTCTCTATTGGCCCAATTATCTTCAGTTCTGCTCCTTGGGGGGAAGGCGTTATCTTTGCTTTGAAATGAGCAATGATCACCAATATGTGCTTGAGAAATGAATATACAGGCTCAATTGGGCTGTACGATGGATGTAGTATATAGGATAGAGAAATGAATGCTCTTCATCATCCTAAGGCACTTGAATTAAAGTTCGAGTAAAATGCAAAGCAAGACCCGAAGATTAATGCTAGTCTGAGCAAGAGAATTTCTAACTATTTACCTCATGCCGCTGCTGGAATTACCTCGTCTCGCCCCAATGTAGGGTGGTTCTTGACGGGGGTAAGAGAATGAAACCGCCGCTCAAGGGATTTACAATGGACACCTGTAGTGTTTAGATAGAGAAATGGATGCCTCTGTCACTTCGGCTATCGTACCTTTTACTAGAAAACCCATCGCCTAGAGGAATGCGGATCCTGACTACCGCTCATCTCACTAGGGATTAGATTATAGGACGTGTATGGGAATGGCTTGCCTTTCATCATCCTGTCATGCCCCATTCTGTACATTCGATGCATCATATGCAATTCATGCTCCCTATTCAAAGTTGGTAAATTAAACATGAAGAACAATCATATATAAATCACACAATTTGCAAGCATTTTTTTTTCAATCAGGCAGATGTAGCAATTAATCAGAATTGCCATGCTTCTCAAAAACAGATGAAGGGGAATCTAAGTTGTCCCAAGACATGCGAGCGGATCAAACGAGTTTGAGTCGAGGACGAGCTCATTCTCATGTTTGCCCCAAAATATGTTCGCTCTAGTTGTGATATGGCGAAGACCAACATGGTTGGTTGAATGCCCTTGTTTGCCTCATTTCCATCAGGATGGATCGCATCAGGCGATCATGGCTTTTGCCAAAATTGGGAATTACCCCAGACATAGTCATTGCTGGGGATTTGAATTTGAACTCTGGTTGATTACTCATTCCCACAATTGACGAATATTGGGAAGCTCTGGTTTTGACTTGCTTCAACAGTAGCAATCAAAGGTATGTCCTCTAGCTTGGCACCTGCAAGAAGAAAATTGGGTGTCACTTTAAAAGACATATGATAAAGAGATAGGACACTTCCCTTTTTTTTTAAAAAAGTTGGAGCTCGCCATCAGTTTGCCCTGTTCTCAATCAGGCCAGGCTTTGGCAGAATCCAAAATTGCCCCCGTACATGCCCCAGCTGGGAATTTGACTTTGGGAATTTGGTGGACAAGGACTTTTCAATTTGCCCGGTGTTCCTTTAGCTGACGTCGCATGGTCAAAGGGTCGGTGAAGCAAAGATTTGCTTTGATCGATCGATATCAAATAACTCATGAGATTTTTTGTGAAAATCTTGATGAACAAGTCATGTAAGCATGCAAGAAGACTCTAGGGATTGTGAGTTGTCTTTGTCCATGTGAATGAGTTGTAGAAACTTTGGCGCCTGCTTTGAGAATTCCAAGATTTTTTTTGGATTTTATTGAGTTTTAAGGGGAAGGGATTCTTACCTATCCGGCACAGTGATGACCCCTGCAAAAATGAAAGGGAATGTGTTAGTATACGTTCTCATATTCTGAAAAATTGGAACGATACTGCTTTACCCTTGTATGTACTTCTTGTGGACTTGGATTGAAGAAGTTCCTTTATTTAGATAGGATTGTATGTCCTTACAAGAAATTGTAAGGGAATGCGTTAATGTATGACGATGAATGGGTCGAGAGAGATAGGGAGGAGAGTTCTCACGTTCTAGAGAAATTGGAACGATACCGCTTTACCCTTACATGTACTTCTTGTGAATTTGAATTGAAGAAGTTTCTCCTTTTAGATCGAATTGTATGTCCCCTTGCATGTACTTCTTGTGAATTTGAATTGAAGAAGTTTCTCCATTTAGATCGAATTGTATGTCCCTTTGAATTGAAGAAGTTCTTTGTCTGGACCGGGCTGGATTGTATGTCTGCCAAGTGAGCGACATCTGGAATTGCCCCTTGATTTGGCCTAAGTCGAAAGTTGGACTTTATGGCCTTTGGGTAGGTAAATCATTTTTTTGCTTGACTAACTCGTGCATGGAGTAGGCAAGGCCATTCAATGATCGGTTGTGCCTTGATTCATCACCTGAGCTCATCGGAAATTTTTTTTATTTTTATTTTTATTTTTTTCATTTTTTTAATCTCTTGTCAAAATGGAAAGAACAAATGTCAAACATGAGATTAAAAAGGGTAAATTGGAATCGATACTAAGTTACCATTCACTTTAAGCTCGTCACATAAGGACTTCGCTTAGCTGGGCCTTGTTCTCTTTTGGGTTGCCTTGGACCATCGTCGTTTCCCATGCCATCGGGCCCGTGAACCATAGGCGTCCATGGAGGGCTCCTTTTAATTTAAGGGTTAGTTTTATGGCAACAAGTCCTATCGCGTCCCATTGGGCCATTTCATTTTGCGACGCTCTCGGGATAGTTTACGATCTCTTGGGCTTTTCACTTGAAATTTCCCTACGTGAGGCCATTCAACATTTCTCATTATGGCAGTCAGCGACGTTGTCACAAATTGATCCGCCCTGAGTCTAGCATAACGCCCAAGGACTTGTCATGAATTGTAAGATACAAGATCAGAGGGCGTCCTAGAGTAGGCGGAACAAGCACGGGTGGATTCATGAGGTGTTGCTTCAACTTCTCAAAAGCTTCTTCACATTCGCCATCCTACTTAACCAGTGCATTCTTCTTGAGTAGTTTTAAAAATGGCTTTGCAGTCTCGGATAGCTGAGAAATGAACCGCGCGATATAATTCAATCTACCCATGAGACTCCGAACTTCCTTGACGGTCGTTGGCGGCTTAAGCTCACAAATAGCTTTAACCTTGGACGGGTCGATCTCAATGCCCTTATTACTAACAATGAACCCAAGTAACTTACCCGTGCTAGTACCAAAGACACACGTGGCGGGGTTAAGGCGCAACTTGAATTTTCGCAGCCTTTCAAACAATTTTGCCAATGTCCCAACGTGATCCTCTCCACGCTGAGTCTTGGCGATCATGTCATCGACATAGACCTCGATCTTGTTATGCATCATGTCATGAAAGAGCGCGACCATTACTCGCTGGTATGTTGCCCCGGCATTCTTGAGGCAAAAGGGCATAACTTTGTAATGGAACACCCCCCATGGGGTTGTGAATGCCGTCTTTTCTTTATCCCCTTCGTTCATTAGGATTTGATTATAACTGGAGAAACCATCCATGAATGAGAATAATTCGAAACCTGATGTACTATCGACGAGCACATCAATATGTGGGAGAGGAAAATCATCCTTCGGGCTAGCTTTGCTCAAATCACGATAATCCACACAAACCCGTACACGACCATCCTTCTTTAACATCGGGACTATATTGGCCACCCAACTTGGGTATTGGGTAACTTCAATGAACCCAGCATCGATACGCTTCATGATTTCTTCTTCAATTTTCTTTGCAAGCCCTGGTTTAGCTTTTCGCTGCCACTGCTTCTTAGGCTCAATTAAAGGATCAGTCGGTAGACAATGTTCGACGATTGATCGATCAAGACCAGGCATATCTGCATAAGATCAGGCAAAGATATCCTGGTAGTCCCTTAAAAGGTTCGTCAGACGTTCAGCCATACTCTTAGGAAAATTCGCCCCGATTTTAACTTCCTTGGGGCTTTCTGCACTGCCAAGGTTTATTGCTACAGTTTCCTCACTGGTTAGAGCTTTAACTTTCCCATGGTGTTCAAGGTTCCATTGTATATCTTCGATGTCAGAACCCGATTCATCCGAACTATCCAGGTCATCGGCATGGCATATGGTAGGATCCACGGTATCTCCCTCCTCGCATTTGCCCCTGAAACATAAAGTAGCAAAATCAGAAAAACAAACAGGGTTTAAACAGATGATATTCTTCATTCTTTTTTTTTGAAATTTTTTTTCTTTTGAAGACCGCGGGACGAGAATTGCTTGAAGAAGCCCAACACTCAGTTCTTACCAGGAATGACAATATTGTTCGATCGTTGGTTATCGTCATTGGGTTGGTTTGGAATACTTTAACAAGATTCAAAATTTTAATAAAAAAGACATGTAATTTTATTGATATTAAATCAATTAATTACACCTTATTAAAAGGGAAATCCTAAAATGCGACATGCAATGAAAGGAAATCCTAAGGCATAACATGAAAGTGAAATCCTAGAAAAGCAATGATAGTTCCTACGCAGGGGAATGCAAGAAATTAAAATGGGCTACTGATTTGGGTCTACGCCTGCTTCCTCAAAGAGCTTCCTTGATTCCTGGTCTGGCTAATCATCCCATGTGTTCCAGGTGACACCTCTAGAACGACGGAGCGGAGGCAACTCATTCTCGAACATATGAGGGTACTCCAACCGCATGCTCGGGACTACCATCATGTCTAGATTCCCGTCGCAGTATTTCCACCCGCGAAACATAAGATCACCGGTATCAATCATATTTTTGACCTGAAATCTCAGAGTGATGTATTCCTCGATGGAGTGACCTTCTTGATCGCGGTGAAAATCGCAGAACTTGCCCCGGGTGAAATGGTGAATGTCCTCAAACCATGAGAAGCCTTGTTCTCACTGAATCACCTCCTTGCTGAGGAGTATTGGCCATATGACAGACATTGACGCCGGGAGTAGAGTAAATTTCCACTCTTTCAGCATTGGAGGCTCGTCTCGGGAAAGTTGGTCCTGCGTGTCAGGGTCTTGAATTATACCACCCTCCAACTGGCACTCTTGAAATTGGACATCATGTTTCACGATATCAATCATCTCATTCATCGACGCGACGAAGACTTGCATCTTGTCCTGAAGCTCTTCAATTGTCCCTTTGATAGTGGCTACAATCTCAGCCTTGTTAGTCATTTTCTCAATCTGGTTTAAGTACGCAGAATTCATCTGAAGGACTATGGCAAGTTACCTGTAAAAGGCAATGACGAAGAAGAGAGTATGAGTATCAAGAATAGTGAGCCGATCCATGACATCCTCTAGACTCGAAAAACGAAGGCAACTATGACAAAAGGGTTGATTTCTGCAAATTCCAGTTTCATTGACCTTTACGAGAACAATCATATTAATTCGTACAGAGGTCAAAATGGTATGAAAATTTGGGAGCCGATACCCAAGATGATGATTAACAACTTTCATGTTTTAGTCACAGGCAAATTCTTTGTGGATTAATACAGTTTAATACTTCTTTGTAAAAATTCTGCTCAGAAAACTGATCTGTCCGGTTTTTACTTTGAGGATAAATGGGTCATCAAAAATGTGAATTGATGCCCAAAAATTTCCAGTTCACTAATTAAAATCCCAATCTACAACTTTCATGTTTTAATTTTTCTCAAAAGAGCATGTTTTCTAGTGATAAATGGAGAAACAAAAATGAAGTCGAGAAAATTCCAGAATCCAGACAGTTTTTCTTTCACATTAAATTCAGTAATAAATGGAAAATACATTGAATTGATTCAAAAAAAATTTTGAGTGATGAATTAGGGTCTTGTGAATGTTTTCTGTGAAGACTCTATGGATCAATTAAAACTATAAAGTTCAATAAAAATTATGTAATACCAGAAAGTCATATCTGAACAGTAACCTTTATTACAAGAAAAGCTCATAAAGTCATGAAAATGCAACATGGAACAACAATCCTAAACATGGCAAATCAAGCTGTTTTTGTTTTCTTTGTAGCGACGCAATCTATAGACAAATGGGCCTCCAACTCTTTCCGAAGTCGTGCATTTTCCTTAGCCAAAGTCTTCATTTGTCTTTTCGCCTTTTGCGTCTTCTTTGCATAGGTCTCAATCTCGACTTGACGGGTGGGCTTCACAATCACCAACGGGAACTTTGGAAGCATGTGAGTTGGTATCAAATGATACTTAATATACCGGACCTTCGCATGATAACATTTTTCCTTTCCCTCGAGCTCCTCCTTGGGTAGTGATAGTGAGCGAGTCTTGGACTTGAGTCAAGTTTGGTCAAGATGCTTGATCTCGGTTCTATAATTCTCACCTGCAACGAATTCAACTTGAAAAGTGTTTGGCCCCATAGGTGGTGGAATATCCTGTAAAACTCCATATTGCCGTACCACACGGAGAGGATGATATTGCGTCATACCGGTAATACCCAAAAGAAGTATAGGCTCTCGCTCACCATGGTACAAACGAGCCTTAGAAACTTGAAACCATATAGCTTTCCATAGAAAAACCTTGGGACTCGGATCTTTAAATAAATCAATCCACTCGGAATAAGACAATCTAGCAATATTTTTTTGTAACTCTTGAAATTTTGCAATTGGGTTTTCCTCTTGACTTACCCGTGGAATGGTCATTTTTGAGCCGAACTTAGCATAATGAGAGAAAAACCACATTTGCAATAGTCCAACCGGAACGTGAAATGTTTTTTCTTTGTTTTGCTTAAAACGAGTCAAAGATATAAAAGTCTCGGCCATGATAGCATTAGTAAAGTTCATTCCACTGCAAACTTGCCTAGCTATTCAAGCCATGGATGGACAAATAAAATCCTTTTGGAGCTGAAAGATCACAAGTCCGAAGAAAGCTAGAATAAAGATCCTGCTTTGCAAGTATGAATTGCTCTCATAAAAAAGTTCAACGAGGAATGAGAAAGGGCACATATGACAATTTCCTTTTAAAATTTTCCTCATTTTATTTTCGCTAATTTTCAAAAACTCAGCAAAAATGAAAATTGGATCCATTTCCACACAAGGGCGAATTAAATCAATGGTCAAAGGTTTTCCAATGGCAAGGCTATACTCTTCCAAAGTCGGAGTAAGCTCGTGCTTACCTAAAATGAAAGTAGCAGTATATGGGCACCAGAAATGTGCAAGCGCCTGCATGACCCCAGTCTATAATTCAATATCCAAAAGTGGCAATACGTGACCCATACGACTAAGGGCATAGGTATGTGCATCAATGCTGAAGTGCCTCCACATCTGCTTCAACTCGGCCTTTGGAATGTACACGAAACGAATATCGATGTGTCCCATTGTCTATTAATCACACGCCACAATCCTAAGTGTCATGGACCGACCCAAACAATAACATAAGATAAGATGAAGTTCAGAAGCGTACTTTACCGTGGGATAGGAAAATAAACAATCACATGGACATGCACATGACTCGTGGGTTAACCTTATTCTAACTATCCTAAAGGCTCACTGTTGACACCTAAATTTTGACTTTTTCATTTAAGTATAAAATGAGAATTAGACATAGTTCTCACAAAAATTCATGCATTGCATATTTGTTTCTCGTCAATTACTCATATTTTCGCACTCAGGACAGAGTTGAGTCAATTGAACTTCATTTTGACAGGAGACCAGGCTAAACTTAGCTGGAGATTCCAAGAGGATCTTGAGCTTATTTTGGTCCATTTGAGCTTAAATATTTAATTAAGGCTTTTAGTTGAATGTCCATTGTTAAGAAAAGCCTTAATTGGAGCCCGCAATTTTTCATCATGATTTTGGACTCAAAACAACCCGTTTTAGCTTTTATAGTCATAAAAGACCTCTAGTTAATCACCCACTTGATTAATTAAGGTCCAATTAGGCTCGAAATCACAAAATAAGCCCACAAGAGCCTAGGGAGTGCAGCCAATTTTCATGGATCTCCATTTGGACGAAAATGCTTAGTATTTTAGTTGATTAGGACTCTCGAAAGATCAAGATTTCAAATTCATCGAAAGAGTCTTATTTTAACTAGAGATAGAGTTTTAAGAAATCGAAACTCTATCCTTGTTTGGCTGAAAATAACAGAAAGATTTTCGCGGATTCGGGCTCCTAAAATCTAATGGCTCATAATTAATCTTGCTTTAATCAATCCTACGGTCAGAATTAACTCTTGCTTTCGCTAGGGTTGATGAACTAGAGCCTATATAAAGGAGTTTCCATTCAACGTACAAGGGGGGAGCGATATTCAGAAGCGTGAGAGAAAAACGAGAGAGAAAGAGAGTCTTCGGCGTTTCCTTCTCTGACTTGTTTCGTTACTATTGCCGTGTGGCTTCCCTCCACGGTTTTTGGTCCTGATCTGATAAAGAAGGTCAACAAGGAATTTGTGAGCTTGAAGACAAAGTAGTGGAGGACACGCATCAAAGCTAGCACTCCAAAACAATTTTCCTCGACCCCGAACAAGTTCTACGCTTGTATCTGCTGATCAGCCTTGTTTTGTTCGCTGTTTCCCATTCGTTTTCACTACTATTCAGATTCTGTTTTGCTGAAATTTGGTTAAGTGATTCGTTGCTGTCCGGGGTTTAATGCTGCTGCAAAACAGCACGTAAAACAGCACTGTTTGGGCATGATTTTGGGCGATTTCACTAATATTCAGCCCAGATTTTTACTCTGCATTTTAAGGCTGTTCGGTGCTGGATATTATTGCTGTTCGGACGCATTTTCTCTGCTGTTCAGTCCATGAACTCTTGCTGTCCAGTTGCTGTTTAGGGCTGTTTTGGACAATTTCAAGCTTACGCGTGTGCAGGATTTTTTTTAGCAAAGCAAGGAAATCGAGACCTACCACTATCCTTTACCGTTCGTGAGTCCTTATCCGTGGGGTGAGTGATCAGAGTATCCAATTGGATTAGCTTCCCCGAATTAGGTAACAGTCTCTATCCCTTGAATTTTTTTTATATAAATCTGTTACTTAATTTGCTTGATTGGATATCCATGCTAAATGTTTTGCATATCTTAATGCCTTGTGGATAAGATTTGTCTGGATTGCATATATCTTTCTAAAATAGAGATTATTTGGAAATATTTTCAAGAATCTTGAAAGATAATTGCTTAATTTGAAAAGATGAGAATCTTTTGCAGATAAGATAAGATTGTCTATCAATTCCGATCTTCTCATGTGATTTTCAAAAAAAAAAAATCCAGATTTGGTAGTTGATTTATATTATCTAATAATGTTTGATTGCTCGGTGATTGTTTACTTATCTTGTTTGCATTATATTGTCATGTTTCTTTATTTCATGTCATGTCTCTTATAATAAAGTTTGCACATCTTTAAACAAACATGCTCATAACACATGCTCCCAATTGTGCCTTGTCCCTCGGTAAATGTACAAGGCAACATCTGACTTCGATCTCTAAGTACGATTGTGCCCGTACGTGTGAATTAGACATCAAATCCTCCATCTCGAGGAGCGGATTGCTAATTCCTATATAGAATTTCATGGTTTGCCCTATGTATATAGGGACGACGGTAATTCTATAATATATTCACTTGCTAGCCCCAATCACGGGGAATGTTGTGAATAAATCGGAATTTCGGATTTAAAGGTGTTTTATGGGCAGTATTGTTTATTTTTGTTCAAATTTCATGTTTTTCTTGTTCTATTAAATTCCTAAAAAATCCAAAAAAAAGAAGTCACATTTTGTTAAGAAAATCATGTTCTCTTACACCTTTTGCATGTAAAATAACCCCTAGTAAAGTTTAGGGCTTTGAGAAATCGATTTCTTGAACTAAGTTAGGTGTTATTTAACTTTAGGATAGTATTTTACCTTAGTCTTTCATAAATCCGAAAATAAAAAAAAATCAATCATTTGCATGTCATATAGTTTAGGCCATGCTTTGCCACGTCATTCATTCATGCATGTCATATAGTTTAGCTGCATTGTGTCTCATTCATATCATCAATCAAAAGGATTCTTCATGAAATCTGGTACCGAAAGGGCATTAAATTTTTTTAAATTAATGTAATCAAGTCTCCGGACTCATTTTCTCTGGTTCGCTGAAATAAATTAATTCTCCCGTTAATTTATTTAGGTTTCTAATCGACCTACCAAGAACGGTTAGTGGCGGCTCCGAATTGAATAAATCTTGCATGAAAAGAACCTAAGTTGCGATTCGGTAGGACCTGGGAGAGTCCGAATTAGGTTAATTAATTTAATTAACCTGATAATCCGTTAACTTAAGGTTTTTCCCAAATTTTAGGTCGCGACACTCACAAATTGAAGCGAAAGACTTACGGCAAGGCGACAATCTCGCGCACATAATCAAGATTAGTCGCTATCCCGCGACGTAACCAAAATTAGCCGGGCCTTTCCACTTCGGCTACTCGAGTCAAAAATTAAAACCACCGCTTTGGTAATCTTACCAAGCCTAAGGCATAACTTTTGAAACTCATTTTTAAAAAGAAGTTCGGGATTGAATCTGGACTAACTTTCGACGTGATCTCACGGCGAACGCTAAAACCAAATCACAATACCATCCTAAAACTAGTGGCCCAGGTCCGACCACGGGATGTGTGTGATGTAGTGCTAAAGCGATTAATCATGCACAACAATCAAATGCAAACACCGCTTCAATAATTCAAAAATTAAATTACAAGTTTCACACACCAAACCTGCAAAATAAAGGGTTAGCCAAACACTCCACCCCTTATAACTCCCGTTCTACAAAACCATTTAACACCTAAGGATTAAAATTCAACCAATTGCCAAACCAAATGAATTTTCATGAAATTTTTCTGGCCTAAGTCCTCCTTAAATTTCAAAAAATTCAAGTTATTCCCTAGTGGAGTCGCCAAACTGTCGCGACCTAAAAAAAATCAGTTTCTCAATTTTTAAAGTTAATGGATTACCAGGTTAATTAAATTGAATTAACTAGCCTAGCTCGAACTCTCCCAAGTTCTACCAAATCGTGACTTAGGTTCAATTTCATCAAAAGAAGGATTTATCTTGGAGTCGCCACTAATCATTTTGGGTAGGTTGATTAGACACCTAAATAAAGCATCGGGAGAAATACTTTATTCCTACGAACCAGAGATTAATGAGTTCGGGGACTTGGTTACACTAATATTTCTACTAGCGCCCTTTCGGTACCAATTTCATGAAAATATTTAACTTGGCAATTTTGATGAATTTTCACTTGAGATTCAAAGGTGCAATTTTTTTTTATTTTCTTTTTATGACAAGGTAAGGAACTAAATTATATGCAATGCATGCGGTTTAATCTAAATATTTACAAGATAAATTACGCGTGTAATTATCTACATGATGTGAAAATGTGCAATAAAAGCAAACCCCTTTTTTTTATTTTTTAAAGAAAATATTACAACGTGCAATAAAAATCTCAAAAATTGGATATGCAATTTATTCCAAAGAAATGCAATATGTCTAATAAGGTATAATCGAAATTCAAATCAATCCATTTAGGCAACACAATTTCGAATATTCTAAATGATTAGAATCGTTACCTGACTTGACGGATTTGATTATCGAACTCGAACCTCGGATTTCCTCGTGGATCAAGATTGCGGATCGCGGCTCGAATGACGGGGATGGACTCGCGGATTGTATTGGTCGATGAAGATGGTAACTCCGAGCTTCGAACTCTCGTTCCCCTCAATTCTCTCTTCTAAAAGAATTCTCTCTTTTTTTTGTTTTCTTTTTCTCTCTAAATTTTCTTCTCTCCCAAAATCTCTCCTCAAGTTTTCTCCAATCTCCAAAGTCTTCCCAATTTCTCTCTAATCTCTCCAAAAATCCCCCTTTCTCAAAGCTCTCATTCTTCCTCCTTTTATAGCCTACTTTCCCATCTTCCTTTCTCTATCTTCATCTATCATTCTAATTTTTCCACTAACTTCATCTTCCCTTCTTTATCTCCATCTTCCCTTCTAATTCCACCATCCTCCATTCTTTATCTCCATCTTCCTTTCTAATTCACCATCTTCCATTCTAATCTTTCCATCTCCCATTCTAATTCTTCATCTTCCATTCTAATTCTACCATCTTCCATTCTCCATCTTTCCTTCTAATTTCTCCATCTTCCCTTCTATATCTCCCCTTTTCCATCTTCCTTTCTAATTTCTCCACTAACTCTTCTTTGCAAAACAATCCCTAAAATTTAATGTATTTGCAATTTAGCCCCTGAAGTTTTATGTATTTGTAATTCAGTCCCTGAAGTTTTATGTATTTGCAATTCGATCCATGTGGAAAAATTTCTTTTAAGTTTAAAACTTCATAAGCCTTTCGGCACACCTCCCTCATGCTCAGTCCAATCGTTTGTCAATTTAAACTCAAATCCTCCGTCGTTAACCATAATAAAATGCATGACCGACAAAAAATTAAATATGCAATGCATGAAAAAATTAATTGTTGGTGAGAAAAAATTCTCATTTTTTTATGTACTTAAGTGAATGAATTTTAAAAAGTCAAAATTTAAGTGTCAACATGTTGGTCTTCGGTGTCGCTGCTATTCTGCTGTTGCTGGTTGCTGGGCTTCTCCTCGTTCTTCTTTCCACCTACTGTTGCTACTGTTATAGCCTCTCTTGCTGGTTGTTTGCTGCTGCTTTGTGCCCTGGTTGTTCGTGCCAGGTTTCTTTTTGATATTTTCTTGAGCTGCTTTGCTCCTTTTGCAGTCGATTCACCCTTGCACCCTCGGCAACATGTTGTCGCCCCGGGTTCGAGGTTTTGTGATCGGCTTCCTTGTATATGCGTTTTGAAAAAGTTATATCATTGCTTACCTTACCAAAAAAAACTTGACAGTGTTAATTTTTGTGAATACTAAGGTTACATATTGCTTTCTCTTTGGAAGAGCCTATTGTTCCACACCTTGTTGAGCTGTTGTCCACTCACATTTATCTTTATGAGTTCGCTCTATTGGTTTCATATTTATCTTTATTACTTTCTGTTTAACTTTTTCATAGTAAGAATAAAAATACGTGATCCCCTCCGCGTGTTTATTTTTTCGTCAGTAAATAGCCGTTTCAAATATTTGATTGATGTTTCTGTTTAACTTTTTCATTTTATGGATGAAGAGCCTCAAATTCTTTATGAAAAATAACATAAAATTACAAACGTGTTTTTTTTATATAAATAAAACGAAAGGGATATAAAAAAAGAGCGGCAAAAAAAATTCAGAAAAACGAGACAATCATTTCATTGTGTTTCAACCTAAGTTTTTTAGCCGTTATTTCGCAATGGACAGTGACTGATGCCCATTTTGATCTAATTCGTTATATATCCAAACATGTTGCATGTTCAATTATTCAAGTCTGCAATCTATTCTAATTGGTCCGCGTGTTTGGTTTTTCATCAATATATAGTCATTTTAAATTTTTAACTGAAGTTTCTGTTTAAAGGGATAGAAATGCATTCTTTTTGTATATAAAAAAAACTAGAGGGACATATAAAAAAAAGCATCAAAAATTTTGATTGGCTACTGAGGCCTAAATTGTCGCAAAAGCTGAAATTCTTTAAGATCATAGTAAAGCAAGTTCTACATAACTATCAAGATTGACTAATCTAATTACCTATATAGTAACATAGAAATCACAATTCCAAGAAGGAAAGATATGATGACTCCATATATTATTAGAAGTGGCATAATAAAGCCTATTTTTCCTCTAACTTCTTTCAATTCCCCTTTCATGATTGTCCATTCTTCATTTTGGCTTGATGCCTCTCCAGAATTGACGGGGTCCACATTTTTAGGTGAATAGCTCTTGCATTCCTCAATATAATCTTCAACCCATTGCACAAACCCCCGACAATTATTTGTCTGAACAAAAAAAAAACATGTTAGAACATCAATATCGAGTATTACATATGTCACTACATGCACAATATAGTAAATTGATACACTTACGTTACAAGTTGAGGCATGATATAATCTTCCTCGATTAATTGGATTCTTTTGTACTTTTTTAACCATGCATAATTTTCCTTGAGGACATGGACATATCTTGGAAGGAAAATCAGCTGACCAATTTGAAGATCTTCGAGACGTCATACTGAAACAATAATATCATATAATCCAATTTAGATTGGATAATCAAGCACAACATTCTAATTAGAAGCACAGTTAGTGGAGAATATAAGAAAATGTACTCTCCATCGACGGCCGCAAGAAAAAGGCAAAACAAAGTAAACCTAGAATCAAAGAAAAATGAAGCGAACCCAGCTCAGATATTTCATCCAATTCAAGCAGGATTACTATGGAAATTCCCAACTTTCAAGGACCTTATAGCAACTGTTAGATTGACTCGACTAGATCGTTTAGGCTCAAACCTCAAGCAACAATTCAAGCAAGATTACTATGCCTAACACATCAATCACCGTCGGCATTAAAAGAGCGCTCTAACATATGGCAAGACTTCAACCTCACACAATGGTTCATAATTTTCCGCATCAATTACTCAATGGATCTACATACTCAACAAAATCCATACTATTGCATAGAAACAGCATCACATAAGCATGTCAAAATATAGTAGAATGATACCACAATCGCATCTAAATGCAACATTTCAATGTATTTTACAGTCTCAGGAAAGATAATATTGCACTAGACAACATCATCTTGGATATTTCATTGCAAGCATTTCATAGTAAAAGACAGAATATCCAACTAGTTTGTAGATTAAAAAAAAAAGCAGGCCATTTCCAGACATCTAAAGCAATATCCTTGGATATATCAGCCAAATAACCTTCTAGAGCAAGAAAACAACTAAACTTATAATCAAATGCCCAACAAAATGAGTACAAACGGCCTACATTTGCCTTGTACAACATAAAAATGCTATGTAAAATGTCACCAACCCTCCAACTGCGCTAGTCCTCGGCATTCCTAGCAAATCGACGGCTGATCTCTATCTCCACCGACCCAAACTCCATCGATAGCCACAGCAAAAAGACAAAACACAGTAAACCCAGAATCGAAGAAAACTCAAGTGAATCGATTCAGACAACGAGAGTCTACCTAGCATTCTCAGCAAATGTTCCTCCAAAAAACAACACAAACATCACGGATTTGCAGAAACACTTTTAGGTTTTCTCCTTGAACGCAAGTGGAGAGGGGATTCTTACCCTCTCGTGTGGGAGAGATTCCCATCGTGAACGCACGCCGGCACCAGCAATGGAACTTTGAGCGGGACGAGGTCACTTCCACTCTCTTCGAACCGCGACTAAGAAGAACAGGAAGCACATGCGGGACGAGATTCGCGGCGCAAATGCACGCCGGCACCAGCAATGGAACTTCGAGCGGGACGAGGTCAGTGCTCGGCTTCTTCTTCGCGTCGTGTCCACTCAGTTTTCTCTCGGTTCTAACTTGAAATGGACGGGCAACGAAAGAGGAGGAGGAGTAAAGGAAGGAGGGGATAGAAATTTGAAAGAAGAGAGAGAAAGGAGATGGGAGTAAATGCTTGAGTGTTGCAGGCGAACGTGCAGAGTGCCCAGGGGAGAGATAAAATTGGCAGCGGGAGTTATTTTTCAATTTTTTGTGGTCCAAATCAACAGACACGTGTTTATTTTTTAGTGGACCACATGAGCTCTTGCTTGCCAGATCAGCCGATGACGTGAAGTTCAATGACCACTGAATATTTTCTCCGAGTTGTTGGGTTTTAAACCCGTTTGCGTTTTAAACACGTCAGCTATACCCTAAAGCTGCAGAATGTAGTTTGATATTTAAAAAAAAAGTGTCCGGATTGAGAATTTCAGTGAATATTTTCTTCATTAAAAATCCGATCGTTGTGGTTGACCATGTAATTCAGATGATTAGACAACTCTAAACGTCACACAATCAAGCATTTCAAATATATATATTTCCGCTTGTTCTTACCCAAATTTAGCTGTACATTGACTGGGCATAACCGAAAACCCTAGTCAGGATACGTAATTTTCGAAAATAATATTAAATAGACATAATTTGGGTTTGAGCTTCTCCAGGATTCCTGGTCTCCCCAGATTTTAGAATGGCACCCTTTGAGGCAAACCAAGTCCTTCTTACAGGCACAAAGTCCTTCTTACAGGCAAACCAAGTCCTTCTTACAGGCAAATCAAGTCCTGTTTACAAGCAAACAAAGTCCTTCCTACAGGCAAAGCAAGTCCTTCTTACAGGCAAATCAAGTCCTTCTTACAGGCACAAAGTCCTTCTTACAGGAAAATCAAGCCCTTCTTACAGGCACAAAGCCCTTCTTACAGGCAAATCAAGTCCTTCTTACAGGCAAACCAAGTCCTGAGTGGGAGACAAAGACATTTTCGGCAGAAAAGAGATACGACTCGTCTTTATTGAAGAACTCGCCAGCAAATTGACGGTGAAGACAGTAACAAGGGGCCCTCTTCCACGGAAAGATGGAAAGAGACGAGCTGGGCGAGAGATACGATGAAAAGAAAATCGAGAAAGCCAGAACACTCGAGAGAGGCAATACAGTTGCTAAACCCACGTCTAATTTTAAAGGAGGCATCTTCTTGATAATTCTCATTCGTGCTCGAAAGAGAGACTCTTAAAGCATATGCAGTCTCCCAGAAAAATCCAGAGAGTGAAAATACAAGAAGATATATCAAACTTTGAGAAATCGTTAACCAAATCGAAGATGTCTCAACCCAACACACTTGAAAGTTATCGTTACTTGCTAAATATGGGAGAGGAAGAGTTCGAAGCCATGTTTGGGATCGAGCCTATGGAGCCCGGCCCTTCCACCGACGACGTCCAAGAGCCCGGTAAGGACAAGGACAACAACGGTAAAGAACAAAAGAAGCGTTACCGTCGCCATACTGAGGAGCAAGTACGAAAGCTTGAAGATTTCTTCAGAACGTGCCCTATGCCAGACGGCAAATAGAAAATGGAACTGAGTCAAGAGCTAGGACTTGAACCTTCGCAAATCAAGTTCTGGTTTCAAAATAGGCGAACCCGAATGAAGGCTCGTCATGAGCACAATGAAGCCGAGTTTCTAAGAGTTGAAAATGAAAACCTTCGAGTGGAAAACAAAATGTATAAAGAGACTTTTGACTCCGCCACCTGCCCCAACTGCAATAGCCTCCTCCTCACCCTCGATGCAATGTATGATCTGAGGATCGAAAATGCACGTTTAAGAGGTGAGTTAGACCAGTTTATAACAGGATCGAGTTTTGTTGGAGCAGGGTACAAAAGGACCAATGATACTAGATCAGCATCAATACCTCCCGAGGAAGAAGGGACAGATCACCACCAAGCGGACATTGACGATGATCTTTTCGCCATAATCAACCAGTTTGATATCGGTAAAGTATCGGGACTGTGATACACTTGTTCAGCCAGTGACCACCAGACCTTCAATATGGCCAATGCATACCTAATCAGGGATGAAGCCAGCTGATCATGGGAGAGCCTGTAGAGGAAGCAGAACCGATCCTGAATGAGTGAATGCGTTTTATTTCCTTGCGTGATGTGTTTTTCTACTTTTGTGAATGTGTAAAAGCAAGGAGTAATAATCCGACTTCCCCCTATTAAATGCTCGAATCCACCACCTCACCAACCTCGCGACGAATTGATGGCGAGTAAAAATCTGCATAAACCTGAGAGGTAACTCCGTATCGTTTCAATTTACCCTCAGTTGCTCCAAGTTTTAAAATTAAGCCCCTCCTATTTTCAGGAATTTGCAAAAAGACCAAAAAAAAAAATTCCTTGGTTGGACTAAATTAGGGCAAATCAACTCGTGGACATTACCACGGAATGAACAGCTTCAGACAAAGGAAAGTGTGAACGAGAGACCCGAACAAATCTCAGACATGGGTAATTCTGTATCGTTCTAATTTGTTCATAATCATCACAAGTCCTGAATTGTTTTATTCCATTCTTAACAGGGATTGCAAATTACCTCGAGAAATACCGTAACATGACCCAAGGTAATACAACAGGGCTGCTTTATCCCCAAAGATTAACCTTTGAAAGGATAGCCTCATGGACACCTACGGTCCAATGGACCGAATGGTATGGGGGATGACACAGGAATACTCGACGAGTAATACCGAAGTCAATATTTTGCCACATTCTCGGCTTAATGGTGAAGCATCCAACAAAAGTCGAAGAAAACTCAATCCAGCAAAATTGGTAAAAGACTTGTCCAAGGCATTCAAGATGAAGGGTAAATCAGTATCGTTTCCAATTTATCCCTCTTAATACTGGTTGACATGTCTCCTTTTCTTTTTACAGGAAATATTTATACTAACATGTAACATGTTGAAGGAGACAAATTCAAAAGAAAATGATGATCATCTGAAAAGATCTATTCTAGTGAAAAATGGGGCAAGTTGATCGCAAGCTCTGAAGCGAAAAAGCAAATATGTCTTCCTTATCTCGTTTGATTTCAAGAATAATTTCTTTGCTTTTTGCAGGGGCATTTAATCGCTAAACCATGGCGGTCGTTGTCACTAAACAAACCAAAATGCTCCCTCACCCATATGCCTCATCGTGCAGGGGCAAAACTTGAGACAAACCGCTCCTCGACATAAGGAGTGGGCTTCCCAATTTGTTCGATCCACCCACATACTAGGGGCAATTCAAATCCGCCCATGTTTGCACATTATATAAACACACATGATGCTAAAAATTTGTCACATCGGCATTGCGTTTACACATTTCATGAATTATGTATGACTATTCCGCATGTTTAATTTACCAACTCCAACTTAGATCATAAACTGCATAGGAGACATCAAATGTGCAAAATGGGGCATAACAGGATGAGGAAAGGCAAACCATTTCCACACAGGTCTAACATTTTAATCTACAGATAAACAGCCTTTCTCTAGAGTGAGAGAAAGCCATTTCGGACTGAAGTTCCCCATTTAGATTACATTCGAGACGTTCATAATATGAGAACCTCCTTAAACAGAATTGGTAATGCAAGCTTGACAGAATAATTTTGCATGATCCACATTTGGATTGATTGCATCATGAGTTATCACACAGACTACTTCTAATCATTGCCGACTTGCACATGTTACCTCTGACACTGCCTGACAGGCAACATATTCCCAATGTTCAAATTACCTTCCAAAGTCTTAAAATTCATTCGGCGATTATTGAATGAACAAGCCTGGTTGTCGAGAAGCCACCAGACATTTCTTCTAAATTCTCAAGTAAGTATATCTTCAACCTGGATGAATTCTGACCGTTGTTGAGGAACTTGAATCCATTGCGATACATACAGGTATCCGCCTTCTTCAATAAAGCATGATTTGTCTCAAAGATAGAAATGTTCGAGACCTTTTGATCTCTGCTTCTCTGGTTTATTCCTAAAGCTACAGGAGAATATAATTTGGGTTTGAGCTTCTGCAGGATTCCTGGTCTCCCCAGATTTCAGAATGGCACCCTTTGAGGCAAACCAAGTCCTTCTTACAGGCACAAAGTCCTTCTTACAGGCAAACCAAGTCTTTCTTACAGGCATAAAGTCCTTCTTACATGCAAATCAAGTCCTGCTTACAAGCAAACAAAGTCCTTCATACAGGCAAAGCAAGTCCTTCTTACAGGCACAAAGTCCTTCTTACAGGCAAATCAAGCCCTTCTTACAGGCACAAAGTCCTTCTTACAGGCAAACCAAGTCCTTCTTACAGGCAAACCAAGTCCTTCTTACAGGCAAATCAAGTCCTTCTTACAGGCACAAAGTCCTTTTTACAGGCATCAAGTCCTTTCTACAGGCACTAAAGTCCTTTTTACAGGCACCGAAGTCCTTTTTACAGGCACCAAGTCCTTTCTACAGGCACAAAGTCCTTTTTACAGGCATCAAGTCCTTTCTACAAGCACTAAAGTCCTTCTTACAGGCACCAAGTCCTTTTTACAGGCACCAAAGTCCTTTTTACAGGCACCAAGTCCTTTCTACAGGCATAAAGTCCTTCTTACAGGCAGTTTCATGGGTTGACCTACCATACGGGTCAAATTTCAATCAAAGTTTAATCAGTAGAATCCTTTCATTAGGAATCTACTATGAGGTGACCTACCATACGGGTCAAAATTTTAATCAGTAGAATCCTTTCATTAGGAATCTACTATGGGGTGACTTACCATACGGGTCAAAATTTGATAAATAGAATCCTTTCATTAGGAATCTATCACGGGTTGAGCTACCATACAGGTCAAATTTCAATCAAATTTTAATCAGTAGAATCCTTTCGTTAGGAATCTACCATGGGGTGACCTACCATACGGGTCAAAATTTATTCAGTAGAATCCTTTCATTAGGAATCTATCATGGGTTGACCGACCATACGGGTTCAAATTGAACCACCCTAAGGTTTTCTTATAACGAATCATTAGGTTCTCATTTCATTTTCAGTGGAACATTCATGTCACGACTCTTTTTATTTCATTGTGTTGAGTTGATTAGGATTCAGGTGTCATCTCGTCTTTGAAATGAACCTCTGCCGAGCTTCCTTTCAAAGAGGGGCAACTGTTGACACCTAATTTTTAATCATCTTTTCTCTTTTAAAAATTTTCAGTATTTTTCGGCATTTTTATTTTTGAAAAAATTCATAAAAATTCATAAAATTGAAAAATTAACTTTGGGGACCTTGGCCAAGCCTAGAGAACTAATTTTGACCAAAAAATGATTTTTCATATTTTCAGTATTTTTTAGTATTTTTATTTTCGAAAATTCATGAAAAATAAAGAAAAAAATGAGAAAATTGCAAAATCAACTTTGGAAGCCTTGGCCAAGCCTAGGCAACCATTTTTGAACAAAAAATAAATTTTCATATTATATATATTTAATTTTAAAAAAAATATACAAAAATACTTGAAAATTTTGGAAAAATAACATTTGAGGCCAAAAAAAATACACAAAGATAGTTAATATTTTTATTTTAAATCTATTTTCATATTGGCCATCGCAAATTCAGAAAAATCCAATTCGAGTCACGTGTTCCTTCACGAGTATAATCTCGAATCGGGCCTAAAAAATTTAATTTGAGTCAACTTATTTTTAATTTTCACTTTTTATGAGTTGTGACATTGTCTTCTAATATTTTAAATTTTCATCTTGGCTCAATTATACCCAGAATGAATCAATTTTGCAAAAGGGCTTTAATTAAATTCTGCATTATTTTCAGCGGCAAGAAATGAGCTTAAATTTGACATGTGGTAAATTTTGGTGTGTCAAAAATTGTGAGGAGATTTGGACTTAAAGAAATATATTTTTTCATGGACTGAATTGTAAATACTTAAAATTCAAGGACTAGAGTGCAAATACCTAACTCTTGAAGGATTATTTTACAAATAACAAAAAGAAGAGTTAGTGGATAAATTAGAATAGAGAAGGGAAGATGGAGAAGAGGAGATGAAGAAGAGAAGTTGGAGAAGAATAGATGGAGAAAATAAGATAAGAATAAAGAAGGGAAGATGGAGATGAAGAAGAGTTAGTAGAGAAATTAGAATGGAAGATAAGAATAGAGAAGGGAAGATGGAGATGAAGAAGAGTTAGTGGAGAAATTAGAATGGGAGATAAATATGGAGAAGGGAAGATGAAGATGAAGATGAAGAAGAGTTAGTGGAGAGATTAGAATGTGAGATAGAGATGGAGAATGGAAGATGAAAATGAAGAAGAGTTAGTGGAGAAATTAGAATGGGAGATAGAGTTAGTGGAAAAATTAGAATGGGAGATAGATGAGTAGATTATAAAAGGAGGAAGAAGTGAGCTTGAGACAAAAAAAAATTTGGAGAGAAAATTTTGGATGTTTGAGAGAGTTTTGGGAGATTGAAGAAAAATTTGAGAGAAAGAAAATACCAAAAGAGAAAGAATTTTGAAGATGATGGGAGTTTAAAGCTAGGGGTTATCATCACAAATTCGTTCATCGATCAATATAAATCAAGAGTTCATCCTCGTCAACGAGCAAGCAAATTCGAGCTAAGTGTTTTTATTTATTCATTTATTTATGGTTTTACTCGCAAATTAGCACAAATTGTATACATTTTCTTCATCTCCCATTTTTTCCCATATTTTATGTCATGAGAAGGATATCTCTATGTCAACAGCAAAAATCTCGTAGAGATGCAAAAATCGGCTCAGACAAGCTCCTAAGCTGTCCACCGATTTCTCAACTGATCTGTGACTAAAAGTCCCTCTTAATTCAAAAGAAACTCTCTATATTGGGAACATAGAGAGCGAAAATCAATTATAGAAATCTCTCCCAAAAAAATGGGAGATAAGTACTCTTTCCACTCTTCTGGTTTTAGGTGCATATTAGCACATATTTTGTATACTGACACTTCACTCTATTTTATGTCAGGAAGCTGCAGCTCTATATCAATGGTCAACCCTATGGAAGCACAAAATCGGCTTGGAGGAGTCCTCAAGCGCGCACAAATTTCAAATTGTTGAATCAATTCGTTGTATTTCATTTTAAAGAATTCATACCCCAGAATGGAGAGGACAAAGTCCATCCGCAATTTAAATATCTGCACCATAAATCCCAAAGGGAAGAGCCAAGCCAATACTTAGCCTCCCATTGGAGGTTTTTACTTATAGTAGTTAAATACCTGCAACTTAAATACATGTACCTTAAATCCCAAAGGGAAGAGCCAAGCTAATGCTTAGCCTCCCATTGGAGGTTTTTACTTACAGTAGTTAAATACCTGCAACTTAAATACCTGTACCTTAAATCCAAAGGGAAGAGCCAAGCCAATGCTTAGCCTCCCAATGGAGGTTTTTACTTAGAATAGTTAAATACCTGCAACTTAAATACCTGTACCTTAAATCCCAAAGGGAAGAGCTAAGCCAATGCTTAGCCTCCCATTGGAGGTTTTTACTTACAGTAGTTAAATACCTGCAACTTAAATACCTGTACCTTAAATCCCAAAGGGAAGAGCCAAGCCAATGCTTAGCCTCCCATTGGAGGTTTTTACTTACAGTAGTTTAAATACTTGCAACTTAAATACATGTACCTTAAATCCCAAAGGGAAGAGCCAAGCCAATACTAGGCCTCCCATTGGAGGTGTTTATTCACTGTTATGTACTTCCTATAATTTAATTTTTGAATCATTAGACCCAAAAGATGAGTAGGTCGTAATACTGCACAGAAGTCGTTAACACACTTCCTCTTTCGGCTTCAGGGAATCTTTAACACTTAAAAAAATATAATAAATAAAAAATATATACCATCCATGCATCCTTTTTAAAAAAGTGAAAACACAAAAGAGAATACCCTACTAGAACCTTAGAAATAAACCAAGCCTGAGTTGCCGAATTAGGATATCCATGAAATTAAGGTACCGAAAGGGCATTAGTTTTAATTAACTAGTGTAACCAAGTCCCCGAACTCATAATCTCTGGTTCGCAGGAATAAATTAGTTCTTCCGCTAATTTATTTAGGTTTCTAATCGACCTACCAAGAACGATTAGTGGCGACTCCAAATTTCAAAATCATTTAAAACAAAAATCCAAAGTTGCGATTCGGTAGGGCTTGGGAGGGTCCGCGTTAGGTTAGTCAAATCTAATTAACCTAATAATCCGTTAACCCTTTTGAAGATACAATTTTTTAGAGGGTCGCGACACATCCCCAAGTCCTTAATCTCTAATAACTCACAACCAAGGCCATAAATCATCTCATAAATCAGTTTCACAAACCAAACCACATAACATTTCATAATTCCATTTATCAAATAGAATACATTTCATAAAGCATTTCACAATTAATACATATAGCTTTTGGCACTTCCCTTCTCAAAGCATTTAACAAAATAGTTAATGCCATGAAAAATCACAAAGTGGTACACCTACGATAAATTTCCCCTAAATTATCTGGTACGC
Organism: Psidium guajava; assembly: GCA_016432845.1. NCBI lineage: Eukaryota > Viridiplantae > Streptophyta > Magnoliopsida > Myrtales > Myrtaceae > Psidium > Psidium guajava. The sequence goes on along the minus strand of CM028233.1, from coordinate 21,604,882 downwards.
ATGGGACAAATTGACTCAAATTGATATATATATATATGATAATTTACTATTTTTCAATTTCCATAAAGTTGAGTTAATACTATGAAAAACTCTAAATTGATACATTTGCGACAAACGGAGAGTAAACATCTCAAATTAATAAATCAGTTAATTGCCACTTGTAATCTAACTCAGCAATTTGACTGTAAATTTAATGAAAACTAATGAATGGTAAATTTGTCACATGTGTACCAATTTGAGATTTTTAGTGATATTAATCCTTAAGAAAAATATTCACAAATGTCAACCTGTTGGGGTCGATAGTTCATCTGGTCCAAGGAAATTTGACCAAGATGCTAGTTGAAAAGACCTAACAGCAATGTCTATTATTGCTGAATTGCCTCTCAAGTTTGTAGAAATGAGGCATTTCGGCAATTACTAAGTGGAATCCAACCGAAATTTTTAATCCCCTCAAGAAACACCTTGAGGAAAGCTTGTTATGAGTTATTCTTGGAGCAAAGAAACAAATTGAAAACATATTTTTCTAATGCATCTTTAAGAGTATGTCTATAGAGGTGTCAAATGGGTGGGTCGGGTCGGGTTTGGGTCGGGTCGAATTTGGTCCGACCCATATTGACCCATCTAATCCGTTTTGACCCATATTCAATGACCCATACCCGACCCAACCCATAACCAACCCATACCTAACCTGACCCATTTTGACCTATATTGTCAAATCACACTACTATTCTAAGAAAAATTATATAACTCGTTTAACCTATTTTAAACTTTTCACATGTAAATGTTATCAGATAAAATTTTTACTTCAAATAAAAAATAAAATTAAATAATAAAAAATTATTAAATAAAATAAAAATTGATATTACTAAATTACTTTCATGCAATAAAAATGGTGGCGGTGGCGGCAGACAGTAGCAAATGGCGATCGGCAGCAAAACCGCGGCGATGGCGGCGACCGCAAACTGCGGCAGCGACGGCGACCATGACCACGATCGTGAACGTGAATTGCGACGGCAATCGCGACCGTGGATGGTGGCCGCGACCTCGAACTCGACCGCGGACGGCGGCCGCAATCGCGGACCGTGGCGACGACCAGGACTATGACCACGGCGACGACTGCGACCGTGACCGCGACCGTGGACTGCGGCCGCGACCGCAACCATGATCGCGGCCGCGACCTCAACTGTGGACCGCGGCGGCAGCGATCGCGGACCGCAGCGGCGGTGATTGCGGATGGCGATGGCGACCACAGACCGCGGTGGCGACGGCAACCGCGGACCGCGGCGGCCAACGGATGACGTCATGGATCCATTTGTAAAAATAGAAAATTAAAAAATAATAATAATAATAATAAGAAAGTTTAGGCTTTGAGGCCTAGGTCCAGTTGTAAGTTGTGGGAGTTATGGGTCAAAAATGAGTCCAACATGGATCAAAAATGGGTTCTAGGCATGGCCCAATTTTGACCCATTTAATTTTACTTCAACCTTTTTGACCCATTTTTAGTGAGTCATTCAAAAGTTAATGACCCATATAAGACCCATTTTATACAAAATATGGGTCAAATATGGGTTTTTGACCCATATTGACAGCTCTCTCTTACAATTGACATATGGACCTCCCATCAAAACTTGAGTTGCATCTATCTCATTGCACATTTTGTAGACACTAAATGGAAGTTTCCAAAGAAAATATTAAATTTTTATCAAATTCCAAGATACTGAGGTGAGATTATAGGAAAAGCGGTGGAGAAATACTTGATTAGCTGGGAATTAAAAATATTTTTTCTATCACCGTGTCTAGTGCAAGTTGAAATGACTTTGGAGTATTTTTTTTCCATCAAACTTGGGAGCTCAATACTTGAAAAAGAGACTCATCTCTTGGAACTCTCTACTACTACACGGTGAGTTACTCCACATGAAATAGTGTGCTCATATATTCAGCTTGACTGTGAGAGAGAGATAGAAAGAAATAGGTGATTAAATTATTAGAATATGCTCGGCCGTGCGTGTGGGAGGTCTTCTCCATTGAGGATGCAACGGTTTAAGAGGTGCATTGAGTTAGAAAACATCGAGTCCAAGAGCCTTATATGTTTGGATGGGGAGAATCATTGACACTCGACATACTTGATGTTGGAAGCGGCTTTGAAGTTTGAAAAGACTTTTACCTCATTAAAGATTGAGGATTGTAAATTTGTCAAAAAGCTTCTCTAGGTGAGGGTTGCTTACTAGTGATGATTGGGACTATGCCTGTGGATTTCTCCCTTTCTTGAAGTTGTTCTACAATATGACTTGAAAAGTATCGGGTACTTCTTAAATCACTAGTAATGATTTGGTAAAAGATGTCTATGGGTTCTTGCAATGATTAATAGATATTGTGAGAATGAGGATAGGAGTTTGCAGGAAATGGATAGGAAAATAAAGACCAAATTCAACAAGTATTTTGACAATGTGAATAACATCAATCTAACTTTGTTCATTGATTGCATACTTGACCCTCAACTTAAATGGGGTATGTGAAAAGGGTGATCGATCGAGTTCATGAAAGCAAGCAGGCGAAAACTTTACGAAATAAAGTAACAACATCTCCAAAGTTCTTGTTCGAGCAATATCGCACCGATGTATGCCCCCAAAGCAACTTGAGGTCAAAGGTACAAAAACAATGAGCACAACAAAGTCTCTAGTGGTTGGCGCGGACATTTTGATTGAAATGTATCTTAGCCAAACGAGATCAGTATTTCGAAGAAAAATCTAAATTAGGTAAATATTTGGAAGAATAATGCAAACGTTACAGTCTAATTTTAATATCTTAACTTGATGGAAAATCAATTCTTCAAGATATCCCATCCTCTCTTCCATTGCTTGGGATATTTTGGTCATGCCCGTCTCAACTGTAGCATCAGAGGCTACGTTTAGCACAAGAGGTCGTGTACTTAATGTGTTTCGTAGCTCCTTGACCCTAAGAATGGTGGATGTCTTACACGTACTCAAGATTGGTGATGATCTACACCACTTTCAATTTCAATCGAAGAGAACTTAGCAGAACTCAAAAATTCTGAGTTAGATGAGAAATTACCGTGAAAGTTTTATATCCTTCAATATTACAATAGAGATTATTATTCTCATTTTTATTGTGAATTTAATGTAGATTTATCAACTACGATCATGGAGCTGGACTCGATATTGATTTCTCTCGATGATTGATGAACTTGGGTGTTGCCGGGGAGGTCCTTGTTGAAATCATCGTAGCATTGACTCCACAATCAAGCAGGTAATCATTTGTAATGATGGAGTTTCATGCCTCTCGTCTTGCTTTTGCTCTCTCTCTCTCTCTCTCTCTCTCTCGTCTGTTCGTTCTGCCAAGCAGGATATTTTTGTGGGTTTTCCTGGGTCCAATTGTTGTTAAGTATGCAGAGTAATCGCGCAAAGGACAAGAAAGTAAAAATCGCAAATTTCTTGTCCTTCTGTTGTCCATGCGATAATGTGTTCTTTTTACGGGATCCTGAACTTCCTTTCGGAAATATGCCGAGCAGTGAATTGGAAATATTTTGTGCTCGCGCGATACCGATACCTGTTCGATTTGAGCAAGCCTCAGAAGAACCTTTATCTCGTTGACCAACTTCTCTGCCGTTAGTTTTCGGCCTATCCTTACTTTGATCTTAGGGTTAGTTACATCATGAGCGGGATGGATGGTAAGGTTGCTAAATTTGACGCATTTCTGATGAAATTGCTTTTATATTATACTTTCATATCAAGTTCCTCCTCACTACTCCAATTTTTTTTTTTCTGACAAAGTTGCCTTTTTCAGCTTTGCTTTAATGGCTGCTCTTTTCTATTATCTCTGATCAAATAGTAAAGGATTGTTATCGCATTAGTTCAGTACATACCAATACAATGATCCCCATTTTGTCAGTCCAAGCATATACTGCCACTTCCAATTTGAAGTGATGGAGGACAAAGCAGAGGGAATTTCCTTGGAAATGCAAGTTCAGTTGAAACGACTTAATTATAGTTCCATGGTTTGCTGCTTGCAGGATGGAGAACATGACGTGATCGTATTTGCACATTGCAGGATGGAGAATATGAAGTGACAGCAGGAGCTCATTACATTGATGAAAACAGTCTACAATCACCATCAATAGATTCATAGCTGGCTTGACAATCAACTACGATATATATATGTATATATATGTATATACACACAAACACATACCTGCACTTTTTGCTCTCCATCGAGCTCACGAAAAAATATGTATCTAAACGATGCCGGGCATGTAAAGTGCCGTCCTCAAAAGGCGGATCAAATAGGGATGATCTTCATTGATGCAGCTGCAGGTGCACCTGCACCAAAACACATGATTCTGATCAAGAAATTTGTCTAGATTGAAGATCATCTTTGTCGGAACCTGCAGAAAGAGAATACAAGCTTTGCTCATAATATAAGCTCAGAAAACTAGAAGTAAGGATCACCAGGAGCATGGAAAGTTCTGTTAGGGAATTTATAAAGAAAAATAAAGGAATGCCGAACGAAGCGCTTCCTAGCCAAGATAATTGAAGAAGAAATACAGCATGTAGAAACGATTAATTCTAATACAAACTCTGCGAGACAGTAAAAGTCCACTGAAAGTTACAAACTAAGCTTCGGTAGCATGAAACAAACTTTCTCAAATAAACTTTCAGTAGTTACCAAGTAAAGAAATGTTCCTACAACAATTTCCTCTGCAGTGGGTCCAACAGTCACGTTCGAAATACAAGAGTGGACTCTGAAAGTTTTGATTGGCAGTTAGCAGGCCATCATAGCAGGTTGGGGCACAACACAATCTCTTCTTTGCATATGTTAACCTTACAAAAATCTGTATAATAGGAACTTGGTTTGGATCTCATATTGTCATTGCCAACCAAATAACCAACTAATACTCCCTTTGAATTGGCTGATTTGTACCTTCAGATGATTTTCTGAGTATGCATTGAACTAATCGGTTCATTTGACATGGTTGGATATATAATTCTGCAACCTTTCAAAGAGCTGTTTATTCAGCTTGTCGCCTCTTCGATTCCCTCAAGCCAACTTCCATTCTGTGAGTTTCAATGATGTATCAGCTAACATGGCTTCTTGGTTACTACAGCCTATCTAGTCCCCATCAAGTTCAGGAATATTTGTTCAGATAACAAGGACAATTAGCCAAGCTAGTATTCTCTTGCATGTCTGAACAAATGCTCTGTTTGGTTGGCTAATCTCAGTATCTCCCTATGCTTTGTCTTCAATCAACGCATTTCAGAAATGAAATGGGGCTGCAATCACCATAATCAACTATTGCAGAGCCTATTGATACAGTTACAACTGGAAAGAGCAATCACCTCGTCATATGAAAGTACCATGAAGACTTGTATCAATGTGCACAGTACCATGAAGATTCGTATCAATGTGCGCAGTTGATAAAATTGCCTCCATGATCAAATTTGAACGGGTGAAAAAGGTGTGCTAGAATGTCACAGCACCATAAAAGACTGATCTTGTAAATCAGGGCAAAGGATCAAGTGGTGTGAAGAGGATCGACTCACCAAGTTCATGAACCATTAAAGTGCAGTCCAAGTTCAGAGGCAACCAAACTCCCAAGGAAGCGTCCATCTCCATCCATGGTCAGGTACCTGCAATTTTCATGACTTAAAAGGAAAGAACATTGTGAACTAAGGAAAGCCCTGCAACTCTGGTGCAGCTCATAAAGACATAAACTTGTGTAAGAGAATCAGCTGAACCAGAAAACTTGCAGATAGCCAAGACTCAAATCAAGAAAGAATGGAAGCTTTTACTAATCAATAAGTGTCTATACTTTCCATCTAGGAGCATGGAAGCCATAAACTAACAATCACTAAAATCCATATCGTCATCTATTGGCAACATAAATGGCAACCTATGTATCCATTTCCCTATGTATATCATCTTTATGCTGGCCAGCTTGACCCTCACGCTCATCATAGGTTGATTCTTCAGCCGGGCACTTATCAATGTCTGCATGCTCAGATGCTTGCATTGATCCTAAATCCCATATATCAGATAGCCCAGCAGTACCTCCCGCTTCAGGTGCATCATATTGAGCAAGATTACCCCATACCACACCGCTAGAACTAGACATACCAGCACTCATGTCAAAACCCATGCCCCGTACCTCGTCTTGCTTAATCATGCTTTCGAACCCCAATGAGAAATCTGGAAAGTTCTTCCTCTCAGCCAGTTCCTCTGGGAAAGAGACAAAGTACTGAGGAGAGAACTCTTGCCCTGGGCTCTCAATGACACTCTTCCCTTTGAATTGCGGATCAGCTTCCAAGCTTGATGACCCCTCTCTGAGCAGATCTTGAGTTTTCAGATAGCCCTGTACAGATGCTACATCATGTGGTGCCGTTGTTTCTCTTGACATGACATCCTCAACTTGAGGTGGAATGATCTGTTCAAACAAACCTGTGCCAGTTGAAACTTCAGGGAGATGTTTAGGGTTTTCGATAGGAATAGGATATAAAATGGGAAATCCCGAAGATGCATCAAGACTCCCCATGTCACGTCTATGCTTGACTTTCAGCCCTCCCATGGAGGGGACTGCTTCAACACCCTCTGGCTGATGATGCTTGAGAAACTTCCTCCTCGCCCTTGAAGAACCGATTTCTCTCTGTTCCTTCTTTTCCCTCAAACGCGCTACAAAGGAGGGGTTTTGAAGCAATTTTGCCATGAATGAAACCATCTTCTTTTGTCTTTGCTCAGCAGCTTGAAGTCTCTCATTTACTGCTTCTGCATGATGAGCTGTACCAAATTGCTGCTGCCGCAGTTCATCTACCTCCTGCATCAACATACTCTTCTCCTTCCTTAACATCTCCACTTCAACTTCCAATCCAGGTTTCACCACGTCACTGGAAGGTCCAAAGTAGCTTCCAATCTGCTGTGTCTGAGGCGACTTGCGTCTCTGAATGTTCTTTAGAAGTCGCCTCTTCCCTCTCTGAAAAGCTTCATTAGCAAACTCCCATCTATCAGTGTCGATCTTGCGGAACCCCTGACCACATCATATGAAAATTCAAGAATGAATAGGGAATGGAATGTGTAAAAATCACCAAAAGACCAAAAGGACATCTTATAGTCTGTAAGTCTAGCATGTATCATTCATCCACACAAGCTGAATTGAACAGTCTTCCTAAACAGGAGAAGCTTCACTGTGGTACATAGAACATCTTTTAGCTGCATAATCTGCATAAGGAATAAAATGTAACACATCATGGGAACTTATACATTGACTGATTACCAACAATATGCCAAAGCCTAAGAATTTCTACCTGCAGGAGATGAATGAAATCCCAGTTGTGGAGAAAACTTGTAGGAGACATTCTTTCATCGGGACAAGCGAAGAAAGAAGTTTATTACAAAGTTTCATGTCTAGAGGCACCTAAAACTAGCAGCAAACCTGAGGGGGGAAGTCTGAAGGAAATACAATCCAATAAAACAGCATGTCAGAAGCATTACAAGAATTGCGAAACGTTGAAAAGATGCTGAATAAGTTAGCATAATCTGTAAGAGAGAACTAACATCCAGAGGGTTAATGAATTAGGAACATATGTAAACAAATTATTCATTAATTTCAAAGTCATTTACAAGCTCTCTTTAGAGAATACACCATCAAGAATGCCTAGATTATACAGTGTAACTACAGCTAAGTCAATCTTCGCCGAGCCTGATTTACAACAAAGTTGAGCAGGAAACAAAGGCAAAGGCACAGCAGTGCAGCCAAAATAAAAAAGAAATACATCAAAATACAAAAGCAAAACAAGATAGAGGAATAACAAGCATTTACAAAAAGAGAACAGCAGCCAATAGAGGCCGTGTTCCAGCAAATACCCACGTAAGTATTTAGCTGCCGAACAAAGCTGGAAAAATTGTTGTGCTTGAAATTCCGTGGGAGTATAATCCTGGAAAATTCGACGGGGTCCCACACCACAAAGCTCTCGCCGCTGGACCCCCATGATATTATTGGATCCAACGATCGGTCATCGACAAAATCGAAGGTCTTCGAAAGAAACGGCGGAACTGGAGTACCCTGCAGGCTCTCCAGAGGCTGAGGAGCACCAGCAGTAGTCTCCATGTCACCGCCTCTCACCGGAAGTCCCACCTCTTCTGTTTCTGCTACACTAGTACTAAACGAGGGCCCAAGAGGGGTCGTTTCGAAAACAGGTTCCGGTTTTAACTCGAACGCGTCGAATGACGGGGGAAGCTTTAAAGGGGAGAATGCCTCGAACTCCATGAGAGGTGAAGGACACCCAGAGAAGCCAATGTTCTCCATATCAAAGAACGACCCAGAAGGCAATGCCTCCGAACCCATCACATACGACAGCATTTCCGACTCCAACGCAGCCGAAGAAGATGACTCAGCACCAGCGGGAGCCTTGCCTTTAGCTCTTCCTCGGTCAGAAGAACCAGGAGGAGATTTCGGGTATCGCCCGTCTTCTGGGTTCATCGAATTTTTTTCACCCTTTTCCAGTGAGAAGCAGTAGAGAGAGAGGGAGGGAGAGAGCGAGGGACAAATTGTGCGCGACAGAGGGTCGGCGTGCGACGGAGTTTATATGGGTTTGGGGGCTTGGTGCTCGGGAAAAAATCCCAGGAGAAACAGTAAGGCGGTGAATCGTCGCTGCGTGGGAATCGACGGCTGAGAGCGACGCGTCGCTCCATGGGGTGGGGGGAGGGTCGTGCTGCGTTGCTTCGAATTGATCAGAGAGAGAGAGAGGAGCACCGACCTTGAGCTGAATCTGGGAGAGAGAGAGAGAGAGCTTCCTGGTAGTTACGCCCGTTACAGTTTGCGTTCCTTTGTCTCCGTTGGTGTCTGTTTCTTTCCTTTTCTGGATACTTCTGTGGGGTTGGATCGAGGTGGGTGCCAGAGAGCAGCTGGGGTCCAGGAGAAGATTTTTTTTTTTTGTCCAGGTGGGCTTTTTTCATTTGTTATTTTTTTTTCCAATTATTTACCATTCTTCTTTTTCTTTTTCTTTTTCCTTTTCTGATTTATAATGAACTTCTACTTTTCCACTAGAAAGATTCCATTTTATTGAACATCATTTGGACAAGTGTTTTTAAGATACCATATGAACTTATTGAAAAAAGTTTATTGATTTTACAAACCAAATAATTACTCATATTAGTATACGTTAATACCATAAAAAAATCCAAACCGATATATTAGACTCTATTTGTTTCACAGAAAATGACTTCCTGAAAAATGTTTTTCGAAATTTCCGGTATTTAGGGGGTGGAAAATAGGTTAATCCTAAAAAATATTTTCCTCTTATGAAAATATCTCTTTGAAAAGTGTGAAAATATTTTCCTCATTTTGAAAAGAGGAGATCATTTTCTGCTGATCGTTGCTTCACCGATCGCCGCCCTCAACCGCCAATCACCAAAAATCAATTGCTTGATAAACGACGGAAATCGTTTTTCAATTCTTTTTTAAGTATTAGAAAAACATCGAAAAATATTATTATTATTTTTTTAAAAATGACTTCTTAAAAAATGTTTTTCGACAGGAAGTCATTTCCCGCGAAACAAACAGAGCCTTAGTCTCAAACTAATTTCATGGGGTGGTCTACAATGATTCATAATCACTCCTCTTATTACAGGACGCTTACCATAGCAAAAATACTAATAATTCCGATCAAGTCAACGAAGGATTGGGAGTTGGCCTTTTTGAAAATGGACAGCTCTAGCCAATGACTACCTTTAACTTAATAAGGTTTTGAGGGCACTTAGGTAGAAGTGATATTCTCTCCAAACAGAACATTTAGCACCATGGATAATAGCTCCGCAGGTTCTTGGACTCTAGCCTTTGTGATTGTTTTTGGTGTAAGGATCGTCCATTAGAACGAGGTTGAAACCACTATAAATCATATGGAACAAGCCGGGCGGTCTTCGAGCACACGAAATCCGTAAGCATTCCAAATAGTATACCCTTATTTATATATTAATATTATATCAAATAAAAAAAATGGACAATCAAACCCATTTCTCGATTCAACAGAACCTAAAAAAAAGTTGAAAATGATCCCAAATAAGGAGAGATATTTAAAGAGGCAAGAAGCAAACCTCGATAACCCATCTTTGAAATACTTTGGTAGTGCTTCTGAATCAAAACTGCTAACTCTATCTATCATTCATGTACAATCCATATTAGATCTAACCAATTGTCCATCCCATTTTATAGTTGAAGGGAAATATCCAAATACATGTATTATTCTTTCAATAATCCATATTTGTAGCAATAAACTAATACCCTAGCTCAAGTAACTATTATTACGATGGGGGAAGGAAAGGAAGATGCGTTTCAATTGAGGTCACATTCTATGCTTATAATTCTACCCTCGGCTTAACAACTCTTCGGCCTAAAGATTACTTTTTGAAACTTCATCTGCGGCGTCTCTTAAAAAAGACGAGTTACTATCACTAAACATTTTCGAATTGATATACTTTATGCCACATTCACCACAAAATCAATTTTTAGCTTCACAGAAAATGCTAAACTCACCAATGTCACCTTTAAGCCAAATTGATTTTGATGTGGCATGATATCCCAAATCACCAAAATCTCAAACAAGGAAATCTCCAAAAATCTATTAATTTCGGCCCGAGAGCTCGATTGAGTTTTGTAAATCTGCTAAAATACCTAACCTTTTATGATATAGAAATTAATTTCGAATAAATGTGGCACGGGTATACCTTTTTATGATTTTCGTAACCCGAAAATTAAATTTCCAGCGAATGTGGAACTAACATATCAATTTGAGATTTTTTCCCGATATATTAATCTTTTTTATTAACGTCACTTAGGGTGCATATGTTTTTCTCAAAATAAATAATCCAAAAAATATTTTCTTAAAAATGAGCGCTTGTATCGTTTAAAATAATAAGTAAATGAAAAATATTTTCATCATCAATAACAATTTATGCCTAAACACTTTTGGGGATGCTGAATTTTCTTTTTCCGTACATTTTTGCAAACGATACAAGCGGCCATTTTGAGAAAAAAAAATCTTTTTAACAAACCGTTTATTTTTCGCAAAGGGAAGAAGCTTTATTATTAAAGAAAAATGTAAATTTGAAACATTTTCGCATTCCCCTCCCACTATTAGTGAAATGCTTAGCGAGGAAGGCAGGGGGGACTGGCCAATGCGAGAGGAGGCAATTTTCAAGTTGGCAACGTGTGATGGTGAAAGGGGGAAGGCGGTCAAAGATGAATTCATTACCGCCCTCACCCAAACGTGGGGGCGGACTCGGACGCCCGGCCTTACGTCAGCAACAAATTGCATTTTTGGTCTTGTCGCCCCTGTTTAGGACCAAGCGACTCATTTCCGTCCTCTTTCCAAACTAATCGACAGGTCCAGGGAACGGACCCTCCCGCCGTTGAAAAGAGCAGGAAAAGGGACGACGCTGGAGAAAAATTAACTAATTTTAAAATTCTAATAATTCGTGTTTCGATAACGAAACATTTTTTTGTTGATCGATCAACTCTCCATTTATTTTGAGAAAAATTGACTAATCTTAAAATCACAATAATTCGTATCGCTTGAAACATTTAGTCAACGAATTATTGACTGATTATTTCAAGCGACACAATCGCTCGTCTTTAAGGAAAATATTTTTCAAATTATTTATTTTTTGTGAAACGAACCGAATTTATTGGGTGTGTTTGGTTCACAAAAAATCAAATATTTGAATTTTTTTTTCATAAAATAAAATGCGTGTATCTTTTAAAAGAATTAGTAAACGAAAAATATTTTCATTATCGATAACACTTTATGTTTAACTATTTTCATGGCAGAAAAAATATTTTTGTGTTTATTTATTTTTATGAGTGATGCAGGCGTTTATTTTTTGATTTTTTTTTCAAATATTTGATTTTTTGTGAGACAAACGCACCCTATAATGTGGATTGAGTACAGTTTGCTTATTTAGGATACGTTTGTTTCTTGAAAAATAAGTAATTTGAAAAAAAAAATTCTTAAAAATGATCTTTGGTATATTTGAAATAATTTGATAATGAAAATATTTTCATTATTAACAGTAATTTATATTTAAACATTTCCATAGGCAATTAAAATATGTTTTGTTTAATCATTTTTTGCAAGCGATACAAACCGCTATTTTTAGGAAAATATTTCCTAAGTTATTGAAGATTGGGGACGCCGTGCTTAAAGCCCCGATTCCATTTCGCGCCATTTCAAGCACCCCCGCCCGCGGGAAACCAAAATTTACGAGGGAAGAGGCGGAAAAGGGAAAGAGATCGCAGAGCGCGCGTCTCCTCCTTCAGCGTGCGATTTCTCGATCCGCAGGCGTAGTTGGGCTGCCGGATCGAAGGGTAAGCTTCTCCCAAATCTGCAATCCGACTGCCCGTTGTTTCCAGACGCTCGCGTCGTCTGTTCATTCGATCGTCGCCTCCCACCGAAACCGTTTCGTCGCCCTGAATGGATCGGGGGACTCGATCTGTATTGAGATCCGGAGACTGATTGTATCCGATGCCTGGATTGTGTGCTTGTTTTGCTCTTCGCATTGCTTGTTTCGGCTCGTGTTTCGACTGATTTCTGCATCTCTGTAATGTCACGCGGCCATGGCTACAGGTCGAATCGATTCATCAGTACTCGTTCGCTCTCGCTTTTGATCAAATCATAGTAGAATCTGGCATTTTTCTCCGGCTAAATTGGTTGGATCAGATGGTTCATCCAGATAATTGCAGGCCAAACAGATGATTCATCTTTACCGAGGCAGCTTATGGTTTTCTCTGTCGGATGGTTCGGGCTGGCTTGGATTTTTTAATCTGTCTCCTCATTGAAGACATTCCGTCTTGTTTTAACATTTCTCTTGGTAATGGTCCGTGTGTGTCGTCAGCGAGATTCTAATCTGGTGCTGATATGTTTCTCTTTCTCACCTATCTTTTGCATCTGCAATTACTAGCCGTACTGTCTTCCTCATCGTCTCATTTTGTCGAGGGCATTCGAGGAAAGGCACATGAGAAGATCTGGTTTGTCTGATAAAGAAACAATTCTAAACTTCTGAGAAATTTCGCGTGTCTTGGGTCTAATGACTCCTAGCATCTGTGCGGTGCCAGTGGGGGTGGGTGGTGAAGGCAAGGTAGCGTACTCCAAGCATTTTAAAGACTTGTGTGCTCACTACTACATCCTACTTTACGTGAGTATAGGGAATGAGGGTCATCAGTGTTATTTTGATGCGTGTTTTGTTGGCAGAGGCTTCCGAATGGTTCGGGTTGCGGAAATCGTGGTTCTGTCCTTGGAGTAGCACAAGTGCATAGGACAATGATGCATATGGGCTTAATTTGTCAGCACGCATCCAGGGCGAGGCTTTTGCTAGAGGCGAAGAGGTAAGTGACGATATTCTTACCACTTCTTTTGCACAGCGTTTGAGTCATAGTAGGCCTTGGCACCCCACAAATTGTACTTGTTTGAGGGGCTATACTGCTATTTCTTTTTTTCTTTCAACATTTTTGGGAAAGCATATGATGAGTAAAAGAGCGTTCATGTGAAGAGTATGAAGAGATGTGTGAAAGTACAAGCAGCTAGCTTCTCTCTCAAGCTTTATGCATATATACACTGCTGCTGAAATTCTATATCTTAAACCGTCTCTCCGCTTTTGCACAAAGCCCTTTGAAAAATCTTCCATTGTTCAAAGCTTCCAGAGTTGTATACTGACATGAAAGAATGGCTCAAACCCGAGCACGAGATGAGTAGCTACAACAGCCTCATTAATCCCTAAAATCTCTGCTTTGCGGAACTTCTGGCCATGGTTCATGCGGTCGCCTGGAATTTGCTATCAAAGGCACGGTTCACCAAATGCTTCGCCTAACATGGTTATTGATCTGGTCTTGCCCACACCCAACATTTTGTGCATTATTGACCATCATCCTTCTTACCTTTTGTCTTAGATAACTTACTAGCCGGAAAGTGCAGCCTGGCCATCAACGGACGGGGTGCCCGTGTTTTCCTATCAAATCCCCTCACACAAACGAATCCTGCAAATTGCAACTTCCGTGTCAGCACAACAGGCAATTGCTTTCTTAGCATTTTCTTCCAATGCACATGTAATCGTGGAAGATGCTAATAGAAAAAGAGTCTATACCTATGGAGTAAAACTTGCAAGTACACACTATTTGCCTTGGGATACGAAGTAAAGAATCTTTGGTCTAGACAGCTCGAATCCCTTAGGTTATGTTATTCATATGGAGTGGAGGAACTTTGTTCTCTGGTCCATTTTTAAAGACGTATCCTTTGTCGGAGAAGCGAGGCATTCCAGAGTTGATTGAGCATCTTCTCGATTTTTTTCACTTATAAGGTGATTACTTTGTCAGCAATACTACTGGGAATTATCATGATTCTGTATTGCATCATGTCTCAATGTTGAATTTCTTCTTGTATGTTCTTTATTGGCTGTGTCAGGAACATCAAATAGATACTAAACCTACGGAGACCTAGATTTTCCAGAAGAGAGACATTTGAAAATAAAGGGCTTATATTTTGACAGACTGAATGCTTCACGGATCCTTCACAAGGCTTCAGGAAGTCCTTGGTGAAGATACTGCTAATATCAAATGGGTTGGTCGATTGTGCGTACGGTTCCATTTCATAGGCAATACATGACTTAACAGGATGAGAACTCAAGTTGTCACATTCACTAACTCTTATATAGACAATGATGACAATTTTTCCTTGGAGTTGCCACGAGATGTTTATTGGATGTCTTAAGCATCTAAATTATTGAAGCTGGCATAAGTTCAAAGCACCTTTCCAAGTGAAGGTATCCTATAGGGGAGGTGCAAGTAGATATGACCGTAAAAATGGAGACATAGGGTGAATGGGGAATTCGAGGTTTAGTGAATGGCATTTTAACCCTAATCAGGATGAGCTCTTCAAATCACTTGAAGCGATAATTTATGGTGTGGATGTGGATTTTTATGATAATCATGAACAATTTCTTTTAATTAGACTACAGAGATGATGATGCATGTTGTCGCCTTTCACCTATTGTAGTAGAAGTAGAAAATATTGTGAGCTAGCTGTCAGAAACCAGAGCGAGTTATGCTTTCCTTTAATTAGTCACAGGCTATTCACAGTCTTGTGGGCCTTGCCACAAATTGCCGTACGTAAAAATGACTTCCTTTGTCTACAGATTTCAGATGCCTTTTAAATTGGAGCAAAATTAGGCACAATTTTCTTGCTAGTTTGAGAAATCTGCGTATTCATTAAAAGTCTGAGAAAGCAGATAATTGTGAAGAGAAGGAAAAATGCTTAAATTTTATTCTTAGCATAATAATCGTAAAAGGGAGAAGTGGTCTAGCACATACCCCTCCAGAAGCATTGCTGAATGCCTTCTGTTGGCAAACCTATAACACAAAGATGAGCTGTTAGAAGCCATTAAGACATCATGGTACATAGCAATTGTTTTCATTGTTTACCCTTGAATATTGTCGGTATAGAGGTTCCAAAGTACACAGTCCTCCTTTGAAGTTTCCACAACAAACTCCTAGGAACATCTATTGGATTTATACTTGTCTCATGGTCAGCAAACACCTGCATTGTAGCCGTCACTGTTAGCATGATCTTAAGGGACAGTTCTCTAGTCATGTAGACAATCAGAGCATAATCAACCTCGTTAACTTGAAAATATGTGCCATTTAGAGGAAAACTCCCCCTCATTGCTGTACGGCATGGAATCTGCTTGATCATGTGTACACAAATCAGATTGATTTAATTACTTGAGATACCGCTATATTCATGATAGATACTGAGATTATGGATATTCTAACCAGAAATGTCCCACGAACAGTCTGCGAATTTGCTTCTCTTATACTGTTACATGAGACACAAGTTATTTCATTGCAAAGTGCGCCAACTTCTTGGGAATTGCACTGATGTTCGGGTGGTTGAACAGAAGAAGCCGTTTCACCTGATTATGAAACAGCCATCAATGTCTTGAATTCGAACTCCTTAATCTTATTTATGTTCTTTACTAACCCGGTGTCCATATTGCGAGGAGGTATTTGGACGGATCATCTGCTTCTAGCTTGTCCAGCTGCATATGGAAAATGGCATTATCACAAAGTGAATGTAAATTATCATAGTTCCAAGAAGATGCAATATTCACTGACCCCATTCATAAGAGGGTGTCCCTCTGGTATTTCATACCTGCAAGATAGTAAAGTAAAAATATAAGATCGCAGTTTACCATTTGACTCCTATGTACATTTTACTAGATACAACAATAAATTTTGACATTTCATTCATTTGGATCTAAGGCTATCCTCATCAAACTCTTGTTTTCTCTTACTTGGCTGGTCTGGGTCTCATGGAAGTGCAATTATTTCTTAAATTAAATTGCATCATTTTCTGGTAAAATGCCTCGCCACCACGAAAAGTATTATTGCATTCAAAGAATGAGAATCATATGAGAGTAACTTGAGCGCTCAAGAAGGTTAGACTTACACTAGGTGCTCCGTCCGTAGCCGGCTCACATTTTTAAGCTTAGGCACAGGAATGGAGGCAGCTTCTGGGGTTAAAGCAACTAAAGCTTTTGACATGTCATCTTCTTGAAGGTCCATGTTGTGCTGCATGTACTTCTGTAAATTCTGAGTGAACTCTTCCATGTTAAGTTTAATTGTAGGAATTTCATTGATATCATCTGAAAACATATCCTCCATGTCAATTTCTCCTATCTGAGTGCAGTCTGGTTCTGGGGTTGCAGGTTCCTCTATAATAGGTTGACAGTTACTTGCTCCAGGTCTTGCTTCTTGTTGCTGTTCTAAGTTCTCCTTTGCCAGTGGTAAAGTCAGAGGTAATGTCTCGCCAATGTTTTGGCTGGCTATATTTCTTCCCACTGCATTCACCACGCTCTTTTCCTCTGGCCCAGGTAGAGCAAGCCTTGCACTGGACAAAATACGGGTGCTGAATATACAGAAGAACGTGTGTCCTTGTCTGGTAATTTTTGCAGTACTGCGATGATGATATGTACACTAGCTATTGCTATTGAAGTATCACTATCGTGATGAAAAGAAAACAATAATTGGTCATCAACTAATTAGAATTGGATGTGGAAAGTCCAAGTTCCATTTTTGTATATTTAATATCTTCCCTACAGATGCACTAAGCAGGTATATCTATTGCTGGTACTGTTTGCCTAGGCCATACTTTTCAGATTTAACTTTATGCATCTAAGACTCGGGTATATTTTGAAGTAGCGGTCCTGTCTGTGTGGAACATCAATGTGGTCGCGTTCACACCAGACAGGAACATAATTGTTGGAGATGACAATACCTTGCAAAAGCACTTGCAAAGTGTCTGCATTCTCCTCTCATAGGACAAGCATTGCAATTTGGCTTGCTTTTTGTGCAGAAGACCTGCATTAATTTCACATTGTTGATCACTCTCAACTGCCATGAGTACTATAAGTGAACACTTCATCCATAGGGGCCAAAGGAGAAAAAAGAACATCTGGAACTGAATAATATCACACCTTTCCAAATGTTATCATCTGGTAATGCAACTCATACCTGCATGCAAAGATTTTGTTACTTAACTGATTGTCATACATTCAATCTAGAGTAGGTACCGTGCACCAAATTAGAAAATAGCATCCTTACAATGTTCTCTGATCGAGCTTGCACAATCTTGGCCATAGATATTGTTGAATAGATTCTAAGACAGGATAGCTATAAAAATACAAAGATTAGTACGTTCACTGCAGGTTTGTTGAATCAGTTAACAAGTGGTGGGATGATACTTACAGTTCCAAAAGATGCAATTGAAGTGACTCGGGCAATGGTTGTAGTGGTACCCATCCAAGCCTCACAGCTATACGTCCAACATTTGTGTCTACCTGTTCACAATGGCAGCTAGCTGACATTATCTGTCAAAAAAATGACGATGTATCCGGTTATGCTTTCAACTTACTGGAAAAGCAAGGTGGTGGAGTGTTAAAAGCCGCACACACTCGACGCTCTTCAACCCCAAACCTCTCATGCTTAGCAGATATTCTCTACAAAAGCCGAGACAGACGTGAGCATTCAGGACGGTTTCATCTCTAAACTGACTGGAGAACTGACATTGCCTAGCCTCAGAATACTCTATAATAGCAATTATTGGGCATAACGCATGAAACTCACTTTTGAGAGAAAAAGTTATAAGCATTTGACTTTGATAGAAAGACACTAGTCAATGAATGCATTTTGCCACAATGTGCAAATTGAATCAGAAGTGTGTTAGACTATACTTCGCTTTGTCAGGTGGAACATCCCTGAGCCATTCTAGATCAACACTTCCGTGTTCTCTCGTAAGCCGATTG
This sequence comes from Psidium guajava, assembly GCA_016432845.1. Classification (NCBI taxonomy): domain Eukaryota; kingdom Viridiplantae; phylum Streptophyta; class Magnoliopsida; order Myrtales; family Myrtaceae; genus Psidium; species Psidium guajava. Next base: position 21,586,525 of record CM028233.1, on the reverse strand, counting down.
AGGAAATCCTGCATATTTCCAGGCTCACGATGTTATATGAAGCCTCCTTCATGTAACAAATGGTAATATCACTAATGGGTTGTGCAGTACCTTGATTCTTCCTGCAAGTACGTTATTCATTCCTCGTTCCTTGATGGCATCAGCAATTTCATTGACATCTGCACATCTGACAGCTTCCCAGTCCACAGAGTCCATCGTGGTTGGCGTTCTTACTCTTTTCCTTCCATTGGATTCTGCCCGTCTTCTTAAGCTATCCCAGTCAAAATCTTCTTTTTTCTCCTTACCAGCGCCTCTACTCTTTCCTTTCAAATTTGTTTTATTCATCTTGTTTGATTTGTCAGTTAGCGAAAGACCATGCTTAGAAGGGTGTGCATCTGCAGATTCTTGATCAGTGCCTTTTGAAATGTCCCCTGTGCCAGTGCTTTCTTTTCCCCTTAAAAGTTCAGAGAAGCACACATCTGTCTGTATTTTACTGGTTTCCCCTTGACACGCTGCCTCAGGTACAATCTCACGGTCCACAGCAGGCCTGTATTCAGAGTTTTCACCTCCTAGACAGCTGTTGCATGGTTGACTATTCTTGACCGATTCTTTACAAATCTCTGTCATCTTACCTTCTGTTATAGTGAAACTTGTTGCTGCCTCATCCTTGATAATTTGCTCATTCTCATTCTTGGAACTCTCAGAAAAGTTGGTTTTTTGTGTGAACTTTTCTGGACATTCAACTTCTGGAACTCCCGGACAGCAGGTGAAACCTGAGGTAGATCTTCTTGTACACGAAGTGTCTGTTTGTAGTGTTTCCTCACCATCCTCCATCTCACTGGATTTATTTATTACGTTCTCCGTGTTCTTGTTAACTGGCGCATCTTCAATTTCATGAACAGAAACCTCGGGTGGAACGTTTGAGCCAGCCATACCCAATAGCTGCATAAATGACTGTAAACCATCCAAGCTGTCAGTTTTGGAAAAAGTATTCATCAGAACATCTGAACTTGATCCTGTCCTTTCGGCAGCCTGAGCTGGTGGCGAGTCCACAGAACTTTGAGATGATATTACTGAATTTGGAGACGAACTTTCTGCTTTCCCATCTCCTTTGATATGACCCTCATCTATATCGGTTATTGCAGCAGTTGAAATATCTACAATGAAAGGACATAACTTCTTTGAAACACTTCCACTTGAAATTGACATCTGGCATTTTGGCTCATCTGCTAAGCTAATGCAACAAGCTTTACTTCCGACAAAATTATCACTGTTGACAACCTCTTTTGTTTCACTCTTCTCATATTCATTGTTGGTTATCGAGCTCTGACCCCACACCGTTTCATTTGGACTTTTTTCACTTGAGGGGTACTCCATCTCCAAGATGTGTGCATCTGGTTCATTGATAATTACTGCAATTCCTTCATCAGAGCACATTTCTGGGATTTGTTTCTGGGGAAAACGCGATGCCAGTGACATGAATGCTGAACTGCAAAAGCAAGAAAATTGGAAGAGAGAAACCTTTTCAGTGAAAGATACGAAGATCTCTAGTATATTTTATCAGAAATGCCAATTTACCTAGACAGATGGTCTGATACATTTTGAGTTAGAAAAACTCCTACAACTGAATCAACCACCGATCCTTTCCATGGAGAAAAGCGTCTGTCACCTGCAGAAATACATCGTCGTTATCTTCTTTAAGCAGTTGGTGAAGTCGATAAGTGAGGGCTGAGACCTGTCACATAAGTGCAGTGAAGTTCTTGAATGACATGTTTTACAGTATCAGCACTGTGAATCTTGTATGGCCTTGGTGAATAATTTTAACAATTTCTTTTAACGGAACCTTTTCACCATGGGTACAGTCTGTATGTATTATTTGCTGCACTGCTTCTATTCCTTGACAGGTACCTGTGATTTCTACAGTCAGCACTCCTGCTTTAACAGCTTTATAAAAGGTTTTACAATTTCCCTGATATCCTCTCGAATTCTCCCACTTAGTGTCATTTAGCAAAGGGTTTGGTAAGGTAGCGTCATCATTTGATCTGAAAGGTCAGTGAAGATGTCCCTTGCCACTTTGAAGTTTAGCAAGTCATGGACCTTGTCCGTATTAATGGCATGGCTTAGGTCAGCATGCAATGAGGGGATCCAGTAGGGGTTTATAAATTCCATTTGTGCTAACGTGAATTGTGTTCTCTCTGTCTCTCTCAAGAAGCAGTTGGGGAAATGATTAGTCAGGGCTGTGATGAGGAAAAACTTAATCAGCTTATCTTAATTTGGTAGTACGTGGACTAGATCATTATCCATCTAACAGGTAGACTGATTTTGGGAGTCACATGAAGCCTTTGAATATAGATAGCATACCTTGTACAAGATGCATACGTGCAATAAATGAGTCTGCACGCCCCTGGAAGACTCTCCGTTCTTCCTCCCACCATCTTGCCTTCTCTTCATCTGTTCCATCAATACCTTCACTATTTATATTTTCCAAAAGAAGCTTCCACACTCGGCTGGTTTCTTCATCAAGGTCAACTTTTGGTCGTGGGCGTCGTCTCTTCATTGGACCAAATGAATTGTCAAAAGGCACGACGGTTCCGTCCCTCTTATAGAGAACAATTGCATTGTGCTCATGATTCGTCATTTCATAAGATGCTAATGCATTTTGAATTCCATCGGTCTCTCTGTTGATATCTAGGTGCTCTAGTTGATTGATGATCACATCTAAAGAGGTCATCTGTCTCCACAATAACTCTGTCTGAGCCCCTGTGAGAAAAGAAGAATTTAATTAGTTTACAGCGCAAACATGATTGGACCAGCCAACCCAAAGGATCAGTCACTTTTTGTACCTGATGATCTATTGAAAGTGCTTTGGTAATTGTGCGTGATAAGTGGTCCATGCAACTGCAATGCACCACCATAGGCTGAAGTAACAAGAGAAAGTCTCTTCTTAGTTCGTTTCTTCCTTGATAGCGTTGATTGTATCTCCTCAAGCAGGGCTTCTATGCAAGAGTGCGGTTTCTGTGGGTAGCCATATTCTGCTTGTTTGTGGGAATCATCTGGTAGGAGCCTGATTAATGAGGCAAAATCTCGTACCCGAGTTGGAGCCCTGGATCTCTTTTTGGTCGCCTTGTTTTTTTTATTAATTTCTAGGAGACATCCAACAGTATGGTGCCTATTGTCAAGCTCTGCTCCTAATTCTCTAGTTGTAGCTGGATAAAAGGAATTAGGCTGGGGTGGACTGCTCCAGTCAGTTACCTTAGCTGCGGATGTGGGAGTTGTCCCTGTATTTTGCTGCACCTTCTCTGTTCTCTTCCTCTTATGTATGACAGGGAAGTGGATCCAAGACGTTGTCATGTATGCTTGTAAGCTATTGTACTGGGCTCCGAGAAAATTTGCGCTGCCGAATTTTGCAATTTCACAAGTGTCTAATTTCCTCTTACATTGTGCCTCATATTCCCCCATAAACAAAGTCGTGCTCTTGCTGCAGTAGGGAGCCTCCTGACCTTTTCCCCATGCTTCTGGATCAGATCTTGGGATGACGTGTGCAATGGTGTCACATCCATTGTTAGCGGACAATTGGCCTTTCTTGTTGAGGATCTTCCTTGTATAACCAGCATCTGAGTGCTCTGGATTATGGTTATTTTGGACAAAGCTCATCTCTCCCGTGCCCTGTTCTGGTTTTGAAATGTAGCTTTTCTCTGTTGGGCCTGCGCTGCAGTCAAGTTCGTTTTTGTTTCTGTTTTCCAGAAAGACCTCAAATTCTTGGGTAAGCTGCTCGCTTAGATTCGGCTGAACGCACCTACTTTGTTGGAAATCCTGTGCTGGTGACTCTGAAGCACATGCTGGTGCATGAAATGTCTTTTCCATTGGCTGTTCTTCGATGTTGAAGTTCAAGGCCTTCCTGCAGGACTTTTTGGGTGGTCGTCGTACTTTTAGATCAATGGAGGAGTCCCCAGCCCCTTCATTGGGTAAAGCCGGTGGTTTCTCAACTCCTTTTCTCCTCACATATTTTCTCTTAACCCTGGTCTTCCCCCCATCAGCAGGCTTTGAAGCTGTTGACCTCGGAGTCCTTTTTGGCTTTCCCTCTTTCACCACCTTTGGCCTGTGTTTTTTCCTTCTCGTCTTCTGTTGCGGAGTTTTGTTCAAGCTCATGATCTGGGGGTCTCCCTTCTCAGGGTCGTGATTCTCCATCAATGTGGAAACAGCAGAAGATGGTGACCCCATCACGGGCTCTTGGAGCTCTTTATCTTGTCGACCAACCTCAGGTTCAAGTCTCTTGGTGGCATCTCTGTCCACCTCCTCCATGTTATGCTCGACCCCCCTCCGCATTTCGTACATGCATACGTTGTGCGTTTGAGAATCAATTTTCTTTTCTGCTCTGAGAGCCTTCTCTGGGGTTATTGGCGCGAAATGAAGAAAACCTTTCGACATTGCATCTTCAGTTGTCGAGGGCGGCAAGTTCAAGTCATATGCGCGTATCTGAGCATGCGCAAGCCCATCTGCATGACAAGCCGTTGCATAAGTTTCAGATTGAGCAGCCAATGCAGATGATGCAATCTGACTAATGTTCAAGCACATGTAGTCAAATCGTGGTTTAGTTTCCGAGAAAACACGGGCAGTAAAGAATTAGATTGCATTTGTGAAGTGTTTTTCGGCACCAGATGACTCAAATTTTTTTTGTTCTTCTCATTATCGGATTGTTAACTACTATCTCTACATTCTCGAATCCGGCATCCTTTGCAGCTGGTCGAGATGAATCACTCGCTCAAACGTGTCTTTGCATCACCTCTTGTCACTTACATATGAACTTGAAAATTTTTTCACTGTGCCATGAAGTGGTGTACCAAAACTAATTTACACGTTAAGAAGCATGGCGTGGCTATAGGCGTATCAGAAAAGACCCAAAAGTTAAGCACGCGGTGGCTATAGCATTTTAGTGGATGAGCCATAGGATGATGTGAAATTAAGGTATTTCTTTAAAAATGAAAAAGTCAAGTCGCGATTAATTGTTGCATCCCTTATAATCCGATGAAGGCTTTTGAGTTGGGGGACCCTGTGTTGGTGGGCCCGGGTTGTATTTATTATCGAATGCCTAAACCTTATGTGAAATTCTAAAAGTTCGACCTTATCGGAGATTTGACCATGAGTCACGAGTCAAATGATGATCTGGCGCTCATCCGATCAAATATAAAATTAAGTCAAATTTCGATTCATCATAAATAAATAAAATCATTAAAAAACTCTCACGTGCTGACGAGCCACGTGCGCAAAAGATTCACGTGCGCGCAAATACACGTGGATTCGAATGCGCACGTGGATTCGCATGATTCGATGATATATGTATCGACGGCATGTCATATCGTGTCGTGTCAGTTTTAAGGCAGTTGAAAAAGATGCGATGCAAGTCCCGAAGAAGATCGGTCCGAACTCACCCGGATAACTAGGCCAGTGACTTCCATCGAGCCATGGACGATGCGGAGGATCGGGCTCGGCAACCCTGACGTCCGCGCTCGGGTTCGGAGACGGCCGCGGACTGTCCCCGTGTGGATCGGAGAAGGAGACGAAAGAATTCGTTGGGCGTTCATCCGGTGGCCCCCCCATGGCCGCCGCGTCTACCAGAGCCAACAGGCCCTGGAAGTGACCACTCTCCACCGCGATCCCAGCCGAGACCGACAGATTCTGCCACCTCCTGGCGGTCTCGTCCTGGCCGTAGAAGCCGGCGGCCGCCAGATCGTCGAGGGCTCCCTTCATCTCCGCGCCACCGCCACGGCCTGAACTACTGGACGGAACAACGCCGTCGGTCCGCCGAAACGGGGCGAAACCAGGTGGGAATTCGTCCGATTCCGACGAGTCCTCGCCGTTCGCCTCCGTTTCCCGCGTCTCCACGCAGATTGGCCCCGGCCGCGGCAACATAGGCTTGGCCGGGGTCGCCGGGATCCACGAGCTCGGAGCTCGGAGCTCCTTGTCGCCCGTGCCTTCCATAAATTCCCAGTTCCAGGTAAACCGTTCAAAATTTCTGCAGTCAAATTCAGCTTCTCGGGAACAGAGCACAAAGCTGCAGAATTTCTCAGCCCCGTGAAGGGTAAGAACAAGATCAAGAAACGAGGCTTTCACACAAAATCACGGGCCAAAAGATCCGGCACAAAAGGGGAGCTGATCTGCTTCTTCCGGTCCCGAATTGCCTCCTCAAGATCAGAAGAACCCCTGAAACGCCCCCAGAAAAAAAAATTTAGACGAAAAACGAAATGGGTTTTTGCCACCGATTCCAGCGGAGAGAAGAACACCACGAGCTACTGATGAAGAAGAAGAAGAAAGGGTGAGTCATTGGAGCTCAGGTTTTTCCAGCTGAAGAAAGGGGCTTCTTTTTAATTCGAGTAGGTAGGAGAAACAGAAAACCCCCCACGTATTTCTCCAACCCCTCAGAAAATGCCACTTTATCCTCTACTGTTGCTACATTTTACTCGTGACTCGCACACCCCAAAAAAAAAAATCACCAAAAAAAAAATTTAGCGGAATGATGAGGAAAAAATCTCAACTTACTGCAAAACTAGCAAATGCTGGGGATCGGGAGCTCGGTATGGAAGAGAAGCAAAACGTCTCCCGCACCGCCAAGAAGCAGCAGCAGCAGAAGAAACCGAACCCAGAAAGAAAGAAGCTGTTATTTTATTAGGTGGGGCTCTTTAAAGCGATAACCCCCCCTCCCTTTTTCCCGTCAGAAATTAAAGAAAAAAGGTTAAGAAAATAAATTAATCTTCTTGTGTTAATTAGTAGGGTGTAATTACGGAATTAGATCAGAGGGGGGTTTAACCCCGTGGGGTCGCCGTCTCGCTCTCCGCTCCTTCAACCACGTTCACCTCTCCAGCCCGACACTTGTCTCCTCCCGCCTGACACGTGTCCCTCCGCTTCCGCAGCCCTCCGTTATTAATTGCTCCCATTCGCTCACGGCCGGTCAACCAGCCCCCCTTCCAAATCTTCTGACCGTAATCCCGGTCAGTGGAATTTTCGCTCGCTTTGCGGCGGAGCCTTGCTTTGTGATTTGTGATCCTCTCGTGAGAAGTCACTTGCGAATACACGTCAGATCAAGCGATAAGCGTGTTCGTTTTTCTCGTTGAAGTTAAAAAACTACCAATTTCGAGTTAGGAGTGATAACGAATTGCTAAGACTTACAAGAGTAGCAAAAGTTTATCTACACGATGAATATCCTTTTATCTAGTTTGGCACAAGAAAAAACTAAATTCGTTTATGATCTAACTAATGGAAGCATATAAAAAAGATCGACTAAATGATCTATGTTAGTTTGGTCGTTAATCTGTCAAGATGCATGCGTGAGTTGTGTTGAAATAAATTTCACGTTGAAGAATTAGTGTAATGTGATGCAATTAACATATTTTAATTGAAAATATGTCAAAGGATACCTAAAGTAAGGGAGTAGAATAAAATGTGAGCTCAAATGTGATGGGGAGATTGTTGAGATACTTGTGTGAGGTAGTGTGCAACATTGATATATCCTAATTTGCCCATTATAAATGTATTAGACATCTACTGTTGCCTCTCGGAGATCTTGGGATTTGCAGACAACTTTATGGTTGATTTCGACAAAAGAGACCTTGTTAAAATGGGCATTGTGTGGTAGCAACGCGATTTCGATAGTAGTCTTCATGGTTCAGCTTTGGAGAAAGAGACTAGAAGGAAGGTAGGTATTGAGCTTCTACTGTGTCCTCCTCATAAATAGTATCAAAGCTGATTGTTGATCGGTAATCCGTCCCCATGTGAATTGGTGTTTTGGTGAATATCTCAAGAAAGGAATTTCGTAATCAACACGGCTCCTGAACAACCTTATGGTTTGTTCTGGCGAAAGAAATCCTAGTTGAAAGCAGGCATTGCAGTGTAGCAATGAAGTCTCAATGGTAGTTTTCATGGTTTGGCTTGGAGAAAGAGATTAGAATTAAGGTGAGCATTGTAAATTCAAGTTGAGACATGTTGATGCATAAGGATATTTGATTTAAGAGGGTGCAAACGTAAGACTAAGCGCACGAGTGGGGGAGACGCATGAGTTATGTTAGAAAAAGTCTCACAATAGAGAATTTGAGTAGTGCATATACATATGAATTGTGTTAGAGAAATCTTTGCAAATAAGAATTGGTGTGGTGGAAGTACTTTAATATATCTTAGTTGGAAAAATGTTGACGCAGAAAGATATTTGAATCAAAGAAGAGCAAACTTAATGCTGAGCTAATATGTGAGGGAGAGAATGTTGAGATGCACGCTTGAGGAGGGTTAAAAAAAGCTTCATATTGCAAAATTAGTGTGGCATACGGTAGTAAACGTATGATTTTTTGCTCGTGACTAATTCGTTTAAATTTTTGAGTGAATATAATTTTAATTGGATATATTGACGGTTTTAAACTCAAATTCTTTCTCGGTGTTCTCTTCGGACAAAGGAATCGAGCTTTCTCTACGCCTGCCTAACATGATCATGTTGACATGATCCGTACAGCTACTTAAAAAAACCCTGACAGACCTTCTCCCCTCTTCTCTCCTTTACTACATAACTATCGCGACACGAGCCTCGACATAATTTTGTTCGTGTCATGCTTCGTTCGTTGTAGGCGCACGTAGCCCTCGCACCAGCCACAACAGCGAAGGAGGTGACGTTGGCTCGAGCAGAGGACCTGCTCCATGATGTTGCATGGCTGATTACTATCGTCCGTTTCTCAGTTCTAGGTATATTTTCTTATTGTTACAAAACTAAAAACCCTAATTACTATTCTTATTAGCCTTTCTTCTCACAAAAGTTAACCGAAGGAGCTTGTAATAAACGATACACGAAAGTACTCAAAAGTACAAGAAAACGAGAAACTTGAAATGAGGCGACGATATGACCACCAAAGTATTCATGGTCGGTTCTTGGGCCCACTCGAAAATTGAACCAGACTATCAATTCGGTTCTCTGGTGTATCCAAGAATTGGTTGGCTGATTCTTAGTTTCATATAAACTGAGAACCAGCTTTTTAAATAAGATTTTTGATTTTAAGGTGAGAATCGATTCATCCTAGAATCGATCACTCTTAATGTAGGGATTTGTACTATATTTGGGAGAAGACTTGTTTTTGATAATCGTGAGGTAGCAGGAGAGAGAATGAAGAAGAGAGAAAGGCAGAAATGGAAAGAGAAAAAGGTTAAATAATATAAGGGGGTAGAAAGGAAGAAAAAGGAAGGCAAATCACATGTTGAGATCTCAAGGAGGTAATTTCAAATTGTTAACTTACATCCTAATTTTAGTCGATCTCAATTCTAATTATAGCAAGATATGGACCAAAATAATACAGTTGTTAGTAATTTTTTATTTTTTTGGTATCAAAAGTGTCCGGGCCAGCGTCCGTACGGATTGCGCACCTCGACTAATTCTTCGGGAGGCGATTGTTAGTAATTTTTTATTTTTTATTTTTAAGAATTGAATATGTAACAATTTTTGGGTGACCGTAATATTAATAGTCTGTTTTGGATATAAATAATAAATAATAAATAATTAAAAATTATTGGGGATCTACTAATTCAAGAATTTATAGTTCACAACGTACATTTATTCTCACAGTCACCTAAAGACCGTTGTTCTAATGTTTACCAGTGATTAACAAATACTACCCACCCATCAGGTGGTCGCGTGGTAAGGAGTAGACTCCTGGGACCCCGCTGAGTAGTACTCGTGGTCCTGGAATCGAAACTTACTCGCCCACATTCACTGGTGTCTTACCTGGAGTACCGTGGTGATGGGGTCCTACGGTGCCTCCCCGGGAATTAGTCGGTTGTCGTTGGTTTGAGCGTCAGCTCGCCGGCACGGCTGGACACCCCGGTTATAAAAAAAAACAAATACTTTAAAAAAATTATTTTGCTAATATCCTAACTTATAGTAGTGATTTCAAAATACCTTCCCTTAAACTTCAGTCCACAATGACGGTTAAAGATCCAAGGTGGTAACTTTCGCGAACAATTTCGGGCAAACAAAGCCGACGCGGTAATGGACGTACGCTACCACATCGACCAAGAAAGTAGTCACGTCATATTTTCAACGACCATGCACCGTGTCAAGTTTAATGGCCATATGGATAAAAGGTACTTTTGGTCGTTGATATAAGTTTATGACATTGGTCAAACGAATAAAAATTTTGGACATTAGGATTTTTGATAGGGTTATCCTAAAAATAAAAACTTTACATGGGAAATGCGGAGTCAACGGTGCCCACTACCTAATAAGAGGATTTCATGCCCTATGTGAAACCTTAATGCATCCATTTTAGGGGTGATTGCTTTTTGATCTGATTCGGTCCCACTCTGGAATTGAGAACCAGACCGGTTCTCAGTTTCAAAGATCAAGATCCGGATCTTGTCCAGTTCACTTCACATGAGGTCCAATTATTGGTCTACTCGCATTTTTTCGAGTGTGATTTGTCATAAATTTTTCTCATTAATGATATATTCACTGGATCACCTCTCCTTAATTGTATCGCATTATCACTAAATCTGAAAGTTAGACTAAGCATCCTAAGCATCTTAGGTCTAGGTTTAAGTTTACATTTAGGAAATTTTTTAAAAAAGAAATATTAGTTGGCTCCCCTTGAAAATGTGAACCGAACGGACCATAATTAGTTACAACTTTATGGAATTGGGAACTGGACCGAATCCCCCATGAGCCAAACCTAATTGGTTTGTTTGGTCTGGTCTGGATGGTTCTCAATTCAATATGTCCATTATGCTCATCCATAATCCCTTCTATTAGTTATATAGCCACCACATGAACTCGAGCACTTGCTCAAAATGCCCTCTTTAACGAAAAGAAAAGAAAAGAAAAGAAAAGAAAAAGACCCATCAAAGACTAAAAATGGATCATAGATTTATTTCTCAACTGGTATTTGATGGGTTGGGTTATTATATGGTTGGTTATATTCGGTAAATAGACCGTAAAGGGGTTTAGAACGGTAAAAAAACGATATAGATGCCAAATGGCCTCCCAGCTTACTATGACACAGCCCACTTTTATGTTTCTCTTCACTTTTTCTCATCCTCACTCAATCTTGCGCTCTCTCTCATCTTAATTTGGGTATGAGTTTTCTTAATTTGTGTCACAAATAGAAATGTTTTAGTAATATGATTCAGGTTGGACATGTGTTGAGTTGAATTGGGTATGAGTCACTAGATTGATATTATATGAAAATGGGTTGAATGGGTAAATTTGGGTTGGACCATTTTCGACTCGATACGACCCACCGTTGATGGATCTAAGAAAATTTTTAGATAATATAAAAATTGAGATTAAAGTTCTATTAGATGACTTACCGGTTAAAGAACGGACTTCCATGTCGATTAGTCGCACGACGTACATGCCTAAACAACTATAGGCAAACGATTGCGCGCTTAGATTGACCACTCACATTTTGACCGGCGCCTTCCATGCCATCAAAAGATTTAGTAAGTTCAAAAATTTGTCCATCTTCTCCGTCCTAAGAAAACGAAAACAGATAATTCTCTTCAAATTGTCAAGTAGACATGCATTGTTCCGTAACCACCTATATCATAGACGAGCAACTCATGACCGGAGCAAAGCATCCACGGCACGTCGTGCAAAACCAAGTCGAGAATGGTTCCTCTTGTTGGCTATAAAAATCCAACTACCACTCGTTCGACCAACGACACGATCAAGGGATCCACGAAAATCGCCTTCCTTCTGATTTTTAGCTCGCACTTGTCTGAAAAAGAGCTCAGCATTCCACAATGCGTCCGACCGATCCATGATGATCTTGCCTACCTTAAACCTAGAATGCGAAAGCGATGCGAACGTGTCTCACGCACTCATTTGTGCGTTGTCTCATTGTAACCGGATCTTGAGGAAAAACACGACAAAATCTAATCGGAGATAACGAAACCGCTCGCATCTGAAGCATCACCCTCACCTTCGCATTTCCCCTTTTTATTCTTTAATTATATCGTGTTCGTCAGCTGAATTTGTCCGCACTGATTTGTCGGTCACTGCGGCCCGTGACGCTCGAGCCCGAAGGGGAATCTTATCTTTGCCTTGTCCCTCTCACCTATGAATCTAGTTGCCCAGGCATCTCCGGTGTCTTTTTCCATGTAGTCCAAAGTTCCGTTTATTCCGCCTAATATGAATGATGTGAAAAATATATTCTTAGAAACGTTAGCTTGTATCGTTTAAAATTTTTAGCCAATGAAAAGTATTTTCATAACCGATAGAAATTTATGTCTAAACATTTTCATAGACGGGGAAACTATTTTCCATTCGTTCATTTTTGCATGTGATACATGCTATCATTTTAAAGGAAAATATATTTTAAATCACTCATGTTCCTTGAAACAAACGGAATCCAAGTTTAAGATTAAAATCCTTTTGCACGATATGTGGAGACAAGAAACTTACTAGGTGACTTTGGGACGATATTGTGTTATAAGTGATACGGGAAAATGATGCAAATGGTTGCTGAATTTTGGCCCATTATGTAATGTGGTCAATGTGTAATGTTTTTCCTCAACATTTAAATTATGCGATACGTTCCCGTGCTTTTAGTACATGTTTAACTTAGTCTATGAACCATATGAGAAAATGTTCAATCCCATCATTCCATCATTCAAATTAAAGTGATAATTTTAATATAGCTCAAGAGTTAAATTGAAAATGTACTAAAAGTTCAGGAATCATATTGAATAAATTCAAAGTTTAGGAACTACATTACACATTAAGGTAAAGTTCCGGTCCATATTAAAAAAAATTAAAAGTTTAGCAATCACATTACATATTGAATTAAAAATTTATGGGCCATTTATGCCGTTCTCACTTAGTCGCGCTAAGGAAGGGGATACACTGACAGGGGACTAGATTCCCACAATGGGAGACAAAAAAAAAGAAAGAAAGAAGGATACGCAGGGAAAAGATTACGCACATGTGTGCAAAAAAGATATGTATTTCCAAATAGTTAAGTTATAACTAATTTGTCTATATGGTAACATTTTTACAAAATAATGTGGGTGTTTTAGAAAGTGAAAAGTAGTTTTTATTTCATTGGAAATGACACAATATGGATATTTTTACGTCTCTAATTACTATTTGAAATCACCGAAAATGAAATTAACCTCCAAATAAATTTTCCTTTGATGATATGCAGTCTTTTCTATCTAAGTGACTGATTTTGGTAACTTCACATAACGATATTTAGAAACCAATGATCTATCGAATAATCCGACCAAGATTTGCTTATTATTATTATTTTTTGGTAAGGAGATTTGCTTATTATTTAGTGCAATAGAAAAAAAATTCTCATAAAGCACAAATCATGAGGACTTTCTTGCGTATGGTCATTGTCTTTTATACATGATTTTTCAATGTGTCGTCATAAATCTATAAAGTACTTTGACAATATGTTTTGTTTTTCCTTACTTTTTTCTTTAACCAATAAAATATGTGCCAAGTGATAACATAATTTCAATGTTATTTGCTGCAGATATTAACGTCTGCTCTAATAATTTTTATTTTTGTTGGGAAATCTAATTTTGCGAGTTTTTTCCTATATTTTCATGTGGGTCCCTTTAAAGTTTTTTTATTTTACTCTTTTCTCACTTTCTTACAGACCCGTCAATCAACTATTTTCTCTCTATTTATACACGCGCGCGCTGCCGCACAGACCTCGAGAGTAATCAAAAGAACGGTACTCACTCCATGAGTGGAGTCAAAATGTTGACTCTACCAAAAATTGAAAATTTTAGATAGATATGAAAATCAAGTACTCTGCAAATTATCTTCAAAGAACTAAAAGAGGAAGTCCCCATTAGGAATGGACACAAGGACTAAGCGGGGCATCGGGACTGCATTCCCGTCTCTGCCCCGCCCCACCACAGCCTTGAGCCTGTGCGGGGCACGGAGGGGGTAGGCAAGGGCGGGGCACGTGATCGGCAAGCAATGTGCATGGGGGAAAAAAATTTCATCATCTCTGTTATATTAAGTATTAAAAAATTTACTATTAATCAAAAGTTTCGTGATAATTAATAATTATTCGACTCGGAACCTATTCATATTCTGTAGCCAGCTATTAAAGTATTATATTCTCGTGAGTGCAACTTTACTTATTTATAAATGTATATGTCTTTTGTATTATTCCCTTCAATAAAAGTTGTTTTTTTTTAATTTTTCTTTTAGTTTTAATTTAGGGCCGGGGGTTCCATCCAAGATACCGATTGCGCACGGAACTGTGGCTTGTGACCCAACAAGAGGGGGACAAGAGCCTCGAAAATCAGTGTGATGAGTCACATCCTGAGCAAAGATTCTTTCACTTCAGTCTATTTGATTAGATAGGCTCTGCCTTGGAATTCTCAAATTCGTCATTAATTGGCCCTGCGACTTTTCCGGTGATACAGGCTGTTGCTTCCGCACCTTTTTATTTTTATTTTTGATTAACATAACAAAAAATTCCAAATTAATATATTTATAATAAATTTATCTTAAATTTTTTCTTGACTATAAAAAAAATTTAAATTGATACACTATCACAAATTTACCCCATGTTAATTTTCGTTAAATTTGATTAATACCATGAAAATCTCAAATAGATATACTCGTGACAAAAGGAGTAAAAATCTTAAATTTATTTACACGTCAGCTGTCATGTATTATCTAACTCAATAATTTAATCGCAAAATTTGACATAAACTAATGATGGGTAAATTTCTTACATGTGTATTAATTTGGGATTTTTTGTGATAAAAAGTTAGTTTGGGATAAATTTATCACGAGTGTACCAGTTTAGAGTTTTTAATGGTATTAATCATTTTATTTATTTATATTTCTATATATATGCATACTGTTCCTAAAATGAGATGCATTAGTTAATTCCAATGTGGAGTTGAAATTTAGAAAAAATCGTTTTGTAACACTCTCGTGGAGTTATATATTTCCATGCATCGAAAGTGCTTTTCTAGTTCATGTTATGATTTTTATTATTTCTCTTGCATGGTGATAAAAAGAAAAAGAAAATTCTTTTGAGATAAAGGTAAAATTCCGCTGGCGTTTGGTTGGATTTTGAAAATGAGATTTGGGCTTGTAAGGGCCTTCAAGAAGTTTAGTGTTTCACAAGAAAATTTCCAAGGCCTTTGAGTCAAAGATAGCATTTCCAAGCCCCTTTAGTCCAATGCAAGTCCTACCTACCTTTGACTTTGATCACTTTTGAAAAACTAATATATATTTTTCTTCCAACTTTGTCCTCACTAAATTTTTGGAACTTCTGTTTTACCATCATCCATGGGCAATAATGGTGGGGTCAAATCTAACCGTTGACGAGTCAACAACATATTTGGCATCGGCTGCCCACATTTGAATACAAAATGATATTTTCTAAATTTCAACTTGATGTTGAAATTTTCTAATTCGTGTTATGATTTTTATTATTATCACGAATGGTGATAGAAGAAAAAAGAAAATTCTTTTGAGAAAAAGTTAAAATTCAGCTTATATTTGGTTGAGCTTTGGAAAGGAGATTTGGGCCTGTAAAGGCCTTCGAGAAGTTTGGTGTTTAGCAAGAAAATTTCCTAGGCCTTTGAGTCATAGATGGCATTTCCAAAGTCCCTTTAGTCCAATGCAAGTCCTACCTAGCTTTGACTTTGATCACTTTGGGAAAACTAATATTTTTTTTTCTCTTCCAACTTTGTCCTCACTAAATTATCGAAACTTCTGTTTTATCGTCATCCACGGGCAACAATGATGGTGTCAAATCTAACCGTTGATGAGCCAATGACATATTTGGCATCGATAGCCCACGCTTGAATACAAAATGATCTTTTCTAAATTTCAACCAGACGTTGGAATTTTTTGGTTTGTTTCATGATTTTTATTATTTATCATGCATGGTGATAAAAGGAAAAAGGAAATTATTTTAAATAAAGGATGAAATTTAGCTGCATTTGGTTGGACTTTGGAAATGAGATTTGGGCCCATAAAGGCCTTTAAGAAGTTTGGTGTTCAGCAAGAAAATTTCCAAGGCCTTTGAGTCAAAGAGAGCATTTCCAAAGTCCCCTTAGTCCAATGCAAGTCCTATCCATCTTTAACTTTGATCACTTTTGGAATACTTATATATTTTTTTTCTTCCAACTTTGTTCTAGCTAAATTTTCAAAACTCCTGTTTTACCATCATCCACAAGCAACAATGGTGGGGTCAGATCTAAACGTTGATGAACCAACAACATATTTGGCACCGACAGCCCACGCTTGATGTTGCACGACCTCAAGTGAGGGTTGCTTGGGGTTGCACGACCTTGGTGATGGCTGCTGGTGCCAAATCTAGCTTGTCGGCTTTTGGCTATTGCCAAAGTGCGGCTGGTTGATAAGCTTCAAATTTCTTGTTTCTTTTTATATGAAACATATAATTAAAGTCCTTTAAAATAGTAGTTTTTTTCCAAATACATTTGAATCAAAGTTGATTTCTAATACACTTTACCAAACACTATTTACATTTTCGAAAATCCTTCAATTTTAAATTCAAATTTGATTTCCAACATCATATATCTAGAAATCTTCGGAAGACCCATTTGGATTGTGAAAAAAAGCATCATATGTTTAGTGCAGCCTTTAAGATACGATTAAATATCCTTAAAAATCGTTAAAAAATCTTTTTGCCAATGTAATCTCCCACGGGATCTCAAGATCTGGCCCCTTTGCTCCCTCACCAGCGTCGTCAAACCCGCTCTCTTCAGCGCCCTCCGGTTCATCGCCCTCCGGTTCATCTTCTCCGCCGCCAGCTTTGCCAGATTGTCCTCGCTTAGCTTCACCACTTCAGAGGCAATTCGGTCGTTAGCAAAGATGGGCATTGGGTTGCTGAAGGTGTCGCGGAGTGACCAGAGGAGGCAGCGGGCACTACAGATATGGTAGACGAGGTAGCAAAACAGCTGCTGATATAGAGGTGAAGGGTGGTGACAAGGTGACGGACACCATGCGTGAAGCTCGAGCGGAGTTGGTCTCTCGTGAGGGGATTTGAGTTCTTTAACTTGTGATAACGGGCGACGTATAATTTCTCCTTTTCACCCTCAATCGCATGCACACACGATCAACTGACCGGTAATGACAATTGATGATGGTCAAATACAACAATGATCGCACGGTGGTTAGAAGTGACGATGATCAATTGTCGTGGTAGTGGTCAGTGGCCAGCAAAATGCATCACTCAATCGCTCAACTTTTGGAAGATAATATAGTTTGTTAAATTGTTTTTCATTTTTTTTTAAAAAAAAATCCAATCTGGATTTATTCCACCCACCGTCCTGAATTAGCTAACAGGGTGGCTTAGGGCCATGGGTTTGTTAGGCAAGCTGTGGAAGGTTGTGGCTTAGATGAGATCTGGCGAGGGCCGCCGAGTTCCAACATGGGTCTCGAAGGGCTGCTGAGGTTGAGGGTTGCTGTGTTGAGCTTCGCCGAGGTCCTGAGCCTCTATCTCCATATCTATGCCACTGAAGGTCGTGCGACTTAAGCCATACCAATGGTTGCCGAGGGTCGCCTGAGCTCACCCAATATGCTATTTATTTATTTATTTAACAGAAGTCCTTTACAAGATTTGAGTGTTTATCAAACATTATTTTTGTTTATCCAAAAACCCTGTAGTTTAAGTCCTTTATTCCGTCCATAAAAAAAAAGTCCTCTATTGTTTTGTAGGGATTTTTGTGCAAATACTCTCCCAAACGAATCTCTAAGCCTTAACCTTAACTCTTTGATGGTAAGTTTTCGATTGAAGTTTTGGGAATGCTTGAGGTTAAAAGTTTGTTGAAGTTTCTTGAGGCTAAAATAAAGAATGGAGAGAGAGTCCATCATTGTGAGTCATGACTATTAGGAAGGCCGGACAACCACGGCAATGAAGCGATGACTTTTGCCTTTTCACCAACAAACATTCAAAGATTGGAGAGCAACCGGTCAGTGGGTAAAGACTGGGTTTGCATTTCTTTTTATTTATTTATTTTTCACGCTTTTACGCAAAGGAAAATAAAAACCTTCTTATTTTCGGACTCTCCATATATAGTTTTCCTTATCTGACGATAAGTTTTTTGTCCGCTAAAATGTTTTTTACGCAATCTTAACAAGTTTTTATACATATATTTTTAATTTGAATAATCACAAAAACATTGATTCAGATGATTCGTTGCCTACGACAAGAGTGCGCAATCGTTGCATTAATGGAAAATTAAATTATTATGGTCTTTAGATTATGTTGATCATATTCATCTTGATAGTGGATCAAATGGCACTCCACGGGTCAACAATTCATGACGATCTCATTAGCCGACGTATCTTATGCTATGTAGCATCGACATGAGACAACACTCCGATACGTCACGTTGGGGCACGTTATATATCAATGTATATTTTTTTTATAATTTATCATGTATATATAAAAATATCAGCGGTGAGTTTTTTTTTTTTCAGTTAGAGATTCATAATTACGTTTCTTTTTTGCTGTAGGGTATATTAATTTGAGATATCTGGATAAATGACTTAAGTATATATATTTTTATAATAAATTTATATTTTGACCTCTAACTTATTGAAAATACTTAAAATTGACATCGTGCTTGTCGAAATGGTGTGTCGAGATATTGGACTTACGTATTGCAGGCGTATCTGGAGTACAGACCACGTGTATGTTGGGAGTGTCGGACACGATACGATACGAAAGCTTCCGAAAAGTATCGGTGCTTCTTAGATCCTCTACACCGTGTAATGCCAGCTCGGGTGAATCACCGTAGAGTCGGTCAAGCATGCCGGTGTAATGTAACTAATAATTGTGTAACCTATCTCTCACGTTCTCAGAGAATCTAAAGAATATCTGACGACCCTCCATTAAAAAAAAGCAGCCCAAGAGCATCAAATACTTCCCAGAAGACTTTGAAAAATGGTCAGCACGCTCGGAAAATGAGGGTTTTCCCATTTTCGGAGTGCATTTGGGTGCGGTTCAAGGATACCTTCCCCACTAATAACTCCACTCGCAGGTCAACCAAGTGGAAGTGTGCTAGACCAGCATCACTTTGAGGTGTACTTGATTCTAGTCATCGCCACGGTTCTGAAACCGCCGGCTCCGATTCATAAGCTGGTAGTTTTGGTTCAAAATTTGAAGGAACCAGAACCAGAATTGCCAAATGGAACCTTAAGTGGCAATTCTGATTCCGGTTGAAAATCGAAAATGCAATTATGGGTCACGGTTTTTGAGTTTAAAAATTAAATTGTAATGAATTTATAATAAAATTATAATCAAATTATCAAATAATGAATTATGAAATAAAAAATTATAAATTATGAAATGAAAAAAATAATGAATTATGAAATTATGAAATAATATATTATCAAATAAAAATTGCGATCAAATTTAAGGGGAAAAAAAGAGAGGGGAAGGAGGGAGCTTGAATTTAATGAATTATCATTAAGCGTCTACATATTTTCTTGATGATAGAAGAATCAAAGCCCATGTAGTTCTTTTATCTTTGATAATCCCATACTTACCTCATTCTCAATTGTCTCTACTTGTTCCTATACCGGTGGCGGTCGTATCTTCGTCATCAAAGAATTTGGCTTCATTATTGCGATCTATCTCTTGTTGTTAGAGTCTTTGTCCAATCATCAACACAGACTTGAGCTTCCACCAAATCAAGAGGTGATCTTGAAAGTTGTTTATCTAAAATATTGCATCAAATGCTAAATGCTTATTTTACCGTAACTGTTAAATAAGGGGTTGCTAAAATTTATTTTACAATTAGAGCCAAAATTGGGTGTTGAGTAGAACACTTCTTCCACTAATATAATATTGTACAATTTGTGCCGCCTTGAAATTCATCAAACTTAAAAGAAATGGTTAGAGAGCTCTCTATTTCAGAATTACTTTTTATTGCTCCCTTTTGCTTTTTTGTTTTGTTTTGCTTGTGCAATAGAGGTCGGTATCCTCTCATAATTTTACCTATGTTCCCACTTTGTAAATCACTAGATTGAGAACATCCACATCCACTATCATCTAGATTATATGTTTTACAAAATTCATTATATAATTCTATTATTATCTTTTTAACCTTTATTTATATAATTGCAATATTTACCGTATCAATTAAATGTAAACATTCATAATATGTGTTCAAATAATCACATAAACAATCTAATTTACAATGTGGATAAAAAACACAAGCA
Organism: Psidium guajava; assembly: GCA_016432845.1. Taxonomy (NCBI): domain Eukaryota; kingdom Viridiplantae; phylum Streptophyta; class Magnoliopsida; order Myrtales; family Myrtaceae; genus Psidium; species Psidium guajava. The sequence goes on along the minus strand of CM028233.1, from coordinate 21,566,340 downwards.
ACTAAATAAATAATAGAAATTTCCGCATAATAATGTAGCCATTTTATTCGCATTGTTTTAATAGTACCACTTAAATTCTCATCATTTTCATTTTCTTCAAAAACTCTAACAATATTAATACATTCTATTAAAAATAAATACGCAGTAGGACAATAGACACCGGACAAAATATACGTTATTCTTTTAAAATATCTAAATTTGTTTTTGCAACCATCTCATTCTTGTGGGTATAAATTAATTTGAGTTACATTATCTGAAATAAATATACATAATAAATTTATATATGCAAAAGATTCATTAAGAAACTCGTAAGTAGAATTCTAACGATTTGGAACATCTCTTGAAAATATTTTTGGTTTTTTTTATTTGCTCTATAAAATTTTAACCATTCTTTCATTATTTGGGAATGTTTCCATAAAAATTGAATTACTATTTTTATTGGGTTGAGAAAAATATCAAGAGTTTTTAACTCATTTTGTACACATAAATTTAAAACATGACAAATAATATTATTTGACATATGCCTATCATCAAAAATTCTAAATGTAATAACTCTTTTTTGAATATTACAATCATCATCTATGCAATGATATGTTATACCTATAAAAGAATTAACTTGCCAATGATCACTGCAAATATCGTTATTTATATGCACACGCTCATTAAAATTCATAAAAAAAATTATAATTTTTTTCCTTTTCATAATTTTTTTTAATTTCGCGTTTAAGTGTATTTCTAGGAACACCATTTGCTTGTGGAACATATGTATTTTGTATAAATTGATTAAAACCAAATCTTTCACCAAAACTAAATGATAAATATTCAACGGAGACAAATTTATCTAATTCTTTTTTTATAAGTTTTTTTCATTATAACGAAATAAAGGAGAAGCGTTAGGGTTGATGTACTCGAAAAGTTGTTATTGCTTGGTATCAATTCCCGCTTTGTTGGATGTCTCGTCTTAAATGCCGATTAAATATTCCATATCGTTGTCTACCTACATATTTGTATATTTTATCACAATGTTTACAAACTATTTCATACCTTTTTGGACATTCATCAAAATTTTCAATCTTCATGAAGTGGTCCCATGTGTTGGATATAATCTCTCGCTCCTTTGTTGTTGACATTTCTTTGGTATCAATAAGAGGATGAAAACTCTTTTGTGTATGGACTTGCTCCGTATTAGGAAAAATATTGATTTCATCATCTACAATAACTCCCAAATTTACATATTCACAAGAATTAAGAGGATAAGGATAATTGAATTCTCCTATTGTGCTTTTGCCTTTGCCACTAACTCTACTTTCACTTGTCTTTTTTTGGATATACAAAAAATATATAGTATAATGCAAAAAATATGGGGTATGAATAAAGAATTTGAAATAGGAAATTATCAAAGAAGATAAAAAAAAAAAATAGAGAACCTAAAACATAATTGAGAGTTGAGAGTTAGAGAGAATTTGAGAGAATTGAGAGCTAAAGAGAATTTGAGAGAATTGAGAGGAAGAGAGAATTTGTGTGAAAAAAATAAAAAAAAGATATTTATTAATTTTTTATTATCATACATTAAAAAATATAATTTTTTAAAAGAGCAAAGGCTTGGTCAATGGGCCGGTTTCGATTCTGAACCTTGGGCTTGGCCAACGGGCGAATTTTGGGTTGATTGGACCAATTTCAAGCCCAAATTAGCCCATGGCCATGACTACTTGGTTCACTCCCCTCATTAGCTCCAAAAGCCTTATGTTGCTGCAGGGAATGTTGATAATGATGCAAAAGAAGGACCGGTAAATGGGTGGGTTGGGTTTGATTTGAATCGGGTAAAAAGTGATTCAATTCATATTAACTTATTTAATCTGTTTAGACCCATTTTCATGCAATAGAAATCTAGCAACTCATATCCTACCCAATCCATATTGGACACGACCTATATTGCAAAAACACTTCAATATTAAATACAATTTATAAAAAATTACTTCTTATAAATTTTTTTAAAAATATCTATCGCTAAAACACTATGGACAATTTTTAAAAATTATTCTGTATTTTTTTATATTTTATATGTTTTTGTTTTTTTTCTTCTCCCAGTCAGCGAAGACTTATGACCGGTGGCCGGTAGCAATCGGCGGCGGCCCTTGCCGAATTTCGTACAAAAAAGAGAAAAGAAAGAAAAAAGAATTAAATAAAAATTTAAAAAAGAATGAAAAATTAGAAAATTAAAGATGAAAAAAAATGACTTGTTTCTGACTTACTTAAACTTATTAGATCTTTAACTCGTTGTGACCCATTTAAAATTCATTAACTTGTTAACTATCCAATTTATGACTCACTTAAGTTTGTTTTAAAACTTAAGGTAATTATTTATGGCCCAACTTGGGTCGTCCAGATCTGTTTAGAAATGTTTTCATAAAGAAAGTTCAATCTCCATTACTATATAAGTACAAAGAAATTCATAATTTAATCTAAATCATTTTAATGATTTTTCCCTGAACGGTTTGTTACCTTCCACAAATAGGTCATTCAAAGCAAATTGATGTTCTCATGTTCTATAAGCTATTCGTCTTCTATTGGTCCATCCAATCTTTAATGAACCGTTATTATCCAGTTTATGCACATTTTGCAAAGGTTCTTGTAGGTTTAGACACATTTTCCATTCAATGTGGAACTAAAATCTTTCCATGCCTTTAGACGTCCCGTTGTCAACATCATCTTCATATAATTGGCGTATATATAAGTTGTTCTTCATATTCAAATGCACACATAAGTGACATTTGATTATTTTTTCATCTTCAAAACATTGTAAAAGATTTTCTCAATTGTCCTTTAATCACCTCTTTCTATGAGTGATGTTTGTACCGAAAGCTGCGATTATTAACCTTAAACAGCGATCCAAGATTATCATGTTTAGATATGTGAATCACAATTATAAAGTAAAGGAATTTACATACCTTATTTTGGATCCATCATTCTTGATGTAAAATTTCAACGAACTGATTCTCAAGAGCTTCTCCTCTATAACCCCCTTTAAACATTGGCTTCAGTGAATCTACCCCTCACGTATTACTTTCTGACAACTCTTAATGTGAGGTTTGTTGATACCTAAATTTTAATTTTCCTTTTTCATTTGTATTACATGAAAATGAGAATTAGTTCTTGCCAAAAATAATTTCTTATGCATAGCATATTTCATTTTTTTTCCTGCATTGCATTTTTGATTAATGGCGAGGATTTGAGTTTGATTTGACAAGCGGTTTGGAACGAGTTTCGTCCTAATTTTTGGCTAAGGCAAGATGATGTGTCAGAAAGTTGTCAAAACCCTTTGATCATACTTTTGAGCTTAATTGAGCCAGTAAAATGATTATTTTTGAAAAGGCTTAATTTAAATGCATAATTTGATTAGAAAAGCCTAATCTGAGCTCAAAAATTTGCACGAGTAAGCTGAAAATTAAGATGAAAATTCGGCTAGAAATAAGCACGGTGTGCCGAAGTTTATATGTGGGCTTGGACCTAAAGTTCAGCCCATCTTTTGCTCAATTAAATGAAAAGGCTTATGATTAATTACTTGTTAATTAATTAGAGCTCGATTCGAGCCCAAAAATGAGCAATAAGCCACAAGGACATGTAATTTTCAGCCACTATCATATTCATCTTCATTCGGCCAAAAATTTGAGGTATTTTAGCAGATTTGGACTCCTGGAGTTCAAATTAACTTTTCCCAACTTTTGATTGCTAATCCATGCTTGTTTGTTTGAAAACTTACATTATTGTTCTTAGATTTTCTCTGAACACATATGATTTGGCAGTTAAAGTAGAAAAACTCAAGGGTTTTTTTTTAATCAAGGCATGTAATGCCCTGAATTCTCGACCCTTTTTCGGATTTCTTAATAGAATAGATGTATTTCATTACTTGCAGTCTAGTTACATCTCGGTCAAGATTGATTACCATGGAATGGCTAACCAGAAGGGAAAGGTTATTTAGGACCTTAAAATATGTGGACTTAATTAGTTGATACACGTATCTCTTAACCATCGTTTGTTGGCCTGAGTATTTACTAAAGTCGTAAGCTAATGAATTTGGCCACGAGATAGATTTTCAGATTTGGACAATCAAGAGTTCTCGGGCATCGTAATGGTGTTTTGGATATCGTGATGAGTTTCAGAACTGCAGTTTTGTTAAGGAGTACCAACAAGTGAAAATTACCGTTTTACCCCTGGCTCGCTTTAGGCTTCCCAGTTGGTTATTCATGCTTGTTTTTATAGTTTAGACGTTTGGCCTATGTTCGCATCATCATTTGCTTCGTTTTGATATCCATATCAAATTTTTAAAAAATTGACTCAATTGGTCCTGTCGCCACGCGCCTTTTTTCTTTCTATTTTTCATTTGATCTTATTTGAAGCAAATTGCCATGTGTTCCAATCCTATAGTGCCAAATGTCGAGCTCTCCTCTTCACCCACCATTCATATGCCACTTGTTAAGCTATGATTGGCTTATGCTTTGACTTGGGAAATAAAGCTTGCTTGGTAAGCTTCATTAAAACCTTGAATTATCTCTCTCTCTCTCTCTCTCTCTCTCTCTCTCTCTCTCTCTCTCTCTCTCTCTCTCTCTCTTCTCATTTGACCAGTCAAACCACTCTCTCTCTTACCTCCCCAAAAACCGACCACCTTTCTCCCTCTCTTTGCTGCTGTCGTCGCATTTGTTGCCCTTTTTCACCAACCGTCAACGGAAATCCGACCGTTGGATTTTCTTTATTTTTGGATATATCGTAGTCCTATCCAAGATGAGTTCGTAGGACTTTGTGTCACTCCGATCCAATGTTGTTTGTGTCTTCGTTCAAGCTATTTCATTTCGGTCGATGAATTTGTCTCAGATTTCCAGATTTTTGATTTTGGTTTTCGTTGATATATGTCAATCCCGGCTATCTCTAGAACCCATATTCATGTCATAATCTTGTTGTGTAGCTTGATTTGGCCTTGGTTTAGCCCTTGATCAACCCCGATTTGGACTAAATCCACTGGAATCTGTTATCGTCGTCGTCGCTGTCGTGCACCGCCGGTAACCGCTGCTTCTTGGCTACACCTTCAGCCCTATTTCAACTTTGTTTAGGTAAGTTAAACTCTAGACTTCACTCATGATGTTAGGCTTTCTATGGATTGACTCTAGGGATCGATTCGAGGTAAATCGGATTAAGAAAAATGGCCGAAATTGGCGTATTTGTGTAAATCGATTTTGTGGTGAGGCCATGGTATATTATTTAGGAATTTTATTCAAAACGGGTCAAATAGTATTTTGGAAGTCACTATTCATAACCCACGAACATTGTTCACGTGCTGTCTAATTTGATTTTGATTTGAAAATGACAAGATTTGTGGGTCCCGTGTGGTTCGAATACTAAAAAACTTATTTTGGAGCATTTTATGCAAAATCGGGCTCAAGCAATATCTTATATTACTATTCTAAATATTTAGGAGCCTGTGTTCATATTCAAAATAACATTGAAGATATTTCACGAATACTTGGAATTAATTATTTGGTCATTTTGGGTTTCTTGTAAGAAATTGGACATTTTTAATAAAATTGTGCACGTAAAATAAATTGATTGATTTGGCCATTGTGTCAGCCATGTGAATTGAATATTTGGATTCCTATTTAAAATATGGTCTAATGTACTTGGCCGATGATTTCTGTCCAAATGAATTTGAAGGATATTATTGCCTGAAAGGAGAGCGTGACGATTTTTGCATGTTTGATTTCATATCATCTGTGACTTGGCGAATACATAGCCATGATGTCACTTGACATAATATGTAGCCACTGGCGTAAAATGTAGCCATGGAGGATGGCCTTGAGGTGCCTATACGACAAGGGGAGGTGGAGAGATAAATGTGCCGACCCGAGGTGCCTATATGACACAGGTTAAGACACAGTGTGCCCTGATGCGTTTGATGCGGGGTAGATGGAGCGATAAAATGCCAACTTAAGGCGTCCCATACGCGAGTTGAGGCACAGACTTGAGGCGTCTACGACGCGGGTCGGACCTGATGCACTTATACAACACGGGTCAAATTGGCTTTCAAGCCAAGGCTCAAGATTAAGCGTGCATGCATGAGTGATTGCTATGATTGCCCTGGATTGAACCTATTTTTAATTGAAAGTTTAATTGCCTTTATTGAGCGATTAACTGATTTTGTTACTTTTGTGTTATCTGGATCTTGTGTGGTCTCGGATTAGACCTGTTATAAATGGTTTATATGCTTGGCCATTCTGTTGCGAGCTTTCTAAATTTGAACTACTTTAAGGTAATCAAATCTGGCCTAGTGATTTTGAGTGCCTGAGTTAGGACCTGAGAGTTTGGCTTGGGTTTGTTTGGTATCCTGAGGAGGGGATTAGGGGTTAGCTTGCTAAAATTTATTATCATAGGTATTTCCCTGCTTTCAGAATCTCGACTCCCACAATGAATGCAATACCAATAAGACAGGGATCCCGAAGGAAATCAATACTGTGACTCAGTTTTTTTTGGGATCAGATGGAGAGATGTACATAAGATATAAGGGTACCGTATGGGTAGATGTGGGAGGAAGGCTGTGGCAACCCCACATGTATATAGCCTGAATGTATGGGTAGGGTGACTGAAGTTTTGATTTGTGTATAGGTGACTTCATCCTATCGGTTGTATGTGAATGTTGTATATGAGATATAATATAGAGGCTTGGCTTGCTATAAAGGTTTAATTTATCTCTCTATCTATCCTTTTTTGTATATGTGATTTGAAGGAGCTCGTTTCCGTTGCCTATGGAGCTCTGAGGTCGTTTGGTTACGGCTAATTTCCTGGGCCGTCATTTTCATGAACCATTCAATCGTATAGGTATGACAGGGATGTCACGTGGCTCATGGGTTCGGGGTGTGACAAGGCATGCTAAAATTGAAAATTGAGTCCTTTTGCTAGAAATTGTGACTTTTTTTTGTCGGATCAATTCAATTGGATCATGAAATTGGTTGAACTCTATATATAATTTGGAAATTGACTGATTTTGATTGGAAAAGCTCTTTTCCCAAAAATTAAAAGATGTTCGGCATTTTTTTTAATCGAAATAGGAATAAGAATTCTCGATGAGTAAAATCTGAAATTTTTGGCAATATCTCCTTTGTTGGCCAAATTTTGATATGTTATGGGTGATATTTGCTCTTATTAATCATCTCTTGCTTATCAATTGGTTGAATTGAATCATCCTATGATTTTTTGATGTCATGGATGGAGATTGATTGAATCGGACTTTATCTAATTTTTGAGAATATCTGAATAGAATAGTCTAGATAATGGGAAAAAGATCGGAATTAAAGGTATATTATAGGCATTTTTGTTTATCTTTATTCATTCTTTTGCTTGTTTATTCATAGCTGAAAAATAAAAAAATCATTTTTCGTGTATTATATGGTCATCCATGTCACATTTTTCTAAGCAAAAATCATTGGATTCATCTCATCAATGGAAAGGGATTTTTCATGAAAAATTTGCTACCGAAGGAGCATTAAATGAAAATTTAATGTAACTAAGTCTCCGAACTCACTTTTGTGGTTTGTGAAAATATATTAATTCCTCCATTAATTTATTTGGATGTCTAATTGGCCCACTAAGAAAACAATTAGTGAGGGCTCTGATTTAATAAATTTGTATAAAATTGAACCTAAGTGGCAATTTGGTAGGACTTAGGAGGGTCCAAATTAGGTTGGTTGATTTAATTAACCTAATAATCCATTAACTTAAGGGTTTTTCAAATTTTAGGTTGCAACAATGTTAGGTGAACGTAATGGTTTAGAGAAAGAACTTAAGCTTTATTTATAGAGTTTGTAACCTATCCTTTCATTATAGATAAGGATTAACTCACTCCACATTATCCAACCTCATATTAGACTAAATAGGAAACCTTGTACCTTTCTTTTATTAGATCAATTAATAATTACAATAATAATTAATAAATCCCAAATTAAAACTAACTAAAAATAACTCTTATATTCTCCCACTTGTGCTATATCAATTAAAGTTGTACTACATATATGCCCATCTTTATATTGGTCTAGAGATAATCGTTGATAGTCAATCTAATCTCCTAAAGTCTTAAACATTGAATCATGGCAATAATTGCATCAACACACAAAGCCATCCATGGTCACAAATGCTCTTAACTTTATTGATATGGATTTAATATGATAGTATGATAAATAGATAACACCTTGAATAGTAGAGAAACTTTATGTGTTATCCCCCTTATTAGTCACCATTCTCTTATTTTGAGTGTCACGAAACCTGATGTGCCACTAGAGAATATCCTTATAGTTTCAGCGAAAACACACACATATATATTACCTTTATAGTTAATTATACTTTACGTGTAATAATACATATGTTTATGGCTAAAAAAATGCCCCTGTCATCCCTCAATATTTATATAACCCTTGAGATTTTACACTGATATATATATTCAACATGAAAGTAATACATTAATAAAAAACTTATTGAATGTAAAAAAGTCAATACACAACATAACCGTTACTAAATGTAACAAAATACATATGAAAACTTTATTAGGGCAAAAACTAAAGAGCTCTCACTAAACAATAGCATCCACGATGCTTCTAAGCCCATATTAATGACATGTCATTCGAACACAGAAGGGCGTAGACTTTTAGTTAGTGGATTAACAATCATATCACATGTAGAAATATGCTCTTTTGCAACGTCACTATTCTATATGGATTCCTTCGTGGTAAAAAACTTGATCTCCATATGCTTAAACCCCTCGAGACATTTGTTGTTGTTAATTAACAACACCACAAAGTTATTATCATAATACAATTGTATTAGCCTATCTACGAAATCAAATATGGTTAAATCCCTAATGAGTTTTTGGAGCCAAATAGCCTGAGTAGTAGCCAAAAAGCATATATGACCTCTGCTTACATGGTAGAGGATGATATCATATCGTCTTCTGTTGCTCACTTTTTTTTATCATATTATACCACCTGCTAATATAAAGATGTACTCTGTTGCTGAGTTCTTGTTATCTTGACACTTGGTATGGTTTGAATCTAAATACCATACTAGCTGCAGGTTTTGAACCTATTTGTAGATCAGCTATTAATCTATACTCCTTTTCACGTACCTCAGAACCTTCTTGGAAGCAACTCAGTGATTGTGCCCTAGATTTGACCGATATTTACCTAGAAGTCCTATTGTGAAAGCAATATCTGGACTAGTGCAAATTTAAGTATACATGATATTACCAAGTGCACTAGTATAAGGTACATCTTCCATCTAGGCTTTCTCAATATCTGAATAAGGATATTGTGGAAGACTTAATTTTCACCTTTGTAGAAAGGAGCAATTCCTGGCTTACATTACTGCATATTGAATCTTTCAAAAATACAATCAACATAGTATTGGGATTCGAAATCCCGGAACGTGTGCATGGGAAAATCTTAAAACATAACAAATGAAACAAAAATAATCACAAAAACCATACACGCATCTCTAGAGAGGTACTTTGTGCGTTTCAATCGAAAACACTCATTTGAGCGGGTTCATGGCCTACCTCTCGAAGTATGCTTTAAGTAGTTGGTCCAGATGTTTTTCAAGTTTTACAAGTGTCAGGCCTCTAGTTTAGACACAATACCAATTATATGACAAATGGGAAGACAATTTATGGATGATCACCACCTTTGATTGTACTAGCAATCTGGTGGATATGACACTCTGTACTCATTTGAGATTTCGATTAGAATGATACCCAGTGAGTGGACACTAGTTTATAGTTCACCTCACCTAACAGTTATTGGTGTTCTATGAACTTAGTAAGTGAATCAACTTATTCAATGCATCATATGCAAGTCCCGATCATTACTTTGGCCTTTAGATCATGAAAGTCTCACTTAACGATTATTGACTTCATGACCATAGTTAAGTGTATCCCATCATCTCATGCAAGTATCGAAAACACAAATGATCCCCTCACCTAAGGGTTATTGGAAATCATTCTGCTTTAACCCCACAACATCATTTGCTTAATGGAGTGGTCCAATATTATAAATGACAATTGACCCTTATGTATCTATAACTAGTTAATTGACCACTATAACATCGGATTAAACCACAATGATGAAAGGCCATGAGTTCAAAACCATTACCACTTCATTTATTAAAAAGAGGTTTAAATCCTTATTAATGGGCTCACCTTGCACATTAACCAATTTAATATGCTCACACAAACAAAATAAATGAATAGATGTCAATTGCATTAAACATCTATCACACGTGGTGATCATGTTTAACAACTCTCGAGCTAATGAAACCACATCCAACCGCAATATCACCATCCTTCCTCACATGCCATAAATCCACAATTTAAAGCTTTGGAAGGGACAAATAAAATTCTGCAATGAATCAAATTCATGGCCAAACAACGTAAGCTGCGTCAATGAATCAACATCACCGAAACAATTATCGCTAGCTTGATTCTAAGTGGTAATAGTGTTCTCACCTCTGGATTCACCATCGCGAATTTTTTTGTAGAATTCATACGTAAAAAGAAACTAATAATAGATTTCGTTTCAGATTGATTTAGTTCTAATTCCTTGCTAAGTTGATTATAAAAATCAACTTCCATAGGCCACGTAATAGAAAACCATTCTCTAAACAAATTGGCGAATGGCAAGAACTGCTACGAACCAAAATCAATTAAACATACTAATACGTCTAAGGATTGGCTTTGATACCACTACTGGGACTTGGAATCCCAAAATGTGTGCATGGGCAAATCTTAATAAATGCAACGAAAATAAACCCAAAAACAATACATGCATCTCTAGAGGGGTAGTTCGTATTTTTCAATCAAAAAAACTCATCTAAGAGGGTTAATGGCTTACCTCTCATAGCGTGCTTTAACGAGTTGGTTGAGATATTCTTCAAGTCCCACATGTGACGAATTTGTAGTTTAGACACACCATCAATTGTACGATGAATGGGAAGACGAAACTTGTAGATGATCGCAACCTTCGATTATACTAGCAATCTGGTGGATACGATACTCCACACTCACTTGAGATTTTGATCAAAATGATATCCTTTCGAGAAAACCATTTTCTATGTGTCTTTCTTTTTATCCCCTACATATAACCAAACCCCGTTTGCCTATATATACATAGGTACTGGGGGGTGGTCTGCAAGTGCTGACCCTTTGGTCAGTGTGGTCCACAACACTGACCAATTTGGTTAATAATTCGAGTAATATGGGCACATTAGTATGCGTCCATTTCGAGCGTTTTGTGCATGACATGCATGTATGTTTATGATAAAAAAAATGAGAATTAAATCAAATCTCATTTAATTTAATTTAGGTAGACTAATTGATAGTCATGATCATATGCACGTTTATAATAGCGGCTTTCATATTCAACGTCATCACATATTGGTTTTGGTGTGTGATATCTCTAGGTTCTTCACTAAGCTAGCAGTAGGACATGCACTAACACATTAGTACTTCCAAGAGAACTTATCGTCTCGATCAGCCTCCAAGTCCTATGAGCCATGAACGACATTTAGTAATATATCATGGCTACCTTGATATTATGAATGCGACAAGAATATCATGAACTCGTCAGCTTTAGCTATATATAATTCAATCCCTCTATCTTACCATGTCCCGATCGAACAAAGGCCATGGAATATTTGTCCAACCACCAATTCGATAACATGTACAAACCTAATTGACACACATTTATACGAGACATTCTCGGTTACAACCCCAGCTGAGGATTTCCAATGCAATTCCACGATTAGATTGCACATGACATCAACCTTACATTTAACAAGGAGACAAATCCCACTATTACGCACCCATGTGACTTTGTATGTGGATGAGCTTTGAGCATCAAGTATAGAGGCAGATCAATGAATCGTCAATATATGCACTTGTGAACCATAGCCATCCAACACACAAGTTAATATTGTTACTTAGGTTTAAGGACTATTCACACAGGACCAAAGCATGAACAATTTAGACATTGACCACGCTCGAATCTTCCATATTTGCTAATTGTTCAATGCATGTCACGTTCAGTGCATTTGTCTGGTACTAGCACTTGTGTTCTAACTCGGATATTATAATACCTAATGACTTATGACTCATCATTTTCTTGAGTATCCAATACTTAATGGCGAGACTACAAACATACCAGTCTCAACAGGATTATTGATATCCACTCAAATATCTATCGATCGGGAATAGTTTAAAGATTCAGTCTAACTGTGAACCTGTCACATATATTCTTAATGCTTTAAGAATAAGTTTAGTGGCAACTGATCTTATGAAATCATTCATCTAGATAATGAGATAGATGAATGAACATGTTATTGCCATTAATATATAATTGAAAGTACAACTAAAATCCGTAACATGTAACTATCACATGTTAGCTTTAGGGCATATTGCTAACACATAAGCCCTCTGAAATATGCTCAAAACGCGGTGAGAATGATCTCTGTGGATCTCAATACTAAGGACAAAACACACCTCACCAAGGTCATTCATATCAAAATTCTTCGATAGAATTTGCTCTGCTTCATGTGTTAATTCAATATCATTACTCGCAAGTAAGATGTCATTAACATAAAAAATGAGAAAACAAATATCTTCAACTGACCTTGAGTTGACACCTGATTTTTAATAAAATTTTTTAAAAAATTAATAAAACATTCACAAAAATTAAAAAAATTAAAAAATCAACTTTGGAAATCTCGGCCAAGCTCAGTGAACTAATTTTAACCAAAAAATAAATTTTCATATTTTCAGCATTTTTCAGTATTTTTATTTTCAAAAATTCATAGAAAAAAATGAGAAAATAAAAAAAAAATCAACTTTGGAAGCCTTGGCCAAGCCTAGGAAACCATTTTTGAATAAAAAATAATTTTTCATAATTTTTCTTATTTTTTAATATTTTTCGAAAAATACAAAAAAATTAAAAATTAGGGAAAAATAACATTTAAGGCCACAAAAATACATAAAAAGAGTCAATATTTTTATTTTAAATCCCTTTTCATGTTGACCATCACAAATTTGAAAATTCGGGATCATGTATTCTTTCATGAGCATAATCTCGAATCAGGCTTAAAAAAATTAATCTGAGTCAATTTATTTTTATTTTTTACTTTTAGGAGTTGTGATATTATTCTCTAATAGTCTGAATTTTCATCTTGGCCCAATGTACCCAGAATGACTCAATTTTGTAAAATGGCCTTAGTTGAATTTTGCATTAAAATCTCAAGGGCTAAAGTGCAAATACCTAACATTTGATGGATTATTTTGCAAATAACAAAAAGAAGAGTTAGTGGATAAATTAGAATTGAGAATGGAAGATGGAGAAGCGGAGATGGAGAAGGGAAGATGGAGAAGAGGAGATGGAGAAGAGAAGATGGAAAAGAATAGATAGAGAAAATAAGATGAGAATAAAGAAGGGAAGATGGAGATGAAGAAGAGTTAGTAGAATGAGAGATAGATGTGGAGAAAGAAAGATGAAGATGAAGAAGAGTTAGTGGAGAAATTAGAATGTGAGATAGAGATGGAGAAGGGAAGATGAAAAGGAAGAAGAGTTAGAGGAGAAATTAGAATGGGAGATAGAGTTAGTGGAGAAATTAGAATAGAAGATAAATGAGTGGGTTATAAAAGGAGAAAGAAGAGAGTTTGGAGGGGGATTTTTTTTAGAGAGAGAAAATTTAGGATATTTGAGAGGATTTTTGGAGATTGAAATTTTTTTTGAGAGAAATAAAATACCAAAAGAGAGAGAATTTTGAAGATGGTGAGAGTTTAAAACTATGGGGTTATTATCACCAATTCCTTCATCGATTAACAAAAATCAAGGGTTCATTCCTGTCGTTCGAGCCGCAATCTTAATCCACAAGGTGACACGAGATCCGAATTCGATAGTCAAATTCATCAAATCATGTAACGATCCTAACCATTAACGTTTTCGAGAATATTGTTACATCAATGGATTAATTTAAATTTCGATTATGCCGTGTCATATTTACATGTCGTATTCATATTGCAATTTTCTATATTTTTCGCTTAAAAGATCCGAATCCCAAATTGCGGCTGATTCTGCCTCATATTTGGTAGTGTAAAGATATCTTGCATTTAATTTCTGTAATTTAATTTCTACACCGTCAAACCCCAGAATGGGAAAGCTGACCTACCCGTTGGAGGTTCTTCATTTATTGCAATTTAATTTCTTACAATTTAATTTATGTACCATCAAACCCTAAAATGGGTAGGTCGAACTAAGACTGAGCCTTTTGTTGGAGGTTCTTTATTTATTGTAGTTTAATTTCTATAACATGAAATCCCATAATGGGTAGGCCGAGCCAAGGCCAAGCTCTTCGTTGGAGGTTCTTTATTTATTGCAATTTAGTTCCCTGCAATTTAATTTTTGTATCATCAAACCCCAAAATGGGTAGGCCGAGTCAAGGCTGAGCCCTTTGTTGGAGGTTCTTTATTTATTGCAATTTAAGTTTCTGCAATTTAATTTCTGCACCATCAAATCCCAAAATGGGTAGGCCGAGCCAAGTTTGAGCCATTTGTTGAAGGTTCTTTATTTATAGCAATTTAATTCTCTGCAATTTAATTTTTATACCATTAAACCCCATAATGGGTAGGCTGAGCATAGGCCGAGTCCCTTGTTGGAGGTCCTTTATTATTGCATTTAATTTTCATCATTTAATTATCATCAAGCCCCAAAATGAGTAGGCCGAGCCACCTGCTGGAGGTTGTAACATTGCACATAAGTCATTAGCTCACTTCTTCTTTCGGCTTCAGGAAATTTTTAATGCTTTGTAAATACAAAAAAAAAATGTCACTCACATGCATTCTATCTAAATAGTGAAAATACAAAAAAAGAATACACCGCTAGAGCCTTAGGAGTAAGCTAAGCCTGAGTTGCCGAAATTAGGATATCCATGGAATTAAGGTACCGAAAGTAGTTTTAATTAACTAGTGTAACTAAGTCCTTGAACTCATAATCACTGGTTTATAGAAGTAATTTAGTTCTCTCGCTAATTTACTTAGGTTTCTAATCAACCTACCAAAAATGATTAGTGGCGACTCCAAATACTAAAATCATTAGAACAAAAACCAAAGTTGCGATTCGGTAGGGCTTGGGAGGGTCCGTATTAGGTTAGTTAATTCAATTAACCTGATAATCCATTAATCTAGAAATTTTCCATCGATCGAAGAAGTTCAAAGGGTCGCGACAGCTTGGCGACTCCACTGAGGACGGGAGTTTTGAATTTTCGAAAAAAACAAAGCACCAATTAAAGTACTTGAATCCTTTCGAAATTTTAAAAGCCTTAGTGGATTTAGGCAAATGAAAATTTTTTGGATATTTCGCTTTTGGCGATCTTGCTTGAAACTCATTCTATAGGTGCTAAATCTTTTAGCAAATGAGAGTTATAAGGGGTGGAGTGTTTGGCTAACTCATTGTTTTGCAGGTTTGATGTGTGGAAATTGGAATTTAATTTTTGTACATTTTTGAAGCGGTGTTTGAATTTGATTGCTGTGTATGATTAATTGCTTTAGCACTACATCACATATGTCCCTTGGCCAGACCTGGGCCACTAGTTTTAGGATGGTATTGTGATTTGGTTCTAGCGTTCGGCGTGAGATTATGTTTAAAGTTAGTCCATATTCAATCCTGAACCTCTTTTCAAAAATGAGTTTTAAAAGTTAGGCCTCAGGCTCGGTAAGATTACCAAAGTGGGGGTTATAATTTTTGACTCAAGCAGCCGAAGTGGAAAGGCCCGGCTAATCCTGGTTGCGTCGTGGGATCACGGCTAATCTTGATATGTGCACAAGATTGTCGCCTTATCGTAAGTCTGTCGCTTCAATTTGTGAGCCTTTAGAGTAAATAGGCTAAGATTTAAACTCACGATTTATGTGCATGTCTATGTAATTGGTATGTTGTCAAGGTAAAAGTAAGTTCTCTAACTTCACCTTGTATTTATTTTTGGTCGGTCTATGTTAGGCTTCAGTCAAATTTTGAACTTAACATCATTATCATTTTTCAAAAGAAAATAAAAATTAAATTGGTGTCCCATTTTTCGAAAAAAATGAATGCGAGAAAATCCCTTTGGGGAATTTTGTTAGCCAATGAAAGATTTTGTCACATTCTTCCTTAATGCTTTAATGGATATAAGATTTTCTTGACAAATTTACTGTAAAATTCATAATGATAAAAGAAAAAAATCCCTTCGGGAAATTTGTTAAATATCAAAGGATTTTATCACATTTTTTCTAAGTTGTAAAATCTATAAGAAAATCCTTTTAAAGAAGTTCACCCATGTCTTTCTAAGAAAATTTTGTCTGATTTCACCACAAAAATTGCAAAAACAAAATCGGACTAATGTAAGAGTCATGGACCGACTCCTTTTGGATCACATACTCATTATTTCCTTTACTTTTGCGGGGAATCATAGATAACCCAAGCAGAAGCAAAATTGGATTCAACAATACATCAGAAATAATCTTTAAGAATACGAAAGGGTGGAAATTGCCCATCTGATGACATTGGGGCAAGCGAAGAGATCAATCCTCCTAAAGACAAAATCATGTCAATCAGTGAACATGTATGGGTTATGTATTCTGATACGGTGGTGAATGTATCCGGATTAGACGTGGGAGCATTCTTAATGTATTGGGGGATCCTTGTACTTGTCTCGAAAAAGAATAGTTTGTATAATCAGAACCCAAGAGATAAGCCTGTAACGCCTTCTTGGCTAAATTAACCAAAACGTTTAATGGAGGGCCGGTGCTTATATCATTGAGTATGGCCCACGGGTATTTCTCTCGATGCTATAGGCGAATGACACACACAAGTGGACACCGAAGAGACAAGCATGAGTGAAATGGGGCACGCAGCAGGTGGCCCGATTCATTTATTGGTGTACTGATCGAGTGGTTACAACTTTAGTAATTTACTTGATTGAATGTGGCTCTCTAGGTGGCTAGTAGGGATCGCCGCTGAACATTTCTTTAGCGTTCTTGACATCATCATCTACCACAGCTAACAGGAATATCAAGAAGAACGTTAAGCCTCGACATCTTTGGTACCTCAAATCGTTCTGTTATGTTATGCGGAAGAAGCAATGGCAGAAAAATTACAGAAAAAACATGTGAAGCTCTCCTTCCATTCCATTCATCAACAAACCTTACAACAGCTCACTGGGAAGGAAAAGTAAAATCAAATTGAGCTCTAATAAGCACCACAAAGGAGATCAACTGACTCTCTATGAAGTTAATACTTTGCATACACTGAGAGATCTGGGATTCTAGATCTGTAAGCTTGAAGAATAGGCGGGTACATTTCTCCTTGTGCCTGGCCGCGCTAACCTCATGATGTTCAACGACGAATTTCAGATTATCAATCAGGCTTCTCTCGAAAGCTATATCCGCCGATAGATCATTAGGCCTCTCCTCCAGCCATTCACATCTGAACTTCATCATGATATCACTTGGATTATGCTCAAAGTAAGTCTGGTTCAAGGCTAGGCACTCCACCAACTTCTCCCTCTCATGAATCAACAGCGAGACCCGCTTATCAACAGACTTGACGACCTTCTTGTATCGAGTAACCGAGCGTTCTGCAAACTCCAGGCATTCAGATCGATCCTGATAGCGGGCCTTCATGACGTAGGCTAAGGTGACCGTTTCCTGGGTGTTCTGGCAAGCCTCTAGGAAATTGATGAAGACGTGTGGAAACGTCCTGTATTCCATCTCCAAGTTGGTGCCTTCAATTAAAGAGGCATTTATCTCCCTGAATAAACTAAGAATCTTAGCTTTGACACTCGGATGATGGGCTATGTAAATATAGCATCGACCAAGAAGATGGTAAAGTCTCTCCCATCTGAACATAACTTCAGCCGAGAAGATCTACGTGAGAAAATTGGCCATTATCGTTAAAAAGATAAAGGAGAAAATCAAGGTCAACGAGCGGAATATGAAAGATAAGAGAAGAGAAGTGAAACAGATAATTAGAATACGAAGGTGATAATCTGTTTCGAGTTAAATATTGATTTTGCAAGGGTAGTCTCTATTGGCTAGATTTTCCTATCTACCATTCTCTGTCAGTATCACCTCCGTTGGCTCGAATTCGCTGTTTATATGTAATCGCGAGCCAAGTAGATCTGACATCTTTGCGAAAAAGTTTGAGGGGACGCCACCACTTTGAAAAAGAAAGAAGGAAAAGACAAGCCTAGTGGGAGACAAAGAAATTTTCGGTAGAAAAAAAAATACGGCTCGTCTTTATTGGAGGACTTGCCAGCAAAATCGATGGTGGAGACAACGATAGGGGCCTCCTACCTTGAAAAGATAGAGGAAGACGAGCCGAGCAAGAGACACGCAAGAAAGGTTAAGAAAGACAGATTCTCGGGAGAAATAATACAGTTTTCTAAACCCACACCTAAATTTTAAAAGGAAACGTCATCCTGATAATCTTCATCCATGCTCAGAAGAAAGTTTTAAAAGCATACACGGTCGCTCAGAAGAATTCAGAGTGGGTGAGAATACAAGAGAAGATAGGAGAACTTGTGAAACCATTGACCAACTGAGGATGTCTCAACCCAACATACTTGAGAGCTATCGTTACTTGTTGAATATGAGAGAGGAGGATTACGAAGTCATGTTTGGGATTTAGACCATGGAGCCTAGCCTTTCCGCCAACGATGGTCAAGATCTTGATAAGGATAAAGACAACACTAACAAGGGTCAAATGAAGCGTTACCGTCGTCATACTGAGGAGCAAATATAAAGGCTTGAGGATTTCTTCGGGACGTGCTTTATGCCAGACGACGAGAACGCCGCCATGATCAACTAGTTTGATGTTGAGGAAGCACCGGGGCTCTAATGTGCACACGAAACTTGTACTTCCAAGCTAGTGATCACGGGTCCTTCAACATGGCAAATGCGTACCAGATCTGGAACGAAGTTAGCTGATCACTGGAGAACCCACAAAAGAAGCCGAACTGATCTTGAACAAATACATATATTTCGTTACCTTGTGTGGGAAATTCTCTACTTTTATAGATGTCCGGAATTAATGTAAAAGTAGAAAGTAGTGGTTCTCGTTATCCTTTTTAAATGTCTGGATCCGTTGCTGCACCTAACTCGCGATGAATTAATTGCGAGTAAAAGAAATCCACGTAAATTTAAAGGGTAACTTCGTATTGTTTCAATTTACCCTCGAATTGCTCCAGTTTTAAAATTAGATCCCATCTGTTTTCAGGAATCTGCAAAACGACCCGAGAATATAGTTGTACCCGAAAATGAAATTCCTTGGTTGGATAAAATTGGGGGCAAATAAATTTTTCAGCATTACCACTGGAAGGACGGTTTCAAATATGGAAAATACGAATGAGAGACTCGTGAAATATCAAAGAAGAGTAATTTTATATCGTTCCAATTTGCCCATAATCGTATCAAATTCTGAATTACTTTCTTCTGTCTTAACAGGGATTGTAAAATGCATTGAAAAGAATCGGGACGTGGAATTGCCCAACGCAACGTAGTAAGACCATGCCATCTCAACGGTTAACTCTTAAAAGAGAGCCTTCGTGGACGCCCATGATCTCGTAGACCAAATGGCACGGGGAATGACAGTGAAAGAAACGGGAGTACTTGATGAACAATACCAAAGTTAGTACTTTGCCACAACTTTGGCTCTAATGGTGAAGTGTCCAGCGAAAGCCAAGGGAAACTCAATCCAGCGAAGCTAATAAATGGGTCGTGCAAAACATTCAAGATGAAGGGTAAATCAGTATCGTTTCCAATTCATCCTTGCCAATACCGACTAACATGTCTCCTTTTCCTTTGACAGTAAATGTTAATACTAACATTTAACGTGTCAAAGAAGACAACCCCAAGCGACAAATTATGATCATCTGATAAGATCCTTGCTGATAAAACTGGGGTAAATTGATGGCAAATCCCTGAATTGAAAAGAAGAGGGCAATTTCAGAAGCAAGCTACTCCTTGACTTAAGGAGTAGACCCTCAATTTATTCGGTCCGTATGTACAGGGGCAATTCGAATCCCTCCTTTATTGAGAAATTCTCTTTATGCTTGCACATTCTATAAATACGCGTGATGCTAAAAATTACAACATTTGCATTGTGTTTACAAATTCCATGATTTGTGCATGACGATTCTGCATGTTTAATTTGCCAATTCTGACTTGGAGCATAAACTGTATATGATGTATCTAATGTGTAGAATGGGACACGACAGGATGATGAAAGGCAAACCATTTCCACACACATCGTACATCCACAGTGAGTCGTTGTCGCGACCTAAAATTCAATTTTTAGGTTAATGGATTACCATATTAATTGATTAAATTAACTAACCTAGTTTGAGCTCTCCCAATCTCTACTAAATCGCGACTTTGGTTTTTTGTTCAAATGGTTTTAAAATTTAGAGTCGCCATTAATCATTTTTGGTAGGTTGATTAGAAACCTAAGTAAATTAGCGGGAGAACTAAATTACTTCTACGAACCAGAGATTATGAGTTCGGGGACTTGGTTACACTAATTAATTAAAACTAATGCCCTTTCGATACCTTAATTTCATGGATATCCTAATTTGGCAACTCAGGCTTGGTTTATTCCTAAGGCTCTAGTGAAGTGTTTTCTTTTTGTATTTTCACTTTTTAAAATGGAATATACGTAAGTGACATTTTTTTGGCATTTTCAAAATATTAAGTATTTCCCTGAAGCCGAAAGAGGGAGTGAGTTAACGACTTCTGTGTAGTGTTGCGAGCTACTCATTTTGGGGTTTAGTGATTCAAAAATTAAATTACAGGAAGTAAATAACAATAAATAAAGACTACCAATGGATAGCTCAGCCTTGGGTTGGCCCTCTCCTTTGGGGTTTAAGGTGCAGGAATTTAAATTGCAGAAATTTAAAATGACCTCCAGTGAGCGGGCTCTGCCCTTCACATTTTGGGGTTTAAATTCTTTAAAATAAAACGAATTGATTTGACAATTCGGGCCGAAATCCATCGACGGATCAATTGAAAATTTAATGGGCACTCAAGAGCTCGTCAGCGCTAATCTTACACCTCCATGGGATTTACCGTTGACTTGGAGTTGGCTTTTACCTAACATAAAAATATGGAAAAATGGAGTAATGGAGCAAATATGATTTAATTCACATTAAAAATTAGAACAATGAAAGATGCACTTAGCTGTAATGGAATTATGAGAAGTGCTTGATGGATATAATTGGTTCCCACCTAAAATCAAATATGGGGAAATGGGAGAAGAGTAGAAAATTTGGGTTAGTTTATACTAAAAAATCAAAGAGAGTAGAGGGACACTTAACTTCAAATATAGGATGAATTCTTGATTTATGTTGATCGATAAAAAAATTGATGATGATAACCCGCTAGCTTTAAACTCCCATCATCTTCAAAATTTTCTCTCTCTTTTTGGTTTTTTTTTTTCTCTCAAATTTTTCTTCAATCTCCCAAAATCTTCTCAAGCATCCAAAATTTTGTCTCCAAAAAAATTCTCCTCTCAAGCTCACTTCTTTCTCCTTTTATAACCCACTCATCTATCTCCCATTCTAATTTTTTCACTAACTCTATCTTCCATTCTAATTTCTCCACTAACTCTCCTTCATTTTCATCTTCCCTTCTCCATCTCTATCTCACATTCTAATCTCTCCACTAACTCTTCTTCATCTTCATCTTCCATTCTCCATATTTATCTCCCATTCTAATTTCTCCACTAACTCTTCTTCATCTCCATCTTCCCTTCTCTATTTTATCTTATTTTCTCCATCTATTCTTCTTCATCTTCTCTTCTTCATCTTCCATTCTCTATTCTTATCTTATTTTCTCCATCCATTCTTTTCCATCTTCTCTTCTCCATCTTCTCTTCTCCATCTCCTCTTCTCCATCTTCCCTTTTTTATTCTAATTTATCTACTAACTCTTCTTTTTGTTATTTGCAAAATAATCCTTCAAGAGTTAGGTATTTGCACTCTAGTCCCTGAATTTTAATTATTTACAATTTAGTCCCTGAAAAAAATATTTCTTTAAGTCCAAATCTCCTCACAATTTTTGACACAATTCACCGCATGTCAAATTTAAGCTCATTTCTTATTACTAAAAATAATGTAAAATTTAATTAAAGCATTTTTTTTTGTAAAATTGAGTCATTCTGGGTATAATTGGGCCAAAATGAAAATTTGAAATATTAGAGAACAATGTCACAACTCCTAAAAGTGAAAAATGAAAATAAATTGACTTAAATTGAATTTTTTTAGGCCCAATTCGAGATTATGCTCGTGGAGGAATATATGACCCCGAATTGGATTTTTTAAATTTACAATGGCCAACATGAAAAGGGATTTAAAAGAAAAATATTGACTATTTTTATGTATTTTTGTGGCCTCAAATGGTATTATTTATGAAATATTTTCCTAATTTCTAAAAAATATATTTAAAAAATACAAAAAATTATTTTTTGCTCAAAAATGGTTGCCTAAGCTTGGCCAAAGCTTCCAAAGTTGATTTTGCAATTTTCTCATTTTTTCTTGATTTGTTTTATAAATTTTAGAAAATAAAAATATCGGAAAATACTGAAAATACAAAAAATCATTGTTTTGGTCAAAATTGATTCCCTAGGTTTGGCCAAGGCCCCCAAAGTTGATTTTTTAATTTTATGAATTTTTATGGATTTTCTATTAATTTTTGAAAATAAAAAAAGAATTAAAAATCAGGTGTCAACAGTCGTGTGCAAAATAGGTTCCGCATTCCCCAAGGTAATGGGTTTTCTCGCAAAAGGTACGATGACCGAAAGGAAGGAGGCGATCATTTCTCTATCCCAAACACTACAGGTGACCATATACAAATCATTTGAGAAGCGGTTTCAATTCGTAACTCTCGTCAAGAATCACCCCACATTGGGGCCAAATGATGGTAGTCCCAACAATAGCATGATGTAAATGGTTAGAAATTTTCTTACGTGGACTAACATCAATTTTTGAGTGATTCTTTACTTTCGACCTTGCACGGTAATTCAAGTGCCTTAAGATGACGAAAAGCATTCGTTTCTCTATCCGATACACTTTTATCCTTTGCATTGCCCAATTGAGCCTACATGTTCATTTTTTGAAAATCCCGTTGGTAATCATTACTTATTCCAAGATGAAGATAGCACCACCTCAATGTAGAATAACCCAAAAGAAATAGGTCTACGAAGAGTTCCTGAGTCGACTCCTCCAATGTGCCAAATTTTTAATATACATGTGTATATGGCATAATTTTTGGAAATTCCTTTTTCTAAACGGAATAGAAAAGACAAAAAGGCAAAAGGCGGGACCAAAAGAAGAAGTGCCAGTCCTTGGGCATGAAAAAGTAAAGTGCTAGTCAAAAGCAAGGCTAATGCCCATTCGAATCAATATTCATTTTTGAATGCCTTTGAAAACTCAATGAAAACATACCATCTCCTTCGATAAATCTCCAATGAGGCCTGATTGCAAGAGAAAATTCGTTGAAGGAGTCAGATTGCAAATATACGGTTGAAGTTACACCATTCGGAAGCGACAATGGTACCAGCAGAAGTAGATACCATCTTCAGACAACGATGGTATTCTTTGGGGACTGTTCTAGAAGGGCCGAAACTTGTGACAAAGATGCAACGATCACCAATGTCAAACCCACCTCATATTTTTTTAGGCCAAGATAAGCCTTTCTTGGTCCCTATCCTAACCTACGTTACAACCCTTGAAGGTCTTTTCTGATTAAGGCGCTTGAGTTAACATAGAGATGAGTGATTTTAAGCATCTCTCGAAAAAGTACGAGCAAGATTGTTTCTTTCTCATTTTTTGCAGGGTTCTTGACTTGTAAACTTGGAGTAGATGATGAAGACTTTTTTTTTGTCAAATGGCCTTGACTCAAAAGAGTCCCCTTTGTTAAGCCTTTGACCCAGCCTACATTATGGTACTAATCAAGACCTCCAAATCGACTCGATCGTACTAATTACGAGATCACTTAGACCCTTGCTGAATGCGATGAGGGTAAGATTGAGTGATTTCTTTTCAATTCTACAATCAGGATAAACAGCCTTCCTCGAGAGTGAGAGAAAGCCCTTTCGGACTGAAGTCCCCCATGAAGATTACATCCAAGGTGTTCATACTGTGATAACCTCCTTGAACAGAATTAGTAATGCAAGCTTGACAGAATAGTTTTGCATGATCCACATATTGATTGATTGCGTCATGAGTTACTATGCATATTATTTCTAATCATTGCAAACCTAGCTGAATAGTTTTGCATGAACCAATAAACTCATTGATAAAAATGCTTGCATATGTTACCTTTAACATTTCTTAACACGTAACAAGTTCCCGATGTTCGAGTTACCATTCTAGGTCTCGAAATTCGTTTGGCGATGAATGAATGAACAAGCCTAGTCATCGAGAAACCACTGGGTAGGTATGTCTTCAACTTGAACTTTTCAAGGGGATGAATTCTGACGATCATTGGAGTGCTCGATCCCATTGCGTCGCGCACAGGTATTCACCTTCTCCACTGAAACATGATTCGTCTTGAAAATAGAAATATTTGAGATATTTGGATGTCTGTTTCATCCGTTTATTCCTAAAGTCACGGGAGAATAGAAATTGGGTTTAAGCTTCTGCAGGATTCCTAGTCTTCCTAAATCCCAGAATGGCACCCTGTGAGGTAAGTGAAATTGGGTTTGAACTTCTGCAGGATTCCTGGTGTTTCTAGATCCTAGAATGGCACCTTTCATGGCAAGATAAATTGGGTTTGAGCTTCTGCAGGATTCCTGATCTTCTCAGATCCCAGAATGGCATCCTTTAAGGTAAGTGAAATTGGGTTTGAGCTTCTGCAGGATTCTAGTCTCTCAAGATCCTAGAATGGCATCCTTTGAGGTAAGTGAAATTGGGTTTGAGCTTCTGCAAGATCTCTGGTCTTCCCAAATCCCAGAATGACACCCTTCAAAGTAAAATAATGTGGGTTTGAGCTTCTGCAGGATTCTTGGTTTCCCTAGATCTCAGAATGGCACCTTTCGTGACACAAAAGTCATTTCTACAAGCACACAAAATTCCTTTCTACAGGCATTCAAAGTTCTTTCTACAAGCATCCAAAGTCCTTTCTACAGGTACCCAAAATTCTTTCTATAGGCACATAAACGTCCTTTATACAGGCATCCAAAGTCCTTTCTATAGGCACACAAAAGTCCTTCTTACAGACACCAAGTCCTTTCTACAGGCGCCCAAAGTCTTTCTTACAGACATTTCCATGGGGTGACCTACCATACGAATCAAATCTTAATCCAATTTTAATAAGTAGAATCCTTTCATTAGGAATCTACCATGGGACGACCTATCATACGGGTTAAATCTTAATACAATTTTAATCAGTAGAATCCTTTCATTAGGAATCTACCATGGATGACCCATATTACGGGTTAAATCTTAATCTAATTTTAAGTAGTAGAATCCTTCCATTAGGAATCTACCATGAGGTGACCCACCACACGGGTCAAATCTTAATCCAATTTTAATCAGTAGAATCCTTTCATTAGGAATCTACCATGGGATGTCCCACCATACGGGTCAAATTTCAATCAAATTTTAATTAGTAGAATCATTTCCCTAGGACTCTACCATGGGGTGACTCACCATACGGGTCAAATCTTAATTCAATTTTAATCAGTAGAGCCCTTTCATTAGGAATCTACAATGGATATAACCTATGTTAATACCTGATTTTTAATTATTTTTTTTATTTTCAAAAATTAATAGAAAATCCATAAAAATTCATAAAATTAAAAAATCAACTTTGGGGACCTTGGCCAAACCTAGGGAACCAATTTTGACCAAACAAATGATTTTTCGTATTTTCAGTATTTTTCGATATTTTCATTTTCGAAAACTCATAAACAAATAAAGAAAAAATGAGAAAATTACAAAATCAACTTTGCAAGCTTTGGCCAAGCTTAGGCAACCATTTTTGAGCAAAAAATAATTTTTCATATTTTTTTTTGTATTTTTTAAATATATTTTTTAGAAATTAGGAAAATATTTCATAAATAATAGCATTTGAGGCCACAAAAATACATAAAAATAGTCAATATTTTTCTTTTAAATCCCTTTTCATGTTGGCCATTGTAAATTTAAAAAATTTAATTCGGGGTCGTGTATTCCTTCACGAGCATAATCTCGAATCGGGCCTAAACAAATTCAATTTAAGTCAATTTATTTTCATTTTTCACTTTTAGGAGTTGTGACATTGTTCTCTAATATTCTAAATTTTCATCTTGGCACAATTATACCAAGAATGACCCAATTTTAGAAAAAAGTCTTTAATTAAATTTTACATTATTTTTAGTAACAAGAAATGAGCTTAAATTTGACATGCGGTGAATTGTGTCAAAAATTATGAGGAGATTTGGACTTAAAGAAATATTTTTTTCAGGGACTAAATTGTAAATAATTAAAATTCTGGAACTAGAGTGCAAATACCTAACTCTTGAAGGATTATTTTGCAAATAACAAAAAGAAGAGTTAGTGGAGAAATTAGAATAAAGAAGGGAAGATGGAGAAGAGAAGATGGAGAAGAATGGATGGAGAAAATAAGATAAGAATAGAGAATGGAAGATGGAGAAGAGAAGATGAAGAAGAATGGATGGAGAAAATAAGATAAGAATAGAGAAGGGAAGATGGAGATGAAGAAGAGTTAGTGGAGAAATTAGAATGGGAGATAAATATGGAGAATGGAAGATGAAGATGAAGAAGAGTTAGTGGAGAGATTAGAATGTAAGATAGAGATGGAGAAGGGAAGATGAAAATGAAGAAGAGTTAGTGGAGAAATTAGAATGGAAGATAGAGTTAGTGAAAAAATTAGAATGGGAGATAGATGAGTGGGTTATAAAAGGAGAAAGAAGTGAGCTTGAGAGGGGAATTTTTTTGGAGACAAAATTTTGGATGCTTGAGAAGATTTTGGGAGATTGAAGAAAAATTTGAGAGAAAAAAATACCAAAAAGAGAGAGAAAATTTTGAAGATAATGGGAGTTTAAAGCTAGCGGGTTATCATCATCAATTTCTTCATCGATCAATATAAATCAAGAATTCATCCTAGATTTGAAGCTAAGTGTCCCTCTACTCTCTTTGATTTTTTAGTATAAACTAGCCCAAATTTTCTACTCTTCTCCCATTTCCCCATATTTGATTTCAGGCAGGAACCAATTATATCCATTGAAGCTAAGTGCTTCTTTCATTGTTCTAATTTTTAATGTGAATTAAATCATATTTGCTCACCCACCGGCTGAGTGGGCGAGTGGATAGGGCTTTGGACCCAGTTTGGTCCCGAGTTCGATCCCCCCCGTTGCGATTCGTCGCAGGGAGCTCGTCCCCCCCGTTGCGATTCGTCGCAGGGAGCTCGGCGTCTTACCCGGGTGCCTGTGGTGGTGGGGTCCTGCAGTCGCCCCCGAGGACTTAGTCGGGTTCACGGCCTCGGTTTGAGCTAAAGCTCGCCAGCCTCCGGACACCTCGGTTATCAAAAAAAAAAATCATATTTGCTCTATTACTCCATTTCTCCATATTTTTATGTCAGGCAAAGGACAACTCCAAATCAACGGTAAATCCCATGGAGGTGTAAGATTGGCGCTGACGAGCTCTTGAGTGCCCATTAAATTTTCAATTGATCCGTCGATGGATTTCGGCCCCAATTGTCAAATCAATTCGTTTTATTTTAAAGAATTTAAACCCCAGAATGTGAAGGGCAAAGACCGCTCACTGGAGGTCATTTTAAATTTCTGCAATTTAAATTCCTGCACCTTAAACCCCAAAGGAGAGGGCCAAGCCAAGGCTGAGCTATCAATTGGTGGTTTTTATTTATTGTCATTTACTTCCTGTAATTTAATTTTTGAATCACTAAACCCCAAAATGAGTAGCTCGCAGCACTGCACAGAAGTCGTTAACTCACTCCTTCTTTCGGCTTTAGGAAAATACTTAATATTTTGAAAATGTCAAAAAAATGTCATTCACGTATATTCAATTTAAAAAAGTGAAAATACAAAAAGAGAACACTCCACTAGAGCTTTAGGAATAAACCAAGCCTGAGTTGCCAAATTAGGATACCCATGAAATTAAGGTATCGAAAGGGTATTAGTTTTAATTAACTAGTGTAACCAAGTCCCCGAACTTATAATCTCTGGTTCGTAGAAGTAATTTAGTTTTCTCGCTAATTTACTTTGGTTTCTAATCAACCTACCAAAAATGATTAGTGGCGACTCCAAAATTTAAAACCATTTGAACAAAAAACCAAAGTCGCGATTTGGTAGAGCTTAGGAGAGCTCGAACTAGGTTTGTTAATTTTATTAATTAATCTGGTAATCCATTAACTTAAAAAATGAATTTTAGGTCGCGACAGCTTGGCGACTCCGTTGGGGACATATTCTTAATTTTTGAAAATTTAAGAACTTAGAGGACTTAGGCCAGAATATTTCATGAAAATTTATTTTATCTGAATTGGGTGAATCCTAATCTTTAGGTGTTAAATGGTTTTGCAGATGGGAGTTATAAGGGGTGGAGTGTTTGACTAACCATTTGTTTTGCACGTTGGTGTTGGAATTGTTGGTTTAATTTCGCACATTTTTGAAGCGGTGTTTGTATATTAATTGTTGTGCATGATTAATTATTTTAGCACTATATCACACACGTCCTGTGGCCGGACCTGGGCAACTAGTTTTAGGATGGTATTGTGATTTGGTTTTAGCGTTCGGCGTGAGATTACGTCGAAAGTTAGCCCAGATTCAATCCCGAACATCTTTTCAAAAATGAGTTTAAAAGTTAGGCCTCAGGCTTGGTAAGATTACCAAAGCAGTGGTTTTAATTTTTAGCTCGAGCAGCTGAAGTGGGGAGGCCCGGCTAATCCTGGTTACGTCGTGGGATCACAGCCAATCTTGATTATGTGCGCGAGATTGTCGCCTTACATTAAGTTTTTCGCTTCAATTTGTCAGCCTTTAGAGTAGATAGGCTAAGATTTAAACTCACGATTCATGTGCATGTCTATATGATTTGCATGGTATTTCTTTCAAGGTGAAGTAAGTTTTCTAACCTTATCTTGTATTTATTTTTGGGTCGGTCCATGTTAGGATTCAGTCAAATTTTGAATTTAATATCATGGTTATTTTTCAAAAGAAAATAAAAACTAAATTGGTATCCCATTTGAAAAAATGAACATGAAAAATTCTTAAGAAAATTTTGTTTACTAATGAAAGATTTTGTCACAGTTTTCCTTAAGGCTTCAATAAACAAAAGATTTTCTTAACGAATTTATCCTTGAAATTTCATTTTGATAAAAGAAAAAAAAGATTCTTTCGAGAAATTTGCTAAATGCAAAAGATTTTATCACATCTTTTCTAATTTGTAACATCTGCAAGAAAATCCTTTTTGAAGAAATTTTTTTCTAATTTCTCATAAAATGGAAAAATAAAATTAGACTAATGTAGGGGTCATGGACCGATTTCTTTTGGATCACATACTAATTATGTTCTTTGCTTTTGTAGGAAATCCTAGGTACCCCAGGCGGGAGTAAAAATTAGAAATAACCTTCAGAAATACAAGAGGACGGGAAATTGCTGACCCCTTAACCCTGGGGGCATATGAAGAGGCCAATTCTCCCGGAGTCGAAAATATGTCCATTATTGAGCACGTACAGGCTATGTATTTTGATGTGGTAGTGAATGTATTCGGGATAAACATGGGGGCATTTTTAACGTATTAGAGGGATTCTTGTATATTTCTTGAAAAGGCGCAAATTATCAGAATTCATGAAGCAATGATCTTAACCCGACCTCGCAATGCCTTTCTGATTAAATTAAGCAAAGGCTTGCCTCTTATCTTTCTTGGATACGAATCATGTGGTGGATTTTGGAGGCCCGATGCTTTATTATCGAAGTGTGACCCACATGCATTTCTTCCGACGCTACAGGCAACTGATACATCAATAAGTGGATGCCGAAAGAGATAAAGCGTGAAAAGAAGTGGGACACGCAACGGATGGCCAGCTTATGTATAAGTTGCCGGATCAACAAAATAGCCGATGTCGTAGTCCTGCTCTCCCATATAAATTATATAGTCTGGAGGTATAGCTAATTATCTCTACCTAACGAATTTCCTTAGAGGATCATCTCTAACCTCATCCTACTCCTCAGGGGCTTCAGGAACTTCATTAAGAACTACTTCAATAACAGCTTCCTAAACTCAATTGGCTCAGTCTGTGGTATAGGGACCTTTGCAATTGTCTGTATAGATAGAAAAAAATGACATAGAAATACCCAATGTACCATATTCTTCAATAGTTTGTAAGCAACTACATTTTTTGGCCACATGAAGCTCTAGAAACTTTGCTATCTATGAATCCACAATTCTTGTACCTCCATTGGAATTATAAAAAAGATATGAAATAACACCGAGTGATTCTAGAGTCCAATTTACTCAAAGTTAGATTATATAATTTTACTTTTGTAGAGTATCTTTAAACCTTCAAATGATTTAAACTAGGCTTATGTGCTATCCATAATTCAAAAAGAGTAAGTGGTGTACATTTCGTAGGAACACAATTTAAAATATAAAAGTGCCATTTTTAAAGTTTTACCCCACAGAAATCCAAGTAAATTAGTCCTGCTAATATACTTCTAGCCATTTCCGTAAGGGTGCGATTTTGCCTTTCGGTCACATCATTCTATTCAGAACTTTCAAGCATTGCAAATTGAGCCACAATCCCATAATCCTCTAAATATTTAGTAAATGGAAATTTAAGCGGTCCAATAAAGCTAAGTCAACCATAATACTCACCACTGTGATCAGATTTGACAATTTTTATGATTTTTTCCCACTATTTCTCGACTTTAGTCCTACAATAAATACTCACCACTGTGATCAGATTTGTACTGTTCTTTAATCAAATACAGATAATTATATTGGGAATAATTACCAATAAATATGATGAAATAAAAATTTGAATACAATGTTGCCGTATAGGGACCACTTATATATGTATGAATGATCTTTAACAAATCAGAACTTCGGGTTGCAATTATCTTCTTTATTTTGGTCATCATACCTCTACTGAAGTTTTTGCATGTGTCTAGGTCACTCTTGAGAGTGGGTAGAATATCTGTCTTTATCAATCTTTTCACTCTTTCTTTAGAGATGACCACGATGTTTATGCTATAATGCGTAAGATTGTTCTTTAGGTAAATGCCTTTTAAAATAAATAGAAATTGCATTGTTTGAAAAAACAAAAGAGTGACAACGCATGTGCAAACTTGATACGGAATTTAAATTTCGTATCAAAGAAGGTACATAAAATGTCTTACTTAACATCAAATCATAACCAGAATCTAGAATTAAAATGATATCTCCCATGAACTCGACATTAGCTTTATTGTTATTTTCTATGGTGAGCTTTGATTTTTTCATAAATTTTTCAATACATTTCCCTCATGCTTAGTCCAATCGCCTCGTCAATTTAAACTCATATCTTCCGCCGCAATTAGAATGAGATGCATAAATAAATATGAAAAATGATTTAATTATTTTTGTTAAGAACTAAAATTAGTTATATTTTTTTATAAAAAATAATTAAAAAGGTTAGACAAAATTTAGGTGTCAACAGCTGCCCCTTTTTGAGCGCAAGCTCGCAGAGATTTTGCTCAAAGACAAAATCGATCCCTAAATTTTGACTATGCAAATGATGAATAAAGTTTTTGTGGGATTTTAATCCCATTTTCTATGCAAATGAAATGATGTATAATATGCAAAAATGTAGATAATAAGGAACGTATGTCAATGCTTCTCACTTCTTGCGAAGCGATAGCCTTATATATGGATCGCATATAAAATCTCTCGAATTGGGAAATACTTTATAATGCTATGAATTCTTTTGATCCTCAAACTTCTAATCCACTCGAAGTAGGGTTCTCAAAGTATTAAGTTGCCTGTCTGTTATCTGTAATTTCCTACAAATGCGAAACAGCTTATGATATGATTTGAAATAATTAAAAGAAATGATTGAAGGGGACGTGTTGCCTATACCACTCGATAATGCCACTTAATCCATTAGGTGAACATGAAAAGGGCCGTGCCACCTAATCCACTGGCGAACACTAAAAAGGGTCGTGACATCTAATCCACTCGATGAACACAAAGGAGGTTATGGCACTTAATCCATTCGATGAATACAAAATATGAAAACCATGCCACCTAATCCACTTGACGAACATAAAATAGGCTTGTGATGCCTGAGCAAACACAAAAGATAAATCCATAGGATGAATATTTGAAAGGTACGTGTTACCTATTCTACTCGGTAAACATGAAATGAAAAATAATATCACCTGTTCCCATTGGTGAATAATAAAAAGACACGTGATACCTAATCCACTCAGTAAATACGTAATGAGAAATAATATCACCTGTTTCAAATGAGTGAATATTAAAGAGATGCGTACTACCTAATCCACTCGGTAAGCACGAAGTGAGAAAAATATCACCTGTTCCAAATGGGTGAATATAAAAAGGTACGTGCTACCTATTTCACTTGGTAAACACATATTGAGAAATAATATGACCTGCTTCATGATAAGTGTAATACATGTGCATAGATAAAGAAAATCGAATTTATGAATCTGTCTGCATTGTCAAACTTCACTGGAAAATTCATCAATGAGGAAGTCTATATGATCTTTTGACAAATTTGATCATATCGAATGAGGAAATTTTAGTTAGAAAGGACTTTCACTCACTCCCTTAGAAAGGCATTTAATCCTAACCTTTGATGTGGGTATGAGAATAGCTCAGAACTATCATTATGCTTGACAAGGGGTCAGGTATTCTCGTATTCAGTATGACTTGACCAATTTGAGAGGTCTTTAGAAGGATCGTAATGTAAGGCTTGATCAAGGGTTTAACGAGGGGGACTCATGCGAGTCATTTGGCCTTGAATAAAACATTATCATGGATTACATCAATTTTACAAGTTAAAAACCTTACAAAGATGAGATACAAAAATCTTGCTCACACTTCTTCAAGCAATATTTATAAGTATATAAAATCATATGTTAACTCAGGTACCCTAATTTGAAGAGACTGCCGTAAGGGTTGTAACAGAGGTCTAGGTAGTCTTGAAATGAATGGCTTTTTTATAACAAAAGGGTATATTATGAATCATGAGAATTAGTGATCATCCAGCCTTCATGTTTTTACTCTAGCAATTATTTCGCAAGCAAACCTTTAAATGGTTTCCTTTCTTTGAGGAATACTTTTGTACATCGACTCTGTTTTTGTCGAAACCTCTCCCTCTTTTCATTTTTTCTTATTCTCTTTTTTAGAGAGAGAGAGAGAGAGAGAGAGAGAGAGAGAGAGAGAGAGAGAATTTTTCTTGAAGGCGAGCTTCTCTTGATGGAGTCTTTTCTTTTTTTGCACCCTCTTTTTTTTTGGACTTTCCTCTAAACTTATGATTCCCCTAAGTCATTTCAATCTCCATTTATCTTGATGGTTTGAGATGATCCCCTTGATTCATCATGGGAATGATCACCGATTTGGGTTGAAATGAATCCACCGCTTAAGTTGGTTAAGCAAAGGGTATGGTGTATAGGGATATAGAAAAGAAATGCTCTTCATCATGTCTAAGGCACTTGAGCTAACACAAAATTCGCATGCAATAAATATACTCAAAGATTGATACAAGTGAAAGCAAAAAAATTCTAACCATTTGAACTTTCTAGTAATTCCTCCAGTGTGAGGATGTTTCCGAAAGGGGTAAGAAACGAACCTTCACTCAAAGGGATTAAATAAAGGATAACCTATAGTGTGTATGGTAGAGTAAATGAATGCCTCTCATCACTTTGATCTTCATACTTTTCGCAAGATAACCCTTTATCTTGTCAGTATTGAATTTTTTACTCAATTCGCATTGTGAAATAATATACTGGATATGTATGAAAATGGCATGCCTTTTATTGTCATGATATTTCTTATTCAATATGATCATTTTCATAGAATAGAACAGATTGTCTGATTAAAACTCTTCCCCATTAAAAATAACTAATATAGACAAGACCATGTATGAAATTTTTCATATGTGAATGTTGACACCTTTTCTCTTTAAAAATTAATATAAACTCCATAAAAATTTATAAAATTTAAAAAGTTAACGTTGGGGACCTTGGCCAAGCCTAGAGAATCAATTTTGACCAAAAAATAATTTCTCATGTTTTCAGCATTATATATATTTTTAGAAATTAGGAAAATATTTAATAATAGTATTTGAGACCACAAAAACACATAAAAATAATTGATATTTTTCTTTTAAATCCATTTTCATGTTGGCCATCGCAAATTTAAAAAATCCAATTCGGGGTCGTGTATTCCTTCATGAGTATAATCTCGAATTGGGCCTAAAAAATTCAATTTGAATCAATTTATTTTCATTTTTCACTTTTAGGAGTTGTGACTTTGTTCTCTAATATTTCAAATTTTCATCTTGGCTCAATTATACACAGAATGACTCAATTTTGCAAAAGTGCTTTAATTAAATTTTACATTATTTTCAGTGGTAAGAAATGAGCTTAAATTTGATATGCGGTGAATTTTGACTAAGCATAGGGGAGGTGTGTTGAAAATTGTGCGGAGATTTGGACTTAAAGAAATATTTCTCCAGGGATTAAATTACAAATACTTAAAATCTCAGGGACTAGAGTGCAAATACTTAACACTTAAAGGATTATTTTGCAAATGACAAAAAGAAGAGTTAGTGGAGAAATTAGAATAGAGAAGGGAAGATGGAGAAGAGGAGATAGAGAAGAGAAGATGGAGAAGAATAGATAGAGAAAATAAGATGAGAATGGAGTAGGGAAGATGAAGATGAAGAAGAGTTAGTGGAGAAATTAGAATGTGAGATAGAGATGGAGAAAGGAAGATGAAAATGAACAAGAGTTAGCGGAGAAATTAGAATGAGAGATAAATGAGTGGGCTATAAAAAGAGGAAGAATAGAGTTTGAGGGAGATTTTTTGGAGAGAAAATTTAAAATATTTGAGAGGGTTTTGGAAGATTGAAGAAAAATTAGATAGAAAAAAAAGAGATAGAATCCTTTTCCAAAAGAGAGTCTTGAAGATGGTGGGAATTTAAATCTAGGTGTTACCATTACTAATTTCTTTACCGATCAACACAAGTTACGAGTTCATCCCCGTCGTTCAAGCCGCAATCTTGATCCATAAGATGACACGAGGTCCAAATTTGGCAATCAAATCCGTCAAATCAGGTAATTATCCTAACCATCAAAATCTTTGAGAATTTCATTGCCCAAATGGATTGATTTAAATTTCGATTATGTCATGTCGTACTCATACGTTTCCATATCCACATGTCGCATTTGTTTCGCTTAACAAATTCAAACCCTAAAATGGAAAGGCTAACCCACCCGTTGAAGGTTCTTTATTTACTGTAATTTAATTTCTGTACTATCAAACTCCAAAATGAGTAGGCCGAGCCAAGGCCGAACCCCTCGTTGAAGGTCTTTTATTTACTGCATTTGATTTCCTGTAATTTAATTTCTGTACCATCAAACCCCAGAATGGGTAGGCCAAGCCAAGGTCGAGTTCCTCGTTGGAGGTTTTTTTATTAATTATAATTTAATTTCTATACCATCAAACCCCAGAATGGGTAGGCCGAGCCAAGGTCGAACCCCTCGTTAGAGGTTCTTTATTTACCGCAATTTAATTTCTTGCAATTTAATTTTCTACACCATCAAACCCTAGAATGGGTAGGCCGAGCCCATCGTTAGAGATCCTTTATTTGCTGTATTTACTTTCTGTAATTTAATTTCTGAATCATTAGATCCCAAAATGAGTATGCCGAGCCACCTGCTAAAGTAGCAATACTACACAGAAGTCGTTAGCTCACTCCCTCTTTCAGCTTTAGGAAATTTTTAATGCTTTGAAAATACCAAAAAAATGTCATTCATGTGCATTTCATATAGTATAGCTTATGCATACTTTGTCATGTCGCATACGTATTCGTATTATCATTAATTCATGCATATTCATGCAAAACAAATCGAAAAAAATCTCAAAAACTAGGAAACGGACCATTTCGACTAGCCAATCCTATTTTTGATGACTTCATCTCCTAATCTCTTCAAAAAATGATGATTTTGCCCCTCATAGGCAAATTATCTTGAAAAATTCAGAAAAATTTCAAAAACTAGGAAACGGGCCATTTCGACTGGCTAATCCTATTTTTGATAATTTTATCTCTTGATCTCTTCAAAAATGATGATTTTGCTCCCACATAGGCAAATTGTCTTGAAAAATTCAGAAAATTTAGAAAAATTTCAAAAACTAGGAAACGGGCCATTTCGATTGGCCAATCCTATTTTTGATACTTCATTTCTTGATCTCTTAAAAAATGACGATTTTTCCCCTCATAGGCAAATTATCTTGAAAAATTTCGAAAAATTTAGAAAAATTCCAAATACTAGGAAAAGGACCATTTGATTTGCCTTCCTAATATTTTCAAAATGATGATTTTGCCCTTGGTGGGCAAATTGTCTTGAAAGATCTTAGAAAATTCTCAAAAATTTCAAAAACTAGGAAACGAGCCATTTTGATTGGCTAATCCTATTTTTGAATGATTTCCCTTCTTAATCTTTTTAAAATGACGATTTTGCCCCTTATGAGTAAATTGTCTCAGAAAATTTCGAAAAATTCTCAGAAATTATGGGAAAAAAAGAATGACAACATTCAACTGGTTTGACCTATTCTCACTTCCTAATCCTTGAAATATGACCATTTTACCATTCTAGTCAGTTTGATCCAAATTTTTTTCGAGTCACGCTAAATGATTTTTCATGAAATTGGTACCGAAAGGGCGTTAGTGTAATCTAATGTAATCAAGTCCCCGAACTCATAATTTCTAGTTCACAGAGATAAATTAGTTCTCATGCTAATTTATTTAGGTTTCTAATCGACCTATCAAGAACGATTAGTGGCGACTCCAAATTTTAAAATCGTTTACACAAAAAGCCCAAAGTTGCGATTCGGTAGGGTTTGGGAGGGTCTGCATTAGGTTAGTTAATATAATTAACTTGATAATTTGTTCACTTGAAAATTATTTTCGGGTCGCGACAGTGAGCACCTTTTAAGCATGCAAAATGTAGCAATGACTTGCGTAGCTTCATGAAAGACTCATGCATATGCTTAACAAATGCACTATGCAAGCATGTCCAGATTTGCAAGAAAACTCCCAAGAATAGGGACTCTAGATTGCCCATGCATATGCAAATGGATTTAGCAAGTTTGAGTGCTTAATCCTTGCATTGGGAAATACTCGTTCTAAACTTTTGCCCTTCTCTTGAACTCTTCATCTAAGCTCATTGGGCGATTCTTTGGGTTGCTTTGAACCTCAATCAATTCTTCTTGGCTACTTGTGAGTTCATCATTTCATTTTTTAAAAAAATGTAAACCCCTCTTGTCAAAAAAGAAAGATTATATGTTAATCATGAAATTAGAAAGGATAAATTAGAATCGATACCCAGTTACCCTTCACTTTGAGCTCGCCACATTGGTGCTTTGCATTTTCCTTTTACCAACTTCATTTGATTTCGCTCGATCGTGTATTCTTGTCTTCTTCTGAATTGCTTCGGACCATTGTCATCTCCCATGCCATTAGGCTCTGAGACCGTAGGCGTCCATAAGGGCCTCCTTTCAATTTAAAGGCTGATTTTTGGATGACATAGTCTTGTCGTGTTGCATCAAATAGACTCCATTTTATGATGCCATCGAGGTAGGTGACAATCTTCTATCAAGAATGGGATAGACTCAACTCATAATTGAAAAAATTAAGGGTGAATTAGAATGATACAAAGTTACCCTTCTTTGAGCTCGTTTGAGCTTTTCACTCATAATTTCCTTATTTGAAGCTATTAATCCAGTGGCAATGTCCACGAATTGATTTGCCTCAAATTTTGTTCAATAAGAGAACCTCGCATTTGGGTATGACTGTACTCTCGAGATAGTTTGCAAACTCTTGAGAATGGAATGGATTCAATTTAGAATTGGAGTAATTGAGGGTAGATCGAAACGATATAAAATTACCCTTTGAGCTTGCGTGGACTTTTTACTCGCAATTTCTTTACTATAAGCTATTCAACACTTTGCTTTAATTAATTTACCCCAAGTGTGGTTTAGCAAAGGATCTAAGCATCTGATAGGAGAAAGAAAAATCATTACTTTTTGCTCTTGAATTAACTTTAGACATCTAAAAAGTAGAAAAAAACCCGCGCAAGGGAATTTTGCATGAAATATCCATTCGTTCAGGATTGGTTCTGCCTCCTTTGTAGGTTTTCCAATGATTAGTCATCTTTATTCCGAATCAGGTACGCATCGGCAATGTTGAAGGACCAGTGATTACTGGCTTCGAAATACAGGCTTCGTATAAACATTATAGCCTCGGAGCTTCATCAACGTTGAACTGGTTAATCATCGCAGTAAGCTCATCGTCAATACCACTTGATTCATGGTGATACATCCCATTTTCCTCGAAAGGCATCAATACTAATCCCATAGGATCAGTCTTCTTGTACATTTCTCTAAAAAAAACTTAATTATGTTAGGAACTAGCCTAACTCACCTTTCAAGCGAGCTTTTTCGATCCTCAGATGCTGTATTTCGTCGAGGGTGGCGAGGCCACCACAGTTAGGGCAGGTGGCAGTGTCAAAAGCTTCCCTATACCTCATGTTTTCTGCTCAAAGTTTTTCATTTCAGCTTTTAGAAACACGATTTCATGGCGTTCATGTCAAGTCTTCAACTGGGTTCGCTTATTTTGAAACCAAAACTTAACTTGTAAAAGTTCCAACCCTATCTCTTAGCTTAGTTCCTTTCTTTTTTGTTATCTGGGTTAGGGTACTTCGTAAAGAAATCTTCAAGCTTTTGAGTTTGATACTGACTATGGCAACGGTAATGCTTCCTTTGACCTTTGTTGTTGTTGTCATTGTCTTTGTTGAGATCTTGGATGCCGTTAGCGGAAGGGTCAGGTTCCATGATCTCAGTGTCGAACATGATCTCAAACTCTTCAAAATCTTTTATATTCATCAAAGTGACAATAGCTCTCAAACATTTTGGGTTAAACATCTTTGACTGGTTACTGGTCCCTCAAGGTTTGCTACTCTTTCTTGTATTTTTGCTCTCTCTGAATTTTTCTGAGCAACCGTGTATGCTTGAAGGCTCTCCCTTTTGAGCATGAATAAAGACTACCAAGAGGACGCATCTTTTAAGATTTAGGCGCGAATTCAGAAATTATATCACTTCCCCTAAGATTTTGGTCTTGCCAACTTTTTATCATATCTCTTGCTTGATTTGTCTTCTTTCATCTTTTCATAGTGGTAAGACCCCTGTCATTATTTCTTTCGCCTATCTCAAGTGTTGGTCTTGCAAGTGAGCTCTCACTCCTTCTAAGAATGGAGACAAGTTCTCTCTCCTTTTTTGCGAAATCTGCCTTGTCTCTTACTTAGGTTGTCTTTTTCTTCTTCTTTTTCAAAGTGGTGGTATCACATCAAACTTTTTTTGCAAAAATTTCGGATTTTCTTGGCTCAAGATTGTAGACTAGCAGTAGGCCTATGATTCATGGTTAGATAGGGGATTCGAGCCAATAGGGATAACATCGAAAGAAGGGCAGATAGGAAAATTTGATCAACAGAGGATGTCACTGTGAAATCAATACTTATCGTAAAGTGGATTAACACTTTCGCATTCTCAATCAATCACTCATCTATCTTGATTCTCTCCTCTACCATTTCAACGATAGTGGCCAATCTTCCTACGCACATCTTCTGGGCTAAAGTTATGGTCAAATGAGAGAGACTTTATCACTTTCTTGGCCAAGACTATATTTACATAAC
Source organism: Psidium guajava (assembly GCA_016432845.1). Classification (NCBI taxonomy): domain Eukaryota; kingdom Viridiplantae; phylum Streptophyta; class Magnoliopsida; order Myrtales; family Myrtaceae; genus Psidium; species Psidium guajava. The sequence continues at coordinate 21,526,304 of CM028233.1, read as the reverse complement.
CCATCATCCGGTATTAAAGCTGAGATTTTCGGTCTGTTTAGGGATATAAGTGCCTTTTCGATCGAAGGCACTAAGTTAGAGAGGGAATACAAGGCGTTTCCAACCCTCTTTATCAACTTTTTAGAGGCTTGCTGGGACACCTATAAAACGGTTACCCTAACTCGCATCGTGGAAGCTCGCTATCGGATCGGTCTGAGTTTAGAATCTGCAGAACTTATAGTTGTCCACCATAAGAAGGCCATCAAATCTGCTGATGAACGAGCCTCGTTGTTGGTTCATGAGAGGGAGAAGTTGGTAGAGCATCTTGCCTTGATCCAGACTTACTTCGAGCATGACCCGAATAACATCATGATGAAGTTTAGATGTGACTAGCTAGAGGAGAGGCTCGAAGTCCTAATGGTGGATATAGCTCTCAAGAGAGCCCTGGTTGAGAATCTGAAATTTGCCGTTGAATATCATGAGGCCAACGCAGCCAAGCTGAAAAAGAAATGCAATTGCCTATTTTTTAAGCTTGTAGATCTCGAATCTCAGACTGCTCGGTGTAGGCAAAGCATTAACTGTATGAAGAGTGAGTTGAGCTCTTTTATGATGCTTATTAAGACTCAATTTGATTATACCTTTTCGCCCTAGTGACTTGTTGTAAGGCTCATTGACGTATGGAATGAGAGAAAAGTTTCATATGTTTATGTTTTAATCTTCCTGTCATCTCAATTACAGCTTGCAACCCCAGAATGCATACTTCATACTCAGCTATGTTGTTAGTGCATGAGAATACCAACCTTGCGGCCACGGAATAATGTTGTTCGCCTGAGGATATTAAGACTGCCCCTATGCCTGATCCGGATAAATTCACCGCCCCATCAAAATACATAATCCATATGTGCTCATTGATTGACATAATTCTGTCTCTGGAAGGATCGATCTTTTCGCTTGCCTCAGGGTTATCGATTAGGACATCAGCAATTACCCATCCTTTTGCATTCCTCAAGGTCATTCCTGAAACACAAAGTAAATGGATAAAAAAAACAAGACAGGATTAAACCACATGCTAGTTTTTGTGAAAAACCCTTTTGAAGTACTTTTTCATTTAATTTTATTTTGAAATACTCAAAAATGAGGAAGCATAATTAAGTCCAATTCTCAAGACTCTCCATGGATGACATGATTTTTTTAATTTGTTGAAGATCATCGCCAGACAATTTGGAATACCCATTATGCCCTCAAAGTAAATTTAATAAAAAAATCTGTAATTTCATTGATAAAATCAATTAACTACATGTTATTGAATTGAAGATGCAAACAATCCCCCAAATGGGGAAATTCAATCATAACAATCAAATTCTATGAATGCAAACTACACACTAGAGAGCCAGGACTGTTCCCCATAAGGGATTGTGTGGAATGAAATTTCACTAATTTGGACCTGCGCCCACTTCCTTTTAGGGTTCTCTAATAATTGTGCCCATGGCCAAGTTGTCAATTAAATCTGGCATGTTGTTTTCATCAATGAGCAATATTTTGCTTCCACCTGGGGCACCCATGATTTCCTATAAAAGTAGAGTACATGTTGTTATCATCAATGAGCAATATTTTCTCCCGCCTGGGGCACCCATGATTTCTTATAAAAGTAGAGTAAGTAATGAGTATGTAATCCAAGAGAAGTCGGTCTATGATTCCTGCATTGGTCCAACTTTTTTTTTTCCATTTTTATAGAGAAATTAGACAGAATTTTCTTAGGAAGATAAGGGTGAATTTCTCAGAAAAAAGTTTCTTGCAAATTTTATAACTTGAAAAAAATTTGATAAAGTCTTTTGACATTTAGCAAATTTCCTGAAGGAATTTTTTTTATGACAATGAATTTTCAAGGGTAAATTTGTCAAGAAAATCTTATATTCATCGAAGCATTAAGGAAAGATGTGACAAAATCTTTTATTCATCAACAAATTTCTCAAAAGGATTTTTCCGCATTCATCTTTTTCAGAAATGATGTAATAATTTGATTTTTTTTTTTAAAAATGACTATAATGTTAAGTTCAAAATTTGATTAACACCTAACATGGACCGACCAAAAATAAATACATGATAAAGTTAGAGAACTTACTTTACCTTAAAAAAACACAAATCACATTGACATGCACATGAATCTTGAGTTTAAATCTTAGTCTATCTATATAAAGGTTTGGTAAGATGAAGTAATGAATGAAACAACGTGTTGCAGCCTCGCGCACAATCATCGTGACTAGTTGCAGCCTCATGTACAATAGTCATGACTAGTCGAGTCTATTTACTTCGGCTTGGTTCGGTGGACAAGGGCAACACCCATGCATCGTAGCATCACGCGCATGAGAGTGACTCTTGAGAAAATTTTTGGAATCCAGATGGGATAACCTTTAGAAAAGTCTTACCACCAAGGTTAAAGAACCATCTAAATACCATCTTAAAACTATTGGTGTGACCCAGGTCTAGTCATGGGTTGTGTGTAGTGTAGTGCAGATACTGTAAATACATGCACAACATTTAAATGCAACACTGCTTTAATAGTTCAAAAATTAAATCACAATTCCCATATATGAAGCCTGCAAAATAAAGGGTTAGCCACAAACTTTTCCCCTTATAATTCTCATTATGCAAAATCATTTAATACATAAAGATTAGAATCCAACCAATTGTCAAATCAAATGAATTTTCATGAAATTTTTCTGGCTTAAATTCTCTTTAAAAGTTTTTTTTGCAAAAAATTCATTTTTATGTCTCCAATGGAGTCACCAAGCTGTTGCGACCTAAAATAATTGAGCTTTCTAAATTTTAGGTTAATGGATTACCAAGTTAATTAATTAGATTAATTGACTTAGCTCGAACTCTCTTGAGTTCTACCAAATCGTGTCTTATGATTTAAGTGATATTAGATAAAAGATTTTTATTTTTGAAGTCGATACTAATCATTTTGGATAGGTTAATTAAACACTTAAATAAAGTATTGGAAGAATACTTTATTCCTACGAACCAGAGATCAATGAGTTTGAGAACTTGGTTACATTAATTTTTCAATTAATGCCATTTCGGTATCAATTTCATGAAAAATGTTCAATTTGACACTTATGATGAATTTCCACTTGAAGTTTAAAGGTGCAATTTTTTTTATTTTTTTATATGACAACGTGAAGAACTAAACAATGTGCAATGCATACGATGAATGATTTTTTTTTAAACATGAATTTTCATTTTTGAGATGTAATCTTAAAAAAATGTGGTTCAATATAAAGCATTCTTTCCTTCTTCTTTTTTTTATAGCCTTCTCTTCTATTTCCCTTTCTCTATTTCTATCCACCCTTCTCTCTATCCATCTTCCTTTCTTCATCTCTATCTCCCTTTCTCTATCTCCATCAACTCTTCTTCATCTTCCCTCCTCCATCAACTCTTTTCCACCTCCAGCGCCCTTTCTCCACTTTCATCTTCCCTTCTCCATCAACTCTTTCTCTATATTCTTTTCTCCACTTTCCTTTCTGATTTCTCTACTAACTCACATTTTTAGTTATTTGCAAAATAATTCCTCAAATTTTAAATATTTGTATTCTAGTACTTAAAGTTTTAAGTATTTACAATTCAGTTCCTGAGAAAATATTTCTTTAAATCCAAGCCTTCATAAAATTTTCAACACATTTCTCCCACGCTAAGTCCAATCGACTATCAATTTAAACCCATATCCTCCGCCACAACTAGAATGAGATGCATGAATAAATATAAAAAATAATTTAATTATTTTGTACAAGAACTAAAATTAGTTCTATTTTTTTAATGAATATGATTAAAAAGGTTAATTAAAATTTAGGTGTCAATACTTGTCGGTCGAAATATTGCTGAATGCTTGACGAGAAGGAGGGTCGGGCTAATCTATGGGTGTTGTATGGTGGTTTGATTGTTGTTTGCAATCTAGGATCCGAGTAGGATGTGCATAGACCCCGAAGCCTAGGATGTGGGTCGAGTCATTCAAGATCGGATATTGTTGTGGAGCCATTGTTTCTCTTTCTTTTGGGTCATGTTCTTAAGTGGCCTACTAAATTGGATATAAGCCCATCAAAAAAATGTGAATTTTTTTTTTCTACAACAAATCTTTACCCTAGTGGTAGAAATGAGCTTGGCAACCACGGTGTTTAGCACGAGCGTTTAAATTCAAGGCACGGATAATCCCACCCCTCATATGAATCCCCCCCTCTCCCCCCCCCCCCCCCCCCCCCCCCCCCCCCCCCCCCCCCCCCCCCCGTGTCAAGATCGTGTCCAATATTCAGATAGCATCATGCTCAAAGTGGAAACGGGCGCACCGCGCCACCAAGCCCTTTACTTGAGTTGTTTCCTTCTTGGGCTCGATTCGCCTGACTAGGATCATCCAAATCTATCTATTAATTACTATATAAAGTAAAGAGGATCTCGTACTTTTAAAGAACATCAATTATTTTTTCTTTAAATATTTATTGAGCAGCGTTATTTTCACTCCCTATATAACTAAATCCACTTCCGTTTACATTAAATGACAAATATTCCCTTGATCTTTTGATTGCAATTTAAAGTGATGGCTCTGCTCCTTTTTCTTCTTTTCTATTTAGGATAGTTACCATAATTAAGCATTTCATATGTTTGGTTCTTTAATGTATTAAAGAAAATGCATTCATAGATATTCCTATGACGTTTTACACGCTCCTTGTAAATTATTTTGATAATACTAAGGAAAAAAAAAGACTATAGTATAAAACTGAAAAAGTTTCTTCATATAACAACTTATCAATTTTTTTGTCCCTCTTATTTTAAAAGCTCACTGTCGTGGTGAACTTTTGATTAATTTCGTTACTCTACAATATATAACAAGTCTCTTTATTTCCCATGTCAAAGAATTTATCTTTTTTCCTTATATATACTTTTAAACATAGCATAAAGTTAGAGGAATATATAAGAGTACACTAAGTATATTACGCACAATGAGGTATCTTGATGTTCCTTCATAAACAGTTCATAGATGAGCATAGTTTTTGTTAATCCAAAATAATAATATTTCATTGGAAACGTTCAACAACAAAAATTCTTACTTTTACAATGTTATGATTTAATTAAATTTCATCTACTTAACAATTTATCCATAAATTTGATGGGCGACATAGGAAAGAACTAGATTTCTGGAAATTGGCAAACAAATTCTTATGGAAGTTATAAAAAAAAACATAGTGCCTTTTATATAAATAGAAAAAAAAATATGAAATTCTTAATTGTGGTAGGTAGATTCTCATAGACTGAGAAAACAAAAAAAAAAGAAAGTAAATAAATTTGGGACCACCAATTTAAATTGCAATTGGATGATGGAGGGCAATTTTGTATTTTTTTGTAATACTTGGATGGATTTAGTCATATAGGAAGTGGAAATAGCACCGCCGTTTTACTCATTTTACAAAAACTACATATATGGCAAGTGCTTAAGTGGATAATGCTATCTTATCTCCCACGCACTTTTATACCAGAATTCAAAATTTTTCTATCCTACAACAATATTCTTACATCAAAACAGTTCAGTCTCGAAATATATTATTCTCTGTTCACTTCTATTCATACAATCTCTTCTGGTCGTGCATTTTTTTTTATTAACGATTCACATATTTCATAATAAAGTGGGTTTTACTTATTCTTGCAAATGTCAATTTCTTTCGTGCACGTGAAATGAGTGTAGATTTGCTAGTACTTTTAGAAAGAAGAAACACGCAACACATGACTAAAATGGGAATTTTGAGTCGATTTTTTTTTCCCATTATATAAAGTAAGCAGAGGCTTTGAAACAAAAAACAACTTCTAACAGAGCAGTTCAGTTGCTACAAAAAACAACGATACAACGAAAGTTCTCGATAACTTCAATTTTCTGATCAGCTTTTTACAGCGCACTCTTGGCTAAATTTTCCAGGAAAAGGAAAACGAAAAGAAAAGAAAAAGGGTAAAGGTACCTATAACGTAGTTCAAGTCCATCAGTCAATTCTGTCACTCCTCTGGGGGAAAAAAACTGAGAAGCAATGGGGACCCCAATCTCTTATTTATGATTAGTATTGGGAGGAGGAGAAAGCTACCCCATATTAAGTCCAACACCAACCAAACCAAACCCCCATTCTCTAGAAGGGGTCAATTGAATGCGAGTTACAAGAGTAGGTAAAAAAAATTTCTTAAATAAAAATAAGAGAAAGAAAATAATGCAAGAAAGATTTAGCTATTTAAGTGTATATTAACATATAATTTTGAAGGAGAGCACATGAATTTATAATATAAATAGACAGTGAATGATTGGGGTGGTGATGCAATGCCTCGTCCGGAGTATCTAATAACTTTTCGAGCCCGACACTCAATTGCTTGAGAGCTCCGCTCTCTCTCTCTCTCTCTAAGTGATCTAAAGATGCAAGAATGAATATGATAGCATTAATGAATGCTCTAAATAGATTGGATAAGTCAACGATGCACGTCGAATGTAATATTCGGACATAAAGGTGAACGACTTGTAATATATCGAATGTTTTTTTTTTTCGGAAGTCTCATATATTATAGCTCATAAGTACGGATGCTCTTTAACAAAATCTGGTCAACAGTCATTTGGCTTAAGGTCGATATCCTGAGAGAAAAAATCCGGAAAATTATGAATGATTTTACTTGTGCGTGGTTCCATCAATCACCCCGAGACCTTCCCATGCGAAGCCAAGGCATGATACCCTTCCGTCCATTCACCGCGCAGTGAATGATGCCCCTCAATAACAAAAAGCCTACACAAACGGAAAGCGTGCTGGTCCTCTTTTTTCTGAATGATAAGGACGAGGCACCATCAAACAAAGCAAAAGAAGAAGACCACAATGGGAGAGAGAAAGAGAAATGGGACCACCCAGACCTCTACATATGACAACAACAGCAGTGATAATAACAACGATGATAATAATAAATTATTATTATTATTGTTGTTGTGTCCCTTGGATTGACTCTGCGAAACCCAAAGTAATTCCACTCACCTGCCGCCATGAACAATTTCACACCGCCCGACAACCTTATGAAGAAAAGGCGTTTTGGTTTGGTTGGGGTTAGCTTGGATTTCAGGTTTAACTCCTTTTCTTGACATGAATTATTGGTTGCATCATGCTATTGCTCATCGCTTTCGCTGTATTGCGGGTGCTTGGCATCCCATGTGACTTGATCTCGAAGGACTGTTTCGTTTACCCATTTTTGGGGGGATTGGAGAATTGACCTTGAAGTCACCTTGGTTCTTGCTTTGGTATCTTTTGCACCTTACCAGGTCCTCTTTTGCCAGGACTTGTTTCCTGCAGATTTAAATTCATCTGACACCGTCATTTAACCTTATAGTTGATTAGATCGACATACGACTGATCGAGACGAGGTAATGGCCGGAGGGGGAATTTCGACCCAGAATCCTGTTTGTGGCAGCCTGAGTAATCAACCAAACTAAGCAAGAGGATTTGTATATGTGCACAACTAAGGTCAAGGAGGAAGGTTTATGTTGAGAGGAACTTACAATGCCTCGTAATTCCTCTTCAACCAAAGGGCACGCCAAGTTGAAATTTGCAAGAGCATCAGGGGAAGCAAAGTGAAGGTTGCTAGGGGACCAGAATCGGAGGAATGTAAGCCTCCTTGTTTACCACGCTTTACAGTCTTCACCATCTATGTTTGTCAAAATTACATTCGCTTTCGCAAGATGATTAAGCTACCTTTTTGTCTTTTCCATATGAACACGCTTAATTGATAATTCATGCATCTTCACGGAGATCAATAAAGTGGGGGCGTAAGGAGAAGCAAAATAGATGTGTACCAAGCTTCCTAGAAGAATTGCCTCGACAGCAGAGAAGGTATGATCTGCATAGGGTGTGAGAACTGCAAGCGCATAACATTAGGCATACTTGATTGTTTTAGCTGTTCATCTTGATTGTTTTAGCTGTTCATCTTAGACTTGGATTCCCTTCATGACCTTCACATCAATTCCATTAACTAAACGTCACAGCAAGAGAAGGATTAGACTGTTGTTTTACCAATAACCCGAAGCAAGCAACTTCCCCCATACAAGTTTGCGGAAACCTGATTTTGCTGGAAGTCCTCGTTTCCTGAAACAAAAAATGTGAAAAAAAAAAGCCAAAATGGATGAAACAACAAAAATAGACAAATAGGCAATTAAAAAAAGGCCCATGAACCGGCCCAGCCATCAACCGGACAATCAACCGGGCCTTCTTTCAGCCCAACTCCTTGTTTCAGCCCATCCCGGCCTATCTCTTTCGGCCCAGCTCTGGCCCTTTCCTTTCTTCTCGGCCCAACTCTCTCTTTATTTAGTCTCCAGCCCACAGCCTATGAGCCCATAAAACGACCATCGTTTCTTTCAGATGGGGAAAATAAACGGCTGTGATCCGCGGTTCCAGGGAAACAACTATGGGAGCACGCTCCACCGATCACCGCCAGTGCTAGGTGTGGAGTAAAATAAAGGAGGACTTTCGAAATTACAAACACAATTTATAAAAATTGCAAAAGAACTCCAAATCCGATTGCCCAAAATTTATTCGGGCGCCTCAGTCTTCATTTTTCTGTCGCTTCTTGCTCAATCATGTTAGCAATTACATCAAATTCTTGAATATTGTTGATCAGTATGTTGATGTTCGTTTGACTTCCAAGACGGATGCATGAACCAAGACGAGTCTTTGCTGTCGCGTTGCTTTTCAGAGTATTTGTTATTGCATTGCTTTTAAGAGTATTTATTGTAAAATCACAATTAGGTGGATTTATCAGAAGTCTGTTCGTATTTCAATGTTCTACAAAAATCTTTTGACTGTTAGTGTTTCTAGATGTAGATTAGCAATTGTGTAACAAGCTTATATAAAAGAAAGTCTTGTAACAATTTCTGTATGATTGAATTTAGGTGAAAACATAAGAAAAGCTTATTGTCTCTTTCTCCTTTGTGAGTTTGTCTTGTGAGTGTTTACCATTATTTCAACTTCACCTTATTAGAGTTGTGCTTCTAAACTTCAACAAACTAGTATAAAAGCTTGTGGTTTAGGATCATGATCTCAACAAAACACTCATCTTCCTCTTCAATACCTTTGTCTTACAAAAGAAAATTGTGATAATTGGGCTGTTAGAATGAAAGATCTACTCGACGCCCATGGTGTATGGGAAATGATCAACACTGGCTATGATGAGTTAGAGGACGAAGCCACCTTGAGTCAACATTAGAAGAATTCCTTGGAGACAAAAGATCATTGTGCCCTGTCAATCAATTATCAAGCTTTAAATGATTCCACATTCAAGGATGTCTCGAATACAACTACTTTGAAGGAGGCACGAGAGATTCTCCACAACACACACCAATGAGTACAAAAAGTGAAGAAGATTCGCTTTCAACCATTAATAGGTGAATTAGAGGTAATCCATATGAAAGATTGTGAGTCGAATGTTGATTATTTCACACGAGTTTTTATGTGTCAACTAAATCAAAAGAAATGGTGAAGATGTTTGAGTTGTTACTTTGGTCTTTAGACAAAAAGTATGGTCATATTGACATTGCCATCAAGGAATCCAAAGATCTCGATGCCATGACAGTTGATGAACTTTTGGGTTCACCATAACCCCATGAAAAAAGACTCAGAAGAAATAAGCATGAGTTGATGGAGAAAATACCCTAAACTCAATTGACTATCTAATATGAGAAGGACCAACGTGGAGTCCTTGCACAAGTTCAATGGACTGATCAAGATCGTGGTTGATGACGCTTTCAAGATGGAGGTTGTGGACGAAGTAGAGGATATGATATTCGCAATGATAATAGAAACCAGAATCAAAGAAGTATTCATGGAAGAGCAAAGAACTCAAGCAGCCAACTATATGATATCTAAATTTGATGTTATCATTGCCATAAACTTGTCCATTATGCTTTTGATTTTAGAGTAAATAAAGTAGCGGAGCAAACGAAAAGACAAATTTGATGGATGATACTGATCAAGTTCTTTTAATGGCATTCGAAGAAGAGGAAGGAAGAAAAAGTTATAAGTGGTAATTGGATACCGGAGCAAGCAACCACATGTGCAAGCAAAATAAGATGTTCGCTGAATTAGATGAGACAATGAAGGGGAAAATCTCATTCGATGATAAATCCAAAATTCTCATTGAAGGAAAATGTAGAATTCTGATTCGTTTGAAGAATGGTACACATTAGTTTATTACTAATATGTATTATGTACCCAAATGTCAAGCAATATCTTGAGTTGAAGACAGCTTCTAGAGAAAGGCCATACTGTCCACATGAAAGACCTTAGCCTTGTGCTAAGAGATCAAAATAATAAACTGATTGCAAATGTGAAGATGTCAAAGAACATGATGTTTACTCTCAATATAAAGAATGAACACGTGTCAATGTTCCTTTATGGTTGTGGCATTTTAGGTATGAACATCTAAATTTTGAGGACTCAATTTGCTTTATTGCAAAAAGATGATTCCAGGCTTACCACATACTGGTAATCCCAATCAATTATGAAGGGTGTATCCATAACAAGCATTCCAAAAGAAGCAACTTATCAATCGAAGAAGCCACTGAGTTGATCATTCTGATGTATGTAGTCCTATGCCTTATCAGTCATATGGTAATCATTGATATTTTGTTGCATTTATTAATGATTTCACTTGAAAAGTTTGGGTCTACTTTTTGAAAGAAAAATCAGAAGTGTTTGATACTTTTAAGCAATTCAAGCACTTAGCTGAAAAAGGAGAGTGGCTGTTTTATCAAAACCTTGAGGATTAATTGTGGTGGAGAATTCACTTTAGCTGCATCTAGCAAATATTGTGAGAATCATGGTAATCAATGTTATTCAACATTTCTTGGCAGTGCCATATTCTTCTCATCAAAATGGCGTGACTGAACAGAAAAATAGAGCCATTCTTGACACGGTTCGAAGCATGTTGAAAAGCAAGAATTTGTCCAAGAAACTTTGGGAAGAAGCTCTCTTGTGTGTAGTCTAATTATAAAATAGATGTCCCACATAGGACTTGAAGGTGTAACTCCACAAGATGCATGTGGCGGGATAACACATAGTGTTTCTCATTTGAGAATGTTTAGGAGCATTGCCTATGCCCAGGTCTCAGACCAAAAAAATATCAAAGTTGGAAGACAAGAACAAAAAGCTCATCTTCATCAGGTATGTTTCTTCATCCAAAGCCTATAGATTATTTGATTGTACCACTTTGAAAGTGTACGTAAGTAGAGATGTCAAGTTCAATGAAGAAGGCATGTGGGAAGACAATCCGGAAGTTGAAGCGGATGATCATGGTAATTGTAGCCTAACAGAGTTGAAGTATCACTCTTCACCTTCTTCTCTAATAGCTTCTTTGAACTCATCACTGTCGATGTGGTGTTGATGGACCAATAGTTCCAAGATCAAGGAGCTTGTCTGAAATTTATGAAGCTACCGATGAGCTTCATCTTGTATGTCTTCTTGCCAATTGTGAACCCCTTGTCTATGATGAAGCTGCTAAAGAAGAAAATTAGAGGAAAATCATGAATGAAGAAATTGAAGCTATCAAGAAGAATTAGACATGGGAATTTGCTGTCCTTCCAAAGGACAAGAAAGCGATTGATGTCAAATAAGTGTACAGGCCCAAGAAAAATGAGAAAGGTGAAGTGACTAGATGCAAGGCTAGCCTTGTCGCGAAACGGTACAAGAAAAAGGCTGGCATGGACTGTGATGAAGTTTTTAACCCTATTATTGTCGTGGAAAAGATTAGATTAATCACTTCAATTGCGATTCAAAATTGTTGGCACATTTATCAAACAGATTTAAATAAGCATTTTTAAATGGCATCCTTGACGAGAAAATCTATGTTGAGCAACCCATGGGATTTATTGCCAAAGGTCACGAAAATAAAGTGTTGTGATTGAAATAAAGCTCTATATGAGCTTAAACAAACACCTAAAGCATGAATTCTAGAATTGATGCTAATTTCAAGGCAAATGGCTTTTCTCTATATCTCTACGAGCATGCTAAAAAATGTGATGTTCTATTGTTTTTTCTTATATGTCAATGACCTTGCCTTTACAGAAAACAATCCATCGATGATTAAAAGGCAATGTCGGCCTTGCAGGGAAGCTCTCTAATGCTCCCTCCATTGTTGTTCCTGGTTTTCTCCTATGTACCTTATTTCCTTCGATTTCTTTTGTACTAGCTCGATCTTCTTTTGTGGATGATGGGATTAAGTGGGTCTGCTAATTCAAATGCCCCTCTTATTGCGTGTTTATGTGAACCAAGGAGAAAATGCCACTTTCTTGGAATTCGAACTTTTTTCTTGCTTGGCCAACACAAAAAAAGGTAGTTCTTGTCAAAAATGCAATCCGAGTAGATTAATTAGTTGCTGGCACGCCAAACTAGGATTTTTGGTGCTCGATTTTCCTTTATTCTATTCAAATCGCCAAGCTCAGGTGTTTCAGTGGGCTTTTTACGAAAATAGGCTAAAAATTTAACTTTTTTTACGAATTTAGGTCTTTCTCAAGAAATAATGTGGAAGGGGGGGCTTGTTCGGCACCTTAAGTGCCGAACAACATGTTGTTCGGCCCCCCCTCTCCCCACTTTGTCATTTCCCCTCCCCCGGCCCCCCTTCCTAGTTTGTCATTTTTTTCGGCCAAACGGGGACCCCTACCTATTTTTTCACTGTCCCCCTTCTCTTTTTTCATGGCCCTCCCTCTTCCCCTTATTTTACGCGCAATACGTCTCCTCTTTTCAAGCATTTTACGCAAAAAAAAAAAAGCTGCCGAATCAACGAAACAGAGATTCATCTCAATAGTGAAAACAATTATCATATAAGAGATAGAGCAGAGTTTGAAGAAGTTAGAGTCTGAAGAAGTTCTAAAGAAGAAGAAACAAAGAGAGAAAATAGAGAGAACCGAAACTAGAGTCTTAAGAAGTTCTGAAGAAGGAGAAAGAAAGAACCTATCGAGAGAAATCGATTGAGAAAAATTTAAGAGCTCGTTCGTCCATTTCCGACGTGTTTGTATTCACAGTCACTAATTTTGTCAATATTTCCTCGCCATCGATTTAGGTAATATTTCATTTTATGATCTGTTTTATTTCGCCATTTGCATTTTTCGTTTCATTGCATGTAATATTAATTTTTTTTGTAGACGGTAGAGAAGTTAGAAGAATCGAAGTATCATTTTCTCCAATCTCAACACACACGCGCTTTTTGAGTTAAGATAATGCCTATATCCTTGTTAGAATATACTATTTTAGTACTACGTAATAACTGTTGTATTGTGATGTTTTATATGTTGTTTAGTCAGAAAAATGTATTTTTTTATGCTACATATATGTCTGTTTTGCATCGAAAAATAGCTTATTTTTGCGCTACATATATGTCTATTTTATATTGAGAAATAGCTTAATTTTGTGCTACTTATATATCTATTTTGCATGTCGATACATGCCTCATGAAATATTTTGTGCATATTAAACCCGTATTTCATCATGAAATTTGAAATTAAAGAGGGTTAATGGGAAAATCTTATTAGAAGTAGACCGTATGAACTGGTAATTAGATAGGACAATGTTGATTTTAGTTGCGTAATGTAATAAACATGACCATATAATTAGTTTATAATAATAATAATAATCCCAAAGAATATAAAATTTTATTTAAAAAAATTGGAAAAAAAATAATTAAAAAATAATAAGAAAATTCCTAAAATTCTGTCATTTTTGAAAGCTGAGCGGGGTTTAGCCGGCTCTTTTGATTTATGAGTTGGGTTGAATTGACTCAGTCAGAAAAAGAACAACAAAAAAAGGAAAAAGAAAATTAGGTAATAATAATAATAATATTATTATTATTATTATTATTATTATTATTATTATTATTATTATAGAAAACATAAGAAATGAGAGAGGCGTCATTATTTGGGTCAAATCCTAGACCTGGCCTAATTAATAAAAACTTTAAATTGAAAATTTAGAAAAAAAATAAACCAGACAATTAGGAAAAAAATTAAAAAACATAAAAAAAATTTCTAAAAAATTTAAGAAAATCTCACGACTTTTCTGTCGCGACCCTCTAAAAATATTTTTTATTATTTCTAGGGGTTAGGGGATTATTAGGTTAATTAGATTTGACTAGCCTAACGCGGACCCTCCCAAGCCCTACCGAATCGCAACTTTGGTTTTTGTTTAAATGATTTTGAAATTTGGAGTCGCCACTAATCGTTCTTGGAGGTCGATTAGAAACCTAAATAAATTAGCGGGAGAACTAATTTATTCCTGCGAACCAGAGATTATGAGCTGGGGACTTGGTTACATTAGTTAATTAAAACTAATGCCCTTTCGGTACCTTAATTTCATGGATATCCTAATTCGGCAACTCAGGCTTGGTTTATTCCTAAGGCTTTAGTAGGGTATTCTCTTTAGTGTTTTCACTTTTTAAATATGATGCATGGATGGTATATATTTTTATTTGTTATATTTTTTAAGTGTTAAAGATTCCCTGAAGCCGAAAGAGGGAGTGTGTTAACGACTTCTGTGCAGTATTACGACCTACTCATCTTTTGGGTCTGATGATTCAAAAATTAAATTATAGGAAGTACATGACAGTGAATAAACACCTCCAATGGGAGACCTCGCATTGGCTTGGCTCTTCCCTTTGGGATTTAAGGTACAGGTATTTAAGTTGCAGGTATTTAACTACTGTAAGTAAAAACCTCCAATGGGAGGCTAAGCATTGGCTTGGCTCTTCCCTTTGGGATTTAAGGTACAGGTATTTAAGTTGCAGGTATTTAACTACTGTAAGTAAAAACCTCCAATGGGAGGCTAAGCATTGGCTTGGCTCTTCCCTTTGGGATTTAAGGTACTGGTATTTAAGTTGCAGGTATTTAACTACTGTAAGTAAAAACCTCCAATGGGAGGCTAAGCATTGGCTTGGCTCTTCCCTTTGGGATTTAAGTTGCAGGTATTTAACTACTGTAAGTAAAAACCTCCAATAGGAGGCTAAGCATTGGCTTGGCTCTTCCTTTTGGGATTTAAGGTATAGGTATTTAAGTTGCGGATGGATTTTGTCCTCTCCATTTTGGGGTATGAATTCTTTAAAATGAAATACAACGAATTGATTCAACAATTTGAAATTTGTGCGCGCTTGAGGACTCCTCCAAGCCGATTTTGTGCTTCCATAGGGTTGACCATTGATATAGAGCTGCGGCTTCCTGACATAAAATAGAGTGAAGTGTCAGTATACAAAATATGTGCTAATCTGCACCTAAAACCAGAAGAGTGGAAAGAGTACTTATCTCCCATTTTTTTGGGAGGGATTTCTATAATTGATTTTCGCTCTCTATGTTCCCAATATAGAGAGTTTCTTTTGAATTAAGAGGGACTTTTAGTCACAGATCAGTTGAGAAATCGGTGGACAGCTTAGGAGCTTGTCTGGGCCGATTTTTGCATCTCTACGAGATTTTTGCTGTTGACATAGAGATATCCTTCTCCTGACATAAAATATGGGAAAAAATGGGAGATGGAGAAAGTGTATACAATTTGTGCTAATTTGTGAGTAAAACCATAAATAAATGAATAAATAAAAACACTTAGCTCGAATTTGCTTGCTCGTTGACGAGGATGAACTCTTGATTTATATTGATCGATGAAGGAATTTGTGATGATAACCCATAACTTTAAAATCCCATAATCTTCAAAATTCTCTCTCTTTTGGTATTTTCTTTCTCTCAAATTTTTCTTCAATCTCCCAAAACTCTCTCAAACATCCAAAATTTTCTCTCCAAAAAATTTCCCTCTCAAGCTCACTTCTTCCTCCTTTTATAATCTACTCATCTATCTCTCATTCTAATTTTTCCACTAACTCTATCTCCCATTCTAATTTCTCCACTAACTCTTCTTCATTTTCATCTTCCATTCTCCATCTCTATCTCACATTCTAATCTCTCCACTAACTCTTCTTCATCTTCATCTTCCCTTCTCCATATTTATCTCCCATTCTAATTTCTCCACTAACTCTTCTTCATTTCCATCTTCCCTTCTATTCTTATCTTATTTTCTCCAACCACTCTTCTCCAACTTCTCTTCTTCATCTCCTCTTCTCCATTCTAATTTATCCACTAACTCTTCTTTTTGTTATTTGCAAAATAATCCCTCAAGAGTTAGGTATTTGCACTATAGTCCCTGAATTTTAAGTATTTAAAATTTAGTCCCTGAAAAAATATTTCTTTAAGTCCAAATCTCCTCATAATTTTTGACATACCTTCCCTATACTTAGTCAAAATTCACCACATGTCAAATTTAAGCTCATTTCTTGCCACTGAAAATAATGCAGAATTTAATTAAAGCCTTTTTGCACAATTGAGTCATTCTTGGTATAATTTGGGCCAATATAAAAAATTTGAAATATTAGAGAACAATGTCACAACTCCTAAAAGTGAAAAAATGAAAATAAATTGACTCAAATTGAATTTTTTAAGCCGGGTTCGAGATTTTGCTCGTGAAGAAATACACGACCACAAATTGGATTTTTTAAATTTGTGGTGGCCAACATGAAAAGGGATTTAAAATAAAAATATTGACTATTTTTATATATTTTTGTGGCCTCAAATGCTATTATTTATTAAATATTCTCATAATTTCTAAAATATATAAACAATATATATAAATACAAAAAAAAAAAAATTTGTTCGAAAATAGTTGCCTAAGCTTGGCCAAGGCTCCAAACTTGATTTTTCAATTTTCTGATTTTTCTTAATTTTTTGTTTTATGAATTTTCGAAAATAAAAATACCGAAAAATACTGAAAATATGAAAAATCATTTTTGGTCAAAATTAGTTCTCTAGGCTTGGCCAAGGTCCCCAAAGTTAATTTTTCAATTTTATGAATTTTTATAGATTTTTCAAAAAATAAAAATGCCGAAAAATACTGAAAATTTTTAAAAGAGAAAAGATGATTAAAAATCAGGTGTCAACATTTTCGTAAAAAAAAGTTCAGAAGAATATAAAAAAATTAAATTAGGATTTATGTTATTATTTTTCATTCATTCCATTGTAAATGACGCTTGTACTCCTGATGGGCAAAGCATCTCAGAAACATTAGGCGATACTTATGAAATTTATCGATTCCATTTGTAGATATGGCAAAAGGGAAGTATATTCAGCCGGGACCTGGGAATAATTCACTACTGACAGAGCAGGCTGAACATAGATCACAGGCCATTTGAGAGGCTAAGGTAAGTAATTAAAATAGTTATCAGTTGAGCTGTCATTTGTAACAGTTATATCATAATGAAATTGTTAGTAACAATTAATGTAACATTTCACGGATATATAATAATGAAGTTATTCGGTGTCAACGAGATAGAGCAATACTACAATAAGCTGAGCTTGATCAGCGATTAGAACCATATCTTCGAGCTTCGAGATTTTATGGACTTTGCAAAATGAGATTCTGGCAAGTTGATCACCATCTGATCATAGCATTTGGTTGAGCGATGGAGACCCGAGACTCACACCCTCCACATGCCAGAAGGTGAATACACTATTAACCTACAGGATATCGAGGTATGATCGAATTTGTAGGCTTGACAAGTCCATGGTCTTCGTTCGATCGGGACAAGGTTAAGACAGAAGGATTGAATTACACTGTAAGCCAAAGCGAACAGGTTCATTCATGTTCTTGTAACATTCACACTATCTAGGTAGCCATGATATGTTGCTAAACGTCACTCATGACTTGTGAGACCTAAAGATTGAATGGGACAGTTAGTTCTCTTGGCGATACTCATCGATGGTATAAGTCTCACTGCCAGCTCAGTGGTGAACCTAGGGATGTCACACACCATAACTGGTGTGTAGCGACTTTAAATATGAAAGACGATATTGCAAAGGTGTTTGCAATTGGTTATTGAGATAGTCAAATAGAAATTAGTTCAAATTAGATTTGATTCTAATTTCTAATCACGAAGGGATAAGTTACTGATGCAAGCGCTGCACAAGTGCTGATGCAAGCACTACGCAAGAGTTGCGCAAGCACTGATGCAAGAGTTGCGCAAGCGCTGATGCAAGCGCTGCATATGCTCTGATGCAAGCGATGCGCATGTGCTAATGCAAGCATTGCGCAAGAGTTGCGCAAACGCTGATGCAAGGCTGCGCAAGCATGATGTCATATGGATGACCATGCAATGCAAGCGCTACACAAGTGCTGATACAAGCACTGCGCAAGCGTGATGTCATCTTAATGTGACATCAACATGGATCACGAGATGATAAGGATAAGATTTCTTATCAGATGAGATTTCTTATCCATAAATTCTAACGGATAAGATTTGTTATCCGATAATCGCACGAAAAACGAGGGAACCCCATCCCCTATAAATAAGGGTTGGGGGTAAATGTTTAAGAGGTTTTAGAAACCCCTAAAGTTCACTTTTCCTCGTGTGAGTTTCGTGCCGTTCTCGTGATCGATCCTAGGGAGTTTTGAACTCCGTCTCACCAAGAACGACCAGAGGGTCGTGAGGTTGTTCGTGATCAAGAAACCGAGCTCTGTTCGTCGTTTCTCAAGGGTCGCTAGCACGATCGAGGAACAGACGGCCGCGAGCTTCGTCTTCCGTCGCCGCATGATCGGTGGTGTGTCTGAACTAGAGGTTCGGCACTTGACGAACTCGGAGAATATGAGAACAAGTCCGCCCAAGCATTGTTTTTCGAGGTAAGCCTAAAACCCCCTTGATACGTGATTCAGATTTTCGATTAAAACGCGCGAGATACCCTAAGACGATCGAGGCGCGCAGAATCGCATGCTTCCGCTGTTTTTATTTGTATTTGATTGAATTGATTGTCATTTCTCTGCGTGCCGTCCGAAAGGGAATACAAAATTCCCAATGGCAAAGTTATTCAAGAAGCCATCAAAATGAAGATGAGTCAATCATCACATACCTCTGTCACCTCACAGGCCCTACAACCTACAGACCTCTACTCTATGGGAGCCGTGATTGCCATCCTGAAAAGTATACCTGAGATGGACTTGAGTCGTTACACCAAAGTAGTGAACCATGCATGCATGGATGCAGCTTGGAGAAAGGCTTTCATCCTAACAAAGTTTGAATGGAGACTTGCACCCCTTAATTCTATTTAAGTATATGTTAGCATAAGCTATGGATTTCCACGTGGCTTCATTTCACTAAAGCTTATGTATTTGAGACACCTTGGCTTTGTTTTTATTATGTGACTATGGTTATGTTGTGACTTATGTTGATTAATTTGGATTGCTTAGTTATGTGTTGATTATTATTTAGATTCCTTACTTATCAGTAGATATGTTATGGCTTCCTTCATTACCTTTTGTTTTTTGTTTTTTCCTTCCACCTTCATGTGATGGCTTGTGCTGTAATAAGGTAGTTTATTAGGTCACGCATTTTATTTTTTAGGTAATATGGAGGGTGTTAGTGACCAGGTAGATTAATTTGAAGGAATTGTATCAGGTGATAAAGACTTTGATGAGGATGAATATTTTTTGCTGACAATATGGTTGTGCCTTTGTGAGTTGTATAGGTTCATGCGCACGAGAGAACCTAATTCTATTAGGAATAGCTTATTGTCATGACCCGAATGGATAAGGGAAATTCTTTATGGACATTCAGATGGAGTATACAAAGCTTTTAGAATGGAGAGACATGTATTTCTTAACCTATGTGGTTTGTTGAAGGCAAGAGGTTGGTTGAAAATAGTCAATATCTTAAGATAGATAAATGAGTTGGGATTCTCTTATGTATGATTTGTCATAAGAACTCTAACAGAAATTTGTACAAGAGATTCCAGTGTTCGGGACAGAATATCAGTAAGTACGTCAACTTAGTATTGAAAGCAGTTTGGAA
Organism: Psidium guajava; assembly: GCA_016432845.1. Classification (NCBI taxonomy): domain Eukaryota; kingdom Viridiplantae; phylum Streptophyta; class Magnoliopsida; order Myrtales; family Myrtaceae; genus Psidium; species Psidium guajava. The sequence continues at coordinate 21,506,414 of CM028233.1, read as the reverse complement.
ATTGGCATAGGAGGTTATCGTACCACTTCCGTTTGATGTTGTCCCTCAAGAGATTCTTTTAGATCCTAAGCATGAACCTTACTTCAAGGTAAGATTTTCATACATTTATTTTGTGGTAACGTGGGTTAAATTTTATTGGTATTCTTCTATGACGCTAATCTTTCATAACTATAACAAGGGTGTGTAGTCACAATTGATAGCACCCATATTCATGCTTATGTACCTGGTACGTAGCAAATCTAATTTAGAGGTAGAAAGGGAATTACCACTCAAAACGTATTGTGTGTGTTCATTTGATATGAAATTTACGTTTATGTACGTTGGTCGGGAAGTATTTGCTAATGATTGTTGGGTGCTATCAGCAGTAGTCAAGACTCTTGAACTACAATTTCCTCGACCACCTCTAGGTATTTATTTGTTCTAAAACGATAAATTATCTTTATGATTTTGCTACGGTTGCATATAATGATAAATCTATGAACGTTTTGTTATCGATAAATACTATATGGCAGATTCTGGGTATGCATCATCTCCAGGATTTTAATACCTTTTAAAGGTAAAAGATATCATATAAATGATTTCAGAAGCAATGCAAGACCAACAACAACAAGAGAGCTATTCAACTATAGGCATTCTTCACTAAGAAATATTATTGAGAGATCCTTTGTGGCTTTGAAGAATTGCTTCTTCATTTTGAGACACATGCCTCCATTTTCAATTAGAAAGCAAGCACATATTATAATAGCATGTTGTGCTATCCATAATTATATTTGTGATCAAGACAAGAGAAATAAGAATTTTTCCGAATATGGGAATCTAGAGTATGTGGGTGAACCTGTACATGATGAGGTTACAGATGATATATCGACCGAGGAGGGAATCGAGATGAACATTCTCAGGAAACATATTTCTAATAAAATGACAAGGGATCATCATATGGAGGAGATTCCATGATGGATTTTTTGTTTTTTTATAGTTAATTAGCATCAATTTTGAGATAAAACTGTGGTTGTGAATATTCTAGGGATGTCACAGTTGATTGACATCATTCTCAAAAGCTCGCTTGATTCCATTGTCCTTCAGTAATAATGCTAGTGCATTATGTTTTGTTTGTTTCTATTGCTGAGCATATATGATAGTGATATTACCTGATATCCCTTTGACTCACATTACTATTTAAATGGCCAAAAATGCAGCTCTCTTCTTAAAGTTCGTACCTTTTGTAGGCCTTTACATCTAGGGCTTAGCCTCAAGGTCTTTCTCTATGTCCACATCGTTTTATTTCATGGTGAATTTTTTATACAGCTAGAAGGGTCTCCCTTTATGGAGTTCCATCATGCAAAAGCCTACATCGTTTGGCAATTCTCATTTTATAATATGAGGTTCTGAGCTTGGTCTTCCATGTAACATTGGTCTATTGTATGCATGATATCATTTCAGTTATAGTGCATTTGGGTCAGATGTCCCCAAGACCCTGCCATATTGATGCTGTTAGTGCTAATCTTTCAGTTAGAGCCTCACCTTGAAATGTTTAAGCCACTGTAGGAGTAGCGTCTTTCCTGAGCAATAGGGTTTTTAGTTTTCCTGACTAAATTGAAAGGGGAAAACAAAGATGAAGAGACCTCTATACCATTTGGCGAGATAAAGAATGATCTTGAAGGAAGATTGCTATGCTATAAGCAAGATTGGACTGGTGGACTCAGGGCAGATTTTAGGTACGTTTGCTCTTTTATCGCCTTGTATATCATTAAAGTATTGACTGGACGTGAAGGAAAGAAGGAGCAAGTATTTTTGTTGCTTGCACCATGGGAAGAATATTTCCTGGATGAAGTGAAAGATCTTCCCATTGATAGAATCCATGTACCATCTGTGGATCTAGATGTCAAAGTCAAGGTTTTCATCTGCCACATTCTTCTTTTGTAACTTTTATGCTTCTTATATGTAAATGTTCCTCATGGAACCTAATTGGAGTAGCTTTTACTTTTGCTATCATGCTTTATAAGTTGACGTTTAAATATCCTAAATGTACTTCGTAATGTTAGTTTTTTTTTTCAAGTTTAAAATAAGTGATCAAAATGAAACTATGGGTTTTTTTTCTTTATGAGGGAATCATTCTTGCAGGTAAAACTACTAATAGTTTCTTCTTTTTTCTCGGACTAAGCAATATGATGGTTTCACTCACAATCAAAAGATCAATTTTGCTAATGCCTCTCTTCTGGCTTTTGACACTCTTTTCGTTAATAACAAAGTTTGGCTTGCCTTTCCTTTAATCATGCTTAAACTCTCTGCTGTAGATGGAGTCCTCAATGGCAAAAGTTGATACGAGTGTCAAAGAAGTAGCATACCATGTTGCAATGCTCCAGGATATTGGCCCCCACCACATACATATTTTTGCCTATGCAATTCCAGTTATTTCATTTGGAGAACAATTGGAAAGAAGCACAGGTGAAATAGTGCATCCATATTATTATTTGGAGGGCTGTGCAAGATTTGGGCCATCCTTGATTATTTTCGTGCAATTTGATCCTTCCCAAAAATTACTTTAGCATGCTATACAATATTCTTGGGTTGGAAGAATTGTCACTTGGAAGAAAACAATTGTCTATTTGAATTCTAATCATAATATTACTTTTTGTTATCAAGTTTTGTCTTTTAAAAAGATTGATTCTTCACTTTTCCAAGGCAGGGGAGCCAATCAATTCTTAGAAATTGTTACCATCAGAACATTGCAGAACTTGTTGGTTATTATTCTGAGCAGCAGCATAACATGATGGCCTATGAATATTTTAAGAATGGCTCCCTTCATGTGTTTTTACACTTGTCAAATGATTACAGCAAACCAATGACTTAGAATACTCAAGTCAAAATTGCATTATGCACAGCGCGAGCTATAGAGTAAGTTCTATACCAACAATATCATCCGCTAGCCATTAGTAGTGTCAAGCTATTTCCAATCTTGCATAGCTATTATTTTTTTAAATTAACAAATGACAATCAATGAAGTGGCTAAAGTTACTACTAGTTAAAGTCGTATTTTAAATCCCTTACTATATTTCTCATGCAGGTACCTCCATGAGGTTTGCTCTCCCTCTGTAGTGCACAAGAACATCAAATTAGCTAATATATTGATTAACGTCGAACTTAGTCCTCGACTCGCCGATTGTAGTTTCACAACCTTCCATTAGGTTACACCTTGAAGCAAATTAAATTCTTTTCCCTCAGTCTATTAGCATTGGCTGCTTCTTTAGCTTTAGCAACAATTTATTCCTTTTGCAGAGGACAAGTCAAAATCTAGGAGTCGGATACATTGCTCTGTTGGGTTTTCCTAAGCGTGGAGCACGATAGCTAATCAAATTCAATCAAACACAGTGGAAGCAAAAGTAAAAACCGTGTGCCTTATCCCTTAGGGTCCCTTATATGCTTCAATCAAAAATCTAAGCTATCTAAAAGTCGTTTATCGGAATACCTAGAATCCAAGCTCAAGCCAACTACGTTCGGATTTCCTCGTTGTTTGTCAAGTGCCAAACCTGTACTTCAGACACACCGTCGATCACGCGGCGATGGAAGGATGTTTGCCCATGGATTGTACCAGCAATTCTTGAGTCGCGACCAATCGAGCTCTCTCTTTTGATCACAAATGAATCGCGACCCTCAACTAATTTGTGCAAAAATTATTTCGCACATGCACAAGAAAACAACATGAAAAATCACACGAACAAGCGAGGAAACAGGTTAGAAATTCCAAGAAAAACTAAACCTTTTTAGTCTTGAACCCCAACCCCTATTTATGGGGGTTGGGGTCCCCTATAATGCCCTATTAACGGCAATTTGCACAGTGGCTGGCCTACCACCTTTGATCGAGTCAAAAGCGATGGTGCTACCCACAAAAACTGGCCGGCAGTCATCTAACTACGTCTTGCTTAACCGTTTGTGATTTAGAAATTAGAATCAAATCATATTCGATCTAATTTTGGTCAAACTATCAATAGTTACCATTGCAAACACCTTTGCTATTTCGTCTTCCATATAATGTCATTGTGCATTGGTTATGGTGTGTGACATCTCTAAGTTCATCATTGAATCGATAGCGAGACGTACTAACAAATTAGTACAACTTTAGAGAACCGATTGTCCTTTGTCGATTTCTAGGTTCCATAAGCCATGAGTGACATCTAGCAATATATCATTACTACCTGGTCAACATGAATGTATAAGGACAAAATGAACCTTTCAGCTTTGGCTACAGTGTAATTTAATCCTTTTGTCTTGCGATGTCCCAATCGAATAAAGGTCATGGATATGCCTGTCAAACCTACTAATTTCACCACATGCTCAAATCTATCTGACGTGCATTCTTGCAAAACATGTCTCGACTTCAACCTTGGCCAAGGATTTTTCAATGCACAGTTACGGATAAATTGCATAGGATACCAACTTTATCAAATAAAGAGACAGATCCCAACTATTATATGTACATGTGACTATGTATATGAATGACTATGACCATCAAGTGTAGAGGCGAATTGACAATCTAACAATATGCGCACTATTGACACCTGATTTTTAATCATCTTTTCTTTTTTAAAATTAATAAAAAAAATCCATAAAAATTCATAAAATTAAAAAAAATCAACTTTGGGGACCTTGGCCAAGCCTAAAGAACCAATTTTGATCAAAAAAAATTTTTTTCTTATTTTCAGTATTTTTCGATATTTTTATTTTCGAAAATTCATAAATAAAATCAAGAAAAAAAATAAGAAAATTAGAAAATCAACTTTGGAAGCCTTGGCCAAGCTTAACCAACCATTTTTGAGCAAAAAATAATTTTTCGTATTTTTTTTTATTTTTTAAATATATTTGTTAGCAATTAGGAAAATATTTAATAAATAATAGCATTTGAGGCCACAAAAATACATAAAAATAGTCAACATTTTTCTTTTAAATCTCTTTTTATGTTGGCTATCGCAAATTTAAAAAATCCAATTTGGGGTCGTGTATTCCTTCACGACCATAATCTCGAATCAGGCCTAAAAAAATTTTTTGAGTCAATTTATTTTCATTTTTCACTTTTAGGAGTTGTGACATTGTTCTCTAATATTCAAAATTTTCATCTTAGCCCAATTATACCCAGAATGACTCAATTTTACAAAAAAGGCTTTAATTAAATTTTGCATTATTTTCAATAGCAAGAAATGAGCTTAAATTCAACATGCGGTAGGTGTGTCGAAAATTGTGAGGAGATTTGGACTTAAAGAAATATTTCTCCAAGGATTGAATTGCAAATACTTAAAATCTCAGGGACTAGAGTACAAATACCTAACACTTGAGGGATTATTTTGTAAATAACAAAAAGAAGAGTTAGTGGAGAAATTAGAATAGAAAAGGGAAGATGGAGAAGAGGAGATGAAGATGGGAAGATGGAGAAAAGGAGATGGAGAAGAGAAGATAAAGAAAATAAGATGAAAATAGAGAAGGGAAGATGGAGATGAAGAAAAGTTAGTAGAATGGGAGATAGATATGAAGAAGGGAAGATGAAGATGAAGAAGAGTTAGGGAAGAGATTAGAATGTGAGATAGAGATAGAGAAAGGAAGATAAAAATGAAGAAGAGTTAGTGGAGAAATTAGAATAGGAGATAGAGTTAGTGGAAAAATTAAAATGGGAGATGGATGAGTAGGCTATGAAAGGAGGAAGAAGTGAGTTTGGGAGGGGGATTTTTTGGGGAGAGAAAATTTTGGATGTTTGATGGGGTTTTGGAAGATTGAAGAAAAATTTGAGGAAAAAAAAATACCAAAAGAGAGAGAAAATTTTGAAGATGATGGAAGTTTAAAGTTATAGGTTATCATTACAAATTCCTTCATTAATCAACATAAATAAGATGAAAATAGAGAATGGAAGATGGAGATGAAGAAGAGTTAGTAGAATGGGAGATAGATATGAAGAAGGGAAGATGAAGATGAAAAAGAGTTAGGGAAGAAATTAGAATGTGAGATAGAGATAGAGAAAGGAAGATAAAAATGAAAAAGAGTTAGTGGAGAAATTAGAATAGGAGATAGAGTTAGTGGAAAAATTAGAATGGGAGATGGATGAGTAGGCTATAAAAGGAGGAAGAAGTGAGTTTGAGAGGGGGATTTTTTGGGGAGAGAAAATTTTGGATGTTTGATAGGATTTTGGAAGATTGAAGAAAAATTTGAGAGAAAAAAAAAATACCAAAAGAGAGAAAATTTTGAAGATGATGGAAGTTTAAAGCTATGGGTTATCATCACAAATTCCTTCATCGATCAACATAAATCAAGAGTTCATCCTCGTCAACAAGCAAGCAAATTCGAGCTAAGTTTTTTATTTATTCATTTTTTTTATGGTTTTAGTCTCAAATTAGCACAAATTGTATACACTTTCTCCATCTCCCTTTTTTCTCATATTTTATGGCAGGTAAAAAAAAGGGGGACAACTCTGTATCAACGATAAATTCCATTGACGTGTAAAGTGAGCCCAAAAAAATTCCAAAGTGCCCATCAAATTTGCAGCCGACCCGTCAACGGATTTTAGTTCAAATTGTTGAAACATTTTATTGTATTTTATTTTAAAGAACTAAAACCCCAGAATGGAGAGGCAAAGCGCATCCACTGGAGGTCGTTTATTTCCTGCAATTTAAATTCCTGCACCATCAAACCCTAAAGAGAAGAGCCAAGCCAATGCTAGGCCGCCCATTGGAGGTCGTTTATTTCCTGCAATTTAAATTCCTGCACTATCAAACCCCAAAGGGAAGAGCCAAGCCAATGCTAGGCCGCCCATTTGAGGTTTTTACTTATTGCAATTTAAATTCCTGTACTATCAAACCCCAAAGGGAAGAGCCAAGCCAATACTAGGCCACCCATTGGAGGTTTTTACTTACCGTTATTTAAATTTCCGCAATTTAATTCCCGCACCATTAAACTCCAAAGGGGAGAGCAAAGCTAAGGCTGGGCCATCCATTGGAGGTCTTTATTTACTATCATTGACTTCCTGCCATTTAATTTTTGAATCACCAGACCCCAAAGTGAGTAGATTGTAACACTGCACAGAAGTCGTTAACACACTCCCTCTTTCGGCTTCAGGGAATTTTTAACACTTTGAAAATAAAAAAAATACCACCCATGCATCCTATCTAAAAAGTGAAAATACAAAAAGAGAACACCCCACTAGAGTCTTAGGAATAAACCAAGCTTGAGTTGCTAAATTAGGATATCCATGAAATTAAGGTACCGAAAGGGCATTAGTTTTAATTAACTAGTGTAACCAAGTCCCCGAACTCATAATCTCTAGTTCGTAGAAGTAATTTAGTCCTCCCGCTAATTTACTTAGGTATCTAATCAACCTACCAAAAATGATTAGTGGCGACTCCAAATTTTAAAACCATTTGAACAAAAACCAAAGTTGCGATTCGGTAGGACTTGGAAGGGTCCGTATTATGTTAATTAATCTAATAAACCTAATAATCCGTTAACCCGATCGAAAATTTTTTCACCAATCGAAAAATTTTTAGGGTCGCAACAGTTTAGCGACTCCACTGGGGACAGGATTTTTAAATTTTCGAAAAAAAGACACCATTTAGAATACTTGAATTTTTTCGAAATTTTAAAAGCCTTACTAGACTTAGGCCAAAGAAAATTTCATGGATATCTCGCTTTTGGCGATCTTGTTTGGAACTTATCTTTAGGTGTTAAATGGTTTTGCAGGATGGGAGTTATAAGGAGTGGAGTGTTTGGCTAACCCTTTGTTTTGCATGTCTAGTGTGCGGGAATTAGAATTTAAATTTTGCACATTTTTGAAGTGGTGTTTGCATTTATTTATTGTGCATAATTAATTGCTTTAGCACTACATCACACACATCCCGTGGCCGGACCTGGGCTACTAGTTTTAAGATGGTATTAAGATTTGGTTATAGCGTTCGGCGTGAGGTCACGTCGAAAGTTAGTCAAGATTCAATGCCGAACCCCTTTTCAAAAATGAGTTTAAAAGTTAGGCCTTAGGCTTGGTAAGATTACCAAAGCGGTGGTTTTAATTTTTAGCTCGAGCAGCCAAAGTGGGAAGACCCAGCTAATCTTGATGACGTTGTGAGATCATGACTAATCTTGATTATGTGCGCGAGATTGTCGCCTTGCCGTAAGCCTTTCACTTCAATTTGTTAGCCTTCAGAGTAGATAGGCTAAGATTTAAACTCACGATTCATGTGCATGTCTATGTGACCTACATGGTATTTTTCAGGGTGAAAGTAAATTTTCTAACTTCATCTTATATTTATTTTTGGTGGGTCCATATTAGGTGTCGGTTAAATTTCAAACTTAACATCATGGCCATTTTTCAAAAGAAAATAAGAATCGAATTGGTGTCCCATTTTTAAAATAATAATAATAAATGCGGAAAAATTCCTTAGGGAAATTTTGTCGACCAATAAAATATTTTGTTATATTTTTCCTTAATACTTCAATGGACCCAAGATTTTCTCAACAAATTTACCTTGAAAATTCATTCTGATGAAAAAGGAAATTCTTTCGAGAAATTTCGTAAATATCAAAGGAATTTGTCACATTTTTTCCTAAGTTATAAAATCTGCAAGAAATTTTTTTTCTGAAGAAATTCACCCATGTTTTTCTAAGAAACTTTTCTCTAATTTCTCATAAAATTGAAAAATAAAATTGGACTTATCTAGGTGTCATGGACCGACCTCTCTTAAATCACGTACTAATTATTTTCTCTACTTTTGCAAGGAATCGCAAGGAATCACAGGTACCCCAGGCAGGAGTAAAATCGAGTTCAACATTATACCGAGAATAATCTTGAAGAATACGAAAGAATGGGTAATTGCCGATGTCTTAACCAACAGTTCTGGGGGCAAATGAAGGGATAGATCCTCCTGGAGATAGAATCATGTCAATCAACGAGCATGTATGAGCATTGTATTTTGATGGGGCAGTGAATGTATCCGGATCGGGCCTGGGGGCATTTTTAATGTATCGGAGGGGTTCCTGTATTTTTTGAAAAATTATAGATTGTATAATCAGCACCCATGAAACAAGTGTATTAATCCAACCCCCATGATCTCCTTCTGATTAATCCACCAAAGCCCTACGTTTTAGCTTCCTCGGGTTCGAATCACGTGGAGGACTTTCGAGAACCGGTGTTTAAATAATGGGCATGACCCACGGACATTTTTACCGACACGAGCAAGTGGAAGCTGAAAGAAATAAAATATGATTGAAGTGGGGCACGCAACAGGTGGCCTGATTTATTGGCGCGCTGATCGAGTGGCTATTGCTTTACTAATTTGCGTGATTAAATGCGGGTCTCTAGCGGCTAGTGGGGGGCCACCGCCGAATGCTTCTTTAATGTTCTTGATATCATCGTCTACTGCAGCTAACAAGAACATCAAGAAGAAGGTCAAGCCTCAGCGTTTCCAGCACTTTAGGTTATTCATGCTATGCGAAAGAGAAGACATGGCGAAAAATAAAAGCACAAACATGTGAAACATTTCTCTCATTCCGTTCATCGAGGAGTATTACAATAGATCACTGGGGAGGAAAAGTAAAACCAAACTGAGTCCTAATAAGTATCACAAAAGAGCTCAACTCGCTTTCTATGAAACTAATATTCTGCCTACACTGAGCGAGCTGGGATTCAAGATTAGCAAGCTTGAAAACCAGGCGGATACATTTCTCCTTTTGTTTGGCTGCATTGACCTCGTGATGTTCAACGGCGAATTTCAGGTTCTCAATCAAGTCTCTCTCGAAAGCTATATCTGCCGTTAGATCATCAAGCCTTTCTTCCAGCCACTCACATCTGAACTTAATCACGATATCACTCAGGTCATGCTCAAAGTAAGTCTGGTTCAAAGCTAGGCGTTCCTCTAGCTTTTTTCTCTCGTGAACCAATAGCGAGACACGGTCTTCGGCAGACTTGAAGGCTTTCTTGTACCGGGCGGCCGCTTGCTCTGCAAACTCCAAGCGTTCAGATCGATCTTGATAGCGAGCTCTCACGACGTGGGCTAAGGTAACCGCTCCTGAGTGTTCTGACAAGTTTCCAGAAAGTTGATTGTTGACACCTGATTTTCAATCACCTTTTCTTTTCTTCTTTTTTAAAAATTAATAGAAAATCCATAAAAATTCATAAATTTGAAAAAAATTAACTTTGGAGACCTTTGCCAAGCCTAGGGAACCAATTTTGACCAAAAAAAGATTTTTCATATTTTCAGTATTTTTCGGTATTTTTATTTTCTAAAATTGATAGAAAATCTATAAAAATGAGAAAATTGCAAAATCAACTTTGGAAGCCTTGACCAAGCTTAGGCAACCATTTTTGAGTAAAAAAATAATTTTTCATATTTTTTGTATTTTTTTAAATATAATTTTTAGAAATTAGGAAAATATTTAATAAATAATAGCATTTGAGGCCACAAAAATACATAAAAATAGTCAATATTTTTCCTTTAAATCCCTTTTCATGTTGGCCATCGCAAATTTAAAAAATCCAATTCGAGGTCGTGTATTCCTTAACGAGCATAATCTCGAATCGGGCCTAAAAAAATTCAATTTGAGTCAATTTATTTTCATTTTTCACTTTTAGAAGTTGTGACATTGTTCTTTAATATTCCAAATTTTCATCTTGGCCCAATTATACCCAGAATGACTCAATTTTACAAACAGGGCTTTAATTAAATTTTGTATTATTTTCAATAGCAAGAAATGAGCTTAAATTCAACATGCGATAGGTGTGTCGAAAATTGTGAGGAGATTTGGACTTAAAGAAATATTTCTCCAGGGACTGAATTACAAATACTTAAAATCTCATGGACTAGAGTGCAAATACCTAATACTTGAGGGATTATTTTGTAAATAACAAAAAGAAGAGTTAATGGAGAAATTAGAATAGAGAAGGGAAGATGGAGAAGAGAAGATGGAGAAGAGGAGATGGAGAAGAGAAGATAAAGAAAATAAGATGAGAATAGAGAAGGGAAGATGGAGATAAAGAAGAGTTAGTAGAATGGGAGATAGATATGGAGAAGGGAAGATGAATATGAAGAAGAGTTAGTGGAAAAATTAGAATGGGAGATAGATGAGTGGTTTATAAAAGGAGGAAGAAGTGAGCTTGAGAGGGGAATTTTTTTGGAGAGAAAATTTTGGATGTTTGAGAGAGTTTTGGGAGATTGAAGAAAAACTTGAGAGAAAAAAAAATTTTGGAGAGATTTCAAGAGAAAAAAATTTTGAGAGAGAAAAATTCGCCGCCGTGGAACAAGCCTTGGCGACGCGACGGATTCATCTCCAACGAGCTCTAGGCGCATCAGCATGTGCAATTATCTGGTAACTCAATTTTTTGTGTTTAGATGACGAAATCTCTAAAATAAATATACTGAACGTTCGTAGATGACTTCGAGATCTTCGATTTGATATATTATGGCGCGAAAATGGACGTAGTTTGCTATGTCAAAAGGGTCCCGAAATTGAGAGCAGAAATCTGGAAATATGGTGATCAGAACCTGAGATGGAATTTTTCTGATCTGACCTTTCACGCTAAATGATTTTCCATGGGTTATTCTAGACTTCGTTTCATAAAGACCTCTTCATGATATTTGTTCATAAGATCTTAATGCATAACATATAGAAAATACAAAAATATTCATGCACGTTTCGTATTTTTAATGCATTTAATGAAATCATGCAATTCTGTTGGCGTCATTGAGTCTGAGTGTTTTTCTGTGCGTGGTCATATTGATTTGTAGTTATCTCATGTTTAAAGTCTTCTTTTGAAACTTCACAAAAAATGAAAGTTGTTCATTGGGGTCTTGTTTAGTAGACTGGAAAGTTTGGTGCATTAAGTTTGAGATTTGAGTGTCCATTTAAGCTTAATCCTGAAATATGTCTGTTCTGTGAAATTTGTTTGTTTGCTGCTGAGCTCTCATGAAAGACCATTTTCTACACGAAAATGAGTGTCTCTTCAATAAGAATGTAAAACATGAAAGTTGTCAAAGACACATTTTCCCATCCACATAAAAAATCTCAAAATTTTTACATACATTTCATTATTTCTTTTGTATTTTATGGTTACTGCTTTCTCCCTAAGAATGTTCATGGACAGTATGATTTAATTCGTATTTTTTGTGTTAATGCATTGGAAAATGTAAAAAATGGTCTCAATGAAGTTTAATCAGCACGTGTTAAACTCTCTTTGAGTTTTTGAATTGTCTTAACTCATTGGTGATTGTGCATGTCCGATTGGATAAGTTCATTATTTTCATTTGGCTTTCGGCCCGATGCTTTGAAGACTGGAGGATGACCGATGTCCATTCCGGTCCGTTTTGTTGTACTCTCGACCCACGAGGCTTGGCGACGAGTGTTTGACCGATGTCCATTCCGGTCCATTTTTGTTGTATTCCCGATTATGTCTCGGGTTTTATTTAATTGGTCTGTAATTATTCACCCGACGAGTTGCGGGTTTTATTTTCACTGTCCTTAGGGTAGTTTTACTTTACCTGCTCTCTCTTCACATCTTCATTTGCTTTGGGTGATTTTGCATTCTTTTATAATACATCCAAAATACAAAAAAAATGTAGAAAATCCAAAAAACCAAAAAAAAAATGAAAAATCTGAAAATACAAAAAATGCCATTCATGTGCATCTCATGTAGTATGTCTCATGTATGTTTGTTATGTTATCCGTATATTCGTATAGACATATGGTATTTGTTTGTTCTCGTATGCACGTCACGTACGCGACGTTTGCAAATCCACATTTGTCTGTTATGATATGTTATTAACCCATGCATATTCATTCAGAAAAATCAAAAATTTCAAAATGAGGGTTTTATCCCCTCTTTTTCAAAAATGAGGGTTTTATCCCATCTTTTCAAAATGACGACTTTGCCCTTTATGGGCAAAATCGAAATGTACGTATTTACATACACATATCACTATGCATGTCACATATATATGTCACGTATTTGTATGGTGTATGTATGCATGTTACATATCGTATTCGTGTGTCTTCATACGCATGTCACATACGTATTCGTATTCGTCTATCCCCGCATGCATGTTGTATTCATACGCATGTCACGTACGCATATCATTCGCATGTCCACGTACGTATGTCCTTCGCATGTAACGCACGTATATGTATTCGTCTATCCCGTATGCATATTGTATTCATACACATGTCACGTACGTATGTCGTTCGCATGTCATGTACGTATGTCATTCTCACGTCACGCACGTATTCGTATTCGCATATCTACGTATTCGTATATCATATTCGTATGTCCGTATTTGTGTGTCGTATTTGTATGTCAACGTTTGCGTTCATACCCTTTATGCATTTCATTTTAAAGTGAAAACATAAAAAGAACACCTTACCAGGGTCTTAGGAATAAATCAAGTGAGAGTTGCCAAAATAGGATATCCATGGAATTAAGGTACCGAAAGGGCATTAGTTTTAATTAACTAGTGTAACCAAGTCCCCGAACTCATAATCTCTGGTTTGTAGGAGTAATTTAGTTCTCCCGCTAGGTTACTTAGGTTTCTAATCAACCTACCAAAAATGATTAGTGGCGACTCCAAATTCTAAAATCATGTGAAAAAAAATCAAAGTTGCGATTTGGTAGAGCTTGGGAGAGCTCGAACTAGGTTAGTTAATTTAATTAATTAATCTGGTAATCCATTAACCTAAAAATGAATTTTAGGTCGCGACATTGATGAAGACATGTGGGAATGTTCTGTATTCCCTCTCCAAGCTGGTACCTTCAACGGAAGAAACATTTATCTCCCTGAACAAACCAAGAATCTCAGCTTCGACACTTTGATGATGGGTTATATAGACATAACCTCGACCAAGAAGGTGCTAAAGTCTTTCCCATTTGAACGCAACTTCCGCCAAAAAGATGTGTGTATGAAGATTGGCCATTATCATTAAAATAATAGAAGAGAGAATCGAGGCAGACGAGCAGAATACGAAGGTATTAAAGGAGAAAGCTGGAATAGACTATCAGAATGCGAAGACAGTAATCCGCTTCGCGTTAAATATTGACTTCACAGGGGCAATATCTATTGGTCAGATCTCTCTACCGGCCATTCCTTTTGGTGTCGTCTTTATCAGCTCGAATTCATTGGCATGTCTACAATCTCGAGCCGAGCAAATCCAAAATCTTTGTAACAAAAGTTTTGAGGTGACGTCGCCAGTTTTGAAAAGAAGAAGGAAAAGATAACTTGAGTGGAAGACACGACAAACTTTAGCGAAAAAGAAGAGAAGACTTGTCTTCATTTGTGGACGGAGAAAAGACCTCACTTACAACGCCGACGCTTAAGACAGGTAGAGGAAATAACAACAAGAGCCTTACCACTATGAAAAAGATGAAAGAAAACAAACCGTGCAGGAGACACGGCAAAAGGTTGAGAAAGACAGAAATCTTGAAGGGAGCAATACGATTACTGAACCCATGCTTAGGTTTTTAAAAGAGGTGTTTCCCTAATAATTTTTATCCGTGCTCAAAAGAGAGTTTCAAAGCATACACGATCACTCAGAAAAATTTTGAATGAGTGAGAATACAAGAGAAGATAGCAGACCTTGTGAAACCGTTAACCAACCGAGGATGTCTCAAACCAACACGCTTGAGAGCTATCGTTACTTGCTAAATATGGGAGAGGAAGAGTTTAAAGCCATGTTTGGGATCAAGCCCATGGAGCCTGACCCTTCCGCCAACGACGTCCAAGATCTCAATAAAGATAAGGACAACAACAGTAAGGGTCAAAAGAATCGTTACCGTCACTATACTGAGGAGCAAGTACAAATGCTTGAGGATTTCTTCAGAATGTGCCCTATGTTAGACGGCAAACAGAAAATGGAATTGAGTCAAGAGCTAGGACTTGAACCTTCGTAAATCAAGTTCTGGTTTCAGAATAGGCGAATCCGAATGAAGACTCATCATGAGCACAACGAAGCCGAGTTTCTAAGAGCTGAAAATGAAAGCCTACGAGCGAAAAACAAGATGTATAAAGAGGCTTTTGACTCCGCCACCTACCCCAACTGCAATAGCCTCCTCACCCTCGATGAAATGCATGATCTGATGATCGAAAATGCACGTTTAAGAAGTGAGTTAGACCAGTTCATAACAGGATCGAGTTCTGTTGGAGCAGGGTACAAAAAGACCAATGCTATTGGATCAGCTTCAATACCTCCCGAGAAAGAGGGAACAGATCACCACCTAGCAGACATTGAAGATGATATTTTCGCCATAATCAACCAGTTTGATATCAGTAAAGCACCAGGGCTGTGATACACATGCTCAGCCAGTTGTTGACACCTCAATTTTAATCATCTTTTCTCTTTCAAAATTAATACAAAAATCCATAAAATTTTATAAAATTAAAAAATCAACTTTGGGGATCTTGGCCAAGCCTAGAGAATTAATTTTGAGAAAAAAATAATTTTTCATATTTTAAGTATTTTTCGATATTTTTATTTTCGAAAATGTATAAAAAATCAAGAAAAAATGAGAAAATTGCAAAATCAACTTTGGAAGCTTTGGCCAAGCTTAGGCAACCATTTTTGAGCAAAAACAAATTTTTCTTATTTTTTGTATTGTTTAAAATATTTTTTTAGAAATTAGGAAAATATTTAATAAATAATAGCATTTGAGGTCACAAAAATACATAAAAATAGTCAACATTTTTCTTTTAAATTCCTTTTCATGTTGGCCATCGCAAATTTAAAAAATCCAATTCGAGTTCGTGTATTCCTTCACGAGCATAATCTCGAATCGGGCCTAAACAAATTCAATTTGAGTCAATTTATTTTCATTTTTTACTTTTAGGAGTTGTGACATTATTCTCTAATATTTCAAATTTTCATTTTGGCCCAATTATACCCAGAATGACTCAATTTTGCAAAAGGGCTTTAATTAAATTCTGCATTATTTTCAGCCGCAAGAAATAAACTTAAATTTGACACGCGGTGAATTTTGACTAAGTATAGGGGAGGTGTGTCAAAAATTGTGAGGAGATTTGGATTTAAAGAAATATTTTTTTCATGGACTAAATTGTAAATACTTAAAATTCAGGGACTAGAGTGCAAATACCTAACTCTTGAAGGATTATTTTGCAAATAACAAAAGGAAGAATTAGTAGAGAAATTAGAATAGAGAAGGGAAGATGGAGAAGAGGAGATGGAGAAGAGAAGAATGGATGGAGAAAATAAGATAAGAATAGAGAATAGAAGATGGAGATGAGAAGATGAAGAAGAATAGATGGAGAAAATAAGATAAGAATAGAGAATGGAAGATGGAGATGAAGAAGAGTTAGTGGAGAAATTAGAATGGAAGATAAATATGGAGAAGGGAAGATGAAGATGAAGAAGAGTTAGTGGATAGATTAGAATGTGAGATAGAGATGGAGAAGGGAAGATGAAAATGAAGAAGAGTTAGTGGAGAAATTAGAATGGGAGATAGAGTTAGTGGAAAAATTAGAATGGGAGATAGATGAGTGGGTTATAAAAGGAGGAAGAAGTGAGCTTGAGAGGGGGATTTTTTGGAGAGAAAATTTTGGATGTTTGAGAGGATTTTGGAAGATTGAAGAAAAATTTGAGAGAAAGAAAATACCAAAAAGAGAGAGAATTTTGAAGATGATGGGAGTTTAAAGCTAGGGGGTTATCATCATCAATTTTTTCATCGATCAACATAAATCAAGAATTCATCCCAGATTTGAAGCTAAGTGTCTCTCTACTCTCTCTGATTTTTTAGTATAAACTAGCTCAAATTTTCTACTCTTCTCCCATTTTCCCATATTTGATTTCAGGCAGGAACCAATTATGTCCATCAAGCACTTCTTATAATGCCATTGAAGCTAAGTGCCTCATTCATTGTTCTAATTTTTTATGTGAATTAAATCATATTTGCTTCATTACTCCATTTCTCCATATTTTTATGTCAGGCAAAGGACAACTCCAAGTCAACGGTAAATCCCATGGAGGTGTAAAATTGGCGCTGACGAGCTCTTGAGTGCCCATTAAATTTTCAATTGATTCGTCGATGGATTTCGGCCCGAATTGTCAAATCAATTCGTTGTATTTTATTTTAAAGAATTCAAACCCAGAATGTGAAGTGCAGAGCCCGCTCACTGGAGGTCATTTAAATTTCTGCAATTTAAATTCCTGCATCTTAAACCCCAAAAGAGATGGCCAAGCTAAGGCTGAGCTATCCATTGGTGGTTTTTATTTATTGTCATTTACTTCCCTCCGTTTAATTTTTTAATCACCAGACCCCAAAGTGAGTAGATTGTAACACTGCACAGAAGTCGTTAACACACTCCCTCCTTTGGCTTTAGGGAATTTTTAACACTTTGAAAATAAAAAAAATACCACCCATGCATCCTACCTAAAAAGTAAAAATACAAAAAGAGAACACTTCACTAGAGTCTTAGGAATAAACCAAGCTTGAGTTGCCAAATTAGAATATCCTTGAAATTAAGGTACCGAAAGGGCATTAGTTTTAATTAACTAGTGTAACCAAGTCCCCGAACTCATAATCTCTGGTTCGTAAAAGTAATTTAGTCATCCCGCTAATTTACTTAGGTATCTGATCAACCTA
The DNA here is from genome assembly GCA_016432845.1 of Psidium guajava. Lineage (NCBI taxonomy): Eukaryota > Viridiplantae > Streptophyta > Magnoliopsida > Myrtales > Myrtaceae > Psidium > Psidium guajava. Next base: position 21,488,809 of record CM028233.1, on the reverse strand, counting down.
CCAAAAATGATTAGTGGCGACTGCAAATTTTAAAACCATTTGAACAAAAACCAAAGTTGCGATTCGGTAGGACTTAGGAGTGTCCGTATTAGGTTAATTCATCTAATAAACCTAATAATCTGTTAACCCGATCGAAAAAAATTCTTACGGTCGCGACACTAGTGACCACTAGACCTTCAATATGGCCGATGCATACTTGATCTAGGATGAAGCTTGCTGACCACTGGAGGGCCTGCAGAGAAAGAAAAACTAATCCATAATGCATATGCTTTCATTCCCTTGCATGGATATTTTCTACTTCTATGAATGTATGGAATTGATGCAAAAGCAAAAAGCAATCATTTCATTTTCCCCTGTTAAATGCTCGAGTCCGCCACCACACAAAACTTGGGATAAATTAATTACGACTAAAAGTCCGCAAAGACCCAAAGGGTAACTCTGTATCGTTTCGATTTACCCTTAATTGCTCCAGTTTCAAATTCAACCCCTTCTATTTTCAGGAATTTGCAAAATGTTCCGAGAACACAGTCATACCCAAATGCGAAATCCCTTTGTTGAACGAAACTGGGGGCAAATTGATTCATAGATATCGCTACTCAACAGACGACTTCGAATGAAGAAAATACAAACGAAAAACTCGTGCGATCTCAAAGAAGGGTAATGTTGTATCGTTCCAATTTACCCAAGATTATCTTAAATTCTGAAATACTTTCTTCCGTCTTAACAGGGATTGTAACTTGCCTTGAAAAAAATCGAGACATGGAATTGCAATACCAAGTCACCTCAAAGATCAACCTTTAAAGGCGGACCTCCACGAACGCCTACGGTCTTGTGGACCGAATAGCATGAGGAATGACAGTGATCCGAAACATCCCGAGTTCGATCCCCAAGGTTGGGGAATGTTATAAGTATTGTAAATGAATAATACAACCTTTTGCACATTTCTTTTTGTAGAAGGAAACAGAAATACTAGACGAGCGATACCAAAGTCGATACTCTGCCACAACCTTAGCTCTAATGATGAAATGCCCACCGAAAGTAGAGACAAACTCGATCCGGTGAAACTGATAAAAGGAGTCACGCAAAACATTCAAGATGAAGGGTAAACCAGTATCGTTCCAGTTTATCCCTTCTAATACTAGCTAGCACATCTCATTTCCTTTTTATAGGAAATATTTATAATAATATTTAACATGTTATGATCATCTGAAGAGATCCATTCCGATCAAAATGGGGCAAATTGATGGCAAATCCTAAATTGAAAAGGAGAGTATAACTCCTTTAACTCATTTGATTTCAATGATAGCCTTTCTGGTTTTCTTCTTGCAGGAGCATTCGACCTGTAACCAAGACGGTTGTCAAAATTAAGCAAGCCCAAATGCATCAAATCTTCACTCGACTCCTTTATCCATGGGTTTCATTGTGCAGGGGCAAAGTCAGAGACGAACTACTCTTGACCTAAGGAGTAAACTCTTGATTTGTTCGATCCGCCCACCCGTCCAGGGGCAATTCAAATCCTCTCGTTCTTGACAATGTTCTTCTATACTTACACACTTCGCAAACATGCATGATGCTAAAATCGCCATATCCGTATTGTGTTTGCACATGCCATGATTCATGCATGACTCTTCTGCATGTTTAAAATTGCCGATTCTGACTTGGAACATAAACCACACATGATACATTGAATGCGTAGAATCGGGCATGACAGGATGATGAAAGGCGATCCCATTTCCATACACGTCACATATCCATAGGGAGTTGTGTGCCAAATAGATTTCGTATTCCCCAAGGCAATGGGTTTTCTCGCAAAAGGTACGATACCGAAAGGAATGAGGCATTTATTTCTCTACCCTAAACACTACAGGTGCCTTTTGACAACCCATTTAAGCGGCGGTTTCATTTCATAACTCCTGTCAAGAACCACCCCCATATCGGGGCCAAACGGAGGTAGTTCCAGCAATACTACGAGGTAAATGGCTAGAAATTTTCTTGCTCGAACTAACATCGATTTTCGAGTGTTGCTTTGCTTTCAACCTCGTACGATGAAAACCCCGTTGCATTGCCCAATTAAGCTTGCATATTCCTTTCATGAAAACCCCGTTGATGATCATTGTTTATTCCAAGATGAAGATAACGCCACCTTAAAACAGGAGAATTCAGAAGAAATGGGTCTACATAGAATTCTTGAGTCATCTCTACAAGTGTGACCCTTGATATGCACGTATATGACGGCACAATCTTTGCAAATTCATTTTTCTAAAAAAGAAAAAAGAAAAAGCAGAAGAGAGAGGAAAAATCGGACATGAAAAAGCAAAGCATCAGTCAAAAGCAAAGCCAATACCCATTCCAATCAATGTAAATCCCCAATGGGATCTTGTTGCAAAAGGAAACTCTTTGAATGATTTAAATTGCAAAATGTACTCAGCTGAAGTTTATACCGTTCGGAAGTGACAACGGTATCAGCAAAAGTTCACACTTTCCTCATACGACGATGGTATTCTTAAAGGACTATTCAAAGGGCCGAGACGGGTGACAAAGATACAATGATCACTAATGTCAAACCCACCCCATATATCTTCTGGGCCAAAATAAGCCTTCCTTAGTCCCCAAACCCAACCTACGTTACAACTCATGAAATTCTTTTCTGATTAAGGCGCTTGAGTTAACGTAGAGTTGAATGATTCAAAGTATCGTTTGAAAAGGTACGAGCAAGACTATTTCTCTACCATTTTTGCAGGGTTCTTGACTTGTAAACCCGAAGCACACGATGAAGAAATTTTTGTTAATAGGCCTTGGCTCAAAAGAGTCCCATTTTGGTAAGCCTTTGACCCAACTATCGCGACCCTAAGAATTTTTTTCGATCTGGTTAACGGATTATTAGGTTTATTAGATGAATTAACCTAATACGGACCCTCCCAAGTCCTACCGAATCGCAACTTTGGTTTTTATTTAAATTGTTTTAAAATTTGGAGTCGCCACTAATCATTTTTTGTAGGTTGATTAGATACATAAGTAAATTAGTGGGACGACTAAATTACTTCTACGAACCAGAGATTATGAGTTCAGGGACTTGGTGACCAGTTAATTAAAACTAATGCCCTTTCGGTACCTTAATTTCATGGATATCCTAATTTGGCAACTCAAGCTTGGTTTATTCCTAAGACTCTAGTGAGGTGTTCTCTTTTTGTATTTTCACTTTTTAGATAGGATGCATGGGTGGTATTTTTTTATTTATTTTCAAAGTGTTAAAAATTTCCTGAAGTCGAAAGAGGGAGTGTGTTAACGACTTCTGTGCAGTGTTACAGTCTACTCACTTTGGGGTCTGGTGATTCAAAATTAAACGGCAGGAAGTCAACGACAGTAAATAAAGACCTCCAATGGATGGCTCAGCCTAGGCTTAGCTCTCCCATTTGGGGTTTAATAGTGCAGGAATTAAATTGCGGGAATTTAAATAACGGTAAGTAAAAACCTCCAATGGGCGGCCTAGCATTGGCCTGGCTCTTCCCTTTGGGGTTTGATGGTGCAGGAATTTAAATTGCAGAAAATAAACAACCTCCAGTGGATGCGCTTTGCCTCTCCATTCTGGGGTTTTAGTTCTTTAAAATAAAATACAACAAATTGTTTCAACAATTTGAACTAAAATTCGTTGACGGATCGGCTGTAAATTTGATGGGCACCTTAGAATTTGTTTGGGCCCACTTTGCACCTCCATGGAACTTATCGTTGATACGGAGTTGTCCCTTTTTTTTACCTGCCATAAAATATGGGAAAAAGAGAAATGGAGAAAGTGTATACAATTTGTGCTAATTTGATACTAAAACCACAAATAAATAAATAATTAAAAATACTTAGCTCGAATTTGCTTGCTCATTGACGAGGATGAACTCTTGATTTATATTGATCGATGAAGGAATTTGTGATGATAACTCCTAACTTTAAACTTCCATCATCTTCAAAATTTTCTCTCTCTTTTTGGTATTTTCTTTCTCTCCAATTTTTCTTCTATCTCTCAAAGCTCTCTCAAGCATCCCAAAATTTTCTCTCCAAAAACAATTCTACCTCCCAAACTCACTTCTTCCTCCTTTTATAGTCTATTCATTCATCTCCCATTCTAATTTTTCCACTAACTCTATCTCCCAGTCTAATTCATCCACTAACTCTTCTTCATCTTCATCTTCCTTTCTCCATCTCTATTTCACATTTCAATTTCTTCACTAACTCTTCTTTATATTCATCTTCCCTTCTCCATATCTATCTCCCATTCTACTAACTCTTCTTCATCTCTATCTTCCCTTCTCTATTCTCATCTTATTTTCTTTATCTTCTATTCTCCATCTCCTCTTCTCCATCTTCCCATCTTCATCTCCTCTTCTCCATCTCCTCTTCTCCATCTCCACTTCTCTATATTTAATTAAAGCCCTTTTTGTAAAATTGAGTCATTCTGGGTATAATTGGGCCAAGATGAAAATTTGGAATATTAGAGAACAATGTCACAACTCCTAAAAGCGAAAAATGAAAATAAATTAACTCAAATTGAATTTTTTTAGGCTCGATTCGAGATTATGCTCCTGAAGGAATACACGACCCCAAATTAGATTATTTTAAATTTGCGATGGCCAACATGAAAAGGGATTTAAAAGAAAAATATTGACTATTTTTATGTATTTTTGTTGCCTCAAATACTATTATTTATTAAATATTTTCCTAATTTCTAAAAAATACAAAAAATATGAAAAATTATTTTTTACTCAAAAATGGTTAACTAAGCTTGGCCAAGGCTTCCAAAGTTGATTTTTCAATTTTCTCATTTTTTTCTTATTTTTTATGAATTTTCGAAAATAAAAATATCGAAAAATATTGAAAATATGAAAAATTATTTTTTTGGTCAAAATTGGTTTTCTAGGCTTGGCCAAGGTCTCCAAAGTTAATTTTTTAATTTTATGAATTTTTATGGATTTTGTTTATTAATTTTAAAAGAGAAAAGTTGATTAAAAATCAGGTGTCAACAGCTGCCCCTCTTTGAAAAGAAGCTTGATAGAGGTTCATTTCAAAGACGAGATGACACCTGTATCTTAATCGACTCAATCTAAGAAAATGCAAAGAGTTGTGACATTTGATCTCCAATACCTCTCTGAGCAAGTTCTGATCCAAATCGGACTAGATGAGGTTTTTATGAAGTAAGGGAGAGATAGAGGAGCGAGCTTACCCGGCACTTACCTGCTCGTTGTGTGGCGATTGCCTGATATGGATACTCTACTGAAAGTGGAATGAGAACCTAAGGATTCATTATAAGAAAACCTTAGGGTGGTTGAGCTTGGACCCGTATGGTGGGTCAACCCATGGTAGATTCCTGACAAAAGAATTCTACTGATTAAACTTTGATTGAAATTTCACATGTATAGTAGGTCACCCTATGGTAGATTCCTAATGAAAGGATTCTACTGATTAAAAAATTGGATTGAAATTTAACCCGTATGGTGGGTCACCCCATGGTAGATTCCTAATGAAAGGGTTCTAGTGATTAAAATTGGACTAAGATTTGACCTGTATGGTGGGTTATTCCATGGACATGCCTATAAGAAGGACTTTAGGTGCCTGTAGAAAGGACTTTGGGTGGCCTGTAGAAAGGACTTTGAGTGCCTGTAGAAACGACTTTGGTTGCCTGTAAAAAGGACTTTGATCGCCTGTAAAAAGGACTTTGGTCTGCCTTTAAAAAGGACTTTGGGTGCCTGTAGAAAAGACTTAGTGCCTGTAAGAAGGACTTTGTGCCTGTAGAAAGGACTTGGTGCCTGTAAGAAGGACTTTCATACCTGTAAGAAGGACTTTGGGTTGCCTATAAGAAGGACTTTCGTACCTGTAAGAAGGACTTTGGGTTGCATGTAAGAAGGACTTTGGGCTGCCTTTAAAAAGGACTTTGGGTGCCTGTAAAAAGGACTTTGGGTGCCTGCAAGAAGGACTTAATGCCTGCAAGAAGGACTTTGTGCCTGTAGAAAGGACTTGGTGCCTGTAAGAAGGACTTTCATGCCTGTAAGAAGGACTTTCATGCCTGTAAGAAGGACTTTGGGTTGCCTGTAAAAAGGACTTTGGTGTTGCTTGGAAGAAGGACTTTGGGTTACCTGTAGGAAGGACTTTGGTGCTTGTAGGAAGGACTTTTGTATTGCCTGTAAGAAGGACTTTTATGTTGCCTGTAAGAAGGACTTTGGGTTGCCTGTAGAAAGGACTTTGGGTTCCCTGTAAGAAGGACTTTGATGCTTGTAGGAAGGACTTTTGTGTTGCCTGTAGGAAGGGCTTTTGTGTTGCCTGTAAGAAGGACTTTGGTGCCTGTAGGAAGGACTTTTTGGTGTACCTGTAGGAAGGACTTTCTGGTGTACCTGTAAGAAGGACTTTGGATTGTCTGTAAGAAGGACTTTTGTGTGCCTGTAAGAAGGACTTGTAGGAAGGACTTTTGTGTTGCTTGTAGGAAGGACTTTTGTGTTGCTTGTAAGAAGGACTTTGGTACATGTAGGAAGGACTTTTTGGTGTGCCTGTAAGAAGGACTTTTTGGTGTGCCTGTAGGAAGGACTTTTGTGTGCCTGTAAGGAGCACTTGGTGCCTGTAAGAAGGACTTTGGTACCTATAAGAAAAACTTTGGGTGCCTGTAAGAAGGACTTTGGTGCTTGTAAGAAGGACTTTTGTGTGTTCAAGGATACTATTCTGGGATCTGGGAATACCAGAAATCTTGCAAAAGCTCAAACCAAATTTCACTTACCTCAAAAGGTGTCATTCTAGGATCTAGGAAGATCAAACCCGATTTAATTTACCTTGGTGGGTACCATTCTGGGATTTGGGAAGACCAGTGATGCTGCAGAAGCTCAAACCCAATTTTACTTGCCTCAAAGAGTGGTATTCTGGGATCTGGAGAGATCAGGAATCCTGTAGAAGCTCAAACCCGATTTTACTTACCTCAAAAGGTGTCATTCTGGGATCTGGGGAGACTAGGAATCCTATAGAAACTCAAACCCGTTTTAATTTACCATGAAAGATTTGAAGATATACCTACCTGAGGATTTGGAAGACTGCCTAGTGATTTCTTGACGACTAGGCTTGTTCATTCAATAATTGCCAAATGAATTTCGAGACCTTAAAAGGTAACTCAAACATCGAGAACTTGTTACCAGTTAGGCAATGTCAGAGGTAACATGTGCAAGCATTTTCATCAATGCGTTCATTGGTTCATGCAAAACTATTTAGCTGAGTTTTTAATGATTAGAAGCAGTCTATGTAATAACTCATGATGCGATCAATCAATATGTGGATCATGTAAAACTATTCTGTCGAGTTTACATTACCAATTCTGTTCAAGGAGGTTATCATCGCATGAATACCTCGAATGTGATCTCAATGGGGGACTTTAGTCCGAAAGGGCTTTCTCTTGCTCTCGAGAAAAGTTGTTTATTCTGATTGCAAGATTTGAAAAGGAATCACTCGATCTTATCGTCATCACATTCAGCAAGGGTCTGAGTAATCTCGCAATTGGTACGATCACGCCGATCTAGAGGTCTTGATTAGGACCATAATGTAGGTTGGGTCAAGACTTACCAAAGAGGACTCTTTTGAGTCAAGGGCAATGACAAAAAGGTTTTCATCATCTGCTCCGGGTTTACAAGTCAAGAACCCTGTAAAAATGAGAAAGAAATAGTCTTGCTCGTACCTTTTCGAGCGATACTTAAAATCTTTCAACTCTACGTTAATTCAAGTGCCTTAATCAGAAAAGACTTTCATGGGTTGTAACGTAGGTCGGGATTGGGAACCAAGGAAGTGAAAGGCTAATTTTAGCCTAGGAAATATATGAGGTGGGCTTAACGTTGGTGATCGTCACATTCTTGTCACCAGTTTCGGCCCTCCTAGAATAGTCCTTAAAGAATACCATCGTCGTCTGAGAATGATATCTGCTTTCGCTGGTGCCACTGTCACTTCCTAAGCAGTGTAAACTTCAACCGCATATTTTGCAATCTGACTCTTTCCACGAATTTTCTCTTACAATCAAGTCTCATTGGGGATTTACCGAAGGAAATAGTATGTTTTCACTAAGTTTTCAAAGGCATTCAAAAATGAATATTGATTCGAATGGGCATTGGCCTTACTTTTGACTGGCACTTTGCTTTTTCATGCCCAGGGACTAGCTTTTTTTCTTTTGGTCCCGTCTTTTGCCTTTTGTTTTTTTCGTTCTGTTTAGAAAGGAGAATTTTCAAAAATTGTGCCATATACACACATGTACATTAAAAATTTAGCACACTTGAGGAGTCGACTCGGGAACTCTTTGTAAACCCATTTCTTCCAAGTTCTTCTGCTTGGAAGTAGTGCCATCTTCATTTTAGAATAAGCAATGATCACCAACAGGGTTTTAAGAAATGAATATGCAAGCTCAATTGGGTGATGCAAAGGATATGAGTGTATCGGATGGAGAAATGAATGCTTTTCATCATCTTAAGGCACTTGAATTATCATGCGAGGTCGAAAGCAAAGAATCACTCAAAAATTGATGTTAGTCCGAGCAAAAAAATTTCTAACCATTTATCTCGTTTCATTCGCTGGGACAATCTCCATTTGGCCCCGATGTAGGGTGGTTCTTGACAGGGGTCACGAAATGAAACCGCCGCTCAAATTGGTTATCAATGGTTACCTGTAGTGTTCAGGATATAGAAATGAACGCCTCTTTCCCCTTAGCTATCGTACCTATTGCGAGAAAGCTCATTGCCATGAGGAATGTAGAACCTATTTTGCGCACGACTCATTATGGATATAGGACGTGTATGGGAAGGAATTGCCTTTCATCATCCTGTCATGCCCCATTCTACACATTCAATGCATCATATACAGTTTATGCTCCAAGTCAGAATTGGCAAATTAAACATGCCGAAGAGTCATACATAAATCATGGAATATGCGAACACAATATAGATGTGGCAATTTTCAAGCGTTGTGGATGTTTACAAAATGAGCAAGCATATCAAGAATGGAAAAATTTGGATTGCCCCTGGGCATGTGAGCAGATCGAGCAATATTGTTTTGAATTGCCGCTTGGGGTGTCTTCTTCGATGTGTTAAATGTTAGTATTAACATTTCCTGTCAAAAGAAAAGGAGACATGTTAGCTGGTATTGGAGGGGATAAATTGGAAACGACACTGGTCTACCCTTTATCTTGAATATTTTGCATGGTCCCTTTATCAGGTTCATTGGGTCAAGTTTGTTTCCAATTTTCGTTGGATACTTCATCATTTGGACCAAGGCTTGGGGATCGAACTTAGATCGCTTCCGCCCACTGTCACTTCCCACGCCATCGGGCCTGCGGAGCCTTAGGTGTCCATGGAAGTTCTCTTTTAGGGGTTGATCTTCGAGATGACATGGTCTTGGGCTAGGTAATTTCACGTTACGGTTCTTTTCAAGGCAATCTACAGTCCCTATTAAGACAAAATAAATCAATTCAAAACCCAAGAAGTTTATGGGTAAATTGGAACGATACAAAATTACCCATCTTTGAAATTGCTTGTATCTTTTGCTCTTGCTTTTCTTTGTTCAAATATGTCCGTCCTGTGGCAATGTCTATGAGTTGATTTGCCCCCAGTCTCGTTCAATACGAGGACTTCGCATTTAGGCATGACCATTATCGGGCCAATTTGCAAATTCCTGAGAATAGAAAGGGCTCAATTTAAAATTTGAACGATTAAGGGTAGAATGAAACGATACGGAGTTATCCTTCAGGTTTTTGCGGACTTTTACTCGCTATTAATTCTTCCCCGGGTTTGGTGTAGTAATGGGTCCGAGCATTTAATAGGAGGAAGGCAGATTATTACTCATTGCTTTTAAATAAATTACAAAAGCAGAAAAACACACTACGTAAGGAAATAAAACATATGCGCTCATTCAAGATTGGTTTTGCTTCCTCTGCAGGCTCTCTAGCTAGCTTCGCTCCGGATCAGGTATGCGTCGGTCATGTTGAAGGTTCTGTGATTACTAGCTTTGAAATACAGGCTCCATGTGCACATTAAAGCCCTAGTGCTTCATCAACATTGAATTGGTTGATTATGATAGTGAGTTCGTCGTCAATGCCACTTGCCTGGTGGTGATACATCTCCCCTTTCCCGGGAGGCTTCAATGCTGACCCCATAGGCTTGGTCTTTTCGTGCTTTCCCCTAACAAAACTTGATCCTGTCATAAACTGTTCTAACTAACCTCTTAAACGTACATTTTTGATCCTCAGATAATGCATTTCATCGAGGGTGAGGAGGCTATTTCAGTTGGGGCAGGTGGCGGAGTCAAAAGCCTCTTTATACATCTTGTTCTCTGCTCGGAGGTTTCTATTTTCAACTCTTAGAAACTCGGTTTCATTGTGCTCATGACGAGTCTTCATTTGGATTCACCTATTTTGAAACAAGAACTTGATTTGCGAAGGTTCAAGTCCTAACTCTTGACTCAGTTCCATTTTCTGTTTGCCGTCTGGCATAAGGCACGTTTTGAAGAAATCCTCAAGTCTTTGTACTTGCTCCTCAGTATGGTGACGGTAACGCTTCCTTTGAACCTTACTGTTGTTGTCCTTATCTTTACTAAGATCTTGAACGTCGGCGGCGGAAGGGCCAGGCTCCATGGGCTCGATCCCAAACATGGCTTCAAACTCTTCCTCTCCCATATTCAGCAAGTAACAATAACTCTCAAGGGTGTTGGGTTAAGACATCTTCGACTTGGTTAGTGATTTCTCAAGGTTCATTATCTCTTCTTGTATTTTAACTCTCCTTGAACTTTTTCTGAATGACTGGGTATGCTTCGAAACTCTCTTCAGAGTATAGATAAAGATTACCAGGAAGATGTCTCTTTTAAAACTTAGGCGTGGGCTTAGCATCTGTATTGCTTCTCCCAAGAATTCTGTCTTTCTCAATCTTTCTTGCGTGTCTCTTGCTTGGCTCGTCTTTTCTCATCTTTTCATAGTGGTGGGGCTCCCGTCGTTATCTCCTCCGTCTGTCCCAAGTGTCGGCTTTGCAAGCGATCCTTTTTCCCTATTTATAAATGAAGACAAGTCTTCTCTTCTTTTCTACTACAGATTGCCTTGTCTCCCACTCGGCTCCTCTATCTCTTCTTTCTTTTTTAAAGTGGTGGCATCCCCTTAAACTTTTTCGCAGAAATTTCGGATTCTTTCGGCTCGAGATTGTAGACTAACGGGGATTCGAGCCAACGAAGGTGATGCCGACGGAGAATGGCAAATAGGAAAATCTGGCCGATAGAGACTGCATTTGTGAAGTCAATATTTAATTTGCAGCAGATTATCATCTTCGCATTCCGCTAGTCTACCCTGACCATCTCTTCCAATACTCTCGTGTTCCGTCTGTTTTCCTTGATTTTCTCCTCGATAATGGCTAACCTTCCTACACACGTCTTCCCCGCTGATGTTATGTTCAAATGGGAGAGGCTCTATCAACTTCTTGGCAGAGGTTATGTTTACATAGCCTATCATCCGAGTGTCGAAGCTGAAATCCTTAGTTTGTTCAGGGAAGTAAATGCTTCCTCGATCGAAGGCACCAACTTGGAGAGGGAGTACAGGGTGTTCCTACACGTCTTCATCAACTTTCTGGAGGCATGCCGGAACACCTAGGAGACAGTCACCTTGGCCCGCGTCGTAAAGGCCTGCTACCAGGATCGATCTGAATACTTTGAGTTTACAGAACGCTCAGTTGCTCGATACAATGAGGCTGTCAGGTTCGCTGATGAGCGGGTCTTGCTGTTGGTTCACGAGAGAGAGAAACTGGTGGAGCGCCTAGCTTTGAATCAGATTTACTTTGAGCATGACCCGAGAGATGTTGTGATGAAGTTCGGATGTGAGTGGCTGGAGAAGAGCCTCGACGATCTAACAGCGGATATAGCTTTCGAGAGGGACTTGATCGGCAACTTAAAACTCACCGTTGAACACCATGAGATGAATGTAGCCAAGTACAAGGAGAAATATACCCGCCTGTTCTTCAAGCTTGCAGATCTCGACTCCTAGATTGCTCAGTGTAGGCAGAGCATTAGTTTCATGAAAAGCCAGTTGAGTTCTTTCGTGATGCTTATCAGGACTCAATTTGGCTTTACTTTCCCTCCCCAGTGAGCTATTGTAAAATTTGTTGATGAATGGAATCAAGGAAAATCTTCACATACTTGTGCTTTAATTTTCTTACCTTTTCTTCATTTCAGAGTTGATACAAATATCCACCTTAGTTAGGATCAGAGCACCTTCTGGGATGACTTTCTTCACGCTATATGAACCATCATAGTTCAGCGCAATCTTCTCTTCTGGAAGTGGGACTGTTAGCCACAACCTTTATAGGGTAAGGTCATTCGCCTCTGCTAGATTTAATCCACCTCTATTGATCGTTTTCCCAAAAAAATACACAGTGAATGTATCCCTACCTCAACTGGTAGGATTGCCTCGATCGTATCTTATCTTGTCAGATGGTGATCGCAAAATGATGACACACAGCCTAACAGACAAAGGCAGGACCCCATCACTCCTCTCCGATGATGATATCGAAGACATGGAAAAAGCATTCGGCGGCGGCCCCCACCGATCACAGTAAAACCCACAACTGGTCATTATTACCGTTCTGACCAATGTGTCAATAAATAAATCAGGCTACATGTTGCGTGCCCACTTCAACCATATTTTATTTCTTTCGGCTTCCACATGCTTGTGTCGGCAGAATGGTTGTGGTCCATGCCCATTAATAAAGCACCGGCCCTCTAATATCCTCCATGTGGCTCGAATCCGAGAGAGTTAAAAAGCAAGCCGTTAGTCGATTTAATCAAGAAGGCGTTGCAAGGTCGGATTAATATACACATTTCTATGGGTTCTTGATTACATCGTCTATACTTTTTCAAAAAATACAGAAACCCCCCTCTTAATACATTAAGCATAACCCCAGGTCTGACGGATACATTCACTACGCCATCCAAATACACAACTCATACACGTTGCCTGATTGACACGATTTTATCTCCGCGAGAATCAATTTCTTCGCTTGCTCTCAGGATTAACGGTTAAAGCATCAGCATTTTTCATCGTTTTGTATTCTTCAAGATTATTCTTGGTTTGTTATCACCGACGAACCCAATTTTTTCTCCTCCCCAAGGTACCTATAATTCCCTGCAAGAATAAAGGAAATAATTAGTATGTGATCCAAGAGAGGTCGGTCCATGACTCCTAAAATAGTCTAGTTTTATTTTTCAATTTTATGAGAAATTAGAGAAAATTTTCTTCAAAAAAAAAATGGGTGAATTTCTTTAGAAAGGATCTTCTTACCGATTTTATAGCTTAAAAAAAGGGTAAAATCTCCCGACGTTTATCAAATCTTCTAAAGGAATCTTCCTCTTTTATTACAATGAATTTTCAATGGTAAATTTGTCAAGAAAATTTCATTTTCGTTTGATCAGAAAAGACGTGACAAAATTCTTTAACAAAATTCCCTAAAGGGATTTATCCACATTCATTTTTTTTCAGAAATGGGATACCAAATTAATTTTTAATTTCTTTTGAAAAATGACGATGATATTAAATTCAAAATCTAACCGATACCTAACAACGACCGACCAAAAATAAATACAAGATGAAGTTAGAAAATTTACTTTCACCGTGAAAAATACTATGTAGGTCACATAGACATGCACATGAATCGTAAGTTTAAATCTTAGCTTATCTAATCTAAAGGCTGACAAATTGAAGCGAAAGACTTATGGCAAGGCGACAATCTCGCACACATAATCAAGATTAGCCGGGCCTTCCCACTTCGGCTGCTCGAGCTAAAAATTAAAATCACTGCTTTGGTAATCTTACCAAGCCTAAGGCCTAACTTTTGAAACTCATTTTTGAAAAGAGGTTCGGGATTGAATCTGGGCTAACTTTCGACGTGATCTCACGCTGAACGCTAGAACCAAATCACAATACCATTCTAAAACTAGTGGCCCAGGTTCAACCACAGGACGTGTGTGATGAAATGCTAAAATAATTAAACAAGCACAATAGTTAAATTCAAACAGCGCTTCCATAATGTGCAGAATTTAAACAACAATTCCAACACCAATCTGCAAAACAAATGGTTAGTCAAACACTCCACCTCTTATAACTCCCATCCTGCAAAACCATTTAACACCTAAAGGTCAGAATCCAACCAAGTCAAACCAAAAGAATTTTCATGAAATTTCCTGGCCTAAGTCCTCTATGTTCTTAAATTTTTCAAAAATTAAGAACAACTCCCCAGCGGAGTCGCCAAGCTATCGCGACCCTAAGAATATTTTTTTTTCGATCGGGTTAACGGATTATTAGGTTTATTAGATGAATTAACCTAATACAGACCCTCCCAAGCCCTACCGAATTGCAACTTTGGTTTTTAGTTTAAATTGTTTTAAAATTTGGAGTCGCTACTAATCATTTTTGGTAGGTTGATTTACCTAAGTAAATTAGCGGGAGGACTAAATTACTTCTACGAACCAGAGATTATGAGTTCGGGGACTTGGTTACACTAGTTAATTAAAACTAATGCCCTTTCGGTACCTTAATTTCATGGATATCCTAATTTGGCAACTCAAGCTTGGTTTATTTCTAAGACTCTAGTGAGGTGTTCTCTTTTTGTATTTTCACTTTTTAGATAGGATGCATGGGTGGTATTTTTTTATTTTCAAAGTGTTAAAAATTCCCTGAAGCCGAAAGAGGGAGTGTGTTAACGACTTCTGTGCAGTGTTACAGTCTACTCACTTTGGGGTCCAATGGATGGCTCAGCCTAGGCTTAGCTCTCCCTTTGGCCTAGCATTGGCTTGGCTCTTCCCTTTGAGGTTTAATGGTGAAGGAATTTAAATTGCAGTAAGTAAAAACCTCCAATGGGCGGCCTAGCAATGGCTTGAATCTTCCCTTTTGGGTTTAATGGCGCAGGAATTTAAATTGCAGTAAGTAAAAACCTCCAATGGGCGGCCTAGCATTGGCTGGGCTCTTCCCTTTGTGGTTTGATAGTGTAGGAATTTAAATAGCAGAAAACCAACGACCTCCAGTGAATGCGCTTTGCCTCTCCATTCTGGGGTTTTAGTTCTTTAAAATAAAATACAACAAATTGTTTCAACAATTTGAACTAAAATCCGTTGACGGATCGGCTGCAAATTTGATGGGCACCTTGGAATTTGTTTGGGCCCACTTTGCACCTCTATAAAACTTATCGTTGATACGGAGTTGTCCCCTTTTTTTTACCTGCCATAAAATATGGGAAAAAGGGAGATAAAGAAAGTGTATATAATTTGTGCTAATTTGAGACTAAAACCATAAATAAATAAATAAATAAATAAAAATAATTAGCTCGAATTTGCTTGCTCGTTGACGAGGATGAACTCTTGATTTATGTTGATCGATGAAGGAATTCGTGATGATAACTCCTAACTTTAAACTTCCATCATTTTCAAAATTTTCTCTCTCTTTTTGGTATTTTCTTTCTCTCCAAGTTTTCTTCTATCTCTCAAAACTCTCTCAAGCATCCCAAAATTTTCTCTCCAAAAATAATTCTCCCTCCTAAACTCACTTCTTCCTCCTTTTATAGTCTATTCATCCATCTCTCATTCTAATTTTTCCACTAACTCTATCTCCCATTCTAATTCATTCACTAACCCTTCTTCATCTTCATTTTCCTTTCTCCATCTCTATCTCACATTCTAATTTCTCCACTAACTCTTCTTTATATTCATCTTCCCTTCTCCATATCTATCTCCCATTCTACTAACTCTTCTTCATCTCTATCTTCCCTTCTCTATTCTCATCTTATTTTCTTTATATTCTCTTCTCCATCTCCTTTTCTCCATCTTGCCATCTTCATCTCCTCTTCTCCATTTCCTCTTCTCCTTCTTCCCATATTCATCTTCTCTTCTCCATCTTTCCTTCTCTATTCTAATTTCTCCACTAACTCTTCTTTTTGTTATTTACAAAATAATCCCTCAAGTGTTAGGTATTTGTACTCTAGTCCATGAGATTTTAAGTATTTGCAATTTAGTCCTTGGAAAAATATTTCTTTAAGTCCAAACTCCTCACCATTTTCGACACATCTATCGCATGTTAAATTAAGCTCATTTGTTGCTATTGAAAATAATGCAAAATTTAATTAAATCCCTTTTTTTATAATTGAGTCATTTTGGGTATAATTGGACTAAGATGAAAATTTGGAATATTAGAGAACAATATCGCAACTCCTAAAAGTGAAAAATGAAAATAAATTGACTTAAAATGAATTTTTTTACGCCCGATTCGAGATTATCCTCGTGAAGGAATACACGACCCCGAATTGGATTCTTTTAAATTTGCGATGGTCAACATGAAAAGGGATTTAAAAGAAAAATATTGACTATTTTTATGTATTTTTGTGGCCTCAAATGCTATTATTTATTAAATATTTTCCTAAATTCTAAAAAATACAAACAATACAAAAAAATTATTTTTTACACAAAAATGGTTGCATAAGCTTGGCCAAGGCTTCCAAAGTTGATTTTACAATTTTCTCATTTTTTCTTGATTTTTTATGAATTTTCGAAAATAAAAATATCGGAAAATACTGAAAATATGAAAAATTATTTTTTTGATCAAAATTGGTTCTCTAGGGTTGGCCAAGGTCCCCAAAATTAATTTTTTAATTTTTTATGAATTTTATGGATATTTTTTTATTAATTTTAAAAGAGAAAAGATGGTTAAAAATCATGTGTCAACACCAGCTTACATTACAGTCCTTATCAAGACCTCCAGATCGGCTTGATCGTACCAATTGCGAGATTGCTCAGACCCTTGTTGAATGCGATGATAGTAAGATTGAGTGAATTTTTTTCAATCCTGCAATCAGGATAAATATCTTTTCTCGAGAGTGAGAGAAAGCCCTTTCGGACTGAAGTCTCCCATTTATATTACATTCGAGGAATTCATACGGTGATAACCTCCTTGAACAGAATTGGTTGTGCGAACTTGACAGAATGTCATGCATGATCCACATCTTGATTGATTGCATCATGAGTTATTACACAGAATGCTTCTAATCACTGCAAACTTTGCCGAACCAATGAACTCATTGATGAGAATGCTTGCGCATGTTACCTCTAACACTGCCTGACAAGTAATACATTCCTGGTGTTCGAGTTACCTTCCAAGGTCTCGAAATTCATATGACAATTGTTGAGAGAGAAAGCCTAGTTATCAAGAAATCACTAGACAGTCTTCCAAATCCTCAAGTAAGTATATTTTCAACCTGAACTTTTTAGGAAAGTGAATTCTAACGATTACCAAGGCATTCGAATCCATTGCAGCGCATACAGGTATTTACCTTCTTCAATGAAACATGATTCGTCTCGGTAAGTATATTTTCAGCCTAAACCTTTTAGGAAAGTGAATTCTAACGATTACCAAGGCATTCGAATACATTGTGGCGCATACAGGTATTTACCTTCTTCAATGAAACATGATTCGTCTCGAAAATGAAAAATTTGAGATAATTGCATGTCTGCCTTATCGGTTTATTCCTAAAGTGATAAGAGAACAAAAATTGGGTTTGAGTTTCTGTAGGATTCCTGGTCTCTTCAGATCCCAGAAAGGCACCCTTCAAGGTAAGTTAAATTGGGTTTGAGTTTCTACAGGATTGCTAGTCTCTCCAGATCCCAGAATGGCACCCTTTGAGGTAAGTTAAATCGGGTTTGAGCTTCTACAGGATTCTTGGTTTTTCCAGATCCCAAGACGGTACCCTTCATGGTAAGTTAAATCGGATTTGAGCTTCTGCAGGATTCCTAATCTCCCCAAATCCTAGAATGGCACCATTCATAACCCAAAGTCCTTTTTACAGTCACCAAAAAGTCCTTTTTACAGGCAAACAAAAGTCCTTCTTACAGGCACCCAAAAGTCCTTCTTACAGGCACCAAAAGTCCTTCCTACAGGCACCCCAAGTCCTTTCTACAAGCACCCAAAGTCCTTCTTACAGGCACCAAGTCCTTTCTATAGGCAACACAAAGTCCTTTCTACAAGCACACAAAAGTAATTCTTACAAACACCAAGTCCTTTCTACAGGCAACCCAAAGTCCTTTCTACAGGCACACAAAAGACCTTTCTACAGGCACCAAAGTCCTTTCTATAGGCACATAAAAGTCCTTCTTACAGGCACCCAAAGTCCTTTCTACAGGCACCCCGAAGTCCTTTCTATAAGCACACAAAGTCCTTTCTACATGCATCAAAGTCCTTCTTACAAGCACCAAAGTCCTTCTTACAGGCATCAAAGTCCTTTCTACAGGCACCTAAAGTCCTTTTTACAGGCACTCCAAAGTCCTTTACAAGCAACCAAGTTCTTTCTACATGCACTCAAAGTCCTTCTTACAAGCACTCCAAAGTCCTTCTTACAGGCAACCAAAAGTCCTTTCTACAAGCACCCAAAGTCCTTCCTATAGGCAATCAAAGTCCTTCTTACGGGCACTCAAAAGTCCTTCTTACATACACCAAAGTCCTTCTTACAAGCACCCAAAAATTCTTCTTACAGGCACCCAAAAGTCCTTCCTACATGCACTCAAAAGTCCTTCTTACAGGCACCAAAGTCCTTTTTACAAGCACTCAAAAGTCCTTCTTACGGGCACATAAAGTCCTTCTTACAAGCACTCAAAAGTCCTTCTTACAGGCACTAAAAGTCCTTCTTACAAGCACCAAAGTTTTTTCTACAGGCACTCAAAAGTCCTTGTTACAGGCACCCAAAGTCCTTCCTACAGGCAACACGAAAATCCTTCCTATAGGCACACAAAAGTCCTTCTTACAGGCAGCCCAAAGTCCTTCCTACAGGTAACACGAAAATCCTTCCTATAGGCACACAAAAGTCCTTCTTACAGGTAACACAAAGGTCCTTCTTATAGGCAACCAAAGTCCTTCTTACAGGCAACCAAAGTTCTTCTTACAAACACCAAGTCCTTCCAACAGGCACAAGATCCTTCTTACAGGCATTTTCATGAGATGACCTACCATACGGGTCAAATCTCAATCAGATTTTAATCATTAGAATCCTTTCACTATGAATCTACCATGGGGTGACCTACCATACGAGTCAAATTTCAATCAAAGTTTAATCAGTAGAAACCTTTCGTTAGGAATCTACCATGGGTTGACCTACCATACGAGTCCAAGTTCAACCACCCTAAGGTCTTCTTATAACGAATCCTTAGGCTCTTATTCCATTTACGGTAGAGCATTCATGTCAGGCCACAGCCGTACAATGAGCAGGTAAGTTGCAGGTAAATCTCTTGCCTCTCCGTTTCTCCCTCACTCCATGAAAGCCTCCTCAAATTAGGTCTGAATCGAAACTTGCTAAGAGGGGTGTTAGAGATCCAATGTCATGACTCTTTTTATTTCTTAGGTTGAGTCGATTAGGATTCAGGTGTCAGTTCATCTTTAAAATGAACCTCTACCGAGCTTCCTTTCAAAGAGGGGCAGCTGTTGACACCTGATTTTTAATCATCTTTTCTTTTCTAAAATTAATAAAAAAATCCATAACAATTCATAAAATTAAAAAAAATCAAACTTTGGGGACCTTGGCCAAGCCTAAAGAACCAATTTTGATCAAAAAAATAATTTTTCTTATTTTCTGTATTTTTTTCCATATTTTTATTTTCGCAAATTCATAAAAAAATCAAGAAAAAATAAGAAAATTGGAAAATCAACTTTGGAAGCCTTAGCCAAGCTTAGTCAACCATTTTTTAGCAAAAAAATAATTTTTCATATTTTTTGTATTTTTTAAATATATTTTTTAGAAATTAGGAAAATATTTAATAAATAATAGCATTTGAGGCCATAAAAATACATAAAAAATAGTCAATATTTTTCTTTTAAATCCCTTTTCATGTTGGCCATCATAAATTTAAAAAATCCAATTCGGGATCATGCATTCCTTCACGAGCATAATCTCAAATCGGGCTTAAAAAAATTTAATTTGAGTCAATTTATTTTCATTTTTCACTTTTAGGAGTTGTGACATTGTTCTATAATATTCCAAATTTTCATCTTGGCCCAATTATACCCAGAATGACTCAATTTTACAAAAAAGGCTTTAATTAAATTTTGCATTATTTTCAATAGCAAGAAATGAGCTTAAATTCAACATGCAGTAAATGTGTCGAAAATTATGAGGAAATTTGGACTTAAAGAAATATTTCTCCAGGGACTGAATTGCAAATACTTAAAATCTCAGGGACTATAATACGAATACCTAACACTTGAGGGATTATTTTGTAAATAACAAAAAGAAGAGTTAGTTGAGAAATTAGAATAGAGAAGGGAAGATGGAGAAGAGAAGATGAATATGGGAAGATGGAGAAGAGGAGATGGAGAAGGGGAGATGAAGATGGCAAGATGGAAAAAAAAGAGATGGAGAAGAGAAGATAGAGAAAATAAGATGAGAATAGAGAAGGGAAGATGGAGATGAAGAAAAGTTAGTAGAATGGGAGATAGATAAGGGAAGATGAAAATGAAGAAGAGTTAGTGAAAAAATTAGAATGTGTAGAGATAGAGAAAGGAAGATGAAAATGAAGAAAAGTTAGTGGAGAAATTAGAATGGGAGATAGAGTTAGTGAAAAAATTAGAATGAGAGATGGATGAGTAGGCTATAAAAGAAGGAAGAAGTGAGTTTGGGAGGGGAATTTTTTTGGGAGAGAAAATTTTGGATGTTTGAGAGAGTTTTGGAAGATTGAAGAAAAATTTGAGAGAGAAAAAATACCAAAAGAAAGAGAAATTTTGAAGATGATGGAAGTTTAAAGATATGGGTTATCATCACAAATTCCTTCATCGATCAACATAAATCAAGAGTTCATCCTCGTCAACGAGCAAGTAAATTCGAGCTAAGTTTTTTATTTATTCATTTATTTGTAATTTTAGTCTCAAATTAGCACAAATTGTATACACTTTCTCCATCTCCATTTTTCCCATATTTTATGGCAGGTAAAAAAAAAGGGACAACTCCGTATCAACGATAAATTTCATGGAGGTGCAAAGTGAGTCCAAACAAATTCCAAGATACCCATCAAATTTGCAGCTAACCCGTCAACGGATTTTAGTTCAAACTGTTGAAACAATTTGTTGTATTTTATTTTAAAGAACTAAAACCCCAGAATGGAGAGGCAATGCGCATTCACTAGAGGTCATTTATTTCCTGCAATTTAAATTCCTACACCATCAAACCCCAAAGGGAAAAGCCAAGCCAATGCTAGGTCGCCCATTGGAGATTTTTACTTACTGCAATTTAAATTCATGCACCATCAAACCCCAAAGGGAAGAGTCAAGCCAATGCTAGGCCGCCCATTGGAAGTTTTTATTTACTACAATTTAAATTCCTGCACCATCAAACCTCAAAAGGAAGAGCCAAGCCAATGCTAGGCCACCCATTTGAGGTTTTTACTTACCGTTATTTAAATTCCCGCATCATTAAACCCCAAAGGGGAGAGCCAAGCCAAGGCTGGGCCATCCATTGCAGGTCTTTATTTACTGTCATTGACTTCCTGCCATTTAATTTTTGAATCACCAGACCCCAAAGTGAGTGGACTGTAACACTACATAGAAGTCGTTAACACACTCCATCTTTCGGCTTCAGGGAATTTTTAACACTTTGAAAAAAAAAATACCACCCATGCATCCTATCTAAAAAGTGAAAATACAAAAAGAGAATACCCCACTAGAGTCTTAGGAATAAACCAAGCTTGAGTTGCCAAATTAGGATATCCATGAAATTAAGGTATCGAAAGGGCATTAGTTTTAATTAACTAGTATAACCAAGTCCCCGAACTCATAATCTCTGGTTCGTAAAAGTAATTTAGTCCTCCCGCTAATTTACTTAGGTATCTAATCAACCTACCAAAAATGATTTGTGGCGACTCCAAATTTTAAAACCATTTGAACAAAAACCAAAGTTGCAATTCGATAGGACTTTGGAGGGTCCGTATTAGGTTAATTAATCTAATAAACTTAATAATTCATTAACTCGATCGAAAATTTTTTCACCAATCGAAAAATTTTTAGGGTCGCGACACGCACTTGTGAACTACAATCACTCAATGTACAAGTTAGCACCGTGCCTTAAGTTCGAGGATTATTTACACACCAAAACTAGAGCGATTTAGGCATTAACAAAGCATGAAGCCTCCATGTTTGTTAATCGTTTATGTGTGCCACGTTCAATGAATTCGATCAAACTTGTTCATTACGAACACTTATGTTTCAACTTAAGCATCTAATGTCCGATAAGTTACGACTTGTCATCCCCATGAAGTATCCAGTGCTTAATGGTGAGGTTGCAAATATACTAATCTCAACCAGATTATTGGTGTCCATTCAATCATCCATCAATCAAGAATAATTTAAATATTAGAGACCAACTGAAAACTTGTCATGTATATTCTCAACATCTCAAGAATAGATTTCAGTTACAAATAATCCTATGGACTTCATTTATCTAGAAAAGGGGATAATATAAATGACCACATCTTGCTATTGAATATAATTGAAAATACAACAAAATGCCCTTACATATAGTAATTACATAGTTGCTTTAGGGCATACCTCTAACATGCTCTAGAATGTACAAAGCCTTCGGCTTATACTCTGAAGAGTGATATTTACAATGTTGGAGTTGTCATGTTGAAGTTATTAACTACCTCTTGATAGGTAACTTATGTAGTTTTTGTAAGTGTTAAATTGAGAATTGAAACGGTGAAGGGAGTCAATCTATTAAATCCATCCAGTCTGACTGCTCTACTATCATCCATGTATTAGTTCAAAACCAAGATCAAAATAATGTCTAGTGAGATGGGCTACACCATAGCTTCATTACATTGATGTTTTAGGCAGTATGATGGATCTAGCACTGCGCGGACTATATCCTCCCAAGTCAGTCTCCAACTTTATCGATATCAATGCTTTGTATGTTTAGGTAAATCCTCCCATGTCTGTAATCTACCTCACACTTAAAGAACTCAACTCATCTGGGTCTAATTTTTGACATTTTGGTTTCTTAACTAGAGCTAGGCACAGCATTTGGGATAGGGTTGTAGTTTGAACAAAAAAGTAAGGCATGTAACTTTGGACAGTGTCAAAACTCCCAAAGTCTAAATGATGGATGTTTGGCCTGCAAGACATTCTAAATTGGATGATGAATTGTGATGAAGTGGATGCCTAGCCATGCTCCTACAGTACAATACATGCCATGATATTTTTTTTTGGGTAAGGATACATGCCATGATATTTGAATCTATAAAATTCAATAACTTTGGACAGTGTTAAAACTCCATAGTTTTTTGGTTTTGTATTGTTTTCTTAATGAACTCCTCCATAAAATTCAACAACTCATTTTCCAATGATAGTGTAGAGAGACGATGGAATTTTGACTCTTGAGGAAAAGAAAAAGGTGAGTCTTTCACTAATTATAAAGTTTAACTTTGGCTAACTCCGTCCTTATCTCATGCATTGCAACCACTGCTGGGGCCACTGTTGTGTGTGAATATGTATATGCCTATGCTTCAGAATATCTAAGGGTATTTGTTCAATCTATAGATGGGATTTTGACAGTGGTTCAAATGTTAGCTTCTATTGCATTGTGCGGGATAATACACTATGTTTTCGGAGGCTAACCATTGTTGATTCTTTGAGTGTCAGGACCAACAATAATTATGCTTCTTCTTTAAATTTGCTAAAGACAAACCAGAATTGGGATCAAAGCCCTTTCTAGCATGGACTAGATGGTATCGTATTCCGCTCTTTCATGCAAAAACATATCAGTTCTCAAATTCTACTAGGCATCAGTTATTCTTATTATTATCTTGCTCATTACTATGCATTACTTTGACTTTTTTTAACTTGCAAGGTATGCATGTGGATTGCAATCTCTACTAGCTATCCTTAGAGCTTGCTTAATCATAAATAGGTTTACTTGTCTCGCTAGTGAATTATTTGACCTTCTTTCTTGTCATCTGATATTCTTTCTAGCAACATTCATAGTTCGCGAGTTAGAAGAATGAATTGTGAATTACCTTCAGCATCGAGTATCTTCATGATTGAAACATACCCATTGCCTCCAGCGAGTCATCGATAAGTCAAGATCACATGCGAGCTGGAAGTTCTGCCACATAAAAGTGAGGCGATAAGTAGGCAACATTACAATGGCTGAATACAAAGAGCCTCGGAGAGAGATGAGCACGAACTACCCGCTCATGAATTTCTTGATGGCATTGGATGTTGACTTTTTCATCGGGGCATTGGGTTTAATTTGGTGCTTCCATGTAGACAGCATGTGAAACACCGCAGGGAAGGTAATGGCTAGGTATTAACCATTAATAAGGATCGATTTGGCTAGAGAGCATCAAATCCATGCATATGTCGTGGTGTGATCCCGTTTTTTCGTGTTTCTTCTGCATTCACACATAATGTATACACTTGTCATGTATCAGCTCAATGTACAGAACAAACAAAGATGTTCAATGCATTTCCTTAATGTCATATATACTTTTAAGGTTGGTTTCCTGAATGGAGCGCAGTCTTGGGTAGTTTCCCACATTTGTAATATTTGGGTGGATTTGTTACCACTCTTTTTCTTGGATGTTCATCTATTTACATGCGCATTTACGATTCAATTTTCTAATATTATTGTCTAAAGTTGAAATAATAAAAGGAAGCATATCCCTTGTCATCAATCTTATGACAAAAATAAACTCAAGAAATCTGATTGTAAAATCCATCCATATATTCTCGCAAGAAAATGACATTTTTTTCATGAAAAAACTATTTTTATGAAAAAAAAATTTGCGTTGAATCTTGAATCTTTTACACTGTCATAAAAACTGTCGCCTTAGTTTCATTCAATGTGAGTATCGATCTAATCACATATGTTTTTTCAGAACTTTTCGAAATTTACATAATATTTTTTTATAAAAAAAAATTAGGAAAAAACCAAAACTGAATTGAAGAGATAAATATGATGATACCTCCATTTTTGCCTTTTATCTTTCTTCCTGAAGATGCCTTCATGCCAATATAGGCTCATCATTATTATAATTTTATGTCCTAAGTTCTCATTATTATCTAGGTGATCTCATGACACTTATAACTACCGTAGATTTGCGCTTCTAGAGATAGATTAGGCATGAAAAAATGTTTATTTATTATACCTATTGCCATATAAACTACGCCACAGGCACAAGAGAGGAAACGCCATAGCTACATGTGCTTTTGGTCTGCACTTACACAAATAATTAAATGACGAACTATACATAAATCCGGTTGTATTTGCATTTCACTTTTCTTAAATAACATGCATTTTAGATTAGGATCGATAATTTTTCATTAAATATTTTCAAACGTTACCAAACAAATTTCCGTTGGAGAAGTAGAAATTATCAAACGTCTCTCTCTGATCAGAAATCAACTTCTGCTTCTAAAATAATTTTTGAAGCAAAAGTGTTACCATGAGCTCACTAAACTTCCTCAGAGACTCCAAAAATCAAATCGGCCTTTGAAATATCTTCCGATCGGCTATGCTTGCATTATAAAAGGCCAACATCATATGGTACTCTCTAAGAAAACATCAACTCGATGAGCTTCATAAAAGCAGTCTTAAACTCACCGAACTTACACATGCAAAGCAATAAGCCATGACTTACAGATTCCTGAGTTCCACATGATCCATAAGCCTGGGCTAAAACATGGTCTGTCTGGCTTGTAGAGGCTCCTATTTGGCTTGCAGAGGCTCCAGGAGCATCATTTGCATTGCTAATATGAATTTCATGGATTATGTCACTTCCAGGACTCTAAAAATTTCCAAAAAGAGACAACTTTTGATCATGGAAGTCCAGTTTATTAAAACACTTTTAAATTTGACAAGTTGTTACCTTAAAATATGAGTTTCCGGTGAATTCTGATACATATAATCCATATCCTTGTGTTGACACCTGATTTTTAATTATTTTCAAAAATTAATAAAAACTCCATAAAAATTCATAAAATTAAAAAATCAACTTTGGGGACCTTGGCCAAACCTAGGGAACCAATTTTGACCAAAAAATGATTTTTCGTATTTTTAGTATTTTCCGATATTTTTATTTTCAAAAATTCATAAAAAAATCAAGAAAAAAAATGAGGAAATTGCAAAATTAACTTTGAAAGCTTTGGCCAAGCTTTAGCAACCATTTTTGAGCAACAAATAATTTTTCATATTTTTTGTATTTTTTAAATATATTTTTTAGAAATTAGGAAAATATTTCATAAATAATAACATTTGAGGCCACAAAAATACATAAAAATAGTCAATATTTTTCTTTTAAATCCCTTTTCATGTTGGCCATCGTAAATTTAAAAAATCTAATTCGAGATCGTGTATTCCTTCACGAGCATATTCTCAAATCGAGCCTAAAAAAATTCAATTTGAGTCAATTTATTTTCATTTTTCACTTTTAGGAGTTGTGACATTGTTCTCTAATATTCTAAATTTTCATCTTGGCACAATTATACCCAGAATGACCCAATTTTACAAAAAGGCTTTAATTAAATTTAACATTATTTTCAGTAACAAGAAATGAGCTTAAATTTGACATGCGGTGAATTGTGTCAAAAATTGTGAGGAGATTTGGACTTAAAGAAATATTTTTTTAGGGACTAAATTGTAAATAATTAAAATTCAAGGACTAGAGTGCAAATACCTAACACTTGAGGGATTATTTTGCAAATAACAAAAAGAAAAGTTAGTGGAGAAATTAGAATGGAGAAGGGAAGATGAAAAAGAGAAGATGGAGAAGAATGGATGGAGAAAATAAGATAAGAATAAAGAATGAAAGATGAAGAAGAATGGATGGAGAAAATAAGATAAGAATAGAGAAGGGAAGATGGAGATGAAGAAAAGTTAGTGGAGAAATTAAAATGGGAGATAAATATGGAGAATAGAAGATGAAGATGAAGAAGAGTTAGTGGAGAGAGTAGAATGTGAGATAGAGATTGAGAAGGGAAGATGAAAATGAAGAAGAGTTAGTGGAGAAATTAGAATGGGAGATAAAGTTAGTGGAAAAATTAGAATGGGAGACAGATGAGTGAGTTATAAAAGGAGAAAGAAGTGAGCTTGAGAGAGGAATTTTTTGGATAGAAAATTTTGGATGTTTGAGAGGGTTTTGGGAGATTGAAGAAAAATTTGAGAGAAAGAAAATATCAAAAAGAGAGAGAGAATTTTGAAGATGACGGGAGTTTAAAGCTAGAGGGTTATCATCATCAATTTCTTCATCGATCAACATAAATCAAGAATTCATCCCAGATTTGAAGCTAAGTGTCCCTCTACTCTCTTTATTTTTTAGTATAAACTATCAAATTTTCTACTCTTCTCCCATTTTCTCATATTTGATTTCAGACAGGAACCAATTAGGTCCATCAAGCATTTCTTATAATGCCATTGAAGCTAAGTACCTCATTCATTGTTCCAATTTTTTATGTGAATTAAATCATATTTGCTTTATTACTCCATTTCTCCATATTTTTATGTCAGGCAAAGGACAACTCCAAGTCAACGGTAAATCCCATAGAGGTGTAAAATTGGCGCTGACGAACTATTGAGTGCCCATTAAATTTTCAATTGATTCGTCGATGGATTTCGGCCCGAATTGTCAAATCAATTCGTTGTATTTTATTTTAAAGAATTCAAACCCCAGAATGTGAAGGGCAGAGTCCATTCACTGGAGGTCATTTAAATTTCTGTAATTTAAATTCTTGCACCTTAAACCCCAAAAGAGATGGCCAAGCTAAGGCTGAGCTATCCATTGGTGGTCTTTATTTATTGTCATTTACTTCCTGCCGTTTAATTTTTTAATCACCAGACCCCAAAGTGAGTAGACTGTAACACTACACAGAAGTCGTTAACACACTCCCTCTTTCGGCTTTAGGAAATTTTAACACTTTGAAAATAAAAAAATACCACCCATGCATCCTATCTAAAAAGTAAAAATACAAAAAGAAAACACTTCACTAGAGTCTTAGGAATAAACCAAGCTTGAGTTGCCAAATTAAGATATCCATGAAATTAAGGTACCGAAAGGGCATTAGTTTTAATTAACTAGTGTAACCAAGTCCCCGAACTCATAATCTCTGGTTCGTAGAAGTAATTTAGTCTTCCCGCTAATTTACTTAGGTATCTAATCAACCTACCAAAAATGATTTGTGGCGACTTCAAATTTTAAAACCATTTGAAGATTTGGTAGAGCTTGGAATAGCTCGAACTAGGTTAGTTAATTTAATCAATTAATCTGGTAATCTATTAACCTAAAAAATGAATTTTAGATCGTGACACCTTGTCGAACCTGTAAATGGATATATAATAAGTACATTATTCTTTTAAGAATGGCCAAGTTATGATGCTTTCTTGTGAATCATTACTGACCCTTCTTTTCTCTGCTCTAACAACATTGGATTGGGTCTTGGTCCTGAGAGGTACAGTTCTTGAATCTCCTTGTCTAGTAGATGTCCCTTCCACCATGGTTGGTGTTTGATGTTTTCTTGGTCTCCCCTTTTTACCCTGTATTGAAAAAATATGTAAGTTACCGTAGGTATTCTCAATAAAAAAATATTTTCTATTTTTCTTACTTGAGGTTTAATTTGTGTTGGTGTTAGAGGCTTGGGGCATGTTTTCTTGTTGTGCCCCGAGTCATGACAGTTTGAGCATGAGATGATTACTCCAACTTTTCTTAATTTATTCGGATTAGCATTTGGATTAACTTTGGCCTTCCTCTTTCTTGTCCGTTTCTCGAGATTCTCACCTTGCTTATTTCGTTGTTTCTTGGGTCTCCCTGGAAGCTTTCTGAATGGTGGAGGCAATATTGGCTCATTAGTGGACACAGGCCACATGTCCTTCCCGTTCAAAGTTGGCAATGAAAATCGGTAGCATCTTTCGTATGCGTCCTTCTTGAAACAATCATCAACATAATGACTTATCTTGTACTTCATGTAATTAATGCACGAAATAGCATGGCTACAGGGGATTCCTGAGATATCCCACTGCCTACAAGCACATGTCCTCCCTCTGAGGTCCACCACAAATCTACCATCATCCACTTCAACTTCAAATTTTTCCCCAATACATGGTTTCGCAACACAAGACCTAGACTTCATCTTAGCTTCCTCTACCTTTGCCCTAATTCTTGGGCATAATTCATCTCCAGAACCTACCATCAATTGACTTTTCTCATACATTCTCACCATCAATGCCGTTCTTATCCCCTCTAGCATATCAACAATTGGCATCTCTCTTTGCTTGCGAATATACCCATTGAAAGTCTCGCTCAAATTGTTCTCGATGGCATCACATTTTCGACCAGCCTTTATGAATGCCCTGCAAAAGTGCTCTGGCCCTTGTCTCATGAAATCTTCATAGGCATCAAAAGACTCTCTCTTCATTCCTTCAATTACCTTGTTGAATTCAGCCTTATGTGTAGCATATGCAGCTCTCCAGAAGTAATTTCGAAACATTTCTCCCTTGTGCAGTTTTTTCCAATTTGCGTAAATGTGCCTTGAGCAATTCCTATGTTCTGCACAAAGAGACAATGAAGAAACTACATTGATAAGGCCCTGCAAGACAT
Source organism: Psidium guajava (assembly GCA_016432845.1). Taxonomy (NCBI): domain Eukaryota; kingdom Viridiplantae; phylum Streptophyta; class Magnoliopsida; order Myrtales; family Myrtaceae; genus Psidium; species Psidium guajava. The sequence goes on along the minus strand of CM028233.1, from coordinate 21,459,178 downwards.
AATTGAAACGTATAATAAGAACCTACAATATATAATTCAACTAATATTATGAAGAAGCTAATGAACATGGAGACTACTTTTACCTTTTGTTGATCACTTATGAAGGTCCAATCATCACCTCTACCCACTTGAAGGTCTGTAAATAGCAACCTAAGGAACCACGTCCAACTGTCTTCTGTCTCCGCCTCAACAATAGCCCATGCAACTGGAAACATTTGATTGTTTGCATCTCTTGCAACAGCACAAAGCAGCATTTGTTTTACTACTGTCTTAATAAAGCAACCATCTAATCCTATTACTTTCCTACAACCTTCTAAACAGCCCTTTTTCAGCCCTTCAAAGCCCACATAGAATCTTTTGAACATATTGTGCGGGTGCCTGAGGACAAGATCAAAGGTGTTATTCTTACTAGATTGCTTTAATTGAGCTTTATAAGATGTCAATAACTTATATTGCTCAGCAAATGGACCCCTAATGGTCTTAAGAGCCCTAGCGATTGCCCTATAACATGTTCTTTTGTTGAGTGTGAGTCCCCACATCTCCATTGCATCTGCTTGCAATTGTGCTGCTGCATATTTCGGATTAGCTCTAATTTTAGGTAAGAACTGTTCAGCAATCCATACATAAGATGCTTGTTTGTTTCTCATGCTTCTTGGGCAAGTATGTTCTTCTCCAACTGTCTTGATAACAAAAGTTCTCTCTTTCTTCAACCAACTACCATAAAGGGACCATTCACATCCGGCCACACACTTTGCATACATCTTTGTAAATTCACTCTTTTTCCAACCAATATTGTAGCCATTGGTTATTGCATATTTTTGCACTGCTCTCTTAAACTGAGTATGAGACTCGAATCTCATGCCTAATTGAAACTGTAATTTTGTATGGTCACAGGTAGGGTCATATCTAATAGCCAAAGATCTTGTTTGGTCACATGCTTCCTCATCTCTAGAGTTAAAAGGACTAAGATCTTCATATGCTTCGATGTCCTCATCATCTTCACCCTCATTTATGCCTTCTTCTACTGCATCAATAGCCAATGCCGTCTCCCTTACGATCCCCACCTCCGGTCCCATTTTCCTTACTTGAAAATAATCCTCATTATCAGATAGGATGTGGTCATCATCACTCCTAGTTAATGCATCAATCACAGCATCATCACTGTCGCTATCATCACTCTCAAAATAAAGGCTATCACCATTCTCACTATCTTCACCCTGGCTAGCACCCATCCCAGCCCCAGCCTCAACTTTGGATAACTCCAAATCAACTTTCTTCATCAACCTAGAAATAACAAGGTACATTTTTTTTTAAATATCTATGCATATGAAAAAAATGCTATCTATTCTAGGGAACAAAACCTTGCAAAGTTTAACATGAGCAGATTAAAGATAAAAAGGCTAAATAGTAAATGCAAATATTAAGACTCCCTTTTAGATGATTAGTTATGCTTCTCATCTTATAAAACCGAATTGAAAATCAGCAATAAGTACAAAAATAAATAATTCATTTAGTCTTCTGCTATCTACAGAAGAACATAACAACTTATGTAAACCTCTATGAGAAAAATTCTTAGCACAAAGAGTTCTATCAAAGATTAGGTCTGCCAGATAGAGCATAGGAAGTGGTAAGGAATCGGTGAATATTTTTGAAATGTACAATGACAATAGGTGCCTTGTCAATTATGCCTCCCTTAAAGTATTGATATTATTTTCGTCCAATGAATTATCAGATAAGTGAAAGGAAAAAAAAATTACAGAACTAGGTTCGGGTATCCATTATGTCCGCCAGGTCCACCCTTTGGCAAAAAGTGTAGTTTTGCAAAGGGCAAGTCCAAATCGTCAAAAACCTACAGAAGTAAACATTGAAGACAAACATCATAGCACCAGAAAATTCAAGTACTGCAAAGTTCGACTTAGCGACAAGATTTTACCACCAGCACTTGCTTCAATGGGATCTTATAAATATGAAATGATAGGTCCTACCTACAAAAAGTGGTCCACGTATCAGCCAATTGGCGCGCGCAAGATCGGAGCTGCGGAGAAGAGTAATGAGGTCATCAATGTTAGAGGTGACTCATGATCAAGCATTAGAGGATCGTTCGACTTCCCACGAGCAGACTTGAACGAAGCCAACGAGCTCAGCGCACCGGGCTTGAGATGCTTCGCCACGTCATTGTCACAAGAAAGACGGCAAGAGAGAGTCTTTCCCACGAATAGAGCTTCAGCAACGACTCGACCACGAATCAATCATCAGAGAGAGCATCGGCCATAGAAGAACGTGGAGGAGCTAATATATATATATATAGAGAGAGAGAGGCTACAGATGAGAGTCGTTCCTCTCTAAGCCAGGTAAATGATTTTGAAATAAGAAAAAACTTACCCTTACTTTATCCACGTTGGCGCCACATCAATTTTGTTTACACTCCATCGTCCACCTCAGCAGCCACGTAAGGCTTTCAAGAGTATTTTTTTAATGGAATTATAACGTAGGGTAAATTTGTCACGCGAGTAAAAGTTTGGGGTTTTTTGTGTCATCAAAAAAAGGTTAGGATAAATATGTCACATGGGTGAAAGTTTAGGATTTTTATTGTCACAAGAAATAGTTTTGGGCAAATTTGTTACAGTGGGCATAGTTTAGGGTTTTTTGTGCCCCCACTTTTTTTGGTCCCCCCATGTGAGATTCTCCTAAACTTGCTAAAATGGGTTATAAATCTATTTCTTAATCAATATTTGATGGATTGAGTTATTAAATGATAAATAAGTTTAGAATGGTAAAATCTAAAATAATATGAGTTTAAAATTCAAACAAGTCCTAGAAATGTCATGAAAAGCCGAGGATTCCAAAATGTTCTTCTTGGATCCATAATAAGTACAAATATTCTAGGTTGTTTAATGGGGGGCCGCTATTGTAATTGAATAAGATGCATGGAATTTTCATCGGCCTATCTTTGCTTTGCAGAGAAGATCCGCTTTGAGCTACCCATGAAGTTGAGGATCATTCTCATGTCCCAAAATAACACTCATGTGGATTGGATTGTTTCTCGTACTTCTTCTTTTATGTTACTATTAGCATAGAAAAAAAGTTATCAAAAAAGTCATAAACCTAAACCTATTACATTGATATTAATTGAAACCTAAATATTTTCACATTGGTATCAATCCAATCAATCCAACCAATTTAGCCATAAAATTATTGATGTGAACGCCAGCTATCCCAGTGACATGGACGACATTGACATGGAAATCAATAATTTTTTATTATTTTTATGTTTTCTTTCTTTTTTCCTTTATCTATCATTGCCGACCATTGACCAGCACAAGCCATGGCCGGTGAGTGAAAAGACAAAAACAAATAAATAAAATTATTGGGAATGTTCACATCAGGGCAAGCGTCCATGTTGGCAATTTTTCGCCTAAATTATTTGGATAGATTATCTGGTACCAATGCTGTTAAGAAATTTTTGGGTACTTTCCTCATTGACCATATGTAGGCATGCTTTTGTTTTCTCATTATTGTTACTTATTATTTGGATAATAGAGATATCTCAATATTAGGCTCAACTAATTGACATGAGAAAATTGTCCTATTAGAGGGAATCAGGTTCCATCCAGAGGAAGGAAGGGTAAACTCATGAAGTGGTAGTGGTTATAATTCAAACTGCATTTGCTTTATCAAGATCAAGTACTTAATCTTTGGGAAAATTACTGAAAAATCCTAGACTTATTGTAATTGTGTCGATTCAATCATAAACTTTTGTTTTTGTCAATTTAGTCCTAAACCTTTTGCAATTGTGCCAGTTCAATCCGTCACATAAATTAGCTAGTCGACTAACATGGACACTGGGTGGCTAGTGAAATAATATTTTTAATTTAATATTTTAAAAAAATTATTTTCTTTTTCTTTCACTTTCCCTTCCTAGCCCACCTAGGTCCGTAGTCTCTCTCCTTCTCTCTCTCCCAACTCTTCTTCTTCTTCCTGAGCTTCCATGCCCTCCTCCTTTTACCCTTCCATCTTCTTCCTTCAACCAATCACCAAATTTCGGTGATTGACTAGAGGAACGGCTGGCCTCGCCAGGGGCCTGCGAGGCCTAGTGTTGATGGCCAGGAAGGCTCGCCTCGCCAGCCTAGATCTAGAGAGGTTAAATCTCACCTAGCCATGGCAAGGCTTAGCAAGGCAAGAGAAGCATTGCAGTTGAAGAAGAAGGTAATCAAGCGAGAGGGGAGTCGATCATGAGGTTGTCACAGGGCCTCGCCCAGACACTAGCGAGGCCAACGTCACCTGGCCATGGTGGGGCTCAACCTCGCCACGGGTTGCTGGACCTTAGCGACTAGCTAGAGGTAGGGGAGAGATTGTGAAAAAAAAATAAAAAAAATTATAAAAATTATAAAAAAAATCATAAAAATATTCAAAAAATATTAAAACATTCGGTCGCGGGCCAGTTGGCATCCACGTCAACGTCAGCCAACGAAAATTTGCTAGATGGACTGAAATGGCACAATTACATAAGGATTAAGACTAAATTGGCAAAAAAAAAAAAGAACTGAATTGGCACAATTATAATAGACTTAAGACTTTTTTGGTAATTTTCCCTTAATCTTTTAACCAACCTTTTGATGATTACTTAAACTTTACACGGAAATGTAAAATATTAGTTACACAAATGTGTCAGAGACGCAATTATATTTGAAGGAGGTTTGGTCTAATGCTAATCGTACGATTAAGGGTTTTCAATTTTTTTTTATTATTTTGAAGTTTGTGGGATTAGAAAAAAATAAATCTTCAGCTAGTGTTGGCACTCAAAATAATCTGCTCGCCAAGTCAAGTGCCTTACACGTGAGAAATCAACACATGCACCAAACACGTGAGAAATTGACACATGTGCGTGAGAATCAAGTACCTCAACAAAATAAGAAGAGACCATGTACAGAGCACGTGAACACTCCTATAAGTGTTGATTAGCGAAACACTCAGTAGGTTAACCATACAAGCAAAGAATGATACTAGTTGTCCAAGTGGCAAAGATAATAGCGTAAGTCCAAAGTAGCATATCACATCAAGAATGGATAAAGCAAGCCATAAACGTGGAAGCCAATGAAAATAATCCTGCCAAAGATCCAAGAATATTTCAAGGAGTGCCAAAGAAGATGAAAATTTCCCTCCTGAATTGCATGGCGAGAGAGCAGTTTTCAACCAATAAAGATGGAAAAGCTTCCTGAAAATACGGCCTAGGAGTTCGGAAGACATGAACACCAGCCACACGAATGGAACAGGATTAGCCAATATAGCTATCGATAGTTATTGGGATTTTGACTCAAAAGTCCTAAGAAGTGGAGAACATGGAGACAAATAGTCCAAGTAAAGAGGCTAAACTGAAGCAAAAGTATTAATGGTTATTTAAAATTAAATAACTGCTTGAAGACCTATTCAAAGAATACGTCAAGGAGACAAATGTAGCAACTATCGGTGTGCTAAAAGTCACAATCGCTAAAGGGCAATTACCTACTCAACCATTATAAATACCACAAAGCATTCATAGAAGAACGCTTCTCTGAACAAATTAACAAATTTATCTTATCTTTACTTATCGCACTGCACTTTATTTTCCTTAACTGTAGTTTTAGATTCTCGTCATTGAATCAAATTTCAGCGTTTATCTTTATCTTAAATACTACTCCATGGAGTCAAACTCTACTGTATTAGCGTATTCAAGACTTGCCATCAAGTCAAACTCCAACACAGTTTTGGGTGCATTGGTTCATTATCTTTTAGAAGAAATTGTGCTCACTAGATCATTCCATCGAGTGAAACTCCGGTGTGGCCTTTATTTGTGTGTTTTCTTTCAAGTTCATCTATATCAATTTCCTTTGAATTGTACTCATCAAAACTCTCCATCAAATCAAACTGTGACATCCCAGGCTTGCCATATGTACCGTCGGCTTTAATAGTAAATTAATTGAAATAAGGCACAGACAGATAATAAATTACGGCACTTTATTTATTAATGGCCGACAAAGGTTGGGTCTGTTTTACTTACAACTGGGAGACATCATCGAGTGGCATCAAAAAGTAGCTTGTCACCCTACCCGGTATATAAATAAATAAAAAAAGAACAACGATTCCCCAAAAACTCCCACATCATAACCCGACAACCTGTCCAACGCCAAACCTCAACTCGTACCGTATAACATCCTCCAACTATCCTATTGGAACTACCTGGCCCACCTAAGGTGCCACATAATCAAAAGTTAAGGGCCCATAAACCCCAAGTCGTCCTCCAACACACCATAAATGGCTACAAACGGTGTAGGATCACTCCTACATCCAGACCACCATTGACCCACAACATATATGTAACCCACACATACTCCAAGTCTGGCATCTCAAGGATAGAAAATGGTGACATCTCTCAGGTCAAATGGATGGGTACACCGTAGGACTGAGTGGGGGGACTAACCATAATTACTTACCTAAAAAAATTCAACAATAAATGAGTGAGATAATCCCATTAAGTTAATTGTTTTCTGAGTCGCCTACTAATTTAACCAACGGGAGGAACAAGCAACAATATATCAGGTATGCGGTAACATCATTTGCAGTCAAAAACTTCACTCCACCTAACAAAAATCTACTACTATAGTGTAACAAAATATGATACATGATCGCACACATGAACAATTTCGCGTTAACTTAGGCAAAAGGGGAAAAAAGTTTCGCAATCGGCTATTTTGGCCGTAAGATGTTGCCATTGCCTCATTCCGTCTCGAAGGCTGGCCCAATCACACAGCAGAGCCACCCAGTCATATAGTAGGGTCTTCGCTTAAACTCCATGAGGTAAAATTATAAGTGTAAAGCCTATTTTCTCGAGTCTCGCTCAATTCGTTTGTGAGATAAGTAAAGATGATGTTCACATTTCGTGCTAGTGCTTACGTAGACACACATATATACATAAAATCAAATATGTTATTCAGTTGTACGCAGCCGGGAGCGCCGGTCATGTCGCTATGATTAAACCAACGAGGAAGTTAATAGTTTCTCTAATCTAACCTGTCTAGCCTCGCCTCTAACCACTATCCCAATATAAATCGACTAACAGAACTAATTTCACCGGAAGTATGGTACTCTAATCCTCACAATCAGTTGGTCCCTAATACTCTAATCCACCCACGCATTTCCTCTCTTCCCCCTTTTTTTTTTTCTTTTGACAAACCATTCACCGCTCAGCTTACCAGAATTGCACCCAAATTTCATTCATCCACACTAACCATGCCTTCATCCCATCCACACCGAATCTGTCTAAGTATGGCTCTTTTGTTCGCATGAGAATTCAGCAAGTCAACCTCTCGTGTGCACTACTTATCGCCTCAAAACTGCATTTAGTCGTCGACCAGAGTCTACAACCAACCCAAGACTCCCAACTTTTATACTTCCTCCCCAATATCTCATGATCAAACGGCACCTCGCCAAATTGCAACACTTCAACCGCATTTTCGCCAAATCGGCATTTGCACCCGAAATTCTCGGACCTCCGACGGCAACACTACAATACACACACATTCGGCCAGCGGCTATGCATTGCCCAAACTACTGCATCTCGGCTCGCATTGCAAAAATTAGTAGAGGACATTAAAAAAAAAAAACATAACTTGCCTTAAGCTTCACTGCATGTTTAAGTCGAGCTTGCTGATTGCCCTGAAGCTGCTGGCCCTTGAGTTCGTCAAAGCATCAAAGCAGAGCTTTCAAAAGTGCTGTGTTCGTGGGAGGTATAGCCGAGGAACTCCCACCAGAGGAAATAAACAGACGGCCTCCTCCTCTCGTTTCCAGATTTTTGCTTGGGCCAAGCCTTGAGGGGTTAAGTGGGTCCTTTGAAAAGAATTATGGCCGGTTGAGTGGATGGGCTTTCCGGTCCATAATCCCCAGTTGCACATGGAGAAAGCCGGCCATTTAATTTGGGCCGGGCTCAATTTCCTTAGCAGGCCCACCAGGAACAGGTGTAATTTGGGCCAGAATTCTAGTGGCGGGCCGGGTCCAAGCATTGATTCTCGATCCCAAAGCCTAAAGGTTAAACTCGGTAATCTTTCGACCTAAACCATCCACCACTTTATTTATTTAGTCAAAGTCAGCTTTCTAATCCATTTCACCCGATCCTCATTAATTTAGAACTATTTAAAATGATGCATCCTCATTTGTGTAATTCTATTGAAATCTTTGCAAACTTCATGTGGTGATCTTTTGACTATCTAAATTTATTTTGTCCAAGGTTATCACAGGACCCTTTATCACATTTAAAATTCGAAAAATGAATTTCAGTAAAATATATTTTATTGCAGACAAATTCTTACGAAACCACTGACTTTTCTTCTCAATTAAGGCTTGGACTTTCTGACAAAAAAAAAAAGGCTTGGACTAAGAGTTGAAAGTTTGAATGTCCATCTTGTTGTTACAAACAAACTTAGGGGAAAATACCAAACGAATCCTAAACTTTTCAATTGGACTAATTTAATTCTAAACTTTTCACATTGGTACTAATTCAGTTCGCAGATATTGCTAATAGGATTACCAGCCATCATCAACCATCCTACGTGACACAACCGATGCTGTCATAAACGAAATATATCATTTTCATATTTTTAAATATTTTTCTTTTCTTTTCTTTTCTTTTCTTTTCATCAGCCATAATGGAAAAAAAGTAAAAAAAGAAAAATAAAAAATAATAAAAACAAAAAAAAAAAGCAAAAATTCGATAATTTAAGTGTCATAACTCTTTTTTCTTATGGCGTTCACTTAAGTGCTCTTTTTAATATAACATTGATAAGAATAATATGAGTGTCACGAATTTCATATGGCTTTTACTTGATGCTATAACTATTTTCTCGCTTATTTAAGTGACACAAATTTAAAAAATAGATAACTTAAGTGCTATCGGCAATTTACCTTACCAGAATATCAAACATGCACACCGATCTTCCTGCATGACATTGTCGATGCTGGTCTAAACAATTTTTATAATTTTTTTCTTATTTTTATCATTTATCATTTTTTTCTTTGCTTTTTTTTTTATGCCAGCAAGGGTCACCTACAACCCCGTCGGCACAGAGAAAAAAAAAAAGGAAAAACAGCTAAGAGTATTAAAAATAATATTAAAAATTAAAAAATAACCAAAATCACAAAAAAAAAATTCATATGGGAAAGATTTGTTAAAAATGATAGATAAATGATCAATTTTACTTTGACACGATACTTAAGTGAATGAGAAAAAAAGATATCATTATGAGCGGCATACAAAATTTATAGCACTCCTAATATTCTTGTCCGTAAAAGAACAAGATTGGATGAGGTCACTAATAGTAATGGCAAGCGATGAGAGGACTTCATCGTACGCCAGCAAGTCAAGAGTACTCGATATCACATCACCGGGAAATGATCGAATCGCAAAGCAACAGAAAGACCAAATCCGGGCTTTATCCCCAGAAAGTTCATTATGAAAAATAGAAAACCTCCCCACCAGGTTTTACACCAAGAAAAGACCGAAAGAAGAAGAAACACACCACCTTACCATTTACAACTTGTAAATCTCCCACTCTGGATTTTTCTTGTGAAAGTTGCGTGATCTAACATTACTAGATGAACTACCGTACATCTAATAAATATAGGGGAGGATCCTCCAAGGAACTAGTCTGCAGTATTCTGCCCAAATTTCTCTGTACTTTTCTGCACAACGAGCTTCGTCTCTCCTCTCTCTCCATATCAGCAGAATCAGGAGATAGATTGGGTAGAAATAAGGGACTGGTGAACTGCAAGAGAAAAGTAGCTCTTAACAACGGTTATGTCAAAACTGCAGATCATAATAGAGTTGGGTGATGTCAAAATTCACCTTAGTCCACAAGGCAAACTGAAGGACAGTGCCAGCAGCAAGTCGCCAAGGTAATTGCAGTGCCTTGCAATTCCCCTTCAACCATAAAATACGTGCAGTCAAAACTTGCAAGAGTAGCAGGAGAAGCAAAGTGAACTTTTTGGGGACCAGAATCAGAGGAACATAAGACTCGTAATTTACCGCACTTTTCAGCCTTCTCTGTTCTTTACCAAAATCACATTCACATTCGGGAAGCATATTGAAAGAGGCGATTAAACTACCTTTATCCTTTTCTATATGAATCTGCCTTACTTGAAAAATCACGTATCTTCATGGAAGAAGGTGCAAGGAGAAGCAAAATAGATACATACCAAGCTTCAAAGAAACAGAAAGACTTGACTATCAGAGAGTTGTGTGACAGCACTCCCAGAGTCATTTAACCTCAGACAATAGAGAAGGTTTGATATGCATAGGATGTGAAAACCAGGCTAACAGCACTTTATTAACATTAAACTGCAAAGGAGCGACTGATAAATCCAACTATAAAGTTGAAACTATTGAGATAGGTGTGCAAGGGGTGCAAACACGTTACATTGCGCATACTCGGTTGTTCTATCCATTCATCTTAGACTTGGATTACATTTATGACCTTCAATACACTTACATTAACCATAAGTCAGAGCAAAGGAGGAGACTGTTGTTTTACCAGTAACCAGAAGCAAGCAACTTGCCCCCTATGACTTTTGGAGGATGACCCCATATCAATGCTTTGGGATTCCTCTTGAACACATGCTTTTGCTTGTTAGCTCCTCGGAACACCATATATCTATGTAGTTTTTTAGGCAAAGGAAATAAATTCTTAATAAAGGTGGCAGGAAATATTAGGTTCATCCGCAAAAGGACAATACCAAGCCTACCCAATCAGAAATACGCAACAATTAGCAATGGCAACAATTGTTGTTAGCTCTACGTTATTCCTCAAAAGCCACCAACCCTGTATCAGAGATGACAATTACTCATGTAGGCCTATAAACATGCCTCAAATAATCTTTAAAACTGCATATTTATCTAATAAATGGTTCCAAATGACCCTTAAAGATGCAATCTCGTATTCTAAGTGTATAACTACTAACATAGTGCGATGTGGATACTAAGGGATGCAATGCTTCAAAGGCAATCAATATTGTATAGTAGGGCAACTTTCTAGTCCTCCAAAGAGAACTAGAAGTGAACAACTATAAAACAGACAGATGTTGTATGAACTGTCGATAGTTCACTGAAGACCGAAAGAGCAAAAGAAAACTAATCACAACATCCAGAGATTTAGAATATGTTTGCTAGGCATGAATGGAGCTTATCATAAATTTAATTGGCTTTCCTATCTTGCTAGATAAGCAATGTGCATTAACCATCAATCTAAGCATCAGATTGAGAAAGAAAAAACTCAGGAGCCACCCGCACCGAAATAAAGCACAAACAAGGTCCCTCCCCCTTCCTGTGAATCAGGCTGCTAGAGAAAAGTAGAGAAAAAACAGATTCATAGAGAGTGTGATAATGTCACGATTGATATCTAAGGAAAGAGACACATATGATGACCAAATGTATTGTATGTTCATCTTATCTAGATGGCATACCTGAATGCTGAATGTGAAGGGAATCCACACTAGATCTCCAAATACCAACATGAAGCCCAATCTCTCTGCAATAATGTCCCATCTAGAAAAGAGACCAAATGACAAAATAGAGTACACACATATGGGATTCTACAGGAATAGATAAGTGATATTCACCAAAGCAACTCATCCTAAAGGAGATGGACTTAAGCACGAACAAATGAGATTGTTGAAGTATCCTTATATATGTCAATCAATTCAGGTAAAATGAAGCTAACATTTAAATGAGACACAAACTTATGATCTATCAAAGGCACATATAAACTGGAAGACAAAGTTTTAAAGTAGAACCTCTGCATAGAGTTTAAAATGAATCTTCCATAGTAGAACATATAAAATGACATGTCCTGAATCAAAAGCTCTAGAGAAGGGTTGAAGAAGACCCCCATGAGACATTCTCCCTCCCTTACTTGGAAAAGAAGGTTGAATTTCTTCGTTGTTCTTTCCAGTAGCCCAAGTCTTTACTTGTCTTGGCTCATATGGGGAACAGTGGATCATGAAATTATTTTGAATGTCCTGTAGACTTTCCTACGTTAAGTGTTTCAAGTGTGCAGTCGATGTTTTGGAGCTTGCATTTTAAATACCAGGCAGTAAATATATGCCAGGCATCCTCCCAAGGAAGAGCACTTAGTTGACTAGTTGTAATGAAACATGAGATTGCCAATCAGTTGAACCACATTCCTTCCATTATAGCTTTTAGTGTTGTGAGGAGTCACACCTGCCGTGCAGCAGTGAATAGCACATGATGCGTACAGTTATTACCAAACAATCCTCTAAGTAAGTCTGAAAGTCAATAAACAGAAGACTTTTGTTTCAAAGCTGGAGAAGCACTCTTGTATTACTAGCAAAATCAGCCAAGTTCTCCATTTACATCTGATATTTCCACAGGGCAGCCATCCTTTCTTTCTTTTCTCTTTTTCGGCTAGCTTTTAGAGGTTGCGGGAGAGTGGAACTGGAGGGCAGGCATGATTACCAACATCAATGCAGTATAATTTGTCACTACAAGAAGGAACCTAAATCTTTCCAACACCCACATTTCTTTTCTCCATGCCATATACGCTACCAATGTCGGACGAACAAAAACCATGGTTGAGATTTCTGGTCAGTCCATTAGGTGTCACCTTTAAAAATTTCGGTCAAATCTCCAAGTTAACAGGTTCCATGGCCCAAGCCCAGCCAACTAAAGGTTGAAAGCACACATGGCCACAATGAAGAGATTTTAGCAGCATAGCTGTTTGCTAAACAAAAGCAGTTCATATGGCAGGCCAGTTCATATATGAGCATTGCAGTGTTTCCTAAATGCTCTAAAGGAAGCAGTATTAGTCTAGAGTAGATGAGCAGAGTCATGATTGAAAATAAAAACTCCTAGTTTTTAGCAGAAATGTGGATTCTTATAAAAGGAAAAACCAGATTTAATGACCCATAGACAACTTTAGTGTGCAAGGTGAAGGATTGCAGAGACAGACAAGTTATGCACTTACGTGGAAGTCATATACTCCTCATACACAAAGTAGTCCAGGATATATAACTGGGAAAAAGAGAGAAATTTTAGATGAAGAAACACATAAAATGACTTTGTTCAAAACTGCTAAAGAGATCACCATAAGATTACCACGCAGAATAGTTGATAAAGGATCATTGATAGGCTCAAGTTGCCATCTTGGACACTCCTAGCTAGAACTGACAAATTGATAAGAAGCCATCCCATCATACCTCCCCGTACAAAGAAAAACCTACAGAAGACATATTTTACAAGTTAAAGCTAAAACATCAGGTAACCCTGACAGAAAGATCATCGACCGTATATATCATGTTAAAGTGAGATCAAATTCTGAGTAAGATCCATGCAAGCACCCATGCAGTTTCATGTTATTAAAAAGGATAGGACGGTCGAGCAAGAGAACACAGAGGATTGCTGAACCTCAGTGGCTTATGAAAGGCGACACGTGATCTGGAACTAATGATGTGATTATGAGTTAGTCCATGCAAGAAATGAAGTGCATGGATTATAAGTTAGCCAATGCAAGAAATGATGTGCATGGACATATAGAAATATTTTAAATATCAGTATAACAATGAATATGACCAGAAAAGTTTGCATACTTGAGGTCTATCCCAATAAATTGAGGATTCAGCTGTATTCCAAACCACCTGTAAATTATATCATTAGCAACATCATATGGTGACCAGTATGCTGTTCAAGAAAACAAATATGGTAACAGACACATGTTTCGCAGAAGGCCAATACAAAACAAGATATTCTCTTCATCAAGAATAATTTTCAGGAGAAGCAATGATGAAAACCTGTGTAATTTACCATGTCATGCAATTACATGACCATGGACATGGACAAAAGATCAACATTTATTTTTGTTCATGCAAGATACCAACTGAAAATGGCACCTCACATCATACTTTCATCTCACAAGATGGCAATTGTCATATATATAGAATAAAGAAATCAACAATCCTGAAAGGATTGTGATTGAAAATATTAAGAGAACTCAGCTAGATCATTGGTTTTTTAAACCTCGTATTTGTAGAATATAATTACTAAAAAATGAGAAGGGGAGCCTTGGCGCATCTGGTTAAGGTGTTGCCGTGTGACCTGGAGGTCACGGGTTCGAGCCTTGGACGCAGCCTCTCGCAAATGCAGGGTAAGGCTTGCCTCCATTCACCTTTGTGGTGGGGCCCTTCCCCGAACCCCCGCCTCGCGGGGATGCTATCGTGCACCGGGCTGCCCTTTTAATTACTAAAAAATGACTACAACTGTTGCACATTAGGTGCAAAGAAAGGAGGAATACTTCCTAGAACTTACCTACCCCTCGTATCCTTACAACTTACAGGTGGCAATCATGCTTTCTAGGAGATAAGAATATCATAGTGATAGACTCGCAATGAATAGCACAGATGGCAATGAATTAATTAATAGGCCAAAATTTCTGTACTGAAATACACATACAAGTCATGAATGAGGTTTCCTGATAGGTGAGGCTTTAGGGAGGAACTCTTACTACCCGAATTGCATCCAGCAGCATAGAGTACTAACGTAACCTGGCAACAGGAATCATAAAACATTGTGCAGAGTAAAATAGTTAGAAGCCAAAAACAGCTATTCAGTCTTTCTTGTCCAGAAAAATAGAGCGACGTTGTTAGTGTAAACAGGAAGAGAGATTTAAACTGCTAAAACTGCCTTTCAGAAGCAGCATAAACGAAAACAAATGCAGAAAATTTCTTTATTACCATGGTTTTTCCATGTAAAACAGCTAGACAAGGAAATTCTTGTGTGTAGCTTGGACAACCAGTTAATTGAAAAACTCATCGAACATAGTGGAAGCTCAAATATGTTCTGGCATTGGAGCACTTCCATAGAACTATGCTAATGTGCTTGACGTCATTTTGTACTATGGCTCAATTGGTCTTTCAATTAGTTTATCTAGCAATCCCAGATAACCTCTACTTGATTTCATTTTGTACTTCACATTAACTGCTAACAAATTTGAACTCTATAAGCAAATGTGCTTGGATCACTGTGATGGACGAACCATGAAGAAGATTGGGGCAACGGGACTTTTTTTTATAGCCAGGATCATTATTAACTCCATGAAAGTAATAGCCAATGGTCATGTTGCAGAAAATTTCATCAAAAAAAAGTTTCAACTTTCTCCGTAAGCCCTTTATTTTCATTAAAACGAATCGAAAGATTGATTAAGGAGCCAGAGCATAAGCATTCCCATTCTAAAGTTTGGCATCCTCAAAGTGTTCCTTCATAGTATTTACCCTTATCTCCATTCATAGTATGCTTATGCATATACTCTTTATGTGAGAAGAACCGTATCAGAGAGAAGCATCAGAACAAATGCAGGGTCCAAAGCTCACTGCCATGAAGAACTTTAGGCCTAGAGGAAAAAGTCGGAGATGGCAATGAAGATGCACTGAACAGATAACTACATTTACAAGGACATCAATATACTCATGCTATAAACAGACAAAAGCAACTGAAATTTCCCCAACTTACAAGAGTGCTGAATATAAAAGTCGTGGATAGCAGCTCAAGTCCTCTTTCTGCTATTTTCTGCAAACATTCGAGTAGATACATGTAAATACACAAGCACCCCCTGTTTCTACAGTCATCCATGCCCATGATATATAATGTCCTTCCTGCATATAAATCAGAAGTGCAAGGCGTCCAAGATTTTCTGTAAAATGGCACAGATAGATCCATATTCCAGGCGCTTCAACATCCCGCCCGTCTCATCTGATCTCTATAGACTTAACCACTAACAATCTTCCAAAAGCATGCTCCAAAAAGACATGGCGATCTTGAACGTCTAAATCCTAGTTCTAAAGCAACACAATTGAATGAACCATAAGTATTAAAGCAAACATATGATGAATTTATTAGAAGTACATTCGTTCCCTCGAAAAAAGCTAGAATGCACGAGCAATTAAGGCATACCGTGGGTCGTATGAAGCCCATCCAAGCGCCAAGCCCAAGCAAAGCAACCAGAAGAAGAAGAGACACCAAACCTGAAGAAACAAACGAGCAATGAAGCATCACATATCCAAGTGCACAAGAACCACTTCTCAAGCAACAGGCAGAAAAAGGCTCGATCAAAAGAAGAAGGGACCATTGCAGCGATAGTAGAGGCGACAGCCGTCCGGCAGCACCGCGCCGGGAATAACCTTCCCGGGCAGGATCGAACCGGCGATGGCCAAGTAAGCGAAGAACGTCCCCAGCAAGACGACCTGAAACGGAGAGGCCACGAGAGCGAAATTGAAACGGGATCGGCGGCGGAAAAATGCGAATGCGGGAGCAGAGAAGAAGCAGTTTGCTCACGGAGCTCCACGAAGGGATCAGAGCGTGAAGAAGAGCAGCGAGATCCATTCCACGTCTCTCTCTCTCTCTCTCTCTCTCTCTCTCTCTCTCTCTCTCTCTCTCTCTCTCGCCGGAGAACTGTTCGAGGTAATGCGCAAGCTAAGCTCTCGCTTGTTCTTGCTACGGGACGAGTCGTCTCCTTGAACTGGACTTGACTGCACTGACGCTTTTAGTCTATTTTATGAGAAAGACGGAGCAGATCTTTGCGCTTTTCATCGCCTGCTGTCCCAGCCAAGCTTATATCACTGACTTATAATATAATTTTTCACTGGTTCACATGCTTAAAAAAAAAATTATAATCGAGGTGTCCGTGCGAGTTAAGTTATCTAGCACCGAGAAGTTTTAAACCAGGACCTCTCGTAAAAGGAACTGAGCGCAAACCAACTCGGCCACTAAATAGTGAGTCACATACTTAAAATTATTCCTTCTTTTTAATATTAAAAAAGGATTAGATTGTAGGAAAATTTTTAATAAAAATTTCCTACAATCGAATTATAAAAAAAGTCCCTTCTTCTTAGAATTTAAAAAAGGAATAGATTCTTGAACTTTTTTTTTCTGTAATTTTGAGATTTTTTTTGTATTATTGAATTCTAGAATTATGACCGACGAAAAAACAGAATTCTAGAATTATGGGGGGAAAAAAGAATGCTAAGATTGGCATTTTCTATCTTAAATTACCTTTTTTGTCAAATGAATAAATTAAAATGATGACCTAGCAAATCCCGTCAGAACTATGCCAATACGCTCTTTCAACTCATTTTTATTTTTCTTTGACTAAAACAAAATGTGATTTCTTATATGGGTGAGCCACCTTAGCCACCAGTGAGGATCCCATGATCATTGCTGGCATTTTCCAAACGATAGCGCGTGGTTAATTTTTTTTTATGCATTGAATGCACAGTAATTAATATAACGTCTAAGTTCGCGTTTCTTACGCTAAGAAAGAACACGCGAAAGCAAAAAATGAAACTCTCAATACATATTTGAAAATCAAGATAAGAGTTAATGTAACTATGTACAAACGTGATTATGCTACCCGTACAGCTTCTTGGTCTCTCGTTATACCTTGAGAAATAGAAAAAATTACAATTCTCATCTCACCTAAAATTCTTGAAATTCGTTGACAGCTTGAATAGGCCAGACCTACTAATACATTTTAAATTTAAAAATAATTCGATAATTCAGTGTAATACATGGAACTATCATGGGGCAAATCATCGCCCTTCGATCCATTCTTCTAATAAGCATAAGTCGAATCGCTAAATAATGGGGAAGATGGTCAAAACGTATCACCGAAAGACTCAACATGGACAAAGACGAGGCGTCAAGAACGTAGGGGAGATAAGATGGGCCGTTGGTCAAATCTACTATGGATCATAGGCTGATGATAATTGAGGCCGAGAGTTCTGTAGGAACCAAATAAAAAAGGAAGGAGGAATTTTGCGGAAGCTTGGAGGATTTAATTTGGAGAGAATAACAAAAATGCAAATGAGAGAGCAATACTACAAAATACCTTTGCCAAGGTTTTACACAAATAAAATCAAGCTTTGCTCTAAGCTTGTTCTTACAAGAACTCTCTCTCTCTCTCTCTCTATTTCTTCTCCTCCTTGATATGAAACTTACAAGAAAAACCACACATATTTATAGCCAATTCTATACCTAATTTTTGTCAAACTTAAATGTCTTTATTTGACTACACTTAATTTTATCAAATTCAAGCACACCTAAGTTGTCCATTTTTGACAATCAATAGTCAAAAATTGAGGCCTAAGCACACCTAAGTTGTCCATTAATAGTCAAAAATTGAGGCTTCTTCTTTTTTTGACTTTCTTCCAAAATTTATTTTAATATTTTCAATAGCCTCCCTTAAAATTGATTTTGGAAGTTCATAACGCCAAGCATCATCTTCAATCTTTCGAACAAATCAGCCTTCAATGGTTTTGTCAGGATATCTGCAATCTGGTCTTCTGATCTGCAGAAATTAAGTTCAATTTCACCATCTTTGACTTGCTCACGAATATAGTGATACTGATGTCGATGTGCTTGCTCCTGCCATGAAATACAGGATTCTTGGCTAATGCAATAGCCGACTTATTGTCACACATCAATTTAGTAGGACCTGCTTGTTCATGCATCAATTCACGCAGCATCCATCGAAACCATATTGCTTGACAAGCCCCTGAAGCTAATGCCATGTATTCTGCTTCAGCTGTCGAGAGTGCAACAACCTGCTGTTTTTTCGAAGACCAAGAAATTACTCCTGATCCAAGAAAGAAAGCATACCCTGAAGTACTCTTTCGAGTCTCAGTATCACCTGCCCAATCACTATCTGTATACCCCAACAGATCAAAGTTGTCAGTATAAGAATATAAAATTCCATGATCACGAGTTCCACTGACATACCGCAAAATTCTTTTTGCCGCTTGTAAATGTGATTGGTATGGTTTCTCCATGAACTTGCTAATAATTCCCACTCCATAGGTAATATCTGGTCTTGTAGAAGCCAAATATCTTAAACTGCCAACAATGCTTTTGAAATAAGTAGGATTTACCAATTCACCGGTTCCTTCTTTCTTCAGCTCCAAACGTTCAATTACGGGAGTTCGAATTGGTTTGAGCGATTCCATTTTTAATCGCTTCAGAATATCATTAGCATATTTCTGCTGTGAAATAAATATGCCATTATCTATCTGCTTCACTTCAAGCCCAAGAAAATAGGACATCAATCCTAAATCAGTCATCTCGAACTGGCTAGTCATAGCCTCCCTGAATTCTGAAAACATTTTTTCACAGCTGCCTGTAAATATCAAGTCATCAACATAAAGGCACACAATTATTATGTCACCGTTAGTATTTGACTTGATATACAGTGTATGCTCATACGGGCACTTTTGAAAATCACGCTCTAATAGGTATGTGTCGATACGTGTGTACCAAGCACGAGGTGCCTGTTTTAGCCCATACAAAGCCTTCTTCAGTTTGTAAACTTGATTTTCATGCCCTTTCTCATAACCCTGTGGTTGCTCCACGTAGACTTCCTCTTCAAGAACACCATTGAGGAATGCTGATTTCACATCCATTTGATGGATCTTCCAATGATTTTGAGCTGCAAGTGCTAAGATCATCCGGATGGTATCCATCCGAGCCACTGGTGCAAATACTTCAAAATAATCAATACCTGGCTTTTGCTTGTAGCCCTTTACAACCAGTCTGGCCTTGTAACGGTCCACCTGACCATTGGGTTGGTACTTCGTCTTGTACACCCACTTGACACCAATGGGTTTCTTACCAGGTGGTAAAGAAGTTAGCACCCATGTGTCATTCTTCTCAATGGAGTGAATCTCTTCATCCATTGCATGAATCCACCTTTCATCTGCAGCTGCTTCATCATAGGTTACAGGATCACATTCAGCAAACAAACAAAAGTTTACCAATGTTTCATCAGTGATTCCGTTATTATCACTGCCATCGCCTCCTGTGACCACGTAATCCCTGAATTTTGCTGGCGTCTCCCTCAGTCGTTGTGAACGACGTAGTGGTGGTTCTGAAGCTGCTGTTGGTGAAGATGTACCACTAGTTGAAGATGATGGAGGCTCTTCTATTTCTCTCTCCAATGGTTCATCTTCGATGGTGATGCTTTTCTGGTTACCTTTTTGGTTCCAGTCCCAAGTTTCATCTTCAAAAAACTGGACATCCCTGCTGATAAATTACCTTTTCGGTGATTGGGTTATACAGCTTATAACCTTTAGTTATGTCACTATAGCCAATGAAGATGCACTTCTCGCTTTTGTCATCCAACTTCTTTCTTCGTTCATCTGGTATATGGGGATATGCCATGCACCCAAATACTCGTAGAAACGAAACATCTGGCTTGTTGCCGCTCCAAGCCTCTTCTGGGGTTCTTCCAAGAACACTCCATGTTGGACACCTGTTTAGTACAAATACAGCACAAGCAACCACTTCTACCCAAAAATTCTTAGGCAAATTTCTGGCTTTTAACATACTTCTTGCCATTTCAAAAATTGTCATGTTCTTTCTTTCTGCTATACCATTTTGCTGAGGTGTATAGCTGGCAGTCAACTGACGTTTTACTCCATGAATTTTACAAAATTTATCAAATTCATTTGAGCTAAATTCTCATCCTCTATCCGATCTCAACGTCTTCAGATTAAAGCCACTATGTTTTTCAACATAGACTTTAAATTCTTTGAACTTGGCAAATGCTTCAGATTTTTCTCTCAAGAAATATACCCAAGTTTTTCTGGTAAAATCATCAACAAAAATCAGCATGTACCTTTTTTGTCCGACTGATTCAACCTCAATAGGGCCACATATATCTGTATGTACCAGCTCCAAAAGTTGCTTTGCTCTTCTGGCTTTCCCTACTGGAAATGATTCTCGATATTGTTTTCCAACGAGACATCCTTCGCATGGACGATCTGGACATTCGATTAAAGGCATGCCGGTCACCATCTTTTTCTGAACCAGTAGTTTTAGTCCACGAAAATTTAGATGACCGTATCGAAGATGCCACAGCCAGTTGTTGTCTTTCATCATCGCTTGAAAACTCAAGAGATTATTCGTCTGAAGAGTCATGGGAAACATCCGGTTCTTCGTCATTTGCACCGTTGTGATCAACTTGTTGTTGACACCTCTGATGGTGCAAATTCCATTTTCAATGTGAACTTTGTGGCCTTTTTCGGAAAGTTGCCCAACACTTAGCAAATTCCAAAAAAGTCATGGCACAAAGTAAACATCTGCGATAGCAACATTAGTACCATCTTTTGACTTGATATTAATGTTACCTTTGCCCATCACGGGAATTTTTGATTTATTCCCGAAGTTGACTTCACCACGACTCGTCTCATCCAATTGCGAGAATAATTCCTTCCGGCCAGTCATATGATTGCTGCAACCAGTATCTAGATACCATATGTTGGTATCTATAGTGCTTGAGTCATCCTTCTTACATGCTAGCACCATGTATTCTTCAGCATCAGTGGTATGTGCGTGCTCCGCCTGCTCGTACGTCGCCTTTGCATGGCATTCGGATTTGTAATGTCCGAACTTGTTGCACTTAAAACACTTGACTTTTGATTTGTCACGTGTTTTAAATTTCCCGGTGAAATTGGAATTTCCACCTCTTCCTTGGCCTCCTCCGCGACCTCGACCTCCTTGATAGCTTCCTCGATTTGATGGAGCGATACGACTTTGCAAAGCTTGCTCGGGATATGAACTGACGGACTTCTGATTCATTCTTTGCTCATGCGAGCATAATGAACCCATCAACCGCTCCAACGTCATAGTTGATATATCTTGGCCTTCTTCGATTGCCGCAACAACGTAGTCAAATCTTTCAGTCAAAGACCTCAAGATTTTTTCTACGACTCGTACATCTTGGAGTGTTTCACCATTAACCCTCAATTGGTTAACGATGTTTTGTACACGATCAAAATACAAAGAGATAGATTCAGAATCATTCATGCGTAAAGACTCAAAATCACCTCGAAGTGTTTGAAGCCGAACTCTTCGAACACGATTGTCGCCCTTGTAGGATTTTTGCAAAATATCCCACGCTGCTTTGGCGGTCTCGGCATTCGATATTTTTTCAACTATCGTCTCCTCCACGGCTTGAAAGATCGCATATAATGTTTTCTGATCTTTTTTCCGGGACTCCACCAACAAATCCTTCTCCTCCTTTCTCATGGCATTGAATTCTTCGTTATTAGCTACTTCGATGTAGCCATTCTCCACCAGGTTCCACAAATCTTGCGATTTGAACAAAACCTTCATCTGGACGGATCAATTGTTGAAATTCTTTCCGTTCAACTTTGGAAGTTGAAATTGAACGGAACTTGTGGACGCCATAACTTGGCTCTGATACCAAATGTAGGAACCAAATAAAAAGGAAGGAGGAATTTTGTGGAAGCTTGGAGGATTTAATTTGGAGAGAATAACAAAAATGCAAATGAGAGAGCAATACTACAAAATACCTTTGCCAAGGTTTTACACAAATAAAATCAAGCTTTGCTCTAAGCTTGTTCTTACAAGAACTCTCTCTCTCTCTCTCTCTCTATTTCTTCTCCTCCTTGATATGAAACTTACAAGAAAAACCACACATATTTATAGCCAATTCTATACCTAATTTTTGTCAAACTTAAATGTCTTTATTTGACTACACTTAATTTTATCAAATTCAAGCACACCTAAGTTGTCCATTTTTGACAATCAATAGTCAAAAATTGAGGCCTAAGCACACCTAAGTTGTCCATTAATAGTCAAAAATTGAGGCTTCTTCTTTTTTTGACTTTCTTCCAAAATTTATTTTAATATTTTCAATAAGTTCTCTTAGATTCTCCTCATTTGAGATCTTTAGGGAAGAGAATCAAGTTGGCCGATTACGAATAAATTAATGCACTATTTCCCTTCAATCCTTCGAGGGGAATGCGACATAAAGAAAGAAAATCCATGAACCTTTCCCCGTCGTCTCCACCTCGTCGACCCGAATCCAAACCCTAAACAAACTAGTCATGACAATGAAAATTCAAGTTTTATCTTTCGAATTACAACGGGCCAGTCCACTTGATTTAAGCAAGCAAGGTCAACAGGTGAAGAAAGGACTTCGACGCCATAGAGAAGACTAAAAGAATCTGACTCGCCCATCTCATCTCGACCGTCCAAGTCCGCGATCGCAAGAACGAAGCATGTCGCCCGTCGCACCACATCGTAGCTCCGTCGAGGCAAGCCCCCGTTGATATTGGCACGCGCAAATACGCACCTTTTGAATGCCCTAAAATCTTCTTTAGCTCTGCAATTTCCTCCGCTTCTCGTGTCTTTTAGAAAATCCACCTCCCGCAGCGCAAGCTTCTCGCCGTCAGCAATGGAGTTTTGGGGTGACTCTCTCTCTCTCTCTCTCTCTCTCCCTCTCTCTGTGGTTTGCTGTGATCGCCGTTGCATTACCTTCGCCCTCGTGCGTGCCAGTGTTTTTTTTTTTTCCCTCTTCCATTGAAGCGCTTGCCGTGGAACCTGACTTCTCGTGCTTTGCCTTGAGATACGATCGCTCGTGCTAGTTTTGGCTGCGGAGATACTGTGCTGTGCTTGTGATTCTGCGTGCTTGGATCGTCTTTGTTTGTGCTGTAGGCCGCATAGCGTAGCTGCTTCGCTCGCTGAGTTTTTGTCGAGCTGCGAGGACTGTTTCTGTGATTCTATGTTGAGTTGACGGATGACTAGGGTTTGGGACGCGTTTCTTTGTGTTTTACTTTTGTGATCTTCGTGTTGTCCTTGTGTGATTTGATTTCACAGCTAGCGAACTGGCTTGCGGAATTTCCGCGGGCTTCTGCCAGTGCATTTGCGTCCTGTTGATTTTTTTTCCCCCCATTATGCTGTCGGTATCATCATGGTTCTTGTTAGCTACTGCTTGCTTGTTGCCCTGAGGGAAAATTTCTGTGTCCTAACATGGCTCGCATGTTCTGCGAATTAGAATAGCACATGAGGTCCATATACTTTTTTGGCCATGGGTTAAAGTCTCGGGATAACCTCCCGTTTAGCTGAAAGTTTCGTAGACTGTAGTTTTGTATTGTCTCTGTTTCCCGCTAACTTGTCTAGTCTGTAGGCACTTTTCCATCTGGAATAAATGTCATATTTATGACTGTTCAAGTTTGGTATGTACTTGTCTGAGCTGTTTGTTCCTCTTATTGCCTCTTCAGCGATATTTTCCGCAGACTTGCATCAACCCACAATTGATTTATGGAAACATCTCTATCATTCAAATAAATTTTCAGTTCCAATTTCATCGTTGAGATAAATAGTAGTTTAGGCTTGAAGGATTTTTTTGACAACGTTACCAGTGTGTTCACTGCATCATAGCTCTGGGATCCAATTGTTACCATTGCATTTCCCGGTGCATCATTGCTCTCAAGCAAAGGGAATGCAGAACTCCTTTTGGTTGCTAATGAGAATTTGGTGTTACTTATGGCCCTTGAATAGGTGTGGAAGTCAAAAGTGGGGAACCCCTTGTGGTTGAACCTGGGAATGAGACAGTTGTGCATCTGTCACAGGTGATGATCATGCTATCAAGTTTATTGCAATATTTTTTTTTTTTTTACTTCTTAGACTTTGTGTTTTACTTTGGCTTACATTGGTTTGGTGACATAGGCCTGTCTCGGAGAAGCCAAGGACAAGGCAAAGGAATCTATACTTCTGTATGTTAAAATCGGGGGTCAGAAATTTGTCCTTGGAACTCTCTCTGCTGATAAGTTTCCCCAGATACCTTTTGATCTGGTGTTTGAGAAAAGTTTTGAGCTTTCTCATAATTGGAAAAATGGAAGCATCTTCTTCAGTGGATATAAGACGCAACTTCATTCTGGATATCCTTTTTCTCGATCTTCTGCTCTTAAAAGTTTGTATGTGTCGACTCTCAAGATGCCCTTAGTCACAACAAAAGCTTTTTTGTCGTCCATCTTTGAATATTGCATTTGTTAAGCGTCCAGTTTTCTTGGAGGTGATCAGCTAGTAGTTAGTTATGTCCCTTTTACCATTTACTTATGTTCTTTCCTTGACCCTACTTCGGGGGTCATCACATCCGAAGCTGACAGTCTATGTGAGTATTTTTACAGATGTATGGTTCATTTTTTTCTTTTTTTCTTGAGGTGTGCTGTTTGATTTGACAATCTATGCTTGTTCTATTGCTTCAGATTCTGATTCCGATGCTGAAGAGGGTCTTCCTATTAATGTAACTGGTGAGTAATCGAATGGGAGATGATTCAGAGATCGGGCATGTTGTTAAGCTTGATAGAATGGTTTTCTTGCTCAATTGTGCATGTTGGGTAGAAGATCTTCATTCTGTAGAGAACCAACTTGGTTTACTCATGCTTGTGCAGCGCAAGCTGAAGTACCCGCGAAAAAAGCACCAGTCGCTGCTAATGCCAACGCAGCAAAGCCCAACCTTGCATCTGCTAAGCGAAAGGTAAAAATTGTAGAAATAAACGAGGATGGGAGAAACGAAGGGGATGATAATGAGGACGCCGATTTATCTTCAGATGATGATGCTGAGGATGATTCTGATGATGAGGTACTTGATGAATGACAGTTTCAATCAGTTCATGTTTTGTAAAGGGCTTCTTTAATGCTATTGACTACTGATGCATGTAGCTTCTACTGAGGCGGATCTTCTGATAAATTTTGCTATGGCTCTTGGAGACTTTCTTTATCTTTTGGTAACAAAGGACAATACTGAAATGATTCAATGGAAAGAAAAGAAAAGATGTGGGTGTCAGCTAGATCAGAGAAGCAGAATAATGTTAGCCTTCAAATTCTCTGAGCTTATTCTCTATATGACTGAATGCTATTGAATTACTTGATCCATCTTTGGATGGTGGTGGCAGGACATTGCTAATACTAGAATGCAGTCTAGAGATGTGTAAACTTATCGATGATTAAATGGGTCTGGAGATCATTATAATCTTCTAGTTTGAGAGGTTGTACCTGCAAATCATGGAAATATATGTGGGCGTGAGAGGTTTTCTTCATAACTGTATCCATGATGTTCATTGACATGTATGAAATTGATGATGGTACTAGCTGTGCCGTGCAACAATCCTGGTCTTTTTGTGTTGCGAACGAACCTGGAAATGCTTATTAAGAATTTGGATGATGTGTACACCTGATACTTTTCAATTTCATGGATTTCCAGTGGAAATAGTTTTGTGTGGAGCCTTGGACTTCAAAGTGCTTGATATATATTTTGATTATATTGCTTAAATACGAGTGTGTTTCAGCTGAATTGACAATTAAATCGCTCTCCTATGAAATGATCCTTTTTCCAAATAATGTTTGCCCTTCTTTATTTCAGGACATGGTCGATGGAGGTGATGAAAGTAGCGACGAAGACGATTATGACAGTGAGGAAGGGGAAAGTTCTGAAGAGGAAGAGGCTAAGGTTATAGGAATCATATCCTCTGCAATATATTTGAGTCCTGAAAGATCTATGTTTGCTGGGAAGATTTCTGACTCGCTGATGGCTTTTTCTTTTTCGGATTCTTAAAGGCTCAACCAAGTAAGAAGAGACCTGCTGATTCTGTCCTGAAAACCCCTGCATCAGCTAAGAAATCCAAACTGGAAACTCCTCAAAAGACTGGTATGTTGTTTAAACTCTAAATATTAACTCCTGCCACCCCAAGGAAAAAGAACTACTGGAGAAAAAGGAAAATAAAAGTAAAAAAATTAGAGCAATCTAATTTTAATGTCATTTATTACGCAATAGAAGTTTCTTGGTTGAAGTATTCTCAAAATTCATTTTTTTTAAGGACTTGTTCATGTTAGAGTTTGGTGGTATACTGGTAATATGGTCCGGTCGGGGATGAAAGCCAAGGTCATTTTGCCATCTTTGTTTCAAGTTGCGAATGCTACAGGGCATTTCATTCTTGATGCTACTTTTATCTGCAGTTTGAATGCAATGATTTATGAGCGAACTATACTATGCTCTTCCTAAAAATAAAGCCACAAGTATATTGTGTTTCCGTTAAGATTTACTCGGTTGTGGTATATGATATTGGTGCAGATGGCAAGAAAGCCAGTGAGCATGTAGCAACCCCATACCCTTCTAAGCAAGCTGTGAAGGCGATTGATAACAAAGGTCAAGCTAAGCAACAAACGCCAAACTCCAACGAGTTCTCATGCAAACCTTGCAACCGGTAGATGCTTGTCATCTCGAACAGCGTTCATAGGAGTTATGCAGTGTCAAAATTTGATGTTTCGGAGTCATATTCACCAGCGTGGTTGTCTTCTGTTGCAGGTCATTTAAGTCTGACCAGGCTCTTCAATCTCACAACAAGGCGAAGCATGGCACAAGCTAAAAATTTGGGAAGTCCAAAGACCCTGGCGATTTTGTCCGACCGAGGTGGGTGATACCCAATTGAAGAGAATTCTGCTACAGGTCAATCGGGATGTTCTTTTTTTGTTAGTAGATGCGGCTTTTCGTGACTGCATTCTGGAAATATGGGTTTTTAACAGTCCTTAACAACGGCTTCAAACGTTTGAAGTCAAAACACTTGTGTGTCCTTCAGTTAGCTGTTCACATGTTGAGTCCGTGCGACACTTTGCATTTGGAATTATTCGAAATAGTTGCTGATACTGGTGGTTTGGGCTAGAAATTCAAGTAAATTTTAGTAATGGTTGATGTGCAAAGGCGATTGTGCAAAGCGTATTCGAACTTGAGCTTGGAGATCAGATTATAATGTCAGTCAATAAAACTGGAAAGTGTTCGTGGGATGAGGAAGGCGGTGGAGCGCTGGCTTCATGCTTTATTTCTCGTACCAGGACAGATGGGAAGTGAATTTTGTTCTGTTAGGGGCATAGGAAATGAGGGAAGATGTTGCAACGTCATTGAAAATTTCTGATGGCGCATGCTATGGTTGGAAGCCGAGAGTGCTACGTCTGTATCTATATAAGCAAAAATCAATTCAATTCCAAACGGGTTAAGGTCCTTGGTATTGTTAGAATCTGCGAAACACAATTCTAGCCTGCATCTCGATTACAGTTTGACAAGGTCAGCGTAAAAAGACTACTATGATGGTATTAATTTCGGACTACAATTGAATAGCAGGTTCGCCCGAGAGGTTAAGGGGGACGACTTAAGATCTTCTGCACAAACGTGCGCGCCGGTTCGAACCCCACAGCCTGCATCTACCTCCTTTCCTTCATTCCCCTTTCACGCCCTTTGTTTTTAGTCTTTCTGGATTTCTGGAAAAAGTAAGTATATTTTTAATTTTATCAATGTGGTCCAGAATTTTTAGTAAATATTCAAATTATTCCTTGGACCATATAAAATTAACCAATGTTGTTTTTTTAATTAATTTAAATTCAGGGGTGAAATTATATATTAGACTAAAGTTTAAGGATCATATTAAATCACATTGCGTATTAGTCATAGTTTAAGGGTTATTTTTATCATTTTCCCTGAAATAAATAGAATTAATGTTCAAACTCCAATATAACGGAGAATAAAAAACAAAATGCCTCAGAAAACTTTGAATAGAGTAGTAAGAACTAAATGAAACGTAATGCCCCGTTGCAACTATGTCATTATGCATCTTCATTCTCGTTCCACATTGTAAGATACAATTGACAGAGTCCCCACTGACAAGAAAATGACCTATCTAGTTCTTTTATAGTACTTCTCTTAAAATGGTCCAACTGCCTTGACAAAAAGATTCGAGATTTCATTCATCCAACTCTTGCCACCCTAGAAGTGAAAAATGTAATTGGAGATTATACGGGAAAACATTTGAAGTAATTACCAATGTGTTATAAAGGTAATGAATAAAATGTTGGAATTGGATTTCTTCAAAGGTGGAGTAGAATTGAATATTGCAAGAAAAAAGGGATGGTTTGAAGACAGAATTTCAAGGAATATGGAATGAAGCACAACTAACCTGGACAATTTAGTGCGACTGCCTCTCCAGTCCTAACTATTTTCAATTTGGTTGGAAATTGCCAAAATAAATGTCAACCGCCCTACATGGCACGGCCAAACGATCAATACTGATTTGAATAAATTTTGCAATTTTCTTTTTCTAAATTTTGTATGAACTTCGTTATTTTTTTTTCTTAGGAGAGGGTCACAACCCTTGCGTGTGGCTAGCGAGGGCTTTGCGGCCATTGCGTAGTTACAAATGACCCAGCCTGCCATTTGGAGAAGATGAACAGTGGACATGTTAAAAGGAAAAGAATTTTTTTTTTAAATTCAGAAAATTCTAAAGAATTGAAAAAATTGTCCATATCCGTACGCACTAACATCCACGACAGCGATATTTTACCCACATTGACCAGAATGATATATTAGAAAATGATCACAAGGTTTGTATTTAAATTGGCCAAATAAAATAACTCGGTACTAAATTGACAATCATATAATAAATTTAGTACTTTTTGAATAATTTTCCTAGAGAAATAATGTTGGGGACACTAAGGTGCTACGGTGGTTGGAGACACCCAATTGCTTTATTGAGTCTGACGGGATCTTATGTTGAACTTCATTGGTTACATTTGGTGAACCATATATGACTCCAGATAATATAATTTATATCTTATTCGGTGTCTGGGGTGACACAAAATCTGGATATGTCAAAGATATAACCTGAATAAAAACATCCCACGTAAGAGAGATATCCTATCAGAGAAAATTTAAACCAAAAAACTAAAAATAAAAATATATTTATGAGCCATGGTGTTCTACGCGGCAAACTAGAGGAAGCTACATCGTGCGCGAGCTTTGCTTTAGTAGAGCTACACCGTCTCAGATCAGTGCGAGCTCTACCGTCACAACTCGGATTTACCTCAGGGGACCCTAGATTTGGGGTCAAAGGCATAGATATCAAGCTCGGCGTCGAAAGGCTATCCCCGATAGTGTTTCAATTGCACCAAAAGCGCAAGCACAAGGCTGATCTAGCTCAGGTACAGATTCTTCAGGCTGAAGACATATATGGAGGAGGTCCTGAAAACGGTGATGGAATTGGGAGGGAAAGCACTTCCTCAATGGGATCAGGCTCTCTACCGCAGTGATCAAATTCGGAGGTGAAGCACTTTCTCCGTCACTCCAGAGCCTCCGCTCCAGCTTTTGCTGTATCCGCGTTATATAGGGATATTTACCAAACAATGCTGAAGAAATTAAGAATCTCATATTAAACCCAATCGGACAAAAATGGCACTGATGACCAGACGTCGACATAACGGAGTAGGGACGGATTTAGAAAATGACCCAAAGATGCCGGACGGATTTATGTTCATATCGGCGTCTGTCCACAGACAGACAAAGATGCAGAAATGGAGAGGACAGGTTTTGACCATGTAGAAAATTTGCTACCCACAAAGAGGTTCCGTCCACCGGATCACCCTTTCTAACACGATTTCAAAGAGAAGTTGGGGTGAAACCTTGGATTGCAAGAGTTTGCCCAAACATAAAATGGGACAGTCCTCATCTGATCTCGGCGACAGTGGAGACCGATCCTTCGATCAAGTTAATAATAATTAAAAAGAAGAACTCTCATGAGTTACGAGACTATGTACAAACAAAAGTGAACTATGTTTTCCCCTTCCACGATTCATATCCGCAATGCAATTTTTCCTCGAGTGCTTCGCCCATGGTGCGCAAGTCACTCGTAGAAGATGACCAATACATCAAAAAGACCCAACAGCTGCAAGCCGACATCATAAAAGGGGGGGGAAAAAAAGGAGACAATGATTTCAAAGCCGACCTTAGTTATAATTCCTCCATAAAGAAAATCACAAGGAGATTCAAGCTCCAAAAATATTCAACAGTGAAAATTATTGAAGAAACGAAAGCTCAGGTCTAGTATCTTCGACCCACCTTAAGACCAAAATTATTGCTCAAGAACAGACAAAACAAACCGAACACCTGATTGCACTAGTAAGGATGTCCCTTTTGCTCTAGTAGGGTTCAACAGGCTTGCGGAAGTGAAATCCAGCATAAACAGCTTCTGCACCAAGCTCCTCTTCAATTCGCAAGAGCTGTGCATATACAAACATAAGTCACGACATTTTCACCAAGAAATGTTGGTGATCAACTTTCAGTAATTAAAGGTAAGTGATAAAGACAGAATAGAGATGGATCCTCTCCTCTTTTTCATTTCCTAATCCAGTGACAAGAAATGTTCTAAGTACAGGCAAAGCAGCTTAGTGTAAAAAAGTAAAAGAACAGAATAATACCAACCTGGTTGTATTTAGCCAGCCGCTCTGACCTGCATGGAGCTCCAGTCTTAATTTGACCCTGATTCCAAGAATAATGCCAATCGTACTGGTTAGTTAATTGTTAAATAAAGTCAATATAAGGTCAAACTAATGTTGTGTACTTACCGTAGCCAAACCCACAGAAAGGTCAGCAATAAAAGTGTCTTCTGTTTCTCCACTGCGAAATATTGTAGATTACGTCAGTGGCTATTTGCCAAAGGAAGAAGACATTACAATTATAGGTAACATTTTATATTGACTCTGCTTTGTGGCTGTGCAAACCTGCGGTGGCTAGCCATCACTCCCCACCCAGCTCTCTTCGACATCTTTACAGCTTCAATACTCTCAGTAACAGATCCAATTTGATTAACCTGTTGTAAGATCATATCAGTCACGTGAACATACATATAGTCAGCCGTAAATTGCATGCTTAAAAGTGATGACCTGGGATGTACCTTGAGAAGGAGAGCGTTGCAAGTTTTCTCATTAATCGCCTTCGCCACCCTCTGCAGAGTACAACATGATCATGTCAGAGAGAGAGAGAGAGAGAGAGAGAGTTGCATAAATGAAGTTTGCAAGCTCACCTTGGGGTTGGTGACCAACAGATCGTCTCCCACAATTTGGACGTGTTCACCCATTTCACAGGTCATCTTTGAGTAGTGCTCCCAGTCATCCTGGTCAAAGGGATCCTCAATTGACACGATAGGGTACTCACTTACGAATGACTTGTACAGGTCTTTGAGAGCATCTCCAGGGATCTTCTGAGATCCATCATTTTTCTGCATAAACCAACAGAGAGAGAAGAGGATGAGCACTTCACATCCTGTTTCTGGATGACTACAAGAACCAATATTCAAGTTACATTCAACATTCATAGAAATTTCTTCCTTGAGGAGGCATTACCACCTATTAACTCTTTCACAAAAATGCATTTAACTGTAAACAGTGAAAGAAAGTAACCTCTTCCTTGAAGTTCAAATCATAGGTTTTATCTTCTCCATAGAACTCAGATGCAGCAACGTCCATTCCAATAACAACCTGAAATAGGAAAGGTACATTAAGAGAAAACACTCTCTAAATCTTCCTCGCCATAGCTGAAAAATAACAAAAGCCAACCACCCCAACCCCCCCCCCCTTTTCTTTTTCCTTTTCTCTTCCTCGTCTTCTCCAAAACAAAAAAGAAGATAAAAAGCAATGGAAATTGTAAATTTCTGCAATATTCAAATGAGTCCAACAATATTAGTGGTTGGTCAAAGAACTCACTTTGCCAGTGTAACCTGCTTTTGCAATGGCTGTGTTGAGCAACTCTAGACCCTCCTTGTTCTCCTGAATTAGCAAAAAACACTAATAGTGTAAGTGAAAAGACTAACAACATTCTGTGACAAATTGCCCCAATTTCATTGCTTTCATAGACCAATACTTCCACCTGAATATTAGGAGCAAAGCCACCTTCATCACCAACATTAGTGGCATCCTGACCGTATTTCTTCTTAATCACAGCCTAGAGCAAAGTATAAAAATCATCAAACAAAGAGTTTAATAGCAAAAAATTTTGATGAAGCTGCATTAACCAACTTTCACATGAGATGTTTGATTCTCCTCTATGTTCATATCATGTGATGATATAGAAAGACAATGCAAAGTAATAGATGACTAACCTCATGCATCTACTAAAACTAATGCAAAATATCAGGTAAGTCTCCATAATCAAGTTTTCTAACAGTTTGATAGTTCAAGGAGGATGCTATTTTAGAAAATTTGAATATCTAAGTTTTAGCACCTTCAAATGGTGATATACTTCAACACCCATCTTCATGGCCTCCTTAAACGAGGAAGCTCCAACTGGAAGAATCATGAACTCCTGCAGCATAGGTTCATAGATATTCGTAAGAAATGACAAATCCTAAAAAAGATAATACTGTAAAATGTAGTTAAGAAGCAGACTGCAGACCTGCATTGCAAGTTTGTTTCCAGCATGTGAGCCTCCATTAATAACATTAAAAGCAGGCACAGGCAATACCAATTTGCCGTTGCCAGCAAGGTTAGCAATGTGCTGCAACCATGAAGAGAGGGAAACCGAGTTAGCATATTTAAATGGACGGTGAAATTACCATGGAAATGATCAAGTCAACCATAGTCCTGCTACTAAGACCATCCCATCGCCTTGTCACTTAGTTTATAGCCAGACATAAGTTTCATATAGTCTACCGTAATTTTCGATGTTGCAGGATACATGTTGTACGTCAACAATATGAAGAAACAACATCCAACATTTTACGAGTGTCAATTGCAATGACCCATATTCCGGCAAGTATAGAAAGTCGAAAAAATAAACAGTAAGCGCTTGGAAAAGACGCAGACAAATGCAAACACAGCAACAATTGCAATGATGAAAGTACCTTATACAGGGGAATTTTGTTAACAGCAGCACCAGCTTTGCAGACAGCAAGGGACACAGCAAGTATAGCATTTGCTCCAAGCTTCAGGAAAAAAATGCACATTTGTCAATATCTGTCACCACAACATGACTGATAAACAAAACAACTAAAACAAGTACCTTTTGCTTACACCAACCCCACTCATTGACAGTTCCATCAAGTTGTTGAACCATGAAATTGTCAATAGCATCCTGGTCTGTTGGATCCTAAAAAAGGAAAAAACAAACCAAAGTTATAAATCAAATAAAGTATTTACCTTGGGCGAGAGACCAAAACTTAGGCTAGCTTACAACCTTCAATTGCTTAAAATAATCATCTCAATCATCTTGCCGTTGGATAACAAGTTAACAACTGAATCTTATAGAACAAGTCTGCTGAAGGACAACTGTTATGAAATGGAAACGCATGATAAGAAGGTTACACATTAAACCAACCTTTCCTACTAGGGCAGGGCCGATGATCTTGTTGATGTTCTCAACCGCCTAAACACGTTAATGCGACGATGCTTGTTAGGACAATAGGTAAAAACATAGCAATTGACACAGCAGAGGATAACGAAAAGAAGTGAAGTGGCGTACAACCTTGGAAACACCCTTTCCAAGATAATCGGACCCACCATCCCTCAGTTCGAGTGCCTCATAGATCCCTGAAATCAAGGGGCAACTTGGCGTAAACAACAACGCGATTTCTCATTTTCACCAGCAAAACTATATAAAATGCCAAGATCATAGCAGTTACGTGGAACCGCCAAAATGAGGATCGTCGAAACATAAATCTTACCGGTGGATGCACCGCTAGGAACAGCAGCTCTAGCAAAGGTGCCGTCGTCAAGAGTCACATCAGCCTATAATAGATCGCATCGAATCATAAGTGAGCGAAGCAATTAAAAAACACTCACAACTGGAAAGCAGACGAGCTGCTATTTTCCGTCGTAAGTGTTACTAAATCCGACGTGACGATCGTAAAAAACCCTCGGGGAGATCAATCGACACGTCAGACGCATTAACAAGTCTCATGGATCACAACGCAAATCCGCCGCCTACACGAAGGACAGCGAAGAAGGAAGCACGCGGAACACCAACAGAAAATGATGCTGAGTGAGCCACGCCCACTGAACTAAACGAGATTCATCGTCCACAAACTCCTCATCGATCACAGACCACTACTTCCGAAGGCCAAAATCGAAAGTAGCACACGGAGCGGGAGAAGCTGAGCAGACGCAGGGCGGAGGACGAACGATCGGGCAGGTGAAAACTAAGGAAGCATCGAAAACGATCCGAAGAGATGAGAGAGAGAGAGAGAGAGAGAGAGAGAAGGCGGGGATATAGCGAACGAACCTCGACCGTAGGGTTGCCACGGCTGTCGAAGATCTGCCTCGCCTTGATGCACTTGATCTTGGCCATGGATGGAGCTCGAGTTCGGATCCGAGAGGACGAAGAAGACGATCGAGACGAGAGAGTACGAGAGAGAGAGAGAGAGAGAGTCGCGCAGTGAAATGAGCAGTAACGATGAGTGAGAGACACGATTGATTATAAAAGAGGCTTGGGCTAATACTAACCGCACGATCAAGGGTTTTGAACTTTTCATTTTTCATTTTACTTTTTAAAATCATGGTTTTTAAGAAAACAATGTGCTTAGACCAAAAAAAAAAAAGAAAACAATGTGCAAGCTATCTTTTTCCTTTTCCTTTTATTTTTCCTTTTCTTTACCCAAAAAATAAAAATAAAAAATCAGCGTTCGGACAAACGGCAAGGATGCTGAAAATCTGGGTGTAAAAAAACCGGACCAAAGCTAAGCACGACTCCTTTATTCAATTAAATATATCATATAAACGAATCACCGAAAGTCGGGTCGGATCGGGCATCGACAGACGCGCGATCCGACCCGCCTACAAAGCACGTGCACGTTCCTTACGAACCGACCCGAGATCCGCCTCCATCCTAAAATTTAGAGTTGGGTACACCGAGGTGGGCTGGTATTTGGACAAAAGCCCACCCCGGCGGTTTTCTGCGAATTGAATTTCATTAAGAAACAGAGAAATAGAAGATGGAACTGACTTTCTTTTTTTTTGGTCGGATGGAACTGACTTTCTTAAGTCGTTGGATTTGTAGGTGGTTGTCCACGTGGGATTACGAAAAGGTGCTCCATGTTTGGTGAGAGCTTTAGCAGCATCCCAGGGAATATTCTTTTGGTCCAAAACATGAATTTTTATTTTTATTTTTAATTTTTTTATTTTTATTTTTATTTTTGCTTGGCGGCCAAGTTCTACAGGTTCATGTCGACGTCGGAAAGTTTACACTCACCCCCACCTCGTCCGTTCAAAGCACGTGTCACGGTCAATCGCGACACGAGAGAGTCGCAACCGCGAAAAAGGGCAAGTGGATCGTGGATATATTCCATGTTAGATCTTGAATTGGATTTTTGTTAACGAATATCCGAGGTCGCGTTTTTCTAGTCTATCGTGTCCTTTTTCTCGAACTACATCGAACCATGATCGATGTTTTAAGGTCGAAACAATCGTCGTTTAGATATGCTGAATAAATACTTTGAAAGCACTCTTTTTTTGGAAATTGGTTGGGACGTATATACATTGTTCGCTAAGGTGCGTGAATCTTTTAAATAAGGCAAAAAGGATGATAGCGATATCAATGTGAGAATACATTACTCTTATACAATGTTCACTTGAATATCATGACTTTTTAAAAAAAAAATTCTTTTTTTCTGATCAAAATAATTTTTTTTTAAAAAAAAACATTTGATTGACGTAACTTTAAACCGATCACTTAAGTATCATAACTAAAAAAAAAAAAATCGTTCACCTGATGTGGTATGACACTTGTGATGAGCGTTTTTAAAAAGTTACAGGGCATTCTCGTGATTAAATAGAATTAAGTTTACCGTACGAAAGCTTAACACTCGATTGATCGAAAAAATAGTCGTAACGCTTAAGCGAGTGACGCTTGTAGTATCCTTCTTCCGATATCGATGCCATTCGTAGTATCATCTTGTGAGATCTAAGAAACCTTCCGAGACATAATTCAATCCAACTTGTACCTAAATTTTTCTCTTTTCTTTTTTTATTCTCAGGAAAATCGTGCCGAATATAGCATACTTTCCTAGATTTAGGTCCGGGAAATCCTAAATCTAGGAAAGTAGACTATAGATACGTGCTTAAACTGCCCCGTGAGCTTTATTTGACAAAGAAAAAGGCGTGACAGTCAACGGATACGTGCTTAAACTGGCATGCATTGAATCTATTTCGGATGAGGCTTTTGACGTCACGATCCCATGCGTAGTGAACTCTTCTTGAATCCCAAGTCGCAGGTGTTCTAGATGAAGGCAACACTGCATAAGTTTTTCTATCCATGGAGACACCAAACTGACGGCATGTCCAAGGCCGACCCTTTAAGAAAGTTCATTATCATCGTCAGTGGACTTCCGGGACGATTCGTGACCACAAATATGTTCCTATCCTGTCTCCTCCCAGATTTCCAATTATGTAAAGAGAGGGAAGGGACTAGAATCCCTGTATCAAAATTATTGAGTTCAAACAAGTGCTGCAACTAGAATACCTGGATATACATAAACCAAAAGGTCGCTTTGGTTCTAGTAGGGTTCAACGGGCATGCGGAAGTTTGCTCCAGCATATACAGCATCCGGGCCAAGCTCCTCTTCAATGCGCAAGAGCTGCATGTTCAGGGGAATGACAAGTGTATAATTATATCATGCAGCATAAGCATCGGTTTCATCTTCTGAAATTTGAGCAATAATTGTTGAGATAGATTGCTGTTCTCCAAACAAAGTAAAAATCAGATTGCGATTCTCCTAACAAAGTGAAAATCAGAAGTCAGCACCTAACATGAGACTGATAAAACCCAACCTGGTTGTATTTTGCCAGGCGCTCTGACCTGCATGGAGCTCCAGTCTTGATTTGACCCTGTTACAGAGGGCTTCAACCGCATGAGAAAAACAAGTCGGGGGATAATTTTGCAATACAATGTATGGTGAAAACATGCTGTATATTACCGTGGCCAGACCCACGGAAAGATCAGCAATAAAAGTGTCCTCTGTCTCTCCACTGCAACCAATATTGCAGATGACATAAGCTACCCACGTTTTGGCTGAAGAAGAAAGTATAGATTGAAGCAGATAACCATACCTGCGGTGGCTAGCCATGATGCCCCACCCAGCTCGCTTGGAAATCTTCACAGCTTCAATGGTCTCGGTAACAGACCCCATTTGGTTTACCTGTCAATACTAGCAATACTAATCAGCAACGGTATATACATATGTTTTGCGATGTATTGTCAGTTGAATGGATCTATAGAGTACCTTGAGAAGAAGAGCATTGCAGGCCTTCTCTTTGATCGCCTTCTCAACCCTCTGCAGAAAATGAATTGTTCACTTTGGTGTTCCTCCATGCGTACACACGCGTGCACGAGAGAGAGAGAGAGAGAGTATGATGAAGAACTAAATGCACAAGCTGACCTTGGGATTGGTGACCAACGGATCATCTCCCTCGATCTGGACTATGTCTCCAATTTCACAGGCTAGTCTGGAGTAGTGTTCCCAATCCTCCTGGTCAAATGGATCCCCGATCGAGACAATAGGATACTCACTCACAAATGACTTGTACAGATCTTTGAGAGTATCTCCAGAGATCTTCTGAGATCCATCATTGTTTCGAATAGATCAAAAGAATGAGGAAGAGAGTATGATGAATAACTAAATGCACAAGCTGACCTTGGGATTGGTGACCAACAGATCATCTCCCTCGATCTGGACTATGTCTCCAATTTCACAGACTAGTTTGGAGTAGTGTTCCCAATCCTCCTGGTCAAATGGATCCCCAATCGAGACAATAGGATACTCACTCACAAATGACTTGTACATATCTTTGAGAGCATCTCCAGAGATCTTCTGAGATCCATCATTGCTCTGAATAGATCAAAAGAATGAGGAATTCACATTTTAAAGCACAACGAGCAATCAGTTCTTTCTTAGGCAAATTCAAACTTAAGTTGATTGTGAGAGAGAAAACAATTGATTTTTAGGATAGAAGCATCGCCTACTTTTAATTTTAAAGAACTGCATTCTTATATACTCAATAATACGAGAAACTTACGTCTTCTTTGAAGTTCAAATCATATGTTTCATCCTCACAGTAGAATTCAGATGCAGCAACATCCATTCCAATTACAACCTGAAATAAACAGATGGGAACTAGTAAAGAGCCCCACCAGACATCTTGAATAAACACATTGCTTTGCTTCGATGGTTCCTAACAGTGTCCTCCTATGAGCAGTGTCTGCCGCCATTTTGAAGCAGCAGGCAATGCAAGAGGTTAAATGAAATACACAGGGGGAGGAGGATGGGAAGATAATGACATGCTTAGTTCTACAGTTCCCTTGGAATTTCAAATGCCTAAGAAAACAAGAAAGCCTGGGAACTCACTTTGCCAGTGTAACCTGCTTTTGCAATGGCAGTCTTGAGCAATTCTAAACCTTCCTTTTTTTCCTGTATATTCATACACGGATTATAATGCTCGCCTGGAAATACTGTGAACAAAATTGAGGCCAACATGGGTCATTGCAGGTCCAAGGTTCACTAATCAAAAGGTTTACCTGAATGTTAGGAGCAAATCCACCTTCATCACCGACATTAGTTGCGTCCTGACCATATTTCTTCTTAATAACAGCCTGCGAGAAAGAGCCCAGTCAGAGATACAATAAAACAACTTCATAGCAATCGTAAAGGAAGAGAATTAATCAATCATACAGCAAGAGTCCTAAGAACAGAAAAGCGACCCAAGCTAAAGTCATGAATACCTACACTAATAAAGAAATTTGTTCAACCGTGTGTTCCGAGCAATATTCTACACTTGCGAAGTTACGAAGATTTAGCCATTTAGTTCACAGATTCCAAGTTTCTGATTACCTTCAAGTGGTGATAAACTTCCACACCCATCTTCAGGCTCTTCTTAAACGAGGAAGCACCAACAGGAAGAATCAGAAATTCCTGAAGAAGGCACAGAGCAATGATATCAAGATGTTGAGGAATAAATTGAACGTTTAAAAGTACTTGGCATCAGTATTCAATAGACAATTACGGACCTGCATTGCGAGTTTGTTTCCAGCATGTGACCCACCATTAATGACATTGAAGGCAGGAACAGGCAACACCAATTTGCTGTTACCAGCAATATTCGCAATATGCTGCATCCATAGATAAGTGGTATCATACCCTTACTTGGGTCAACACAGAACCAGGAAATCAACAGAGTACAGGTGATTGTGATTCGTGATGCAGTTTCTCTGTTGCGACCAGTAACAAAGTTGAGTTTCCCTTTGTGCAATATCTGAGAAAACACTGCATACAAATTTCCTAGAGCAACATCATCCAGAATGCTAACACAGATCATAGTGCAATAAGTCCATAGCAAACTCGTGAAACAAAGAAAGACAGCTGATTGTGGTAGCGCTGAACCATGACGAACCTTGTAAAGAGGGATCTTGTTAGCAGCAGCTCCAGCTTTGCAAACAGCAAGAGACACTGCAAGTATGGCATTGGCTCCAAGCTATACAACAAAAAGTTTACTACAGTCAATAGGGTTCACTCCAACACGCACTCCGTGAGCAAGAATGAATTATATAAATACCTTTTGCTTACACCAACCCCACTCGTTTAGTGTTCCATCAAGCTGTTGGCCATGAAGTTATCAATAGCAATCTGATCCGTTGGATCCTGAAAAATAAAGTAAAGATAATTGTTACATAGTAGGATGACAAAATAAATTAGACTACATTAACGTTTCGTTTGTCCCAAACTTATGAACATGAGAAATACTTGAAGTGGTGAAGTCAGAAGTACATATAAGTCG
Source organism: Psidium guajava (assembly GCA_016432845.1). Taxonomy (NCBI): domain Eukaryota; kingdom Viridiplantae; phylum Streptophyta; class Magnoliopsida; order Myrtales; family Myrtaceae; genus Psidium; species Psidium guajava. The sequence goes on along the minus strand of CM028233.1, from coordinate 21,418,710 downwards.
ACATGACTAAAAAACAAACCTTGCCAACCAAGGCGGGACCAATAATTGTGTTCACATTCTCAACAGCCTAAATACGCATATAGGATAGCAAAACTCGTCAATACCAGTGGCAAAATAAATAAGGAAAATATGATTACAGCAAGTGTTACAACCTTGGAAACACCCTTCCACAGATAGTCAGAACCACCATCTCTAAGTTCGAGGGCCTCGCAAATCCCTGGAAGCATACCGTTCGTTAAGATAAGCAATTCCCCTGAATTCCCTAACAATTCCTCCTATATTTTGCCATAGCCATAGCTGCTTTCATGCAGTTCCATCTAAGCAACAAGCCCGCGATAGTATTACATAATCTCGGCCTAACTTGGCCCTTCCTTGATTCCGGTGCAGTCCGCATCACTGTAAATGCTCGAAATGGAGGATCGCCAGCACATAGAAAGATCACTCACCAGTGGAGTCACCACTAGGAACAGCAGCTCTCGCGAGAGTCCCGTCGTCTAGAATAACATCAGCCTGTAATAGATAACACCACCCTTAAACCAGAAGGCAAATGGAGACCAGCCCCAAACATCAACGTTCACTGAAAATGAACCCCCCCTAAGGTAGGACTAACAAAACGACGTAGAGAAAAGATGCGCAGCACTTGGAAACGACACGACATAATCAGAACTTTTTTTCCCAGGACAGTACGTAAGAATCACTGCCCACAATCACACAAGACTAGCCGCGAAACCAAATCGAGAAATGACTAGGCCGAGCTAAGAGAGAGCGAACGATGGAAACAGAGCATGCTGGGAAATGACTGGATGGAGGAGAAAAACGTCCGATGAAAAACCCCACCTCGATCGTAGGATTGCCGCGGCCGTCGAAGATCTGCCTCGCCTTGACGCACTTGATCTTAGCCATGACGAAGAAGCTCAGGTTTAGAAAGCGAGAGAGATAGTTGACGTGAGTAGCAAATGCTGCAGATGTGTAGAATAAGTGGACATATGAAGAACACAAGACCAGGACAAAAGCACGTTACGACAAACGTTCGTGTGCTCAAACTGCATGTATTTTAATTTTTTCAGTGGCTGATTTTTATCAGAGTCTCTGTTTCGGCCCCAAACTTATACACATTTTTCCAATCAAATCCTCTAGTCTTTACATTTACGTTAATTTTCTAATCAAATCTCCGTGACATCGATTCTAGTCCATTTGAGTTGATGTGGCCATCCTGTCAGGACCATACTGAAGAAGATGTTGGAAGAGTTCTTCAATGGTGACTAGAGCTTTTTAAGCAAAATTTTTCCATGTTGACTTGTTGATGGAGGCAAAACTTCATAAGGAAATCCATGGTGGCTTGTGCACCAAGTAGATTTTTCCTTTTTCACGTTACATATCGATATGATCTGATGGCCATGTCAGTTCAAGTTGAAATAAATAATTGTCGAAAGGTTTTCTTTAGAAAGTTTATGCAAATTCATAGACATGATTATACGAATTGAAAGTCTGAGGATGGGATTGGAAAAACGACTTCAGTTCATGGGGGAATAAGGAATGATACCTTTAATTCACGAAAGTAAAATAATCATGTAATTTCTTTTTAGTGATAGCTTAGTTATGACTATCAGAAAGTGATAATTTAGTTTAGGCGCTGCATGACAACAATTCTGGATAAGAATTTCTGCTCCATAAGTATTTCTGGAGTAGAAATTCATTTAATTACGTAACTTTATTTTATTTTTTTACTCTTGAAACATTTTTTTACTCTAAAAGTAGTTTTGGAGCCACTTGAAGAAGCAAAAAAAAAAAAGTTTACTTCTCTCCAAAAGTTAAAAAATTAGCTTTTGCTCAGAAGCAAGAGTTAGCAGAAATTGATTTATAAAGCTTAAGTGTCGCCGTGTGCGTCCTTAGTTGCTTAAAATCATGTAATGGGCCTCATTGATTATTTAAAAATATTAGTACTAGAAAGAGAAGACCGTCTACCGGCTAATAATCAGTTGCGGGACATTTGTATATTTAAAGATCGAATATATAAGGAAATTAACTTCCAAAGCATTTTAAATAAAAAAATCCCAATATAACGAGTAATTAGACAGGGTTATCCATCAAAACAATGTTTCTAGTTTCTACTAACAATTTACCTCTTAAATAATTTGATATCTTTGACCAAAAAAAAATTGATATCAAAACTAGGGGATACTAAGTAATTTCAAATGTGTTATCCACATTGAGTCTAAGGGATATCGGAGGTACCATTAGATATCCTAGACACATTATTCTGTTATAATTTCATAATTCGTATCATATTTCGCATGATTAGATAAATCAGGCAAGATCATTTCTATGTAATCATACATCTAACACTTATATGCTGCCTAACTTGTTCATTTACTGCTCACATCCGTGCATCGGAATCTTATCGAAACATTTCGCATACTAAATAATACACAGGATGTCATGCTATTGTGTATTCCTACAATGTAATTTGATATATTAGAGTTAGGCAAGTGCAAGCACATTGTGATGGTGCTTCTCAAGCTAAGTGATCTACTACGAACTTGTGCACTCCTAGTTGTGTCTGATTTTTACGTAGTTCTGTGGTGGTTATAATGACATCCATGTACTGTGACATCTTGTGATTCCAGCGTAAAATTGGACTTGCACGCAATTGAGAGAGTGAAAACTAGCCGTCTAATCATGAAGCCAGTTCCGACTCCATTCTCGGCTTCTCGAGCTTTGGATCGGTGTTTATCATCCTGTTTGTTGATCTGATTGTAACGTACTTTGTAATGAAAACCATCTGAAATATTAAGATTTTTTTGTTGTTGTTGTCGTTGTTTGTGTAAACTCAAGTGAAGACAAGGAGAGATCTACATTGGTACAGAAAAGAAAGATATAGAAGGTAAAACGCATGAACGGGGGCCTCTATCTCAAGCTTTGATCTGACTTTCTGGTGGTCTACATTTGCTTGTAGGTGGGGATACGCTGTCGAGAGCTTTTGGTGAGAAGAGTTGACATGGGCAGAGAATACCATTTTGGACAAATACCATTTTGGACAAAAGTCTTTCAGGACAGCATGTGTAGATCTACCTCCTTGACCCCGAAATTGGGCACCAAACATGGAGGAACAATGCAAAACTAGGTGGCCAAAAAAGAACCTCGCCATATCTTCTTCTTTTTTTTCACTAAAATGCATTACTTCATTAATAGTCAGAGCTTTAACCACAGTAGAGTTCGATATCAAAACATAATAAAGACCATAGAGAATTGCTTTTTTTTTTTTGAGAGAAAAAGAGGGTGTGTTGGGGGGGGGGGGGGGGGGGTTTGGTTTCTTAGTGAGCCAATTCGAGCTAAGAGATTCGTTCCAATGGGTTTTAGCCACCCAATCCACGACTTGATTAGCATTTCTTGAGCAATGGGCTAAAGACACTTCCTGCAAATGGGCCATGAGATGGCGACATTCCTCTACAATTGCCCGGCCTATCCATGTTGTCTCGGCCTGGCCCATGACTTGGAGGGTGGTTGACAAACTCTCACTTTGCAACTACACCCGCGGCTCAACAGCAAGTTCCAACAGATCTGCTTCTCGACCTCGCCATATGTTTAATTGGTGCAAACGAGAGGAAAATTACAGCACACGCCGCCTATTTCGGATCTTAATGAACGATGGACTTGATCAAAATGTGTGCTTCATGTTAAATTATGCAAAACCGCGGCTCAATCGGTCCACAGATGGGTTTTTGAAAGAGAACACATTTTACAGTCCCATTTTTACTTTCCTATCCGTTGGAAAAAAACATAAAGTATGGTGTTTCACATGAATGAAACAGGACGTACCCTATATTTGTATACGAGCATAACCTAACAATCTTAGAGTTGGTGTATGGTTTACGGAGATTCCGGCTCAAAAACCGGAGGCCGCCGCTTCAAATTTCACCAATTGCATGCAAATTTCATTGGTTCAGGCCAAGTGCGCAAGCTAAGGTCCATAGACTTAACCGTTTGGTCAGACTAATTAGGTACTCCATTAGATCTTTAGGTAGTTGAAACTATGCGTCCATGTATCGAGTTGTAAAAAAAAATTAGAAAAAAAAAGGAGGAGGAGAATCTAAGGGCCGATGTCTTCTTCTTCTTCTTCTTTTTTTTTTTCCTCTTGATTGGGTGTTGGTTTGTTATGGTAAAAAGGCTACTTAAATCATATCAAGATTCCGATTGTACATGTACACGGAAAAAATGATACAGATGGTTCTTGAAAATTGATCTAACATGAAATATGGTTTATGAACTTTTAATTTGTTTAATGTAGTCTCTGAACTTTAGCTTAATATACAATGTGGTCCATAAACTTTTAAATTGTTCAACAAGGTCTCTAGAATTTTTGGTACATGTTCAATTTAGTCACTGAAGGGACAACATGAAATATTCTCATATAGTTCAAGACTACATTGAATATATAAATGAAATTCATATATTATATTGAACAAATTAAAAGTTGGGAAACCACATTGCAAAATGAGTTAAAGTTCAGAGACCATAATGCACATTATGCCAAAATTCAGGAACAACTTGTGTTGTTATATGTATATGCGCCACATGGACAATAGGAGTATTTGAGTACCCATGCAAGGGTCTTGTTTATGAATTGCTCGAAAAAGCCCTTTCCATCTTATATATTTGATTTGAATGTTATAAAAATAGAGTGCTTACGTTCACATCTCATGATAAGATAGATGTACGTATGAATTATGTTAAAATCGTAGAAATTAGTGTGGTATGAAATAGGGAATATACACCAATTGACCCATACTCATGGCTTTTAAGTAAATGTGAGCCCAACTGGATATGCAGGCGGATTCGAGTTTGGGCTCTCTCTTAATAATCTTTCCAAATGAATGTATCGAACTTTTACATCGTATTCAAACCTCAATGTCACGATTACGATAGTTTGTGATAAACGTACGTAATGGAAACAAGAATTAACCATAAATGCCCCAGATAAATAATAAACTTATCTCTTTCTCTTCTTTTCTTTTATTTTATTTTATATCTTAGCGGGGATGACCCGATTATGGGATACATGAGGATTATATTCATTCAGGGCATGCGATTCGTTGACTTGATTGGTCACACTTAGAATCTTTATAACCTACCGGGTCACGTGCATCAAGCCTACGTGTTCCCAACGCACGTGACAATTGCTCAATGGCATTGATGCTCAAGTAAGCCGGGATCCGGGATCGAAAGAGAGGATGCACGCGGAGATGGATGCCTTTTTTTTTTTTTTATAGGGAGTGGAGCTGGAGCAGGATTTTTATGGTTCTTTTTTCGGTCTGCCAGCCGGCCAAGGAGAGAGAGAGGGGAAAAGAAAGCATCCGGTTTTAGTTGTTGCCTTTTGAGTGGAGCACGCCGGCTTTACGTGTGGATTGATGACGCGGTCCTGATTACTGACCACCGAAAATACTTTTGCTCGTAAAGAAGGTGGGAGATATTTTGGCTCTACAACATCGCTAATAACGTCTGCCACGCGAAAAGGGTCGGAATTCTCTCTGGCCAAAACATGAGAAATGGTTGAAATTTTCAATACATGGCAATATCGCATTCATCAGCCGAACAGGTTTCGTCGACAGATGATAAAGATGATTTAAGGACATCGAAAGCACCGAAGAGCCACACCCGGGTGGGGGGGAATGAATTAAAAAAAAAAGAAATTAATTTTAAAAAAGGAAAAATAAAAAAAATAACCTTTAAACTTTGACCAAACGTAACTTTAAATTCGTTCCGTATGATCTCTATACTTGACCTCAATGCACGATATTACCTCTAAAATTTTAATTTATTCAATATGATCCTTAAATCACCGTATGAGAATATTTAATATTATCCTTAAATTTGAATAAATGAAAGTAATATTATACACTTTTATTTATTTGAGGGACTAAATTGAACATAAATTATTCGTAGAGAAGTGTTAGTGAGAATGCTAAAATAAAAGCACTAGCCGTGTAGGAAATTCAGGATGGTGTTGCGTTTTGAGTTAAAATTTAGAGATTGCATTAAACAGATTTAAAGTTTCACGTTACATGTTGGGACAAAATTCGGCGGACTACCTATATCATTGTCCCTTTAAAAAGTCGGTGGTTTCACTAATAAAAAAAGGAAAACGAAAGAGGGTCGAATCTTCAGGAAGAAAATCTGATTCCGAACCGGCGACCAGGCTTGGTTTCGGAAAAGCCCAGGTGTCCGCAGTGAAGCCCAAGAGAGGCCCACGTGTCCCTCCTGTACAGATCTCCCTCCCACTTCCTCATTGTCCTCTCCGCCCCCAAATAAAAAAAAATTGTAAAATGAAAAATAAAAACAAAACGAATTAAATAATCTTGTTTTAAATTTTAGAGTAAAATAATATACCATATCTCCGCCGCTCAGTCCCCTTCCCACGAACTCGCGGTCGCAGCCCATCTCTCTCTCTTTATCTCTCTAGCAGCAATGGCAGTTTCTCTCTCCATCTCCAGACTCCTCACCACCACCACAACCGCCGCCGCTACAGCCACCGCCGCCTCCTCCCTTCTCCCTCCCAAATCCCTCTCCTTCGCCTCCCTCGCCGTCCCCCGCCGCTCCTCAATCGCCATCCCCCGCCGCCGCCTCCTCCGCCTCTCCACCGCCGCCACCCCCACGCGCGCCGCCATATCCGTGGGCGACAAGCTCCCAGACGCCACCCTCTCCTACTTCGACCCCGCCGGCGAGCTCCAGACCACCACCGTCTCCGCCCTCACCGCCGGGAAGAAGTCGATCCTCTTCGCCGTCCCGGGGGCCTTCACCCCGACGTGCTCGCAGAAGCACCTGCCCGGCTTCGTGGAGAAGGCGGGGGAGCTGAAGGCGAAGGGCGTGGACACCATCGCGTGCATCTCGGTGAACGACGCCTTCGTGATGCGGGCGTGGAAGGAGAACCTGGGGGTCGGCGACGAGGTCATGCTGCTGTCGGACGGGAACGGGGATTTCACGAGGGCGATCGGGTGCGAGCTCGACCTGAGCGACAAGCCGGTGGGGCTCGGGGTGCGGTCGCGGCGGTATGCGCTGCTCGCGGAGGACGGCGTCGTGAAGGTGGTCAACCTGGAGGAAGGTGGGGCCTTCACCTTCAGTGGTGCCGAGGACATGCTCAAAGTCCTGTAGATGTTTCCAAGTATTCCTCCTTTTTTGGGCTGTTGTTGGCTGGTGTTGAGGGGGTTGAGGTTCTTGTTGGGTTCTGAGTTTGATAGAGTTTTAGCTCCGACTTGTGCGTAATAAATTGAGATGGAATTGGTACTGCGGTTTAATGCACACAATTGAGCAGGGATTTTCCCTTCTGGGATTTTAAGATTTTGCCTTGTTTCTTCTCTTGTTGTTGTGGTTGATTTGTTGGTGATAGATCGGTAGATGGAAAGTTCACGGTCGCGGAGAGTCTGCCTCTTGTTGGACGCACCCCGAAAGCCTTTCTGTGCTGCGTTTCGATTAAAAGTTCTTCTCTCTTCCAAACGCTGTAGTGGATGGTGGCATTGCACCGTATTGTGTCTTCCACGTTCCTAACACCTTGGCTCTGTGATCTTGGCAATCGCCTTGAACGCGGGCTTCCGGTTTCAGTTCGACCCTTTTGGTTCAGGATCGAAATCAACTGAGAACAGAAACTTGTTGGTGATGCAGAGTTTGGTTTAAGGTAAAACATATTAGGACCACATACATAGGTAGGGTGGTTGGTTGTTGAATTGGTTGTTCGATGGGCCGTTTCTCTGTCCAGCACCAGCAAAGACGGAAGAATGGTGGAACTTAAGTCTAGAGTCCTCCATATCCCTCAGGTTTCTTCTGTAGTCGCTCGAGAGACTGATTCAGCGTTCCAATAACGTCGTAAATCTCGAGCTAAGCAGAAGAACTCGGGGTCTTGAGCTAAAGCGTGACCGACTGTTCTGGGTGTGATCCTCCCCAATTTCATGTTCGTTTCTATCGATGACTGTTGGCGCATTTACAAAGACCAGTTTCAGTTTCTGCACCTGTAACCAGTGCAATGCAGTTTAACATGCGCTGCAGTAGTACCAGCAGTTTTGGTAGTCCTCTCTCTTTGGCCTGTCCTTGTGATTATCAATCAACTTTCCATCGAAACGATCTCATTGGTCTTTAACCAGCTCAATAATAAACTGGCAAAGCGAGCAGCCTATTTTCATGGCGAATCATGAAGGTATTCTGTTCGGCCTCTCTGCGTTGCAGAAAATTTGCCAAGAGCAAGGTGAAACTGCATGTTCGAGCCCTTGGGTTTGGGTAGCTCTGCCCCAGCGTTGAAGTCCTCCTGAGACAACCCTCTGGGCACGGTTGAATTCCACTTTTCTGAGTAAATCACAGAAGACAACAGTTATGCATTTACAGAATTCAAATCCACTAATGGACTCAACTGTTCAACAGTTTAATACCCGGTACCATTGCACACGAATCTCCGAACCTGAATCTAGGCTTGTTTGGCACTTTGTAGGCTGCTTTAACCTCGAGCACATCTCCAAGTTTCTCGGTTATGATCAATTCGTTCATCCTTACAGATTCTAAAAGCCCGATGAAGGTCAGTTTTGTCCAGCGGTACGACATGACAATCTCGCACAGAATCCAGAAAGCCATTAAATGGAGTGACCTGCTAGCAATAGAACAATATGCACCATGAGACTGGCAGGGAGCCAAGCGAAGCCGATCTTGGTTCGCTCTTGAATTTCTTTAGGTTTCTTTTGGGGATCCAATTTACTTCGACATCAAAGGGAAGCTAGTGAGTTTATGCTGGAAAGTCCAGCTGTCCTTATAATTATAATACGTAGCAGGAAATACAACCACGCATTTACAGAATTAAATCCTCCATGATTCGCAGATTTATCCAAAGACAAAGTTGAGGCAGAAAACTTGATGCATTTCAAACTTGAGGCCAATCTGTGTTGACTTAAATTGTCTGACCTGCTTTATTGACTACATCTTTGCAACCGGGGAGAGTTTTTTATCACTACCATCATTCGGATTGGTCATTCCCAAGCAAACTATCTGGGATTCTTGTAAGCTCCCCTCTTGTTTGAGGCCAGCAATGAGCTCATGGCAGGAAGAGTCATTCAACGAGAAACCATTCTCGATCATTTCTCTATACCAACCATATGCCCCGACAAAATTTTTATGATCACAATAGCCCTTTACCAGTATGTGGTAAGTATCTGCTTTAGGAGACAAGTTACTGGCCTTCATGCAATTAACAAGATCATTCACTGAAGACAAAGTTCCTTCTTTGAACCGCCCCCTAAGCAAGTTATTGAAAGTCATTTTGTCGGGCTGAAGTCCCCGATCTAACATATCCTGGTACACAGCAAATGCCCTCTGAACGTCCCCACGCTCGACATAACATCGAATGACTTCATTACATACCAATCTATCGGGAGCCAAATTCATCTCCGACATCTCCTCAAGAAGTCTATCCACAACAATTGTTCCTTCTTTGCTGCATCCACAAATTAATGGATGGTATGTTTTTAAAGTGGGCCTAATTCCCAAAACTTTCATTTTCTCATATAACTCGAGACACTTTTGGGAATTCCCTACACCAGAATATCCTGAGATCAGAGAGTTGTATGTGATAACATCAGGAGCGCAGCCATTACTTGTCATCTGGGGAATCAAGTTCTCTGCTTCCATTGGCTTCCCACTTTTGCATAACCCATTAATCAGAGCATTATATGTAACAACTGTTGGAGCAATGTCACTTTTCAGCATCTCTTGAAAGAAAGTGAAGGCAGTTTTCATCTTTCCAGCGGTACAACTGCTGTCAATTAGCATATTGAATATATGTGCATTTGGCAATATCCCTCGAGCTACCATATCCCCACGGACGCATTCAGCCTCAATGAGCTTACCATCATTGCATAGACAATGTATTAGAGAACCATAGCTCACAACATTTGGTTTTAAACCGTCGTTTTCCATTTGTTCTAGAACCTGAAAGCACCTATCAAAGTGGCACATGTGTCCGTAGCCATCAATCAAAATGTTGAATGTCTCCACATTTGCTAAAACTCCTTTCTCCGACATCTTCTTTACCCAATACTCCACCCTCTCCATCTTCTTCAGGTCGCAGAACTTGCTGATCAAGCAATTGAAGCTAACAGAATTTGGCTTCACCCCGGCAACTTCCATTTTTTCGATCATTGAAATGGCTCCATCCACATCGTTTCTCTGACAATATCCGCTCACAAGTGTGTTATATACAGCCACATCTGGATCAAGTCCATCCGCGATCAACTTATCCAAAATCTCCACAGCCTTCTCCACCTTCCCTACTTTGCACAAAGCATTCAATAAGATGCTACAAGTGTACATATTCATTTTAACACGTTTCCCCAATACTTCTTCACAAAGGTCCAATGACGCATCCACATTGCCAGACCTAATATGCCCATCGAAAAGAATGCTGTATGTGAAACCATCGGCCACGAGGCCACGAGCTTCCATCTCTTCCATCATTCTCTTTGCCTCCTCCATCCTCTGTGCTCGGCACAGGCCATAAAGCAACGAATTGAATGTGATGAGATTCGGCTGCACATTCTCCCTGTCCATCCTCTCCCTCAGGTCAAACGCCTTCTCCATCTCCCCCATCTTACAATACCCATCAATCAACGAGTTATAAGTGACCACGGTGGCAGCCACATTTTTCTTAGACATTTCATCAAACAACTTCTCTGCATCCCTTACCCTCTTCTCTTTGCAAAGCGCACTGATCATCAGATTGTAGACAAACGCATGGGGATTAATCCCTCTCCTCTTCATCTCGTCCATCAACTCGAAGCCCCTACTCGAATCCCCCAATTTCGCCGCAGCCTGAATGGCTTTTCCAAACGTAAACCGGTCCGGCCTCACATCAGACCCGAGTATCTCCCCGAAAAAACCAAGCGCCTCATCGAACCGCTTACTCGTCACCAAAGACTCGAGCAAAAGGTTGAAAGAACCGAGACTAGGAAACAAACCGTCCCCTTTCATCAATGAATAAACCTCGGAAGCTTCACGGGTCAGCTTGGAATCGGCATAGACCGACAAAAGCATGTCGGAGAAGCTGCCCTTGAGGAGCGGGCAGGAGAGAGAGAAGAGGGTGAATATGTCCGAAGGCGAAGAGAAGAGCTTCTCGGAAAGGACGAGGGACTTGATTTGCCTCCGAGCAGTATCGGTGCGACCCTGCTGCAGGAGAATTCGGATCCTGCGGACTTGCTCGTGGCGTTCCCGGTCACAGACGCCCACATCTTGAGCCGGCTCGGAGGTCGAAGGGGAAGGGCCTGTGCAGAGAGAGGAGGAAGGGAGGAGAGAGGTGGCGTTCGGGGTCTTGGCGGGCGGCGCGAGACGGAGGAGCTTCGGAAGAGAACGGAGGCGCTTCGCCATCATTGTCGGTCCGTCGGACAGACATGGCTGGTTCCTCCTTATGGAAAGCCGAACTGGGAGGGACGAAGGCCCAGTGGGCCTTTGGCTACCAACAATTAATTTTGGCTTCGTTTGTTTCACGGAAAATATTTTTCCGGAAAATATTTTCCTCAATTTCCGGTGTTTGTGAGGCGGAAAATGAATGTTCAACGGAAAATGTTTTCCGATCAACAAAAAAAACCTTCTAAAACTAAGGAAAATGATTTCCTCTTTTTGAGAAACGGAAATCATTTTCCTCTTTTGCTTCTTCCCTTCCTCTTTTCGTCTGTCGCTCGCACTCCACGATCTTGTCCATCGCCATTTCAATTTCAGCCAAACACCGGAAAAGGAAGTCATCTTGGAAAATATTTTCCAGAAACACTTTATTTTCCGTGAAACAAACGGATTTGGTAAATTATAATTACGCATCTAACAAGGAATAAAATGAATAGCATCATAATTTTATTAATGTTATAATGAAAAGTCAAGCACATAAAATGCAATCACTATAGCTACTATAGTTATCACTTTGATATCCGAATATCAATGGAAGCCGGACTTTGCTAGCATAACAATTTTCAGATGACTATGAGAGTAACAATACTTGTGATGCACAAATTCTTAAAAGAGTGAGCATTATAATTATTTTTAATTAATTAATTAATTAATATTTATTCATTGTGACCCAAAATAAAATATTAGTATAATAGTTACACAAAAGCAATTATATAATCAATTCCCATGTGATCCCCCATGTACTTTATCAGGATGTAACAATAATGTGAAAATTTTTCTCTATCATTTAAAAAAATTTATCATGATAACATTATATTTATAAAATCAGAGAATTTGAAAGGATATAATACCCCAATCTCTTCATTTTTACATACAATTTTGAGCAAAATAACTGCATATTTTCTGATAGATTTTCAGATGTAATTCAGCAGCATAGAGACACTATTTTTCAAAGGAGATTTTATTTTAAGAAGCTTCACCTATAACAATCAATTGAGTTAATTATTTGAGGAGGGAATATCTAAATTGACAGAGCTTTGAAACTCGCAAGCGAATCGCCATAAATGAATAGAAGTCCAGGTGGGAGAAATTTTATGTTCTAGAGAGCCAAAATCGAGTGAGAATAAGCCTAGAAAAAAACCTACCCTCAAGAAAAAATGCAAATAATAGTCTGTATTTATAGAAAAATTTTAAACTTGTGAGGATCCTCGCACGAAGCTTAAATACGCTCACACAAGGCATAAACCAAAAAAAAAAAAAGGCTATTTAACCCGTGCAAAGGCCAAAATGCTCATATGCAAGGCCAAGCCTGCGATTGCCACGAACTGCGACATTTTAGAAAATTCCTATATCAATTATCTAAGGAATTTGAGGACGACAAAAGTCCCAAGAGGGAGTATTGATTGGATTATTAACGGTGTAGTAGAGCCATAGAGGTAGGTCTGAATTGTAGTTTTCATACCTGTATTTTTCGAAAAGTGTTTCGATAAGGATTAAATCGATGAATATTTGCTATTGGGTCGATTATTTAGAGCGACTGTAATTGATTTTCCGATATATTAGTTGTAGAAAGGAGCTGATATGCTCCGAATCACATACTTGATGATTTTCAAGTTTCAAATTTACGAGTTAAGATTTTTCTAATATTTCATATGTTCCACTAACAATTTTAGTGGGTTCACAATATTTTTTTGATTCATTATGTTTAGAACGGACATTATTTTCTTTGTTTACATGTTGATTTACTAAATATTTTGGTAACTTAACAAAATATTTATTTTGAAAACCCTACCGTGGAGATATTGTTCGTTCTCTAAATTCTACACACCTCTCTTCTTCTTTTCACCGAGTATTTGAAGCCACATGTCCTTAGTTTACAAAATTGAAATTAGTCTAGTGATGATATCATGCATTACATCATGTATTTTAACCTTAGTCAGTTAATACTATTGATGACCCATTTATTTACTTGACCAAGAAGAAGCTCTCTCCCATCTCAGTCAAAACATCTTCTTGTAGTTAACCTTATTAGGTCACTTGTACCATAGCCACTCAATTAGGGTCACTTGAAGCATTTGTATTGGAACAAAAATCCTTCTATCTCTGCGCCTAATGATTTTAACCCAAGGTCATCATTACTTTTAAGCTTGGTCTTCTAAGTTCATCCCCCTTGGCCTTATCATTGGATAGAGCCATATGATTATGCCACTTGTAGTCTCAACTCGTCATTTCTTTTAATTTGGGTTATTTGTTCTTACCTCCCTTGGCCTATAAATAGATCTTCTTATGTGTTTAAATTTCAAAAGAACTCCAACTTATTTGTTTTTCGTACTCGATACTAGACTCAATACTGTGACACTTTCGAGCATCCTTTCTACTTGTTTGGTTTTTGTTTTTTCGTACTCGAAGGGAGCAAAAGTAATGCATGCTTATTCATTTACGAGAAGTTGTTATCAGAACACTCATGTTTTCTTTTGCCATTGTTGGGTTATATAGATGGGTGGGCCGCCCAAGATGGGCTACTCCAGCCCATTACCCACAAGAGTTAACTGCCAAAGGCAGTTACTCCTTTTCAACGTGAATATATTCATGTTTGTTTAGGTGTGGATAATAAGAACGACGAACTCCTCTTCTTCTCTCGTGAACGTCAAACGGACGAACAATCTCTCGAGGAACCGCAAGAGGTACATTTAATATGTGACAATCGAGGTATGTTCGTTCTACGTGATATACTTCTCCGATCAGTGATTCAAGTAATATCTTGAGCATGTTTTTCATGTAATCCGCTGCGTATGTATTGTGGGATTCGTTCCCTTCATTGGTATCAGAGCAGTATGCCTTGTTTCCTGATCATATAAGAATTTTGGTGAACTTTCATGTTTTCTTTTGGGTAAATGGGTTTTTGGGGCTTTTCTGGCCAGTGGGATTTTTGCCCAATTTTGGCCAAATTCCGGCATATCACGGGTTGGCTTCGGACTGGTAGAGTCGCTTCACCATGGGGAACGAAAGCCCCAATGTGTCCAGGCATTTGGTTGTTCGTCGAAGGATAATTTCGCGAGGAATTTCCCGGATTAGGGTTTCGCGTCCGAGTGGTTATTGCTCGATTCCGGGAAAAATACTTCTCCATTTTCGTTGATTCTTGGACCTATGTGGTCGTGCCGGCGTGTTGAACAAAGCCCAGTAATTAATTTTGGTTACAGAGGGCCGTCGGAGGAGAATCGAATGGTGTTTTTCGCGATGGAAATGGTGAAACCGGCGAAGGATGTACTGTGCGCAAACTGATTCTTCGCATGAGGAAGAAGACCACGTGCAAAAAAAAAAAAGGGGAAATTGTGCGCTGGAGAGTCACGCGCGCCCCTGTGGGGGGCTCGCGTGCAGATTAATAACGGGGCTTGAAATCGCCCACCGTGGGGCTTGAACCCACGCTCTCTCCATCGAAAGAAGTACACCTTACCACTCCACCATCCTGATTTTTATTGGTCAAAGTTAGAACTTTTTTTTATTAAAGAAGACCAAGTGGCTGAGGGCGAAATTTAAAGGTGGGTTTCGAACCCACGCGGACCCGGTCCACAAACCCACCCGTGACCCGAAATTTTGACCCGTTTTAAACCTGGTTAATCTTATATTTTCAGAAATTGCAATTTGGTCCTCAGACTTTTTTGAAAATTGCAATTCGGTCCTCGGACTTTCTGAAAATTTCAATTTGGTCCTCGAAAGTTTCGAAAATTGCAATTTGATCCTCGAAATTTTGAAAATTACAATTTGGTCCCTGAATTTTCAAAAAAAAAATTGCAATTTAGCCCCAAGTCAACGTTGACCGTTGACCACGCGTTGACTTCCCGAGCCGAAGCTTTGACCGGCGCGTGCGAGAGCGTCAGTGCTCCGATTGGGGCGTGCGAGATACTGTTGCGTTCGTCTCGAAATTATCTTCATTTTGATATATTATTTGGATATTTTTGCTGAATTTAAAATTATAAAAATGTGTATGAAACCCAACATGCACGTATTTTAGGTTTTATTGGATGATTTTATCATGTACTTCTCTACTTGTTGAAATATGGAGAATATGGCTTACATGTTTATAATCACATGCAAATTGTGTATAGCATGGTTGTTGGTAGCATGTATAAATTGTAATGTACTTGCTATTTATATCTTGTAATATGGAATTAGAGTATGATTTGATACGTGAATTTTTTCTGGATTAGTTCAAATCATGCCATGTAATGTTATGTTTACAAGATAAAAGGTCATTATATGTTTTATGATCTTTATTCGAGTGGGGAGTTCTGTAAAGTTTTAGTAACTTTAGTGAACTAAATTTTACATAAATGATTATGTTAATGATAATTTCAAGCGAGGATTCTCAGACGATGATTGGGAACATAGTGAACTTTCGAATCTGAGACCTTATGTGAAATTATTCATTAGTATAATTAGTTAGTGTAAAATAGATGCATAAATGTTAGGCATTGATAGTTCGTGAATGCATGTCTATAGAACTTCGTGTTCAGATACAGTGTCTATAGCTTATTAGAATATCCTAGATAAGCTTGACGAATGAGAGAATTTGAACGGCGAAAATTATAAAAACTGGAATATGAGAATCCAGTAAGTGCTAGATAGCATGAAGTACTAGAAGCTCTTGACCTAGTATGAAAGAACCTGAAGATGGGAATACTGCACAATTTAGAAGTGTAAAGAGGCATTGCTGCATGAAAAACGATGAACTGTATTGCTCGCATTATGTTGCAGAGTTGCATAAAAAAATGGTTTTATGCGTGAGTTCAGGCATTTATGAAAAAGACAAAGTCAAGTGGGAGGCATTAAAAACTAAGTTTGGTTGGACATCGATCACCAACTCGAGACAGATCACTATATGGTTTGACATATATATGATGCCTCTGGGCAGAATATGAAACAACTTTTGTAGCGTGTGTCAAACATGATAAGTGAACTGTAAAATACATGCCACATTTTGACTGATGAGCAGCAAATGCAAGCAGTAATCCGTCCTTTGCCTCATAGCTGAGTGCATATGAAAATCCACTTAATCCACAATGAAAAGTAATGACTTTTGAGAATGCTATGCGCTGTCTTGAGCTAGAGATGGATCGCCTTTTTTGACGACCAAACCAGAAACCAACATTTGTTATGCTGGTTCTAGCTCACATGGGGCTTCAAGCTCCAAGCATAAGCGTCAATGTGGGTTTAAGAAGTGAAAGGGCAAGTGTATAAATTCTTCAGGAAGAAATTGAAGTTTAACTGACATGGGAAAGGAAAGCGTCCTTTCAAGAAAAATATTTCAAAAGTGAAATATTTTTTTTTTCAGTGGCAAGAAGGGATAATTGCTCGCAAATGTGACGAGCATAAGAAAGTAGAAATCCTTTGTACACTTAAAAGTGTTACTTTAGTCTCTAGTTTAGTTTTTGTAACTGAACCACGTCCTTTGTGGACTATAGACTTAGAGGCCACAAACCATGTAACCAAAGACAAAAATGCCTTCGTGGAATTTCAACGAGTTCCACATGGAGCAAAGTGGATAAAATGTGGGAAATAATTCCTTAGTGGAACTCAAAGGGATTGGCACTTGCCAACTGAATATGCGCGATGGTCGCACCCTATTCCTGCATAATGTATTGAATGCTCCAGAAACTCGACGGAACTTAGTTTCCGTGTTAGTATTGGTTAAACTTGATTTCAGTTTGAACTTTCATAACAATGGTGATGACTTGTCGTTAGGAACAAGTTAATATGATTATAGATATTTCTAGATGGTTTTATTTTGCTGATTGTTGAGTACAGTAGCATGAATATTTGTTATCCCTTTTTTACATCCTCTATAATGGTGTGAATAAATGGCATGCTAGGTTAGGTCATATTGACCAACACCGAATGATTAGATAAGCCAAATAGGGCTTATTGGGCAATATTGAAAAAGTCGATTTGCCTATTTATGAGCATTGCCTGGCGGGAAAAAGAACGAGGAAACCATTTGGAAAATGAACAAGAGCTGAGGTTCCTTTGCAATTAATCCATTTGGATATATGTGGTTCAATGATATGAAAGGAAGGTATGAGGGTGTTTATTTAATCACATTTATAGATTATTATACTCATTTCGGACATGTCAATTTGATTTCTCATGAATCCGACGCATGAGTTGCCTTAAGAAATTTATGAGTTTTAGTAGAAAATCAATTTGATATGAAAATAAAAGCATTGAGATCCGATCGAGGTTGAGAATATTTACCTGATCAGTTCAGAGGTCAATGTGATGAAAAAGGAATAGAAAGATTGTTGACTATTCCAACGACTCCTCAATAGAATGGAGTTATAAAGAGAAGAAACAGGTCCTACGAGAAATGGTTATGTCTGTGATAGCATAAGCTAATTTACAAATTACCTTTTATGGTGATAGTTTACTGATTGCTGTCTATATACTTAACCGTGTACCTTCTAAATCAGTTACTTCCACCCCATATAAGTTGTGGACAGGTCGAAAATAAGATTTGGATTTTCCTAGACCTTGGATGTGCTTCCTATATGCGCGAGTCCTTCCACAGGTTTGGGAAATTTGGCTTTAAGGACAAAAAGAGTATCCTCATGAGATACCGAGAGCACTCGAAAGAGTTATGTTATAGGTAAGCAAGAAAGTGAGAGAGTAACTGAATTTGAATCGCAAGATATCACATTCTTAGTGAATGAATTTCCGAAAAAGGGTGAGATATGTGAAGCCTATCCTCTATCTGAAATCTTGGATAGTGATAATGACATATTTTGGTATATCATCCAAGTGGGAGCAATGTGAGAAGTGGGAATTTGTTTCGAACCAGTCTCAATTGCAACCACTTGATGTGAAGATGCCGTCGTTATCTAATTCTAGTGGGAGCGTAATGGAGCATGATGTACTAAGTGTACGGTCTCCAATTTGGCGAATAAGTCGCAAAAGCATTCTCCGTCGACTCGTCGACATTTAGACATTAAAAGAGAAGCTTTCATAATTAGTCCATATGGTCGTTCCACAAGAAGAGGATGAGCAAAAAAAAAATGAATGAGGCTCTGACTTGCCCTGATAAGGAAAAGTGGATATAAGCAATGGAAGAAAAGTTGGAGTCAATGGAATCAAACCAAGTTTGGGAACTGGTTGATCTTCCAAATGGACACAAAGCCATAGGGAACAAATGGGTTCTCAAAATAAAGCGTAAAGCTGATGGCTCGATTGAGAGATATAAAGCTCGCCTTGTAGTGAGATTTACCTCAATTCACCTGATTTTGACATGGAACTTGAATTACATTAAATGGATGTAAAGACTGCTGTTCTCAATAGAGAATTAAAAAGAAGAAATTTGTATGAAACAAACCGTTGGGTTTGTTATAGAAGGCCAAGAACAAAAAGTATGTCGACTTTTGAGATCGATGTATGGCCTTAAGCAGTCTTCGAGACAATAGTGTACACTTTTTCGTAATGCCATAGTGGCATATGATTATTGTAATGATTGATGAAGATCATTGTGTATGTATCAAAAGATCCAAAGATCAATTTGTGATCTTATCATTATATGTTGATGATATACTAATTGTTAGGAGCAATATGGAGTTTGCTATTATAGTTGAGAATTGGTCATGTTCCAATTTTTGAGATAAAAGATAAGGGTGAAGCTACATGCATTCTTGAAATTGAGATTTCAAGATATCATTAAAAGAGATTGTGATCTTTTTCACAAGAGACTTAAATAAGGAAAGTCCTTGAATGATTTCGTATGCAAGAGAGCGAACCCATGGATATATTTGTAAAAGGTGAAAGTTTGAGCTGCAGATTGTGTCCTGAGACTTCACATGAAAAGAAGTAAATGGAAAGTGTTCCATATGCTAGTACTGTTGGAAACTTAAAGTACACTATGGTGTGTACAAGACCTGATATTTATTATATAGGTCAAGCACTTTAGACTGCCGTCAATAGAATCCTGAGGTATCTGAATAGTACTGCTGATTATTCATTGAGTAATCAAGGTTGAGATTTGCGCCTTAAAGGCTATACTGATATTGACTGAGGAAGAGGTTTAGATGAGAGAAATTCTACCTCTGGATTTGCATTCTTACTTTATAATAGCGCTGTATCATGGAGTAGTAAGAAGCAAACATGTATAGCTTTATCCACGATGGAAATTGATCTCGTGGTGTTATCAGCAGCAGTTCGAGAGGGTGTTTGGTTTGAAAGATGTTTGGATCAATGAGATGTTGCTAAGGTACTGCAGGTTCAATTATTAGTTAATTGTGATAGCCAAGCAGTAAGAGCTTACACTAAGGATCTGCAAGACCAAACATATAGACACGAAGTATGGTATTATGAAAGACATGATTATACGAAAAGATGTGAACATATAGTACATATCTACGCAAAATATGATAGCAAATCTTATGATGAAGTCGATTCCTAGAGATTTTTTTTTTGGTCATATGTTGACAAAGGGATTAGTTCCTTACATTGAAATCTCTAGAAGTACGTAGAAGTTGGAGTACTAAATATTTATATTTCCCAAAGTTCACAGTTAATGATATTTGTTGTCATTATTGATGCCTATGAGTTTGTATGACATTTATGCATATAAATTCTTAGTACATTATTTTGAGAAGGTATGTCGGACAGATGAGAGATTAGCCCACTCACACGGGTAATCGCCTCTATTTACTGTGTGATGAATAGAGATGAGACAATTTTAAGCTCATTATCTTGGTGATAATTGAGAGCTCGAGCTTAAAATATAGATGTCGCCTTAACAAAGAGTTAAGATGAGGACATATTATTTATTGTGTCCGAAAGTGAAATAGCCCACATATTTTGCTTTATCTGTCTTTAATGCCAGATGTGAGTTCTGATGGATTCTTTTAAAGAGAGTAGATTTGTGAACTCAAGTTAGACATTGAGTATGTCTGAACTATCATCTGTACGGTATTAAAGTGGAAAAACATACGCTCCATGGGAAAGGAGAGAATACCGTAATACGTATTTCATATTACGTATGCATGAAACGACCAATAAGAGTTGGCGAAAGTTTTGATCTCAACTTTCAAGCCGTGTGAGACTCTTGAGGATAAAAATTCCTCAAATTAGTCCCCTCGCGACTCTTACTTATTCTCGAAATTTCTATTCAGTGTTCGCTATCTTAGAGTGTTACCAATGGTCATGAGATTGATTCGATCTAATAAGACATTTCTAGAAAAGCGAGCTGAATTGAGATTGAGAGGTTTAAGGGAAGAGGAAGATCGATTTGTTTTGATGTCGCATTCTATCTTTGTGTTCACAGGTCGACCAATTGTGATTATTTGAGTTTAATCATGATTGTGAATACAATATATCCGAGTACTCAAAGAGATTAAGAGAGATATGATGTAAATGTGACTGATTGATCTAGGGTACTGCATACTGGATCTACTCTGAGATAATATGCCCATTTTGAGCTGCTATATACTTCTAACAGATGTATGGCAACGAGCTCTCGTGTATGCTGGTCGCACGGATTATTTGTTAATATGAATCTTGCAGAGAAGAGAGAGTTATGAATAACTCGTAGTGGGCAAGTGGGAGTTGACCCCTCGTGGGAAAATGCGAGTTATGTTTAGCCCATCATGGGCGAGTGGGAGATGTTGGGTTATATAGATGGGTGGGCCGCCCAAGATGGGCTACCCCAGCCCATTACCCACAAGAGTTAACTGCCAAAGGCAGTTACTCCTTTTCAACGTGAATATATTCATGTTTGTTTAGGTGTGGATAATAAGAACGACGAACTCCTCTTCTTCTCTCGTGAACGTCAAACGGACGAACAATCTCTCGAGGAACCGCAAGAGGTACATTTAATCTGTGACAATCGATGTATGTTCGTTCTACGTGATATACTTCTCCGATCAGTGATTCAAGTAATATCTTGGGCATGTTTTTCGTGTAATCCGCTGCGTATGTATTGTGGGATTCGTTCCCTTCAGCCATTATCGACACCTATGCAAAGTCGGGGTTCCTTGCTAGGGCACAACTGCTGTCTGATCATCTAAAAGGGAGGAGCTTGATTGTGCGGACAGCTATCATATCGGCCTATGCAGCTCATGGAGATGCTACAACAGCTCTCAGCCTGTTCGATACCATGCAGACTCACGAGATCCAACCAGATCCAGTAACAATTACAGCAGTTTTATCAGCTAAGGCATACGTTGAGCCACTAATATTAACCTCAAACGAAACCAACTCCACATCTAGCACGACATAGATGACAAGCTGTGCAGGGACTTAAACGATGTCCTCCAATATTGGTCAGCATCTAAGAAACTTTGCCTCAGAGAAAATGGATCGAGTAAAGCAATGCTGTTGGTAATTTTTGTGCATATTATAGGAGGACCAGAATTTCCCATACTCACTGCAGCTTACGAGGCAGGCAGATGAGGGCCGCAGGAGAGATCGGACTTATCTCGACCGAGAAAGTGTACTTGTTGTTGTAGTTGTTGCTATTCGGATCATGAGACCCAAATTGCTTGTTGTTTCGATTCCTTACCGAAGCAACTACGGATAAATTCAACAAGATTCACAGAAAAGTCAATTCCTTGATCCATCTGCTTGAATTCTGTGGCATGAACTGCAGCAACCCACTTACTAGGGTTAGCCTGAAACCTGGAACAAGACTCACACATATGCTCTTGCTAACATACCTAGCGACACACCATTTAGAACCTCCTTATGAACGCTTAGCCTCTCCTTAACTCTCATGGAGTGACGCAGGCAAAATTTAGCTGAATGTGTACAAGGAAAATTTTACTGATCGATAGTGTACCAGCCATTTCCTGATGTACATTTTGAAAGGCTCGAATTTTTTTGTAAGAAGCTATCGATCCCAACGTCTCCACCTTCAAACTGGTCACGTTGGGTTGGTGGTCGGAGCTATCTTCCCGATTGCAAAGTTGCTGTCCAGTTGCACGTCGCCAGTGCCACCGAGCCTCGGCATGATAGCAGAGGTAACACGGAAGACACCATTGAAACCATTCTTGAATTGAGGGCGAATGTTTTGCATGAACCCAGGAAGAGGGATCTTTTAATTTCTTTTAGAATCCCTCACCTTTGAACGTGGCTGTCACCGCCATAGCCTAGTCGCACGCCGCCCCTAGTACCGTCACCATAGCCATTTAGCCCCCCCGTCGTCGCTCGATCGCACATAGCCAGCTCCTCGTCCTTGATGAACGTTGGTTAGAAAAACGAAAAAAAGGACGTGGGGTTTTGATTTTCAATTTTAGAGTTTTGCCCCTATTCAATTGCCGCAAATATTACATGCTCGCTCGCCGACAAACATTTGACTCGCCAGCAAGCTCTTGCCCAAATAAGTTGGACACTTCAGACATTTTTTTAAACAAAATCCACTATGGGCCCTTTCTTATATATACATATATATATATATAGAGAATAAAGACACTTGGATCCTTAAATGAAATTTTCTCTTAATTAAACTCATGCGATTTCTTATCAAGGATATTGTGAAAATTTTGTTGTGCTTTCGCATGTGACTACTAATTAAAAGACATAATTATTATAAAGGATTTGTATTGCGGGTGACTTTCTAGGGCGTCACACTTGCAACAGGGTCTTTTCCTTTTTTGACGGTAGGGGTTGGCCCACCTTCAAAACTGAATATTTTTAATTAAAAATTTATTTATTTTGTTGAAAATTTATAAAAATCGGTGTCAAGGAAAATTGTCATTTTTTTCATTTATTTGGTGGTTCAGAGAAAGCAATCCTTTTTGCCAAAATAGAAAGTCGTTTTCCCAAATCAAAGTTTGTTGTATTGAATTCATGGAACAAAAATTATAGATCGATTAGTTTTTCGTTATCCATATATAAAAAAGTTAGAAAAATAGTTTTTTGAAAACTATTTTTCTTTAAACAAACGGACCCTAAATATGCAATTTCATAAAATTTTGACTCAAGTTTGAATGCTCGTTTCTCTCTCACCTAGCACTCTCGCGCCCATGGAAAACTCTCGATCGAAACTTTCTAGAACTATAGTTTGATTTTTGGAAAATTGTTGAGATCACATATTCTCACGAATTGGGCCAAATGGATGGTCGAGATGAAATGTCGTGACATGTACCCTCAAGAAAACTCGTGATCGAAGCGATTGTCAAAGAATAGAACTAATCTACGACCAAATTTACGTGATCTCATCACTCGATCAGTGAAAACCATGATTTTCCCGCCACATTTTATTCAAAATTGCAATATTCAGACATCCGACAGTCCAACTTGGTCAAGTGCGTGTTTTAAAAGCTCTTGCGGAGCACGACGCTCCTGTACCATTTGATCCAAATGTCGATAATGTCTTTCAATCAAAATTTGGTGAGAATCCCAGTCAGAAATTGTGTCTACAGTCGTAACAACTAAAACTTGCGAGGTGCAAACCGCACTGGACTGGCCCATACCAGACTAGGATCGAATAGGCCGGCCGAGTTAGTAAGGTCCTTGAGGGCCGGTTCGGTCCCTGGTTCCATAGTAGATGGACCCGGACTAAATCGTCCTGACCAAACCACCCAGAATATATATAATTTTGTGTGTGTATATATAATTAGAAAAAAAATAAAAATATTTGACTTCAAACAAAATAGTACAATTTCCTGGTTGTCACTTATTGAACCAGGTTCAGCATTTTTCTACACAAGAGCCTCTAGAGCTACAACAGCAACTTTTCGAACCACATGCTTAAATGGTTCGTGAAAAATACCATACAAGTGCCTTACCTACTTCTAAAGCATAAGTAGACAAATTAAAATAAAAGTCTTCAATAGAATTTTAATTAAAGTACTGCAATTGGTTCGAGATAAAAGCACATTGTGCTCTCCTATACTAGGACATTGAGCTAAATCCTCTATCGAAGCATCTATAATGTGAGAAAGAGACTGAAAAAATGGGAATCCCGTTTAAGGTTTATAATCCTCAACAAAAGGATAGTTTCCTATTACATTTATTTGAAATGATATAAGAAAATTATGAAGAATTTCCAAAGCACAACACAAAGCATACCCCAAATGTAAAACCAAGGGTGACAACATTTGTCTTATTGACTTGTCGAATTGTTGTTAGAGCATGAGTCAACTAGAGGAAAAGGAAAGATTTTTTTTTTTTATATATAAAACCGGGGTGTCCAGCCGTGCCAGTGAGATTACGCTCAAACCGACGGTGACCGACTAATCCCCGGGGAGGTATCGCAGGACCCCACCACCACGGTACTCCGGGTAAGATACTAGGGGACGAGTAAGTTTCGACCCCAGGACCGCGAGTACTACTCAGCGGGTCCCCAGCAGTCTACTCGTTACCACGCAACCACCTGATGGGTGGGTGGAAAGATTTCATCTTCACCAAATGCAAACTTATGAGAAAAAAAAAGTATAGATCCATATGTCTAGAGTAAATATCTCTGAAGAATTAAAGTTTGTGAAGTAGATGTTTTATAAACCTTACCCTATTACATATGATATGGTTTACTTTCACATTTTTGGATCGACTGGGGGTGCGGTGCGGCACGAGGCTGCTTCAGTTTACGTGTTGCGTGATGATTTCACCTTTAAATTGCATAATGATATGCAAATAAGTTCATTGGTATCAAACTTTACCGAATGTTTATTGATGCCAAAAAGTCATAATTAGCAGACACTAAGCCTAGAATCAACCAATGTTGCATTGGCTACTCATTCGCAGATGATGAGATTAAAATATCGATACGTACCTGCACTGCGTGCCTGCTTTTTTTGTTCTTTAATTTAGTTTACTCTTCCCAAAGGTGAATGGAGATGAAAGGATGTACGGTTGCAAAAATATTATCTCTTTAGACTCATTAACCATGCATATATTTGAAGGATTATATTTTTATAAATGGCTAATGTTAATGGTCCCACTAAGATTGGATTGGACCGTCGATTCCAAGTCCCGAAAATTTAGGGATCGAGATTACCGGTCCGGTCCCCGATTCTAAACCGGGATCGGACCAACTTGGACCATGCACATCCCTAACTACAACACTTTTAAAGCTACAAGAATTTCAACATCTTTTAGGAAGCTCCTTCACCCAACTTTAAGGTGCCGCAACATTTAAAACATGTATTACCAAATCACAATATTTCACAACATAGCTATACCACAGTACAATTATAATTAATTTACACCTATACTCCTGAAAAACTTGCTTATCTTGTATGTGCTTTCGGAGACCCCCACTTATTCAATCACTTGGTTATGATTGCAGCCATGTCCCCTGAAAAAAAAAAAAACTAGATTGTATGATGATGAAAATAAAAAGGGAATACTTGCCTGAACAAATGAGGTGATATGAACGAAGGAAGGTGGAGCACTGCATAAAAGATTTGTTTGTCCAATTTCTTTGAACAACTTAGCTCTGAAGTTTGTTTATGCTATCGGCTTTTAAGGACTTAAAATTGGCCCAATATAGCAGGATTGCAATCGGGTTGTGGATTGGCTTGCAAAGATCCGTCACAACGGATCCTTACCTTTTAATTGGTTCTATAACCCGTCGGAATCCTTATGGGTTTTATTTTGTTCGGAATCTAGTATTTTGTACTCGAACTTTGCAGTCAGGTAATGAAGTCTTTATTTTTTTCGACAAAAAAAAAAGGAGTTTGTTTGTGCAATGAAATGTTCTGTTTATGCGATGATTAGGATTACCCAACACAACACCACTAAGACCCCAATGTCCGAAAATGATAAGTTCATTACCAGAGTCACTTTGGCTTTCAACAGTCCTTTACACTCTCCACAAGAGGTAGCAACAATCAGAGCACAAGTTAATCAAAAATTCATTTAGTGATTTGAATTTGTAACTTCTGACTCAACCAAGCCAACCAAATTAATGCAACTCAAATGATTTTTGACATCTTTTTTTTTTCTAGCGGTCCTTGTAATGAATCCATATGGATGTCATCCGTGCTTAACTCATCATAACCATCTCTCTTGTTTAGGGCTAATGATACATTGGGAGGATAATATTTCCACTATTTCTACTAAATTTCAGGCATTTTCTATCCTTGAAATCCCAATTTGATTCTCTCTTACTAACTTGACGAGATGCTTTCACTATAAAGAAACACATGAGCTTAGATGGCAAAAGATGAGGGAAAAATAGTTCACGATGCTCATTTGAATGGGGAGTTGATGGGAAATTTTAATTGTTGATGAATGGGGGAAAGACACCAGAAAATGGATATGCTAAAAGCTATGTGCGACGCTTGCTCTGGTGCTAAAAGTTTACTTCGGAACATGTCAAATTTTTTGAAAAAACAATCTTTTCAATTCCAACTTCGACATGTTCGATCGAAACTTCCACATGGTCTAGTGTTCTTCTAACAATATATTAAGCTGATAGTTCGGTCAGCATATGCTATCATAAACGACACAATTTGATGGCTTCCCCCCAAAATAAGAACTGTAAATTGCCCAATTGGAAGAAAACCCCAATTTCAAACCCTAAATTGAAATCCTAATTCTATTTCCCCCAAATTAACATCTCAATTTAACAAATTGAGAGCACTTCATAGAGGTGTGGATTCAATTAAAAATTGGAAGGTCTCGTCTCTGTTCCCATAAGCTTGGCGAGATTGCAGAAATGCCTCCACATCATACGGAGCCTAACGAGACCACCTCCGACACCCCAGTCTTCCTCTTCCTCTTCCTTCACTTCGCTCTCGCCATCCCTGAATCTACTCAATCCTCGCCCTCAGTGCCCTCCTAACTCGCGCCTCGAATCCGGTACCTCGATTCGTTCCCACGCTCGCTCGACTCCAATCTCGGACCGAGTCTGAGGGGACTCACCACCACGACGCGATGAACCTGAGAGTTCGCGGAGGCGAGAGAGGAGGTCGAGACGGCCATGGAGTCGAAGCAGTCGATGATGTACTTTTGACCAGAAGGCCGAGTGCGCTAGGCCGCGGTGAAGGAGCTCATTGCAGCGGTCGACGGGCCTCGAGATGGAGCAACTCAAGGCCGAACGGATTTGTGATTTGTGGATGCCGATAATAAAAGCCACGCGGACTAATGAAATCCACGTAGGTGGACCGTTTGAAGGAAGGAACATACACGCGGAATGAATTTTTATAATAAAAGAAAAATATGCCAACTCATATTAAGACTTTAATTATAATAGATAAAAAAAAATCATTTTGGCAGGAATTTCTCACTAGAGGTAGTCAAGTAATCATTTTTTTGTCCTTTTCAATTTAGCACTTAAGTGAATCGGCAAAAACTTTTGGCACTTCTAGTATGTTCTGCCGCTAGTGAAGATAGAGCGGTAGTTTACAGCTCTATGATACTTGGATGCGTAACAACGATCACTCCCCTTAAGGTGTTATTTCTTCCCACTATTGTCGTTGTTGTTGTTGTCGGGTTTAGAACAAAAATAGCCCTGGGATGTAAACCAAAGTCAGAGAAATGAGTTCGGCAATTACTCAATTTCTCTCTTGAAATTTTCACCTTGACTGTGTTGTCTAATTTGTGTGTGAAGAGAGAAAAATAGTAGAGAATATTGTGAAGAAGATGGAGTAGTTGTTCTTGAACAGTTGTTATGAGTAATGTATGATTTGGTGCTATTTATAACAACCAATCAGCACAATTTTTGAAATAAGTACCTTATCCCCACCATTATCACTTTTAATGATCAGCCATCACTTCTTTTCATGTCAACAATCCCTCTTTTCATATCCAACAATTACTTCTTTTCATGATAATAAAATATTTCAACAATGCCCCACTTATTTTGTTATATGTACTAGTTTACATAAATTCATACATGTTAATATTTGAGCTTTCAATTAGTGTAAATAATTCCACTAACGAAATCCATAGCAGACTTTGAATCATGATTTCATTAGTTTATCAAATTTTTATACATATGGATTTACACATGTATTCGCTTAAAAACTTCCTATACCTTAGCATTTTTATGGCCTTGGGCTTCCTCCTGCATTCATGAGCATTTACAAAAGTTCGTCCAACTCTTATTAGAAGCGTCAGCTCTCATTATATTTACATAGGTGAAGTTCCTCACTTATTACCTTAGCATTGCCTTGCTAAAAGCTTGAACTTTATTAAGAGTGTTTTTTCACTCTTTCTCTGAACTTTTCATGAGTACAAACCTTGCCCCCATATCTCGATCATTGTAAAGGTACAATAGCTTGTTATTATCCATTGAACTTTGAAATTTTGTTAGATTTGTAAAGATGGGTTTCCACTATACTTGACTATTATCAATTGGTCTAACATCCAATCTTATGGTAGTCCAACTAGCTAAACCTCTTGAGGGTCTAAGATCCATTCTTAAGCCAATATTGCTAACTAAACCTCTCAAGAGTCCCTTAGTGAATGGTTCAAGCAAGTTATTATTATTTTCCTGAATATAAGTTACTGAAATAATTCCATCAATAATTAGTTGTCGAACATACTCATGTCGCAACCTAATGTGTATATTTTCCATTATTCATTTTAGCATACATCTTAGACATAGTTGTTTCACTACGATAATGAAAAGATATGGCCGGCATTAGCTGTGGCCACAACTCCTTATCAAATAGCAAATTCATCCACCATTCAGCCTCTTTTCCACTCCCCAACTCTTTATCTAATAGCAAATTCTTCAACTATTCATCCTCTTTACCAGTCCCCGATCGTGCTATAAATTCATATTTATACGTTGAATGTGTTGTACATGTTTGCTTCTTTGAAAACTCATCCAAATGTCGACTGGTTGTCAGATTATATTAGCTGTCCAACTAGCATGAGAATATGAATACTGCTGCTTCTCTTCCATAATATGGACCATAATTTATTGTTTTCTTTAAGTAAGCAATAATTCTACTTATGACCTTCCAATGCAAAGTACTAGGCTACTAGAAAAAACTGGATGTATCCGGTCAGTGTAATACGTAAGATACATCATACTTGAAATTGTACTAGCATATTCTAATTGTACCAAATGTCGTTTAGTTGGTGAATTTTGATTGATGATGGAGATAAAGCGATAGTTTATAGTTCTTTTGTGTTTTTGATGCGTGATGATGATAACTGTCCTTAATGTATTTTTTGCCCCAACTATTGTTATTGTCAGGTTTTGAACCCAAAAAAAAAAAAAAATCAAGGTTTAAACCAAAGCCATAGAGAAAGGAGTTCAACAATTATTCAATTCTCTCTTAAAATTTCACCTTGAATTGTCAAACTTCTATGTGAAAAGACAAAAATAATAGAGAATATTGTGAAGAAGAGAGAGTTGTGAAGAACAGAAGGTTGTTTTCAGACATTTGTTATGAGCACCGTAGGATCTAGTGCTAGTCACAGACAAACACATCTTCTAAGCATAGGTAGCTTATATCCCTGCCATCACCACTTTCATGATCAATCATCACTTCTTTTCGCATCCAGTGATCACCTTTCTTTATGATAACAAACTATTTCAATAGTAATGTCAATCAATCTCGGTGCAAGAATCATATATTAAACCCCGCGGTTTTTTACCGAGACACTAGAGAGGTACCCGTTGTTTCTGGTGGTGCGATTCAATTTTCCGCTAAATGTTCCGCATCTCCTCTTCACATGATCATACTGGGCCAAGCATGCGCATTCCGTTCTTTAACTCGGGTATCAACATCCGAATTCAACTACTCTGTACACGTTTCAACTACTTATTCTATTTCAAGTGAACTAATTAAATTCACTGCATGGCTCCTTCATTGCAGCGGCTTTAAATGTTGAGGAAACCAGATGGGAGTGGGGTGGATCTGTCTGCACATGACATTAGTTCTGATTTATGAAACCATCCGAAGCTGTGCAAGTGCAGGTCTCCTTGCCATTGCCCCCCCTCCAACCTCAGGAATCATTGAATTCTATTCAGTGAATTCAATTTGTGTCCAGAAAAAGTGCAAGTCCTCTTCTGGATTCTCGGTTTAATGTCCCAACTGCACAATCTAATTGTTGACTAGAGAGAGAGAGAGAGAGAGAGAGAGAGAGAGAGAGAGATTGGAACTGTGATTATCCACTTGATATCAAACTTATTTCTTTCCAAAGAAGCTCAATCACGTCATGATAAAGATAGTGCAGAACAAAACAAGGAAGAAGAGAAACAACAGAGGACACACATATACAAATGCTACTCACAACAAACAATTTCACTCAAACATGTTGCTTTTTTTTTCTTTTTCTTTATTTCCGTTCTCTCTGGTCGAATTTGCGCAGAAGTCGAGCCCGCTGAGCTGCCTTCCCTTTTTATCTTCTCTGAGGCCGTGTAATGTTGTCACAGCAAAACAAACTCTCTTTTACAACTTTTCTTCTTATAGTTTCTCCTTTCTGTTCTTGTTTCTAACCCGTGTTTGTATTTACAAAGAGGGCAGGTAGCCTTCTTGAACTGGAAGAATGACATTTAATACTTTGTATTACCTTTACGGAAAGCCCAAATTTCAGGGAAATGTGTGTGGCAAACCACATTTTTGTGGTTTGTTTTTGAGGTTCTGATGAGACAGTGTGGGGGGACGGATTAGCGGCTTCTGCACGCTGATTTGTTCTATGAATTAGGAACGAAGGTGCCGATGTACCCAAATCCCATGATGAAAAAGGCCATGGCTTGCGCAAAAAGGTAAATAAAGTAGTGATTCTTCCCGAAGAAAATGTCATAGCAGCCGCAAAAGAAGAGGTAGGCTCCAACACCGAGCTCTAGCAGATGTAACCTGCCAAAGCACAAAATGTAAAATGAGAATGGTGGGCACAAAACGCTGTGTCATCTATTCATCAGTGCTGCCCGGGGGTGAGAAGGAGTGTACCTATCTCCGAATCTGAATCTAGGCTTTTTAGGCACCTTGTTAGATGCTTTCACTTTGAGCACATCCCCAAGTTTCTCGGTGACAATCCATTCGTTCACCCTCCCTGCTTCTAAGAGGCCGATGAAGGTTGCTTTTGTTCGGTGGAGCGACATTACATTCTCGAACAGGATCCAAAAAACCATCAAATGGAGTGACCTGTGAGACATATAAACCACATGGGTCGTGAGACTGGCATGGAGCCAACTGAAGCCGATCTTTGGTGGCTCGACTTCGTGCATTTTAAAGAAAAAGCTAAAATTCGTGTAACTTAGAAAAAGATATCAACCCAGTGTAAAAAGACATTGAAGAAGTTTTTATCTGTGTGAGATGTCACAACTGGTCTCGGAGAAGCAACAAGAAAAAGAAAAGAGAGGTAATACCTAGGAGTACCGACGGCATTAAGAAGAGTAATAATGGAAGGAATATAAACTGCACCCCACTTGGGAATGGGTACTTCGGGCACAAGAACGGTCGCCGGCAACACAACACAGTAGAAGATGAAGGTGACGAGGTGCGCTACGATCTTTCTAACCAGAAAAAAACTGTAAATCACGTGCACCTTTTTCCATAGGGTGACCTTCTGCAGCAGACATTTTGAGAACAATGTGAGCTAATGAATAACTTCCAAAAGTTTTGCCTTATGTCTATGATATAATATCCTCATGATTTTCCACATGCATATGGGGATGGAAAACTTGCCTTATTGCGAATGATTTCGAGGACCATCTTCCTGAAAAGATTTGCGGGACCGCATGACCAACGGTGTTGCTGATAACGGTAAGCCTTGAAGGTACTAGGCAGCTCATTTTTCACCTATATAGGAAAGACAGTGGAATTCCCTGAAGATGCCTTCTTTAGAACAGGAAAAAACAACAACACGTGACTGAGAGAGCATGTAGGGGACAGATTGTGCATTGAAATCTTCTCAATGCGACACAGGACAAGAAGACAAGCAATTGTTTTTCCCAGGATCTAATGGCTTACTTCTCTCTCCGTCAATTCCCATTCTCAACTACGTAGAATCATATGACACCGTGATTTTTCCCTCATAACTTCATATGACTGGGGAGCAAACGAATATGACAGATCTCATCAACGAGGGAGACCGAATCAACGCAGCAGTAGTGCATTGGAACAGACTGCACCAGCAAGTACTAATGAGGAGATTGAGTGCGCGCCCTCTTTCGATTACCTTGAGACTCCCGAGGTACACGAACTTCCATCCTTTAAGGCTCGCTCTGACTGCTAAGTCCATGTCTTCCACGGTGGTCCGGTCCTTCCAACCTCCCGCCTCGTTCAGAGCGGCAATTCGCCAAACGCCTGCCGTGCCTGTTTTCGGACAATCTCAAAAATTCACGACTTCCACAGTAAATCTAACCCAAGGCAACCCCTAACGGAGCTCACATTGAAGTTTTGACATAGCTCAATTCAATTCAATCTCACTTTTCGCGTGTGCCTGGAATCAAACAGTAAACTTCTAGGGATTCGAATCAAAAGGGTCCGTTCATTACCGTTGAATCCGAAGAAGGCGTAGGTGGAGGACCCGACTTCTTGCTCGACAGTGAAATGGTAATCCAGAGACATCTCCTGCATTCTGGTCATCAAGCACTCGTCCGCATTCACTGCAAACCAGCCCAGCAAAAACCCACCAATCAATTTCACCAACTCAGCTGCACCCACAATCTCCTAAGCCAACCACTCAACACGACCACCACCACCCTCATCATGCAACCCAACGCTTTTTCGCATTTTTCTTCTCTCATAGATTTAGGAAATCCATTCACCACAAAGGAAGAAAAACACAAAAACACTAGAAGATGATTGAACCGTGTCGCTCTACTTCAAATGGGTACGTTCCAAATTTCGACAGGCCCATGAGTCAAGTTAGTAACGGTCGGTTCGATGTTCTCTTACCGACTCATGATATGAAATTGTTCATATCCATGGCGAATTAACACACACACACACACGAAAAAAGGGGAAAAAAAAAAAAGGGTTCCTCAATTATCAAACCGAAAAATTTTAAAATGTTTCTCTCATGATGGATCCAAAATGTCAGCGATTAATGCTCCGTTTCTTTCAAAAAAAAAAATAAGCAATTTAAAAATTATTTTCCAAAAAATAATTTCTTATATGTTTAGAAAAATTAGCCAATAAAACACATTTTTCATTATTTATAATAATTTATATTTAACTATTTCATAAATAAAGAAAAAAATTATTTATTTATTAAAGTGATATAAATAATTATTTTTTAAAAATATCTTTTAAATCGTTTATTTTTTTGTGAAATAAATACAACTAAACTCTGGTACGGTCCACGCGACAACATTTATGGCACGGGACATTGGGGTGGGGTAGTTCCCATCAATATAGACGATCTAGCAGATTTCGAGAGGACACAAGACAAGTGTTGCAATTCTTTGTTGATTTTGCAGTTGTGACGTAAAACAGTAGTAGAAGGGGTTGGACCAAGACAATAAAAGTGAAAATCAATGGCTTGCGGACCTGACACTAAGCAACTTTTCCCTGCTATTAAAGGGTACCACAGAAAAAGCGACCGACGAAACTTTTACTCGGTGAAATTTCCAGGAAATTGCACGAGCTACACAAATTCAAGGGAATTGTTAAAGGAAGAAGAAGGGAAAAACCACAATTTTTCGAAAAGGGAGGGGTTAATTTGCAATGTTCAACATTTATAAAAGAAGCCCCAAAGGGACAAAATCAATCATGTCGGACCTCAAAAAGGCCCTGCCTTGGCCGCGACAGCTCGATCTAAACATTAGATCCCAACATGCATCATGGGCTTTCGTTATAAAGCTGTGGGCCTAAGCGGACCGGCGACAGGAAATGTCCGGACACGTGTTGAACGCGTGACCGGTCGAGGAGGATTTCTCGCCCCCAGCTGCAAGGTGCCACTCACCGACACTTCTTTAATGACTTCGATGATCTTTTTCTTAAGACCCATCAATTTGTTAATCAAGAACTCAGATCATAGGTTCCGACATTCGGTTCGGGTCGGTCGGATCCGATCCGGTAACGGACTGCGACTCGAGTGGGGGCGAAGGAGAGACATGAGACATGTTACCGAATTTCCAACGGGACTGGACGAGGGCGATCTCGGGGTTGTGCACGAGGAAAGGGATGGTCCGCCAGAGGAAGTCGGGCTCGGGCTGGAAGTCGGCGTCAAAGATGGCGACGTAGTCGCACTGCTTCACGTAGCTCCGCTTCATGCCCTCCTTCAATGCCCCGGCTTTGTACCCGTTTCGGTTGTCCCGGATCTCGTACTTGATGTTGATCCCTTTGCTCGCCCACCTCTGGCACTCCAGCTCCACCAAGTCCTGATGAACCCGACAACATTTTCAAAGCACGATAAAGTTCATAATTTTTTATTACATTGTTGACGACTGGAGAGAATGTGAGGATGGGGGGGGGGGGGGGGGGGGGCAGGGGAGGATCTTTTACCTTGATCGTCGGTTCGGTGGAATCGTCGAGGACTTGAATGATGATGCGGTCGGACGGCCACGAGAGACCGCACGCGGCTCCGATCGAGAGCTGATAAACCTGCATGGACGCTCAAACGGAGAACGTCAATTCGCCGAGCTTGAAGTCCTTAATCCTACTTTTTTCTTTTAACGAGAACAGAGCCGGAAGAGGGTTGTCTGTATATTAACTAGGAAAAGCAAATGAACTGCCATTTCCAGAGGGGGGAGAAAAGGACCTCTCTCTCGTTGTACATTGGGATTTGAACCAGGACCATGGGATAGACCGAGTTGCCCAGCTCGACGTCATCCTTCATGGGCTCCCACCTGTACCGCTTCTCCGGCTTCCGGCCGAAGAGCTTCACCAGGAGGATGACGACAGCCATGTACACCCTCTCGATGAACAACATCAGCGACATGGCCAGGCACAGGAACACCGCCATCCTGAGCAACGGGACGAGCAATGGCGCTTTGATCTGAGCCCAAATAAGCGACAGTTGCATGGAGATGTCGTCTCCTGCTCCTTCAAACGTGTTAGTTGCAGAGAGCCGGTCCATTTCAAGAGAGACTCGTTTGCTCTGCTTTTCGATCTCGAAACAGAGCAACCCGAGAGAAGGAGGATGTGATGCTAGGGACCAGAGCTGAGGAAAGCAAGTAGATCTCGGTGATCTAGTAATTGAACTATCTGTAAAAAGCAGAGAGTTGGAGAGAGAATATTTGCTTTGTGATATTGCTTCTGGGTCAAGCAAGGCAGAAGGGCAAAAAAAATGGGTGGCAGAGCTGGAAATGTCAGTGAACAGCTCGCTCAAGGATCACTCCTCTTGATGCAATGCAGAGAGAGACCCACCAAACAAGGCGACACGAAAAAGGAAGGTCTGATCACGAATCAAACACCTGAGGCAAAATAAGACAACTAATGATCCATGAAGACGGACAAAACCCTATCAAGAAAAATGGAAGCTTTTTCGCTGCCGCTTCCGCCCTCAAACGAAGACGGAAGCAGAAACGTGAAACGAATGAACAAAAGGGAGGAGAGACGAAACGAGAACGAAACGAAAGCGCTCTCTCTCTCTCTCTCTCTCTCTCTCAACTGCTGCAGCACCAAACAGAGTGAGGTTTCCTATATATACGGAACGACGCACTCAACAACCAGCAGACGGGAATGAGAAGGCACTAAGAGGCTAAAAATCCCCGGAGCTTCTTAACATTACAAATCTACCTTTCTACTTCGATTATAATTTCAGAAGTGTTTGTAATTCAGCTCATTTACTGTCTGCACCTACAACATAAAACCTCATTTGGCCACACAGTTCTTGACCGACGTTACAGAACGTTTGACGGGACGGTCCCTCCATCTGCTGCTCATCAGACGCCGGTCCCGCCATCATCTCCTTCAACGCTGTCGCACATGTTCTCGACTGATAACTCTCTTCAATCCATTTCTCGAATTTCTATCTACTATTTTTTTCACCACGTCAGTCCTAAAGGGCGCATCAACTTTTAGGAAAGTCGGGCTGCTAGAGAAAGAAAAAAAAAATCAATGTATGATCATCATTGATATTGATACGAGATTCGATATTCTACTCCCCATTATATTTTAATACTATAACAAATCCATTTTTGTAGAATAAATGAGTTTCCATAGATTGTACTAAATTGATTTACCTTTCATATTTAATTATTTTGTTTGATTTGTATTTTTATTTGAAAATTACGTATCCTTCTATCAAGTGAAATGAAAATTTTTCTTTCAATCAGAAAAAAAAAATGGTCTCCCAATCCATCGGGCCACGTGAGAAGGGAATTGGGTGGAGGACAAGACACATTTAATTTCAGGGCGTGAGGTTCGACTTCCATGTTTTGCAAGTAAGCAAAGCAAAAGTCCAAAAGATAAGGTAAGACCGATCCTCTAAAAAGAAAATTTTAAAAAAAAAAATTGGTGTTCCGAAGATCTTGTAACTTGCCGTCCCCTAGTTTACCTCAATCCGGACAAGAATGATTGGCACTGTCTTGGACAAACATCTCGTGGGGTGGACCTGAACGGTCGAATCCCCTTGCTTCATTCCAATTGAGACCTTGTGCTAGTGTCTCACTACTTCTGTCAAGACCGAAAAAATTAATTTCAGCCCGCGTTTCCATAATTTGGTCAATTTCTATATATGCCAAGAAATCTCGCATAGATATGTAAACTCTGACTATCATTACACCGAGTCACACTGATCAATCGTAACCTCATCTTTTGTCACAATCATCGACCGTTGCGGTCCTCAATGTGATCATTAATTAGCCCCCTGACTTTACTAACAAGGGCTCACAAAATTAGATGTGCGGTAATCCGAACATCGCATGTATGCCGCCCAATCGAGTCCTTTTTCTAGCATGAGATCTCTCTTGAGGTTTGTATGAGTATACTTTGATGAAACTCCGCTTATTTTTATGATGTGATCAACCAATCACATTACCCACTTGATATGCATCTCAATTTGCTTTCGCATTTGAATTTGGAGATTCCCGTCTTGCACTTTTGCTGCACAAGAAATGCTTTCTCATAGTTAGCCAAATGAATATTAAGAAATATAAGGATCATTTTTCTTTCCAAACTATAATATTAGCAAAAAAATATACTTTTCATCCTCGTACTTTTGCGCTCTCTCTAATCAAGTCCCTCTATTTTTAATTTTTCAAATCAACTCTCACAATTATCCAGCCAAATCCGACTAATGTGACCGCCGTCAATTCCCGAGGTTGACGTGGAATCATGGACCGCATTATGCTGCCGTGGAAAGTGAAAAAATAAAATAAAAAATTATCTTCTTCCAATCAAAGTCTTTCTCATATTCAACATGTACATGGCTCCTGATCTTGAAAAATATCGCCGATGTCACACTACGGGGTTAGTTGGCAGCCTTCAGCTTGATTTAGCCAGATTCGAATTAGAAGAGACTTGATTAGACAATTTGTGCGAATAGATAGATTTAATTAGATAAGAATAGAGACTTGATTAGAAGAATGAGCGAATATATATGGACGAAATTAAGATTATTTACCAAAAAACTAAACAAACAATTTCGAAGGTCGTGGCCTTCTGAGATTGGCTTTCCTTAAACCTTCCTCCCCCCGACTAATTCGCATTGAGACTAAAGTAGGGGGAGAGATTATTCTGCCTTGACCCTAAAAGAAGAAAAAGGGAAGAGGGTATACAGTGCTTTTCAAAAGCATTTTTAATGAAGAGTTGTTGTCAGTGAATATACGATTAGTTATTTCTAACCATACGATCTCTCAATCATTAAGTGTTTTATACAAAATACGCAATAATAATGTGTAGATCTACAGTTGAAATTATACCGTCCCTTACTATACGGTTAGAGAAGCATTTTCCTTTTCAATTTAAGGACCCTATCATTTATTGTTTAGGTTTCATTTGTTTCACTGAAAATGAATCATTTTAAAATGTTTTTCAGCATTTAAAAACTATTTTTTCTCCATAAATATGGCATGCTTACATCAATTATAAGAATGAGTCACCTAAATATTTTCATCATCCATAAAAAGATTTAGACATAAATTATTATGGATAATAAAGCATTATATCATTGATTAATTATTTCAAATAATTATTTTTTAAAAAAATACTTTTCAAATCATTAATTTTTCTTGTAACAAACAAGGAAACGAATCGTATTGTTATAATTATTATTTATTCGACCACAGTCTAAAAGTCTTGGCCGATGACGTAAGCTTGCACTCAGGAGATTGGCCACTCATTTCTTATTATGATCCAATTATTTAAGAGATAAAGAGGGTGTTTTCAAGGTCACGTACGAACGAAAATAATTACATGACAATGACGGTGATGGTGCTTTTGCTTCTTATGGAGGTACATTAATTACAATAGAAGGCCAAGTAATTCTGCAGTTATCTTTTCCCCCCAGCTTTTTATCAAAGCCAGTGTTCCCAATGTGCACAAGATCGAGAACGGAAAACCATCAGGCATGAGCATTTGGATTAAATGCAGTACCAAGAAAGAATCTCAGGAATCATTTGAGAAAGGGATGAGAATTTTGGGCATAGATCGAGCTAGATAGAGACTTTTGGCTATAGTGATGTCCTACAGACACTAGGAGGGTGTCGAGATGCGCAAGCGAATCATGTTAGAGAATTCTCAAAGTGAAGATTTGGTTGGGAATAAGTTATATGTTTTAATTAGTTCATGACTTGGTGGCTTGAACTCAAGGAGGGTACAAGTGCATATGTTGTCGGTTTCGGAGTTGGGATCCTTTTTTTGTGATCTCTCGAGATGGAAGTCTCAACATTTAGCTGCACATCCCGATAGTAAAAACTTGCCATTGTAGGTGGTCGCATTGAAAAAGGAGAAAAAAAAAAGGTACGTAGAGAAACGTCATCCATTAATTATACACCATGGTCTCACAAGAATGTGGATTCTTTAAATTTAAGATGTCAAGTTACAAGTTTGACCGAAGAAATAAGAAAAATATAGAATAAATGCGATATCATGACTTCAAGAAAATAAGGTTGCGTTTGGCGACGTTTTTGATTCAAAAAATTAATTATATTTAGAATTGATATTTTCTGATTCTGTTCCCTAAACGAGTTTTAGATGATTAGAATATGTTTGGTAACTATACAACATTTCTATTTCAGGGAACAATATCTCTCCCAAATTTTTTTCATTTGATTCAAATAGTCAATATATATAGCATCACTAATAAAATGAATACAAATCATGCATAAATTCATAATTAGTCTATTTATTTCACACTACTATAATTGTCTATTTATTTCATGGGATATTTATTTTTTATAATTTATTAATAAAAATGATATTGCTAAAGCACTTTCATGAATACAAATTTAGTATTTTTTATTTTTTTAAATATATTAAAAATTTAAATTTATTATTTTTAGTTTATTTTATTTTTCTTTTTCTCCTACGGTCGGATACGGCAATTGGCAGTGGCGGACAACAGCGATCCACAATGGCAATCGATGGCATATGGCAGTGGTGGAGCTTGTTGGTCAAGTGACAGGAGCAGCGGATGAGTGAGGAGAGCTAGCTAGTCGAGCATTTTTTGTTGAGACTTCGTTCTTTTTTTTTTTTAGGGGGGCTGAGGCAACAAAATGAGAGCCTTCTTTGAGCATTCTCACTTTATCGGTCTTGTTTCTTAAAAGTGATTCTAGAAAAAAGAATAAACTCTTTTTTTATTTTTGCTTTCGCTCTAAATCTGCTCCTGAGAACAGAATCGGAGAATTTAGAGTTAAAATCATTTACATTATCAAACAGGTTTCTCATCTTTTTATGCTTTGGGAATAAAATCATGAACCATAATTGTCACCAAATAGACCTTAAGAAAATTCATTATTGAGTCTATATCGGTACGGTTTATTTAGTTTAAATATGTTTAGCTTCTTCTATCCATCTTGACACAATTCACCTCTATCATCATTAATCGGGATGATCAGTCAATTCCCAAAACTCATCATCAGGGAACAAAAATTCTTGGTCAAAGCTGAATAACTTTGAACTTACTCAATTCCAAAACGGTCCCTCAAACTTAAGGGAAAAAAAACTTGAATTTACAAACCATGCCAAAGAGAAGAAGAAGGTGATGCGAGTGTGGGAGGTTCATGGCAACTCAAAGAGACTCTTTTGGGGCCAATATCCAAAAAATTCTCAACTTTATCATTTACCTCAATTATATCCAAAAAAACAATTTATCTCATAAAAAATCTTCAATTTTTACTTTTGTCCCAATTCTATTAACGTAATACTAAACGCAATTTTAGTATCTATCTCAATTATATCGAACTTTTTGTCTCATAAAAATTCTCAACTTTTATCTTTGTCACAATTCTATTAACGTCAACCTTTCGTCCATAATTATCGTTAATTAATCATACGTAGTATTTTCACGTCGTTAATGAATTACATCTCAGCAAAATTAATATGAAAAATCTCCCAACTTTTCTACTATTATTTGCTTCCCTTACACATTATTGGAGATATAGAACTACGCAAGATAGCACGTTTCGGATTCTCCGCGATACTCAACAGTCCACCATACATGGAGATTTGATTATTTGGATAAATGATCGAAAATCTCATTATCCATGAAACATGCTATTTCTTAATTTCGAAGATTCATTAGTAAGTTTGGCGAGAAAATTTGAGTCACGTGGGATTGATGAATGGTGATTAGGGAAGAAAGGCTGATAACGATGGAATTGGAACAAAAGTAAAAGTTCAGAGTTTTTTATGAGATAAATTTTTTTGGATATAATTAAGACCTTTGTTAAAGTTGTGGATTTTTTTTAGGCGTTGGACCAATAAAATCGAGACAAAAATAAAATTAGGGAGTTTTTTTTATGAGATTAAAAAATAGATATAATTGGAATTAGATGTTAAAGTTAAGGCATTAGGCCCTTCTTTTTGTGCTATGTCCCGTCACTCTTTAAAAAAAAACAAAAAAAATGTTTTCTTCTTGCATTATTATTGAACCCCTTTTGGGCTGTCGTGCAAAGATTTAAATTATTTGGAAATCAAAATTGATAGACAAAAAAAAAAATGGTGGGTGGGGGGTTTAATTTATGACCTCCGCAGGGGCACGGTGTGCTACGTGCTGCAGTGCTATCTATCTCGACTCACGTGAGCGCCAGCAAACACTAAAGTGAACTTTTTTTTTGGTATACGATCCCCACCCATGTGAGGATGGTAAGTGCGCGGGTGACTTTATCATTTACGTCGACAAGTACGGAGATACCCAAACGCAACCTAATTTGGTTAGCCGCCTTCTCCGCTCGGGCAACGCTTCCTTAAAAAGGAAGAAGAAAAAAAAAAAAGATCATCAAACACTGTTCGATTTATTCCGCAAAAAAGAAATAATTTAAAAACTATTTTCTTTTGAAGGGAAACTATGCGTTTTTTTTATATACCGGAAATAGAGGCCTTCTTCAGTCTTCACTTTCCATATTGTATTGCTTGAAATAATTATGTAATGAAGAATATTTTTGTTACCAACTACAATTTATGTTTAAATATTCTCGTGGCCAATAAAAATATATTTCGTTTATTTATTTTTATACATGAAATCAATCATTTTAAGAAAAATAATTTTTAAATCATTTATTTTTTGTGAAATAAATAAAGTCCTGATTGTTTTTAATATCACCAATTTTTTTGATCTAGTACATTTGTAAATGTATCATATATTTACATACTAGATGATTCGATGGATTTTACCATAATTTTTCTAATCAATCGAATTCCCGATCAAGTCATGGGATCGGTCCAAGGTACTTTGATTTCTTACGTTTTTTTCAAACTTAAGTATTATACGCTCAAATGACATCTTTTCAAAATGAGAATGTATATAACCCTATTTCAAGTCGGTCCGGTATGGAATAAATTTATAATTATGGAATGGACTTGAACATCAGATTTTAGATCTTGTGGCAAATTAATCGAATGGCATGAAGTAAGAAATCGCACGTTACGTGTCCCAATATGCATATCATATGATTTGTTTTGTCCGCCGGATCGTCCATGAAAGAAATTTGTACATGACCTTATTATACGCCGACGTGTAAAGATGAAACCAGTTTTCTGGCGTAAAATCAAACATTTGTCTGTTTCTTCGTCTAAATTTTAACATGAAAAAATCATTGAAGTAGAAATATTAAAGTCATGAGATTTATCTTTTCATGTGTCAAATCTAGTTGACCAAGGACGCGATCTGTTACAGAACCGCATTATTATAGAGGTAAAGTCCAATTAACATTTATAACGATCTGGTTTGATTCAGGCGAATCAAGTGCGAGACTTGGATGCTCGTGAAATAATAAAAGTAACGAGAACAATTCAAATGCAAAGAGCTTTGAGTACCATAAAAAAAAATGTTTTTTTTATGCTTTACTAGATACAATAAACTATACCCATTGCAATACAAAAACTCGAAACTCTTTTTTTAGAGGCTTTGTCTGTTTTCCGAAAAATGAGTCATTTCTGAAAAATATTTTTCGAAAATTCAATTTTCAAGAAAATAACTATATTTCCCTATGTTTTGTTGAAATATGAAAAATATTCGAAAAATATTTTCCGTTGTTTGGTACGGAAAATTGGATTTTGTTTTCCTCAAAGCATTCCCTTCAATAATTTTTTAGTGTTTCAATAATTTATCTTTTTCTTTTTCTCTTTTCTTTTTTTTTGTGCTTTTATGTTTTTTATTACTATTTTCTGGCAGTACTGTCGCGACCCTCTAAAAAAATTTTAAATTTTAAAAGGGGTTAACGGATTATTAGGTTAATTAGATTTGACTAACCTAACGCGGACCCTCCCAAGCCCTACCGAATCGCAACTTTGGTTTTTGTTTAAATGATTTTGAAATTTGGAGTCGCTACTAATCGTTCTTGATAGGTCGATTAGAAACCTAAATAAATTAGCGGGAGAACTAATTTATTCCTGCGAACCAGAGATTATGAGCTCGGGGACTTGGTTACACTAGTTAATTAAAACTAATGCCCTTTCGGTACCTTAATTTCATGGATATCTTAATTCGGCAACTCAGGCTTGGTTTATTCCTAAGGCTCTACTAGAGTATTCTCTTTTGTGTTTTCACTTTTTAAATAGGATGCATTGATGGTATATATTTTTATTTGTTATATTTTTTTTAAGTGTTAAAGATTCCCTGAAGCCGAAAGAGGGAGTGTGTTAACGACTTCTGTGCAGTATTACGACCTACTCATCTTTTGGGTCTGATGATTCAAAAATTAAATTATAGGAAGTACATGACAGTGAATAAACACCTCCAATGGGAGGCCTAGCATTGGCTTGGCTCTTCCCTTTGGGATTTAAGGTACATGTATTTAAGTTGCAAGTATTTAAACTACTGTAAGTAAAAACCTCCAATGGGAGGCTAAGCATCGGCTTGGCTCTTCCCTTTGGGATTTAAGGTACAGGTATTTAAGCTGCAGGTATTTAACTAATGTAAGTAAAAACCTCCAATGGGAGGCTAAGCATTGCTTGGCTCTTCCCTTTGGGATTTAAGGTACAGGTATTTAAGTTGCAGGTATTTAACTACTGTAAGTAAAAACCTCCAATGGGAGGCTAAGCATCGGCTTGGCTCTTCCCTTTGGGATTTAAGGTGCATGTATTTAAGTTGCAGGTATTTAACTACTGTAAGTAAAAACCTCCAATGGGAGGCTAAGTATTGGCTTGGCTCTTCCCTTTGGGATTTAAGGTGCAGGTATTTAAGTTGCAGGTATTTAACTACTGTAAGTAAAAACCTCCAATGGGAGGCTAAGCATTGGCTTGGCTCTTCCCTTTGGGATTTAAGGTGCAGGTATTTAAGTTGCAGGTATTTAACTACTGTAAGTAAAAACCTCCAATGGGAGGCTAAGCATTGGCTTGGCTCTTCCCTTTGGGATTTAAGGTGCAAGTATTTAAGTTGCAGGTATTTAACTACTGTAAGTAAAAACCTCCAATGGGAGGCTAAGCATTGGCTTGGCTCTTCCCTTTGGGATTTATGGTGCAGGTATTTAAATTGCGGATGGACTTTGTCCTCTCCATTCTGGGGTATGAATTCTTTAAAATAAAATACGACGAATTGATTCAACAATTTGAAATTTGTGCACGCTTGAGGACTCCTCCAAGCCGATTTTGTGCTTCCATAGGGTTGACCATTGATATAGAGCTGCGGCTTCCATTTTTTTGGGAGGGATTTCTATAATTGATTTTCGCTCTCTATGTTCCCAATATAGAGAGTTTCTTTTGAATTAAGAGGGACTTTTAG
Source organism: Psidium guajava (assembly GCA_016432845.1). Lineage (NCBI taxonomy): Eukaryota > Viridiplantae > Streptophyta > Magnoliopsida > Myrtales > Myrtaceae > Psidium > Psidium guajava. Next base: position 21,374,118 of record CM028233.1, on the reverse strand, counting down.
TCACAGATCAGTTGAGAAATCGGTGGACAGCTTAAGAGCTTGTCTGGGCCGATTTTTGCATATCTACGAGATTTTTGCTGTTGACGTAGAGATATCCTTCTCCTGACATAAAATATGGAAAAAAAAGAGGAGATGGAGAAAGTGTATACAATTTGTGCTAATTTGCAAGTAAAACCATAAACAAATGAATAAATAAAAACACTTAGCTCGAATTTGCTTGCTCGTTGACGAGGATGAACTCTTGATTTATATTGATCGATGAAGGAATTTGTGATGATAATCCCTAGCTTTGAACTCCCATCATCTTCAAAATTCTCTCTCTTTTGGTATTTTCTTTCTCTCAAATTTTTCTTCAATCTCCCAAAACTCTCTCAAACATCCAAAAATTTTTTTCCAAAAAAAATCCTCCCAAACACTTCAAATTTTCTCTCTCCCAAGAATCCTTTCTCAAGCTCACTTCTTCCTCCTTTTATAACCTACTCATCTATCTCCCATTCTAATTTTTCCACTAACTCTATCTCCCATTCTAATTTCTCCACTAACTCTTCTTCATTTTCATCTTCCATTCTCCATCTCTATCTCACATTCTAATCTCTCCACTAACTCTTCTTCATCTTCATCTTCCCTTCTCCATATTTATCTCCCATTCTAATTTCTCCACTAACTCTTCTTAATCTCCATCTTCCCTTCTCTATTCTTATCTTCCATTCTAATTTCTCTACTAACTCTTCTTCATCTCCATCTTCCCTTCTCTATTCTTATCTTATTTTCTCCATCCATTCTTCTCCAACTTCTCTTCTTCATCTCCTCTTCTTCATCTTCCCTTCTCTATTCTAATTTATCCACTAACTCTTCTTTTTATTATTTGTAAAATAATCCTTCAAGAGTTAGGTATTTGCACTCTAGTCCTTGAATTTTAAGTATTTACAATTCAGTCCCTGAAAAAATATATTTCTTTAAGTCCAAATCTCCTCACAATTTTTGACACACCAAAATTTACCACATGTCAAATTTAAGCTCATTTCTTGTCGCTGAAAATAATGCATAATTTAATTAAAGCCCTTTTGCAAAATTAAGTCATTCTGGGTATAATTGGGCCAAGATGAAAATTTAAAATATTAGAAGACAATGTCACAACTCATAAAAAGTGAAAGTTAAAAATAAGTTGACTCAAATTAAATTTTTTTAGGCCCGATTCGAGATTATACTCGTGAAGGAACACGTGACTCGAATTGGATTTTTCTGAATTTGCGATGGCCAATATGAAAATAGATTTAAAATAAAAATATTAACTATCTTTGTGTATTTTTTTGGCCTCAAATGTTATTTTTCCAAAATTTTCAAATATTTTTGTATTTTTTTTTAAAAAAATTAAAATATATATAATATGAAAAATTATTTTTTGGTCAAAATTCGTTCCCTAGGCTTGGCTAAGGTTCCCAAAGTTGATTTTTCAATTTTATGAATTTTTATGGATTTTCTATTAATTTTTGAAAATAAATAAATAAAAAATACGTAAAAATACTGAAAATATGAAAAATCGTTTTTTGGTCAAAATTGGTTCCCTAGGCTTGGCTAAGGTCCCCAAAGTTGATTTTTCAATTTTATGAATTTTTATGGATTTTTTATTACTTTAGCAATAGAAAAAATGATTAAAAATCAGGTGTCAACAAGTACTGGCGAGGCCTAGCCTCAATCAAGGTCGGCGATGGGTTGCCTGGCCAGGCATTGCTTGAGGCTAGTGACACTAGGCCTTGTTTGTGGCTGGCCATAAGCTAAAGGAGAAGAAGAAGGGAAAAAGAAAAGGAAAAAAATAAAAATAAAAAAGAGAAAAAAATAAAAAATAAAAATCTTGAATTTTGAAAAAATAAAGAAAAATGAGAAGAAAGTAAAAAAATAAAAATAAAAAGAAAGAAGATGTAAAAGAGATGAGGAAAATATTTTCCTCTTCTCAAAAAGAGAAAAATATTTTCTCTACTTTTGAAGGAGTCTTTCATGGGAGGAAAATGTTTTTCTAGATTAGTTTTTTTTTTGAGAACCAAACTTTAGAAAATTCAATTTTCGGGAAGTTATCTTTTACGAAGTAAACGGAGTCTTAGCGTTACCCAAACCTCCTATGTTATGCTCATCATGATGCTGATGCCTCAGGCCTTTTTTTTTTTTTCCAAATACTAATTAACATATGTCTCAGATGAAACTATGGTGGAAGGTGTTTTTCGAGTCATTTCTACGAGTTTGGAGTGTTCGTGACAAGAAAAATAAACTTGGATATCGATGGCAAAATAGGTAAAGTTTAATGTTTTTATTACAGTAGACTAATGTTATTTTTTGTCATACCGATACATTTCCGTCTTGATTTACCACACTATACACTTTTAATGAGCAAACTCTTTCGCTAGCATATGAAATCATATATTCCGTCATCACTTTACAGATATATAAAAATCAGGAAAAAATCTAAATAAGGGCCCGAATGGATATTATTTTAAATAAGAGCCTAAAGTTTGAGATGATCTAAAGGGCATTTTTGCCAATTGCTTTATTTATTATTTATTTATTTTTCTATCTTTTAAAAAAATAAGGAAACTTATGAAACACACAAGCTAAAGGGTTGTGGCCACCACCTTAGCGAGGGCTAGCAACCTCAGTGACAAGAGGGCAAAGGCTAGCAATCCCTCTGCTAGGTCTAGCGGAGGGGCACGGCCTTCGGCTAGTCCAGTGCAAGGGCCGGCAACCCACGCTTGGACTTGGGCAAAGGCTTGCTAGTCCTTGTCGATGCCCCACTAGTGATGGGGTGGTAGTTGTTGTTGTTTTTTTCAAGTAACTTTTTAATTTTTTTAAAAAAGGAAAAACAAAGAAAAAAGAAAATTACTAAATACCGAAAATTCCCTTGAGACGAGGCCTCTTTTTTTATACTATATGATTACTTCAAGCTCTTATATGAAATTTCTGTATCACTTTAGGTTCTTATTTGAAATTTTCCCTAAAAATTAAAAAGTTCTGAGCTCCCTCGAGTAGGCACGATGGATATTGCGCTGATCTCATCTCAAGTGCTTGCAAAACTTAATAGTCTTCCTCGTGGCTAATTAATAGATATTTATTTGCAAAAAAATATAAAAATATGTCCATGTATTTCTATTATTCGAATCAAAAGTCTCATTTGTCTTACTTTTTGCTTTGCGCTGTCAGCCTTGCATCAAAATGTTGTATGAGCTTGAAATATCGTTTGCCTCACTTTTTTCACTTTACACTCTTATCCTCACCTCAATATTAAAAAAAAAAAAATCAAAACCTCTACTACCCTCTCTTCATCAAAAACGAAGCGATAAGCTCCGGAGCGAGCTCTCGACAATTAGATCGTTTGCCCCGGTGTCTAAATAGACATGTCAAGTGTATGTAACTAGACAAGGGTTTGACAAGCTAATGATGATTTGTGGCGCTTCAACAGAAACTCATGCCTTAAACGTGATCGTTTTCCCCTGATAATAATCCAAGGTCTCTGCCGACAACATGGGAAACATCAGCGTTCGAGCTAACGTTGCTGTCCTGCTGGCCCTTCTCATATGCTTTAGAAACGTGAACGGCTCTCGATCAATGCCTTTTGCTTTAAGTCCTTTCAGTCGTCCTAACACTAGGATCGACTCGTTGAGTGGGCCTGTAGAGATGGTTGTATTGGCGTATCAGGAGCAATCAGAATAATCCTGCCATTCTGTTTGTGATGCTCCACGTTCTCTCAAGCCCTAGCTTACTAGCAAAAGTTCCTTTGATTACTAGAGGAGGAGAATTGGTGATATTTAATATTTCTTTCGAACATTTTATTCACTTATTTTATTTTATTTTCTTATCTTTGTTTCTAAGTTAGATTGAAAAAACAAAATAGAAAAGATAGAATCTGATTATGAAAATAAAATTGAAAAAGAAAGAAAGAGAATGGCAGGCTCACTGGTGGGCACTACCATCGCCGATCGCCGAAGGTCCCACCAGCCCTAAGCGTGGGCGCTCAAATCTGGGCGACACCGACCTTCCCTTGCCGCTAGCGACTCCCGTTAGGCCCAAGTGAGGGTGCCCAGGTTTGTCCAATTCCGTCCTCATTAGATTTTTTTTAAAATCTAATGTGAAAACAAAGAAAAGAAAGGGAAAAAAAGAGAAAAAAAGAGGAAAAAATAAAAATGTTTAATACAAACAAAAAAAAATATTAAGATATCATTAAAAATTGTCAACTTCAGCGATTTTTGCTCAAAATTGACTGGATAGACTAAATTGGCAAGACATGAAAAGGTTTAGGGCTCAATTGGCAAAAGCATAATAAGTTTATGACCTTTTGGACAATTTTTCCTATTACTAGCAAAGTCCCATATTATCTCTGTCGCTAACTGCTCGTTAAGAGGTTCTTTCGTGCACCTTGTTCAACCGTACCCGTTTCATGGGCATCTCGTATACTTGTCGTCAACAGTAGTATTTAAAGAACACGAGCCAGTAGTTAAAAACAAGAAGAAAAGATTATCATATAATTAGATGAGATTGGCATATTAATTTGCAAACAACAATTCTACAGAAAAAAAAAAAATCCCTAGAGGGACGTTTCGATTGTTGAGTTCGACAAGGTCCGTGGAGTTTTCGGGGACCCTGATGTTCCACCTACTTGTTCTCCTCAGCCTTGTGGCTAACGTTTTTTCTGGTCCAAGAAACACTCACGCATACTTCCAAATAGAGTAAGCAAATGTGCTGAATCAGACCCAACACCTATTCCATTTCCACATCGCCCACCCCATTCTTGTCCCATCTCAGTACCTAAGTCTGAATCTGACCACAAGAATTTGCTTAACAGATGGGAATAATCAGTAAATACCTATGAAAGTAAAATTCCACCTCTCTCTCTCTCTCTCTCTCTCTCTCTCTCTCTCTCTCTCTCTCTCTCTCTCTCTCTCTCTCTCTCTCTCTCTCTCTCTCTCTCTCTCTCTCTCTCTCTCTCTCTCTCTCTCTCTCTCTCTCTCTCTCTCTCTCTCTCTCTCTCTCTCTCTCTCTCTCTCGTTGACGACACATGACATGCTGGATCGACCAACAACTCTAACAGTCGAAATCCAAACATTTCAAGCTAGGGCAGAGCATAATGGATCGATCGAGTCGAAAACCACTCAAAGTAGACTAATCCAACCGGTTGGGTTCGGTTCCCAAGAGCTTCGAGTCGATTCCCAATTCCACTTATGGTCAATCCGGTTCCAAGTTCCAAGGGGGAACCGGATCACTTGGTTAGGACCATATAATATATTTTTAAAAAATTTTAAATGTAAACTTAAACCTAAACCTAAACCTAAACCTAAACCTAAGATGCTCAGGATGCTTAGTATGACTCTTATGTTTAGCGACAAATGATAGAAAAAATGTAACCAATCTGACCTGGTCCTAGGATCATCCGGTTCGGTTCTCGGTCTTTGAAACTGGGAACTGATCCTCCCGATCCAATTCCCTACTCCAGAGTGGGACCAAACCGGATTGGGAATCGATCTACCCCTAATTTAGGCTAGGGTTTCTTGCTCTCCACAGAACCATTTGTTGTACACCAGTATATATCTTTCTGATGAAATTGAAATTTAAAAATTCTATGAATGTTTTAATGATATTTATGGATTGCCTTTAACTTTCCTTTTAATGCCTTTCGTTTTCTTTTAAAAAAAAAATATCAGCAAGGAAGGACAAAACGCTAATTACGCCATCCCTCTTGCATAAATAGTTGATCTTTCTGCGTGCTAAACATAAGAACTCGTTTGATCTAGGCTTGCTGTACTAGATAAGGTTTTTCCCGCACACCGTAAAGAGTTGCAGCGGTTGGGAGGCTTCTCTGCGGGTTGCTGTGTTCATAAATTAGTCGAGTTTGAGTTGCATGCATGTTGTGAGAGACAACAAATGCAACTTGATCGCACAAGAAGGATAATAAATTATCTCCACGGGCAAGGTTAGGAGATTTGATTTCCGCTTAGGTCATTACTCTTATTAATTTCGTAAACATGATTAAGGTGAAGCAAATCGAACACGAGTTTGCCGAATAACGTCATTATCTAGATAGCGACAGCAAACAAAGTTTACTCCTCTTCAATTAATTTGGATTATTGATTGTGAAGTGTCATAACTCGAATCATGCTTTGGATTGCCCTTACTGTCAAGTGAAGTTATTTACACAAAACTTCGTGAATCGACAAATACTGGAGTTTAGAATCTCCCACGCACCTGTCAAAGAATTAATAGTCAACGTAGTGGAATTAGTAACTTGCCGAGGTCGTAAAGTCAATGAAACCGTGAAGGTAACCAGCGATGTATTGAGTCAAAATAACTATCAAATAATAGAGTCGTGGCGACCATTTGTAACATCTGTTTATCATCTCCGTTTGTAGCCTCCATTTATAACTATTAATTGAATGTTTTAAATAGCCATTATCATACTCCTTATAGGCACTCTTCGTGCAAACAACTCAAACTTATTGTCTTTCATTCCTGTCCAATAGTCGTAGTAGTAGTTGGAGTTCTAAGATATCTCGTCGTCAATTGAACCCCAACATATATGTTAGCTGTAGTTTCTAGGTATTTTGTCGTCGATTAAATTCTGGTGTCGTATCTCGCTGTTATCTCACTTTGTGGTCAACTGAATGCCGGCAAAGCATTGTATACTTTAACGTCTATTAAATCTCATTGAAATATGTCTATTGATTTTCGGCAAATCCTTGATTAACTGGTGCATGTTGGGTTATTGTTTTTTATTATTTGGATTTTGGCAGGTGCATATGATTTGGCAGACCTGCAGGTGGACGTTTTTACCGAAAATCTAATTTAAAAGGCGAATGTACCCTGCCGAAATTTGGGCTTGGTCCAGACTAATTAACGCGGTCACCCATCATTCAATTGGGAATGCAGACGACAGGCCCAATATATTTGGGCCGGGCTTCAATTATACCAGAGACCCGACCCGACCCGCTAAGGTCCGACTCTTTTCAGGTGTTGACATTTCTCCTACATATTCTTGCAACGTTTATTTTGATGATAAAAAGATCTACCAAAGAGTTTGCTGCCCTGTTGTCTACAAAACAATGTGTGCCTAATAGACCTGCCCATTATTGGCCATCGTGAAAGAAATTAGATCTACAACCAACCCCCGGGCCATGTTAATCTTAAAATTAAGATGTTAAAAATCTAAACATAACTATCGAGCCATTAGGGAACTATAGTTAATATCGACGATTGATTAAGATGTTATAATATTATCAAATATACATATCATGTGATAATATCCCAAAACACGAACAAACATATCGGAAATAACTGACAGTATTGTTAGACTATCAGGCGAGCAGCTTCCTATTTCTAATGAAATTAGACTTTCTATTTCTTTCCAATTTAACCTTACAGTGTACCGTCATACATCTCGGATGACGGCATCGTTTAAATAACTCATAACCCACGTTTTGTGATGAGAAAGTTGAGTCTTGGCCACCAATGAGCCCAAGGTCGTTTTGATTTGGATTTGGAACATTGAGCACAGTTCGGTGATTACACTGTCGTCTTGATTTGGACGTGTATAATAATATCATAAGAAATGAGATATTGAAATTAGTTATTTGTTCTAATAATTTGATCCATGCGGATTATATTTCAAAAGATATGCACCGAGACATGCAGACATGAAGCGACACAATAATTCCTCCATCCTCTGTGTTCCCCAAGTTTTTGAGCATGACCCATCACGAAAGGCCATCACTCTTGGAAGTAAGCAGCTAAAGCTTAATACCTTCAACTGAGAAGATCGTCAAGAGAGAACTCAAGTCCGAGCCCGTTAACATATCTAGTTAAACTCACATTTACTCAAAAGTTTAAGTCAACGAGTTATATGCCAACTAAGATATATTAAGTTTCATACCACACTACTTATCCGATGTGAGACTTCTCTAACACAACTCACACGTGCATTTTAACAATCTCCCTATTAATTCAAGTATCATTTTGCATCAATATATCTCAACCTGAATCTCCATCAATACCCATTGAATCCACGTTGTTACATCACAATGCCCACCGATCTACATTGGTACACCACAATGCCAGTGGACCCAGATACCGCGTGGCCTCCTATTGGCTGCCACGTAGGGTGGCTTCTAGAGGGGCGGTTTAAACCGCCCCTCTCCTCATTCTCTCTCTCAAATCTCACCTCTATAAATAGAGGCGAGAACCCTCGAATTCTTAGGTTAGAAAGGTGTGAGAAAGTGAGCTCGAGTATCGACCAATTCGGATACACAAAGTTTGTGTTTTCATTGGTTGAAAACGAATGGTTTGGATTGAGACGCCACGAGGATTACTAACATAATTCGACAGTCGTTTCTCTGAATCTCCGTCTTCAAGGTCACACAGGTGTCGAGGCGTGTCTGAACTAGAGGCCCAACACCTCTTGGGCTCGAGGACAGAGAAGTAGAGCCGTATCCAACCTCTGTTATCCAAGTACGTTTCTAAACTAGCTTTATAAAGTTAGGTTTTCGATTAAAGTATACGAGAATTGCTAAGACAATCCAGGGCGCCGTTCGAATTTATTTTCTTCCACTATGCATATGATATGTTTTTATGTGTGTAACAAGCGCCCGGGACAATTAGAAACCCAACAAGTGATATCAGAGCCATGCTTAGAACTCTCGTATACTTGGTTGATTCGGTTTTTGACGATACTTGGAATATCGTCGTCGGGTCTTCGAAATTGGTTTCGAAACTTCATGAACCCAACCCTACGCATGTCTAGACTTGACATAGGACCCTGAGGATCATTGGATAACCTTGGATGGGGATGAGACCGCTCGTGGCTCGCGGCTAAAGGCGCAAACCACCAATGACCGTGAGAGGTCAAAGGCGGCCACTGCCTTTGACCAAGTCAAAGTCAACGATCAAAGGCGATGGCCACCGCCTTTGACCAAGGGCATGCACGGTAATTTTGTGAAATTAAATTTTTTAGTTTTGCAAAAGACGAATCGAATCAATTTGATCGAAAATGTTTAAACGGGCTCGGAATGAGCTCAAATTTGGTCGAGCGCTCGGAAACGGGCCGCTGATCAAACCTCAGCGCCTTTGGCCATGAACTGTGGTGGATTTGGGCATTCTGGGGTTGTTTGAACACGTTTTTAGCTCTGTTCTTATGATTTTTGTATCATACGTTGCAAATTGTTACGAATTAATGCTTTATTGCCCTTTTAATGTATTTGAGCATGTGTTATGATATGTATGTGATATATATAATGTCTATTCTGGTGGACGGGTTATTATCTATTTGGAGGATATGTCTGCTGCTGCTGGTTGTTGCTAGGACTGGTAGAAATGGGATAGACATAGGTGAGACCTATTTTGAGACCTAAAATCTCATCAATTAAATATCAAGTTGTAACGGGTATTAGACTTGTGGCCTACCACCGTCGTGGATTTGATGCTCTGCTATAGTGAATTGATTGATTCGTCATAGATACATGGGGTCAATTGCCGTCTATGATAGAGGACCAATCCATAAAAGCATTAAATGCTATGGATATTGAAACCAGGCGATTCCAATAACTATTAGGTGAGGAGTCGTCTGTATTTCATGAGGTCAATAACTGTTAGGTGAGACCTTCATGACCTAGAGGCCGAATAATGATTGGGATGAGCATGAGATGCCTGGATAGGTTGATCCACTCATTTAGTTCGTGTTGAACGCCAATAACTGTTAGGTGAGGCGGACTATGAACTGATGGGACTCTAATCCCCACTAATAGTCTGGTCCAACGAGGACTACCGTTTCTTACTAGAGGAGTGTGAGATTCAATAAATTTAGTGGGAGCCTATTTCATTTAAAGGCCAAAATGAAATAGTAGGTAATTGATAGACAATACCCAACGACCTGATTTTCTGCACCATATTTTTGACATACTCTGAAAATGGTGAACACAAACCCAATTGCCTCAATTCTGTACAAGAACTGCCTAACTTGTCCAAATTTCAATGATTGACTTCAAAATTTTAGGATTGTCCTCAACATAGAGAAGCTCGGATGTGTGCTGTATAGGGACCTGCCAACTAAGCTCCTTGATAATGCGACCATATACGAGCGAGACACTTACGAGAAGTGGAAAGAAGATGACCTAAAAGTTAGGTCGTACATGTTGTCGTCCATGAACAATGAATTCCAGAGGAAATATGAGAACATGGACAGTGCAAGGCCAATTGTTCTTCATCTAAAGAAGTTCTTCGATGAAAATAGTCGGACTGCTAGATGTAACGTATCTAAGGTACTGTATCGTATGTAGATGCTAGAAGGTGCCTCTGTCAATGATCATGTTTTCAAGATGATCTGGCACATAGAAGAGCTTGCAAGACTGGACCTCATTATGGATAATGAGCTGGCCGTGGATTTGATCCTTCAGTCCTTGCCTGAATCTTTCTCGGGCTTTGTTTAGAACTACCACATGCACAACATGCAGAAGACTCTGGCAGAACTTTATAGCATGTTAGTGGTATATGAGAAGGAGATACACAGCAAAAGGCCAAATGTGATGGCCATTATTGAACCTTTTTCCTCGAAAAGTAAGACTTCTTCGAAAAGGAAGAGAAAGTTCACGAAAGCTGTGCGAAAGCCAAAAGTAGATAAAGGGACCTGTCACTATTGCAAGGTCAATGGGCATTGGAAGAGGAACTGCAAGAAGTACCTCGCCAGCTTAAAGGTTAAACAAAAGAACCATCCTCGTAGAGGTATGATCTCTGTGCTTATTGAAACTAATCTTATGGTTAGTTCACAATCTAGCTTATGGGTTCTAGATTCAGGTGCGACGTCACATATTTGTATGTCGTTACAGAATCTGGAAATAAGCCGAATGCTGGGGTAAAATCAGACGGTCTTTACTTTTACGAATGGAGCAACAGTTGCTGTCATAGTTGTAGGGACTCGTCGTGTATTTTTGCCTAGTGGACATGTAATGGTGTTATCAAACTATTTGTTTTATGAAAGAGCTGTACAAAACTCTTCTAATAAAAGAGAATTATGAATTCTCATTTACAGACGATATGTGTTCCATCTTTCATAATAGAAAAGTCGTTGGTTCAGCTCAGTTGACCAATGGTCTTTTCGCCATTTAACGTGTTTGGTGATGTGATTACCAATCCAAATAAGCACAATAATATAAATGTCATTGAGAAACGCCAAGGCAATAGTCCAAATCCCAAATAGATGTGGCACCTTCGATTAGATCATATTAGAGAGGGCAGGATTGACAAGTTAAATAATCATGGATTCATCAATCCATCTGGTTTTGAACCATACTCAACCTGTGAAGCTCGTCTTCAAGGAAAAATGACCAAATCACCCTTCATGGGATAAGGAGAAAGAGTCACTGATATATTGGGATTGATACATACAGGTGTATGTGGACCTATGAATGAAATTGCCAAAGGCAGGTTTTCATACTTTATTACCTTTACTGATGACTATTCTAGGTACAGATATTTGTACTTGATAAAGTTCAAGGAATTCAGAAATGAAGTAGAAAAACAAATAGGGAAAGGTATTAAGGCTCTTCGATCAGATCAAGGAGGAGAATATCTTAGTACTGATTTCCTAGATTATCTTAAGGAAAATGGCATATTGTCACAATGGATACCTCCAGGGACTCCTGAACATAACGGCGTATCAAAAAGAAGGAATCGTACCCTATTGAATATGGTACGATCCATGACGAGTTACACCGATTTGCCCATCTATCTCTGAGGATATGCCCTAGAGACTGCCGCATACATACTGAATAGAGTGCCGTCCAAATCTATCCCTACCACACCATATCAGATGTGGCATGGTAAAAAACCAAGTCTTAATCACCTTAAGATTTGGGGATGTCCAGCTTTTGTGAAAAAGCTGAAATCAGACAAATTAGAGGCAAGGTCTGAACAGGATCGTTTTATAGGATATCTAAGAGAAAGTCTCGGATATTACTTCTATTTCCACTCAAACTAGAGAGTTTGGATTACAAGGCACGCCACTTTCCTGGAAAAATAGTTCATTCAAGAAAAGCGCGAAGGCCGCAGAATAATCATGTAAGAAGGAAATGAAGAAGTAACGACTCTACAAGTTCAGACTCCGATCTCTGATTCAGTGGGAGCTTCAAACACACCGCCTTTGGGAATGAGTTTGAGAGTGTCTCATTCTCCTAAATGATACTATGGGAATTTGGTTGACGAAATGCAGCCGCTGTTTATAATAAACGATGGCGATCAACCAAACGATCTCAAGTCATATACAGAGGCTATGTCAAATAGGGATTCTGAGAGATAGCTTGAGACCATGAAATCTGAAATGGACTCGATGTATTCCAATGATGTATGGACATTGGTTGACCCAACTGAAGGTATCATACCAATAGGTTACAAATGGATCTTTAAGAGAAAGATCAATGCAGAGGGTCAAGTTGGAACATACAAGGCTAGACTGGTGCCGGAAGGTTATCACTAAAGAGAAGGGATCGACTATGATGAAACCTTCTCTCCAGTTGCCATGCTAAAGTCCATTAGAATTTTATTGGCCATAGCTGCACACTTGGACTATGAGATATTCCAAATGGACGTCAAAATGGCGTTCCTTAATGGATTTCTTGAGGAAGACATCTATATGGAACAACCGCCTGGTTTTGAGTCCAAACGAGAAGAGCATAAGGTGTGGAAGCTTAAAAGGTCCATTTATGGACTGAAACAATCCTTAAGAAGCTGGAACATCCGATTCGATGAAGTGATTGAATCGTTTGGCTTCATAAAGAATCCGGATGAGCCCTGTGTATACAAGAAGCTCAGTGGGAGCGCTATTGCATTCTTGGTCCTATATGTGGATGATATATTATTGATTGGTAATGATATACCAATGCTGTCATCCATTAAGCTGTTCTTGTCGCAGAAATTCTCCATGAAGGACTTAGAAGAGGCCACCTATATTTTAGGCATCAGGGCCTATAGAGATAGATCCAGACGATTGCTTGGCCTCTCACAGTCCACGTACATAGATAAAAAGTTGAAAAGATTCAACATGGAGTATTCCAAGAAAGGGTTGTTATCCTTTAGACATGGAATACGTCTTTCTATGGGGCAGTGTCCCAAGACCCCTGAAGAGAGACAGAAAATGGCGAAGATACCTATCCTTCGGCCATTGGCAGCATAATCTATGCAATGCTATGTACGAGACCTGATATTGCTTATACTATGAGCATTACAAGCAAATATCAGTCGGATCCAGGTGAAGAACACTGAATCGCAGTCAAGAATATTCTCAAGTACTTGATAAGGACTAAGGATTTATTCTTGATATATGGAGAAGCAAACTATAAAATTGAGGCATATACAAACTCTGATTTTTAATCAAATCCTAATGACTTTAAGTTAACGTCTGGGTTTGTATTCATAATGAATGGTAGGGCAGTAAGCTGGAAAAGTTCCAAACAAAGTATAACTGCTGACTCCATCGCTGAAGCAGAGTATGTGGCAGCTTTAGAAGCTGCAAAGGAAGCCGCATGGATGAAGAAGTTCATCGCAAAGTTTGGAGTAGTTCCTGCTATCGAGGAGCCGATGCCATTGTTTTGCGACAACAGTGGAGAAATCGCTCAAGCAAATGAACCAAGATCTCACCAGAAGTCCAAGCATATCGAGGACAGAGAAGTAGAGCCGCATCCAACCTCTGTTATCTAGGTAAGTTTCTAAACTAGTTTTAGAAAGTTAGATTTTCAATTAAAGTATACGAGGATTTCTAAGACGATCCAGAGCGCCATTTGAATTTATTTTCTTTCGTTGTGCATATAATATGTTTTTATGTGTGTAACGAGCGCCCAGGATAATTAGAAACCCAACACTCCACACGTCAAAGACTCTATATACTTGTCTTCGCTCTAAATTGGCACATCAAAACCAAAAATGGGGTCACCAAATACTAAGCCTGGCCACTCCAACCATGCCTCGAACTTATGGGGCATAAAAAACTTACCTCCCTTGTCTACCCAGATAGAACACTATACTTTCTTACATACAGTATTATCAAAATTAGGGTATAAAGTCTCCTACCTCTCTACCTCTACTGGGATGTCGTAATGCACACCTGAAGTACTCATCTCACGGGAACGGAGGAATAAAGAAAATTTGATATTCAAATTGGAATATGTAACAGATACAAAATCGAAAGGCGAGAGTCTGAAACAGCGATCAACTAAACAAGTGTGAGTCGAAAACTCAGTAAGCATAACTTCTATATTTAGCATAGAGAGATGCACATGTATGAATGTTCCAGTAGATATGCAATTTCAGGGTTGATCATGCAACGTACATCAGACATATATGTCTATAAACCTGCCTAACTCATATACTCAATATCACACGCAATATGGTCACAATAGAATAAAGTATACTTGGCCAATTTCCAAATCAACTCGCTCTAACTTGGTCAAAGATATGACTAGTTCTGATAATCACAAGATATCATATGACCCATTAGTCTCGGCCTCACATCTCACATGTCTCGGCCCGTGCCTTGATCGCGAAACTCATAGGTCGGCACCCTCATCTCTCCAGCAACCCTGTGCTTCACACGTCGGGCGCCTTCGATGGCGAATCGCGCTCATCGAAATCACTCTTATTCCTCTCCAGTTTAACATTCTCACTAGCCCGACCTCCACATTTTCAAAACATTTCCATGCTTATACTATACAATATGTACGGATAAACATCACATCTCAAGAATACGCAAATAGGCAACACAGTCACAAAGGCACATCGCCATTCTCTCGCCTTTTTATCACTCATGCGAGTCAGCTTTATTACAAGTTGCCCTACTCCTAAACAATCACAAGCATGCTCAATTTATTTTAATTTCAACGTCATAAACGTCACGACGAATAATTCTAAGTTCAATACTAAATTTCTTATAAATTGAACTCATTCTACCATACCGAGACCTCGTAACATGAACCCTAACATGCACAACCAGCCCTTGGAACTTTGCCTTGGCTACTCTTGCTCGCCCCACACAAACACAAGTATGACCATCAAAATTTTCGGCAAACAACACACCTAAACACAACCGGTTTTTACAATGTGTTATCTCAAATTCTAGATAACAATTCAATACTCAAATATGACCTGAGAACCTATATAAAACTACATTTTCTCCCCCCAAAACAACGCACCAACTAGCATACCTGAATTAGACTAAATTATCACAAAATCTAGCAAGGACAAATAGAACAAACTCAGCAAAACACAACTCAAGACTCACTAAAACTCAACATAGTGTTGACACCCGATTTTTAATCATATTTTCTTTTTTAAAACTAATAAAAAAATTTATAAAAATTCATAAAATTGAAAAATCAACTTTGGGGACCTTAGTCAAGCCCAGGGAACCAATTTTGACCCAAAAATGATTTTCCATATTTTTGGTATTTTTCAGTATTTTTATTTTCGAAAATTAATAGAAAATTCATAAAAATTCATAAAATTGAAAATTCAACTTTGAGAACCTTGGCCAAGCCTAGGGAACCAATTTTGACCAAAAAAATTATTTTCTATGTTTTTGGTATTTTTTCATCATTTTTATTTTCAAAAATTAATAGAAAATCCATAAAAATTCATAAAATTGAAAAATCAACTTTGGGGACCTTGGACAAGTCTAGGGAATCAATTTTGACCAAAAAATAATTTTTCATATTTTCTGCATTTTCATATTTTTTCTTATTTTTTAGAAAATAGAAAAAGTGCTTGAAAATTAATAAAAAAAAACATTTGAGGCCATAAAAGTATGAAAAAATTGTCAGTATTTTTCGTTTAATTTTCTCTTTGTTTTGGTCCATGAAAAAGAATCCATACCCCTAAAGAGTCAATGGCAAAAAAAAAGGGAAGGCTTATTGGACGTGGCACATTTAAAAGTATTTTTACCACAAGCAACCCAGAAACTAGGACCCTCTGTGCAACGAAAGAGGTTGAGTTATTGCCTAATGATTCAAGGTCTATCGAGTGCATGAGGTAGTTAGAGCAGGAAATTAAGGTGCTCAGCCAGTTTAAGCATCCAGATATTGTGCAGTATTATGGCAGTGAAAATCGTTGAGGATCGTTTCTATATATATCTCGAGTACATTCATCCTGGTTCCATCAACAAACACGTTCGGGATCATTGTGAGGCCGCAACAGAATCAGCGGGACATCAAGGGAGCACGTGTCCATCGTCCACCTAACTTGTTGGTGCAATTCGGCCTGGGTAGACTAAGCCGTTAAACCGAAACCACCTTTCAATGCAGGATGGTCACCTGCACTTCTATAACCTACCGATCTTGAGCTAAACAACGGATCCTTCCTCTTCGAAGGAAGCCATGAAGTAGAGGGGTGGGGGAGGACACCAGTCTGGCGGTACGGGCCATCGTCGTCTAGGCAGAGGGAAGCTCATTGCCATCCCTCGGCCTAAGATTTTTCTTCCTCTTCCATGCGATTGCTCCGTCTCTGCGACTCTCCCTCAATCGACCCGATGATGGAGGCCCCTCGATTGCTACCGTCTCAATAAGAAGCCGACCCCAAGAAGCTCAAAATATCCTCCACCACCATCACCACCGACGACCATGAAGCGGCTGCCGTCGCTGCCACCAAGAAGCCTAGATACAAGCGCCATGACTGGGCCTCCTCGGCCCGCACCGACAAAGGTGTAAGCACCGTGAGCCTAGTCGTCTCAGGTCGATTGTACGTCGACTCGCCCAGACTCATCGGTCGATTTGAATCTCTTAGTACAAGAGGGCGACGGCGTAGTTCAATGTCAAGAAATTCTGCGACTGGCACATGTATGTGTATTTGATCTCCGTGTTTGCACTAGGTCCTAGCTCACACTGCGACAGGGAGAGCGTGGTGACTAGTTTGGAGCTTAGGAATAGGTTCGTTAAGCGTTCGGAATGTTCGGAGAGAGGGCGGAAGGCTAGTGGGGTTATGGAAAGCACAATTTCGAGTTAAAGGGGGTGTGTCAGTGAGGTGGCTTGGAGTGGGGAGGTCAACCGTTGACTCCAATGATGCAAAAGTTGGGTTGGGTATTACATCGAACGACAGCTGCACAATCATGGGAATTGAAGTTAAAGAGGGCATCTGGAATAGAGAACAAAGCTCAATAGCTCTCTTGCGCAGACGCAAATTCAGTCCGATGCTTCATCGAGTGGATTGATCGATCAGTTCCGTTTACTAATCTCTAAGCTATGGTATACCTTTGGGGTGGATAGTTTTAACTGGGTTGTACAGAGACTGAGCTGTCGTGCTTGAAAGTTGCCTTGCTATGGGGGTGAGTGATCAATCAGAGGATATTGATCGGTGATGCTGCATTTCTAGACCAGGATATGGGCATAAGATATTTCTGGGTAGGAAGAGCAGGGGGCATAATCCGAGCTGCGTTTCTTACTCCACTTTGATCGATGGGTATTGTAAGGTAGACGAGGTGAGAGCTGCACAAAAGCTGTTTGATGAAATGGTTGAATAAGGTAAAATGCCCAATTCTCTAACAAATAGTGCGTTGGTGGTCGATGGTTTTCTTCGACGACGAGATGGAGAGGAGTAGTGTCTCTGTGGCGTTTCTCGGGATCGGGAAGTTGGCGCTCGGGTTGTTGTTTGGGAATTCGTTTGTGAGGATACTAAACCAATTCCAAATTAGAATTCTTGGGGTGATACCTATGTTACACGAACACACGACACCCGACGCGACACGACACCCCGACACGTGAATTCTAAAAAAATAGAGAATTCTGACATGCTGGGACACGTTATATATTATATATATATTTTTTATCTAAAAATCCTACACATTTCTTTTTTTCTTTTTCTCTTTCTCTCTCTCTTCCTCTTTTTTTCGTTGCCGCGCGTTTTCCCATATGACCAATCAACTCAGCTTTCTCTCTCTCTTTTCTCTGCGCACGCCCCCTGCCCATTGCCTGCGTGTCTCTCTCTCCCCCGCCCACTTTTCCCCTTTTCTTTTCTCACCCCCATCTGCTCACGTCACCTACCCCATCTGCCACCACCTACCCACACTTCCTCTCTCTCTCTCTCTCTCTCTCTCTCTCTCTCTCTCTCTCTCTCTCTCTTTCCTTTCTTTTATTCTCTTTTCTCTTTCCTTCCTCTACTCCTTATTTCCTTCCCCCGTCCTTTTTGCTCGACGTTTCTCCCTTATTTGGTTTCCCCCCTTCTCACTCTCTCCTTTCTTCTTTGTACAGAGACTCTACAGACCAATATCGATGATACCTCACAAGTTGACGGCTTGAGATGAGCAAGAAGGCGAGCTGAGCCATCGGCGTTAGGGGGGCTAGGCAGCGAGCTGCGAAGCGTCAGCATCGGGGCAGGCGAGCTGAGGCATCGGCATTAGAGGAGGCTACGCAGCGAGCTGTGAGGCGTCGGTGTCGGAGGAGGTGAGGCGGCGAGCTGCGAGGCGTCGGCATCGGCGGAGGCGAGGTGGCGAGCTACGAGGCGTCGGCGTCAGCGTCAGGGGAGGCGTGTCCAGCCATATCAAACACGTGTCGGTGTCCGACGCGGCAAATTTTTTTTATAAACGGCATGTCCGTGTAACGTATGTTACCACTATTTGCTGGGATCGAACTGGCGATGGTTTCGAGAGACATGAACATAAAGGAGGAGTCTTTCGCGATTTTGGTGTATGCTGCTGTGTCGTTGACTGGGTCAAGCGCCGTATTGGGATTTGGGTGAGGGATCATACTATTCTTATTGCCGAGGATGAGGCAATTTTAGCGAGGATAAATGCGATGGCGGAGGACAAGAGGATGAAGAGGATATCGAGGTCGCAGGAAGATGGCCGATCTACTGCGAGTAAGAAAGGAGACCTTGGCCTGTGTAGTTGAGGCAAACACGGTTAACCAAAGAGAGATAACGATTTTCATTGGCTCGGAACTCATCGGCCTTATTTGTCTACTCATACTGGGGAAAGGCAATGGCAAACAAGGAAAAGGATTCGTGCAATGAAGGAAGTGACTCATCGTCAGTGAATTGCGAGTTTGGGTGAAGAGGGCAGGAGTTGTCTTAGATGCTTCATATGCTAATTCGGTGCCCGCCATCGGGAGTAAGCACTCAATAAGAGATAGATTAGGCAGTAGTGCTGATAGTGCCCGTGCCCTGCTGCGTGGAGACAACCTTGGAGTCGCCATAGCGTGATCTTTACCTTACCGAAGTTTGAGATCCATGCAAGCAACAAACTCTGCCAACTAACCCACCGGCTTGGTGGCCCAGTGGTTGGGCAATTACACGGCTGCAAGTCGAAAGTTCGAGTCTCGACTCGAGCGAATAGGCTCACGTGGAAAGCACGATCCTGGGTGCCAAGTGTCTTACCCGGAGTGTTATGGTGGTGGGTTCCTGCGGCCCTCCCCGGGGGACTAGTCGGGCTTCACCGCCGAGCGTGAACATAAGCTCCCCGGCCGCGCGGAACCCTCGGTTACCAAAAAAAAAAAAAACTCCGCCAACTACTCCAGAACATACATCTAGATTCTGGTGTCCCCCTTTTGTAATACCAAATTGATGCATGGAATAGACAAGGGAAGTCTGTACGTGGGGGATTCCATTGTGGACACTGATGGTAACAATCCAAATGACGAAATATACGGCTAAATAGGGGGTAGAAAATCACGAGCGAAAGAGAGAGAAGTCTTCTTCCTTTTACGTTTTTCTGTAGATTTCTCATGAAGCCCCGGTGCCATCAACATTACCATAGCGGACCAATCCTGAAGCAGATCATGGCAGAGTAACCAGCAAGCTTTAATCACGTCTCCGCAATTACATCAGTTGTTCTTGTCTACAGCACCATGGGCGATTCCTCACTTGTGCTTCCCATCCAGTGATGACGGCGACGGGGCCGAAGCTTCCGGCTTTGCAATCCACAACGAGCTGCTATCTCGAGACCCAGCCAAGAATTCGTGTTCCACCGAGACATGGTCCCACAAATTTCAATTCAAAGTCAACAAGATATCGATCTGAGTTTTACAGATTCGTGGAGGATCTTTCATTCAATTGTAGTTGATAATATCCACCATAAGACAAAAAAAAAAGAGGAAAGCATTATATTTGGGGCCACGCCAATTTTCTTTGGCAGCGACCCGAAAATAATTTTTCAATCGGGTTAACGGATTATTAGTTTAATTAGATTAACTAACCGAACGCAGACCCTCTCAAGCCCTACCGAATTGCGACTTTGGTTTTTATTTAAACGGTTTTAAGATTTGGAGTCGCCACTAATTGTTCTTGGTAAGTCAATTAGAAACCTAAAAAAATTAGCGGGAGAACTAATTTATTTTTGTGAACTAGAGATTATAAGTTCGGGGACTTGGTTACGTTAGATTACTCTAACGCCCTTTTGGTATCAATTTCATGAAAAATCATTTGGGGGGACTCAAAAAGATTTGAATCAAACCGACCAGAAGGGTAAAATGGCCATTTTTCAAGGATCGCGAAGTGAAAATAGGTCAAACCAGTTGAATGTGGTCATTCCTTATTTTCCACAATTTTTTTGAGAATTTTTTCGGAATTTTTCGAGACAATTTGCCCATAAGGGGCAAAATCGTCATTTTGAAATGATTAGGAAGAGAGACCATACAAAAATAGGATTGGCCAATCAAAATGGCCTATTACCTAGTTTTAGAAATTTTCATGAATTTTTGGAATTCTTTATTTATTTGTTTATCATTATTTTTTAATGATTTTTATGATTACTTTTTCATTTTTTGGATTTTTATTACATTTTTCGAATTTTTTAATTATTTTTTTAATTTTAATTATTTTTTATTTTTATTTTTTATTATTTTTTTATTCCAAAATTAGTAATCTGGGCTGGGCTGGGTTTCTAAACCCAACCCCTCTCAACAAGCAAAATACCTTGAAACCCAAACTTAAGATTTTTTTAAAAAGGAAATAGGCCCAAATTGTATTATTATTATTTATTCATTTTCGAGGAGGGCCTAATTTTATGCTAGAGTCTAATTTCATTTCTGAAGCCCACTTCTCCACTAAGCCCAATTCGCATGAACTGAAGTCCAGAATCCCACTAAACCTAACGAGGCCTACTCGTCTTTCTCTATTTTCTCCATTGGGCCCAAAAATAACAATCAAACCGCAGCCCGAGCTCGAATCCCTATTTTGCTCACAAGGACAGCCCAACTGACCTAATCAGACCGGATCCAGATCCCCTAACATAGTGCAACTATGTCAGGGGTGACATAAGAGATCTGAGCCGTCCAATTCAAAAATGGACGGCCCAGATTGATTAATTCAAAATTTTAAAAATCCTGCTGAAAAATTTTCCCTCTTTTACAAAAATGATGTGGATCAATCTGGACTGTCTATTTTAAATTGGATAGCCTAGATTGGATAATGTCACTCCTAACATTATGTTAAGGGATCCAAATCCAATCAGACCGGATCAAGGATTCATGTTTTCGTTTCTTGTGTTTTATTAATCTTTTTCTTATTTTATAAACCCCTTTTTCAACAATCACTAGCACCGACGAGATCTGAGAGCATTAAACCATAACGAAACAACTCAAAATGAATTCGAAATGGGGAACTACGAACTCAAGCTCGGCTCGACTAGAATATGACCAAAACAAGGGTTAGCTCGGCTTACTTGGATCAGCGAGGAAATGGCGTTGGTAGTTTGGGCCTGGAAGAGTCTCGTTGATGTAAGCTTTATTCTGGCAAAGCACCAGAAGTAGAAAGAGTCCAACATCCTGAAGTATGGGACCAGCCCTATGTAAATAATGTACTCCTTGAGATGCCTGACCATGTATGTACTGAATGATGAGACCGACGCGAATTTATCTCCAGTTCTCCGCGAGGAGGTTAATCCTTGTAGTTATCTCCATGGAAATCCTCTTCCAAAGCTTCGAAGCCTCATGACCAAATGTAAAGCGTCGTCTTCTTCCTCTCGTTATTGTCGTCATGGTTGAGTAACTAACTACGAGTTCCATATTGCTCTCACAACCATGTTTCCAAGAGTGTCGGCGCCAAAGACGAGGTTTGGCGAGCTCCCGAGGCCAAGGTGAAGTCAATGGAGGAGGTGGCACTGCACGGTTTACTCTGGATCATAGAGAAATCGAGCTTGAAGCTCTCGATCACCAAGTGTCAATGGTGTCCATTGCACCTTAACTAGCATGCAAATTATGAGCTCCGTTATCCTCCTGGTTTCTTCGGCAGCAATCTGGCCCTGGCGAAGTATATCAGAAGCTCAAGGAGTGTCGCCATATGGGCCCCGAAGCAGTGCCAATCCAGCAACTTTTCTTTTCAAGTCATCCCAGAACATTGACAAGGCAGCTGCAGCATCCACCCCACCTTTGGTGTGCCCTAATGACATCACATGCTTACCTGACCCCCAGTGGAACTCCTCGATATATTGCTTTAGTTCCCACTCATGCAACGTTGGCCGTGAACATGAAAGACGAAGACAAAGACTCGAAGGTGATCCACTCTCCGTCCTTTGTTATCACCGACAGGCCTATGTATCTTAGAGCGTCCCAGTCCGCAGAATCTATTGAACCTCCTACGAGCACTTCGGGAGATATGTAAAATGGACTAGCAACAGTGCCATGCAATCTCTGTCCAGGCTAGATATGGGTTGCCTCGCCAAAACCTTCCAACTTGATAGAAGAAGAAAATGATGTTGAAGCCATTAGATGGTTTTCTGGCTTCCGATCTCTGTGGACAATGCCATTATCATGCTAACATCAGGCCCAACTTGCAATGCTTCCATAAATTCCTAGGTCCCAGACCTTGCGATCGTACCCAGGTTATTCACAAGATCCACTTTGGTCATGCCGACAGCACCATTGATGATTGACAGAGTCTTGTTAACCTTGTCAGGAACAAGTCTGACGAGAAGGTCGGGCTGTCCATCGAGCTTGCTCTTGTTTGTGAGACTCTCGTAATTTTATCCAGAGCGTTGAACAAATTGCTAATGAGTTCGCGAAGGAAGATCTCCTTATTGTTGTAGAAAGTGTTGATGATCAAACTCAGGAGTTGGTTGATCTCTGCCTGAAAGGCGAAGGTCTCGCCGTCGGCCATCCACACATCTTACACCACGTCGACCAGAAATGCATTTCGAGATAACATCACTGAGATGCCATAATCATGTACGTCAAAGGTAGGGACGTCTCCTTTGAGAAAGAATGTAGTTGGAGCGGGAGCGAAGTATGCAACTTGCAGGTGAGAGTCCCCCACGAACAGTATCTTCTTTCCACTCGGTCCTCCCCCCGCATTTGTTTACGATTTTTTTTTACACCAAGCTACTTGCTTTAACACAGCCTTGGACACCCTGTCCACAGAAAATCTCGACGAACTCACTATTGAACTCGAGCTGGCCGAGACCACGCTCACCGTGCATGCCCTCAGGTACAACCTTGGTCTCTTCTATTTCTCGCTCATCTTGGGGTTACCACCAGCGTCGCCAAAACTCATGGGGACATCCACGTCTTCCCCCGAGAACTTCAGGTCCTCGATGACTTCGACACCATGGTGGACCTCCATGTCTTCTGTATATCATCTTTCACATCATTTCCACCTTTTTTTTTTGCTAGTGGACGTGAGATAATTTTTGTCCCTCCCCGTCAATGTTAGGAGGTCTACGACAACATCAAGAAGATTCACATTCTTTCTCTCACTAAGAATTGCATGGTTTACACAGTGGCAATGAACTAAACCCTACTCTTTGTCACATGATAACGCAGTAAATGAGATTGTCCCATCCGAACAAAGAATGACACTTCCAGGCTTTAGATCCCCAGCCGACTTTTTGTAGCTCATGCAACTCGTATTCTCGTGCCTCTTCATAGTATAGTCAGTGGATATCGTGATCTCGTGACCCTGCTTCAATTGCGAGTTTAAGTATCTCCAGCTGGTGCTTGACTATGGATAAGCCAATGCTCTGCATGAGTCAGGCTTGAACCAAAACTCCAGTACTGGTATAGAGTGCAACCTCAGAGCTAGAGTATTCGTGCTCTCGGTCAGTAAAGATTAATCACTCCCTCTAAATGTGGGCAACTTATCCCATTCCTTAAACCTTCCCTGTTGTAGAACTACTCTCCGTTCAAGCCATGCGCTACCTCTGACTTCGCTGACCAATGAAACACAACACCTTCCCAGGTATGAGCATGTGTGCGCGCAAGAGCGAGAAATGTGCTCTTAGTCAAGCCATTTTTCATAAGCATATAGTTAATAAAAATAAATGTCTTTTCCAGCAGCATACCATTACTTTTCGAGTTCATATTAACCATATCCTTGACAGCCACCAAACTGGATTCGGATCGCCTGCCTTGGAGAAATCAGGGCACCCCTGCCCTAGAAAGCATCTCAGTCATCCGTTCGAATCGGAGGGTCAACGGCGCGCCACGTCATCTAGACCAAGCTCCCAAAATTTTGGCGCGATTTCAAAAGTTACTGTAGCTAATTTTGAATTAAAAAAAAAGCGTATGTCAGGTTTTCTCTCTCTCCTCCATTCTCTCTCTCCCGACGTTCTCTCTCCCCGACGTTCTCTCCCCGACCACAACCTATCGCCACCGTCCGTGAGAACGCCGACCACGTTGACCGCTCCGACCTCCCCAAAAGCTCGACCGCTCCGACCTACCCCGAAGCTCGACTAGCGTTTGCAAGGCCCGAAGCTCGAGTCCCCTCAATCGCCTCCCATCGAAGCCTCGTTGCGGAAACCGCATCTACAGAGCCGCCAAGTACAAATCCCTCCCCGACACCTCTCTGCCTCATCCCTTCGCCCTGACGCCGTCCTCCATTGTGCCCGACGCCGCCCACCTCCCCCGACAACGCCGACCAACGTCCGCGTCCGACCAAATCCCTATCGCCCCGACGCCGACGCCTACGACGAGCAAGCTCCGACCTCCCCTGACGGTGCCCAGCAAGCTTCGACCTCCCCCGATGACGCCGACCAAGGTCAGTCCGACCAAATCCCCGTCGCCCCGACGCCGACACCTACGACAAGCAAGGTCCGACCTCCCCCAACGACGCCAACCAAGGTCAGTTCAAGCTCTAAACCCGAGCAGCTGAATCGGTCGCATTTTATTCCCGGTTGGGTTTGATTGAGTATCCCTCCTTCGACTCTCTCTCGCTCTCTCTCTCTCTCTCTCTCTCTCTCTCTCTCTCTCTCTCTCTCTCTCTCGCATTTGATTCCGCATTTAATCGAGCAGACGCACCACCCCAAGAACTCGGAGAAGCGCGTCCTGGCCCACAAGAACCTCAAGCGCAAGATTCCGTCTTAGGACCTCGTTCGCTCGCAAGCTCAAGGCTGTCCTCATTAAAAAAGTCAGGTAGATTTCCTCTTCTTTCCGTGCCGATCGATGATATGCTTGATGCGTGATGTTTGCTCTGTTCCTTTTGAAACAAATGACTTCTGGAATGGGGGGGAAATGGAGCGATTGAGGTCGATCAATGCTGTTGCGATACTTATACACCAATACACTTTAATCTTCACTTTGGGGATGGGGGGAGTTTTATGCATTTGTGTATGTTAAGTCACTACTTGTAAGCAGTTAACGAGCAGGAACCTGGCGTGAAACTGCATGTCAGGATAATGCACTTCTTGCCATCCCATTGGTTGTTGTTCTCCAGAACCCGAGCATGATTAGTTAGATCCTACAAAAGTAGAGCGGCACAAGTGAGATCACAAGACTCCTTATATGAGTTCACAAGATCAGCGGACCCAGAATGAGCACTCGATCATACTTGAGGTGATAACTGTGGAAGCTCATTTGGCTATGTGTGCATCCACCCCAATGGCTCCAAGTCATTTAGGAAATCATGCTCGGGGAGTGAACTCGGAAGGTTCACTTGCTGATGTGTTCCCCATTGAGGTAGCATTGCGATACAGCGA
The DNA here is from genome assembly GCA_016432845.1 of Psidium guajava. Taxonomy (NCBI): domain Eukaryota; kingdom Viridiplantae; phylum Streptophyta; class Magnoliopsida; order Myrtales; family Myrtaceae; genus Psidium; species Psidium guajava. The sequence goes on along the minus strand of CM028233.1, from coordinate 21,348,218 downwards.
ATTTCTTTGACCTGAGTATTATCGGGCCGACTTATACCATACAAGTACCCAGAAATCTGAGTTCGCAGATCTACTAGACATGATCTGCGAATTGAATGATTTATGGTCTAGTTAAAGGACACTTTCACATAGATGTTTGTGGAGTTCATCCTAGTTAGCCCATTGGTGCTGTGAGGAATTTTTTAACACCTATATTGTCCTTACAGCTAGTTTTGTCGTTTTCATGCCTTTGGATGTCCACTGTTCATAAATCATGGAATAGTTTCAATTTGCATATGGCGATAGCTCTCATATTTATGTCTGCTTTGCACGCTATAGTATATTGTTGACTGCAAAAACTCTTCTTCATACAAGTGTCTTTCATGCTGCCATGTTCTGTGGTAAAGTGAATGTTAATGGCCATTGGTATTGTGTTATTTTAGGTTTGTTGAAATGCCGAAGGAATATTATGTTGTTTTCAATGGCCGTAATATTGGCATATACGATAGTTGGCCTGAAACTAAAGTCCAAGTAAGTGGTTTTAGTCATGCCAATTACAAAGGATATAACAATTAGGAAGCTGCAAAAGAGGCGTACTTGAATTTTTTTAATATGACGGAGTTGCCAACGATAATTCATTTGCCTACACGATTTCGATGCAATAATGAACATGTGAGGCAGGTATGGTAGTTTACTTACTTTTGTAAAGAGACATTTCAAGTTTTTCATGGTTTATGACACTTAAAGTTTTCAATGGTTTAGGGATGTAAAAATTATCTGATTTCTCATTATGTTTAATCAGGACTATGCTTGTCCCAGTGGATGTACCCGCATAATTAGAGATCTGGAAATGGAGCTCGAAGAAACTCGAAGGGAACTCGAACAAACCCGAAGGGAACTCGAACATAGTCAAGGGGCACTTCGATTGACAGTGCAGGAGCTACATAATGTAAGGGAGGTCAATGACAACTTTCGAAGTATGATTAGTGGCTTCAAAAATGTTAACACCAATTAGTTTTTAAGTCGTACTTCCATGTCATGTCTATGTCCTTCTATAGTAGAGAAATGACGAATCTCGTAATGTAAATACTTTATTGGAATTATACTTGTTCGAAAAAAATCAAAGCAGTGTATTGCAGTCACTTATTCTCCCTCGTTGTTTGTTAGATCCAACTCAATAAGAAGTAGTTGATTAGTGGGGATGTTCGCCTTGTCGGGATTAGGAGCCATCGTTGACGTCGCTGTTTTCCTTCCCCACACGTATACTAGAGATGCCCTGGTTCATTATGTCTGCTGAAGGTTGGTTGCTGAATAACAAAAAGAAAGAAATTATTTTTTATGAGCAAGTGATTAATCTACATTCAACTGCTGGTGCATAGCCAACCTTCTTCTGCAAAAACTACAGATCCAGTGATGTTCTCATAAATCAGACCTACCAATTACACCTTATCGATTGATTTACTAACATTTTGGTTTTCCTTAGGGGATCTTATCTCTAGTATCACACAAGAAAAAGTAGCCCGAATCTTGACAGAAAGTCAAAGAGAGACCGAGGGGGGCACAAAAAATTCTCACCATTAGAGGCATTTTAGTTTGAAGGCCAAAATTTATTATTTTCCAAGGAAAACGTTGTTTTTTTTTTCAAACATGACGCGTTACTTCGTATTTCGTCGAATTTGACTATATCGCTGCAGCTCATAAAACTCACGAATTTTGGTAACTTTGGCCAAGTGAATGGCAGCTGTGATACATATAACCATCCTCTACACTAGAATTGGCATGAAATATCAAATGGAAGTTAAAGAATGATTCTAAATAACAGGACCTAGCTCAAGTTGAGTCCAGAGCAAAGAAAGTCAAATAAACAATAAAGAAGGAATGAGACACAAAAGGCAAATGAGCTGGGTAGTTGATATTTCCCCAAACAGGATTCTTATCCTAATTTGGTATAATCGACTAACAAGTATATGTGTGCATGTGAGTATGGGGAAGAGAGAGATCGACACTATTTCATATCTGGCTAGGCTCAAATATCAGGAGTCCTGTCACACACCTATAATATACATAGACGTAGAACGAGTACAAGAAACCCAGAGGATCTGGTGAACATCACCAACAGTCTATGCCTATTCCGTTTTTCAGTAGCCAGCGTGAACGGCTGGGGAACGGTATGATTTATGCGCCCGTTGACACCGGACGTCGTCATAGAAGAATTCAACCTTTTGTTGCTGCTCAGCTTCTGCTCCTTTAGCCTCTCATTCTTTTCACCGGCCGCGCCACAGTTGAAGTTCGTGCTCTTAACACTCAGCAGCAGACATCTTTGAGTTCCCTCCCCATTGCACTACGCATGGTAAGATCAGAAGCAGCAGAATAGAAAGTTAAGAAAACTCAGGGCGACATAGCAACCAATAAAAGGCAAAAGAATTCATTTGATCAACTTATATGCATCATTCTTACAACCCAGAAATAAATAAATAGCAAAGGGCGAAGAAAGAAATCAACCCAGAAGAACGACTGAGCCTTGACGTTAACCACAGAGAAGGTATGTGCAAACATCATCTGGTAATTCCAAGCACATTTCGCATGGAAAAAAAAAAGAAAAATCTTAAGCAAGTAAAATCAACAGGCCCCGAAAGAGAAATAGAGGAAAAAAAAACATAAATTTTCAAGCACATTTCGCATGCGCTGTTAATTAAACCACCCAAAGCAAAACCCCACTAGATAACAAAGCAGAAAACCCCAACACACCATCTCATAAAACAAAGATTGACCCAGTGTTTGTCCAAGAAAATTGACATTTCAGTGGACTGACCTTGTCACAGCTTGAGCCCTCTCCTTTCAATCTCTAGCTCCTGCAGATTGAAAGTAAAATGAAGACTCTAAAAAGGTGACAGCAAGAGGAGAGATTAATATAAATAGCCCGCGGTCTTCATACAAGAAAATCAATACCTATGCAGACATATGTGTCACTGAAAACATTTCAGTGACACTGGTATCTTCAAAACACATAACACAAGTCAATATATATGGCACCTCCAATGTACAAAGCAGAAGAGGATAGCTACAGAGCATTATGAGCACATTGCCGGGAAAGTGGAGAAAGGAAGATAAGTTAGAAAGTGTTTCTTACAGCCATTTCATTGTGGTGTATCAGCAGATTGAGGGAGGCTTACAACATCCGGACTGTGAAAGAGACGAAATAGAAAGATATAATTTTATTAACAATAAGCATTCACAATAAAATGAACATAATAAAATCAACATAACTTAGTGCAAATATTCCAGACAATTACCCGTCACCGAGTGGCGTTATGATTGAACGCATATTCAAATCTTGCGTTGCCTCAAACGTACTGAGTAGGCTACTGTAAAAACCCGGAGGATTATTGTAACTTTGCAGAACTTGAGGTGCACACGAAGCTTGCGAAGAAGCTTGAGGTGCATCTCCTTGTTTCTTTTTTTTTTGTTTTTTTCTTCTCTAGACAACTCTTATATCGCTTCCCTCCTTTGCGTCCATCTTTCTTCTTGAGTCCCGTACATTTTACAAGGAGACTCGTATCTTCACTTACGACGGTCTTCTCATTCTGAGACGGATTTCCAAGTGGCATTTCATCGAGAGAGTTGTTTATGGTCAAGATCATCTTCTTGACAAATTCATATCTCTGAATAGTTTGTGAGCCCTTCACTACTATTTTAACAAACTCATGGCACACCTCTCTATATCTATCAGTTGCATCCATATGACCATTCCCCTAATTGAATATATGGAATTTAGTAGAAGGTGACTAAACTATACAGAGCATATTGACATTGTCTAGGCCAGAAAAAATCACAACAAATGAAGAACGGACATCAGAGCATATTGTAGCAATTACAAGTTTGTGGTTACGCTTTCTATCACTCGAGTCGAAAAATAAGAGAACAATCCTTTAATACTTCTCTTTCCTCTATAATAATAAAATGGACCAGGTTTCAGTATACACGATCTATTATTTCCTTGTAAAGTCCAATAAGGATCAAACAATAAATAGTGCATGACATCTAGGCAAAGTGGCTTATGCATAGACACTTTCGTAAAGAATTTGCAGCAACATTAATTGAAACTATGTAATGTTATGGCAAGGCTTTTAAGTTGCACTTAAAATGAAGGCATGAGGGATCATTTAAAGAAGAAAACATTATATCCAAAGTAGCTATCATTTGGTTTCATGAGCTCCTTCATGGCATGACAATACTTTCAAGTTCAGTTAAAAGAAAAAGGATTAATAAATCATTTAAACGGAAAAAAACTATAATGAAAATTAGCTCTAATTTGGTTCATGATCATTTGTGAAACGATGATTCCTACCACTTAACAACAATAAAATCCATTAACATACTTTCTCTACCTATCCTCCATTGGAATGGAAAAAGTGATGCTGGATCAAATACTTTGACAGTGCAGGTGCACTACATGAATACAAACATGCTTCACCATGTAACAGGGAGTTAGGTAATGCAGAAATTGCAGAAATTTTAAGCCAACAATTGCTATTCACCATGTAACACTAAATTGAGTAAATAAGATTATAACGACAATTTATACCTGAGTATCTAAACCATACTTCTCTAGTATTCCATCTCTTGCTTGACGTGTCCATCTCTTCAAAATGTATGGACTAGGAATTAACTTTATGTCCAAGTTATCAAGCACCTTCAACGCATGACAACATAAAATCCCAACGGTCTCAAAATGATTACAAACACAATTCACTACTTCATTGCTTGGGCCACCAGTGACCTTAAACTCCGATTCATTTGCACCAAATGAAGCGACAACATATTCACGCAAGATACCTATCTCATATGTGATGTCTGACACAAAATCATAGGCAACTTGTCTCTAGCATTAAACTCGGCCCGTAACTCTTTGTACCGTTTATCATTTACCACCTTATCAAATCTCTTAAAAAATCCATATAGATTCATATTACATTTCAGATAATCCTTCAAATCTCCATTCAAACTCTCACTCAACTATGTACTACGCACCCCCAAGGTTACCGTCGATTTCATATAACATCGAGCCCACTTCTCTTTCAACCTATACAGATTTTTAAGCCAACAATTGTCACTAGCTTCATATGTTGAAAGTAATGAATCTCAAGCCTCTTCAAATTGTTCGACTTCTACATATTCATAGACAAGCTTCTTCAAATCGGTTAAAAGATTACATCCATTTTTCATCAAATGACCAACATTTTTATGGCGTTTTGCATTAGATGCCATGTACACAATCCATGTCTTGTCTCGGGAATCACCTCTTCTAATGCTTTCGACATTGCTGCATCTTGATCAGTAAAAATTGTCACAGGCCTCCTATATTTGTGTGCCCCCAAAAAAGTTTCAAAAAGCCATCTAAAAGAATCTGCAGTTTCACCATATAAAAGTGCGGCCCAAAAAATCACAACTCTCTATGGTGATTAAATCTAATAAATATACCGAGTGGCCTGTACTCTTTATTAGTGGAAAAAGTGGTATCAAATGTCACAACATCACCAAAAAGAGCATAATCAATAACCATCCTAGAGTTTTCCCAAAATATGTTCGTTATTTGCTCATTATATCGAGCTGTACAGCATAAAAGAAAGATGTGTCTAAGATCTGTCATTTTTCAAAATACCTCAATAAACATCTTGCCTCTCCAAACTCCATATCTCTCTCTCGTTTAGTGCGAAGATAGTTTTTTAAATCAACCCTCGTGTAACCAACATTTTCTCTTCCCCCAACCTGTACACTAGACAAGTCATGCTGCTGACTATGTGTGAGGCCTGCATTATCAGCCAATACAATTTGTTGAGCTTGGACATCGCTTATTTTTCTATGTGACCGAATCAAGTGAGTACACTCCGCAAAGTGGAGTGGATGGGAATTGTGTGCCTCAAAATCATACATAAAATACTTACTGCTCCCTCGAACTAATTTGATTCTCATTCGGGCTTGGCAATCCATTCTTGTTTTAGGCCTAGGATTTTTTACTAATTCTAATCGTTTATCTTTTCCTTGATGTCCTTCTTTTGCACAACAAAAATGTGCAAAAATTATGGCACTATCCTTCCATTTGTTATAACCTCTCTTACGTACACCAAAGCCCATTTTCGCTGCATACATCTTCCAAAACTCCCACGCCTCATCTATATCATTAAATTCCATGCCTATTTGTGGAGTCGACAAAGTACCATCATTACAAAATAAACTTGAACAACAATTAATAAAACAGAAGAAAAACTAACATACATTCATAAACACATTAATTACCTTGTGCCAAGATACTCTATTTGAGAAAGAGTTTCCATTTGAGGGATAATTTGACAGCTTCTCACCAACGGCGGGGAGGGGGAAAGAGCGGTAATTACCACAGTGGCTACAATAGAAAGATTTCATAACATAACATAGCTATCCAGCATTATTTTTCAACACTCTCTAAATCTCTCAAACAGCAAACACACAATAATTCCCTTTCCTAAGCTGTACCATTGGTTGTAAAAAAAAATTATACCTGGAAAACTAAGAGCAAGACCAGTGCAACATCCAGCTATTCCGACATTAAATACTGCATAAGAAGAAAAAAAATCATACTCCAATTCAGAAACGAACCAAAAACAATTAGTCCTAGACTTGAGATAACAAACCATCATCCTTTCCTCTCAACCTTTTCAAAAAGCATACAACCAAGCTGTGCACACCAGACAAGACTGCAAACGCCTGTTCAGAACAAGATATAAATGAGGAAGCCCGATTCCCAGGAGACAGTCCTGCTTATTATTTTAGCACTATGAAAAATCAAACATCTCATACCTTTGCAGAAGATCCTGCCTCTGCAAATGATCCTCTAAAACCCTTTTTTCTTAACCAACCCAGCACCTGTACCACATCATTAGGCAAAATTTCAAGCAGTTTATTCGCAAATTTGACAGATTTATGAGAAATGAAATGCAATGCAGGCTCCCATATTTGAAAGTTTTAGCGAGGCTCTGTCCAAATTGTGATGGTAAAATTTTTTCCTTCGTGATTTGTAGCTATGTTGTCATTAAGAGCAAATGTCAACTTGTTAGATATTTGTTGTGTTTGGTTTTCTAATGGCAAGAGCTAACATAAGGAGTGACTACACAGAAGCAGGAATGTATGCGATCTGAGCTTGGAGGAAGATTGCAACATAAGGGCCATTAGCATTCACTTACCACATATATATGCCATAAATACTAATGCAATATACCAACTATCTCTTATCAACTTGTTCAAACCAAATAACGTGTCACTTCCACTTGATAAATGAATAACTTGAGGACTATTACAAGTAAAGATAAAAAGCAATACTCGACGAGCTTCGCCATCATGCTAAGAGCATCAAACCCCTGGTCTAACACAATATACCAACAAATCGATGAGGCAACAAAACAAAAGCAGGAATTCAGCAAACAAAAATGAGGACACACAAGCCTACATTTTCTTCTCGGTAAAGCAAATGCTAAAGCCTAACCATTTTTTAGTACCTACTACATATAAGCTTTATATACTGGGGTGGCTACCTACTTTAAAGCTATTCCAAGAGCAGCGATGTGGTTATTGTGTGGACCTCCTTGGAGTGATGGGAAAACAGCAAAGTTCATCTTCTCCTCAAAGTCATAGTACTCAATTTCATTTCCTTGACATAAAAGGGTTCCTCTTCTCCATGGTTTTGCACCCTTCTGGTAAAAGTTTATACCATCCGAATCCCTCTCGAAGACTTTTGTGAGTTGTCGAGATAACAATATCACAGTAGTCAAAAGGACTTGCACATTCCTGAAAGGACATCAACCATGAATATAACTACAACTTTATCAAAAACGAAAGGATGAGTGTTATATATGGCATTGAAGTAATTGCATAGGAGTACCCTTTGACTACTGTGAATCCTGTAAAGGAAGCAGAACTGTCATGACCTCTTGTACTTTAAAATTTGGATTGATTCTAGAATGTAAAAGAGATAAAAGGCATGGTTGGAAGGGATTGCTTTGTAAATGACATTCTTCATTCCAGTCACAAAAAGCAAGCGAGGCACTTTTCCCTTCTTTATAAGCGTAGTAGTTAGACACAAGTGTCAGATTTCTATATTTTCACATGGCATCTGATATACATGGGACTACAAGAATCATTAAACACCAGAGGTTTTGGCAAGTAGAAGCCTTTAGCATTACCTTTTACTAGAGGAAAACCGATTCAATTAGCAAATGAAGGTCCAACATAGAAAAACAGAACGTAGTTGCACTTCTACTGAGATGCACCATCTAGAAGAATACACAAAGCTAAGCACGTTAGCTTTGAGAATAATAATTCGACATCGCAACACTAAAGATCGATTATGAAGTTCACATGCGGAGCTCTGTAAATTCTTGTTTGTCTCTGTGGAATTGATCACAAAAAGACTAATTATACCGAACGATTTTGGGGCATGAAATATGGATAGTTCAACATGCACTGCTTGAACACAACAGATGCAAGGATGCAAGCAAGTTGTTCAACAAAATGGGTAAGAGATGGTGCTCTGGGATCCTTGGATGTCACATTAGGCTTATCAAATATCAATCTCCTTTTGCGATGATATTCCAGCGATGTGCAAATACAATGAGAAAGTAGTAATCATAGGTTTTGAACAACATCATATTGATTAGGTAAAACGAGCATATATTGTCCTAAATCTAAACCAAATTCTCCAAACCTATCACTGCTATGGGTTTCCAATCAAGAAGTATCTTTTGTGATGCTAACAAAATTCTCTCGCCCACGATTGATGTAATGCAGAGAGAGATCTCAGAAATTGATGAGAGAGAGAGAGAGAGAGAGAGAGAGAGAGAGAGAGAGAAAGGGTACCAATTTCGGCCACAATTCTCGGCGGCGTCGGGGAATTTGTAGCGACCGAACAAATCCTTTTTCGAGAGCTTCATTAGCAGTAGCTCTTGAATTTCTCCGTCTCCTGAGAAATCCTCGTCACAAGCACAACTCGTCCTTTAAGTACTCTAAAATATAAAAAAAATACAAAATTTTAAAGGAAGAACAAGTAAGAAAGGCCCAAAAGGCAGAGTCGAACTCACGGAATCGGTGAACTCAGGAATGGGGTCGGGGAGGGATTTGTGACGAGGAGGACGAGGCTTCGATGGGAGGCAATTGAGGGGACTCGAGCTTCAGGCCATGCAAACGCTGGTCGAGCTTCGGGGTAAGTCGGAGCGGTCGAGCTTTTGGGGAGGTCAGAGCGGTCATCGTGGTCGGTGTTCCCACGGATGGTGGCGACAAGTTTTGGTCAGGGAGAGAGAATGGAGGAGAGAGAGAAAACCTGACATACGCTTTTTTTTTAATTCAAAATTAGCTACAGCAACTTTTGAAATCGCTCCAAAATTTTGGGAGCTTGGTCTAGATGACGTAGCGCGCCGTCGACCCTCCGATTCGAATGGACGACTGAGATGCTTTCCAGGGCAGGGGTGCCCTGATTTCTCCAAGGCAGGCGATCTGAATCCCACCAAACTAGCCGATCAAGTAGCCAACAATGCCACCAAGGGCACTGTAAAAACTCATTTCTTTGCTTCCTTATTCGAAAGAATCTATTTCACAATTTCCCAATCAATCGGGAGATAATTTTGTAATACCGATTTTAACATATCCCCCCCTGACTCAATATATAAAACATATCAAACCGCCCGCCAAGTTGACGGCCCACGGTTATCTTACAGAGCCAACTCACCGGTTACCTCGAGACTCCAAAGTCGAAGCTCGAATGTTGCTCACAATCACTTGCGGCCTCAAAGATGGGTCGACCTTCAAATTGCTTCCCTTCTACAGCTCTTATTTGTAGTCGGGCAGCAAGAACATTGGCCTCCACTCGCTTGAAGTCATCTAGCTCTCCAGTCCGTGTCGTTCAGAAACAAAGAGCATATCAATCTTTTTCTTCCTTGGAAGATCCTCGAATACCCGTTTGAAGATGAAAGGTCTGCAGCCTCCCTAATGGACTTGGAAGAAGAAGAAGAAGAAGAAGTCGGATTCAAGTTTTGGTCTTGATCTTCCATTCTGGCTCAGCATTTTTCTATAGCATGAGTTGGCCGTGGGGGTCAACTTGTCTTCAAATGCTTGCATGCCTCACTACACACCATAGACTCAACCACCATATTACCACCTTCATTTGCCAACTTCAAGCTATGAGCCTTCTTCGCAAAAGAAGTTCGGTGAAGCTTTAATCTTTGCTTGACCTCCACTGGCTTCTCTTCTCCTTTTGGTTCGAGAGGAAGACATCTCATTTTTGAAAACCCGAGCCCCTCTCATCATTTTTTTGACAGGAATGAACTTCGTTCCCCCCTAAACTAGTACCTACCCACACATGCATAAGCATGCACTCTCCCTAACGATCGTGATGAGCCCTTTTTCTATCCCCATATATTCAAACCGAGAACATGCCCCAGTCGAGCACGTCACCGGACGGCAGCCAATAACCATCTTTGATGATCACCAGGACGCACTCATATAGATCCACTCCAAGATCCTCGGGCTTGCGACCTCGAACCCGCTCTCGTACAGGCAGCACCTACTCCTTCCCATCAACTGAGTATAGTTCTGGTCCTTAGAGAGATGATCTGTCCCTCATGAACTTCGTACTTTGGAAAATCGTGGAACTATTTAATCCCGTTGGTGTCTCGTCCATGAAGAATGCTCTCGCTGGTCGTGTACTTTAAAGAATCAAGGGCCCCACTTGGACTTTGCTTGAGGGACTTTGACCCTGTCTATATGATGACGTGAACTATTTGTTGGGCTTGCTAGATTACTTCATGGAAGATTCTCAGGGGGCAACAATTGTTGATGAGGCACAGATATTCGTGGTGTGGATTTTGCAGCACAAAAAATAACGATAGCCCCAATGCTGGATTAAGCTCCTGGATTGCTTCGTCAAGGACCCTCTTAACTGAGTCAAGTTGGATATTGAATCGAAACAAGAAGGCACTCGAAGGCAATGGAGACCATTAACCCGTCAAGGGAGTGGCTGTCTGTTGGACCAACAAGAGGGAATAATGGCAATGGACACGGGAGCGAGCAAAGCCAAGTCACGGCCGTTGAGTTGAAGCTCGGCCGAAGGTCGTTTGGGGGTACTCTGGTATTTGGTCCTCTTAAGCTCCCTTTGGTATAGCTTGATGATGGTTTCCCTTTGCGCCTCTCGGGATGGAATATCACACGGCTCAAGAAGGACACATCCAAGCATGTACCAGCAGCTCACGTTTTGGGATTAATTGCGGTTCAGCGACAAACTTACGAAAGACGACGTGGAAATAGACTCATCAAGGGATCATTGTCGACTTTGGATCCGGCAGTTCTGGGTCTTCTCTAGTTCTCATCTTGAGCTCGACCTCGTGAACCTTGAAATTCGTGTGTACGTCGACCATCTTCACGGGCAAGTTCGACTCCAACCCTCTACTCCTGTAGCTTCACCATCGTCACCCCCCCTTTCTCAGCTCCTCTCGGACTCCCTTTTCTTTTTGCCCATCACCTGTCCTCCTGCCATGTTGGTCTCTCTCATCCACGCTCCCTCATAACTCGAAGCAAGCCCCGAGCCCTCTGTACGAATGCCTCCACGCCTTCTTCAGGATGCTATTCGCATTCGCGCAGGACGCGACGCTAGCAACTAGTGGACTGCTTAATGCCCTCCTCCTACTTTTCCTCGCTGGCTGGAAAACCCAACTTACAGAAGGACTAAATAAACATACGGTCCCGACCGCGCCAGATGGACCCCCAACCGAAGTTATAACTACAACAATAATACTCAAACACTCTACGCGTTCGAACCCATTAACTGCTCTAGGGCATCCCGCCTAGAGGTGGCCACGGGCCGGTTCATTGTGAATCGGAACCAGTCCGTATGGCGCAGGTAGTTCCGGGTTCCGTGCGGTTCGGAACCGCCGGTTCCGAACCAACCCGGTAGGTCAACCAAACGGCTAATAGTCGTTTGGTTGACCAACGGCTATATAGCCGTTCAACATTTTTTTTTAAATAATTATTAAATAATTTTTTAAAAACTTTTTTAAAAAATCATAACCATTATAAATACCCATCTCCACTCTTCATTTTTCCTCACAACTTCTCTCAAGTCTCAAATTCTCTCATTTCTCAAATTCTCTCATCTCTTAAATTCTCTTAAATTCGCTCAATTTCTTCCGCTCAATTCCCTCAAAAAATAGCTAATGGAAGAGGAAAGAGCCCGATGATTCCCGAAGAATCCAATCATTCTTATGATCCCCGTGAGTATACACATTGGGGATACGATGACAAAGATGATATCAACGTTATCTCTAATGTTGAGCACATCCCAACGCAAGAAAGTCTACAACCAACTACCAATACTGAAGAAGCGTCAACAACAAAAGAAATGAGTCAATGGGGTGCATCCATCATATGGCAACACTTCACCAAGCAACATTTAGAAGGTAACGACTACAATATCATATATAACCATTGCAAAAAAGTATACAGGTTTACAACTGGAAGCGGCTATAGAACATATCGACGACATTTGGCGTCAAAACATCCAATGGAATTGGGGATCGACACGAGGCAACAACAAATTCCCAAGTTTGTCGATTCTAACACTTCTAATTTATTTCGTTACGATAGAAATGATTATGAGCAATAATTTGCTAAATTTACTGCTGTTAAACATTTATCGTTTAATTTTGGTGAAAATTTTGGTTTTAATACTTTTGTGCAAAATGCATGTGCTCCACAAGCAAAACCCGTTTCAAGAAATACGGTTAAACGCCAAATGTTTAAAATTTATAAAAAAAGGAAAAGATGATTTGAGAAATTTTTTTCCATTTTTCAATGGACGTGTGCATATAGGTAGCGACATTTGGAGTGATCTTTGGCAAACTCATTATTATATGGGTATTACATGTCATTGGATAGACGATAAATGGAACATTCAAAAAAGAATTATTGCATTTCGAGTTTTTGATGAATCGCATACGGCACAAAATATTTATAGAATAATTAAGCAAGTTTTAGAAAAATATTTATTGGTTAATAAAATTTTTTCAATTGGTTTTGATAATGCCGCGTCAAATACTGCTTCTGTTCGCGAGCTAGAAACAATTTGTAAACCCGCTTTTGGTGGAAATTTTTTTCACATTAGATGTGATTGCCATGTTTTAAATTTATGCGTACAAGATAGTTTACGAACTCTTGAAAATGCTCTTCGTCCAATAAAAACAGCAATTACATATTTATAGAAACATTCCCAAGTTATGAGAGAATAGGGTAAATTTTGTAAACAAAATGGAAAAAAACCAAAAAATTTCCAAGAGATGTTCCACATCATTGGAATTCTACATAAGAGTTTGCTTAATCAATCTTTTTAATATAAAGATTTAATATGTACATTTTTTGTGAATTATGTTCCTCAAAGTAATTTATACCCACAAGAGTGGGATATTTGCAAAAGAATTTTAGATTTGTTAAAAGTTTTTAATAATGCAACTTATACTTTATCCGATATTTATTATCCTACTACACATTTATTTTTAACAGAGTGTCTAAATATTGTTGATATTTTTCAAGAAAATGAAGACGATAATCTATTAGGTTCAACTATTATAGCAATGCGAACGAAATGGATGCAATATTATACCAAAATTCCTATTATCTATTTGGTTGCTTGTGTTTTGGATCCACGTACGAAAATAGAGGGCTTACTTGATGATTTGAATTCATACTATAAGTGTTTACATTTGATTGAAACCGTAAATATTAGAGATGTAGAAAAAAAAAGTGAAAGATATAATAGTAGATTTGTATAATGATTTTTGTAATAAATATAATATAGTTGGTGATAGTGGAACTTCTTCCCAAGTTAGTGGCATGCAAGGCAAGCACCTAGGTAGAGGGTCTAGAAATCTAATAAATAGACAAAAAAACAAAAGGGAATAATGGGAAATATTTCTGAAATACAAATTTATTTAACTACTGAATTTGAGTTTCCTCAATCAGACGGCATTGATTTCCAAATTCTAAAGTAGTGGAATAATCATTCAACTCAATTTCCAGTATTAGCTCACATTGCAAAAGAGATTTTAGCAACCATTTGCTCAACAGTTGCGGTTGAACAAGTATTTAGTACTGGAGGTAATATTTTGGATGATCGACGTTCGAGATTATCTCCGGATTCTGTTGAAGTTCAAGTTTATTTCGATGATTGGACAAATGCGGCATATCGACAACAAGAAATGGATCGTAACAACGAATCCGAATTCTTCAATGACGAAGATACCACAGCCACGGGTAGCGGCGATTGATGATGAGGTAAGTATGGGGCTATCAAAGGTAAAAAAACTACATGGGCTTTGATTCTTCTATCCCCAAAAAGATATATAGGCGCTTAATGATAATTCATTAAGTTCAAGCCCTTTCTTCCCTCCTTTTTTTTCCCCGATCCATAAATTTGATTACAATTTGTATTTGAAAATTTATTATCTCATAATTTTATCTTTTTTATTTCATAATTAATTATTTAATTTTTTTTATTTCTTAAAATTTTATTTGAAAATCGGTTTGAACCGGACGGAACCGCGGGTTTGGAACCAGCCCTTGAACCGGCTCAAACCGCCGGTTCATGAACCGGAACCGGATCCGCCTTCAAGGTTCCAGTTCCGAACCGTGGCCACCTCTAATCCCGCCCATTCATCATTTTTTTTTTCAGATAGAGTCCCATCTTTTGGGGTGAGATGGGACTTGGAACATGAGGAGAAGGCTTTCTGGGGCTGGGAGAGCAAGGAAGAGAGCGGATCCTGAAATTAGTTTAAGATTGATGAGACAACGAACAGATTGGGTGTTAATGGCGGAGATGGTCGGAAAAGATGGGTAACGATGCAGTGAAGAGCTGGAACCAGAGACAATAGACTATTCCCCCCCCCCCCCCAAATAATGCCCTCACGAATCCGTCATTCGCATGGTGATGGATAGGATCATGTAGGGGAGGGTCGTTCGAAAGGTGAGAATGGTTGGAAGAACTTTTTTTCATTTTTTGGCGTTGGAGAAAAACACAAATGGATTTGATTTGGCTGAGCCCCCCCCCTCGGGAGTTGCTGCAGTTGCCATCGAGAACTGAGTCTAAAAACCCCCCATGTTCTAAGCCGGCCAATGGCCAAAAATCAAAACCAGGGGAAAGGGATCCCCCCCTGTGAGCTCCTTTCCCTTTTCGGTCAGTGGGTCCCCATCATATGATGAAGAGGTTCCCACTAGATGTTGTTCCCTCTATGCTCTGCTTTCGATCCACTTTCCTCTCTTTCATTATGGCTTCGACAATCTTTTTCTCTTGTGGGGCTAGCTAAATTATGATCTCTAGAGAATAAACACACATGGTTCTCTGTCTTCAGAAGGAACCTCACCTATTCAAGACCTTCTTTCAATTTAGAGCTGTTCAGCCATGCGCTAATTTCCTTGGGACACGATGAAGTGCGCTGCCCAAATTGGAGACGGGTATGTCCCTCCTTGATCATTCACCCATTTTTTTTTTCAAGAGATGAGCTAAATTTCTTATGCTGGATATATGGATCTTGGTGATGACGAGTCGCATCCCTCACCGAAACTTCAGCTCTTCTTTTTATCTACCCTTGTTGCTTAGAAAATGAGGTGCAACGAAGGGCAAGTCTCCACAAATTTCTCCATAATAGGCCCAGAAATCATCACTAAAAGTAAACCGGCATCCATTGTCAGTCCAAAAAAAAAGGGTCTTCGACCTTCCTTCCAGAACCGAGAACAGGAAAAGCTTTCGCCATCTTTCCTTGCTCAAACCCTTCATCAGTCCAGCTCAGCTCATCTGAACGTTTACCTCCACTGAAATGAAAAACCCTCTCCAGCTGACATTGGAGTATCTATGAATCCTATGCACACATATACGAAAATGAATCCATCGCAGTTGTCGACACTGGCCTTGCCAATCTCTTTCATTGTCCCTTTTTTTTTTCAAAACCACTCTCTCCAATTCTCCTCTCTCATTCTTTTCCTTTTTCCCGGAACTCGAAGACCTCGCCCCATTTATTCTCCATTCTTTTTTGTCCACCACGGAGAATTTGGTCTTTCGATGATAAACACGTGTCATGAGCCGGTTGCGGATGGTCGGCTCGTGCGGTGACTTAGGCATCCTTAGATCGTTGAAGCGCCCAAGCTAAGCCTGTTTTTTACCCGGATTGCGTAGAGAGAGAGACTCTGGGAGAAGGCCTTTGTTTTTTTATGTCGGTTTTCTGTCGGTTGGTTGAAATGAGGAGGATGCCTCTTTATATAGTAGAAGGCCTCGGATTACATCCGTTGGATCTCTCCTAGATCTGTTGGCTCAGATTTAGTCTACCGACTTCCTAACTACCGTTATAAGTACGGAACATTTCAGAAACTAGGGATATTTACAAGATTACCCCTCTCTAGAGTATTCTAGAAACTTATAGAGAAAACCCTAGAAAAGCCCTAGGGGACCTAGACATAGCAAGTCCTTGGGTGTTTTTTGGCCAGATGAACGACCGGTTGGGCCATGAAGACCTCGGCCTGTGTCACATGCATGTGGCCTCTAAGAAAACGTTGCCGATTTCAATTAAGACCATTAACGAACTGTCTTTACCGTGTCCATTTTTGCATTGTCCTCAGACCATCTCCCAAATACGTTTGCTTAAAATTTTCCAGAGGCTGGACATTTGACCATCTTTATCACTTTATTGTAATACGAGTCCCTACAATTTAGACCCTTCAACCTTGGACGCTTTGATTTAGGATTTTCTCCCTCAAATTGCAGCTCGATGATTCTTCGCCCCACTAGAGTATTTTGCTAGACCAAATTTCATCCGGAGTTATCCACGATACAATCACTCCTTTTCTCTTTTTTTTTCACTTTGTGCAAAATCAGTCGATATAGCTCCAATTTCAGGTCAAGAGAAAAATCTGTCAAATGAGGAATTGAATTCGGAAAACCAAATGAAATGACAAATTTTGCACCATCGGACCATTGAAAAATCAGGACTATTAGAGGACAAGGTCACGAGTCTAGAAATGAAAAAAATCAAAAACTACCGAGCTAAAACGAAATTTTTTCAGTTAATCTAAAAATGAGATTACCATAGTAATTTCCAATTTCAAATCAATTCTTGTGGATTTTATTTAGCCAAAATGAAGGGAAAATTAAAAGAAAAATATTGACTCTTTTTCATATTTTGTGGCCTCAAATGCTATTTATTTCAATTTTTTTCTAATTTCTAGGAAATATTAAAAAAATACAAAAAAATACAAAAAATTATTTTTGTTCAAAAATGGTAGCCTAAGCTTGGCAAAGGCTTTCAAAGTTGATTTTACAATTGTCTCATTTTTTCTTGATTTTCTATGAATTTTCGAAGAATAAAAATGCTGAAAAATACCAAAAATGTGAAAAATCATTTTTTGGTCAAAATTGGCTCCCTAAGCTTGGCCAAGTTCCCAAAGTTGATTTTTTTAATTTTATGGATTTTTATGGATTTTCTATTAATTTTAAAGAAGAAAATATGATTAAAAATCAGGTGTCACCAGCGGGTTCTGACAGTCTTTTGTGCCTTTAATCGGGACTTGCTTGTCCAGATGAAGCTACCACATCGGCGCGATCCGTAGCTGGTCACTCATCAATTTGAGCAGTCCACAATATCTTCACCGGCGCAGGTTTTTCTCGATGTATTCCAACATTCACATGTGAAATTCTTTGTCCATAATATATCTCAAGAAAATGCTCTCCAAGGTCATAAACGAAGCTGTCCAAAAGGCCGTTGTTGCTTGGAAGGGGTCTGATCTCATATGAAGACAGAGAAGAACCCATCAAATGGCACACTTTCCTGTATGGCTAAAGGCAGAAATCTCGTGGCCCTGAATTTGACATGGCGTGTGTGTATTACTTACAAAGGGGCCATAATAGTTGCTGAAGGCTGCGCGTCTCTTGAGTTCTTTAGCTTGTTTGGGAATGTGGGATGAGAACTTCAAACCGAACGAAAATCCTAATGCGCCGACAGCTCTGATCGTATTGGTGCATGTGAGTTTGGACAACCAGTCGAAGGATACTTCTCATAGATCACTGGATACTCTTGGCAAGTATGAGCAAGGAATTTCGAAACGTTCTGGTAAGGTGCAAAGACGTTCTGTGCAAAACTGTGAGGCTGCCCGTGAAAGCCATGTACAGAAAAAGGCTTATGCTCGGCGACTAGAAGCAAATCGTGTGAAGCTTATGCAGTTAGAATGGGAGATCGAACGAGCTAGGCACCAGGGCCTGTGTACTGGTGCAAGAGTAGATTCAGCTTATCTAGGGCATGGTGGACCTTTAAATGCAGGAGTCCTTGCATTTGACATGGAGTACGAGCATTGGATTGATGAACAAAACAAACGGATATTGGAGCTGAGAGCTGCTTTGAATGCTCATACGAGTGAAAGAGAAATTCGCGTCCTCGAGCGAAATGACCTGAACCATGGTTCTGAACTTTGTCGCTTGAAAACCGTTGTCTCAAATGCTGATGTTTTCTATGTGATGACTGGAATGTGGGGAAAACCATCGAAGCGATTCTTTCTCTGAATTGGGGGGAATTTCATCCTTCAGAACTTCTTAAGGTTCTCATGCTTCAGCTGGATACCCTGACAGGACGACAACGGGGGTGGGTTTGCAACCTCAAGCGAGCTTGTCAACAGGCTGAGATGCCCTAAAGCAGGGTCTGGGTTAACTCCAGTGCACTCTGGCTGAGGCTGTGGCCGGTGGTCATCTTGGTGAAGGGAATTACATCCCTCAAGTGGCTGCCGTGAGGGAGAAATTGGAAGCCCTGTTCAGATTTTTGAAGTAGGCGACATTGGTGTTTTCTCATACGTGGATCTGGACCCTCGTCGGCGTCTTAAAGCTGGTCAAATTGAAGTCAATGAAGAACAAGGAAGGAAAACCTCACAGAAGAGACGAAAATCAGCAATTACAATTGACTGATGAAAATCTAAACAATGCCCTCTACTCCCTGATGTCCAGCTTGCGAGGGTGCGATTTTTTTAGCCTGGAAAAGATGAAGTATCAACTTGAAGGGATGGACACGATCTCCATGGACACGAAGGAGAAGAAGCGTGGTTGCGGAAGAAGGAAGGCATGTTGATTGCTCCATTTACGACAAGATCAAAGGCTCAAGAATTGATAAGACGAATATTGGCAAGTTTGGATAGCCCTTACACCCAGTTTCCCTATCCCGATGAGGTATGACACGACGGGTATCGGCACAAACCTAAGGGAAATCCAGGACGATGATGGAAAGGTTAAACTGAAGGTTTTGGAGATTTCTACTGGATGGACCAGCCCGTGTTGTTGGTGTGGGTCAGGGAGAAAGAAATCAAGAGGGCTTTGGAAAAAGCTAGTGCCCAACCAACTGAAGCAGAAGTTGGCACAACAGCTTGTCTCACGTTTAAATTGGAGGCGGCGAGAAAGGACTGAAATGGTTGCAAAGTTCGCAATGGGTTAGCAAGTGCGGAGGGCGCTCCTTATCTCGATACATTGATGGCTTGCACGCAAAGTGTATGACCGAGGAGACCAAGCCGGAAAGTAGCATGGAAACACCAGCTTCCAATATTCCTTCTTCGTCAGCTGCACTGACCCCTATCCCCGAAACTGAAAGCAAAGGTGAGCACCAACTTCATTGATCTTTTTACATTCAGACGTGGGGCTTAGTTTTGGGTGTTGAGCACAAATCCATCAGGGTAGATGATGGGCTTCTAGTTTTAATTTAATTTTAAGGGCCTGGGCTGGCTTGGGTCTCAGAGGAGTACTGGGTTTGTTAGAATGTTCACTTTTAGGCTTAAGTTTAAAACAAAAAATGTCTTAGGCCTTAGAAAAGGAATTGGGTCTTTGTCAAAAATCCCCAAAAAAGCATACAAAGTTGGGCCTAGCCCAAGCTCACATTTTGGGTCTTAGGCTAATTTATAGCTCGGGTTAGGCTATCATGGCATGGGTCGAACCCATCCGGCCTGGCCCGGATCACCATTTCCAAACAAATAGAATAAAATAAAATAAAATAAAAAAAATTGAAAATTCTTTAAAAAAAATTAATTAATTAATTAAAGTAATTAAAATTAAAAATTAAAAATAATTTAAAATTAAAAAATGAAAGATTCATAAAAATAATAAATAAAAAATATCCATAAAAATTAGAAAAATTCTAAAAATTCTTAAAAGCCTAAAAAATAAAGAAAAGAGTCGTTTTAATCGACCAATCCTATTTTCAGTATTTTTGCCCTTTCGATCTTTGGAATTGACGATTTTGCCCTTTGGACAAATCGTCTCAAAATATTTCAAAAAATTCTCAGAAATTGTGGAAAATAAGGAATGACCACATTCAACTAGTTTGACCCGTTTTCACTCCTTAATCCTTGAAAAATAACCATTTTACCCTTCTGGTCAGTTCGATCCAAACTTTTCTCAATCATCCCAAATAAGTTTTCATAAAATGGTACCGAAAGGGCGTTAGAGTAATCTAGCGTAACCAAGTCCCCGAACTCATTTTCTCTGGTTCGAAGAAATAAATTAGTTCTCCCACTAATTTATTTAGGTTTCTAATCGACCTACTAAGAACAATTAGTTGCGACTCCAAATCTTAAAATCATTTAAACAAATCCCCAAAGTCGTGATTCGGTAGGGTTTGGGAGGGTCCGCGTTAGGTTAATTAACATGATAATCCGTTAACCTGGCAATTTTTCCACCAAAAAGAAAAATTTTTAGGATCGCGACACCTAGCACTTCAACCTAATAGCATCTAACACTCTAGGCTAGGAATGAAAGTTATACTCACCTAAACCAAACTTGAAAAGTCGAGAGAAAGGGCAAAAAACGGGCTGGAATCAATAGGGCCGCCAGCGGTTCAGCTACAACTCGAGAGAAATGATGGAGCAAACGGCCAAACCAAGGGGTACGGGCAGACCACGGATGAGCTAAGATGATGAGAAGATGGTGGTGGTGCTCGTTGGTGGCTTATAGCTCGGGAAATGGTGAAGAACGACCAGAACACAACAACACAAAACTGGTCAGAACATGGCTGACTTTAATTCGAAACTAAGAATTCTGTGAAAGGTTTTTGGCCGATCTTATGATCACGTAGGAGAAAACGGGGGTCGACTTGAACACCGGACGACCCTGAACGAGCCATTTTTTTCGAGTGGTCGTGCAGAAAACGCGAGAATCGAGAGGAAACCGTGAGAGACATTAACAAGGGAAGAAGAGAGAGAGAGGCATCACTAGTTGATCTCTAATGTGAAAAATAGATATATATATATATATATATAGAGAGAGAGAGAGAGAGAGATAATTCAAGGTTTTAATGAAGCTTGCCAAGCAAGTTTTGTTTCCCAAGTCAAAGCATAAGTCAATCATGGCTTGACAAGTGGCATATGAGTGGTGGGTGAAGAGGAAAGCTTGACATTTTGCACCACAGGATTAGGACACGTGGCAATTTGCTTTGGATAAGATCAAATGAAAAATATAAATAAAAATGCACGTGGCGACGAGACCAATTAGATCAATTTTTGAAAAAATTGATATGGATATCAAAACGAAGCAAATGATGACGTGAACGCAGGCCAAGTGTCTAAATTCTAAAAACAATCACGAATAACTAACTAGGCAGGCTAGACCGAGCCCGAGGCAAAACTGTAATTTTTACTTGCTGCGTCCTTCTTGGCACTTTTTAATAAAACTACAATTCTGAAACTCGCCGTGATATCCAAAACACCATTGTAATGTTCGAGAACCCTCGATTATCCAAATCTGAAAATTCATCTCGTGGTCAAATTCATTAACTTATGACTTTAGTAAATACCTACGCCAATGGGCAGCTGTTAGGAGATATGCGTATCAATTGATTAAATCGACATACTTTAAGGTCCTAAATGGCATTTCTTTCTGGTTAGCCATCCCGAGTTGATCAATCTCGATTGAGATTTAACTAGAGTGCAAGTAATGAAACACATCTATTCTATTGAGAAATCCAAAAAAGAGTCGAGAATTCTGGGCATTACAATTATAATATATGATTAATTCTTGTTTGAATGAATTTTATTTAATTCTTGTTTTTCATTGTCCTAAAGAAGATAATTAAGTATGCTGTAAGTATTGAGACTTTATGGTGGAGGTGAATATCAAAAATCATGCTTTTATTGTCTAGCACTTGAGGTTAATTGTCCATATGTTGCAAAGTGCATCTCTTGCCGTCAAAGAGTGACTTTGTGGAGAAAACCAATGTTAGTCAGCATTGAAAGCTTTATGCAAAGTGGATCTCATGCAAATGATATCAGATTAAGGTTGTAAATCTGTTAAAATTAAGGTTCTGCTCTGAAATAAGCATTTATGTGATGAGTGGGTTTTTTATTATTAGTTTGCTTCTAATAATGTAGAATGGAGGTTCTAACAATAGCGGCGAAGCATTGAGTCAATTCGCAAGCGATGAATTGTAATGCTCCATACAAGCAGCAACAACAAGCAACCCTCTACCTTGCAGACCCTAAGAAATCTTGCCAGGAGATCATTTCACTATCCAACGTGGAAAATTAATTTATTGTTGCTTGATCCAGTCATATATATCAGAGGAAAAGCCATTCTAAGCTATAACTTATACAAATTTTTTAAAAACGTTGTATTTAAACCTGTAAAAAAAATGCCATATTATCACAATGGACATCTTTAGGAACTCCTGAACACAGCGGTATATTAGAAAGAAGAAATCGTACCCTATTGGATATGGTGCGATCGATGATGTGTTACACTGACCTGCCCATTTACCTCTGGGGATATGCCCTAGAGACTGCCGCATACATACTGAATAGAGCGCCATCCAAGTCTATCCCTACCATACCATATTAGATGTGGCATGGTAGGAAATCAAGTCTTAATCATCTTAGGATTTGGGAAAGTCCAGCTTTTGTGAAATAGCTGAAATTAGAAAAGTCAGAAGCAAGATTTGAACAAGGTCGTTTTATAGGATATCCGGGAGAAAATCTTGGATATTACTTCTATTTTCATTATGACCAAAGAGTTTGGGTCAGCAGGTATATCACTTTTTTGGAGAAGCCGTTCATCCAAGAAAAGGGCAAAAGCAGCAAGGTAGTCCTACAAAAAGAAAATAAAGAGGTAATGACTCCACTGGTTCATACTTCAATCTCTGATTAAGTGGAAGCTTCAGACACACTGCCTCTAAAAAGGAGTTTGAGAGTGTCTCATTCTCTTGAATGTTACTATGGAAATTTGGTTGATGAGATGTGTCGACACCTGATTTTTAATCATCTTTTCTTTTTTAAAATTAATGAAAAATCCATAATAATTAATAAAATTAGAAAATCAACTTTGGGGACCTTGACTAAGTCTAGGGAACTAAAGTTGACCAAAAAATGATTTTCCATATATTTAGTATTTTTCAGCATTTTTATTTTCAAAAATTAATAAAAATTCATAAAATCAAAAAATAATTTTTCATATTTTTAGTATTTTCGGTATTTTTTATTTTCGAAAATTCATAAAAAAAAACAAGAAAAAAATGAGAAAATTGCAAAATCAACTTTGGAAGTCTTGGACAAGCTTAGGCAACCATTTTTGAACAAAAAATAAAATTTCATATTTTTTTATATATTTTTTTAGAAATTAGGAAAATATTTAATAGATAATAACAATTGAGGCTACAAAAATACATAAAAATAGTCAATATTTTTCTTTTAAATCCATTTTCATGTTCGCCATCGCAAATTTAAAAAAATCCAATTTGGAATGGTGTATTCTTTCACGAGTATAATCTCGAATCGGACCTAAAAAATTCAATTTGAGTCAATTCATTTTCATTTTTCACCTTTAGGAGTTGTGACATTGTTCTCTAATATTCCAAATCTTCATCTTGGCTCAATTATACCAAGAATGACTCAATTTTGCAAAAGAGCTTTTAACTAAATTTTGCATTATTTTTAGCGGCAAGAAATGAGCTTAAATTTGACATGCAGTGAATGAGGTATATCAAAAATTGTGAGGAGATTTGGACTTAAAGAAATATTTCTCCAGTGACTGAATTGTAAATACTTAAATCTTAGGGACTAGAGTGCAAATACCTAACACTTGAGGGATTATTTTGCAAATAACAAAAAGAAGAATGAGTAGAGAAATTAGAATAGAGAAGGGAAGATGGAGAAAAATAGATAGAAAAAATAAGATGAGAATAGAAAAGGGAATATGGAGATGAAGAAGAGTTAGTAAAATGGGAGATAGATATGAAGAAGGGAAGATGAAGATGAAGATGAAGAAGAGTTAGTGGAGAAGTTAGAATGTGAGATAGAAATGGAGAAAGGAAGATAAAAACGAAGAAGAGTTAGTGGGAAAATTAGAATGGGAGATAAATAAGTGGTTTATAAAGCGAGGAAGAAGAGAGCTTGGAGGGAGAATTTTTTAGAAAGAAAATTTTGGATGTTTGAGAGGGTTTTAGGAGATTGAAGAAAAATTGAAGAGAAAGAAAATACCAAAAAGAGAGAAATTTTTTTTGAAGATGATGGGAATTTAAAGTTAGGAGTTATCATCACTAATTCCTTCATCGATCAACATAAATCAAGAGTTCATCCTCGTCAACGAGCAAGCAAATTCGAGCTAAGTGTTTTTTTTATTCATTTATTTATGGTTTTAGTCACAAATTAGCATAAATTGTCTACACTCCTCCTCCCCATTTTCCCAATATTTTATGTCAGATGAAGGATAGCTCTACATCAAAGGTAAAATTCCGAGGAGATGCAAAGTTGGCCTAAACAAGCTTCGAAGCGACTACCAAATTCTCACCCAACCCCAAAATGGGAAGAACAAATCCCATCCACTGGATGTCATTTAAATTACTGCAATTTAATTCCTGCACCATTAAATCCCAAAGGGAAGAGCCAAGCCAATGCTAGGCCGCCCATTGGAGGTTTTACTTACTGTAATTTAAATTCCTGTAATTTAATTCCTGCACTATTAAATCCCAAAGGGAAGATCCAAGCCAATGCTAGGCTGCCCGTTGGAGGTTTTACTTACTGTCATTTAAATTCCTGTAATTTAATTTTCTGCACCATTAAACCCCAAAGGGAAGAGCCGAGCCAATGCTAGGCCACCCGTTGGAAGTTTTACATACTGTCATTTAAATTTCTGTAATTTAATTCCTATACCATTAAACTCCAAAAGAGAAGACCAAGTCAAGGCTGAGCCATCCATTAGTGATCTTTATTTATTGTCATTCCTGTAATTAAATTTTTGAATCATCGACCCTAGAATGAGTAGGCCGAGCCACCTATTGGGAGGTCGTAACATTGCACAAAAGTCGTTAACACACTCCCTCTTTTGGCTTCAAGGAATTTTAATTCTTTGAAGATACCAAAATATAATATACATGCATTTCATTTAAAAAGTGAAAACACAAAAAGAGAACACTCCACTAGAGTCTTAGGAATAAACCTAGCCTGAGTTGCCAAATTAAGATATCCATAAAATTAAGGTACCGAAAGGGCATTAGCTTTAATTAACTAGTGTAATCAAGTCCCCAAACTCATAATCTCTGGTTCGTAGAAGTAATTTAGTCCTCCCACTAATTTACTTAGGTTTCTAATCAACCTACCAAAAATAATTAGTGGCGACTCCAAATTTTAAAATCATTTAAATAAAAATCAACATTGCGATTCGGTAGGACTTGGGAGGGTCCGTATTAGGTTAATCCATCTAGCTAACCTAATAACCTGAGAAATTTTCATCGATCAAAAAATTTTTCGGGTCGCGACAAGATGCAGCCACTATTTATGGTAAACGACGGTGATCAACTAAACGATCCCGAATCATATACAGAGGCTATGTCAGACAAGAATTCTGACAAATGGCTTGAGGTTATAAAATCTAAAATGGACTCGATGTATTCCAACGATGTATGGACATTAGTTGACCCGCCTGAAGGTGTAGTACCTATAAGCTGCTGTCGCGACTCGAAAAATAAGATTTTATTGGGTTAACGGATTATCAGGTTAATTAGATTAACTAACCTAACGCGGACCCTCCCAAGCCCTACCGAATCGCAACTTTGATTTTTTTTAAATGATTTTTCATTTTGGTTTTAAGATTTGGAGTCGCCACTAATCGTTCTTGGTATGTCGATTAGAAACCTAAATAAATTAGTGGGAGAACTAATTTTTTTCTGCGAACCAGAGAAAATGAGTTCGGGGACTTGGTTACGCTAGATTACTCTAACGCCCTTTCGGTACCAATTTCATGAAAATTCATTTGGGATGATTTGGAAAGATTTGGGTCAAACTGACCAGAAGGGTAAAATGGTCATTTTTTCAAAGACCGGAAAGTAAAAACAGGTCAACCCGGTTGAATGTGGTCATTCCTTATTTCCCACAATTTCTGAGAATTGTTTTTTGAATTTTTCGAGACAATTTACCCATAAGGGGCAAAATCGTCATTTTGGGAAGATCATGAAGGAAATTCATCAAAAATAGGATTGGTCAGTCGAAATGGCCCGTTTCCTAATTTCTGAGATTTTTCTGAATTTTTCAGAATTTTCCGAGACAATTTACCCATAAGGGGCAAAATCGTCATTTTGGAAAGATCAGGATGAAAATTCATCAAAAATAGGATTGGTCAGTCGAAATGACCCGTTTCCTAATTTCTGAGGCTTTTCTGATTCTTTTTTAGAATTTTTCATTTTTATAATATTTTTGATATTTTATTTTTCTTTTCTCTCCTTTTTTATTATTTTATTATTTATTTAACATTTTAATATTTTAGACGAATGTTTTCTGAAGAGTAATGCGGACCGGGTCAGCAAACCTGACCCATTTGATTAGAACTCAACTCGGGCCTTACGAGCCCAACCTTGCGGACAACCCAACTATCGTCGGATTCCGAAATAAGCCCATACATAATAGCCTAGAGACAGTATCATACCCAGAAATTTGTAGCCCCTAAATGCGAGAAAACCCCTTTACGTTTTATATATATATATATATATTTTTTTTATATTTACTATTCATTCTTTATTCTTCATTCCCCCAAGACTCCATGACGATGGCTACTTAATACAATGAGACAGTTATATTTTAAGTAGGCATGACATATTCGTCAGAAGATTCAACAGAATTAAACCAATCTCAAGAAAAATTTTTCTAACCTCATGCCTGCTTGCTCCATGCCTTGGACCACCGTGACTTCTTGAAGAGATTGGGCAGGTTTATGTTCGATGCCGCATACAGGTACCGCGTGACGTCACCCTCGGCGCGGCCCTTTCATGTCCAACCACTCGAAAAAACTGCTGCTTCGCGTACCTGCAGCTTCCGCAACACTTGGAGAAGGAATCGAAGTCGAAGGTGTCGTAACACGCTTGGGCCGTCGTAACGTTCCGGACAAGTCCGGATCTCAGGAGCGGGTCCATTGGGTCGAGCATACCCTCCCAGTCGTCCTGGCCGTGAATCTTGCGCCATACGTCGGACAACCATCTCTCGGGTAACCAGACATCCCCTCTAAATCAACAGCACGAACATTTGCACCATATCGTAGAAGTAGCTCTAGCATACCAATACCAGTAGTTTCACTTGCAAAGTGAGGTATAATGCATCCTTCAAGATCATCTGTCCTCTGGCTGTCACCGGCACTTCAAAGATTTAACAAGCTCATTGAGGATCTCTCTGAGCTATAGTTTTGATCGTGACTCATCTGTTCTTGCAGTAGCATCGCTTTTGCAAGAGTCCAGGCAGAGCTGGTTGATACTAGCTGAAACACGGTATCGATATCTGTTTCGGAAGTAACAATTTACCGATGTATAGCTTTCCTGTCTTGAACTGGACTTGGTTTCTCTCTTTCGAATCTTCGGTTCATTGAGAGAATGGACTGGAACACCCTCACCTAGGGAATTATAGATGGTGACAATGGTAACATCCTGTCGAAAGAATCCCTGAAAGACAATGAACCATTCCGCTCGAGCATCTACAATATGGTTCCATGGCAATCCATATTATGACCCGATCTGACGAGTCCAGATGCAAAGTTGTAAGCACGGTCAAGATCCTCCGGGCAAGTGATCCATTCATAATCTCCAGCTGTGACAATCTCCTTGCTAATGGATTTCTTTGTCCTGAGGAGTCTTTTCTGTGCGTGTTTCTTGCAAGATCACTCAAACAGAGCTGCCATGGTTGTGGCACCCTTCCAAAGAACTTCAACCCATTCATGCCTTCTACTGTTGCGTATGGCATAACCAAGCCTCGCCGCCAACCTCGGACGTTAGGCCACCGTGACAATGCCTTCATTGGTGGACCGTCGCCATGGCTGCATCGCTATGACCCTGATCAAACCTTATGCAATCCGATGCCTCGGAGGCTTGCCGCCGGGTTCTGACTGGAATGAACTCCAGTCAAAGTAAGCTCCTTCATCGTTGGTTCTCTTTTTCTTTGGTAGACCTCACGCCATCCCATGCTTAGAGTGACTTTCGTCCACCACTAGGGTCATAAAGAGCTTCATCCTGGTATTGGAATCGTAAGTGTAGTCGTACATGTTTCGCATGTACGCCCCAAGCAGAACTAGCTCCTCGACGGCGGAATTAAGAACGTCCTTCGAGTCGAAAAGCTTCAGTCGTGGCCCTTTCGAGATCGTGAATTCTTTTTGTGATGTTGCAGCGGGGCTGGAGGTTTGGGTGAAATGAAGTCAAAGTTCGTCTGGATTGTTTACCGACGACCCTATAACTCCTCCCTCGATGCTATATGTCTTTGGCCTCACTCTCTTCTCTTGCTACTCGTCTTCTCTTCTACCCCGGAGCCTCAAATGCTGCAATTCTCTCTCCTCGTGTCATCTGAATTGCCTCTCACAAGTACGTCGCAAGAAGGGCATAGCACGATCGCCGTCGTCTTTGGTGCTTAAACGTACGGAGAACATGATCACAACTCCTGCAATTCATTCTTCAGCTTCCAGTTCTCGTCGCTCAAGGTTCCGCAGCACTTTTTTTTAATAACACACAGCCCGCTTCCGTCTGCTTCAATTTGCTCCTTGCTCTCCTATTCTTAAACCAAACTTCGACTTGCCGAGGATTCCATTTGAGCTGGTCAACCACTGATTGTCTCCGTGCCGGCGCGAGAGTGGTGTGAAGTTTGGAGCTTTCTTCGAACAAGGCAGACTGCCCTCTAGTTACTCTGAGTTTCTTCCGGCCACCACCGTTGGAACGTAGTTACTACTATTGTGAGGTAGGCTGTTGTGATCATCCTGAGACTAGTCCAAGCTGTTGCGGAAGCTTGACCGCATGTGTGGATGGTCGTCCCCGAGGAAGACGACGGCGACTCCCTTCCCTTTTTTTTCTCACTCACCAACTCTTTCAGAGTAGTTAGCTCCAGGGTCTAGGCGGAGGCCTTTCTGATAACGCTTTATAGCCACATCTTGATCTACCAACTAATAGTAGGCACGGCCATCAGATCTCCTTTCGGATTCTTTGGAGCAACACTCAATCAGATTCGCCGGTCGTTCACTCTGCAACCCTCCGACGGATCTCACTCCTACCTCGGGTTTTAAAATAAGTTCACGTCGGGCTTCCTCCCTTCTGTTCCGAATGGATGAGTTTGAGGAAACTCCATCATTCAAAACCCCGACGAAAATTCGATGAGGTTACGTGGAACCCGGCTGAATTATGGATGGGAAGAGAGCTGGATTCTTCGCGAACCAGCGCACTCTCGAACACGAGAGATTCCTAGCGTTTTCGAGCTCGGAACCCGAATTCTGAAAGCTGGACTCGGAATTATGCGATGCCCGTTGCAGATTGCATTTTGTTACGCTCGTGCATGTACATCAACTCGCCTGGAGTCCCGTTGACATTGTAGCCATCGTTCTTCTGCATCAGCAATGTCTATACAATACAGGGCATTTACAGAGTTGCCATGAAGCGTGAGAATAGATGAAAATGCTGCCATCATGAAATCCAAATTCGATAGATGGAGATAACTTAGCTTTTTTTTTAGAAATCAAATGATTCGCAGCTTCAAATGTAGAATTCATCTCCACTCAAGAGTCAATCGTGAGTAGATTCACCACGCCCCCTCCCCGTGAACTCACTTCAATGGCTCCCCATCAACATCTTCCCTAGTGCATCTTCTTTTTTTTTATTTTTTATCTCTTTCCACTCGGGAGAGCCGTCCTCCACTTTCTTCATGGCCGACAGCCTTTGCTGGTGGACTTGCTTTGTTGACTCCTTTCGATCCAAATAAATGCCCTCACGAGTTAGTTAGATCATGGGCACGTACTCCCTCACCCTGCCATACAGTCTCTTCCTTCTCTCCACGTGACTGTGCTTGTCCTCTTTTCTGAGTGCCACCGAAAGCACCCTCTAATGCCATCCTCTTCCATTGCTTTTTGTCGTCCGCTCCTTAATGCGTGGTTTCTTTTGGCCAGCTTTTGGCATTTTTTTTTCGAATGATGCATGTCGCTCTAAATTGTCCCCCATTCACATTTGCTTAATCTCACTTTCTGCTTTTGTCTTTCTTGCGCTCTCTTTTGTCTCATCGTGCGTTCGCCAAACACATGGGCACCAACCTCCTTCAGCCAGTTTGAAAGTTCAACTTGGATTGGTTGGTCAACTAAGTCACGATCGCTAATAAAGACAATGAGATCTCGATTTGTTGCTTGATGTATTTCTTCAAACAGAGCGGCCCGTTCGTGACGCCCACTTGTGTGAACAATTATGAGGCCCTCAATAGCGACTCTCGTGTAATTTTCTTTTGCATTTTCATTCTCTTTAACGATGGCATCATAAGCAATATTTCCATGAGCATCAAAAGTCATCGGCAGAATTTTGGATTGAGGCTTCCCAGATTTGTCCCTGCCCACATCAAAAGGGTACTGTGCAATATGAATTTAAGAGAATGTACCTCCATCTCCAAAATCTTCAACTTTTGAGGCACCCCAGGATATTTTGATCAGATTCAAACAAAATTTTGGGCCAAGATAAAAAAAAAATTCAGACTATCAGAGGACGATGTCATGACTCAAAATGTGCAAAAATCGAAAATTACATGGCTAAAATGAATTTTCTATAATTTTTACAATTAGTTTAAAAATGAGATTAACAAAGCTATTCTCGATTCCAGACTAATTTTTGCAGATTTTCTTTAGCCAAAATGAAGAGAAAATTAAAATAAAAATACCAACTATTTTTTTGTATTTTTGTGGCCTCAAATGCTATTTATTTTTATTTTTACAATATTTTCCTAATTTTTTAAAAAAGTATAAAAAATACAAAAAATATGAAAATTTATTTTTTGTTCAAAAATGGTCGTCTAAGCTTGGCCAAGGCTTCCAAAGTTGATTTTTTTTAATTTTCTCAATTTTTATGGATTTTCTGTGAATTTTTAAAAATAAAAATGCTGAAAAATACCAAAAATATGGAAAAATCATTTTTTGGTCAAAATTGGTTTCCCAGACTTGGCCAAGGTCCCCAAAGTTGATTTTTTCAATTTTGTGGATTTTTGTGCATTTTCAATTAATTTTAAAAGAGAAAAGACGATTAAAAATTAGGTGTCAACAGCTGCCCCTCTTTGAAAGGAAGCTCAACAGAGGTTCATTTCAAAGACGAGATGACACCTGAATCCTAATTGACTCAACACAATGAAATGAAAAGAGTCGTGACATCTGATCTCCAATACTCCTCTATATAAGTTTTGATTCAGACCTGGTCGGAGGAGGCTTTCATGTAGTGAGGGAGAGATTAAGAGGAGAGCTCACATGGCACTTACCTGCCCGTTGTGTGGCGGTCGCCTGACACGCGCGCTCTGTTGAAAATTGAATGAGATTATAAGGATTCGTTATGAGAAAACCTTAGGATGGCTGAACTTGGACCCGTATGGTAGGTCACCCCATGGTAGACTCCTAATAAAAGGATTCTACTCATTGAAATTTGACCTGTATGGTAGGTCGTCCCATGGAAATGCTTGTAAGAAGGACTTTGGTTGCCTATAGAAAGGACTTTGGTTGCCTGTAGAAAGGACTTTTGGTTGCCTGTAGAAAGGACTTGGTTTGCCTATAGGAAGGACTTTGATGCCTGTAAAAAGGACTTGATTTGCCTGTAGAAAAGACTTTGATGCCTGTAAAAAGGACTTTATGCCTGTAAGAAGGACTTGTGCCTGTAGAAAGGACTTTGTTTGCCTGTAGAAAGGACTTTGATGCCTGTAAAAAGGACTTGATGCCTGTAAGAAGGACTTGTGCCTGTAGAAAGGACTTTCTTTGCCTGTAAAAAGGACTTTGATGCCTGTAAAAAGGACTTGATGCCTGTAAGAAGGACTTTCTTTGCCTGTAAAAAGGACTTTGATGCCTGTAAAAAGGACTTGATGCCTGTAAGAAGGACTTTGTTTGCCAATAGAAAGGACTTTGATGCCTGTAAAAAGGACTTGATGCCTGTAAGAAGGACTTGTGCCTGTAGAAAGGACTTGGTGTTTTGAAGGGTACCATTCTGGGAATTGGGAAGACCAAGAATCCTACAGAAGCTTAAACCCGATTTAATTTATCATGAAGGGTGCCATTCTGGGATCTGGAAAGACTAGGAATCCTCCAGAAGCTCAAACCCGGTTTATATTCTCTTGTTGCTCAAGTATAGGTCAAAGAGGTAGAGATTAAAACATCTCGAACATTTCTGTTTTTGAGACGAATCATGCTTCATTGGAGAAGGTGCATACCTGTATGTGCCGCACTGGATTGAGCACCTTAGCAATCATCAGAATTCATCAGAATTCATTTAAAGATTCAGGTTGAAGGTATACTTACCTGAGGATTTGGGGAACTGCCTAGTGATTTTCTTGACAGTTAGGTTTGTTCACTCAATAATCGCCAAATAGATTTCGAGACCTTGAAAGGTAACTCGAACAACAAAAAAATGTGCTACCTGTCAGGCAGTGTCAAAAGTAACATGTACAAGCATTTTCATCAATGAGTTCATTGGTTCATGCAAAACTGTTTAACTGGGTTTACAATGATCAGAAACAATCTGTGTAATATCTCATGATGCAATCAATCAAGATGTGGGTCATGCATGACTATTCTGTCAAGTTTACACTACCAATTTTGTTCAAGGAGGTTATCCTGTCAAGAATACCTCGAATGTAACCTGAATGGGGACTTCAGTCCGAAAGGGCTTTTTCTTACTCTCGAGGAAGGCTTGTTTATCCTGATTGCAGGATTTGAAAAGAAATCACTCAACCTTACTATCACCGCATTTAGCGAGGGTCTGAGTAATCTCGCAATTGATACGATCAAGCCGATCTTGAGGTCTTGATTAGGACTCTAATGTGGGCTGGGTCAAAAGCTTATCAAAGGGGACTCATTTCAAGTCAAGGCCATTAACAAAAAAGTCTTCATTATCTGCTTCGGGTTTACAAGTTAAGAACCCTGCAAAATGAGAGAGAAATAATCTTGCTCGAACTTCTTCGAGCGATGCTTAAAGTCATTCAACTCTTCATTAATTCAAGTGCTCTAATCAGAAGAGACTTTCAAGGGTCGTAACGTAGGTCGGGATTTGGGTCTGAGAAAAGAAGGGCTCGTTTTGGCTCAGAAAAATATATGAGAAGGGCTTGGTGTTAGTGATCATTGCTGTCTTGTCACCGATCTTTGACCTTCCTGAATTTGTCTTCAATGAACACTACCATTGGCTGAGAGGTGGTAGTTCTTTTACACTTTGCAAACTGATTTCTTTGGGGATACTTTTTCGGGAATTCTCAAAATGTATGTTCGAAGTCAGAAGTTCATTACAAATATATGGGCATTGGCCTTACTTTTGATAGGCACTTTGCTCTTTCTGCCCGAGATTCTTTGGAGTAGCCTTTGCTTTTCTTACTCCCTACTCCCTTTTGTTTGGAAGCAGGCCCACTTTCTTTAGGCTACACTTGTTTTTCTTTTTCTTTTGTTTAACAATCTTGTGATTTTGAATTTTAACAACAAGATGATTTCCAATAAATGATACTAGACATTACATGAACGTCTAGCATATGAAATGGGCTAATTCAAGAATTCTCTATTGGCCCAATTTCTTCAATTCTGCTCCTTGGGGGAAGTGTCGTCGTTACCTTGAAATGAGCAAGGATCACCAACATGGGCTTAAGAAATGAATTTGTAGGCTCAATTGGGTTATGCAAAGGATGAGTGTGTAGGATAGAGAAAATAAATGCTCATCGTCATCCTAAAGCACTTGAATTAAAATTCGAGTATCATGTAAAGAAACACTCGAAGATTGATGTTAGTCCATGCAAGAGAATTTCTAACCATTTATCTCCTGATATTGTTGGAATTACCTCCGTTTTGCCCAAGTGTATGGTGGTTCTTGACAGGGTTATGAAATGAAATCACCGTTCAAATGGGTTGTCAATGGTTGCCTGAAGTGTTTGGAATGGAGAATGAATGCCTCCTTCACTTCGACTATCGTACCTTTTGCGAGAAAACCCATTGCCTTGGAGAATGCAGAATCTGTCTACCGCTCAACTCACTGTGAATTAAATACAAGACGTATGTGGAAATGGCTTGCCTTTCATCGTCCTGTCATGCCCCATTCTGTACATTCAATGCATCGTGTACAGTTTATACCCCCAGTCAAAATTGACAAATTGAACATGCAGAACAGTCATGCATAAATCATGGAATGTGTAAACATCATGCAAATATGGCAATACAATGTACAAGTATGGAAATTGCCCCTGGCTGTGTGGGCGGATCAAACACGTTAGGGGCCTATTCCCCGAGTCGAGGAGTAGCTTGTTTCTGGTTTTGCCTCTTTTCGATCTAGGGTTCGCCATTGATTTCCCCTATTTCATCAGACAGATCGCATCAGGCGATCATAACTTGGCCCCTTGGGGCTGTTTTCTTTGACGTATCAGATGTTAGTTTAATATTTCCTATAAAAAGGAAGGAGACATGTTAGCCAGTATCAGAAATGATGAACTGGACACGATACTGAGTTACCCTTGAGTGCTTCGCGCAACTCCTTTACCAGTTTTACCACTCGGGATTTTCTCCGTGGGTATGTCAAGTTAGACATTTCCTGTCAAACAATGGAGGAGAAGACGTATTAGTCAGTATTAGAAATGATGAATTGGATACGATACTGGTTTACCCTTCATTTTGAATGCCTCGCACGATCCCCTTATTAGGTTCGCTGGGTTGAGCTTCCTTCAACCTTCGTGGGCCACTTCACCATTAGGGCCAAGATCGTGACAAAATACTGACCTTGGTATTGCTCGTCGAGTATTCTTGTTTCTTTCTGCAAAAAAAAATTACGAGAAAAAGTTATTTTATTTACTTACAATACTTACAATATTTCCATCCTCGAGGATCGAACTCGGGACGTCTCGGACCACTGTCATTCCCCATGCCATCTGGTCCACAAGACCGCAGGCGCTCATGGAGGTTCCTTTTAAGGGCCAATCCTTGAAATGACACGATGTTGTTGTATTGTACTGGGTAATTCCAGGTCACTGTATTTTTCGGGGCGGTTTATAAACCCAGTTAAGAATGGAATAAAATAATTCAGAACTCAAGACGAGCATGAGCAAATTAGAACGATACAGATTTACCATTCTTTGAGATTGTTTGGGTCTTTCGTTCACATATTCCTCATTTGAAGTCGTCCACTCTATGGCGATGTCCACGAATCTATTTGCCCAAAGTTTTGTTTAATCGGGGAATTTCATTTTTGGGTACGACTGTATTTTCGGATCAATTTGCAAATTCCTGTAAACAAAAGGGATCTAATTTAGAATCGGGACAATTGAGGGTAAATTGAAACGATACTGCTTTACCCTTCTAGTTCGCACGGTTTTTTTTTACTCGCAATAAATTCACTATGAGTTTGGTGTGGTGGCAAACTCGAGCATTTAATTAGGGAAAGGGAAATGATTACTTCTTGCTTTCACGCCCATTCTAGACATTCATAAAAGAAGACAACATCCCGTGCAAGATAAAACATATTCATCTATTCAGGATTGATTTTTCTTCCTCATCTGTAAGCTTTTCCATAATCAGCTGGCTTCATTCCAGACTAGGTACGCGTCGGCCATGTTGAAGGTCTGGTGGTCACTGGCTGAGCATGTGCATCACAGCTTCAATGCTTTACCGATATCAAACTGGTTGATTATGGCGAAAAGATCATCATCAATGTCCTCTTGGTGATGATCTGTCCCTTCTTCCTCGGGAGATATTGATGATGATCCAGTAGCATTGGTCCTTTTGTACCCTGTTCCGACAGAACCCAATCCTGTTATAAATTGGTCTAACTCACTTCTTAAACGCGCATTTTCAATCCTCAGACCATGCATTTCATCAAAGGTGAGAAGGCTGTTGCAGTTGGGGGCAGGTGGCAGAGTCAAAAGCCTCTTTATACATCTTGTTTTCCGCTCGGAGGTTTTCGTTTTCAGCTTTTAGAAACTCGGCTTCGTTGTGCTCATGACGAGTCTTCATCCGGGTTCGCCTATTTTGAAACCAGAACTTGATTTGCAAAGGTTCAAGTTCTAGCTCTTGACACAGTTCCATTTTCTGTTTGCTGTCTGGCATAGGGCATGTTCTGAAGAAATCCTCAAGCCTTTGTACTTGCTCCTTAGTATGGCGACGGTAACGCTTCTTTTGACCCTCACCGTTGTTGTCCTTATCTTTACTGAGATCTTGGACGTCGTCAGCGGAAGGGCCAGGCTCCATGGGCTCGATCCCAAACATGGCTTGGAACTCTTCATTTCCCATATTCAGCAAATGACAATAGCTCTCGAGAGTATTGGGTTGAGACATCTTCGATTTGGCGAATGGTTCCTCAAGATTTGCTATTCGCTTCCGGTGTTTTCACTCTCTTTGAATTTTTCTGAGCGATTGCCTATGCCTTAAGACCCTCTTCCGAGTATGGCGTCTCTCTTTTTTTTTTTTTTAATTAAGCGTGGGTTTAGCAACTGTATTGCTTCTCCCGAGAGTCCGGCCTTTCTCAATCCTCTTCTCTTATCATGTCTCTCGCTCGGCTTGTCCCCTTCCATCTTTTCGTGATATGGGGCCCCTATCGTTATCTCCACCGTCGATTTTGCTGGCGAGTCCCTCAATAAAGACGAGTCGTATCTCCCTTTCTGCCGAAAATTTCCTTGTCTCCCACTCAGCTCGTTTTTTTATTCTTTCTTTACCAAAGTGGTGGCGTCTCATCCAGCTTTTCCGCAAAGACGTCGGATTTTGCTTGGCTCGAGGTCGCTGCCTAACTGAAATTCGAGCTAACGAGGGTGGTGTCAATAGAGAATGGTAGATAAGAGAAATCTTGACTGGTTGATACCGTCACTATGAAATCAATATTTACTTCAAAGCAGATTACCATCTTCGCGTTTCGCTCATCTGCCTCACCTCTCTCCCCCTTTCTTTCGTATTCTGCTTTCAAAAATGGCCAATTCTTCTAACCATACCTTCTCCGCCGAAGTCCTTGCTGGGTGGGAGAGACTCTACAATCTTCTTGGTAGAGGTTACGCTCATATAGCCCGAAACTCTACCGTTGAGGCTGAAATCCTCGGTTTATTCAGGACCGTGGACGCTGCTTCTGTTGAGGGTACCCAACTGGGGAAGGAGTATCGGAACTTCTCGACCCTCTTCATCAATTTTCTGGCTGCCTATAACCGCGCTTATGAGACGGTCCTTGTGACTGCCGTCGTGAAAGCTCGTTACCAAGACCGGCGCGAGCGTCTGGAAACAGTCACATTTGTGGCTGATAATCACAAGAAGGCCCTCAAGTTTGCCAACGATCAGCTTTCGTGGCTGGTTCGTGAGAGGGGAAAGTTGGTGGACCGTCTGGCCTTGGTCCGAACTTACGCCGAACAGGAGCCGGGCAATATTGTGATGAGGTGCAAATGCGGTTGGCTGCAGGAGAGACTTGATGACATTACGGCAGACATTGCTTTTGAGAGGGCGGCGATTCCGGACCTGGAGTTTGCCGTCGAGCATTATGAGGCCAGTATGGCCCAGGTTAAGGAGAAGTGCGATCGCCTCTTCTTTAGGCTCGCGGAGCTTAATCCCGAGAGCGCCCGGTGCACCCAGAGTATCAACTGTTTGGAGAGTCAGTTGAGCTCTTTCGTAATGGTTATCAGGGCCCAGTTTGGCTTTACCTTTCCTCCCCAGTGAGCTATTGTAAAACCTGTTGATGTATGGAATAAAAGGAATGTTTCGCATGTCTATACTTTTGTTTTCCTGTCATCTCTTCTCCTGTGCAGCATGATGAACGGTTCAAGGCACTGGAAGCACCGAGGCTTAACATTTTTCTGATGTTCTTATTTGCCGTTGTAGACGATGATATCGAAAATCGGCGACGGCCCCCACCAACCATATTGAGACTCGCAATCAGTCAGATAAATCGAGACAGCTCGACTACTTGATCAGTGCGCTAATAAATAACCCAGGCCACCTATTGCTTGCCCCACTTTACTCATGCCTATCTCTTTTGGCGTCCACTTGCTCGTGTCGACCGCCTGTGGCATTGGGGGAAACGTCTGTGGGCCATGCTCAATAATAATTCTCCGATCCCCCAAAAGTCTCCACGTGATTCGAACCCGAGAAAGTTTAAAAGGCGCTGGATTTGGCTAGAAAGACGTTGCGGGGTTGGATCAACGTAATTGCCACATAGATTCTGATTACGAAATCTATACTTTTCAGAGGTACAAGAACCTTCAAATACATTAAAATGCCCCCAATTCCTGATCTGATACATTTACGGCCCCGTCAAAATACAAAGCTCGTACGTGCCCACCAATTGACACGTTTCTGACTCTGGGAAGATCGATTTCCTCACTTGCCCCTTGGGTCATCAGCTAAGACATCAACAATTATCCGTCCTTTCGTATACCTCGAGGTTATTCCCGGTATAATGCTGAACCCGATTTTGCTCCTACCTGGGGTACCTGTGATTCCCCTGTAAAAGAAAAGGACATAATGAGTATGTGATTCAAGATGGGTCGGCCCATGATTCCTACATTAGTCCAATTTTATTTTTGCAAAATTAGAGAAAATTTTCTTAGAAAAACATGGGTGAATTTCTCAAAAAGGATTTTCTAGTAGATTTTACGACTTGAAAAATGTGATAAAATGCTTTGCATTTAGCAAATTTCCCGAAGGAATCCCTCTTTTTTTTTATCAAAATGAAATTTCAAGGATAAATTCGTTGAGAAAATCTTTTGTTTATTGAAGCCTTAAGGAAAACTGTGACAACATCTTTCATTGGTCAACAAAATGCCCATAAGGGATTTTTCACATTCATTCATTTTTTAGAAATGGGATACCAATTGGATTTTTATTTTCCTTTGAAAAAATGACCATGACGTTTAGTTCGAAAATTGACCGACATTTAACATGGACCGACCAAAAATAAATGCAAGGTAAAGTTAGAGGTCTTACTTTTACCTTAGAAAAATGCAAATCACATAGACATGCACATGACTCGTGGGATAACCTTATTCTAACTATCCTAAAGGTCCACAAATTGAAGCGAAAGACTTACGGCAAGGCGACAATCTCGCGCACATAATCAAAATTAGTCGTGATCCCCTACGACGTAATCAGGATTAGCCGGGTCTCCCCACTTCGGCTGCTCGAGCTAAAAATTAAAACCACTGCTTTGGTAATCTTACCAAGCTTGAGGCCTAACTTTTAAACTCATTTTTGAAAAGAGGTTCGGGATTGAATCTGGGCTAACTTTCGACGTGATCTCATGCCGAACGCTAAAACCAAATCACAATACCATCCTAAAACTAGTGGCCCAGGTCCGACCACGGGACGTGTGTGATGTAGTGCTAAAACAATTAATCATGCACAACAATTAAATTCAAACACCGCTTCAAAAATGTGCGAAATTAAACAAACAATTCCAACACCAACCTGCAAAACAAAGGGTTAGCCAAACACTCCACCCCTTATAACTCCCATCCTGCAAGACCATTTAACACCTAAAAATTAGAATCCACCCAATTCAGATCACATGAATTTTCATGAAATTCTCTGGCCTAAGTCCTCTAAATTCTTAAATTTTTCAAAAATTAAGAACAACTCCCCAGCGGAGTCGCCAAGCTGTCGCGACCCTAAAAATAATTTTTTATCGGGTTAACGGATTATCAGGTTAATTAGATTAACTAACCTAACGCGGACCCTCCCAAGCCCTACCGAATCGCAACTTTGGTTTTTGTTTAAATGATTTTTCATTTTGGTTTTAAGATTTGGAGTCGCCACTAATCGTTCTTGGTAGGTCGATTAGAAACCTAAATAAATTAGTGGGAGAACTAATTTATTTCTGCGAACCAGAGAAAATGAGTTCGGGGACTTGGTTACGCTAGATTACTCTAACGCCCTTTCGGTACCAATTTCATGAAAATTCATTTGGGATGATTTGGAAAGATTTGGGTCAAACTGACCAGAAGGGTAAAATGGTCATTTTTTCAAAGACCGGAAAGTAAAAACAGGTCAACCCGGTTGAATGTGGTCATTCCTTATTTCCCACAATTTCTGAGAATTTTTTTTTGAATTTTTCGAGATAATTTACCCATAAGGGGCAAAATCGTCATTTTGGAAATATCAGGAAGGAAATTCATCAAAAATAGGATTGGTCAGTCGAAATGACCCGTTTCCTAATTTCTGAGATTTTTCTGAATTTTTCAGAATTTTCCGAGACAATTTACCCATAAGGGGCAAAATCGTCATTTTGGAAAGATCGGAATGAAAATTCACCAAAAATAGGATTGGTCAGTCGAAATGACCCGTTTCCTAATTTCTGAGATTTTTCTGATTTTTTTTTTAGAATTTTTCATTTTTATAATATTTTTGATATTTTATTTTTCTTTTCTCTCCTTTTTTATTATTTTATTATTTATTTAACATTTTAATGTTTTAGACGAATGTTTTCTGAAGAGTAATGCGGACCGGGTCAGCAAACCTGACCCATTTGATTAGAACTCAACTCGGGCCTTACGAGCCCAACCTTGCGGACAACCCAACTATCGTCGGATTCCGAAATAAGCCCATACATAATAGCCTAGAGACAGTATCATACCCAGAAATTTGTAGCCCCAAAATGTGAGAAAACCCCTTTACGTTTTCTATATATATATATATATATATTTTTTTATATTTACTATTCATTCTTTATTCTTCATTCCCCCAAGACTCCATGACGATGGCTACTTAATACAATGAGACAGTTATATTTTAAGTAGGCATGACATATTCGTCAGAAGATTCAACAGAATTAAACCAATCTCAAGAAAAATTTTTCTAACCTCATGCCTGCTTGCTCCATGCCTTGGACCACCGTGACTTCTTGAAGAGATTGGGCAGGTTTATGTTCGATGCTGCATACAGGTACCGCGTGACGTCACCCTCGGCGCGGCCCTTTCATGTCCAACCACTCGAAAAAACTGCTGCTTCGCGTACCTGCAGCTTCCGCAACACTTGGAGAGGGAATCGAAGTCGAAGGTGTCGTAACACGCTTGGGCCGTCTTAACGTTCCGGACAAGTTCGGATCTCAGGAGCGGGTCCATTGGGTCGAGCATACCCTCCCAGTCGTCCTGGCCGTGAATCTTGCGCCATACGTCGGACAACCATCTCTCGGGTAACCAGACATCCCCTCTGAATCAACAGCACGAACATTTGCACCATATTGTAGAAGTAGCTCCAGCATACCAATACCAGTAGTTTCACTTGCAAAGTGAGGTATAATGCATCCTTCAAGATCATCTGTCCTCTGGCTGTCACCGGCACTTCAAAGATTTAACAAGCTCATTGAGGATCTCTCTGAGCTATAGTTTTGATCGTGACTCATCTGTTCTTGCAGTAGCATCGCTTTTGCAAGAGTCCAGGCAGAGCTGGTTGATACTAGCTGAAACACGGTATCGATATCTGTTTCGGAAGTAACAATTTACCGATGTATAGCTTTCCTGTCTTGAACTGGACTTGGTTTCTCTCTTTCGAATCTTCGGTTCATTGAGAGAATGGACTGGAACACCCTCACCTAGGGAATTATAGATGGTGACAATGGTAACATCCTGTCGAAAGAATCCCTGAAAGACAATGAACCATTTCGCTCGAGCATCTACAAATATGGTTCCACGGCAATCCATATTATGACCCGATCTGACGAGTCCAGATGCAAAGTTGTAAGCACGGTCAAGATCCTCCGGGCAAGTGATCCATTCATAATCTCCAGCTATGACAATCTCCTTGCTAATGGATTTCTTTGTCCTGAGGAGTCTTTTCTGTGCGTGTTTCTTGCAAGATCACTCAAACAGAGCTGCCATGGTTGTGGCACCCTTCCAAAGAACTTCAACCCATTCATGCCTTCTACTGTTGCGTATGGCATAACCAAGCCTCGCCGCCAACCTCGGACGTTAGGCCACCGTGACAATGCCTTCATTGGTGGACCGTCGCCATGGCTGCATCGCTATGACCTTGATCAAACCTTATGCAATCCGATGCCTCGGAGGCTTGCCGCCGGGTGTCGCGACCTAAAATTCATTTTTAAGTTAATGGATTATCAGATTAATTAATTAAATTAACTAACCTAGTTCGAGCTCTCCCAAGCTCTACCAAATCGCAACTTTGATTTTTTTCACATGATTTTAGAATTTAGAGTCGCCACTAATCATTTTTGGTAGGTTGATTAGAAACCTAAGTAAATTAGCGGGAGGACTAAATTACTTCTACGAACCAGAGATTATGAGTTCGGGGACTTGGTTACACTAGTTAATTAAAACTAATGCCCTTTCGGTACCTTAATTTCATGGATATCCTGATTTTGCAATTCAGGCTTGGTTTATTCCTCAGGCTCTAGTGGAGTGCTCTCTTTTTGTGTTTACACCTCCATAAGATTTACCGTTGACTTGGAGTTGTCCTTTGCCTGACATAAAAATATGGAGAAATGAGAAATGGAGAAAGTGTATACAATTTTGTGCTAATTTGCGACTAAAACCACAAATAAATGAATAAATACAAACACTTAGCTCGGATTTGCTTGCTCGTTGACGAGGATGAACTCTTGATTTATGTTGATCGATGAAGGAATTGGTGATGATAACTCCTAGGTTTAAACTCCCATCATCCTCAAAATTCTCTCTCTCTTTTTGGTATTTTCTTTCTCTCAAATTTTTCTTCAACCTTCCAAAAATCTCTCAAACATCCAACATTTTCTCTCCAAAAATAATCCTCCCTCCCAAGTTCACTTCTTCCTCCTTTTATAATCAACTCATCTACCTCCCATTCTAATTTCTCCACTAACTCCATCTCCCATTCTAATTTTTCCACTAACTCTTCTTCAACTTCATCTTCCATTCTCAATCTCTATCTCACATTCTAATTTCTCTACCTATTCTTCTCCATCTCCATCTTCCCTTCTCCATATATATCTCCCATTCTAATTTCTCCACTAACTCTTCTTCATCTCCATCTTCCCTTCTCCATTCTCATCTTATTTTCTCCATCTATTCTTCTCCATCTTCTCCTCTCCATCTCCTTTTCTCCATCTTCCCTTCTCTATCTCCTCTTCTCCATCTTCCCTTCTCTACTCTAATTTCTCCACTAACTCTTCTTTTTGTTATTTGCAAAATAATCACTCAAGTGTTAGGTATTTGCACTCTAGTCCCTGAGATTTTAAGTATTTGCAATTCAGTCCCTGGAGAAATATTTTTTTAAGTCCAAATCTCCTCATAATTTTCGACACACCTCTTCTATGCTTAGTCGAAATTCACCTCATGTCAAATTTAAGCTTATTTTCTTCCGTTGAAGATAATGCAAAATTTAATTAAAGCCCTTTGAAAAAATTGAGTCATTTTGGGTATAATTGGGCCAAGAAGAAAATTTAAAATATTAGAGGATAATGTCACAACTCCTAAAAGTGAAAAATAAAAATAAATTGACTCAAATTGAATTTTTTTTTTGGCCTGATTCGAGACCATGCTCGTGAAGAAATACACGACCCCGAATTGGATTTTTTTTTTAATTTGCGATGGCCAACATGAAAAGAAAAATATTGAATATTTTTATGTATTTTTGTGGCCTCATATGTTATTATTTATTAAATATTTTCCTAATTTCTAAAAAATATATAAAAATACAAAAAAATTATGAAAAATTATTTTTTGTTCAAAAATGGTTCTCTAGGCTTGGCCAAGGTCTCCAAAGTTGATTTTTCAATTTTATGAATTTTTATGGATTTTTTATTAATTTTCGAAAATAAAAATACCGAAAAATACTGAAAATATGAAAAATCAATTTTTGGTCAAAATTGGTTCCCTAGGCTTGACCAAGGTCTCCAAACTTGAATTTTTTAATTTTATAAATTTTTATGGATTTTTTGTTAATTTCAAAAGAGAAAAGATGATTAAAAATTAGGTGTCAACAGCTGCCCCTCTTTGAAAGGAAGCTCGGCAGAGGTTCATTTCAAAGACGATATGACACCAG
Source organism: Psidium guajava (assembly GCA_016432845.1). Classification (NCBI taxonomy): domain Eukaryota; kingdom Viridiplantae; phylum Streptophyta; class Magnoliopsida; order Myrtales; family Myrtaceae; genus Psidium; species Psidium guajava. Next base: position 21,303,742 of record CM028233.1, on the reverse strand, counting down.
AATCCTAATCGACTTAGTACACAAGAAAATAAAAAGTGTCGTGACATTTGATCCCTAATACCTTTCTGTGTAAGTTCTAGGCCAAACCCGGTTTGAGGAGGCTTTCATGTAGTGAGGGAGAGGCAAAGAGGAGAGTTTACCTGGCGCTTACCTGCCCGTCGTATAGCTGTTGCCTGACATGAATGTTCTTTGAACAAGTGCCCGAAGATTCATTCTGAGGATACTCCGCGAAGGTTAAGCTTTGACCCGTATAGTGGGTCGTACCATGATAGAATCCTGATGAAAGGATTCTACTGAGCGGTTAACCTGATTTCAGGTAAACCAAAGAAAATGTCTGTAATAAGGACTTTGTGCCTGTAAGAAGGACTTTGGTGCCTGTAAGAAGGACTTTGGTTTGACTGTAAGAAGGACTTTGGTGCCTGTAAGAAGGACTTTGGGTACCTGTAAAAAGGACTTTGGGTTGCCTGTAAGAAGGACTTTGGTGCCTGTAAGAAGGACTTTTGTGTGCCTGTAAGAAGGACTTTTGTGAGCCTGTAAGAAGGACTTTTAGTTGCCTGTAAGAAGGACTTTGGTGCCTGTAAGAAGGACTTTGGTTGCCTGTAAGAAGGACTTTGGTGCCTGTAAGAAGGACTTTGGTTTGCCTGTAAAAAGGACTTTGGGGTGCCTATAGAAAGGACTTTGGGTGCCTATAGAAAGGACTTTGGTTTGCCTGTAGAAAGGACTTTTGGTTGCCTATAGAAAGGACTTGGTGCCTGTAAGAAGGACTTTTATGTGCCTGTAGAAAGGACTTGGTGCCTGTAAAAAGGACTTGATGCCTGTAAAAAGGACTTGTGCCTGTAGAAAGGACTTTGATGCCTGTAAAAAGGACTTGGTATGCCTGTAAAAAGGACTTGATTTTCCTGTAAGAAGGACTTGGTTTCCTGTAGAAAGGACTTGGTCGCCTGTAGAAAGGACTTTGGTCGCCTGTAAAAAGGACTTTGGGAATGGACCGTTCCGTATTGGGGTTTCCAATGGAAGGGCTCCGGAGATAATATACCCTAGATGTCACCTTTTTTGGGTAGACTGAAGAGGTATTGATTGAGAAAATGATTTTTGGGTATATCTGGGATCTAGGGAGATCAAGAATCCTGCAGACGCTCTAACCCAATTTAACTTACCATGAAGGGTGCCATTCTGGGATCTGGGGAAACCAGGAATCTTGCAGACGCTCAAACCCGATTTAACTTACCTTGAAGGGTGTCATTCTGGGATCTAGGGAGACCAGGAATCCTCAAAATCCGACTTAACTTACCTTGAAGGGTGCCATTCTGGGATTTGGGGAAACCAGGAATCCTGCAGACGCTCAAATCCAATTTGACTTATAATGAAGGGTGCCATTCTGGGATCTGGGGAAACCAAAAATCCTGCAGAAGCTCAAACCTAATTTTTGTTGTCCCATCACTTTAGGAATAAACCGATGAGGCAAAGATCAAGAACACGAGAGTTTGTCAATCATGATTTGATAAAGCTTGAGAACACGAGATTGTATCAATCGTGAGCTGATGAAGACTTCATGAGAGTATGTTGATCATGAGTTGCAAGGGTTCAGAAGACTTACCTGGATCTTCTGAGTTAATGATCGAGGCATAGACAGACCGATTGTATCGTGTCTGCTTGCTCACTGAATGACCTTATGTGCTGCAATGGATTTGAGCACCCAGACAATCATCAGAATTGAAAGGTTCAGGTTGAAGATATACTCACCTGAAAATGCTTGGCGAGCATTAGCCAACAGGGCTTGTTTGTTTAATAGCCTCTGGATGAATTTCGAGACCTCGGAGAGTAACTCGACTATTAGGAATGCACTACTTGTCAGACAGTGTCAGAGGTAACATGTGCAAGCATTTTTATCAATGAGTTCATCGGTTCATGCAAAACCATTCAGTTGAGTTTGCAATGATTAAAACCATATGTGTATGCTCATAATATGGATCATGCATGACTATTCTGTCGAGTTTGCATTTCCAATTCTGTCCAGGGAGGTTATCATGTCATGAATACCTCGAATTGAACCTGAATGGGGACTTCAGTCCGAAAGGGCTTTCTCTCACTCTCGAGAAACGCTGTTTATCCGGATTGCAGGATTTGAAAAGAAAGCACTCAACCTTACCATCATCGCATTCAGCGAGGGTCTGAGTAATCTCGCAATTGATACGATCAAGCCGATCTAGAGGTCTTGATTAGGACCGTAATGTGGGCTGGGTCAAAGGCTTATCAAAGGAGACTCATTTCGAGTCAGGGCCATTGACAAAAAAAGGTCTTCATCATCTGCTCCGGGTTTACAAGTCAAGAACCCTGCAAAATGGGAGAGAAATAATCTTGCTCGAACTTCTTCGAACGATTCTTAAAGTCATTCAACTCTTACATTAATTCAAGTGCTCTAATCAGAAGAGACTTTCAAGGGTCGTAACGTAGGTCGGGATTTGGGTCTGAGAAACGAAGGGCTCGTTTTGGCTCATCAAAATATATGAGAAGGGCTTGGTGTTGGTGATCATTGCAGTCTTGTCACCGATCTTTGACCTTCCTGAATTTGTCTTCAATGAATACCACCATTGGCTGAGGGGTGGTAGTTCTTTTACACTTTGCAAACTGACTTCTTTGGGGATCCTTTTTCGGGAATTCTCAAAATGTATGTTCGAAGTCAGAAGTTCATTACAGATATATGGGCATTGGCCTTGCTTTTGATAGGCACTTTGCTCTTTCTGCCCGAGATTCTTTGGAGTAGCCTTTGCTTTTCTTACTCCCGACTCCCTTTTGTTTGGAAGCAGACCCATTTTCTTTAGGCTACACTTGTCTCTCTCTTTTTTCTTGTTTAATAATCTTGTGATTTTGAATTTTAGCAACAAGATGATTTTCAACAAATGATACTAGACATTACATGAAAGTCTAGCATATGAAATGGGCTGATTCGAGAATTCTCTATTGGCCCAATTTCTTCAATTCTGCTCTTTTGGGGGAAGGTGTCGTCGTTACCTTGAAATGAGCAAGGATCACCAACATGGGCTTGAGAAATGAATTTGCAGGCTCAATTGGGTTATGCAAAGGATGAGTATGTAGGATAGAGAAAATAAATGCTCTTCGTCATCCTAAAGCACTTGAATTAAAATTCGAGTATCATGCAAAGAAACACTCGAAGATTGATGTTAGTCTAAGCAAGAGAATTTCTAACCATTTATCTCCTGATATTGTTGGAATTACCTCTGTTTTGCCCCAGTGCGGGGTGGTTCTTGACAGGGTCATGAAATGAAATCACCGTTTAAATGGGTTGTCAATGGTTGCCTGAAGTGTTTGGAATGGAGAATGAATGCCTCCTTCACTTCGACTATCGTATCTTTTGTGAGAAAACCCATTGCCTTGGAGAATGCGGAATCTGTCTACCGCTCAACTCACTGTGGATTAGGACGTATGTGGAAATGGCTTGCCTTTCATCGTCCTGTCATACCCCATTCTGTACATTCGATGCATCGTGTACAGTTTATACCCCCAGTCAAAATTGACAAATTGAACATGCAGAACAGTCATGCATAAATCATGGAATGTGTAAACATCATGCAAATATGGCAATGCAAGTACAAGTATGGAAATTGCCCCTGGCTGTGTGGGCGGATCAGACACGTTGGGGGCCTATTCCCCGAGTCGAGGAGTAGCTTGTTTCTGGTTTTGCCTCTTTTCGATCTAGGGTTCGCCATTGATTTCCGGATCGCATCAGGCGATCATAACTTGGCCCCTTTGGGCTGTTTTCTTTGAAGTATCAGGTGTTAGTTTAACATTTCCTGTAAAAAGGAAGGAGACATGTTAGCCAGTATCAGAAATGATGAACTGGACACGATACTGAGTTACCCTTGAGTGCTTCGCGCAACTCCTTTACCAGTTTTACCACTCGGGATTTTCTCCGTGGGTATGTCAAGTTAGACATTTCCTGTCAAACAATGGAGGAGAAAACGTATTAGTCAGTATTAGAAATGATGAATTGGATACGATACTAGTTTACCCTTCATTTTGAATGCCTCGCACGATCCCCTTATCAGGTTCGCTGGGTTGAGCTTCCTTCAACTTTCGTGGGCCACTTCACCATTAGGGCCAAGATCGTGACAAAATACTGACCTTGGTATTGCTCGTCGAGTATTCCTGTTTCTTTCTGCAAAAAGAAATGCGAGAAAAAGTTGTTTTATTTATTTACAATACTTACAACATTTCCATCCTCGAGGATCGAACTCGGGACGTCTCGGACCACTGTCATTCCCCATGCCATCTGGTCCACAAGACCGCAGGCGCTCATGGAGGTTCCTTTTAAGAGTCAATCCTTGAGATGACACGGTGTTGTTGTATTGTACTAGGTAATTCCAAGTCACTGTATTTTTCGAGGCGGTTTACAAACCCTGTTAAGAATGGAATAAAATAATTCAGAACTCGAGACGAGTATGAGCAAATTAGAACGATACAGAATTACCCTTCTTTGAGATTGTTTGGGTCTTTCGTTCACATATTCCTCATTTGAAGCCGTCCATACTGTGGCGATGTCCACGAATCTATTTGCCCAAAGTTTTGATTAATCGGGGAATTTCGTTTTTGGGTCAATTTGCAAATTCCTGTAAACAGAAGGGATCTAATTTAGAATCGGGACAATTTGAGGGTAAATTGAAACGATACTGCTTTATCCTTCTAGTTCGCGTGACTTTTTACTCGCAATAAATTCACTACGAGTTTGGTGTGGTAGCAGACTCGAGCATTTAATAGGAGAACAGGAAATTGCTGCTTCTTGCTTTTGCGTTCATTCTGAACATCAATAAAAGTAGAAAACATCCCATGCAAGGAAATGAAGCGTCTGCATTCGTTCAAGATCGATTTTGCTCCCTCAGCAGGCTCTCCCATGATCAGCTGGCTTCATTCTGGACCAGGTATGCATCGGCTATGTTGAAGGACCCGTGATCTCAGCTTCGAAATACAGACTCCCTGTGCATATTACAGTCCCCGTGCTTCATTAACATTAAACTGGTTGATCATGGCGGTGAGTTCATCGTCAATGCCGCTTGCCTGGTGGTGATACATCTCCCCTTCCCCGAGAGGTATTGATGCTGATCCAGTAGCATTAGTCTTTTTGTACCCTACTCCAACAGAACTCGATTCTGTTATAAACTGGTCTAACTCGCTTCTCAAACACGCATTTTCAATCCTCAGATCATGCATTTCATCGAAGGCGAGGAGGAGGCTGTTACAGTTAGGGCAGGTGGCGGAGTCAAAAGCCTCTTTATACATCTTGTTTTCCGCTCGGAGGTTTTCATTTTCAACTCTTAGAAACTCATCTTCGTTGTGCTCATGACGAGTCTTCATTCGGGTTCGCCTATTTTGAAACCAGAACTTGATTTATGAAGGTTCAAGTCCTAGCTCTTGACTTAGTTCCATTTTCTGTTTGCCGTCTGGCATAGGACATGTTCTGAAGAAATCCTCAAGTCTTTGTACTTGCTCCTTAGTATGGCGATGGTAACGCTTCTTTTGACCCTTTACTGAGATCATGGACGTCGTCGGTGGAAGGGCCAGGTTCCATAGGCTCGATCCCAAACATGGTTTCGAACTCTTCCTCTCCCATATTCAGCAGGCAATGATAGCATTCGGAAGTATTAGGTTGAGACATCTTCGATTTGGTCGATGATTTCTCAAGGTTTACTATATCTTTCTGTATTTTCACTCTCTCTGAACCGTGTATGCTTTAAAACTCTCTTCAATGTATGAATAAAGATTATCAGGAGGATGTCTCTTTTAAAATTTGGCGTCGGCTTAGCATATGTATCGCTTCTCCCGAGATTTCTGTCTTTCTCAACCTTTCCTGCGAGTTTCTTGCTTGGCTCGTCTTTTCTCATCTCTTCATAGTGGTAGGGTCCCTATCAACGTCTCTACCGTCGATTTGCTGGCGTGTTCTCCTATAAAAACGAATCCCATTTTCCTTGTCTCCCACCCAAGTCACCTTTATTTCTCCTTTTTCAAAGTTGTGTCATCCCGTCAAACTTTTGGCAGAGATGTCGGATTTGCTTGGCTCGAGATTGGAGACAAGTAGCGGAGGTGATGCTGATAGGGAATGGTAGACAGGAAAATCTGGCCAGTAGAGACTTTCACTGCAAAAATGAAAGGGAATGCGGCAGTATATGTTCTTCATATTCTAGAAAAATTGGAACGATACTGTTTTACCCTTGTATGTACTTCCATTGAATTTGAATTGAGGAAGTTCCTTCATTTGGATTGGATTGGATTGTATGTCCCGAGTTGCCCTTCACTTTGAGCTTGCCACATAAGTGCTTTGCTTAGTTGGGCCTTGTTTTCTTTCGGGTTGCTTTGGACCATCATCATTTTTTATGCCATCGGGTCCGTGGATCGGAGGGCTCCTTTAATTTAAAGGTTACTTTTAAGGCAAATGAGTCCTATCGCATTCCATTGGGTCATTTCATTTTGCGACACTCTTGAGGCAATTTGCAATCCCCTGGGTGAGAATGGAACAAATCCAATTTAGCATTTTGCGACGATTGAGGGTAAATTGGAACGACACACAGTTACCCGTCTTCGAGCTCGCCTGGGCTTTTCACTTGAAATTTCCCTACGTGAGGCCATTCAACATTTCTCATTATGGCAGTCAGCGACGTTGCCACAAATTGATCCGCCCTGAGTCTAGCATAAAAAGGGATTCACGCATTCGACGGGATAAAAAACAAATTACCCCATGCCCCTGAATTAAATCTAGACACCTAGAAAGCTGGAAATATCACACGCGGGGGAATTAAGCATGAAATGAAAGGTGCACTTGTTCAAGGTCAGTTCTGCCTCTCCTGCGGCTCTTCGATAATCAGCTAGTCTCATGCCGGTTCAGGCATGGATGACCGATGTTTGAGAGTCCTTAATCACTGGCTTCCGATTATGGCTTCGGATGTCTGTCAACCTTAAACTGGTTGACCAGGGCAGTAAGCTCATCATCTGGGTAATCTCTTGAACCTTCCAGCAACTGATGCTCGAATTGGGCATTATTGTTGGCAAATGCTGACGGTAGATTTCTCATTCTGTCCTTGCCATGAGCAATTTGACTTCTCGAGCTGAAGTCTTCATCATTACTCCAGAAAGTGTGGGGATCACCAACTGTCCTGCTGCCAAGAACTCCTTCCATTCGAGGATTAGAGAAGTGGAAGTGCTCAGGATAATTTCTTGTCTGATTCTCTGGCTGCGCAGGCGCGCTGATCATGGGATGAATTCTAGCCACGGGTTGGTGCTCAAACCAAGGAGTTTGAATACACTGCCCCTGCGGTCTATACTCTTGAAGAGCATTAGGGTGATTCTGGGGGATACTTTGATTAACGCCTGGGGGATTGATAGCACGGCTACTGGTTTGGTTGATGATGGGAAGTGGCTCGCCCCATGCTAACCTGTGGAACTTATGGTGGCGAGGAGACTCGACGTTCAGGCTTGGATCAGTCCCGCCTTGGTTTTCTTGATTCTGAGCTGCATTGTGTTCTCTCACCCTTTTTCTGTACTTCTGAAGATGACTCGAAACATTTGCTTTAGTGAGTCCCTCTACCTTCATAATTTCCAGTATATGTTGCGGCCGTGCCGAATCGATTCCTAGTTGCTGAACTGCATTAACAAACATACGATGCAGCTCGGGAGACCAACTCATCTTCTTTCTCCAGTTGCTTGGAATAAAATTGAAGGCTTGATGCTTGTTCTCATGGTCGTGCAATTGCTTCCTTACCACGTGCTGCCATATGTTTTGAAGCATCTAAACCCTAACTGGTTTCGTTACGACGTCTTGGGCCCCGTTTAAGACAGCCTTCATCATGGCTTGCTGATCATCGCTTGCCGATATTACGAGGACTGGCATGTTTAATTTAGAATTGATGACTTCCAAGAGAGTGAAAACATCCATGTCAATCCCTACCATGGCGGTGAGGACGATATCAAACGGGTCACTACTCCTCCTTAATATCTCTAAGGCCTCTATCGCCTTTGCTTGAGCTACAACCTTATACCGGCATTTTCTTAATACGGTAACAAGGATTGACAGAGAGACTGGATTACCGTCAATGGCCATGACCAGTAGACCCTCAGGGTAAGGAACTTCATTAGCTTCGACCAGGGTTGAACATGCGCCCATTTCCCTAATGCTCGACATATTTCTGGATCTAGGACTGCCGATTCGAGACCGCCTCAGGATGTCTTCTCGGACTTGAGGGATCACGGGATCGTTGATGGCTTCTCGTAACAGGCTTTGAAAGCCAATGCTTTGATGGTGAAGGTTTTGAATTCCTCTCCCACGAGAACTCCTTCCTCTCTATTTTTCTCCTACGAGTTCGTGCAGATGAACCCTCACTATCAAATGAGGATAAATTCTCTCTCTGGCAATAGCAACGACTTCCCCCTTCACGGGCAGTGCTATTAGATTTACCGAGGGGAAAATCTGACATTCAGCTTTTGATTAAAGGGGAAATCCTCGTTTAACGCTCAGTTTGTCTTCTTCTTTCTTTTCGCGGTAGAGGGCCCCTGTCAAGATTTCCACCGTCGATTTACTGGCGAGTCCTCCAATGAAGACGAGTAATATCTCTCTTTCTGCCGAAAATTTCTTTGTCCCCCACTTAGCTCGTCTTTTCGTTCTTTCTTTTTTCAAAGCGGTGGAGTCCCGTCCAGCTTTTCCACAGAGACGTCAGGTTTGTTCGGCTCGAGGTTGCCACTTGACTGGAATTTGAGCCACCGGGGGTGTTGCCGACAGAGAATGGTATATAGGAAAACCTATAAGGACTGCCCCTGTGAAATCAGTATTTAAATTGAAGCAGATTACCATCTTCGCATTCCACTCATCTGCCTCACCTCTCTCTTTCAAAAATGGCCAATTCTCCTAACCACACCTTATCCGCCGAAGTCCTGGCTGGGTGGGAGAGACTCTACAATCTTCTTGGTAGAGGTTACGCTCATATAACCAAAAACTCTACTGTTGAGGCTGAAATCCTTGGTTTATTCAGGACTGTGGACCCTGCTTCTGTTGAGGGTACCCAACTGGGGAAGGAGTATCGGAACTTCTCGACCGTCTTCATCAATTTTCTGGCTGCCTATAACCGCGCTTATGAGACGGTCCTTGTGACCGCCGTCGTGAAAGCTCGTTACCGAGACCGGCACGAGCGTCTGGCAACAGTTACATTTGTGGCTAATAATCACAAAAAGGCCCTCAAGTTTACCAACGATCAGCTTTCGTGGCTGGTTCGTGAGAGGGGAAAGCTGGTGGACCGTCTGGCCTTGGTCCGAACTTACGCCGAACAGGAGCCAGGCAATATTGTGATGAGGTGCAAATGCGGTTGACTGCAGGAGAGGCTTGATGACATTACGGCAGACATTGCTTTCGAGAGGGCGGCGATTCCGAACCTGGAGTTTGCCGTTGAGCACTACGAGGCCACTATGGCCCAGGTTAAAGAGAAGTGCGATCGCCTCTTCTTTAGGCTCGCGGAGCTTGATCTCGAGAACGCCCGGTGCACCCAGAGCATCAACTTCATGGAGAGCCAGCTGAGCTCCTTTGTAACGCTTATTAGGGCTCAATTTGATTTCACTTTTCCTCCCCAGTGAGTTGTTGTAAGGTTTGTTGGTGAATGGAATGAAGAGAAAGTTTCACGTGTTTGTGCTTTTCATTTTCCTGCCATTTCTTCGCCCATATAGCATGATAGGACGATTTACGGTACTGAAGACGTTGAGGCTTAACACTCTTCTCGGTGTTCTTGTTATCTGCTGCCGGCGATGATATCAAGGACATTGGCGAAGGGTTCGATGGCGGCCCCCACCGGTCACAGCGCCGTAAGTCAGTCGTGTGAATTATTGCAAATCGACCACTCGATTAGTGCTCCAATAAACAAACCGGGCTGCCCGTTGCGTGCCCCACTTTACTCCTGCCTATCTCTTTCGGCGTCCACTTGAATGTGTCGGTCGCCTGTAGCGTTGGGAGAAATGATTGCGGACCATGCTCGGTAATAAAATACTAGTCCTCCAAAATCTTCCATGTGTTTTGAATCCGAGGAAGGTAAAAAGGCAAGCCTTTGTTCAATTTAATCAGAAAGGCGTCGCAAGGTCGGGTTCATAATCTTGCCCCATGGGTTTTGATTACACAGTCTCGACTTTCTCAACAAAAATACATGAACCCTTCTAATACATTAAAAATGTCCCCAGGCCCGATCTGGATGCATTCACTACCCCTCATCAAAATACATGGCCCATACGTGCTGACTTATTGACACGATTCTGTCTCCGAAAGAATTGGCCTCTTCATATGCCTCTAGGGTTAACGATTTCTTCGCTTGCCCCCTGATTGTTATCACCAACGAGCCCGATTTTTCTCCACCCCAGGGTACCTATAATTTCCTGCAAAAGTAAAGAAAATAATCAGTATGTGATCCAAGAGAGGTCGGTCTATGACTCCTAGATTGGCCCAATTTTAGTTTTCCATTTTATGAAGAAATCAGATGAAATTTTCTTAGGAAGACATGGACAAATTTCCCAGAAAGAGTTTTCTTGCAGATTTTATAACTCAGAAGACTGTGGTAAAATCCTTTGACATTTAACAAATTTCCCGAAGAAATTACCTTCTTTTATCACAATAAATTTTCAAGGGTAAATTTGTCAAGAAAATCTTGTATCCATTGAAGCAGTAAGGAGAAATGTGACAAAATCTTTTTATTGGCCGACAAAATTTCCCAAATGGATTTTTCTGCATTCATCTTTTCAGAAATGGGACACCAATTTGATTTCGATTTTTCATTTTCTTTGAAAAAATGACCACGTGGTTAAGTCCAAAATTTAACTGACACTTATCATGGACCGACCAAAAATAAATACAAGACGAAGTTAGAAAACTTACTTTCACCGTGAAAAATACCATGTAGGTCACATAGACATGCACATGAACCGTGAGTTTAAATCTTAGCCTATCTACTCTAAAGGCTGACAAATTGAAGCGAAAGACTTACGGCAATGCGACAATCTCGCGCACATAATCAAGATTAGCCGTGATCCGACGACGTAACCAGGATTAGCCGAGCCTTCCCACTTCGGCTGCTCGAGCTAAAAATTAAAACCACTGCTTTGGTAATCTTACCAAGCCTGAGGCCTAACTTTTAAACTCATTTTTGAAAAGAGGTTCGGGATTGAATCTGGGCTAACTTTCGACGTGATCTCACGCCGAACGCTAAAACCGAATCACAATACCATCCTACAACTAGTAGCCCAGGTCCGGCCACGGGACGTGTGTGATGTAGTGCTAAAACTGTAAACACATGCATAACATTTAAATGCAAACACCGCTTCAATAATGTGCATAATTTAAATTGAATTCCCACACACCAGACCTGCAAAACAAAGGATTAGCCAAACACTCTACCCCTTATAACTCCCATCCTGCAAAACTATTTAACACCTAAAGATCAGAATCCAACCAAGTCAAACCAAATGAATTTTCATGAAATTTTTCTGGCCTAAGTCCTCTAGGTTCTTAAATTTTTTCAAAAATTAAGAACAAGTCCCCAGCGGAGTCGCCAAGCTTTCGCGACCTAAAATTCATTTTTAAGTTAATGGATTATCAGATTAATTAATTAAATTAACTAACCTAGTTCGAGCTCTCCCAAGCTCTATCAAATCGCAACTTTGATTTTTTTCACATGATTTTAGAATTTAGAGTCGCCACTAATCATTTTTGGTAGGTTGATTAGAAACCTAAGTAAATTAGCGGGAGGACTAAATTACTTCTACGAACCAGAGATTATGAGTTCGGGGACTTGGTTACACTAGTTAATTAAAACTAATGTCCTTTCGGTACCTTAATTTCATGGATATCCTGATTTGGCAATTCAGGCTTGGTTTATTCCTCAGGCTCTAGTGGAGTGCTCTCTTTTTGTGTTTACACCTCCATAAGATTTACCGTTGACTTGGAGTTGTCCTTTGCCTGACATAAAAATATGGAGAAATGAGAAATGGAGAAAGTGTATACAATTTTGTGCTAATTTGCGACTAAAACCACAAATAAATGAATAAATACAAACACTTAACTCGGATTTGCTTGCTCGTTGACGAGGATGAACTCTTGATTTATGTTGATCGATGAAGGAATTGGTGATGATAACTCCTAGGTTTAAACTCCCATCATCCTCAAAATTCTCTCTCTCTTTTTGGTATTTTCTTTCTCTCAAATTTTTCTTCAACCTTCCAAAAATCTCTCAAACATCCAACATTTTCTCTCCAAAAATAATCCTCCCTCCCAAGTTCACTTCTTCCTCCTTTTATAATCAACTCATCTACCTCCCATTCTAATTTCTCCACTAACTCCATCTCCCATTCTAATTTTTCCACTAACTCTTCTTCAACTTCATCTTCCATTCTCAATCTCTATCTCACATTCTAATTTCTCCACCTATTCTTCTCCATCTCCATCTTCCCTTCTCTATATATATCTCCCATTCTAATTTCTCCACTAACTCTTCTTCATCTCCATCTTCCCTTCTCCATTCTCATCTTATTTTCTCCATCTATTCTTCTCCATCTTCTCCTCTCCATCTCCTTTTCTCCATCTTCCCTTCTCTATCTCCTCTTCTCCATCTTCCCTTCTCTACTCTAATTTCTCCACTAACTCTTCTTTTTGTTATTTGCAAAATAATCACTCAAGTGTTAGGTATTTGCACTCTAGTCCCTGAGATTTTAAGTATTTGCAATTCAGTCCCTGGAGAAATATTTTTTTAAGTCCAAATCTCCTCACAATTCTCGACACACCTCTTTTATGCTTAGTCGAAATTCACCTCATGTCAAATTTAAGCTTATTTTCTCCCGCTGAAGATAATGCAAAATTTAATTAAAGCCCTTTGAAAAAATTGAGTCATTCTGGGTATAATTGGGCCAAGAAGAAAATTTAAAATATTAGAGGATAATGTCACAACTCCTAAAAGTGAAAAATAAAAATAAATTGACTCAAATTGAATTTTTTTTTTTTGCCTGATTCGAGACCATGCTCGTGAAGAAATACACGACCCCGAATTGGATTTTTTTTTAATCTGCGATGGCCAACATGAAAAGAAAAATATTGAATATTTTTATGTATTTTTGTGGCCTCATATGTTATTATTTATTAAATATTTTCCTAATTTCTAAAAAATATATAAAAATACAAAAAAATATGAAAAATTATTTTTTTTTCAAAAATGGTTCTCTAGGCTTGACCAAGGTCTCCAAAGTTGATTTTTCAATTTTATGAATTTTTATGGATTTTTTATTAATTTTCGAAAATAAAAATACCGAAAAATACTGAAAATATGAAAAATCAATTTTTGGTCAAAATTGGTTCCCTAGGCTTGACCAAGGTCTCCAAACTTGAATTTTTTAATTTTATAAATTTTTATGGATTTTTTGTTAATTTCAAAAGAGAAAAGATGATTAAAAATTAGGTGTCAACACCGGGTTCTGACTGGAATGAACTCCAGTCAAAGTAAGCTCCTTCATCGTTGGTTCTCTTTTTCTTTGGTAGACCTCACGCCATCCCATGCTTAGAGTGACTTTCGTCCACCACTAGGGTCATAAAGAGCTTCATCCTGGTATTGGAATCGTAAGTGTAGCCGTACATGTTTCGCATGTACGCCCCAAGCAGAACTAGCTCCTCGACGGCGGAATTAAGAACGTCCTTCGAGTCGAAAAGCTTCAGTCGTGGCCCTTTCGAGATCATGAATTCTTTTTGTGATGTTGCAGCGGTGCTGGAGGTTTGGGTGAAATGAAGTCAAAGTTCGTCTGGATTGTTTACCGACGACCCTATAACTCCTCCCTCGATGCTATATGTCTTTGGCCTCACTCTCTTCTCTTGCTACTCGTCTTCTCTTCTACCCCGGAGCCTCAAATGCTGCAATTCTCTCTCCTCGTGTCATCTGAATTGCCTCTCACAAGTACGTCGCAAGAAGGGCATAGCACGATCGCCGTCGTCTTTGGTGCTTAAACGTACGGAGAACATGATCACAACTCCTGCAATTCATTCTTCAGCTTCCAGTTCTCGTCGCTCAAGGTTCCGCAGCACTTTTTTTTAATAACACACAGCCCGCTTCCGTCTGCTTCAGTTTGCTCCTTGCTCTCCTATTCTTAAACCAAACTTCGACTTGCCGAGGATTCCATTTGAGCTGGTCAACCACTGATTGTCTCCGTGCCGGCGCGAGAGTGGTGTGAAGTTTGGAGCTTTCTTCGAACAAGGCAGACTGCCCTCTAGTTACTCTGAGTTTCTTCCGGCCACCACCGTTGGAACGTAGTTACTACTATTGTGAGGTAGGCTGTTGTGATCATCCTGAGACTAGTCCAAGCTGTTGCGGAAGCTTGACCGCATGTGTGGATGGGTCGTCCCCGAGGAAGACGACGGCGACTCCCTTCCCTTTTTTTTCTCACTCACCAACTCTTTCAGAGTAGTTAGCTCCAGGGTCTAGGCGGAGGCCTTTCTGATAACGCTTTATAGCCACATCTTGATCAACCAACTAATAGTAGGCACGGCCGTCAGATCTCCTTTCGGATTCTTTGGAGCAACACTCAATCAGATTTGCCGGCCGTTCACTCTGCAACCCTCCGACGGATCTCACTCCTACCTCGGGTTTTAAAATAGGTTCACGTCGGGCTTCCTCCCTTCTGTTCCGAATGGATGAGTTTGAGGAAACTCCATCATTCAAAACCCCGACGAAAATTCGATGAGGTTACGTGGAACCCGGCTGAATTATGGATGGGAAGAGAGCTGGATTCTTCGCGAACCAGCGCACTCTCGAACACGAGAGATTCCTAGCGTTTTCGAGCTCGGAACCCGAATTCTGAAAGCTGGACTCGGAATTATGCGATGCCCGTTGCAGATTGCATGTTGTTACGCTCGTGCATGTACATCAACTCGCCTGGAGTCCCGTTGACATTGTAGCCATCGTTCTTCTGCATCAGCAATGTCTATACAATACAGGGCATTTACAGAGTTGCCATGAAGCGTGAGAATAGATGAAAATGCTGCCATCATGAAATCCAAATTCGATAGATGGAGATAACTTAGCTTTTTTATTAGAAATCAAATGATTCGCAGCTTCAAATGTAGAATTCATCTCCATTCAAGGGTCAATCGTGAGTAGATTCACCACGCCCCCTCCCCGTGAACTCACTTCAATGGCTCCCCATCAACATCTTCCCTAGTGCATCTTCTTTTTTTTTATTTTTTATCTCTTTCCACTAGGGAGAGCCGTCCTCCACTTTCTTCATGGCCGACAGCCTTTGCTGGTGGACTTGCTTTGTTGACTCCTTTCGATCCAAATAAATGCCCTCACGAGTTAGTTGGATCATGGGCACGTACTCCCTCACCCTGCCATACAGTCTCTTCCTTCTCTCCACGTGACTGTGCTTGTCCTCTTTTCTGAGTGCCACCGAAAGCACCCTCTAATGCCATCCTCTTCCATTGCTTTTTGTCGTCCGCTCCTTCATGCGTGGTTTCTTTTGGCCAGCTTTTGGCATTTTTTTTTCGAATGATGCATGTCGCTCTAAATTGTCCCCCATTCACATTTGCTTAATCTCACTTTCTGTTTTTGTCTTTCTTGCGCTCTCTTTTGTCTCATCGTGCGTTCGCCAAACACATGGGCACCAACCTCCTTCAGCCAGTTTGAAAGTTCAACTTGGATTGGTTGGTCAACTAAGTCACGATCGCTAATAAAGACAATGAGATCTCGATTTGTTGCTTGATGTATTTCTTCAAACAGAGCGGCCCGTTCGTGACGCCCACTTGTGTGAACAATTATGAGGCCCTCAATAGCGACTCTCGTGTAATTTTCTTTTGCATTTTCATTCTCTTTAACGATGGCATCATAAGCAATATTTCCATGAGCATCAAAAGTCATCGGCAGAATTTTGGATTGAGGCTTCCCAGATTTGTCCCTGCCCACATCAAAAGGGTACTGTGCAATATGAATTTAAGAGAATGTACCTCCATCTCCAAAATCTTCAACTTTTGAGGCACCCCAGGATATTTTGATCAGATTCAAACAAAATCTTGGGCCAAGATAAAAAATTTAGACCATCAGAAGACGATGTCATGACTCAAAATGTGCAAAAATCGAAAATTACATGGCTAAAATGAATTTTCTATAATTTTTACAATTAGTTTAAAAATGAGATTAACAAAGCTATTCTCGATTCCAGACTAATTTTTGCAGATTTCCTTTAGCCAAAATGAAGAGAAAATTAAAATAAAAATACCAACTATTTTTTTGTATTTTTGTGGCCTCAAATGCTATTTATTTTTATTTTTACAATATTTTCCTAATTTTTTAAAAAAGTATAAAAAATACAAAAAATATGAAAATTTATTTTTTGTTCAAAAATGGTCGTCTAGGCTTGGCCAAGGCTTCCAAAGTTGATTTTTTTTAATTTTCTCAATTTTTATGGATTTTCTGTGAATTTTTAAAAATAAAAATGCTGAAAAATACCAAAAATATGGAAAAATCATTTTTTGGTCAAAATTGGTTTCCCAGACTTGGCCAAGGTCCCCAAAGTTGATTTTTTCAATTTTGTGGATTTTTGTGCATTTTCAATTAATTTTAAAAGAGAAAAGATGATTAAAAATTAGGTGTCAACAGCTGCAAATGGATCTTTAAGAAAAAGATCAATGCAGAGGGTCAAGTTAGAACATACAAAACCAAACTAGTGGCGAAAGGTTATCGCCAAGAGCATGTATTAATTATGATGAAACCTTCTCTCTAATCGCCATGCTAAAGTTTATTAGGATTTTATTGGTCAGAGCTGCACACTTGGACTATGAGATATTCCAATGGATGTCAAAACGGCGTTCCTTAATGGATTTCTTGAAAAAGATATCTATATAGAATAGCCGTTTGGTTTTGAGTCCAAAGGCGAAAAGCATAAGGTGTGCATGCTTAAGAGGCCTATTTATAGACTGAAATAAGCCTCGAGGAGCTGGAACATCCGATTTGATGAAGTGATCAAATCGTTTAGCTTCATCAAGAATCCGGATGAGCCTTGTGTGTACAAGAAGATCAGTGGGAGCATTATTGCATTCCTGGTCCTGTATGTGAATGATATATTATTGATTGATAATGATATGCCAATGTTGTCATCTATTAAGCTGTTCTTGTCACAGAAATTCTCCATAAAGGACTTAGGAGATGCCACCTATATTTTGGGCATTAGGGTCTATAGAGATCGATCCAGATGATTGATTGGCCTCTAACAGTCCACGTACATAGATAAAGTATTCAAAAGGTTCAACATGGAGTATTCCAAGAGAGGGTTGTTACCCTTTAGACATGAAATACGTCTTTCTAAGGGGCAGTGTCCCAAGACCCCTGAAAAGTGACAGAAAATGATGCAGATACCATATGCTTCGGCCATTGGCAGCATAATATATGTTATGCTATGTACCAGATCTGATATTGCTTATGTTGTGACCAATACAAGCATATATCAGTCGGATCCAGGTGAGGAATAATGGATCGCGGTCAAAAATATTCTTAAGTACGTGAGAAGGGCTAAGGACTTGTTCTTGATATATGGAGAAGTAGATTTCACAGTGGAAGCATATACATACTCTAATTTCCAATCAAATCTTGATGACTTTAAGTCAACGTCTAGGTTTGTATTCACGATGAATGGTGGAGCAGTTAGCTGGAAAAGTTTCAAGCAAAATATAACTGCTGACGCCACCACTGAGGCAAAGTATGTGGCAGCTTCAGAAGCTGCAAAGGAAGCCGTCTGGATGAAGAAGTTCATCACAGAGCTTAGAGTGTTTCCTGCTATCGAGGAGTCAATCCCATTATTTTGTGACAACAGTGGAGCGATCGCTTAAGCAAAGGAACCAAGGTCTCACCAGAAGTCCAAACATACCAAGAGGCATTTCCATCTCATTAGAAGATCGTTAGAAGAGACGACATTGCCGTGCAGAAAATCGCCTCCATGGATAATATAACGGATCCCTTTACTAAAGTGTTACCCCATGTTGTATATGAGAAACATGTTAGTAAAATGGGTTTAAGATATCAGCATGGTTAGCTTTAGTGCAAGTGGGAGGTTGTTAGGGGTATGTCCTAAAGCAACCATGTGATGATCACATGTGTGGCATAAATATTGTACTATTGATATTATATTAATGGAAAGATGCTTTTTTATTCATCATGTCCCTTTATTTTAGAAGAATAAAGTCCATTAGATTGGTTAGAATTGATACTCATTCTTGAGACGTCAAGAATATGTGTGAAGGGTTATCAGTTAGTCTCTGATCTTCAAATTGGTTCCTGATCGAAGGATCGCGGATTGGGTATCCACGAGCCGGTTGAAACCAGTGTGTTCACAGCCTCGCTATTGAGCATTGGTTGCCCAATAAGGATGACGAGTCATAAGTCATCGGATGTTAGATATCTAAGCTAGAACACAGGTGTTCGTATCGAAACAAGTTCGATGGAATCCACTGAATGTGATGAAAAAATGATTGACTAACAGGGAGGCTTCGTGCTTGGTCAATATATCAATCACTCTTGGCTAAGCCACGATACTGGTTTGTATATTGAATAGTTGTGATTCACATGTACGATATTGGCAGATCATTGATTTGCTTCTGTGCATGACAGTCACAGTCCTCCATATACGAAGTCACAAGCATGGACAACAGTTGAGATCTGTCTCCTCATTAGAAGAGATTTATGTCCTATGCCAACTATGCGTGACGGTGCATTAGAAAGTCTTTGGTCAAGGCAGAAGTCGAGAGGAGTCTCACCGAATGCACATCAGATAGATTTGTGCATAAGATCGAGTCTGTGAGTTTAACTCAGATATCCATGGCTCCCATTTGATCGGGACATGGTAAGACAGAATGACTGACTCATACCGAACTAGGGCCAACAGGTTCACTTTGTCTTCTTACTTCATTCTAATTGGGTAATTGTGATATGTTGTTAGACGTCACTCACGGTTTATGAGATCCAAGGATTGATTTTGGACGATCAATTCATTGAGGAATTCCATTGCCAATTCAGGGGTGAACATAGGGATGTCACATACCTTAACCGACATTTGGTAATGTCCATAACGAAGATGGGATCGCGAGAATGCGATAGGACTATTTAGATAGTCAAAAAGAGTTAAAACGGATTAGATTCGTTTCTTCTTTACAAAGCTCACTAAAGAACTAAATTAGCGACACAGGCATGATATCATGATGATGTCATGGATAATGTGATGGTTACATCATACCTCCTGCATCATCATTGGATAAGGTTTGTTATCCAAAGAGAAGGGTTTGCCATCATTGGATAATGGCGTGATTTGATAACGAAACTTGAGGATCATCAAGTCTAGAATGTCTAGAGCTCGTGGACGAGGAACGCCGCCCAAAACGACGATGTTTGGGTGGCCATGACCAACCGATAGTGCTAGTCAAAGGCCGCAAAATTGCCGCCTTTAACCACTGCCCCTTTGCGGTGCCATATGGCTGGTCAAAGGCGACAACTTGGCACCGTTGACCAGCAGCCAGCTGGCCACGTAGGGTAGCTCGTAGCCTACGTGGCGGCCTCCCATTGGTCACTATATGAGACAGTTTTTTGGGGGCAGTATATATCATCCCTCCCCTCCTATTCTCTCCCTCTCTCTCACCCTTTATAAATAGAGGTAAGGGGCTTAATAAGGTTAGAAACCCGAGAGAGTCATACATATACGTGCCAGACTTCGTGAAAAAGTGAGCTCGAGAATCAACCAATTTAAATACACAAAGATTGTGTTTCCGTTAATTGAAAAATGAAGGGTTCGGATCGAGATGCCATGAGGATTACCAATATAATCCGAGGACCTTTTCTCCGAATCTCCATCTTCTAAGTCGCACAGGTATCGGGGCGCATCTGAACTAGAGGCTTGATACCTCTTGGGCTCGAGGACAAAGAAGTAGAGTCAGATTCAACCTCTGTCATTCAAGGTGCATTTCCAAACTTGCTTTAGAAAGTTCGATTTTCGATTAAAGTATATGAAAACTTCTAAGATGATTTGGGGTGTTGTTTGAATTTATTTTCTTCTGCTGCGTGTATGACATATTTTCATGAGTGTGACGAGTGCTTGGGACCATTAGAAAAGCAATAATTCACATCTCATAAAGTTCAATCGGTTTGATTTGAGTAACTAAAAGGCTTCATTAATGCTCTTTATATAAGGGACAAGTCCAATTCTACCAAGACCAATAAGGATCAAAGCTTGCAGAGTCACACCAGAAAAAGGCCAAATATTAGGGCGCGCATGACAACCATTCTGTTCCAGATTCTGGAACATAAATAGATTTTTCTATTTCTGCCAGAAATAAAAATTTTTTGTTTTTGGTTTTGGGCCAAAATCTATTTTTGGAACAGTTTTTTGTTCCAGAAATAAAAAAAAGATTTGCGTTGCCAAACGAGTTTCTGTTCCAAACCTATTTCTGAAATAGGTTTGGAACAGAAATAGCGAAACAGAAACATTCTCATGCACGCCCTTAATGTATCTTCTTCTTATGGTTCAGCTTTCGGTATAAAAGTCGATCAAAAGCACAAAAAAAGTAATAGAAAAGTTTCAAGTTGTCTTTGAAAAATAAAAGCAATCATAAAATCACTATTTGCCAACAAGAGATATACTTTGCAACATATGGACAATTAACCTCAAGTGTTAGACAGTAAGAGCATGGATTTTGATATCCACCTCCACCACAAAGCCTCAATACTTACAGCATGATTAATTATCTTCTTTAGGACAACACCAAACAAGAATTAAGTCACATACATACAAACAAGAATTAATCATATATAATAACATTAACAATCAACCTTGTATAGTTTTCACATGTACCGGTAGTTTTCGAGAATCAAATGGGTAGTTTTCAAGAATTAATCCCAGTTAATTACAACCAACGAATCCACAAATTCCAAGGATTTTGGGAAATGAACTTGGTAGTTTTCACAGTATTTGAAGTCTCTAACCAACAAATTTCATAATTTCCTGTTAACAATCGAGAAATGTCTAAGCGCGAGATTGAAGACTACCCATCTACAAAATGTTAAATAGGAGGATAACATAAGACCTAACCTTCAAGCATGAGATGTCCGCGCCTCTCGTGCCTACGAGTGCAAGAGATGATGGATTTTGAGCACAAGATCTCCGAGCATCTCGTGCACGCGTCTCATGCCAACGAGCACAAGAGATGACAGACTTCGAGCGCGAGATGTCCGAACATCTCGTGTACGTAGAGATAAAGGTCTCTAAGCATCTCCAGCACAGAAGCGCAAAAGATGAAGGACACCAAGCGCAAGAGACAGAGGAGTGAGCGCCATGGAGAATCCCAGTGAGATCAAAGGGAGAGACGAGATGAAACAAAGAGAAAGAGGAATTAAAAGCTGATTACTCATCCAAAAAGACGTCGTTTTGCACAGGATTTATCCATGTTAGCTTGCTGAGTTAATTTTACTTATAACGTGAAAATGCCACGTGGGATCATTAATGGCAATTTTGGATGAAAAGTTAACGGTGGTAAATTTAGAACAAAAATGAAAGTTCTGGTTTTTCATGGGACAAAAAAAAGTTTTGAGTAAAATTAGGCCTGGACCTAAAGTTTAAGGTTTTTTTGGATATTGGGCCATTAAGAATATAGGTGGAACCTAAGTTTCCAAGTTCTTGGTATACATGGTAGGTTCTAGGGTAGAACCAAGAACCCAAAAATGGAACGGTTTAAACAAAATAGGTTTCAAGTTCCAGGGTATGCGCCAGGTTGTAGGTTCCAAAACTTGAGAAATCGATTATGGCGGGTAAGTTTCAAGCTCCATGAGGTGGAACCTGAAACAAGTCTTTGTGTTTTTCTTGTTAAATGTCTCCATACAATATTTCATAGCATCTCATGAAGAGTGTATTATCTGGAATCATTAGTCTTTTTCAAATCGGAACCATTGGTCTGAGCTTCCATTGTCGACAATACCCATAACTGTAGACTTTCACTTTCTTAATGTTTCATATTCTTCACATGTCTAAATATAAGTTATGGTCGATGGATTGTAACAGTAAACGTGGTCATTAGAATTGATAATTTACTATAATTCTTCAATTATAAATGCAAGTGGAAATAGGGTAGACCTTGAAACTGACCCTGGAACTTTGTCACAAGGTGGGTTTTAAGTTTTAAGGTATGCATAATAAATTTTAGGTTCCAAGTTCCACGATAGAAGGAACCTGAAATCACTCACCCAAGAGAAAAGATACGTTTAATTAATGTTCGATTAATCTAACTTAACCAAATTTTTTTATATCAATCCTCTAATTCAAAGAAATAAGGCAACGTCTCATATCGTACGAGGTTCCTATCCTATCAACCTAGAACAGGTAATGACAATTTTATCGTAATTGTCAAATGACAAAATGAGGAACACTCCATAGTTACTTCGAGAGCCCGTGAGAAACATAAGAGCCACCTCGCGAGAGGATATCCGATTATCCGTGCCCATCTAAGAATGCGTTAGCTTCCCAAGTCCAATTCAAGAGGGTCCAGACATCGGTAAACAAGTTTGGTATGAAACCTGTCCTCCAGAAAGGAGGAAAGTGCCCTTTAAGCATTTGCTTGAACTGACAGAAAATTGCACCTGTCACACAATAAATGTGAAAAAATAAAAAAAAAGTGTGAGAGAGCTTGGAATGAAGAAGATAAGAGCTAAGAATCAATTTTCCAAGATGCTTTTGAGTTTCTGAAATGGTTACTCTGCGCATGAAAAATGTAAGGAAAAACTCTTGGGCAAATTGATCTTTCCTTAATTAGTTGAAGATATCTAAGGCAAAACACAATCTCTAATTTTAGATTCATTCCAAATTGAAAATTTTATCTCCTACTTCAATTTGACTTTATTGTCCTTGCTTTGGCGCATTACTTTCAATCGAAGAGTTTACGGTTTGAGAAATGAAGTTTGCTGATCCAACAACTCTTGGTCATGATTGACGGGCTTTTTACAAAAATAGGTTTAAAATTTTAAGCTTTTACCGATTTAGGTTATCCTAAAAAAACATTTACCAAAACGGGCTTGTTCGGCAAATTGGTTACCGAACAAGACCCGTTCGGCGGTAGAGGTGCTGAACTCCTTGTTTGGCACCTCAGACGCCGAACAAGGCGCCTGTTTGGTTCTTGTGGAGCCGAACAAGGGGGGGCCACCACCACCAAACCCCTACCCCCCCCCCACCCCCCTCCCTCCTTCTATTTCCAGCGGCCCCCCTCTTTGTCGCTTTTCAACCCTCTCTCCCTATTTTCAAAGAAGTAGACCCTCTTTTTCAGAAAACTAAAGAGGGCTCCCCAACCTCCTTCTTCTCCAGTTTTGGCAAGTGGCAAATTAGAAAGGACCCCTACCGATTTTTTCACCGCCTCGTTCTCTTTTTCCACGGCCCCTTCTGCTCCTTCCTTTTCGCACGTAATGTCTGCCTTTTTCACGCGATAGAGATTCGTCTCTACAATGAAGAAATTTTTTATATAAGAATCGCTTAAAGAGCGAGATCCGGATGCTCTGAAGAAAGAAAAACGGAGAACGTATCGAGAGAAAACAGAGAGAAGCGAGTGAGAAAATTTTTAGAGGTCGTTCTGCGATTTTCTGTGTGTTTGTATTAACGGTTACTAATTCTGCCAATATTTCATCGCCATCGATCTAGGTAATATTTCACTTTATAATCTGTTTCGTTTTGCCATTTGCAGTTTTTGTTTCGTTGGATGTAATATTAATTTTTTGTAGACGGCAGAGAAGTTAGAAGAGTCAAACTATAATTTTCTTCAATCTCGACACACACGTGCTTTTTGAGTTAAGGTAATGCCTATACCCTTATTAGAACATGCTATTTTATTATTATGCAATAACAAATAAATTTGTGCTACATATATGTCTATTTTGCGCCAAGAATAGCCTAATTTTACTCTACTCATATCTCTATTTTGCATGTCGATACATATCTCACAAAATATTTTGTACATATTAAACCTATATTTCATCATGAAATTTAAAATTTTGGAGGGTTAATTAGATATGATTTTCAAAATATTGAAATAATGACGAAATCTACAAGAATAATGAAAAAATTTGTGGGAAACCCTCATTAGATGTAGATCGTAGGAATTGGTAATTAGATCGGACAATGTAGATTTGATATTCGATTAAATATAAGCCGTTGATTTTAGTTGCCTAATGTAATGAATATGATCATATAATTAGTTTATAATAATAATAATAATAATAATAATAATTCCAAAGAATAGAAAATTTCGAAAAAATAATTGAGGAAAAATAATTAAACTAATAAAAAAATTGCTAAAATTTTGTCATTTTAGTCCCGATTGAAAGCCAAGTGGGTTTTGGTCGACTCTTTCGATTTGTGAGTTGGGTAGAACTGACTCGGTCAGAAAAAAGAATAGCAAAAGAAGGAAAAAGAAAATTAGAAAATAAATAAATAAATAAATAAATAATAATAATAATAATAATAATAATAATAATAATAATAATAATAATAATAGAATACATAAGAAATGGGAGAGGTGCCATTATTTGGGTCAAGTCCTGGACCCGGCCTGATTAATAAAAAATTTAAATTGAAAATTTAGAAAATAATAAACAGGACAACTTGGAAAAAATGGAAAAATCATAAAAAAAAATTTCTAAAAAAAGTGACAAATTTTCATGATTTTTCGCAAAAAAAAAATTCATAAGAATATAAAAAAAATTAGGATTGTTAATTAATTGGATAGAACTTATTGTTTTTCGTTCATTTCTTTGTAAATAATGATTGTACCCTTTATGGGTAAAGCATTTCAGGAATATTATGCGATACTTATGAAATTTATTGGTTCCATTTGTAGATATGGCACAAAGGCAGTATATTGGACCTGAGAATAATTCACTACTTACAAAGCAGGCTGAACATAGATCGCAGGCCATTTGGGAGGCTAAGGTAAGTAATTAAAATAGTTATCAGCTGAGCTGTCATTTGTAACAGTTATATCATAATGAAATTTTTAATAACAATTAATGTAACATTTCACAGATAGATTATAATGAAGTTATTCGGTGTCAACGAGATGGAGCAATACTACATGAAGCTAAGCTTGATCCTCGATTAGAACCATATCTTTGAGCTTCACGATTTTATGGACTTTGGAAAATGGGCTTCTGGCAAGTTGATCACCATCTGATCACAGCGTTCGTTGAGCGATGGAGGCCCGAGACTCACACCTTCCACATGCCAGAAGGTGAATGCACTATTACCCTATAGGATATCGAAGTTCTTACAGGGTTTCCCATAAACAGAATTGCAGTTACTTGCCCTACTAATAGAAATTTGGGCGATGTTTGTGAGGATCTACTGGGTCACCGACCCCTACCCGGTCCATTACGTGGTTCAATGGTGAAAATTTCCTGGCCGAGAAGAGTCTTTGATGGAATTCCAGACGATGCAGATGAGGTTACGATAATGCAGCATGCCAGAGCATTTATTCTGCAATTAGCTGGAGGTTCAATATTTTCTGATAAATCAGGTTCCAGGGTGAGTCTAATTTTTCTACTATTACTAGAGAACCTTGTCGATCCTACGCCATATAGTTGGGGTTCAACAGCACTTGCATAGTTGTATCGGGAGCTATGCAATGCCACCAAGCCATCAGCGAAACAAATTAGTGGTCCCCTATATTTGTTGCAAATTTGGGCGTACGATCGATTCAATTGTATCGCACCATCCATCAGAAGTAGTAATCCTTTTGAAGATGCACTTCTTGGTAGTCGGTATGTGATATATGTATTTTTTTAGTTTGTGAGTGATAAACTTTTTTCAGTCCGTACAATATAATATACATAATTGTTCTTTTCTTTTCACTATTATACTGTGTAGATAACTATTTTTTTTTAATTTTTTCAGCTGGTTTCAATCCCTACAGACAACTAGAGTGCCCACACATACTTTGGCACATCAGCGCTACCAATTTGATAGAATGACATTTAGCGATGTAAGCCATGATAGAAATCAATGAGTTCAATGTAATGTTAGCTTTTAAATTAATTCTTAATTTAATTTGATATGTTTCAATTTTTTTAACAGATTGTTTGGGAGCCATATACCGATGACATTCTCGAGAATCTACCAAATTACTGTACGGCGGGAAAAGAAATTTGGACGGCTCGTGTGCCACTCATCTATTTTCATATAGTTTAGTGGCATTACCCTGATCGAGTGCTTCGTCAATTTGGCATGTAGTAACCAATACCAAATCCTTTGAATAATCATACAGCCTTTCATTCCATTAAATTAAGGCCAGTTAATAAGGATTGGGTGGAAAAGCACATAGAGTCGATTCAAATGTGGAACAATCGTTCTAACTACATAGTTTGATTTGATCCTGCAACGGAGCCACTTCATTTCCATTCAAAATACAAGGAGTGGTACCGTGTATACACACGCCGGTGGATTTCTTACACGGGAGGTGCAGTAGGTGCAGCGGTTAGTGCAAACACATGTAATTTAATTCAGATATTTTTGTAATCATATAAATTGTTAGCATTTGATTACTTATATCGACTTTGATTTCATGAACAGGCTAATGGCGCGAAACAAATTATATCATTATGCAGATCTACTTCTCGGGATCAGGATCGAGATCACATGCGAGAGACCGTACGACAGATAGGCAGGATAGCCACAGCAATGCTACATGCAATCAATGAAGAAAGACGGTTATTAACGATTCCACGACCCCAATCAGCCTCTACGACAACACCTATTGGATCCCATGGAGATGACTTACCAGAGACGAGCCAATCAATTTGAAGGAGTAGAAGAGCTCTTGAAGATACAGATGCCATCCCTTATCCTGCAGTCTATAACATAGCAGATTTCAGTCCTGGGTTCAATCCCGGATTCGGCCAGACAGATTTTACTTCGGGGTTCAATCAGTTCGCTGGCCCATATCATAGGGGATTCCGTCCCTACTCTCCCATAATTCTCCGATGGTTGAAGGATTTGAGCTCCCTCATTTTTCTCAATATGCTTCTACTCCATATATGTCGTCTGAGCATGAGATGTTTTCTCAATTTGATGCATCACAACCACTGTTGTCTCGGTAGGATATTCCTTCGTCATCTACACAACCCACGCAAGAGGAACCTCGTCATCGGTATAATACTAGGCCTGCCGAACACCGAAGACAACCTACTTGCGGAACAGGAGGTCGCATAGGGGGACGACACCATTGTGGAATGTAATCAAGATTGACGATTGTTATGTACTATTATAAGTTTGATGTACTAGAATTTTTTTGACATCATAAATATGATATTGCTATGTGTTGACACCTGATTTTTAATCAAGTTTTTTTAAGAAAATTAATAGAATATCTATAACAAGAAATCTATAAATTTAAAAAATCATATTCGGAAGCTTTAGCGAAGCCTGAGGATTCAATTTGGAAGAAAAATAATTTTTTTGAAATATTCGGAAATAGATTTCGTGGCCTAAAAAATAAGAAAAAATTGCCAATATTTTATTTAAAAAACCTTTCCATGTTGGACCATTTAAAATATTAACTATTGTTTTCGTGAACACCTTTTTGTGCCCTCAAATGCTAATTTTTTTTTAATTTTGAATTTTTTCTATTTTCAGAAAAATACTAAAAATGCGGAAAAATATGAAAATTTAATTTTTTGTCCTAGCCTAAAAAATAGGGAATAATTTTCGTAATTTACTTTTAAATACCTTTTCATGTTGAACCATTAAAATTTAAAAAATCCAATTAGAGATTGTGCATTCCTTCACAAACGCAATTCCACATTCCTTCACAAATGCGATTCCACATCAAGCTTCTTTTTAAATTTTTTTTTCACTTTTTAGGAGTTCCGATATGGCTCGGAAATTTTTTTTATCCAAATTACGTGTACGAAATGGAAAAACCTGCTATGGGACTCAATTTTGGCGTCCACTTTTCAACCAGGTCGTGCAGCTTTGAGTCCATTTTTTTGATGCTTCACCGTCAATATTAATTGTCGTTTCATCCGGCCAACTCCATCTAGATAATAATAAGAACATATATAATAATTCAAACTGATTATAAAATTTCACGAAAATTACAAAAAAAATCCAGGTAATCAGCAAAAAAAAAAACACATACAAATATTACACAAATATTTTGAAGCCTTCATTCTTAATGAGAGCTCCCACAAATGACATTAGCAACTACACACTGAAAATACAAATGAGCTATATCTGCTATTGCATCTCTGAATACAGCTTCAGAAAATAAAGTCAGCTCATACATAGCTTCTTTTAAGGTTTGTAGAAGGAAATTATCTATCGCCATTTGCCTCAATCCCTTCCTGAAAATGAATAGATAATCAATTAAAATTTGGCGAATGTCAATTATGATTGACAAAAGGTGGAAATAATAAACTTTTTGAGATGAAACAAAATTATTGAATAGGCAGGAGAACTTAGAATGGTAAAGAACCTTAAACCAATCTGTATGCACAAGTTTGACTGTTGTGTCCTGATTTTTCACAATAGTTGCAATGGTTAGTCGAAGCAGTACTTCTCGGGGTACTCCAGTCCATCTCGGTACGTATGCGTGATGCACGGGGTCTTCCTTTCTTTCTAATACGGTTTGGGTTTGGCACTAATGAGAGCTCATCAACTTCAAGCCAGTAATCTGGATTACCCAATGGATGAAACATGTACCGATAGCACTGAAGTGTTCTATCTAAAGTGTAGAATTCATCAACCATTGTATTGTAATCAATTGCATATTTCTAACAAACTGCGATTACATGTGAATATGGGATTTTTATCTCTTGAAATTTTCCACATGTGCATCTTCGCAGGTTTAGCTCGACCTTGTATTTGTGGCCCCCCATTCTTCTTGATCTATCATATCCAGTTTTAACTTCAAAGATTCCGGAATCAGAGTCGAACCGAGTAACCTCATGCCTATTTGCAGCTTCAATGTTTTTTTGGAGAATGATGCCCACATATTGACTATATATCCATCCCTCCACCTTTTGTGCCCTGTATGTAGTTCTTCTCATATCAAAATATAGGACTAATTGATAAAATATCTTATTCACCATAGCTTTTATAGGCAGCGCACGAAATCCCTTTAGCATCCCGTTAACTGATTCCGTTAAGTTAGTCGTCATCACTCCATATCTCTTTCTTTCATCATAAGCTTTTGTCCATTTATCCCAAGGAATCTGATCACACCATTCAGCTGTTTGTGGATGCAATTCCCTCATTCAGTTCATGATGTGTAGAAACTTTTTCTTTTGGTTCTTATAAGCTGTATATTACAATAATAACAAGTACTTATCACACAATTTGAAAGAAAAAGCAATTTTCTCAAAATACATAATTTAAAAATTTTACCTGCCATTTGAATAATTCTTTTGCCTTCGGCATTTTTGAAGTGTTTATTGTAATTGCTGACAATATACCGAATGCAAAATCTATGATGACCATGTGGAGGACGCCACCCATCAGTCTCCATTGCTTTTTGAATCCCGATATGTCTGTCCGATATTATGCAAATATCGTCTCGGCCATTAGTGACATATATCCTCAGCAGATCCATAAACCAAGACCAATCATCAACAGTCTCCCGATCGACCACTGCAAATGCCAATGGAAATATATGATTATTCCCATCAAATGAGGCTGCACATAGGAGCGTTCCTCGATATTTGCCATATAAAAAAGTTCCATCAACAAAAATCACGGGACGACAGCTTTTGAAGCCTTCAACCGTTTGTCTATAAGTCCAGAACATTCGGTTGAAAATCTTGCAACTCCGATCTTGGCCCATGCAATCCTTGATCACGAAATGAAAACCTGGATTCATTAGTTTCGTCATTTTCATGTACTTCCTCAACTCACCGTACGAGTCATCCCATCCTCCAAAAGTTTTGGCAATCGCCATTTGTTTCGCTAACCAAATTTTAAGATAACTAGGTTGAAAGCCCACTTTATCTTTAATCATCGCCATTAGTGGCTTGATTTTTATATCTGGTTGGGCGGCAACCATTGCTTCTACTTGGCTGGAGAGGTATTTTTGATCAAGTTGTCGATGAACTGTTGACATTTGCGGATTAGACATGTATGTGGCCCACTGTATTTAGTTATTTTCCAAAACAGGTCACCCGCTTTATTCAATGCACGGAGCCTCCAATCACATGGTTCGTTTGGATTACCGCATTTGATAACATATTTTCTTTTCTTTGTCTCTTCACTGCGAAAGTGATGATTTCTCAATAGAGAATATTCTTTCGCAGCCAACTGCACTGCATCTCGTGATGGAAATAACATTCCAACACGAAATTCATTGGCTGGATCAAACAACATATGACTTGGCTTGGTTCTTGTATCGATTTGCATCATATCATAGTCAATCTCTGAATAGGGCGGTGGATATACCAACGGCAAAATGGGATTACTACAATGGCTGTTGTAGTAAGTATCCAGATCGCCACTTTCGTTATTTTCTTCATCACTATCGTCACTACCCAACCATGAATCATCTTCTTCATCACTATCATCATCGTCGTTGTCATCATTATCCACAGCAGTATCATCGTGATGCACGTCCTGATTATCGACATTTGTCTCATCTTCACCGACATTCGAACCTTCCCCAATTGAATCATTTATCGGTAGGTATTCATCTACAGTAACATAAAACTGTAGAAACCCCATATGACCAGTCAAATGTGCAAACTGTTGGATTCTCTTAACCATGCTATCATTATGCACATTCACAATGTTAAACATCACATATCCAGTTGTTCCAATCGGTTGTTTAAACATCAGACTGGCAATAAACTGGCTTTCTTTTACAATCATCTCGTGCTCAATCGTATCATGTAACTCATCAAATGTCGATATGTTTCCAAATTCAAACATAGCACATTGTCCACCTTCGTAATCATATCCAAATTGATTTCGTACAATTTTACCTCCCCATTGTACAGTCGCAAAAGATGTAGACATTCTGCAAAACAAACAATTTACAAATTATTTTACATGTAAAATTTTTTAAATTTTTTTCTTTACACATTAAGAAATGAACATTTGAACTATCAATATAACAAATGAAATAAATAGGGTCAACGAAAAATATTTACGAATTTAGAAATGAATGAATGAACAAAATCATCAACAATAACATCTACTCAATTAATTGATGAAATTCTAATTTTGAAGATTTTCGAAATTTTCTTTGTGGAATGTTTCCTATTTTTTTAGAAAATTTTATGATTTGGATCATCATTTTTAATTATTTAATTTTTAATTTTTATTATTTTCTGGTCGGATCAACTAGATCAACCGGACACGGGCACCCAGGAGTTTAACCCAAATAACGGTGACGCTTCCATTTTAATATTATCTATTATTATTATTTTCCTTTTAAAATTTGCTTTTTCCTTTTGTTTTTTTTCTTTTCCCTATTCATTTTCCAGATCAGGTCGGTTCGACCCAACTCACAAAACTGAAGAGCAGGCCCAAACCCACTCGAGTTTGAACGGGAACTTTCACCATAGAGTTTTGTGCATTTTTTTGTTTATGATTTTTTTTGTTCATTTTATCCTAATTTTTTTTATTATCTTCGAACTTTTTATTATTACAGAGACAAATCTTCTAGTCTACGTTTGCCTACCCTACTAGTCCACATCCCTTGAATTAGGTAACTAAAAATAACGGCTGAGATCTAATTACCACATCCTACGGTTCAAATCTAACCATGATTTTACACAAAATTTTTCTTGAGACACGTACATTCAGTTATTAATTTAGTATTCTTATAATCATATTTAATTAACCATACAAAATTTCAAATATAAGATGCAAATACGATTTAATAAGCACAAAATTTTTCCTAAGACATCTATCAACCTGCAAAATAGAGATATCTATAGCGCAAAACTAAGATATTTTAGGAATAAAACAACATAATTAAGAATGTTGTTATTATTTTTTCAATATTTTTCCCAATTTTTTTCAAATTTTTCTGTTCTTTGGGATATTTTTTTTATTACAAACAAATTATATGGTAAAGGTTTGTTCAGGTGGGTAGCCCACGTTCGTTACATTACGCAAACGGTCTACATCTAATAAGATTTTTTCGCAAATTTTATCGTTAAACATGTAGATTCAGTTATTAATTCAATAATTTGAAATTCATTTTCACTTCACCCTCTAAAATTTCAAAAATCATGATAAAATACGGGTTCAATACGGACAAAATCTTTCGTGAGACATAAATCAATATGCCAAACAGAGATATGAGTAGTGCAAAAATAAGATACTTTTCGGTGTAAAACAAACATATATGTAGAGCAAAAATATGATACTTTCACAATACAACAGCGCATCAGTGATTCCACAGTACTAAAATATAGCATATTTTAACAAGGATATAGGCATTACCTTAATCAAAAATCGTGCATGTCTCGAGATGGGAGAAATTGATACTTTCACTCTTATAACTTCTCTGTTCTGTAAAAAAAAATTTGACGTTATAGACAATAAAATGAAAACTCAAACGCCGGAAAAATAAATAAATCATAAAGTGAATCATTACCTGGTTCGATGGCGAAAAAATATTAACGAAATAATTGATTGTGGATACGGTGACGTTCGAAATTGACAAACGATTTTCAAATTTCTCTTTTCTCTCTCGATTTTCTCTTGGTTTTCTCTCTGCTTTCTCTCTATTTCTTTTCTGTTCCCTCTCTTCGTCTTCGCAAAATAAAACAAGTTGTTTCTCTTCTACTTCTGATGGATTTTTAATAGAAGCCTGAGACTTCAAAATCCTTCACGTGAAGGACTCAGAAGCCTGAGCTTAGGCGTTCAGAAGCCTGAGCTTCTAACTCTTCACGTGAAGAGTCAGCAGCCTGCCATCGAGAAAGGGGGGCCTCTCTGCCCCGCAGTGGAGTCAAAAGTCGGCCTTCTGGGAAAAAAAAGAGGAGGGCCATAGGGGAGCTACCGAAATTATTTGGGGGGAGAGGGTTCGGCACCACAGCTGCCGAACAGAAGCCTGAGACTTCAAAATCCTTCACGTTAAGGACTCAGAAGCCTAAGCTTAGGCGTTCAGAAGCCTGCCTTCGAAAAAGGGGGACCTCTCTGCCCGCAGTGGAGTCAAAAGCCGGCCTTATGGGAAAAAAAGAGGGAGGCCATAGGGGAGTTGCCGAAATTTTTTGGGGGGAGGGAGTTCGGCACCACAGCTGCTAAACAGACCCCTTTTTCGTATTTTCCAGCCAAGGAGTTCCAAATTAATAAAATGAATTTTTCTTTTCCTAAGCTCATAAAAAGTCCAAGAAGGGTGGGGGTGGGGGGAATTTGTTTATGGACTTGTTCGGCACTACATGTGCCGAACAAATATTAAAATATTAAAATAATGACCAAATCTACAGGAATAACAAATAAATTTGTGGGAAGTTAGTAGTGCTGAGCTCAAACCATGCGCGTCCTACTAATGCAGAGTTATTCCTAGTCCATTTGCTGTCGTTCTTAAGAGTTTCATGAAAGAAAGAAAGGAGAGGATGCTTTCTTTTGTCCAATAGGACGACGTCGAACGTGACGACTATCTTTGCTGCCACGGTACCGACAGAGAATCTGCATTCATGGGAGCAACTCCGGCGAAAGATATGGTACACAAACTCTGGCCGTCTCTCTTCTTTCTTTTTTTCTCCTCGGTTGGCCAAACTCCAACCATTCCTTTTTTTTAATTCCTTGACCGCTGTTTTTCACAAAGATTGTGATTTTGTCTTCCATTCTATTAGAATTAGCCTGATCGGTTTTAAAGATTGCACATTTTAAATGTCAAAAAATCCAAATAAGGTCTACGCTGGTTTTAAATTCTTGCAGGTGACTATTTGCCTACACTGTGGGGACCATGGCTTTGAAGAAACTTTGATCTATTGTGATGGCTGCAAGAAATATGCCGTTCATCAGTAAGATCGCCCTCGTACCTTTGTGCTCGTGTGCATGATGCAAGTGCATGCTCATCGTTAGAAATCTTGACTGTTGGCCTTTTTTCTCGTTTTTTCCCCGCTATTGCCTAGAAACAGTAATTTTCCATGGCGACGTTCTTTGGTTTTGAGAGGATTGTCAACCCAAGATTGAAAATGCCAATACGAATGGGGAAGGTTGTACTCCCATAGGGAGGAAGAAAAAGAGGAGGACTAAGAACTAGAAGTGGACGAGGGTGAAGAATGGAAGAAAGAAGAAAATGGTTAAGGATGAGGAAAGATAGCCCTCTTTAGTATCGTCTTGCTTAGAGTTTGGGCAATCTATTTTTTCAGTTGATTTTTTGCACGTGTGAAAATTGAAGAGTAAGGTTTTTCACTTTTCCAGGCATTGTCACAATTTATTGACCATATTGCCCCCTTCTTTTTCTTATCCTGGTCCTCTTCTCTTTCCCTCTCGGTCTCCTCTTTTAACGGATCATCACCACCGTAATAAGAAGAAGACTACTACGTCAACGACAACGAAAAAGAAAACACCATGACTGTAAATTGCTCGCTCACTCGCTCCACAATGATTTGGCGACGGTGATGAGAGAGAACCAAATTATTAAAATTTAATTTAATTAGAAAATCCCCTCCTTGTTCGGCACTATAAGTGCCGAACAAGCCCTATTCTCCCAATTTTCCGAGCGAAAAGCCCAAATCCGTAAAATCTTAGAATTTTAAACCCATTTTTGTTAAAAGCCCCATGATTGACTGGGGCTGACGTTTTTACCAAGAGTTCTTGGTCATGATAAATATTTTTTGGGACGACCGCCGACCTTAATTTGTGGCTATATATGAGACAAAAAAACAACAACAATGTAGAGGGAGCAAATTCCACAACGTTGACGGATCAACAAAGAGAAGCATTTCCTACAAAGTCATTCATGAACACGGAAAAGGAAGCCATAAATAAAGTTAGTTCTCTAATTGGTCCAGTCATTTTGTCAGCAGCCAGTAAAGACCTCAAATAGATTTTGATCCGATCCGCATTAAAAAGCCTAAGAACTCCTGGGAATATAGACTCAGTCACCAGGAACGGACACATTGATGTCAGGATAAAGCCTCTGATCAGGCGTGAGAGCAGCCTCAGGATCGTCCCACTCCTCCTCGGTGTCAGGCGTTTCGGCGTTTGGAATCTCCACCGGTTCAAATTCATCCGTTTTATGATCTGGTTCTGATTGGGCGAAGGAAATCTCCACATGATCGGGTTTCAGTTGCGAAATCGGGGAGGCCCCTTGGACGGCATCTGGTCCGCCCATGGCTGCAGGAGCTGGTGCAGTTCCTTGTCTGCGAGTGTACTTTCTTTTATGAGGCTTAAAACCATTTGGCATGAAGCTTCCAATCACAATCTGAAAAGAAACGGAGCCCAAAAATTTAGTTAAGAGTTGCAGATCTTATTATTAAATATTAAGCCCTGACACGAATCATCACATTGTAAATTTGGCAGGTTTTGTCTCCCTTCTCCTTAAAGAACAAAATCAACTGTCTAATATGCTTAATCCCTCTTAAGTCAGCTCATCAGATGACAGCACCGGTTAAATTTGGCAGGTTTCGTCTCCCTTCTCTTTAAAGCACAAAATCAACTGTCTAATATGCTTAATCCCTCTTAAGTCAGCTCATCAGATGACAGCACCGGTACTGGCTTGCCAAGTCAGAATCAAGTAGTGATGACACTTGCATTGTACATGAACTGACACTCAGAACAAATTAAAGCCGACTTGAACTCAATGTTCATGAAGTTAAACTCGAGTCGCTCACAAGAAAACAACTTGTTTCCGCAAGATAGATGCCTCCATATGCGAAATAAGAATACTACGCACATATCTATGGCAGTTCAATGTATTTGTTGAAAACAACTGAGAAAGAAAACAACGAAGAGAACGAAACAAGGAAGTTCTTACCTGAATGGGACTTGCAGCCACCAACAAACCGGCGATTCCACCGCCTATGACCCGACCGTCTGGACCAGCCAGCGAGATGCTCAAACCACCAGTCCGGCTCTTCACTCCTCCACAATCGGTGATGGTGAATGACCCTGATAATGTCAGTATCTCAAATCTCCCCTACAAGAACATAATATCCCCAACAACTTTCAGAAACAAATTTAAATCGTGATGACGAGACAAAAACATCTCCTGAGTAAACCAAAATTTCTTGCACTACAGCATGCATTCATACAGATCAATAATAAATAGTTCCCGGTTCCGTGCGATGTTGCAATTTTTGTAGCACGCGCTCAGGGAGATACATGTAATGCTATGAGCAGGAGTATGAACAAATCAGCACATGCCTCGTACGTCAAAAGGCCACCAGAAGAACCGGGCCGTCGAATGGTGACGTTAGAAACGGCTCCATTGGCAGAGAGCACGCATATGCCTCGCGCCCCTCCTTGCGCAAATGTTTCCACTTTCCCAGCTACATCCTGCAATTGCATATTGAATTTCATTCATTATTGACGTACTTAATTATACAATTGCTAAAAATTGGGGATAGTATTTAAACCAACATTTCTCATATTAATTAATTGCCTGTTACATATATACGACCGTAGTTTTTCCCATGAATTGACAGTCGGATCCAATCTTTTCTGTCAACTATGCCATTCAGTACAGGAACGCTCTAAAATGCATATGTACAGCTCTCATAATGCCCCTAAAGATATTATAAAGCATCAAAGAGAACGCTAGACACCTAGAAAGGTCAAGGTATGCCTGGTCATCTGAGCCACCTATTCTCTCTTTTGTACTTTGAAAACCTGTGAGCCGTGACATTTTCCCCCACACACAATTAAGCGACACCCACAGCGCTCTCTACTTGAAATCTTTTACTTGCCCAATCAAGTCTTCTCTTGGATCATCGACGCGCTTGGAGATTGGTGGTTCTTCCATCTCCCACACCATTTAGTCTTTCCCTTCTTGCACGTTTCTTGAACCCCAATCGGCTTCCCAAGCGATACCTCTTTCGGCTCAACCAACCCCATGTTGCCCAGCAACTCCCCACTTCTGAAACAAGCACATGAATTGGCATCCTCTCGCCTCATGAGTTGGCTTATACCACCCCAACTCCACCTTTGGCCCCTCCAAAGGTTGTGGCCTTACCCTCAGCTTGGGCACAGGATTCTCAACTCTTAGCCTTCTCTAGCCAAGTCATATTGTGGAGATGGTCTTGGTCGTCATCAACCCACAGATGATTGTACCACATATTGGCATTTCGCATCAGCCATGATAAGCTATTTGATTCTCATCAAAGATCATGGCGTCCTCTCTGTCAAAGAAATACAACCGGAAAACAAGATCGTCTTCATCAAGTGAAATTACCTCGATTAAGAATTGTCTTTCCAATCGCTGATGCTTATATCCATGTCCCAAGCAACGCCAATAGCCGTCTTGCGAGTTAACCGCCTTGAGCCACTATTCGGTCGCTCTACTCGAAGATCAAAAATCTTCACCACTTCATTTGACATGAACCTTGATGTACTGTGAGGGATGGAACTTTGTATTGCCAACCTTGACTTCCATGAATGGCAATCTTGATCGGCAAGGCTTCTTGGGCAGTGCTTGAGTCTTCAAGTGCTATGTAGCTTCAACGCCCCAATCCATACTCTCAGCTTCTCTCACCTCGGGTCCTCCTCTTCCATGCAAAGCATTTGTTGGAAGCCTATTCTTTTTCAAACAATCTCGAGCATAGTGAAGGCCATCGCAAAAGAAACACTTGATCAGTTTCTTCTCCCTATACTTGGACACGTCTCTTTATGGCTTCTTCACTTGCCTCTTGGAGGCTTCTCCAGTCTCTTTGCTCATAATGGAATTCATCTTCCTCTTTTCTAGTCATAGTGGTGATCCGTTCCCCACCTTTTCTCTTGGACTTGGAAGAGTCGAAGTGATGGGAACCAATCTAGTACTCAGCCATGGCTAGAGAATTGAATAGCTCTTGACTACTCGGCATTGCAATTTTAGCCTTGCCCAATGCTTGAGCCCATCCTTGAATACGAATGGCGCCTCGGACTTGACCATGTCCGGAATCTCCAATGAGAGCTCAGTAAACTCCCACACACACTCACGAACACATCCCTTTGGAGTGAGTAAGCGTAGCTCACCCCAGATTTCACCCTTCGCTAACTCCAGGAAGAATTGCTCAAGAAAGATGGTGACCGAGAAAACTACAGCTCATTATTTGATTGAATCGGATGCCCACCCCTCATAGTCACACCTACGTCACCACCAAAGCATAGCAACCTCGGTTAAGTACGCGACAGCGATCCGTACCTCAATCTCGTGGTCCTTGATCCCACGAAAATAAAGTATAGTTCCACACCCCGTATAAAGTTCTCCACCTCCTTGGCAGAACAGTCACCCCAAACTCCTTCGGTTTCGGAACATCCACCCTTGCACATGGCATCATTGTGACACCACAACCCACACACACACAACCCCCCCCCCCCGCCCTTCTTTTTCCATGGCCATCTTGCCAGCTTTGAATTCCTCTTTGACTGTCCTTAGCTCCTTAACAATGTTCACCATGGCCTCGAGAGGAGCCCATGCAATGGGATGGCAACTTCATTCAAGGAGGCCAAGAACTCATCGCAAAGCATCTCCTTGAGACCATCAATTCGCTTTTTCAAGTCCTTGAACCCATCCTTCAATTTTCCACGACCAGCAACACCTAGGTGAGATTCTCCTCAAATAATCAGGAGATGATATCCCTTGATCAGATTTTTCTGGGCACAAAACTCCTCTTGGGCCTTGTTCTAACAACAACAATAGCAGGAATAATATTCTGACATTCTTTCGACCACTTGGTATGCACCAAAACACTCTCAACCGTGCTGTCACAGGTTGCCATTTGAGATTGTGACCGCGCAGCACAGGAGCTTCAAATGACTCATTCAACCCTTACTTGATCTACTAAACTCAACCTTTCCCTTGTCAACTGTCACTCTCTCGATCCACCCAAATCGTAGAGACAATCTCTAGACAGACAAGAGTTTTGCAAGATAACTTCTGTTGCTCTAGTCATGTTGGGTGTTAGTTATTAAAACTAAGAGGAGGGGACACCATATATACATATGAGCCCCCCAAATTACAAACGTAGATCACTCATTGACGACGGTGGAGATCGTATCTCCTCATCTACCAAGTATCCTAACCAAATATAAGAATGCTTTAGAACACAATAGATACAATTCTCTTAACTGCCTTAAGAATATCTTAAGAGTACCCAACAGCCCTAGAGACTTCAAGCCATACCCGCTCATCTTATCCAATTCTCGGCTCCTCGTGCCTTAAGAACCTCCAGTCCACGAACACACGCTCATAATTAGGTCTACTTCAAGCCACATTTGAATTTCCCATCAAACGCTAAACTGATCATTTCCCTATGCTCCTAGACAGTTTGAATTTGAATCTCTAACGTAAAAAAGACTGAAAGCAAAAAAGAAAGGGGGTAAAAGGCAAAGAGGAGAAGGCATTACCTCCCCGGTATTGACGGTGACCACGTGCGGCGTGAAGTCCCCTCCTGCCGTGCTCGCAAACACCTCTCCTTCACCACCACACATCAATATTCAAAATTAGTACAAAAATCGCTTTGCGAAAATTAAAAAAATAAAAAGAAAAACAGTAATTTTTTTTCCTCCTAATAAAAAGACAAAGTCCAACATAGAGAAGCTCAAAAGAACGTTAACCCCAATGGGGGGTTTAAAAAGTCCACACCTTGCTTGAAATTAAAGAAAGCTCATTACGTCTTTCTACCCTCATTTGAATAATGATATAAGAGACCCCTCCCTTTTTCCAATGTCTCCTCCTTCCTCACGCCAAACCAAAACCCACCATTCCCAACATTGTAAGACCTTTCCCGACCAAAAAAAGAAAAAAAAAATTGCAAAACCAACCCTCTCTTCATCTCTCTCACCAAGCAAGCAAGCAAGCAAAGCTTCCCTAAGCTAATAATGCAGTTGGGTTTTTTTAGGTGAGACCGCCCTTGAAAGCTTTCTATACATTTCTCTCCTCATTTGGATTGACACTTCAACATTAAAAAATGAAAAATTGAAGATAAAAGTGATGCTGCCAAGGGAAAAAAAAAATTTGAAATTGGGATAAACCCGTCAAGGATTTGGGATGAAAAAGCAAATTGAAAAGTCGGATTCGTACAACAGTTATAATTATCCAGGATTTGGGGTTAAAGGTGGAAAATTTATGCAGTTAGGAAATGCAAACGACAGTAAAGGCTCACCTAAAGATGCCAGAAATTGCCTGTTACCGTTCCCACGGCCGCGACCCCGGACGCGATATCTCCCTCGCGACGGAGGAGAGGGAAGGCCAAAGGGAGGGGACGACGGCGACAGTATCAAGCTGCCGTCGGAACCGTACTTTCTTGGCCTCCCTCTCCTCTTCGTTTGCCCGAACGAGTTGATCTCGCCGGCGCCGCCGCTCGCCGGAGCCGCTTCGGGCGGCAGCAGGGTCCTCCCCACGCTCATGTTGACGGCCATCGTCATCACCTCCGGCACTACCGCTCCCGGCGGCGGAGGTGGCGGCTCGGCCTCCGGGGCCGAGCCGTTCTGGGTCGAACCGGACCGCGCGGCCGCAGCGGCCTCGGCGTGGAGCTTGCTCTCTTCCATGTCAAGCGAAAGAGAGAGAGAGAGATTTGAACTGAGTCGCTTTCGTTTCCTTTGGTGGAATGGCGCGAGAAGGGCAAGTGCTACGGCTTTTTTTGGCGTTGTGGTTTCGTGAGGGACTTTACTCCCTCATTAATGGAGGATAAAGACTTTTACCATTGGAAAATCCCTATTTAATTTAATTTTTAATTTGCATATCTCTTTCTTTTTTCTTTCTTCTTTTTTTTTTATTTTATTTGGGTTGCGTATCGACCACTGCTCAGCGTCCAGAAGTGCGAAAAGCAACCGCGACTTTACCAAAACAACCCTCTTTGTTTAGATTAAGGGCACTATTTGTTTATACTTAGAGCTTAGGAAGCGTCCAATACTTTCCGGAGGCTTCCGTATCATATTATGTCATGTTGTATTCAACGTCCCGATACTTTTCAAGATACGATAGACACGTGATCAGCGCTCCAGACACACCAGCAACATGCGAGTCCAGCGTCCTAACACACTATTCAACACACACAGGTCAATATTAACCATCTTCAATAAATTATGGGTCAAATGTAAATTTATCAAAAATATATATATCTAAGCCAGCACAAAAAAAGAAACCTAATCGAGAATCCTTACTAGAAGAAAAAGAAACTCAACGTTGATATTTTATGTGTACATAGATATATATTTAATATACAATATGTCTCAATGTGTCGAAATTCTTTTTTTTATTATAAATAATATGTTGGGCATGTCGTGTCACGTGTCAGTGTCGGTGTCGGTACTATGTAGCCTAGAGTAAAGGATATTTCCGTTAATATTTGAAACATCATTTACATCATATTTTTTTTAATAAAATTATGGGCAATTTTATGTGTCAATATTTGAGTACTGTTCTCGAAAGTTTTAAATATAGAAGAAACCAAATGGACGAGTGGGGAGATTTACATTAACCGTAAAACAAAAACCAAAAAGTCAAAAGTAAATTCCCAAAAGCCCTAAAAGTTATTAGATAAAATTCCCTTTGATTTGGCAACTCAAATTATTTGAAAGGTCATTTGATGTAGTGATGGTGGAAGTATATATAACTATGTTGCGGAGTGTGCAGTATATTATAGTTTTCACGACACCATGTACGTAAATTGCAATCATCTTTTGATGTATTTTCACGTCAAAAGCCGATGTATGTACCTGCATATTTTCTATTTCCGTGGTATGTATTTGGTATGCATTTAGTTTTCACGACACCATATACAAATTCACATGTTTTTCGAAACATATAATATAAAATACATAAGTGTCCCTAGTTAACACGAACTAAGAATACGTCACGTATTTTTAGCATTTTCAACAATCATATTCCTTTAGATCTCCCCATCCCTCTCTTCATTAATTTTGGGGGTGAGCGATCAGCATCCTCTACAAAAGTGAGCTTTGAAAATCAAAGCGCGAGTATCTTGGAATGATCTGCTCTCTCCATATCTACGCGCTTGCTCCGACTTTGAGTTCCTGCCCTAGACTATTGAGCACTCAGCAAGCTTTCGAAGTTTTTTTTTTCCTGTCAATCTGATTATGTAAAAGTGATTTTGTAATCAATAGTTTTTTTTCACAATTTTTCTCTCCGAATCTAGAGTTAGAACTATTTTTTGGTGCTCTTTTATCTCAATCTAGATATGAATATAGGATTTACAAGGCGTTTTCCGTACTTTCTCAACCTATTTGTGTTGTTATTATCATTGTACGGTGATTGTGCTGAGGACGCCAAACCTAAACGTGCATCGCCTTTTGACAGAACCATTGCTACTGGAGAGTGATTTCTCAATGTGCGATATCCCATGATCGGCCAGTGGTCACGTTTGCATGCTATAATGAGCAAGTTTTTGCAATTTATATAAAGTTAATTCATTTTTCAGAT
The DNA here is from genome assembly GCA_016432845.1 of Psidium guajava. Lineage (NCBI taxonomy): Eukaryota > Viridiplantae > Streptophyta > Magnoliopsida > Myrtales > Myrtaceae > Psidium > Psidium guajava. Next base: position 21,261,138 of record CM028233.1, on the reverse strand, counting down.
TTACTTGTTTTATGGAATTTTCATTTTTATTGTGAAGTGATATATGTCTCTTTGATATGAAATGAAGATTTTTCTACCAATGGATTGTAAAGACACGATATGACATGCTTTCATAATTTGAATTCAACATTTAACATGAAACTGTCAGTTTAGTTAAGTGGCAAATGAAAAAGGGGGGAAAACCCTTATAGAAAAAGTTACTAGCTTGATTGTAAAAACGCAATTGTCAAGTTGGACAAAGTTAATACAATAATTTGATTAGTTTGTCCGACATGTAAATTTCAGGAATTGATTATACTTTTTTTAAAAGTTCTAGAACTCAATTGTACTTTCATAAGAAGTTTTAAGAATTTAATGAACATTTTGAAATTTTTATGACTCAATTGCATTTTTGCAATAATATTTTAGGACTTTCAATGCGCTCATCTCTAATCTTTGTATGAGAAAAGTTATATTAACCATTTTCATTCGAGAATATTTAACACTTATTCGTTTAGTCAGGTAATACAAGTTTTGCAAATAATATATCGAACAAAAAAGTTACTCACGAAACACTACCATGGGCCTGTTAAGCTTGCGGGATTCTGAACATCTTTCCCATTCTTTCGATGACTATAACACAACCATCATAAACAGAATTTAAAAAAGGAAAATAAAATAGATTTATCATTTACCTAATATGGCACCCCATTTTTTTTTTATGTAAAGGTGGTTTATTTTCATTAAATGATCACGACAAATGATAGTATGATGCCGAATATTAATCCGTTATAGGTGAAGGTAACTTTCGATTTGCCCAACTTTCGATATGATTTTAGTGCATATTGTGATTTTTATTTTTCGATTATTTGGCCTAGGATATGCTAACGGTTCCCAGTAAAATACTGATAGTCAAAATAATATCCGAAAATAGTATAGATTAAATAGGTTGTATACGAAGCTATATCTCATGGGAAACAAAATTATCATCTAAAACATAAGATTAAGAAGAAGAAGAGAAGAAAATTTTCTCGTTATCTCTATATTAATGTAATAAATTTGGCCAACAAAAGGTTATAATATCGAGAGATTCATTTAATATGAATACTCAATGGCAAAAAAAAAAAAAATAGGGAGCTCACTAGGGGATAGAATTTCACCTACTCTTGTAGAAGTAATCTCACTATCTTACAGTCAACAAGACTTGGTCAACCATAGTTCAATTGCCGGTTTGGAATATTTGGTATTATCGAACGAAAAGGAAGGAAAGGCAACGGCACATTTATAAAATGCAATATTGAATGATGCAATAGATACACTAGCAATATGACAGCATGATAGATCGAAATAATCGTGACGAGTAGCCAAACCAAGCGATCCACAAAGTGAGGCTTTCTCTCTTTCTCTCTCTCCTTTTTTGGCCAAATAAGAAGGTTTATTAGCCTACTAAAATATTATTTGTTTGTTCCAACAAAAAAAAAATTCATTTTTTGTTTGATGAGTTATGTTGCGTGAAAGGGGAAAAAAAACACGGCTAGTAAAGGATGATCAACCTGTCCAATATCCCGACAAAAAAGAAAAAAAATATCCTAAGGTCCGCACGCCTTGCACTCTCGACTAGGGATGAATCTTTTTCTTTGCGGTCCGAAGGAATGCTTCCGTATTATACATCATAGAATTCAGATGTAACCTTTTAAGGTTTTGTTAAGGATCAGTCGTACGATATGTACATCAATAGAATTTAATCTTATAGACTGGTTTTTTCCACGTGTCATTTTCACATGTTGTGAGCCCGGTGCAAGACAAACGAGCACAGTTCCGATCAACTCCCCGAATTGGTCTTGCTTTTGGAAAGTATCCACGCGTTTGGGTTTGTCCCATATGACCTCTTTTATACCCGTCATATATACACCAGTGAGCCCCTTACACTCGGATAGTCAGATAGAAAATAAGGGAAAAGGAAAAAAAAAAAATTCTGACCAGCATATCCGAACATACCATGTCACGTGCATATTTCGAACCTTCGATACTGGGAGAACTAGGGTTTGGCGGAACGTGGGACTCGAGCTATGAGCCACCACGTCCTTAACGGTTCCGGCGATGGCGGCGGCCGCTCTTTTTGCTTGAAACAGGCGAAGTTCGCCGAATCCTTGACCGTGCACGGCGAGCCTCGCCTTGTTCATCTGGCCCTCTCCCCTCTCTGTCTCTCTCTCTCTAGCTAATCTCTATGCTCCAATTTCGGTCTAATTTTCTACGCGACGCGCGATTTTTAGGATGAGCACAACGAAAATACCCATGCGATTGCGACAAACTCGTGGATGGGAGATGCGCCTCGGCAGCAACCCACCACTTTCCCCCCATCGGTGTTTACTGTGCTGCATGATTGCCGTCGACTCGTGCATGAGATGTTTGGTCAAGTCCAACAACAAGAGAAACCCTCATTTTGTGTTGCTGAGACATGCGCCTATGGAGAAAGTCTTTACAACTGAAGTGAGTCGAGGAGCCGAGTGACGTGCCAGCACTACTAATTAAGCGCTAGCACTTAGCTATATATAATGTCAATTAGGATGGAGTCGGGGCCTTTCAAACCGCTTTCTTTGTCTTCTTCTCTCCGCTATATATAATATATTCAAGGCTCATTTATAAATGGTGCTTGGAAAGCTGTAGGCCACAACCGAAAATGGATCGAAAATGGGTTAAGTTAAAATCCATATTTGAATAGTTTTTATAAGTCTACACCCATATTTAACTCATTTTTTTAAAATTTATTATATAATTCAAAATGGATTAAAAAGTGAGTCAAAGATCCACGTTTACACCTCTAATTATACCTTCCAAGAAAATACCTTCCATTTATTATAATATGCTCTGATACCATCGAGGAAAGTCCGAAACTGCCACCTCACGTTTCCCCAAGTCAAATTGCATCGAGCTCTGCTAATTCAAATCTGATATCTTCATATTAAAGTGACAGTTCAGGTTAATATCAAAATCTCATTCTATTAAGGTTTGAGCTCACCCAATTATTTCAAATGAATTCTAAACGTACATAGGTTGTGCTTCTTCTTTTTCTTTTTCTGGCACAAGCCACATTCCTGATTCCTCGGAATTGATTTTGGTTAGTAACTAATTCGAAAAAAAAACATATGAAAAGAGTTAATGATCATAACTGGCGTTTCAACACAATTAATATATCAAAGGTTTATTCATTTAACCTTAGTCGTATGTAAAACATGGAAAAGAGCTTTCATGCTAGAGAAACCGTGATACTTAATATTAAAATTATTAGGTCACCTACTAGTTTAAGCCTTTTGAATTGATTGACGATGGTGCCACAAGATTTTACATAACACCAACACGGAAAAGAGCTTTCATGGAAAAGAGCTTAGTCATATGTAAAACATGGAAAAGAGCTTTCATGCTAGAGAAACCTTGATACTTAATATTAAAATTATTAGTTCACCTACTAGTTTAAGCATTTTGAATTGATTGACGATGGTGCCACAAGATTTTACATAACACCAACACGGAGTTTTGAGTTCGAATCTTTTCGGTCCCCTTATTTATCTCTCCTGTCATACATTTTCGCGCTTTAATTTTGGGTTAAAGTCCAATCTACATACACGGGAAGCGTAATATTTATTCATCAAAACTATGCTTTGGTCCATCAATTTGACAAAAATCACAAAATCTTATAGGAACTTGCATTGTTGTCATCTTCATTCCCGTCATTTTCAGCAGAAAATCAATTAACGATATGCAGTGCGGATGGCAGATCTGTGGGTGGCACTTTGAATTCAAAACAAGGTTTAGAAGTGGTGAGCCTGAGAAATATCTTCTTAAGCTTGCGAGCGTGGCCTCATTAGTCAAAGTCAAGGAACATGATGGCTGTTTTCTCTTTCGCACGCACTTTTTAAGGACTAAAGGGTGAATTTGAGAAAGAAAGAAAAAAAAAATTAGACTGAGGGCCTAAAGCAATGAACAGATGAAGAAAAAAAGACAAAAATAATTTATTTTTCTCATGAGGTTATATTCGGACTTAAATAACATTTTCAAGCGTTTTGAGAGTGAAATATTGGAGCCTTCTTTTTCTCTTGCTATATGAACAATTCAGTCTGACAAGCTTGTCAATTCTTGATTTGCATTAGGTTTCCCGAAGACCAACAAAATCAAAGGGAGAGAATCATCTAAAAAATTCTAAACTTATTGTGTGAGCTGATTCAATCTTAAATCTTTCAATTGTATTAATTTAATCCTAAATCTTTTGATGATTTATCGATTTTATCATAAGTTTTTTATAATCAATCGATATAATTTTTTTGATAATATAAGTTTAGGATTAAATTAGCAAAATTTCAAAAGTTTTGAAACTAAATTGACAAAACACAGAAGGCTTAAGAGTAAATTGATACAATTAAAAGATTTACAATTAAATTCATAAATCATCAAAAGATTTAAGACTAAATTCATACAATTAAAAGATTTATGACTGAATTGGTCGTCGTAAAATAAATTCAGGACTTTTTGGATATTTTTGCCAAAGTAAATGGCAAAGGGAGAATCATGCCCATTAGTCATGGCTGTGAATGAATTTCTTCCAAAGTGCATTTTCTTTTTCAAATCAAAAGGCAATGTTAATCACTTTGAAATTTTTAAAATTCAAATACAAAATCGATTGTTCTGCAAACCATGCGCGCGCGATGTGATCGATCGCGTCATAATCAATCAAGCAAGGAATATGGACAAATCGTATTTTTCCATGATCTTCGACATATTAAGTTAGAAGACCCTTTTGTCTCAGGTATAGGAACTTTCCAAATTTGCCCTTGCAATATCTATGCCATCTTTGGAAGAAAAGCTCTTATTCGCCAAGTAGCACTAACATCGATATGTGATACCACACGACACATTCTGATATGTTATTTTTAAAAATTAGAGAATTTCGACATGTTGTAACACATTTTATATTAAATGTATATTTTATATGTATCAACAGAGAGTTTCTTTTTTCTCTTCTTCTCCTCCTCCTTCTACTGCTAGGAATTCACAATTAGGGATTTTTGGGATTGGTTGGGTATATTAATTTTGAGATGGCTTGATATATGACTTAAGTATGTATATCTTTGAAAGATTTACAATTTGACTTGCAATTTATTAAAAATGATTAAAATTGACCCATGCGTGTTGAAATGATGTGTCAAAATATTGGATTCATGTATCAGTCGCATGACGGAGAGTGTCGAATGCATGTCGGTGTTCATAATAGCGACACGCGTCAGATACAAAATAAAGGCTCTCGAAGAGTGTTCGTACTTTCTAGCTTGTTCAGTCTCCTCTTCAATTCATTCTACTCATCAATTTACTCTTTTTCAAAGCTAAAATTATCAGAACACTACAGTTTTTGCTTTCTAAATTCAAAACATACCCAATATCTTAAAAAAGAAAAATTACTTAAACTCATTCATGAAACACAAATGGCACGTGTAGCTGAGTAACGCGTTGAGGTTATTCGACGGGAGAAATGGACAGCCTTTTGACTAGTGCTTTATCTAATGACAAGTTTTATAACTAGTAGTACAAAAATATAGTTGGATTTATCAGGTGCGCTGCAAGGAATGCATTTAACCTAGGTTTAATAAACTGTATGTTTGCTAATCAGATCAAGATGATGTAGATGTAAGACTCAGACACCCTTCTCTTATCGTTGATTATACCGAATTTTCCGCCCGGGGTAGAAGCACAAAATGACTAGGGTTACTTAAGAGTGCTTTTCGTTTGGCTTGGGAAATTGAATTTGAGACAATGCAAATATCTTTTAACACAAATCTAGGTGGCCAAAGGCCTAAATGCTAGATCAAATAAATGAAGACGAATCGAGCATGGAGGGTTCCTAGTGCAAAAAGATGAGAAAATAAGGGTGTTGGCGCTCTTGTGGACCTCGAGTGAGGCAGTGATGCATAGTCCCTGGCGAGGGCTTCTTGACTCTTGCATGTGGTCAGTGAGGGCGTTCCGACTGTCGGTCCAAACAAAAAAAAAATTCAAGAAAAATAAGGAAAATAATAATAATTATTATTAAAATTATCCATGTCAATGCGAGACATATCATGTAAGATAGCCGACGTCTACTTCGGTAATTTCCTATCGAAAAATAGACTTAATCGATAAAATTTGAAAATATTTATGCCTAAATTAACACAATTAAAAAATTCATGATTGAATTGATACAAATACAATAAATTTATAATTATTTTGGCACTTTTCACTTGATATGGACTCTCCTCTGTTTCTCCTTTTTGCTAGAAATATCAGGGCCACGCCGATTTTATTTTATGGCCTAGGGTTTCTTTGATTTGACGTTCTTTTCTTGTAAGTAGGACACTCAGAATTTGATATCTAGTTTCTTTTTTCTTTTTCTTTGTTGTAGTTTCTTCTTGCGCTCAAAGAAAATAACGTCGTTTTGTCCTCATCACTTTTATTATTGCTATCAATTTTGTGATTTTTTTTTTGTTTAAAGTTCTTGAGAAAAAGCTTCTTTTTTTTTTTAGTCAAAGAGAAAACGCTTAAACTTGCTTCTAAATATAGTAAATAATATCATCATCTCAAGAGCCGTTATCCTCATTCGAGTCATAAGCATTAGCCTTCACAGCAAATTGATTTTTTCGACGGCCATTGTCATCCCCTCCGACACCATCTCTCTCATTTTCCTTTTTTATTGTTGGATTCGGATTGAATATTGCACACTGCTCAACGTTAAGCAAATTAATCGTGACTTTACCAAAACTATCCTCGTCTTATTCATTTACAATTTAGTCTCCATTTGTTTGGAAATGAATTATTTGTAATAAATTTTTTTAAAAAACATTATCCACAGTAATATATATATATGCGATTTTTCATTCATTCATTTTTTGTAAATCATGTTTTGAAAAAATATTTTCTAAATCATCTATTTTTCGCAAAATAAATGGAATCTTAGAGCAAAAGGCTTTTCCATCAAAATTTAAAGTAGCATTTTAAATTCCAAAAATTGAAAAGTTATGTATGATTTCTATATGTTAGCATTTGAGTGTTGTGAAACTTTTTAAAGGTTTTAATTTAAAAAATAAATGTGTGAATCGAAATATTTAAATTTGGCAAAAAGAAAAAATTGAAAGTACATTAAAGCCCTAAAAGTTATTAGATAAATTTCATCTCTATTCACTAATTTGGCTTCTCGGATTAATAAGCCCGTTTGATATAGCTATTGTTGAACTGTTGTGATGTGCTCTAAGCTAGATATTTTGCAATGCATTTCAAAATGGGATAAGTGCATTGGAAGTCCTAAAACTTATCAAAAACGTGCAATTGCGTCCTAAAATTTTCAAAAAGTACAATTAATCCTTAAACTCGTTAGAAAGTGCAATTAAGTCCCAAAACTTTCAATAAGTACAATTAAGTCCTAAAACTTATTAAATTTGTGAAGCCAAGTCTCTCCGTTGATTGCATTTTTTGAAATTTTTAGTATGCGATTGCACTTTCTCGATAAGTTTTAGGACTTAATTAAATTTTTGAAAGTTTTATAACTCCATTTTAATTTCGTGATAAATTTTAGTACTTTCAGTGCACTTATCGCTCTTAAAACCTATATCGTCTTAAATTCTTGGATGAGGCAGCTTCCGACTGTAAGGTATTGCAATTTTGGAGTACTTCAACTGTTGAGGTGTGGATCACCTTTAAAAAGTATTCCAAAGAACCGTAAGCTAAAACTTCCTCGAGTTAACATTGAAAGATAGAACACTCAGGGGATTTGTTTAAAATCAAGCAAAAGTGTGTGTTGGGATATATTATGCTATTTATTATTATTATTTTGTGAAATTTTCACGTCAAATGGCGATGTATCTACCTTCATTTCTTGACCAATAAGTGTGAAAAATCATTATACGAATTGACAAGTTAATAAAAATGTATATTGTCAACTCGAACTCAACATGTAATCATGAAGTTATAATTGAAAATACCGTCGGGATTGAGATGAAATGGAATCAACTTTGAGGATTTATTTGCTCTACAACGTTGCTAACGGTTTCTGGCAAAAATAAATATAACAAGTCTCAATCAAAAATCGCAAATGACAATTCTGATATTTCTCAAGAATCTCTCAAGGAAAACAATTGGAAAAAAAAAGGCTATATTCTTTGAGAAAATGAAAGTGAAAGTTGAGGTAATTAACAATGAGCATAATCCTTACATATATTAGCGAAAAATCTTTGCCAACAGACATGTTATTTCGAAAATGTCGCAACTTTTCACGTCTGAAAAGAATGCAACTTTTTGCATATGAAATTGTTAAAATCAGACGCAACTCTTCATGTTTAAAAAACTGACGGACACAACTCATTATGTCTGGAATTGTCATGTATGAAGAATGGCAACCATTGATCATAATTAATTAATTAAAACTCAAAATTAGTATTAATAAAAAAAAATTCACCGCAACTCCTACATGAACAATCGCACTGTTTCGTTAGAACATTATAGTTAAATTATTATTTTAATTATGAAAAATAATAATAATAATGATTGTTGATTAGTGCTGATGATGACCCAAGACCGCGCAAGTGTGCAAAGTGCTAAGTGCGTCTAATAATCGCGTGCACACATGTGGATATTGTGGGATTTAACCCACTTACCCATTTTTCTATTTGGAAGGCTACAATAGCCTTTTAACTAATAAAGTATTTCACACTCTCTCATCTATTCTAGGTGGGATGAAGTAAATGCACTTTATTGTTTGTTTTGCGAACAAACTTCAACAATTATAATTAAAAATTTGCCTGTGATTCACCTGCGGGGAAAGAAAAAGGGGAAAGAAAACATTATAGAAAAAAAAATTATGTTGGTACTGATTGACCCTGCTTGTTGCACCTTATCAATCATTTGAAAAACTTTGCTTATTTTTCCCTTCAAAATTTAAAAATTAAAAGAGTATCTTTCAGGTATCAAAAGATCATACAATCTTTTTATATACAATTTAACTTCACTATTTGAGTAATTTGAAAGATTTTAAGTGTCTCCTAAAATTTGATTTGGACAAAACTTATAAAAATTAGAAGTATATGTTGAGAAAACATCTCATTATGTATTTTGAAAATGACAAAACTATTCTTAATTTATCTTGAAATTGAAGTATTTGTCTTTCAGGTGTTATAATTCTATTGAAGAACATTGAATTCTAATCATGGCAACAGTATGGACAAATACTATGAAGAAATTCATATCTTCAAACTTTATGCGGCAGTTAAAATTATTCAGATTCAAGAGTACTTTTTGAGATTCTCACTCCATTGCATATGTCTTCATAGCTAGTAAGCTGGCTTGGAATTACTATATATAAAGTTTTTCTTCATCATCATTTTCATGAATTGTTTTGCAACCGAATAATAATAGCAAAACATTTAGATTTGATTGACAATTACTGTCAAGGTAAGCTATTTTCCTTAAGAACTCTACTTATGAAAATCAAGATTTGGTTATATGGATGATCAATTTGATGGAGATTCTGATCTCTTTTTTCCAAACGGCTAGTCAATCTTCCTTTAGCAATTTCGTCCAACGGGTTGATTGGAAAATGGTTCTATGAAGAATGTCCAAAATTTAGATTGGAAGTGGAGGGGTATTTAAGAAGACTTCGATGTTGAAGAGATCAGAGAGATCAATGATCGAAAATTCCAAAATCCAAAGAGAGCTTTAATCATACACACTTGTCATTTTGCAAGCTTCAATCGTTATCCTTGAGAAATAGTAATAGAGTGGTCTTGTGATATAGAAAGTCCAATCAAATTTGAGTATTGTCACTCAATCTTGTAACATCTCATCGACTATTTAGTGAAATCCATTCAATAGACTGTCAACATAGGAGAGTAAATGTAGGCTTACACTAAGTTGAACCCTGTAAAATTTGCTTGCAATTTTCTTTATCATACTCCTGCACTTTATTTTACTATTGCACATTGTTGAACATCATCATATCACTAATATTGTTCAGACTTTGTTCTTACTCAATTTTGATAATACTCATCTTCATTATTTTATTTCCATATTAATTTGTCAATATTAGTTAAAACACTTATCCCTCTCTCTAGGTGATATTCTAGCCTACAACGGTTTAAAAGTAAGTAACCCTCGTGTACTTGTTTCTAGGGCAATGTAGTACTCAAACAAGGGAGCCATGAGTTTTCATGCCGTAATAGATAGGGTTGAGGAAAATCGGACCGAACTGGGAACCACCCGAATAGGCCAGTTCTAGGCAATTCCCAATTCCTAAAATCGAAATTGATGAATATTAGTCCGGTTCACTATTCTAGATTTTTGCCCATCCACCTCGACCAGTTCCTAATTACCATTCTTCTCACAAAAGTGAATTGTCGCTCACTCCTTGAGCCTCATGATATTCTCTCTCTCTCTCTCTCTCTCTCTCTCTCTCTCTCTCTCTCTCTCTCTCTCTCTCTCTCTCTCTCTCTCTCTCTCTCTCTCTCTCTCTCTCTCTCTCTCTGAGTGTGCGCACACCTACTCGCACGCATGCCTCACGCTCACGGTCAATCTCTCAAACTCTCATCTACTAAACACTTGAATAAAAGCAATAGTTTTCATGTACCATTTCATTTCCTGCTCCTTAAAATTTTTTACCATAGACATTGTTCTGATTTAATTCAAGTATGGTTGTGAATTTGATTTGGAATAGCTATAATTTGTTCCTCATCTGATTTTACATAATTAACTTGTTCGATGAAATGTCAATAAGACATAGTAATGAGTTAACATTTGTTTTCGTCCAGTTCTAAAAGCGTATTGACATGGTATGCATGATAATCTTTTTAATTAGTTATTAAACTAGATTTGTAGTCTACTTCTCAATCGCCAAGTGTGGCATATGCTTCTGTTTCTCTGTTCTTTGCTTTATATGTATCTTCATTATGATCGGTGATGGTCCTTGATGAAAAATATGAATTGAAGTAATTCAGAGCAGGATTACTCATGCCCGGTTCTTGGACCCACCAATGAATCGGAATGGAACCCAAAGGACCGGTTCTCAGTTTGTGGAGTTGGCCCTTTTGGTCTTGTTCTCGATTCCAAATTCAGAATCGGCCAAATCTGAAACCGGTCCCCATTTATACTGAAAAATTTCCATGCTATGCACAGTTGCGATTCTATAGTATAATAAAGTTGCATTAACCATTTTTCATTTATAAAGATAAAACACTCATATTTTTAGTCACGTAGTAGAAATTTTTCTAATAGCATATTAGTAATGTGACACTTCTTTTGACCCAAAAAAAAAAAAATTTAACGCTTCCGTTAGCCTATTCTTATTTTTTTTTTGTCGAATCTATTAGCCTATTAAGTTTGTGTGATTCTTGCAAGTTTTCCCCATTCTTTCCATGACTAAGACAATCGTTATATATTAATCTTAACATAGGAAAATGAAAATTATTTATCATTCACCTAATATGAAGCCCTATTTTTATTTTTATTTTGTGAAAAGGTGATTTGTCTACTCATCATTAAATTATGGAAATGGATAGCAGTATAATGCCAAAATATTAGGCTATAAACGTAAATTTCAATTTTCTCATCTATTAAGTACAATTTGCTACGATTTTAAGACAAAACATGATTTCTCTTTTTCAATTATTCGGTCTAGGATATACTAACTTGTCTAATCATGAAGTTGATTGTAAAACTAATATCTGGAGAATAATATAGGCTCCGTTTGTTTCACGGAAAATAAAGTGTTTCTGAAAAATATTTTCCAAGAAATCATTTTCCAGGAAAATGACTTCCTTTTCCGGTGTTTGGCTGAAATTGAAACGGCGATGGACAAGGTCGTGGAGTGCGAGCGACAGACGAAAAGATGAAGGGAAGAAACAAAGGAGGAAAATGATTTCCGTTTCTCAAAAAGAGGAAATCATTTTCCTTAGTTTTAGAAGGTTTTTTTTCGTTGACCGGAAAACATTTTCCGCTGACCATTCATTTTCCGCCCCCCAAACACCGGAAATTGAGGAAAATATTTTCCGGAAAAATATTTTTCGTGAAACAAACGGAGCCATAGATTAAATAGGTTTTGTATGGAGCTCTATCTTATGGAAACAAGATTATCATAAAAATAAAAATAATAATAATTTCCCCATTATCACTACATTAATTACTATGACATTTGCCGACGAAAGGAAACAATATCGACAGTCATATAGCATGAATACTTAATGGGAAAAAAGAAATTATTGCAGAATAATAATCTAAATGAGTTAGAGAGAACCCACTAAGGGCTACAATTTCACCTACTCTCGTAGGGGGGACTCTCACTACCTTAAAGTCAAGACTTGGTCGGTAACCCATTGGAATCTTTGCTATTGTCGAAGTGCAAATTCAACGGCGCATAATGCGAACGAACAAAAAGGTGGCGGCCCACATTTGAATGCAATATTCAATGACATTAAATGCATATAGATACGTTAACCATACGATAGCGTGATTAAAAAAAATTAAAATTGAAATAAATAGCCAAATAGAGCAATCCATAAATGGGAGCTTTCTCTTCTTCATCTTTTCTTTTTTTTCAAAGAAGTTTTGTTAGCTTATTGAGCTGCTACTGTTCTTTTGATGAGTAATGTCCCATGAAAGATAAAAACACAGTTAATAAGGCATTATATTATACGAATCTCAATATGTTTTTGCGTTTCAATTTCGAGACTCTCCTTAACTTAACTCATTGACGAGTCTTTTCATGCTGTCATTTTCACATAGTTTGAGACTTTGAGTGTCACACAAGGCACTTTCTCGTGGAGAGTAAAATTCCGATTAGCTCTCCGAAATGGTATTGGTTTTTTCAAAGCATCCATGTGTTTTTAGTTTGTAGACAATGACCTCTTGTGTGTACTTGACAAATGTCCACCAATTAGCCCCTTCCAATACCGAACTCCAGTGAAAAAAAAAGTGACGACCACACGATCTCCTCTAAGCGGCGATCGCCGCGTCTGGTTGCTCTATCCAAGTGAGCTTACGGCCATCGGTATTGAGAACTAGGGTTTGGAGGGACATGGGACTTGAGCTACGAGACTTCACATCCCGGACAATTCCAGTGACAGCGGCAGTCGCTATTTTCTATTCACCACATGATTCAGGACGGAAATAGAGAAAACAACGATGTGATCGCGAGGAATCGGGGAGGTAAAATGCGCGTGCACAGCAGGCCGCCACTTCTTCCCGGGTTGGTGTTTTGCGCATAACCTACAAATTCAACTGCATTCGGCATTCTGCGAATTGCAAGGGCCGGTTCCTTGAAGCTAATTGAAAATCATCTCTCGTGTTTTCACTAGACTAGATTAGATTAGACTGAGTTTAAGCCGGGGAAAGAGCGGTCACGCCGGCCATGGATGAAGCGAATCCATTTCGAGTCGATCGCTCGGTCAAAGTCAAAGCTGTCTACCTGTTAAAGCAAAGAAACCCCAATAAAAAAAAATTTAATAATGCCTTTCACCTAATTCATTATAATATTGATATTCTTTTTTTAATAACAACGAGATAACTGCCATCTTACGTTTCACGAAGTCTAGTCGTTTTCGAACTCGTTCAATTCAAAACCCTAATCTCTGACCCCAAAAAAAAAAAAATTTCAAAGCCTAATCAAACCTAGCATCGTCATATTAAAGTGAAAGTTTCGAATTAGTGCTTAGATATTTTATTTTATGTAAGTTCGATTCCGACCCACCATACCAACACAACTTTCATACGTACATAGTTTTTTTTTTTTGTTTTTTGTTTTTCCGTCGCTATTGATTTTGGTCGTCGTCTTCATTCCCGTCAATTTCGGACGTGTTTGGTTTAATGATGTGCAGAGCGGTTGGGAGATTTGTGGGAGGCACCATGAATTCGAAAGGAAGGTTTAGGAGTGGTGGTGGTGGTGGTGGTGGTGGTGGTGACTGAGAAGAATTATCTTCTTGAGCGTGCTGAGCGTGGCCTCATTATTCAAAGCCGAGGAACATGATGGCTGTTTTCTCTTTTAACACACACTTTTTGAGGACTGAAGGGTGAATTGATGATAAAAAAAAAACAGAGAATTATTTGGACTAAGGACCTAAAGGCAATGAACAGATGAAGAAACAGCCAAAAAAAAAAAAAGAAACAGAAACTTTTATAAGGAGGTTAGCTTTGGAAAATACATAACGTTTTCAAACGTTTTGAAATTCGAATACAAAATTGATCGGGATGCATATCACGTAAGCGTAGTAGGATAATTACAATAAAAAAAAAGTCATAAACGTATTACGATTGTGCCAATTTAGACCAAACCTTTTAATTTGATCATTTTTAGTCTTAGACTTTTTGACAATTTGCCAATGTAATCCATCCGGTAAATTTTAGCCCGAAATCGCTAACATGGACACTGGCTATCCAATATTACACGGTCGGCGCTGACGTTCATAATCTTTTTTTTAAATAATTACATTTTCTTTTCCTTGTTTTCTTTTTATTTTCCACTAAAGACCGGCGAGAGTCGCCGAAGCTCGTTGAACAGCAATTAGGGTCATGATCTTGGCCCTGCCTTGTCCAAATTTGGGCAGCTAGCTTCCCATGGCCTCGCCCAGATTCGGTAATTTTACTTACAAATAGAATGATCGACGATCTACATCAATGACACGACGATTAGGCACCGAATATATTTTTCCACATTCACACATATATTCGATGTATTCAGCCAAAGTCCATCTTGTCTCACTTTTAGGAAACTTTCAAATCTGCTCTTGTATTATCTATGTCGTCTATGAAGTAAAGCCCTCATCGAGTCTCCGCTTGAAATTATTTTACTCATTGCATAACTCCCTTTCAAAGCCTAAAATTGTGAAACGTGGAAACAGGAAACTCCAACCCGCCTTTTCAATTCAAAAGTTACCTCCTATCTTAAAAGAAGGAAAAAAAAAACAACAACAAAGAAAAGCTACTTGAAAAAAAAAACACTCATTCATAAGACGCAAATGGGTCGGGGGGGACTTGATTCATACGTATGTTGGGGAGGGGCGATTGAAAAGAAAAAAAGAAATCCTTATCGATGTAGCCGGGTAACCTTATGTTTTGTGGAACACATTATATTGTTCGAGAAAAATGAAGACACCTTGTCTATACTTTTATCTAATAACATGCTTCATTACTATGAAAAATATTGATTAATTTATCTCGTTGTCTATTGTAGCATGTCGACTACCATGTGAATGTGTTCAATTTAGGTTTAAGGCTCCGTTTGTTCTGCGGAAAACATTTTCTTTATTTTTTGGCCTTTGGTTCGCTTAGAAAAATGAGTCGATGAAAAATGTTTTCCGAGTCAATACAAACCTATGCTTAAATTTAGGAGATTGATTTCCTCTTTGAAAAATCGAAAAACACCTTTGAAAACATGACAAGATATTGGCGCTCGGACCCCATATTCTACGCTTGGGCACTTAATCGCCAACGCTAGTTCTGGGATCCTCGACATTCAAGAACCAGTCTCCAGCATGTAGGCTCGAGTCCATCGAGGCCAAGTCTGGGACCGCAATGCCTCGGTACCAATGTCTACGTCCATCGACTCCAGGCTCGAAGCCCTAGTGCCCTTGCCCGAGCCCTAGCACATGAGCCTAGGTCCATAAATGCATTGCTAAGGTCCTTGATGCTCGAGTTTTAGTCTGCGACACTTAGACTCAGGTTCACAAAGGTTGTGCATGAGTCCTTGGTACTTGAGCTTAGGTCCTTAGTTAATGAAACATTCAATCTTATAAAAATGGTTCTTCATAAATAAATTTTAAAATTTTTTCTTTTTTTCCCCCTCTTCCTTAGCCGATGGCTGGCCACATGCAAAGGATGAGATTACTCAAGGCCAGCGAGGCTCCACCTCGCTAGATCTAATGAGGTTGAGCTCACTCAAGACTAGCAAATTTGAGCTCCCCTGGGGCTAGTGAGCTTGAAGAGAAGGTGGGAGCTCAAGGCCTCGCGAGTCTCATTGAGCTCGGCCTCACCGAGTCACCGCCCTCTAGAGATCTTAACCTTGTCGGGTTGCCCACCTCTGGTGATCTCAAAGAGTGCCGATCTGGCGAGAGGGAGCCTCGCCAACTATGAGCGAGCTCGTCCCTTGCCTATGACTAGTTGCCAGCCATTGTCGCCACCACCCAATGACCTAAGAAGAAGGAGAAAGAAAAAGAAAAAAGAAAAGAAAAATTCAAAATCTTTGGTAATTTTTTCTCCAGAAAAATCTGATTTGATTTTTCATACTAAATAATCATTCTAGTTCATTTTAAGGTTTCAGCCAAATACTGAAAAAAAAAATCAACATTTTCTTGGATAATGAATTTCTAGAAATATTTTTCAAAAACGTCATATTTTTTTGCGAAACAAATGGAGGCTTATATAGACGTACATATTGTGCGATCAAGATGATGGAAAGGTAATGGTTAGACATGCTTGAAGTTCCGAAAGCTACCAAAAGGAGAGAGCGGGCCCCCCTTTGTAGTTATGGGCCAAAGTCATTTAAATGGGTCCAACCGGGCTCTGTAATATCTGATGGGCTGAACGATTAATGGATTGGGCTTCAAGAATTCCCTGATGGACTAAGATCTCTGAGCAGCTCGAATTGGGGCCCAGAAAATCGAGTCGTGGCCTGTCTGAAATGATCTGGGGGACCGAATCGAAATGAAGCCTCCTTTTTATTATTTTCATCTCTCTTTCTGGCTCACTCAATTTCAACCCATTATGGACTCTTGTCACCCTCTATCACATTGAATTGACTACATTATCGATTTTGGACCCCACTCTTGATTTAAGATGATCGCTTACCTTTTCTTTTTCTTCTTTTTCTTTTTTTTTTTTTGTTTCGATTTTACTAGAGATGAAACCAGCCATGCTCCTCTCAAACAACACTTATTAAGGTTCAGTGTGGTTTGGGGGGGAGGGATCTCGCTCTTGATTTAAGATTATCTCTTTTCTTTGTTCTTCTATTTTGGTTTCCTTTTGTTTCTCGATTTGCAAGAAAATTGGTGTTCCTCTATTCCAAAAAATAATTTATTTGATAGATAGGTAACTAAATATTGTCCTTGATGAAATTGTATGTTTCTCTTCTTGTGTACAAAGAAGCTATTATTTATAATATATATAAAAAAAAAAGCACAAGTAAGAGTGAAAGACTCCATCTACCAATTTTAGTACGCATTTCGTTTAATCATAACTTTCATATATGTCATTACGTATCGTAACTGGTCAACTTCACGCCATAATTGCAAAATATTTTAAAGTATATTTCAAAAAATAAAATAAAATAAAATAAAAACATGACAAAGTTTAGTCATGAAAAATTCTAAATAGCCATTATTATCATGAAAGTTAGCTGTTGAGAGGAAATTATGGCAATTGTAATGCCATTATAAGACGACGCATTCAAATCATTTGCAAACACCTTTTTTTTTTGTCAATTCTAAATGCACCTTAATTTCTGCATAATTATCAGTGAAAAGAAAATTATCCACTATGCTAATAACAAGTTGCATAGGCAACTTAACAAAAGAAATTTTCCGTTCAACTATTTGGCCCCCCTTGAAAAAGGTTACTCTCTCAAACAATATTTACGGTAAATTAGAAAATAATATTTTCCAATGGCATCAATAAAAGAGTCATTATTGACTTAAAACCGACGTGTATCAAGGAACAAGATTCAATGTTTAGTGCAAGAAGCTCCGAATGAATTTGTTGAAATGATTGATTATTGTTCTCCATTTGCGGTCGCAGTTTCATCGTCGATAAATATATTTAAGCAATTTGGGTCCTTTTTGGTATTGTCTTCCACAGCGACCGCATAAAAAAAAAAACAATACAACCAAAGATGAGTAAATTGTATGTAATGAATTCATCAACCACTCCGACCAAAAAAAAAAATCATCAACCACAAATTTTTACAGAAAATCGAAGTGGAAGAACTCATGATTACGAGGATTATCTAGAAAAATAAAGTTGATGAGTGGCAGAGTAAGTTTAGAAGAAGACAAACATGAAGGAAATGTTAAAATATAATGGGGGTGGAAGATGCCACTGGGGTGAAATTAATTTGTCCGAAAAGGACATGGGTAGTTTTGTCTTTTAATAAAATTGAAACGAAAGAGAAAAAAAAAAGTTTATAGATAATCTTAAATCGAGAGTGGAACCCACATGAGATGATGCAGTCAATTAAATGTGATGAGGGATGTCTGAAACCAATGGAAGAGTAGAAATAATGCGAGCCCTAGGGGCTATCCCAAACTATGTTTCCATTATCTCCGCTGTTAGATCATGACATATGTCCCCTTCATATATGTCCTGCCTCTTTAGGTTGCCAATGTGCTATCTCAAACTATGTTCCCATCACCTGTCTCCTCTATTAGATCATGACATGTGTCCCCTTCATTTTGAACTTCTCCATAATCAACTAAAACCAAAAGTCCTAGTAGCCTAAGCCCCCAATCTCCCCCCGGTCAGCCAATGCTCACCGCCACACCTCCGGCCACCATCTTTGCCAGTGCCCGTCGTCATTCCACCGCTCGCCTCCGTCATTAACAAGGTATCTCTCTCTCTCTCTCTCTCTCTCTCTAGTAGGACTCGACATAAGTGTTGCACTATGCCACAAGATATAAAGCTCCTCCATAGCCTAATTTGGACCTCATTTAGTGCCGGAACTAGAGCTCCGCCATGATGCGGCCCGGGAGCTCGACTCAATAGTGACAATGGAGCTCCTCCATTGCTATCGAGATCTAGATGGCAATGATGAAGACAGAAATCTTGAGCTCTCGCGCATAAAAGTGGATCTAATTCTTCAGATCAGAGAATCGGTTATAACCATCTCGGCTTTCTTTAATATGAGTTTCCTTAATCATTTTCTTCTGAGCTCGGCCTTTGACTTGTGCTACCGCACCGATGGTCGCACCCGCTGCTGTCTATGGTCGTCATCAATATAATTATCGTCTCCCCTTCCACATTGTCACCACTTCTAATGAACTCACTAGAGGTGAGCATAGTTTTAGGATAGAATCGGGAACTAGACCGTCCGTTCCCAGTCCGATTTTAGATTTTGATGATCTATACTCTAGTTCCTGATTCTATTTTTTTGGGCATGAACCGGGAACCGGAACCGGAACCTGTGATGGCTCCATTACAACAGAAGCAGCAGCAACAACACATTCATTAAGATGAAAAATACTAGAAGATCCCACACTGAGACATTTCAGCAGCAATGGATTCATTAAGATGAAAAATACTTCAGTGTCAAACTCTGATGGCTCCGTTACAGTAATCATCCGCAAATGCATTATAAACAAAATTGTTACCCTACAGAAATTTCTGTACTCGCCACTTTACCCTCAAAATCAAACCACAAAAATAAAATTTGACTATCTAGTTTGCTCACAAATTCAAAGGGAAGTCTTGCCTTCCTAAGTTGATGTTGCAGCTCTTTTGAATTCCCGACATTTTTTTTTGGTCGAAAGCTCCCAACATTTGGGGTTACGTATTATAGGATTGAAGTTTTTGTTATAGGAACTTCAATGAACTTCGATCCATTTGGTGGCCAAAATTTGAAAGTCAAGAAGTTCCATGATACGCACTATGGAAAGCTTTTTGCCAACAATGTTCACTTTATAAATTACTTATTTTATTTTACATGTTCATCTTTTACGAATCGTTTCTATTGAAAGATGATATGCTTTCATTTTTATTATTGTGCTTGCTCTCATTTCGCTTAACCAAATATGAAAAAAAAATCGAAATAGGTAGACTCCCAAATACCCTGAAACTTGTGACAATATAGGTTCTAGGTTTCAGGATGTACACAGCAAGTTTTAGATTTCAAACAATAAGAAACCTATTTTAATGGGTAGATTCCAAATTCCAGGTGAAACTCGTAAAAAATCTGAAATTGCTCGTCCTAGAACTCACTAGGAATATATGTATTATTCATTTGTCAAAGGAAAATTCATCCTTAATGTGTAGCGTAACTAATTGATTTCTAATATGATGAGATGAGCCCTCGAAAAGATCTAAACCAAACCAATAATAACAAAGTGGATTCTCCTTTGGATGGTGTTGACGTCGACTGTGTTTGAAGAAACTATGGTGGCCTTACATACATATTCACAGCTAAAATTGACCGAGAACATTCAAATGATGAAGTTCATTGACGTGGGACGCACCACTTTTCCCAATCGGGTTCCAAACTTCAACTTCCAAAATCCAAAAGGACGTAAAATAATAATAGTAACGATAATAAGAAGTCAAATTTATCACAAATTTCGAGAAAATGAAAGCCCACAAATGCAAGTTTGCCTTTGAGCTTCCCCAGAAAAATTTGCTTCGTTCTTGAAGAACCAACAAAAAGCACAAAGACATAATTAAAGGCCAAAACAAAAGTGCTTTCCTATATTTTTTTTTATCCAAATGAAATTCCCAAAAAAAAAAATATTCCTTCATGCTACTAAGAGGGGTAAGTAAAAGAATTGAACCAAATTGACCGGTTTTGGACCGATTCCGGACCGATTCCCGAGTTCCGAGCAATTTTGGTTTCTAAAATTTGAAACCATTGAATATCGATCCGATTCTCAATTTCAAATAAACCATCTTGATTGGATCGATTTTTTTTTCTTATTATTCAAAATTTTAATGACCTTAATTCTCATTCTTTTCTCGCTCAGGCTTAACCGCGCTCATCGCACGTGCCTCTCGTGCTTATTTCTTTCGGTCTCAGTCACGTAGTACTCACGGCTCCCTTGCGGCTCGACGCCTCTCGCTTATTATAGCTTTGTTCGTGAAGATGATAATTATGTTTAGCTTATCACAAACTCGTCCTATTAACATCACTAATGTAGTAGTTTGGGGAATGCAACAATACTTGCGGTCTTGCAAGGAATAAGAAGAACAGGAAAAAGAAAAAGAAAAGAAAAGAAAAAGGAGATATGGTCTATTCTTGGATTTGGATTGATCGGTCCGGTTCTCTAATGGTTAAACTAGGAATTGACGCTTATGATCCGATCCAATTCCAGAATGGATATAGTCCGACATTGAATCCGATCTCCCCTAGCTACTAGTACTCATTCATATGGCTTGCGGTGCTATCCCCGGGCCGATTCATGGCCCAAGCACTGATGGATAGCGTCATGCCCACGTTAGGCCAAGATTCGTGCCTTCAGTGTACAAGAAGAGCCAAAAAAAAATATAGCAATACATTTTTTCTTCTGGCCAAAAAATTATGTCATTTTGTTGATCGATCTTTGCAAACTTTTACAATCAAATCCAAACTTGCAAATTCCTTCCATTTTCCTTGAATATATTTGAATTCCTTCCATTTTCCTTGAATATACTTGATAACAGAAGAAAATCATATTATTATCAAATGATAATAATTTGTATTTCGTTAATAGGCATGTCTAGAAGGGGCCGCCACTCAGGGCGTGGCCACCACTTAGGGCGCAAATGACAATCATTCTCTTTCCGGGCTCTATTTCTAGCCAGAAATATATTTTTCTATTTATATTCCGTGAATGAGTTTCTATGCAGAGACAAACGTTTGAAAATAATACAAAATTTCTATTTCTGAAACAGAAATTTATTTAATAACAGTATAAAATTTCTACGATTGCCGGACGCTGGGACTGGTGATTGGAGATCGGCGGTAGGGCAATGGTGAATGGCGAATAGCGAAGGAAGAATGGGAGCAGGGACCGGAGATCGAGCGACTGGCGGATGGTGAATGGCGATCGATGGCCGCCATATGGTGAATGATTGTTAGCGGCGAGGACACGAGAGAGGCGACTGATGGCTGACGGACAACGAGAGAGAAGGAGCGAGCAATAAGAAGAATTCTTATTCATGTTTTTGTTTCAAAATTATATTAAAAAAATAGATTTTTACTTCTTATTTTTGTTCCAAACCTGTTTATAAGCTAAAAATTTACTATGAAAATATGAAATTGCGTTGCCAAATGGAGCTTTGTTTCAAATTTGCTCGTCGAAACATTTAAAAAAATAGGGAAATAAAATTATTGTCATGTGCGCCCTTTTTGTGCCACTTTTCAATTTTTCATTTGTCCTAGCACCACCAGCATAAAGTTGTATGTAAATTTAAAGTTATTATTATATCTAAAAACAAAGATAAGGCTCATTTTTTTTCCGGACTTTAATTTATGCCTTTAACATCAAATCACTTCATTCTATCAAATTAAAGTGAAAGAGGAGTTAGCATGATAAAGGAGGGTAACCAAAACAAAGATTAATCTTTTTTTTTATATATAAAAGAATAGTTAACTTACCAAATTAGTTGATTTTATTTTTTGTTATTAATTCATAAAAACGTCTTTCTATACGAAGTACATCGTTTCAGTAAACTTGTTTCATTTTGATTAATTAAACTACGGGCAAATCTATGATAATTTGAAAATCTCATATCCACTTTTTATATAGAAAGTACTTCGAATGTATCATCAAGTGACTTGAAAATGTTAAAACTTATCTAATGCAATTGACGCGACTAAATTTTTGATGTGAAGTATTGACACTTACAATCTAACGAGAGATACAACGTATGAGAGGACATTTATCTATTTTTCACCTGTGATCATATAAGATCTCAAGATATATATATATATATATAGCTCATGGACTACAAAATAATAACTAGAAATTATTTTTGCTCGAGTTGTAGTATGAGGATTAGAGAGCCGTAAGATTTATAAAAAGTAATAATTTCGAATTAGTTAAAAATTCAAAAAGTGAGCATGCGAAACGACTCACATAGGTTGTTATACGTTGCTTTGCCACCGGCCACAGCACATACCGTGGCAATGTCGAGCCCGTTGTCGTCCGTCTTCATACGGATTCCTAGGCAAGATCCGATTTTGCCGGTTCGGTTTTTTGGTTTTCCCTCGGAAATCGATCATATGGACTCTCTCTATCAGAGAAGTTTCTACGGGACCCGCTCGATCAACATTCGAATTGGAACGCCGGTGTGTCAATCCCAACTACTCCCATTTCCCCCCATCACTACCGCATTTGCCAATACGTGAGTCAAAGTCAACGCTGCAAAACGACAGCGTGCCTCCGCCTTTCGCAACCACTCCCACTCGCGGACCAGACAAGGACGAGAGAGAGAGAGAGAGAGAGGTGGTGGGGGGAGAGGGAGGGAGCTTGCTTGTCTTAGTGATTTGTCCAGCGTAATCACCGCGAGATCCGGAGGGCATCAAAAGCCCGAACGTAAGCCCGGAAGATCCACCCGCCTCGCCCCTCGGGTCGACCGACGTTGGACTGTTTCTGTCTGTCTCTGTCTGTCTCTCTCCCCCTCTCACTCGCTCTTCTTCTGGCTTCGGCCGTCGCTGTTTGAATCGGGGTCGCGCGCGCGTTGAGGGCCACGCGCTTTCCTTATCCTTCCCCAGCCTCAAATGTCGCTTCGGTTAGATCCGCATTCGAGGGTTTCGTGATGTCGAAGGTGAGTTCCTCCTGGTTCGACTCGGGGTTTTCGCGCTCTCTTTGTCCGGTGGAATCGTGGGGAGGTTGCGCTCGTGCGACCCCACTTGCTTTGGTCGTTAATCTGTGCCCGCCTCTTGGGTTTGTCGGAAATTTGCTTGTGGAGAGATTGGTGAGCGAGACTGTGTTTGCTTTGACTTGAAAATTTGTCAATGAGGGCGCGGAAAACTCGGAGCCTTTTACTCGCCTGCTGTGGGGATTTTTGGCTATCACGTCAAAATATTGGATTTTTGTCCCAATAAATTTCCCTTTTTTTTTCGCCGCTTTTCTTGATTTTCCTGGATGAAAGGAGGAAGGAATTCATTATTTTCTGTTCCTTAATTTCGCCACTCCGCGTCAATTTTGCTGTCGGCAAGATTCGTGTTTATGGTTCTTACCGAGAGCTGGTACGTGCTCCTGTGACTGTAGGCGTTCAGTGTTCACTGCATTTTTATCTCGATTTTGAGTGATTGTATATAGATTTAATAACCTTAATGCTATGTGCGGATGGATTTTGGGGGTTTAACTAATGGTCGGGGTAGTTGTCTAATTTTAGTTAGTTTGACATCATTGCCAGGGATGAAGGTTCTTTGATTCAGCATTTGTTGGAAATCGGGTTATCTTATCGAGTGGGGGCCGATGGGTGGCCAAAGGCGGAATGACTCTTGGTTTAGTAGTTTGTGGCGGGCGTCGAGGAACAAGATACCTGAGCCTGAGAAGGCAGTTGTTGGAATATTGGCTTTTGAGGTTGTGAGCATGATGTTGAAGGTGGTCAAATTATGGCATTCTTTGACTGATAGAGAGTTTCGCAGGTTGAAAGAGGAGGTTCAGTGCTCGATTGGGCTTAGACACCTTGTATCGGAAGACGAAGATTACCTCATGGATCTTGCTTTGAGTGAGATGATGGATGATTTGGTGTATGTGGCAAAGGCAGTGGTCAGGCTGGGGAGGCGATGTACTGATCCCGTGTTTCATCGGCTTGAGCTTTTCCTCAATGATCCTCTACAATACGAACTCGAATGGTCTGGGTGGCAATATAAGTCGAAAAAGATGGACAAGAAAGTGAAGAAGATGGAAGGGTTTGTTGCGATAATGCTGCAGTTCGCACAAGAGCAAGATGTGCTGGTAGAGCTTGAACAAGCTCTTAGGAGAATGCGCGCCAACACAGAGACCGATCAGGTGAAGCTACTTGAGTTTCAGCAGAAGGTAATGTGGCAGCGTCAGGAAGTGAAAAATCTGCAGGAACTGTCTCCGTGGACCAAAACTTATGATTATGTAGTCCGGCTTCTAGCAAGGTCACTTTTCACATTGATAGAGAGGATTAAGAATGTATTTGGGAATGGTCAAGTGTCTTCTGCTGAGGCGAGTGATTATAATGGGGTGAATTCTACTAGTGTTTCCCGGACACAGTCATTTTCTGCTATAATGCACTCCCCAGTCTATCCATCTGAGGACAATCTATGTGGGTTCTATTCAGGGCCGCTCGGGATGTCTTCATCAAAGTCAGTGCTGACATCTGCTAGCAAGAAGAAACATCTAGCTCATCATCGGTCTGGATCCATTCAGGCAAATTTCTTGCATTCAAAATCGAAAAAATTGGCTCCTGTTGGACCTTTCAAAGGATGCATGAATGGTGGAAGCAATTCGCCAGTTATTGAAAGGCATCGAGTGGCATTTGGAGGCTCCATGAGGGTAAGCGGTGTCTGCAAAGATGATATTGAGAAGATGGGCTGTTCCGATAGGTATTTTCAGCCTCAAAACAACAGAGTTTATTTAAAACTTACCCTTCTCTATTCAAAGTGCGGATCAATGTCTGCCCCACCATGTTCTCTTGGAGATGCTGCTTTAGCTTTCCACTATGCAAGAGTGATAATACTCATTGAGAAGCTTGCTTCTGCACCACACTTGATTAGCCTTGACGCAAGACATGACTTGTACAGTATGTTATCTAATTCCTTAAGAACAGTCCTGAGGGCCAAGCTGAGATCTTATGCTAGAAGTTTGGCTTCATCGATCTATGATGCTTCCCTGGCAGCTCAATGGAATTTATCTGTTGCGCAGATGTTGGAATGGCTGGCTCCTCTTGCTCATAACACGATTAAGTGGCAGTCTGAACGAAATATTGAGAAGCAGCATGAGGTCTCTGGAACAAATATACATCTAGTACAGACTCTTTTCTTTGCCAATCAAGCAAAAACTGAAACTGCTATTGTTGAGCTGCTCGTCGGTCTGAACTATCTTTCCAGAATCAGTGGAGAAATGAAAGGAAGGTCTTTGGCCAGCTTCACTGGCCAGAGAGCTTCTGGTGATTACTTAGTGCAAATGAATGAGATGGCTCTCCACGTAAGTTAGCTCTTGATAACTAACAGACGAGCTAGATCAAGTGTATACCTCAGTAGGTTTACTGGTGTACATCACACATTTCTGTTGCCATCATGGAGAGAAGATTCCAGCAAACAAGGAGCCGTCTATCTGTGCATCTCATGAACTGTCTTTCTTATGCTGGACTGAGGTTTTCAATCTGGGTTTACAGCTTTGGGATACCAAAGTGATTAATCTGACCGTGGAGATGCTTCTTTGAGTCTGGAAAACTGATTTTTCTCTTGATTGGGCAATCTTGTGGCCAGAGATGGACTTAGGATGCCAGAGTTCGTTTTATTTGTGAGCCGGTAAATTTAGGTTTAATGATGTGGAAATGTGAGTAATCGCATTCAGTACCATGAAATCGAAGTGCTTGCTGCATGGATTGTATCCTGGTGGAAGGCATTCTGTATCTCTCTTATAGAATGTGTAAAATAGTGTTGGATAGAAGTAGGACGTGGGAGTTATGACTAGAATGCAGGCATAGCTTGAGGGTCGTGCTTTGGTACATAGCTTTCGGGTTACTTGCAACTGTAACTTAGTTCTTATTCGGGTTATCCCTGTAAAGCAGTTTTCAATAGTTGGCTTGTTTATCTTGTCCGGCCGGATAGTTATTCAGATGATTTTCCTTTAGTTGGGGGTGCAGATTGGTAGCTGCACAGGTGCTGCATGAAAATATTCTCTAACCTAGTGGTAATCTGCAAAGCTCATTCTATACTAATCTCGCAAAAGGTGGTTCTTTTAATCGTCTGAGCTTTATGCGACAATGGTGGTTATGCCGCATTCAAAGATCCTTTTTACGACGGACGTGTTGTCCAGCAACTGCGCCCTCATGAGAGAATCGGACATCATTTGTTGAATGCAGGAACTGTTTAAAAGCGGGACGGCTTCATTTTAACACGTCTATTTTGGTATCTGGGGAATGTTTTTCATTTCTCAGTTATCTTAGTTTGTGTTGTCGAAAGGGAAGATCAAAAGATCCATATAGCGGCTCGGTCGGGCTTGACGGATTTTTGTGATCTGAAGTTACTGTGAAGGTAATTCTATAAGCGGGCAGATTACCCATGCACGTCAAGATCGACAGAGTTTGGCATAACAGACTTTTTAGGGTCTATCTGGATTAATTTTTAAACAATCGAAACTTTCAAGAGCATACAAGTATTCATCAAAGTGGCCTTCACACAATAACTTCTGTCCTCATCTTACTCATTTTGGGTACCCTTGAGGGTGATCAATCCCTAACCCATCCGATTGACTTTCGATTATTTCTCAGACTCTTAAGATTTTGTAGTATGCTCCGAAACCAGTTCTACTTTTGAAATTATTGCGTACCCATTAAGTTTTAATGGATTTTCGAGGCTCTTACTTGGTTATTGAAACTAGAAGAGATACCTCGAGAATACTGTCCGAGATAAGGCTTTGACTTTTAAACATGTGATTGACACCCGTAGAAATAGGAGGATGCAAGGACGTTACGGTGTCTCTTCACCTATTTTTGATTGAGTTTGACTCAGGTTCGGTCGTGCTCTGTCTTTGACCTTTGGCCGTCTATTTGGCCTTTTATTTGTGCATTCTCTCTTTGTATTTTGCACTCACCACACCATTGCACCCACAATGACACCCTTTGGTGCCACCTCGAGTGCAAGGTTTTCTGGTGTGGTCGGGTTCTTTTTGTAACCCATGCTTTGGTTGGTTATTATTATTCTTAACTTACAAAAAAAAAAAAGTTTGAAAACATGTCAAGAAAGTGACAATTGAATGCTAATACTTTAAAAATGTATAATCAAATTCTAAAACTTATCATGTTGATGCAATCTAAGCCTTCATTCGTTTTGCGAAAATAAACTTTCAGAAAAAAAAATATTTTTTGAATTTTTTTGCATTTGTTTCACATAAAATAAATGAATCAAGGACAATATTTTTCACCTATAAAAGACATTAAAAAATGGAGAAAATGATTTTCTCTTTTGAAAAGTGGAAAACATTTTTCCTTTCCTCTTTTCACTCCTTCACGTTACTTTTCTTTTTAATAATTTAAAAAAAGTCTAC
Source organism: Psidium guajava (assembly GCA_016432845.1). Classification (NCBI taxonomy): domain Eukaryota; kingdom Viridiplantae; phylum Streptophyta; class Magnoliopsida; order Myrtales; family Myrtaceae; genus Psidium; species Psidium guajava. The sequence continues at coordinate 21,233,236 of CM028233.1, read as the reverse complement.
TTTTTTATTTTTATTTTTTTTATATTTTTCTTTTTACTTTCCCTGCTAGCTGCTATCCTTAAGCGAGCTTACCTCTCCAAATTCGGTGAGCTGCTATGGTCGATCGCATGTCACCGTTCTAGTCGGCAAGAAGAAGGGAAAATAAAAAAAAAATAGAAATAGAAAGAAAAGAACATAAAAGTAAAAAGAGAGAAATTAAAAATAAAAATTCAGAATTTTTTAAATAAAAAAATAAAATAAAAGTAAAATACAAAATAAATAAATAAAATTATTAAAAAGATTTCGAGAAGAAAAGTTAAAATTCAATTCTTCGTATCGAACGACAAAAAGAATTTTCAATTTAATTTTAGATTTCAGCCGAACAGGTAAAAAAATATTATCATATTTTTTTCAAGAAAATGACTTCTTGTATAATATTTTTCGAAAACCAACTCGTTTTTCGCTAAATGAACGAGCCTGACTGAAATTTTTTCTAAATTCCGTTCAACTTGGCCCTCCGGCGGCTGCGCACCACCGTCGGCCGAAATGGCCGGCGGGGCCCTAGAGATTTAACGCGAGTTTAGCTGGGTCGAGACTCGAGGCATAGATCACATCGTCGTCGCGCAGACACAGACACACATGGCGAGTGCGAAGGGAATGATGGTGTACAGAGCATACAGGGCACTGACCTGCGGACTCTCGCCGCTGTTGCGCCTCCACCTGCGGTGGCGCGCCGTCCGGGGCCTCGACCCCCCGCTCCGCTGGGCCGAGCGGCTCGGCCGGGCTTCTCTCCCTCGCCCTCCTGGCCCACTCCTCTGGTTCCACGCCGCCTCTTTAGGTTCCATCTCTTTCTCTCTCGTTCTTCCATTTCTATATCCATCTCTCTGGTTGGGAACGGAAGAGACGGTTTCGCTGCCTACTGCGGAGCCTGCGCCGATTTAGGAGTTGGAAAAACGCTTGGCATTTGTTTGCCGTTGATGCCTTCTTCTGAATCGAACCGCCGACTACTGAAAATCATCTTGGTTGGTTTGGGGTTGTTTGGCCACAATACACAGACGAGTAGAATTGGTTTTTTGCCTCAACTGGTGAGGTGCTTTAGCTAAACGATCGCCATTAGCTGTTATTGCTGCTGGCGAGTGACGGATGGCAAGTTTACTCGATTATGCAATGTGTGTGTGCTAATTTTGCTTTCCAGTTTTCAGTAGCCACAGCGGTTTTTTTTTTATTTATTGACAGAAGAACATATATGATATGGTCTTTACCCCCCAAAAAAAAAACATATATGATATGGGAGAAGTCGAAGGACGATAGAGTCTGATTGGCATGACAAAGACCATTGATTCCGTTAAGATCTTTTCAATTTTTAATGGTATTTTATGTTGAACCATCATTACCGTGGAAACATTTACTGTGGAAAGTGCCTGCAATTTGGAAGATCTGATTTCCGTCACATGGAAATTCAGAGTATAAGAATTTGAGCAAAATCTGAAAATTGAAGAACCAGAACCCGAGCACACCATTAAGTTCCTTGCTCCTTTTGGATTTGTCATCATGTTCTCAAATGTGCTCAGGATGAATGATGTGCATAAATCCATGATTAGCAGATACATTTCATGCCATCCAAAATGGGTAGCCCCATCAATCCAATGTGTTAAGTCTGTTGCATCGTGCTGATTTTGCTTCTGTCATTTGCTAAGGCTTTGCTTGTAATAAACTTAAATCAGGTGAAGCAATGGCAGCAATTCCTGTTATCAAGCAGTGTTTGCAGAAGAGACCTCAAGTCAACATTTTGCTAACCACAACAAGAATGTCTACATTGTAAGACAGATCCTGATCTCCCTTTCCAATTTATAAGCTGACGCTGGAGAGCTAGACTTGTCCTGGTGGATTCGAGCATTTTGATCAGATGAAGAGCTGGAGACAAAATTTTCATTTAGTATCTACAACTCACCAAAAAAGGACTCAATAGAAAGAGAAAAGACCAGACTCTGGATATAAAGTCTCTATCTCTCTATAATTTATTTAATGAAATTTCCGACTATGATTTCTTATCGTTTCTGTGTAGGCATTGTTCACTATCTCTTATGGAGTGACACTTCACCATAATTCTCTTCTCTATTTGAAGTTCTCTTTTTTTTTTTTTTTAAATGAACTAATTTCAGTAAAAGAATTATAGCCCAGAATTGCCCCATTAGGAAAAGTTATTTCCCCTTATACTGTTCATTTTTGTTAGCTCATAAGTTTTTGATTTAAGTTCTTTTGCAGTGAAGTACTAGAGGATCAGCTTCCAAGTGGGGTCTTGCATCAGGTACTTCTTTCAGGCCATCCTGTGTAGGGAAAGTATCATTGATTGTTCCCAGAAGTATTGCTGGCAGAGTATCCAAATAGTCACTGAGGTCAAAAGGCTCTTCCATTTTGTAGATGTGGAGCAAAGAACATCAACATTGGTTCAATGAGAGCTTATTACAATGATGCATGTAGCTTCACTCTGTGTTCTGCCTTATATGTTGTCACACTTGAGAGTTCTATTAATTATGTCATCCATATTGACCATGATTTAGCGTCTGAGCTAATCATAATGCTCATTAGAGTTTGTAGATGGGAGATCTTTTCGCTTATTATTGTTTCGGCATATTGCAGTGCCCGCTAGAATGATTTTTAGGTTGGAGTTCTTTTTGTTCGTATGATTAGGTGCAGTAATATGACAATTTTCCTCTGAGGCTTCCTGGCTAATGAGAACTCCAGAACCCTCTGAAATGAGAATCTCCACGTGGTCTCATTTTTGTGAAGGCTCTATTATATTTATAGCGTGCATGCTATTTACCTGCTTCTATGTAATGTACTCTGAAGCAATTCATGGTCACCACTCATTTTGTAGCCTAGATGTTGATCTGTTGGGCATTATTCTTGTTCTGTTGTATAGAGATACACACTAATAATACTCCTGGTTGTTGCCTCTCTTGGACTAACAGCTTGCCCCTCTTGATATTCCTGCTGCAATTGATGCTTTTTTTGGATACTGGAAACCCATTGCTATCATGATAGTGGAGAGTGAATTGTGGCCAAATCTTGTTGTTGGTGCTTCAGAAAATGGGGTAAGTGTCATCATCATTCTTTATAAAGGTTCATGCATGCCTTATTTTTGTGATGTTTCTCTTCAAGAAGATCAGAAACTATCATGATTCTTTCACCATAATTGGCAGTTTGAGGAGAAACTGCATTTTGAATATCATGTTTGGCATTCTCTGTTTATTTTCAGGTTGCACTGGCATTGCTAAATGCCCGGATGTCTGCCAAATCATTTGAGCATTGGTCAAAACCATTTCTGCTTCCTCTCATATCACTCATGCTATCAAAGTTTACTTTGATAATTCCATTGGTATGCTTCTGCCTTCTTCCATCATGCTTGTTCGAGCCTTTTGCCATTTGTCTGATCCTTTCTGACCGTGTTTCCCGCTACAGAGCAATGTGCAGGCCATTCACTTTCAACTGTTGCAAGCCCCACCCCTTGTGATAAACTTTGCTGGAGACTTAAAATATGGTGAGCTTGTAATATTGTTTATTCATGTTAGAATTGCTGCATTTGTAGGTTGAATATGTATAGTTTATGTTTTGTTGCTATTAACAACACTGTATAAGATGTTACTGTGAATTCATTTCAACAATTATCTTGTGGAGTCATCAATTGTTATTCCTGGTGTGTGTCATTCTCTTGCAGCTGTTGGAGAATCTTATTCTTCTCGAGACGAGGTTACCTTCGAAGCTCTGAAGGCACAACTAGCCCACAAGAAGGTTTGGATGGCTTCTTCTATACATAGGGGTGAAGAAGAAGGTCGGATGTTTATCATGCTTATCATTCCTTTCCACATTGCAAATTTCAGGAACTTTTAGTATGCTTATTCAATTCATTTACCCCAATCCTCCTCCTAAGGCAATGCTTTTGTACAACTGTTGACCATAATTACTGTGCTTTTGTTCAATTTTAAGGTCTGTCAAATGGTCATCAAGGTGATTATCCATGTAGAGGTTTCACACATTCAAGCATTGCTCAATAATACTTTTCTCCAGTCTTTCTTTTTTGTTTTTGTTCCTGTTAAGTCAAAACAATAGTTTCTCTTTCCTCGTAAATAATAATTCTTCAATCCTTGAAGTTGAATAACTGCAGATTTGATCTTTGCTTACCCTCGGATAGACTGCCTTTCCCCCTTTCCTCGTATAGAAGTATGACCTTTGGACATGTCAGTCTTTGTTTCATTGACTTTCTTGTTTCATTAGGGACATAATTCCTCTAGCTTCAATTGAAGCTTTTTACTAGTGCAAGTGTCTGATAGTGAAGGATTTGTGGCCCTATGTTCCTGTGTTCATGTGCTCATAGTAGATATTATTTACAGTTATGCTAGGGATTCACGAACACCTTACGCAAATGCACCATGGTGTAGTCAGTATTATCGTTCCTCGATATCCGGAACATGGACGAGAGATATATCAAGTACGTTCTGATGTTAACCTATTTCATGAAAAAGTGGATTACTTGTCTTAGGTGGCTTTGTTAATATAGTAAAGTAAAATGAAGGGGCTATAACTCTAATTAATTTCCATTGCAGCCCATATCTATCTTGATGTTAATAGGCTACAAAGATTCCCCCCCCCCCCCCTCCTTTTGTGCTGCCATGATTAATGCATTGGCTTGTATGCAGGAATTGAGGAAAGGAGGACATAATGTAGCTTTGAGATCTCAGCATGAAAGGCTTGAGCCAGGCACAGACATATACATTGTCGATACGTTAGGTTTGTCATTCCATGCCCTGCTCTGATTTTCATATCCCCTGGCTCTTATCTACTCCCCCAAAGAATGTATTTTTATCGTTTCCCTGGAGCTTTTGCATTCATGTCTCTGTTCTGTTGTTGACATCTTTTCTGTGGCCTCTCTATTTCCTTGTAGGAGAATTGAGACACCTATACCGGCTTACTCCAATTGCTGTAATTGGTGGTTCTTTTGTCCCCAGTTTAGCTGGCCATAACATGTCAGAAGCTGCTGCAGCTGGCTGTGCTATTTTAACAGGTGAACTTTGTCTCTGAGCATACAAATTTCTTTGGACAAGGTTCTTAGCACAAGAACCTGAGAATCTTCTGCTAAATTCAGGTCTTCATGTTGGACATTTCTCGCATATGGTGCGTCAAATGCAAAAAGTGAATCCATTATCTGTTTTGCAGGTACGTGAGACGTCGATTTTTCATTAATTGCTTCTTTTGTAGAACTGTAAAAGACTATTTAAAGGAGCATTTTCTTGCAAATATTACCACATTTTCTTGCAGTATGACTTGCATGGATTTTCGACAATCCGGTACTCAAATTGTGATTCATTACGTAATTAGGCAACGGACTGTCCGGATTTCCTAATCATGGTGCAATTGCACATCACATATCAGATGCTTTAAACATCTGAAATGATCTTTTTCCCTGAGAATCCATCTATGTCGAGAAAACATGTTCTTCCTTCCATTTTTCAGCCGCATACTGTCTGTAAGGAGGTTAATTCAAATGCCATATCAAGGGAACATGTGAGGCTGTAGGAATTTGGAAATTAGGAAGATACAGTGGATGGTTGTCCGTTGTACACTAACCATCTAGTTAAAGGTTACATACTAAGCCATTAAATTAAGCAAATAAAAAAAGAGATAAAAAAACCTCGAGGCTAATTTTTCTTACTGAAGATATTTTTCTATGGAAGTTCTTTGCAGTTGGAAAATTGGCTTGGTTTTGCTGTTTTAGTTTACCTGTCTTTAACGCTGCTACAGCATTCTCAATTCCACACATTTCTGGTATTCCCTTTGAAAATCCTGAGTAATTCACCATTGGTGTTCTCAAAATCTCTGCTTCCTCAGGTTTCTGGCCATGATGAGCTTGTAGAAGTTCTCCACGAACTCTTCAGTGATGCCCAAGTTCTGAAAGAACGTCAAGTAGCTGCAAGACAAGCATTCAGTGCTCTCTCAGGTAGTGTTGTTGGCAAGGTTTGGAATTTAATTGAATTCCATGTTCTCAAGACGGTTTCTTTGTTAGATGCTCCAAACACATTAAAATATTGATAGAAAGTGTACATTTGACATCTTTTCGCTCCCAATAGCTCCGGGAGAATCGGCGTTGTATACCAAATAACGGATACACTGAGTAAAAACTCTCAAGTACAGGATGAAAATTTGAAAGTGTTATTGCTACAGCTTAAAGCTGCCTCCTTTAGTCTGTTCTCTTTTTATCACTTTCTCCAGTTTTCAGAACAGCAGACTGACAAAAACTTTGATACCATGGTGTTCCTTTTACTTCTTATTAGTTCTTTGATCATAACTCTTCGAGATACAATGTAAAAAATCAACGTCACAAAAGGTCTAAAAAGTTCAGCACATGTTGTGGGCGGCACAAAGCCGAGCAGGCGAAGCTCAGTGATTCTAGGCTATCCACAAGTCAATGCCTTGAAAAGTTATGGGTTGCACTCGGTTTATATGGTGGATCTCACGTCTGAGCCGGGAGCAGTTGATCCGTACACGTATGACTCAGTTCACTGAATAACTACTTCTCTTCTGCCTCAGTTTCTCTTATCACTTTGAAGTATCCCCTGAAGCCGTCACTAGTAGCGTATGAAAGAGATGGACGATGAAAGGATTTTCTTCATTTACGTTGATTACTGCATGTATGGGTTGAAATGCATCGTTTCTCAACCGAGACATTGTAAGCTATTACAAGGTGAAAGTATGGTATCGCGAAGTTGAAAGCATCTCACCGATGGCTCTCAGATTTACCACATTTGACAAACTGGTGATGCTGGTAACTATAGGCTTTTAAACTGCAATAACGAAGTAGATTCTGAAGCCACCATCGCTGCCTAGGCTATGCTTGCTTCTTCTAGCACGCCAATCTTCAGGTGCTCTGCCGTGATTACCAATCTCCGGCGAGACATCCCAACAAGAACAGCCAGGTGGCCCAGGGGGACATCGGAGGGTGGGTTCCTCCCGCCGCCATCTCTGTCGCACTCCCGCCACATGGAAGTCATTTTCTGGAGCTTCACAATGTTGCAGATGTCGCATTTGGGTTGCTCTATTGGGACGCGATGGAAGCGAAAGCCGCGGCAATGAGGACGACGCTGATGCTGAGGAGGGATGTGAAGCTGAGGCTCTGAAAGAGTTCAGTGCCTATTTAACAAACCAGGATCGTGGACCTGTTCAGTCATGTCCTGTGATAATTCCTCTTTTTCACGTACTTTGGTACGCTATTATATGCTAGGGGGACGGACCGAAGACATGGATCTTTTCGGAGAATGTTACGACAGTACCTGGTTATAGCTCGGAAGAGGAAAGTGGTCGTGACCGCAGAACTCACGGATGGAAACAATGGAGTCCGTCCGTCGCCAGTGTCCACGGAACTTTGCCTCATTTAATAAAAATGGAAGGACGACTTGTGGTGAAACGTATTTCGTGGCAAAAGTAAATTCCGACATAACAACTTTCTGACACGCCTAACGATGCCGAGAATAAGGGATCGTCCTCGTCCAGAGCTTGATAAGGCTACCCAGTTCCAAACCTCAACCGCTCTAGCAGCAGAGCCGAGTCGAGGGCAGCGTAGAAAACCCATAAGTATAGAACAAGCGATTCATGATAACGAACTACAGTCGTTTAAATATCAAGTATTTCTCGACCCCAATTACATCCTATAATCCACAAGTAAGTCCGATGCTTTCGTCCGGGAAGATCACCAAGAGGGAGTCCAAGTCCAAGTCTGTCAACGTATTCAAATGAACTCATCTTCATTCAAAAACTTACACTAACGAGTTATGGGCAAACTAGAATATATTAACTACTCCACACCATATCGATTCTCTGATGTGGGACTTCTTTAGCACAACTCACACGTGTATCTCAATAATCTCTCCCTCACATGTAAACTTCAGTGTTAAGTATGCTCTCCTTTAATTCAAGCAATAATATTTCTCAACTTGAATCTCCATCAAAGCTCATTGGGCCCACGTTGCTACACCACAATGTCCACTGGCCCGAAAATCGCGTTGGTCACCAGATTCCTTTATTGAGATATTCACCAAATACCGATACATATTGAGAGTGGACTGTCAATTAACCATCGACTCTAATACCAATTGTTGCGCCGAAGCAAGCGATTGCACAATAAATAGATAAAACACACACACAAAAAATGGACACCAAATTTACTTGATTCGGTCGTAGAGACCTACATTCACAAGAAGAACAGTAAAGAATTTTACTATAGAACAAGCGATTCAACGGAAATTACAAACCACACTCGTGTCGCTCAGATCTCAGTATTTTCCTAGCTTCAATTACATCCAATAACCCACAATGTTTACCCCCTCAAAGTTTCTCATGAAATAATCTCTCAATCTCACAAAGGAATTAACACAAATTTTACAATAAATTTAAACGGCTTCGGCACTGGATACTTGATGTAATTCCACGAGAATGTCCAACGCCAAGTACTTGTGGAAAAAACGGCGCTTCAATCTCTCTAAAAAACACCAAAGACCAAGATAAAATACATATAGCCAAAGGAAGGAATCATATGACCGACGTCAACATTGAAACGGGATTCCCATTCAAGATTCCGCTCACGTTTCCAAACCTAGTCGATGATCAACGCTCTCCCTTTTTTTTTATTATATTTTTCTTGGGACCGAAATTCAACAAAGAATCTGATCATTAGCAAGTTTCTTTTCTTGCTTTTCTGACCAAGATTTGGAATGAACTTCTCCGAGCAATAACCCATATCTAATATGTGCTTTCCAAGTTAAAGAATCCACGTTCATGAAAGATACGTCTTGGATAGCCACACGCATTTCTAGATCGGATTTATCTACGGGTTCAAACTCGAGACATATTATAACAAACTTTCTTGTTGTTATAAACATGCAATAGCCTTAGTTGGTGAGAGCATAGTTTGATCTTTTATGAATAGAATTATCGACGACGTGAAGAATCGGCATCTTGAACGAATCGATAAAAAAGTGGAGTCGATAATCTTGGATTTAACCGTCAAAGAAGCAACTATCGATGTAAAGAACAAATTAACCGTCAAGATAGCAAAGTCGTCGAAGAAACCGTCAAGATAGTGGCATCCGTGAAACCGTCAAGGTAGTAGAGTCAATGTAATCGTCGATGTTTCCGTTCGATAGCCGTTTGTAACTTCTATTTATATCCTCCATCTATATCTATTAGTAGCCACCAACTGTAGGTTGTAAACAACCACATACAATCAAACGCATTACCCTTTAATTATCTTTCAACTTATGCATTGTAGTTATAGTTTCCACGTTTGCGCCGTCAATTAAATTCCGGCGTGTCTCTCGGCTGTAATTTTCATATCCGTGCCATCGATTAGATTCCGGCGTTGCATCTTTATGTTCTTAGGATTTATCGTAAATCAAATATTGACACAGTTTGTGTACTTTCGGTTCCGTTTGAAGTGAAGTTATGGATCCTCTTATCTATCTATGATGTTTCTTGTTCGGAATAGCCACAAAAAAACCTGTCTCTATTGATAAAAATCGAAGAACGACTTTCGGTGAAAAGTGTTTGGTCACCCAAGCGAATTCCAGCACAACAGGAATACTAAAAAAATATGAAAGTTTCTTATGCATATGACTTGAGTTGCGATGTTCTTGTCATGTGGTCTCGTTCGGCTTGCAAGACACGAGCCCGAGAAAGACATCCATACGATGATGCAAATTCATCCATGCCTGGTTTTCCAACTTCATTTTCTCATTTCTCCATTTGTCAAAAGAAGCTACGCTGCAAAGATTTAGTTTCCTTTGGATTAGCATTGCGAGTGACATGACGGTCCTACTGCCGAGCGCCCGACCATCACGTGCCCAATTCCACTCGTGTCGTTCTTGTTGGAGTCAACGCCTAATATGAGAAAGCAAGAGGGAAAAATTCTATTTGGATTTGTATTTTTACTTAGCATTTGGAGCTTAAAGAGTAGGAAGATTGGTCAAATTATAATAATTTCTTATCCGCATATAGGGATAAAATAGCCTATATTTTTATTTATTTATTTTTACTGTGGAATTAAAGAAGAGAAGTTCGGTTTTGCTCTGGCTTTGTCTTGGATATGGATATCTCTTATCCATATGAAAGAGATAAGAAATATTATCTTGTATTCATATTAGGGTGGATTTGATTCAATATTTTAAATGGGATTTGGTGAAATGCAAATATCCTTGGCCTAAAGGGATTTGAAAAAATGCTAATTACGTTTGGTAAAAACTCATTTTAAAATGAGCTTTGAATTAAATGTTGTTTATTAAAAATAATTTTGCAAAGGGGCTTTGATGGTAATTTTTCTTTTTATCATTGTATTAAAAAATTATTAAAACCTTCGTTTCCAAGACAATGAGTAGTGATCAAAGAAGGGCAATATTGAAAATAAAAAAAAAATTTGTAGGGATAATTTTGGAAGAAATTTTTTTTCTTTTAGCATTTAGCCAAATGTTGAAAGCCCAATGCTAATCCCTACCAACATTGGGCTTTCAACATTTTTTTCAAAGGGCTTTGAGGGCTTAAAGCTCTTTGGGAATGCTGAACCAAATCCATCCTAAGTCTTGGGTAAGATGCAAGTAAGGAAAGCCGACTTTGTCTTAAGTGGACAACCAGTCTTCATGAGGTGGTGAACTCAAGCCTATAAATAAGGCTTAGCATGAAGCTTTTGAAGTGAAGTCACCGTATGCTAAAGGTGAGATTCGATCGAGAGAGAGAGAGAGAGAGAGAGAGAGAGGGGCAACGCAGCCGAAGTAGACAGAGAGAGAGTTTGTTCTCTGAGTGTGAGAGATTAAACAGATTAGTGATGGTGTCTCTGTACAAGCAAGTATTGCTTTGAGTGATTTGAGTGTGGCGAGAGAAAGTAGTTTGTAATAGTTGTGTGAGATAATATTCGAATGTCACACTTTTCCTGCGGTTTAGTACAGCAAAAGTGTCTCGTGTTACCTATTACAATTCTCTCGTATTACCACACCACAACACTTCCGCATGCCCTACGATTGGTATACCTAGCAATATGCGTACTCTACATTTGTGTCCCACAAAATCAAAATCCTTTGCCCCCCCCCCCAACCATGGTCGCCAAACGGTGGTTTCCGGCAACGGCGGCGGCGGGAGGGAGGCACGCGGTGGTTCAGTTGGGGGAAATTTGAGAAAAGTTCCCCTCTAAACCGTCTTTTGAGAAACGGTGTCCAATTGTAGGGACTGTTATGAAATTTCCCCTCGAATTCTTGGGATGTGGAACAAACTCAAACACCCAGGAAGCCAAAGTTTCGAGGTTCGATTACAAGTAGCATTGGAACGAACTAGAGAGCCCAGATAGGAAGAAGCCTGTGTGGAAGAAGTGGGGATTTTCATTCATACGGTTAAAAGAATAGCGGGGAAGAGAATTCGATAATTTCTGTATAATCTTTGATATATAGAAAAGAGTACATGGAGAATATACTTTCATTCGTAAATTTTATTATAGGACTATTTAAGGAAATCAAATTAGATATGCATAATCAAAACAAATGTAAAAAAATCGGAGAAAATACTTTAAATATCTATGACCATACGGACTAAGCGGGCTTTCATAAATTAGTTGTTAAACCCACTGAGTATCTCTAAATCATGATACAGACAATAGCCACATTTTACACGAGCACTAATTAAGATCATCGTTTGGTCGGTTGGACCGCGCACACCCCACCCCCAAAATAGGCTCTTGGTCTCAAAAGGGAATGAAATCTACTTGAGATCATTCGATTTAGCGAGGCCCGCCCACAAAAGATGAACGGCTCATGCGGTAGATTCATTCGGTAATTTCTTCACTCGAACCCCTCGGATCGGACCCAAGAAAAGTGAAAACAAAAAGAAGAAGAAGAAAAAAAAAAGAGGGAGAGAGAGAGAGAGAGGACGAGGGGAATCACTATTTTCAAGAGGTGCATGGCATTGAATCGGGGAACTCACGGGCGAAAAATCATTCGTGAACAATAAGGGATTGGATAATAGATCCGTGAGCTTAGCTGAGGTCCCCGCTTGTGTATGACAAAAGCAGCACCATCGTGCTTCCCTCGTATGACGGAACGGAGGGCACATTTGTACCCCGGGTCCAGCCTCGTGCGTATGTTTCGATCGGGTTCCTACTTGTCCATGTTTGGAAAGGATGAACATGTGGGCCGACCGATTCGGCCTCACATCCTGTCTCGTGACTCGGCCGAGAAAGATCCGTGGTCCTATAACCAGACACACGGCCAAGAGCATCCCCATTTTAGGAAAGAATGTCTGTCCGATCACATCGCGGAGTTCGAGCCCTTATCGCGGGTGTGATCGACTCCTGAGCAAAAGGGCTCGATCCTTGCCTAGGTGAGGATTGCCCTCATCGAATCTAGGAAGGACCCAACCCTTGCGACCTGGGGTAGGGTTGCCCTCGCTAGATCTAGTAAGGGTTGGCAGCCCTCGCTTGCTTGCCACAATAAAAAAAAAATTAAAAAATTATTTCATTCACATTAGAACCGGTTGTATTAAATAGTCAACATCCATATCTATAATTTCCAATCAAAATTGGCCGAATGACTGAATTGATACAAATACAAAATGTTTAGATTTTAAATGGATCCAATTGAAACATAGAGCACTGAATTGGTATCGATGCGGTAGTTTTAAACATAAATGCATGAAACGATTAATAAATTTCTACATCCCTATAGTTACGGAGCAAGCAACAATCTGAAAGAACTGCACTTACTGTTTGGCCATAAAAAAGAAAAAGTTTGGATGGTTTTTGTAGTGAGCTTAACACGATGCTTTCGCTTAAGGGCTGAATGCGTCGTCGCATGGGTCGAACAAACACGCGTTCCCAACTTTTCCTTCACCCCCTAAATCAACAGAGAAACAAAATACAATGAGACGTGCAATACTACTCTGCTTGAACTGCCATCTCCAAAGCAAATTCTAAAATCCTGCACAGATTGCTCTCTGTGAGCCACAACCGACTTTCTAGTTTCTAAAACCCTGTGGGAAAGAAAGATGCATAAAAGTTACCTTACCGTGCACAATGCGAAGGTCGAACTTCGATCGGTCAAATTTCATGCAGCTGTCTATAATATAAAGAAGTGTACGACTATCACCCATGCAACAAGCATCCAAATTGCCTTCTGTCAATTCATCAGATTCTAAATCCAGCGAACAATATAGCCTAAGTAGGAAATGAACAAAAGCATCTGAGGCACATTGTAGGGAAAGTGTGCATATATCTGTCATTGATCTCAAGATGTCATTACAATCTGTGTAAATAATTTTCCTACCTTGAACTATTAGTACAGTCCCCACTTCATCATCTGCACTGACCATAACACCTTCCTACTAATGCTTTCAGTTAGTACAATTACATACACTAGTACACAGTAAAAGACTGGCACCTTATGGTGATGCAGATCAATGGCACAAATTAGCCACGCCTCACTATATAGTGATGCAGTTCCAGGAGGATAATAGTTGCTCTGCATGGTTGGTGTCCAGCGTCCACGTGGAACCGATACGGACTTCCTTCTCCACTTTCACTCATCAATTGGAGGAGAGAACTGTTTGGTTGATCAACTTAGCAGCAGAACTTAAGTGCCAACAGTTCTATGAAGGATTGACTTAGGAATAAGTTCTGAGTAAATTTCGGGATAGAAGACCTAATAATGCTTCAAACCCGCAAATAGTTATTCTATTAGTTTATCCTGCCAACCTGGTCAATCAGTGTACCAACTTGATCACCACATAACGCCCTTGAAATGTTCCCATCCTCCAGAAGATTAAACACCACAACTGCACAACAATGAAAAGGTGATTGCTCCCCTGTTCATGCAATCTTTGGTAGGGAATAGGACAGAAAATATGCAAGCCCACTAGAATAGAGATAACATTAATTAGACACAGATAATAAGGCTAAAATGTTCTCAGAAATCATGATTAACAGTTGTGTCAACAGCCAACCTTGAAATTTCCCAAACTGGGTCCCTGCACAACATAGTACCAGAAGTACCACAATTGGGAAAGAAAAAACTACTAACCAGGAATCCCGTTATCTTCACAGAATGTTAATGCCATCATGTCTATGGATGTGGCTCCACGTGAGCCCAAGTCCCTGTAGGTGATATGGTCGAAAGTGACACTGTTGTCTTGGGAGTTGCAATCATAAATACCGTCCACATTAGTACCTTTAAGGAGAGCTTGTGCGTGGACTGAGATAAAACAATAATTTCAATCTCAGAGTCAAATCACAAAAACATCATGCACACAACACAATAAAGACATGAAGGGAACACTCAGCTTCAATCTCATGGCAGGCTACGCACATGAAAGCGTAACAAATGTGTCAGGCAAAGAGAGAAGGAGGGAAAGAGAGGAATTAGAATTGAGACTATACAAGTGAATACAGAATTTTAAAGGGGAAGCTTGGGCATGCTGCAGAACCATACTCTCAGAAGCTCGAAGAGCTGCAGCAGTGTCTGTAGAAAAGAGAGGATTCCCAGTGCCAGCTCCAATGCCACCAAATATTACAACTCGGCCTTTCTCCAAATGACGAATTGCCCGCTGCCTACTGTATGGTTCAGCAACCTCTTGCATTGGAAATGCAGATTGGACACGAGTCTGAACACCCATTTTCTCTAGTGCTGACTGGAGAAGTACAGAGTTCATCACGGTCGCCATCATACTGGAACAAATTAATAAATAATAATTACAAATATATCCATGCAGAAACGCCAAAAAAATAAACGAATGAAGCAACTACACGTGGCAGATTCTGTTATTGAAAAGACAATTGATCATGAATCTTTGACACAATCACCAACAGAATGAGCTTATAAGATAATTGACAAATGCCAACAATTTTTTGAAACTATTGTACTCACTCTGTAGTTTTTAAAAGAAAAATCTGGTAAAGTTTACTGAAAAAATTGTAGAGTTCTTACTAGTCCAAACCAGTTAAGGGATTTTTTTCTCTTCTGTAGGGGCTGACCATGATGGATCATTGCACCAATCATGTATTAGACCTCCCCTCTCTGGTTACTTACTCATACTGGAAGGATGGTCAAATAGTATAACTTTTAATTCCAGCAAAGGAAAAAAAAAAAAGAATCATGAGCAAAGAATGTAGTCCATCATGAATTTACAAAAGAATCCAATTATTCAGTCATTCAAAATAGTAAGCAATCATGTTAGGACTGAGTTATCAAAAGCAGACTATTGGGTATAAATTGAAAGAACCTTGAAACTGCAGCACAACAGAAAAAGATAGAATCTTTGAAATTGCAGCGAACAACTTTAGTTATCACTGGGCCTCATGGAAGTATGCTTTCTTTACTCGTCATGAGGAATAGCCATGATAATTGAGAAGGACAGTCACCCAATTTTTATTTAAAGGTTCTAGAGTAGTACAACACATTACCCAATCTGGTATGCTGTACATCTATCTAAGCCTGTAGCAGTCACCCATGTGTTGCCACAAAAGAAATTGCGACCTCCAACAACAATTGCCACCTAGAGCATCACAAAAGAATGTAAGTTCAAACATCTGATTAAGCATCTGGCAGTAACATGGCAAGACATAAAAACCTCGCTAGAAGTACCTGTACACCAAGATGACATGCAATCACAACTTCTCTTGCAATTAACATTGCCACCTGATGACCAAAAAGTGGAATAGAAAAGATCATTTTGGGCTACAATTCATTATTTAACCAAATTAACTGAATGATACAAAAAACTTGATCAGAGAGGCCAGCACCAGTAATTATCGAATGAGACCACTGCAATAAAAAGATATTACAGAATGGAAGATAACCTTTGGATCGATATTGTTTTGACCAGTACCAGCAAGTGCAGCACCACTAATCTTGAATACAACTCTCCGCCATCTGGGGTTAGATAATGATTTGGATTTGACGTTACTCAATGGATTTCCCTGACAGGGTGTTGCTACTGCATATCTATCACAGCAATCAAGAGAAACACCATTAAAACGAAACAGGTTGTGGGTAGAAAGAGGTCAGTCAGAAAATGAACCTTATGCTTTGATTGTACCATCGTAAGTAGCACTTTACACAATGCTATAAAGTGCGAAATCAAAATTTTGTGTGTATGTTATACTTCTTTAAGAGAGGAGAGTGATTCTATAGAGCAATGGAAGTATTTCCAGAAAACTTAGAGAACAACTGTCGTTTTTCTGTTTAAAATACTTATGGATAATACAAGAAGAGTACCATCACAAGGAAAAGTAGGCTCTATTCCATATGAATTGTTGATGCGTGAAATAAAATGAGGTTCCAAAAGTGGCCAGCCAGACAATTAACATCTGATGCAAAATAGAAACGATTCCAGACAAACCATTTATGCCTAATGCAAAATTAACATGAAAAATTGACTGTAACTACGCAGAAGCTAATTATCTCGGCCCACCATACTCGTAGTGACAAATTGTACCAAAATTTGTAGTTAAAACAGCCAGACTAAGCCAACAGAACTAGTCACAATCTTCAGATCAACGCCTACTGAAACTCCACCATACTGCCAGGGAAAAATTGACAAATACAGTGCAAAGTTTCTCAAGTCTCCAATGCACTTCTGTGCATTATCCTTAACACCCCAATTCTTGAATTCCCATCCCAGTGAAAGAAGTGCAGGCTTCTCCACAGAGAGCTATCATACAGGGATGAAAGTTTCTGCATGTATTAGAATGAACATTTATATGAAGCTGGCTGGGCAGTTGAAGGTCTCGGAACTGTAAATGATTAAAGTCAACTACATAGAAGATTAAGAGTGTCATTGAAATTAATTTTCACGAACAAGTAATATTCTTAGACGAAACTAAAGTATGCTAAATATACATTGGCCAAGATGCATTTATGTATCTGCTGAACTATCTATGACTTCAACAAAAGAAGGATCAGGGATTGCACATTCCCCATTTCTAAAATCCTATAAAATGCTACTTTGTCCTTTCCGCCAACTAATATCGCAAATTCCCCCATTACACGTGCACCATTTCCTTAGTAAGACAGCAAAATGAGGGCTCAAGACGGGGAGCCAACCATCGATCTGACTCATGACAAGTGAAGAAAACATCCACAGAGACTGAAAGCAAACACGACAGCGCTTCCCCGATAAAATCAGACATGTTCCAGCAGTAGAAGTCTAACTAAAGAAACAGATCTTCCCTGCCACATCTATTCCTTGCATTCACAGAAAAATGCATTCAAAATTACCCCCAAAAAGTTCTCCAGTCTCCCACGCAAGTATGGACAGAACAACCAAAGCATAATGAAAGATCTCTACGAGCCTTGGGAGATTCAAATCAAGAACAACAATCAGAGGAGAAATCACCTTTTGGACTGCTTAACAGAGGTAGCGGAAGTAGCACCTGCTTTGTCGTCCTCACTCGCAGATTTCACAGGCAACGAATTGCCAACAATCTCCTCCAACTTCTTAAACCACGGCCAGTGACTCGCCGATATGCCTCCATTACTCATCCTATGCTTCTCCAACTTATACCTTTTCTTCAAATTGTCCACCTTGTTCTTGCACTGCTCCACGCTCTTTGTCTGCTTATCGCAGCGCTCGCTCACGGTCGCCGCCACCTCCTCCCAGTCCCTCCCTCTCAAATTCCCCCTATTCAGCTGCGTGAACTTCTCCGTGTACGCCTCCAGGAGGCAGGCGATCGCGGCGTCGCTCCACTCCTCCCGATCCTTCCTATACTCCCCCCCTCCGCCGGAGCTCCCGCCAGCCATCCCGGCGGCCGCGGAAGCTTTCGTCTTCTTATAATTGTACGGCGTGCCTCCGTCGCTGAGCTCGTCCTGACTCTTCCTCTTCTCGGATCGCGCATCGGCGTGAGACTTGCTCGGATCCGATCCGGCGGCGTTGAACGGATTCGAGTTCTCGTCGGTGGAGAACGGATTCACGTCGTGGAAGGCCGCCTCGGCGTAATCATCGCCACCTTCCTCGCGGACCTCAGCGCCGGTTGGCTTAGGGCTCGGAGGCTGCGGCGGCGCGTGGATCGGGGTGGATTTCGGAGGAGGAGGGGGCGTGTACCGCTGCTGTGGCGCGAAAGGCTGATGGAGATGGTGAGAAGGAGGGAGGAGGTGGTGGTGGTGAGGGTGAGGGTGCGGCTGAGGGGGTTGGTGGTGGTGGTGGTGGTTGTCGTCGCCTAAGAGAGAGAAGTCGTCGTCACAGGAGGCCATCGGGAAGCGGAAGGGGGGAGGACGTTAGGGTTAGGAGGTGCGGAGGGAGACGACGTTAGGGATGGAAAATGGGACGGTGAGACTAGTTCGTCAAGCTTTTTAACGGAAGGTGACGAAAGGCCGTGACGTTTGTAACGGCCCAGGGGTGAAGTTCCGTTTCATAACGGGGTTGCGTAGAGAGAGTGAGGGTAGGAAGGCGCGTGGACGTTAACGGCTTCGACCGTTACTTCGGTTTTTGGCCCTTTTTCACGGTCCTCTAGATTAAACTGCTTTTTGAAATCGTTTCGGCCTAAAGCACCCAAAAAAAATAATAAAAAATAAAAATAATAATTGGCGCACATGACAACCATTATGTTCGAGAATTACTTTCTGGAACAGAAATAAATTTTTCTATTTCTACCAGAAACAAAAAATTTTTGTTTCTGATTTTGGCTCAAAATTTATTTCTAGAACAAGTTTTTGTTCTAGAAATAAAAAAATAGATTTGCGTTGCCAAACGAGTTTCTGTTCCAAATCTATTTCTCGAATAGGTTTGGAACAAAAATAGAGAAATAGAAACGTTGTTATGCGCCTCCTAAGTTTCCTATGTCACAAACTAAGCACTGATACTGGACACGTAATACACGACACGAAACTATATACCCACGCGTCATTCCTTGAAAAAAAAAATCTGACATATTGAGATACATTGTATGTCAAATATATCAAAATTATCAAATATATATATATAATATCAGCGACGAGTTTCTTTTTCTTCTTTTAAAGATTCACGATTAGGTTTTTTCTTTTTAAACTGACTAGATATATTAATTTTGAGATGCCTAGATATATGAATTAAGTATATATATTTGATAAATTTACATTTTGACCATTAATTTTTTAAAATTAATAAAATTGACCTCGCATGTGCAAAATAATTTGTCAGAATT
Organism: Psidium guajava; assembly: GCA_016432845.1. Lineage (NCBI taxonomy): Eukaryota > Viridiplantae > Streptophyta > Magnoliopsida > Myrtales > Myrtaceae > Psidium > Psidium guajava. The sequence continues at coordinate 21,214,062 of CM028233.1, read as the reverse complement.
CTGGACTCGCGTATTGTTGGCGTATCTGAAACATTGATCACGTGTCGATCGCCTGCCAAAAAGAGTGTTGAAACGTCGAAGAGCGTCAAATACGATACAGAGGCTCTCGAAGAGTGTTGGTATTTCGCAAGCCACGAAGCAAGAGATTCAAGTCCAATGGCTAGACCACGATGTCATAAATGGCATCGCGCTCCTACATTCAACGGCAGTTAAATCGTCAACGTTGAATCCCAATTGCGAATTTAATTAAGAAATCAACAGCTAGATTTCAATGTTGATGATGACGTGTCATTAGAACGAAAGGGTACTTTTTTTATCCTGTCGTGACCTCACCCCGTAAAGACGAAAGCCACTTCGGAAAAGGAACGTGCAAAGCAATTGATTTTGGTGGCGAAATCGATAGAACGACGACCCGCAATATTATTTTCCTTTGGCCCCAATTTTTCTACCGACAGAACATTTTTGCCATTGGACAAACAAGATTTCATCTTAACGCGACGGATTGGTACGATGTCCCTGGCTCGACGGCGGAGCGAGTCAAGCGCCGCCCATAGCCGGGTAGCTACCGGATCGCCTGCTAACACAGATCATTTCGCGGAGGCCCGGTATGCTTATGCTTATGCTAATGCCGATGGCGAGGCGAGGCGAGGGGTAGGGCCTCCGTGAGGGTTCGGCGGTCCTCTAGTTTCCGACGAGGGGTCCAAGGATGGAGAAGCTCTAGTGGTTGGCATCCAAGGTGGTCGAGCGATCGACCCATGACCAAAACGAAACGTACTGCATCATCCCTAGCACCACCATATATCATCCAGTCAGAAGCCTGTCTCTGCAATTTCCGCGCTACTACTCTGCTCACGGGTCGATCACCTCGCGAACCGCCGTGGCTCCCCCCATCATCGGGCCCGTCGATGGGTTGGCACCCTGCAGAGGCCCCCCACCGACTCGCCACCATAGGAAGCCACGAAACGGTAAAGGGCTTCGCGAGGGTACCCGGCATCGACCAGAACTGTAGAGCGACAACCAGTTTGGTTTTGCTTCTCCAAAAAGAGCATAAACCGTGCGCAGAAAGAAGACCGACGTTGTTCCTGATTGCCAAGATAGAATCGAGTTCCGGTTAGCCCGGTATCCCGATTTGGTGGACGCCGGGATTGCGAAGATGTCCCCATCTCTATCGAACTTTGCCATCGTATGCGTAAAGAACGACTTAACCCAAAGCATAAATCGGAGATTGCTGCTTCAAATTTTGCTGCTGCAGGACAATTCGTGCTATAAGCTCAAGCAGGAGCGCGAAGGACAGCCCATTTCAGCACAAATGCTTGTGAACTCAAAACACACCAACAGCTTCACTCTGACAGGAAAGCGTGCTTCTATTTCAATCTCTACAATGTTTCCCGTACAAAGAAGCAAATATTTTGACGGACCCTTTTGACCATTTTCAACTTTTGGCTTATCAAGCTGGAACGTGGCTTACCAGATGAAGACTCATAACTAGTAATTACGCTCAGCTTCTTGAGAAGTTAAGAGTTGACCATCCGCAACACTACATTGAGTATTTGAGATAGGTGCTCAATTTGTTACCACATCAAAAGTACCTTGAATGTGACTAAGTTAATTGAATTCATACAGAAATACAGAGATCACAGCTACAGTTCTGAGGAATAACCAGTTACTTTGTGCCTGCTCTATCTTATAAAATGTACAAATTTATCCCGTGATCGAGGACGGTTCGCTCCGTTTGTTGGATGAATGTTGCTGCTGCTGCTGTTGAAGATCGAGCAATTCGAGCTCCTTCTGGCGGACAAGAAGCACCATCCTCTCGTTCTCCAGCCTCCTCCGCTCGTTCTCCAGCTTGGCTCTCTCCATTTCCCTTTCCTTCTTGCCGCTGAACTTCACCCACTTCAGCCTCTGCTTCTCGAGCTCGAACGCCTGCAGCTGGTAGCTCACTTGCTGCTCCTCCAGCTGCAACAGCTTCGCCTTCATCCACTGCTTCTTCTCCCACGGGCTCCTGTTGCCGTCTTGCATCACGCTCGTCGCCTCCCCACTCAGTTGCTGCACAAGCGCTGTAGAGAGCGAGATTAGGCATTTCCTCGGCCTTTTGTGAGGCTCATTGTAATCGTGTTCATCTTCGTGTCCCGGCCCGCTGTGACCCCTCGAACCACCTTCTCCCACCTCATCATCGCTTTCATCGTCATCCTCATCTTCCGAATCTTCATCCTCATCTTCATCAGATTCTTCTTCGCAGCTTCCACCCTTTACCATCTTTGAGGCCTCAGTTTCTGCTTTACCCAAATGATCACCAGCTGCAGAGCCCGTAGAGTGAAAGCACCCTCGCTGCGGCACCACCTGCTGCTGGATGTGGGATGGCTCCACAGCCACCTCGGGCGAGGGCTGGGTACCGCTGGCTCCACCGCTACCACCAGGACCATGACTGCAACTACTGTGGTAAGCACACATCTCTCTAAAGAACAAGTGCTTTGAGTTGAGCAACTTCTTAACTTCTTCCTTCATCTTCGGCGACAAATCCATCATTTCCAACAAGCTCTGGTTCTCCACCACCCGGCAAGCCGTACCCTTCCCGAGTATGTCGTTTACCCGCTTGTACCTCTTATTCAAATCATTGAACTTGTCCTCGCACTGCTGCGGCGACACGTAGAACCCTTTTTCCATCATAGCTCGCGATACCGACTTCCACTTCCCTTTCTTCTGAAGCAAACCCGCAGGCTTCTTCTTGGGGTCATTCGACTCCGAACCTCCCTCGTCGCCAATATATAGCACGGCCATTATCAGGATCTTAACCATGGTGTCGGTCCACTTCATCCTCTGCCACGGCGACGACGCCTTCCTCTTGCCATCCCCAGCGCCATCATCAGCATTGAACCCGGCCTCGTCATCATCGCTAAGGGTCAACTGTTGCTTGGACTTAGCAGCGTAGGCATACCCGGGTTTCGCCGGCGGCTGAGACTGAGAGTGGTGGTCAGCCTCGTGGTGGGCATAGGGCACCAATTGTGGGTGGTGCAGGGAGTGAGGGTTTGGGGCATTCGCGGGGTTCTGTTGCTGATGCAGAGGCATTTCTAGACCTAGCATTCCTGGACCAATGCCTCCATAAACCCCGCCACCTAAACCATTGGGTTCCATCAACATAATACAAAACAAAACACAGATTCTATCTTCAGTTCACTCCTACCAATCTTCCTTCCCTCTCAGAAATGAATCTCCTGTTCTTGATTTTGCCAATAAAAGACACAATTTTTGACCCCCCCCCAAACCAAGAAGGCCAAATGCCCACGTACAGAACCAGACTTCTTTCACCTTGCGATTAAAAAGAAAAAAAACAGAGATACTCCCACACAGCCCGACAGATAAAAAAGAACGTACCCAATTCAGCGAAACCTCAAGAAACCCCGAAATGCAACACCGAGAGCCAGGAAAGCCTCATCCATGGAGTGCAAGATTCCGTTTTTTTTTTTTTTTCTTCTTTTCAAAACCCAGTTCAGGATAAAAGGAGGAGGAAGACCCAAGAAACTTCTGCAAAATTGAGGAGGGAGCAAGGGGCGAGCTCGACGGTTTTTATGGGAGGGAAGATTAGGGTGATGCCCATGAACGGAGACAGGAGCCAGCGGCGTATACGGGGAGCACAGCAACTGGTTTTGGGGAGGGAGGTTTTCTGGTGGGAGCTGACAGTAAAATCTGCCCATGGTTTTCGAAGGAGAAGTCACACCCACCCAGCTTTTGGAAGCCGAAAAGAACCCACGGTTTTCTTTCGAAAAAAGCTGGAACTTGGGTCGGCGCCGAGGAGAGAGGGATGAATACCGTTCCACTTCCGCACCCTTCATCTTTTTCTTTTTCTTTTCCTTTTCTTTTTTAAAATATTATGCCGCCTGCGACAAATAGAAGAAGATTACCCACTATCCGATCCATTGTAAAATTTAATAAAAATTAATAAAAAGTAAAATTTATCACAACTATACCAATTCAAATTAAATTTATCGCATTAATTTAGAGCTTTTTTTTATAATATAATCCTTTTTTATTGTTATGCTACCGGCGCTGGGGTTTCTTTAACGTTACATCATCCGTTCGTTCGAAAATTTGCACTTAGCATGCGAAGTTCAATGCATGAACGAACATAGGAGGAGGAAAATTATGCAAGAAGTTGTCTAAATACAATGCAAATCAACACAGGAAGGTAATAAGAACACCTTCCTTTTTCTTTTTTCTTTTTTTTCTTTTTTTGTCCAAATAAGAATACGTTTACTTTTTTGCTTTTTTGCCTGCGGATAGGCCAGATGAACAGGACGGGTGCCCATTGTGAATAGCTATTCCTCCCTTCAAATCATGAATAGCGTTTCCCAATTCATCATTTGCTATCGACCATCAGCAAAACTTGTCGCAAATGATTACATTCGTGATCCCAACTTATGCCGCCGTAACGTGGAACCAATATTATCAGGAAAGTGTCATGACTGTATCTCACTAAAAATTCTAGTCGAATGGATTTAAAATTGGCCTAGGAATGCAATTTTCTCTTCATCGAAAAGATTTACCCAAAAAAAAAAAAGAGAGAGAAAGAGTAATTTAGCTCAAAGCTCAAATTATATCATGAGATTCAACATTCGATCCAACTTTGTTGAGAATAGCTATTCCATTATAATCCCTATTGGAGTATATTCTATTCTTATGGAATATGTATTTCATTCATGCGGCTTATTTCACTCCGTACCCAATAGTCATTTAAGTGCCCGATCCATTTTGGGGATTTTAAATTAGGATGTGAATTTTGAATGTGAAGAACGGTAGAGATTTAGGCTCCGTCTATTTCGCGGGAAACGAATGGTTTTAGAAATAAATCCTCGAAAGCAATCGCTTATGTCATTTATATAAATGGATGAACGGAAAATATTTTCAATATCCCCTGAAAAATTAAATATGTTTATACACAAATTATTGTTGATAATGATAAGATTTTTTATTGACAAATTATTTTAAGCGACACAAGCAAATTTTTTTAAATATATATATTTTTCATATCATTTATGTTTTGCGAAACGAAAGGGGGCCTTGGGAAGTCGTCGTGTCGTAACCTTGATTATTTTATATTCCCAATCTGTCCCTGGATTCATGCCGTAAGATTATGAAACTGTAAGCGGGCCGGAGGAAACTACGGGCTGATAATGGCCCTCACTTCCCTAGTCCTCAAAATCTCTTTAAACATCAAGTAATAATTAAATTTTAGATAAATCAGAAACTTAGGTAGCTTCCCCCCCCCCCCCCAATAAACCGAAAGTTCTTGATTTCTCATCGTATGTCGATTCACCGAGAGATTTTGTTCAACAAACTCCATTTATTATCCTTCAAGTTTATTTGACTATTTCACTCTTTCCACATTCTACTCCTTTGGAGAAGAAAATCTTGTATCTACCAATCTATTCGACTACAATATTACCCCAGGCTCCCCCCCCCATGAGTTAGACTATTTGCTTGAATTAAGGTCATGAAAATTTTCAAAATAGTACGTCCGTGATAAATTTACCCCGTACTTTTTTTTATCATAAAAAATTCAAGCTGGTACACTTAGGAAAAATTTATCTCAAACTGTTTCTTATCACACAAAAAAACTCCAAATAAGTATACACGTGACAAATTTATCAAAAACTAATTTTTTGACCACCCCAAAATTAGTGCAACCGTGACGAGTTTATCCTCTATTAAATTTTATCATCAAATTGCTAAGTTAAACGAGACGTGACGCTTGATGAGTATATCGATTTAGGGTCTTTACCATCTATTTTTGTCATATGTGTATCAATTTACAATTTTTTTTATGGTATTAACCCAATTTAACAAAGACTAATGGAGGGTAAATTTATCGCAGATGTACTAGTTTGAGATTCTTTGTGATCAAAGAGTAAATTTATCACATGTGTTCCGGTTTAAATTTTTTTGTAATAGAAAAAAATAGTTTGAGGTAAATTTGTCGTTAATATACAAATTAAAAATTTATCGTAATAAAAAAATATTTTGGGATAAATTTATTATAGATATACCCGTTTAAGGCTTTTTTGTACTAAAAAATAATTTAAAATAAATTTATCAAAAGCTTATTAATTTAAAATTTTTCATGATATTAATTTTAATTAAATAGAGTGACCGGCATTTTTTTTTTTGGGTCAAAGGAGTCAAACGCATAATCCTTTTCAATTAAAGTAGAGAAAATCCGCTCGTGGTAAAGTCAAACGTACTTTTACCGACAGTCAAACGTACTTCGACTGCCATTCTTGCTCGCATTGGAATTTTCATGGGACACGTCTCCTTAGCTTTCCAAAAGAGAGAATCTCATTCCTCATGCATTGAACAGAAAAATAGTTTCTTAAAACTTATTTATATTATTTATAACAATGAACGAACGAAGAATAATCGTTCGCTATCAAATATAGACATGAATCCACGAATATGTGTAAATATGATTTGTCGATAATAATTAAAATATTTTTTATTAACTAATTATTTCGGGGTGATATGAGCGATTATTTTTAAGAGAATATTGTTCAGATTATTCATTTTTCGCTACATAAAAGCACCTTTACTACGTAATTCCTTTTGCATTGTTCCAAAATAGCTGGTCGGAATCCCTAAGCCAATCTTGCCATGGCGCAGGATACCAAAAGATTACTAGAGACGCAGCATTTTTTCTCTTCCAAATTCAATTCCTAATTAGAACCAGTATACATACATACACCGTCGTAATGTGACATCACGTGAAATGGAGAAAATTACAAAAAAGAAAAAAAAACTAAACGTACTGTGATCGCGTCATTTCAATCCTAAACTTTTTTTTTCTACCAATTCGGTCCTAAGATTTTTATAATTGTGTCGATTCAATCAATCCAACGATGTCTTTGTCCAGTCGCTAGCCAAAGGAAGAAAATGGAAGAAAAAAATAAAAATATTACGCCACCAAATCGCCGGCATCCACGTCAGTACCAGATGGACTGAATTGACACAATTACGAAAAGTTTATAATTAATCGGCAAAAAAAAAAGATTTAAAACCAAATTGAAATACATGTAAGATTTTTTAGGTAATTTTTTTTTCCGTGAGACGAGAAACCATATTTAGAACAAGAAGGTATAGTCATTTCGTGCCAGATATCTTAGTCGTCTCTCTTATTTTAACCATTACAAGTTGTCTCCGTAAAACGGTTCAGCCAATTGATTTTGTCCTTCTTCTTTTTCGCTAGATAGAGGTGAGGAGGAGCAACGAGAACAACTGTCTAGGGTGTCAAGAACTGAATTGAAAATCGAACCAAAATCGAAACTGAATCGAGCTAAGCCGAAAATTCAATAATTTCGGTTCAATTTTTAGTTCGATTCCCGTTAATTAAAAAAAAAAGCTCCTTTTTTTTTTGGGCCGGTTCAACTTAGTCGGTTCGTGTTATAACTGGAACCGAATCAAAAGAAATTTGAAAAAAAAAAAATTTTATCACGAGTCTCTCTCTCTCTCTCTCTCTCTCTCTCTCTCTCTCTCCATCCTCATCTCCGACTCTGGCACTTTGTCTCTTTTAAGAGCGACCCCAATTAATTTCTCCCCCTCCTCAGAGCAAAACTGCAGGAATACGTCACTTGCCTCCCTCTCTCTCTCTAGTTCCTCCCGAGGCTCTTGTCTCTCTTCTCTCCCTTAGCCATCTTTCCGTCTTCCACGACAGCTCGTCTTTTTCTTTTCCTTCTTCCGTTGGTTTTTGTCTCCGAGTTTCCAGTCGAAGTCTTTCCCGAGACATCATCCTTCGAGCAATTGTGCCTGAAGCAGCGCCTAGAGGAGGAAGCAAGACCGCAACGAGGATTTCGCTATCTTGAACTCAGGAATAGAGCCTCCATGGCCTGCCGAGCATCTTGATCGGGAGGCTTGACACCTCCATGGCCCATCGAGTCTCCAGATTTGAGGCGTCTCCAACAAATCGAAGGAGATGGCGACACACCACGGTCCCGTGCAGCGGGCAGCCGAGGGGCGATGTTATCGTGGCGTCGAGCTTTTGTGTGTTGTGGAGAGACGGGGCTCCGCTGTTGGTGGGAGCAGCGGCGGCGGCAGGATCAGCATGGCATGGCAGAGCTTTTAACGACGGGACGATTGCCGAAAGATATGGGGGCAGAATCCGTCTGCAGTGGTGGGTGATCAGGACTTGAGACGATTGCTCAACGCCTCCATGGTTCCGTCAATGAGGGACGAAGGGGAAGTGGCCAAAGGAAAACTTATTTCGTCTCGCTCCAAAAAAAAAAAAAAAAACCGAAATCCAAACTGAATTAAATTGAATTTTTTATTTGATTCATATTCGGTTCAGCTCAAAAAAATATCCACAACATAACGGTTCAGTTCAATTTGAATTCTCTAAAAAATCTGAACCGAACTGAACAATTGACACCCTCATAGCTACCTCCGCAGGTGGCAGGCATTACCACACCCGCTACGGCAGAAACAACATTACTTGGTTGGTTTTCTCTAAATCAACCGATAAGACTTTCGAGTTTCCACCGCCCCCATGACCTGTAAAAGGTAGAAAACCATATCCAAAGAACAGTAAAATGAAATGCCACAACGACATTACTTACAGAGCTACGCTCCATCCTGGATCCAAAGTACAATTTTCTCCGGAAGAAAAGAACTAACGAGTACTTTTGTAGTTGCTTATGAATATTGTTGCATCATGCATTAGAACTGCTCGAGAGATCCTTGTCATTAGCTACACCAACACAGCTTAAGAATCAAAATTGAGTGTTCAAAGTGAGATAGGTTATGCACACCAAAGACTTCTTCACCCGCCCATCTCAACCAGTTAACCCCAAGATGGGTCACCCAAGCTACAGGCAAGTCATGCACATACGGTGCTATCTAGGGCTATAGGATTTCAGAGAGAGGTTAAAGAAAAAATGACCCTAAAATGACTTGGCAAAGCAACCAACATTTCTAGAGAACTAACGCCAGCTAAATGACAAAGAACAAGAAACCAGGCAAAACAGAAAGGAGTAATGTTGTATTATTGAATCCAGCGTTAGATCGTCTTTGACATACATGGCATACACTAGACATAGATGTGCCAGGGGTTTCTTCTGTCCACGAGTGGTCACCCGAAAAAAATGACGGGGATCTTCTCAAGTATGTAAATAGTTGGCAGCCATCATCAGCTCCAAAGTCAGTTCAGGTTCAATATGGAACTCGGTTTCCTTTCCACTGGCAAAACAAAAGTATTTCTTAGTTAATAAAGCGCAAATATCAGGCCGAATTTTCATGCACCCGTTGATTTTGTAGATAGATAGGCATGCAAAGCAAACCCAGCCAAAAATAGTGAAGATATTGATCAAAGATGCATCTCCCAATTTCCATTGCAACACTAGTATAGTTGCGGTAGAACATTAAATTTAGTGTGCGATACATAACTGATTTCTAGAAGTTCTAATTTGGTCAATCGAGTCCTAACCCCATTATAAAAGTACATTCAAGGGCCAATCTGTTCTCCAGTCAAAATTAGAATCAATTTACTCAATTGACATGCTTATCATTCACATTATCATTTTAGCAACACAAAAATAAAGAAAAAAAAATGATTCACCTTACCAAGACAATTATCCAATGTAACACCACTGTGCGCAAGACATTTTACAAATTATCCTTAGTTTCATGAGAATACACGAGCTTAGTCTGTAATAACCCCCCACAAGAAAGGGAAGAAAATAGCATATTATTCCAATACAGTAAAGGTAAAGACAGAAGATGATTCCCTTCCTGCTGGGTTGAACATGCAATAGTAATCATCGTACTATAAACAATTTTTTTTTAGCCACTTTTAGAGATCACGATACGGTCAACTCTATCAATACATCCTCATGATTAAACATAAGGCGAGTCAAAATATTCATCCTAGTTTTAGTAGCCATCACACTCCAACAGCAGCAACTGCCCTAAGTTTCTCCAAGTTCTCACCTCCTTTAAGAATAAAACCAAACCGTCTGAAGTACCAAGCAAAGATGCTAGTTTAGAGTGTGCTCACAAACTCCTAATTTTGTGTGGTAGGGTACTACATGACCTGCATAATTTTCTATGTTTACAATTTCAGTTTAAACTAGGGGTGAGCATGGTCTAGGTGAGTCGGTTCAAAGATTGGCAGATGGGACAGACCTTATATAGATTGCATCCAAATTTTGTTTTTTAAAAGAATTGGCCACTTCCTGAAAAAGCCAGTTCCTGAACCGAGCGGTTCCATTGTGATTCATAGGTGTAGACCCTATAATCGGATTTTTACATGTAATGGCACAGTTAAGAGACAAAATAGCAAATCTGTAATTAATGAACAAATCACTTCATTTCAATAACCAGCAATTGTAGATCTCTAGTATTCTATCCTTCAGCTTTACAATTAGGCCGAAACCACAAAAAAAGAAGCAGAAGCTCTCAGAACTAAAACAAAATATGAGCACCAAAAGAAAACCTTCAATGTTCAAACAAAAATTATACTTGCTGCACACGCTTATGACAGAAAAAGACCTGATAAAGAACCTGAAAGGGACAGACAGAGACTGATCGTGGCAAACAAAAGAGAGACGCAATACTAAACTTAGTACAGAGAATAAGAGATCTTTAAAACAGAACAGATGACACGGTACAAAGTGAAAACAATTCAGCCTACTTAAGTTTCAACAAAAACTGCTTTTAGAAAAAAAGTTTCAGGATATTTGATAGAAAGTTCAACTTGGCTTTGGGGTGATTGTCTTGAATCCCCAAGCAACCTTCCCAGGTTTGAGTTCGCCATTTACCAAGTTAGCTGTTTCTTCCCTTGAAAAATAATATGTAAATCTGTTTAACTCAGCAATTTGGGCAGTTTCCAGACTTAGAACAAGAGAAAAGAACCAGATCCCCGCTGGTTCTTACTGAAACCAAAAACCGGACCAGCTCGTCCTTGTCCTGAAACTGGCTTAGAAACAAACTGATCGGGTCATATCCAACCAATTTGAACCGGTGCAATTACACCCCTAGAAAACCATGATGATTTAGTTTTGGGAAGGTGCCTTTTGTCAAGTAATTGGATGAAATGATGAACTAAAGAAGATACAGAGATAATCAAGCGCTGAGCTACCTCTCTCCGCCGCCTCTCCAAAAAGAAAAAAGATGGAAAAAGTTTCTGTTTTATAACTGACGTTTAAAAGAAAAATAAAGTTTTTGTTTGGGGACTTGTATTTTTCACTTCACTAGACCTTGGTCATGTAAAACCTTTGCATAGTTTCTTTAAAGAATAAAATAACATTTAATTTTGCCAAAGTCAACATCAACATCACCTTTATCCCAAACCAGTCGGGGTTGACGGTCGATGAACCCGAAGCGAAAAGCTTAACATATATTAAAATAAAAGCAAAAACATGAGTACCTGAGAAATAAAATAAATAAATAATATAAATAAATAGAAAGGACTAAGCAGGACACTCTGGAACATACGAAATCTCCCCATCTACAATGCGAATAGCTAACCTCCACTCAATCCTTAAGACAGACCGTATGCTATTCTATTTCCCTCTCCATTAAATCTTGTTTGAAGTATTGATGTGGCATATTATGAGATGATTATTTTCGGAATGCATAAATATTGAGCCTCAAACTGAAAAACATCTCCTATAATATCGAGAATGGCTTTGTGCCAAAGTATTACATTTTTTGGATAGGTTGTTCAATTTGACCGATAATATAATGAGTTTAAAGTGTTATCTACCATCGTTTTGAATGACAACTCTAATACAGGCATCAGTTCCTTCACATCATATCCGGTTCACAAATTGTTCATGCGGATCCCTCCCTTCCAAGAGCTAATCAACACGACCCATTGATTTAAGTCAAACTTTATCTAAGAATCTAATCATTAGGATAAATGAGGAACAGCTTTTAATCTTAACACTACCATGTGAAGGCAAACAATTATCACGGAGAGAGATAAATGCCTTTAAAGCTTAATGTGGAGGGGTGAGGGGGTCTGTCAATATTTCTCCTTCAAAGTAAAGCAGGAATTGTAATCTTAGGAGACCATGATTACGCACAAGGACGCGACTACAAGAAATGGAAGTTAGAAAAAAAAAAAGCCTCTGAACTTGAAAAGAAAACAAATCTTTTCGGTCAGGATAATTTGGGGAAAACAGCACAAACATGATCCCACTTCACTATCGCAATATCGCAGGATCAAACCGGAAACGCCAGAAATTCTGCGCAAATGAAGAATTGGGATGAGGAAGAATTTTCGTAACCTGGCATACTGCATAGACCAGTGGAAGTACTGGCATATCTTCTCGAGAATGGTGGTACTGATCTCAGGGAACGTCACTTCTCCGAGCTGCGTTTCAGCGAAGCTCCCTGTGCCAAAATTCAAACCCAAAATCAGAATCACCCTCGAAATTGGAAGAAACCCTAGAATGTCCATGCTCGCTCGTTTCTCGAGACAGAGGAAGGTGAGATACAGAAACCTGGAGAGGTCAACATGTTGCGGATGGTCTGCGAGACCATGGCGGCCTTCTTGTCGATCACGAACTCGAAGCCCTCGGCGCTGATCAGCTTCACGGTGTCTTCCTTCTTCATTCTTTCGAAAGCTTTCCAAGCTTTTTTCGAGATCCGAACGTCGGCTCCTTCGGTCATAGTCTGTTTGTTTGTACTTAAATAAAAACAAAAATTTAGCGTGCATGGCAACTATTTTTTTTATTTCTGTTTCTGATTTTGGGCCAAAATCTATTTCTGGAACAGTTTTTTGTTCTAGAAATAAAAAAATAGATTTGCGTTGCCAAACGAGTTTCTATTTCAAACCTATTTTTGGAATAGGTTTGGAACAGAAATAACAAAACAAAAACGTTCTCATGCGCGCCCGAGGCCTAGAGTACTCTTTTTGTTTCAAAATAGGGTCTCATGGGATATTTTTGTCATTTCATTTTTGATTTTTCTTTTATTTTCTTTTCTTTTCCTTTGTTTCTCCCTCTTACCCTCGGAGAGCACTGCTCATCGTCTTGAACCTCAACCTAGGCACTGTTCATCGTCTCCTCAGCCGTCCGCCTCGCCCCGGCGAGCTACACGCTTGACCTCGAACTTCTTCTCTTCTTCGTCTTCTTCTTCTTTCCATCTATTGACTTGATACCCCCACCCGTGACAAGATGGGTGTTGTCATAGAATCTCCGCCGTCCTTCGTCGTAAGCCCACGGCGAGTCCTGCGCCTTCAGATCAGGGTACAAGCTGCTGTTTCTCATCCTCCCAAACGAACTCAAGGAGAACCCATATTCGCTCCGCTCAGAGCTCTGACGATTGTAGTTGTCATACCGCTTGTGAGGCGTCGCCGGGTTCGACGACAACAACTTCTGCGAGTCCGATATTGGGAACGAACCTTGCGACCCCCCATCTCCACCGCGGTTGGATCTGCTGAGGAGCCCGAAGATGATGGTGCAGAGGACGAGGACAAGGTTGAGAGAGTCCTATCTCTTCTTGAAGGAATGGGGTATGAAGATCTGGGAAGAGAGGCTGAGAAAGGGCGGGATGGCAAAGAAGAGGAAGGCGGCCTCAACGGCCTCGCCCCGACGAGCAGAGGGCCCTCTACTCGCCGGGGCAAGGCTGGTGGTTGGCTCTCTGCATCCTCTGCTCGTCGGGGCGAGGTCGGCGGTTTGAGGAGACTATGAACAGTGCTCTCCGAGGTGGAAAAAAAGGAAAAGAAAAATCAAAAAAGAAAATGACAAAAATGCCCTGATCAGGCCATCTTTTGAAATAAAAAGGAAATTTCGAACCCTTATTTGAAACGTGATTTACTTTGAGCCCTTATTTGAAAAAACAAGAGGGCTTCAGACTCTTAAACGAAATTTCCCCTAAGATTTAACTCTAAAAAATTATAATAAAGAAATCCTAAAAATTATCAAGAACGTGCAATTTGAATCTTAAAAATTTTAAAAAGTGTAATCAAATAATTAAATTTTAAAAATTGTAAAATTTGTTTAATTAAGTTCTTCAATTAACACCGTTCAACTTAGCTAAGAAATTGCATTGACGTGTCTATTTTAATCATTTTTTAAGACACGTGGTGACAAAGTGGCATCCATCAAGAGCTACATAAAAAATTAAATAATTTAAAAATAAACATAAACTAAATTCAATTAAATAAATGAAAAGGCTAAAAGTAGAAAAAAAAATTCAAACTGCAAAAAAGAAACACAAATTGAGGCCTAGCAGCCGCTACCCTTCCGATTATAGGTGCTAGTGGCCATAGGCAAGGGCTTGTTCCTATTTTTTCGTGTTTTTTTTTTCTTGCACTTTGTTTAAAAATGATCTTTTTAAATTTATTTACTATAATCGAAGAAAATTTTGATAAAGAAAATAATTAAAAATATCATGTAGGAAAGAGAAAGTAATGAACAAATGCTACGTTAGCATTTTCCCTTAGTTTAATTAGACATAATTAACTGAAGGACTTGATTGAACAAACTTGATAAATTTAAGACTTGGTGTCATTTTTGAAAGTTTTAAGACTTTCAATATATTTATCCCCCAAAAAAAATTATAAGTAATTGATATTATAATAATATTTGAGGAAATTTTCAAATGAGTCCCAAAGTGGATGAGTTTTCTTAAAAGATAGCTTAAAATTAAATTGTATTAAATAAGGATATGAAGAAGCCATTTAATCTTAAATAAGGGCCTAAACTAACTGACTCGCAAACACAAGCTTATTATGGTAGCACAACCAGGGGCATTGATGCAAGAGCATCAGGCTCTATCCATTGACTTGCAAACTCAACTCAGTCCTCATGGATCAATCTCGCTAATGATGCAATAGCAGTAGATTTTAAGGAACATCCAACATAATTTCAACATTATCTTGTCAACGAGCCTAGCAACATCAATGTCTATTCATGCTAAAACATGTTTCTGTCTTAACTCGTTTCAGTGGGTCAAGCTCAAGATGAAGTTCACGGCGTGAAGGCTGGCAACCGAGATGCCAACGATCAAGATGCCGACACGAGGGCACCGTCCAAGATGCCGATTAAGGAGTTGTTGATTCTTGTTTATCGATCACAACTTAAGTTACCGACATGACGGCTAGCAATCTAAAATGCTGACCAAAGAGATGTCGATACCTCTTTAGTTGATTAAGTGATGGGTTCACCAAGTTAGTAGCCGATTTCGAAGCTAATCGTCGGCCTATCGATGGAGGCTGTCTTTGGGAAATAAGTGGAATACATGCTCTAAGGTGCAGAGCGAGAGGGGGGACGACTCGTTCGGTGTCGGCGGATATGGACGGTCTGATTTAAAGAGCCGGTCACAGTCGCACAGTTTGCAGGAAGGAAAAGAAAAAAAAAACAGAAACAGAAAAAAAAATTTAATTTGTTTGTCCGGTGCTCATCGGACGTTCAACTCTTGGATAACCTATTCAGGAAAGTCGGACCAACCGTGGCCCGCACCTTTCTAGGAATTCTTTTGTTTTGTTTTGTTTTATTCTCAAGGGGGAAAAAAAAAAAGAAAAAGAAAGCAAAAGCTGATCTTGGTCTTCCCTTGCACGCCCAATTGACAAAATGAAAGGAAATAATGCTACGTGACTGGAAATTCATATACAAAGATTTACTCAATGGCGTAATTTATTTGACATCATTGCATGATCATTTCACAAAAAATTAGACCAGTGAAATTGCCTCTATCATGGTGCTGCTATGTCCATGACTAGACCTCGTCCTGATAATTTTTTTAGCTTAATCTTACCAAAAAAAAAAATTATATGCATATAGAAAAACCAATCAAATCGAATTCTTTTTTGGATTATAATTATATTCATAATCAATGTTGAAAAAAAAAACTTACACATTCACAGTCGAATAATCGATGTACTTTGTTTTGCAATCTTTCGCATGTTCGCTTTTCGTGCCGATCGGGAATGGATATAACAAATTTCCCTTTTTTTTATATGTATTTTTGTCCTTACAAAAAGTCAAATCAAATTCTTTATTGATTATTGACCAAAAAAAAAAACGATGTTTATTGATTCTTCAGACAATCTTTCCGCGTGAGCAAGAAATGGTTGACCCCGTTCCCATCGTTTTTGCCAAAACGACATTTTCCGAACCAAAACCGGCGTCCTCCGCGTCCGCCCGTATCGCCATCAACTTACCCCCTCCCCCCCAACTTCTCTTTTTCCCTTGGGGTCAGAAACTTCAACCTACCTTTCCTCCCCCACTTTCCCACCGAATTTTCCCGAGAAAATCCCACTCGCCCAAACCTCTAGTCCTCTACACCTAAAACCCCGTCCCCCGCCCATATCCAATCCAATCCCCAAAATTCCCGACTCTTGGCCCATGAACCGAGGCGCCCAAGAGCCCTAGGATTCGACCGCCCCAAAACGATCGCTCCGGGGGGACGATTCCCGATCGGGTCGAAGCTTAAGTATGGGCGCGGCGCTCTCGGGCATGACCGAGGGCAGCAACGGGTCGGGCGTGGGTCCGGGCCTCGGCGACATACCGGAGAGCTGCGTCGCCTGCGTGTTCCTCTACCTGACACCACCCGAGATTTGCAACCTGGCGCGGCTGAACCGGGCCTTCCGCGGGGCTGCGTCCTCCGACGCCGTCTGGGAGGCGAAGCTGCCGGCGAACTACCAGGATCTGCTCAACCTGGTGCCCCCCGAGAGGTACCAGAACATGCCCAAGAAGGATATCTTCGCCCTCCTGTCTCGTCCTGTTCCTGTTGATGATGGAAATAAGGTTTGCGAGTTGCTCGACTGTGCTGTCCCCAATTGCTGTTTTGGCTGTTCAATTTGGATTCTTAAGGTTTGTGGAAACGAGACATGAGTGTGGAGTTTCTTTTTGGCAGGAAGTGTGGCTGGACAGAGTGACTGGTAGAGTTTGTATGTCCATATCGGCAAGGGCGATGGCAATAACAGGAATTGAGGACAGAAGATACTGGAACTGGCTCCCCACTGAAGAATCCAGGTTGGTTATTAATCTCAAATCCCACTTGCACAGCTGATGATGACGCTAATTGTTGACCATGTCACTAAATTACCATCTGGGCAGAATTCTCCTATATACTGCGGGAATGACCCGTCTATATTAATGCCAGCGTATGAGGCTTATAAAGTGGATGCATTTTTTTTTTTTAATCAATCAAAACCGTAGGATGAGCTTCTTTCTGTATTACTAAACTTGGAAATTTTGAAAAGTGCTGAGAGATGAGTGCATCTGGATTGGTGCAAAAAGAATTGACAACCGGTGAATTATTCCTGTTTAAGCTGAGAGATGAGTGCATCTGGATTGGTGCAAAAAGAATTGACATCTGGTGAATTATTCCTGTTTCAGGTAAGATATATTTACAAAAAGCTGAAGGACGCAAAGATGATCTGATTGTGTGCATAATTTTACTTTTAAGAATTTTAATTCCAGTTGGTGGAGATTTATTCTAAATAGAAGATTCGTAGAAGAGTGAATTGAAGAATGATAAAGCAGAGAGAGCAATCCGCTAGCACATCAAATGTTAGTGGTAGTGAAATTGGTGAATACAACCAAGCGGGACCATGGTGCTTGCCCCCCAGCCCACCAAACACCGCCATTGATGCTGCTACGAAAAATTGGCATAGCTTTTGACTGAGTTTCGTTCTGAATAACATCTCAACAATACGAGACAAGTATAGCATAATTGCAATGACGAAGGTGCGAAAGGGACATAAACTGAAAAGTTTGAGTCATACTTTAACGCAGATGAAGTTATCTTAATACAATAAAGTTTTACAGTTTTATGGATTAAAGCTCTCATGTATAGGTTATGACTTCACGCATGCATCGTTTCCTGCCTCCTTGAGCTTTAAGGCCTGCATCCAGCCCTGCTGCTTTGGTGAATACGTTTAAGATGCTTCTCACTGATTTCCATCAAACCTCGAAGTTGATTCTTTTCTGAAAGTCTGTCTCAGGTTTCTGGAGGATGCCTTTCCTCCTTTCATATTCAGTAATGTGCTCCCGGGGAAATTATAGTCTTTCTGCTGCCTTATTGTTCTGTGTATCACTAAGTTTCGGTCTTTTCTTTTGGTTGGGGGGGGGGGACGGGGGGAGTTGTGCTTATATTTAAAAAGCTGTAAAACTCTGTAAAGCTTGTAGCTTTGTGAACAGGGGTGAAGCTGGAAGATTTGATTAGCTTGGACAATAGTAAACGATGAAAGATACTTTAACATGGTAAATATGGAAAAGTTATCAGCAGAACTGCCAAATTCTCGAGATTGAATAAAATGATTAGTAACCTCTATTAATTGCATATGTTTGCTCAGTGAAATTTCATGTCATGCAGTTAATGTCTTGTTGAGAACTTCTTTATCAATGTAAGTTGTCAAAAAATAATGATCAACAAGTACAGGATTCTGTAACACTATAAGGAATTCACTAATATATAAACCAAAGAGTTCCAAGCACATATATCGGAGCATACACATCTTTTCTTCCTTGATATTGACTGTTTTGGACTATGTATGCAGTGAAGCCTTGATAGAATAGTAAAAGAAAATGACAAAGGAGATAATTGAAAAATCATTATTAAATGTCCTCAGTGGATATCTAGAGGAAGAATAGTGCTAGAGCAATTAAGACTGTACTCAAATTTATGTACGCTATGTTACGGAGATTAAATTGGTTATTTGGTTGATATCAGCTCATTTGGAATCTTTCCAACTCCGAGCTAGCTTATTTGATTGTTGCTTTGGCACTTGTTTCCGATCTGATAAACTTCTAATGTAGAGAGACTGGGACTCAAGTTAGTTCCATTTTGCATTTTATGAGACAGACTCTACCAAACTGAACCTAGTTCCATTGTCTGAGTTCAAGCCAATTATCTGATGTCGAAGTTGTCCGGTGTTTGGTACTTTCAACAGTTCAGCTGTCAATACTTTTCTCCTAGAAGTTACAGTGTGTCGGATCTTGTCAATGTCCTTACACTGAAGACCATCTTTTCTCTCCTTGAAGTTACAGTGTGTCGGATCCTGTCAGTGTCCCTACACTGAAGACCATCTTTTCTGAGTGAATTTTTATACTCTTTCTTTGTCAAATTACTTTAGCTCATAGAGAGTTTGTTCCATTGGGTTAACAGACATAAATTGCGACCAATATGACCTATTTCATCATTCAGCTGTTTTGTTTGCATTGACATGTAGGTGATCAAGATATTAAATATGATAGCAACAGTAGCAAATAACAATGAATTTCCATCTGTGGGTTCCTTTACTGGAAGTTGCGTTTACTGCATGTTGAAACCTAGTTCGGTTAATTTGCTTTCCAGGGATTTGGCATGGGTTGGAGTATTGACAAACCCTCTCACATCCCCTCCCCACCCTCAAGAAAATGAATAAGTAGAAGGAAAAGAAAGAGGTTACTAGTAGTTGTATCTGTGTTCTATTTGAGAACTTATTGAAGTGCTCGTGCTCTAGTCAGTGTTTAGTTAAGCTCATTGTGCTTTCGTTTTGCAGTGTTAGATATCTTCCTTATCTGATAGCTTATTGTATTGTGCTTTCGTTGGCAGATTCCATGAAGTGGCCTATTTGCAGCAGATATGGTGGTTTGAGGTTGATGGGGCAGTAAAATTCCCTTTCCCTGCTGATTTATACACTATTTCCTTCAGACTACATGTTGGAAAATTTTCCAAAAGACTGGGACGACGAGTCTGCTATTTCGAGCATACCCATGGTTTGGATATAAAGCCAGTGAAGTTTGAATTGTCTACTTCGGATGGTCAACAAGCATCAAGTGAGTGCTGCTTGGATGAGACTGCACATGACGAGATTAATGGAAATCATAAGCGCGGATGCTGGATAGATTACAAAGTAGGTGAATTTATAGTAAGTCACACGGATCCGGCAACGGAAGTAAGATTTTCCATGAAACAGATTGACTGCACGCATTCCAAAGGTGGCCTTTGTGTAGATGCTGTATATATCGTTCCCAGTGATTTGAGGCAGCATAAACAAAGAGTTCTGAAGTAGCCGCCCAGTTCAATTTGCTCTCTGTTCAACATACTGTGATTGTAGCTGATTCTTAGTACGATTTTGATACAGCTCATACGTTTTGAAGTTGTCGAGGTTTTAGAGGATATCATCTATGTGGTTTTTGGATTAGGTATGTATCCTCTATTGTTTATGTAATCTTCACCTTGTATTTTGATTAGTTTTTTGTTTTACTTTTCCCATTTTCAGGAGCAATAGAGCGTGCCTTTCATATAACAACTCGCTTTCTCTAGGCCCTTTCCTTGTTGATATTATATATATATATATATATATATATATATATATATATATATATTATTCCAAAGACAGCATCGGCTGTGATGCTAAAGAGGTGTAAAGGCGGAGTTTACCACGAGCTTTAAATTTTACCTTTCTTTGCTGAACTCTTCTTCTTTTACTTCATGTTCAGAAACCACTTTCTCAGCCTGTTGGTTTAGATCGAGTGCTGTATCTTTTCTTATTGGTCGACGTCATGTTCAAAGACCACCTTTCAAATGCCCTTGTGGTACCAGGGTGTAATTATTCAGCGAGTTTTCTTCCCTTGTACAGTAGGAAGGACAAGCTTTTACCTTTGTCTTATTTTTGGTTCACACGTTTATCTTGAGGTGATATTTGCTCTCAGTACGGTCAACACCTCCTATCGAACTAGTGCCACCCGGCCTGCCTACTCTACAGTTGCCCTTTCCTTTCGTTGTTTTGATTAAAGCTGATCTTAAGCTAAGTTAGAACGAGAATCTGATATCACCCCCACCAAGTTTACTACCTTCCCATTTGCACCTTTCTTCTCAGTTATTAGTTCTTGCCGGCTCGTTGCTCTTGTTCTCTCCTTGTAAAGCATGTGGATCTCGAAGTATGATTGGGTTCGACTGCTGAACTTGTCCATGAATTGTACCATGGACTGTGAATTACGTCGAATGAGGCTGAGTATGGATACATGACCTAAATGATGCCGCGCTAGCTATGCCCGTTTGCGTCGCACTGAGTATATGCCTGCTTTGTATCTATTGAGCGTTCGAAGTATTAGCCCGAATCGAGCTGAACACGCGAGCTCATATTGGACTCGAGTTTTATTCGCTTGGCGTATGGATCCTTTGGCAAACACGGTGACATCTACCTAAGAAGACGGGTTTAACCCCAACTTGCGTTCAGGTCGGTAAATAATATAGTGATGATGAGGATTCGAACCCTAGACCTCATGAAAATGTCGGGTCACCACCTCGTCGACCTCGTACTTCGGCGCCGCCGTAAGCAAAACCAAATCGAGGGTGCTAATTTGATCCAGCGCAGAGGTGCGCATTCAAGAGAGAGAGAGAGAGAGAGAGAGCCAGAAGTTTTTAATTGCGCCTGAATTGGTTTTGTACAAGATGAGGAGGCTCAGCCACCCTTTTTTCCCCAAAAACGGTACACACTGCACTAACTCGGCGAGGGGTTCATGGAGACAGCAGTACCATTCAAAGCTTGAATGCTCCAGGAAGGACCCAACAAAACAACAACAGTCATTCAAAAACACAGTCATACGTATAAATATTTTTGTGTTTCAGAATGAAGTCCGAGACGTCTCCCCGAGGAGGGTCTAGGCCTGGGTTTGTAGGACGGCTTTTGAAGCCGTAGCCCCCTCAAAGCTTCTGTATCCATCGCAAGTCTCTCTCACCACTCTTCAGGGACCACCACCGCCACCACCTCTCTGGCTTCAACCCTTGACCTACTCCTCTCTCTCTCTCTCTCTCTCTCTCTCTCTCTCTCTCTCTCTCTCTCCTTGTTGCCAAGAGCTTGCCAGCTCGAATCAATTTGCAAGGTCGAGCCATCGTCGTCTTTATACGCCCCCTATCATTTCTTTGCCCCATAGGAGGAGGTGGGAGCTGGTGGAAGTCCTTTCCTTGGTGCTGTTCATGAATTTCACATGCATGTTTTGAAACCAAAGTCCGGTCTATGGTGATATACATGTGTAGCTAGGTTGCGGAATTTATTGCACTCGAGGTTTTAAGTGAGGGGAAATAAGTCATAATGGGTGTGTTTGTTTTACAAAAAAATTAAAGATTGCGAAAATATTTTTTTTAAAAAAAGAAGCTTGTATTATCATAAAAACTAAGGACAAAGTGACCATTTTTCTCCTTTGGCTAAATGCTGAATAGATGCCCCAAGAAAGCAAATTCTAAATCTAGCCCAAGAGCTTTTATTTTTGGAGCCGAAGGAAAGAATATGTATTATTTTCGTCTTGTTAACAAGTCACCCGAAAGCACTTGTTAATCATACTTAATTAGAAATTGTTTGATTTTCATAGAATCGATTGTGCTTATTTCAAGGGTAGTCGTCGGTGGGTGCATTAAAGAACTGCGATATTTTCTTGTTTAGTGAATTTTTTTTTTCATGTGTCAAAACGATATATACTACTTCGTCTAAGCAAAATTTCCCATAAAGAAGTCCTGATGGGCGCATAACACAATTATATAAAGCCTATTAACTCTATGAGGAACAAATTTCACCAAAGCCTATTAAATTAATTATGGTAAGGGAAGATAGAATTTATCAAGGCTAAGAGCTTATTTAATCATTATCAAGATTAGTCAAAAGCTCCAGTAAGGACTCAATTAACCTGAGGCATCTTCAATAATTTTAGTTCCCAAATATGCTACTACAAGGTCTTGATCATCCCTACGATAGGTTGATCTACTGAGGTACATGTTGAAGTATTAAAACACATGAAATCAAGAAAAGGCCAGCTTTTTTTTTTCTGACTATAATTAACCCTAGTGATTAGCACCTTTTTAAATTTATTTGGTGCCCATCATTAGTAGGTCTCACTAATCCTTGCCATACATGAATGCCTTTTCTTGGTAAAGAGTATTCAGCAGTATGACTATATGCTTCGATAAGACTTCCTAATTGGAAAACTACTCCTCCTGGAATTATGATAATAATAATAATAAAAAAGCTAACATCGTACGTATCTATTGCTTCCATAAAAATGAAAAATAGCAAATGACGTTTATTCGGAGGATTTTTCTTTTTTACGGGATAATAGAATGGGGAGGGGCGACCGGCAATATTGATCTTATTTGAGCTTTGACCGTATTAAATGTCACCCAAGAAAAAATAAATTCTTCCTTGTATTTGCTTCCATAATAAATGATTTATTTATTTTTTTAAAAAAAGAGAGAATCCTATGTCCAACCATATGAATATATAGTCCCCCATGTATGACTTTGAAGTAAGACTTTAGACGTGATCACATATGATTATGAAGCAAGACTTTAGATGTGATCGAGCATCATTTTTGGGTGTTCCTTGAGCCAATCATCCTTCACCGTGATAAGATGGCTCAATCTTGATTTGGGTTCTATGAGGTTGACTGAAATCATGTTGATATGAGTTAAATTTAAATATTAAGTTTTGACATATTCTTTTCACGGCGCTTGCCCTTCTTTAGTCTCATTTCTTTCTAGCCTTTGAATCCATTTTTCCCCCGATAAGTTGAAAAATGACTTTTGTTTGATGTGAAATATAGTTCATCTAAAATTATTTACAACAATTTCAAAACATTGATAGGAGGGAGGAATTACTTACTTTTTTTTTAAGTTACAACAACCATAATATAGAGCGAGTGAGAATCCAAGGCTAACGATGTTGGTCCTTTTTTGTTTTTCAGAAAACCTAGAGCACAAGCGTAAAGGTCCGATTATCTAGAACTCATAATACATCATGCATATCTCAGATACCCATCTGTCTAATTTTTTTGCCCTGCGAATGTGGTTTTAACTTAGAGCAGTCTGCATGTAGGGTAATGAATAAAAGTTAGGAGAGCAATGTTCCGCCTACCTATAGCTTAGGAAATATCATGTAAATCTCATAAATTGATCGAGTTCAGGTTTTTGTGTCTACGGATGCGGATTTAATTTAGAGCAGTTTTCCATGCTAGGCAATGACCTTTTTTCAAGCCACCCATTTTTTTTTATATTATGTATCATTATTGTAAGGGGTGGTAAATTAACTCATTTTATCAATCGTTAAATCTAGGAAAAATGCACATCACGATCATTTGCTTTAGTTAATGAATATATAAAGGGAAAAAATCATCAAAAATCATAGTCTATGCCTATAGTGCCACATTCAACCCAAGCTTTTTCTAGCGACACCAAAAATTGCAAACTTATACATTTTTGACACATTTACTTTAAGCTTTTTTTTTATACTAGAAACTCCAAACTTGTACCCGTATGATACATTTATCTCGAATTTTTCCTTGTGACGCTAAATTGAGGTAAATGTGTCACGGAAGGCATACTTCAAGATTTTTTTTTTATTGCGTGCGGCTTTTATCCGATTATAAATGACCCAATGAAGTAGTATCCCAATTAGATGGGAAAAACCAGAATTGCAATGTCCACCTTTGTCTCACACCACTACTCCCAAAACTGGAGAGCATTCTCTCTCATCTCACCACTGTCCAAACAAATTGCATTAATCTGCAATTAAAACTGGGGCTCACGCTACTCGATAAGATGTTGTTAGCGTCAACTCAGAGCTCATCAACTTTAATTAAATGCACAAGTCACTCCGAAAGAGACATATTTGACCCAAAAAAAAAAATTCCAAAAAGACACAAAACAAATATGTCCATTTTTTTTACAGTTCAGCGACAAGCAAAAAAAGGAAAAAAAAATTCCCCAAGCATTATAGTAAATAACAAATAGTTAATGTTCCCTCCGTTTGGCAGTAATTATTTTTTTCTTATCTTTTTCCCCTCCCAATTTCTTGGTCGACAGTGATCATTAGAAGAAAAAGGAAAATGAAAATGGAGAATGCCTTTCTTTTCTTGGGTGATCTGTCTCGTCCCTTTCGAAAGTCAGTGCACGAGGCCTCTTCGCCATTGCCCTATTCTCTTTTCTTTCTTTCTTTTTTCACAAGGAGATCCACTGTGCATCAGTCAGTAACATCATAACACCAAAGAATAAGATAATAGACTAGGAGAAAAAAAAATCTTCAAAAATCATAAACTATATTCTATAATTTTTTTTTGTGACACGAAAAATCTAAATTTGCACCTGCGTAATATATTTACTCCAAACTTATAACGTTGCGATATATTTATCATAAATTATTTTTTGTGACACTAATTGTTGAGGTAAATATGTTACACGGACACAAATTTAGGGTTTTCAGTAGCACAAGAAAATTTTTGAGAAAATGTATCACTACGGTATGTGTCATATGGGTAAAATTTTAGAGTTTTTTGTGTCACCCAAAAATTTTTTGAAATTAATGTGTTACAGTAAGCATAGTTTTGGATTTTTGGTGACTTTCTTCCTAAATCATAAGAGTTGTATAAAACTCGCAAATATAATCACAAAAAAAAAGGCGTAGAAAAATGAGTAAACCGAAAATAGAAAACAGTGCGTCCCCTGTTCTTCTCCTCTTTCTCTCTTGTAGATGTGAACCCCACCCTCCTCACATTACTCATTGAATGCCAACTTTGAACAAATAGCTAAAACTGAGCCACCAAGAGAGAGAAAATTACAGCTTTGTCTTCTCCCTCTCTCTCTCTCTCTGCAGGTGCAATTAAGAGAGAGAACCACAGCACTAGGATGAGCCCCAACATCTTCTTTTTCTTCTTATTTTTTTTTATTTTTTTATTTTGCCCTTTCCTGTGAATAGTATCTTTATACTTTTTTTTTTGCAGAGTTTTTGAGTGGTCATTTTGTGCAATGTGCATGCTTCTGCATGAAGCCCTTTTGATCACGCTGAGTATTTTTGTTTTTGTTTTTATAGAGGTTTGTGTATAATTTTTAATGAGGTGGTTAAGCCTTTCCCCCTCTTTTCTCAAGTTAATGTAAGTTAAAAATGGGGTTGAGAATGGAGCCTTGCCACGTGGGTTGACCACGAGGCTCGATTCCGTTTACTTCTCTACTAATTTTTTTTTGTTTGGACTATATTAGACGATCCACGAATGTATTCTTGTAAACTTTTCAAATGCAATTCTCCGCCGATACATCGATCCATGCTATTCTCTCTTTTCAGAAAGAGATTTCTAATTATATAGCTTATGGTTATCATAGTCTGCTATCATTTTGCGTTGTTCAAATTAGCTTCTATCAACAAATATATTCGAACGGTCTCTAACTCCAAACAGATCGAATAGAATAGTGGCTGAAAACTCTCGGAAAGCTATTTGTTATTTTGAACTTTTTTGAGTGCACACATTAATAACTGTGAAAGTTATATGAATTATGCAATTTCCCGAACAACGACTAGATTCGTATTGTCGTTAATATTACTCAAAAGGAATTATTGGTGCCTATGCTACCAAATTACATGCTCAAATTTTATATGGGATTTCAATTTGATAAATTATTCTAAAAATTTAAGTTCCTTTTTAAATAGACATATAGTTATTACTCTATAAAAATAAATATCGAAGACGGAAAAGTTATCTTCCCTTAATATATAATTTTGTAAGAAAAAACTCGGTTTATTATTGTTGTTATATATACACACACCTACAAATTCTTCTAATAATTGGAAAACATAAATGTGCTTACTTCATCATAAATTTAGCATAAAAAGAATAAAAACTCTATTTATTGAGACAAGCCCAATATAATCCGCCGTCGGTGATTCAAATTCTAAATTAAAATTAGCGAAAATTTCATATAGTGATATGAAATGCTCTCATTTTCTCAAATAAGGATCTAAAATGCTATCTTTTTCTCAAATAAGAACATAAAATATTATTTTTTTTTTTCTAAAGAAGGGTTTGATCAATTGCATTTTCATCATTTTCTTTTCTTGATTTCATTTTTTTTCTTTCTTCTCATTTCTTTTTTTTTTCCCTTTGTTTCGAGCGACGACCCTTGCTCAGGCTCTCGAAAACCACAGCGAGGTGTCCCTTGTGGCGTTCGAGAGTGGGCTTGTCTCTACAGCCACAAGCGAGGCAAGTTTGCCCTCGAGGACCGTGAGGGATGCCTCATTGCGGCCGATGAGGGCCTGGGTGAGGGTCGCCGGTAGCTGGCAGCCCCTCGTCGGCAGAAACGAAGGAAAAAGAAAGTAAAGGAAAAAAAGAAAAGAAAAGAAAATAAAAAAAAAGATAAATGATGAAAACACCCTTGATCAGACTGTTCTTTGAAATAGAGAAGATAGTTCAGGCTTTCATTTGAAACTAGATTTACTTCAAGTTCTTATTTGAGAGAACAAGAGTAGCACCTTATATCTTTATTTGAAATTTTTTTCAATAATTATTAAAAAAAAACCAGACTTTGGTAGAAGATATTCGATTCTTTTTCCCTAATTATCATGGCACCCCTCGCACAGAAAATTTCACCATGACATGACTCGCATGACTGGTCAAAAAACATTAAATTTGACGTACTATGATATTCGGCAATTCACTTTTCTTTTAGGGAACTTATAATAATGCCTGTCTCGATTGATGTGAAACTAGAATATTGCAGCCTCTACACACCCACACAGACACTCACATTGGGTATAGCTATATAGCCATCCGATTGATGCCAGTTTTTTTAAATTTTGTGCCGACTCATTTTCTGGTTGTTGAGCCATGAGGAGATGAAATGATCTACGTGTGTCAGACCAAAGCAATAATGCAATGGCCCTTGTCTAAAGTGTATGGTGAAAATGAGGTGAATTTCATTTTGAGCTCTTCAAATACATATGGTACATCAATATAGTAAAATAAAAAAATAAAAAAAAGCCCACTTTCGGTCCCTCAAGTTTCTTGCTTTTTGCAGTCGGATCCTTGAACCTTTGAATTTGCCTAATCAAGTCCTTCTTGCTTCCGGATCGGATTGATTAGAGCCGTTGTATTAGGTGGCGGCAACAAGAGTTCGACGTGATAGAATATCGTCTTCGCGGACTATCAGCTAACGTGGGGGTACCAATGACCCTGGAAGATGAAAACAATTAGAATCGAACCATGAGCAACGTCTCAACAAGAACACTGCCTTTGGGCTTCTCCGGTAAAAAAAAAAAATCCTTGGAGGATCCAATCGGCACATCGGCTTGGGTTAAACAAAAATTAGAGCTCGATGGACTTGAATGGGAAAGTCGTGCAAGTGCAAGTACTTGATTAGGCGAATCGAAAGTTCAAGTACTTAATTGGGAAAAAAGAACAAAGTTCAATAGCCAAAAGTAACATTCTACCTATCGATATTCAAAAGATCAAAGCATTTTGAATAAATTTTAAGGGAAGTCGACAATTAGGATTAATAGACAACATTCTTTTTATTTTTATTTTTATAATACCAAGTATTCAGATCTTTTAACTCAACCAATTCTTACATATGCATGCAAATTGTCTCATTCACATGCACTGAAGAAAGTTCCACCTCAAGATGATAGCCGCAAGCCTCAAGGCTTAAAACATCCTGTGTCGCATGTCTATGAGGTTTTACCGATCTTATATATGCGTATGTAACCTCTTTTGAATTATGGGAAGTTTTTTTGGTTGGACATTCTAAATATAGTATTATAGTAGGGTTTGCGCGTGTGGTTCTCATTTTAGCTCCACACGCGTTTTTCTCAATACCGTTTTCAATTCAACCAGTGCGCAAGATGAGGCGATTAAAGTATCCTCGACCAACGTGAAATCTTTCTTCATCCATAAGCCTAAAAACGTTCGGCTCATGCACCCCAACACTGTGCAACACTTATATTTTCAAGCGCAAAGCCCGCCACATCCCAAATCGATAGGCTGATGACTCGACTGCGAAGCACATGCATGGATACCCGACATCACATTATCAACACATACACGTTACATGTATCAAATGTCTGTGAAGAGACGCGTTCACTGAATCCAAATTCGACCTAGACGTGCTAGATAGTGCATACAATATACGAACGGGAGAGGGAGATGGATACAAATGTAGGGAAATAGGGGGGGGGGGGGGGAGAAAGAGTGTGGATGTGGGTCAAGCTCAGTCGTGCTGTAGGGGCACGTAGGGGCAGCAAATTCAGAAGAGAAAAGGGAGGGGGGGGGGGTTATTTGGGGACCAACTGATGGAGACATTTGATCC
The DNA here is from genome assembly GCA_016432845.1 of Psidium guajava. Classification (NCBI taxonomy): domain Eukaryota; kingdom Viridiplantae; phylum Streptophyta; class Magnoliopsida; order Myrtales; family Myrtaceae; genus Psidium; species Psidium guajava. The sequence continues at coordinate 21,185,022 of CM028233.1, read as the reverse complement.
CACTTTAAGTTTCTATCTTGTCACACGCACACACAATTGTGTCTACCCTCCTTCCTCTAGCCGACAAAGTACTCCCCCTTCTATCTCTTTCATCGACATCAACTTTGTTGCTCCCCAAAAGTGAGAGTTACACATAGAGATATGTCTCAGTCGTCCAATTTTTTTTTTCTTTTTTGCAAGAATAGAAAGATCCATCCGTACCCCTATAAAGTTAAAATCGGATTACTGAGCTCTAAGCTGTGAACATCAATCCTATGCAAATTTGAGTAAGGATGCTTAAGCCGGGTAACATTTTTCGAATGAGGTTTTCTTTGATGAGACATTTAATAAGTACGTTGCAATGTGTGGGGATCGCCCGCCTATGGACTTAACATGGAAAATTAAAAGTAGGCTAGGACCATGTTTATGAATCTTCTATCAGAGGCATGATTGGATGAAATTTATTTCAACCAGAGAGGGAGGAAAACACAAACGCCGATGAGTTCCATGCTCGTAATCCATCAAATTGGAACGCCGGTTGGAATAAAATAAAACACAAACCGAGATATCCATGTCTCTGACAGGTGAGTCACAAGTTTAGATCGTTGGTCATACGTAAGTTTAACTAAAATTGAAAGTGGATCATGTCTGTGTTTATAACCCGCCAATCAAATGCGCGATCGGTGAAAAAAATTAACCAACATTGGCCTAGCGCTTGCACCAGATCTTGATTGTTCCCCTTCCTCTCCCTCTCTCTCTCTCTCTCTTTCTTTCTCACTGAACGATTTTAGACACATTGGTTTTCTTTTGTCCAAGGACCATGGTTTGTTTCGGAAACGGGTGGTGCTTAACGGGTTCGTGGGTGTATCCGACCCGTAAAGTCTTTTGCGATTAGCAGACGGTGCCTCTTCTTCTTGTCACGGTCAGAGCGATACAGTGACAGCTTCTAAACCCACGTATTCACTTTGTTGTACCCCAAAAGAGGAGTAATAAGAGTCGTAAGAAGCAGAAGCCTGCTGCCTTCTTCCCCCACCATTTTCTGCCACGCCTTCCTCTTCTCTCTCTCTCTCTCTTCCCCTCTTGTGGTCCAACTCTCTCTCTCTCTCTCTCTCTCTCTCCACGTTCGCCCATGATATAAAACGCAACGTGGATTCTGTTGTTTCTCTTCAGTAAGAGTTGAAAGAGTGTCTGCTGCTGCGCGGGTCTGCGTGGAGCGAAGAAGAGACAGAGAAGAAGAAGAAGAGAGATGGATTGGCATGGCGACTTGAGAAGCTTCAGTAACGTCTCTTTCCCTGAATCTTCCATTGGCTTCCTCAACCCCAACTTCGTCCAATACCCTCCTGGTATGTTTCTCTGCGCATCATTTCCCTTCTCTCCTCTCGAACTTGCCTTTTGCGAATCGATTTCGACTTCAGTTTGAATGCATCGTTCTGCATCTCTTGGCTGCTGCTGTTGATTCCAATGGCTTTTCAGTTCAAGAGGATATGTACATGATTAGTATAACCAACACCTTTCCTTAAAAAGAAGAGCAAAACTAAGGAGGGCGAAAGAGGAAACCTCCATTTGCAGGCAATTATTAGGTTTGAAAGAGGAACATTCTAATAAGGGTAAATGAGATCTTCCATATATATATATCAGGGGAAATTGCACTAAAAATGGTATTCTTTGATTTGGAGAATAATGATTATTTACTAATGTTTGAGTGAAAATAATATGCGAAAGCTGTTGCATTCTTGATGTCTCTCCCACAATTCGAATATATGGCTGTACACCAGCATCATGCATTTAATTGTTTACAGGTATGGAGCTGAAGCACCACCACCAGCACCACCACCACCTGCCGTCGTCCTCCTCGATGGCCGAGGTGGCCCAGAGCGACGCGGTGGTCGTGGCGGCGATGGACAAGAAGAAGAAGCTGACGAGCGAGCAGCTGGAGATGCTGGAGAGGAGCTTTCAGGAGGAGATAAAGCTGGACCCGGACCGGAAGATGCGGCTGTCGCGAGAGCTCGGGCTCCAGCCGCGCCAGATCACCATCTGGTTCCAGAACCGCCGGGCCCGGTGGAAGACTAAGCAGCTCGAGCGCCTCTACGACTCCCTCAAGCTGGAGTTCGACGCCGTCTCGAGGGAGAAGCTCAGGCTCCAAGAGGAGGTACTTCTTTGCGTATGAGGATGCAAGATGAGCATTTTTACTCTCTCTCTCAAAACGCAATCCCTGCACATACCAAGAAATCGTATAAATATAATTATACAACGGCATGTCTGTGAAATTTACCATTTGACAGATAGTATTTCCATGTGAAAATGACACATAATTACTTCTCAATGTGTATTACAATCATACTAATCTCTCAACTAATCTGGCCTCCAGGTCTCAAGATTGAAAGCCATGGTGTGCGACATCCAAGCTGCCAAGAAGAAGCAAGCCTCCACCGGCTACACTGACATCTCCGGCGAAGAGACGGTGGAAAGCGCTCGCTACTCCGGCGAGGTCCGCCACTGCAGCGACCTCCCAAGGGCGGGGGGAGGAGGAGCGACGCCGACGGCCTCGATCACCCAGCAGCACCACCTCGCGGGCTCGAGCTACCAGCTGTTCGCCCTCCAGGACTACGATTCCAACTCCTACTGGGGCGTCCTGCCGTCATCATACCCATAACACTGTAACTTCTGACTCGAATCGTGATGAACGTTTAATTAAAAGGCTTTTATTAGGTTAATGTTAGGGACTGATCAATGTAGCGTTTAGGAAGAAGAAGGGGGGAGTTGTCCCCCTCTTGCCGTGACCTTTCGTTGAACTATAGTAGACTTTCGGGGTTAGTCAAAAACTTCAATTCAGCTTTCTTTATAGATTGGTGTGAAGAAGTAGCTTCAAGCCTGTTGTTGGGAAAAGGTCTTTTGGCCCAATATCTGATGGGCTACATTTCTCTGAGGACAAGTTTTCATTTTCCATCCAGCGGAGAAGAACATTGGTGGCATTTTGAGAAGAACATAACGCAATATCTTTGGAAATCACAGTGGAAGACGAAAACTGAAAAAAAGAGATGAGATATAAGTTTTATTAACACAAAACAAAGCGTAAAAATCAAAATGATTTATCTCGCTTTCATCCATTTAGGCAGGGGATCACGAGAATTCTAATTTGGATCATTTGAGCTTGATTTTTTTTTAATTATTAATGTAAAGCAAATTATCGTCCATGAAGAATATCTTTTATCCATTCATTTTTGTAAACGCTTCAAACGATCAATTTTTTTGACAAAAATATCTTTTAAATCCTTCATTTTTTTTTTTCGAAAAACAAAGATGCCTCTAATTTGCTTTTAGTTGAAATGATCCGGTTGATTGGCCGAGAAAATGATTAATTGAGACGACATGACATAGACATACGGTTGTCCATATTTGACTAATGAGAGCCAAGCATACGGATCGTCATTCTTTCGAATTAAATCGGCCGTCAATTCCTATTAGACGGAAAAAGAAAAAAGGCAACCCTAGTTGAATTCAGAAAGAAAATTTGACCGAAAATCCCACATGTAAATTGATTTCATTTGAATCAAATCTCAAAGAATTTTTTCGCTTAACTAAGGAAAATTCCTTTTCATTTCAGTAAAATTAATCATTCACGAACTCAACAGCAATGAAAACTCGGGTCCATCACATTTCCCATTTAATTGTGGCCGTCGAAGTAGCAGCCCCCATCGAGATGGGGAAGGGCACGGTTTAAAGCAGCACGAATGAGATGGCATTGGTGGTCGCCGACATCACCATGTTCCGACAGGGCATCACCCGGTCGGCATGGCTGTGTTAACCTGATGGTGGCAGCGTCCAAGGGTGGCAGCGCCCGTTGGACGGCACCAATGCAAGAGGTGGAGGGGTCGCATAATCCGTAGAATGTCCGTGGAGGAGTTGAAGGAGAAATCTGTTGTCTTCGAACTTCATGATGGGGAAGTCAACAAGTTGTGGGGTTCTTAGAGCTTGCACATGGAGGAGACTAAGGCAGCGTGTTGGGTTATATTAGTGGTGATCGGTTCCTGCTCCGGGTCCGATTCCCCTCAAGAATCGAGAACCGGACCGGTGGTCTCAATTTCTAATTTGTTGGAACCGGGAATAGGATTGATCATCCTGGAAACCGGACCAAACTGGACCGACAAATGGACCGGACCGGACAAAAAAAAAATGTAGCCTAAATTATTCTCTAATTGTTGAAATCAATAACATTATAGAACTTCAACGTCTATATAAAATAATTTCCCAATAACAAAAAATAAGAGGCCCAATGAGCCGAAAGAGATTTACGGACTAAATTAGGAAAAAAAAAATTAAAAAAAGGACCGGTCAGGTCCAATTCTAGGAATTGGGAATTGAAAATTGGATTGCTCGATCACCGGTTCTGATTTTAGGAACCGAATCGGACCTTTTTAGAATTGGGAACCGGACCACCGGTCCAGGTTCGGTCCGGGCAATCCCGGTCTGGTCAATCCAATTTGCTCACCCCTAGGTTATATAGATGGGTGGGCCGCACAAGATGGACTAATTTAGCCCATTATCCATCCTAGATTTAACTAACAAATGCAATTACTTTTTTCAAACATGATAATGTTCACGTCGGTTCTCACATTCAATAGGCAAAACGGCATTACAGAGAGAAGAAAGTGAGAGAAAACTGACGACAATCTCTCTACATTAAATGGACAAATGATCTCTCAAGGGATTGCTAAAGGTACATTTAATATGTGAAAAATCAAGGTGTGTTTGTTCTGTGATGTACTTCTCTGATTAGCGATTCAAGATGATTTTAGGGCTTGCTAATTTCGAGTAATTCTGCTGCGTATATATTAGGATTGGTTTCTTTTATTGGCGTTAGAGCATTGTTGTTTTTGTATCTTGATTGTTTCGAGTTAGATTGTTGAATTAGTGACAAAAACATTGTTTTTGACTGCATTGTTCATTGGCTTTTGATTTTGTTCTGTTAATCAAAAATGATTTTTGAACACATGGTCAGAACGGGCTTGATGATACGAGAGGTTTGTGTGGTTGGCTGTTACGAGGCAACACCAGTAGCTACTGCATACGCTCCACGACAAGGTCGGGTTCTACAAGGCAGTCGTGTAATTTCGCTTAATGAAAATGGATTTAAGTATACCATCCGGCTTGTATTGATGAGACGAGTGTTTTGATGGGTGGCTTTTGACACTTGATTTTTGGCTAATTTTATTTTTAATTTTTTTAGAAAATCCATAAAAATTTATAAAATTGAAAAATCAACTTTGGGACCTTGGCCTAACCTGGGGAATCAAATATTGACCAAAAAATAATTTTCGATATTTTTAGAATTTTGCTGTATTTTATTTTCAAAAATTTATAAAAAAATTAATAACAAATGAAAAAATTGAAAAATCAACTTTGAGGACCTCGGCCTAGCCCAGGAAATCAATTTTGAGCAAAAAATAATTTTTCATATTTTCAGTATTTTTCGCATTTTATTTTCCTAAATTCATAAAAAAATTAATAAAAAATGAGAAAATTGAAAAATCAACTTTAAAGACCTTGGCCTGGCTTAGGGAATCAATTTTGAGTAAAAAATAATTTTTCTTATCTTTTTTATTTTAAATATTTTTCAAAAATTAGAAAAATACTGGAAAATTAATAAAAAATAGCATTCGAGGCCAAAAATACAAAAAAATAGTCAATATTTTTCTTTTGATTTTATATTGATTTTGGATGAATAAATTTTGAAAAATTCAATCTCAATTTGAAGTTTCTTTGTTAATTTCATTTTTTGATTATTTAAAAAATTTCTAGAAATTCCATTTAAGCTCTATAATTTTCCAATTTTGCATTTTTAGAGTCGTGTCATCCCCCTATATTTTTCAAAATTAAAATCCAATCCAAAAAGCCCTCAGAATTATCCAATTTCGCTAAAAAGGACCAGAATGTAATTTTTGATTTTTCAAATTAGTCCCTAAAAACACTTAAAGTGCAATTAAAAATTTTTTAGGCCTCGAATTAAAAATTAGGTCATGTCACCCCCTAGTTTTTGGCATTCTGAATCTATTGGTGGTGTCAATTTTTGCAAAAAAAAAGCCATCTAAAGCTTGGATTTCTCAAAATGGGAAATCGGGTCAAAATAAAAAATTGGAATTCCTGTACAAATGCTGGAGAAATTCTGGGAAAAATATCATTTTTAAATAAATCCAATACCCCTGAGTCCAATTTTGGCATCAATTTTAGGAAAAGTGGGCTAATTTGGGGTTAATTTGAGATTTTTATCCAAAGCTGGTCGACCAGGTTGGATCAACCCGACCTGGTGACCTGCACTGTTCATCGTCCTCCCAGGGCCTCCTGTGTGCACGTTGATTTTGAAAGGAGAGGAAGTCTATTAAGAGGGGGAGATTCTGAGAGATTGGGGCGTTAGTTGAGACGAAGGTTGGATGAGAAGATCTCGGGATTTTTCAGGGGGTCATGATACGCATGAAGTGTATAAAAGGAGGATGGGGTTTTCTAGAGCAAAAAAATTAGGTGCGGCCATTGGAGGAGGACCTGAAAGCTTCAAGAGCCGATTCAAGGAAATTCAGGACAAAAGAAGCCCCACGAATCGTCCCCGAAGCTTCTTAGGACCTCGAGGAAGCTCCTGAGGCCCGCAGCGCGCAATTTCATCGCCGAACTAGGTAAACACCATGTTTGCTCAGTTGAAGCTCTGTCAATGGCAGAACTTGATCCTGCTAGCTTTTCTTCGTAATTCTTGGTTCTATGCGTCCCTACCTTTGTAATGATCGTACTCTTGTCATTCCTTTGCATTTTCATCTCGTGAATTCCCTTCGCCGATCTCTCAACCTTCAAACTGGTCGCGAACTAATACGCTCATCCATGACGTTAGATAGAGTTGTTTGACCCTCAGGTAAGCCTTCCTGTACTTCATGGATGCTCCCTGTGTAATCTATGTAGTTCGTTGACGTGAATCTGTTGTGTATTGGTTTGTCGTCGGAGTATCACTCCGCCGGGGTTGAAAATGCGCGATTTCAGGTGATTTTTCCGACCTAAAACTTAGAAATATGGATACTGGGGTGATTAGGATTGGATTTGGCTTGAAAAACAAGGAGTTTTTTTTGTTGGGTTTAGCTCGGTTTAGGCTTACCGGCGAAGCATCGGCGACACCTGCCATCGCCGGTTGTCTTCTTCGTCGGTAGTTTAACCAGGTCAACGAAAGTTGACTTGGTCAAAGATGACGTGGTGCCGACGTGGATAGCCACGTCGGATGCCACGTCAGCCCGTCTATTATAACAAACAAACAGAATAACAAATTCGAATCAGATGGATAAGGTCGAGCCACGTGGCGATATCCGGTGATTTCTGAGAATAAAATTTCTAAAATTCGAATTATAAAATTAATTTTTAGAAATAAAAATAATAATAATAATAATTGACGGACGACCAGGATCCAAGTTTCCTTTTAGCATAAGCCGTTAGATCCGATAGATGGTTTGGACGGTCAGGATCTAATTTTAGGATTCATCTCAATTGTACAATTCATAGCAAGAGTGGGCGGATCGATTAGCAACACGTGGAAGGCGTTAGGCCGTCGGATCAGAAATAGGCGGAAGAAAAATGAGAAATGGAATAAAAATCGGAAAATTCAAAACAAAACCACGATACTACGTCGCTTCGGTTTAGGTGTCTGGTTCGAATTTTGGATCGGGCCTGGGTAGTGGGCTGGGTCAAGCTGACCCAGTTCGTATGGCAAATACAAATAAAAATACAAAAAATAATAAAAAGATTCAAAAAATTAACAAAAAATCAAAAAATAGAAAATCAATAAAAAAAACCTAAAAACTGCGTCGTTTTAGTCTAGGTCAGGGTTCGGGTCATTCATATTGGGTCAGTTCGACTTGATCTGAAGAATAAAAAAATAAATAAAAAGAATGAGAATGAACAAAAATAAATAAAAAAATAAAAATAAAAATAAAAATAGTAAAAACAAATATAATAAAAAATCAGAAAAATCAGGGAAAATCACAAAAAGTTTAGAAAAAATCTTAGAAAAGTAAAAAAAAAAATCAAAAATGTATGAAAATAAAGAAAATATATTAAAAATAAAAAATAAAAAAAATTCATAAAAATCATAAAAGTTCATAAAAAAATAAAAGAACAAAAAATTTTAAAAAAAAAATCAAAAAAAGAGGAAGTTCTAAAAAAATGAATTAATGAATAAATAAATAAATAAATAAATAATATTTTTCAAAAATATTTAAAAAAATCAGGAAAATTCAAGAAATGTAGGAATCATTAAAAATATAATAAAACAATCCTTAAAAATCTCAAAAAATGTCCCAAAAAATAGAAAAGTCCTTAGAAAATCACAAAAAAATTCAACAAAATTAGAAAAAAAAATTCAGGAAAATTTGGAAAAATTCATAAAATTCTCAAAATTTATGTAAATTAAGGAAAACCCATACCTAATTGGTTTGACCTTTCTTTTTTTTACCTCCCGAGCCTTAGGAAATTACCATTTTGCCCTTCTAGCTAACTTGATCGAAATGTTTCCAAACCACCCCTGAACCTAGTTGGCATCTTCCCTAGGCTCCTAGGATCCTTCTTGGTTTGTCTTGACTTGATGTGATGTAATTCTTTCATTCTTTGACCGTGCAATTATTTTTCATGGTTGTGATTGATAGGCTAGTTTTCCCACTCGCATGAACTTCTTAGATCTTTAGGACTTACCTCATCCAGAAGACACCTACATGAATTCTTTAGGATAGAAAATCATTCAACTTAGGTACCGAAAGGGCGTCAATAGCCATATCGATGTAACTAAGTCCCCGAACCCAAAATCTCTGGTTTTTGTATAATCGAGCAATCAATCCCAATTGCTCGATAGGGTTTCCAGTCATGCCTTCCATGAAATGATTGGTGGCGACTCCATTTGCATGTACACTGACGCACATGTCACCCAATCACACTAAGGTCGACCTCAATTTAAAAATTCTCTGATGCGATTTGGTATGGGCCAAGGAGGGCTCGAGCTAAGCTCAGATATCAAAATGGGCCTAGCAATGGTCGGAAGGGTCGCGACAGTGGCTCTTCATCGAAGGGGGTCGGATGACTTCACACGTGTCACTGCGCACCAGAGTGGTCTGATGTACATGGGCAGGCATTATGCGCCCATATGTAACGCATGTGCAGCAATCATCATAACCACATGCTGACAACACGCTGACGTCAGCAGGTTAGGTACCGATCCAAGTTATGACCTGATTTTGACACCATCTAGTATCCAACTCGATTCGATCTTGACCTAACCCATTGACTAGTCAACTTTGATTGATAGAAATATGATTTTGCCCCTATATTTTTAGAAAATTACAATTTGGTCCTCTAGCTTTTTAAAAATTGCAATTTGATCCTCTAACTTTCTAAAAATTACAATTTGGTCCTCGATCTTTCTAAAAATTGCTTTTTTGTCCTGAAAGTCAACTCTAACCATTAATCACATGCTGAAGTTTTGATCGGTGCGTACGAGAACGTAAGAGCTCCATTGGGGGAGTGTAAGGTACTATTGTGTTCGTATTGAAATTATCTTTAATTTGGTATAGATACTGTACTTATTTGATGTATTTAACGTTATAAAATACTTATAAAACCCATGATAAACATATTTTGAGGCTTTTTTTTGAATATTTTTACTTGGATTTATATATTTTATTGAAAAATCCATAATATGGCTTACATGTAGATATCCATATTGCGAAAAACATGTTTTGTTGATAGCATGTAGAAAGTTTAATGCACTTGCTATTTGTATTTAGTAATTTGTATATGATTTGATGCATGGATTTTTTGTATATTAGCTCAAATCATGCCATGCTTTTTTTTTTTATGATTACAAGATAAGGGGATCACTATGTGATTTATGATCTCTATTCAAGTGAGGAGTTCTATAAAGTTTTAGTAAGTTTAATAAACTCAATTATACATAAATAATTATATTAATGATAATTTCAAGCGATGATTCTTAGATGATGATTGGGAACATAGTGAACTTTTGAATCGGAGACCTTATGCGAAATTATGTATTAATATGATTAGTTATTGTAAAATGGATGCATAAATTTTAGGCATTAATAGTTCATGAATACATATCGATAGAACTTCGTGTTCAGATACAATGACTATAGCTTTTCAGAATATTATAGCTAAGCTTGACAAATGAAAGAATTTTGAACGGCAAGAACTATGAAATCTGAAAAGTGAAAATCCAGCATGTGCTAGAAAAGCAAGAAACACTAGAAGCTCTTAGCTTAGTTATAGAAGAACTTGGAGGTGGAAATACTTTACAATATATAAGGGAGAAAGAGACATTTAGTGCATGAAAAATAAAGAACTCTACTGTGAGTAGCATGAAAAATGATATCATGCGAGAGTTCAAAGGAATTTGAGAATGCCAAAGTCATGTGGAAAACATTAAAAGCCAAGTTTGGTTGGATATCGCTCACCAAATCGAGCCAAGTCAATATATGATTTCACATTTATATGATGCCTTATGGGTATAATATGAAACAACACTTGAGAAGTATGTTGAATATGATAAGTGAACAATAAAGTGCATGCCATATTTTAACTAATAAGCAGGAAATGCAAGCGGTAATCCGTTCTTTATCTCATAGCTGAGTGCATATGAGAATTTACTTAATCCACAATGAAAAGTAAAAACTTATGAGGATGCTTTGCACTATCTTAAACTAGTGGTGGACAACCTTCTGGCGAGTAAACCAAAAAATCAACATTTGTTATGCAGGTTCACATAGGGCTTTGAGTTCTAAGTGTAAGTGCCAAGGTGGGTTTGATAAATGAAAGGGCAAGTGTATAGATTTTGCATGGAAGAAACCAAAGTTTAATCAATATGGGAAAAGAAAGCATCCTTTCAAGAAAAATGTCTAAAAAATGAATTGCTTTTACAGTGGTAAGAAGGGTTAATTTGCTTGCTACTATGGTGAGCATAAGAAAGGAGAAACCCTTTGTACACTTGAGAGTGTTATTTATGTCTCTAATTCTATTTATGTCTCAAGGGAGATAGAATCATGTAGTGAAAGATATCTCAGTCTTCGTGGAATTTCAATGAGTTTCACATGGAGCAAATTGGATATATGTGGAAAATAATTTCTAAGTTGAAGTCAAAGGGATTAACACCTACCAATTATGTATGAGCTGTGGGCACCTTGTTCCTGTATGATGCGTTTTATGCTCTAGAAATTCATCGAATTTTATTTTCGATGTTAGTATTGGTTAAACTTGGTTTTTTAGTTTAAACTTTCATAACAAAGTTGTTGACTTGTTGTTGCAAACAAGTTATTATAATTCTAGATGATTTTATTGTGCTAATTATTAAATACAATAAGATGAATATTTGTTATTCCATTATTCATGTATTTTGAACTTTGTGATAACGATGTGAATGTGTGGCATACTAAGCTGGGTCAAATTAGCCAACAACGAATAATTAGATAAGCCAAAGGGGCTTATTGGGCAATATTAAAAAGATCGATTTGCCTAATCGTGAGCATTACCTAACGAAAAAACACCTAGGAAACCATTTGAAAAAAGAATAAGAGCTGAGTTTTATTTGCAATTGATCCATTTAGACATCTGTGGTTCAAACAATGCGAGAGTAAGGTATGGAGTTATCTATTACATCACATTTATAGATGATTATACTTGATTCAAATATGTCGATTTGATTTCTCGTAAATCTAAGGCACGAGTTGTTACAAGAAATTTATGAGTTTAGCAAAAATTCAATTGGACATGAAAATAAAAGCATTGAAATTCGATCGAGGTCGATAGTACTTACTTGATCAGTTTAGAGGTTTATGTGATGAAAAATGAACAGAAAGATAATTAACTATTCCAGTGACTCATCAACAGAATAGAGTTGTAGAGAGAAGAAAAAAGTCATATCAGAATTGGTTAGGTTTGTGATGGCAGTGGCTAATTTGCCAATCATCTTTTAAGATAGTACTTCATTGACCACTGTCTATATACTTAATAGTGTGCCTTTTAAATTAATTACTTTTACTCCATATAAGTTGTACACACTTTGAAAATAAGATTTGATTTTTTTTTAAACCTTGAGAATGTGTTACCTATATACAAGAGTTTTCCCACAAGTATGGAAAATTAGGCCATATAAGTAAAAAGAGTATTTTCATGAGATACTGAAAGCACTCGAAAGGGCATATGTTTATAGATGAATAAGAAAGTGAGAGTATAGTTGAATTTGAATCATGAGTTGTTGCATTCTTAATGAATGAATTTTTGAAAAAGGACGAGATATGTGAAGTCTATTATCTATTTGAAACCTTGGTTCATAATAACGACGTCATTAGGGCATATAATCCGAGTGGGAGTAATGTGAGAAGTGGAGAATTTGTTTCGAATCAGTCTCAATTATATCACTTAATGAGAAGATACCTTAATTATTTAATTTGAGTGGGAGCGTAATGAAGTGTGATGTACTTAGTATATGACTTTCAACTTAGTGAACAAGTCACAAAAGCATTACTCGTCGATTTGTCAATGTCTAAACATTGAGGGATAACTTTCATAGTCGTTTCACAAGAAAAGGATGAGTTAAGGAATGTGAATGAGGCGCTGACTTGCTTTGATAAGGAAAAGTGCATTTAAGTAATGGAGGAAGAGTTTGAGTCAATGAAATCAAATCGAGTTTTTGAATTGGTTGATCTTTCGAACAGATATAAAGCCATTTGAAACAAATGAGTTCTCAAAATAAAACGTATAAAGCTGACAACTCAATTGAAAGATATAAGGATCACCTTATGGCGAAAAGATATAACCAACTAGAAAGAATTTATTATGAAGATGCTTTTTTTTTTCATGTGGTGAGATTTACCTCAATTCGCCTTATTCTGGAAATAGTAGCTATTATGGATCTTAAATTACATCAAACGTATGTAAATACTACTTTTCTCAATGGAAAATAAGAAGAAGAAATTTATATGGAACAACAAGAACTTTATATGGAATAACTCATTGGGTTTGTTGGAGAAGACCAAGAACAAAAGGTGTGCTGACTTTTAAGATTGATATATGGCCTTAGGAAATCTTCAAGAAATTGATATATACATTTTCACAATACCGTAGTAACATATGATTTTGTAGTGATTAATGAAGATAATTGTGCATATATCCAAAGGTCCAAAGTTCAATTTGTGATCATATCATTTTATGTTAATAGTATGCACATTTTCAGAAGCAATACGGAGTTTCTCAATACAATTGAGAACTAATTATGTGCCAATTTTTTATACGAAGGATATGAGTGAAGCTACATATATTCTTAGAATTAAGAAGCCATTCAAATAGATCGTGATCTCTTTCGCGAGAAACTTATATAGATAAAGTTCTTGAATGATTTGGTACGCAAGATTGTAAACCTACATATATTCCTATTGCAAGAAGTGAATAATTGAGCCGTAAAATGTGTCTTAAGACTCCATAAGAAAAGGAATGAATGAAAAGTATTTCATATACTAGTGTTATTGGAAACTTAATGTACGTTATGGGGTGTACAATGTAAGGGTATGCCCTAAAGCAATCATGTGATGGTTACATGCATGGCATAAATATTGTATTATTGATATATTATTAATGGCAAGACGCATGTTTATTCATCTTGTCCCTTTATTTTAGATGAATAAAGTCCATTAGATCAGTTAGAACTTATACCTATTCTTGAGGCGACAAGAATATGTGTGACGGGTCATCAGTTAGTTTCTGATCTTCAAATTGGTTCCTGGTCGAAGGATCATGGATTGGGCGTCCATGAGCTGGCTGAAACCAGTGTGTTTGCAGCCTCGCTGTTGAGCAGTGGATGTCCAATGGGGATGACGAGTCACAAGTCATCAGACGTTAGACATCTAAGCTAGAACACAGGTGTTCGTATCGAAATGAGTTCGATTGAATTTACTGAACGTGACAAAAGAGTGATTGACTAACATGGAGGCTTTGCGCTTGGTCAATGTCTCGATCGCTCTTGGCTTTGGTGTGTTAATGGTTCTCAGACCCGAGCCACGATGCTGGCTTATGGTACGATATTGGCTGATCATTGATTCGCCTTTATACATGATGGTCATAGTCCTCTATATACGAAGTCACAGTCGTGGGCAACAGTTAGGATCTGTCTCTTCATTGGATGAGGTTGATGTTCTATATGATCTATGCATGGCGGTGCATTAGAAAGTCTTTGACCAAGGCAGAAGTCGAGAGGAGTCTCGCCGAATGCACGTCAGATAGATTTGTGAATATGATCGAATCCGTGGGTTTGACTCGAATATCCATGGCCCTCATTCGATCAGGACATGGTAAGACAAAAGGACTGAATAACACCGAACCAAGGCCAACATGTTCACTTTGTCCTCGCACTTCATTCTAACTGGGTAACTGTGATATGTTGCTAGACGTCATTCACGGTTTGTGGGATCTAATGATTGATTTAGGACGGTCAATTCCTTGAGGAATCTCACTGCCAGTTCCGAGGTGAACCTAGGGATGTCACACGGCTTAACCGATATCTGGTGACGTCTATAACGAAAACGGGATCGCAAGAATGTGATAGGACTATTTAGATAATCAAAAGGAGTTGAAATGGATTGGATTCGTTTCCCTTTTCTAATGCTTGCTAAAAGATGAAATAGATGACATAGGCATGACATCATGATGATGTAATGGCTACATCATGCCCGCATCATCGTTGGATAAGAATAATTATCCAAAAGAAAAGATAAGAAATGTTATATTCTAGAAATTGTCAAAAGTAGGATAGAATTTTCTATTCGTTTAACAAAGATGTTTGGCACGTCAAACGACGTGATTTGATCACGAAACTCGAGGGATTTGAAATCTAGAATGTCTAAAGCCCGTGTATGAGAATCGTCACTCAAAATGATGCCATTTGGGCCGTCCAAAATTGACCGACGGGCTGGTTAAAGGCGGTTTAACCGCCTTTGACCACCCTCCAATGAGCGAGGCCCACGTGACTGGTTAAAGGTGATTTGACCGCCTTTGACCAGCATCCAGCTGGCCATGTGGGCCAATTGGAAGGACACATGGCGGCCCCCTATTGGGCTGCCACGTAAGGCGGTTTAAAGGGGTGGTTTAAACTGTCCCTCCCCTTCTCTCTCTCTCTCTCTCCCCTTTGTCCACCCTCTATAAATAAGGGTTAAAGGGCTCAAGCTCAGAGATTAGACACTCGAGAAAAACACTCGTAGACGTGCCAAAATTTCGTGAGAAAGTGAGCTTGAGAATCGACCAATTTGGATACACCAAGTTTGTGTTTCCATTGGTTGAAAACGAAGGGTTCAGACCAAGACGCCGCGAGGATTATTAGCATAATTCGAGAGCCGTTTCTCCGAATCTCCGTCATTAAGGTCGCACAAGTTTCATGACGTGTCTGAACTAGAGACCCAATACCTCTTGGGCTCGAGGACAAAGAAGTAGAGCCGCATCCAACCTCTGTTGTCCAGATACATTTTTAAACTAGCTTTAGAAAGTTTGATTTTCGATTAAAGTATACGATGATTTCTAAGACAATCTAGGGTGCCATTCGAATTTATTTTCTTCCGTTGCGCATATGATATGTTTTTTTGTGTATGTAACGAGCGCCCGAGACCATTTGAAACCCAACAAGTGGTATCAGAGCCACGCTTAGAATTCCCGTATACTTGATTAATTTGGGTTTTGACGATACTTGGAATATTGTCATTGGGTCTTCGAAATTGGTTTCGAAACTTCACGAACCTGACCTCCACGCATGTTTGGACTTGACATAGGACCTTGAGGATCATTGGATGACCTCACATGGGCGGTGAAACTGCCCATGGATTGCGGCCAAAGGCGGAAATCGCTAATGGCCGTGAGGGTCAAAAGCGATTCCGCCGCCTTTGATCAGGTCAACGGTCAAAGGCAGCCACCGCCTTTAACCTAGGGCATGCGTGGTAATTTTGTGAAATAAAATTGTTTAGTTTTGCAAAAGATAAATCGAGTCAATTTGATCGAAAATGTTCGAACGGACTCGGAATGAGCTCAAATTTGGTCGAGCACTCGGAAACAGGCTTCTGACCAAAAAACATTACCTTTGGCAATGAGCTATGTTGGATTTGGGCATTTCGGGGTCATTTGAGAATGTTTTGGTTTTGTTTTTGCGATTAAAGCATCGTGCCTCGTAAATTGTTGCGAATTAATGCGTTATTGCTCTTTTAATGTATTTGAGTATGTGTTATGATATATATGTGACATATATATGATGTCTATTTTGGCAGATGCATCATTATCTATTTGAAGGATATGTCTACTGCTGTTGATTGCTGCTAGGACTGGTAGAAATTGAATAGACTTACGTGAGACTTATTTTGTGACCTAGAACCTCCTCAATTAAATATCAAGTTGTAACGGGTATTAGACTTGTGGCCTACCATTGTTGTGGACTCGATGCTCTGTCATAGTGAGTTAATTGACTCGTCATGGGTATATGGGGGTCAATTGCCGTTTATGGCAAGAGACCAATCCATAGAAGCATTGGATGCTGTGAATATTGAAACTAGGGAATTTCAATAACTGTTAGGTGAGGGGTCGTCTGTATTTTAATGTCTGCAAATGACGATGGGTTAGACTTGACTGTGGTCATGAGGTCAATAACTGTTAAGTGAGACCTTCGTGACCCAGAAGCCAAATAATGATTGGGATGAGCATGAGATGCCTGGATGGGTTGATCCACTCATCTAGTTCATGTTGAACACCAAAAACTGTTAGGTGAGGTAGACCATGAACTGATGAGACTCCAATCCCTACTAGTAGTCTGGCCCAGCGAGGACTACCGTTTCTCACTAGAGGAGTGTGAGATTTGATAAATTTAGTGGGAGCCTATTTCATTTAAAGGCCAAAAAATGTGGCATGGTAGGAAACCAAGTCTTAATCATCTTAGGATTTGGGGATGTCCAGCTTTTGTGAAAAAGTTGAAATCAGACAAGTTGGAGGCTAGGTCTAAACAGGGTCGTTTTATAGGATATCCAAAAGAAAGTCTTGGATATTACTTCTATTTCCATTCTGACCAAAGAGTTTGGGTTAGCAGGCACGCCACTTTTCTGGAGAAACAATGTATCCAAGAAAAGGGCGAAGGCCGCAGGATAGTCCTACAAGAAGGAAATGAAGAAATAACGACTCCGCAAATTTAGACTCCGATCTCTGATTCAGTGGGAGCTTCAGACACACCGCCTCTGAGAAGGAGTTTGAGAGTGTCTCACCCTCCTGAACGATATTATGGGAACTTGATTGATCAAATGCAGCCGTTGTTTATGGTAAACGACGGCGATCAACCAAACGATCCCGAGTCCTATACAGAGGCTATGTCAGATAAAGATTTTGATAGATGGCTTAAGGCCATGAAATTTGAAATGGACTCAATGTATTCCAACAATGTGTGGATATTAGTTAACCCACCTGAAGGTATTGTATCAATAGGCTACAAATGGATCTTTAAGAGAAAGATCAATGCAGAGGGTTAAGTTGGAACATATAAGGCTAGACTGGTGGCGAAAGGTTATCGCCAAAGAGAAGGTATTGATTATGAAGAAACCTTCTCTCCAGTTGCCATGCTAAAGTCCATTAGGATTTTATTGGCCATAGCTGCACATTTGGACTATAAGATATTTCAAATAGACGTCAAAATGGCATTCCTTAATGGATTTTTTGAAGAAGATATCTATATGGAATAGCCGCTTGGTTTTGAGTCCAAAGGCGAAGAGCATAAAGTGTGTAAGCTTAAGAGGTCCATTTATGAACTAAAACAAGCCTCAAGGAGCTGGAACGTCTGATTCGATGAAGTAATCAAATCGTTTGGCTTCATTAAGAATCCGAATGAGCCCTGTGTGTATAAGAAGCTCATTGGGCGCGCTATTGCGTTCCTAGTCTTGTATGTGGATGACATATTATTGATTGGTAATGATATACCAATGTTGTTATCCATTAAGATGTTCTTGTCGTAAAAATTCTCCACGAAGGACTTAGGAGAGGCCCCCTATATTTTAGACATCAGGGTCTATAGGGATAGATCTAGACGGTTGGTTGGCCTCTTACAGTCCACGTACATGATAAAGTGTTGAAAAGATTCAACATGGAGTATTCCAAGAGAGGGCTGTTACCCTTTAGACATGGAATATGTCTTTTTAAGGGGCAGTATCCCAAGACTCTTAAAGAGAGACAAAGAATGGCGAAGATACCATATACTTCCGCCATTGGCAGCATAATGTATGCTATGCTTTGTATGAGACCTAATATTGCTTATGCCGTGAGCATTACAAGCAGATATCAGTCGGATTGAGGTGAAGAACACTAGGTCACAGTCAAGAACATCCTTAAATAATTTTCCTTATTTTCACTATTTTTTGCATTTTATTTTCAAAATTTCATAAAAAAATCAAGAAAAAATGAGAAAATTACAAAATCAACTTTGGAAGCCTTAGCCTAGCCTAGGGATCCAATTTTGAGCAAAAAATAATTTCTCATATTTTCGGTATTTTTTGCATTTTATTTTCTAAAATTCATAAAACAAAAAATCAAGAAAAAATGAGAAAATTTCAAAATCAACTTTGGAAGCCCTAGCCTAGCCTAAGGAACCAGTTTTGAACAAAACATAATTTTCCTTTTTTTGCATTTATTTAATATTTTTCAGAAAATAGAAAAATACAATAAAATCAATAAAAATAGCATTCATAGCCACAAAAATACGAAAAAATAGTCGATATTTTTATTTTTATTTTCTCTTCGTTTTTCCCAAATAAATTTTGAAAAAATTAATCTGGAAAATGGGGTTTTCTTTGTTAATCCCATTTTCAAATTAATTAAAAAAATTCTAGAAATTTCATTTTAATTCTGTAATTTACAATTTTTACATTTTTAGAGTCGTGTCACTTCCCTTTATTTTTCAAAATTAAAATCCAGTCCAAAAACTCAGTGAATTGTCCAATTTCGCTAAAAAAGACCAAAATGCAATTTTTAGTTTTTCAATTTAGTCCTTAAAAATGTTTAAAATGCAATAACAAATTAACTGGGTACTGAATTGAAAATCAAAGCACGTCACCCCTTAATTTTTGGCCTTCTTAATCCACTGGTAGTGTCAATTTTTGCAAAAAAAAAAAAGTCATTAAGAGTTTGAATTTTGCGAAACGGTTTTCGGGTCAAACTTGGAAATTAACATTTAAACACAAAGGTTTGACATTTTTTGGGGAAAAATCCATTTCTAGACAGAACTAGTGTCTCAAAGTCCAATTTTGGGGTTGAATTTCCTACATTTTGAAATTTGGACGACCAATGTCGCAATTTCCATAAAATTGGGTTTATCGGGTCAAGCTAGACTCGACCCGATTTGACCCGGCTTGGTCCAATCAGCCCAGTGCCTCTTTTTCCCCCAAAAAACAAGGGTTCACACTGGAGGAGGGTTGAACGGATTCTAAGAAACTCCAACCGAGAATAAATAGTGAGGTTTTGGGGGTTTTAAAGGGGGGGTTTTAGTTACACACACCTGAGAGAGAGAGAGAGAGAGAGAGAGAGAGAGAGAGAGAGAGAGAGAGAGAGAGAGAGAGAGAGAGAGAGAGAGAGAGAGAGAGAGAGAGAGAGAGAGAGAGAGAGGGGAGGGAGAGGGAAGAAGATTTTTTTTGCCGGCGTGGAAGTTTCGAATGGAAAAACTTCAACACCTTCGTTGGAGTCCGTAGTGCAAAATCAAACCCCAAGCTTGAGCTTCCCAGCTTCCTGAACCCTTGACGATCATCCAGAACTAAGTGGAACGCCATTTCAACGTCGGAAGAGGTAACCGCCATTAACATCCTTACGTGCGAGCTTCAATGGCAGAATCACAATATTGCATCATTTCTTCAGTTTGTTCGACTTAGACAAGTTTAAGATCTTCCCTAAGCCCACTCCTGCGCTTGTTTTGCATCAATCTTGTTTAAAATTGAATGGTCGGCCTCAAAACCTTTCGAGCCTATCATGAGTCCGCAAGCTCATCTCAGACGATCTTGAACCCGCGCGGATCGCAGGTAAGTCCTCCCAATCCCCCTTGGATGCCACTGGATGTGTTAGGTCGTGATTTGAGTGATGAAATCTGTGTGATGAATCCCGCTTGGAATTCGAAACTGTGTAGCATTGGGTTAGTATGATTTAGGTCATATACTAGGCTGGAAATGGAATATGTTGCACGTTTGATGGCTTAAGTGTGCTTTGTCATCAAGATTGTGAGATTTAAGCAGGATTTGAGGCCAAAATGGTCTTCCGACGAGACGCCGGCGATGGAACGCCGGTGCTGATCTTCTTCTCCAGCGAGAGTTGACCAGGTCAACCTTCGTTGACCTGGTTAACGTTGACGTGGCGTCGACGTGGCTAGCCACGTCGGACGCTACGTCAGCCGGTTGTTGTAACAGAAAAAGATAAAATAACAAACTAGATCTGACGGCTGGGGTAAATACATTTGTCATGATCGTATAATTTCTGGAAATAAAAATTTCATTTCAAATTGCATAATCATTTTCAACTATAAAAATAATGAACAGCTGAGGATTGATCTTAGATCCGATAGCGACCGTAGGATCGGTAAGAGGAATGGATGGCTTGGATAGTGACACGTGGACGCTCAATGGACCGTAGGATTGAAAATCAGCGGGAAAATAAAAATAGAATAAAAAAATTCTAAAATTTTCGAAATTTCAAAAACAATAAGGACCGAAACTACGTCGTTTAGGCTATGGGCTAGGTTGTCTGGGCCTTAGGCCGGGTCAGGATAGTGGGCCAAGTCCATTTCACCCCATCCGTATAACACAAAAAAAAAAATACACAAAATTCAGGGAATCAATAAAATTTTTTTTAAAAAAATAGAAAATCATAAAAAAAAAATCAAAGCTGTGTCGTTTTAGCTTAGAGTTTTAGGTTCAGACCTTCGGGTCGGATGGGCCGGGTCGACCCGACCCGGTCTAGGGAATTAAAAAAAAGACTAATAAAATTAAAATATATAATAAAAAAATAAATAGAATTCTCCAAAAAAAGCAAGTAAAAATTCATAAAAATCACAAAAAATAAAAAAAATATTCTAAAACAATAAATAATAATAATAATAATAATAATAAAATCTTTTGGAAAATGTTAAAAAACGAAGAAAATTCCCAAAAAATATAATAAGTAAATAATAGAATAAAACTAAACAAATCAAACAGAATAAAATAAATAATAAATAATATGATAAAAACTAAAAAAAGTAAAGTGAAAAAGAAAAAAGGGGAATAAATTAAAATAAAATAATAATAAAAAATATATAGAATAATAATAGTAATAAATAATAGATAAATAAAATGAATAAATATTAATAAAAATAAATAAAAATTCAAAAATAATAATAGTAACAATAATAAATAACAAAAATAAAAAAATAAAATAAAAATCATAAGAGTTAAAAAAATATAATAAAAAAAGAGAGAAGCTTAGAATAATTAGGAAAATTTGGGAATTGTACAAAAATAGGAAATATAGTGATAAAAAAAACCCTAAAAACTTTAGAAAAATTTGGAAAATTTGTTAGAAAACGTAGAAAATGTTTGGAAAAATAGAGAAAATTTAGAAAATCAAAAATAAAAATCCTATAAAATATAGAAAATACTCCAAAAAATAGGAAAATCCTTAGAAAGTTTTAGAAAATCCTAAAAAATCAAGGAAAATAAAAACAATTCTCAAAAGTTGTGAAAATTAGGAAAAAACCACATTCAACTGGTTTGATCTAATTTCACATTTTTGGACTTCCTGACCTTCCAAAATGACCATTTTGACACTCTAGTTAATCTGACCCAAATCATTCCAAATCACCCTTGAATATAATTGGTGCATTTCATAGCCTTTTAGGACTCCCCTTGGCTTGTATTGATTGGTTTTGATGTGATTTCTCTCTGAACTGATTTCTTGATTGCACATTTATTTCTATGACTGTGATTGATAGGATAAATACTCCCATTTGCATGAACCCCTTAGACTTCCAGAGCCTACCTTACCCAATCTCATCTGCACGAACTCCTTAGATTAAGAAATCACTTAACTTAGGTACCAGTCGGGCGCCGATAGTAATATTGACGTAGCTAAGTCTCCGAACTCAAATTTCTGGTTTTCGCAGAATCGAACGATCCATCTCAATTGCTCGATAGTGCTTCCAATCATACCTTAAAAAAATGATTGGTGGTGACTTCAAATGCACGTACACCGATGCACATGTCACATGACCACACTAAGGTTAACCTCGATTCTAAATTTCCTGATGCGATTTGCCATAGGCCTGGGAGGGCCCGAGTAAAGCCCAAATTTCTTCAAAATGGGCCTAGCAATCCATTAGTCCATCCCTCTTCTCTCGAGGGCGGGTCGCGACAGCAGACTTTAAAGTTGAGGCATATACGGACTTTGATTTTCAATCAGATCCTGATGACTTTAAATCAACGTCTGGATTTGTATTCATAATGAATGGTGGAGCAGTCAACTGCAAAAGTTTCAAATAAAGTATAACTGCTGACTCCACCACTGAAGCAGAGTATGTTGCAGCTTCAGAAGTTGCAAATGAAGCCGCCTAGATGAAGAAGTTCATCGCAGAGCTTGGAGTAGTTCCTGCTATCGAGGAGCCGATCCCATTGTTTTGCAACAACAATGGAGCGATCGCTCAAGTAAAGAAACCAAGGTCTCACCAGAAGTTCAAGCACATCGAAAGGCGCTTCCATCTGATTCGAGAGATCGTTAGGAGAGGCGATATCGCTATGTAGAAAATTGCTTCTACAGAAAATATAGCGGATCCCTTCACTAAGGTGTTACCCCAGGCTGTATATGAGAAACACATTAGTAGAATGGGTTTAAGATATCAGCATGGTTGGTTTTAGTGCAAGTGGGAGGTTGTTAGGAGTATGCCCTAAAACAACTATGTGATAGTAACATGTATGGCATAAATATTATAGTATCGATGTTTTATTAATAGAAAGACACATGTTTATACACCTTATCCCTTTATTTTAGATGAATAAAAGTCATTAGATCAGTTAGAACTGATACCCACTTTTGAGGCGTTAAGAATATATGTGATGGGTCATCAGTTGCTCTCTGATTTTCAAATTGGTTCTTGGTCAAAGGATCGTGGATTGGGCGTCCACGAGCCGGCTGAGACCGGTGTGTTCACAGCCTTGCTATTAAGCATTGGATGCCAAAATGGGGTGACGAGTCACAAGTCATCAGACCTTGGATGTCTAAGTTGGAACACAGGTGTTCGTATCAAAATGAGTTCGATTGAATTCAATGAACGTGACAAAAGTGCGATTGACTAACATGGAGGCTTCACGCTTGGTCAATATTTCAATCGGTCTTGGCTTTGGTGCGTTAATGGTTCTCAAACCCGGGTCATGATGCTTGCTTGTATGTTGGATGGCTGTGGTTCACAGATACGATATTGGCCGATCATTGATCTGCCTCTGTGCATGATGGTCATAGTCCTCTATATACGAAGTCATAGTCATGGGTAACGGTTGGGATCTGTCTCCTCATTGGATGAGATTGATGTCCTATGCAATCTATGCATGATGGTGCATTAGAAAGTTCTTGGCCAAGGCAGTAGTCAAGAGGAGTCTCGCCGAATGCACGTCAGATAGATTTGTGAATATGATCGAATCTATGGGTTTGACTTGAATATCCATGGTAAGACAGAAGGAATGAATAACACTGAACCAAGGCCAACATGTTCACTTTATCCTCGCACTTCATTCTGACTGGGTAACCGTGATATGTTGCTAAACGTCAGTCACGGTTTGTAGGATTTAAGGATTGATTTGGGATGATCAATTCCTTGAGGAATCTCACTGACAGTTCGGGGGTGAACCTAGGGATGTTACACGGCTTAACCGACATCTGGCGACGTCCATAACGAAGACGGGATCACAAGAATGCGATAGGACTATTTGGATAGTCAAAAGGAGTTGAAACGGATTGGATTTGTTTCCCTTTTCTAATGCTCACTAAAAAACGAAATAGATGACATAGGCATGACATCACGATGATGTCATTGATGATGTAATGGCTACATCATGCCTCTATCATCGTTGGATAAGAATAATTATCCAAAAGAAAAGATAAGAAATGTTATTTTCTAGAAATTGTCAAAAGTAGGATAGAATTTTCTATTCATTTGACAAAGATGTTTGGTACGTCAAACAACATGATTTGATCATGAAACTCGAGGGACTTGAAATCTAGAATGTCTAGAGCCCGTGGATGAGGATTGTCGCTTAAAATGATGCCATTTGAGCAGCCCAAAATTGGCCGACGAGCTGGTCAAAGGCGGTTAAACTGCCTTTAACCATCGCCCAATGGGCGGGGTCCACGTGGCTGGT
The DNA here is from genome assembly GCA_016432845.1 of Psidium guajava. Lineage (NCBI taxonomy): Eukaryota > Viridiplantae > Streptophyta > Magnoliopsida > Myrtales > Myrtaceae > Psidium > Psidium guajava. The sequence goes on along the minus strand of CM028233.1, from coordinate 21,160,588 downwards.
CAAAGGCGGTCCAGCGTCTAGCTGGCCACATGGGCCAGTTGGAAGGACACGTGGTGGCTCCCTATTGGGCCGCCACGTAAGGCGGTTTAAACCGCCCGTCCCCTTCTCTCTCTCTCTCTCTCTCTCTCTCTCTCTCTCTCTCTCTCTCTCTCTCTCTCTCTCTCCTTTGTTCACCCTCTATAAATAGGGGTTAAGGGGCTCAAGTTCAGAGGTTAGACACTCGAGAAAAACACTCATAAACGTGCCAAAATTTCGTGAGAAAATGAGCTCGAGAATCAACCAATTCGGATACACAAGTTTGTGTTTCCATTGGTTGAAATCGAAGGGTTCGGATCGAGACGCCACGAGGATTACTAGCATAATCCGAGGGCCGTTTCTCCGAATCTTCGTCTTTAAGGTCGCACGGGTGTTAGGGCGTGTCTGAACTAGAGGCCCGACATCTCTTAGGCTCGAGGGCAAAGAAGCAGAGCCGCGTCCGATCTCTATTGTCTAAGTACGTTTCTAAACTAGCTTTATAAAGTTCGATTTTTCGATTAAAGTATACGAGGATTTCTAAAACGATCTAGGGCGCTGTTCGAATTTGTTTTCTTCAGATGCGTATATGATATGTTTTTGTGTATGTAACGAGCGCTAGAGACCATTTGAAACCCAACATATATGACCTGATATTTGTTATGTAGTTGAAATGATGAGTGTTGACACCTGATTTTTAATCATCTATTCTCTTTTAAAAATTTTCAGTATTTTTCGGCATTTTTATTTTTTGAAAAATTCATAAAAATTCATAAAATTGAAAAATTAACTTTGGGGACCTTGACCAAGCCTAGAGAACTAATTTTGACCAAAACATGATTTTTCATATTTTCAGTATTTTTTAGTATTTTTATTTTCGAAAATTCATGAAAAATAAAGAAAAAATGAGAAAATTGAAAAATCAACTTTGGAAGCCTTGGCCAAGCCTAGGCAACCATTTTTGAACAAAAAATAAATTTTCATATTATATATAAATTTGTAATTTTTTTTAAAAAAAATACAAAAATACTTGAAAATTTTGGAAAAATAACATTTGAGGCCCAAAAAAAATACACAAAGATAGTTAATATTTTTATTTTAAATCTATTTTCATATTGGCCATCGCAAATTCAGAAAAATCCAATTCGAGTCATGTGTTCCTTCACGAGTATAATCTCGAATCGAGCCTAAAAAAATTTAATTTGAGTCAACTTATTTTTAATTTTCACTTTTTATGAGTTGTGACATTGTGTTCTAATATTTTAAATTTTCATCTTGGCTCAATTATACCCAGAATGACTCAATTGTGCAAAAGGGCTTTAATTAAATTCTGCATTATTTTCAGCGGCAAGAAATGAGCTTAAATTTGACATGTGGTAAATTTTGGTGTGTCAAAAATTGTGAGGAGATTTGGACTAAAAGAAATATATTTTTTCATGGACTGAATTGTAAGTACTTAAAATTCAAGGACTAGAGTGCAAATACCTAACTCTTGTAAGATTATTTTACAAATAACAAAAAGAAGAGTTAGTGGATAAATTAGAATAGAGAAAGGAAGATGGAGAAGTGGAGATGAAGAAGAGAAGCTGGAGAAGAATAGATGGAGAAAATAAGATAAGAATAGAGAAGGGAAGATGGGGATGAAGAAGAGTTAGTAGAGAAATTAGAATGGAAGATAAGAATAGAGAAGGGAAGATGGAGATGAAGAAGAGTTAGTGGAGAAATTAGAATGTGAGGTAAATATGGAGAAGGGAAGATGAAGATGAAGAAGAGTTAGTGGAGAGATTAGAATGTAGGATAGAGATGGAGAATGGAAGATGAAAATGAAGAAGAGTTAGTGGAGAAATTAGAATGGGAGATAGAGTTAGTGGAAAAATTAGAATAAGAGATAGATGAGTAGATTATAAAAGGAGGAAGAAATGAGCTTGAGAAAAAAAAATTTTGGAGAGAAAATTTTGGATGTTTGAGAAAGTTTTGGGAGATTGAAGAAAAATTAGAGAGAAAGAAAATACCAAAAGAGAGAGAATTTCGAAGATGATGGGAGTTTAAAACTAGGGGTTATCATCACAAATTCCTTCATCGATCAATATAAATCAAGAGTTCATCCTCGTCAACGAGCAAGCAAATTCGAGCTAAGTGTTTTTATTTATTCATTTATTTATGGTTTTACTCGCAAATTAGCACAAATTGTATACACTTTCTCGATCTCCCATTTTTTCCCATATTTTATGTCAGGAGAAGGATATTTCTATGTTAACAGCAAAAATCTCGTAGAGATGCAAAAATCGGCCCAGACAAGCTCCTAAGCTGTCCACCGATTTCTCAACTGATCTGTGACTAAAAGTCCCTCTTAATTCAAAAGAAACTCTCTATATTGGGAACATAGAGAGCGAAAATCAATTATAGAAATCCCTCCCAAAAAAACGGGAGATAAGTACTCTTTCCATTCTTCTGGTTTTAGGTGCAGATTAGCACATATTTTGTATACTGACACTTCACTCTATTTTTTGTCAGGAAGCCGCAGCTCTATATCAATAGTCAACCCTATGGAAGCACAAAATCGGCTTGGAGGAGTCCTCAAGCGCGCACAAATTTGAAATTGTTGAATCAATTCGTTGTATTTTATTTTAAAGAATTCATACCCCAGAATAGAGAGGACAAAGTCTATCCGCAATTTAAATACCTGCACCATAAATCCCAAAGGGAAGAGCCAAGCCAATACTTAACCTCCCATTGGAGGTTTTTACTTACAGTAGTTAAATACCTGCAACTTAAATACCTGTACCTTAAATCCCAAAGAGAAGAGCCAATCCAATGCTTAGCCTCCCATTGGAGGTTTTTACTTACAGTAGTTAAATACTTGCAACTTAAATACCTGTACCTTAAATCCTAAAGGGAAGAGCCAAGCCAATGCTTAGCCTCCCATTGGAGGTTTTTACTTACAGTAGTTAAATACCTGCACCTTAAATCCCAAAGGGAAGAGCCAAGCCAATGCTTAACCTCCCATTGGAGGTTTTTACTTACAGTAGTTAAATACCTGCAACTTAAATACCTGTACCTTAAATCCCAAAGGGAAGAGCTAAGCCAATGCTTAGCCTCCCATTGGAAGTTTTTACTTACAGTAGTTTAAATACTTGCAACTTAAATACCTGTACCTTAAATCCCAAAGGGAAGAGCCAAGCCAATGCTAGGCCTCCCATTGGAGGTGTTTATTCACTGTCATGTACTTCCTATAATTTAATTTTTGAATCATCAGACCCAAAAGATGAGTAGGTCGTAATACTGCACAGAAGTCGTTAACACACTCCCTCTTTCGACTTCAGGGAATCTTTAACACTTAAAAAAAAATATAACAAATAAAAATATGTACCATCCGTGCATCCTATTTAAAAAGTGAAAACACAAAAGAGAATACCCTACTAGAGCCTTAGGAATAAACCAAGCATGAGTTGCCGAATTAGGATATCCATGAAATTAAGGTACCGAAAGGCCATTTGTTTTAATTAATTAGTGTAATCAAGTCCCCGAGCTCATAATCTCTGGTTCACAGGAATAAATTAGTTCTCCCGCTAATTTATTTAGGTTTCTAATCGACCTATCAAGAACGATTAGTGGCGACTCTAAATTTCCAAATCATTTAAACAAAAACCAAAGTTGCGATTCGGTAGGGCTTGGGAGGGTCCGCGTTAGGTTAGTCAAATCTAATTAACCTAATAATCCGTTAACCCCTTTAAAATTTAAATTTTTTTTTAGAGGGTCGCGATAGCTTGGCGACTCCACTGGGGACGGGATTTTTAAATTTTCGAAAAAAGATACCAATTGGAATACTTGAATTTTTTCGAAATTTTAAAAGTCTTAGTGGACTTAGGCCAATGAAAATTTCATGGATATCTTGCTTCTGTCGATCTTGTTTGGGACTCATTCTATAGGTGTTATATGTTTTTGCAGGATGGGAGTTATAATGGGCGGAGTGTTTGGCTAACCCCTTTGTTTTGCAGGCTCGGTGTTGGGTTTATTTGTTTAATTTCACACATTTTTAGAAGCGTTGTTTTGATATCAATTGTTGTGCATGTCTTGCATACTCTGAGGATCACGACACCTGCACACACAAGCGTCTAAACCCAAGTCGCGAAATTCTTCCTAGAAAACCATAGATATTGATCGAATATGCAAAACTCTTGCGTCGATTGCGCTCGGGTTGACCATATTTTATCCCCCTCATTATCTTAATTGACAATTCTTCCCATTGTGATTTGATTGCGCGGAGGGTAAGTTTGTCAATTCAGATAGTGGGGGCCTTTTTAGGTCCATACCTTGTCTCTCCTTCTTTTATTTTCTAGAGTCCACTCCTCACTTGATTCATGCGCATGACTATGTGATTTACATTTCTCCAAGGTAAAAGTAAGTTCTCTAATTTTATCTTGTATTTATTTTCGGTCGGTCCATGCTAGGTGTTAGTCAGTTTTTGAGCTTGATATTACGACCATTCTTTTAAAAGAAAATAAAAATTAAATTTGCCCCTCATTTCTTTTTAAATTTTTTTTTTGAAAAAATGATATGAAAAAATCCCTTCATGGGAATTTTATTAACCAATAAGGGATTTTTGTCATGTTTTTATTACTTCAATAAAAATGAAATTTTCCTGAAAAAATTTTTCTCTGAAAATTTATTTCAATAAAAAGAAAAATTCATTAAAAAAAAACTCTAGTAGACATCAAGTGATTTTATCACATTTTTCAAATTATAAAAACTTGCAAGAAAATTTTTCTCGAGAAATTCGCTCATGTTTTTCTAAGAAAATTTTCTTCAAATAAAATTAGACTAATGTCTCGGGGGAATTGTATTGACCAATAAGAGATTTTTGTCATGTTTTTCTTACTTCAATAAAAATGAAATTTTCCTGACAAATTTTCCTCTGAAAATTTATTTCGATAAAAAAAAAATTCCTTCAAAAAAAAACTTTGGTAAACATCAAGTGATTTTATCACATTCTTTCAAATTATAAAAACTTGCAACAAAAATTCTTTTGGAGAAATTCGCTCGTGTTTTTCTAAGAAAAGTTTCTCTAAATAAAATTAGACTAATGTCTAGGGGGAATTTTGTTAACCAATAAATGATTTCTGTTATGTCTTTCCTGCTTCAATAAAAATAAACTTTTCCTGACAAATTTACCTCTGAAAATTTATTTTGATAAAAATGATATTCCTTCAAAAATTTTAGTAAACGTCAAGAGATTTTGTCACATTCCTTTAAAAAAATAATAAAAAAAGAGTAATAAATCTGCAAAAAAAATTCTGTATTAGAAATTAACCCATTTCTTCCTAAGGAAATTTTTTTTTTCTGATTTCTCTGTAAAATAGAAAAAATCAAATTGGACTAATATAGGAGTCATGGACCGACATTCCTTGTGTCGCATACTAATTATATCATTTTCTTTTGCAGGGAGATCCTAGATACCCCAGGCGGGTGTAAAAATTAAGTTCAATAATATATCAAGAATCATCTTCAGAAATACCAAAAGACGAAAAACACCAAGGCTTCAACCGTTAATTCAGGGGGGCAAACAAACATTGTCATCTTTTACAGACTGAGTTGTGTCAATCCGTAAACTTGTATGGGCAGTGTATTCTAATATGACGGTCGATTTATACTGATTAAACGCGGGGGCATATTTAATGTATTGCAGAGGATCCCGCGTCTTTTGAAAGACAATATGGATTATATAATCAGAAACCATGAATTAAGTACTTTAACCTGATTAAATCAACCAGAGACCGGTCTTCAAATTTCCTCGGATTCGAAACACGCAGAGGGTTTTAGAGGACCGAGGTTCTATTAATGAACGTGGCCCACGGACACTCCCCCGATACTACAGGTGCCCGATACATACGAGTGGACGCCGAAAGCAACAAATCACGGTTGAAGTGGAGCACGCAACAAATGGCTGAATTTATTGGCACACTGATCGAGTGGTGGCAGCTTTATTAATTTAAGTGATTGAACGCGGGTCTCTAGGTGGCTGGTGGAAAGCCACACTGAATGCCTCTTTAATGTCATTGATATCATCGTTTACCACAACCCGCGAGAGCATCATGAAGAAGATTAAGCCTCAATATCTTCAGCACCCTAAATCGTTCCCCAGGAGAAGAGATGACAGGAAAACAAAAGTATAGACATGCGAAACATTCCTTTTATTCCATTGTCGCGACCCTCTAAAAAAATTTAAATTTTAAAGGGGGTTAACGGATTATTAGGTTAATTAGATTTGACTAACCTAACGCGGACCCTCCCAAGCCCTACCGAATCGCAACTTTGGTTTTTGTTTAAATGATTTTGAAATTTGGAGTCGCCACTAATCATTCTTGGTAGGTGGATTAGGAACCTAAATAAATTAGCGGGAGAACTAATTTATTCCTGCGAACCAGAGATTATGAGATCGGGGACTTGGTTACACTAGTTAATTAAAACTAATTCGGCAACTCAGGCTTGGTTTATTCCTTTCGGTACCTTAATTTCATGGATATCCTAATTCGGCAACTCAGGCTTGGTTTATTCCTAAGGCTCTAGTAGGGTATTCTCTTTTGTGTTTTACTTTTTAAATAGGATGCATGGATGGTATATATTTTTATTTGTTATATTTTTTTAAGTGTTAAAGATTCCCTGAAGCCGAAAGAAGGAGTGTGTTAACGACTTCTGTGCAGTATTACAACCTACTTATCTTTTGGGTCTGATGATTCAAAAATTAAATTATAGGAAGTACATGACAGTGAATAAACACCTCCAATGGGAGGCCTAGCATTGGCTTGGCTCTTCCCTTTGGGATTTAAGGTACAGGTATTTAAGTTGCAAGTATTTAAACTACTGTAAGTAAAAACCTCCAATGGGAGGCTAAGCATTGGCTTGGCTCTTCCCTTTGGGATTTAAGGTACATGTATTTAAGTTGCAGGTATTTAACTACTGTAAGTAAAAACCTCCAATGGGAGGCTAAGCATTGGCTTGGCTCTTCCCTTTGGGATTTAAGGTACATGTATTTAAGTTGCAAGTATTTAACTACTGTAAGTAAAAACCTCCAATGGGAGGCTAAGCATTGGCTTGGCTCTTCCCTTTGGGATTTAAGGTATAGGTATTTAAGTTGCAGGTATTTAACTACTGTAAGTAAAAACCTCCAATGGGAGGCTAAGCATTGGCTTGGCTCTTCCCTTTGGGATTTAAGGTACAGGTATTTAAGTTGCAGGTATTTAACTACTGTAAGTAAAAACCTCCAATGGGAGGCTAAGCATTGGCTTGGCTCTTCCCTTTGGGATTTAAGGTACAGGTATTTAAGTTGCAGGTATTTAACTACTGTAAGTAAAAACCTCCAATGGGAGGCTAAGCATTGGCTTGGCTCTTCCCTTTGGGATTTATGGTGCAGGTATTTAAATTGCGGATGGACTTTGTCCTCTCCATTCTGGGGTATGAATTCTTTAAAATAAAATACAACGAATTGATTCAACAATTTGAAATTTGTGCGCGCTTGAGGACTCCTCCAAGCCGATTTTGTGCTTCCATAGGGTTGACCATTGATATAAAGCTGCGGCTTCCTGACATAAAATAGAGTGAAATGTCAGTATACAAAATATGTGCTAATTTGCACCTAAAACCAGAAGAGTGGAAAGAGTACTTATCTCCCATTTTTTTGGGAGGGATTTCTATAATTGATTTTCGCTCTCTATGTTCCCAATATAGAGAGTTTCTTTTGAATTAAGAGGGACTTTTAGTCACAGATCAGTTGAGAAATCGGTGGACAGCTTAGAAGCTTGTCTGGGCCGATTTTTGCATCTCTACGAGATTTTTGCTGTTGACGTAGAGATATCCTTCTCCTGACATAAAATATGAAAAAAAAAGAGATGGAGAAAGTGTATACAATTCGTGCTAATTTGCAAGTAAAACCATAAACAAATGAATAAATAAAAACACTTAGCTCGAATTTGCTTGCTCGTTGACGAAGATGAACTCTTGATTTATATTGATCGATGAAGGAATTTGTGATGATAATCCCTAGCTTTGAACTCCCATCATCTTCAAAATTCTCTCTCTTTTGGTATTTTCTTTCTCTCAAATTTTTCTTCAATCTCCCAAAACTCTCTCAAACATCCAAAATTTTCTCTCCAAAAAAATCCTCCCAAACACTTCAAATTTTCTCTCTCAAGAATCCTTTCTCAAGCTCACTTCTTCCTCCTTTTATAACCTACTCATCTATCTCCCATTCTAATTTTTCCACTAACTCTATCTCCCATTCTAATTTTTCCACTAACTCTATCTCCCATTCTAATTTCTCCACTAACTCTTCTTCATTTTCATCTTCCATTCTCCATCTCTATCTCACATTCTAATCTCTCCACTAACTCTTCTTCATCTTCATCTTCCCTTCTCCATATTTATCTCCCATTCTAATTTCTCCACTAACTCTTCTTAATCTCCATCTTCCCTTCTCTATTCTTATCTTCCATTCTAATTTCTCTACTAACTCTTCTTCATCTCCATCTTCCCTTCTCTATTCTTATCTTATTTTCTCCATCCATTCTTCTCCAACTTCTCTTCTTCATCTCCTCTTCTTCATCTTCCCTTCTCTATTCTAATTTATCCACTAACTCTTCTTTTTATTATTTGTAAAATAATCCTTCAAGAGTTAGGTATTTGCACTCTAGTCCTTGAATTTTAAGTATTTACAATTCAGTCCCTGAAAAAAATATATTTATTTAAGTCCAAATCTCCTCACAATTTTTGACACACCAAAATTTACCACATGTCAAATTTAAGCTCATTTCTTGTCGCTGAAAATAATGTATAATTTAATTAAAGCCCTTTTGCAAAATTAAGTCATTCTGGGTATAATTGGGCCAAGATGAAAATTTAAAATATTAGAAGACAATGTCACAACTCATAAAAAGTGAAAGTTAAAATAAGTTGACTCAAATTAAATTTTTTTAGGCCCGATTCGAGATTATACTCGTGAAGGAACACGTGACTCGAATTGGATTTTTCTGAATTTGCGATGGCCAATATGAAAATAGATTTAAAATAAAAATATTAACTATCTTTGTGTATTTTTTGGCCTCAAATGTTATTTTTCCAAAATTTTCAAATATTTTTGTATTTTTTTTAAAAATAATTTAAAATATATATAATATGAAAAATTATTTTTTGGTCAAAATTCGTTCCTTAGGCTTGGCTAAGGTTCCCAAAGTTGATTTTTCAATTTTATGAATTTTTATGGATTTTCTATTAATTTTCGAAAATAAATAAATAAAAAATACGTAAAAATACTGAAAATATGAAAAATCGTTTTTTGGTCAAAATTGGTTCCCTAGGCTTGGCTAAGGTCCCCAAAGTTGATTTTTCAATTTTATGAATTTTTATGGATTTTTTATTACTTTAGCAATAGAAAAAATGATTAAAAATCAGGTGTCAACAGCTGCCCCTCTTTGAAAGGAAGCTCGGTAGAGGTTCATTTCAAAGACGAGATGACACCTGAATTCTTATCGACTCAATACAAGTAAATAAAAAGAGTCGTGACATGATTGTTCCACTGAAAATGAAATGAGAACCTAAGGATTCGTTATATAAAAAAAAACTTTAGAATGGTTGAACTTGAACCCGTTTGGTGGATCAACCCATGGTAGATTCCTAATAAAAGGATTCTACTGATTAAAAATTGAATTAAAATTTGACCCGTATGGTGGGTCCTACCATTTGACCCGTATGGTGGGTCGTACCATGGTAGATTCCTAATAAAAGGATTCTACTGATTAAATTTTGATTGAGATTTGACCCGTATGGTAGGTCACCCCATGGAGATACCTGTAAGAAGGACTTGGTACCTGTAGAAAGGACTTGGTGTCTGTAAAAAGGACTTGTGCCTGTAAGAAGGACTTGATTTGCCTGTAAAAAGGACTTAATTTGCCTGTAAGAAGGACTTGATTTGCCTGTAAGAAGGACTTACTTTGCTTGTAAGAAGGACTTTGTTTGCCTGTAAGAAGAACTTTGTTTGCCTGTAAGAAGGACTTGATTTGCCTGTAAGAAGGACTTTATGCCTGTAAGAAGGACTTGATTTGCCTGTAAGAAGGACTTTGTGCCTGTAAGAAGGACTTGATTTGCCTGTAAGAAGGACTTGGTGCCTGTAAGAAAGACTTGGTTTGCCTGTAAGAAGGACTTAGTTTGCCTGTAAGAAGGACTTGATTTGCCTATAAGAAGGACTTTGTGCCTGTAAGAAGGACTTGGTTTGCCTGTAAGAAGGACTTAGTTTGCCTGTAAGAAGGACTTGATTTGCCTGTAAGAAGGACTTTGTGCCTATAAGAAGGACTTTGTACCTGTAAGAAGGACTTGATTTGCCTGTAAGAAGGACTTGTTTTGCCTGTAAGAAGGACTTTGTTTGCCTGTAAGAAGGACTTGATTTGCCTGTAAGAAGGACTTTATGCCTGTAAGAAGGACTTGATTTGCCTGTAAGAAGGACTTGGTGCCTGTAAGAAAGACTTGGTTTGCCTGTAAGAAGGACTTAGTTTGCCTGTAAGAAGGACTTGATTTGCCTATAAGAAGGACTTTGTGCCTGTAAGAAGGACTTGGTTTGCCTGTAAGAAGGACTTAGTTTGCCTGTAAGAAGGACTTGATTTGCCTGTAAGAAGGACTTGATTTGCCTGTAAGAAGGACTTTATGCCTGTAAGAAGGACTTGATTTGCCTGTAAGAAGGACTTTGTGCCTATAAGAAGGACTTTGTACCTGTAAGAAGGACTTGATTTGCCTGTAAGAAGGACTTGTTTTGCCTGTAAGAAGGACTTTGTTTGCCTGTAAGAAGGACTTGATTTGCCTGTAAGAAGGACTTTATGCCTGTAAGAAGGACTTGGTTTGCTTGTAAGAAGGACTTGGTTTGCCTGTAAGAAGGACTTGGTTTGCCTGTAAGAAGGACTTAGTTTGCCTGTAAGAAGGACTTGGTTTGCCTGTAAGAAGGACTTAGTTTGCCTGTAAGAAGGGCTTGGTGTACCTCAAAGGGTGCCATTTTGAAATCTGGGGAGACCAGGAATTCTACGAAGCTCAAACCCAAATTATATTCTCCTGTCGCTTTAGGAATAAACCAAAGAGGCAGAGATCAAAAGGTCTCGAACATTTCTGTCCTTGAGACAAATCATGCTTTATTGAAGAAGGTGGATACCTATATATACCGCAATGGATTCGAGTACCCCAACAACCGTCAGAATTCATTCTCTTGAAAAGTTCAGGTTGAAGATATACTTACCTGAGAATTTGGAAGAAATGCTTGGTGGCTTCTCGACAACCAGGCTTGTTCATTCAATAATCGCCGAATGGATTTCAAGACTTTGGAAGGTAACTCAAACACCGGGAATGTGTTGCCTGTCAGGCAATGTCAGAGCTAACATGTGCAAGCATTTTCATCAATGCGTTCATTGGTTCATACAAAATTGTTCAGCTAAGTTGGCAATGATTAGAAGTAGTCTGTGTGATAACTCATGATGCAATCAATCAAAATGTGGATCATGCAAAACTATTCTGTCAAGTTTGCATTACCAATTCTATTTAAGGAGGTTCTCATAATATGAACGCCTCGAATGTAATCTGAATGGGGGACTTTAGTCCGGAAGGGCTTTCTCTCACTCTAGAGAAAGGCTGTTTATCTGTAGATTAAAATGTTAGACCCGTGTGTAGAAATGGTTTAACTTTCCTCATCCTGTTATGCCCCATTTTGCACATTTGATGTCTCCTATGCAGTTTATGCTCTAAGTTGGAGTTGGTAAATTAAACATGCGGAATAATCATACATAATTCGTGAAATGTGTAAACACAATGCCGATGTGACAATTTTTAGCATCACGTGTATTTATATAATGTGCAAACATGGGCGGATTTGAATTGCCCCTGGTATGTGGGTGGATTGAACAAATTGGGAAGCCCACTCCTTATGTCGAGGAGCGGTTTGTCTCAAGTTTTGCCCCTGCACGATGAGGCATATGGGTGAGGGAGCATTTTGGTTTGTTTAGTGACAGCGACCGCCATGGTTTAGCAGTTAAATGCCCCCCATTTTTCACCAGAATAGATCTTGTCAAATGATCATCATTTTCTTTTGGATTTGTCTCCTCCAACATGTTACATGTTAGTATAAATATTTCCTGTAACAAGAAAAGGAGACATGTCAACCGGTATTAAAAGGGATAAATTGGAAACGATACTGATTTACCCTTCATCTTGAATGCCTTGGACAAGTCTTTTACCAATTTTGCTGGGTTGAGTTTTCTTCGACTTTTGTTGGATGCTTCACCATTAAGCCGAGAATGTGGCAAAATATTGACTTCGGTATTACTCGTCGAGTATTCCATTCGGTCCATTGGACCATAGGTGTCTATGGGGTTTTCTTTTCAAAGGTTAATCCTTTGGGATAACGCGGCCCTGTTGTATCACCTTGGGCCTTGTTACGATATTTCTCGAGGTAATTTGCAATCCCTGTTAAGAATGGAATAAAAAAATTCAGGACTCGAGATGATTATGTGCAAATTAGAACGATACAGAATTACCCATGTCTGAGATTGTTCGGATCTTTCGCTTGTATTTTTCTTTAACCGAAGCTGCCCATCCCGTGGTAATGTCCATGAGTTGATTTGCCCCCAATTTAGCCCGACCAGGAAATTTGGTTTTTGGATACAACTGTATTCTCGAGTCGCTTTTGCAAATTCCTGAAAATAGAAGGGATCAAATTTAAAACCGGAGCAATTTAAGGGTAAATTGGAACGATACGGATTTACCCTTCAAATTTACGCAAATTTCGTCTCGATATTAATTTTTTCGAGTTTGGTGCGGTTAACGGCTCCGAGCATTTAATAGGGGGGAAAGGGAAATGATTACTTCTAGCTTGTGCATTAATTTTGGACATCGACAAAAGGCGAGAACGTGCGATGAAACTAAGTAGACGTATTCGTCTAGGTTTAATCTTCTTCATGATGCTCTCGCGGGTTGCGGTAGACGATGATATCAAGAACATTAGAGAGACATTTAGTGTGGCTTTCCACCAGCCGCCTAGAGACCCGCGTTCAATCATGTAAATTAATAAAGCTACCACCACTTAATTAGTGTGCCAATAAATTCGGCCATTTGTTGCGTGCCCCACTTCAACCGTGTTTTGTTTCTTTCGGTGCCCATTTGCTCTTGTCGGGCGCCTGTAGCATTGGGAGAAATACTTGTGGGTCACATTCATTAATAGAACCTCGGTCCTCTAAAACCCTCCGCGTGTTTCAGATCCGAGGAAATTTTAAGACCGGTCTCTGGTTGATTTAATCAGGTTAAGGTACTTATTTCATGGTTTCTGATTATATAATCCATATTGTCTTTCAAAAGACGCGGGATCCTCTGCAATACATTAAATATGCCCCCGTGTTTAATCAGTATAAGTCCACCGTCATATCAGAATACACTGCCCATACAAGTTTACGGATTGACACAACTCTGTCTGTCAAAGATGGACAGTGTTCGTTTGCCCCCCTGAATTAACGGTTGAAGCCTTGGTGTTTTTCGTCTTTTGGTATTTCTGAAGATGATTCTTGATATATTATTGAACTTAATTTTTACACCCGTCTGGGGTATCTAGGATCTCCCTGCAAAAGAAAAGGATATAATTAGTATGCGACACAAGGAATGTCGGTCCATGACTCCTATATTAGTCCAATTTTATTTTTTCTATTTTATAGAGAAATCAGAAAAAAAAATTTCCTTAGGAAGAAATGGGTTAATTTCTGATACAGAATTTTTTTTTTTTGCAGATTTATTACTCTTTTTTTTATTTTTTTAAAGGAATGTGACAAAATCTCTTGATGTTTACTAAAATTTTTGAAGGAATTTCCTTTTTATCAAAATAAATTTTCCGAGGTAAATTTATCAGGAAAATTTTATTTTTATTGAAGCAGGAAAGACATAATAGAAATCCTTTATTGGTTAACAAAATTCCCCCGAGACATTAGTCTAATTTTATTTAGAGAAAATTTTCTTAGAAAAACATAAGCGAATTTCTCGAAAAGAATTTTTGTTGCAAGTTTTTATAATTTGAAAGAATGTGATAAAATCACTTGATGTTTACCAAAGTTTTTTTTTTGCAGGAATTTTTCTTTTTATCGAAATAAATTTTCAGAGGAAAATTTGTCAGGAAAATTTCATTTTTATTGAAGCAAGAAAAACATGACAAAAATCTCTTATTGGTCAATACAATTCCCCCGAGACATTAGTCTAATTTTATTTAGAGAAAATTTTCTTAGAAAAACATGAGCGAATTTCTCGAGAAGAATTTTCTTGCAAGTTTTTATAATTTGAAAAATGTGATAAAATCACTTGATGTCTACTAGAGTTTTTTTTGAAGGAATTTTTCTTTTTATTGAAATAAATTTTCAGAGGAAAATTTTTTCAGGAAAATTTCATTTTTATTAAAGTAATAAAAACATGACAAAAATCCCTTATTGGTTAATAAAATTCTCATGAAGGGATTTTTTCACATCATTTTTTCAAAAAAAAAAATTTTCTAAAAAGAAATGAGGGACAAATTTAATTTTTATTTTCTTTTAAAAGAATGGTCGTAATATCAAGCTCAAAAACTGACTAACACCTAGCATGGACCGACCGAAAATAAATACAAGATAAAATTAGAGAACTTACTTTTACCTTGGAGAAATGCAAATCACATAGTCATGCGCATGACTCAAGTGAGGAGTGGACTCTAGAAAATAAAAGAAGGAGAGACAGGGTATGGACCTAAAAGGCCCCCACTATCTGAATTGACAACCTTACCCTCCGCGCAATCAAATCACAATGGGAAGAATTGTCAATTCAGATAATGAGCGGGATAAAATATGGTCAACCCAAGCGCAATCGACGCAAGAGCTTTGCATATTCGATCCCTATCTATGGTTACCTAGGAAACATTTTGCGACTTGGGTTTAGACGCTTGTGTGTGCAGGTGTTGTGATCCTCAGAATATGCAAGACTTGCACAACAATTGATATCAAAACAGCGCTTCTAAAAATGTGTGAAATTAAACATAATCCCAACACCGAGCCTGCAAAACAAATGGGATAGCCAAACACTCCGCCCCTTATAACTCCCATCCTGCAAAAACATATAACACCTATAGAATGAGTCCTAAGCAAGATCGCCAGAAGCGAGATATCCATGAAATTTTCATTGGCCTAAGTCCATTAAGACTTTTAAAATTTCGAAAAAATTTAAGTATTCCAATTGGTATCTTTTTTCGAAAATTTAAAAATCTCTATTCCCCAGCGGAGTCGCCAGTCTGTCGCGACCCTCTAAAAAAAAATTTTAAATTTTAAAAGGGGTTAACGGATTATTAGGTTAATTAGATTTGACTAACCTAACGCGGACCCTCCCAAGCCCTACCGAATCGCAACTTTGGTTTTTGTTTAAATGATTTTGAAATTTGGAGTCGCCACTAATCATTCTTGGTAGGTGGATTAGGAACCTAAATAAATTAGCGGGAGAACTAATTTATTCCTGCGAACCATAGATTATGAGCTCGGGAACTTGGTTACACTAGTTAATTAAAACTAATGCCCTTTCGGTACCTTAATTTCATGGATATCCTAATTCGGCAACTCAGGCTTGGTTTATTCCTAAGGCTATAGTAGGGTATTCTCTTTTGTGTTTTCACTTTTTAAATAGGATGCATGGATGGTATATATTTTTATTTGTTATATTTTTTTAAGTGTTAAAGATTCCCTGAAGCCGAAAGAAGGAGTGTGTTAACGACTTCTGTGCAGTATTACAACCTACTTATCTTTTGGGTCTGATGATTCAAAAATTAAATTATAGGAAGTACATGACAGTGAATAAACACCTCCAATGGGAGGCCTAGCATTGGCTTGGCTCTTCCCTTTGGGATTTAAGGTACAGGTATTTAAGTTGCAAGTATTTAAACTACTGTAAGTAAAAACCTCCAATGGGAGGCTAAGCATTGGCTTGGCTCTTCCCTTTGGGATTTAAGGTACATGTATTTAAGTTGCAGGTATTTAACTACTGTAAGTAAAAACCTCCAATGGGAGGCTAAGCATTGGCTTGGCTCTTCCCTTTGGGATTTAAGGTACATGTATTTAAGTTGCAAGTATTTAACTACTGTAAGTAAAAACCTCCAATGGGAGGCTAAGCATTGGCTTGGCTCTTCCCTTTGGGATTTAAGGTATAGGTATTTAAGTTGCAGGTATTTAACTACTGTAAGTAAAAACCTCCAATGGGAGGCTAAGCATTGGCTTGGCTCTTCCCTTTGGGATTTAAGGTACAGGTATTTAAGTTGCAGGTATTTAACTACTGTAAGTAAAAACCTCCAATGGGAGGCTAAGCATTGGCTTGGCTCTTCCCTTTGGGATTTAAGGTACAGGTATTTAAGTTGCAGGTATTTAACTACTGTAAGTAAAAACCTCCAATGGGAGGCTAAGCATTGGCTTGGCTCTTCCCTTTGGGATTTATGGTGCAGGTATTTAAATTGCGGATGGACTTTGTCCTCTCCATTCTGGGGTATGAATTCTTTAAAATAAAATACAACGAATTGATTCAACAATTTGAAATTTGTGCGCGCTTGAGGACTCCTCCAAGCCGATTTTGTGCTTCCATAGGGTTGACCATTGATATAAAGCTGCGGCTTCCTGACATAAAATAGAGTGAAATGTCAGTATACAAAATATGTGCTAATTTGCACCTAAAACCAGAAGAGTGGAAAGAGTACTTATCTCCCATTTTTTTGGGAGGGATTTCTATAATTGATTTTCGCTCTCTATGTTCCCAATATAGAGAGTTTCTTTTGAATTAAGAGGGACTTTTAGTCACAGATCAGTTGAGAAATCGGTGGACAGCTTAGAAGCTTGTCTGGGCCGATTTTTGCATCTCTACGAGATTTTTGCTGTTGACGTAGAGATATCCTTCTCCTGACATAAAATATGAAAAAAAAAGAGATGGAGAAAGTGTATACAATTCGTGCTAATTTGCAAGTAAAACCATAAACAAATGAATAAATAAAAACACTTAGCTCGAATTTGCTTGCTCGTTGACGAAGATGAACTCTTGATTTATATTGATCGATGAAGGAATTTGTGATGATAATCCCTAGCTTTGAACTCCCATCATCTTCAAAATTCTCTCTCTTTTGG
Source organism: Psidium guajava (assembly GCA_016432845.1). Taxonomy (NCBI): domain Eukaryota; kingdom Viridiplantae; phylum Streptophyta; class Magnoliopsida; order Myrtales; family Myrtaceae; genus Psidium; species Psidium guajava. The sequence goes on along the minus strand of CM028233.1, from coordinate 21,143,396 downwards.
TATTTTCTTTCTCTCAAATTTTTCTTCAATCTCCCAAAACTCTCTCAAACATCCAAAATTTTCTCTCCAAAAAAATCCTCCCAAACACTTCAAATTTTCTCTCTCAAGAATCCTTTCTCAAGCTCACTTCTTCCTCCTTTTATAACCTACTCATCTATCTCCCATTCTAATTTTTCCACTAACTCTATCTCCCATTCTAATTTTTCCACTAACTCTATCTCCCATTCTAATTTCTCCACTAACTCTTCTTCATTTTCATCTTCCATTCTCCATCTCTATCTCACATTCTAATCTCTCCACTAACTCTTCTTCATCTTCATCTTCCCTTCTCCATATTTATCTCCCATTCTAATTTCTCCACTAACTCTTCTTAATCTCCATCTTCCCTTCTCTATTCTTATCTTCCATTCTAATTTCTCTACTAACTCTTCTTCATCTCCATCTTCCCTTCTCTATTCTTATCTTATTTTCTCCATCCATTCTTCTCCAACTTCTCTTCTTCATCTCCTCTTCTTCATCTTCCCTTCTCTATTCTAATTTATCCACTAACTCTTCTTTTTATTATTTGTAAAATAATCCTTCAAGAGTTAGGTATTTGCACTCTAGTCCTTGAATTTTAAGTATTTACAATTCAGTCCCTGAAAAAAATATATTTATTTAAGTCCAAATCTCCTCACAATTTTTGACACACCAAAATTTACCACATGTCAAATTTAAGCTCATTTCTTGTCGCTGAAAATAATGTATAATTTAATTAAAGCCCTTTTGCAAAATTAAGTCATTCTGGGTATAATTGGGCCAAGATGAAAATTTAAAATATTAGAAGACAATGTCACAACTCATAAAAAGTGAAAGTTAAAATAAGTTGACTCAAATTAAATTTTTTTAGGCCCGATTCGAGATTATACTCGTGAAGGAACACGTGACTCGAATTGGATTTTTCTGAATTTGCGATGGCCAATATGAAAATAGATTTAAAATAAAAATATTAACTATCTTTGTGTATTTTTTGGCCTCAAATGTTATTTTTCCAAAATTTTCAAATATTTTTGTATTTTTTTTTAAAAATAATTTAAAATATATATAATATGAAAAATTATTTTTTGGTCAAAATTCGTTCCTTAGGCTTGGCTAAGGTTCCCAAAGTTGATTTTTCAATTTTATGAATTTTTATGGATTTTCTATTAATTTTCGAAAATAAATAAATAAAAAATACGTAAAAATACTGAAAATATGAAAAATCGTTTTTTGGTCAAAATTGGTTCCCTAGGCTTGGCTAAGGTCCCCAAAGTTGATTTTTCAATTTTATGAATTTTTATGGATTTTTTATTACTTTAGCAATAGAAAAAATGATTAAAAATCAGGTGTCAACATCCATACATCAACAGGTTTTACAATAGCTCACTGGGGAGGAAAGGTAAAGCTAAACTGGGCCCTGATAACCATTACGAAAGAGCTCAACTGACTCTCCAAACAGTTGATACTCTGGGTGCACCGGGCGCTCTCGGGATTAAGCTCCGCGAGCCTAAAGAAGAGGCGATTGCACTTTTCCTTAGCCTGGCCCATACTGGCCTCATAATGCTCGACGGCAAACTCGAAATTGCCGCCCTCTCGAAAGCAATGTTTGCCGTCATGTCATCAAGTCTCTCCTGCAGCCAACCGCATTTGCACCTCATCACAATATTGCCCGGCTCCTGTTCGGAGTAAGTTCGGACCAAGGCCAGACGGTCCACCAACTTTCCCCTCTCACGAACCAGCCACGAAAGCTGATCGTTGGCAAACTTGAGGGCCTTCTTGTGATTATCAGCCACAAATGTGACTGTTTCCAAACGCTCGTGCCGGTCTTGGTAACGAGCTTTCACGACGGCAGTCACAAGGACCGTCTCATAAGCGCGGTTATAGGCAGCCAGAAAATTGATGAAGAGGGTCGAGAAGTTCCGGTACTCTTTCCCTAGTTGGGTACCCTCAACAGAAGCAGCGTCCACGGTCCTGAATAAACCGAGGATTTCAGCCTCAACGGTAGAGTTTTTGGCTATATGAGCGTAACCTCTACCAAGAAGATTGTAGAGTCTCTCCCACCCAGCCAAGACTTCGGCGGATAAGGTATGGTTAGGAGAATTGGCCATTTTTGAAAGCATAATACGAAAGAAAGGGGGAGAGAGGTGAGGCAGATGAGCGAAATGCGAAGATGGTAATTTGCTTTGAAGTAAATATTGATTTTATAGTGACGGTATCAACCAGTCAAGATTTCTCTTATCTACCATTCTCTGTTGGCACTACCCTCGTTGGCTCGAATTCCCATCAGATGGTGACCTCGAGCCAAGCGAGTCTGAAATCTCCGTAGAAAGTTTGATGAGACACCGCCACTTTGAAAAAGAAGACGGAAAGATGAGCTGAGTGGAAGACACGGCAAACGTTAGCGAAAAGGAGATACGACTTATCTTCATTGGAGAAACCGCCAGTAAATCGCGCTAGTAAATCGACGGTAGAGATCCTGACAGGGGCCCTCTATCACGAAAAGAAAGAAGAATACAAACTGAGTGAGAAACAAGGATTTCTCCTTTAATCAAAAGCTGAATGTCAGATTTTCTCCCTCGAAAAATCTAATAGCGCTGCCCGTGAAGAGGGAAGTCGTTGCTATTGCCAGAGAGAGAACTTGTCCTCATTTGATAGTGAGAGTGAGAGTGAGAGTTTATCTGCAAGAACTCGCAGGAGAAAGATAGAAAGGAAGGAGTTCTCGTGGGAGAGGAATTCAAAACCTTCACCATCAAAGCATCGGCTTTCAAAGCCTGTTACGAGAAGCCATCGACGATCCCGTGATCCCTCAAGTCCAAGAAGACATCCTGAGGCGGTCTCGAGTCGGCAGTCCTAGATCTAGAAATATGTCGAGCATTAGGGAAACGGGCGCATGTTCAACCCTGGTCAAAGCTGATGAAGTTCCTTACCCTGAGGGTCTACTGGTCATGGCCATTGACGGTAATCCAGTCTCTCTGTCAATCCTTGTTATCGTATTGAGAAAATGCCGGTATAAGGTTTTAGCTCAAGCAAAAGCGACAGAGGCCTTAGAAGTATTAAGGAGGAGTAGTGACCAGTTTGATATCATCCTCGCCGTCATGGTAGGGATTGACATGGATGTTTTCACTCTCTTGAAATTCATCAATTCTGAATTAAACATGCCAGTCGTCGTAATATCGGTAAGCGATGATCAGCAAGCCATAATGAAGGCTGTCTTACACGGGGCCCAAGACGTCGTAACGAAACCAGTTAGGGTTCAGATGCTTCAAAACATATGGCAGCACGTGGTGAGGAAGCAATTGCACGACCAAGAGAACAATCATCAAGCCTTCAATATTGTTCCAAGCAACTGGAAAAAGAAGATGAGTTGGTCTCCCGAGCTGCATCGTATGTTTGTTAATGCAGTCCAGCAGCTAGGAATCGATTCGGTACGGCCGCAACATATACTGGAAATTATGAAGGTAGAGGGACTCACTAAAGGAAATGTTTCGAGTCATCTTTGTTGACACCTGATTTTCAATCACCTTTTCTTTTCTTCTTTTTTAAAAATTAATAGAAAATCCATAAAAATTCATAAATTTGAAAAAATTAACTTTGGAGACCTTTGCCAAGCCTAGGGAACCAATTTTGACCAAAAAATGATTTTTCATATTTTCAGTATTTTTCGGTATTTTTATTTTCTCAAATTGATAGAAAATCTATAAAAATGAGAAATTTACAAAATCAACTTTGGAAGCCTTGGCCAAGCTTAGGCAACCATTTTTGAGTAAAAAAATAATTTTTCATATTTTTTGTATTTTTTTTAAATATAATTTTTAGAAATTAGGAAAATATTTAATAAATAATAGCATTTGAGGCCACAAAAATACATAAAAATAGTCAATATTTTTCCTTTAAATCCCTTTTCATGTTGGCCATCGCAAATTTAAAAAATCCAATTCGAGGTCGTGTATTCCTTAACGAGCATAATCTCGAATCGGGCCTAAAAAAATTCAATTTGAGTCAATTTATTTTCATTTTTCACTTTTAGGAGTTGTGACATTGTTCTTTAATATTCCAAATTTTCATCTTGGCCCAATTATACCCAGAATGACTCAATTTTACAAATAGGGCTTTAATTAAATTTTGCATTATTTTCAATAGCAAGAAATGAGCTTAAATTCAACATGCGATAGGTGTGTCGAAAATTGTGAGGAGATTTGGACTTAAAGAAATATTTCTCCAGGGACTGAATTACAAATACTTAAAATCTCATGGACTAGAGTGCAAATACCTAATACTTGAATGATTATTTTATAAATAACAAAAAGAAGAGTTAGTGGAGAAATTAGAATAGAGAAGGGAAGATGGAGAAGAGAAGATAAAGAAAATAAGATGAGAATAGAGAAGGGAAGATGGAGATGAAGAAGAGTTAGTAGAATGGGAGATAGATATGGAGAAGGGAAGATGAATATGAAGAAGAGTTAGTGGAGAAATTAGAATGTGAGATAGAGATGGAGAAGGGAAGATGAAAATGAAGAAGAGTTAGTGGAGAAATTAGAATGGGAGATAGAGTTAATGGAAAAATTAGAATGGGAGATAGATGAGTGGTTTATAAAAGGAGGAAGAAGTGAGCTTGAGAGGAAAATTTTTTTGGAGAGAAAATTTTGGATGTTTGAGAGAGTTTTGGGAGATTGAAGAAAAACTGGAGAGAAAAAAAAATTTTGGAGAGATTTCAAGAGAAAAAAATTTTGAGAGAGAAAAATTCACCGCCGTGGAACAAGCCTTGGCGACGCGACGGATTCATCTCCAACGAGCTCTAGGCACATCAACATGTGCAATTATCTGGTAACTCAATTTTTCGTGTTTAGATGACGAAATCTCGAAAATAAATATACTGAACATTCGTAGATGACTTCGAGATCTTCGATTTGATATATTATGGCGCGAAAATGTACGTCGTTTGCTATGTCAAAAGGGTCCCGAAATTGAAAGCAGAAATCTGGAAATATGGTGATCAGAACCTGAGATGGAATTTTTCTGATCTGACCTTTCACGCTAAATGATTTTCCATGGGTTATTCTAGACTTTGTTTCATAAAGACCTCTTCATGACATTTGTTCATAAGATCTTAATGCATAACATATAAAAAATACAAAAATATTCATGCGCGTTTCTTATTTTTAATGCATTTAATGAAATCATGCAATTCTGTTGGCATCTTTGAGTCTGAGTGTTTTTCTGTGCGTGGTCATATTGATTTGTAGTTATCTCATGTTTAGAGTCTTCTTTTGAAACTTCACAAAAAATGAAAGTTGTTCATTGGGGTCTTGTTTAGTAGACTGGAAAGTTTGGTGCATTAATTTTGAGATTTGAGTGTCCATTTAAGCTTAATCCTGAAATATGTCTGTTCTGTGAAATTTGTTTGTTTGCTGCTGAGCTCTCATGAAAGACCATTTTCTACACGAAAATGAGTGTCTCTTCAATAAGAATGTAAAACATGAAAGTTGTCAAAGACACATTTTCCCATCGACATAAAAAATCTCAAAATTTTTACATACATTTCATTATTTCTTTTGTATTTTATGGTTACTGATTTCTCCCTAAGAATGTTCATGGACAGTATGATTTAATTCGTATTTTTTGTGTTAATGCATTGGAAAATATAAAAAATGGTCTCAATGAAGTTTAATCAGCACGTGTTAAACTCTCTTTGAGTTTTTGAATTGTCTTAACTCATTGGTGATTGTGCATGTCCGATTGGATAAGTTCATTATTTTCATTTGGCTTTCGGCCCGATGCTTTGAAGACTGGAGGATGACCGATGTCCATTCCGGTCCGTTTTGTTGTACTCTCGACCCACGAGGCTTGGCGACGGGTGTTTGACCGATGTCCATTCCGGTCCATTTTTGTTGTATTCCCGATCATGTCTCGGGTTTTATTTAATTGGTCTGTAATTATTCACCCGACGAGTTGCGGGTTTTATTTTCACTGTCCTTAGGGTAGTTTTACTTTACCTGCTCTCTCTTCACATCTTCATTTGCTTTGGGTGATTTTGCATTCTTTTATAATACATCCAAAATACAAAAAAGAAATGTAGAAAATCCAAAAAACCAAAAAAAAAATGGAAAATCTGAAAATACAAAAAATGCCATTCATGTGCATCTCATGTAGTATGTCTCATGTATGTTTGTTATGTTATCCGTATGTTCGTATAGACATATCGTATTTGTTTGTTCTCGTATGCACGTTACGTACGCGACGTTTGCAAATCCACATTTGTCTGTTATGATATGTTATTAACCCATGCATATTCATTCAGAAAAATCAAAAATTTCAAAATGAGGGTTTTATCCCATCTTTTTCAAAAATGAGGGTTTTATCCCATCTTTTCAAAATGACGACTTTGCCCTTTATGGGAAAAATCGAAATGTACGTATTTACATACACATATCACTATGCATGTCACATATAAATGTCACGTATTTGTATGGTGTATGTATGCATGTTACATATCGTATTCGTGTGTCTTCATACGCATGTCACATACGTATTCGTATTCGTCTATCCCCGCATGCATGTTGTATTCATACGCATGTCACGTACGCATATCATTCGCATGTCCATGTACGTATGTCATTCGCATGTAACGCACGTATATGTATTCGTCTATCCCGTATGCATATTGTATTCATACACATGTCATGTACGTATGTCGTTCGCATGTCATGTACGTATGTCATTCGCACGTCACGCACGTATTCGTATTCGTATTCGCATATCTACGTATTCATATATCATATTCGTATGTCCGTATTTGTGTGTTGTATTCGTATGTCAACATTTGCGTTCATACCCTTTATGCATTTCATTTTAAAGTGAAAACATAAAAAGAACACCTTACCAGGGTCTTAGGAATAAATCAAGCGAGAGTTGTCAAAATAGGATATCCATGGAATTAAGGTACCGAAAGGGCATTAGTTTTGACTAACTAGTGCAACCAAGTCCCCGAACTCATAATCTCTGGTTTGCAGGAGTAATTTAGTTCTCCCGCTAAGTTACTTAGGTTTCTAATCAACCTACCAAAAATGATTAGTGGCGACTCCAAATTCTAAAATCATGTGAAAAAAAATCAAAGTTGCGATTTGGTAGAGCTTGGGAGAGCTCAAACTAGGTTAGTTAATTTAATTAATTAATCTGGTAATCCATTAACCTAAAAATGAATTTTAGGTCGCGACAATCTTCAGAAGTACAGAAAAAGGGTGAGAGAACACAATGCAGCTCAGAATCAAGAAAACCAAGGCGGGACTGATCCAAGCCTGAACGTCAAGTCTCCTTGCCACCATAAGTTCTGCAGGTTAGCATGGGGCGAGCCACTTCCCATCATCAACCAAGCCAGTAGCCGTGCCATCAATCCCCCAAGCGTTAATCAAAGTATCCCCCAGAATCACCCTAATACTCTTCAAGAGTATAGACTGTAGGGACAGTGTATTCAGATTCCTTGGTTTGAGCACCAACCTGTGGCTAGAATTCATCCCATGATTAGCGCATTTGCGCAGCCAGAGAATCAGACAAGAAGTTATCTTGAGCACTTCCACTTCTCTAATCCTCGAATAGAAGAAGTTTTTAGCAGCAGGACAGTTGGTGATCTCCACACTTTCTCAAGTAATGATGAAGGCTCCAGCACGAGAAGTCAAATTGCTCATGGCGAGGACAGAATGAGAAATCTACCGCCAGCATTTGCCAACAACAATGCCCAATTCGAGTATCAGTTGCTGGAAGGTTCAAGAGATTACCCAGATGATGAGCTTACTGCCCTGGTCAACCAGTTTAGGGTTGACAGACGTCCCAAGCCGCGATCAGGAGCCAGTGAGTAGGGACTCTCAAACATCGGTCATCCACACCCGAACCAACACGAGACTAGCTGATTATCGAAGAGCCACAGGAGAGGCATAACTCACCTTGAATAAGTGCACCTTTCATTTCATGCTTAATTCCCCTGCGTATGATATTTCCAGCTTTCTAGGTGTCTAGATTTAATTCAGGGGCAAGGGGGTAATTTGTTTTTTTTATCCCGTCGAATGCGTGAATCCCTTTTTATGCTAGACTCAGGGCGGATCAATTTGTGGCAATGTCGCTGACTGCCATAATGAGAAATGTTGAATGGCCTCATGTAGGGAAATTTCAAGTGAAAAGACCAGGCGAGCTCGAAGACGGGTAACTGTGTGTCGTTCCAATTTACCCTCAATCATTGCAAAATGCTAAATTGGATTTGTGCCTCAAGAGTGTCGCAAAATGAAATGACCCAATGGAATGCGATAGGACTCATTCGCCTTGAAGGTAACCTTCAAATTAAAGGAGCCCTCCGGTCCACGGACCCGATGGCATGGAAAATGATGATGGTCCAAGGCAACCTGAAAGAAAACAAGGCCCAACTAAGCAAAACACTTATGTGGCAAGCTCAAAGTGAAGGGTAACTCAGGACATACGATTCAATCCAGTCCAAATGAAGGAACTTCCTCAATTCAAATTCAATGGAAGTACACACAAGGGTAAAACAGTATCGTTCCAATTTTTCTAGAATATGAAGAACATATACTGCCGCATTCTCTTTCATTTTTGCAGGGGAAGTCTCTACTGGCCAGATTTTCCTGTCTACCATTCCCTATCAGTATCACATCCGCTACTCGTATCCAATCTTGAGCCAAGCAAATCCGACGTCTCTACGGAAAAGCTGGACGGGACGCCACTACTTTGAAAAAGAAAGGATAAAAAATAAGCTGAGTGGGAGACAAAGACATTTTCGACAGAAAAGAGATACGACTCGTCTTTATTGAAGAACTCGCCAGCAAATTGACGGTGGAGACAGCAACAAGGGGCCCTCTTCCACGGAAAGATGGAAGGAGACGAGCTGGGCGAGAGATACGATGAAAAGAAAATCGAGAAAGCCAGAACACTCGAGAGAGGCAATATAGTTGCTAAACCCACGTCTAATTTTAAAGGAGGCATCTTCTTGATAATTCTCATTCGTGCTTGAAAGAAAGACTCTTAAAGCATACGCAGTCTCCTAGAAAAATCCAGAGAGTGAAAATATAAGAAGAGATATCAAACTTTGAGAAATCGTTAACCAAATCGAAGATGTCTCAACCCAACACACTTGAAAGTTATCGTTACTTGCTGAATATGGGAGAGGAAGAGTTCGAAGCCATGTTTGGGATCGAGCCTATGGAGCCCGGCCCTTCCACCAACGACGTCCAAGAGCCCGGTAAGGACAAGGACAACAACGGTAAAGGTCAAAAGAAGCGTTACCGTCGCCATACTGAAGAGCAAGTATGAAAGCTTGAAGATTTCTTCAGAACGTGCCCTATGCCAGACGGCAAACAGAAAATGGAACTGAGTCAAGAGCTAGGACTTGAACCTTCACAAATCAAGTTCTGGTTTCAAAATAGACGAACCCGAATGAAGACTCGTCATGAGCACAACGAAGCCGAGTTTCTAAGAGTTGAAAATGAAAACCTCCGAGCGGAGAACAAGATATATAAAGAGGCTTTTGACTCCGCCACCTGCCCCAACTGCAATACTCTCCTCACCCTCGAGGAAATGCATTATCTGAGGATCGAAAATGCACGTTTAAGAGGTGAGTTAGATCAGTTCATAGCAGGATCAAGTTCTGTTGGAACAAGGTACGAAAAGATCGAGACTATAGGACCAGCATAGATGCCTTCTGAGGAGGAGGTGAGGTATCATCACCAGGTAAGTGGCATTGGCGACGAACTCGCCTCCATGATTAGGCAGTTTGATGCTGATGAAGCACCAGGGCATTAATGTGCATACGGATCCTGTATTTCAAAACTAGTGATCATGGGACCTGCGACACGGCCGACGCGTACCTGATCCGGAACAACGCTAGCTGATCATTCAAGAACTTGCAAAGGGAAGAAGATCAAGCCTGGACGAATACATCTACTTGGTTTCATCGCACGTTCTCGCCTTTTATCGATGTCCAAAATCAATGCACAAGCTAGAAGTAATGATTTCCCTTTCCCCTTATTAAATGCTCGGAGCCGTCACCGCACCAAACTCGAAAAAATTAATATCGAGAAGAAATCCGCGTAAATCCGAAGGGTAAATCCGTATCGTTTCAAGTTACCCTCGAACTACCCAGGTTTTAAAGTTAATCCCTTCTATTTTCAGGAGTTTTCAAATTGACTCGAGAACGTAATTATACCCAAATACAAGTTGAACAAAATTTGGGGCAAAGCAACTCATGGATATTACCACAGAGTGGACAGCTTCAGATAAAAGAAAATGCGAACGAGGGACCCGAACAATCTCAGACATGGGTAATTCTGTATCGTTCTAATTTGCACATAATCATCTCGAGTCCTGAATTTTTTTATTCCATTCTTAACAGGGATTGCAAATTACCTCGAGAAATACCGTAACAAGGCCCAAGGTGATACAACATGGCCGCGTTATCCCCAAAGATTAACCTTTGAAAAGAAAACCCCATGGACACCTACGGTCCAATGGACCGAATGGTATGGGGGATGACAGTAGGTCCGAAATATCCCGAGTTCGATCCCCAAAGTGGGGAATGTTGTATGTATTATAAATAAATGAAACAACTTTTTGTGCATTTCTTTTTGCAAGCAGGAATACTCGACGAGTAATACCGAAGTCAATATTTTGCCACATTCTCGACTTAATGGTAAGCATTCAACAAAAGTCGAAGAAAACTCAATCCAGCAAAATTGGTAAAAGACTTGTCCAAGGCATTCAAGATGAAGGGTAAATCAGTATCGTTTCCAATTTATCCATTTTAATACTGGTTGACATGTCTCCTTTTCTTGTTACAGGAAATATTTATACTAACATGTAACATGTTGAAGGAGACAAATCCAAAAGAAAATGATGATCATCTGACAAGATCTATTCTGGTGAAAAATGGAGGGCATTTAACAGCTAAACCATGGCGGTCGCTGTCACTAAACAAACTAAAATGCTCCCTCACCCATATGCCTCATCATGCAGGGGCAAAACTTGAGACAAACCACTCCTCGACATAAGGAGTGGGCTTCCCAATTTGTTCAATCCACCTACATACCAGGGGCAATTCAAATCCGCCCATGTTTGCACATTATATAAACACACATGATGCTAAAAAATTGTTACATCTGCATTGTGTTTACACAGTTCACGAATTATGTATGACTATTCCGTATGTTTAACTTACCAACTCCAACTTAGAGCATAAACTGCATAGGAGACATCAAATGTGCAAAATGGGGCATAACAGGATGGGGAAAGGTAAACCATTTCCACACAGGTCTAACATTTTAATCTACAGATAAACAGCCTTTCTCTAGAGTGAGAGAAAGCCCTTTCGGACTGAAGTTCCCCATTCAAATTACATTCGAGGCGTTCATAATATGAGAACCTCCTTAAATAGAATTGGTAATGCAAGCTTGACAGAATAATTTTGCATGATCCACATTTGGATTGATTGCATCATGAGTTATCACACAGACTACTTCTAATCATTACCGACTTGGTTGAATAGTTTTGCATGAACCGATCAACTCATTGATGAAAATGCTTGCACATGTTACCTCTGACATTGCCTGACAGGCAACACATTCCCAATGTTCGAATTACCTTCCAAAGTCTTGAAATTCATTCGGCGATTATTGAATGAACAAGCCTGGTTGTCGAGAAGCCACCAGGCATTTCTTCTAAATTCTCAGGTAAGTATATCTTCAACCTGGATGAATTCTGACGGTTGTTGAGGAACTTGAATCCATTGCGATACATACAGGTATCCACCTTCTTCAATAAAGCATGATTTGTCTCAAAGACAGAAATGTTCGAGACCTTTTGATCTCTGCTTCTTTGGTTTATTCCTAAAGCTACAGGAGAATATAATTTGGGTTTGAGCTTCTGCAGGATTCCTGGTCTCCCCAGATTTCAGAATGGCATCCTTTGAGGTACACCAAGCCCTTCTTACAGACAAACTAAGTCCTTCTTACAGGCAAACTAAGTCCTTTTTACAGGCATAAAGTCCTTCTTACAAGCAAATCAAATCCTGCTTACAGGCAAACAAAGTCCTTCCTACAGGCAAATCAAGTCCTTCTTACAGGCAAATCAAGTCCTTCTTACAGGCAAATCAAGTCCTTCTTACAAGTATAAAGTCCTTCTTACAGGCAAACAAAGTCCTTCTTACAAGCAAATCAAGTCCTTCTTACAGGCAAAGCAAGTCCTTCTTACAGGCACAAAGTCCTTCTTACAGGCAAAGCAAGTCCTTCTTACAGGCACAAAGTCCTTCTTACAGGCAAATCAAGTCCTTCTTACAGGCATAAAGTCCTTCTTATAGGCAAATCAAGTCCTTCTTACAGGCAAAACAAGTCCTTCTTACAGGCAAATCAAGTCCTTCTTACAGGCAAATCAAGTCCTTACAGGCAAACCAAGTCCTTCTTATAGGCAAACCAAGTCATTCTTACAGGCAAATCAAGTCCTTCTTACAGGCACAAAGTCCTTCTTACAGCCAAAGCAAGTCCTTCTTACAGGCAAATCAAGTCCTTCTTATAGGCAAAGCAAGTCCCTCTTACAGGCACAAAGTCTTTCTTACAGGCAAAGTAAATCCTTCTTACAGGCAAATCAAGTCCTTTTTACAAGCAAATGAAGTCCTTTTTACATGCAAAACAAGTCATTCTTACAGGCATAAAGTCCTTCTTCCAGGTAAATCAAGTCCTTCTTACAGGCAAAACAAGTCCTTCTTACAGGCAAACCAAGTCCTTCTTACAGGCAAAACAAGTCCTTCTTACAGGCAAACCAAGTCCTTCTTATAGGCAAAAAGTCCTTCTTACAGGCAAATCAAGTCCTTCTTACAGGCACAAAGTCCTTTTTACAGGCACAAAGTCCTTTTTACAGGCACAAAGTCCTTTTTACAGGCACAAAGTCATTTTTACAGGCATTAAGTTCTTTCTATAGGCACTAAAGTCCTTTTTACAGGCACTGAAGTCCTTTTTACAGGCACCAAGTCCTTTTTACAGGCACAAAGTCCTTTCTACAGGCACTAAAGTCCTTCTTACAGGCACCAAGTCCTTTTTACAGGCACCAAGTCCTTTTTACAGGCACAAAGTCCTTCTTACAGGCAGTTTCATGGGTTGACCTACCATACGGGTCAAATTTCAATCAAATTTTAATCAGTAGAATCCTTTCATTAGGAATCTACTATGAGGTGACCTACCATACGGGTCAAAATTTTAATCAGTAGAATCCTTTCATTAGGAATCTATCATGGGTTGACCTACCACACGGGTTCAAATTCAACCACCCTAAGGTTTTCTTATAACAAATCCTTAGGTTCTCATTTGACCTACCATACGGGTCAAAATTTGATAAGTAGAATCCTTTCATTAGGAATCTATCACGGGTTGAGCTACTATACAGGTCAAATTTCAATCAAATTTTAATCAGAAAAATCCTTTCGTTAGGAATCTACCATGGGGCGACCTACCATACGGGTCAAAATTTATTCTGTAGAATCCTTTCATTAGGAATCTATCATGGGTTGACCTACCATACGGGTTCAAATTCAACCACCCTAAGGTTTTCTTATAACGAATCCTTAGGTTCTCATTTCATTTTCAGTGGAACATTCATGTCACAACTCTTTTTATTTCATTGTGTTGAGTCGATTAGGATTCAAGTGTCATCTCGTCTTTGAAATGAACCTCTGCCGAGCTTCCTTTCAAAGAGGGGCAGCTGTTGACACATGATTTTTAATAATCTTTTATCTTTTAAAAAATTTCAATATTTTTCGGCATTTTTATTTTTTTGTAAAATCCATAAAAATTCATAAAATTGAAAAATTAACTTTGGGGACCTTGGCCAAGCCTAGAGAACTAATTTTGATCAAAAATGATTTTTCATATTTTCAATATTTTTTAGTATTTTTATTTTCGACAATTCATGAAAAATAAAGAAAAGAGAAAATTGCAAAATCAACTTTGGAAGCCTTGGCCAAGCCTAGGCAACCATTTTTGAACAAAAAATAAGTTTTCATATTATATATAAATTTTTAATTTTTTTTAAAAAAAAATACAAAAATACTTGAAAATTTTGGAAAAATAACATTTGAGGCCAAAAAAATACACAAAGATAGTTAATATTTTTATTTTAAATCTATTTTCATATTGGCCATCGCAAATTCAGAAAAATCCAATTCGAATCATGTGTTCCTTCACGAGTATTATCTCGAATCGGGGCTAAACAAATTTAATTTGAGTCAACTTATTTTTAATTTTCACTTTTTATGAGTTGTGACATTGTCTTCTAATATTTGAAATTTTCATCTTGGCTCAATTATATCCAGAATGACTCAATTTTGCAAAAGGGCTTTAATTAAATTCTGCATTATTTTCAGCGGCAAGAAATGAGCTTAAATTTGATATGTGGTAAATTTTGGTGTGTCAAAAATTGTGAGGAGATTTGGACTTAAAGAAATATATTTTTTCATGGAATGAATTGTAAATACTTAAAATTCAAGGACTAGAGTGCAAATACCTAACTCTTGTAAGATTATTTTACAAATAACAAAAAGAAGACTTAGTGGATAAATTAGAATAGGGAAGGGAAGATGGAGAAGAGGAGATGAAGAAGAGAAGTTGGAGAAGAATAGATGGAGAAAATAAGATAAGAATAGAGAAGGGAAGATGGAGATGAAGAAGAGTTAGTAGAGAAATTAGAATGGAAGATAAGAATAGAGAAGGGAAGATGGAGATGAAGAAGAGTTAGTGGAGAAATTAGAATGAGAGATAAATATGGAGAAGGGAAGACGAAGATGAAGAAGAGTTAGTGGAGAGATTAGAATGTGAGATAGAGATGGAGAATGGAAGATGAAAATGAAGAAGAGTTAGTGGAGAAATTAGAATGGGAGATAGAGTTAGTGGAAAAATTAGAATGGGAGATAGATGAGTAGATTATAAAAGGAGAAAGAAGTGAGCTTGAGAAAAAAAAATTTTGGAGAGAAAATTTTGGATGTTTGAGAGAGTTTTGGGAGATTGAAGAAAAATTTGAGAGAAAGAAAATACCAAAAGAGAGAGAATTTTGAAGATGATGGGAGTTTAAAGCTAGGGGTTATCATCACAAATTCCTTCATCGATCAATATAAATCAAGAGTTCATCCTCGTCAACGAGCAAGCAAATTCGAGCTAAGTGTTTTTATTTATTCATTTATTTATGGTTTTACTCGCAAATTAGCACAAATTGTATACACTTTCTCCATCTCCCATTTTTTCCCATATTTTATGTCAAGAGAAGGATATCTCTATGTCAACAACAAAAATCTCGTAGAGATGCAAAAATCGGCCTAGACAAGCTCCTAAGCTGTCCACCGATTTCTCAACTGATCTGTGACTAAAAGTCCCTCTTAATTCAAAAGAAACTCTCTATATTGGGAACATAGAGAGCGAAAATCAATTATAGAAATCCCTCCCAAAAAAACGGGAGATAAGTACTCTTTCCACTCTTCTGGTTTTAGGTGCAGATTAGCACATATTTTGTATACTGACACTTCACTCCATTTTATGTCAGGAAGCCGCAGCTCTATATCAATGGTCAACCCTATGGAAGCACAAAATTGGCTTGGAGGAGCCCTTAAGCGCGCACAAATTTCAAATTATTGAATCAATTCGTTGTATTTCATTTTAAAGAATTCATACCCCAGAATGGAGAGGACAAAGTCCATCCGCAATTTAAATACATGCACCATAAATCCCAAAGGGAAGAGCCAAGCCAATGCTTAGCCTCCCATTGGAGGTTTTTACTTACAGTAGTTAAATACCTGCAACTTAAATACCTGTACCTTAAATCCCAAAGGGAAGAGCCAAGCCAATGCTTATTCTCCCATTGGAAGTTTTTACTTACAGTAGTTAAATACTTGCAACTTAAATACCTGTACCTTAAATCCCAAAGGGAAAAGCCAAGCCAATGCTTAGCCTCCCATTGGAGGTTTTTACTTACAGTAGTTAAATACCTGCAACTTAAATACCTGTACCTTAAATCCCAAAGGGAAGAGCCAAGCCAATACTTAGTCTCCCATTGGAGGTTTTTACTTATGGTAGTTTAAATACTTGCAACTTAAATACCTGTACCTTAAATCCCAAAGGGAAGAACCAAGCCAATGCTAGGCCTCCCATTGGAGGTGTTTATTCACTGTCATGTACTTCCTATAATTTAATTTTTGAATCATCAGACCCAAAAGATGAGTAGGTCGTAATACTGTACAGAAGTCGTTAACACACTCGCTCTTTCGGCTTCATGGAATCTTTAACACTTAAAAAAAATACAACAAATAAAAATATATACTATCCGTGCATCCTATTTAAAAAGTGAAAACACAAAAGAGAATACCCTATTAGAGCCTTAGGAATAAACCAAGCCTGAGTTGCTGAATTAGGATATCCATGAAATTAAGGTACCGAAAGGGCATTAGTTTTAATAAACTAGTGTAACCAAGTCCTCAAGTTCATAATCTCTGGTTCGCAGGAATAAATTAGTTCTCCTGCTAATTTATTTAGGTTTCTAATCGACGTACCAAGAACGATTAGTGGCGGCTCTGTCGCGACCTAAAATTCATTTTTAGGTTAATGGATTACCAGATTAATTAATTAAATTAACTAACCTAGTTCGAGCTCTCCCAAGCTCTACCAAATCGCAACTTTGATTTTTTTTCACATGATTTTAGAATTTGGAGTCGCCACTAATCATTTTTGGTAGGTTGATTAGAAACCTAAGTAACCTAGCGGGAGAACTAAATTACTCCTGCAAACCAGAGATTATGAGTTCGGGGACTTGGTTACACTAGTTAATTAAAACTAATGCCCTTTCGGTACCTTAATTCCATGGATATCCTATTTTGGCAACTCTCACTTGATTTATTCCTAAGACCCTGGTAAGGTGTTCTTTTTATGTTTTCACTTTAAAATGAAATGCATAAAGGGTATGAACGCAAACGTTGACATACAAATACGACACACAAATACGGACATACGAATATGATATACGAATACGTAGATATGTGAATACGAATACGTGCGTGACGTGCGAATGACATACGTACATGACATGCGAACGACATACGTACGTGACATGTGTATGAATACGATATGCATACGAGATAGACGAATACATATACGTGCGTTACATGCGAAGGACATACGTACGTGGACATGCGAATGATATGCGTACGTGACATGCGTATGAATACAACATGCATGCGGGGATAGACGAATACGAATACGTATGTGACATGCGTATGAAGACGCACGAATACGATATGTAACATGCATACATACACCATACAAATACGTGACATATATATGTGACATGCATAGTGATATGTGTATGTAAATACGTACATTTCGATTTTGCCCATAAAGGGCAAAGTCGTCATTTTGAAAAGATGGGATAAAACCCTCATTTTTGAAAAAGAGGGGATAAAACCCTCATTTTGAAATTTTTGATTTTTCTGAATGAATATGCATGGGTTAATAACATATCATAATAGACAAATGTGGATTTGCAAACGTCGCGTACGTGACGTGCATACGAGAACAAACAAATACGATATGTCTATACGAACATACGGATAACATAATAAACATACATGAGACATACTACATGAGATGCACATGAATGGCATTTTTTGTATTTTCAGATTTTCCATTTTTTTTTGGTTTTTTGGATTTTCTACATTTTTTTTTGTATTTTGGATGTATTATAAAAGAATGCAAAATCACCCAAAGCAAATGAAGATGTGAAGAGAGAGCAGGTAAAGTAAAACTACCCTAAGGACAGTGAAAATAAAACCCGCAACTCGTCGGGTGAATAATTACAGACCAATTAAATAAAACCAGAGACATGATCGGGAATACAACAAAAATGGACCGGAATGGACATCGGTCAAACACCCGTCGCCAAGCCTCGTGGGTCGAGAGTACAACAAAACGGACCGGAATGGACATCGGTCATCCTCCAGTCTTCAAAGCATCGGGCCGAAAGCCAAATGAAAATAATGAACTTATCCAATCGGACATGCACAATCACCAATGAGTTAAGACAATTCAAAAACTCAAAGAGAGTTTAACACGTGCTGATTAAACTTCATTGAGACCATTTTTTACATTTTCCAATGCATTAACACAAAAAATACGAATTAAATCATACTGTCCATGAACATTCTTAGGGAGAAAACAGTAACCATAAAATACAAAAGAAATAATGAAATGTATGTAAAAATTCTGAGATTTTTTATGTGGATGGGAAAATGTGTCTTTGACAACTTTCATGTTTTACATTCTTATTGAAGAGACGCTCATTTTCGTGTAGAAAATGGTCTTTCATGAGAGCTCAGCAGCAAACAAACAAATTTCACAGAACAGACATATTTCAGGATTAAGCTTAAATGGACACTCAAATCTCAAAATTAATGCACCAAACTTTCCAGTCTACTAAACAAGACCCCAATGAACAACTTTCATTTTTTGTGAAGTTTCAAAAGAAGACTCTAAACATAAGATAACTACAAATCAATATGACCACGCACAGAAAAACACTCAGACTCAAGGACGCCAACAGAATTGCATGATTTCATTAAATGCATTAAAAATACGAAACGTGCATGAATATTTTTGTATTTTTTATATGTTATGCATTAAGATCTTATGAACAAATGTCATGAAGAGGTCTTTATGAAACAAAGTCTAGAATAACCCATGGAAAATCATTTAGCGTGAAAGGTCAGATCAGAAAAATTCCATCTCAGGTTCTGATCACCATATTTCCAAATTTCTGCTTTCAATTTCGGGACCCTTTTGACATAGCAAACGACGTCAATTTTCGTGCCATAATATATCAAATCGAAGATCTCGAAATCATCTACGAATGTTCAGTACATTTATTTTCGAGATTTCGTCATCTAAACACGAAAAATTGAGTTACCAGATAATTGCACATGCTGATGCGCCTAGAGCTCGTTGGAGATGAATCCGTCGCGTCGCCAAGGCTTGTTCCACGGCGGCGAATTTTTCTCTCTCAAAATTTTTTTCTCTTGAAATCTCTCCAAAAGAATTTTTTTTTCTCCAGTTTTTCTTCAATCTCCCAAAACTCTCTCAAACATCCAAAATTTTCTCTCCAAAAAAATTCCCCTCTCAAGCTCATTTCTTCCTCCTTTTATAAATCACTCATTTATCTCCCATTCTAATTTTTCCACTAACTCTATCTCCCATTCTAATTTCTCCACTAACTCTTCTTCATCTTCATCTTCCTTTCTCCATCTCTATCTCACATTCTAATTTCTCCACTAACTCTTCTTCATATTCATCTTCCCTTCTCCATATCTATCTCCCATTCTACTAACTCTTCTTCATCTCCATCTTCCCTTCTCTATTCTCATCTTATTTTCTTTATCTTCTCTTCTCCATCTCCTCTTCTCCATCTTCCCATCTTCATCTCCTCTTCTCCATCTTCTATTCTAATTTCTCCACTAACTCTTCTTTTTGTTATTTGCAAAATAATCCTTCAAGAGTTATGTATTTGCACTCTAGTCCATGAGATTTTAAGTATTTGTAATTCAGTCCCTGGAGAAATATTTCTTTAAGTCCAAATCTCCTCACAATTTTCGACACACCTATCGCATGTTGAATTTAAGCTCATTTCTTGCTATTGAAAATAATGCAAAATTTAATTAAAGCCCTGTTTGTAAAATTGAGTCATTCTGGGTATAATTGGGCCAAGATGAAAATTTGGAATATTAAAGAACAATGTCACAACTCCTAAAAGTGAAAAATGAAAATAAATTGACTCAAATTGAATTTTTTTAGGCCCGATTCGAGATTATGCTCGTTAAGGAATACACGACCTCGAATTGGATTTTTTAAATTTGCGATGGCCAACATGAAAAGGGATTTAAAGGAAAAATATTGACTATTTTTATGTATTTTTGTAGCCTCAAATACTATTATTTATTAAATATTTTCCTAATTTCTAAAAATTATATTTAAAAAAATACAAAAAATATGAAAAATTATTTTTTTACTCAAAAATGGTTGCCTAAGCTTGGCCAAGGCTTCCAAAGTTGATTTTGAAATTTTCTCATTTTTATAGATTTTCTATCAATTTTAGAAAATAAAAATACCGAAAAATACTGAAAATATGAAAAATCATTTTTTGGTCAAAATTGGTTCCCTAGGCTTGGCAAAGGTCTCCAAAGTTAATTTTTTCAAATTTATGAATTTTTATGGATTTTCTATTAATTTTAAAAAAGAAGAAAAGAAAAGGTGATTGAAAATCAGGTGTCAACAGACTCCAAATTTCAAAATCATTTAAACAAAAACCAAAGTTGCGATTCGGTAGGGCTTGGAAGGGTCCGCGTTAGGTTAGTCAAATCTAATTAACCTAATAATCCGTTAACCCCTTTAAAACTTAAAATTTTTTTTAGAGGGTCGCGACAATGAGTCAATATCAATCAAATCTAGGTTAAGCACTTTAGACTATCTTTAAGAGATGGCACTTCTGATTATTCGTTGGGTAATCAAGGTAGAGATCTGTACCTTGGAGGCTATATTGATATTGATTGAGGAGGAGATTTAGATGAGAGAAATTCTACCTTTGAATTTGCATTCTTACTTAACAATGGCGCCATATCATGGTGTAGTAAAAAGCAAATATATATAGCCTTATCCACAATTAAAATCGAATTTGTGGCATTATTAGCAGCAGTTTGAGAGGGTATTTATCTTAAGAGATATTTGAATCAACGAGGTGTTACTAAGGGTGTTGTAAATTCAATTATTGGTTAATTGTGGATCCTTGACGAAACATATAGACACGAGGTACAATTTTTATGAAAGACATAGTTGTATGAAAAGATGTGAACGTGCAATACATATCTACACATAAAATGATAGTAGATCCTATGATGGAGTCAATTTCTGTAGATATTTTCCTTGATCATGTGTTGATAAGAGTATTAGTTTCCTACATTGAAATATCTAAAAGTGTGTCGAAGTTGGAGAATTGAATTTTTAGATTTCCAAAATTTCACAATTAATAGCATTTGTTATCATTATTGATGCCTATGAATTTGATTGACATTTATGCATATTAATGTTTGGTGCATTATATTGAGAAAGTATATCGGACAAAGAAGAGATTAGTCCACTCACATGGGTAATCGCCTCTATTTTTTTTTATTTAATAAATAGAGATGAGATAATTTTAAGCTCATTATTCAGGTAATAATTGAGAGTTCAAACTTAAATATAGATGTCACCTTAATAAAGTGCTAAAATGATGACATATTATTTATTATGTCTAAAAGTGAAATAACCCACATATTTTGCTTTATCTGTCTTTAATGTCAGATATGAATTATGATGGATTTTTCGAAGAGAGTAGATTTGTGAATTCATATTAGACATTGAGTATGTCTAAATTATCATTTGTATGATATTAAGTGGAAAGACATACGCTCCATGGGAAATGAGGGAATACCGTAATACATATTTCATACTAAGTATGCATGAAATGATCAATAAGATTTGGCGAAAGTTCTGATCTCAACTTTTAAGCCATGTGAAATTCTTGGGGATAAAAATTCCTCAAATAAGTTTACTTACGATTTTTACTTATTCTCAAGATTTCTATTTAACGTTCGTTATTTTAGAGTGCTGCCAATGGTTATGGAATTTATTTGATCTAAGGGACATTTTTAGAAAAGTGAGTTGAACTGAAATTGAGAGTTTTAATGAAAGAGGAAGATCAATTTATTTTGATGTCACATTCTATCTTTGTGTTCTTAAGTCGACAATTATGATTATTTGATTTAATAATGATTGTGAAGACAATATATTTGAGTGCTCAAGCAGATCAAGAGAGATATAATGTAAATTTGACTGATTGATATAGAGTATTGCATACTGGATCTACTCTAAATTAATGTATCCATTTTGAGCTACTATATACTTCCAACGGATGTATGGCAATGAGCTCTCGTCGTATGCTTGTCGTACAGATTATTTGTTAATATGAACTTCGCAGAAAAGAGAGAATTATGGATAACCCATTATTGGCAAGTGGAAAATGCAGGGTTATATAGATGGGTGAGTCACCAAAGATGGGTTGATCTAGCCCATTACTCATCCAAGAGTTAACTACCAAAGACAGTTACTCTTTTCAAATGTGATAATGTTCTTGTTTATTTTCGTGTTCAATAGGCAGAATGACATTTTCTTTTACAGTGAAGAACAGAGAGAAGAAAGTAAGCGAAAACTGATGACAATCTCTCAACGTCAAATGGATGAATAATCTCTCGAGGAACTGCTAACGGTATATCTAATATGTGAAAAATCAAGTTGTGTTTGTTCCGTGATGTACTTCTGAGATCGATGATTTGAGATGATTTTAGGGCTTGTTAATTTTGAGTAATTCCGCTGTGTATGCATCAGGATTGGTTCCCTTCACCGTGAGAAGGGGGGAGGGTCGTTTTTCACTTGGTTTTTCTTTTATCTTTCTGCTTCATGTTCTTATTTTCTTTTGGTTTGGATCACTTGGGTATAGATAAATCGTTGACAAATGGCATTGTCAGACAAGAGATCGTTCGTTGGAGTAGTCTAATTTGCTTGAAGTTGGTCATTGGATTGGCTAGGGTCAAAGATTGGATAGAGGGGCACGTTACTTTGTTTATGCTAGAAAACCCCTTTCTTCTTTGGCTCAAAGAGTGACGGCCATGATTTTCTCTCCTATGCATTCATAGTCGCTTTAAAGGAGTGATGGGTAGCGGTGATAATGATGGTCGGATGCAATTGTGGAGGATTTCTTGTTCTTTCTCTTTCCAATAATGCCTCGTTTAGGATGTGGGGGAAGGTAGTAGTGGGCATTGGCGTTGTGACGTCCAGATTTTTACACAAGAAGACAAGAAAATTTGAATGTGTTGACCCTTAGTGGACCCTACCTCACCAACTCATGTCTCTCTTCTTCCCTCTGTTGCACGCAACTTTTCCTCTTTGCCCCCCACAAACTCTTTTCCTCTTTTGTCCACTCAATCACGTGGCTTCCCAAGACAAAAATTCAGACCTGCTCCTATCTTTTCCCCCATCTTCTCGTGTAGTTTCTCCTCGGATTACTGTAGCTCGGAAAAGTTTTCTGCTCCTTCTTCTTGTAGTTGCTGGGTTCTTCTTCTTCTTCTTCTTCTTCTTCTTCTTCTTCTTCTTCTTCTTCTTCTTCTTCTTCTTGTTTTGTTCACGTGAGGAAGTTTGGCCACTCTTCTACGTTGCTCACCTGTTGCCCTCAGCTCGCCGAAGCTCAGCCAATGTCTTCATCTTCCCCTTCAACTCGCCTGCTGCTAGTTCCTTGGTCTACTTTGGCTCCAACCACTGCTGCTGCCACTGTTCTTTCTCTCAACTGTTGTCCATCATTTGATGCTTGTCTATCATTGCTCCCTTTCTTCTCTTCTTCCTTTGATTGTTGCCTCTAGCTGGTTTGTTTGCTGCTGCCTCGAGCTATTGCTGCTGCTTCAGCTCGTCGCTACTGAGCTCTCGTTTGCTCGCTGCTATCTGCAACGCCATCCAGCTGTTAACGCCTAGCTGAGCCACTTTGCCGTCGTGCAACAGCCCGTGAAACACCACCAGTCCCTCTATTTTGCCAAGCATTGTCGCAAGCTCACGAGCAAGTTGTTGACCACCCATGGGCATCATGATTTTTGTCGCCGTCGCTTGCCAGAAAACCACTGCCGTTTACCGAAAAACCGCCACCGCCGATCGAAGTAGTTGACGTTTGTGAGTCGGTCTCTAACTCTTGGCTAAAGTGTTTATTGCGTTCGGGATTAAATTAGTTAATTAACTATTTTAATTAGAAATTTGAGTAGTCTAATTATGGCCGGATTAGCTAGAGACTGCATTTAGGTTAAATGGCCACAATTAAATAAGTTAGACCAAGCACCAAAGTAGTTGTGTGGCTAGTTGAAAATTAGACTGACTGATTGACTGAATTTGTGACCGCGAGCGAGTGATGGACTAGAGTCGAGTGCTCGATGAATTGTTTGACTAACTAATTGGTAGTTCAGTAGTCTTGGGTGGTTGTTTGTTTAAATAGTTGGAATTGTTATGATATTTCGTGACCGATTGCTTGAGGTTGAGATTGACATGGGATTGCTCAATAATTGGAGTGATTTATGTTCGACCAAATAATAAATTGATTATTCGTGTTCGTTTGGAAAATTAAAAATTGGCTGATTTTTATAATTCAAGAAGGTGATCACATAAGGATCTTAAAATCCATGCCAGTCGTATGATTTGTGCCAGTCGTACGGTATTATCATGGTAGTTTCGTGTCGTGCTAGTCCTATGAATCCCATGGACTATTGAAAGACATTGCAAGTCGTAGTGCTCTATCACACCAGTCATGTAATATATTTCTTGATAGAAACATGTCATGCCACTCGTATGGATCTTACAGACTATCAGAAGACACTGCTAGTCGTAGTGTGAAGTTACACCAGTTGTGTGCTATTTTCCTGAAAGCAATGTGTCGTATTAGTCGTATGAATTTTACGGACTATCAGAAGACACTGCCAGTCATAGTGTAAGGTCATACCAGTCGTGTACCAAGAACTTTGTGACCACCAGTAAAAATGATTTCAAGAGAAGACTTGAATTGGCTAGTATTTTCATAAAACAATGAACTATTTTGACAGATTATTAATTGGGATGCCTGAGCGAATGATCTTCTTATCTGGGCTTAGGTCGTTGACTCACTGAGATTTATTTCTCACCTTGTCATGGTTATCATTTTTCAGGTCTAAAGTGAAGATGGGGGACTGGAGTAATAGCCCTCTTTTGGGAGTAGATGATTAGCTAACATTTTCTGATTCACCTATCCTTTTGCTGGTCTTAAGGAGCCATCTCAAAAAATGGAGTTATATTTATATTATTTAGCTCCGTAGGGTTAGCAATCCTTTGCTTGTTATTGTATTGAAAATATCTGGCCAAATTATTAGAGTATTCTGCTTTTCTATCTCTACATGTTAATTGTCTGGGAGTTTTAAAACGTTTTTGCATGTGTAAGAAATTTTGGTGTGGTAGTTAGCGTGCTTGGGACGCTATTCTTTTTTACCTGAGGCGTTTTGGTAGGGATGGCTTGTGCTCGAGGATCAAGGCGTCATAGGCGGCGGCGGCACTGCCACCATCTCCTTCATCTTTGTCTCGTAAATTTAGAGATGAAATTTGGGTATTTGAACGTGAAGAGGTACATTGCTCACGTTGGCCTAACTTTTTTAACATTTGGCTACTCTTGGGGCGATTCGACACATTTTGTACAATTGTGGGGGGTATATTTGACAATTTCACATAAATTCAGGGGATATTTGAATGAAATTAGAGAGAGAGAGAGAGAGAGAGTATCTCTAGCTCATTTGCCACACTGCTTGGAAATGGTGGGCAGTTGGCCAACTTTCATCACTTCTGATGCATGACAATTGATATTTAGAAAGCTAATGCTGAGGTTTCTGAGCTTTGAATCGAAGTCCCTTTTTCTTCAACTGAGAATAATAGGGGGAAATTCTGTGCGTTTCCAAATGATGCAATTAAATAGAGATTGGGAATTCTGCGAAATAAACCTGTTCTGGACTCGCTCATGAAGTATGCTAAATTAGACTTGATCATGGATCTCCCGACCCTCGGGACCTCGACCTTGCTTAGCCCTGACCTGCCTTGACTTCATGCTTAGTTAATACTAAGAAACAACTTTCGTAATTCACGCTTAGTGAGTATTCATGCAATTATTATCATAATCTAAAAAAGCACACAGGAACCTATCTTGTCATTCTATAATATATAGTTAAATCATAAGTCCCAAACTTGCTCACTCCAGTGATCATCACGTGACACTTCACTTTGTTTTTATGATTGTCATATGGCAAGACACAGGGCATAATTTTTCCATGTAGCTTACATTTGACCAACAAACATCGGTTTATTACTTTGTTATCCCAATTTTTTTTTCTTTTATTGAGTTTAAATTTCAAAGAAAAAAACCAATAAGAGAAAAGCATTAAATATATTCTCCAATTGATCTCTTCAAGAGAAAAGATGTCAAATGCATCCTCCAATATTTATCTTTCCATCTTTTTTTTTTCTCTCTCTCGTTAATTTGAAATTTGAAGAAAAGAATAAGTAGAGATAAACCATTATTAGAAGGTTTTGACAATATAGCCTGTAATTCGTTTAATATTTTGTTACTTAATTTAAGCAAGTCGTTCCTTACTTATTGCAATAAGTGATTTTCGACCTAGATAAAGTCACTAAAGTATGTGTAGCTAGAAGCTATCGAAACGCACTCGATGACGTTAAAGTGACGAACAATTTAATTTTCAGTACTTAACGGAGTTAACGAACATGCCTAGCATCGTGCCTTTATAAATAAGCTTGCATTTCTAAACACGTAAAAATGTGCTTAGTAGCGCATAACATGCATACAATAATATAAAACACTTTATTTTATTTATTTATGTGTAATCAAACCATGTTAACCATATCAATTAATCGCGTTTAAGCGTGGATAAACTCAAAACCAAATTTAATCGGATCACATTTGAATTTTGATTGCCGCATGTGTAGCATGGTCGAGCGAAGCCGGCCCAAGCCCACAGGGCCTTTACAGATCGGACGGTGGGGAGGACGAGGACAACACCCAACGATTGATGAGAACGGCCCAAAGCACTCCGGATAGAGAACGGCCCGACCCGAATCCTCACGGGACGCCCCGATTACTTGTCAAATCTCGAGGAGGCACGGACTACAATCACCGAAGGAGATGGCTTGACCTAAGCTCCGATAACTTCACTCCGCGACAAGACACCTGCAACTCACGCCGAGAAATTTTGTCCCTTGCCTTCTCCTCCTCCTCCTCCTTCTCCCCCTTCTTCTTCTTTTCGTTCTTCTTCGTCGTCGCCGGATCAGGGCGTCCGTTTGAGCTGTGGACGGCCCTGGGAAACCTCGCCGAGGAGGGTTTTTTTTTTTTGATTGGGACTTCGTGTTTTTCCTTTTTTTTTGTGGCTCTTTTTTTTTTTCGCTATTTTGGTTTCGTTGGAGGGAGGAGAGGGAATGGCGGAGAAGCAGGAGCGGCGGCGGCAGCAGGAGGAGGTGGAGGCGGAGGACCGGAGCTGCGAGAGCAGCGACGACTGCTACACCTCGGAGGACGAAGGGACGGAGGACTACAGACGCGGCGGTTACCACGCGGTTCGGATCGGAGACGCCTTCAAGGGCGGCCAATACGTCGTCCAGAGCAAGCTCGGCTGGGGCCATTTCTCCACCGTCTGGCTCGCTTGGGACACGCAGAGTTCCGTATGTCTCTGTCTCTGTCTCTCTCTATCGCTCCCGTTGGTGTGGAATGGTGTCATGTACTTGTTTTGTGTGCTTTTCTGGGTTTCTAAGGGAGTCGGGGAATGACACAGGCTGAAGCATAGTTAGATACTTGATAGTAAAACGAAGTCATTTTGTGTGCGTGCGTGTGTTTGGTTTATGTCTGCCAGTGAAGATCGCAACAGATTAGCGGGAGGAAATTAGACTAGAGACTGAGGAAATTAATGTAATCGGATGTTATTGGTTAGAGAATGAGTTCCTCATATGCTATGTGCCC
The DNA here is from genome assembly GCA_016432845.1 of Psidium guajava. Classification (NCBI taxonomy): domain Eukaryota; kingdom Viridiplantae; phylum Streptophyta; class Magnoliopsida; order Myrtales; family Myrtaceae; genus Psidium; species Psidium guajava. The sequence continues at coordinate 21,115,703 of CM028233.1, read as the reverse complement.
CGTTGAAACTTGAGCTTTCCCCAAAAAAATTCAAGCAGGTACACCTGTGACACCGCTATTGTTCATAATTTCTTGTCCCTGCTCCTTTAGGTTCTCTTTAGCCAACAGATTTGAATTTTCTGACGAGTGGTTCTCATTTTTCTGCCTTTTATTCCCCAAATTGTCGAAATGCCAGCGGTATGTCGCTCTGAAAGTGCAAAAGAGCGCTCAACACTACACTGAGGCTGCCATGGATGAGATAACCATCTTGCAACAGATCACACAAGGAGACCCGGATGATAAAAAATGCGTGGTGAAGCTGCTGGACCACTTTAAGCATTCAGGTCCAAATGGACAGCATGTCTGTATGGTTTTTGAGTACTTGGGGGACAATCTTTTGACTCTCATTAAGTACACTGATTACCGTGGACTTCCTCTTCATATGGTAAAGGAAATTTGTTTTCATGTCTTGGTGGGTTTGGACTACTTGCATAGGCAGCTATCAATCATACACACTGATCTGAAGCCGGAGAACATTTTGTTGCTGACGATGATTGACCCGTTGAAGGATCCCAGAAAATCGGGTGCTCCTCTCATCCTTCCCAACAGTAAGGAAAATAATGTTTCCTTTGCTGGGGTTGGTAAAGATGTTAGAGCTTTGAATGGGAGTCTGACTAAAAATCAGAAGAAAAAGATCAGGCAAAAGGCAAAGAGAGCTGCTCAGGTCTGTGTGGAGAAAAAAGTTTCTGTGGAAGCTGAGTTGACTGCTGAAACGTCTGCTGCAAACGATACTTGCCAGAGCACGAAACCCGACTTGGGGGCTAATGAAGATCAACCCAGTAGTCCTTCGAAATTGACAGAGTCTGGTGGAATAAAGGATTCCGGCATGAGAGGTGGTAAGAGGGGCAGTCGCTCTGCAAGGCAGAAGCTGCTGGAATCTGTAGACCTCAAATGCAAGTTGGTCGACTTTGGCAATGCATGTTGGACTTATAAACAGTTTACAAATGACATCCAAACAAGGCAGTACAGGTGTCCGGAGGTCATACTTGGATCTAAGTATTCTACTTCAGCTGATCTTTGGTCTTTTGCTTGTATCTGCTTTGAGCTTGCCACTGGTGATGTACTATTTGATCCTCACAGCGGTGACAACTTTGATAGGGATGAGGTATGGCATCCTCTGGAACTATTTATGTTTATTAGGGATGAGGTATGGCATCCTCTGGAACTATTTATGTTTATTTGCATACCTTTTGTTTGCCAGAGAAATTGACTTCCTTTCTCTCCATTTGCATGCTGCAAAATAATCGTCCTTTGTTATGAAGGTTTAGAAAATCATTGGATGGCATTGTTTCTGTGGATTTATGATGTTATTGTCTAAGCACCCTAAAAAATGTCATGCAAAAAAACTTTAATTTTCCCATGAAGCAGAGAGTTTTTTCAGCAACTGTTAAAATTATGTATGCACTTCTTGAAAGAAAAAAAGCTGTTCTAGATGCCTTTGGGCTGCTTAAAAGCTGTTCTAGATGCTTTTGGGCTGCTTAACAACCTAAATTTTCATTAATGAGGGGATTTGAGTGAATATGTATTTCATTTTTTTTAATAACAAATGAGTCGGAGTTATCGTGCATGTCTTTCATTGAACTATATATGGCCATACGCGTGCTTTAAAAGAGGACTAAACTGAATTATTTGAGGGGCATGCATTTTTCTGCTAATGAGATTGCTTTCCTTCTTATGGTAAATGTGATCATTTCAGCAATATTCTCCCTGAGATTCGTTGATGATGATGAATTCTATAGCCTCTGGGCTTTTTTTTTTTTTCAAAATCATTCTCTAATAGATTTTTATCCTAAAAGAATGAACAAGAATGTGGAGTATTGTAGCTATAGAATTTTGACTATCCTAGTTTGTTTTCAACTAAGCTAACTGATTAATTTCGAGTATAAGTTCACTTCAGTTGATGCTAAATAATCTGTTTTAGGACCACTTGGCATTGATGATGGAGCTCCTAGGAATGATGCCTCGCAAGGTGAGATTGTCTCTCTCCGATACTTTGCGTCCTGTGTTCTCAGACACGTTGCATCTAACACCTCACATTGTGTCCAATATTAGATTGCTCTTGGTGGTCGGTACTCTAGAGACTTCTTTAATAGATATGGTGACTTGAGACATATCCGGAGGTTGCGGTTCTGGCCATTGAACAAGGTTCTCCTTGAGAAATATGAACTTAATCAGCAAGATGCTGATGAAATGACTGACTTCCTAGTTCCCATCCTAGACTTTGTTCCTGAGAAGCGACCAACTGCTGCGCAATGCCTTCTACATCCATGGATTAATGCAGGCCCTCGTTTGCTGGAACCTTCTGTTCCTTCTGATCAAAATCAGGTAACTGAAGTTGACAATTCAGCGAAATTTACCAAAGAGAAGGATGATAGGGAGGCAGTGGAAGTTGGTGTAGGAAATATTGCCATCCATTCTGATTCTCAATCCACCAAAGATTCCCCATCCGGAGGTAAAGCCTCAAAGGCAGTCACAATTAGTTCATCTAGGTAGGATGTTTTATTTTTTGGATTTTTCATTCTTGGGAGCTTTTCGTCATACTATGTTCTGCATTACTTTGGTCTTCTTGTAGAATTCTCAGTATTTTTGCCTTTGATATCCATATTTATCCGGTGGATAGATAATATTGGGTCCTAATGCAGGTGAAATTCAAGCTTATTGACTGCAAACGATGAGACTTGGAAGCTTGTTGACTGCAATAGATGAGACTTGAATTTTCCAATCATCACTTTCTCAGGCAAAATTATGTGGCATCATGTATCATTCTTTCATGTGTAACAGGTCAGTCTAGCCTTTGCTATACGCTGACTTGCCCGATGTAATGAAAAGTTAATGCAATTTTTTTACCTCACACCGTTGTTGAAATTGGACTGATTGGTAATTTAAAAGATTTTTTTTTTGGGTAAGGGTTAATTTAAAAGATTTTGAGTTCTAGCGATGGCAATTTTTTTCCTTTAACTAGCGAACTTGATATACCAACTTTTGTGTTACACTTGAAGTAGATAGGAGCCTAAAATATCACAAACTATCCCGAAGTGCTAGCAAATTGCAATATAAATGGTGAATACTAGAGATATGAAGTAAAGTGCAACCTCTATCTTTGTTGATTGGTCTGTGCCTTCATGGACTGGGAACATCGTACCTGCTTGAACATATTTTCTTCTGTTAATACATAAGGCTGGCTTAATTGTAATTTCAAATAAGCGAGAAAGGTGGAAAAATGAAGTTGCGAGGAGCAAAACACTATGTAGGATGTCGGTGGGCGGTGGGAAGGATAGAGGAATCCAAGGCACATTACTTTTCTTCCATCCCCTTCTTTTAGAGTGGATGGTTTCTAGCTCTACGGTAGTAGTAAAGATGAACTCTGGAAGGAATGGTGGACTTGTCACAACAAAAATAATGCGTCACTTTTACACCACCTTCGGGATAATTGAACTGGGAAATACCATTGGACTTTTTGTTTGCTGCCTAAGAAGGCACTCATACCTGCACAGTTCCGTTGGCTGATAAAATGCGAGTTTCCTTATTCTTACGCAATAGGTATGATCAACTCTTGGTTGTGAGGTTCAGCACCTGAGCACCTGTTCATGTTGTGTGGCTTGGACGGAGAGTTAATGTAATTAGACCTATTTTTGTCAGCACTTCTGCATAGACTCTTGAGATATACGTCTAATGAGACCTTAATGCAGGATGATGAGTCCCAAATTTGTAAGCTGACTCTATAACTTGAAGATAAATCCCAATGAACTATAAGTCACAAACGGTAAGTTATTACTTTAGGTATCACGCCTAAAAGCTCCTTATACATCACATCCTGGGATTGAATAAATATCAGAGAACTGCATTACACAATTCAAAGTAAACATTTGGTTAAATAATAGTCTTCACTCACTATTGAATCAGAAGAACTAAAAACACATATATAGACTTTTAAAATTCTACTCCTACTTGAAACGTGAAACCTTAAGAAGCATAAATGTTACTTCAAATACAATTCAGAGACATACCTCTCTATAGATACTACTAAGTCAACTAGGAGAAGTTTGACCAGAAGAACTAGGAGAAGAATCCTTAGCCAGAGAAAAGAAGACTCCTAATCCGAGTAGAATTTTGTTCAGGTTGTACATTAATGCAACAGTCTTATTGCACTACAGCTTGGTGAAAACATCCATGTTGACCATCAACTCGTTTGATTGCATGTGACTTACGGAAGCCTAACATATGTATGACTGAAGTCTCAGAACACATTAAGCATTTTCTTTACTTAAAAAAAATGTGCGACTGTGAGATGACCTCGATAGAAGCGTATCAGTTGTGCTGTTCCTGCGCAACGAATTTTGATCATGTTAGGAGGGGCTTTAGCGAGATGGCCCCTGGTAGGATGTAAGCCTCGGTTGTCTTCCTCTGCGGCCCTGTAGGATATGTAGTACTCTCAATAGTCATTGCGAATCTTGTGTGTGTTTTATATGATGCGATGATATCTGAAAGTCAATGGTCCTCTGTTCTTAGGTGTCTGTTGTAGCTGTTTAATCACATGAGGATTGTCAAAGTAACCTAGAAGCAAGATGGGTGGCTTGTGCCAAAGCCCTTTTTCTTATGGCTTAAACTTTAAAGCTTAGATCGAGCCAATCGCTATTGAGGAAATGACATCTTGAATCTTCCTAGTCAGACAGTTCCTTGTTCCTGGTCTGCTTCACTTGGTTTTGCTTTCATAGACTCATATATAGGAGCTTCTTGCACGGTAAAAGAGAGATTGTTACCCGAGGGCTGACGCCCTTTTAAGTTCCAATCTCAATACCTTTTTTTTTTTCACCTACATTTGTTCTTTTAATTCCACATTTGTTTGACTTTATAACATTAGGCTTAATCCTGAAGAATAGATATCTATATATGGAGAGAGAGAGAGGGAGGGAGAGGGCCCACTAGGTTTCATTGGCTAATGCAAAAGCTAAAAAATCCCATCAACTCATGATTATCAATCATCACAATGCTCTTTCCCAATGCCAATTACCCCTGCAAAGCAATGACAGAAACAAACAAAACCACTCCATGAATAACGGAAAGTAAGGGCGCGCATACTCTAAAAATCAATTTCCAACCGGAAATCGATTTTTTTTTTCTTCAAAATTATTTTTATAAAAAAAGGTTTTAGAAATATAATAATAGAATTGTATAATCAAATAGATTTTTATTCCTACAACCAAAAAAAGCGGTAAAAAGTATTTTGAAGTTCCAATTTTACGGTGGAAAAGGATAGGGAAAAGTAGGATTACCCATGGTAAGAGTAGTCGCAAAGTTGGCACCAAATAGGATGAATATGATGAGGGAAGCTCTTCTCAAGAACGTAATTAGTTTCTTACGTAGTCTTGCTTGAGAAACTCGCCGATATCGAAACTTCCGTGGGACACAATGCTGCAAAAAAGGCCAAAATGGATGACCAGAAAATTAGGGATCAAGATCGACTCAAGTATCACCGGAGCTGAACTAGAAACAAACTAAAGAGGAGTGCAAATTGGAGAGTCCTACCAAAGCGAATGGAAAATCTCTTTGAGCTTGTTGAACTCCATCACAGACAAGGATGAGGGGAACATAATGACAGCCGTTGCCGTTGCACTAGCGACCTGTAAAGAAAACAAGCTCCAAAGTTAGGTGGGGAGCGAGTCGCGCAGAGAGCGCACTCCGGGACTTCAAATTCGGGAAGCTTACTATTTTCCTTTTCTTTGATCAAGGCGACAATGTCTAATTGAATTTTGCTTGTTAAAGAAATACACTTGATAGTTAGGGCCCCTTTGGGTAGCGTTCTTATTTCTTTGAATCTTGTTTTTTGTTTCTAGGAACATAAATTTATTTGGTATCGTTAATTGATTTTTCTATTCTCGCAAACAGAACAGTGGCCAAGGGACATACTTGAAATAGAAACAAGAAGAAAAAAAGAAAAAAAATCTATTTCTCTGTGTTTGGAAGCAAAATTATAAAAGTTCATTTCTGCTAAGAAATTATTTTTGTGAACAGAAGTGTTATCAAATAGGCTCTTAACAATCATATGTACCTGACGAATAACTCCAATCTCGGTTTTTTTTGTTTACTATGCACCTGAAAGCAGAAAAGCAACCAGTGCCATGCACTTACATATATCGCTCGATTATTCTGCAAATGACGGGAGCATATGATAATCAGAAAAAGCAGGAAGGCAAGCCAGACAAGAACTAGTATCAAAGTCCTTTGCCACCCTAGGTTCAGACACAGTATTTGCTGCAATGACAGAACTGTCTTACTGGGCTGTTAATTTTTTTAAGCGAAGCATGGTAAAATTCAAGAACACCGGAGGGTGATCTAAATTACCAATTCTGTTTTCTCTTCTTTCGGAATGTGCAGATCATATGGTGGATCGACTAGAACTGCTTAAAATCGAAACATTCACGCAAGCATCTTTCATGAGTCGAGTGGCTTATTTTCGCCATCGGAGGTCGCGACAATCTCTTGCTGTTGGGCCAATTCTTTCTACAATCCTAGTCAAATTTCAAGATTAGAAATAGTGACTCAATTTTAAAAATATTGATAAATGTCCACGTCAGTGCCAACCCCTCTATTTAGGATGATTGACGTCTACGTCAGTGATTTCTAGCCAAAATTATCATGATGGACTGCATTGATACTAATACAAAAAAGTTCAGGACTAAATTGATCAAATCAAAATGTTTAGGATTATATTGGTACCAATTCAATAGATTTAAAGTTTTTTTGGTGCTTCTCCGGCGGTGTTCGTGTGTCTATTGCCATATCTTTCTCCGACCAAGCAAATGGACGTGTTGTTATGCTCGATGTTGAAATAAGGTGAATATCGATCCCTCTCTATATCTATGTGAATATGTGATAACAAGTTCTTTAGGGGAAGGATTGTCGCCAAGAATGGCGCATAAAATCCTAAATTATAAGGAGCACACTTGTAAGGAAGGATTGTCTTCAAGATTGGCGATTATTCTCATTGCAAGGAGTACACTTTATATTTTCCAACTCGGACTGCTGCTTGCCGTATTCAACACCAAGTGAGCATATTTGCCAGTTTTGTTCCACATAAAAAGTGATTTTGCTTAACCTTTTTACTTTCGATTTCTAGCATCCACAAAAGAAGTGAGCATATATGTTAGCTTAGATTAAATTTTCATAAGTGACAACCATTTAAGTATCTTGCAACATTATATCGAATTATCGATCATACAGTTTCGTTTCGCAACAATATTTTTCTGATATTTTGCCCCCACAAGTCCGTGGGCCTAATTCTCTAAAAAAACCCCAACTCTAGGTCCGTCCCAAATCTATCTTGAACTTTTTTTTGTCTCGAAAAAAACCTCAAACTTTACGTGCAATCCCAAGTTTGCCCTGAATTATATTTTATCTTCAAAAAATCAGAAATTTTCAATGTATTTGCAAATCTACCTAGTGGTCCAGTCCCAACTTGACTTGTCAATTTCCATGTCGACTAAAAAACCCACATTAGCAAAGTAATGGACAATAGGTATGGACCAACGTGGCATTTTCACGTGAATATTAAATCCAACCCAATAAAAAAATCCTCCAAAATGAAACCTTTCTAGGAAATTATGGACGACTAATGACGATATTTGGACAGAGGACTAATGGAGCAAATTTGAGATTAGAGTAAGAACTAATGATTTTTTCTTAGGAAGAAAAAGTTTAGGGTAGATTTGGGATTGTAAATAAAATTTAGGGTTTTTTCAGAGATAAAAAAAGTTTGAGGCAAATTTGGGATTAAACCTAAAGTTGGAAGTTTTCCCTGAGATATAAATGAGTTCGGGGTAGATTTTGGAATTGATATAAAGTTAGGAGGATTTTTTTTTTTAAAGGAATGTGGCCCAAGTCCGTGCATCCTTTTTTGCTATTTTTATTTATTTATTATAGGTAAAACTAGTGGGAAGAGGCCGTGAAGACAACTACCCCTCTCAGCATCAGAATTAGAATTCATACTTGCCATGGAATGTTGGGTTTCGATCAGACATAGATGAGGCAACATATGTTCAATGCGCAAACTGATTAGAGATTTGCTTACGACATTACTCGAACTTATGGTCACGAAGGACTTTTTGACCCCTTAACCACTGTTTATCGCGGTCGGTCGTATCCTTTTCATTTCTCGTTTACGTGAACAAGGGACTGTACTTTCAGGGCACACAGCGGTTTCTTGATTCATTGGGATCATATGATGTAAGATTTTCGACAATCTCTCGTTCCGAGGGAGGGAATCGAGTGCGTTAGTTCACTCTTAGAAATCTTGAGATGTAGGTTTTCCTTCCTTATGCTTTCAAGCGTGAAAGATATCATATTTTGTTTTTTTTTTCTGCTTAGCGATCAAGTGGCGTCTGAGGCAATTTTGACCAGTTTACCTCTTCGAACAATCTATTCTTTGCCCGACTTAGCTGCCCGACAAGTATCACGTTTTGTGTTTGGATCTCTTAACATAATGTTGGGAGTGATATTATCCACCAGATTGATCAATATCATCTTTGTAAAAGGGAAAAAAAATTTCGTCGGGAATTTTAAAATTTTGAATTGGAATTGGACGGCCCAGATCTCTTATGTCACCTCTGACACTTTACTTTAAGCCTTTCGGTACTCGAATGTTTAGGTTTCTGTGCTTTCGTTTTATTGGATGCTCTTTTATTTTGTAAAAATGACCAAAACAATCCTAAATCTATTACAAATTCAATTCTTTTCTTTTTATCGATTCAGTCTTAAATCCTTTGCATTTGCATCAATTCAATTCAATTCATTTAATCGGCCAGCACTGACGTGGTGCTGCCGGCACTCACATGGTAAATTTTTAGCGATACTTAAAAATTTTAGAAATTTTTAATTGATTTTTTTAATTTTTCTTTTATGTTTTTTGGTCTTTCCTATCTGTGATCTAAGCAGGCCTTCTGTGTAGCCCCTAGTGCTTGCACCATCGTTGGACCGATGGGATCCTGAAGCTGATCGTCCTTCTCTTTTTTGGGTGCGCTGACGTGTCGGTGTTCGTTTTGCCTTGTCCGGGCCGAAAGGTTTGAGTTGGGAATTAAGAAATACGAACCAGATCAGGTCGACCTCGGCGCAGAGAAGCATAACGAGGCGTGGCCGGGGGTGAGGCCGCCTTGTCTAGATCTGGCCAAGGCTGGCCTTGCCCCAACTCATTGGCCGCAGGTGAGGGCGTAGGCTAGCTTGCCGGGGCCGACCACAAAGAAGGAAGGCAAAAAAGCAGAAAAGAAAAGTTAAAAAAATCAATTAAAATTTTCTTAAAATATTACAATTTTATTAAAAATTTGCCACATCAGCAACACGTGAGTGTTGGTTGGTTAAATAGATTGAATTACAAAAGGTTTAGGACTGAATTGAAATAATTATAATAGGTTTATGACTATTTTGGTAATTTTTTCTGTTATTTTTAGAGTGGGTTGGATGAGTTTTAAATCATAATAAATTCCTAAAAACCATTGCATGAACACCGAGCGATTCAAATGAAATTTCAAGCTCATAATTGGAATAAAGGCCGGTTGATCATTTAGATGAGCAATCTAATCAAGTTGAGGCATCGAAGTGGCGCTAATAAAAACTGTTAATTTAATCAAGTCTTCAAACCATGAAAACTTTGATTGCGTAGGAACCGCGGCAATTTTCCATGCCTCACTTGATTTTCAATTGACCCTAAATAATTTAATGGCGACTCCCCGTTTCATATAGAATATTCATAGGCTTAATCGAACTTAAAATGAATCCAACTTCGTGCGAAGCAAGGGCTTGGGAGAGCCTGCACCTAATTGAGGGCCGTCGGCTCACTTTTTGGGCATTACTTCTAAACCTGCTTCCCCGACCGGGTCGGGAGGGTTGCGACAATCCCGGATGCCGATACCACATTGATGATTGAGCATCAGAAAGATTATCGCGACGAAATAACGAGGCGAGTTGCTCATAGCAACCCAATACCTAGAGAGGTTTTTGGGGGATCCGCAACTGCAATTAATGTATGCTTCTCTTAACGATCGTCTCTTAGACCTTACTAATAGTGTACCACCGTCAGACCCCCCGGTTACAGTTACAGTGAATCGGACAAATTTCCTTTACCTAGGACTTGTATAATAACTACACATACCATGTCTGCTTGCGAAAGCGAGGAGAAAATCCTCCGATACCAAAAAGCCTGAAGGCATCAACCATACGACGATTCATCCAGCAGAACTTCTGCAATTACTCTCATTCCTTGATTTGTGACAGAATACTCGCAGAGGACCATCTCTAGTTGAGAACCATCGAGAAGCAATGGTATTGCTTGCTAAGATCAGCTTGCGATCACTAGATATAGGCTCGTCAAACTGTGGATCGGGTCGAGTTTGTGTCGGATCATAAATAATCCGATCTAAATAGGACATTTAACCCGTTTATGACCCATTTATTACAATGTAAATCTAGTGACTTTATGCTCAACTTGACTCATTTCTAAAACACTTCTATACTTAATTCAATATAGGAAAACTCATACTCAAATTGAAGTGAAAGTATAGAGTGGGTGAACGCGAGATCGAGTGAGGGCGAGATAGAAGGAAGAAAAAAAATAATTGAGGTGAGTTGGGTCTAAGTAAGTTATAGACCAATTTATGACCATTTGCGACCCGTTTAACACTCATATATTATGTTTAAACTCATTTATTGGATATAACTAACCCACATTAGGAGTGTGCAAGTGGGCCGGGTTTACTTGGAAACCGGATTGGACCACCCAAAAAATAGGTTCGGGAATCGGTTCCTTTGAATCATTTTATTGCTACTCATATTATTTTGCTGGAAAAAAATAAAATCAAAAAGAGAAATAAAAGAAAAACAGGTTCTCGAGTGGAATTTAGAACCAGATCAAAAAAATAAGATATGTTCCAAAACATATGCCGAGATAAAAAGGGTAGGTTTCGCGTTTCAAAAACTGAAAATCGATTATAACGGGGTAGGTTTCCCAAACCATGCTCATCCCTAACTCATATAACAGTTTAACCTATCATGTATGAGTTAAGAAATAGATTTTATATTCCATTTTGACAGGTCTAGTCATAAGCTATCCCACCGTCAACGGACATTGCACTAGAGTTCCAGTTCTCATAAGGTAAATTCCAAAATAGTTCTCATAAGGTAAATTCCAAAATAGGTGCCAGGATAAAAAAAGGTAGGTTCCATGATCCAAAAATTGGAAACCAATTATAATTAGGTAAGTTTCAGGTTCTAGGTTTAGAACCTACCCATTCCAACCATGCTCATCCCTAACTCATATAACAATTCATCCCATTATAATATATATATTAAGAAATGGATTTTATGACCTATTTTGACAAATCTAGTCATAGGCTATCCCACCGTCGATGGATGTTGCACGAAAATTCTAGTTCTCGTGGCATTTACGTAAAATTACCCATTCCGCTTTGCTTTTTATCTAGCAAAATCAAAGATCTAAGTCTACTTCGCGTTAGTGTGTTCGGTGTCAAAATGGCAGTCCTCTCCAGCACAAGGGACTTCTAGATTCACGACACACAAAAAGTGTTACCTGAACTGATTTAGAACGGCAGTGCTCTCCACGTGCTTCAGATTACAAAAGGTCATAGCCCCCCAATAGGACTATCGCCAAGATCCATTCACCAGTTCCCCTCGACCTACCAAAGAACATTATCCTAGAGAACTCTCAGCTTATCGACACCAGCCAACATTTTTAAAAAACCGAGCAGAGAGCAGCCGAAAAGCCGGAGGCGTTTATCCCAGAAAAGCAAAAGGGATAGAGGCCTTCCAAGTTGTCTTGCTTGCAGACAGGATCCTTGGATGACATAACAACACCAGCGGTTCAATCCATTGCTGCTGAGATTCATGGTGCTTCCACGTAGGCATGGTAGTGTAATCCACCAGGGGTTTCCAAGCATGAGTATTTTCTAGTTGCAAATGACAATCATTCTGTTGCCTTGAGCTGTTTTTTACTGGAAATAAAAGTTTTTAATTTTCAATATGTGGAGGGGTTTCTGAGTAGAGAAAGGAGTTTGATAACGACAAAATTTTTGTTTCTAGAACAGAAATTCATTTGATAATAACATGAAATTTCTATTGTTGCTGATTGCGGGCTTCGGCTGGAGACCGGTGACCGCCGGATAGCGACAGGGGAGTGAAAGAGATAGTGAGTGATGATAAGTATTCTTATTTCTGCTTTCTCATTTTTGTTCTAAAGTTATTTTTGGGCCGAAGATTTTTTTCGAAGATAGAAAAATGAAATTATTTCATCAAAAGGATTTTTATTCGAAACCTTTTTTCCGGGAACAGAAAAATAGAAAAGAAGAGAAATAGAGTGGTTAAAATTCGTTCTCTTATTCTTCCATTTGGCTTTCACCCGTTGCCGTCTTCTTCTCCTGTATTTAAGGAGATTGGTCTCCTCTTGCTTCCTGCGGGAAAGTGATGGGTCATCGAGTGGAAGTACGAGAAGAAATATTGCGCAAAGGGTCTTGGGTTGAGCAGGAGGATGACATCTTAACTGCCTTTGTCAGTGTTTTAGGGGAGAGGCGCTGGGATTACATTGCGAAAACATCGGGTACGGATGTAAATAAAAGTTAACCTCGTCGTACGTACTTAACAGGAAAGGAAACGTTCATCTTAAATTCCACACTGATAGGTACCCTAGTTAACCATCTGAAGTTGTGTAAATGCAGGTCTCAAGAGGAGCGGTAAGAGTTGTCGGCAGCGATGGAAGAACTATCTTTGCCCCAATCTCAAGCGCGGTCCCATTAGCCCTGAAGAGGAGAGGATTGTCATTAAACTTCAACAGCAATGGGGCAACAAGTGAGTAATTTCTGATTAAAATCGCTGCCATTTCTTACGGATTTAGTATAGACATTGCGAGCAAGGAAGATTGCTTGGAGAGATTTTGCTGAAAGATTGTCCTGTGTTCTTCCAGGTGGTCTAGGATAGCAGAAAAGTTGCCCGGAAGAACCGACAATGAGATCAAGAACTACTGGAAAACCCACCTGAGGAAGGAAGTGCAATCTTCGAAACAAGGTTTGACCGGTGCTGCTCTCGACGCCCTGCAATCTCGAATGAGCAATAGAAATCAAGATTCCAGCTTGTCTAATGCGGTTTACCAATGTGAACGAAAACAGGACTGCCAAGACCACTTCCCAATTGCTGATGGCTCGAAAACTACAGGCACTTCCTTGAACATTCTCAGTTTCTCGGATTTTTCACGGTTGAATTCTCCATACGAGATCCGCTTATTGGATTGGATGTCGAAGTTCGGGAACGATGCAAATGAAGTGAACTGTGTGGACTGCGAACCATTGGGCTCGTGCTTTTGTTATCCGAAATGGGATTTCGAAGGCGTTGATAATGCTATATGGAACTGCCCGGGATGCCTTTGGGAATAACTTCTTAGTTCTTCCTTCGGGTGCTTGAAACACCTGCTCTCTTGAGAATCGAAGGATCGAGTTTGTTCTTATTTGGTAGATCGTCTTGGTACCTAAACTAGTTTAGTTCATACAGAGTTGCAAACTATGCAAACCAAGCCAAAAGAACTGCTAAGTCTAGGGTTTATGCACTATAATGAGCTAATCAATTGTGATGGTGGGATCAATTAGCTGCGTCTGTGCATATACCTGATGGATTCAGATTCGATCCTGGCGATAATTGTGGTACCTCGACACGGACATGTTGTACTTCACTAGCTGCTTTTGCCGACCGGTGTTTCCCAAAAAAAAAAGAGTTCTGACCACATTTCTGAGTTAATCAGAAGATGCTTAAATTGCTTCTTTAGCTAAACTTCTACTTTTGTAAGTTTTCCTTTCCAATAGTCAATTGTTTCTACTACTTTTGATATCCGTGCACGTACAGAAGCGAGCGATTTAGGTTCATTGTCACTGTTCTTTGAAAATCACTCTCATCTGGAAAAGCTCGACTGTGCTGTGCCACTTCCTGAATGAGTGAGCGGTAATCTCTTCAATCAGGCTATGAAGATCTCAATTCGTTTCGCAAAATGCGTGCTTGCCCATGGCATTCACATCTTCTTGAACTTTCACAGGTAAGCTTCCTCTCGTGCAGTAAACTAAAGTAATGTAGTTGGAACACTCTTCTCTTCTTTGGCCATAAGAGAAAAGCGAGTACCCTCCTTCTCTGTGAACAAAATACTCATCTTAATCGAGCAATAAGATCCTGTTTAGTATAGCTGCGTTGGATTGACCTCGGATCGCAAGATAGATCAGCCGTACAAGACCGTTAACTTTAAGCTCGTGTCGCATCACATGCCAGAAACGTAGATCCGATCCTAGGCACGGTAATGCTTTAACATTTAGACTGACTGGTGTGATACTTTGCCTTGCTGGACATCTGCCATAACCATTAGTGTCTTCAGTTCGAGCTTCAGCTCAAACGGAATACACAAATGAAACCTCATAGCCGAAGCGGTTCTCTGAAATGGAGTGACTAGAAACTAACGTGCTGAGGCAAGTATAATTGCATCGGAGATGATCCCAACTTCCACATGTGGCAGACAAAGAAGCCTGAGATTTCTTTTCTCATGAAAAAAAAAAAATTAGAGAGATTAGGGCTTCGATAGCGGCCACTAAATAAGTAAAAGTATGTGGACTTTTCCTTTCGTGGATAGATCTCGTCACTCACTGCCCCGTTCCTCTCGACGAATTAAAAATTTGGAGACGATATTGAATTTTTCATATAATCTACCGACTAAATTCAATATTTTAAAAAAATTCAGGGATCACGTTGAGCAAATTAGAAGTTCATATACGATATTGCACATTGGGATAAAGTTCAATAACCACATTGAATAAATTTAAAGTTCAGGAACTACATTATACGTCGGGCTAAAATTTAAAAATCGTTTCTGTCACTATCCTTTCGTGAAAAAATCTTGTCACTCACTGGCCTCGCTCCTCTCAGCAATATGAACTTGCCATTAGAAAACAATATCATGGTCGAATAATGTTAGAGCTTTACGTTCCCGGCCATTGCTTGCTTTTCACTCGCTGACACAACTTGCTTTTGCCACATTCCTTTTTGATCGACAAGAAGGATAAGATGGGGGGCAAACTCTATTACATCATCTTCAACCCACAAATTCCGTACCAGTAACGATCACGTTGTTATCTTTTCGATCGGATGGGAAAGAAGAAGGGCGGGCCCAGCTTAGGAATTGGAAACAAAACATTACTCCAATGGCGATCACGGGCTTGCATAAGTGGTTAAAGAACAAGACGTGCGCGTGGTATGACTTGCGGTGCATTAGTCCGGTTGCTCGCATCATCAGCACAAATGATTTCATGTTCGGATCATGTACTCGGATTATGACTCGGGTATTACCTGATCCATGATGTTAATGAGTTGATATCGACCATCAATTGCCCCAACTCTGACATGCAGCTTTTACAAGGTCGCCTTATTTATCTATGCCTCCGAACTTGTCTCTAACTATGCTCCGTCGAAAATAATCCATCCTAGATGGTCTACTCGGATTATAAGGTTGGCTTATTTAGGTGATCAATAAATCTTAAAACCCATCGTCTCGCTTTCTTCAGGGTCTCTGAAGTCTTTGCTAATGCCTGAAGGATCTGTGCATGGATCTGCAGAGGGGGATGTCACTGTGGTCTATCCTGGAAATTAGCAAGTCTCCCAACCTTTTACGTGCGAAATTTCATTTGCTTAGTGAAACAGATTCGAGTTTCGTGTTGTTGGGCATTTGAATGTCAAATGGGTTCTTGTTGCCTTATCTTGCATGAGTTACCCTCTACTGGAGTCCCTGAAGGTGGGGCGGGGCTTGACGCGTGATTTTGCTACGTGACACGAATTCGGGAACTGAGATTCAATTGGAAAGCGAGTTAGGGAATTCGGGTCGAACATGCTTGACTCGATAGTTAGTTAAGTTCATCAAATATATGTATATCTGCTTTCAAAACGAGTTACTAATATGAAACTGAGCTCATTAAACATGGGCCACAACCTATTTTGTCAGCCTTTTTTTTTTTTGTAAGTACTTCAATTTACAGATTTTTTTTACATTTTTTTATTTTTTTTTAAAATTTTCATGTGTCTTAGTAATATTGGTCAGGTCGGTTATAAGTATAGGTTAAAACGGATTAGATGAGTGAATATGGGTTGGACCATATTCGATTCGACCCACTAATTTGATACCTCCGGCATCAAGGGCATTTATTATTACCAAAAGTGTGAAAAGTTAAGAAAAACAATATAAATAGTAACTGTAAGCACTTAACATATGTCACTACATAAAATTCGTGCTAGACACTTCGCAATGTCTACGTAAGAGAGCTCTTTCGTTGTGCTTGTTTTTGGCGACACATCTCTAAACTGTGTTTTTCGCAGTCCCGAAGGTCAAGTCAGTAGTGTATGGCTTTTTTGAGAAACAACTTCCGCGATTGAAAGGGCCGTGTGCTTCGACAAGTTTCACATATTTCAGTATCCAATTCCAAAGCCAATTTGTATAAAATCCCAGTATCAGGGAATTTCCTCTATCTTTTTGTATGAGAAATTGAAGACTTTCGTGGTAACCACCATTATTAAGTAGTCATAGAGTGCAATTTTCCTGGTTCAATTATTCGAGGTTTTTAATCTAAATATAACTGCTGCTACCCTTTGCTGAGCATTTTGCCTTGTCCATCAAAACAACTCTTTTCACAGGCCTTTTAAGAGGGAGTTGGCTCTTTCTTGTTGTTGCAGAAGCCTCTATGGTCGGGTAAAACTGCAGTTGTAACAGTTGGAGGAGGGCCTCTCTGGAAACCCCATTTTCCAAATCAGTGTAGAAGATGCAGTTGGCTCTTTCTTTTTGTCTCTGGCATCGGGTGAGGGCAGTGCCCACCGGCGTCACGACAGGTCCAGTGAGGGTGATCCTCGTCTGATGCTGGAGGAAAAAAGAAAGGAGAAAAGGAAAAAAAAAATAAAAAAAGAAAAACATAAAAAATAAAAATTGAAATAATATTTAAATATTATTAAAAATTATTCACGTTAGCACCAGCTATGCCACATAAGATGGTCGATGTCTATGTCAGCAATTTCCGAGCAATAGGACTGAATCGGCAAAAGGTAAAATTGTTTAGGACTAAATAGGCAAAGTAAAACTGTTTAGGACTGAATTGGCAAAAGTGTAAAATGTTTAGGATTTTTTTTTTCCTATTTTTGCAAAAGTGAGTTTTCTGATACCCTCTTTTACTATTTATGGCAGGGATTATCAGAACATGTCCTAAAAAAGTTACTGCCATGATGAACATGCATACTTTGAAGTTTTGAAGTTAGTGCTCACGCAATTTATAAGCTCCTAGAGGACGTTACCCTGCCATTCGAGTGGGTACTTATTTTCCCTTATGGAAAATACCTACGGAAACACCACTTCGAAGTTCGCGTCCTTTTGCTCTTGAATTAATTGTAAAAATAACCATTCGTGTCGGTTCAGTTTTGATATTTCAAGGTTGTCTACCATATTCCTAAGACCATTGCATTTGTCACTGGGTTTGCGGGTGAGCCCGTCCATTATAAGCTCAAGTACATTTTTCTTTCGATTACATTTTTTGACTATGTTAAGGGTTCTTATTTTGCAGCCATGATGGAATTTGTCAATGATTTTTGGTGTGCAATCTTAAGGTCTTTAGTTGTTCCCCGTTGCGTCTATATTTGAGGGAACATTTACATTTGGCTCCTTTCTATGATTTAATGTCGGCGTGAAATCTTGGGCTTGTAATTTCTTATGAAAATTTTTGGGCTACTTTTTTAGTGGGGTACATTATGAAACATGATGGGAGGGGAGAAGAGGGACAAACTTTTAATGATGAGGAGCTTCCGTTGGACCGCTCTAATAATTTATGGGATGCTGATCCTCTAGACTGATTATTAATATGTACAAGATAAAATGGAGGAAGTACACTAAAAGTACTATAAATTGTGTACGTCGCTCACTTTAGTGTTGTGATATCCTGGATTTTGCCTAGTTAATTAAATGTGACTACAATATTAGAATCGAATTATTTGACATTAATTGGAATATTTCATGTGGCTCATTGAGAGTTGATAGTACTAATTTAACCTCTAGAGTGAGGAATACTAAGTGACTATAGTACGAACGTGACATGTGAGATTCCTCTTAACTAACTAAACATGGACACGGTATTAGATTAAATATTGACTATCATTAATTGAATCTATCAAGAGGTCAATTAATGGACTATAGTGTTAATTTGACTTCTAAGTTGCAATTACCAAGACCATAGCACAGATTACAGGTTAAATTGAAGTATAATGTATGTAATTAAATTATCAAGGACAAAATGGACATTTCTTACCGCTAATATGGCCGGCCACCCCCTTGGAAAATGAGCCAATTTTTCATTCAAGTAGCTTCATGATTCACCCCTTTGAGATATCATTTCATGCTGCCGATTGTGCCCAATGAAATTTTATGACAAACTCACCTTTGCACTCAATCTCACTCTTCTTCTCATGGTGGCTGAAATTGCGCCCCCCCCCCCCCCCAATATGCACACTTCTTGCTTTCAATTTCACTAAAAAAAAAAAAAGATCTCCTAGGAAGTGAAATGCTCGAGATTAAAGGCAAGTTTTTCATTTTTTCATTACTTTATGTGATTTGGTGTTGCTAGATGATGGTCCATTCGAGGTTTATGGGTTATTATAGGTGAGAAGTGGAAGTAATGTTAAGCCTATGATACTGCATGTGGTTTATCATAGTGCAAACTGACTATGCATAGGCTCAAAATTCCTTGCCCAGTTCGGCATGCAAAAGCATTCATTGAGCTTGCTCAAGTAGAGTTTTGTTCTTTCATTTTGCAACGCCATTTTATTGTGGTGTCTCGAAAACTGTGTAGTGTCTCATGATCTCTTCTTTTTAGCAGAACTCGATAAAATCCTTACCACAGAACTCCATGTTGTTATCAGTTCTTAGGCACTTGATTTATTTACCTGATTGCTTCTCAATTAATTCCTTAAAATTCTTGAACTGATTGAACACCTTTGATTTGTGTTTCAGGAAGTATACCCATGCCTTTCTCAAATAATCATCAATGAATGTTAGCATATATTTGGCACTTTCTTTTGAAGGAATTGGAGACGGTCCCCAGACCTCTGAATGAATATATTCGATCGATTGCTTGGTCGAATGCACTGTTATGCTGAATTTAACTTGGTAGTGCTTCTTGAAGATGCAGTGCTCACCTAAGTCCGGCTTTTCTATCTTCTAACCTTTTAGTAACCCACTTTTACTTAGCATCATCATACCTTCCTTACAGATGTGCCCTAACCGCATATGCCATAACTAAGTTAAGTTTGAGTTTGACTTACTTGATGAAACTGCAGTAGCTTCAGTCACGATCCTCCCAGTAGATGATAGTGAAGAATTCTCTTTCTTCCTTTTCATTAATGTCATGGCACCTCGAGAGATCTTCAATACTCCACCTTCAATTGTGTTCTTGCACTTGATATCATCGAGTGTCTCTAGAGAAATAAAGTACTTCTTGAGTTTTAGTACGTGCCTTACATTTGTTAATGTTCGTTCTCTGCCATCGTGTATGCGAATCTGAACTATCCCTATCCCCATAACCTTACAAGTTACATTATTTCTCATAAGAACACTACCACCATTTGCAGTTCAGTAGGTAGTGAACCAATTCTTATGAGGAGTCTTGTGATAGAAATATTTGGAATCTGGCACCCATTCATTTCCTTATGAAGTTGTAGACGTGCATAAGACGGCCTCGGCATCACTAGTACTCTTCTCTTCAACATTCGCCACATTACTTGTGGCATTTTGCCCACTGCCTTTATTTCTTAACTTTGGACAATCTCTTCGTATGTGCTTCCCCTCGTGACACTCAAAGCACTTCATGTGACATTTGAATTATCTATATTGCGACTTCGACCAACTTTTACCTTTGCTACTAGGCCATCGATATTAATCTCTACCTCAAATCACCTATCTTCACGCTAAATCTTACACTAGAATGTCATGTTGCAACTTTCCCTACCACTCCTTTTAAAATAGGGCGGATTTTATGTCTTCTGAGGTAATCATAGAGTATGCCCTTGTAATAAGGAATCAGTAAAGTGCTCTCATAACTTTGGTAAAGACGCTAACAACATCATTGTCGCTACTCGAAAAATATTTTTTGATCAGGTGAACGGATTATTAGGTTAATTGGCTAGATGGATTAACCTAATACGAACCCTCCCAAGTCCTATCAAATCGCAACTTTGGTTTTCTCTGTTCAAATGGTTTTAAAATTTGGAGTCGCCACTAATCATTTTTGGTGGGTTGATTAGAAACCTAAGTAAATTAGTGGGATGACTAAATTACTTCTACGAACCAAAGATTATGAGTTCGGGGACTTGGTTATATCAGTTAATTAAAACTAATGCACTTTTGGTACCTTAATTTCATGAAAATCCTAATTTGGCAACTCATGCTTGATTTACTTCTAAGGCTCTAGTGGGTATTCTCTTTTTGTACTTTCAATTTTTTAAATGGAATGTACGTGAGTGACATTTCTTTTTTGCATTTTCAAAATATTAAATATTTCCCTGAAGCCGAAAGATGGAGTGAGCTAACGACTTCTTTGCAATGCTGCAACCTACTCATCTTGGGGTCTAGTGATTCAAAAATTAAATTACAGGAAGTAAATAACAATAAATAAAAACCACCAATGGATGGCCCAGTCTTGGCTTGGCTCTCTCTTTTGGGGTTTAATGGTATAAGAATTAAATTACAGGAATTTAAATGACGGCAAGTAACACCTCTCATGAGCGGCTTAGCATTGGCTTGGCTTTTCCCTTTGGGGTTTAATGGTGCAGGAATTAAATTACATGAATTTAAATGACAGTAAGTAAAACCTCCAACGGACGGCCTAGCATTGGCTTGGCTCTTCCCTTTGGGATTTAATAGTGCAGAATTTAAATTGTTGGAATTTAAATTGCAGTAAATAAAGACCTCCAATGAACGGCTCAGCCTTAGCTTGGCCCTCTCTTTTGGAGTTTAAGGTACAGGAATTAAAACGACAGGTATTTAAATGACGGTAAGTAAAAACCTCCAATGGGCGACGTAGCATTGGTTTGGCTCTTCCCTTCGGGGTTTAATATGCAGGAATTTAAATTGCAGGTATTTAAATGACTATAAGTAAAAACCTCCAATGGGCGGCCTAGTATTGGCTTGGCTCTTCCCTTTGGGGTTTAATGGTGCAGGAATTAAACGATCTCCAGTGGATAGACTTTATCCTCTCCATTCTAGGGTTTGAATTCTTTAAAATAAAATACAATGAATTGATTCAACAATTCGAGCCAACGTTCATCTACCGGTCGGTTGAGAATTTGATAGACATTTATGTTGACACCCGATTTTTTTTTTATCACATTTTCTCTTTAAAATTAATAGAAAATTCATAAAAATTCATAAAATTAAAAAATCAACTTTGGGGACCTTAGCCAAGCCTAGGGAATCAATTTTGACCAAAAAAGTATTTTCCATATTTTTAGTATTTTTCAATAATTTTATTTTTGAAAATTAATAGAAAATCCGTACAAATTCATAAAATTAAAAAATCAAATTTGGAAGCTTTGGCCAATCTTAGGCAACCATTTTTGAGCAAAAATAATTTTTTGTATTTTTTTGTATTTTTAAATATATTTTTTAGAAATTAGGAAAATATTTCATAAATAATAGCATTTGAGGCCACAAAAATACATAAAAATAGTCAATATTTTTATTTTAAATCCCTTTTCATGTTGGCCATTGTAAATTTAAAAAATCCAATTCGGGGTCGTGTATTCCTTCACGAGCATAATCTCGAATCGGGCCTAAAAAATTTAATTTGAGTCAATTTATTTTCATTTTTCACTTTTAGAAGTTGTGGCATTATTCTCTAATATTCTAAATTTTCATCTTGGCCCAATTATACTCAGAATAACTTAATTTTGCAAAATGGATTTAATTAAATTTTGCGGCAATGAATGAGTTTAAATTTGATATGCGATGAATTTCGACTAAGCATAGGAGAGGTGTGTTGAAAATTTTGAGGATATTTGGACTTAAAGAAATATTTTTTCAGGGACTAAATTGCAAATACTCAAAATCTCAAGGACTAGAGTGTAAATACATAACTCTTAAGGATTATTTTGCAAATAACAAAAAAAGGAGTTAGTGGAGAAATTAGAATAGAGAAGGGAAGATGAAGAAGATGTGATGGAGAAGAGAAGATGGAGAAAAGGAGATGGAGAAGAATGGATGGAGAAAATAAGATAAGAGAAGGGAAGATGGAGAAGAGGAGATGGAGAAAATAAGATAAGAGAAGGGAAGATGGAAATGAAGAAGAGTTAGTGGAGAAATTAGAATGGGAGATATATATGGAGAAGGGAAGATGGAGATGGAGAAGAATAGGTGGAGAAATTAGAATGTGAGATAGAGATGAAGAAGGGAAGATGAAGATGAAGAAGAGTTAATGGAAAAATTAGAATGTGAGATAGAGTTAATGGAGAAATTAGAATGGGAGGTAAATGAGTGGGCTATAAAAGGAGAAAGAAGAGAGCTTGAAAGGAAGAATTTTTTGGAGAGAAAATTTTGGATGTTTGAGAGGATTTTGAGAGATTGAAGAAAAATTTGAGAGAAAAAAAATACCAAAAAGAGAGAGAGAATTTTGAAGATGATGGGAGTTTAAAACTAGAGGGTTATCATCATCAATTTCTTCATCGATCAACATAAACCAAGAATTCATCCCAGATTTGAAGCTAAGTGTCCCTCTACTCTCTTTGATTTTTTAATATAAACTAGCCCAAATTTTCTACTCTTCTCCCATTTCCCCATATTTGATTTCAGGCAGGAACCAATTATATCCATCAAGCACTTCTCATAATGCCATTGAAGCTAAGTGCCTCTTTCATTGTTCTAATGTTTAATGTGAATTAAATCATATTTGCTCTATTACTCCATTTCTCCATATTTTTATGCCAGGCAAAGGACAACTCCAAGTCAACGGTAAATCCCATGGAGGTGTAAAATTGGCGCTGACGAGCTCTTGAGTGCCCATTAAATTTTCAATTGATCCGTCGATGGGTTTCGGCCCGAATTGTCAAATCAATTCGTTTTATTTTAAAGAATTTAAACCCTAGAATGTGAAGGACAGAGCTCGCTCACTGGAGGTCATTTTAAATTTCTGCAATTTAAATTCCTGCACCTTAAACCCCAAAGGAGAGGGCCAAGCCAAGGCTGAGCTATCCATTGGTGGTCTTTATTTATTGTTATTTACTTCTTGTAATTTAATTTTTGAATCACTAAACCCTAAAATGAGTATCTCGCAGCACTGCACAGAAGTCGTTAACTCACTCCCTCTTTCGGCTTCAGGGAAATACTTAATATTTTGAAAATGCCAAAAAAATGTCACTCACGTATATTCCATTTAAAAAATTGAAAATACAAAAAACGAACACTCCACTAAAGCCTTAGGAATAAACCAAGCCTGAGTTGCCAAATTAGGATATCCATGAAATTAAGGTACCGAAAGGGCATTAGTTTTAATTAACTAGTGTAACCAAGTCCCCGAACTCATAATCTCTGGTTCGTAGAAGTAATTTAGTTCTCCCGCTAATTTACTTAGGTTTCTAATCAACCTACCAAAAATGATTAGTGGTGACTCCAAATTTTAAAACCATTTAAACAAAAAACCAAAGTCGCGATTTGGTAGAGCTTGGGAGAGCTCGAACTAGGTTAGTTAATTTAATCAATTAATCTGGTAATCCATTAACCTAAAAAATGAATTTTAGGTCGCGACAATTTAGGGCTTGTCTGGGCCAACTTTGCACCTCCATGGTATTTACTGTTGACTTGAAGTTTTCCTTTGCCTGACATAAAAATATGGAGAAATAGAGAGATAGAAAAAGCGTATACAATTTGTGCTAATTTACGACTAAAATCACAAATAAATGAATAAATAAAAATACTTAGCTCGAATTTGCTTGCTCGTTGACGAGGATGAACTCTTGATTTATGTTGATCGATGAAAAAATTTGTGATGATAACCCCTAGCTTTAAACTCCTATCATATTTAAAATTCTCTCTTTTTTTGTATTTTCTTTCTCTCAAATTTTTCTTCAATTTCCTAAAACCCTCTCAAACATCCAAAATTTTCTCTCCCCAAAAAAATCCCTCTCTCAAGCTCACTTCTTCCTCCTTTTATAATCCACTTATCTATCTCATATTCTAATTTGTTCACTAACTCTATCTCCCATTCTAATTTGTTCACTAACTCTTCTTCATTTTCATCTTCTCTTCTCCATCTATATCTCACATTCTAATCTCTCAACTGACTCTTCTTCATCTTTATCTTCCTCTTTAATTTCTCCACTAACTTTTCTTCATATACATCTTCCTTTCTCTATTTTTATCTTATTTTCTCCATCCATTCTTCTCTATCTTCTCTTCTCCATCTTTTTTTCTCCATCTTAATTTCTCCACCAACTCTTCTTTTTATTATTTGCAAAATAATTTCTCAAGAGTTAGGTATTTGCACTATAGTCCCTGAGATTTTAAGTATTTACAATTCGGTCCCTGAAAAAATATTTCTTTAAGTCCAAATCTCCTCACAATTTTCGACACACCTCCTCTATACTTAGTCGAAATTCACTGCATGTCAAATTTAACTTCATTTCTTACTGCTGAAAATAAGGCAAAATTTAATTAAAGCCATTTTGCAAAATTAAGTCATTTCGGGTATAATTGGGCCAATATGAAAATTTAGAATATTAGAGAATAATGTCACAACTCCTAAAAGTAAAAAATGAAAATAAATTGACTCAAATTAAATTTTTTAGGCCCGATTCGAGATTATGCTTGTGAAAGAATACACGACCCCGAATTGGATTTTTTAAATTTATGATGGCCAACATGAACAGGGATTTAAAAGAAAAATATTGAATATTTTTATGTATTTTGTGGCCTCAAATGCTATTATTTATTAAATATTTCCTAATTTCTAAAAAAATATATAAAAATACAAAAATATGAAAAATCATTTTTTGTTCAAAATTGGTTCTCTAGGCTTGGCCAAGGTCCCCAACGTTGATTTTTTTTTAAATTTTATGAATTTTTTTGAAAATACCGAAAAATACTGAAAATAAGAAAAATTAATTTTTGGTCAAAATTGGTTCCCTAGGCTTAGCCAAGGTCGCCAAAGTTGATTTTTTAATTTTGTGAATTTTTATAGATTTTTTTTATTAATTTTAAAAGAGAAAAGATGATTAAAAACCAGGTGTCAACAATCATGCCTGATCTAATAGATGTACCTTCAGTGTGTCGAAACTAAACCTCTTCAGTATGTATAATTGATTGTTCAAAATCTCTATTACATAGAAAGCGCAAAGTTTTGTCCACATCGCTACGACATCTTTTACATTGGCTACCTTTCTTGACACATCATCCGATAGGTTCAAGAAGATTATACTCCTTGACTTCTTCGTTAGCTCATCCTTGTCGGCATCTTTCATTGTTTCGAGCAACTTGCCCTTGCCCTTCAATGCTTTAGCCAAACTTTGAGTTGTTAATAGCACCTCCATATTGGCACTCTATGACCCAAAGTTGTTCCTCTTGTTAAATTTCTCAACTTCTACTCTTGCTCCACGCGTAATTGCAAAGTCTTAGCTCTGATATCAATCATTGAAAATTGGTACTACAATGGAAGCAGATTGTGACCTTTGCAATTAAGTCGAAAGCTGTAAAAATCGGCTAGAGAAATAAAACGAGGAACAATGAAGGAGATGAGGAATTTACGTGGTTCGGTATAAATATCGGAACCTAAGTCCACAGGAGAGTCAATAAATAATCCACTATTAAATTGAAAAATTACAAGGTTACAATCACTTGCGCTCAAGTGTTTCCTAACTCTAGATTATATGCCAAATATTTTTGATACCAGGAACGAGTGGAGATGAGCTTGAAACTCAAAAATAGGTATGCTATCCCAATCTTTAAGTCATTTCAGGTACAATTGATCAAGGGACTGCCTGTTTGTTTCTAAGATTCATTCTCGAAGCTCAACCCTCAAGAGACCAGATATTTCTGATTCATAAGTCCCACAATGTGGTGAGTGAAGAGCATACTAGACCATATCATCACTAAATCAATAAGAAAACTCTACGAATTAGAGAACCATTATGGATTAAAAGAAGAAGAAAGGTTTAGAAACTCATAACTGGAAATTTCACATTGATATTCAAAGATAAGGCTTCTTGGGGGGTTCTAGTTTTACCCAGCACATATTACATGGGTGCCTTATATAGGCAGTAGGTTACACAAAACGATAGACAACCCCTAATAGGATTCGTAGATCTATTAATTAAAATTACAACAAACCTTTTGACCACCAAAGGGTCAATTATTGAAGAACACATGACACACATGATTTACTGACATAAATATTGTTACCGAAACTGGTAATAATTGGCTTTTGTGATTTCTAGAAGGTTTGAATCATCAGAGCTCGATCTTAGGTCGTTATAATGCATGTACGCTTTCCACCAAAATAGCTTATCTTCAAGATTTGTCATCAAGTTAAGAGTGAGAGACAGATGGGATATCTCAGGAGCTTGAGGGTACGTCAGTTTATGAAGTTCCATAATTGAGCTAAGTATCCAAGGTATAAGGGTCCTGTGAAAGGGGTTCACCCCATGGATCTTGAAAATTCATGTCTATAATGCTGTCAACAATATCGGCAGACTGATTACTTTGGTGGAATTGGGTCAAAGCATGCTGGATTTCTTCTTTGACTATCCATGAATTGAGGGAATCCCAAGGAACTGGAATGCTTGGATCTAAGGGCCATATCTCTAGGGAGATAATACGATTTTCCTGGCATATGATCCTTTAAAGTTTCCTATACTCTGAAGGAAGTGATGCGATACATTTGGAGAAAATGTAGTGGACATGAGATACTTCTAGATTACCTTGAGGCTTGTACGGAGTTGTTCCATACAAGCATAACTCTGATCGTATATCTCCAGTAGGACCGATGAATGTCCATGGTCTATGAAAAAAAATAATTATGTTTCTTTCTGATTATGGCCTTCCTACACGATTCTAAAATGTCAATAAGGTATTCCATGCTCCAATGGTTTGAAACCAAGTATGTCAATCAGCCCCTTTTGGCTAGGGTTGAAATAATCACATCTAAGAGCTTGTCTTATCGTCTGGTAGGTCTTCTTAGTAGGGAATTCTATGACAATGGTATACAGATTGAGCATATACCAATACATCCATTTTAATTCCTCTAGGAACTCGTCATCAAGAGACCATCGAAAAGGGCAAATGAACAGATATTGTGGATGTAGTCCTTGAGGATTTAGCATCAAACCACCATATTCTTTAAAGATTCTCATCTGGAACTGATCAAGAAGATCTTTGAGAGTATTTGTGCTTAGACGATTATTTTGTGTTGCAAAGGGAATTTCTGGAGCATGCTTGGAACTACTCCAATTTCCTCTAATGTCCTGAGTGCAGTATCTACCTTGGATAGGTTCTTTGCACATAAACATGTTGATTGAGTGTCGCCCTCCTGAAAGAAGGAGGGTTAATGGATTGCTAAGCATACTTTTATATCGGGATCTAGTTCGAGTCCTCCCAAGTCCATACCAAATTGAGTCGGGAAATTTTTAAATCGAAGTCGACCTTAGTGTGGTCGGGTGACATGTAATTAGTATTCATGCCATCGAAGTCGCCACTAATCATTTCTTGGAGGGTATGATTGGAAACCCTATCGAGCAATTGGGAGAGATCGTTCAATTCTACGAAAACCAGAGAAATGGGTTCGGGGACTTAGTTACGCCAAAATTGCTATTGATGCCCTTTCGGTACCTAAATTGAGTGATTTCCTAATCTAGGGAATTCATGCAAGCGAGATTGAGTGTGGTAAGTCCTAAAAAATATGATAGTTTCATGCATATGAGAATTTCTATTCTATCAATCACAATCATGAAAATAAGTGCGCAATCAAGAAATCAATTCAAAGAGAAACCACATCACATCATGTCAACATAAGCCAAGGGAAGTCTTAGAAGCTTGGAAAGCATGCCAATTGGGTTTAGGGGTGACTCGGGAAGGTTTGGTCAGATTGATTAGAAGGGCGAAATGGTCATTTTGAAAGGTTTGGGAAGCCAGAAGCATGAAAATAGGTCAAACCACTTGAATGTGGTTTTTCCCTAATTTTCACAATTTTTGGAAGTTCTCTGGATTTTAGTAACTTTTTTTTAGAATTTTTCTGAAAATTTCTAGGAATTTTTCTATTTTTTTGGAACATTTTCTATATTTTCTGGAATTTTTATGAATTTTTCTAAATTTTTCGTAACTTTTTATGAGTGTTTTTATTATTTTATTTTTTATTATATACTTTTATTTTTGTTATTTTTTATTTATTTTTCGTATATTTTTTTGTATTTTTTATTTCTATTTATATTATGGTTTCTTTTGAATTTTATGATATTCTAAGAACTTTCAGAATTTTTCCTTTTTTTAATTTTTAATTTTATTATTATTATTTAGTTTATTTTTTAATTTTATTATTATTATTTTAATTTTTAATTTTTATATTAATTATTATTGTTTATTTATTTTAATCTATTTTTATTATTTTCTATTTAATTCTCCAGACCGAGTTGGGTTGACTTGGCCCATGACCCGAAGGCCCAAACCCAAACCCACTCAGGCTAGACTCGGCTCTAAAACGACGCCACTTCAAAAAATTTTATTGATTTTCTAAATTTTCTAACTTTTTTATTTGATTTTTTGAGTTTTTATTATTTTTATTTGTTTTACAGATCGGGTCAAATGGACCTGGCCCACTAAACCCAACTCGGCCCATGACCCGGACGTCGTATCTAGAACCTAAAGCGACGTGGTTTCAGTTCTTATTTTTGAATTTTCAATTTTTTTAACTTTTTATTTTGTTTTTTTTTATATATTTTCCCACTTATTTCAATCCAGCGGGCCATGAATCCCCATGTGTCCTATGATCTAGCCGTCTTTTATTTTTTATTTTCTGAAAATGATTATGAAAATCGAATTAGAATTTTTATTTTACAAAATTATACGATCATGACACGTGGCAGGCTATTAACCATCTAATCAAAGTTGTTATGCGGTTATTTGTTATAACAGAATAGCTGACATGGCGTCCAATGTGGCGAGCCACATCGGCGCCACGTCATCGTTGATAAAGTCAACGAAGGTTAAGCTGGTCAACTCTTGTCGGCCTCGTCGAAAGACTATTTTGACGTCAAATCTCGCCTATATCTCACAATCTTGATGACAAATCACACTTAAGCTTTCAAACGTGCAACATATCCCGATTCCAGACCATAATATGACCTAAATTGTACTAACCCAACACTACACAGTTTCGAATTCTAGGCGAGATTCATCACGCAGACTTCATCACTTAAATCACAATCTAACACATCGAGAGGCATCCATGGGGGGTTGGAAGGACTTACCTGCGATCCGCGTGGGTTCAAGATCATCTGAGATGAGCTTACGAACTCATGACAGGCTCGGAAGGTTTGAGGTTGGCCATTCGATTTTAGACAAGATTGATGCAAAACAAGCACAAGAGGGAGCTTAAGGAAGGTTTTAAGCTTGTTTAAGTCGAACAAAATGAAGAAATGATGCAGTATTGTGGTTTCACCATTGAAGCTCGCACGTAAGGATGTTAATGGTGATTACCTTCTCTGGTGATGAAACTGCGGACGGCTAATCTCGAAGTGAGTGTGGCGACTTTCTCAAGCTCGGATGGTCGGTCTTGCGACTTGGCCCTGCACGAGGAGCTTTGCTGAAGTTCCTGAAAGTCCTCGGCCAAGCAGCTCCAATGGTGACTAGCAGGGAAATAAGAAAACTCCAGAAACCCTCTTCTCTTTTGCTGCAATCTTTCCCCTCTGTTGTCTGTGTCTTCCTCGAAAATCCCCTCAAGAACCATTACTTACACTTGTCAAAACTGGTGAGTTTGTTGAGCCTCTTCTGTGCGAACGTTTAGAGAAGTAGGTAGGGCTGGGTAATCAGGTTGGTTCGGGTCGAATCTAGTCCGACCTGACCGACCCAAATTACCTTTTTTCTTCAAATTACCTTACCAATACTCGTAAAATTTTCAAATTAAATCCCAAAGTTTGGTCCCTTGACATGACTTATATCAGGAACTGTCAACTTTGTTGACAATTTGTGAGGAATTATACAAAAGCCCCAAATGTTCCAAATGACTCGAGGATCGATTTTGCAAAATTCAAGCTTTTCATGACCTTTTTTTTTTTTTGCAAGAATTAATGTCACTTATGGATTCAAAAGGCCAAAAACTATAGGGTGACATGATCTGATTTTCAATTAAGTCCCTAAAAAATTTTTAATTTCATTTTAAGTGCTTTTAAGGACTAATTTGAAAAAGCTGAAATTGCATTTTGGCCGTTTTTTCGCGAAATTGGACAATTTAGTCGATATTCGGACTGTATTTTAATTTTAAAAAATAGAGGGGGATGACACGACTCCAAAAATGAAAATAAAAAATTACAGAGCTAAAATGAAATTTCTAGAATTTTTTTAATTAACCCGAAAATGCGATTAACAAAGTAAACCTCATTTCTAGATTAAATTTTTCAAAATTTCTTTGGTCAAAATGAAGAGAAAATTAAAAGAAAACTATTGACTATTTTTTCATTTTTTTTGGCCTCGAATGCTTTTTTTTAAATTAATTTTCGAGTATTTTTTTAATTCTCTAAAAATATTTAAAATGTGAAAAATAAGTTAAATTATTTTTTATTCAAAAATGATTGCCTAGTCTAGGCTAAGGCTTCCAGAGTTGATTTTTCAATTTTCTCATTTTTTTATTTGAATTTTTGAAAATAAAATGCAGGTAAATACTGAAAATATGAAAAATTATTTTTTGTCCAAAATTGGTTCCCTAGGCTAGGCCAAGGTCCCTAAAGTTAATTTTTCAATTTTATGAATTTTTATGACTTTTCTAAAAATTTTCTAAAAATAAAATGGCTAAAAATCAAGTGTCAACATTGAGCCAACTGGTTGTTTAGGTCTAGAAAGGAAATCTGCAAGCATATTTTTACTTCCTACAAGGTAATTGATATCAAAAGAATATTTCGAAAACCATTCAATCCATCTGAGCAACTGAGGATGAGGGATTTGTTTCTCTTTGAACTTGAGCCTTTGAGGAAAGGAAGACATATCCATTTCCACAAGAAAATGATAGCCAATGAGATGAAACTCAAACTTTTTAATGCCACATTTGATTGCCAAAATTTTCTTAAAAGTGGAGTGATAATGTATTTCTACAGGGAAAAATCTTTCACTTTTATGAGCACACATATATGGCGCTTACCATCAATCTCTTCAAGAAGTATAGTGGCCTAATATTTATCATCGACATCTGTCTGCCAAATCCTTTTACCTGTGGATGGGATTTGCAAAGGAGGGAGATGCTGGAGTATTTCTTTTAAGTAGGCAACATCTTTAGTTTGATTTGGTTCCCATAGAGATGCATTCTTTTTTAACATTCTTTGCAAAGGATAGAATGCTTTAGAAATTTTTGGGACAAAGTCCCTGAGGTAATTCACAATGCCTAAGAATGTTTGCACTTCTTTGCTTGTAAGGTTTTTAGAGGGGAATTCTTGCAATTTTTCAGCAATATGGGGGCCATGACAATAAGTTCCATCTTTTACATGCATGCCAAGGAATTCAATTTTTTTTTGGCAAGAATCATCTTCTTCTGGGAAAGCATAATGTCATATTTTTGGATTATTTCAGTAAACTAAGATAAAATTTTATGATGAGATTCTTCATTTGGGCTGTAGAGAAGAATATTATTAATATAAATTCGAGAGTTTGCTAAAATTGATTGAAAAATTTTGCAGATGGCTTTTTTGGAAAAAGGAGCAAGTAGTTTTGAGTCCAAAAAGGATTACTGTCCACTGGAAGTGTTGGTTTGGAATGCAAAAATCAATTTTGGATCTATCATCAGGATGAATTCCTAATTGCCAAAAGCCTGCTTTAAGATCAAACTTTGAATAGATCTTTGCTTGAGCAAGACTTAAGAAAATGGAGTTTTTATGAGGCAATGAAAACTTGTCATCTTGGTGGCATTTATTTGAAGGTTGATAATTGTTAACCAACCCGAGCTTTTCACGGTTTTGCTCTGCTCGCTTATTGACATAGAATGTTTCACATGCCCATTATGAATTACAGGGTTCAAGTAACTCTTGAACAAGCAACTCTTAACATTCTTATTGAGCTAAAGCAAGATGTTTTGGGTTCATGCCAGAATGGATGGTTTTATTGGGTCGACATCTTTATTTTTGTTGAAGGGAAGCTTCACAAAGAATTCTAGATTTTTTCAAAGAGAATGAGAACATTTTTAGGGGAACTATGAGTGAGACAAGGTACAGGAGGATAAGAGACTTTGCACAATAAGATTACGCAATTCTGGAAGAATAGTGAAAAGTCCACGAAGGTTTATGAATTCTTGGAATTGGTCCTTGAATTGTAATCTTGTGGGGAAAATCTTGAGCTGAGGAAGTTGTGTAAAAATGTCCAAACCTAAAATAAGGTCTTTCTCATGGGATTTGCAACCAACGATTTTTGTTGTAATTGAACGACCTAGGCAAATTTGAAGGGCGATTGTCTTGCTACGCATCTGGGTAGCAAAAGTGTCTCCTGAAGTGGCTATGAAATACCTTGTTTATGGTATCCATAGTTCTTCTGGCAATACTTTCACATTCATAAGAGATGTGCATGCACTAGTATTGTTGACACCGAAATTTTAACTAACCTTTTAAATCATTTTTCATAAAAAAAACTAATTTTAGTTCTTGTAAAAAATAATTAAATAATTTTTCATATTTATTCATGAATCTCATTCTGGTTGTGGCGGAGAATATGAGCTTAAATTGATAGGCGATTATACTTAGCATTGGGAAAATGTGTTGAAAATTTTATGAAGGCTTGGATTTAAAGAAATACTTTCTCAAGGATTGAATTGAAAATATTTAAAACTTCAAGGACTGAAATGTAAATATTTAAAACTTGGGGGACTATTTTGCAAATAACTAAAAAAGTGAGTTAGTGAAGAAATTAGAAAGGAAAGTGAAGAAAGGATGATGGAGAAAGAAGGGATGATTGAGAAGAGTTGATGGAGAAATGAAGACGAAAAAAAGTTGAGAGAGAAAGGAAGATGGAGAAGAGTTGATGGAGGAGGGAAGACGAAGAAGAGTTTATGAAGAAAGAGTGATGGAGATGGAGAAACAAATATGAATTGAGAAAAGGTGAGTTAGTGGAGAAATTAAAAAAGGAGATAAAAGAGAAGGCTATTGTCGTGACCCTCTAAAATTTTAAATTTTAAAGGGGTTAACGGATTATTAGGTTAATTAGATTTGACTAACCTAACGCGGACCCTCCCAAGCCCTACCGAATCACAACTTTGATTTTTGTTTAAATGATTTTGAAATTTGGAGTCGCCACTAATCGTTCTTGGTAGGTCGATTAGAAACTTAAATAAATTAGCGAGAGAACTAATTTATTCATGCGAACCAGAGATTATGAGCTCGGGAACTTGGTTACACTAGCTAATTAAAACTAATGCCCTTTCGGTACCTTAATTTCATGGATATCCTAATTCGGCAACTCAAGCTTGGTTTATTCCTAAGGCTCTAGTACGGTATTCTCTTTTGTGTTTTCACTTTTTAAATAGGATGCATGGATGGTATATATTTTTATTTGTTATATTTTTTTAAGTGTTAAAGATTCCCTAAAGCCGAAAGAGGGAGTGTGTTAACGACTTTTGTGCAGTATTACGACCTACTCATCTTTTGGGTATGATGATTCAAAAATTAAATTATAGAAAGTACATGACAGTGAATAAACACCTCTAATGGGAGGCCTAGCATTGGCTTGGCTCTTCCCTTTGGGATTTAAGGTACAAGTATTTAAGTTGCAAGTATTTAAACTACTGTAAGTAAAAACCTCCAATGGGAGGCTAAGCATTGGCTTGGCTCTTCCCTTTGGGATTTAAGGGACATGTATTTAACTACTGTAAGTAAAAACCTTCAATGGGAGGCTAAGCATTGGCTTGACTCTTCCCTTTGGGATTTAAGGTACAGGTATTTAAGTTGCAGGTATTTAACTACTGTAAGTAAAAACCTCTAATGAGAGGCTAAGCATTGGCTTGGCTCTTCCCCTTGGGATTTATGGTGCAGATATTTAAATTGCGGATGGACTTTGTCCTCTCCATTCTGGGGTGTGAATTCTTTAAAATGAACTACAACGAATTAATTCAACAATTTGAAATTTGTGCGCTTCTGAGGACTCCTCCAAGCCGATTTTGTGCTTCTATAGGGTTGACCATTGATATAGAGCTGCGGCTTCCTGACATAAAATAGAGTGAAGTGTCAGTATACAAAATATGTGCCAGTCTGCACCTAAAACCAGAAGAGTGGAAAGAGTACTTATCTCCTGTTTTTTTGGGAGGGATTTCTATAATTGATTTTCGCTCTCTATGTTCCCAATATAGAGAGTTTCTTTTGAATTAAGAGGGACTTTTAGTCACAGATCAGTTGAGAAATCGGTGGACAGCTTAGGAGCTTGTCTGGGCCGATTTTTGCATCTCTACGAGATTTTTGTTGTTGACATAGAGATATCCTTCTCCTGACATAAAATATGGGAAAAAAATGGGAGATAGAGAAAGTGTATACAATTTGTGCTAATTTGCGAGTAAAACCATAAATAAATGAATAAATAAAAACACTTAGCTTGAATTTGCTTGCTCGTTGACGAGGATGAACTCTTGATTTATATTGATCGATGAAGGAATTTGTGATGATAACCCCTAACTTTAAACTCCCATCATCTTCAAAATTATCTCTTTTTTGGTATTTTCTTTCTCTCAAATTTTTCTTCAATCTCCCAAAACTCTCTCAAACATCCAAAATTTTCTCTCCAAAATTTTTTTTTCTCTCAAGCTTTCTTCTTCCTCCTTTTATAATCTACTCATCTATCTTCCATTCTAATTTTTCCACTAACTCTATCTCCCATTCTAATTTCTCTACTAACTCTTCTTCATTTTCATCTTCCATTCTCCATCTTTATCTCACATTCTAATCTCTCTACTAACTCTTCTTCATCTTCATCTTCTCTTCTCCATATTTATCTCCCATTCTAATTTCTCCACTAACTCTTCTTCATCTCCATCTTCACATCTCTATTCTTATCTTCCATTCTAATTTTTCTACTAACTCTTCTTCATCTCTATCTTCCCTTCTCTATTCTTATCTTATTTTCTCCATCTATTCTTCTCCAACTTCTCTTCTTCATCTCCTCTTCTCCATCTTCCCTTCTCTATTCTAATTTATCGACTAACTCTTCTTTTTGTTATTTGTAAAATAATCCTTCAAGAGTTAGGTATTTGCACTCTAGTCCTTGAATTTTAAGTATTTACAATTCAGTCCATGAAAAAAATATATTTCTTTAAGTCCAAATCTCCTCACAATTTTTGAAACACCAAAATTTACCACACTTCAAATTTAAGCTCATTTCTTGCCACTAAAAATAATGCAGAATTTAATTAAAGCCTTTTTGCAAAATTGAGTCATTCTGGGTATAATTGAGCCAAGATGCAAATTTAAAATATTAGAAAACAATGTCACAACTCATAAAAAGTGAAAATTAAAAATAAGTTGACTCAAATTAAATTCTTTTAGGCCCGATTCGAGATTATACTCGTGAATGAACACGTGACTCGAATTGGATTTTTCTGAATTTGCGATGGCCAATATGAAAATAGATTTAAAATAAAAATATTAACTATCTTTGTGTATTTTTTTGGCCTCAAATGTTATTTTTCCAAAATTTTCAAGTATTTTTGTATTTTTTTAAAAAGAAAATTAAAACAAATATATAATATGAAAATTTATTTTTCGTTCAAAAATGGTTGCCTAGGCTTGGCCAAGGCTTCCAAAGTTGATTTTGCAATTTTCTCATTTTTCCTTTATTTTTCATGAATTTTCGAAAATAAAAATACTAAAAAATACTGAAAATATGAAAAATCATTTTTTGGTCAAAATTAGTTCTCTAGGCTTGGCCAAGGTCCTCAAAGTTAATTTTTCAATTTTATGAATTTTTATGGATTTTTCAAAAAATAAAAATGCCGAAAAATACTGAAAATTTTTAAAAGAGAAAAGATGATTAAAAATCAGGTGTCAACAGCTGCCCCTCTTTGAAAGGAAGTTCAGCAGAGGTTCATTTCAAAGACGAGATGACACCTGAATCCTAATCGACTCAACACAATGAAATGAAAAGAGTCGTGTCATGAATGTTCCACAGAAAATGAAATGAGAATCTAAGGATTCGTTATAAGAAAACCTTAGGGTGGTTGAATTTGAACCCGTATGGTAGGTCAACCCATCATAGATTCCTAATGAAAGGATTCTACCGAATAAATTTTGACCCGTATGGTATGTCACCCCATGGTAGATTCCTAACGAAAGGATTCTACTAATTAAAATTTGATTGAAATTTGACCTGTATGGTAGCTCAACCCGTGATAGATTCCTAATGAAAGGATTCTACTTATCAAATTTTGACCCGTATGGTAGGTCACCCCATAGTAGATTCCTAATGAAAGGATTCTACTGATTAAAATTTTGACCCGTATGGTAGGTCACCTCATAGTAGATTCCTAATGAAAGGATTCTACTGATTAAAATTTGATTGAAATTTGACCCGTATGGTAGGTCAACCCATGAAACTGCCTGTAAGAAGGACTTTGTGCCTGTAGAAAGGACTTGGTGCCTGTAAAAAGGACTTTGGTGCCTGTAAAAAGGACTTGGTGCCTGTAAGAAGGACTTTAGTGCCTGTAGAAAGGACTTGATGCCTGTAAAAAGGACTTTGTGCTTGTAGAAAGGACTTGGTGCCTGTAAAAAGGACTTCGGTGCCTGTAAAAAGGACTTTAGTTCCTATAGAAAGGACTTTAGTGCCTGTAGAAAGGACTTGATGCCTGTAAAAAGGACTTTAAGCCTGTAAAAAGGACTTTGTGCCTGTAAAAAGGACTTGTGCCTGTAAGAAGGACTTGATTTGCCTGTAAGAATGACTTGTTTTGCCTGTAAGAAGGACTTGATTTGCCTGTAAGAAGGATTTGATTTGCCTGTAAGAAGGACTTTGTGCCTGTAAGAAGGACTTGCTTTGCCTGTAAGAAGGACTTGATTTGCCTGTAAGAAGGACTTTGTTTGCCTGTAAGAAGGATTTTGTTTGCCTGTAAGAAGGACTTTATGCCTGTAAGAAGAGCTTGATTTGCCTGTAAGAAGGACTTGATTTGCCTGTAAGAAGGATTTGATTTGCCTGTAAGAAGGACTTTGTGCCTGTAATAAGGACTTGCTTTGCCTGTAAGAAGGACTTGATTTGCCTGTAAGAAGGACTTTGTTTGCCTGTAAGAAGGACTTGTTTTGCCTATAAGAAGGACTTGATTTGCCTGTAAGAAGAACTTTGTGCCTGTAAGAAGGACTTGCTTTGCGTGTAAGAAGGACTTGCTTTGCCTGTAAGAAGGACTTGATTTGCCTGTAAGAAGGACTTTGTTTGCCTATAAGAAGGATTTTGTTTGCCTGTAAGAAGGACTTTATGCCTGTAAGAAGGACTTTATGCCTGTAAGAAGGGCTTGATTTTCCTGTAATAAGGACTTTATGCCTATAAGAAGGACTTGATTTGCCTGTAAGAAGGACTTTGTGCTTGTAAGAAGGACTTGCTTTGCCTGTAGGAAGGACTTTGCTTGCCTGTAAGCAGGACTTGATTTGCCTGTAAGAAGGACTTTATGCCTGTAAGAAGGACTTGGTTTGCCTGTAAGAAGAACTTTGTGCCAGTAAGAAGGACTTAGTTTGCCTGTAAGAAGGACTTAGTTTGTCTGTAAGAAGGGCTTGGTGTACCTCAAAGGGTGCCATTCTGAAATCTGGGGAGACCAGAAATCCTGCAGAAGCTCAAACCTAAATTATATTCTCCTGTAGCTTTAGGAATAAACTAAAGAAGCAGAGATCAAAAGGTCTCGAACATTTCTGTCTTTGAGATAAATCATGCTTTATTGAAGAAGGTGAATACCTGTATGTATCGCAATGGATTCAAGTTCCTCAACAACCGTCAGAATTCATCCAGGTTGAAGATATACTTACCTGAGAATTTAGAAGAAACGCCTGGTGGCTTCTCGACAGCCAGGCTTGTTCATTCAATAATCGCCTAAATGAATTTCAAGACTTTTGAAGGTAATTCGAACATTGGGAATGTGTTGCCTGTCAGGCAGTGTCAGAGGTAACATGTGCAAGCATTTTCATCAATGAGTTGATCGGTTCATGCAAAACTATTCAACCAAGTCGGCAATGATTAGAAGTAGTCTGTGTGATAACTCATGATGCAATCAATCCAAATGTGGATCATGCAAAATTATTCTGTCAAGCTTGCATTACCAATTCTGTTTAAGGAGGTTCTCATATTATGAACGCCTCGAATGTAATCTGAATGGAGAACTTCAGTCCGAAAGGGCTTTCTCTCACTCTAGAGAAAGGTTGTTTATCTGTAGATTAAAATGTTAGACCAGTGTGGAAATGGTTTACCTTTCCTCATCCTGTTATGCCCCATTTTGCATATT
Source organism: Psidium guajava (assembly GCA_016432845.1). Classification (NCBI taxonomy): domain Eukaryota; kingdom Viridiplantae; phylum Streptophyta; class Magnoliopsida; order Myrtales; family Myrtaceae; genus Psidium; species Psidium guajava. Next base: position 21,076,935 of record CM028233.1, on the reverse strand, counting down.
TGATGTCTCTTATGCAGTTTATGCTCTAAGTTGGAGTTGGTAAATTAAACATGCGGAATAGTCATACATAATTCGTGAAATGTGTAAACACAATGCCGATGTGACAATTTTTAGCATCATGTGTGTTTATATAATGTGCAAACATGAGCGGATTTGAATTGCCCCTGGTATGTGGGTGGATTGAACAAATTGGGAAGCCCACTCCTTATGTCGAGGAGCGGTTTGTCTCAAGTTTTGCCCCTGCACGATGAGGCATATGGGTGAGGGAGCATTTTGGTTTGTTTAGTGACAGTGACCGCCATGGTTTAGCGGTTAAATACCCCCTATCTTTCACCAGAATAGATCTTGTCAGATGATCATCATTTTCTTTTAGATTTGTCTCCTTTAACATGTTACATGTTAGTATAAATATTTCCTGTAACAAGAAAAGGAGACATGTCAACCAGTATTAAAAGGGATAAATTGGAAACGATACTGATTTACCCTTCATCTTGAATGCCTTGGACAAGTCTTTTACCAATTTTGCTGGATTGAGTTTTCTTCAACTTTTGTTGGATGCTTCACCATTAAGCCGAGGATGTGGCAAAATATTGACTTTGGTCTTACTCGTCGAGTATTCCTACTGTCATCCCCCATACCATTCGGTCCATTGGACCGTAGGTGTCCATGGGGTTTTCTTTTCAAAGGTTAATCCTTGGGGATAACGCGGTCCTGTTGTATCACCTTGGGCCTTGTTATGGTATTTCTCGAGGTAATTTGCAATCCCTATTAAGAATGAAACAAAAAAATTCAGGACTCGAGATGATTATGTGCAAATTAGAACGATACAGAATGACCCATGTCTGAGATTGTTCGGGTCCCTCGTTTGCATTTTCTTTTATCTGAAGCTGTCCACTCTATGGTAATATCCATGAGTTGCTTTGCCCCAAATTTTGTTCAACTTGTATTTGGGTATAATTATGTTCTCGAGTCAATTTGAAAACTCCTGAAAATTGGAGGGATTAACTTTAAAACCTGGGTAGTTCGAGGGTAACTTGAAACGATACGGGTTTACCCTTCGGATTTACGCGGATTTCTTCTCGATATTAATTTTTTCGAGTTTGGTGCGGTAACGGCTCCGAGCATTTAATAGGGGGAAAGGGAAATGATTACTTCTAGCTTGTGCATCAATTTTGGACATCGATAAAAGACGAGAACGTGCATTGAAACCAAGTAGATGTATTCGTCCAGGCTTGATCCCCTTCCCTTTGCAAGCTCTTGAATGATCAGCTAGCGTTGTTCCGGATCAGGTACGTGTCGGCTGTGTCGCAGGTCCCATAATCACTAGTTTTGAAATACAGGATCCGTATGCACATTAACGCCCTGGTGCTTCATCAGCATCAAACTGCCTGATCATGGCGGCGAGTTCGTCGCCAATGCCACTTGCCTGGTGATGATACCTCACCTCCTCCTCAGAAGGCATCCATGCTGGTTCCATAGTCTCGGTCTTTTTGTACCTTGTTCCAACAGAACTTGATCCTGCTTTGAACTGATCTAACCCACCTCTTAAACGTGCATTTTCGATCCTCAGATAATGCATTTCATCGAGGGTGAGGAGAGTATTGCAGTTGGGGCAGGTGGCGGAGTCAAAAGCCTCTTTATATATCTTGTTCTCCGCTCGGAGGTTTTCATTTTCAACTCTTAGAAACTCGGCTTCGTTGTGCTCATGACGAGTCTTCATTCGAGTTCGTCTATTTTGAAACCAGAACTTGATTTGCGAAGGTTCAAGTCCTAGCTCTTGACTCAGTTCCATTTTCTGTTTGCCATCTGGCATAGGGCACGTTCTGAAGAAATCTTCAAGCTTTCGTACTTGCTCCTCAGTATGGTGACGGTAACGCTTCTTTTAACCTTTACCGTTGTTGTTCTTACCCTTACCGGGCTCTTGGACGTCGTCGGTGGAAGGGCCGGGCTCCATAGGCTCAATCCCAAACATGGCTTCGAATTCTTCCTCTCCCATATTCAGGAAGTAACGATAACTTTCAAGTGTGTTGGGTTGAGACATCTTCGATTTGGTTAACGATTTCTCAAAGTTTGATATCTCTTCTTGTATTTTCACTCTCTGGATTTTTCTAGGAGACTGCGTATGCTTTAAGAGTCTCTCTTTCGAGCACGAATGAGAATTATCAAGAAGATGCCTCCTTTAAAATTAGACGTGGGTTTAGCAACTGTATTGCCTCTCTCGAGTGTTCTGGCTTTCTCGATTTTCTTTTCATCGTATCTCTTGCCCAGCTTGTCTCCTTCCATCTTTCCATGGAAGAGGACCCCTTGTTGCTGTCTCCACCGTCAATTTGCTGGCGAGTTCTTCAATAAAGACGAGTCGTATCTCTTTTCTGCCGAAAATGTCTTTGTCTCCCACTCAGCTTATTTTTTATCATTTCTTTTTCAAAGTAGTGGCGTCCCGTCCAGCTTTTCCGTAGAGACGTTGGATTTGCTTGGCTCGAGATTGGAGACGAGTAATGGAGGTGATACTGATAGGGAATGATAGACAGGAAAATTTGGCCAGTAGAGACTTCCCCTGCAAAAATGAAAGAGAATGCGGCAGTATATGTTCTTCATATTCTAGAAAAATTGGAACGATACTGTTTTACCCTTGTGTGTACTTCCATTGAATTTGAATTGAGGAAGTTCCTTCATTTGGACTGGATTGAATTGTATGTCCCGAGTTGCCCTTCACTTTGAGCTTGCCACATAAGTGCTTTGCTTAGTTGGGCCTTGTTTTCTTTCGGGTTGCCTTGGACCATCATCATTTTCCATGCCATTAGGTCCGTGGACCGGAAGGCTCCTTTAATTTGAAGGTTACCTTCAAGGCGAATGAGTCCTATCACATTCCATTGAGTCATTTCATTTTGCGACACTCTTGAGGCACTTTGTAATCCCCTGGGTGAGAATGGAACAAATCCAATTTAACATTTTGCAACGATTGAGGGTAAATTGGAACGACACACAGTTACCCGTCTTCGAGCTCGCCTGGGCTTTTCACTTGAAATTTCCCTACGTGAGGCCATTCAACATTTTTCATTATGGCAGTCAGCGACATTGCCACAAATTGATCCGCCCTGAGTCTAGCATAAAAAGGGATTCACGCATTCGACGTGATAAAAAAAAACTAATTACCCCATTGCCCCTGAATTAAATCTAGACACCTAGAAAGCTGGAAATATCATACGCAGGGGAATTAAGCATGAAATGAAAGGTGCACTTATTCAATGTCAGTTCTGCCTCTCCTGTGGCTCTTCGATAATCAGCTAGTCTCGTGTTGGTTCGGGTGTGGACGACTGATGTTTGAGAGTCCCTACTCACTGGCTCCTGATCACGGCTTGGGACGTCTGTCAACCCTAAACTGGTTGACCAGGGCAGTAAGCTCATCATCTGGGTAATCTCTTGAACCTTCCAGCAACTGATACTCGAATTGGGCATTGTTGTTGGCAAATGCTGACGGTAGATTTCTCATTCAGTCCTCGCCATGAACAATTTGACTTCTTGTGCTGGAGCCTTCATCATTACTCGAGAAAGTGTGGGGATCACCAACTGTCCTGCTGCTAAAAACTCCTTCCATTCGAGGATTAGAGAAGTGGAAGTGCTCAGGATAATTCTTGTCTGATTCTTTGGCTGCGCAGGCGCGCTAATCATGTGATGAATTCTAGCCACAGGTTGGTGCTCAAACCAAGGAATCTGAATACACTACCCCTGCGGTCTATACTCTTGAAGAGCATTAGGGTAATTCTGGGGGATACTTTGATTAACGCCTGGGGGATTGATGGCACGGCTACTAGCTTGGTTGATGATGGGAAGTGGCTCGCCCCATGCTAACCTGTGGAACTTATGGTGGCGAGGAGACTTGACGTTCAGGCTTGGATCAGTCCCGCCTTGGTTTTCTTGATTCTGAGCTGCATTGTGTTCTCTCACCCTTTTTCTGTACTTCTAAAGATGACTCAAAACATTTCCTTTAGTGAGTCCCTCTACCTTTATAATTTCCAGTATATGTTGCGGCCGTGCCGAATCAATTCCTAGCTGCTGAACTGCATTAACAAACATACGATGAAGCTCGGGAGACCAACTCATCTTCTTTTTCCAGTTGCTTGGAACAATATTGAAGGCTTGATGATTGTTCTCTTGGTCGTGCAATTGCTTCCTCACCACGTGCTGTCATATGTTTTGAAGCATCTGAACCCTAACTGGTTTCGTTACGACGTCTTGGGCCCCGTGTAAGACAGCCTTCATTATGGCTTGCTGATCATCGCTTGCCGATATTACGACGACTGGCATGTTTAATTTAGAATTGATGAATTTCAAGAGAGTGAAAACATCCATGTCAATCCCTACCATAGCGGTGAGGATGATATCAAACTGGTCACTACTTCTCCTTAATACTTCTAAGGCCTCTGTCGCTTTTGCTTGAGCTAAAACCTTATACCGGCATTTTTTCAATACGATAACAAGGATTGACAGAGAGACTGGATAACCGTCAATGGCCATGACCAGTAGACCCTCAGGGTAAGGAACTTCATCAGCTTCGACCAGGGTTGAACATGCCCCCGTTTCCCTAATGCTCGACATATTTCTGGATCTAGGACTGCCGACTCGAGACCGCCTCAGGATGTTTTCTTGGACTTAAGGGATCACGGGATCGTCGATGGCTTCTCGTAACAGGCTTTGAAAGCCGATGCTTTGATGGTGAAGGTTTTGAATTCCTCTCCCATGAGAATTCCTTCCTCTCTTTCTTTCTCCTGCGAGTTCTTGCAGATAAACTCTCACTCTCACTATCAAATGAGGACAAGTTCTCTCTTTGGCAATAGCAACGACTTCCCTCTTCACGGGCAGCGCTATTAGATTTTTCGAGGGAGAAAATCTGACATTCAGCTTTTGATCAAATGAGAAATCCTTGTTTCTCGCTCAGTTTGTCTTCTTCTTTCTTTTCGTGATAGAGGGCCCCTGTCAAGATCTCCACCGTCGATTTACTAGCAGGTCCTCCAATGAAGACAAATCGTATCTCCTTTTTGCTAACGTTTGCCGTGTCTTCTACTCAGCTCATCTTTCCGTCTTCTTTTTCAAAGTGGCGGTGTCTCGTCAAACTTTCTGCGGAGATTTCGGACTCGCTTGGCTCGAGGTCGCCATCTAATGGGAATTCGAGCCAACGAGGGTAGTGCCAATAGAGAATGGTAGATAAGAGAAATCTTGACTGGTTGATACCGTCACTATGAAATCAATATTTACTTCAAAGCAGATTACCATCTTCGCATTCCGCTCATTTGCCTCACCTCTCTCCCTCTTTCTTTCGTATTCTGCTTTCAAAAATGGCAAATTCTCCTAACCATACCTTATTCGCCGAAGTCCTGGCTGGGTGGGAGAGACTCTACAATCTTCTTGGTAGAGGTTACGCTCATATAGCCAAAAACTCTACCGTTGAGGCTGAAATCCTCGGTTTATTCAAGACCGTGGACGCTGCTTCTGTTGAGGGTACCCAACTAGGGAAGGAGTACCGGAACTTCTCGACCCTCTTCATCAATTTTCTGGCTGCCTATAACCGCACTTATGAGACAGTCATTGTGACTGCCGTCGTGAAAGCTCGTTACCAAGACCGGCATGAGCGTCTGGAAACAGTCACATTTGTGGCTGATAATCACAAGAAGGCCCTTAAGTTTGCCAACGATCAGCTTTCGTGGCTGGTTTGTGAGAGGAGAAAGTTGGTGGACCGTCTGGCCTTGGTCCGAACTTACTCCGAACAGGAGCCGGGCAATATTGTCATGAGGTGCAAATGCGGTTGGCTGCAGGAGAGACTTGATGACATTACGGTAGACATTGCTTTCGAGAGGGCGGTAATTTCGGACCTGGAGTTTGCCGTCGAGCATTATGAGGCCAGTATGGCCAAGGCTGAGGAGAAGCGCGATTGCCTCTTCTTTAGGCTCGCGGAGCTTAATCCCGAGAGCGCCCGGTGCACCCAGAGCATCAACTGTTTGGAGAGTCAGTTGAGCTCTTTCGTAATGGTTATCAGGGCCCAGTTTGGCTTTACCTTTCCTCCCCAGTGACCTATTGTAAAACCTGTTGATGTATGGAATAAAAGGAATGTTTCGCATGTCTATACTTTTGTTTTCCTGTCATCTCTTCTCCTAGGGAACGATTTAGGGTGCTGAAGATATTGAGGCTTAATCTTCTTCATGATGCTCTCGCGGGTTGTGGTAGACGATGATATCAAGAACATTAGAGAGGTATTCAGTGTGGCTTTCCACCAGCCGCCTAGAGACTCGCGTTCAATCATGTAAATTAATAAAGCTGCCACCACTCGATCAGTGTGCCAATAAATTCGGCCATTTGTTGCGTGCTCCACTTCAACCGTGTTTTGTTGCTTTCGGCGTCCACTCGTATGTATCGGGCACCTGTAGCATCGGGGGAGTGTCCGTGGGCCACGTTCATTAATAGAACCTCGGTCTTCTAAAATCCTCCGCGAGTTTCGGATTCGAGGAAATTTTAAGACCGGTCTCTGGTTGATTTAATCAAGTTAAGGTACTTATTTCATGGTTTCTGATTATATAATCCATATTGTCTTTCAAAAGACGCGGGATCCTCTGCAATACATTAAATATGCCCCCATGTTTAATCAGTATAAATCCACCGTCATATCAGAATACACTGCCCATACAAGTTTACAGATTGACACAACTCTGTCTGTCAAAGATGGATAGTGTTCGTTTGCCTCCCTGAATTAACGGTTGAAGCCTTAGTGTTTTTTGTCTTTTGGTATTTCTGAAGATGATTCTTGATATATTATTGAACTTAATTTTTACACCCGTCTGGGGTATCTAGGATCTCCCTGCAAAAGAAAATGATATAATTAGTATGCGACACAAGGAATATCAGTCCATGACTCCTATATTAGTCCAATTTGATTTTTTCTATTTTATAGAGAAATCAGAAAAAAAACATTTCCTTAGGAAGAAATGAGTTAATTTTTTATACAGAATTTTTTTTGCAGATTTATTACTCTTTTTTTTATTATTTTTTTAAAGGAATGTGACAAAATCTCTTGACATTTACTAAAATTTTTGAAGGAATTTCCTTTTTATCAAAATAAATTTTCAGAGGTAAATTTCTCAGGAAAATTTTATTTTTATTGAAGCAGGAAAGACATGATAGAAATCCTTTATTGGTTAACAAAATTCCCCCGAGACATTAGTCTAATTTTATTTAGAGAAAATTTTCTTAGAAAAACATTAGCGAATTTCTCGAAAAGCATTTTTGTTGCAAGTTTTTATAATTTGAAAGAATGTGATAAAACCACTTGATATTTACCAAAGTTTTTTTTTAAGGAATTTTTCTTTTTATCGAAATAAATTTTCAGAGGAAAATTTGTCAGGAAAATTTCATTTTTATTGAAGTAAGAAAAACATGATAAAAATCTCTTATTGGTCAATACAATTCCCCCGAGACATTAGTCTAATTTTATTTAGAGAAAATTTTCTTAGAAAAACATGAGCGAATTTCTCGAGAAGAATTTTCTTGCAAGTTTTTATAATTTGAAAAATGTGATAAAATCACTTGATGTCTACTAGAGTTTTTTTTAAGGAATTTTTCTTTTTATTGAAATAAATTTTCAGAGGAAAATTTTTTCAGGAAAATTTCATTTTTATTGAAGCAATAAAAACATGACAAAAATCCCTTATTGGTTAATAAAATTCCCATGAAGGGATTGTTTCACATCATTTTTTCAAAAAAAATTTTTTTTAAAAGAAATGAGGGACAAATTTATTTTTTTTCAAGCTCAAAAACTGACTAACACCTAGCATGGACCGACCGAAAATAAATACAAGATAAAATTAGAGAACTTATTTTTACCTTGGAGAAATGTAAATCACATAGTCATGCGCATGGCTCAAGTGAGGAGTGGACTCTAGAAAATAAAAGAAGGAGAGACAAGGTATGGACCTAAAAAGGCCCCCACTATCTGAATTGACAAACTTACCCTCCGCACAATCAAATCACAATGGGAAGAATTGTCAATTCAGATAATGAGCGGAATAAAATATGGTTAACCCGAGCGCAATCGACGCAAGAGCTTTGCATATTCGATCCCTATCTATGGTTTTCTAGGAAGAATTTCGCGACTTGGGTTTAGACGCTTGTGTGTGCAGGTGTCGTGATCCTCAGAGTATGCAAGACATGCACAACAATTGATATCAAAATAGCGCTTCTAAAAATATGCGAAATTAAACAAATAAACCCAACACCGAGCCTGCAAAATAAAGGGGTTAGCCAAACACTCCGCCCCTTATAACTCCCATCCTGCAAAAATATATATCACTTATAGAATGAGTCCCAAACAAGATCGCCAGAAGCGAGATATCCATGAAATTTTCATTGGCCTAAGTCCATTAAAACTTTTAAAATTTCGAAAAAAATTCAAGTATTCTAATTGGTATCTTTTTTCGAAAATCTAAAAATCCCGTCCCAAGCGGAGTCGCCAAGCTGTCGCGACCCTCTAAAAAAAATTTAAAATTTTAAAGGGGTTAACGGATTATTAGGTTAATTAGAGTTGACTAACCTAACGCGGACCCTCCCAAGCCCTACCGAATCGCAACTTTGGTTTTTGTTTAAATGATTTTGAAATTTGGATTCGCCACTAATCGTTCTTGGTAGGTCGATTAGAAATCTAAATAAATTAGCGGGAGAATTAAGTTATTCCTGCGAACCAGAGATTATGAGCTCGGGGACTTGGTTACACTAGCTAATTAAAACTAATGCCCTTTCGGTACCTTAATTTCATGGATATCTTAATTCGGCAACTCAGGCTTGGTTTATTCCTAAGGCTCTAGTAGGGTATTCTCTTTTGTGTTTTCACTTTTTAAATAGGATGCATGGATGGTATATATTTTTATTTGTTATATTTTTTTTAAGTGTTAAAGATTCCCTGAAGCCAAAAGAGGGAGTGTGTTAACGACTTCTGTGCAGTATTACGACCTACTCATCTTTTGGGTCTGATGATTCAAAAATTAAATTATAGGAAGTACATGACAGTGAATAAACACCTCTAATGGGAGGCCTAGCATTGGCTTGGCTCTTCCCTTTGGGATTTAAGGTACAGGTATTTAAGTTGCAAGTATTTAAACTATTGTAAGTAAAAACCTTCAATGGGAGGCTAAGCATTAGCTTGGCTCTTCCCTTTGGGATTTAAGGTACATGTATTTAAGTTGCAGGTATTTAACTACTGTAAGTAAAAACCTCCAATGAGAGGCTAAGCATTGGCTTGGCTCTTCCCGTTGGGATTTAAGGTACAGGTATTTAAGTTGCAGATATTAAACTACTGTAAGTAAAAACCTCAAATGGGAGGCTAAGCATTGGCTTGGCTCTTCCCTTTGGGATTTAAGGTACAGGTATTTAAGTTGCAGGTATTTAACTACTGTAAGTAAAAACCTGCAATGGGAGGCTAAGCATTAGCTTGGCTCTTCCCTTTGGGATTTATGGTGCAGATATTTAAATTGCGGATGGACTTTGTCCTCTCCAAGCTGATTTTGTGCTTCCATAGGGTTGACCATTGATATAGAGCTGCGGCTTCCTGACATAAAATAGAGTGAAGTGTCAGTATACAAAATATGTACCAGTCTGCACCTAAAACAAGAAGAGTGGAAAGAGTACTTATCTCCCGTTTTTTTGGGAGGGATTTCTATAATTGATTTTCGCTCTCTATGTTCCCAATATAGAGAGTTTCTTTTGAATTAAGAGGGACTTTTAGTCACAGATCAGTTGAGAAATCGGTGGACAGCTTAGGAGCTTGTCTGGGCCGATTTTTGCATCTCTACGAGATTTTTGCTGTTGACATAGAGATATCCTTCTCATGACATAAAATATGGGAAAAAATGGGAGATGAAGAAAGTGTATACAATTTGTGCTAATTTGCGAGTAAAACCATAAATAAATGAATAAATAAAAACACTTAGCTCGAATTTGCTTGCTCGTTGACGAGGATGAACTCTTGATTTATATTGATCGATGAAGGAATTTGTGATGATAACCCCTAGCTTTAAACTCCCATCATCTTCAAAATTCTCTCTCTTTTGGTATTTTCTTTCTCTCAAATTTTTCTTCAATCTCCTAAAACTCTCTCAAACATCCAAAATTTTCTCTCCAAAATTTTTTTTTCTCTCAAGCTCACTTCTTCCTCCTTTTATAATCTACTCATCTATCTCCCATTCTAATTTTTCCACTAACTCTATCTCCCATTCTAATTTCTCTACTAACTCTTCTTCATTTTCATCTTCCATTCTCCATCTCTATCTCACATTCTAATCTCTCTACTAACTCTTCTTCATCTTCATCTTCCCTTCTCCATATTTATCTCCCATTCTAATTTCTCCACTAACTCTTCTTCATCTCCATCTTCCCTTTTCTATTCTTATCTTCCATCTCTGCTTGGACCCAATGAATTTCGAGTGTGGTTCGAGAAAGGAGAAAACTACAAAGCTAAGCTTAGGCGCCATTCTGAGGCATGGGAGAAGTGTTTCAACCACAAACTGAGTTTGCCTGCATATGAGCCCACTGGAAGGATGAAGAGGCATTTTGTGAAAGTTCGCTATATTCAGCACCATGTCATTCCTGTAGATATACTCCTGAAGACCCCAATCATGATAGAAAGCATACACGCCAAGCCCAGATCAAATTAATGAAGAAAAGGCGTTGAAGACCCAAAGAAAAGTGGATGCTTTGGCTAAGGAGAATGCACAACTACGACACGCATTGAAGGCCCATTCATCTATGGATCATGTAGCTACTATGAAAAGAAAGATAGTTTTATGTTGTGCATTGTTTAGCGAGTCTTCATCCTAACTTTTTGTTGTTCTAGGTGGAAATGTTAGTTTGCATTTACATTTTATGTCGGATTGTTGGAATTTTTCTGGTAATAATTGTTACTATTTAGACCGACCTTATGGTCTTCGGTAATTTGTAATGAATTTTCTATTTCAAATTAACCCACAAAGCCCTCATGAAAAACATTTACAAGACCCTAGTTCATTACCTCAAAATTTTATTTGATCAATTCAATGCATCTTCCATTTATTACTAAATTTAAGGTGAAAGAAAAATTGTCTGGGTTGTAAAATTTTCCTGACTTTGTTTTTGTTTCTTCATTTACCATTAGCAAATGTGCTCTTTTGAGGATAATCAAAACATGAAAGTTGTAGAATGAGCTTTTATTAGTGGGTTGAAAATTTTCGGGCATCAATTTATATTTTTGATGACCGATTTTCACCTACTTTACTATTAGAGGATGCTGTTTTCACAAGTACTAGCTCGGGTACATTGCCCGTAGTCCCTATACCCCAAGCTAGCCCTATGGCCGAGGGAACGAGCAAGGAAGTCATGATAATCATAGCCCAAATAGAGCAGAGGATACGAGAGGTGGAAGGGACACACAACATTCCTCAGGTTGACCTATCCGTCATCCTGAAAGTCTAGGTGTCTAAGAAATTCAAGATGCCCGACTTTGAAAAGTATGATGGCACCTCCAATCTAGTTCAACATGTCCAAATGTACCTGTCGCGACCCAAAAAATTTTCAATTTTATTCCGGGTAAACAGATTATCATGTTAATTAAATTGACTAACCTAATGCGGACCCTCCCAAGCCATACCGAATCGCAACTTTAATTTTTATTCAAATGATTTTAAAATGTGGAGTCGCCACTAATCGTTTTTGGTAGGCCAATTAGAAACCTAAATAAATTAGTGGAAGAACTAATTTAATTCTGCGAACTAGAGAAAATGAGTTCGGGGACTTGGTTACACTAGATTACTTTAATGCCCTTTCGGTAACATTTTTTTTCATGAAAAATCATTTGGGATGACTGGGAAAAGTTTTGGTCAAATTGACCAAAATGGTAAAATAGTTATTTTTCAAGGATTAAGAAGTGAAAACAGATCAAACCAGTTGAGTGTGGTCATTCTTTATTTCGCACAATTTTTGAAAATTTTTTTGAATTATTTTTCTGATATTCTAGAGACAATTTACCCATGAGAGGTAAAACCATCATTTTGAAAAGATCAGAAAGGAAAATCATCACAAATTAGATTAACCAGTCGAAATAGCCCATTTACTAATTTTTTTGGGGTTTTTCTTTTTAATATTTTAATGAATATGCAAATTGATGACAATACAGATATGTATGGGGCAATACAAAATACACATGAGCTATGCTATCTGAAATGCACATGAATGACATTTTTTTGATATTTTCAAAGTATTAAACATTCTTGGAAGCCGGAAGAAGGAGTGAGCTAACGACTTCCGTGCAGTGTTTGATGATTGAGAAATTAAATTGCAGAAAGTAAATTTAGCAAATAAAGGACCTCCAACATGGAGGCTCTGCCTTAACTCGGCCTACCCTTTTTAGGGTTTAATGGTGCAAAAATTAAATTGCAGAAATTAAATGCGATAAATAAAGGACCTCCAATGAGGGACTCGACCTTGGCCTCGGCATAAAATCATCATCTTCATTTAGCACGTTTGAAGTGCTCTCAAGTCCCATAGTCCACATGGGTTCTCCCACTTGTGCCATTCGGATATGTGCCTCCATAGCTGCCACTGCCAGCTCAATCATCATTGGCTTCTCATGGCACTCATGTTGGGTTGTAGCCAGAGCCTTCTCCTACGGATGTTGAAAATATGTCTCAAGTTTGAGCCCGAAGCGAAAATATATCTTAATCTTGAAATTAAAGATAAGATTTGTTGTGAATATTACGGAAATCTATCTTGATGAAAATAGAATGATATATTCTATTTTGATATATTTCAAATCAAGATCAAGAACAATTTTTATATTAGAGCTGAACTTTCCACGTGAGATAAAGACAAAATAGGAAAGTCAATCTTGCTTTTTTCATTGACTGAAATTCCTTATTTTATTTCTCCCAATATGTGTGTGACTTATTTGTCTATAAATAAGTCTGCTGTTGTTGAGAAGAGGAAAATCAAGAAAGCGCCGTTTCGTCGAGTGCTTGGCAAGGGTTTATCTTCGTGGAATTACATCAAGAATTCAAGTGTTGAAGCAGATTAAATCTTGTTGTAAGATTTGCATATTAATTCCTTCGTGAGATTGAGAGATTATTTCGTGAGGAATTGTGGGGCTAAACACTGCGTGCGTTCTTGATTGTAATTGGGGCTTGGGAAACACTGAGAGTGTTTGAGTGACTCGAGTGTGATCTGTAATCTCCGTGTATCGCTCGTTTTATAGTGGAATTCGTTACTGCTCTCCTCGTGGACGTAGGTCTCTACGACTGAACCACGTACATCTGGTGTCCGATTTATTTTCTTATTCTGTCTATTTTTCGTTCGATCGCTTGTTCTGCACAACAACAGATGTGCAAGAGAACCAAATGCAGCCATAGGGATATCAGATATTCTGAAACTTGAATCATTGCTTGCTGAATCTCCATAATGGAAGTCCTGTCTGGCAACTACATGAATCTGACTTTCTAGTTTCTTGAGATCATTAACTTTGGTTGCGCCATCGGCATCTAGCATTAAAAGCAATTCACCCCAGGCATGAAGCATTCCCTCGTAAGAAAAAGACTTGTCCTTTGCCGCATGTTGCTTAAGAAAATTCACGGTCTCATCAATAGCACCACGGAGTCGATGTTCTTCATTGTACGTAGGAACTATTAGAGAGATATATTTTTCTGCGGGATCGTGTATAGAGGGACATTGAACCGTTTGGCTCGCGTTGCACCAATCAGTTGGCCTGTCGAAATCTCTTTGATTCCTCTTAAGGCCGACTCATCCACAAACACGGTACCACCTCGGCGCGCATTACCCACAAGTGAACAATTGTCCAAGCATCGATCTTTCTATGCAAGGAGAAGATCTATCCCCAAGCACGATGAACACATCTAAGAATCTAAACAATACCTTTTTCAAAGAATTTGGATCCTCGAACACCGGAGGAGCTTCCAGATGTGCGTGATTTTGTCTCCTCCGATAAGCTTTGAGGACTATCGCCGAAAGCACCCCGAGAAGCACAATGCAGAGCAACGAGATTAGGATTTTCGCTACTATGAATAAAAATCCCATCTTTCGTTGGTATTACTTTGAGCTTTGCTATGAAGGTTGACGACGACGGTTCCCCCCAGTTCAGTCAGAGTTTTTGTGAATTTAACATCACTGCCCCTCTCCATGTAGCTCCGCCTTCTTTTCGTTTCTTCTGAGTGCCCCTGCCCTCAGTAGTTTCTGGAATTCACATCTACTCCATTCTCGAGCAATAGCACTGGTATTCAGTCTCATGTGGACGTCTTCCTTCCCCTTTGTCGAGGCATGGTATCACTCATAAACTTCTCTCCACAGACGAAACCCATATGGGTCAGTATGGAAATGATCGTGGCGAAACCAAGCTCGTAAGAGAGTGAAGAACATGCTCAGGTGAATCCGTCCTTACTCCCCGTACTTGGCCACGTCCAGCTCGAGATTCTCGTTCACGATGGCTGAAATATTATATGTTTTGCCTTGTTTCGTGAATAATTTTAGCTACAGTCTCTAGCAATGCTTTTTGACCAGCTACACTGTTGTTGAAGCTGCCTTCACCAGTACCTTCGGGCTGCTCGTTGTCGAACTCCTTTGAGAATCCGATCGAATAGCTTGGCGATATTCCCATCGTCGGATTCCGGGGCGGTCAAGTTGAGGAGGTCGCCGTGAAACCTCCCTCGTGTCTCCTCCTCAGATCTGGTCATGGAAAAGCTTCCCATGCAGAGCAAAACCAGCGCAAGGCAATGACTAGGACCACACATTGCTTGCCTCGAGCTCGCGGATCGCCTTGCCTTTCGCACGCCCTCCATGATGGCTAGCAAAATATTTCCATTACAACAGAACTCCTTCTTCAGATCCTTGAGTATCTTCTCGTAGCTGGATTCTTCCTTCAGCCTCTGCACGATGGTCAAGCTCTTCCTTCCATTCTTTTGCTGGATGCAGGTGGGGACATACTCTTTTGCCCTCGGGACACCAGTGTCCTTGCCCTCTGCGAATGGGTCGAACGCAGTTGGAGGCTCGAATTTCCCTGAGAGACCCCCCTCGTCGCTACTGTAAATTAGCAGGTGACATTGTTTTTCGTTCTGGGTGAATGTCGAGAGAATGTTGTGCTTTGTAGCTTGCAGCTCTTCGTACGACGGCAGCTCTGAGGGCGCAGCAGAACGTGATTGATGGTTCATTATCTCGCGGAGGTTCCCGAGGAGAAAAGAGCTTGAACGGCCTTGGATGCTTTTGTCCCCGGAGCTTCGACCGGAGCTTCTGCAGCCTCCATATCAGGACGTCAGGGGTTCGAATCGCGGTCCTCAGGAAAGCCATCTTAAGTGCTATGAAGGCAAGTTTCCATACTTGCAACTCTCTCTCTCTCTAGCGAGTGAATGGGCGTCGGTGATATTGAGCCGGTTGAGAGAGTTCTATGATGGTATGCTTCTTGACATCTATGGGCTGCAGACTCACCAGCCATTGACTTGTTGTAACTAGCTAGAAGCGGAGCGCCCTATCCAGGACTCCAGTTGACCTTCTTTCACATGATATGCACCAACAGGATGACTTGGGGCTTTGTAGAAAGCGAAAATCATTCCTTCACTAAGCAAAAGTATGCCAACCCTCCCCGAAAGTGACTCGGTCACTCCAATTTTTGTTGAATCAGTTGACTAGCCAGCAATAACAGCAACCGGTTTCTTTGGATTTGCCACAGTCCTAATAAGATAATCCAATCCTTTCTGCATAAGGAAATCAGCGACAGCGGACTTGGAATACTTGGTGACACCTTTTGTGGAAGCATGGGCTCTGTGCACGGTACTGAATGCATCATTTACATAGACATCTACGAGAGAAGCAAGCTTCTTTGCAAACTCCGGATCGTTCTTCTCTTCGGGATAACAACGTGCTCGGACTCCTCCTTTTCCTGTGCATTCCTCTTGTCTCCTCCATCCGAGAGCCCCCAGACCTTCCCTGGAATAGTTGGAGTTTAAGGATGGATCTCAGGTTTTTTCCCCGCAGCTTCCTCGTCCAGTTCGCGATGAAGGAGTCCCCCTCAATCCACGTGATTCCTTTATTCTTCGCTTTTTGCCCACCTCCACGTCATGCTTCACCTTTTTCTTTTCATGATGGTGTGTTGGCCACTTTCATCATCTCTTTCGGTGGAGCTCATTTGAATTCCTCTTGCTGTCATATGGTCGTCCATGAAGTTCTGTCCCCCCTTCTTCTCTTTTGATCGAGAAGCCCTCCTTTTATCCTGATGGCCGTGTCTTTTCTCTCTCTTTTCTTGTTTATCCTGGTGATATGATTGCCCTGACTATGCATTGGAGACTCTTCCCTTGATCTGTTTCGATGTTGCAGATCGTCCTTTAGAGAACTGGAATTAGGAACGCGATCACTCGGCCTCTCTTGTGCCAAAAAGATGCGGTTGTCACCAAGGTTCATGACATACGCATCCTGATCCTTCGTTAACAAATACACAGGATTCCATTAAAGCAAGCTTTGCATTTTTGTCTAAAGAGTTCTTCCTCCAACCAGACCAAACCGGTTTGTCATTACGAAAAACGTGGTTTTTGATGGACCAACTCTCCATACTTCAGTGTTAACCAGCTTGCGCCCTCTGAGACACTCCAAATCCATGACCTTTTTCGCTGAAGATTTTTATGATCCAAGGCAAATAGTCAACAGGAAGTTTTTCTTTCCATTTGAGGGGTATCAACGGAATAGCCGCACCTGAAGTAATAGTAGTTGTACTGGCCAATTTCTTCTTTCGGGCTACCTCAGGTGTTTCAATTTTGCCTGTCTGATCATCAAGATTCGAATATGTAGAGACAACAGTTTCACAGTCCCATACCTCGGTTTCATCACTACTTTCTTCAACAATAACTACTTCCTTGTCGATCTTCTCATCTTCATATTTGTCTACATATTCTACACAATGACAGATCAAATCAACAACAGAATCCAGTAGCTATTGGCTTTTCACTCCTCTACAAACCAAAGTTGTTTTAGACATCAAATCAGGAAGAATACCGAAATAACGTAGCTAAGCTCACCCCCTCCAATCTGAGTTGAATACGTGTATGAATAGACCCTAATTCTATCGTGTAGTTCCCCTCAAATCCCAGGTGTCACACAAACTCATCCCAATCCACGCAATCCTGTGGCACCAGCATTTCCAGAAAAAGCACAAATGATAAATTAAATTCGGAAAATCGAACGCAACAAAAGAAAGTGCACCATCAGGTCTTTGAAAAGTTTGAACTATTAGAGGATAATATCACAACTCCAAAAATGTAAAAATCTAAAATTACCAAGCTAAAATGAATTTTCGATAATTTTTTCAATTAATCTGAAAATGAGATTAACAAAGTAATTCCCGATTCTAGATTTCATATTACTAATCTAATGGAGATGGATGATCGAGTTTTTACTAATCCTGTTAATTCTGATATTCAAAAAAAAATATTATACTTGAATTGTTTTGACAATTTGGTGGTTCAAGTTCATCTAACAGGAGGTTCGCATTAAAGAAAACTAGGGAGCTTGTCCCTAAAGTCCATATGACTTATGTACGAAAGGCATCGGCTCAGGCTCCAAAGAAGGAAAGTTTGCTCCTAACTATAGTGGCGCATATGTTGTGAAGAAGCTGCTTTTAAGAGGTGCTATGATCCTAGCTGAGACGGACAGTCGTGTTTTCTCTAGCCCTATCAACTTTGATTCTATAAAAAAAAAAGTACTATACTTAATTTGTGCTCATTTTCAATTAGCTTAAGTTTCATTCTTCAAGAAATACCTCAAGATATTCTATCTTACTACGCAAGAGATGAGATGATGGGAAAATTAAAACACAAGGTTAGGTGCTCTACTAACTTCTCCCTCTCGTGAACCAACAGCAAAACTCGTTCATCAGTAGACTTGACGGCCTTTTTGTGGTGGACAACCGCAAGTTCTGTAGATTTTAAGCGTTCAAACCGATTCTGAGAGCGAGCTTTCACGATGCAAGTTAGGATAACCATTTAGTAGGTATTCCGACAAGCCTCTAGAAAGTTGATAAAGAGGATTAGAAACGTCTTGTATTCCCTCTTTAAATTGGTGCCTTCAATCGGAGAGATACTTATACCCCTAAACAGACCGAAGATCTCAGATTCAACACTCGGATGATGGGCTATGTAAATATAGCCTCGGCTAGGAAGGTGATAAAGTCTCTCTCATTTGACTATAATTTTGGTCAAGAAGATATGGGTGGGGAGAACGGCCATTATCGTTGAAATGGTAGATGAGAGAATCAAGGCAGACGAGTGATTAATTGAGAATACGAAAGTGTTAATTTGCTTTGCGTTAAGTATTGATTTCATAGTGTCATCTTCTGTTGGTCAAATTTCCCTATCTGCCATTTTCTTTTGGTGTTACCCCTATTAGTTTGAATCCCCTATCCATCCACGAATCATGAGCCTACTACTAGTCTGTAATCTTGAGTCAAGCAAATCCGAAATCTTTGAGAAAAAGTGTGAGGGGATACTACCACTTTGAAAAAGAAGAAGAAAAAGACAACCTGAATGGGAGATAAAGAAAATTTAGCAAAAAAGGAAAGAAATTTATCTCAATCGTAGAAGGAGTGAGAGCTCACCTGTAAAATGCACACTTAAGATAGGTGGGAGAAATAATGAAAGGAGTCCTACCACCATGAAAAGATGAAAGAAGACAAACCGAGCGAGAGATATGGTAAAAAGTTAGAAAGACAAAAACATTGGGGGAAACGATACAATTTCTAAATTCACGCCTAAATCTCAAAATAGGCGTTCTCTTGGTAGTCTTCATCCGTGCTTAAAAGGGGGAGCCTTAAAGCATACACGATCACATAAAAAAATTCAGAGAGAGTGAAAATACAAGGAAGAGCAGTAAACCTTGAGGGACCAGTAACCAATCAAGAATATTTCAATCCAAGATATTTGAGAGCTATAGTCACTTGCTGAATATGAGAGATGAAGAGTTCGAGACCACGTTCGACATTGGGACCATGGAACCTAATCTTTTCGCCAATGACATCCAAGATCTCAACAAAGACAACGACGATGACAACAAAGGTCAAAAGAAGCGTTACTGTTACCATACTCATATCAAACTCAAAAGCTTGAAGATTTTTTTACGGAGTGCCCTAACCCAGTTAACAAATAAAGAAAGGAACTGAGCCAAGAGTTAGGGCTGGAACTTTCACAAGTCAAGTTTTGGTTTCAAAATAAGTAAACCTAGTTGAAGACTCGACATGAACGTTGTGAAATCGAGTTTTTAAGAGCCAAAAATGAAAAACTCCCAATAGAGAACATAGGATATAGGGAAGCTTTTGACACTGCCACCTGCCTTAATAGCGGTGGTCTCGCCACCCTCGACGAAATACAGCATCTGAGGATAAAAAATATTTGTTTGAGAGGTGAGTTAGATTAGTTCCCAATAAAATCAAGTTTTGTTAGAGAAATATACGAAAAGATCGATCCTATGGGATCAATATTGATATCTTCCAAGGAAAAGGAGATGTATCACCATGAATTAAGTGGCATTAACGACGAGCTTACTACCATGATCAACCAATTTGACGTTGATAAAGCTCAAAGGCCATAATGTTCATACGGAGTTTGTATTTTGAAGCCAATGACCACGGGTCCTTCAACATTCCGATATGTACCTAATTTGAAATAAAGCTAGCTAATCATTGGAGAGCCTGTAAAAGAGGCAGAATCAATCCTGAATTAATGCATAGTTTCATGCAAAATTCCTTTGAGCAGGATATTTTCTACTTTTTAGATGTATAGAATTAATTCAAGAGCAAAAGTAGTGATTTTTTTCTCCTATCAAATGCTTGGATCTTTGCTAAACCAAACTTGGGGTAAATTAATTAAAGCAAAGTGTTGAATAGCCTCCAGTAAAGAAATTGCGAGTAAAATGTCCGCGCAATCTTAAAGGGTAACTCTGTATAGTTTCGATCTACCCTCAATTACTCCAATTCTGAATTGAATCCCTTCCATTCTCAAGAGTTTGCAAACTATCTCGATAGCATAGTCATGCCCAAATACGAGATTCTCTTGTCGAACAAAACTTAGGATAAATCAATTCGTAGATATTGCCATCGAATGAATAATTTCAGCCCAAACGATCTCAAAGAAAGGTAACCTTGTATCGTTCTGATTCACCTTTAATTATTTCAATTATGAGTTAAGTCTATCCCATTCTTGACAGGAGATTGTCACCTACCTCGGGGGCATCGTAAAACGAAGTTTATCCGATGCAATATGATAAGACTATGCCATCCAAAAATTAGCCCTTAAATTGAAAGGAGGCCCTTATGGACGCCTACAATCTCGTGGGCCTAATGGCATGGGAGATAACAATACTCCGAGTAACTCAGAAGAAGACAAGAATACATGATTGACCGAAATCAAATGAAGCTGGTAAAAGAAAAATACAAAGCACTAATATGGTGAGCTCAAAGTGAAGGATAACTGGATATCGATTCCAATTTATCCTTTTTGATTTCATGACTAACGTGTGCTCTTTCCTTTTTGACAGGAGGGTTTACATTTAAAAAAAAACATGAAAATGATGAATGAAATAATGAACCCACGAATAGTCAGGAAGAATTGATTAAGGCTCAAAGCAACCCGAAGATCGCCCAATGAGTTTAGATAAAGAGTTCATGAGGACATATGACTGATATAACAGGGCAAAAGTCAGGAATGAATCTTTCCCAATCCAAAGATTACGCTCTCAAATTTGCTAAACCATATGTATGGGCAATCTACAATCCCCTATTCTTGAGAGTTTTCTTGCAAATTTGAACATGCTTACATAGTTAATTTCTTAAGAATATGCACGGGTCTTTCATGAAGCTACGAAATTCATTGCTACATTCTGCATGCTTACATGGTGCTCACATAATGTAAAATTTCATGTATGATTTTTTTTGTATTACTGATCGTCAATGGGGAAGAGTCATGATTAGGTAATTTGTTCCATTCTATAAAAATGATCATATTGAATGAGGAATGTTAGGACAATGAAAGGCAAGCCATCTCTATACACGTCCTCCACATCAAACCTCAGTGAGTTGAGTGGAAAATTCCGTGCTTACAAGGTAATGGGTTATCTCGCAAAAAATATAATGACTAGAATGTTGAGAGGCATTCATTTTCTCTATCATATATACTACAGGTTGCCCTTTGGTTAGCCCCTTTAAATGGAGACTTCATTTCCTACCCCTGTCAATAATAACTCCACATTGGGGCAAATTCCCAAAAGAGACCTAAGATGATTAGAATTTTCTTACTTTCATTTGCATCAATCTTCATGCACATTTATTGAAAGCGAATTTTGTGTTAGCTCAAGTACTTTAGACATGATGAATAGCATTTCTTTCATATCCCTACATACTTTAATCTCTCGCTTACCCCATTTGAGCGGTAATCTCGTTTCTAAAAAAACAATCGATGGTCGTCTTTGTAATAAAAATGAAGTTGTCTCACAACATCTGACGAATAAAAAGAACAATTCCTTGATGGAAAAATAATAAATTGTCAAGAAAAAGGAATGCGCAACTACTCATCAGACAAGGTATCTTCCTTCAAAAAAAAAAAGGGAAGACCTCAGCTGAAATGATTTGTAAAGATGTTCTTAAAAAGAAAGATCGTTTGTGAAAAGTCTGTAGAATCACTTGCTACATGATCAGCAACATTCCAAGTATCAAAGATGGATGATCGCTGATCCATTCATGATGTACTCTTTTGTTATAAATAGGCCTTTTATTTTCGAGCTTACCTGAACCTATGTTACACCCCATACCCAAAGTCTCTTTAGATTTAGGGCACTTGAGTCAGCATAGAATTTCAAATGCTTATAAATATCACTTGAAGAAGTGTGAGCAAGATCATTTTCATATCATTTTCGTTGGGTTCCTGATTTGTAAACCCAATGCAACTGATAGTATCATTTCACTCCAAAGTCAAATGACTCTCACAAGTCCCCTTTGTTTGGCTTTTAACCAAGCCTAAATTACAGTCCTTGAAAAGACCTCTCAGATTGGTCTGGTCATACTAATTGCGAAAATCCCCGGACCCTTATCAAAGCATGATGGTGAGAGTTTTGAGTAATCCTCATACTCGTATCAATGGTCGGGTTTCAAAAAGCTTTTTCATGAGAGTAAGAGAAAGTCCTTTTTTACTAAGGTTTCTCATTCAACTTAATTAGAATTTGTCAAAAGGATCAGGTTTTTCCCTTATTTAGAAATTTCCCAATAAAAATTTGTGATGTAAGCAAAGACCCACATGATTTGCCAATGGATAATGTTGCATTTGCATTGGATTTGCTCATATTTGCACACAAGTGAATAAGTAGGCATGATGCAGTTAGTCTAGCTGTGCCTTCATCATTTGTTCAAAAAATTCATGTAAGTTTTTTGAACCCTTTTCAAATTGACAACTTTATTGACTTTAGTTGTCATTTTGACCTCTCGTGTACGCATTGATGAGATTCAAGTGACATATCCTTTTTGTATTCATCAATTCAATTCGGTAATATATTCATCATATTTGTGCTAGTTAGCCTTTATTGTACCAAATCATGATTAATATGCTCTCGTGATTTTGGTCTTTTGTCAAATCACAATGTATGTGCTCTTGCGGTCTTGATCATTTACCAAATCATAATGTATATGCTCTTGTGATCTTGGTCCCTCTTACTAAATTGTGATGTATACACTCTCATGATCTTGATTCTTTATCAAATCGCAATGTATGCACTCTTGCGATCTTGATCCTTTACCGAATCATAATAATATGCTCTTATGATTTTGGTCTTATTTTTCCAAATTGCAATGTATATGCTCTTGCATTCTTGGTCCCTTTTTTCGATCCACAATGTATACGCTCTCGTGATTTCGGAAAACATATTTCAACTTTACACATATCTTGCGCTGTCCTGCATCAGAGGGAAATCTCTGGTAACCGATAAAGCTCTAGTACCTGGAGATCCTTGCAACCACAAGAGTATCAACAACATTATGACATGTTTGGTGAAACAAATATTTCATATGCGATTCATGTGCAAGTTCCTCTAATCCATCTCTTTGGAGCGAAGAAGTCTTAGCAGATGTTATTTATAGTTCTACATATCATGCATCATCTGCATAGAAAATGGGATTGAAACCCCACAAAAAAATTTATTCATGATTTGCGTTGTCAAAATTTAGGTTCAATTTGGTTTTTTAGCGAGACCTTTCGAGCTTCTACTCAAAGAAGGACAGCTGTTGACACATAAATTTTGATTAACCTTTTTAATCCTTTTTATAATAAAAAAATAAAATTAATCTTAGTTATTGCCAAAAATAATTAAATTATTTTTCATATTTATTCATGCATCTCATTCTGATTGTGAAAAAAGATATAAGCTTAAATTGATGGGCGATTGGACTAAGCATGGGGTAAATATGTTGAAAATTTTATGAAGACTTGGATTTAAAGAAATATTTTCTTAGGGACTAAAAATAATTAAATCAATTTTCATATTTATTCATGCATCTCATTATGGTTGTGGCAGAGAATATGAACTTAAATTGATGGGCGATTGGACTAAGCATGGGGTAAATATGTTGAAAATTTTATGAAGGCTTGGATTTAAAGAAATATTTTCTTAGGGACTAAATTATAAATAATTAAAATTTCAAGGACTAGAATTTCAATATTTAACATTTGAGGGATTATTTTACAAATAACTAAAAATGTGAGTTAGTGGAGAAATTAGAAAGGAATGTGAAGAAAGGATCATGAAGAAAGAAGAGAAGATTGAGAAGAGTTGATGGAGAAAGGAATATAAAGAAGAGTTGAGAGGAAAGAAGATGGAAAAGAGTTGATGGAGAAGAGAAAATGAAGAAGAGTTGATAAAGAAAGGGAGATGGAGATGGATAAAGAAAGATGAATAGAGAGAAGGTGAGTTAGTGGAGAAATTAAAAAGGAAGATAGAAGAGAAGGCTATTAAAGAGAGAAGAAAATCTAAAGGGAAAAATCAGAGCATATTTTTAGAGGAAAGTTTCGGAGAGTGAGAGTTTGGAAGCTCGATGCCACCATCGCCAATTCCTTCTTCATCGACACAAAATTACATCCATCCCCGTCGTTGAACTCATGACTTGAAATCCTGATCAACAACGAAATCAAGGTAAAAAAATCAAAATTTACATCATGTAGATAATTGCATGCGTGATGTAGCACCTGTCAGACTTTGACTTCTTCTTGGAGAATTGGTGGCTCTTTTTTCTTCGAAGGAATTTTCACTTGCCTCTACCATGTTTGTGATTGAAAGTGAATTTCTCGAGGTGCCTCTTCTTCTTATGGCCCAAACAAGACGGATCATGACAATCTCTTCCACACTTGATCTCCCAGCTTGGTTTAGCACAAGCTCTATCAAGATCTTTGTTTTCACGGAGATAGCTCTTAAAAAGCTCTTTATGATGGCATAGCTCTTCTATTACAATGTGAACTGCTTGCTGAATTTCTCCGAGACTAACATTAGTGATAACTCTCTATCGAGCTTGTAAATTCTTTTCAACAACTTGATTGATTTCTTTTGGAATAGAAGCCACAAAGATTGGTTTAAGGTTACAATCTACGCCTAGCAAGTAAAAGACATTAATCATTTCTTTGAAATGATGATCAAGGTCTCTTTTTTTTCCATTGAACGACATTTTCGTTCAAAAAATTCTTTTCGTCTGAGTTCAAGAGCATTTTCTAGTTCTCCGATGAAGAAAAAATGGATAAGCCAAATAGCTTCATTCATATTATGAGTAAGAAAATGAATTTGATCTTGTTCTCCAAGGGCTTTCCACTAACTTTTCAGGCTTCTAGTAAATCTACTAGAAAACTCAAGAAATACCTCATAAGTACTATGCTCTATAAGAATTCTAGTGATTAATCAGGCATGGAACTCTTTAAGTTAGTCAGGCCATTTATAAAATGGAATATCATCAAAGGTGAAAAATGCTCCAGACGAGGAAGCAAATGGATTAGTTGAGGTCAGAGTAAGTTCAGGAGGATGAAGTTCTCTAGGGTCTGAGGCTAATTCAACATTAGGAGGCAGATCTGCTAGATCAGCCATCATGATTTTGTTTTCTTGAGGAAAAATAACAAGTTTAGATCCTAAGGAGTCTGTATTAGAAGATTCTGATAAGATTAGATTCAGAAGGAGGGCTTGAGGGAGGATTTGGTGAATTTATGGTAGAGATTGAAGGAATTTGAATCTAGCTCCTTAGGAAACTTTTCAAAGGATTTGTCACCATGAATGAGTGTGAAAGTTTTGTAGACAAAGGTGGTGATTAAGGAGGAGATAGGAGAGTTGGTGGTGCTGACAGAAGCGTAGAGATTTTCTCTTTCCCTTTTTCTCGAGCAATTTTGTCTATCTGTTTTAGACGTTCTCTTCGGGCAAGGAAATCTAGTGATGGTAGAGGTGGAGGTGATGAGCTAAGTAGGCATGTAAACAGTGAGGATGTCTTAGGAGTAGGTCTTGCTCGTGGAGTGGGTGGAGATGGAAATAGGAAAGATTCAAAAGGAGAAGGAACATGGGTCTTCTGGCAAATCTGAGTTTGAGGCATCTAGATTTAATGCTTAAACTTGTTGATCTCGAGTGTTTGGTTTTCCAGGTAATGATGGAGAACCTGTTGACTTTCGATCAAATGAAGTTTTTTCAAGAAATCTTCCAGTATCATTTTTGATAGGGTCATATTTTCATATACCCTTGTAAGTTGCGTATCAACTATATTCGGCACATCATTATATGCTAAAGAATTTTCATTTGCTAGTTAAGGACAGCTTTTGTTGAAGTAAATCCTCTTCGTCTTCCCTAGGGATCCACATCATTGGAGCAAGGATTTTAGGTAGATGATAATACTTCTGCTATATATCTAAAAAACTTTCTATTGGAGGAAAATGGGCAACGGTCGATCCGGATGTAGGTGGTCGGAACGGAGGAAAATCTTCAAGTCGAAACATACATATGCTGGGTAAAACCAGAGAAGGTTTTGGCTGAGGGGCACATATGTATGGTCCAAGGAGATTAATGGATTCATCAGGATGTTTCTTAACCCATTTTTGAATAGGCTTGTAGATTGGAGAAGCGATCGATTTCTTTGAAAGTGGGGGTGGGGTTGGTAAGGGTTTTGGTTTATTTGTACACAAAGATGGTGGTGAAACTTGAATTAATACCGTCCACTGTCTTCTCCAAGTGGTCCTACAGTAGGATCACCATCAAGATACCTCTGGTAGAGGGAATCTTTTTTCTTTCTTCGAGAAGACCGATCATCCTCTTTTTCTGATTTGGAATATGATGGGCAAGTATAATCAATGTCCAACAAACAATGTCTTGTAGGATCTTTGAAGTAATAGATGGGTCTTCCATCTGAGTCAAAGAACTGGACATATTTTTTTTTTATCAGTACAATCCATGCTAACTAGGTCGGTTAGGCATGAGGGTAAAACACAAGATAGTTGGAAGAGAATGAAAAACAGAAGTGGAGTCTTCTTTTTTCTTGACAAATTTGATGGTAACAGTACCATCCTTTTTTTTTTTAGTAAACTATGGTTCTGAGGATTGGATAGGTCTTATATTCTGGTAGAGTTTCTCATAGTTGGTTATCCAACTGTCAGGGAGGAGCTTAACAAGCTGGTCTCTGAGAATTTTTCTAGGGACATGAATACATGAGGTTTGGTCATGACCAACGGAGATGAATAGTGCATCCTTTGAGCTTGAAGGTTGAGATCTATGGCATGATTTTGTACCATGTAAATCATTTGATAATGGAGACTAGTAGCTATAGATCCAAGGGTCTGAGGAGCTCTAGAAATTTATAATTGAACTTTCAAGGCTGACAGAAGACTAGAATTAGCAAGAGCCATGTTGAAATTTGGGAACATAGTAATAAAGATTGTGCCTGCATTCAAGGTAGTTTGGATTGTTCCAATCCAGCATGTTGATAGTCAATGAAACGGGTGTTGAGTAAAGCAACTTGAGCCACAACTGATAAAGATTTGCGGCCATGGAAGGATAGAGCGAGGTGGATAGCTCCAAAGTGGAGATGAGTATATCCTTGTTGAACCCATTGGAGTGGGAACTCTAAAGGGATACTAAGGGTAATGAATTGTTTTTGCTGGGTGGACATAATGGGGTGTTAATCAAATTTGGAAGATTGGATATTCTTCGATTGATCGAGGTATGGATTTGATAAGGTATTTAATAGATTTGATGGGAGAGAAAGATGAAGGCTTAGAAATGGCTAAGTACGGATCCACGTACAGGAGTTGCGTTTCTGAACTCTTGCTTTCTTCATTTAGGTAGGCTATCTCATAGAGATAGTCCATCTTGGATGTTGTAGATGTACGAAGTTCTGGAGGTGGAGCAAAACAAATGGGGTCTCTGTATGAAACGGGGAAATTTCTTATGAGTTTTCATGAACTATGAGATCTTCTTCTCACCATGCAGGTTCTGAAAAAAGAGTTCTGATCTTGACTCAATTTAGATGACATATGGCTCCGATACCAGGAAGGAAGCGGAGACAAGCTTGAAATTCAAAAATAGGTAGCTATCTCGATCTTTAAGCCCTTTTAGGGACAATTGATCAAGGGACTGCTTGTTTGTTTCTAGGATTCATTCTCGAAGCTCAACCCTCAAGGGACCAGATTTTTCTGATTCACAAATTCTACGATGCGACGAACAAATCTCTTCGAGCTCTAGGCTATCTTCGTCTCTGGAGCTCTCGTTCGCTTGGTCTTCGTCTTCCGAGGACCTTTCTTCTTATATAGGCGAATAAGAAAGAAACAAGACAAAATGTAAACACACTAAATGATCTAATCAAATGTCAAAGGATGCGCCAACAAGATCGATTCCCTTCCGGCTGCCACGTTCACCAAACTATGGGTAATCCATGCACATGCCACGTGCAAGCATGAGAAAGACAAATGAGGAAGAAGACAAAGAAGTCCACTGAAGATGACCAAATGTGAGTCTAACTTTGGGCGCACACAATGCGTGCACATGGATGCATTGAATGATGAAGAAATATGCACGATGAGCTTTTACATAAATCCACATGCGGAAGACTTTCTCGCAGCCAAAGAAATAGTGCAATTTCTTTGGTCTTCTCATGCGGTGCATTCTGATGCGACATGTGAATAATCATGTTTCGTAAACGAGCTCAAACTTAAAACATAATTTAACATGCCTCTCGCTAGACGATCGAGCGGGGTATTTGCATTACTCCATGCGTAATTTTGGGCTTGTTCGCCCAGTTTTTGATTGCAAAAGAAAATGGAGGTCCTCATATGCTTCGAACCGATGCCGAGAAAGGATCATATTGGGGTCCAAATGTTTAGAGACCATTTTCCTTTCTTGATTTGCTTAAGAGATGATAGTACACACATGCGCACACGTTTGCCTCTTTGGCTTCCACTTCTCGGCTCCAATCCTCAATAGATTAATCTCATACATCAACCGTGCACGATTACAAAGTGTTGGCATCAAAGGACACTCCTCGGGTCTATATTCGATTCTTTTATTCTTTTAATTATTATTAGTATAAAATGGGCTCGTAGTAATTTGCATGCAAGGCGGGTCATTAATACTTCCCTTGCTCATGGGACCCGATGCACTAGATCATGACATTTGGTCGATTCCATCCTTTCACCAAAGGTCCTGGAACTTATGCTGAAAGTGCATTTGAGTCTTGAACTTTTCCCTCATTAAAAAAAAACTAAAACTTGATACAATATCAGAGAAATTGGTTTTTCTTGAATGGAAGAACTTAGGTGCCATTTTGGTTTTATTGATTTTCCCATCTGACATGGCCTTTAGTATGTGGTGCTTGCCATGTCCGTAAGAGGTCATTGGTGTTGTGGACAGCACATCCTGATGTTCATGTTATATGCGGACATTTACCAAATATTTTGATAGGATTTTACACAATCCGAGGGAAAATTCGGATAGTTTCTAGTCCCACCTTATCCTATCCTATCCTATCCTATCCCATCCCAATTCATATCCGGACAACTAAACGCAGCGGTTGAAACTTGGATGGGCCAATCTCTGTTGAGGGAATGACATCTTTAATCTTCCTAGTTAGTTCCTTGCTCCTGGCCTGGTTTACCAGGTTTTGCTTTCATATGCTCATGAATAGAAGTTTGTCGCATGGAAAAAGGAGATTGTTGCCTCCGTTTGTTTATTTTTGTAATGCGAGGCAGAGCCTGGAACTAGATGTATAGTGACAAATACTACAATGCGTTGAGACCACTAACTGCGAGAACTTTGGCTATTAAGTCCAATGGTAAAATCCATCTGTTCCCCTCAAAAGAATATATTCTTACATCTGACAAGGTGCTAATAATGTATAGTATGTGGCACATTGCCAAGCCGGTTTTTCAGGGCAGATTCATCTCCTCACTCCGTCGAAGCAGATCCTAATGTTTACTATAATCTTCCAAGAGACTTCCGGTTTTGTTGCTGCCAAAGATCTCTCTGTCTCTCCTCTTTAACAGTTAATAAGCAGGTTCTCTTGGTGTAATCCTGAAGACCGAGCTCAACGAGCTGCTGATGTGAGTTTCCTTTTGATACAATGCTTGGCTCTGTTGACAAGTTCCTTGTTAGTAAAAGATGGCCACCTTACATCTCTACAGAAGTTGCGAAAGAATTGCCTAGTAAATGACTCATTATCGGGTATATTTCACATCATTGGGTGAATCTCAGCGATGAGTACGGGTGAAAGATTGACTGCCGTGCATTCTTCTGCAGTTAACTTTGGAACCAAAACTCAAGATCTTATGGCTGTCTAATTAGTTGTGTTGTTTTTTGGCTCAGCGATGGCAATCCTACATTAATTAAACAGAGGTTGATGTGCATAGTATTATCGATCCCCATATTCTTAATATTATCTGTCATCTGCATTATCTGTCATCTGCATGATGAGTAACCCCGAATTGATCACGAGGATTGACAACGGCCTCATTTGACCTCAACAGATCCACATTTTTATGTACAGCATTTTTTTTTCCTCCTCCTTTTGACATAGCAATGATATCCACAACAGTCATACTGAAATAATGCATAGAAAGAGATGCAATTTACATCTTTCTAATCTTTTTTACCATTGTGCCTAAAAAGGCTAAAACCAATCCAATATACAAGGCAAAGAAACCTAAAAGGCCACGAACCAATATGAATAGAGCAGAAAGAACACATCCAAGAATGAGTGGTGTTAGCCAGAAGCTAACCCTACATTAAGCTTGACAGCTTTTATTGTTGGTAAATTCTTTTGCCTAGGTTGGTCAACTAGGAATTGGCCAACACTTGGATCCAATTGTTTCACTGACTACTGCAAAAGCTCAAGAATCCCATGAACTCGTGGTTCTCAATCATCACAATGCTCTTCTCAATGCCAATTACCCCTGCAAAGCAACAGAAGAAAGAAAACCAGTCCATGAACAAAGATAAAAATATGTATCCCAAAGGAGGTGTTGAAAGATATTTAAAGTTCCAATTCTCAGCATGGAGAAGAGAAAGGGAGATTTAGGATTACCCATGGTGATGGCACTAGCAAAGATGACACCAGAGAGGATGAATACAATGAGGGAAGCTCTTCCCAAGAATGTTATCAGTTTCCTCACAAAGTATTGTCCCCAGAAACCGGCCAATATCGAAACTGACATGAGATACAGTGCTGCAGAAGGGGAAAAAAGGATAACATGAAAATCACGGATCAACGTTGAGTTGAGTTGAGTCAAGTTTCGACGTTTGTCTTGTTGGGAACTGAACTAGCAACAACTTAAGAGGGGTGCCAACGGGAAAGCCGTACCGTAAGGGATCGGAAATCTCTTAAGGAGGTAGAACTCCACCACGGACAAGGATGACGAGAACATCATCACAAATGTTGCTGTTGCACTAGCAACCTGTAAACGAAATGAGCTCCGGACTTAGGTGGGGAAAGAGTTGCATGGAAAGCATATTCGACATGTTTCATCTTGCAACGCCCTTAAATTCAGAAAATTTACTATTTTCGTTTCATTGATCAAGGCAAAACTGCAGATATCTTTCAGCAAATTCATAAGGCATCCTGATTAATTGTTTGCAACTACCCCATAGAAGGAGCAATTTCCTCTCTTGGCCAAGGAAATAAAAAGCCCAATTTGCTCTGCACATGTAACAACAATTCAGAGATGAACAATGCAATGATACCATATCCTTTATACTTTAAAATGCCAACCCGGTGGATAATTGAATGTCTAGTTAATCAATGCCCTGATGCTTCAAAATATTATAACTTTTTAAAAGGCCAACCTGCTGCACCCATGAATGTCTAGTTTTAATAGTTTGATGCTTCCAGTTTACCAACTTCTTGAAGATGAAGTTTTTCACTAAAGAATGCTCCTGCTCCCATAATTTAAATAGCCAATTATTTGCACTCCGATGGGATTATTAATGATCTCCGACCAAAGAAAAAAAAAAGGATTATTGATGATCACAACAGTCGACTGTTAGTTAAGGCAACGATATCTAATCAAACTCTGCTTCTTAAAGAAATACACAGGATAATTAAACATCATATATACCTGAGGAATGACTCCAATCTCGAGGAGAAGCGGCCCTAGAATGAATCCACCACCTGAACCCAGAAGACCCCCGACACAGCCTCCTAAGATGCCGCAGAGCGCACAGAACACAATGTGCACTGCTGTCCACTGGATCGTGGCCTCACATATGGCTTCAGGGTTGCCAGTGCACATTCTATTTTTGTGCTCTCTGTACAATTTCACTGCTTCATATCCAAATACAGCCATTGCGATTGGGAACTGTTGGACAGAATATTTAAGACATGGTAAGATTTATTCACGGATAATGATTGATGACCAGTAGGAAAGAGGGTTTGAATAGTTTTTTAAGTACCTGCAAGCAGAAGAGCACCCAGTACCATGCACTACAAACTGCTAGATTATTCTGCAAATGATGAGAGCATATATTAAAGGCATTAATCACAAAATGCTCAAAAGTCAGAATATGAGAGAGAGATCACTTGCCTTGATGACCTGAAGAAGCAGGAAAGCAACCCAGACAAGGACAAGTACCAAAGTCCTTTTCCACCTAAGATTCAAACACAGTATTTGCTGCAATAACAGAAATTATCTTACAGACTGTAAATTATCTTAAGCAAAGTATTGGCAAAAGTTCAAGAACACAGATGGGCCAAATTACCCATTCCGTTTTCTCTTCTCTCGAACCAAGCAGATCATACTGTGTATCGATGAGAACTGCATAAAACCGAAACAGTTGCTTATGCATATTT
Organism: Psidium guajava; assembly: GCA_016432845.1. Taxonomy (NCBI): domain Eukaryota; kingdom Viridiplantae; phylum Streptophyta; class Magnoliopsida; order Myrtales; family Myrtaceae; genus Psidium; species Psidium guajava. The sequence continues at coordinate 21,044,558 of CM028233.1, read as the reverse complement.
CAGAATTGTCTTGAGGAAATGGACATAAGGAAGAGATAATGCGCATATTCTAATTTCATGAGTCAAGTCGCTTACGTTCACCACGAGAGTTCACGAGAGTCGCTTGCTGCTGGGCCAATTCTTTCTGCAATCCCCAGCCGAATTTTAGGATTAGTCAAGTGTGTTAAATAACCTCTACTACTGACATGCTTCGGTTAATCAGAATCAAACTAACCTTCATGATTGTTTCCTCCTTCCACATCTCAAGCCCTTTGAAGAAGGACCTTGATGAGGTTCCTTATCACACAAACGGCCAAGAAAAATGTCAACAGTCTCTTTGTGAATGACTAGATTGTTACGGGAGAAGCTAAGTTAATCAGAGTGGAAAACACAACACAGAAGAATTGGAGTTTAGTTCCAGAAACGAACCTAGAAAGAGTATGATGATTAAGACCGTGATGAGCCAGTAAGGGAAGACCACGCTGAGCGCCACACCGACGGTGATGCCGAGCATGAGCATGGGCTGGAAGAGAAGGGCAAGATCATAGTCTATGATGGGCACTTCCCTCATCGGATGGGGTACTCTCAGGTTGTACCATACGGACGATGCAGATGCCCCCATTATCATACCTGCACAGGTCCCACAAATTTCAATGATAAAAGTCCTGGCTGAGAAATTAAGCTCCCAAGTTGGCGCGATTCTTCCCAACTTCTTTGGTTAGAGAATAACAAACCTCAAATCCACAACACAACGCTGGATTTGAAACAAAGAACACAAAAGAAAAGATCCCACTTTCTAGCCCTTTACAAGTCAGACAAACTTGTTGACACTAAAAGCAGTGGAAACACAAAAGTGATTGAACATGACATTATGACATCCAGAAAAATATTGTTAACTCACACTTGGAGATGGCAGCAGCGGACTTGGTATCGAACCCGACGACGAGAGTGAGCATCGGGACGAAAATGCCACCGCCCCCGACGCCGCCCACCGTCCCACACGCCGACCCCAGAAACCCTATCACCGTGGCCACCATCACCCTCCACCCAAATTCCAATTCCTGCTCCACCCCACCACCCAGAAAAGCAAAAGAAATCACCTTTATCAGGCGGCGGAAAAAAAAAGAAGAAGAGAAAAACAGAGCCGAAGCATGCACGCAGATAGAAAACAGAGACAACGCACCGGCCAGACTTTCTCGGTGTCCGATCCGCCCAGGGTCGAAGGCAACGAAACGAGAGGACTCTGTTTCGCATCCTCGCGCGTTCCATTCGCGAGGAAAAACGCAGAGGCAATCGCGAGAGCGAAGCCAGACAACAGATAAACAACGAGTCCCTTCGTGGCCATGTCCGGCAGTTCCCTTCAACCCCAGAAGAAAAAGCGAATGAATCGTCCCTTCTCTCCCCTCTCCGTTTCGACACCCAGATACGTTCCGAGCTCTTTGTGGGTATTCAAATCAAGGAGGAGCAGGAGAAGAACAGGACGTGAGGGGCATGCGGCCTTGAGACCTGTTTTGACGATCGAATGAAAGAAACCGGCGATGGACCGAAAGGGAGGGGTGGTCCGCGTTTTTTGAAATCAGCATTCGTAGCCTCAGAAAAACTATACATCACATCACAAAACGAAGCGCATGGGCCCGATCACATGCGTCCTCTCCATTGGCAAGGGACAGGACAAAACTCGGATCAGAGTCGGATCAGACCGGGAGTGCAATGAGGCCAAAGAACGCCAATTCGCGAGCGACGTAACGGAGAACGCCCGCTCCTCGCGGGAGCTTTGAAGAGGTTACCAAATGAGACATGTCTTCTTTCCTTTTCCTAAATTTGGAGATAAAAATCAAACATTTTTCTCTCTCCACGTGGCACTAATTTATGTTCACCATAAGTATTAAAACCTATCACGATAATACAATTGAGTATCAAAACTTATAAAAAGTACAATTAAATCCTAAAACTTATCAAATTGATGCAATTGAGTCCTTTCATTAGCTCCGTTCATTTAAATAAACGAAAAATACTGATGTGGTCTTTTTCCATAGTTTCCTTCACCTACCTAGCGATAACATGGCTACAAACAAAAGGCAATGGATGGAATTAGCATAAGGATTTGATTTCATCAATTTGATAAGTAGAACTTGTTTGTACTTTTTGTAAGTTCTATGACTCAATTGCACTTTCTTAACAATTTTTAAGACTTATAGTGCACATGTCCCAAGCATTAACTAATTAGAATTAGGCTCGGTTGTTTAACGCAAAACTATTATGTGAGGAATAATCACTTATACTGCTTTATGAATGAAAAATGTTCTCGTCTTTCATTATATATTTAGGCATAAATTATTATCGATAATAAAAGTGATTTCATTAATTAATTACTTTAGGGGATACAAGTAATTATTTTCAAAAAAAAATTCAAACGATTCATTTTTCATAAAATAAACGCATGCTTAATCCAGTCTTTATGAACCGAGTCAGTCACAACTTTTAAATGTTGACGATCGTGCAGACAGGATTCATCCCGATGCACCAAGCCTAGATATTTAGCTGCATAATTTGTTCTGATTTCGATGGATTACGTCATTGACGTATTTACCTTGTCGTTCCAAACGGGATATTACTAAAATCCGAGGCGAGAGATTCTACTCATGCCAAAAAGCTCCTCATAAGAATGGTGATTTTCAAATAAAGAAAATACGATGTGCTTAATTTTCCTTTGATCATGAGAATCATATTAACCGTTGACATAAAAAAAAACAATTTTTATTCTATAATCGATAAAGGCTGCATATGATAATCATTCTCATCCTCTGATTCTGTTCCTTGGAAAATTAAAGAATGATAATCGTGTTTGGTAACTCAAATAATTCTGATTTTGATTATGTTTCTAGAATCAATTTTTGAGAATCAAAATCAATTTTAGAGCAAAATCCAGAACAAAAAAAAAGTTGGTTCTGAAAAAAAAAAATAACTTTTGACAATCACAAAACATAATGAAACATCACATCTTTCACTTTTTCCTTTCACTTTTCTCATCACTTTTCTCTCAACCTAATAAAAATAAAAATAAAAAATTATGGAAAAAATTGGAAAATTTTAAAAAAATCACAAAAAATTTAGAAATTTCCTAAAAATAGAAAAAATCTTAGATTATGGTAATTTGACCTCATTTTTATAAATTGAGACCTAAATTTTTTAGATTTCCTAGATTTCACTCTTCTACAAAAAAAAAATGTTTTAGAAGATGAGGGCATCTAACATGTGAATGGTAACATATATACTCATAGCCGTATGTCACAAAATATGACCATCTGCACGTGGAGCTAGAGTCAAACACCTACTTGGACTTAGGACAGAAGTTGCAAAATAATAGTGAAGGAATCGTACTTCGTATCAAGAAGGATAATTTGGTTTTTTTGTTTCAGTGGATAATTTGTTATTTGGCTATTATGTTTATATGTATTTAAACAACACAACATTTAAAGAAAAAAAATGAGTTCTTAATATGGTAATGTGTCCCATGCTTTAATCGAACTTCAAATATCATGTATTAAAATTTGTGTTTCATTTATGACATGCTAAAAAAAGAATTGTGTTTTAAATTATTTTAGTGTGTATTGGAAATTAGCCTTCATTTAGAATGAAATTTGACAAAATAACTACATAGTTATTTGACTTAAATAAAAAATTTAGAAAGAGAAACACTTTTTCGAAATATAAATTTTGTATAGTTATCAAACGCATTTCTAATTCTCCAAAACTCATCTAGGAAAAGAATTAGAAAAAGTCATTTTAATCAAAATCAATTTTTGGGATCAGAATCGTTACCATACATAGCTAAGAGATAGACTTAGTTCACAATAATAAAGTTTGGTGAACCACAGAAGTCATGGACATTAATATCAACGCGTAACTGATGAAGTCATCGACATCGATATCGATATCCAATTGATAAGGGTAAATATCAGTTATATAAGGATGAAGTCATTGATATCAACATTAACGTACAACTAATGAGAGCAAACATCGATTGTTTGGGGTTGAAATCATCGATGAATAATTGATGATAACCGATATTTTTCGGGATCAAGTGTTGCTAGGTTATCCAATATTTTCAGGCTCAAGTGTTGCCACATCGTACCCATTGTGCTCTTTATAAACTCCCATACGATCAAAGAACTCAATGTTTTTGCAAGTTTACCTTTATGATTGCCTTTTTGCAATTTAAATATGTAGAGATTCCCATCTCATTTTGTTGTCGATTAAATTTTGATAAAGTGATATGTGTTCCAGCTTCATCGAAGTATATATGTTCCTTGTGGTTCATTTAGCCTCTTATTTGGAAACGCCATAAAACCCATCTCAATTATAAAAAAAAAATGAAGAATGAATTTCACTGAAAAGATATTTCATAATCCAATTACGGCGAAACATTTAAAAAAAACAATAATATTGCGATCTTGAGAGTGGTATAAAAGATTTGAATCGTTTGAGAAATGAACTTGAATAATTATTGGGTGAGAGTAACGTAAAATTTGCAGTTAGAGGAGAATAATGTATCTTTGGTAACCGTAGATTTTGTCAAAAAGGACGCCCGTCTTAATTTTGCCAAAAAAACAAAGTTAACCAACAAAAAATGCCATAAGTAACCTTTAATTGATGTTGTCTCTATTGCGTTCCGAAATTAATGCACTTGCCACTTACGCATGACAAATTTCTTCGGTGGTTGTCCGATGTCGTGGGCGTAATTTGTCCACCCCCCGAAATGGGGTTCCCCGAACTCCAGCCATGTGGTCTTGGATTTTCAAGTTTTAATTGAATATGTATTTGGAGATAATTGGCAAAAAAAAAAAACGAAAATGGGTTTCTTTTCTTTTCTTTTTATATTCTTGCTACATTCGATTGAAGAACGATATAATTCACAAATTGTGCAGTGAAGAAATTGCCAAGGGATGATGATAACGGAGGGGAAGAGAAAGAGATAGCACGTCCTCAAGATGAGTGGAGAACATCACACTCTTGAATATCATGACAATCCTTGTTTTTTCAGATTTTTATGGTAATTAAGTTTTTTTTTGGCTATATAGAGAAGAACAATGTCAAATCAATTGCATGTCATGTCCAAGATCTTATGACTTGCTTTTCTTTTCTCTTTTTTTTTCCCCTTCAAGTAACATTTCATTAATTTCCACAAAAAAAGAAGAAGAAGAGGAGAGAAACAACGAAGTTCAACTCAAACTAGACAAATCTCATATGACTTCAAAACAAAACAAGTTCCAAATAAAAAAAAATGAATCATCAGAATAAAATATGAATCATGGCAAATCTATGACTTCTTCAAATCAAAATCGATTACCGATCATTGAATTTTTTTTTTCAATAATAAACACATATCGAGATTTTTCATCTGTTACTATAGTTTTGCCTTTCGGTGGTGTTAATCTATTAAGTTAGCACTTTAGTGTAGTATTTGATGTCACCCGTGGACTTTCTCGTTAGGAAAAAATGAGATTAATTTTAGGAAGAGCTTGTTCAAAATCTTTTGCCAACTTAGCTAAGGCATTCGCCAAAGAAGTTGGCATACTTGGGTATGGATGAACTTTTCAAGCATTGAATACTACCAAAAAAGTCATAAAATTATTGTACCAATGTCGATTCAGTCATTAACTTTTTAGTTTAGGCCATTTACTCCAAAACCTTTTGGTGATTTTTCAGTGTAGCCCGTTCGGCCATTTTTGATTAGTAATTGCTGACGTGGATGTTGATTGACATTAATAGTGGACAATTTTTTTTAATTTGTCGAGTTTTTCTTTTTTTTTCCCTTCATTTTTTTTTTCACAAATCTCAATTATTCATCCTCATCTAGCCATGCACCGTCGCCCACGAATAGCATCGATGTAGACTTTTTCTACAATTTTTTTTAAAATTTTTGAATTGTTTTGTCTTCTTTTTCTTTTTTAAAAATCTCAATTAGTTTGCCTCTCCAAGAGAAGTGCACTCCCGCACATCAACTTGATACATTCGGAATTTTACTCCTAGAGTGTTCCCAACGAAACTTGTATTCAAGACTACCAGGCGACGACCAGGTGGAGGAAGAAGAAGGAAGGAAAGAAAAAAGAAATGAAAAATAATTCAAAAAAATATTAAAATAATATTAAAAATTATCTACGTTAGCGTCGTCCAGTCAAAGTTAGCCCAGATATACTGAATTTGCAGAAATACAAAAGGTTCAGAATTCAATCGACATAAAAAAAGTTAAGATTGAATTGATAAAATGGCAACGGATTACTGACTTTTGTAGTAACTCTACCCGAACAAACGACATTGCGATCTTAAGGGTAGTATAAAAGATTCGAAGCATCTTGAGAAATGAACTTCAATAACTGTGGGGGTAAGAGTCACGTAAAATTTGCAATTAGAGGAGAATAATATATGTTGTGTAGCTGTAGATTCTGCCAAAAAGGAAAGTTGACGTCCAAAAAAATTCAGTTTCCATCCCCATAAATTACCTTTGATTGGTTGTAGTCTCTATTGGGTTCCGGATTTAATGCTCTTGGCATTTGCGCATGACATATTGGTTCGTAGGTTCCCACGTGATTCCATATCGTCGGCGTCACCTTCTGGTCCTGCCTCCTGAGTTGTCCTCACGGGACCCCAGTTGAGTAATCGACCACGTGTTTCCGCCGACTCCGCCGGTTAGGTCTTGGACTTTCAAGTTTCAATTGAATACGTCTCTGACAAATGAATGAACGGAAGAAGACGTTTCCCTTTTTTTTTTTAAACATCTTTTCTTTTATATATATTTTCGCTACATTCGAATGAAAAACGTTATAATTCACACATTGTGCGGCGAAGAAATTGCCAAGCGATTATGAAAATGGAGGGGAAGAAATAGCACGTCCACAAGATGAGCGGAGGACATCAAAATCATCAAGATCATGACAATCCTTTCCGTGGTGCTACAATTTTACCTTCTGATGGTGCCTTTTCCATTAAGTTAGTGCTTTAGCGTAGCATTTGATGTCACCCATTTAAGATGGACTTCTCGTTGGAAAAAAGTGAGATTAACTTTAGTAAGAGCTTGTTCAAAATCTTTTGTCAACTTAGCTAAGGCATTCGCCAAAGAAGTTGGCATGCTATGATATGGATGTACTTTCTGAGCATGAAATATTACCAAAAAAGTCGTGAACCTATTATATCAATGCCAATTCAGTTATTAGCTTTTCATTTTAGGCCATTTAGTCTAAATACTATTAATGATTTTTCAATGTAGTCTTTCTGGCCAACTTTGATCGGCAATTGCTGACGTGGATATCGATTGGTCTATGTAGCAAGGTCGGCACTACTATGGATAATTTTTTATTTTTTTAAAATTTATTGAATTGTTATTTTTTCTTTCACAAATCTTAGTCGTTCCACCTTTCTAGTGATTTTCACTCCCCCACAGCCAGCATTGATGTTGACATTATTTACAATTTTTAAAAAATTTTGTACATTTTTTCCTTTTTTTAATATATTAGTCTAACTCTCTTAGGGATGTGCACACTTGCACATCAGCATGATACATTCATGATTTTACTCCTAGAATGTTCCCAACAAAACTTGTATTCGACTACAAGAAGATGATCAAATTCCCTTCATAACAATGTCATATTTGACCACGAGTATGCACATGTATCTTGGCCTCATCTTATTTCATATCTTAGCATGGTTTCATCATGGCGAATTTTCTATTGAGGTGGATTTAATATCCACGTGAAAATGCCACATTGGTTCATACATATTCCTCAATTATTTTTTAATGTTGATTTTTTTATGGACGTAGAAATGTCATGTCAAGTTGGGACTGAATCATGAGATATATATATGAATACATTAAAAATTTATGATTTTTTTTCTCAGAACAAATAATACACGAGATAAATTTGGGCATGTACCTAAAGTTTGGGGATTTTTTCACGATAAAATATTAGGGACGGATTTGAGACTGTACCTAAAGTTGAGAGTTTTTCCCGAGACAAGAAAAAGTTTGGGTTAGATTTGAGACTAGACCTAAAGTAGGGAGTTTGAGGGAATTAAGCCTACATATGAATACATTAAAAATTTATGATTTTTTTCTCTAAACAAATAATACTCGAGATAAATTTGGGCATGTACCTAAAGTTTGGGGATTTTTTCACGATAAAATATTTTGGGACGGATTTGAGACTGGGCCTAAAGTTGAGAGTTTTTCCCGAGACAAGAAAAAGTTTGGGTTAGATTTGAGGCTAGACCTAAAGTAGGGAGTTTGAGGGAATTAGGCCTACAAATTTATCATCAAGAATGATATAACTATTTAAGCATAAAGGAAAGTTCGCATTCACATACCTGTTTTATATGAGTCTAATATGAATATGACCCTATCATTTTGAGCAACGTATACGACAACATATTTAACGTGATATTTTGAGCTGTTATATTTTCTTCGTCCTTTTACTATATATCAAGCGCACGCTGATTTATGTACTTTCATTTTAGTGTACCTACGCATATATTAATAATAATATCACGTCAATGCTACTAGGTGGGAAACTTCTTTGTTGTAAAAGAGTTGCAATTAGAAGAAAGAATACTGAAGAGAGACAATAGGAAGATGGACAAGGGTAATAAATAGGTAGAACCAACGGGTGGAGAATGTAAGAAAAACATTCTCGGAAGAATGATCAATTTTGTAAGTGTGAGTCATAGGTGTTAACCTTAGAGACAACTTTCGGGGAAGACATTGTTACTTATATTGATACACTTGCACAACATGTTCTAGATTAGGCCTAGAACATGATAGTTGAACTTGGCAACGCAAAGAACGTGTTGCAAATACGAATATGAATGTTGAGGTTGTCTGGAGCAACCTATATTACTATTATTTTTTTGTCTGTCCTATTTCTAATACTCATCTCTCTAATTTTTACTCTGCCTCTTTATAGACCGCAAAAATCAAACTCCACATCTATCATACTAGCGCCCTCACCCTCATAATCCCTTTATTTTGCATGCCTATTAGTAAGCAACCTATATTTGATAAGCTGAAAGAAACAAATATTTATGTTCTTAAAAAGGGGAAAAAAAATTCTATGTGCTTTTTTTTTCTGTCGACTTTGACAATTGACACGATGCATTTTGAAAATTTTAAATATCTACATATCTATATAATTATAAAATAAAAAGTTCTTTCTTGGGGATTGCCCACGTTAGCAATTATTAAAAAATTCAAACATGCCATTGTCTATAAACTCAGATTTCCAGTACTCCATTTAAATCAGGTTGTGCATAATAATCCTGTAATGCTCCTACTACGTCCAGAAGTAGTTAAATCATGGGACTTGCCTTACCCGTGCTAGGTGCATAATTTTTCTTTTCCTTTTGTTACTACTGAGGTCATTATTAGTTTTTTCAAACTCCTGTCTTTCCTATCATTTAGCAACATGAGATCTTTTCAATTCGTTGTGGGCTAGAAGTATATTGGCAATAGGTTGTTGGCATCTTGTGGTTTGCTAAATCTAATTGAAATTGCAGGGTGAACTAGAAATGTAGAAGATGACATTCCATCTAACAGTTTTTCATGATATTTAATATAATCTAGCGGTAGGAAGATATTTGGTTCTGGCCCTTTGGGCAAGTCGGCTTCCCACTGTTCATCTTCTTGGAAGGGCCAGGCCGGGTCGCCAGCGGGACTTGACCATGGTTGGGGGAATGGAAAAAAGAAGGAAAGAAAGAAAAAGGATATATATAATTCAGAAAATTCCTAAAATCGTATTTGTCGGTAATTTCTAAACAAAATTGGCTGGAAATACTATATTGAAAAATCGTCAAAATATTTATGACTAAATTGGCTAGATTGAAAAGTTTTCAATTGAACTAGCCGATGTATAATAGGTTTAGGAATTTTCGAGAATTATCCATTTGGTTTGATAAACATAATTGATATCGCGGGTATTCAATTGAACGAGAATGTACAAGATGGCATTGTATCTAACATTATTTATAAAATTCAATATACTCTAGAGGCAGGGAGATATTTGGTCTTGGGCAAGTCATCTGCCCAATTCCAAAAAATTTTTTTTTTTGCTGGTGATGTACTCATGATATGATGATGCGGATTAGTATTGTTCCAGTAGAAGCTATACATGTGAAATAAAGAGTAAATATTCTTATGTTCTGATTAATCCTCACCAATAATTTAATTGGGGTGTAAGATGATGAAGATTTCAATCTAAATTTGGAGCGGGTAACTGACCCCATGATCTTTTTTGAAGGTGCAGAATAGTATCAAATTATCGTTCATTTGAAAAGCGTTTGAGACAAAAAGCTCTTGGCTTGTTATGGACAAGTAGGATGAATGACAAGCTTTAAGCAATCATTTGTAGAGAGAGACAAAAAGCTCTCGTGTCGGCTGAGCCAATGTTATTTTGAAAAAGAATAGTTATAGGAAAGAATTTCAAAAAAAAAATGAAGTATTCTCATTTTCTCATTAAAATCTTGAAATAGATCTTTAAAGAAAGGTTCTGGAGTGTCCTTTTGTTTCATAGAATGGATAGATCAAGGTTTTTTTTTTCATCATTTACCTTTTCTTCCTTTTTTTTCATTTTTAATCGTTTTCTTTTTATTCGTGCCGGTCTTAGGCAATTGCCAGCCACTCTTGAGGGCATCCTTGCCCTGCCCAGGTGAGGGTCTCTCATCCCTCACCTATGGCTATTGAGGCGAGGCCACTTGGCCGTCTACAAAAGAAAAGAAAAAAAATGATAATTTTTTTAAAATAAATGATGGGAATACTATTAATTAGGTCCTTCTTTGAAATAAGATCCACTTCAACCCATTATTAAAAAAAAATAGAGTCACTTCAAGCTCTTGTTAGGAAATTTTTTTTATTGTCATAGCATAGACTGTTAGTGTCAAAATGAAGTTTTTACGGATCTCACCATTAATTTGAGAGACCTGGTTACTGTAATTTTCAAATCACGAGTGGACAACACCTTTTAAGTAAATGAATCTCTTTTGGGAAACGGCTCTCGCCTTCAATGCCGCTTAACCCCTCGCTGTCCGCACGCATCCTCAACCTCTGCCTGCCCGACCTCAACCGACCTTCCTTCCAATGCCCTCCGTTGCGACTCGCGGCTTGTTGCCATCCACTGGAGCGATTCGATCACTTCCCAGTCGTGCACGGAAGTCCTGATTGGCTCTCATCTCAATCGAGCTCTTCTCGCTCTGCAGCCGCTGAATCATGGACATTGCTTCATCCGCCACCGACGCGGTCGCAATCGGCTCCTTCTCGAGCTCCATGGACACCATGATCGCTCTCTGCCTCTCGATCTTCACCATAATCCTCAACACTAGAACATCGAATACTTCATCCTCCGAACACAAAACATTTTTTTATCCTCTTCCCACACGTCAATCTTCTTCGACAGTTCCTTGGCTTTACCTATACAAATTCCTCTCGCAAGCACTTTATCGGTCACCAATTCTTTCGATTTCGACGAATTGAAAGTCCTGAGAACCTTCGAATCGACACGATGTCAAGAAACCTCGTCCAAATCTCCTAATTCAATTTATTTTCGTTTGAATTCAAACAAAAATCAGGCCCCCTTGACTATTGCGAGGAGAGCCCTTGCCATACCTAGGAAGGGCGAGGCCATCCCTTGTGACCGTTGAGGATGGCCTCGCCTCAACGGCCCTAGCCAAGGCCGCCCATCCCTCGCTGGTGGCTTGGTCAGCCAACGAAACCAAGGAAAAAAAAATCAAAGGAAATAAAGAAACGAAAAAAGAGAAAAAAATAAAAAAAATTCAATGATGAAAATGTCCTTAATCATATATATTTTTTTGAAATAAATAAGACACTTCAGATTCTTATACGAGAAAATAAGGGTACTTTAAATTTTTATTTGGATTTTTCCCAAATAATTAAGGTGCAGCAACAAAATTAACTGTTGCTTCCCCCTTTGATATAGGGCAGAAGAAAAAATAATAATCCCGTCTATCGTGGCTTTATTCCGTTCATTCGGCTAATATTCAGATCATAATAGTAAAATAATGGACATTTAGTGATTTGCACCGAAAAGCTTTATTCACCTTTTTAGCAGGTGGTCAATACATCAAATCCGGGCAACGTACGGTTCTATAGTAATTTGTCTGATTCCGACAATGATTAATGCCCGCCAAAACACACGGAGTCCAACCATTATATGTACTGGTATGCCCTCGTCACAGTTGGTTTCTACCGATTGATCAGGTGGCCCATGAAACGTCTGCTTCGTTGAAAGTGGCGGAGCAATTATTTTTCTCTCCGTCCTTATCTCTACCCCCCTCCAAGACTTTGAAGCCCACGACAAAAATGTGTTGAAATTTATTTGCGAAATAAATAATGGAAGCACCTTTTCCTAATCAGTCACTTTATTAATTGGTTACTACGGTCTTTCAAAAAAATAAAAATAAAAAAAGTAAATGAACTAGACCTCACTGTACTTTCGTGTGCATGCACAATTATTAAGCACATTTAGTAGTTGGCACGCTCGTGCGGTGGTGGATAATTATTGGCACTTATCAAGAATCATTTTATCTTTTATTTTTTGAAATTAGAATAAAAAAAAATAAACTGGAACATTGTGACTACTCACGTAGGAGTTGCGGTTATTTTATTAAATTTGTTCTCGAATTTTAATTAATTATTTTATGTCTAAGAGTTGCAAATTTTCAAACGAGACAGCTTTTGGATAACAAAGAGTTGTGTTCGAAATTAATTGTTCTCCAGGCACGAAAGGGTGCGTCCTAATCAACTGTTCTACGGACATGAATAAGTGTGCTACGAAGAGGGTGCGTCCGAATGAACTGTTCTTCGGACATGAAGTGTTGTGTCCGAGTTATAATTTGTGTCGCGACCTAAAATTCATTTTTAGGTTAATGGATTACCAGATTAATTAATTAAATTAACTAACCTAGTTCGAGCTCTCCCAAGCTCTACCAAATCGCAACTTTGATTTTTTTTTCACATGATTTTAGAATTTGGAGTCGCCACTAATCATTTTTGGTAGGTTGATTAGAAACCTAAGTAACCTAGCGGGAGAACTAAATTACTCCTGCAAACCAGAGATTATGAGTTCGGGGACTTGGTTACACTAGTTAATTAAAACTAATGCCCTTTCGGTACCTTAATTCCATGGATATCCTATTTTAGCGACTCTCACTTGATTTATTCCTAATACCCTGGTAAGGTGTTCTTTTTATGTTTTCACTTTAAAATGAAATGCATAAAGGGTATGAACGCAAACGTTGACATACAAATACGACACACAAATACGGACATACCAATATGATATACGAATACGTAGATATGCGAATACGAATACGTGCGTGACGTGCGAATGACATACGTACATGACATGCGAACGACATACGTACATGACATGTGTATGAATACGATATGCATACGAGATAGATGAATACATATACGTGCGTTACATGCGAAGGATATACGTACGTGGACATGCGTATGAATACAACATGCATGCGGGGATAGACGAATACAAATACGTATGTGACATGCGTATGAAGACGCACGAATACGATATGTAATATGCATACATACACCATACAAATACGTGACATATATATGTGACATGCATAGTGATATGTGTATGTAAATACGTACATTTCGATTTTGCCCATAAAGGGCAAAGTCGTCATTTTGAAAAGATGGGATAAAACCCTCATTTTTGAAAAAGAGGGGATAAAACCCTTATTTTGAAATTTTTGATTTTTCTGAATGAATATGCATGGGTTAATAACATATCATAACAGACAAATGTGGATTTGCAAACGTCGCGTACGTGACGTGCATACGAGAACAAACAAATACGATATGTCTATACGAACATACGGATAACATAACAAACATACATGAGACATACTACATGAGATGCACATGAATGGCATTTTTTGTATTTTCAGATTTTCCATTTTTTTTTTTGGTTTTTTGGATTTTCTACATTTTTTTTTGTATTTTGGATGTATTATAAAAGAATGCAAAATCACCCAAAGCAAATGAAGATGTGAAGAGAGAGCAGGTAAAGTAAAACTACCATAAGGACAGTGAAAATAAAACCCGCAACTCGTCGGGTGAATAATTACAGACCAATTAAATAAAACCCGAGACATGATCGGGAATACAACAAAAATGGACCGGAATGGACATCGGTCAAACACCCGTCGCCAAGCCTCGTGGGTCGAGAGTACAACAAAACGGACCGGAATGGACATCGGTCATCCTCCAGTCTTCAAAGCATCGGGCCGAAAGCCAAATGAAAATAATGAACTTATCCAATCGGACATGCATAATCACCAATGAGTTAAGACAATTCAAAAACTCAAAGAGAGTTTAACACGTGCTGATTAAACTTCATTGAGACCATTTTTTTACATTTTCCAATGCATTAACACAAAAAATACGAATTAAATCATACTGTCCATGAACATTCTTAGGGAGAAAGCAGTAACCATAAAATACAAAAGAAATAATGAAATGTATGTAAAAATTCTGAGATTTTTTATGTGGATGGGAAAATGTGTCTTTGACAACTTTCATGTTTTACATTCTTATTGAAGAGACACTCATTTTCTTGTAGAAAATGGTCTTTCATGAGAGCTCAGCAGCAAACAAACAAATTTCACAGAACAGACATATTTCAGGATTAAGCTTAAATGGACACTCAAATCTCAAAATTAATACACCAAACTTTTCAGTCTACTAAACAAGACCCCAATGAACAACTTTCATTTTTTGTGAAGTTTCAAAAGAAGACTCTAAACATAAGATAACTACAAATCAATATGACCACGCACAGAAAAACACTCAGACTCAAGGACGCCAACAGAATTGCATGATTTCATTAAATGCATTAAAAATACGAAACGTGCATGAATATTTTTGTATTTTTTATATGTTATGCATTAAGATCTTATGAACAAATGTCATGAAGAGGTCTTTATGAAACAAAGTCTAGAATAACCCATGGAAAATCATTTAGCGTGAAAGGTCAGATCAGAAAAATTCCATCTCAGGTTCTGATCACCATATTTCCAGATTTCTGCTTTCAATTTCGGGACCCTTTTGACATAGCAAACGACGTCAATTTTCGTGCCATAATATATCAAATCGAAGATCTCGAAGTCATCTACGAATGTTCAGTACATTTATTTTCGAGCTTTCGTCATCTAAACACGAAAAATTGAGTTACCAGATAATTGCACATGCTGATGCGCCTAGAGCTCGTTGGAGATGAATCCGTCGCGTCGCCAAGGCTTGTTCCACGGCGGAGAATTTTTCTCTCTCAAAATTTTTTCTCTTGAAATCTCTCCAAAAAAAAATTTTTTCTCCAGTTTTTCTTCAATCTCCCAAAACTCTCTCAAACATCCAAAATTTTCTCTCAAAAAAAAAATTCCCTCTCAAGCTCACTTCTTCCTCCTTTTATAAACCACTCATCTATCTCCCATTCTAATTTTTCCATTAACTCTATCTCCCATTCTAATTTCTCCACTAACTCTTCTTCATTTTCATCTTCCCTTCTCCATCTCTATCTCACATTCTAATTTCTCCACTAACTCTTCTTCATATTCATCTTCCCTTCTCCATATCTATCTCCCATTCTACTAACTCTTCTTCATCTCCATCTTCCCTTCTCTATTCTCATCTTATTTTCTTTATCTTCTCTTCTCCATCTCCTCTTCTCCATCTTCCTATCTTCATCTCCTCTTCTCCATCTTCCCTTCTCTATTCTAATTTCTCCACTAACTCTTCTTTTTGTTATTTACAAAATAATCCCTCAAGTATTAGGTATTTGCACTCTAGTCCATGAGATTTTAAGTATTTGTAATTCAGTCCCTGGAGAAATATTTCTTTAAGTCCAAATCTCCTCACAATTTTCGACACACCTATCGCATGTTGAATTTAAGCTCATTTCTTGCTATTGAAAATAATGCAAAATTTAATTAAAGCCCTGTTTGTAAAATTGAGTCATTCTGGGTATAATTGGGCCAAGATGAAAATTTGGAATATTAAAGAACAATGTCACAACTCCTAAAAGTGAAAAATGAAAATAAATTGACTCAAATTGAATTTTTTTAGGCCCGATTCGAGATTATGCTCGTTAAGGAATACACGACCTCGAATCGGATTTTTTAAATTTGCGATGGCCAACATGAAAAGGGATTTAAAGGAAAAATATTGACTATTTTTATGTATTTTTGTGGCTTCAAATGCTATTATTTATTAAATATTTTCCTAATTTCTAAAAATTATATTTAAAAAATACAAAAAATATGAAAAATTATTTTTTTACTCAAAAATGGTTGCCTAAGCTTGGCCAAGGCTTCCAAAGTTGATTTTGCAATTTTCTCATTTTTATAGATTTTCTATCAATTTTAGAAAATAAAAATACCGAAAAATACTGAAAATATGAAAAATCATTTTTTGGTCAAAATTGGTTCCCTAGGCTTGGCAAAGGTCTCCAAAGTTAATTTTTTCAAATTTATGAATTTTTATGGATTTTCTATTAATTTTAAAAAAGAAGAAAAGAAAAGGTGATTGAAAATCAGGTGTCAACAGCTGCCCCTCTTTGAAAGGAAGCTCGGTAGAGGTTCATTTCAAAGACGAGACGACACCTGAATCCTAATCGACTCAACACAATGAAATAAAAAGAGTCATGACATTCGATCTCTAATACCCCTTTTAGCAAATTTCGATCCAAACCCGGTTTGAGGAGGCTTTCATGCGATGAGGGAGAGACAAAGATGAGAATTTACCAGGCACTTACCTGCTCGTTGTATGGCGGTTGCCTGACATGAGTGCTCTGCTGAAAATGAGATGAGAACCTAAGGATTCGTTATAAGAAAACCTTAGGGTAGTGGAACTTGGACCCGTATGGTAGGTCACCCCATAGTAGATTCCTAAAAAAAGGATTCTACTGATTAAAATCGGATTGAATTTTGACCCGTATGGTGGGTCACCCCATGGTAGATTCCTAGTGAAAGGATTCTACTGATTAAATTAAGATTTGACCTGTATGGTAGGTCACCCCATGGAAATGCCTGTAAGAAGGACTTTGGTGCCTGTAAGAAGGACTTTGGTGCCTGTAGAAAGGACTTTGTTTTGCCTATAAAAAGGACTTTGGTGTGCCTATAGAAAGGACTTTTGGTTGCCTATAGAAAGGACTTGGTGCCTGTAAGAAGGACTTTTGTGTGCCTGTAGAAAGGACTTGGTGCCTGTAAAAAGGACTTGATGCCTGTAAGAAGGACTTGTGCCTGTAGAAAGGACTTTGATGCCTGTAAAAAGGACTTGGTATGCCTGTAAAAAGGACTTGATTTGCCTGTAAGAAGGACTTGGTTTCCTGTAGAAAGGACTTGGTCGCCTGTAGAAAGGACTTTGGTTGCCTGTAAAAAGGACTTTTGATTGCCTGTAGAAAGGACTTGCTCGCCTGTAGAAAGGACTTTGGTCGCCTGTAAAAAGGACTTTGGAAATGGACCGTTCCGTATTGGGGTTTCCAATGGAAGGGCTCCGGAGATAATATACCCTAGATTTCACCTTTTCTGGGTAGACTGAAGAGGTATTGATTGAGAAAATGATTTTTGGGTATATCTGGGATCTAAGGAGATCAAGAATCCTGCAGACGCTCTAACCCAATTTAACTTACCATGAAGGGTGCCATTCTGGGATCTGGGGAAACCAGGAATCTTGCAGACGCTCAAACCCAATTTAACTTACCTTGAAGGGTGTCATTTTGGGATCTAGGGAGACCAGGAATCCTCAAAATCCGACTTAACTTACCTTGAAGGGTGCCATTCTGGGATTTGGGGAAACCAGAAATCCTGCAGACGCTCAAATCCAATTTGACTTATCATGAAGGGTGCCATTCTGGGATCTGGGAAAACCAAAAATCCTGCAGAAGCTCAAACCTAATTTTTGTTGTCCCATCACTTTAGGAATAAACCGATGAGGCAAAGATCAAGAACACGAGAGTTGGTCAATCATGATTTGATAAAGCTTGAGAACACGAGATTGTATCAATCGTGAGCTGATGAAGACTTCATGAGAGTATGTTGATCATGAGTTGCAAGGGTTCAGAAGACTTACCTGGATCTTCTGAGTTAATGATCGAGGCATAGACAGACCGATTGTATCGTGTCTGCTTGCTCACTGAATGACCTTATGTGCTGCAATGGATTTGAGCACCCAGACAATCATCAGAATTGAAATGTTCAGGTTGAAGATATACTCACCTGAAAATGCTTGGCGAGCATTAGTCAACAGGGCTTGTTTGTTTAATAGCCTCTGGATGAATTTCGAGACCTCGGAGAGTAACTCGACTATTAGGAATGCACTACTTGTCAGACAGTGTCAGAGGTAACATGTGCAAGCATTTTTATCAATGAGTTCATCGGTTCATGCAAAACCATTCAGTTGAGTTTGCAATGATTAAAACCATATGTGTATGCTCATAATATGGATCATGCATGACTATTCTATCGAGTTTGCATTTCCAATTCTGTCCAGAGAGGTTATCATGTCATGAATACCTCGAATTGAACCTGAATGGGGACTTCAGTCCGAAAGGGCTTTCTCTCACTCTCGAGAAACGCTGTTTATCCGGATTGCAGGATTTGAAAAGAAAGCACTCAACCTTACCATCATCGCATTCAGCGAGGGTCTGAGTAATCTCGCAATTGATACGATCAAGCGGATCTAGAGGTCTTGATTAGGACCGTAATGTGGGCTGGGTCAAAGGCTTATCAAAGGAGACTCATTTCGAGTCAGGGCCATTGACAAAAAAAGGTCTTCATCATCTGCTCCGGGTTTACAAGTCAAGAACCCTGCAAAATGAGAGAGAAATAATCTTGCTCGAACTTCTTCGAGCGATTCTTAAAGTCATTCAACTCTTACATTAATTTAGGTGCCCTAATCAGAAGAGACTTTCAAGGGTCGTAACGTAGGTCGGGATTTGGGTTTGAGAAACGAAGGGCTCGTTTTGGCTCAGAAAAATATATGAGAAGGGCTTGGTGTTGGTGATCATTGCAGTCTTGTCACCGATCTTTGACCTTCCTGAATTTGTCTTTAATGAATACCATCATTGGCTGAGGGGTGGTAGTTCTTTTACACTTTGCAAACTGACTTCTTTGGGGATCCTTTTTCGGGAATTCTCAAAATGTATGTTCGAAGTCAGAAGTTCATTACAGATATATGGGCATTGGCCTTGCTTTTGATAGGCACTTTGCTCTTTCTGCCCGAGATTCTTTGGAGTAGCCTTTGCTTTTCTTACTCCCGACTCCCTTTTGTTTGGAAGCAGGCCCATTTTCTTTAGGCTACACTTGTCTCTCTCTTTTTTTTTGTTTAATACTCTTGTGATTTTGAATTTTAGCAACAAGATGATTTTCAACAAATGATACTAGACATTACATGAAAGTCTAGCATATGAAATGGGCTGATTCGAGAATTCTCTATTGGCCCAATTTCTTCAATTCTGCTCTTTTGGGGGAAGGTGTCGTCGTTACCTTGAAATGAGCAAGGATCACCAACATGGGCTTGAGAAATGAATTTGCAGGCTCAATTGGGTTATGCAAAGGATGAGTGTGTATGATAGAGAAAATAAATGCTCTTCGTCATCCTAAAGCACTTGAATTAAAATTCGAGTATCATGCAAAGAAACACTCGAAGATTGATGTTAGTCCAAGCAAGAAAATTTCTAACCATTTATCTCCTGATATTGTTGGAATTACCTCTGTTTTGCCCCAGTGTGGGGTGGTTCTTGACAGGGTTATGAAATGAAATCATCGTTCAAATGGGTTGTCAATGGTTGCATGAAGTGTTTGGAATGGAGAATGAATGCCTCATTCACCTCGACTATTGTATCTTTTGCGAGAAAACCCATTGCCTTGGAGAATGCGGAATCTGTCTACCGCTCAACTCACTGTGGATTAAATATAAGACGTATGTGAAAATGGCTTGCCTTTCATCGTCCTGTCATGCCCCATTCTGTACATTCGATGCATCGTGTACAGTTTATACCCCCAGTCAAAATTGACAAATTGAACATGCAGAACAGTCATGCATAAATCATGGAATGTGTAAACATCATGCAAATATGGCAATATAATGTATAAGTATGGAAATTGCCCCTGGCTGTGTGGGCGGATCAGACACGTTGGGGGCCTATTCCCCGAGTCGAGGAGTAGCTTGTTTCTGGTTTTGCCTCTTTTCGATCTAGGGTTCGCCATTGATTTCCCTTATTTCATCAGACGGATCGCATCAGGCGATCATAACTTGGCCCCTTTGGGCTGTTTTCTTTGAAGTATCAGGTGTTAGTTTAACATTTCCTGTAACAAGGAAGGAGACCTGTTAGCCAGTATCAGAAATGATGAACTGGACACGATACTGAGTTACCCTTGAGTGCTTCGCGCAACTCCTTTACCAGTTTTACCACTCGGGATTTTCTCCGTGGGTATGTCAAGTTAGACATTTCCTGTCAAACAATGGAGAAGAAGACGTATTAGTCAGTATTAGAAATGATGTATTGGATACGATACTGGTTTACCCTTCATCTTGAATGTTTTGCGTGACGCCTTTATCAAGTTCACTGGATTGAGTTTCCCTTGGGTTTCGCTGGACACTTCAACGTTAAGCTAAGATCGTAACAAAATACTGACCTTGGTATTGCTCGTCGAGTATTCCTGTTTCTTTTTGCAAAAAGAAATGCGAGAAAAAGTTGTTTTATTTATTTACAATACTTACAACATTTCCATCCTCGAGGATCGAACGCGGGACGTCTCGGACCACTGTCATTCCCCATGCCATCTGGTCCACAAGACCGCAGGCGCTCATGGAGGTTCCTTTTAAGAGTCAATCCTTGAGATGACATGGTGTTGTTGTATTGTACTAGGTAATTCCAGGTCACTGTATTTTTCGGGGCGGTTTACAAACCCTGTTAAGAATGGAATAAAATAATTCAGAACACGAGACGAGTATGAGCAAATTAGAACGATACAGAATTACCCTTCTTTGAGATTGTTTGGGTCTTTCGTTCACATATTCCTCATTTGAAGCCGTCCATTCTGTGGCGATATCCACGAATCTATTTGCCCAAAGTTTTGATTAATCGGGGAATTTCGTTTTTGGGTCAATTTGCAAATTCCTATAAACAGAAGGGATCTAATTTAGAATCGGGACAATTTGAGGGTAAATTGAAACGATACTGCTTTACCCTTCTAGTTCGTGCGACTTTTTACTCGCAATAAATTCACTACGAGTTTGGTGTGGTAGCAGACTCGAGCATTTAATAGGAGAACAGGAAATTGCTGCTTCTTGCTTTTGCGTTCATTCTGAACATCAATAAAAGTAGAAAACATCACATGCAAGAAAATAAAGCGTCTGAATTCGTTCAAGATCGATTTTGCTCCCTCAGCAGGCTCTCCCATGATCAGCTGGCTTCATTCTGGACCAGGTATGCATCGGCTATGTTGAAGGACCCGTGATCTCAGCTTCGAAATACAGACTCCCTGTGCATATTACAGTCCCCGTGCTTCATTAATATTAAACTGGTTGATCATGGCGGTGAGTTCATCGTCAATGCCGCTTGCCTGGTGGTGATACATCTCCCCTTCCCCGGGAGGTATTGATGCTGATCCAGTAGCATTAGTCTTTTTGTACCCTGCTCCAATAGAACTCGATTCTGTTATAAACTGGTCTAACTCGCTTCTCAAACACGCATTTTCAATCCTCAGATCATGCATTTCATCGAAGGCGAGGAGGAGGCTGTTGCAGTTAGGGCAGGTGGCGGAGTCAAAAGCCTCTTTATACATCTTGTTTTCCGCTCGGAGGTTTTCATTTTCAACTCTTAGAAACTCGGCTTCGTTGTGCTCATGACGAGTCTTCATTCGGGTTCGCCTATTTTGAAACCAGAACTTGATTTGTGAAGGTTCAAGTCCTAGCTCTTGACTTAGTTCTATTTTCTGTTTGCCGTCTGGCATAGGACATGTTCTGAAGAAATCATCAAGCCTTTGTACTTGCTCCTTAGTATGGCGATGGTAACGCTTCTTTTGACCTTTACCATTGTTGTCCTTATCTTTACTGAGATCTTGTACGTCGTCGGCGGAAGGGCCAGGTTCCATAGGCTCGATCCCAAACATGGTTTCGAACTCTTCCTCGCCCATATTCAGCAGGCAATGATAGCTTTCGGAAGAATTGGGTTGAGACATCTTCGATTTGGTCGATGATTTCTCAAGGTTTACTATATCTTTCTGTATTTTCACTCTCTCTGAACCGTGTATGCTTTAAAACTCTCTTCAATGTATGAATAAAGATTATCAGGAGGATGTCTCTTTTAAAATTTGGCGTCGGCTTAGCATATGTATCGCTTCTCCCGAGATTTCTGTCTTTCTCAACCTTTCCTGCGTGTTTCTTGCTTAGCTCGTCTTTTCTCATCTCTTCATAGTGGTAGGGTCCCTATCAACGTCTCTACCGTCGATTTGCTGGTGTGTTCTCCTATAAAAACGAATCTCATTTTCCTTGTCTCCCACCCAAGTCACCTTTCTTTCTCCTTTTTCAAAGTTGTGTCATCCCGTCAAACTTTTGGCAGAGATGTCGGATTTGCTTGGCTCGAGATTGGAGACGAGTAGCGGAGGTGATGCTGATAGGGAATGGTAGACAGGAAAATCTGGCCAGTAGAGACTTTCACTGCAAAAATGAAAGGGAATGCGGCAGTATATGTTCTTCATATTCTAGAAAAATTGGAACGATACTGTTTTACCCTTGTATGTATTTCCATTGAATTTGAATTGAGGAAGTTCCTTCATTTGGATTGGATTGGATTGTATGTCCCGAGTTGCCCTTCACTTTGAGCTTGCCACATAAGTACTTTGCTTAGTTGGGCCTTGTTTTCTTTCGAGTTGCTTTGGACCATCATCATTTTTTATGTCATCGGGTCCGTGGATCGGAGGGCTCCTTTAATTTAAAGGTTACCTTTAAGGCAAATGAGTCCTATCGCATTCCATTGGGTCATTTCATTTTGCGACACTCTTGAGGCAATTTGCAATCCCCTGGAAGAGAATGGAACAAATCCAATTTAGCATTTTGCGACGATTGGGGGTAAATTGGAACGACACACAGTTACCCGTCTTCGAGCTCGCCTGGGCTTTTCACTTGAAATTTCCCTACGTGAGGTCATTCAACATTTCTCATTATGGCAGTCAGCGACGTTGCCACAAATTGATCCGTCCTGAGTCTAGCATAAAAAGGGATTCACGCATTCGACGGGATAAAAAACAAATTACCCCATGCCCCTGAATTAAATCTAGACACCTAGAAAGCTGGAAATATCACACGCAGGGGAATTAAGCATGAAATGAAAGGTGCATTTGTTCAAGGTCAGTTCTGCCTCTCCTGCGGCTCTTCGATAATCAGCTAGTCTCATGCTGGTTCAGGCATGGATGACCAATGTTTGAGAGTCCTTAATCACTGGCTTCCGATTATGGCTTCGGATGTCTGTCAACCTTAAACTGGTTGACCAGGGCAGTAAGCTCATCATCTGGGTAATCTCTTGAACCTTCCAGCAACTGATGCTCGAATTGGGCATTATTGTTGGCAAATGCTGGCGGTAGATTTCTCATTCTGTCCTCGCCATGAGCAATTTGACTTCTCGAGCTGAAGTCTTCATCATTACTCCAGAAAGTGTGGGGATCACCAACTGTCCTGCTGCCAAGAACTCCTTCCATTTGAGGATTAGAGAAGTGGAAGTGCTCAGGATAATTTCTTGTCTGATTCTCTGGCTGCGCAGGCGCGCTGATCATGGGATGAATTCTAGCCACGGGTTGGTCCTCAAACCAAGGAGTCTGAATACACTGCCCCTGCGGTCTATACTCTTGAAGAGCATTAGGGTGATTCTGGGGGATACTTTGATTAACGCCTGGGGGATTGATGGCACGGCTACTGGTTTGGTTGATGATGGGAAGTGGCTCGCCCCATGCTAACCTGTGGAACTTATGGTGGCGAGGAGACTCGACGTTCAGGCTTGGATCAGTCCCGCCTTGGTTTTCTTGATTCTGAGCTGCATTGTGTTCTCTCACCCTTTTTCTGTACTTCTGAAGATGACTCGAAACATTTGCTTTAGTGAGTCCCTCTACCTTCATAATTTCCAGTATATGTTGCGGCCGTGCCGAATCGATTCCTAGTTGCTGAACTGCATTAACAAACATACGATGCAGCTCGGGAGACCAACTCATCTTCTTTTTCCAGTTGCTTGGAATAAAATTGAAGGCTTGATGCTTGTTCTCATGGTCGTGTAATTGCTTCCTTACCACGTGCTGCTGTTGACACCTGATTTTTAATCATTTTTTCTATTGCTAAAGTAATAAAAAATCCATAAAAATTCATAAAATTGAAAAATCAACTTTGGGGACCTTAGCCAAGCCTAGGGAACCAATTTTGACCAAAAAACGATTTTTCATATTTTCAGTATTTTTCGGTATTTTTATTTTCGAAAATTCATAAAACAAAAAATGAAGAAAAAATGAGAAAATTGAAAAATCAACTTTGGAAGCCTTGGCCAAGCCTAGGCAACCATTTTTGAACAAAAAATAAAATTTCATATTATATATATATTTTACAAAAATACTTGAAAATTTTGGAAAAATAACATTTGAGGCCAAAAAAAATACGCAAAGATAGTTAATATTTTTATTTTAAATCTATTTTCATATTGGCCATCGCAAATTCAGAAAAATCCAATTCGAGTCACGTGTTCCTTCACGAGTATAATCTTGAATCGGGCCTAAAAAAATTTAATTTGAGTCAACTTATTTTTAATTTTCACTTTTTATGAGTTGTGACATTATCTTCTAATATTTTAAATTTTCATCTTGGCCCAATTATACCCAGAATGACTTAATTTTGCAAAAGGGTTTTAATTAAATTCTGCATTATTTTCAACGGCAAGAAATGAGCTTAAATTTGACATGTGGTAAATTTTGGTGTGTCAAAAATTGTGAGGAGATTTGGACTTAAAGAAATATATTTTTTCAGGGACTAAATTGTAAATACTTAAAATTCAAGGACTAGAGTGCAAATACTTAACTCTTGAAGGATTATTTTACAAATAACAAAAAGAAGAGTTAGTGGATAAATTAGAATAGAGAAGGGAAGATGGAGAAGAGGGGATGAAGAAGAGAAGTTGGAGAAGAATGGATGGAGAAAATAAGATAAGAATAGAGAATGGAAGATGGAGAAGAGTTAGTAGAGAAATTAGAATGGAAGATAAGAATAGAGAAGGGAAGATAGAGATGAAGAAGAGTTAGTGGAGAAATTAGAATGGGAGATAAATATGGAGAAGGGAAGATGAAGATGAAGAAGAAGAAGAGTTAGTGAAGAGGTTAGAATGTGAGATAGAGATGGAGAATGGAAGATGAAAATGAAGAAGAGTTAGTGGAGAAATTAGAATGGGAGATAGAGTTAGTGGAAAAATTAGAATGGGAGATAGATGAGTAGATTATAAAAGGAGGAAGAAGTGAGCTTGAGGGGAGAGTTTTTTGGAGAGAAAATTTGAAGTGTTTGAGAGAGATTTTTTTGGAGAGAAAATTTGAAGTGTTTGCGAGAGATTTTTTTGGAGAGAAAATTTGAAGTGTTTGAGAGAGATTTTTTTGGAGAGAAAATTTGAAGTGTTTGCGAGGGATTTTTTTGGGGAGAAAATTTTGGATGTTTGAGAGAGTTTTGGGAGATTGAAGAAAAATTTGAGAGAAAGAAAATACCAAAAGAGAGAGAATTTTGAAGATGATGGAAGTTTAAAGCTAGGGATTATCATCACAAATTCCTTCATCGATCAATATAAATCAAGAGTTCTTCCTCGTCAACGAGCAAGCAAATTTGAGCTAAGTGTTTTTATTTATTCATTTGTTTATGGTTTTACTTGCAAATTAGCACAAATTGTATACACTTTCTCCATCTCCTTTTTTTTTTCCATATTTTATGTCAGCAGAAGGATATCTCTACGTCAACAGCAAAAAATCTCGTAGAGATGCAAAAATCGGCTCAGACAAGCTCCTAAGCTATCCACCGATTTCTCAACTGATCTGTGACTAAAAGTCCCTCTTAATTCAAAAGAAACTCTCTATATTGGGAACATAGAGAGCGAAAATCAATTATGGAAATCCCTCCCAAAAAAATGGGAGATAAGTACTCTTTCCACTCTTCTGGTTTTAGGTGCAGATTAGCACATATTTTGTATACTGACACTTCACTCTATTTTATGTCAGGAAGCCGCAGCTCTATATCAATGGTCAACCCTATAGAAGCACAAAATCGGCTTGGAGGAGTCCTCAAGCGCGCACAAATTTCAAATTGTTGAATCAATTCGTTGTATTTTATTTTAAAGAATTCATACCCCAGAATGGAGAGGACAAAGTCCATCCGCAACTTAAATACCTGTACCTTAAATCCCAAAGGGAAGAGCCAAGCCAATGCTTAGCCTCCCATTGGAGGTTTTTACTTACAGTAGTTAAATACCTGTAACTTAAATACATGTACCTTAAATCCCAAAGGGAAGAGCCAAGCCAATGCTTAGCCTCCCATTGGAGGTTTTTACTTACAGTAGTTAAATACCTGCAACTTAAATACCTGTACCTTAAATCCCAAAGGGAAGAGCCAAGCCAATGCTTAGCCTCCCATTGGAGGTTTTTACTTACAGTAGTTAAATACCTGCAACTTAAATACCTATACCTTAAATCCCAAAGGGAAGAGCCAAGCCAATGCTTAGCCTCCCATTGGAGGTTTTTACTTACAGTAGTTAAATACCTGCAACTTAAATACCTATACCTTAAATCCCAAAGGGAAGAGCCAAGCCAATGCTTAGCCTCCCATTGGAGGTTTTTACTTACAATAGTTAAATACCTGCAACTTAAATACTTGTACCTTAAATCCCAAAGGGAAGAGCCAAGCCAATGTTTAGCCTTCCATTGGAGGTTTTTACTTACAGTAGTTAAATACCTGCAACTTAAATACTTGTACCTTAAATCCCAAAGGGAAGAGCCAAGCCAATGCTTAGCCTCCCATTGGATGTTTTTACTTACAGTAGTTTAAATACTTGCAACTTAAATACCTGTACCTTAAATCCCAAAGAGAAGAGCCAAGCCAATGCTTAGCCTCCCATTGGAGGTGTTTATTCACTGTCATGTACTTCCTATAATTTAATTTTTGAATCATCAGACCCAAAAGATAAGTAGGTCGTAATACTGCACAGAAGTCGTTAACACACTCCCTCTTTCGGCTTCAGGGAATCTTTAACACTTAAAAAAATATAACAAATAAAAATATATACCATCCATGCATCCTATTTAAAAAGTGAAAACACAAAAGAGAATACCCTACTAGAGCCTTAGGAATAAACCAAGTCTGAGTTGCCGAATTAGGATATCCATGAAATTAAGGTACCGAAAGGGCATTAGTTTTAATTAACTAGTGTAACCAAGTCCCCGAGCTCCTAATCTCTGGTTCGCAGGAATAAATTAGTTCTCCCGCTAATTTATTTAGGTTTCTAATCGACCTACCAAGAACGATTAGTGGCGACTCCAAATTTTAAAATCATTTAAACAAAAACCAAAGTTGCGATTCGGTAGGGCTTGGGAGGGTCCGCGTTAGGTTAGTCAAATCTAATTAACCTAATAATCCGTTAACCCCTTTTAAAATTTAAAATTAATTTTTTAGAGGGTCGCGACAGACTGGCGACTCCGCTGGGGAATAGAGATTTTTAAATTTTCGAAAAAAGATACCAATTGGAATACTTAAATTTTTTCAAAATTTTAAAAGTCTTAGTGGACTTAGGCCAATGAAAATTTCATGGATATCTCGCTTCTGGCGATCTTGCTTGGGACTCATTCTATAGGTGTTATATGTTTTTGCAGGATGGGAGTTATAAGGGGCGGAGTGTTTGGCTAACCCATTTGTTTTGCAGGCTCGGTGTTGGGATTATGTTTAATTTCACACATTTTTAGAAGCGCTGTTTTGATATCAATTGTTGTGCATGTCTTGCATATTCTGAGGATCACAACACCTGCACACACAAGCGTCTAAACCCAAGTCGCGAAATTTTTCCTAGGTAACCATAGATAGGGATCGAATATGCAACGCTCTTGCGTCGATTGCGCTTGGGTTGACCATATTTTATCCCGCTCATTATCTGAATTCACAATTCTTCCCATTGTGATTTGATTGCGCGGAGGGTAAGGTTGTCAATTCGGATAGTGGGGGCCTTTTAGGTCCACACCCTGTCTCTCCTTCTTTTATTTTCTAGAGTCCACTCCTCACTTGAGTCATGCGCATGACTATGTGATTTGCATTTCTCCAAGGTAAAAGTAAGTTCTCTAATTTTATCTTGTATTTATTTTCGATCGGTCCATGCTAGGTGTTAGTCAGTTTTTGAGCTTGATATTACGACCATTCTTTTAAAAGAAAATAAAAATTAAATTTGTCCCTCATTTCTTTTTAAATTTTTTTTTTGAAAAAATGATGTGAAAAAATCCCTTCATGGGAATTTTATTAACCAATAAGGGATTTTTGTCATGTTTTTATTGCTTCAATAAAAATGAAATTTTCCTAAAAAAATTTTCCTCTGAAAATTTATTTCAATAAAAAGAAAAATTCCTTAAAAAAAACTCTAGTAGACATCAAGTGATTTTATCACATTTTTCAAATTATAAAAACTTGCAAGAAAATTCTTCTCGAGAAATTCGCTCATGTTTTTCTAAGAAAATTTTCTCTAAATAAAATTAGACTAATGTCTCGGTGGAATTATATTGACCAATAAGAGATTTTTGTCATGTTTTTCTTGTTTCAATAAAAATGAAATTTTCCTGACAAATTTTCCTCTGAAAGTTTATTTCGATAAAAAGAAAAATTCCTTAAAAAAAAACTTTGGTAAACATCAAGTGATTTTATCACATTCTTTCAAATTATAAAAACTTGCAACAAAAATTCTTTTCGAGAAATTCGCTCATGTTTTTCTAAGAAAATTTTCTTTAAATAAAATTAGACTAATGTCTCGGGGGAATTTTGTTAACCAATAAAGGATTTCTGTCATGTCTTTCCTGCTTCAATAAAAATAAAATTTTCCTGATAAATTTACCTCTGAAAATTTATTTTGATAAAAAGGAAATTCCTTCAAAAATTTTAGTAAACATCAAGAGATTTTGTCACATTCCTTTAAAAAAATAATAAAAAAAAGAGTAATAAATCTGCAAAAAAAAAATTCTGTATCAGAAATTAACCCATTTCTTCCTAAAGAAATTTTTTTTCTAATTTCTCTATAAAATAGAAAAAATAAAATTGGACTAATATAGGAGTCATGGACCAACATTCCTTGTGTCGCATACTAATTATATCCTTTTCTTTTGCAGGGAGATCCTAGATACCCCAGACGGGTGTAAAAATTAAGTTCAATAATATATCGAGAATCATCTTCAGAAATACCAAAAGACGAAAAACACAAAGGCTTCAACCGTTAATTCAGGGGGGCAAACGAACACTGTCCATCTTTGACAGATAGAGTTGTGTCAATCCGTAAACTTGCATGTGCAGTGTATTGTGATATGACGGTGGACTTATACTGATTAAACACGGGGGCATATTTAATGTATTACAGAGGATCCCGCGTCTTTTGAAAGACAATATGGATTATATAATCAGAAACCATGAAATAAGTACCTTAACCTGATTAAATCAACCAGAGACCGGTCTTAAAATTTCATTGGATCCGAAACACGCGGAGGGTTTTAGAGGACCGAGGTTCTATTAATGAATGTGACCCACAAGTATTTCTCCCAATGCTACAGGCGCCTGACAAGAGTAAGTGGGCACCGAAAGAAACAAAACACGGTTGAAGTGGGGCACGCAACAAATGGCCGAATTTATTGGCACACTAATTAAGTGGTGGTAGCTTTATTAATTTACATGATTGAACACGGGTCTCTAGGCGGCTGGTGGAAAGCCACACTGAATGCCTCTCTAATGTTCTTGATATCATCGTCTACCGCAACCCGCGAGAGCATCATGAAGAAGATTAAACCTAGACGAATACGTCTACTTAGTTTCATCGCACGTTCTCGCCTTTTGTCGATGTCCAAAAATTAATGCACAAGCTAGAAGTAATCATTTTCCTTTCCCCCCTATTAAATGCTCGGAGCCGTTAACCGCACCAAACTCGAAAAAATTAATATCGAGACGAAATCTGCGTAAATTTGAAGGGTAAATCCGTATCGTTCCAATTTATCCTTAAATTGCTCCGGTTTTAAATTTGATCCCTTCTATTTTCAGGAATTTGCAAAAGCGACTCGAGAATACAGTTGTATCCAAAAACCAAATTTCCTGGTCGGGCTAAATTGGGGGCAAATCAACTCATGGACATTACCACGGGATGGACAGCTTCGGTTAAAGAAAAATACTAGCGAAAGATCCGAACAATCTCAGACATGGGTAATTCTGTATCGTTCTAATTTGCACATAATCATCTAGAGTCCTGAATTTTTTTATTCCATTCTTAACAGGGATTGCAAATTACCTCGAGAAATATCGTAACAAGGCCCAAGGTGATACAACAGGGCCACGTTATCCCCAAGGATTAACCTTTGAAAAGAAAGCCCCATGGACACCTACTGTCCAATGGACCGAATGGAATACTCGACGAGTAATATCAAAGTCAGTATTTTACCATAATCTTCCCATAATGGTGAGGCGCCCAACAAAAGTCGAGGAAAATTCAATCCAACAAAACTGGTAAAGACTCGTGCAAGACATTCAAGATGAAGGGTAAATCAGTATCGTTTTCAATTTATCCCTTTTAATACTGGCTGATATGTCTCTTTTTCTTTTTACAGAAAATATTTACACTAACATTTAACATGTTGAAGGAGACAAATCCAAAAGAAAATTATGATCATCTGACAAGATCTATTCTGGTGAAAAACGGGGCAAATTGATCGCAAGCTCTGAAGGGAAAAAGCAAATACGTCTTTCTTATCTCGTTTGATTTCGAGAATAATTTCTCTGCTTTTTGCAGGGGCATTTAACCGCCAAACCATGGCGGTCGCTGTCACTAAACAAACCAAAATGCTCCCTCACCCATATGCCTCATCGTGCAGGGGCAAAACTTGAGACAAACCGCTCCTCGACATAAGGAGTGGCCTTCCCAATTTGTTCAATCCACCCACATACCAGGGGCAATTCAAATCCGCCCATGTTTGCACATTATATAAACACACATGATGCTAAAAATTGTCACATCGGTATTGTGTTTACACATTTCATGAATTATGTATGACTATTCCGCATGTTTAATTTACCAACTCCAACTTAGAGCATAAACTGCATAGGAGACATCAAATGTGCAAAATGGGGCATAACAGGATGAGGAAAGGCAAACCATTTCCACACAGGTCTAACATTTTAATCTACAGATAAACAGCCTTTCTTCAGAGTGAGAGAAAGCCCTTTCGGAATGAAGTCCCCCATTCATATTACATTCGAGGTGTTCATACTATAAGAACCTCCTTAAACAGAAATGGTAATGCAATACATGATCCATATGTTGATCAATTGCATCATGAGTTATTACACAGACTGCCTCTAATCATTGCCAACTTAGCTGAACAATTTTGTATGAACCAATGAACGCATTGATGAAAATGCTTGCACATGTTAGCTCTGACATTGCCTGACAGGCAACACATTCCCGATGTTTGAGTTACCTTCCAAACTCTTGAAATTCATTCGGCGATTATTGAATGAACAAGCCTGGTTGTCGAGAAGCCATCAAGCATTTCTTCCAAATTCTCAGGTAAGTATATCTTCAACCTGAACCTTTCAAGAGAATGAATTCTGACGGTTGTTGGGGTACTCGAATCCATTGCGGTATATATAGGTATCCACCTTCTTCAATAAAGCATGATTTGTCTCAAGGACAGAAATGTTCGAGACCTTTTGATCTCTGCCTCTTTGGTTTATTCCTAAAGCGACAGGAGAATATAATTTGGGTTTGAGCTTCCGTAGGATTCCTAATCTCCCCAGATTTCAGAATGGCACCCTTTGAGGTACACCAAGCCCTTCTTACAAGCAATATAAGTCCTTCTTACAGGCAAACTAAGTCCTTCTTACAGGCAAACCAAGTCCTTCTTACAGGCATAAAGTCCTTCTTACAGGCAAACTAAGTCTTTCTTACAGGCAAACCAAGTCCTTCTTACAGGCATAAAGTCCTTCTTACAGGCAAACTAAGTCCTTCTTACAGGCAAACTAAGTCCTTCTTACAGGCAAACCAAGTCCTTCTTATAGGCACAAAGTCCTTCTTACAGGCAAACCAAGTCCTTCTTACAGGCATAAAGTCCTTCTTACAGGCAAATCAAGTCCTTCTTACATGCAAACAAAGTCCTTCTTACAGGCAAAACAAGTCCTTCTTACAGGCAAATCAAGTCCTTCTTACAGGGACAAAGTCCTTCTTATAGGCACAAAGTCCTTCTTACAGGCAAATCAAGTCCTTCTTACAGGCATAAAGTCATTCTTACAGGCAAATCAAGTCCTTCTTACAGGCAAACTAAGTCCTTCTTACAGGCAAACCAAGTCCTTCTTACAGGCACAAAGTCCTTCTTATAGGCAAATCAAGTCCTTCTTACAGGCAAGCTAAGTCCTTCTTACAGGCAAACCAAGTCCTTCTTACAGGCACAAAGTCCTTCTTACAGGCAAATCAAGTCCTTCTTACAGGCACAAAGTCCTTCTTACAGGCAAATCAAGTCCTTCTTACAGGCATAAAGTCCTTCTTACAGGCAAACAAAGTCCTTCTTACAGGCAACGCAAGTCCTTCTTACAGGCACAAAGTCCTTCTTACAGGCAAAGTAAGTCCTTCTTACAGGCAAAGTAAGTCCTTCTTACAGGCAAATCAAGTCCTTCTTACAAGCAAATTAAGTCCTTTTTACAGGCAAATCAAGTCCTTCTTACAGGCACAAGTCCTTTTTACAGACACCAAGTCCTTTCTACAGGCACCAAGTCCTTCTTACAGGTATCTCCATGGGGTGACCTACCATACGGGTCAAATCTCAATCAAAATTTAATCAGTAGAATCCTTTTATTAGGAATCTACCATGGTACGACCCACCATACGGGTCAAATGGTATGACCCACCATACGGGTCAAATTTTAATTCAATTTTTAATCAGTAGAATCCTTTTATTAGGAATCTACCATGGGTTGATCCACCATACGGGTTCAAGTTCAACCACCCTAAAGTTTTTTTATATAACGAATCCTTAGGTTCTCATTTCATTTTCAGTGGAACATTTCACGACTCTTTTTATTTCCTTGTATTGAGTCGATTAGAATTCAGGTGTCATCTCGTCTTTGAAATGAACCTCTACCGAGCTTCCTTTCAAAGAGGGGCAGCTGTTGACACCTGATTTTTAATCATTTTTTCTATTGCTAAAGTAATAAAAAATCCATAAAAATTCATAAAATTGAAAAATCAACTTTGGGGACCTTAGCCAAGCCTAGGGAACCAATTTTGACCAAAAAACGATTTTTCATATTTTCAGTATTTTTCGGTATTTTTATTTTCGAAAATTCATAAAACAAAAAATGAAGAAAAAATGAGAAAATTGAAAAATCAACTTTGGAAGCCTTGGCCAAGCCTAGGCAACCATTTTTGAACAAAAAATAAAATTTCATATTATATATATATTTTACAAAAATACTTGAAAATTTTGGAAAAATAACATTTGAGGCCAAAAAAAATACGCAAAGATAGTTAATATTTTTATTTTAAATCTATTTTCATATTGGCCATCGCAAATTCAGAAAAATCCAATTCGAGTCACGTGTTCCTTCACGAGTATAATCTTGAATTGGGCCTAAAAAAATTTAATTTGAGTCAACTTATTTTTAATTTTCACTTTTTATGAGTTGTGACATTATCTTCTAATATTTTAAATTTTCATCTTGGCCCAATTATACCCAGAATGACTTAATTTTGCAAAAGGGTTTTAATTAAATTCTGCATTATTTTCAACGGCAAGAAATGAGCTTAAATTTGACATGTGGTAAATTTTGGTGTGTCAAAAATTGTGAGGAGATTTGGACTTAAAGAAATATATTTTTTCAGGGACTAAATTGTAAATACTTAAAATTCAAGGACTAGAGTGCAAATACTTAACTCTTGAAGGATTATTTTACAAATAACAAAAAGAAGAGTTAGTGGATAAATTAGAATAGAGAAGGGAAGATGGAGAAGAGGGGATGAAGAAGAGAAGTTGGAGAAGAATGGATGGAGAAAATAAGATAAGAATAGAGAATGGAAGATGGAGAAGAGTTAGTAGAGAAATTAGAATGGAAGATAAGAATAGAGAAGGGAAGATAGAGATGAAGAAGAGTTAGTGGAGAAATTAGAATGGGAGATAAATATGGAGAAGGGAAGATGAAGATGAAGAAGAAGAAGAGTTAGTGAAGAGGTTAGAATGTGAGATAGAGATGGAGAATGGAAGATGAAAATGAAGAAGAGTTAGTGGAGAAATTAGAATGGGAGATAGAGTTAGTGGAAAAATTAGAATGGGAGATAGATGAGTAGATTATAAAAGGAGGAAGAAGTGAGCTTGAGGGGAGAGTTTTTTGGAGAGAAAATTTGAAGTGTTTGAGAGAGATTTTTTTGGAGAGAAAATTTGAAGTGTTTGCGAGAGATTTTTTTGGAGAGAAAATTTGAAGTGTTTGAGAGAGATTTTTTTGGAGAGAAAATTTGAAGTGTTTGCGAGGGATTTTTTTGGGGAGAAAATTTTGGATGTTTGAGAGAGTTTTGGGAGATTGAA
The DNA here is from genome assembly GCA_016432845.1 of Psidium guajava. Lineage (NCBI taxonomy): Eukaryota > Viridiplantae > Streptophyta > Magnoliopsida > Myrtales > Myrtaceae > Psidium > Psidium guajava. The sequence goes on along the minus strand of CM028233.1, from coordinate 21,009,692 downwards.
GAAAAATTTGAGAGAAAGAAAATACCAAAAGAGAGAGAATTTTGAAGATGATGGAAGTTTAAAGCTAGGGATTATCATCACAAATTCCTTCATCGATCAATATAAATCAAGAGTTCTTCCTCGTCAACGAGCAAGCAAATTTGAGCTAAGTGTTTTTATTTATTCATTTGTTTATGGTTTTACTTGCAAATTAGCACAAATTGTATACACTTTCTCCATCTCCTTTTTTTTCCATATTTTATGTCAGGAGAAGGATATCTCTACGTCAACAGCAAAAAATCTCGTAGAGATGCAAAAATCGGCCCAGACAAGCTCCTAAGCTGTCCACCGATTTCTCAACTGATCTGTGACTAAAAGTCCCTCTTAATTCAAAAGAAACTCTCTATATTGGGAACATAGAGAGCGAAAATCAATTATAGAAATCCCTCCAAAAAAAATGAGAGATAAGTACTCTTTCCACTTTTCTGGTTTTAGGTGCAGATTAGCACATATTTTGTATACTGACATTTCACTCTATTTTATGTTAGGAAGCCGCAGCTTTATATCAATGGTCAACCCTATAGAAGCACAAAATCGGCTTGGAGGAGTCCTCAAGCGCGCACAAATTTCAAATTGTTGAATCAATTCGTTGTATTTTATTTTAAAGAATTCATACCCCAGAATGGAGAGGACAAAGTCCATCCGCAACTTAAATACCTGTACCTTAAATCCCAAAGGGAAGAGCCAAGCCAATGCTTAGCCTCCCATTGGAGGTTTTTACTTACAGTAGTTAAATACCTGTAACTTAAATACATGTACCTTAAATCCCAAAGGGAAGAGCCAAGCCAATGCTTAGCCTCCCATTGGAGGTTTTTACTTACAGTAGTTAAATACCTGCAACTTAAATACCTGTACCTTAAATCCCAAAGGGAAGAGCCAAGCCAATGCTTAGCCTCCCATTGGAGGTTTTTACTTACAGTAGTTAAATACCTGCAACTTAAATACCTATACCTTAAATCCCAAAGGGAAGAGCCAAGTCAATGCTTAGCCTCCCATTGGAGGTTTTTACTTACAGTAGTTAAATACCTGCAACTTAAATACCTATACCTTAAATCCCAAAGGGAAGAGCCAAGCCAATGCTTAGCCTCCCATTGGAGGTTTTTACTTACAGTAGTTAAATACCTGCAACTTAAATACATGTACCTTAAATCCCAAAGGGAAGAGCCAAGCCAATGCTTAGCCTCCCATTGGAGGTTTTTACTTACAGTAGTTAAATACCTGCAACTTAAATACATGTACCTTAAATCCCAAAGGGAAGAGCCAAGCCAATGCTTAGCCTCCCATTGGAGGTTTTTACTTACAGTAGTTTAAATACTTGCAACTTAAATACCTGTACCTTAAATCCCAAAGAGAAGAGCCAAGCCAATGCTTAGCCTCCCATTGGAGGTGTTTATTCACTGTCATGTACTTCCTATAATTTAATTTTTGAATCATCAGACCCAAAAGATAAGTAGGTCGTAATACTGCACAGAAGTCGTTAACACACTCCCTCTTTCGGCTTCAGGGAATCTTTAACACTTAAAAAAATATAACAAATAAAAATATATACCATCCATGCATCCTATTTAAAAAGTGAAAACACAAAAGAGAATACCCTACTAGAGCCTTAGGAATAAACCAAGTCTGAGTTGCCGAATTAGGATATCCATGAAATTAAGGTACCGAAAGGGCATTAGTTTTAATTAACTAGTGTAACCAAGTCCCCGAGCTCCTAATCTCTGGTTCGCAGGAATAAATTAGTTCTCCCGCTAATTTATTTAGGTTTCTAATCGACCTACCAAGAACGATTAGTGGCGACTCCAAATTTTAAAATCATTTAAACAAAAACCAAAGTTGCGATTCGGTAGGGCTTGGGAGGGTCCGCGTTAGGTTAGTCAAATCTAATTAACCTAATAATCCGTTAACCCCTTTTAAAATTTAAAATTAATTTTTTAGAGGGTCACGACAGCTGCCAAATGTTTTGAAGCATCTGAACCCTAACTGGTTTCGTTACGACGTCTTGGGCCCCGTTTAAGACAGCCTTCATCATGGCTTGCTGATCATCGCTTGCCGATATTACGAGGACTGGCATGTTTAATTTAGAATTGATGACTTCCAAGAGAGTGAAAACATCCATGTCAATCCCTACCATGGCGGTGACGACGATATCAAACTGGTCACTACTCCTCCTTAATATCTCTAAGGCCTCTGTCGCCTTTGCTTGAGCTACAACCTTATACCGGCATTTTCTTAATACGGTAACAAGGATTGATAGAGAGACTGGATTACCGTCAATGGCCATGACCAGTAGACCCTCAGGGTAAGGAACTTCATCAGCTTCGACCAGGGTTGAACATGCGCCCATTTCCCTAATGCTCGACATATTTCTAGATCTAGGACTGCCGATTCGAGACCGCCTCAGGATGTCTTCTCGGACTTGAGGGATCACGGGATCGTTGATGGCTTCTCGTAACAGGCTTTGAAAGCCAATGCTTTGATGGTGAAGGTTTTGAATTCCTCTCCCACGAGAACTCCTTCCTCTCTATCTTTCTCCTGCGAGTTCGTGCAGATGAACCCTCACTATCAAATGAGGATAAATTCTCTCTCTGGCAATAGCAACGACTTCCCCCTTCACGGGCAGTGCTATTAGATTTACCGAGGGGAAAATCTGACATTCAGCTTTTGATTAAAGGGGAAATCCTCGTTTATCGCTTAGTTTGTCTTCTTCTTTCTTTTCGCGATAGAGGGCCCCTGTCAAGATTTCCACCGTCGATTTACTGGCGGGTCCTCCAATGAAGACGAGTAATATCTCTCTTTCTGCCGAAAATTTCTTTGTCCCCCACTCAGCTCGTCTTTTCGTTCTTTCTTTTTTCAAAGCGGTGGAGTCCCGTCCAGCTTTTCCACAGAGACGTCAGGTTTGTTCGGCTCGAGGTTGCCACTTGACTGGAATTTGAGCCACCGGGGGTGTTGCCGACAGAGAATGGTAGATAGGAAAACCTATAAGGACTGCCCCTGTGAAATCAGTATTTAAATTAAAGCAGATTACCATCTTCGCATTCCGCTCATCTGCCTCATCTCTCTCCTTTCTTTCGTATTCTGCTTTCAAAAATGGCTAATTCTCCTAACCACACCTTATCCGCCGAAGTCCTGGCTGGGTGGGAGAGACTCTACAATCTTCTTGGTAGAGGTTACGCTCATATAGCCAAAAACTCTACCGTTGAGGTTGAAATCCTTGGTTTATTCAGGACTGTGGACGCTGCTTCTGTTGAGAGTACCCAACTGGGGAAGGAGTATCGGAACTTCTCGACCGTCTTCATCAATTTTCTGGCTGCCTATAACCGCGCTTATGAGACGGTCCTTGTGACCGCCGTCGTGAAAGCTCGTTACCGAGACCGGCACGAGCGTCTGGCAACAGTTACATTTGTGGCTGATAATCACAAAAAGGCCCTCAAGTTTGCCAACGATCAGCTTTCCTGGCTAGTTCGTGAGAGGGGAAAGCTGGTGGACCGTCTGGCCTTGGTCCGAACTTACGCCGAACAGGAGCCAGGCAATATTGTGATGAGGTGCAAATGCGGTTGGCTGCAGGAGAGGCTTGATGACATTACGGCAGACATTGCCTTCGAGAGGGCGGCGATTCCGGACCTGGAGTTTGCCGTTGAGCATTACGAGGCCACTATGGCCCAGGTTAAAGAGAAGTGCGATCGCCTCTTCTTTAGGCTCGCGGAGTTTGATCCCGAGAACGCCCGGTGTACCCAGAGCATCAACTTTATGGAGAGCCAGCTGAGCTCCTTTGTGACGTTTATTAGGGCTCAATTTGATTTCACTTTTCCTCCCCAGTGAGTTGTTGTAAGGTTTGTTGGTGAATGGAATGAAGAGAAAGTTTCACGTGTTTGTGCTTTTCATTTTCCTGCCATTTCTTCGCCCATATAGCATGATAGGACGATTTACGGTACTGAAGACGTTGAGGCTTAACACTCTTCTCGGTGTTCTTGTTATCTGCTGCCGGCGATGATATCAAGGACATTGGCGAAGGGTTCGGTGGCGGCCCCCACCGGTCACAGCGCCGTGAGTCAGTCGTGTGAATTATTGCAAATCGACCACTCGATTAGTGCTCCAATAAACAAACCGGGCTGCCCGTTGCGTGCCCCACTTTACTCCTGCCTATCTCTTTCGGTGTCCACTTGAATGTGTCGGTCGCCTGTAACGTTGGGAGAAATGATTGCGGGCCATGCTCGGTAATAAAATACTAGTCCTCCAAAATCTTTTATGTGTTTTGAATCCGAGGAAGGTAAAAAGGCAAGCCTTTGTTCAATTTAATCAGAAATGCGTCGCAAGATCGGGTTCATAATCTTGCCCCATGGGTTTTGATTACACAGTCTCGACTTTCTCAACAAAAATACATGAACCCTTCTAATATATTAAAAATGTCCCCAGGCCCGATCTGGATGCATTCACTACCCCTCATCAAAATACATGGCCCATATGTGCTGACTTATTGACACGATTCTGTCTCCGAAAGAATTGGCCTCTTCATGTGCCCCTAGGGTTAACGATATCTTCGCTTGCCCCCTGATTGTTATCACCAACGAGCCCGATTTTTCTCCACCTCAGGGTACCTATAATTCTCTGCAAAAGTAAAGAAAATAATCAGTATGTGATCCAATAAAGGTCGGCCCATGATTCCTACATTAGTCCAATTTTATTTTTCAATTTTAGAGAAAATTTTCTTAGAAAAACATGGGTGAATTTCTCAAAAAGAATTTTCTTGCAAATTTTTACAACTTGAAAAATGTGATAAAATATCTTAAAATTTAGCAAATTTCCCGAAGGGATTTTCCTTTTATCAGAATGAATTTTTAGGGATAAATTTGTCAAGAAAATCTCATTTCTATTGAAGTAGAAAAATGTAACAAAATCTTTTACTGGTCAACAAAATTTTCCTAAGGGATTTTTCACACTTATTTATTTATTTATTTATTTTTATTTTTTTCAAAAATGGGATACTAATTTGATTTTCATTTTCTTTTGAAAAATGACCTTGATGTTAAATTCAAAATTTGACCGACACCTAACATGGACCGACCAAAAATAAATACAAGATGAAGTTAGAAAACTTACTTTCACCGTCAAAAATACCATGTAAGTCGCATAGACATGCACATGAATCGTGAGTTTAAATCTTAGCCTATCTACTCTAAAGGCTGACAAATTGAAGCGAAAGACTTACGGCAAGGCGACAATCTCGCGCACATAATCAAGATTAGCCGTGACCCCTACGACGTAATCAGGATTAGCCGGGTCTCCCAACTTCGGCTCCTCGAGTCAAAAATTAAAACCACTGCTTTGGTAATCTTACCAAGCCTGAGGCCTAACTTTTAAAACTCATTTTTGAAAAGAAGTTCGGGATTGAATCTGGACTAACTTTCGTCGTGATCTCACGCCGAACGCTAGAACCAAATCACAATACCATCCTAAAACTAGTGACTCAGATCCGGTCACGGGACGTGTGTGATGTAATGCTAAAACAAATAATCATGCACAGCAGTTAAATTCAAACACCGCTTCAAAATGTGCAAAAATTAAATTCCAATTTCCATACACCAAACCTGCAAAATAAGGGGTTAGCCAAACACTCCACCCCTTATAACTCCCATCTGCAAGACCATTTAACACCTAAAGATTAGAATTCAACCAATTGCCAAACCAAGTGAATATTCATGAAATTTTACTGGCCTAAGTCCTCTAAGTTCTTAAATTTTTCAAAAATTAAGAACAACTCCCCAGGGGAGTCGCCAAGCTGTCGCGACCTAAAATTCATTTTTAGGTTAATGGATTACCAGATTAATTAATTAAATTAACTAACCTAGTTCGAGCTCTCCCAAGCTCTACCAAATCGCAACTTTGATTTTTTTTTCACATGATTTTAGAATTTGGAGTCGCCACTAATCATTTTTGATAGGTTGATTAGAAACCTAAGTAACCTAGCGGGAGAACTAAATTACTCCTGCAAACCAGAGATTATGAGTTCGGGGACTTGGTTACACTAGTTAATTAAAACTAATGCCCTTTCGGTACCTTAATTCCATGGATATCCTATTTTAGCGACTCTCACTTGATTTATTCCTAAGACCCTGGTAAGGTGTTCTTTTTATGTTTTCACTTTAAAATGAAATGCATAAAGGGTATGAACGCAAACGTTGACATACAAATACGACACACAAATACGGACATACGAATATGATATACGAATACGTAGATATGCGAATATGAATACGTGCGTGACGTGCGAATGACATACGTACATGACATGCGAACGACATACGTACGTGACATGTGTATGAATACGATATGCATACGAGTTAGACGAATACATATACGTGCGTTACATGCGAAGGACATACGTACGTGGACATGCGAATGATATGCGTACGTGACATGCGTATGAATACAACATGCATGCGGGGATAGACGAATACAAATACGTATGTGACATGCGTATGAAGACGCACGAATACGATATGTAACATGCATACATACACCATACAAATACGTGACATATATATGTGACATGCATAGTGATATGTGTATGTAAATACGTACATTTCGATTTTGCCCATAAAGGGCAAAGTCGTCATTTTGAAAAGATGAGATAAAACCCTCATTTTTGAAAAAGAGGGGATAAAACCCTCATTTTGAAATTTTTGATTTTTCTGAATGAATATGCATGGGTTAATAACATATCATAACAGACAAATGTGGATTTGCAAACGTTGCGTACGTGACGTGCATACGAGAACAAACAAATACGATATGTCTATACGAACATACGGATAACATAACAAACATACATGAGACATACTACATGAGATGCACATGAATGGCATTTTTTGTATTTTCAGATTTTCCATTTTTTTTTGTTTTTTTGGATTTTCTACATTTTTTTTTGTATTTTGGATGTATTATAAAAGAATGCAAAATCACCCAAAGCAAATGAAGATGTGAAGAGAGAGCAGGTAAAGTAAAACTACCATAAGGACAGTGAAAATAAAACCCGCAACTCGTCGGGTGAATAATTACAGACCAATTAAATAAAACCCGAGACATGATCGGGAATACAACAAAAATGGACCGGAATGGACATCGGTCAAACACCCGTCGCCAAGCCTCGTGGGTCGAGAGTACAACAAAACGGACCGGAATGGACATCGGTCATCCTCCAGTCTTCAAAGCATCGGGCCGAAAGCCAAATGAAAATAATGAACTTATCCAATCGGACATGCATAATCACCAATGAGTTAAGACAATTCAAAAACTCAAAGAGAGTTTAACACGTGCTGATTAAACTTCATTGAGACCATTTTTTACATTTTCCAATGCATTAACACAAAAAATACGAATTAAATCATACTGTCCATGAACATTCTTAGGGAGAAAACAATAACCATAAAATACAAAAGAAATAATGAAATGTATGTAAAAATTCTGAGATTTTTTATGTGGATGGGAAAATGTGTCTTTGACAACTTTCATGTTTTACATTCTTATTGAAGAGACACTCATTTTCGTGTAGAAAATGGTCTTTCATGAGAGCTCAGCAGCAAACAAACAAATTTCACAGAACAGACATATTTCAGGATTAAGCTTAAATGGACACTCAAATCTCAAAATTAATGCACCAAACTTTCTAGTCTACTAAACAAGACCCCAATGAACAACTTTCTTTTTTTTTGTGAAGTTTCAAAAGAAGACTCTAAACATAAGATAACTACAAATCAATATGACCACGCACAGAAAAACACTCAGACTCAAGGACGCCAACAAAATTGCATGATTTCATTAAATGCATTAAAAATACGAAACGTGCATGAATATTTTTGTATTTTTTATATGTTATGCATTAAGATCTTATGAACAAATGTTATGAAGAGGTCTTTATGAAACAAAGTCTAGAATAACCCATGGAAAATCATTTAGCATGAAAGGTCAGATCAGAAAAATTCCATCTCAGGTTCTGATCACCATATTTTCAGATTTCTGCTTTCAATTTCGGGACCCTTTTGACATAGCAAACGACGTCAATTTTCGTGCCATAATATATCAAATCGAAGATCTCGAAGTCATCTACGAATGTTCAGTACATTTATTTTCGAGCTTTCGTCATCTAAACACGAAAAATTGAGTTACCAGATAATTGCACATGCTGATGCGCCTAGAGCTCGTTGGAGATGAATCCGTCGCGTCGCCAAGGCTTGTTCCACGGCGGAGAATTTTTCTCTCTCAAAATTTTTTCTCTTGAAATCTCTCCAAAAAAAAATTTTTTCTCCAGTTTTTCTTCAATCTCCCAAAACTCTCTCAAACATCCAAAATTTTCTCTCAAAAAAAAAATTCCCTCTCAAGCTCACTTCTTCCTCCTTTTATAAACCACTCATCTATCTCCCATTCTAATTTTTCCATTAACTCTATCTCCCATTCTAATTTCTCCACTAACTCTTCTTCATTTTCATCTTCCCTTCTCCATCTCTATCTCACATTCTAATTTCTCCACTAACTCTTCTTCATATTCATCTTCCCTTCTCCATATCTATCTCCCATTCTACTAACTCTTCTTCATCTCCATCTTCCCTTCTCTATTCTCATCTTATTTTCTTTATCTTCTCTTCTCCATCTCCTCTTCTCCATCTTCCTATCTTCATCTCCTCTTCTCCATCTTCCCTTCTCTATTCTAATTTCTCCACTAACTCTTCTTTTTGTTATTTACAAAATAATCCCTCAAGTATTAGGTATTTGCACTCTAGTCCATGAGATTTTAAGTATTTGTAATTCAGTCCCTGGAGAAATATTTCTTTAAGTCCAAATCTCCTCACAATTTTCGACACACCTATCGCATGTTGAATTTAAGCTCATTTCTTGCTATTGAAAATAATGCAAAATTTAATTAAAGCCCTGTTTGTAAAATTGAGTCATTCTGGGTATAATTGGGCCAAGATGAAAATTTGGAATATTAAAGAACAATGTCACAACTCCTAAAAGTGAAAAATGAAAATAAATTGACTCAAATTGAATTTTTTTAGGCCCGATTCGAGATTATGCTCGTTAAGGAATACACGACCTCGAATTGGATTTTTTAAATTTGCGATGGCCAACATGAAAAGGGATTTAAAGGAAAAATATTGACTATTTTTATGTATTTTTGTGGCTTCAAATGCTATTATTTATTAAATATTTTCCTAATTTCTAAAAATTATATTTAAAAAATACAAAAAATATGAAAAATTATTTTTTTACTCAAAAATGGTTGCCTAAGCTTGGCCAAGGCTTCCAAAGTTGATTTTGCAATTTTCTCATTTTTATAGATTTTCTATCAATTTTAGAAAATAAAAATACCGAAAAATACTGAAAATATGAAAAATCATTTTTTGGTCAAAATTGGTTCCCTAGGCTTGGCAAAGGTCTCCAAAGTTAATTTTTTCAAATTTATGAATTTTTATGGATTTTCTATTAATTTTAAAAAAGAAGAAAAGAAAAGGTGATTGAAAATCAGGTGTCAACAATTTGGAGACATGAAAAGTTGTCTTGCTTCGACTATTGTATATTAAGAGATTTTGTTTATTTTGATGAAAAAATACAGAGTCATTGTTTCCAATTGTTTTCCTAGAAAGATCCTGAAAAATTATTAGAATTGCTATTCATTATTCTCACTGAAATTTTATTGTATCCTGGAGGATATTTGCCAAAATCATTAATAATGTTGTGGGGCAAATAAATTCTTAAAGTGAGTGTTAGCATGCCTTAAAGTCTGATTTTATTGTTCATTCCATTCGACCATATTTTTCAACAACATGAACACCCGTGTCCAACCTCAAGAGGAAGCTATGATCTTATTGTCACATTTCGTTGCTCAACTAGAAGTTTTCATCCTTTTTCTTTTTACTCCGATTCATTAGGAGGAAAACAACGTTGGCGCGACTTGTTCCATCTCATTTTTGCATGATTTTCATATTTATTTGAACTCTTTCCATCTATCAACTTAAATTGTTAGACGAAATAGTGATTTATTATTTAAATATTTGATAAATTCTAAATAGGTGGCATTGAATTTGAGATAGCAATAGCCAATGTTTGATGTCAGTACCTCATCCATGCGAGTGGATCTTCTAGAATCAAGTTTTTGTTTTGATTTTTCTTGCCGAAGGTTTTGTTTTTCATATTTAAAATTGAAGATCATTGCTTCGTAATTGATTTTTTTATTCTCATATATATATATATTATCGAAAACCTTTTTCAAGGTTGAAAGTGACGACGACAGAGGTGAGGGTTGAGTAGAGAGACACTAGAGAGCTCCTCTTTAAAGTTTCCATTTAGAAAAGCAGTTTTAACAGCTACCTTGCGAAACTCCATATCAAAATGAGTTACTAATACCATTATTACTCTAAAAGAATATCCAGAAGAGATTGGAAAAAATGTTGCTTCATAATCACTCATTCTCTTTGAATGAACCTTTGGTAAATAGTTTGGCTTAAATTTCTCAATCTTTCATTTGGAGTTCCTTTTAATCTTATACACCTATTTGTAGTTGATGAACTTATAACTTTCAAGCAATTCAATAGGCTCCCAAACATAATTATGTTTCATAGATTGCATCTCACCTTTCATCGCGTCCTACCATAAATTTGACTAAGGACAAGAACAATATCTGCATAAGTTACTAGATCAATAACACAACTCATATCATAGTCTTGCTATTTCATATAGATTATATAGTCTAGTGGTATAGCTGATCGTTTCTACTTAACAGATTTCCTAAGTGGAGCTACTTCAACCTCATCTTATGACTGAGAGGCTTGAGAAATTTCATCGAAAATTGCTTCAACAACAGATATTGAACCTAAATAGACTTAGTCTGTGGTGTGGGACACTCCACAATTGTCCATATAGGCAGATAAAATGACATAATAATCCCTACAATACTGTTATCTTCAATAGTCCATGAGTAGCTATCCTCTTCAGCTAAATTAAACTCCAGAAACTTCGCTATTTGTGAATTCACAATTTTTGTGTCTTTGTTGGGATTATAAAATCGATATCCCTTCAACTGCTCTGAATAAGATACAACATAATATCGAATAGTTTTAGAGTCCAACTTATTTAATGTTAGATTATAAAACTTCACTTCTGCAAGGCATCCCTAAACTTTGGATAATTTAGGCTAGGTTTAGGCCCAGTTCACAACTAAAAGGGAGTCAATGGTATAGCTTTGTAAGAACATAATTTAGAATATAAAAGCGTTGTTTTCAAAGCTTCACCTCATAGAAAATCAGGTAAATTAGTTGTAATAATCATACTACTCATCACATCCGTAAGATATGTGTATTTGTCTTTACTTTTATTTTAGTATATTTATATGTTTTTATTTGGATTTATTGACCGTTTACCCTAACTGGTTTGGGATAAAAGTGATGTCGATATTGATATGTATATAACTTTGTAAATATAATTTTTTTAATCTTGAAGCTTATTTTTTTTAACATAATATATAATAATTAATTGAATAATTTATTAAGATATGTGTAATTAATTTAATTAGTATGCAAATAGTTAATAAAAAATTCACGAGGCCCCTACTACAGCAATATTTTATTTTTTTTTGCATTTTTTGCATTTTTAAATTATTTTACATCTATAATATTTATATTTACATAACTTTGTAAATATAATTTTTTTTAATTTTGAAGCTTATTTTTATAAAATAATTATTAATAATTAATTGAACAATTTATCAAGATATATGTAATTAATTTAATTAGTATGTAGATAATTAATAAAAAATTCACGGAGCCCATGAAGCAGCATTTTTTTAATACGAATTAAAAAAAACTTTCGCAGGGGCCCATGGATTTTTTTATCAATTATTTACATACTAATTAAATTAATTACATATGTCTTAATAAATTGGTCAATTAATTATTATCAATTATGTTTTAAAAATGAGCTTCAAAATAAAAAAAAATTATATTTACAAAGTTATGTTAATATATATTTTATAAATATAATATGCTTAAAATACTAAATTTGAAAAAAAAAAAAAAGCCAGAGCCAAGATTTGGCTTGTGTGGCAATTGGGCTACCACACGGGCCTATGCGGTAGTATGGGTACGAGCCCATGCAGGCAGCAACCTGATTGCCGCATGGGCCCAACCTTGGTTTCGACTCAATGCGGCACTCTAATTGCCGCACATGGCCCAGGCAGCAATTAGATTGCCGTGTGAGGCCCATCCGGCAACCCGTGTGGCATTTTGAATACCGCGCAGATCCCTTTTTGGTAAATATGATTTTTTTGGCCATAGTTTGGTAAATATTTTTTTAAAATCTAATTTGAAAAAAAAACCCCTTCTTAATTTCACAATTGAATCCTAATGCCTTCGGGGGTACGGAACCTTCTCCTGGTGTTTTAATAAGGAATCCATCTACCCTTCTAATCGATATCCTTATCGACAATAGCCAACTATACATCATCATATATCGATAATTGATTAACGGTCATCGATGCACATCGATATCGACAACATTTGTTATGGTCATGAATAATGGCTCACACTTTTTAATAGTAATTTATACTTTAGTCACGTACCTATCCATAAGAATGATTGTGTTTAATTTTTTTGGTGCGAAGAGACGCGAATCCGAATTTGATCAAACAGATGATGAAAAGTCAATGGGGATAGAAGTTGATAGATATGCATTAAATAACGGATTGCGCCCCTGAATCACTAAGCTATCCATAGGGTTAAATATGGTTGGTTCCGGTAAAAAGCCCTTTCAAATCTTTCATTAGTAATTTTTTTAAAACAATTTTCAATACCATAATTTTCTGGTGTTACATGAAATCGACACTTGAGAAGTTGAAACATCCACCGTCCAATATATTTAGCACTTCGTTTGTTTCGTGAAAAATAATTTTCCCTAAAAGTAATCGTCTGCATTGCTTAAAAAAATGAATAACAAAAAAAAAATTTTATCGGCCAAGAAATTGTATAAATATAAATTATTGTTGATAATAAAAACATTTTTAAGCAATCATTTTCAGAAAATTATTTCACCGGTTATTTATTTTATGTGGTACAAATGAGCGCGGCAACGCACGATCAAGACGATCCCGTCACACGTTTGCGAGGAGTCCGAAATGTGCGGTGCATGTGGGCTCCCATGCAAACAAAGCCAAACCGCTGCCGCCGCTGCTGCCGCCACCAAAGACGAGAGATGGTCCCGACTCCGAGGCAATGGCAAGGCAAAAGCGACGTGGAAGAGACGGATCCAGCGTCAATAAATGACCTCAGCGAGAGCGATGCTCCACGATCCTCAGGCCTCTCGACCCGGTTCAAAAGATTCTTCGCAAGGACAGCCCCGTCGCGGTCTTCTCCCCCACCACGCCTGGCGAAGCTTGGACACCATCCCATGAAGACAAGAGAAAAGCTTGGACACCATCCCATAAAGAAGCATCGAGTTTGATGCGTCATCTTTTGCTTTCCCTCCTTGTTCGCGTCTTCCTTGATGCGTCCAAGTCGGAAACGCTCGAAACCACAAATGGGCGACTTGAATATCCAAATCGCACATCGATCCGGGAGATGCCCATCCCCATTTAACCTTAAGAAGAATCGGTTTATAAATCCATGCGACTTATATAGGGAAAAGTAAAAAAAAAAAAATCATAAACATGTCGTGTTCATGCCAATTTACTCATAGACCTTTTAACTAGGCGAATTTAATTCTAAACCTTTTCGCATTTGTATCAACTGAGTCTGTCTGGCTAATTTTAACGGGAAATTAAAACTTCAACTTCTTGGAAAAAAATTATCAAAACATGTTCGCGGCAGCACCAACCACACTGCATAGGACAACTGACGTCCATGTTGGCAATTTTTTAATTAAAATTGATCAGATAGACTCAATTGATATAAATATAAAAGATTGAGCATTAAATTGGCACAAGTAAAAAGTTTAGGACCGAACTGTATAATAAGTTTAGGACTTCTTTGACTTTTTCTGACTTTTAAATAACCTATATATTAATTGCCTTCGTTACTTGTGGATGGAGATTTTCGATAAAAGGTGCACAATAGTAAATGGGAAAAAAAAGGTTTAAATGTGTGTGGAGAGGGATATATTAGTTTTTTTTTTGTCTGGTTTTATTCTATATTATGCTACTATATAAATGACACCATGTGCGCTGTGTGGTGTGCAGGGATATATTAGTTGGAAAATGAGTTTTGAGTAATTGAAGAGACAACTTATTAATTGAGTTATGTGTTCCAGAAGGATCGTGGGCCAGAGGTGGATTTTCTCAGCTAGGCCCGAAGATCACGGGACCTATCGAGTCGCATTCACCAACATTTGATTTGATTCTTACCGAGACAAAGAGTGGTGTAAAGCTCCGTTTGTCTTGCAAAAAATAAATAATTTTAAAAAATTATTTTCATAAAAATAATTCATTGAACCAAATATAAAAATGAACAAATCAAAACAAAAAATGCTTTCATCGCTCAGAAAAATATTGAGACATAAATTATGTGTTTGTTTCACGAAAAATCAAGTATTTGAAAAGTATTTTCTAAAAATCAAGTATTTGAAAAGTATTTTCTAAAAAATAAATGCTTGTATCTTTTAGAAAAATTAATCAATTAAAAATATTTTCATTATCAATAACACTTATACCTAATTATTTTCATGGTGATGAAAATATTTTTATGAGTGATGCAAGTATTTATTTTTTAAAAAATATTTTCTAAATTTTGATTTTCTGTAAAACAAACATATCGAAATTGTTATTAAGAATGAGAACATTTCCTATTTCCTATTCACTACTTTATTTCAAAGATTGATTTTTGGAAAATATTTTCCAAGAAACTAACAGAGCTTGGCAATGCGTGATTAGCTTGCATTTGCTACCTAAAGCAAGAATGCTTCACAAAGACGATCGATAAGCAGACCGATAAAATTGGGCTTTACTAAGATAATGATTTTTTGGCAGCTATTCTTATCAGTCTTTATTAACAATTTTTCGGCATCAATGAGAATAGCTACGTGTTCTGAGCTGCAAATTTTTAAAGAAATGAACTCCATAACAATTGCTAATAATCTGTTATCTATTTTTCCCCCCCTCAAAACAGACTTGTTAATTATAAAATGATGCAAAAGCTACCTTAACTCTTGTCCGGACACGAGCCGAATATTACGTTTGCTCTATGTAATTGTTTTATCTGGTCAGGACTCTTGTGATTGTTTTATTCACGTTGATTCGATCTTCTTTGCATAGGATTGTTTTATTGTTTATTCAGGACTCCATGACCCTCGATCCATTACGGCCCGAAATTGATATCTTTGATGGATCTGAAGTCGGACCCATGATGCAAACAAACCCGGCCCATATTAGAGAAAAGGCTCAAATTGAAGTCTTGCAAATTGGATCCGTGGGTCTGATGAACCCCCCAAAAGAAAAAAAAAAAAGGATCGGTGGGTTGGTGTGTGGTTCGAATGGTGTTCGGATTAGACTTCTCCCTAGCGAGGACTAGTCGACATCGTCCTACACAGGCACAGAAATATGTACTTGGCAAGATTATTTTCATGTATATATGATCACATAAACGTACAACTTAACTCAGCAAAATCCGAGATGAACCCAAAAGTTAAAAAGCCACAAGGAAAAAAAAAAAGGGTAACGTGCCAAGCATTGCGTCACATCTTGCCATGGCGGTCCTTGACGATGCGCCCGACGTCGTTGAAAGTCTGGCCGCTCATATCGTTTGCCGCCTTCAGCTTGGCGGCTATGGCCCCAGGCGGGGTGTCCTCGACGAAGACCTCCGCCACCTCGTCCTCGGCCGTGTCCCCCTGGTCCGGCCCCTTGCCTTCATCCCTGCTGGCCATGAGCGACTCGTCCTTCTTGTCGCTCGGCTGGGTCAGCCTCTCCCTGATTGCCCCCGTCACCGTCCCAATCGCGCCCAAAATCCCTCCTCTCTCCTCTTTGCCCCTATGCACATAAAAACATGCATATCAAACTGTTGCCGGTGCCCCAAAAGTTGTTTGGATTAGTAATCTTCGATTCAAAATATGTAGAACAACCCGAATAACTTGAATTTTGTGAATTATATTTGACCTGTCTCCCTCCTTTTCCCAAGCATCCTTATTCTCCCTGGCCCTGCGTGCCTCGTCATCCTCGTACTCTCTCTCCTTCACCTTCAACTCTTCCATCTTCCTTCTCGCTTCCTCCTCTGTCTCCCTCAGTTTCTCCTGAAAAATTCACCAAAATTAATGTCTCCGTTTCCTCCATGGCATCACCCATCAGGCATCATGTCAAATGCTGTTATATTGCATACTCATATGGAAACAAAAAAAGGCAACTCAAAGAGAGGAACTTAAGCTAGAACCTCTCACCTTGGCAGATTCAACGGTCTCATAAGTCTTCCCCTTGGTCTCCTCCTCCTTGCCCGACAGCATCTCCATGGCCTGCCTCGCCGCATCAGCGGCCGACTCCTTCAGCTCGCCCATCTTCGCCACCGTTGTGTCCTTCCCTTCCTTCGCCTTCTGCGCCGTGTAGTCCTTGGACTCTTTGGCCTTCTCTGCCGCGTAGTCCGTGTATTCCCCTGCCTTCCCTAACGCTGCGTCCTTGGTCTCCCTTGCCTTCTCCTTCGCCTCTTCGGCCTTCTGCGCTGTATAGTCCTTGCACTCGCCTGCCTTCTCCTTCGTCTTCTTTTTGGCTTCCTCGGCCTTCTGGACGGTGTAGTCCTTGTACTCGCTGGCCTTCTGCTTCGTCTTCTCCTTCCCCTCCTCGGCCTTTTGGGCGGTGTTGTCCTTGTACTCGCCGAGCTTGCCCTTGGCCGACTCCTCCGTCTCCTTCGCCTTCTCAGCCGCGTCTCCAGTCTTCTCCTTCACCTTCTGGGTTGCCGAGTCGGTGGTCTCCTTCGCCTTCTTAGCCGTGTAGTCCTTGTACTCCTTGGCTTTGCCCATGGCGGCATCGTAGCCCTCGCCGGACCTGTCAGCCGTGTATTCCGCATCTTCACGGGCGGTCTCGGCGGCGTCGTGGCTCTTGCCAACAACCACCTCCTTCGCGTGCTCGTACGTGTCGTGGACCGCCCTCAGGACCGACCCGATCACTCCAGGCCTCTCCTGCTGGGGCTGGTCCGTCGTGTCGTACGTGGCCACTCTCTCTCGGTCCCGGTTCAAGTCCCTGACTTCGGAGGCCGCAATCCTCGCCGCCTCCTCGGCCCTCTCTTCCTTAGCTTCTTGCCTTGACGCCATTTTTCTCTACTTTTGAGCTGATCACGGGAAGAAGCCGAACGATGTGAATACGATGATCTTTCGCGCTTCACAGCACTATTTTACCGCGCGTTTGGTTCCTCTCTATAGAATCGAGGTACTGCTGAATCGGTGGATGGGGGACTTTTTTATACGATGAGTCGAGATGGGTGACATGACAGGTGGAGCTGGGAGAGAGCAAGCAACTGCCACGTGAGCAAGGAAGCGACACGTGGAGGACGTGCTGCGGAGGAGGGACACGTCGCTTTGCAAGCAGTGACAATGAAAATTATCTCCGAAGGTGGGGAAAGGTTCCAAGTATTCTGCCCTAAGGTTTTTTGGATTATTTCCAGATATTATATTGCCCTTTCTTATATTGTAATTGACATCGTTATCTCTTTTTTTTTTTTTTAAATTTCGAAAATCTATTTTTTTTTTGGTCAAAGTAAATATGATATAAAACTAGCGAAGCAAGAGTTTTAACACAGCAAGCCCATGGATGGGGCATCTACGCAGAGTAAATTCCAAAGGAAAGGAGAGGGTCTTGAAACGCAAGATGCAGGGAGACTATTCAACCGGTGGTTTTTGGAAGCCCAATCTGCTACAAGGTTGGCTCTTCTGTCGCAATGGGCCACGGACATGGAGGGCATTTGGGCTAAAAGTTGCTGGGCTTCATGGATAAGTAGCTCGGCCTCCTAACAGTAGTCCCCATGCGCGTTGACTGCCTCTGTTAAAGTATGGCAGTCCGACTCCACTTTACACTTCTGCACGTCTCTCTCTTCGAATCCAGAAACTTCAGATCGGCGATTAGGGCTTTTGCTTCGGCTTCCCCTGGTGACCAAGCTTGGATTTTTTCTGCAAATCCATCCAACAGCACCCCTTTGGAGTCTCAAAGAACACCCGCGACGGCTCTGTTGATACAGATTGATGCGTCGACGTTAAGTTTCAGGGTCGGGTTCATCGGAGCTTTTCACTTTTCAGATAAGCTAAGATCACGATTCACAGATCTTTTGTTTTTTGGGTTCTATCTATTATGTAGATTTAACACCAATTCTTCTTCTTTGATTAGGTCAGCTGCTATAGGTGGGATTCCTCTGAAGACTGAGTTGTTTCTGCTCTTCCATATGCACCAGAGGGTCGCTGCTAACATCTCAAAGGTAAATTTCTGATTTTGACTCTCTACAAAATCCTGTAGCCATAGATCCATACGCATACCAGTTTGTCTCTGGTTTAGTTTAAAGACTCTCGGGTCATGCCATATCTTTTTAGTTCAAGGACACCGAAGAAAGATGTGTTTTGTTGTTTCCACTCCTGCCTTGCAAATCGAGCATATGGGCTGGTTGATGATGTTGCGTTTAAGTAGATTTTCCTTCGTGGGTAGGGCATTTTGGCAGACATTCCATAGGAAAAAACAAATTTTTGGGGGTGTGTGGGCTTTCCAGATCCTATTCCACAGCCCTCTAGATGGTCTATATGAGGGTGATGCAAGGTTGACAGGGGGTAGAGTAGTGCCATCTCTGGTAATGTTGTAGCAGCTCTTCAAAGAAAATCGGCCATTTTGTGTCCTTGTCCAAATCAGTTTATCTTTCTAGAGAGGTACTCTGAGGGGAATCGCCAATATTTCTTCTGCTATATCGGCATCAAAAACATTTCTGACTTCCATTTCCTTCCACTCAGCATTTTGTTCTGATATCAGTTTAGCCACCATTTGCGGTTCATTCCTTGAGGCAGGGCCCCCAATAATTCCCCTCTTAAGCCAAAGATCTTCTCTAATACTAACCAACTCCCCATTTCCAATTGACCACCTCAGTGACTTTGATATTGTATCCCTCCCGATAAGGATACTTTGCCACCCCCAAGACAGTCTGTGACCTTTCTTTGCATGAAGAAATGGGGCATTTGGAAAGTAAATTCCTTTCAGCAATCTGCTCCACAAAGATTCCGAGTTTTTGACAATCCTCCAAGCTTGTATACCAAGTAAAGCTTCATTAAAAGTCGATAAGTCTTTGAACCCCAGCCCTCCGTTATCTTTTCTGCCTTTCAAGGTTTCCCATTTCCTCCAGTGTATTCCAGTACCAGACTCACTATTCTTCCACCAAAAGGCTGCTGATTTCCTTTCTATTGTTTTTCACACAGAGTTGGGAATTTTAAAAATTGACATTACATATTGTGGGATAGCATGCACCACAGATTTAATCAATATTTCCTTGCCCGCCTTCGAAATAAGGTTTTCTTTCCACCCTTCTAGCTTTGTGTTAACTCTAGTGTTTATCCAATTAAACATCTGTTTCTTTGAAGCCCCCCAATCTGACGGAATCCCTAAATATCTCCCTGAATTTTCCAGAACTGGAACCCTCAACCAGGCTGCAACATTCTCTTTGAGCTGGTGTGGACAATTTGGCCCCATAAACAATCCCGACTTATTTAAATTAATCTCCTAGCCAGAAGCATAGCAATACTGATTTAGAACTTGGGCCAAATTCTGGGCTTCTACAATTCTCCCCTCTAGGAAAAAAATCGAGTCATCTACAAACAGGAAATAGGACAGAGTTAGGCAGCCCCTTCTAAGTCTGATTCCTCTGATGGTCCTATCATTCACAGCTTTTCGCATCAGCATAGATAGTGTGTTTGACATAAGAATGAAGAGATATGGTGAGAGAGGGTCCCCTTGGCGAATTCCTCTTGATGGTTTGAAATATGGTAGCGGTTCACCATTCAGCTTAATACTAAAAGTTACTGAGGTAACACAGGTCATCACCCTATCAACCCAAAAGGAACAAAACCCCATCTTTCGTAAGCAGGCTTCTAGGAAATTCCATTCCACCCTATCATATGCTTTCTTCATATATAGCTTGAGGACGGCATGAAAACTTTTCTTCCTTTTCCTAGTTCGCATCTGATGCAGTACTTCCTGAACCACTAGGATATTATCTTGGATCTGTCTTCCCCCCACAAATGCACTCTGTTCCTCTGCAATGAGATTAGGCAGCCATTGTTTAAGGCTGTTTGCTAAGATTTTTGCAATGATCATATATACAAAATTGCACAGACTGATTGGCCTAAACTGGTCAAGCCTTTCTGGGTTTTTAACTTTGGGTATAAGGGTGTGTTGACACTTGATTTTTGGCCAATTTTATTTTCAAAAATTTTAGAAAATTCATAAAAATTCGTAAAATTGAAAAAACCAACTTTGGGGACCTTAGCCTAGCCTAGGGAACCAATTTTGGACAAAAAATAATTTTCCTAATTTTCCATATTTTTCTGCATTTAATTTTCAAAAATTCATGAAAAATCCATAAAAAGTGAGAAAATTGCAAACTCAGCTTTGGGGACCTCAGCATAGCCTAGGGAACCAATTTTGAACAAAAAATAATTTTCCTTATTTTTTGCATTTTTCTGCATTTTATTTTCAAAAATTCATAAAAAATAAATAAAAAGTGAGAAAATTGAAAAATCAGCTTTGGGGACCTCAGACTAGCCTAGGGAATCAATTTTGAACAAAAAATAATTTTCCTTATTTTTTCATTTTTAATATTTTTAGAAATTAGGAAAATAATAGAAAATTAATAACAAAATAGCATTTGAAGCCATAAAATTACCAAAAAATAGTAAATATTTTTAATTTAATTTTATCTTCATTTTTAATGAATAAATTTTGAAAAATAAAGCCTGGAATCTAGGGTTTCTTTGTTAATTTTATTTTTTAGATTATTTAAATAATTCTAGAAATTCCATTTTAGCTTTTTAATTTTCCATTTTTACATTTTTAGAATCGTGTCATCCTCCTCTATTTTTCAAAATTAAAATCGAGTCCAAAAACCCTCAGAATCGCCCAATTTCGCTAAAAAGGACCAAAATGCAATTTCTGATTTTTCAATTTAGTCCCTAAAATCACTAAAAATGAAATTAAAAATTTTCTAAGGACTAAATTGAAAATAGGGCGACGTCACCCCCCTATATTTTGACCTTCTGAATCTAATGGTGGCAACAATTTTCACAAAAAAGAACTCTAAAACTTTGGATTTTGCAAAATGGGTCATCGGGTCAAATTGAAAATTTGGGGTTTTTGCATGAATATCGAAAATTGTTGACCCAAAACATCATTTTCAAGTAGATTCGATGCCCCTGAGTCCAATTCTGGTGTCAAATTTGCGAAAAAGAGAAAAATTGGGGGTCAATTTTATGTTTTTATCAAAAGCGGGTCGACCGGGTCGGGCCGACCCGACCCAACGACCCGCACTGTTCATCATCTTCCTCAGAAGCTCCTGTGCGCGCTTGAATTTCAAAAAACAGGTTGTTGAAGGTGAGAGATTCCGAGAGATTGGGGTTAGTTTAGGCGAAGATCATATGAGACGATCTCGGGATTTTGAAGGGGATAGCATTACCCGAATCGGGGTTAAAAAGAACACACGTTCGCGGTAGGAGAAGGAGAGAAAAAAAGCTCTCTCTCAGCTCGGCAGAAGAGGCCATTACAGGAGAGTTTTGGACGCCATTGGGGAGGATCCAGCCGAGAGTGTTCAAGCTCGGTGCAAACCAACGAAGGTCGGCCAGAGCACGTCGTCACCTGTTTGAGCTTCGGGAAGCTTCAAGGAAGTCTGGGCACCGTTCGAAATCCACTATCCTTCCTTAAATAGGTAAACGCCATATTCGATCCTTTCAAGCTCCATCAATGGCGCATTCTTGGTTCCTCTGAAATTCTTCGAGATTTTCGCACCATCGTCTTTCTGGACACCCACTGAACGCATATCTACCCTTGCTTTTCGATCTCAACGCATATACACACCGAGTCGAACCTCTCCCGATCCTTGAACCAAACTCGAGTCCCTCTAGCTCGTCCCGAGTAAAGGAATCACCCGAAACGGTCTCAGATAAGTTTCTCTACTCTCTGTGATATCGTTGGTTTTCATGTTTGATTATTTGGCGATAGAAAGATCAGGGTACAGCTTCGTCGGAGAATGGCTTCTGGCCGGATTTAGGCAGACTATTTCAGGTTGTTTCGATGGCTGGAATTTCAGTTGGTTGGCTTAAAATTGTTAAAGGTTAGATTGGGTCTACAATCGGTGAATTTTAAGTGCGTCGAAGTCTCGGTTTGCTTTCGTCGGCAAGGATTCCGGCGAAATCGCCGGAATATCGTAGCTCCGGTCGTCTTCTCCGACAATCGGGTTGACTGGTCAACATTAGTTGACAATGTTGACCAGTCAATGATTACGTGGCTGCCACGTGTGCAATACGTGGCATGCCACGTCGTCCTTTTGCAATAGAATAAAAAATTTCGATCGGACAGCTAATTGTAGCGACACGTGGCGAGTTTCAGATCGTAAGATTTGAAATAGGCAGAAAATGAATAAAAAACAGAATAAAAAATTCTAATAAAAAATCTCAAAAGTTCAAAAAAATCTTCAAAACTACGTCATTTTTACGTTGGGTTTAGGATAATGGGTCTTGGGCCGGTTTGGGTTCAGTGGGCCGGGTCCATTTGACCCGGTCCGTATAACTAATAATAAAAAAATAATAATAAAAAATACACAAAATTCAGGAAATCAATAATAAACAAATAAACAAATAAAAAAATAAAAAATACAAAAATAACAATAAACAAATTCTGAAAATCTGGTAAAAATAAAAAATATCGGAAATTATAGGAAAATAAATAGAAAATATAAATAAGAAGATAAATAAATAAAAATCAATAAAATATTGTAAAAATTCGTAGAAACACTAAAAAATTTAGAAAAATTGTTAGAATATATAAAAAAATGTTTTGAAAAATTAGGAAAATATTAGAAATTAAAAATAAAAATTCCAGAAAATATAGAAAATATTCTAAAAAACAATAGGAAAAATCCCAAAAAAATCATAGGAAAATCCTCAAAAAAATTCCGAAAAATGTCCAAAAATATGGAAAATCCTTAGAAAATTATTAGAAAGTCTAAAAAATTCCAGAAAAATTACAAAAAATTTTCAGAAAAATTATAGAAAATCCTAAAAATCGTGGGATTTAGGAAAAACCACATTCAACTGGTTTGACCAAATTTCATATTTTTGGCTTCCCGAACCTCCTAAAACGACCATTCTGCCCTTTTGGTCAATCTGACCCAAATCATTCCGGACCATCCCAAATCATCTTCAAACCTAATTGAGGTATTTTCCTAGGCTCCTAGAACTCCCCTTGATTGCAATTGATTTGATGTGATTGTTTCCCGATTTGATTTCTTGATTGCACATTTATTTCCTTGATTGTGATTGATAGGACAGATAATTCCACCTGCATGAACCCATTAGATCCAAGAGCCCACCTTATCCAATCTTGCCTGCATGAATTCTCTAGATTAGGAAATCATTTAACTTAGGTACCGAAAGGGCGTCGACTTGCGGGTTGACGTAACTAAGTCCCTGAACTCAGTTCTCTGGTCTTTGCAGAATCGAACGATCTCTCCTAATCGTTCGATAGGGTTTCCAATCATACCCTCCAATAAATGATTGGTGGCGACTCCTATGGCATGCACACTATTCACATGTCACCCGATCACACTAAGGTCGATCTCGATTTAAATTTTCCTGACGTAATTTGGTATGGGCCTGGGAGGGCCCGAGCTAAGCCCAGATTCCCAATGGGCCTAGCAATCCATTAGCTCCCTCGGGATCCCTAGAAAATCTCGGGAGGGTCGCGACAGGGTGATGTGGGTTTTGTTCAGGTCTGGATACATGCTGCCCGTCTAAAAAGAACCTCTAATTTCCTCCAATATGTTGGATTTAATGCTATCCCAGTTCTGTTGAAAAAACATACCATTCAGTCCGTCAGGGCCCGGGGCTTTAGAGGAGCCCAATTCGAATACAGCTTTGTAGACTTCTTTTTCAGATACTGGTGCCGATAATTCATCATTCATCTCATTAGAAACCATTGCGGTGCACTGGTTTAGCACCAGGTGGAAATTCCTAGCGCCTGCAGAACAATATAGACTCTTAAAGAAACTCACCGTCATATCCTTCAGCTGTAATGGATCTTTAACCCAGAAGTCTTGATCCACCATTTTCAGCATGGAAATCCTATTCCTCTGTCTTCTCTAAATGGTAGTTGCGTGGAAAAACTTTGTATTCTTATCGTCCCATTTCAGCCAATTTATTCTAGATCTGAGACCTCGATACATCTCTTCCCTCCTCCACAGAGTCTTAATCTGGTTTAGAATCTCTTCCCTTTTACACACGTGCTGATTTGGGTGAGATTCATTTGTTATGACCTCTAGTTTCCTCTTCAACTCTTCTATTTGCTTCAGACAGTTTGGGAAACTCCTCTTACTCCAAGACTCTAATGCTCTAGAAACATAATTTATTTTATGGACCAGCGCAGCCCCAAAATTATCAGCTCTTTCCCATGCGTCTTTAAT
The DNA here is from genome assembly GCA_016432845.1 of Psidium guajava. Taxonomy (NCBI): domain Eukaryota; kingdom Viridiplantae; phylum Streptophyta; class Magnoliopsida; order Myrtales; family Myrtaceae; genus Psidium; species Psidium guajava. The sequence continues at coordinate 20,985,003 of CM028233.1, read as the reverse complement.
CAGATTCCCGCATTCTTCATTCTCCATCCAGAAGGCCTCGAACCTAAAAGGTTTTTTTCATACTTTGTCTTTTCTCAATTAGGGATAGTACAATCGGGCTGTGATCAGACCCGATACCGGGTAAGGCAAAAACTTCTGCTGAGGGAAAGGTTAGCCTCCAATCTAGATTACAAACTGCTCTGTCAAGTCTTTTTTTAACCAGCTGCCCATCTTCTCTATTGTTAGACCATGTAAATGCGCATCCCTTACTTTCCAGATCCATCATACCACAAGAGTCTAGCAACTCTTTGAAAGCTTGCATTCGATAATTGTCGGAATTCCTCCTACCTACTTTCTCCCAATGATACAGAGTCTCATTAAAATCGCCCATCCAAACCTAGGGAAGGTTACTCCTAGGTCTTATCCTTCTGATCTCTTCCCACGTGATTCTTCTCTCTCTAAAAGTTGCTGGTGCATAGACGAAGGTAACCCTGAAAGATATTTTCAAAATCGGATCTGTGAACTTTATATCAAAAAAGTACTGTGTAGCTGTAAATATCTGAATTTCAGCTTCTTCCTTCCAAAACATAGCCAGACTACCTCCAATCCCAGTAGGATTAACCACACCATAATGCTGCATCCCGAGCTTCTTTTTCACTCTCAGGATCACATCCTCTCTATTTTTTGTTTCACATAAAAAGATTAAGCAGGGCCTTCCTTGGGCCATAATGGCTCCAAGTGCTTGAACTGTCAAAGGTGTGCCCAACCCTTGACAGTTCCAGGCTAGTAGATTCATTTGTACCCTGGTGACTTTTCAGGGCAAGCCACCATAGCCCTTAGTGTGGATTCCTCCGCGGTGTTAACAGGGGTATCCATTAGACTAGCTTCGTCTTGTAGCATGATCTGTGTGCTATTCTTCCCACTATTTGTGTTTTTCCTTCTCCTTTTAGTCACTCTAGGTTTTGTTGTCTTCTGGTGTATATCCATGGAGTCGCCATCTTTCTGGAATGAAGGGAGTTCTAGTAAAAGGGGTGAGGCACCAGCAGCTGTGAGAGGGATTCCCAGAAACTCCTTCTCCAAGGTAGATATTTCTAACTCACTCATCTTTCTTTTACCCTTCTCTTCCTTCGAGAAATTCCTTTTCTCCTTTTCTTTTCCTGTTCCCTGCGGCAATTCAGATCTGTCTAAGTATTCTGGTGTCTCTGGTACTGATTCTTCCTCCATTGCCTCTTCCAGATTGGTTTCATAGTAGCATTTCCAGAATGGGCTACATAAGTTCATTTCTACCCTCAACCACGACCCATAAAACGGATTTCCACTTTCAGCAAACGTTTCTTCCACGTATGGGATGGTCGAACAGTTCTGAGCATAGTGACCCATTTTTCCACACGAGTAACAATAAGTAGGTAGCCTCTCATACCTGAAGTCTAGCCAAATTTCCTTGCCTTTGTAACTGTAAATTAGTCCAGATTCAAGAGGGGAGTCTAGCCCGAGGTTTACTTTAGCCTTGCAGATAGATAGCCGAGCAAAACCCTTGGATTCTATCTTGATGTTCTCTACTACACCAATCTTTTCAGCGATTCGGGTAATAACTTCCTCTGTTCTTCCTTCCATAGGCAGCCCAACTATGTGCATCCAAAAAGCGCAGCTATCAAACGGGATATATTGGGGCAGGGTACTCGGCATCCAAGGTTTCAAAATTAGCAGATGTCTCGAGAAGGACCAAGGTCCTGTTTCTAAGACTCTATTTCTCTCCTCTATGTTCTCAAACACAAACGAAAATAAACCCATTTCCAGATGTGAGCAGTCTACCTTTTCTACTTTCCACGCTTTCTTCATGGTAGAGAGAAAGGCTTGAAAGTTAATCAAAGGGCTGTTTAATAGACGGCCAAATGCTGTGCGTTCTCCTTCTTCCAAACTTTTCTTTGTTACAATCTCATCCATAATTGCTACTTTCGTTTTTGGCTAGAGGTGACCTAGGCGTTTATATAGAGAGGCCATGCGCAGGTCTTGATCGCTGTCCCTTCTCATCTTAATGCTGACTGCGTCCAGAGAATAAAGGAAGGGGGCTTCAAGTCGCTGACTATACAGGTGTGGGCATTGATGATTCCAGCTCCAAAAGACAAGAAACGGCGAGGCCTAAGATAAGTCAAAGGGTGGAAGAGCGAATGATTTAGGGTTAATGGGGTTCTGGATGTAATACTTTGGGGGTGGGTTTATTTGGTGCTGAATCCATTGGTGGGTTTTGGGTGAGGTGTGGCGAGGGGGCTATTAGGGTTTCTCTACTCAGGGGGTAGGGGAAAGCTCTCATACGAGAGAGAGGGAGCTCTCATACGAGAGAGACGTGACTTCGAAAATCTATTTCGAAAGTCTCCAAATGTGCTCGAAAAAATGATAAAGATGCATCAATACGCCAGGTTTTTTATTTTGTTTTTTTGGACAGAAATAAGCCAGCTATTGAGATGTGGCCTTTATATTAGAATTGCGGAAAAAATTAATAATGGTTGAGCATGATACGGATTGATTTGCTTGCCTCAAGAATAAGGGATCAGATCGGTGATTCCGATTCTTAATTTTTGGGACAGAAGACTAAACCGAAGATCATTAGAAATGAACTAGTTCTCGAGCCATCTGAAAATAAAAAAGCAAAGCATACCAATTAATTCACGTGATTTGTTCCACTGTCCTCTCATTCCTGAGGATAAGTGCAAGGCTTGCCCCGACAAAATCAAACGAATGCTGGTCAGGGAATTTGTAGCATCGCGTATGAGACGAACTTTTTGATTGGTAGCATAATGACGTCACGCTAATTCGGAGAGGAAGACGACCGCAATCGCTAATTTGGAGATTAGGTTTAGGTCAGGACTCAGGAAAGCGAGCACTTCAGTTTTGGAATATTACTTTTTTTTTTCATTGTGGTCCGAAATTCAGAATTAAGTTGTGTATTTAAAAATAAAAATATTAGAAATTTGTCTGTCCGAGCAAGCGGTTCATCAGTCTGACTTCCCTCTTGAATTGGGAAACAGACCACCCGGATATCGGTTTTATTTTGAGGAATTGGGAACTGGACTCATGACCTACAAAACCGTACCCAACCCATTGGTCTGGTCCGATAAGTTCATCTTGCTCATCCTTAACTAATAAATGAAATTAATTCTTTGTTCTTGTTTGTGTCCACAATATTTTCATTGCCCAATAAAGTACTTCAATAGGAAATCTACCAAAAAGTAACTGTAGATCGTTTCCAACAGGCCCATCTAGGAGATATTTATGTCCAAGGAATTGAATATATTTTTTTCTTCCCCTTTTGCTCTCACATCTAATTTTATTACATATAATTAAAAGGTAAAATCGAGAGAATGCTTGCTTTCATACTCGCTGAATATCACTTCACTTTGCTTCTGTGATTGTCATGTCCAACCCACGTTCGACCGATAAGCTAAAGCATTAGCTTATAGATTTGTATTTCTCTAAATTTTGCTTTCTTATTGAAGCCAAATTTTAAAATATAGGTAAGAACAATGTTATCTTCTTAATGTATTCTCATATACTCTGTGATTTTAACTATAACTGGAACACGATATAATAGACAAAATTAGTGCATGTACCCAAAATTTAGTTTCAAAGTACATGGATTTGCTTGAATGGTATATGGTATGGTTAACATATTCCATACCGAAAAAAAATAGATGAAATAAAACTATGACGAACCCAAGTTTATTCCTTAATCGGACCTAGACATGTTAATCTTTTGTTTTATCGATGTTTTTTTAAAATGTTTTTACTGAATTTTTAAAAACGTGTTACCTTTTTTTCGTATATACTTGGAAGTTGAACATGTGGCTAATTAAGTCAGATTTGCCTTCCATATCACGTGCACTCACGTTAGAAATTAAGATATGGGAAAAGATTACAAATCCAGGGCTTCCAAAAAAAAAAATAACTTAATAAAAAGACCTCCTTTTAGAAATCAACCAATGAGAATCACATAAATAGAAAAGCTTTAATTTTTATTACAATCTAACTGCGCCAATCATGGATTGTCTCATCCGAAAATTCGAGGATGGCCTAATACGAATTAAATAAGAATACGTCATTGTTTTTAAACTTTATCGTTTAACTTAAATTTGATATGCATCGACAATAGTTTGTTGACCAAATTAAAGATGACAGAACATCATCCGATTTGTACTATTAACGGAAGATAATGTCCACGTTCATGGATAAATACTCTTTTTTTTTTTGGTCGACATGGATAAATACTTCGATAAACAAAAAGTAGGATTAATTTTTGAATCCAGTCCGATGAGATAAGTTTGATTAGTTATAAGCCAAACCACTCGATAAGCCTCACCCTTTCGTCTTCTCGAAGTCGTCTTCTCGTGCTTTATATATGGTGCTGCGTTGCAAGCTTAAAATTCCGATTCTGGGTGTGAGTTTAGGAGAGAACGGTGCTCGTGCTGGTGGGACATGGCGACCCTCGGTTTGCGTTTCGCTGCTGGTCTGAGTGTCGTGAGTTTTCTTCTTGTCGCTTCTGCAAGCCCTCTCGATGTGTCGTATGATGAAAGGGGGATCAAAATCAATGGTCAAAGCAGGATAATCATTTCCGGCTCCATTCATTACCCTCGTAGCACTCCTGAGGTAAGCCTGTTTTTAATTTTTTTTTTTAAAAAAAAGTTAATTCGCCTAATTTTCTGCATGTTTATGCTAATTATGTAGTAGTTTGCTTTGCTAGCTCGAATTATTCTAATTGAATCATTGATCTTCTGCTAATCTTTTGGTCAGATGTGGGGTGATCTCATTGGAAAAGCAAAAGAGGGTGGCCTTAATGCCATTGAAACTTACGTTTTCTGGAATGCCCACGAGCCCCAGTACCGTCAGGTATTTGGACAATTTTTCTTTGTCAATTTTTTGTGGCTCATTAATTCACACCTTATTTATGCGGGTGTTTTCGTTGTCTAGTACGACTTTGAGGGAAATAACGATCTAGTTCGGTTCATCCAAACCATTCAAGACGCCGGGCTCTATGCCATTCTTCGCATCGGCCCGTATGTCTGTGCGGAGTGGAATTACGGGTAATTACCTTAAATTTTTCGAATTTCGCATTACTATTTATGAACTTTATGAGTGATATAGTTATTTCTTTTCTACTTGCAATTTTATATTCAGAGGATTTCCCGTTTGGTTGCATAATTTACCCGGCGTAGAGTTGAGAACAAACAACACCATTTATCAGGTAATATTATTTTTACTCAATTTTTAGCTTTGACTTTTTTTTTCACTTCAAAATCTCATAATTGAATTTCTGATTTTTCTTTTGTTTTGTCATTTAGAATGAGATGAAAACGTTTGTCACGTTGATAGTAGACATGATGAAAAAGCATAATCTTTTTGCTAGCCAAGGTGGCCCGATAATACTTGCCCAGGTATGTAAATCAACTTTCACACTTGTTTGACAATTTAAATTTTGTTTCAAAGTGGCTATGACAACCTTTCTAGTTACTCTCACTAAGAAATATTTATCTTGATTATTGATGTGAGATTTTCTTTGTGATTTGATTAAGATCGAGAATGAGTATGGAAATGTGGAATGGGCCTATGGGGACAAAGGGAAGTCATACTTGAATTGGTGTGTGCAATTGGCCACAAGTTATGGCCTTGATATCCCGTGGATTATGTGTCAACAGAATGATGCTCCTTCGCCAATGGTATGATTGATTGCAATAAATTATAAATATAATTTACAATTCCCAAAGTAAGAATGCTTTTCAAGTTAAGTTTTTTCATTTACTTGTGCAGATTAATACATGTAATGGATGGTATTGCGACCAATTTTCTCCTAATAATCCTAAGAGTCCTAAATGGTGGACTGAGAACTGGAGTGGATGGTACGGGAAAATTTTATTTTCTTCCACTTTTGAATATGTTGGAAATTCAAATTTTAATTCGGGATTAACCTGAATGCTAAATAGGTTTAAGGATTGGGGTATGAAGGATCCACATAGGACTGCCGAGGATCTTGCTTTTGCTGTGGCAAGATTTTTCCAATATGGAGGATCGCTTCAGAACTATTATATGGTAAGTGTAAATTAATCTATCAGTATATTTGTTACAGAAGTTTAATATAATCTTACTTATGACAATTATTTTATTCCCAATGTAGTACCACGGCGGAACAAACTTTGGTAGAACAGCCGGCGGTCCATATATCACCACATCATATGACTATGATGCACCACTTGATGAATATGGTGTTCATTACCCTTTTTCTTTACTTAGAAACAGCAATTTTTGTTCAATTTTTTCTTTTTTGGCTAAGACCTTTGGCATTTCATAGGCAATTTGAATCAACCGAAATGGGGACATCTGAAACGGCTCCACGAATTGATCATGTCCATGGAGGAGATCCTCACCAAAGGAGTGAAGAGGGACGTGGATTACGGAAACATGATGACGGTAAGTAACTAATCACAAACGATCGAGACTCGAAATTTAGTCGGAGACGATTTCCGCGTTGTTGCCGATCTTTTGTAACCTTTACGCACTTGTGTCGATCAGGGCACCGTGTTCATGTACGATGGAAAGCAAAGTTGTTTCTTGGGCAACGCGAACCAGAACCAAAACTTCACCGTCAATCTCATGGGGAACAATTACATGGTCCCGGCTTGGTCTGTCAGCATCCTCCCCGATTGCTACACTGAGGCCTACAACACGGCTAAGGTGAGATCAGACTCTTACTTTGAAATTCGGCACCTTGTTAAGAGCTTTTCCATTAGTCAAAATCTTAAATTTTTTGTGCAGATCAATACTCAACAGTCGCTAATGGTGAAACTACCAAACGAAGCTGACGACAAAACGGAGCCCTATGAGTTGAAATGGGACTGGAGGCCGGAGCATGCCGAGCACTTGCATGGCGGCGTCGCTAAAGGAAGCGTGATGACCGTGAACCAGCTTTTGGATCAAAAGACCATCACTAACGACACTAGCGACTACTTGTGGTATCTAACTAGGTAAATACCCATGATCTTTCTGATGCGTTGTTTGGTGTTCGGTTGCTTTTTGATACAGACTTGCGCAGTTATTAACGACTACTTAATGAATGTTACAGTCTCGATGTGAGCAAGAACGATAGCCTCGCGGGGAAGGCGATAACCCTACACGTCCAGACCAAAGGGCACATTGTTCATGCTTTTGTCAACGGGAAGCACGTCGGTGAGTTCGAGCTCTTATCTATGCAATGTCTCTCAAATTTTAGTTTGTTTGTTAATATATGAGAGAATGATCAATATCATGCATTTATCTTTTGCTTTAGGTTCTCAATGGGGTTCCAATGATCGCTTGGAATTCACCATGGAGAAAGACATCAAACTGACCGTTGGGAAGACCAACACAATCTCTCTGCTCAGCGTTACCGTCGGTTTGCAAGTATGGAAAATCTACATTACAAATTTGTTTTAGAAAATAATCGGAAGTTTATGTTTCTGTTTTCATTAATTTTGGTGGGATGGTACTATTTTCCGAGCAGAATTATGGGGACAACTTCGACACGGTTAAGGTCGGGATCCATGGTCCGGTGAAGCTGATTGGCAACAAGGGCCAAAGCGACGAGGTGACCAAGGACTTGTCGACCAACTCATGGACGTACAAGGTGGGGTTGAATGGCATGGAAGAGAAGGCGCTCCAATTGGACGACCCTCGTCACCAACATGGATGGAAATCTTACAATCTCCCTTCAAACAGATTGTTCGTATGGTATAAGGTATATAAAAGGAATGGTCTTTTTTTTTTCCCCCCCGATCAAGCAGTGCTTAATTTTGCCGATCTAATTTGTTCTTTCAGACAACTTTCAAGGCTCCTTTGGGCAGTGACCCTGTGGTGGTGGACTTGCAAGGGCTTGGCAAAGGCACTGCTTGGGTCAACGGCCACAACATCGGCCGGTTTTGGCCGAGCTACGTCGCTAGCGAGGACGGTTGCAGTATCGAGTGCGACTACCGTGGGGCCTACAGCGACAAGAAGTGTTTGACCAATTGCGGGAAACCTAGTCAAAGATGGTAATCAACAGTAGACATCCACTTGTTATTGTGCATTTCTTGGATCATATGTTCGACATTTTGTGTTTAGGGTTTTGTCCTGATTGTTTTTGTTCTTCCGTAGGTATCACGTCCCACGGTCCTTCCTTGAAGACGATGGCAACAAGCTGGTGCTTTTCGAGGAGTTCGGCGGCACGCCGCTCCATGTGAGGTTCCAGACGGTCACGGCTGGGACGATTTGTGCCACTACCGATGAGGGGAAGAAGCTGGAGCTATCGTGCCAAGGTGGACTCGTCATGTCGGAGATCCGGTTCGCCAGTTTTGGCGAGCCCACAGGCGCATGCGGATCATATGCGAGGGGTAGCTGCGAAGCTCCCAACACGCTGTCAACTATTGAGAAGGTAATAAACAAAATAAGAACACGTTTTTCCTAATTGCTATCATTAAATTCAGATATTACATTAATCGAGAGACTCATTAAGCTAATTTGGTCTCTGCAGCAATGTCTTGGACAAGAGAGCTGTACACTCGATGTTTCGGAGAACACTTTTGGACCCACCGGTTGCCACCAGAATGTTTATAGGCTTGCTGTTGAAGCTACTTGCGATTCTCCATAGCTTTTTTGTTCTTTTTATATGATACTCTTTAGTTTATTTAGGGTTTCTCGTAATTTGGGTATAAGGGTATTACATGTTTATGTTTCTTAACCTTTAATTAGGATTTACTTATTTCGTACACTTGGACTCATATTGGTTTGAATACTAATTATCTTTCTTAGCTACATCTTTCAATTTTCAGCTCCAACACGGATTAAAATATACGACTCTAATTCTCAAAATAAGGCCAGATGTACTAAACCTTTATTGAGAAATGCGAAGATTTATGGGGCATCTACAATGTCATTATGTATGTGTACGATAAGTACTAACTATTTATTGTGTAAAAGAGAAGAAAATACATCTAGGGGAAAATCTAAAATAAATTCTTGTTATTCTATTCTTCATTTTTGCCAAATTTAGGAAAACAAAGGAAATATTCGAGCTTCTCAATTCTAATCTAGAAGTAGAATCGAGGTGGACTAAGTATGATTAATTGGGAAATTTTCAAGCTTCCCTCTTCTAATTTGGGTACAAGGGAATTAGATGTTTTATGTTAATTTCTTAACTTTTAATTACGATGTCTACTTGTTTCATACACTTGACTCATATTGGTTTGAATACTACTTATCTTTCTTTAGCTACATCTTTCAATTTTCAGCTCCTAGACGGATTAAAATTTATGACTATAATTCTCAAAATAAGGCCACATGTACTAAAGCTTTATTGAGAAATACGAAGATTTATGGGGCATCTACAATGCCATTATGTATGTGTACAACAAGTACGAACTATTTATTGTGTAAAAGAGAAGAAAATACATCTAGGGGAAAGTCTAAAATAACATCTTGCTACCCTATTCTTCATTTTTGCCAAGTTTAGGAAAACAAAGGAAATTTTCGAGCTTCCCTCTTCTAATCAAGAAGTAGGATTGAGGTGACTAAGTATGATTAATTGGGAAATTTTTTCTACAATTCATTGACTACATGGTTAAAAAAATACAAGAAATCTGCACTCTTTCAAATAAGATAAAGAAAAACTTATGTAATTCAACGAAAATCTTATGGCCTCTTCCTTGGCCTTCTTTTTTTTTTTTTTTAATCAAATTGATTCACTCTTGCCAGGAGGATGGGGCTTATGGCTCGAGCTGCTCTTGCTTTATTTGTATTTCAAACTCTTACTCAACATGGAACCGCTCTTAGTGAATGGAGAAAGCTTATAGCACGATTGACGAGAAGGTTGAGAGTAGAAGTCCACCCGAGAATGGAAAATTTCTATTTCTTAAATACATTGATCTACTACTGTTCAAATAGCATTTCCTGTTGCGGTTTAAGCAGCAAATGTCGCCCTCTTTTTCGTAGCATCGGATCCGCATAAACCGGCAGCGTGACCACTAGGGGCGCTTGAAGAACCCAGAATCCCTGTCTTGCTCTTTGAGTTGCGAACACGTAGCTTGTTCTCTCTCTCTCTCTCTCTCTCTACTTCGTTTCTTTCCCTAACTTTTGTGTTGCCTAATGTGGCTTCCATTTGATATTCCATAACAATTTCGAGTAAATTATAACACAGACTCGAGTGTTCTGATATCCATATTAGTAATCTGACAGAAATTGTCAACAAAAGTTCGACTAACAAGAGGAAGAGTTTGATTATCATTAAAAATAGAGAGATGCTTTTAAACAACAAAAAAGTAACTTGACTGTTTTTATTTTCAAGCAAAAGTATAAGGAGCACCACGTGCAGTAACTCATTTTTTTCCACTCGGACTGTCATAATTTTTTTTTCAAAACACAGGGGAAGCATTATTTGCACGAATACATGTTAAATTTGTAAAAGAATATACTTTTCATATCTTTATTCCTAGTACTTTGTGACAGCCAAGCTCGACGACAATAGTATGGTATTGATGTTTGAATCGTTGCCTCCTTCGTAGGCGCCGAACTCCCGCTCTAATCTTTCTCTAACCTGAATTTCCCCCCAACTCTTTGTGCCATGGCGCTTGGCTGTTACAAATCCCATAGGCCAAGCTATTGAAGTGTTTTCTCAATAAATAATTTTTGAAAAAATTATGGGAAATAACTTTTTCTAAACTGGGCTTAATATTGAAGTGTTTTAATAATATGGATTGGATTGGGTATAGATTGGGTTGGATATGAGTCGCTAGATTTATATTGTATGGAAATAAGTCAAAACGTTTAAATGAGTTAATATGGATCAAACCATTTTCAATCGGACCCACCCATTTGATGTCAGTAGTCTCGTATCACAGAAAGTTGGACAAAGACAACAAAATGCATCTTCATCTTCGGAAAAAGAGTGACTTATCCTCCTCCATTGAAGTCAGCTCCATTTCTGCTTTCGGTCACATTGACGCAGGGATCAAACCCAAAGCATGGATAGATCCAATTCTGATGCGTCCAATCTCTTTTTCATTTTACCGAATAATCATGGGATTTCGTATTGATCATATTTGCTTTAATTCCATCACCACTTCCTTCATTGTAGGCCTGTGCCTTCCAAAAAGTCTTAAGCATCTTTTTGTGAAGTGGTGCAATACAATAATTTCTTTCTTCTCGCCATGGTCTAATACCTCCTCATTAAGAAAATTGAACAAACGATTCTTAGCCATCGAAATTATGAAGTACGAGGCTAGGTTTCTGCCCTCAAATGAGAAATTGGCTTTTGTTCGATAATTAGCACGACAAGGGCTATCCCAAAGCCATAAACATCAATCATGTCCTTAAATTGACTTGTTTAGTTGTACTCTGGGCCAAGTATCCGAAGGTTCCTCGCATCATTATGGTCAAGTGTGTTTGGTCGATGGTAATCGATCTGGACGCTCCAAAATTTGCCACCTTTGCTTCATATTTTTTGTCCAAAAGTATATTTGACGACTTAATATCACAATGATAAATTGGGATGGCCACAGCAAATACGAAAGAGCCCCATCAACTTTGTTGGACTTTGTTGGCAATTTTTAACCGCATTTCCCACGAGACGGAAACTTCTCCTTCTAGATCATGCAGCTATTGGTAGAGAGTTCCATTGGGACGAATTCATACACTAGAAGAGGGACTTCACTTTCCAGACAAAAACTTAATACCTTGACCACATTTCTATGATTGATTTGAGAGAGCATGGTGACCTCATTGATGAGCTGTTTGACTTGTCCTGCGTCAAACGACTTTGGATTTTTGTTCACAACGATTGTTCCGTTTGTCAACATTCCCTTGTAAAATAGTTCCTTGACCACCTGACCCAAAATTTGGTTCTCGCTAAAATAATCCATAGTCGTGTCTAACTTTGTTGCAGTGAACAACTTGCTTTTCTCCATGTGATTGTCTTCAATAGAAGGTATGTCTTATGGCAACAGAAGTCCACCATTTGGTTTGAGGAATTTTTGTTTGAATTTTGCCTCACGCATTCTTTTGATGTACTTGAATGACCTCCGAGAAAGCCAAAGTAATATTATGGCTCCAACGCCCATGCTCACCCCGTGTTAAAAAAGGTCAACGGGATTATTAATCATTGATAGTTAGCATATGACAAATAAAAAACATAAATAATACATGTTACAAGTACACAACATAACGAAATAAATAAGATGACTTAGTATTAGGTGAAATTTTTGCAACAATCAAATTAATGTCTTTTTTCCTAAGAGCCGTATAAAAAATATTATATGCTCATTTATACGTGTGTATATAAAAAAGCAAAAGTGCACCCACTTTGCACTAAAAGTGCACATACTTTGCACCCACTTTGCACACACATAAAAAAAAAAATATTCTTTGGTAAAATCGCTTTATTGAAAACGGCTTGGATTATTACTCAGTGAAAAGTAATTATTGATACAATATAAAGAAAGTGCAAACACAAAAGTGAAAAGGGCCAAAGAAGCTCTGTGAAGCGTTCAAACGGCTTGAAACATAACATGAAATAAAATATATCGCAAGTATCTTTTCATCTTTGGTATGCACAACAAAAGACAATAGTTGGCTGAGACTATGTAACATCTTCAATAGCAAACCCCAGAGAAAAGCTAAAACAGACCACGAACTTAAGAAGAGACAATCCTCAATGATACTAGACATAAAAGAGTACATCAAAAGGTTTCATGAATCTAGTAAATGGTTACCGAACACTTCTTAGTATAATCAACATTATTTTGCAACTCATGTTTAAATGCAAATGAATCAAATGCATTTTCATTTCAGCGATAAGAGTATCTAATCCTACTCCATTGAATTTAGCTCCATTCTGCGTTCGGTCGCATCAATGCAGGGATCGTACCTAAAGCAACGATAGATTTGGTTCTAATGCGGTTGATCTCTTCATCATTTTGCCAGCAGGATTGCGTAGCGATCATACTTTCTCCAATTCCGTCGCCACTTCCTTCATTGTAGGAGTGTACCTTCCTTGAAGTCTTTAGCATCTTTTCATCAAGTCGGACAGCACCATAATTTCTTCTTTCTCGCCATGGTCTAATACTTCCTTATCAACAATATTGAATAGGCGGTTCTCCTCCATCGAAATGATGAAGTGTAAGGCTAGATTGTTGTCGTCTTTTGCCCTTAGTCAAGAAATTGGCTTTTCTCTTGTTAGTAGCTCTATAAGGACAACCCTGAAGCTAATAGACATCACTCTTGTCCCCAAATTGACTTGTTTGGTAGTACTTGGGGTCCAAGAATCCGAAGGTTCCTCGCACCATTGTGGTCAAGTGTGCTTGGTCGATGGTAATTGATTTGAAAGCTCCAAAATCCATCACTTTGGCTCGATATTTTTCATCCAAAAGTATACTTGGTGACTTAACATCTCGATGATAAATTGGTATGGCCACAACAAAGTGCAAATATGAAAAAATCTTAGCAACTTTGTTGGCAATTCTTAACCGCATTTTCCACAAGATGGGAACTTCTCCATCTTGATCATGGAGATAGTGGTGGAGAGTTCCATTGAGGGAAAATTCATATACTAGAAGAGGGACTTTACTATCAAAACAGAAATCTAACACCTTGACCACATTTATGTGATTGATTTGAGAGAAAATAATGACCTCATTGATGAACTATTTGACTTGTCCTATATTAACAGTTTTTTTAGATTTTTTTGCTGTAATGATCATTTTTTCTACCACATTCCCTTGTAAACAGTTCCTTGACCTCCTAACCCAAAATTCGATTCTTGTTAAAATGGTCAGTAGCCATGTCTAACTCCGTTGAGTCGTATAACTTGCCTTTCTCCATGTGTTTGTCTTTAATATAAAGTAGGCCTTTTTGCAATAGAAGTTCACCATTTTGTTTGAAGAACTTGTGTTTGACCTTTGCCTTATGCTTTCTTTTGATGAATTTGAGCAACCCCCAACAAAGCCAGACTAATACTATGGCCCTGATACCTATGCCCAACCCCGTGTCAGAAAAATTCGATGGGATTATTAATCGATGAAAAAAAGAGTATTACATATTAATAAGCTTAATCTAATACTTACTACAAGTATACGAAAGAAGTAAGTTGAAGTAGTAAAAAGCAAAATTTTTGCAATAATTAGATTAATGTGTTTTTCTTGAGAGCCGTATAATCTCATATGCTCACTAATGTATATAGACAAGTAAAAGTGTACACACTTTGTACTAAAACTGCACATACTTTGCACGCACATAAAAAAATATTATTTCGTAAAAACCACTTTATGGCAAAAAACCTGGATTATTAATCGATGAAAATTTTTATTTATACAACATAAAGAAAGTGCAAAGACGTGTGAGGAAAGGGAACAAAATTTCAAGATTGGAATTTTTTTTATAAGGTTATTTATACAAATCGATGACATAAATTAACTCAAAGCAATCTAATAAAATTTAACCACTCGCCATAAACTTTTACTCAATGAACTTTAAAGGGCCAAAGCAGCTCTATGAAGTGTTCATACTCCTTGATAAATATAACATAACGTGAATAAAAAAGATTGGAAACTAGAAAGTATCTTTTCATCTCTGGTATGCGCAACAAGTGACAGTAGTTGGTTAAGACTGATGAAACATCTAATAGAGTAAAACCCGATGAAAAGCAAGAGCAGACAAACAAGAACTCAAGAAGAGACAATTCAGTCTTGAATGATAATAGACATACAAAGAGTACATCAAAAGCGTTCATCAGATGATAGATGTCGCATGTGAAAACCCTAGTTGAGTAATTTGTGTGGTTTAGTGGAGATGTGAAATATCTTTTCGTGTACTTAATTCTCAGGAAATATATAAGTTAGAATTTGATTGCTAAATATTTATTTTCACATTAATTTTCTAGAGTGGCGATAAAGCACGTAGTGCTACTTGGTTGGTAACGGAGACCTATACCCTCTAAGTTTACATATTGAATGAGTGGTAGATTTTTTTTTTCGTAAAGAAATGAGTGGTAGATTTGAAATTTACTAAGTTTAATATTTCCTTGTATTTAGTCAATTTTGCATAATGTTTTGATGGGCTTAAAATATTTTTTTTCCTAATAAGTCTATGTTTAAAATGGACATTGATTTCTTCATTTATGTACTTTTTTACTTGATATCCTGGTAATTTACCAATATCTATTCTGGGAACTCTATGATTGAGCCATTTACCCTTCTTCAAATTCTTAAACTAATTATTGATGACATAGTGCTTAGCTTAACAAAGAATTCCACAACTTACATCATTCAATGCATTTACTGATCCTAATGATTTCTTCCTTTGCTACTTGATGAAACATTCATTTCTTGGCTTGCCAATGAAGCTTTGTAGTAATGAGGTCATGACTTGCCTCATGAAGTTTGGCCCTAGTCATTTAATGCATGCAATGATTCACCTCTTTACTTGATCGATGGGGAACCTCTCTTCCCTTCCTTCACCTAAATATCTTCTCTTATAGCAAATGAAATGAAGCCACATTCATCCTACCTATTAACATAGGGGCCACATGACGCAATTTCATTGGACCACATACCCTTCATTATTTAACCCTTTAGCAATTAACACCTAACCGTCCTTTCACTCTTCATACTTACTGATCATGGAGGGACCCTCTTTAAAAAGAATAGATGTCCCCACTTCATTTACCCACATTTTTCCCTTCACTCTTTCGCTTTCAATTTCACGAGTAGAGCATAGATCCCACGCTTGTGTTATTAAAAGTTTGTGTCTTCGTCGTTCGATTTTGGACGAGGTCTGTTATTAATTCCTACTACTTTCTATCAATGAGTTTTGTTGTTTTCAAATAAAAAATTCATTGACTTTTGGTTCTAGTTATTTTGTTTGAAGGAATTTAAGATTATGAATTTTGTCAAGCTATTTTCAAGGTAAGTAAAGACTCTAAGCGCTAAGTTAGAATGCTCTTGACTTAGTGGTTTGTTAATTCTAGTGTGATTTGATGATAAGCATGAAAAATGTTAGGGCTTCGTAGTGGAAGTTTGTGTATTGAGTTGTTGCATTTTGAGTTGCGCTTCTTTGAAAAGGGGGATGATTGGTTATTTTTCTATGAGAATTGGTACTATGTAGCATGAAAAGAGCCAAAAAGAGGTGAAAATAGCTTTGTTGTGAATATGGGGTTTGAAAACTGAAGTTGTGCAAAGCATGGAAGCTATCGACTAACTTTGTAAAAGTCACTGATTTAAAAAAAGAGATATCGACTAAATGAAAGAGTTATCGACTAAATAGACTTGGCGATTCTATGGTTGACCGACAAAGGAAGTTACCGATTAAAATATAATAATATAGTTGTTGAATTAAAAAGTTGCCATTTATGGGAGAAGTTGCCAATGATGAATGTTGACCAAGAATTTCGAGTTTACCGATTGTAAATTCTATTGTAAGTTTCGAAGGTATTGATTTCAAGATATTCAGTTAAGTATTCATTAGTAACATGAAACTGAAAAAAAGAGGCAAGTGAGATGGTGTTACGTGAATGATGTATCATTCTATGTACTCATGCTTGGATGATGGATTAAGAAAATGACATTGTCACGTTGATTTTGAACATTTTCATGAGCACTATTCTCGCTTGAATAATACCAGAACAGTATTCTATCGTTCACGTAATGGTGGCCACAATGCCGTGGACGCCACAGGGAGTGTTTCGAGATGCCGCGGAGTTGCGATGCCTCGTATGTTTGCACGCCACGGTAAGTGTTTCGAGATGCTGCGAAGTAGCGATGCCTTGTGTTTTGTGATGTCTCGGAGTTGAGATCATCATGTGTCGGGATGCCACAAGAGTGTTCGAGATGAAAGATGGAGTAATGAATATGATGCATGCTCACGCCCATACATTTATTTGTGTGAATAAGACATTAGGTGATACTAATGCATTGTGAAAAAACATGCCATCCGCCTACATTTTGTACTTGATATTATATTAGTATAATGACACGTCATTATGGAAGAAGATCATACGTATGCTCATGCACTTTGTATAACTATGAATACTTGTGGTTATGAATACCAAATTGAGCGGTAAGAGAAACACCTAGAGATTTAATTTATTGGGCCTCGGCTCATCTCTTTATTTTTTTTAGATATGTGTGATAGCTATTTGGAGTTCCGATGCATGTTTACTATTTATATGAAGATGTAGTGTTACCAAACTTAGTTTTTGTTTATACGAAGTGCATCACTATGGTATGGATAAATGTTGGACTCGCCAAGTAGGTCCTCATTGGTCCATATCTTGGTACGCGATATTCGACCGTGATTTGCTTACCACTTAGGGACCTTGATGGTCCTTCTGGTTATGTTACCGATGAGCCATCGATGAGTGAAGTCATCGACCCTTATGTGATAGACCGACATTTATACAAGCAGAATTTTGGCTATGGACAAGTGATACGAGGAGATATGTGACGCGACCCCTCTTCCTAGGAGTATGTTCTTTCGTGTATGGTACCGACTATTTTTGCAATATAAAAACTACATTATATACATTTCGTGAACTAGTGGTATTTTAAAAGAAGCACATTTATTTAATAAATTCGTGTGATGTGTGTCGGGGATGATGGGAACAATTTTAGTATGCTTCCGTGTGCTATTAACTAAGAAAAAAATAAAATTAGAAGGACAAGTGTAGCGTGTGATGTATTGGGGCGTCACATGTACAAAAGGCAAATAAAGAAATTACAACGTCTCATATCATAGAAATTTAGATAGAAACAACTGAACGCATCTTCATCTTAGCAATAAGAGTGACTAATCATCCTCTACTGAATTCAACTCCACTTTTGCTTCCGGTTGCATTGATGCGGGGATTGCACCCGAAGCATGGATCTATCCATTTCTGATGCAGTCAATCTCTTCATCATTTTGTTGAACAACTGCGGGATTTTGTGGTTATTATATTCGCTCCAATTTCGTTGCCACTTCATTGTACGCTTGTACCTTCCATGAAATCTTAAGCATCTTTTCATCAAGTTGGACACCGCAATAATTTCTTCTTTCTCACCATGGTCTAATACCTAGTTATAAAGAACATTGAACAAACGATTCTCCTCCATCGAAATGATGAAGTCCGAGGCTATATTTCTACCCTCAGTTGGGAAATTAGCTTTTCTCTTAGTAGCTCGACAAGAACAACCTTGAAGCTATAGATATCGTTTTTGTCTATTAATTGACTTATTTGGTAGTACTTGGGGTCTAAGCATTTGAAGATTCCTCGCACCATTGTGGCCAAGCGTGTTTGGTCAATAGTTATAGATTTAGAAGCTCTAAAATCTGCCACTTTGGCTTGATGTTTTTCATCAAAAGTACATTGGACAACTTGATATCCTAATGATAAGCCAA
This sequence comes from Psidium guajava, assembly GCA_016432845.1. Classification (NCBI taxonomy): domain Eukaryota; kingdom Viridiplantae; phylum Streptophyta; class Magnoliopsida; order Myrtales; family Myrtaceae; genus Psidium; species Psidium guajava. The sequence continues at coordinate 20,966,604 of CM028233.1, read as the reverse complement.
TATAGCTGCATCAAAGTGCAAATACAAAAGAGCCCCAACAATTTCATGGGCAATCCTAATAACTTGACCAAATTTTTTTTGTTGGTTTTAGAGAAAATAATGATCTCATTACAAACTATTCAACTTTTCTAGCATCGACAATTTCTAATTTCTTGATTGCAATGATTGTTACATCTATCAACATTCTCTGGTAAATAGTTCCTTGACCAGCCTGATCCATTACTTGGTTCTTGTTACAATGATCCGTGGCTGCATGTAACTCCGTTGAGACAAATAGCTTGCCTTTCTTGGTGTGATTGTCTTCAATAGAAGAAAGGCGTTGTTGCAACACAAGCTCCCCATCACATTAAAATATTTTTGCCTGAACTTAGCCTCCTGCCTTCTTTTGATGAACTTGTACAACCACCAAGAAGGAAAAAACAATAATATGTCTCCAACGCCCTTGCCCATACACACGCATGGAAAATAGCTATGTTCCTAAAGGTTATCCTAACCATTCTAGAAAGGAAAAGAAACAACCAATCTATTGAAGACTCTTTTCTCACTACAACCGTGCCCATACACATTCAGAGGGTTTAGGCTTGGCTCAGTATAGATAGGTTTGGATTGAATTTGTTATTGAATGAGTTGAACTTATTTCTAACTAAAAGGGGACTTGATGTAATAAAAGCCTAATTTGTGTCCATGGCCAAGACTCGAGAGTCCACAATAGCCCATATATATTCGGACGGGCTCAAGGACTCAGCTCAAAAAATTTAAAAAATAAAAAATTAAGAAATTAGCAAATGGTTAGAAATATAACCCTTGATTAGGTTGTTAAATCTTTGTAATAGATTCAGATTACTCTTAATTGGATAACATACCTTTAGTTTAGGCGTTTTCATTGCCTTTTGACACAGCTTAGGTTTGGGTAGATTGATCTTTTGAACAAGAGATCGAAATCCAATTGAACTTAGCTTATGGGGTTGTTGTCATGGGGCATAGAAAAAGACATTTATTGTTTGCCCGATGAGTATTGGGTTTTATTTCTCGTATTTTACTATAAGCATTTTCAATACTTGGGTGTTTGCTTCTCACATCTCAATAAATTGATTATTTCTTTTCCTTCCTAGAATAGTTAGGACAAGCCTTAGGAACGTAGCAAATAAAAAATTGCACGAACATATAGCGACATTGAGTAACCTTTAAGATTATGATAGGTAAAAAATCGTTTGATTACTTAGATGGACAATCCTAACAAATAGATTCAGCATAATCAAGTCTCCAAACCTAATCAGTTTCTAGTTGCGTAGAAAATGAGAAAAACTCATATGTTTCGTTGGATTTCTAGCCGAATTCAATAGGTTAGCGGCGATTGCAGACTCATGTTGAAATCCTTTTGGATCAATTCAAGCTTTAAAATGGACCTAACGTCGCACGAGCAACGACGTCGGATCAAACCGACCATTGCCATTGAAATTGACCAAAGTGCGTGAAGCATCATGGACTGCCAATTGCCAAAAAGTCCCTCGAAAACGACTTTATTGCATGTAAATGAAGTAATTCCGACGGAAACGCATGCATCTTTGATGTAACCCATGTTTTTCAATATCAATATATTTGCGCCTTCTAGAATTTACGGAACAATAAAATAATTAATTCAATTACAAAATAAAAATTAACGAAATATTTTTATTATGGGCTTTCTCAACGCGCATGTTCCACCGCCATCACGACATGCCATCTATACAATTAAGTAACATCATAAAAAGGATAAAAAGGCAATTTTCCGATGTCAATTTTTGACCGATTCCACTTTGTCGCGTTTTCCTGAAAATCTAGTTTTGTTTGCTTACAGTTCGCACTAGTCCGTCTTGTCTCTCGGCTGTGTCAGCTTCTCCTTGATTTGCTCCCCCCGTCACGCTCCCTATCGCCCCCAAAGTCCCTCCCCTATCCTCTTTGTCCCTGAACACATTTTGTAAACACACATACAAAACCATTGCCGGATTTTGTAACACATGGTGCGTCAAAGAGAGAATGAATTATTGTGAATTGGCAGTAGTAGCTGCGGTGGTCTCTGAGAACCCTAGCTGTAGAGTTGCCGATCCGACACTACTCTTGGTAATCTCTGGAGCGCCCATGTACAAAGCCCGGGCAGGAATTGTACCCATCAGGGAAGTCCCAAACCCTCTATACAAAGCCCTAAAAACCCTCATGCCTGACAGTTGTGAACGCTGTCTTTACGCAAGGGACTCGAGATTGAGCTACCTGTTGCCGAGTTTTCGGCAATGCGATAGGGTGGTACGGCGTTGCCGAAACACCCGAAAAAAGCGCAGCACCGAGGACGAAAAATTTGGATTTATCGAGTATCTGCCAATCGATATCACCCGGAATGTGAATCTCTTGCTCGGCCTCTTCCTCGGCCGGGCTCAAATTCATCTTATCCACTTTCAAAAGCTCTCCAAAGTCACTCAAATGTCAAGGAAAACGCTAACCTTCTCTTGCCTACCTGCCTACCCTTCTATGTCACTGTCAGTTAACAACACTAAACTGTACAACCCTCGAGAGTTGAAACCCCACTCCCCTCCCCCCCAAAAAAAAAATGAAGAAGAAAACACAACACCAAGCCAACCAAACACTCCCAGCTACAAAACCATCACCACCCAAACACAAGCTCAATCACGAAACCACTCATCCGCGGCCTCAAATCCATTGTTATCATTTTCAATTGCATGGCGATTGCTCGGGACGAGTGGCTCACGAGCACGAGCGACGGTCATCCATGGCCATCGTCGGAATCGTTTGGCTCAAATCAGGTCGGCTGGGTCAGCGCAAGTGACCCTGGCCGGGGCGACCGGTGGGGGAGGCGCAGAGGTCGGCCTCAGATGAGCGAGGGGGCATGAGGGAGAAACGGAGAGGGGGGTAGCGTAGCGTAGGAGACAGTGAAGAAAACAGTGAGAGGAGTAGGTTGCTAGACACGTGTCGCTTTCTCGGTCTATCTCAACGTCGACTTCAAATGCAATTAGGAAACGAAGGCTACGGGAAATCAGATTTCTTTTTTTGCCTCATCCACAATCCCGTTGGCAAGAGTTCAATTCGGACTTTCCTAATATTGGCAAAATTGCCCCACAATTCAGTTATGTGTTGGATCTCGAATCAATCGGGGTTAACTTGGAGCCATATTCAGCTAATCGCTATCTTGAGAACCATCTCAAGTGACTAGATTATTGCAGAGAAGTCACCGTATCAAACTATTCTTTCAAGAAAAAAAAAAAGAAAGAAAAGTTTGTACAGAAAAGTCACATGAATTTCCTTTGTAAATTCCGGAGTACATGTCTAGCAAGCTGGCATAGTAAGAACTTCAACTCTGTGCCATGTTGGTTCTCCGCATAATATACTGCTCTATGCGAGAGAATTCTATTCCCAACGGCACAAACGTAAAAGAAGATCCGAGAGACTAATTTATTATAGCCCTTGTCCAATCAACTCCAAATGCCGAACATGTTGCAAATGTTAATACAACGGTGTCTGTAAAATTTGCGCGGTGACAAAGAAAAGCAAATGTTTGAAGTACGGATGACTGATGAGAGCCCAGATTTGCATAAAGTTATGAGGACATTGTCTCCTTCCTTTTCCCAAGCCTCCTTGTTCTCCCTGGCCCTGCGTGCCTCGTCAACCTCGTACTCTCTCCTTCACCTTCATCTCTTCCATCTTCCTCCTCGCTTCCTCCTTTATCTCCCTCAGGTTCTCCTGAAAAATTCACCAAAATTAATGTCTCTATCTCCTCCATGGCATCACCCATCAGGCATCATGTCAAATGCTATTATATTGCATACTCATGTGGAAACAAAAAAGTTAACTCAAAGAGAGGACCTTAGGCTAGAGCCTCTCACCTTGGCAGATTCAACGGTCTCATATGTCTTCTCCTTGGTCTCCTCCTTCTTGCCGGACAGCATCTCCATGGCCTGCCTCGCCACATCGGCGGCAGACTCCTTCGGCTCGCCCAGTTCCCCACCGTTGTGTCCTTCTCTTCCTTCGCCTTCTCCGCCGTGCAGTCCCGGGTCTCTTTAGCCTTCTCTGCCCCGTAGTACGTGTATTCCCCAGCCTTTCCTAACGCTGCGTCTTTTATCTCCCTTGCCTTCTCCTTGGCCTCCTTGGCCTTCTGCGCCGTATAGTCCTTGTACTGGCCTGCCTTCTCCTTCGTCTTCTCTTGGGCTTCCTCGGCTTTAAGGCAGTGTAGTCCTTGTACTCGGTGGCCTTCTGCTTCGTCTTCTCCTTCGCCTTCTTGGCCCTTTGGGCAGTGGAGTCCTTGTACTCGCCGAGCTTGCCCTTGGCCGACTCCTCTGTCTCCTTCGCGTTCTCAGCCGCCTCCCTGGTCTTCTCCTTCTCCTTCACCTTCTGGGCTGCCGGGTTGGTGGTCTCCTTCGCGTTCTCAGCCGTATAGTCCTTGTACTCCTTGGCTTTGCACATGGCGGCGTCGTAGCCCCCGCACGACCTGTCAGCCGTGTATTCCGCATCTTCACGGGTGGTCTCGGCGGCATCGTGGCTCTTGCCAACAACCACCTTGTCGGCTGGGTCTCCCTCATGTGGGGGACCCAGCAGCTTTATTTTATTTGTTTAAAATAATAGTGGGAGACAAGTGAGTAAATGAGGGAATAAAAAAAATGATAAAAAATAGTGAGTGTGGGTGCGTGTGCGTGAGTTTTTTCTCTTTGGTCTTTGAAAGAGAGTTGCTATAGAGTTGCTTACAGAAGCTTACAGAGCGCGAGGATAAGTAGAGAAAAGAGAGAGTTTAATCTTTGTAGTCCAGATTTGAGGGCCAAACGTTGACGGAATTGGCTCAAATTTGGATATGTTGTTCGTGAGGCCGAGACCTACGTGGTGATGGTTCTCGTTCGTTGAGACTCTCCTCCGATTCTCCAATTGCGGTTAGGGTTTCTTGCCCCTTTTGTGTAGTATTTCACCTTTGTGGTGATGAAGTATTGTTGTATTGTTGATGTATAGCCTCTAGTGTGTGACTAGAGCGAAGACCCTTTGTATATCTGCTATTTCTTGGTGATTAGTGGAAGATTTTGGGTCGGCCGTGGTTTTTCCCGTTTTGGGTTTTCCACGTAAATCTTGGTGTGTTGTTTTATCATTCCGCATTAGAATATTTGACTGGATATAATGCTGGTTGTTGCTGGATTAAATATGTGAAATTAGGAGAATTTATTTGATCCTGGATTGACCTAATTAGAGGCGAAGTGCTGCCGGATTTTCCCCAACAGAGTGATATCAGAGCTTGTGTTGAGATTCTAGTGTTAAATGAAAGAATCAAGTAGCACAATGTTTAAGTTGAATGCCTCTAATTATTCTATATGGAAGCCCCGGATGGAAGATATGTTATATTGTAAAGACTTATTTGATCTTATCGACGGTGACGAAGCTCAAGGAGACAAAGAAGACAAAGACTGAGAGCGAATGAATCAGAAGACGGTTGGGTTTATTCGGTAATGGATTGATGATAGTGTATTTCATCATGTTGCTCAAGAAACCAAAGCGGATGCCTTGTGGAAGAAACTATAAGATCTCTATGAGAGAAGAACCCCGCAAAATAAAGCTTTTCTAGTCAAACAACTTGTGAACTTGAGATACAAGGAGGGAAGTAGTATGTCAGAACACTTGAGTGAATTTCAAGATGTTGTAAATCAATTGACAAATCTTGAGATTGACTTAGGTGATGAATTGCAATCATGTTTGTTGCTTGGTACTCTTCCTGATAGTTGGGACACACTGGTTGTGGCGTTAAATAATTCAGCTCCTGGTGGTGTGCTTTCTATGAGCATAGTTAAAGAAAGCTTGTTCAATGAAGAAACAAGAAGAAAAGGCTTGAATTATGCTTCTAGATCGGAGGCACTTGTCATAGAAAACAGGTCCAGAAGTCAATCAAGGAAGTTTCAAAGTAATGACAGGGGCAAGTCAAGAGGAAGATCGAAGTCCAGGCCGAGGAGAAATGTGAAATGTTACAACTGTGGCAAGATGGGACATTATGCTAAAGAGTGCTGGCAACCAAAGAGAGATAAATCCCATGATAGAAATGGAGATAAAAAGAAAGAAGAAAATCAGGCTACAACAGCAGCTGCGTCCGATGGTGATATTATTTTCATTTGTGATGATGGTTATGTAAACCTTACATGTCAAGACTCTAGCTGGGTTGTTGATTCTGCAGCTTCTTTTCATGTCACTTCACGGCGTGATTATTTTACATCTTATCGCACCGGTGATTTCGGTTGTGTTAGGATGGGAAACAGTGGTGTTTCTAAGGTTGTTGGCATGGGAGATGTTCATTTAGAGACTGATGTGGGATGCAATTTGCTTCTAAAAAATGTGAGACATGTTCCTGATATTCGATTGCAGTTGATCTCTACAGGTGCCTTAGATGATGATGGCTACGGCAGTTTCTTCTATGATGGTAAATGGAAATTGACTAAAGGCTCTATGGTAGTGGCAAAAGGCAAGAAGACATGCACTCTCTACACCATGGAAGCAAAGTTGATCAAAGAAGAGGTAAATGCAGTAGAAGATTCCTCAGTTGATTTATGGCATATGAGGCTTGGTCATCTTAGCGAGAAAGGACTTGAGACTCTTGCTAGAAAGAATTTTCTACCATTGAAAGAGAAAAATCTGACAAAATGTACTCATTGCATAATGGCTAAGCAACATCGATTCTCATTGCAGAGTTTCTTTCCACATACAAAATCTAATGTACTTGATCTAGTGCACACTGATGTTTGTTGCATGGATGCTAGAATATTTGGTGGTGCATTGTATTTTGTGACATTTATCGATGATTGCTCTAGAAAAGTGTGGGCTTTTGCTTTGAAATCTAAAGACCAGGTGCTTGCGGTTTTCAAACAATTTCATGTCAATGTTGAAAGAGAAACCGGAAAGAAGTTGAAATGTGTTCGAGCCGACAACGGTGGAGAATATAGAGGCCCGTTTGAGTATTATTGCAGGGATTATGGCATCAAGCTTGAGAAGACTGTTCCGAAAACACCACAGCAGAATGGAGTGGCAGAGAGAATGAACCGGACGATTAATGATCGGATTCGGTGTATGCTATCTCATGCGAAGTTGCCTAAGTCATTCTGGGGTGAAGCGATGAGAACGGCTGTAGACTTGATAAATCTTTCTCCATCAGTTCCTCTTAAAGGGGATGTTCCACAGAGAGTTTGGAGTGGGAAAGATGTTTCCTACAATTATTTGAAAGTGTTCGGCTGCCGGGCATTTGTACATATTCCAAAAGATGAGAGATCCAAGCTTGATGACAGGTCTAAACAGTGTATCTTCTTGGGTTATGGACATGAAGAGTTTGGTTACAGATTATGGGATCCAGTTACAAAGAAAGTCATCAAAAGTCGAGATGTGGTATTCTTTGAGCATCAAACCATTGAAGACATCGACAAGCCAGAGAAGCCAAAGAATGTAGCTCAACACAGGGTTAATTTCAGCCCAAATCCTCCGACCATACTGGGTGAAAATCAAGGGGGAGAAATGCATGGAAATCATGAAGATGATGAATCCTCACAGAATGTTGATTCTTCAGTGGAGCCAGGTGAATCAATTGAGCAAGAGCAACCAGTTGAACCAGTTGAGCAAGAAGAACCGGTCCTACCTCAAGTTAGAAGATCAGAAAGAGAGCGTAGACCATCACAAAGATATCAACCACATGAGTATGTATTACTCACAGATGCAGGAGAGCCAGAAACTTATGAAGAGGCTATATCGTGTGATAAGAAGAATGAGTGGCATGAAGCTATGCAAGATGAGCTCAAATCTTTGCATGAGAATCACACATTTGAATTGGTGAAGTTGCCTAAGGGTAAGAGAACACTCACAAACAAATGGGTGTACAAGTTGAAGACGGAAGAAAATAGTTCATAACCACGATACAAGGCTAGGCTTGTTGTGAAGGGCTTTCGTCAGAAGAAGGGAATTGATTTTGAAGAGATTTTTTCACCAGTTGTAAAAATGCCTTCTATTCGAGTTGTTCTTGGGTTAGCTGCGAGTTTGGATTTAGAAATTGAACAGCTTGATGTAAAAACAGCTTTTCTTCATGGAGACTTAAAAGAAGAGATATACATGGAGCAACCAGAGGGTTTTAAAGTTGAAGGCAATGAGCATTTTGTATGCAGGTTGAAAAAGAGTTTATATGATCTCAAGCAAGCGCCAAGACAGTGGTACATGAAGTTTGATTCATTCATGGAAGATCATGGATATGGTAAGACCAACTCTGACTCTTGTGTCTTTGTGAAAAGATTCTCAGATGATGATTTTATTATCCTTCTACTCTATGTGGATGATATGTTGATAGTTGGACATGATGCTAATAAAATCAAGAGCTTGAAAAATGAGTTGAGTAAAGCTTTTGCGATGAAGGATCTTGGATCGGCTAAACAAATCCTTGGTATGCAAATTACTCGTAATAGGAAGAATAAGAAACTCTGGCTATCTCAGGAGAAGTATATTGAAAAGGTGCTTGAAAGATTCAACATGAGCACATGTAAACCGGTAAGTACTCCACTTGCTGGTCACTTCAAGTTGAGTAGTAATGAGTGTCCTACGAGTAAGAAAGATAAGGAAGAGATGATGAAAATTCCTTATGCATCTGCCGTAGGTAGTTTGATGTATGCCATGGTTTGTACAAGACCAGATATTGCTCATGCAGTTGGTGTTGTGAGTAGATTTCTCTCAAATCCAGGTAAAGAACATTGAAACGATGTAAAATGGATTTTGAGGTATCTCAGAGGCACTTCCAGATTATGTTTGTGTTATGGAAATGGAAAGCTTGAGTTGAATGGTTATTCAGATTCTGATTATGCCGGTGACAGTGATTCCAGAAAGTCTACATCAGGTTATATGATGATCTTTGCAGGGGGAGCAGTTTCGTGGCAATCAAGATTGCAAAAATGTATTACTCTGTCTACAACTGAAGCGGAGCATATTGCTATTACCGAGGGAGGCAAGGAACTCTTGTGGATGCAGAAATTCCTACGAGAGTTGGGTTTGAAGCAACAGAAGTTTGTTTTATATTGTGATAGCATGAGTGCTATCTATCTTAGCAAGAATCCAGTGTTGCATTCAAGATCGAAGCATATTGATGTGAAGTATCATTGGGTCCGAGAAAAGTTAGAAGAAAAGGTCTTTCTACTTGAGAAAGTCCATACCGACGACAACGAATCTGATATGATGACTAAGGCCTTGCCGGTGATGAAACTTGACTCCTGTCGAAGCAAAGCGGGCATGATGGAACTCCCCACATGAGGTAGAGGGGGAGATTTGTTGGCTGGGTCTCTCTCATGTGGGGGACCCAGCAGCTTTATTTTATTTGTTTAAAATAATAGTGGGAGACAAGTGAGTAAATGAGGGAATAAAAAAATGATAAAAAATAGTGGGTGTGGGTGCATGTGTGCGTGAGTTTTTTCTCTTTGGTCTTTGAAAGAGAGTTGCTATAGAGTTGCTTACAAAAGCTTACAAAGCGCGAGGGAGAGTAGAGAAAAGAGAGAGTTTAATCTTTGTAGTCCAGATTTGAGGGCCAAACGTTGACGGAATTGGCTTAAATTTGGATATGTTGTTCGTGAGGCTGAGACCTACGTGGTGATGGTTCTCGTTCGTTGAGACTCTCCTCCGATTCTCCAATTGCGGTTAGGGTTTCTTGCCCTTTTGTGTAGTATTTCACCTTTGTGGTGATGAAGTATTGTTGTATTGTTGATGTATAGCCTCTAGTGTGTGACTAAAGCGAAAACCCTTTGTATACCTGCTATTTCTTGGTGATTAGTGGAAGATTTTGGGTCGGCCGTGGTTTTTCCCGTTTTGGGTTTTCCACGTAAATCTTGGTGTGTTGTTTTATCATTCCGCATTAGAATATTTGACTGGATATAATGCTGGTTATTGCTGGATTAAATCTGTGAAATTAGGAGAATATTTTTTATCCTGGATTGGTCTAATTAGAGGAGAAGTGCTGCCGGATTTTCCCCAACACACCTCCTTCACGAGCTCATACGGGTCGTGGACCGCCCTAAGGACTGACCCGACCACTCCTGGCCTCTCCTGCCGGGGCTGGTCCATCGTGTCGTCCGTGGTCACTTTCTTCCCGGTCCCAGTTCACGTCCCTGAGTTCGGAGGGCGCAATCCTCGCCACCGCCTCCTCGGCCCTCTCTTCCTTAGCTCCTTGCCTTGACGCCATTTTTCTCTACTTTTGAACTGATCACAAGAAGAAGGCGAACGATGTGAATACGATGATCTTTCGTGCTTCACAGGACTATTTTACCGCGTGTTTGGTTCCTCTCTTTAGAGTCGAGGTATTGCTGAATCGGTGGATGAGGTCCTTTGTTCTTGTTTCCGTCCAAGTTTTCATAGCCCAATAACGTACTTCAATATGAAATCTACCAAAAAATAATATTAGATCGTTTCCAACAGGTCCACCTGAATTATTAAAAGGCAAAATCGAGAGAATGCTTGCTTTCATACTCACTGCATATCACTTCACTTTGCTTCTATGATTGTCATGTCCGACCCACGTTCGACCAATAAGCTAAGTATTAGCTTACTGATTTCTATTTTCTCTAAATTTTGTTTCTTATTGAAACCAAATTTTAAATATATGGATAGGAACAAAGTTATCTTTCTAATCTTTCTAATGTATTCTCATGTACTATGTAATTTTAATTTTATTTGGATCACGGTATAATACACAAAACTTGTGTATGTACCCAAAATTTATTTTCAAAGTACACAGATTCGCTAGAATGGTATATCCTATAGTTAACATCCCACAAAAAAAAAATAGATGAAATAAAACTATGACAAACCCAAGTTTATTCCTATAATCGGACCTAGGCATGTTAGTCTTTTGTTTTATTGAGGTTTCTTAAATGTTTTTTTTTTTTACTGAACTTTCGACAATGTGTGTGTGTGTGTGTGTGTGTGTGTGTGTGTGTGTGTTGTGTATATATTTACGAAGGTGAATATGTTGCTAATTAAATCACAGTCAAATAGCTCACGTGAGAGCTTTTTGCCTTTAAAGGCGGAAGACATGATATGGGGAAAAGATTGCAAATCCAGACCTTAAAAAAAAAAAATGCAAGATTTTCTTTTAGAAATTAAACAATGAGGAACACAAAAATAGAAAGCTTTAAATTTTTTTACAATCTAACCACGTCAATCGTGGATCGTCTCATTAAAAAATCCGAGGATGGTCTAATAAAAATTAAGTAAGAATACCTCATTGCTCTTAAACTTTATCTTTTGACTTAAAGTTGACATCCATCGATAATAGTTTGCTAACCAAATTCAAGATGACAGAACACCATCGGATTAGGTACCAGTGATTAGTTTTACAACTATTAACAGAAGATAATGTTATAAGCCAAACCGCTCAAGGAGATAAGTTTTTGAACCCTGTCCAAGGAGATAAGTTTGATTAGTTATAGGCCAAACCGCTCGATAAGCCTCACCCTTTCGTCTTCTCGAAGTCGTCTTCTCGTGCTTTATATATGGTGCTGCGTTGCAAGCTTGAAATTCCGATTCTGGGAGTGAGTTTGGGAGAGAACAGTGCTCGTGCTGGTGGGACATGGCGACCCTCGGTTTGCGTTTCGCTGCTGTTCTGAGTGTCGTGAGTTTTCTTCTTGTCGCTTCTGCAAGCCCTCTCGATGTGTCGTACGATGAAAGGGGGATCAAAATCAATGGTCAAAGCAGGATAATCATCTCCGGTTCCATTCATTACCCTCGTAGCACTCCTGAGGTAAGCCTCATTTTCGACACGTTTATGTTAATTTTGTAGAAGCTTGCTATTTCGAATTCTATTTTTTATGGGTCGAAATTTCGAATTTTTATTGAATCATTAATTTTTTTGCTAATTTATTGGCCAGATGTGGGGTGATCTCATTAGAAAAGCAAAAGAGGGTAGCCTTAATGCCATTGAGACTTACGTTTTCTGGAATGCCCATGAGCCCCTGTACCGTCAGGTATTTGGACAAAAAAAATTTTTTTGCCTAATTTATTATGTCTCACTAATTCACACCTTATTTACGTGGGTGTTTTCGTTGTCTAGTACGACTTTGAAGGAAATAACGATCTAGTTCGGTTTATCAAAACCGTTCAAGAAGCCAGGCTCTATGTCATTCTTCGCATTGGCCCGTACGTCTGTGCAGAGTGGAATTACGGGTAATTACTTAAAAATTTTTGAATTCGGCATTACTATTTACGAACTTTATGAGTGACATAGATAATTTTTTCCCCTTCCAATTTTGTATTCAGAGGATTTCCAGTCTGGTTGCATAATTTGCCCAATGTAGAGTTGAGAACAAACAACACCGTTTATCAGGTAATATTATTTTTACTAAACTATTAGCTTTGACAATTTTTTTTTTAACTTCAACATCTCATAATTGAATTTCTGATTTTTCTTTTGTTTTGTAATTTAGAATGAGATGAAAACGTTTGTCACATTGATAGTAGACATGATGAAAAGGCATAATCTTTTTGCTAGCCAAGGTGGCCCTATAATACTTGCTCAGGTACGTATCAACTTTCATACTTGTTTGACAATTTGAATTGCGTTTCAAAGTGGCTGTGACAACCTTTCTAGTTACTCACTCTAAGGAAGATTTATCCCGATTCATCGATAAGAAATTTACTTTGTGATTTGATGAAGATTGAGAATGAGTATGGAAATGTGGAATGGGCTTATGGGGACAAAGGGAAGTCCTACTTGAATTGGTGCACGCAATTGGCCGCAAGTTATGGCATCGATGTACCGTGGATTATGTGTCAGCAGAATGATGCTCCTTCGCCCATGGTATGATTAATCGCATTAAATTATAAATATAATGTACGATTCCCAAAGTAAGATTGCTTTTCAAGTTAAGTTTTTTCATTTACTCGTGCAGATTAATACATGTAATGGATGGTATTGCGACCAATTTTCTCCTAATAATCCTAAGAGTCCTAAATGGTGGACTGAGAACTGGAGTGGATGGTAAGGGAAAATTTTATTTTCTTCCACTTTTGTATATGTTGCAAATTCAACTTTTAATTCGGGATTAACCTGAATGCTAAATAGGTTTAAGGATTGGGGTATGAAGGATCCACATAGGACTGCCGAAGATCTTGCTTTTGCTGTGGCAAGATTTTTCCAATATGGAGGATCGCTTCAGAACTATTATATGGTAAGTGTAAATTAATCTATCAGTATATTTGTTACAAAAAATTTAATCTAATCTTACTTATGACAATTATTTTATTCCCAATGTAGTACCATGGCGGAACAAACTTTGGTAGGACAGCCGGCGGTCCATATATCACCACATCATATGACTATGATGCACCACTTGATGAATATGGTGTTTATTACCCTTTTTCTTTACTTAGAAACAGCAATTTTTTTTGTTCAATTTTTTCTTTTTTGGCTAAGACCCGAGGCGTTTCATAGGCAACTTGAATCAACCGAAATGGGGACATCTGAAACGGCTCCACGAATTGATCATGTCCATGGAGGTGATCCTCACCAAGGGAGTGAAAAGGAATGTGGATTACGGAAACATGATGACAGTGAGTAACTAATCAATTGATTGAGACTCGAGATTTAGTGGGAGACGATTTCCGCATCGTTGCCGATCTTTATAACCTTTGCACACTTGTGTCGATCAGGGCACCGTGTTCATGTACGATGGGAAGCAAAGTTGTTTCCTGGGCAACGCGAACCAGAACCAAGACTTCACCGTCAATCTCATGGGGAACAATTACACGGTCCCGGCTTGGTCCGTCAGCATCCTCCCTGATTGCTACACCGAGGCCTACAACACGGCTAAGGTGAGATTGGAATCTTGCGTTGAAATTCAAGACCTTGTTAAGAGCTTTTCTATTGGTCAAAACCCTAAATTTTTTGTGCAGGTCAATACCCAACAGTCGCTAATGGTGAAACTGCCAAACGAAGCTGACGACAAAACGGAGCCCTACGAGTTGAAATGGGAATGGAGGCCGGAGCATGCCGAGCACTTGCATGGCGGCGTCGCTAAAGGAAGCGTGATGACCGTGAACCAGCTTTTGGATCAAAAGACCGTCACTAACGACACTAGCGACTACTTGTGGTATCTAACTAGGTAAATACCCATCATTTTTCTGATGCATTATTTGGTGTTCGATTGTTTTTGGATACAGACTTGCGCAGTTATTAACGACTACCTCATGAATGTTACAGTCTCGATGTGAGCAAGAACGATAGCCTCGCGGGGAAGGCGATAACCCTACACGTCCAGACCAAAGGGCACATTGTTCATGCTTTTGTCAACGGGAAACACGTCGGTGAGTTCGAGCTCTTATCTATGCAATATCTCCCAAATTTTAGTCTTATTTTTTAATATATGAGAGAATGATCAATATCATGTATTTATATTTTGCTTTAGGGTGTCAATGGGGTTCCTATGATCACTTGGAATTCACCATGGAGAAAGGCATCGAACTGACCGCTGGGAAGACCAACACAATCTCTCTGCTCGGCGTTACCGTCGGTTTACAGGTATGGAAAACATACATTACAAATTTGTTTTAGAAAATAATTGGAAGTTTTCGTTTCTGTTTTCATTAATTTTGGTGGGATGGTAATATTTTCCGAGCAGAATTACGGGGCCAACTTCGACACAGTTGAGGTCGGGATCCATGGTCCAGTGAAGCTGATCGGCAACAAGGGCCAAAGGGACGAGGTGACCAAGGACTTGTCGACCAACTCATGGACGTACAAGGTGGGGTTGAACGGCATGGAAGAGAAGGGGCTCCAATTGGACGACGCTCGTCACCAACATGGATGGAAGTCTTACAATCTCCCTTCAAACAGATTGTTCGTTTGGTATAAGGTATATAAAAAAAAGGAATGGTCTTTTTTTTTTTCCCCCGATCAAGCAGTGCTTAATTTTGCTGATCTAATTTCTTTTTTCAGACAACTTTCAAGGCTCCTTTGGGCAGTGACCCTGTGGCGGTGTGTTGGGGAAAATCGGGCAGCACTTCGCCTCTAACTAGACCAATCCAGGATCAAAAATATTCCCCTAATTTCATAGATTTAATCCAGCAACAACCAGCATTATATCCAGACAAATATTCTAATGCGGAATGATAAAACAACACACCAAGATTTACGTGGAAAACCCAAAACGGGAAAAACCACGGACCACCCAAAACCTTCTACTAATCACCAAGAAATAGCAGGTATACAAAGGGTCTTCACTCTAGTCACACACTAGAGGCTATACATCAACAATACAACAATACTTCATCACCACAAAGGTGAAATACTACACAATGGGGCAAGAAACCCTAACCGCAATTGGAGAATCGGAGGAGAGTCTCAACGAACGAGAACCATCACCACGTAGGTCTCGGCCTCACGAACAACATATCCAAATTTGAGCCAATTCCATCAACGTTTGGCCCTCAAATCTGGACTACAAAGATTGCACTCTCTCTTTTCTCTACTTCTCCCTCACGCTCTGTAAGCTTCTGTAAGCCACTCTATAGAAACTCTCTTTCTTCCGAAGACCACACTAACACACGTACACACTCTCCTTTTTTTTTTCTTTTTCTTCTATTTTATTCTCTTGTCTCCCACCATTCATTTTCTTTTACTTAAATAAATAGAAAGAAAAGTTGGTGGGTCCCCCCCACATGAGGGAGACCCAACCGACAAATCTCCCCCTCTACCTCATGTGGGGAGTTTCATCATGCCCGCTTTGCTTCGACAGGAGTCAAGTTTCATCACCGGCAAGGCCTTAGTCATCATATCAGATCCGTTGTCGTCGGTATGAACTTTCTCAAGTAGAAAGAGCTTTTCTTCTAACTTTTCTCGGACCCAATGATACTTCACATCAATATGTTTCGATCTTGAATGCAACACTGGATTCTTGCTAAGATAAATAGCACTCATGCTATCACAATATAAAACAAACTTCTGTTGCTTCAAGCCTAACTCTCGTAGGAATTTCTGCATCCACAAGAGTTCCTTGCCTCCCTCGGTAATAGCAATATACTCCGCTTCAGTTGTAGACAGAGTAATACATTTTTGCAATCTTGATTGCCATGAAACTGCTCCCCCTGCAAAGATCATCATATAACCTGATGTAGACTTTCGGGAATCACTATCACCGGCATAATCAGAGTCTGAATAACCATTCAACTCAAGCTTTCCATTTCCATAACATAAGCATAATCTGGAAGTACCTCTGAGATACCTCAAAATCCATTTTACACCGTTCCAATGTTCTTTACCTGGATTTGAGAGAAATCTACTCACAACACCAACTGCATGAGCAATATCCGGTCTTGTACAAACCATGGCATACATCAAACTACCCACGGCAGATGCATAAGGAATTTTCATCATCTCTTCCTTATCTTTCTTACTCGTAGGACACTCATTACTACTCAACTTGAAGTGACCAGCAAGTGGAGTACTTACCGGTTTACATGTGCTCATGTTGAATCTTTCAAGCACCTTCTCAATATACTTCTCTTGAGATAGCCAGAGTTTCTTGTTCTTCCTATCACGAGTAATTTGCATACCAAGGATTTGCTTAGCCGATCCAAGATCCTTCATCGCAAAAGCTTTACTTAACTCATTTTTCAAGCTCTTGATTTTATTAGCATCATGCCCAACTATCAACATATCATCTACATAGAGTAGGAGGATAATAAAATCATTATCTGAGAATCTTTTCACAAAGACACAAGAGTCAGAGTTGGTCTTACCATATCGATGATCTTCCATGAATGAATCAAACTTCAAGTACCATTGTCTTGGCACTTGCTTGAGACCGTATAAACTCTTTTTCAACCTGCATACAAAATGCTCTTTGCCTTCAACTTTAAAACCCTCCGGTTGCTCCATGTATATCTCTTCTTCTAAGTCTCCATGAAGAAAAGCTGTTTTTACATCAAGCTGTTCAATTTCTAAATCCAAACTCGCAGCTAACCCAAGAACAACTCGAATAGAAGGCATTTTTACAACTGGTGAAAAGATCTCTTCAAAGTCAATTCCCTTCTTCTGACGAAAGCCCTTCACAACAAGCCTGGCCTTGTATCGTGGTTGTGAACTGTTTTCTTCCGTCTTCAACTTGTATACCCATTTGTTTATGAGTGTCCTCTTACCCTTAGGCAACTTCACCAATTCAAATGTGTGATTCTTATACAAAGATTTGAGCTCATCTTGCATAGCTTCATGCCACTTGTTCTTTTTATCACACGAGACAGCCTCTTCATAAGTTTCTGGCTCTCCTGCATCTGTGAGTAATACATACTCATGCGGTTGATATCTTTGTGATGGTCTACGCTCTCTTTCTGATCTTCTCACTTGAGATAGGATCGGTTCTCCTTGCTCAACTGGTTCAACTGGTTGCTCTTGCTCAATTGATTCATCTAGCTCCACTGAAGAATCAACATTCTGTGAGGATTCATCATCTTCATGATTTCCATGCATTTCTCCCCCTTGATTTTCACCCAGTATGGTCGGAGGATTTGGGCTGAAATTAACCCTGTGTTGAGCTACATTCTTTGGCTTCTCTGGCTTGTCGATGTCTTCAATGGTTTGATGCTCAAAGAATACCACATCTCGGCTTCTGATGACTTTCTTTGTAGCTGGATCCCACAATCTGTAACCAAATTCTTCATGTCCATAACCCAAGAAGATACACTGTTTAGACCTGTCATCAAGCTTGGATCTCTCATCTTTTGGAATATGTACAAATGCCCGGCAGCCGAACACTTTCAGATAATTGTAGGAAACATCTTTCCCACTCCAAACTCTCTGTGGAACATCCCCTTTAAGAGGAACTGATGGAGAAAGATTTATCAAATCTACAGCCGTTCTCATTGCTTCACCCCAGAATGACTTAGGCAACTTCGCATGAGATAGCATACACCGAATCCGATCATTAATCGTCCGGTTCATTCTCTCTGCCACTCCATTCTGCTGTGGTGTTTTCGGAACAGTCTTCTCAAGCTTGATACCATAATCCCTGCAATAATACTCAAACGGGCCTCTATATTCTCCACCGTTGTCGGCTCGAACACATTTCAACTTCTTCCCGGTTTCTCTTTCCACGTTGACATGAAATTGTTTGAAAGCCGCAAGTACCTGGTCTTTAGATTTCAAAGCAAAAGCCCACACTTTTCTAGAGCAATCATCGATAAATGTCACAAAATATAATGCACCGCCAAGTGTTCTAGCATCCATGCAACAAACATCAGTGTGAACTAGATCAAGTACATTAGATTTTGTGTGTGGAGAGGAATTCTGAAATGAGAATCGATGTTGCTTACCCATTATACAATGAGTACATTTTGTCAGATTTTTCTCCTTCAATGGTAGAAAATTCTTTCTAGCAAGAGTCTCAAGCCCTTTCTCGCTAAGATGACCAAGTCTCATGTGCCATAAATCAACTGAGGAATCTTCCACTCATTTACCTCTTCTTTGATCAACTTTGCTTCCATGGTGTAGAGAGTGCATGTCTTCTTGCCTTTTGCCACTACCATAGAGCCTTTAGTCAATTTCCATTTACCGTCATAAAAGAAACTACCGTAGCCATCATCATCTAAGGCACCTGTAGAGATCAACTGCAGTGGAATATCCGGAACATGTCTTACATTTTTCAGAAGCAAATTGCATCCCACATCGGTCTCCAAGTGAACATCTCCCATGCCAATGACCTTAGAAATACCACTGTTTCCCATCCTAACACAACCGAAATCACCGCTGCGATAAGATGTAAAATAATCACGTCGTGAGGTGACGTGAAAAGAAGCTGCAGAATCAACAACCCAGCTAGACTCTTGACATGTAAGGTTTACATAACCATCATCACAAATGAAGACAATATCACCGTCGGATGCAGCTGCTGTTGTAGCTTGATTTTCTTCTTTCTTTTTATCTCCATTTCTATCATGGGATTTATCTCTCTTTGGTTGCCAGCACTGTTTAGCATAATGTCCCATCTTGCCACAATTGTAGCACTTCACATTTCTCCTCGGCCTGGACTTCGATCTTCCTCTTGACTTGTCCCTGTCATTACTTTGAAACTTTCTTGATTGACTTTTTGACCTGTTTTCTATGACAAGTGCCTCCGATCTAGAAGCATAATTCAAACCTTTTCTTCTTGTTTCTTCATTGAACAAGCTTTCTTTAACCATGCTCATAGAAAGCACACCACCAGGAGCTGAATTATTTAACGCCACAACCAGTGTGTCCCAACTATCAGGAAGAGTACCAAGCAACAAACATGATTGCAATTCATCACCTAAGTCAATCTCAAGATTTGTCAATTGATTTACAACATCTTGAAATTCACTCAAGTGTTCCGACATACTACTTCCCTCCTTATATCTCAAGTTCACAAGTCGCTTGACTAGAAAAGCTTTATTTTGCGGGGTTCTCCTCTCATAGAGATCTTGTAGTTTCTTCCACAAGGCATCCGCTTTGGTTTCTTGCGCAACATGATGAAATACACTATCATCAATCCATTGCCGAATAAACCCAACCGTCTTCCGATTCATTCGCTCCCAGTCTTTGTCTTCCTTGTCTCCTTGAGCTTCGTCACCGTCGATAGGATCAAATAAGTCTTTACAATATAACATGTCTTCCATCCGAGGCTTCCATATAGAATAATTAGAGGCATTCAACTTAAACATGGTGCTACTTGATTGATCCATCTAATACTGAAATATCAACACAAGCTCTGATACCACTCTGTTGGGGAAAATCGGGCAGCACTTCGCCTCTAACTAGACCAATCCAAGATCAAAAATATTCCCCTAATTTCATAGATTTAATCCAGCAACAACCAGCATTATATCCAGACAAATATTCTAATGCGGAATGATAAAACAACACACCAAGATTTACGTGGAAAACCCAAAACGGGAAAAACCATGGACCACCCAAAACCTTCTACTAATCACCAAGAAATAGCAGGTATACAAAGGGTCTTCACTCTAGTCACACACTAGAGGCTATACATCAACAATACAACAATACTTCATCACCACAAAGGTGAAATACTACGCAAAGGGGCAAGAAACCCTAACCGCAATTGGAGAATCGGAGGAGAGTCTCAACGAACGAGAACCATCACCACGTAGGTCTCGGCCTCACGAACAACATATCCAAATTTGAGCCAATTCCATCAACGTTTGGCCCTCAAATCTGGACTACAAAGATTGCACTCTCTCTTTTCTCTACTTCTCCCTCACGCTCTGTAAGCTTCTGTAAGCCACTCTATAGAAACTCTCTTTCTTCCGAAGACCACACTAACACACGTACACACTCTCCTTTTTTTTTTTTTTTTATTCTCTTGTCTCCCACCATTCATTTTCTTTTACTTAAATAAATAGAAAGAAAAGTTGGTGGGTCCCCCCCACATGAGGGAGACCCAACCGACACGGTGGACTTGCAAGGGCTTGGCAAAGGCACTGCTTGGGTCAACGGCCACAACATCGGCCGGTTTTGGCCGAGCTACGTCGCTAGCGAGGACGGTTGCACCGTCGAGTGCGACTACCGTGGAGCCTACAGCGACAAGAAGTGTTTGACCAATTGCGGGAAACCTAGTCAAAGATGGTAATCAACAGTAGACATCTATTGTGCATGTCTTGAATCATATGTTTGACAATTTGTGTTCAGGGGTTTTGTCAAGATTTTGATTTGCGGGGTTTTTTGTTCTTCCGTAGGTATCACGTCCCGCGGTCCTTCCTTGAAGATGACGGCAACAAGCTGGTACTTTTCGAGGAGTTCGGTGGCACGCCGCTCCACGTGAGGTTCCAGACGGTCACGGCTGGGACGATCTGTGCCACTACCGATGAGGGGAAGGAGCTGGAGCTGTCGTGCCAAGGCGGACTCGTCATGTCGGAGATCCAGTTCGCCAGTTTTGGCGAGCCAACGGGTACCTGCGGATCGTACGCGAGGGGTAGCTGCGAAGCTCCCAACACGCTCTCAGTTATTGAGAAGGTAATAAACAAAATAAAAACAAGCTTTTCCTAATTAGTATCATTAAATTCAGGTATTACATTAATCGAGAGACTCATTAAGCTAATTTGGTCTTTGCAGCAATGTCTTGGACAAGAGAGCTGTACACTCGACGTTTCGGAGAGTACTTTTGGACCCACGGGGTGCCACCAGAATCTCTATAGGCTTGCTGTCGAAGCTACTTGCGATTCTCCATAGTTTATTTGTTCTTTTTATATGATACTATTTAGTTTATTTAGGGTTTCGTGCAACTTGGGCACAAGGGTATTACTTATTTTATGTTTCTTAACCTTTAATTAGGATGTTTCATACACTTCGACTCATATTGGTTTCAATACTACTTATCTTTCCTTAGCTATATCTTTCGATTTCTAGCTCCACATCTCTACATGGATTGAAAGCTTATGACCCTAATTCTCAAATAAAGGCTACATGTACTAACATTTATTGAGAATTCTTATGAAATGACATTCTAATTTATGGGGCATCTACAATATCGTTACATATGTGACCAATCAGTAGGAACAATTTATAGAGTAAAAGAGAAGAAAATACATTTAGGGAAAAATGTAAAATAACTTTTTATTATCCTATTGATCATTTTTGCCAAGTTTAAGGAAACTAAGGAAGTTTTCGAGCTCCCCCCTACTAATTTAGAGGTAGAATTATGGTTGACTAAGTATGATCAATTGGGAAATTTTGTCTACAATTAATTGACTAAATGAAAAAATAAATACAAGAAAAGCTTATGTAATTCGTTCTTGCCAGGACGGTTGGGCTTATGGCTCGAGCTGCTCTTGCTTTATTTGTGGTGCTACCCCTTACTCAATATGGAGCCCCGCTCTCAGTGAATGGAGGTAGCTTAGACCACGATCGACGAGAAGGTTGAGAGCAGAAGGACGACTTGAAAATAAGAAATTCTCTATTTCTTAAATACCTTGATCTATTACTGTTCGAATAGCATTTGCTGTTGCGGTTTGAGCAGCAAATGTTGCCCCCATTTTTTTTGTAGGATCAGATCCACATAACCGGCAGAGTGACCAACAGAGGCGCTTGAAGAACCTCGAATCCCTCTCTTACTCATGGACTCGTGAACAAGCTTGTTCTTTTCTCTCTCTTTATTTTGTCTCTTTCCCTAGCTTTTATGTTGCCTAATTTGGCGCCCACTTAATATTCCAAAACAATTTCAAGTAAATTATAACACGACTCGTGGGTTCTGATATCCATATGACTAATCTGGCCGATCATGTCAACAAAAATTTGACTAGCAAGAGGAAGAGTCTGATTATCATTTGCATATTTTGAAAAATAGAGAGATGCTTTTAAACAACAAAAAGTAACTTGACTGTTTTGATTTTCAAGCAGAAGTATAAGGTGCATCACGTGCAAGAACTCATTTTTTTTTCCACGGACTATCATAATTTTTTTTTCCAAAACACTATAGAAGCATTATTTGCACAAATAGATGTTGTATTTGTAAAAGAATGTACTGTTCATATCCTTTCACCTAATACTTTTGTAACAGACAAGCTCGACGACAATAGTATGTTATTGATGTTTGAATCGTTTCCTCCTCTTCTTATGGCCCCGACCTCGTGCTCTAATCTTTCTCTTTTCCCTTAACTCTTTATGCCGTGGAGCTTGGCTGTTACAAAACCCATGGGCCAAGCTATTAGTCCTTTCTTGGCTTCATTCTCTCGTGAAGTTATTGAATTTTGATGAGGTGGGTCTTAAATGGGTTATCATAAGTTTTAAAAATAAACTTAAATGGGTTCGTTAATAAGTTAATGGGTCTTAAATGGATTTTGAATAGGTTAGTTATGTACTAAGTTTAAGTGAGTCATAAACAAGTCATTTCTTTTAACTTTTTTATTTTTAAGATTTTAAATTTTTTTTCTTTCTTCACCTTTTTTCCCACGAAATATGGCAAGGGTCACTGGCCCTTATTCACCGCTGATCCCTAATCACTATTGGTCGCCACTAGTTGCCATCGATCATTGTTTGCCACCAATCATCGCCTCCTACTGCCGGTCGCCAGACTTAGAAGCAAAAAAAAAAAAGAAAGAAAAACATAGAAGAAAAAAATAAAAATCAAAACAACAAAAACATAAAAAAAATCATAAATTTAAAAAACGTTTTTTCGCAATATATAATTGTTGAAAAAATTGTGAGAAATAATTTTTTTTATAAATTGGACTTAATATTGAAGTGTTTTAGCAATATGGATCAGATCGTGAATAGGTTAGGTTGGATATGGATTGCTAGATTTGTATTGAATGGAAATATGTCAAAATGCGTTAAAAGTCAATATGAGCCAGATCATTTTCGACCCAATCCAAATTAGATCGGACCTACCTATTTGACTGGTGTAGTCTCATATCACAGAAAGTTGGATAGAGACAACTAAATGCATCTTCATCTTGGGAATAAGAGTGACTAATCCTCCTCCATTGAAGTCAGCTCCAGTTCTACTTTAGATCACATCCATGCGGGGAACACACCCAAAGCATGGATAGATCCAGTTTTGATGTGTGCAATCTCTTCATCATTTTGCTGAATGATCATGGGATTTCGTAGTGATTGTATTCACTTTCATTTGGTCGCCACTTCCTTCATTGTAGGCATGTGCCTTCCATAAAGTCTTAAGCATCTTTCCCTCAAATTGGACACTTCAATAATTTCTTCCTTCTCGCCATTGTCTAATACCTCATTATCAAGAACATCGAATAAGTGGTTGTCCTCCATCGAAATGATGAAGTACGAGGCTAGATTTTTGCCCTCTGTTGACAAAATTGACTTTTCTTTGGTTATTCGCTCCTCAAGGACTATCCCAAAGCTATAAACATCGCTCTTGTCCATAAATTGACTTGTTTAGAAGTACTTTGGGTCTAAGTATATGAAGGTTCCTCACACTATTGTGGTCAAGTGTGTTTGGTCGATGGTAATTGATCTGGAAGCTGCAAAATTTGGAACTTCGTCTAAAAGTATAATCAACGACTTGATATCACAATGATAAATTAGCATGACCGTAGCAAAGTGCGAATACGAAAGAGCCCCCATCAACTTCGTTGGCCATTCTTAACCGCATTTCCCATGAGATGGGAACTTCTCCTTCTAGATCATGCAAATATTTGGTAGAGAGTTCCATTAGGGACAAGTTCGTATACCAGAAAAGGGACTTCACATTCCAAACAAAAACTTAATACCTTGACGACACTTCTATGATTGATTTGAAAGGGAATACCGACCTTAGTGACGAACTATTCAACTTGTCCTACATCAAATAGCTTTGGATTTTTTTACCACAATGATCATTTTGTCTATCAACATTCCCCTGTAAATACTTCCTTGACCACTGTTGACACATGATTTTTATTTATCTTTTCTCTTTTAAAATTAATAAAAAAAATCTATAAAAATTGATAAATTAAAAAAATCAACTTTGGAGACCTTGTCCAAGCATAGGGAACCACTTTTGACCAAAAAATAATTTTTCATATTTTTCGTATTTTTTAATATTTTTTGAAAAATACAAAAATAGATAAAAATCCGGGAAAAATAACATTTGAGGCCACAAAATACATAAAAATAGTCAATATTTTTCTTTTAAATCCTTTTTCATGTTGGCCATTGTAAATTTGAAAAATCCAATTTGGGGTCATATATTCCTTCACGAGCATAATCTCAAATTGGGCCTAAAAAATCCAATTTGAGTCAATTTATTTTCATTTTTCACTTTTAAGAGTTGTAACATTGTTCTATAATAGTCTAAATTTTCATCTTGGCCCGATTATACTCAAAATGACTCAATTTTGTAAAAGAGCCTTAGTTGAAGTTTGCATTAAAATCTCAAGGACTATAGTGCAAATACGTAACACTTGAGGGATTATTTTGTAAATAACTAAAAGAAGAGTTAGTGAAGAAATTAGAATAGAGAAGGGAAGATGGAGAAGAACAGATGGAGAAAATAAGATTAAAATAGAGAAGGGAAGATGGAGAAAATAAGATGAGAATAGAAAAGGGAAGATGTAGATGAAGAAGAGTTAATGGAAAAATTAAAATGAGAGATAAAGTTAGTGGAGAAATTAGAATAAAAGATAAATGAGTGGGCTATAAAAAAATGAAGAAGAGAGTTTGAAAAGAGGAAATTTTTTGGAAAGAAAATTTGAAATGTTTAAGAGGGTTTTGAGAGATTGAAGAAAAATTAGAGGAAAAAAAAAGAGAGAGAATCCTTTTCCAAAAGAGAGCCTTGAAGATGGTGGGAGTTTAAATCTAGGTGTTACCATTACTAATTTCTCTACCGATCAACACAAGTCACGAGTTCATCCTCATCGTTCGAGCCGCAATCTTGATCCGTAAGGTAACACGAAGTCCGAATTCGGCAATCAAATCCCTCAAATCAGGTAACGATCCTAACCATTAAAATCTTTGAGAATTTCGTTGCCCAAATGGATTGATTTAAATTTCCATTATATCATGTCGTACTCGTATGTCTTCATATTCACATGTCGCATTCGTACTACAATTTTCTGCATTTTTCGCTTAACAAATCCAAACCCCAAAATGGGAAGGTTGACCCCACTCGTTGGAGGTTCTGTATATATTTCCTTTATTTTTTGTAATTTAATTCTTGCTCCATCAAACCCCAGAATGGGTACGCCAAGCCAAGGCCGAGCCCCTCGTTAAAAGTTTGTATATATTGCCTTTACTATCAAACCCCAGAATGGGTAGGCCGAGTCAAGGCCGAGCCCCTCATTAGAGGTTCTGTATATACTGCCTTTACTTTCTGCAATTTAATTAATGCACTATGAAACCCCATAATGGATAGGCCGAGCTAAGGCCGAGCCCCTTGTTGGAGGTTCTGTATATACTGCATTTACTTTCTGCAATTTAATTCATGCACTATCAAACTCCAGAATGGGTAGGCCGAACTAAGGTCGAGCCCCTCGTTAGAAGTTCTGTATATACTGTTTTTACTTTCTGCAATTTAATTCTTGCACCATCAAACTTCAGAATGGGTAGGCCCAGCCAAGGCCAAGCCCCTCATTGGAGGCTCTGTATATGTTGTCTTTATTTTCTGCCATTTAATTCTTGCACCATCAACCCCAGAATGGGTAGGCCGAGCCAAGGCCGAGCCTCTCGTTAGAGGTTCTTTATATACTGTCTTTACTTTCTGCAGTTTAATTTCCATATTATCAAACCCTAGAATGAGTAGGCCGAGCCACTTGCTAGAGGTCGTAACATTGCACAAAAGTCATTAGCTCACTCCTTCTCCGGCTTTAAGGAATTTTTAATGCTTATCTTCACATACTGTTATTCAATTCAAAATACCAAAAAAATGTCATTCACGTACATTTCATATAGTATAGCTTATGCATATTTTGTCATGCCTCATATGTATTCGTATTGTCATTAATTCATGCATATTTATGCAAAAAAAATCCCAAAAACTAGGAAATGGGCCATTTCGATTGGCCGATCCTATTTTTGATGACTTCCTCTCCTAATCTCTTCAAAATGACGATTTTACCCCTCATAGGCAAATTGTCTTGAAAAATTCAGAAAAATTTCAAAAACTAGGAAACGACCCATTTCGACTGGCCAATCCTATTTTTGATGACTTCATTTTTTGATTTCTTCAAAAATGGTGATTTTGCCCCGTCATAGGTAAATTATCTTGAAAATTTTCGAAAAATTTAGAAAAAATTCCAAATACTAGGAAACGGGCCATTTCGACTGGCCAATCTTATTTTTGATGACTTCATTTCTTGATTTCTTCAAAATTGGCGATTTTGCCCCTCAAAGGCAAATTATTTTGAAAAATTTCGAAAAATTTAGAAAAAATTCAAAATACTAGGAAACGGGCTATTTCGACTGGCCAATTTTAGTTTTGATGAATTTCCTTCCTGATTTTTTCAAAATGACGATTTTGCCTCTTATGGATAAATTGTCTCTAAAAATTCCGAGCAATTCAAAAAAATCTCAAAAATTAGGAAACGGGTTATTTCGACTGGCCAATCCTATTTATAATGATTTGCTTTCCTGATATTTTTAAAATGAAGATTTTTCCCTTGATGAGCAAATTGTGCTGAAAGATCCTAGAAAATTCCCAAAAATTTCAGAAATTTAACTGGTTTAACCTGTTTTCACTTCCCGGTTCTTGAAATATGACCATTTTACCCTTCTGATCAGTTTGATCCAAATTTTTTCAAGTCACACCAAATAATTTTTCATGAAATTGGTATCGAAAGGGTGTTAGCGTAATCTAACATAATCAAGTCCTCGAACTCATAATCTATGGTTCGCAGAAATAAATTAGTTCTCTCGCTAATTTATTTAGGTTTCTAATTGACCTACCAAAAAAGATTAGTGGCGACTTCAAATCTTAAAATCATTTATAAAAAAAAAACCAAAGTTGCGATTCGGTAGGGTTTAGGAGGGTCCGCGTTATGTTAGTCAATCTAATTAACCTGATAATCCGTTAACTTGGGAATTTTTCACCATTGAAGATTTTTAGGTCGTGATAGCTTGGTGACTCCACTAGGGACTTAGGCTTGAAAAAATTTCATGAAAATTCATTTGATTTAGCAATTGCTTAGAACTCACTCTTTAGGTGTTAAATGGTTTTGCAGATGGGAGTTATAAGGGGTGGAGTATTTGGCTAACCCTTTATTTTGCAGGTTTGGTGTGTGGGAATTGGAATTTAATTTTTACACATTTTGAAGCGGTGTTTGAATTTAATTGCCGTGAATGATTAGTTGCATTAGCACTACATCACACACGTCCCATGACCGGACCTAGGCCACTAGTTTTAGGATGGTATTGTGATTTGGTTCTAGCGTTCGGCATGAGATTACGTCGAAAGTTAGTCCATATTCAATTCCGAACCTCTTTTCAAAAATGAGTCTTAAAAGTTAGGCATCAGGCTTGATAAGATTACCAAAGCGGGGGTTATAATTTTTTACTCAAGCAGACGAAGTGGAAAGGCCTAGCTAATCCTGGTTACGTCGTGGGATCACGGCTAATCTTGATTATGTGCGCGAGATTGTCGTTTTGCCGTAAGTCTTTCGCTTCAATTTGTAAGCCTTTAGGGTACATAGGCTAAGGTTTAAACTCACGATTTATGTGCATGTCTATGTCATTGATGTCTTCAAGGTAAAAGTAAGACCTCTAACTTTATCTTGTATTTATTTTTTATCCGTCCATATTAGTTGTTGGTCAAATTTTGAACTTAGCATCATAGTCATTTTTTCAAAAGAAAATAAAAATCAAATTGGTGTCCCATTTTTGAAAAAAAATGAAAATGAATGTGAAAAAATCCCTTCATGGAATTTTGTTGACCAATGAAGGATTTTGACACGTCTTTCCTACTCTAATGGAAATGAGATTTCTCGAAAAATTTACCTTTGAAAATTCACTGTGATAAAAGAAGAAAACTTTCTTGAGAAATTTACTAAATGTCAAAGGACTTTATCACGTTTCTTCGGAGTCATAAAATTTGCAAGAAGATTCTTTCTGAAGAAATTCACCCATATCTTCTTAAGAAAATTTTATCTGATTTCACCATAAAAATTGAAAAATAGAATTGGACTAATATAGGGGTCATAAACCGACCACTCTTGGATTACATACTAATTATGTCATTTACTTTTGCAGGGAATCATAGGCATCTTAGGCAAGAGCAAAACCAGAGATAATCTTGAAGAATATGAAAGGATGGGAAATTGTCGATGCCTTAGCCGGTTACCCTGGGGGCACGCGAAGAAATCCTTTCTCTCGGAGACGGAATTGCGTCAATCAGTGAGCACGTATGAGCTATGTATTTTGATGGTGTAGTGAATATATCCATTAGGCCCGGGGGCATTCTTAATGTATTTGGGGGTTTCTATACTTTTTTGAGGAAAGTATAGGCTGTGTAATCAGAATTCATGAAGTGTGTATATTAACCCGATCTTGCAACGCTTTCTTAATTAAATCGACTAAAGGCTTGCCTTTTAACTTCTTTGGATTCAAACAATATGGAGGATATTAGAAGATCGGCGTTTTATTAATGAGTATGGCCCACAATCATTTCTCCCGACGCTACAGGCAGCCGACACCAATAAGTTGACACCGAAAGGTACAAAGCATGAGCGAAGTGAGGCATGCAACAGGGGGTCGGGTTCATTATTAGCACACTGACCGAGCGGTTACAGCTGTATTAATTTACACGAGTAGTCACGGGCCTCACTGTGACCGGTGGGGGCCGCCGTCGAATCCTTTCCGTGTCCTCAATATCATTATCAAAGAGAAGTGATAGGATATCGCCTTTGTCTGTTAAGCTGTGTGTCATCATTTCATAGCCACCATCTGTCAATATAAGACAAGATTAAGGCGATCCTACCAGTTGAGGCAGAGATATGTTCACTATGTATTTTTTTAGAAACACAATTGATAGAGGCGGACTAGATCCAGCAGAAGTGAATGGCCTCACCCTACGAAGGTTGCTACCAACAGTCACTCTTTCAGAAGGGAAGATCACTCCGAACGATGATTGCTCATATGTCGTGAAGAAGGTGCTCCCAGGAGGTACTATGATCCTAACTGAGATAGATGGTCGTATTTTCTCTAGCACAGTTAACTCTGATTTTGTAAAGAAAAGAAGAGATGGCAGAAGATTAAAATACAAACATACGAAACATTCCCTTCATTCCATACAAGTTTTACAACAAGTCACTGAAGAGGAAAAGTAACGCCAAACTGAGTTCTAATAAGTATCACAAAAGAGATCAACTGGCTCTCCATGAAATTAATGTTCTGCCTACACCGAGCAACCTGGGATTCAAGATTCGCAAGCTTGAAGAACAGGTTGGTACATTTCTCCTTTTATCTCACTACATTGACCTCGTAATGTTCAACGGTGAATTTCAGATTCTCGATCAAGTCTTTGTCTCCCCAGCCACTCACATCTGAATTTCATCACGATATCACTCGGGTTATGCTCAAAGTAAGTCTGGTTTAAAGCTAGGCGCTCCACCAGCTTCTCTCTCTTGTGAACCAATAGCGAGTCCCGTTCTTCAGCAGACTTGACGGCCTTCTTGTACAGGACAACCGCATGTTCTGTAAACTCCAAACGTTCATATCGATCCTAATAGTGAGCTCTCACGACGCGGGCTAAAGTGACCGTTTCCTGAGTATTCCGACAAGCCTCCAGAAAGTTGATGAAAATATGTAGAAACGCCCTATATTCCCTCTCTAAGTTGATATATTCAATCGAAAAAGCATTTATCTTACTGAACAAACCGAGGATCTCAGCTTCAACACTCGGATGATGGGCTATGTAAATATAGTCTCGACCAAGAAGATGATAAAGCCTCTCCCATTTGAACCTGACTTCAGCTGGGAAGATATGTGTAGGAAGATTGGCCATACGAAGCTATTAGAGAGAGTTAGGGCAGATTAGTAGAATGTGAAGATGGTGATCCGCTTCACGTTAAATATTGACTTCATAGTGACAGTATCTAATGGTCAGATTTTCTTACTTGTCGGTGTCACCTTTGTTGGCTCGAATCCCTAGTCAGTCTGCAATCTCAAGCCGAATGAATCCAAAATCTCTACGAAAGGTATGAGGGGATGCCACCACTTTGAAAAAGGAAGAAGGAAAAGACAAGTCGAGCGGGAGACAAAGAACTTTTCGACAAAAAAGAAGATAGGATTCGTCTTTATGGGGGGACTCACCAGTAAAAATGACGGTAGAGATAATAACAGGAGCGCCCTTACCATGAAAGGATGAAAGAAGATGAGCTGGGCGAGAGATTCAATGAAAAGGTTAAGAAAGACAGAACGCTCAGGAGAAGCACTACAGTTTTCTAAACTCACGCTTAAATTTTAAAAGGAGACATCCTCCTGATAATCTTCATTTATGTCCTGAAAAGAGTTTCAAATATGGTCGCTCAGAAAAATTCAGAGAAAGTGAAAATACAAGAAGAGATAGCAAACTCTGGGGAACCATTAACCAATCAAGGATGTCTCAACCCAACATGCTTGAGCGCTATCATTACTTGCTGAATATGAGAGATGAAGAATTTGAAGCCATGTTTGAAATTCAGACCATGGAGCCTGGCCCTTCCGCCAACGATGCCCAAGATCTCGATAAAGATAAGGACAACAACAACAACAGTCAAAGGAAGCGTTACTGTCGCCATACTGAAGAGCAAATTCAAAAGCTTGAAAATTTCTTCAGGAAGTGCCCCATGCCTTACGGCAAACCAAGAATGGAACTGAGCCAAGAGCTAGAGCTGGAGCTTTCGCAGGTCAAGTTTTGGTTTCAAAACAGGCGAACCTGAGTAAAGACTCGATATGAGCGCCACGAAGTCGAGTTTCTAAGAGTTGAAAATGAAAAGTTTCGAGCAGAGAATAAGATGTATAAAGAAGCTTTTGACTCCGCCACCTACCCCAACTGCAATAACCTCCTCACTTTTAATGAAAGGTAGTATCTGAGGGTTGAAAATGCCCGTTTAAGAGGTGAGTGTCGCGACCCTAAAATTTTTTTCTTTTGGTGGAAAAATTTCCAAGTTAATGGATTATCAGGTTGATTAAATTAATTAACCTAATACAGACCCTCCCAAGTCCTACCAAATCGCAACTTTGATTTTTTGTTCAAATGATTTTAGAGTTTGGAGTCGCCACTAATCATTTTTGGTAGGTCGATTAGAAATTTAAGTAAATTAGCGGGAGAACTAAATTACTTCTACGATCCAGAGATTCTGGGTTCGAGAACTTGGTTACACTAGTTAATTAAAACTAATGCCCTTTCGATACCTTAATTTCATGATTATCTTAATTTGGCAACTCAAGCTTGGTTTTATTCCTAAGATTCTAGTGAGGTGACCTTTTTTTTTGTATTTTCACTTTTTAGATGGAATGCATATGAATGACATTTTTTGGTATTTTCAAATCATTAAAATTCCCTAAAGCCGCAAAAAGGCGTGAACTAACAATTTCTGTGCAGTATTGCGACCTCCAGCAGATGGCTCGGCCTACTCATTTCGGGGTTTAATGGTACAACAATTAAATTGCAATAAATAAAGGATCTTCAATTAGGGACTCGGCCTTGGTTCGGCCTACCCATCGTGGGGTTTGATGGTACTAAAATTAAATTGCAGGAAATTAAATTGCATTAAATAAAGGACCTCTAACGGGGGGATTCGGCCTTAATTTGGCCTACCCATCGTGAGATTTAATCGTATTGAAATTAAATTGCATTAAATAAAGGACCTCCAATGGGGGACTTGGCCTTGATTCGGCCTACTCATAGTGGGGTTTAATGGTATTAAAATTAAATTGCATTAAATAAAGAACCTTCAACGGGGGACTTGGCCTTGGTTCGGCCTACCCATCGTGGGGTTTGATGGTATTGAAATTAAATTGCAGGAAATTAAATTACATTAAATAAAGAACATCCAACGGGGGACTCGGCCTTGGCTCGGCCTACGCATCGTGGGATTTGATGGTACTAAAATTAAATTGCAGGAAATTAAATTGCATTAAATAAAGGACCTCCAATGGGGGACTCGGCATTGATTCGGCCTACCCATCGTGGGGTTTAATGGTACTGAAATTAAATTATAAAAAATAAATTGCATTAAATAAAGGACCTCTAACGGGGGACTCGGCCTTGATTCGGCCTATCCATCGTGGGGTTTAATGGTACTAAAATTAAATTACAAGAAATTAAATTGCATTAAACAAAGAACCTCCAACGGAGGACTCGGCCTTGATTTGACCTACCCATTCTAGGGTTTGATGGTGCAAGAATTAAATTGTAGAAAATTATAGTACAAATGCGTCATATGGATATGGAGATATATGAGTACGACATGACATAATCGAGATTTAAATCAATCCATTTGAGTAACGAAATTTTTGAAAATTTTAATGGCTAGGATCGATATCTGATTTGACGGATTTGATGGCCGAATTCGAACCTCGTATCACCTTGTGGATTAAGATTGCGGCTCGAACGATTGGGATAAACTCTTGATTTATGTTGATCGATGAAGGAATTGGTGATGATAACCTCCTAGCTTTAAACTCCCATCATCTTCAAAATTTTCTCTCTTTTTGGTATTTTCTTTCTCTCAAATTTTTCTTCAATCTCCCAAAACCCTCTCAAACATCCAAAATTTTCTCTCCTCCCAAAAATCCTCCTCCCAAGCTCACTTCTTTCTCCTTTTATAACCCACTTATCTATTTCCCATTCTAATTTTTCCACTGACTCTATCTCCCATTCTAATTTCTCCACTAACTCTTCTTTATTTTCATCTTCCCTTCTCCATCTCTATCTCACATTCTAATCTCTCTACTAACTCTTCTTCATCTTCATCTTCCTTTCTCCATATTTATCTTCCATTCTAATTTCTTCACTAACTCATCTTCATCTCCATCTTCTCTTCTCTATTCTTATCTTATTTTCTTTATCCATTTTTCTCCATCTTCTTTTCTCCATCTTCCCTTTTCTATTCTAATTTCTCCACTAACTCTTCTTT
The DNA here is from genome assembly GCA_016432845.1 of Psidium guajava. Taxonomy (NCBI): domain Eukaryota; kingdom Viridiplantae; phylum Streptophyta; class Magnoliopsida; order Myrtales; family Myrtaceae; genus Psidium; species Psidium guajava. The sequence goes on along the minus strand of CM028233.1, from coordinate 20,933,058 downwards.
TTGTTATTTGCAAAATAATCCCGCAAGAGTTAGGCATTTGCACTCTAGTCCCTGAGATTTTAAGTATTTGCAATTCAGTCTTTGAAAAAATATTTCTTTAAGTCCAAATCTCCTCACAATTTTCGACATATCTCCCCTATACTTAGTCAAAAATCATGTGTCAACAACGAGTTAGATCAGTTCATAACAGGATCAAGTTCTGTTAAGCGAAGGTACGAAAAGGCCGATCCTATAAGGTCAGCATTGGTGCCTTCCGAGGAAGAAGGGATGCATCACCACCGAGCAAGTAGCATTGATGACGAGCTCGCCGCCATGATCAATCAGTTTGATGTTGATGAAGCACCAAGGTTGTAATGTGCGCACGGAGCCTATATTTTGAAGATAGTGATCACGGATCCTTCAACATGGCCGATGCTTACCTGATCTGGAACGAAGCTAGCTGATCACTGAAGAGTCTGCAAATGAAAAAAAAAAATCAATCCTGAATGAATGCATATGCCTTATTTTCTTACATGAGATATTTTATGCTTTTATGGATGTCTAGGATTAATGTAAAAGCAAGAAGTAGTTATATCCCTTTCTCCTATTAAATGCTTGAATTTGTCACTTTACCAAACTCGCGACGAATTAATTGTGAGTAAAAGAAATTCGCGTAAATTCGAAGGATAACTCCGTATCATTTCAATTTACCCTCAATTGCTCCAGTTTTAAATTAGATCCCTTCTGTTTTCAGGAATTTGCGAAATGACCCAAGAATACAGTCGTATCCAAAAACAAGTTCTCTCGTTGAACAAAACTTGGGACAAATCAATTCGTGGACATTGCCACTGGATGGACGGCTTTAAATAAGAAAAATACGAACGAAAAACCCGAGCAATATCAAAGATGGGTAATTTTATATCATTCCAGTTTACCCATAATAGTTCTGAATTAATTTATTTCGTTCCTAACAGGGGTTGTAAATTATCTTGAAAAGTATTGGGACATGGAATTGCCTAATGCAATGCAGCAAGACTACGCCATTTCAACGGTTAACTCTTAAAAGAGAGCCTCCATGGATGCTCATGGTCTCGTAGATCAAAAGGCACGGGGAATGACGATGGTCCGAAACATCCCAAGTTCGATCCCCAAGGTTGGGGAATGCTGTAAATGTTGTAAACAAATAATACAATTTTTTTTCCATATTTATTTTTGCAGAAAGAAACAAGAATATTTGACGAACGAGACCGAAGTCAATACTTTGCCATAACTTTGGCCCTAAGGATAAAGTGTCCAACGGAAACTGGAGAGAAACTTGACCCAGCGGACTTGATAAAGGGGTCATGCAAAACATTCAAAATAAAGGGTAAAGCAGTATCGTATCCAATTTATCCCTTTTAATACCGGCTAATATGTCTCCTTTTCTTTTGACAGGAAATGTTAATACTAACATTTAACATGTCGAATAAGACAATCTCAGAGCAAAATTATAATCATATGAAGAGATCCATTCTGATCAAACTAGGGGCAAATTGATGGCGAACCTTAAATTGAAAAGGAGAGTATGTCCTCTTTAACTCATTTGGTTTCGAGGGTAATTTTCTGCTTTTCTTCTTGCAGGGGCATTCGACCGACGACCATGACCGTTGTCAACATTTGAGAAACTCAAATGCTGTGAATCTTCACTTGACTCCTTCACCCATGCCTTTCATTGTGCATGGGCAAAAGTCTGAGACAAGCCACTCCTCAACTCAAGGAGTAGACTTCTCGATTTGTTCGATCCGCTTACATGTCCATGGGCAATTCAAATCCTCTTATTATTGAGAATTTTCTTCCATACTTGCTCATTCTGTAAACACATGTAATGCTAAAAATTGCCACATCTGCATCATGTTTACACATGCCATAATTTATGCATGACTCTTCTGCATGTTTAATTTTTCCAATTTCGGTTGGAGGCATAAACTGTATATGATGCATCGAATGTGTAGAATAGGGCATGACAAGATGATGAAAGGCAATCCATTCCATACACGTCCTACATCCACATTGAGTCGCATGCCAAATAGGTTCCGCATCTTCCAAGGAAATGGGTTTTTTCGCGAAAGGTACGATGGTTGAAGGGAAAAAGTCGATCATTTTTCTATCCTAAATACTACAGGTGACCATTGAGAACCCATTTGAGAAGCGATTTCGTTTCGTAACCCTATCAAGAACCACCCCACATTGGGGCCAGAGGAAGGTAGTCCTAGCAATAGCACGAGGTAAATGGTTAGAAATTTTCTTGCTCGGACTAACATCAATCTTAGAGTGATTCTTTGCTTTCGATCTCGCACGGTAATTCAAGTGCCTTAGGACGACAAAAAGCACTTGTTTCTCTATCCGATACGCTCATATCCTTTGCATTGCCCAAATGAGCCTGAGTATTCGTTTCCTAAAACTCTGTTGGTGATCATTGTTCATTCTAAGATGAAGATGTCAACACTTCAAAGCAGAAGAACTTAGAAAAAATGGGTCTACAAAGAGTTCTCGAGTCATCTATTCAAGTGTGACCTTTGATATACACGTGTGTAATGACACAATCTTTGGAAATTCCTTTTTCTATATATAAAAAAAGGGAAAAAAAGGAAAAAGGAAGAAAGTCAATCCCGAACATGAAAAAGCAAAGCGCCAGTCAAAAGTAAGGTCAATGCCTATTCAAATCAATGTAAATCTCTAATGGGATTTGGTTGCGAAAGAAAACTCCTTAAAGGAGTCAAATTGCAAAATATACACAGTTGAAGTTTACACCATTTGAGAGCAACAACGGTATCAGTAGAAATTAACACCATCCTTATATAACGATGGTGTTCTTTGAGGACTATTCTGAAGGCCGAGACTAGTGACAAAGATACGATGATCACCAATGTCAAACCCACCTCATATACTTTCTAAGCCAAAATAAGCCCTTTACTTTCTTTGTCCCAAATCCTAACCTACGTTACAACCCATAAAATCCTTTTCTATTTAAGGCACTTGAGTTGACGTAGAATTAAATGATTCAAAGCATCGCTTGAAAGGTATGAGCAAGATTGTTTCTCTCTAATTTTTGCAAGGTTCTTGACTTATAAACTCGAAGTAAATGATGAAGACATTTTTATCAATGGCCTTAACTCAAACGAGTCCCATTTGGTAAGCCTTTGATCTAGCCTACATTATGGTTCTAATCAAGACCTCTAGATTTGCTTGATCGTACCAATTGCGAGATTATTCAGACCTTTGCTGAATGCGTAATGGTAAGATTGAGTGATTTCTTTTCAATCCTATAATCAGGATAAACAGCCTTTCTCGAAAGTGAGAGAAAGCCATTTCGGACTGAAGTTCCTCATTCAGATTACATTCAAGGTATTCATATTATAATAACCTCCTTGAATAGAATTGATAATGCAAACTTGACAAAATAGTTACGCATGATTCACATTTTGATTGAATGCATCATGAGTTACCACACATATTGTTTCTGATCATTGTAAACTCAGTTAAACTGTTTTACATGAACCAATGAACTCATTGATGAAAATGCTTGCACATGTTACCTCTGACATTGCCTAATAGGTAATAAGTTCCCGATATTCGAGTTATCTTCCTAGGTCTCGAAGAAAACACCAGGTGTTTCTTCTAAATGCTCAAGTAAGTATATCTTCAACCTGAACCTTTCAAGAGAACGAATTCTAACAATTGTCAAGGTGATCGAATCCAGTACGGCACATATGGTCATTCAGTGAATAAGAGGGCATGACACAGTCAGCCTATCTATAACTTAATCATTAACTCAGTAGACCCAAGTAAGTTTTCTGACTCCTTTCGACTCATGAACGACATGTTTTCATGAGACATTCATTAGTTCACGATCGACCCGCTCTCATGTTCTTAATCTTTGCCTCTTTGGCTCATTCCTAAAGTGACAAGAGAAGTTAAATTGGGTTTGAGCTTTTATAGGATTTCTAGTCCCCCCAGATCCTAGAATGGCGCCCTTCAAGGTAAATTAAATCGAGTTTGAGCTTTTATAGGATTCCTAATTCTCCCAGATCCTAGAATGGCACTCTTCATAGTAAGTCAAATCGGGTTTAAGCTTCTGCAGGATTCCTGATCTCTCCAGATCCCAGAATGGCACCATTCATGATAAGTTAAAATTGGGTTTGAGCTTTTGTAGGATTCCTAGTTCCCCCAGCTCTCAGAATGGCACCCTTCATGAGAAGTTAAATCGGGTTTGAGCTTCTGTAGAATTCCTTATCTCTCCATATCCCAGATTAGCACCTAAAAATCATTTTTTCTGTCCATACCTCTTCTGTCTACCCAAAAAAGGTAACATTTAGGTAGTCATTGATGACTTCTCACACAAAATGATCCATTTTGAAGTCCTGAGTTGCAGGCACTGCGTAGACGAGTCATGGAGTCCTTCCATTGGAAATCCCAATACGGAATGGTCCATTTTCAAGTCTTGAGTTACAAGTACCACATAAACGAGCCCTTTTTATAAGGTATGCTATCTTTGGAGCCCTTTCATTGGAAACCCTAATATAGAACGGTCTATTTTCAAGCTCTGGGTTGTAAGCACCACATAAACGAGCCATTTCAATAGGATATGCTATCTCTGGAGCCCTTCCATTGGAAACCCCAATACGGGACGATTCATTTTCAAAAGTCCTCTTTACAAGCACAAAAGCCCTTTTATAGACACAAAAATCCTTCATACAGGTACCAAGTCGTTTCTATAGGCACCAAGTCCTTCTTACAGGTATTTTCTTCGGTAAACCCGACATCGGGTAAACCGCTCAGTAGAATCCTTTCATTAGGATTCTATCATGATACGACCCACCATACGGGTCAAAATACAGGCGAATCCTCTAAATAGAATAGATCGCTACTAGAGTCCTTTCATTAGAAACTCTACCATGGGTTGACCTACCATACGTGTCAAAGCTCAACCTCCCCGAAGTACCCTCAGAATGAATCTTTGTAAAGAGAATTCATGTTAGGCAATAGCCATACGACAGGTAGGTAAGTGCTAGGTAAACTCTCATCTCTATCTCTCCCTCACTTCATAAGAGCCTCCTCAAGCCGGGTCCAAATCACAACTTGCACAAAGAGGTATTAGAGATCAAACGTCACGACTCTTTATATTTTCTTAGGTTGAATCAATTAGGGTTCAGGTTTCATCTCGTCTTTGAAATGAACCTCTACCAAGTTTCCTTTTAAGGAGGGGCAGTTGTTGACACCTGATTTTTATTCATATTTTCTCTTTTAAAGTTAATAAAAAATCCACAAAAATTCATAAAATTAGGAAATCAAATTTGGAGACATTGGCTAAGCATATGAACCAATTTTGACCAAAAACTAATTTTTCATATTTTTCATATTTTTTAATATTTTTTGAAAAATGAAAAAATACATAAAAATTCGAGAAAAATAACATTTAAGGCCACACAAATACATAAAAATAGTCAATATTTTTCTTTTAAATCTTTTTTCATGTTGGTCATTGCAAATTTGAAAAATTCAATTTGGGGTCATGTATTCCTTCATAAGCATAATCTCGAATCGGACCTAAAAAATCCAATTTGAGTCAATTTATTTTCATTTTTAACTTTTAGGAGTTGTGACATTATTCTCTAATAGTCTAAATTTTCATCTTGACCCAATTATACCCAGAATGATTCAATTTTGTAAAAGGGTTTTTGTTGAATTTTGAATTAAAATCTCAAGGACTATAGTGCAAATACGTAACACTTAAGGGATTATTTTGTAAATAACTAAAAGAAAAGTTAGTAGAGAAATTAGAATAGAGAAGGGAAGATGGAGAAAATAAGATTAGAATAGAGAAGGAAAGATGGAGAAAATAAGATGAGAATAGAGAAGAGAAGATGGAGATGAAGAAGAGTTAGTGGAGAAATTAGAATGGGAGATATATATGGAGAAGGGAAGAAAAAGAAGAAGAAGAAGAAGAAGTGTTAGTGAAGACATTAAAATGTGAGATAGAGATGGAGAAGGGAAGATAAAGATGAAGAAGAGTTAGTGGGAAAATTAGAATGAGAGATAGAGTTAGTGAAGAAATTAGAATGGGGGATAAATGAGTGGGGTATAAAAAAAGAAAGAAGATAGCTTGAAAGGAGGAGATTTTTTGGAGAGAAAATTTGAAATATTTGAGAAGGTTTTGAGAGATTGAAGAAAAATTAGAGAGAAAAAAAAAGAGAGAATCATTTTCCAAAAGAGAGTCTTGAAAATGGTGGGAGTTTAAATTTAGGTGTTACCATCACTAATTTCTCTACTGATCAACACAAGTCACAAGTTCATCCCCGTCGTTCGAGCCGCAATCTTGATCCATAAGGTTACACAATGTCCGAATTCGACAATCAAATTCTTCAAATCAGGTAACGATCCTAACCATTAAAATCTTTGAGAATTTCGTTATCCAAATAGATTAATTTAAATTTCGATTATGTCATATCGTACTCGTATGTCTTCATATCCACATGTCACATTCGTACTACAATTTTCTGCATTTTTTACTAAAACAAATCCAAATCCCAGAATGGGAAGGTTCACTCACCTGTTGGAGGTTCAGTATATATTACCTTTATTTTTTGCAATTTAATTCTTGCACCATCAAATCTTAGAATGGATAGGCTGAGCCCCTCGTTGGAGGTTCTGTATATACTGCCTTTACTTTCTGCAATTTACTTCCTACACTATGAAACCCTAGAATGGATAGGTCGAGCCCCTCATTGGAGGTTATGTATATACTGTATTTACTTTCTATAATTTAATTCATGTACTATCAAACCCCAGAATGAGTAGGCCGAGCCCATCGTTGGACGTTCTGTATATACTGCCTTTACTTTCTGCAATTTAATTCTTGCACCATCAAACCCCAAAATGAGTTGGTTGAGCCTCTTGTTGGAGGTTCTGTATATGCCATCTTTACTTTCTGCAATTTAATTCTTGCACCACCAAACCTCAAAATGGGTAGGCCGAGCCAAGGCCGAGCCTCTCGATGGAGGTTCTTTATATACTATCTTTACTTTCTGCAGTTTAATTTCCATATTATCAAACCCCAGGCCGAGCCACTTACTGGAGGTCGTAACATTGCATAGAAGTCGTTAGCTCACTCCTTCTTCCGGCTTCAGGGAATTTTTAATGCTTATCTTCACATATTGTTTTTTATATCGCATCTTCTAACATTGCGTTTATATTCAGAATATTTTACATTGTCGGTCTTATTCAATTCGAAAATACCAAAAAAATGTCATTCATGTGCATTTCATATAGTATAGCTTATGCATACTTTATCATGCCGCATACGTATTCATATTGTCATTAATTCATGCATATTCATGCAAAAAATAAAAAATAAAAAAAATTCAAAAACTAGGAAACGGGCCATTTCGACTAGTCAATCTTATTTTTGGTGACTTTATCTCCTGATCTCTTTAAAAATAATGATTTTGCCCATCATAGGCAAATTGTCTTGAAAAATTCAGAAAAATTTCAAAAACAAGGAAACAGACCATTTCGACTGGCCAATCCTATTTTTCATGACTTCATTTCTTGATCTCTTCAAAAGTGGCGATTTTGCCCCTCATAGGCAAATTATCTTGAAAAATTTCGAAATATTTAGAAAAATTCCAAATACTAGGAAACGGGCCATTTCAACTGGCTAATCCTATTTTTAGTAAATTTCCTTCCTGATTTTTTTTCAAAATGACAATTTTGCCTCTTATCGGTAAATTGTCTCGAAAAATCATGAACAATTCAGAAAAATCTCAAAAATTAGGAAACGAGCTATTTCGACTGATCAATCCTATTTTTAATGATTTGCCTTCCTGATATTTTCAAATGATGATTTTACCCTCGATGAGCAAATTGTCCTGAAAGATTCCTTAAAATTCTCAAAAATTTCAAAAACTAGGAAACGAGTCATTTCGACTGACCAATCCTATTTTTGGAAGATTTCCCTTCCTAATCTTTTTAAAATAACTATTTTGCCCATATGGGTAAATTATCTCATAAAATTTCGAAAAATTCTTAAAAATTATGGGAAATAAAGAATGACCACATTCAACTAGTTTGACCTATTTTCACTTCCCGATCCTTGAAATATGACAATTTTACCGTTCTGGTCAGTTTGATCCAAATTTTTTCGAGTCACGCCAAATGATTTTTCATGAAATTGGTACCGAAAGGGCATTAGCGTAATCTAACGTAATCAAGTCCCCAACTCATAATCTCTGGTTCGCAGAAATAAATTAACTCTCCCGCTATTTTATTTAGGTTTCTAATCGACTTATCAAGAACGATTAGTGGCGACTCCAAATCTTAAAATCATTTACACAAAAAAATCAAAGTTGAGATTTGGTAGGGCTTGGGAGGGTCCGCGTTAGGTTAGTTAATCTAATTAATCTGATAATTCGTTAACCTGGGAATTTTTCACCATCGAAAATTTTTAGGTCGTGACAACCACATAACCCAAAATTTGACTCTCACTAAAATGATCTATAATCATGTCTAACTTCGTTGAGGTAAACATCTTGCCTTTCTCCATTTGATTGTCTTCAATGTAAGGTATGCTTTGTTTCAATAGAAGTCTAGCATTTGGTTTGAAGAATTTTTGTTTGAGCTTTGCCTTAGGCCATCTTTTGATGTACTTGAACAATCCCCAAGAAAGCTAAAGTAATATCATGGCTTTGATACCCATGCTCACCCCTATGTTAAAAAAAATTCAACAGGATTATTAACCATTGAAAATTGGAATATTACAAATAATAAACATAATTAATACATATTACAAGTATATAACATGTATACGAAAGAAATAAATTGAATTAGTATTAAGGGAAATTTTTGTAATAATCAAATTGATATCTTTTTTCCTAGGAGCCGTATAAACAAATCTCATATGCTCATTTACACACACACACACATTTGTATGTATGTGTATATATAAAAGCAAAAGTGCACCCACTTCGCACTAAAAGTGCACATACTTTGCACCCACTTTCTGATAGGGTGCGCAGTAGAAGTTCGTTACCTTCGCCCAGGGAGATCACTAAGAGGGAGCCCAAGTCCGAGCTCGTTAGCATATCTAGTCAAATTCACATTCACTCAAAAACTTAAGTTAATGGGTTATGGGCTAACATGGGTATATTAACTACTCTACACCACTTTGATTCTTCGATATGTGATTTCTTTAGCACGACTCACTCACACTTGCATCCTAACAATCTCCCCCTCATGTGTGAGCTTAGTGTTAGGTCCATTCTCCCTTAATTCATATATCCTTTCGCATCAACTTATTTCAAGTTGAATCTCCATTAAAGCCTAACTTCATAATCATGAAGTCTGCCATCAGGCCCGGCCTACAAATCAAACCATTGGTTTTGATACCATTTGATGGGGTGTGCAGCAGAAGTTCGATACCTTTACTCGTTAATATATTCAGCCAAACCCACATTCACTCAAAAGCTTAAACTAATTAGTTATGAGCCAATATGAATATGTTAATTGCTCTACACCACTTCGATTCTTTGATGTGGTTCTTTTTTAACACAACTCACTCACACTTGCATACTGACACTTTGCACACACATAAAAAAAATGTTCTTTTGTAAAAACTACTTTATTGAAAAAAAGGCTTGAATTATTAATTTGTGAAAAGTAATTTGTAACAACCTGAATTTTCGCCAGAGTGATTCATGAGCGGAATGGTCATTGTCAAGTGTTAAATTACCTGAGATAGAGAATTAGGGTTTAAATATTGGCGTGGTCTATGTTTTATCTTAATTAAATGAGTGAGGGTGATCAAGGTTTAATTGATGGATCGTTGTGGGTCGGTAGCCATTTAGGTCTTCAATGGAATAATTCATGCCTGAGTAATTCGCAAATGGAGCTCGAAGCTCGCCCATGGAACCCCATCGACTAACCTAGCCTAGACCCCACTCATTCTCTCTCTTCTTATTTTTCTCTCTCTCACTGCTCGGTTCTCTCTTACACTCTCGAGCTCTCTCTCGCCCACACTCACTCAATCTCTCTCCTTGCATCGGCGATGTCACAGCTCAACGACAATTCCCGATCTTCAAAATTTGACCTCATCACCACCGTTGCCTTGCTCGACTAGTCCTAGCTTGCCTTCCATTGCTTTTCAACCACCAACCTAAATGACTTACGAGCAAGGAGGAGGAGTAGAGTTCATTGGTGACAATTCGATCTTCATCCTTCGTCAAGCTTCAATCCTAAGGTAAGTAGACTACTAACCCTTACCAATAGACTAGCTATGGTTCATGAATTGGACGATATGGTTCAATTTGGACTTGATATATGCCAAAAATGAAATGAGCTTGCATGGCAAGGAGAACCCCTTTGCATTTCGGCTTTGATGGCCTGATCTGAGTCTCGCAACTAGGGGTAGTTGTTATTCCAAGGCTAATCATTGAGATTATTGATGGAATGAGATGAATTAGAAATGGTAGGGTGTGTAGTGTGTGGCCAAGAACCCTACGTGTGTGTTTGTACGATTCTTTGCCTCACCATTGGTTTTATCTGCTAGATTATATACTTGTGGACATGGTAGTCAGAAATTGAAAATTTTATCGTTGAGTGTCATCACAGTGATGTAAATTTAACTAGTCGAGTAGGAAGTGACTCAGCCTAGAGCTCTATAGGGTTGTTGGTGCAATTGTGTGATTGTAAGTGGAATATATGACTTGAATTGACAATTAATGACCATGGGTAGCGGGATTACAAGAGTTGATCATTTAGTTTGATAACGGACTATTTTGAATTGAAGGTTACATTGAAAAGGGTGTTTGGCCATGCATATGGGGAGCCAATTTCGATATCTCACTATTTGTATTTTTATCGTGGATGATGAGCAGACTTTCATGATTAGGTTTTACCTTGTCTTAATAGTCATTATTTGTGAATGCTCTTTGATTCTATGATCTTATAAATGGTTTATTCATTTGAATTAGTAGTTTTACTTGTGAGTTTGTTCTCACTCTTGGTGTTGAAACCCTTTTCAGATTGTTAGCATGCCGACACATTCCATTCCCACCTATTACCATCATAGTGTTCCTATTAATGTCATCATAAGTTATTGTCATGCAACGGAATACATGAAGCATGAGTAAAATGAACATCACTACCTAGCCACGTCAGATAGATAACTTACTTTCATTCCATTACATTTTTGAGTTCTAGTACCATGTACATATAAAGACTATATCTAGGTTCACCTAGCCCAACTATGTACACGTCATGTTCCCCCATTCGAACATAAGTCAAAATGCCGCATTTGCACTTAACATGCGGACTTCCAAAGAAATCTCATCCTTGACTTATTTGACCCCACCTAAGGCACTGTTGTAGTTGGCAGACCACTTGTGGCTCCATTGCCTGAGACATCTCTAATGTCATCTCTGTCGTCCTCATCGAAGAATTTATGGGGTATTAGACCCTTGTATTGCCTATCGATGTTAATGAATATCGACATAAACTTGTACCCCTTATGAGCTATGCCTAAGGCTACATCGATAGTCATGGTAGAAATGACGTGGGTAAGAGTAACTCCAGGCGTATTTAGGGTGGGTTTGGTTCAGCATTTTCAAGTAGCTTTAGGGAAATGTAAATTTCTTTGGTTCAAAGGGGTTTGAGAAAATGCTAACTGCATTTAGTAAAAAAAACTTTGCAAATGGGCTTTGGATTAAATGGTGTTTGGTAAAAAAAATTGCACATGAGCTTTGGATGTTATCTGTTACAGTTTTACCCTATTATTAAAAAAAACTTTCTGCTAGATCTCCATTCTGTCGACTCTCTCTCTCTGTACCTCTCTTTCTCTCTCCTCGTACAAGGGACTCTCGACTCCACTAGGGTTCTCCTACGCGTGCTCGTGGGTAGCATGGACGCTGGACGGGCTGGGTTCTCCGATTCTGACGACGTCAGCTACAGCAGCGGCATATGCTCCACGCCGGCTCGTACGGGAACTCCCTCCTCCTCCTTCCACGCGGCGCCGCCGGAGACGCAGGCCTTGAGAAAGCTTTCCAACTGCCTCGAGTCGATCTTCGAGCTTCCACGGGCCGGCTCCTGCTCCTTCTCCGACGCCACAATCGTCGCTGCGAACGGCCACGAGGTCTCCATCCACCGCTGCGTCCTCGCCGCGCGAAGCTCGTTCTTCAGGGCCGCGTTCTCGGGGAGCGAGGGTGGAGTGAGGCTCGAATTGAAGGAACTGGCCTCGGATTTCAAGGTCGGGACTGAAGCGCTGGTGGCTGTCTTGGGGTATTTGTACAGCGGGAAGGTGAAGGTGCTTCCGAAAGGGGTTTGCGATTACCTCTGCCATCCTCGCCCTCGACGTCTCCTGGGTCGGCGACCCAGCCGCCGTCGCCTGGGTTGCGCTACCTCGTCGCCTGAGGTCGTCGGCCCTTGCCCTTGCAACCAGCCCCTCGCCTGCCCCTTGCCGTCCTTTCGCTGGCCCTTTCCAACGAGATTTGGTCTAAACACCAGACAATGAAGAAGATGAACAGTAACAAAAGGGGTAAAATTGGAAAAATAGGAAATTGGTGAGGGTAGTTTTAGAAGGAAAAAAAGTCCTTCAACATTTGGCCAAAAGCTGAAAGCCCAATGCTGGTCTCTACCAGCATTGAGCTTTCAGCTTTCCCAAGGCCAGTATTTGGCCAAATGTTGGCCTAAAGTTGAACCAAATGGTTCAGCATTTTCCCAAGGGGCTTTGGGGGCTGAAAGCCCCTTAGAAATGCTGAACCAAACCCACCCTTAGGAGGTCAAAATCCTGTAACTCAGTCATAATAGAAATGGGAAAGCCATAGCAGGACCCTAGGGGTATCGGAATTGAGCCCATGCCTGTCAATCTAAAACAACATATACCACAAGTATAAGTGAACTTAGCAGGTAAATTCAATCACTTTAACACTCGCTTGATTCACCACATTTTACAAGTCCATAAGTCAGCTAATGTACATACACAATTTAAAGCATCAAGTAAAGATTCATAGGCAATCATGCACTACATGAATGATACGTATATATGTTCGTGCACTCCCATGCATATTCCACCTGGCTATTTTACCCGAGTTCAATTACCAAACTTGTAACTTTAGCATGCCTTTCGACGTTTCCGCTAACTCTCATGGCTACTTCCTACTATGAGATCCTTACTCCGAGGCTTCGCATTATATAACACATGGTTCTCATGCTTGAAAGCACTCTCCTATCTATCCTTCGGCCTCGTGTCAGAAACAGTTGACTGAATCGAACCGCCCGAGAAGGCAAATAGACCCGTTCACCAGCAACTGTTGCGATTCCCTCTAACTGCGCCAACTGCTCCACGTTTCGTTTCCCCTCTTGCTTCAGCTTCAACACCGTTGATTTCAATGTATGTTGTCAGAGAAGAAAGAATCTGTATGGTGAATGGAATCCATTCTCTGAGATCTGGGAAGAGTAGCCGACCTAATCAATCTGCTCTTAGGAGACCCGGCCAACTCAGTCAATCTCCAGGTCCCTAACGAACGAGTCATTCACTTTTGTTTGATCAACCAATGGCTATAATGACCTTCGCGAATTGCTGACGTCAATCGAGATCGATCGGATTGAAGCTCTAGCATCTGACTTGAATTGGGCCATTGTACGGATCCGTATCAAGACAGCTGTCGGCCAAAGTGTTATGTTATCCCAGTAGATTCCTCATGTTGATTGGCAACTATTGTATTTCACAGGTTCACTTTTCATTTCTTTAATCCCACCTAGATCTTTCTGCAATTGAGCTAATTGTCCCTTGAGCATTGCTGCCTCTTTCTTTGGAGGTCGATTAGATTATTCCGTTCCTTCTTAAGATCTTTTCACTTCCGTTCCTGTAGTGGACCCTTTTTTTTTTACATACCAAAAAGCCCGCTTATTCACATAATGATGAAATCGATCTTCTGCAGTAGCTGATGCTACTGAATCAGCTGCTTTCTCTTTTCAATGAGCGGGAGCTTTACCCGCTGCATTGAATATTAGATCACAGGGAAAGAACGAGCAGTTCGAGGAGGTATCTAAATCCTCTACTTAGCTAGAGAAAGTCTTCTGGCCGGTGTGTTACCTCCTGGGAGAGAGCTCCCAATCCATCTTCGCTTCAAGCCCAACAGTGCCAAGACAGATTCAATCTAGAGCGCCGCCGGGTTCATTAAGAAAAGAAAGAGAGCAAGTAGTCTGGATTTCGCGAGCAGCAGTGACAAAGGAGGACGAAACCCCAAAACTGAAGACTGCGTAACGTCGTTCCGTCCGGCTGGGGGTAGATCGTTGTGTCAGGGAAAGGAAATCCTCCCGATCATTGGGGAATCTTCGAAGTCAGGGACCAATTTCCTGACAAGGAGCTACGGAAGTTGAGTCACGGCCCTGACCTCCCTAAGAGATCATGTATCAATCTTAGAATATATATAGACATGCCAAGGTGTCCCCTTGCCTTGCGAGGCCACCCTATCTCTTACACATGTGAGTGGTACTGAGTTCCTTTTTACATATAATCATCAAGAAAGAATATATAGGAGGGAGATAGAACATCCCAACAAGACGAGGTGGAAGGTGGAAAACCTGCTTTTCCATTAAAGTAAGGAAAATCGGTCGGTATCATGAACTCGTCTGTCTATCTTGTCTTTTGGTTGCTCAGAAGCTAGGGCTTTTTCTACAAACTCGGCGGTGTAGCGAAAGGAAAGCGATCGGAATAAAAAGCATATCCGTCGCTCAATAGAAAGCCTTCATTTATCGATCTTTATATCAAAGGCATCCCGTCTCCCTTGGGGAGTAGATTCAATTCTTTTAGTGGCCATTACTCCTTACACCGATGACTTGCAATGCTTGTAATGCTAAATACATATGTCATGCAGGGGATATAAGTACTACCATATAAACGAATATTACACGCAGTATGCATTGGTTTAACACTCGCCTAAGTTAGAATCATTAAGACTAAATGTACATTTTGTATTACCTTTACCGGAAATTTCCTAGTAGAAACTTGGAATCGACTACATAATGATATAGTGTTATTTGATCCAAGCTAATCATTTTTGTGGGTAGTGAATCACACCAAAAACAATCTCTCCAGCTGGTCATTGTTAATATTGAATCCGTTCACAAACAACACTCAATTGATATATTTGGACACCACTTCACAACTAATCGCTCTCTCCCTATGATGTCATCTTTTGTTGAAGGATTTATTGGTTGTTTTAAGCACATCTAGGTTTTTGACCTTGGTGCCTCGCTTATCACGAAAAAATCTTCCCAAAGGAGCCCTCTTCGTACCTAACTATTCTAGTCGTCTATACCCTTAATAGCTTGTTGTGAGTTTATTTTCGTAATAAATGAGCATTCTACTCTATTTCGTCTATTCCTTTACTATTTAGAACTAATTAAGTGGTCGACGTCTCTTCGTTTGTTAAATTTCTTCGAGGATACTAAGTGACTAGATTTGAAAAAAAAATAGAAAAAAGCTTTCACTTGGAAATATAATCTTAATTTCATCTACAACTCTCTACAATAGTAATTATACATTATGTCTAAGATGATAGCAACTTAAGGAAGTTGGTTCCCAAGATGCTACATTTTCACAATTTCATTAACATAATATCATTAGCACGTATCATTCTGAATTTTAACTTTATTAATGATGTAGTAAAGAATATGCTGGTCCCGAAAATGAGTTATTTTATTTTTAGGTAACACTTAATGATCTTACCAACAAAAGAACTAACACCTGCAACTTAAAACAAAGTTCAGAAAAATAATCTCCAACATTTCATCATTTGGGCCTGTTTTGCAATAGTGCTAATGTCGACGGAATAATCTATAAATTTTAAAGTTTTGGGGCTATTGTACAACGATACCAAAGTTGAAGGGGTGTTGGGCAATTATGTGAAAATCTTTTCATTTTATGCCGTCCAATTTTTTTTTTCCAAAAAAATACTTTTGTCAAGTGAATTGAAAATCAAAATCTTTATCCTGAAATCGGCGGGTCAATTTCTATGGGCTAATACGGGTAATTCCCCGGCCCAGACGAACTCCGAAAAATACAGAACGTGAGAGAGAGAGAGAGAGAGAGAGAGAGAGAGAGAGAGAGAGAGAGTTACCTGACAATCTCCAGGGAAGAAGGCGAACGATGGTAGAGATCATTCAAATTGTAGATGCATAGAGAGTGAAGTCTCTCAAGAGATGTGGTCAAGAATAGCAACTTCTTTTCGTTTCTGATTGTTGGTTCCGGACGATCTAGTGGTCTCAGCCTCAATGGACCCACCTCGCAAACAGCAGGTACTCTCTCTCTCTCTCTCTCTCTCTCGCTGTGATTAGCTCGATTGTTCAGTGCTGAATTATCGATTCTTTGTCGACTTCTTGCTCCTCTTGGCAAGACGTGTGGGTATTCGTAGGTTACCGAGTTGAATTCACGGGGAATTGGTTCTGATTATCCTGTTTCGCTCTTTCTTCTTCGATTTGTTGTTGCGACTAGATTTTTAGTTGCTTGGAATTGGTGAATTCCGCGGCAATTGCTACGCGTAAGGCAAAGAAATGATATTTAGAGTAGTTAGATAATCTGGCTCTTGTGTAGATCAGTTTTGCGTGATGGGGTCTCCTTAATCTGTTCATCTTGATCGTGCCTAAATTGGTATTGAGATTGTTGCTGCTTGTTTTTGATTGTTCATATGAATCGCACTCCATGGTCGAATCAGGTTTCATTGAGGGGTGCTAGCACAAGGGAGATTACAAGGGATGCTCTTCTCGAGAAGGTATCTCAGGAGAGGGAGGCCCGGAGCTATGCAAGACGTGCCAATGCAGCTGCTCTATTCATTCAGGTGCTTTTCTCCTTCTTAGTCTTAACGTTTTTGTACTCTTACACTGAAGTAATGAGCAACGATGTGCTAGTTCATATTTTTGATATTTTGGAGTGAGGCTATTGAATTAGAAGAATGTGACTGTATTGTCTAACCTATCGCTCGTAAGAGATTTCCTTTTGATTGATACAGTTCCTTTTTTTATGTGGTCTGGTATAGACAACCTCTCTTTAGGATGAACGACCTATGTCTATTGGTTGTACTGGGAGGTAATGCGACAGTATTTACCAATTCATTTTGCTGATTAATCTTGCTTTCCGTAGTCCAAACCTTTTCCATTGATCTGTAAAGTGGAATTTCTTCTCAGCCTGTATGAACATATTTGCTTACCTTTTTTTTTTTTCAGAGAGTATGGAGGCGTTACCATGTAACAAGGATGGCAGCTTTGCAGCTTCAAGAAGAATGGGAGACCTTGGTGAATCATCATTCTGGTTTGATGAGCGGAACATGGATTTCTTGCAGCCTTTTGCGACCTTTCCTATTCTTTGTTAGATGTTTGTCAGTCCAGCGTCAGACTATTCAACCCAGAGATATTACCTGCATGCAGAAGTGCTTTAAGATTCTATTGGAAAGTATTCACTCTACTGGTATGGTAATTAGTAGCGCTGTGAGAATCAAGAACAATGATTTATTATAGTTTCACTTTCCTTATACGCCAAATAGGGCTAATTTGAAATCAAAGAGTTGCTGTCAGGTCAATTGTGTGTTCCCTTCTGATGCTACCAAGTTAATCGAGCACTTGATGATTAAGAGCTTCATGTGCCTTGTTGTGGGAAGTTAGCAAGTGTTCTAGAAATGTGAATGCATAGCATGAGTCACTTTGTTTGGCACAGTGCTTTCACTAGTTGTAGTATGGCTTCCTTTTTTTTTTCCCCCAGTTTATAAACCCCTAAGTTAACATGTATATTCTGGCAAGGCCATGGCCGGCGTTGCTCTTCCCGAAGCCACTAGCTGCTTGATGCAATTTTTGTCAATCATATGCTAACCATCACAAATTCCGTAAGTTTGAAGTTTCTACTCTTGCCACCTTAAGATCTTGTGTCAGCGAGCAATTGTCAAGGCCTTCTCAGTTTCTTTTGGAGGCATGTCTTAGCAGAACAGAACACTGACCCTCATAACAAATTACAGTGCGTTAGTTTGGAAGTGGATTTTAAGAGAGCTTCACAATTTTCAGAAAATGCCGCAAATATTCTTAACATGCTATATGGGGAAAATTAGTTGGTTTATTTTCTCTCAACATTTCGATCTAGTTGTTCGAGAAAGCCATCACAGTGGACAGAGCTGCAATTATATGGGATGAGGAGACGAGTCCCTAAATATTACGCTTCTTGTCTCTTGTCTTCAAATTTTAAATGGAATTCCTTGCAAAATTTTTATTGTAATTATAGGTCAAGCCAATAAATAAGGGTTAGTCGATGAAGCTGATAAATGAGTGTCACAAACTATATTGTTCCAATGCCTTATGCCCAAAGCTCCTAGAGAAGGTTTTACAAGCCGCGTAAATTACCATTTAAAATTCCCTTCTCCACATGGATTCTTTAATGACAAACATCAACAACATCAACATCAACATCACCTTTATCCCAAACTAGTTGGGGTCGGCGGTCGATGAACTCGAAGTGAAATGCTTAAAATATACTAAAAAAGCAAAAATATGGGTACCAAAAAGAAAATAATAATAATAGTAATAATGAAAATAAAATAAAAGAATAAAAAATATATATAAATAAGAAATAAATATAAATATAAATATAGATAAATATAAATATAAATATAAATGACTAAATATGGCACTCTGGAACATAGGAAATCTCCCCCTCTATAATGCGGATAGTTTTCCTCCACTCCGTCCTAAGATAGATCGTACGCCAATCTATTTTCCACTCTATTAAATCTTGTTTTACTACCTTCCCCCAAGTAAGTTTCGGCTGACCTCGTCCTTTCTTCATATCGTGTTCTCGATAACACACTTCTGTTCTTATCGGAGCATCTAGGGGTTTACGGAGAATATGTCCAAACCATCTCAATCTATATTCTCTCATCTTCTCTACTACCGGTGCTATTCCAACTTTTTTAATGACAAAAAGTCACTTAAAAAATACTGAGTCTGTTGGATATGTATGATAATCAAAAGTCCTCTGTTTCTTATATAGGTAGCAGATTTTCCCCAGGTTATGAAGCGGTTCAAAATTTTGATGTTGATGAAACAGTGACTCTTGCTCTGGGTAATATTTGTTTACTTGGCCAATCTTCTCTGTAGTGGTGAGAGTTTGTTATGAAGCAAAGCTACGTTGCTTACCTCAGTGACCACATACTTATTCCCTTCATCTCCCCCTATCACACACTTGCAGAAGAATTGCTGCTTTGTTATAGAATGATGTTGAATGGTGTCTTGAGCTGATTTTCCTTGTCATATTGAGTTAGAGTGTAAAGTTACCCTTTTGACTTTACTTTTTGCCTGACTACTGCATAAGTGTTCCATTGTAAGTACATGCTGTATCTAAAATGGGGTTCCCTCATTGGGGGGCTTTTGGGAAGAGGTTGATGTACACAGCCTTGTGGTTGATTTTCCAGAGAGGCTGTTTCCGTACACCCATCATTTAAATTGTTACGATTTCATTTGCATTGGCTTTGTTGTTGGGTGCATATCTAGTCTCAAATGAGATGTTTTTGCCTTTTCTTTCTGCAGATCTGAGGAGAAACTTCTGCTGCTTGGTCATCGGCACACTTGAAGAGAGAAGAACCTGGAATTATCAGGCACAGAAGCTGATCACACTGTGCTCCTTCATTCTTGCATCATGTGCCACGAATAATCCTGGATCGAAAGGCATGGTTGTCCTTACCTCATTAGCAATGCGTCTACTGGTTTTCTTAACTGATCTGAATGGAAGGAGGATTTTACCTGAGGATCATATCAGGGATATCGATCTAGCTGTCAAGAATTTGATCTGCTTTATGGGAAGTAAAAGTGGGCTTTACATATCTGTTAGAAAGTACATCATGAAACTGGATGTTCTTTTGCCATCACAATGTGGTGGTATGATACAGACTGAAGATAGATTCTTGATCACGGCAAGTGCATTAACTTTAGCTCTTCGGCCGTTTCATGTGATAAAGTCCAATAAAGATGGACCAAGCCTTGGGGATATTCAGTGTGCTAAAAAACAGTACTGTCTATCTCTCCTGACAATTCCTTGGCTTGTTCAACGATTACCAGCTTTTCTGGTTCCTGCTTTGAAGCATAAGTCTGTTCTTTCACCATGCTTCCAGACTCTTCTGGTAAGGTTTATCCAACTGCAACATAAAGATTCTTTTCCATTGGTTTTTGGCACATCAGATTCTCAAACTGTATTTGGTTTGCTTTTACCTAGTCCTCTTCACTTTCTCTAGAATTTGTTTTTAGTTTGATTTGCGGCACCTAGAAAAGGGTGTGCAGGTGGGCATGCAATAGGGCTAGTTTGGTTGGGCTCCTTATGAGCAAAAAAGTTAGTGATTTTCTGCCAAATGTTAAAACATTCAAACTTTGAGAAGTTGTACTATTTATATATATCTGTTTGTCAATATCTATACATTTTAAAAGGTTACAAGCATATATAGTCAATTGTGAAAGCCACAACATATGATAAAAATAAAAAGAAAAGTTGCATGTTGCAATGATCAGATTGTTATATTAATTCTTTGCTTAAGAGTCTGATTCTTGGTACAAAGGATCTGAAACTGTATCTTGCTTGACTGGACACAGAGTCAACCACTTCCCCTTGCTTGTTCTAAAAATGTTCTTTTCTCTGACATTGCTACACCATAAGCTTGTTTGCTTTACATAATGATAAAGCTTGATTGGCTCTAAGGATATGATGACTAAGATATGCCTGACTTCTTTCATTCAAGTTTTTCTGAATGACATCTCACTGTAGATATAGTGGATATGTGCAAAATCGGATACTGTGAGCGCTTTTCCCAAGCCACATGTATGTCATAAGGATAATCTACTGTAAAATTTAGTACATAGTCGGTTACTTCAAAAGCTAAATCTAGTAGGTAGGGAGAGAATAAGTGTACATAAGGCCTTATATAAAGGCCATAGACAAGATACTTTAACACCCCCGTTCACTTGTAAAAACTGATAATGGCACGCATAATTCATGGGGTTGCACACACGTAATAAACCGGGATGAAACTCTATTTGAGATTAAGAGCGCAGCCATTTACTCTAAAAGCTTAAGTTGGTAGACCCATTACTCTATAGATAAGTAACGTGGGGCACTTTAACAACCTTAACCTGTCTTGAGCTGTTCACATTTTTTTCTTTATTTTTCATAGGAGATATCCTACTGATTTATCTCTAATCTTATATCTCTGCTACTAGCATGCACAGCCTGCAAAATTTGCAGATGCAGTATTGTGCCTTTGTATTTCTCACCCTGCATCCGCAAAATTTGCAGATGCAGTATTGTGTCTTGATTTGATATTACGTTTTGAGTCAACATGGCCCGCTACCATCCATTGGAAACCCTCCAGTGATAATAATCACTTGTTTAATAGACCTACTACCCTAGCATTTAAATTCATGGGCACTGATCAAAATATGGCAGGTGATGGCAGATGTTGAGAGGAAAACTTTCATCGGACATGTCAGATATTCATGAGCAAGGAACTCTCTGTCGGCATAAGGCAATTCCTTCAGTTGGTTGGGCTCTTGCAAATGTCATATGCCTAATGACAGGGAATGACAATGGCTCTCTAGACACTCTGCTATTTTGTCAAGATGTAGAACATGGATTATATGTTCGAGTTGTTATTACTCTAGCAGAAATCTTCCTGGATTGGATTGATAATGCTAGATCATTTAGAAAGGAAAATCAAAGATTTGAATGTGACTGTGGAACTTTTGAGGGGTCCACTGATTTATCTACTTGTAAGAAAGAGTCCATGTTGGGGCTTTCAGAAAGGTCTTTTGTGGAGTTACTGAGGCCTGTTTATCATCAATCACATCTAACAGACCTTTTGGCTGTCTTGAGTACAGATATGTGTGCTCAGGGAGGTGAAATGCTGGCATCAGATAATTTGGATAATTTGGGAAAGTTGGAACTGGTTCACATTTCGTATTTCTACTCTTATATGCTCAGATTATTTGCAGTACTGAACCCTGTGGCTGGATCGTTACCTATCCTTAACATGCTATCCTTTACTCCTGGATTTCTTGTCAGCTTATGGAGATCGCTGGAAACTAATCTTTTTCATGGCACTTCTGATTGCGCAAGAGATCATCCACGGAGCAGAAAAAATCGTACTTCGGACATAAGACAGCAGACATCTAAGTTTGGAGGTGGTAAATGGACCAGTGTACTACAGATAATCACTGGCAAGTCTCAGGCCAGTGGTAGTAGTGGTCTTACGGGCTTGACTGATTCCCATATTAACGCTGGCAAGTCTCAGGCCAGTGCTGGTAGTGGTCTTACGGGCTCGACTGATTCTCATCTTAGCTCTGGCCTGGTGGATGAAGATTCTTGTGATGTGTGGGATGTAGAGCTTCTGAGGTCTGGCCCTCAAGGTCTTTCTAAAGATATGTATTGTTTGCTGCATTTGTTCTGTGCAACCTATTCGCACCTATTGCTTGTGCTTGATGACATAGAGTTCTATGAAAAACAGGTAATCAGGTACAGTTTATTTTTTTTCCAGATAATCTTAGGCCCTGTAAATGTTCTTTAATGGGTAGTTTCTCCATGTGCTAGGTTCCTTTCAGGCTCGAGGAGCAAAGGAGAATTACATCGGCACTCAACACACTTGTTTACAATGGCTTATCGCGTAGCAGTGGTCTGCAGAATAAACCAATGATGGAGTCTGCAACCCAGTGCTTGCATTTAATGTATGAAAGGAATTGCAGGCACCAGTTTTGTCCCCCTGATTTGTGGCTTTCACCTGCCAGAAAAAGCCGGCCTCCTATTGCAATAGCTGCGAGAACTCATGATGTTCTTTCAACTAAATCAGATGATTTATCGTTGGTTTCCAGCATGGGTTCTATTATCACAACTATGCCACATGTATATCCATTTGAAGAAAGGTAAGTAGAGAGCTATCAGAAGGCTATGGTTTACTGTTATGTCTCGATATTTCTTTCTTTTTCCTCCTTTCTTCTCCTGGGCAGTCTTTTGTAACATTACTTTCAAAAAAATTTCTTAATAAATAACATAGGTCGCCCTTGTCAGCCATTTGTTGATAACTTACAATTATAATGCATGCAAAAAGTTTCCAATGCTATGCAATCCATGTGATCCAGCTCTTTCAAGTGGAGACAGTCACAGTGAAGATGATACTATGATACTAAATTTATAGTATACTACTAAGTTAACGAAAGAAAAATACACAATTCTTCACCATCTGCGAAGCTGCAAAACTGCCTGTGAGAGAGCAGTTGACCCGTCACAACATCTTGTGCATTTGCACCTTTTCTTTCAGGTAGAATGCTGGCAGGCAATTTTAATTTATTGATGTCCCTCCCTTGCTATTAGTTGTATCATCATCATGATGTCTTAAACTTCAGTTTCAGTGACCTGCCTGATATGTATTATTGAAGTGCTTACCATGTTTGCAGAGTTGAGATGTTCAGAGAATTTATTAAGATGGATAAAGTCTCTCGAGTCATGGCTGGTGAAGTAGCAGGGCCTGGTTCTAGAAATATTGAGATAGTCATCCGAAGGGGGAATATTGTTGACGATGGATTCCGACAATTGAACACCTTGGGTTCAAGATTGAAGTCATCTATCCATGTATCTTTTGTCAGTGAATGTGGACTTCCAGAGGCCGGTCTAGACTATGGTGGATTGTCGAAGGAATTCTTAACTGATTTGTCAAAAGCTGCCTTCTCCCCTGAGTAAGTTTTACATGGTCCTTTTTCCTTTGTTTTCTTCTTGACATACTCCTTTTCCCAAGAGAAGCCATTCATGAGAATCTTTTTAATTGTCAAGGTATGGACTATTCATCCAAACCTCAACTGAAGATAGGCTTCTGATGCCAAATATATCTGCAAAGTATCTCGAAAATGGATTGCAGATGGTTGAATTTCTTGGAAGGATTGTTGGTAAAGCTCTTTATGAGGGAATATTGTTAGATTACTCTTTTTCACACGTCTTTGTGCAAAAGTTGTTGGGACGATACAGCTTCCTTGATGAACTGTCAACCCTTGATCCTGAGGTTTATAGGAATCTCATGTATATCAAGGTAAATCCATGTCAAAATTTGGTAATATCATTTCCACCTCATTTGCGTATTGGAGTTTCTGGTTCCTTTACTTCTTGCTAGAAGGTTAAGGTGTTGATTCAAATTTCTAGTTGCATTTGCTGTCATCATATTGCAACTAGCTCTAAAATGTTCTTCAAGGGTGATGCGGATACTGCAAGACATAGTATAAAAGGAAAAATGAAAAAATGAAACAAAGTGACTGAGCTATGAGTCTTCGATGGATCCAATCG
This sequence comes from Psidium guajava, assembly GCA_016432845.1. Classification (NCBI taxonomy): domain Eukaryota; kingdom Viridiplantae; phylum Streptophyta; class Magnoliopsida; order Myrtales; family Myrtaceae; genus Psidium; species Psidium guajava. Next base: position 20,908,700 of record CM028233.1, on the reverse strand, counting down.
TCCAAGTACCTTTATCATCCAACAACTCTCTAAATTTGAAAATACCGCAACATCTGCTGCCCAAAATATGAATGGCAATGGCACATGTAGCCAGTGTGGTTAGGTAATTGATGATGAGATCCAGCCTAATATAACTCAATTAAATCTAGCCACAGATACTTATACACATAATAAAAAAGTTTGGCAACTTGTATGATTTTCCCTTCTCGTCACTATTTGTTAAGCCTGGCTGAATAATGTCACACTTTACATTGTATTTTCCACATTTTGGTTTAGCATGTAGCAAAGACCGTGTTAAGTATGACTTGAAATTGGTACCAGACATTCATGACATCTTGTTGGAGAGAGAAGGATTTATTGACCCTTTTTTTTTTTTTAATATGTATTCCCGATTATAAGCAGAGAGAGAAGGTATTTAGCAATAGTAAATAAAGCTAACCAGAAGTTTTCCCTAGACGAGGATTGCATGTAGCTTATAACTCATAAAAGTTCAGTTCCCGGGACTAAACTAGTACTAAAAGTAGAGAACATGAAGAATAATTGGGTAGACCAATGATACTACAATGATGCATAGGAGACTATGCCTATTTTTTTTTTTTGTGTATTCCATTTTTCTTGCAACTTGCTGTCCTCTTCTACATCTAATCTGACCTTTAACAGATAGGATTTTGGAGAGTTTCAAAAGTTCAAAGTTAAATTTTCTGTCTGTTAGTTGTACACTAGATTGTGTTGTTTTGCTTTTATTTTGTTCTATCCATATATCAGAATCAACTTTGTATGATACTTGGTTGGTGTAACTTCGACAGCACTTCGATGGTGATGTAAAGGAACTCTCTCTGGATTTTACAATTACAGAGGAATCTTTTGGTAAAAATCATGTCGTTGAACTCAGACCAGGTGGCAGGGATATCTGTGTGACAAATGAGAACAAGATGCAGTATGTTCATGCAATTGCAGATTATAAACTTAATCGGCAGGTGAATCATATGTTTGTACGTTGTACTTAAGTTTCCATTTTGCACACTAGATTTAACTCTCCGTACTTGCCAAATTGTAGATATTGGCATTTGCGAATGCTTTCTACAGAGGGTTAACTGATCTTATATCACCATCGTGGCTTAAGTTATTTAACGCAACTGAATTTAATCAGGTATCTTCCCATGATATGACTCATTTCAACTGTTGTGTTGTGTCATGCTTATTTTAAGCTGCTGTGGGCCTCCACGAATTGACTCAAGTAGTTCTTCTATAATGGCAGTTATTTGTCTTTCGTAGAGTTTACTAACTTTTTATCGCTTACCAAGTTGCCTCTTTTTGCATATTAATATATATTATCCTTGATTGAAGGGATTGTCACTATGCTGTTGAGTCCAAACTGCTCATGGATAATTGGAGCACACTGATTTTGAAATATCTTGTTTTTTTAACTATCTGGCATATTCATTTTTGTCATAATCTGGGTTTTCATCGCTCCTATTTTAAAGAAATCCTGATATTTGATGTATCTGCACAGTTGCTTTCTGGTGGATACCATGATATTGATGTCGATGATTTGAGAAGCAATACACGCTATACTGGTGGTTATTCAGAGGGAAGCCGAACAGTAAAACTTTTCTGGGAGGTATATGAATTGCCGAGGAAGCTGTTTACATTCAGTCTCCATTTTCCCCTTTGTGCTGTATGATAATAATGCATATTGTGCCTTTACCTGATAGACAGGTCTGAGGTTCAGTTTGGTCTATTTTTATTTATTTTCTTTTTTAAAGCTCAGTACATTGTTATCAACATCAACATCACCTTTATCCCAAACTAGTTGGGGTCGGCGGTCGATGAACCCGAAGTGAAAAGCTTAAAATATACTAAAAAGCAAAAATATGGGTACCAAAAAGAAAATAATAATAATAGTAATAATGAAAAATAAAATGTAACAAAAAATATAAATAAAATATCAATATAACTGACTAAATAGGGCACTCTAGAACATAGGAAATCCCCCCCTCTATAATGCGGATAGCTTTCCTCCACTTCGTCCTAAGATAGATTGTACGCCAATCTATTTTCCACTCCATTATATCTTGTTTTACTACCTTTCCCCAAGTAAGTTTCGGCCGACCTCGTCCTTTTTTCATATCGTGTTCTCGATAACACATTTCTGTTCTTATCAGAGCATCTAGGGGTCTACGGAGAGTATGTCCAAACCATCTCAATCTATGTCCAAAGCTCAGTACATTGTTATGATGCTTTTTTTTTCCCTCAATATTATTTCTTAGCTTTGGCATGGGGATGTTATTGATCCCCATTCAGTTGGTTTATGCATGTTGGCTTCTCAATCGTCTATTCTTAATTGTTGACTTTCTCCCTAGAAGTGTAGGAGCCACCTTTTCTTCTCTTTGCGGAAGAAATGAAGGAACAGACTCAGGGAAAGAGGGTGGCCATTAGTACTGCTGCCCTAAGTTTTCAAAATGATAGATTTATGTACTCATGAAATCAGATTGCTGGCAACTACCATTTTACCTTTAATATATGGTTTAGGCCTTAGGTAATTGAACTGACGGGAAACTCAAATTCCTTTCCTCTTTTTCTTTTTGTGGAAAATCTAATGTTCTGTGCTAGGATTTTACTACATAAAGTAGCTGTGATTTTTCTTCCAATTAATTCAGAGTGCATAAATTTTCTATATTAAGCAGCTTCTTGGAAAAATATATACAGGGACATTTCCTGTACTTCCTGAATTTTTTCTGACAGTAAAAGAGTATGGTAGTGTCTTCAGTCACAACTAGTATTAGTTGTAGGACACCAATACAAGAGCCTCAAGGATTACAATAAAACCCACTGATTATTCTAGTTGAACCCAGTACTAGTCAAATGGCAATTATATAATGGCATAGATGTTAATGCTATTGCATTGATGGAAGAGATATTCAAGTTTTTTGCATGCATAAAATGCTGTGTAGAGTTCGATATTCACCTGATTTTCTGCTTTGATATAATGGCAAAATGCTTTAATTTAATGGTAAAATGATTTGATTTTGTTTTGCTCTTTTAGCTGTAAACATGCAGAGGACAGCGTTCTTCCTTACTTTCTAAGCAGTTGTTTTCTAATTAAAAATTGTTCTCTTTTTCCTAAATTGTTACTGCAGGTAATGAAAGGATTTGAGGCAAAAGAGCGGTGCATGCTTCTTAAGTTTGTGACGAGCTGTTCTCGAGCTCCTTTACTGGGGTTTAAGCACTTGCAGCCGACTTTTACTATTCATAAGGTTTGCTCCTGATCCAGTTGTTTCGCATGGTATTTGTCTCTTGATTAACAGTTTTGTTCACAAGATCTTGTTCCTTTGCCTTTTGCATCTCCATGGAATGGAAGAGGCAACTAATTACGTAGATAAATAAAACTTCAACAACAATTTCCATGGTTGTTTGGACGTGAAGACTAGGCCATGAAATGGAAGCAGCAATTGCTTGAAGTAGCCATAAGCTTGTGATGTTCCGAAATAAGCATGAGATGAATATGTTAACCAAAAAACTCTGGTTGATTCCTATTCCAAGTCCTGAGATTTATGTAGCTTATGTAGAGGTGATCTTGGTTATCGTATTCTCTTTATCCTCTCTAAACTGAATTTCCATAACGTCGAATTTAGCTGAAGTTTGGTGGTGGCATGTGACTGGAAGAGATAACTTAGCTTGAGCGTGTTTAAAGGGTAGAGCTACCATGTTTATGCATCTTCTTCTGTTTCAAGGGTCATTGTACTCAAGATGCCTGGAAAATATTTTGCATAGAAGTACTGAACATTCTTTTGGTTATATGAGAACGATTCCTTCGATTTCTACTGGCAATTGGAATTATGTCATGCTTATTGCTACAAAGTGGTAGATGTGATACATATACAAAGGTTTGGCATTGGCAATTACGAAATATTCGAGCTTAACATACAATATTGTTGTCAGTTTATGTTTAGAATGAAGGGTGAAAATAGAGAAGCCACGTTCTATGTTTTGATTACTGATAAAACTCAATACATATACATGACAAACCCTAGATAGCCCAAAGACCATTATACCCTTTGTATCTCTAACACTCCCCCTCAAGCTGGAGCATAAATATCAATCATGCCCAGCTTGTTACAAATATATCCTATTCTCCCATTCCCCAAAGATTTAGTAAAAATATCTGCAAGTTGTTCACCAGTCCTAATATAACTAGGAAGAATTATTCCACTCTGAAGCTTTTCTCGAATAAAGTGACAGTCAACCTCGATGTGTTTAGTTCTCTCATGAAACACAGGATTGGTGGATATATGTATTGCTGCCTTGTTATCACACCATAAAACCATAGGAGCTGAAGCTTTAAAGCTTAATTCAGTCAGGAGCTGCTGAATCCACATTAATTCACATGTCACTTGTGCCATGGCTCTATATTCTGACTCTGCGCTGGAACGAGCAACAACACTTTGCTTCTTACTTTTCCACGACACTAGATTTCCTCCAACCAAGGTACAGTAGCCAGTAGTTGATCTTCTATCATCTGGAGATCCTGCCCAATCGGCATCAGAGAATCCCTCAACTCTACTATGACCATGATTTTGATAAACAATTCCTTTTCCCGGAGCCTTCTTCAAGTATCTCAAAATTCGGATAATTGCATCCCAGTGAGATGTACGAGGGGAAGATAGAAACTGACTTACTACACTAACTGGAAAGGCAATATCTGGTCTAGTGACTGTAAGATAATTCAGCTTACCTACCAGTCTTCTATATCTCTCAGGATTATCAAGAATTTCTCCTCCATCAGCTATCAATTTGACTCCTTGCTCCATAGGTGAATCAAGAGGCTTTGATCCCAACATTCCTGTCTCAGTGAGCAAATCCAGGACATACTTCCGCTGTGACAGGACAATACCCTTCTTTGACTGTGCCACCTCAATTCCTAGGAAATACTTCAACTTTCCTAAGTCCTTAGTTTGAAATTGTTGCTGAAGATAAAGTTTTAATTCAGCTATACCAGTAGAGTCATCTCCTGTGATAATAATATCATCAACATACACAATCAAGAACAACATGCCTCTTCCTGACTGCTTATAGAAGAAAGAATGATCATTTTCACATCTAGATAGTCCAAATAAGAGTAAGACTTCAGAGAATCTTCCAAACCATGCTCGTGGAGACTGTTTCAAACCATACAAGAACTTCTTTAACTTGCAAACCAATCCACCAGACTCCCCCTGAGCAACTAACCCGGGAGGTTGCTCCATATACACTTCCTCATCAAGAGCACCATGCAAGAAAGCGTTCTTTACATCAAGTTGAAACAAAGGCCAGTTATAAGTGGCCGCAAGAGAGATCAAAATACGTACAGATGTAAGCTTAGCAACAGGAGAAAACGTGTCCAGATAATCAACCCCATATACCTGAGCATATCCTTTCGCAACAAGTCTTGCTTTCAGGCGTGCAAGAGAACCATCAGGATTAACTTTCACAGTATACACCCATCGACAACCAATAGCAGTTTTGCCTGACGGAAGAGGTACCAAGTCCCAAGTTTCGTTAACCTGTAATGCCTTTAATTCGTCTTCCATAGCTGTCCTCCAGCCAAGGCTTTGTAATGCCTCAGCTACAGACTTGGGGACAGGATTTTGATCAACAGTGGATAGAAAGGATCGAAAAGAAGAAGACACAGAATTATATGAGACAACGTTTGCAATAGAGTGTTGAGTGCAGGCACGTATACTTTTGCGGTGAGCAATAGGAAAATCAAGATCAAATATTGCTTGAGGATCAGCTAAAGGTAGATCTGGAGCTGAAGATGATGTAGTAGGGACGGGAGGATTGGGTGGATCAGTAGCTGCTCGAGAACGCCGAGTATAAACCTGGAGAGGAGGAGATCCCTGTGCAGACACGGGTAAGACAGGTGGAGCGGGTGACGGAATGATAGTCACATGTAAGTCTTCATCCATTTCAGAAACAGTGATTGGAACTTCATGATATGAAGTAGATTCAAAGAATGAAACATCAGCAGTGATAAAGCGTTTTCTCAAGACTGGGGAATAGCAACAATACCCTTTTTGAGTACGAGAATAGCCCAAAAACATGCATTTAATGGCCTTGGGATCAAGTTTTGATACTCCAGGTCGATGATCACGAACAAAACAAACACAACCAAATGTACGGGGTGGTAATGCAAACAAAGGCTGATTAGGAAACAAGGTGGAGAAAGGAATACCACCTTGTAAAACAGAAGAAGGCATGCGATTAATAAGATAGCATGCAGTAAGAACAGCATCAGACCAAAAGGTTTTAGGAACCTTCATCTCAAATAACATGGACCTAGTGACTTCCAATAAATGTCTATTCTTCCTTTCAGCTACACCATTTTGTTGAGGTGTGTCAGGACAAGAAGATTCATGAATCATACCACGCTGAGTCATAAATTCAGAAAAAGGTGCAGAAAAGTACTCTTTAGCGTTATCAGAACGCAAAACTTTGACCTGCACACTGAACTGAGTATAAATTTCAGAAATAAAGGCTTGAAATATAGAAAACAATTCTGAACGACTTTTCATTAAATATAACCATGTAATTCTGGAATAGTCATCAACAAAAGTAACAAAGTATCTAAAGCCCAAATTAGAAACCAAATGACAAGGACCCCAAATATCTGAATGAACTAAAGAAAAAGGAGACACAACTCTTTTATTAACTCGAGGTGGGTGACTGACACGATGCAATTTGCCAAGTTGGCATGATTCACACTCTAAACTGGAAATAGACTGAAAACTAGAATCCAATTTCTGAAGACTTTGTAGTGAAGGGTGTCCAAGACGACAGTGAATCTGATGTAGAGAAGCAATACTGGGGCAAGCAATGGACGGAGCATCTTCAAGCACATACAACCCCCCCGTCTCTCGTCCTCTACCAATCGTCTTCTTCGTAGCCAGATCCTGAAAAATACAAGAATCAGGGTAAAAAGTCACGAAACACTTAAAGTGTTTGGTTAATTTACTGACTGACATGAGATTGAAAGGAAAATTAGGGATGTAAAGTACTGAAGATAATGATAAAGAAGAGGTTGGGTGAACTGTACCAACTCCCTTAACTTGAGATAATAAATCATTAGCTAAAGTAACAGTGGATGATGATGAAGTAAGAGAGGAAAATATACCTGAAAGACCTGACATATGATCGGATGCCCCAGAATCAATGACCCAAGGGCAAGAATTAGCTGAAATGCATGCAGTGGCATTACCTGTCTGGACTAGAGTAGCAGTGGAAGAAGTAGGCCATGAAATCTGAGACTGGTTGTACCGTGCAAATTCTTCATCAGACATAACCACTACATTGCCTTGGGAAGACTGTGGTACGGATAAAGAGTCAGAGCCAGATGCTGCATTTGCAAACTGTTGTTGTTGTCCTGGTCTACCATGTAACTTGTAACAAAATTTCTGAATATGACCAGGTTTTCCACAATAATGACAAGTACGAATGGCCCTTGAGCTCTCAGCCGAAGTTTGGGGCTGTCCATAAAGCTGTGTTTGTCCTTGGCCTCTTCCTATTCCAGTGCTACGGCCACTACGGCTACCACGACTATTATATCCTCCACGATTTCCTTCATCACCCCTACCTCCACCAGTTCGATACTGAGAGACAAGAGCTGAATTGTCAACCACAGTTGTGATGCTCTGAGTAGAACCACGAGATACCCGAAGAACTCGAGCATATATATCCCTAAGTGATGGAATAGTCTCTCCCCCAAGAATCTGAGACCTAACAGTATCATAAGCCGTACTAAGACCTCCGAGAAAATTCATTACAGCCAATTGTTCCCTTTGAAGTTGCATTTGTTGAGCATTAGAAGAAATAGGGAGAAGAGCATTCAACTCTTCATACATTCTATTAAAATCAGCAAAGTATTGATCAATGGAACGCCATTTACTCTCAGATCGGTGAAACTCCTGTGATATTTCATATATCCTAGAAATATTGTTCTGGCCAGAATACAGTACGTCTAAGTACTCCCACAATTCTCGGACTGTATCAATATGAGTTACCAAGTCTACAATATTACTTTCCATAGAGTTCAAAAGCTGACCCATAAGACGTGCATCGATAACATCCCAATCTGCATCATTAGCAGGTTTAGTGCCAGTCAAGTGTGTGTGCTGGTTTCTACCTGTCAATACAAACTTAACAATCTTCTTCCATTGTTGAAAATTAGCAATACCCTCAAGTTTCTTATCGGTAATTCGAGAAGACGAAGAGGAAATTACCTCAGTCGTCACGGTACCACTCTTCTCGAAATCAGCCATTATAATTGATGACCACTTTAAATCAACTCCAATGCTTCAATCAAGAAATCAGTAAATTCCCCCAAAGTATCTCAGTAAGAGAAACCACAATCACTCCACAAAATATCACAGCCACAAAACTGCTCCAAAATATCACAATCTGAACCAAATCAGCCAAAACCAGCACCAAAATTCACCATAACCAGCACCAAATCAGCTCAGCAACATCAACAGAACAGTTAAGTATCACAGAACCCTTTCGCACATAACAAAAATACCCATTCACCTCACATCCAGTTGCCACCAGAGCTGTTTACCGGGAGAAAGACATGGGAAACGTCGTTGTCGATGCTGGACAATCACCAAAACATGGTTCGCCGGTCTAAGGGACACCAGGCGACGCCGGATCTGAGGTTGCCGGCGTTAGACAGGCCTGGGCGACCCTAGAACAGGGCTTGCCGGCCTAAGGGAGGCTGGTCGGCTCCTCTACGGAGCTGGGCGACGCCAGATTTGAGGCCACCGGCGCCGGAATAGAGCTTGCAGGCCTGGGCGACGCCGGACGATGCTCCTACAGGTCAGATCTGAGGCTGCTGGCGCCGGAATAGGCCTTGCTGGCCTGGGCGACGCCGGCCGACGCCCCTACAGGTCTGGGCGGCGTCGGACGACGCCCCTATAGGTCTAGGTGGCGTCGATCCAACCTGCCGGGATCTGTGCAGCACGAGATCTGGAGGTTCCGACGGGATTTAAGGAGTTTTCAGGGTTTCGGCGAGTTGTTTTCAGGGTTCCGGCGAGTTGTAGTCGCCGGCGGTGGTTGAGGGTGGCCGGCGGTGGTGAGAGGGTGGCTCTGATACCATGAAAATAGAGAAGCCACGTTCTATGTTTTGATTACTGATAAAACTCAATACATATACATGACAAACCCTAGATAGCCCAAAGACCATTATACCCTTTGTATCTCTAACAAAGGGACTATCTACTATATGTGGATATGTTAGAGGTAGAGCAACTTATGGCTGGAGCCTTGGCACAACAGCAAGTTGCTCCAATTTGATAGGGAGGCCAAATGTTAGAGTCATTTAATAGCCTCTCTGTTATGCAGATGCAAGACTGCATGCATATGACTCTGGCCAGACTCCTTTATGTGAACTCATGCACTAGGAGATATGAAACTAGTTCCTTCAGAAAGCAGAACAGAGGGAAGAATGGGATGAACATTAGGTTTAGAGGTTTATGATCCCGTTCTTACTGATGGTTATGCTGATAGCCTAATTTAAAATCAAATGGGAACTCTATACCAATGAGCATGAGCAAGTTTGTTAACAGTAACTATCTTCTGATCTGCTGAAAAAAGTAACTGGACTTGCCTTAGGAAAGCTGATTATTGATTATCAAAAAATTGATGCTGCCTCAGCGTATTCTTCTTGAGGTCAAACATGAGCAAAGATTTGATCCTTCCAACTCCCTTGTTGATAAGTGTGTATGATGGTTGTGTTTCTTGGTACATGCCTGATTGAAGAAATAGATTCTGAGGGACTATTATCGAAATCTTATATAGAAGGGAAAAATCTAATCTTAAATTTCGTATGTTATGCAGGTTGCTTGTGATGTACCTGTCTGGGCAACAATTGGAGGTCAAGATGTGGAGAGACTACCATCTGCTTCCACATGCTACAATACTTTGAAGGTTGGTAGACTGGGAGCAAATTCTTTTCTTGATTCTTCTCATTCGCAATTCTTGAAGTTCAGAACCAACTTTAACTTCTAAGATGAGTTTTGTATGTCTTGTCCAAATATTCTTTTCTTACACTACAAACCATGTGATTTATAGAAAACTTTTATCTTTTTAATTGCTGCAGCTTCCCACATACAAGCGTGCAAGCACGATGAGATCAAAGCTTCTTTACGCAATTAGTTCCAACACAGGGTTTGAACTTTCTTAGCAGCTACTCTCCACACTGCTGCTTCTGGTAATTTCTCTTTTTGTGATCTGCTCATCTTTGTGGTTTATCTTGGCAAGATGACGTGAATATTTGAATGCTTTATTATATAATTAATGGTCTCACTTTACCAATAGATCGATTGGCAACGGGCACAGGGTTTGTTTCTGTTTTCTCTTTGTTTCATTGATCAAGCGTGATCTATGACTGCAGATGAATTCTTATCATTTTAAACCACTAGTGTATCCTTAAGTAGGCAAGGAACGGGTTGTACTTATATGGTGAAATGGAATAATATCTGAGTGTAAGGGTAAGTAGAAAGAGATCATTTTCCTCTCCTTTGTAGAACTTGCTATGACAGAAGAATTTCAAAAAACACAATCTACTATACACCAAGAAATAGAATTGGATAGGTTAGCTGCTTATCCCCCTAAGTCACCGTTGCTGCTTCTCTTTTGGCACGTTCTTGTACATATCATCACATCAATATGACATTACCGGGTTGAACAGTCATTATTAGTCCCCTTACAAGTAAGAGAAGAAAGCATGGAGGAATTATTGTTGGAAGACGCATCAAGCAACCGTTGCCACTAATAGCTGTTAATACTTGAAGTATATTTGAAATACGGGTCCACAAACAATTTGAGACAAACTAAATATTTTTAACTAGAGTCATGGGAGTTTCCTTAAATGTGCCCTGATATCCTTCTTTTCAAAGATGAGAAGGCTACTATAAATATACTCTAGCCACAATACTGATGCTTTCGACAATCAAGAAATGAGAGAGAATCCTTGAGAAATGAGGTCTCCTGCCAAGGCCATGTTAGCAGCTTCAGTGGGATGGAATCCATCCCAAAAAACATAACCTGTAGCATTTGTGCATGTTCCAATGGACCTTGCATTGCAAAGCAAGGACGTTTCCACTGTACCTGTTCCACAGCAAGCCTTCCTAGATTCAAAGAACCCTGCAACAAGAGATCCATTCAACGATGAAAATTAGGTTCGCTCTTCACTTTTAGTTGGCCTCGCATTTCAAAGCATCTCATGTTCTCATGCAATGGGTACAGAGAGCCTGATGATGGAAATGTCATGGAAAATGTAGAGTCTCTATGATTTATCGTGAGGTCACATACTTTTTTTAAGAGAACTTTCAGGTTACTCTGTTCATACAGATGAATGGCTCACACGTTCGGGAAGGTTGAAGTGAACTTACAATGTACAGTAATGAATTATGCAGAGTTTGAGGATCTTGCCCTCAGTAGTGAGGAGCTTACCGTTCTCAGTGGGTTTTGTGACCATGTCCAAAAGGGGCTGGTAGATGTCGAAGACCACAAGTTTGAGACCTGGGAGCCTGTTCTGCAAGCTCTGAGATGTGCTCTTTAGCTTATTATTGAACAAAACCGCGTCTTGGTTCAATCTTGCTACACACTGGTTGCTTCCTGATCCAAAGAGAGTTATGGCTGCTGGCAGACATCCAGTTGGGGCTAGGCTCGTCACACCAATCCTCCTCGCTCCCAGTCCATAGAGATTCTGCTAAAGGCGATTTTTTTGTTGTAATAGTATTTCCGATTGTGTAGAAAAAAATGTCCCCTTTCATAAATGAATGTTCTATAAGCCGTTTCTTAGAAAAAGAAACAGAAAAGGAAAGGTTTCCCCTGACGCTTGCTGTACTTTGGTGATTAATCAGTATATAATACGAGATTGTAAATATTGTTTGAGATTCTCTCTCTCTCTCTCTCTCTCTCTCTCTCTCCCTCTCTCTCCACACTCATACAAACATAAAACTTAGTCCAGAGAGAGAGAGAGTAAATTGCATGGTTCATGTCATGAAGAGACCTGGATGAAATTCGAGTAAGAAGTCATGAGAATGTCGGAGAATTGATCGGGCGTGTATGCTCCATTGAGAAGGGGATTGATGTAGTAGTTCTGAATGAAGTCACTGTTCCCTGCGCTCAGAAGGTGGATAGCCCCTGAAAATATGGCGTTGGCTTTGCTCCTCCCCACCAAGCTCACCACTTTGCTTTGCCAGTCCTTGTAGTAGTTCAGCTGCTGAGGCAGTGAAATAGCTTGCTGCAATTACCATCCAACAACAGTCGACTCAGCAAATGCATTATCTTTTCGCAAGGCAAAGGCACAAAACTTGTATGTCGGAGACAAGTGAGAATTGAAGCCAGCACTCACGTATAACTGCGTTGTCCGGTCGTAATAGCCAGAAGCAGCTGAGGCAAAGTTGGCTCCAATCAAGAGGTTTTTCCCAGCAGCTTCAGGGCTAAGGTAAGCCGGTTGGTAGGAAGTGAATCCGAGGTACTCGGCTGTGGATGGGAAAACATACAAACTATTAGCTCATGTGTTTGCGAGAGAGAGAGAGAGAGAGAGAGAGAGAGAGAGAGAGAGAGAGAGAGAGAGAGAGAAGCTGATTTCTGTTTTGAGTACCAGTGAAATCTGTGGCAAGCTTTCCATTGCAAAACCTGCCAGTGGGTTGGTGAGAGGCAAAGTCTCTTCCATAAGGGGGGAAGTTGGCCTTGACAAGTGTGTAGAGATTGTTGTTGTTGCCCGCATCAACCACTGAGTCCCCAAAGATGCACAGTGCAGGCACAAGAGGATCCCCCTGAGCCAATGAACCAAACAGTACAAGCATTGTGAACAATCTCAAAAGCCCTTTCAGAATTCTCATTTCTCTCCTGTTTTCCTCCATCAGAGAGAGAGAGAGCGGGCGGGAGGGAGGTGAATGGAGAATGGAGAAGCAGGGGACAGAGAGGTGTATTTAAGGAGGAGATCTCAAGTGAGGGAAGGTCAAAAGGTGAAACGATAACTGGATGGACGAGAGTGTAGTCCCAACGAAGCTTTTGCTAATTTCTAGGCAAAACAGCATGTTTAATACATCCCCAACCTTTGATAGGGCTATTGACTCTTTATCCCCATTCTTTATTTTTTTTCCGTAAGCGTCACCTAAAAGCGTAAGCTTTTCCCATCATTAAAAAGGTTAATATCACAAATTTGTTTTTTTTATAATTACTATATCTATGATAAATTTTCTCCAAACTAACCAAAAATATCAAATTAGTACATCTGTTTTCGTTAAATTTTATTGTCAAATTGTTGAATTCGATTACACTTGCCAATCAACAGGTGTACCATTTGAGGATTTTACCCTCTATTTATCTATGGCGTATCTGTTTAGTTTTTTTTTTCTTGATATTAATGAAATTTAACAAATAAAATATTTATTACAAGTATATCAGTTTGGGTTTTTTGGTGTTTGGAATAAATTCGTCGAAGATATACTAATTTGGATTTTTTTTTTGTGGTCAAAAAATTAATTTATGATAAATTTATCATAGAAATGTACTAATTTGAGATTTATAATGGTATTAACCCTTTTTAAAACAGATCGCTAAATGATAAAAGATCAAATGGATCGATCGGTGCTTGCACCCACAGTGGGGGGACATCGTGGTCACAATCCACCACCAATGGTTTCTCCAATCACCCATAGATCTCACAATCTATACATTAAAAGAAGAACATCTTTTCTACTTCACGAAACTAAGCCAGAAGAAGATTTTGGAGGCTAAGGCCACACCCAGTAAATAACTGCAAAATTTACTCTTCAAGGAAAAGAAAACCCGGTCAAATAGATCATTTCCCCTCCAATGGCATTCACATGCGGTATTCTATTCTCCTTGGACGTAGAGCATCCAAGGCATTAACTAGTCGTGACGGACCAACCTCTTTTAGTAGCTGGACACAATCATAATAAAGTGGCTTCAATGCTGCTCCTGCGAACACCTGGTAACATTTGCAGTGAGTGGAGTTAATGGGGGTGTCCAGTGTCCACCATCCACTGCTGGGCATGGCCTGGAGGGAAAAATTCTTACTTGGACCGAAACTCTGTAATTCGGGTTCGATCACAACCATCGATCTCGTGAGACCTATGAGCGGAACTCATCTAAGACCTATAAAATCAACGGTTGTGATTATTTCAATCTACTGAAATTTGAACCTTTATTGCCTGGGATTGCTTTTTTCCTGTATGCTAGGTCACTTTTCACCAATAACATGACACATTCCATCAATTCTCTTCAATGCCCTTTTCTCACTATGGTAATTGAGGGTGGGTTCTTGTCGCTTTCTCTTCCCTTGAGTATTGGACTCATAGTGGCATCGAATTAACGTATCGAGGTGGACTGGGCGGCAAGAGGGTGCGCTTGCAGGCAACAAGGTTCGACAAAAATGAGAGTTCTTGAATCGAGGTAAAATTGCCAACTTTTTTTCAAAATTTATTGTAACTATGTCAATCCAGCCCCCGTTTTTTTTTAATCAAGCTCTAAACCTTTTGTATTTATGTCAATCGATTAATTTGGCAAGCTGACGCTGACGTGACGAAATTTTAAATGTGATTTTAACATTTTTTCGATTTTTTTCCTTTTCTTTTCTTTTCTTTTTTTTTTCCCTTCCCACTGTGGACCGCAAGCTATGGCTTACCACTTGGGCGAGAGCTTGGGCAAGGCCATCGCGGCATTGGACAAGGCCACATCTCCTAGATCTTGGCGAGGGTAGCCTTGCTAGCCACGGGGCGAAGGTGGCCTCGCCCAATGGCTGGCGAGCCCCAGCGACCCTTCTCAGCCAAAACTTGTGGCCCAAAGTGGGAATTAAAAAAAAAAGAGAAAGAGAAAGAAAAATGAAAAAGAAAAGACAAAATATGTTAAAATAATAATTAAAATTGGCCACGTCAACCTTGATCGATCAATTGTACTGAATTGGCTCAAATGCAAAAGATTTAGCACTAAATTAGTATAGCTACAATAAGTTTAGGACTTTTTTGATAATTTTCCCTTGAAGCAATGTTTTTGGTTTTGATGTTTATCTGGTTTTGATGTTTATCTGGCGGTGGCTCTGCTTGTACAATGAAAGAGCAGATCAGTATGTGCATTATTCTCCTAACGACAAATGAAGTTTGTGGCCAGCCGCTATTTCTAAGCTCTCATTTCACCAAAAATCTAGCTATATCCTGAGACGCATTCTTGGATCGAATTAACGCTGAGATCGAAGACCAAGTCCTTTCCAGGGTCAAGCTTCGAATTTGGTCTTCACCGTCTACTTCAGATGCTAATCTCCCAAAGGGCCTAAATAGAAACGCAAAGTCGACTCGAACAAGTTCAGTATATATACTTCGTGGGCGATGCTGAGTTATGTCAAGAGAACCAAGCGTTTACTCCTTTATCGGCATGTGGTAAGATCATGTGTGATTTCGTAGCAAGTTTGGTGTGCACGCCCCTATGCCATTCTGACGATTATTTCATTCGTGATATATACTGGCCTTGTGAAGTGATTTTGACACAAGCTACTTCTACATCTACTTGATTATGATTTACATCCGTTCTTTTTGGTTTTTTTCAATTGCCTAATGAAAACGAGGTCATCATGGTAAGAAACAATTTGCAGAGACAAACCAGAGCGCAAATGACTTTATTGATCACGGGCACATCAAGTGTTGGTGGTTGTTTGTAAAACAAACAAGTAAGGCAATATTCTCATCCTACATAGGAAAGGTGAGAGAGTGCAAAACACTTTAAATATGAAAATGCTATTATGGTCTTTTAAATGAAGAAATGGGTAGATGAGCTAGACCTTACCATACCTGCGTGGAGGTGCGGGATTATTAGGCGCACTTAGTACTTTGCATGCTTGAGTTCTGCAGAAGAAAATTAGCTTTAATCAATTATTATTTTTATTTATTTTGAAATTAATTATTTTATTATTTTAATTGTGAATGTTCAGACATGAATGGTTGTGTCCAAATGGTGGTTATCACACTTGAACAGTTGTGTTCGAATGGTTATGATCGAACAGTGGTTATCACACAAGAACAATTGCTTTCGAATTGCAATTTTCAAACATAAATAGGTGCATTGCTATAGGCAGTTCAAACACCAAGAGGTGTGTTCTTATCGTATTATATAATGGACACCTTTATTCAAGTAACTACTTTATTTTTTCCGTTTTTTTTTATCAAAAGAGAGGCATCCATCTTTCATTGTTTCGCAGAGAGTTTTAGGAGAAATACTGAAATTGCTATCCAGTATTCTCATCGTGACTTTGTTGTATCTTGAAGAGAATTTGTCAGAAACCTATAGCAACTTTGTGGGGCAAATTAATTCTAAAAGAGAGTGATTACACACCTCGAAGTCCGACTACATTGTTATTCATTTTATTCAATATATTTTTTCAACAATTTTTAGAATCAATTTTGCGCAACAATGGAGTCGGAAACTATCAAAGTGATGAATCAGGATACGGTCAAGTTGGATTGGTTCGACGGCTACAACTTCGCACGTTGGAGGGACAAAATGATATTTTTGCTTACGGCTTTGAAGATATCATACATACTGGACTCAAGTTTGGCACCTATTGAAGATCTGTTCCTATTGCTGAAGAAGAAGAAGCAAATATTGAGGAAATTGAGAGGGTGAACATGGCAAAGAAGAAACGTGAAGAAGATGAACTACTCTATCGTGGGCACATTCTGAATACTTTGTCCGATCGACTGTATGATTTGTTCACGAAAATGAAGTCCTCTAGGGAAATCTGGAATGCACTCAAATTCAAGTACAAAACAGAAAAACAAGGTACCAACAAATATCTGATTGATAAATACTTTGATTTTAAATTCATTGATACTAAACCTCTTCTGGAGCAAGTCCATGAATTACAAGTTCTAGTGAACAAAATTCATGCTTTGAAAATCGATATACTAGAAGCATTTCAAGTTGGAGCTATTATTGCCAAAATGCCTTCAAGTTGGAAGGACTACAGGAAAAGGCTAATGCATAAGACAGAGGACATAACTTTGGTTCAACTCCAGAAACATCTTCGCATTGAGTAAGAGTCACGCTTGCGTGAAAATTCTGGATTACATTACACTAAAGTAAATTTCTTGATGGGTAATGGATTTCAGTCCAAAAATCACCCGAACTTAAAACGCAAGATGGAGCAAAATTTTAAGAAGGCACAAAAGAAAAAGAAAGGAGACTATTCTGTTTGTGGAAAAGTGGGACATTTTACAAGGGACTGTAGGGACAGAAAGAACAATACTTCCAATGAGAAAAATACACCAACAACAATTGTGAAGGCGGATACCAATGCTGTCGAAGAAAACTATGTGGTTATGGTCACACATATGTTTTCAAATATGGAAATTTCTAAAAAAAATTGATGGTATTGTGGCTACAATTACCGAAATTAATGGTACTTCTGTTCAATCGACTTGGTGGTTGGATTCTGGAGCAATAGTCCACGTGTGCAAGGATAAGTTCGTGATCAAAAACTTTCAAGAGGTTATTGATACAAACTTTGGAGAGGTCCAAATGGCAAACAACAGCATAGCAAAAATCGAAGGCTATAGCTCCTTGAGTTAGACTTCACTTCAAGAAAGAAAATTACCCTTTTGAATGTCTTGTATGTGCTCGACCTTAGAAATAATTTAATTTTTGTCGATTTGTTATGTAAAAAGAGGTTTCGGCTATTGTTTGAATCCGACAAGGTTATCCTGTATCAACTAAGTATCAATAATAAGATTGAATCTTCTATTTATAATATTGACTCTTCATTTTTATGGCATAGTAGATTAACGCATTTAAATTTTCGGTATTTAAAAAATATTAAAAAAAATTAAACTTGATCAATTTTAATGGTGAATATGATAACTGTGAAATTTATGCTAAGTCTTAATTAACAAAAAGGCCTTTTTCGAGTGCAAAAAGAAATTCAAATTTATTAGACTTGGTGCATAGTGATATATACAAATTCAATGGAATGTTAACTCGTGGTGGTAAAAGGTATTTTATTACCTTTGTGGATGATTACAGTAGGTATTTGTATTTTTATCTCCTAAGATTAAAAGATAAAGTGTTTACCATGTTTAAGAAATATAAGGCCAAAGTAAAAAATCAATTGGAAAAGGAAAATTAAAATTCTACGCTCTGATAGAGGTGGTGAATATTTCTTATGTGAATTTTTATCACTTTGTGAAGAACATGGTATTATTCATCAAATTTCAGCACCATACACTCCACAACATAATGGTTTAGCTGAAAGGAAAAATAGATCTCTTGGAAAAATGATTAATTGTATGCTTTCCAATTCATGAAGCTACCAATTAATTTATGGGGTGAAGCATTACTCACTGCATATCATATTCATAACAGAATACCATCCAAGAAAAATAATGTGAGTCCATATGAATTATGGTAGAAACCCTAACCTGTCATATCTTAAAGTGTGGGGGTATTTGTCCTATTATCGAGTACCAGACCCTAAAGGAACGAAGCTTAGTCCTAGAGTTGTTAAAAGTATTTTCGTTGGATACACTGAAAATAGTAAAGCATATAGACTTCTTGATTTAGAGTCAAATGTCATAGTGGAATCAAGAGATGTTGAATTCTTTGAGAGTAAGTGTTCTATGGATTTTGAAACTGTTAAAAATAACAATTCAAGACCTATAGAAATACAAGTAGATTCTCGTGAGAAAGAAACAAATAATTCAAAAAATATAACTAAATCAAGGAGAAGCACTAGAGTGAGAAAATTTAAAGATTTAGGTCCTGATTTTGTTACTAATGTTTTCCTTATTGAGGAGATAGAGATAATAATGTGGTAAATAAAAACCCATTATTACTAAACTTAGAAGACGATTCTAAATGCTTTGGTGAAGCAATGTCTTCTAGAGGTGCTTCTTTTGGAAAGAAGCTATAAATGACAAAATGGATTCGATAATGTCAAATAATACTTGGGTAAAAAAAAAGCTATCCCTTATGAGATCGAATCCTATTTGGTGCAAATGGGTTTTCATAAAAAAAAATATAATTCTAATGGTACTATCCAAGTTTTTAAGGCTAGGTTAGTGGCTAAAGGATTTAGGCAAAAGGAAAGAATAGATTATTTTGATACATATACTCCTGTGGCACGTATAACATCTATTCGGATTCTATTTTCCTTAGCATCCATTTATGATCTTTACATTCATCAAATGGATATAAAACTGTCTTCTTAAATAGAGATTTAAATGAAAAAATTTACATGAAACAACCAGAGGGTTTCGTACTTCCTGGGAATGAAAAGAAAGTATGTAAATTAGTTAAATTTCTTTATGGGCTTAAGCAAGTTCCAAAATAATGACATGAGTGTTGACACCTGATTTTTAATTATATTTTCTCTTTTAAAATTCATAAAATAAAAAAAAATCAACTTTCAGAACCTTGGCCAAGCCTGAGGAACCGATTTTGACCAAAAAATGATTTTTCATATTTTCAGTATTTTTCAACATTTTTATTTTAGAAAATTAATAGAAAATTCATAAAAATTCATAAAATTGAAAAATAAACTTTGGAGACCTTGGCCAAGCCTAGGGAACCAATTTTGACCAAAAAATAATTTTTCATATTTTCAGTATTTTTCGATATTTTTAATTTCGAAAACTCATAAAAAAATCAAGAAAAATGAGAAAATTTCAAAATCAACTTTGGAGACCTTGGCCAAGCTTAGGTAACCATTGTTCAATAAAAAATAATTTTTCATAATTTTTGTATTTTTATATATATTTTTTAGAAATTGAGAAAATATTTAATAAATAATAGGATTTGAGGCCACAAAAATACATAAAAATAGTCAATATTTTTTATTTTAAATTCCTTTTCATGTTGGCCATCGCAAATTTAAAAAATTTAATTCGGGGTCGTGTATTTCTTCACGAGCATAATCTCGAATCGGGCAAAGAAAAATTCAAGTTGAGTCAATTTATTTTCATTTTTCACTTTTAGAAGTTGTGACATAATTCTCTAATATTTCAAATTTTCATGTTGGCCCAGTTATACCCAGAATGACTCAATTTTGCAAAAGGGTTTTAATTAAATTTTGCATTATTTTCAGCGGCAAGAAATGAGCTTAAATTTAACATGGGGTGAATTTCGACTAAGTAGAGGGGAGGTGCGTCAAAAATTGTGAGGAGATTTGCGCTTAAAGAAATATTTTTTCAGGGACTGAATTGTAAATACTTAAAATTTTAGTTACTAGAGTGCAAATACCTAACTCTTGAGGGATTATTTTGAAAATAATAAAAAAAGAGTTAGTGGAGAAATTAGAATAGAGAAGGGAAGATGGAGAAGGGAAGATGGAGAAGAGAAGATAGAGAAGAATATATAGAGAAAATAAGATGAGAATAGAGAAGGGAAGATAGAGATGAAGAAGAGTTAGTAGGATGGGAGACAGATATGGAGAAGAGAAAATGAAGATAAAGAAGAGTTAGTGGAGAAATTAGAAAGTGAGATAGAGATGGAGAAAGGAAGATGAAGATGAATAAGGGTTAGTGGAGAAATTAGAATGGGAGATAGAGTTAGTGGAGAAATTAGAATGAGAGGTAAATGAGTTGCCTATAAAAGGAAAAAGAAGAGAGTTGGGAATGGGGATTTTTGGGGAGAAAGAAAATTTTGAATGCTTGAGAGAGTTTTGAGAGATTGAAAAAAAAATTAGATAGAAAGAAAAAATAAAAAAAAAGAGAGAGAATCCTTCTTTTAAAAGAAAGTCTTGAAGATGGTGGGAGTTTAAATCTAGGTGTTACCATCACTAATTTTTCTACCGATTAACACAAGTCACGAGTTCATCCCCATTGTTGGAGCCGCAATCTTGATCCATAAGGTGATATGAGGTCCGAATTCGACAATCAAATTTGTCAAATCAGGTAACAATCCTAGCCATTAAATCTTCAAGAATTTCCTTACCTAAATGAATTGATTTAAATTTTGATTATGTCATGTCGTACTCGTATGTCTCCATATCCACATGCCACATTCGTATTTATGTTGTCATTAATTTACGCGTATCCAATTAAATTTTTTTTTCAACTGGCCAATCCTATTTTTGATATTTCCTTCTCCCAATCCTTGAAAAATGACCATTTTACCCTTCTGATCAGTTTGACCCAAACTTCTTCCCAGTCATTCCCAAATGAGCTTTCATGAAATAAAATGATACCGAAATGGCGTTAGAATGATCTAGCGTAATCAAGTCTCCGAGCTCATTTTTTCTGGTTCGCAGAAATAAATTAATTCTCCCGCTAATTTATTTAGGCTTCTAATTGACCTACCAAAAATGATTAGTGGCAACTCTAAATAAAAAATCTTTGCATGAAAAGAATTTAAGTTGCGATTCGGTAAGACTTGAGAGGGTCCGAATTAGGTTAGTCAATTAACCTGATAATCCGTTCACCCGATCGAAAAAATTAAATATTTTTCAAGTCGCGACAGCTTGGCGACTCCACTGGAGATTTTTCTAAATTTAAGAACCTAGACGACTTAGGCCAGAAAAAGTTCGTGAAAATCCATTTGGTTTGAGAATTGGTTGGATTCTAATTTTTAGGTGTTAAATGGTTTTACAGAATGGGAGTTATAATGGGTGGAGTGTTTGGCTAATCTTTTGTTTTGCAGGTTTGGTGTGTGAAACTTGTAATTTAATTTTTGAATTATTGAAGTGGTATTTGCATTTAATTGTTGTGTATGATTAATCACTTTAGCACTATATCACACATGTCCCATGACCGGACCTGAGCCTTTAGTTTTAGGATGGTATTGTGATTTGGTTCTAGCATTTGGTGTGAGATCATGTTGAAAGTTAGTCCAGATTCAATCCCGAACCTTTTTTCAAAAATGAGTTTTAAAAGTTAAGCTTCAAGCTCGGTAAGATTACCGAAGCGGGGGGTTATAATTTTTAACTCTAGCACCCGAAGTAGAAAGATCCGGTTAATACTGGTTACGTCGTGGGATCACGACTAATCTTGATTATATGCGGGAGATTGTCGCTCTACCATAAGTCTTTCGCTTCACTTTGTCAGCCTTTAGAGTAGATAGGTATTGACACCTGATTTTTAATCATCTTTTCTTTTTGAGTCCTTGGCTAAGCCTAGGGAACCAAAGTTGACCAAAAAATGATTTTCCATATTTTCAGTATTTTTCAGCATTTTTATTTTAAAAAATTAATAAAATCAAAAAATCAACTTTGGGGACCTTGGCCAAGCCTAGGGAACCAATTTTTGACCAAAAAATTATTTTTTTTTTCATATTTTTAGTATTTTTCGGTATTTTTTATTTTCAAAAATTCATAAAAAATCAAGAAAAAAATGAGAAAATTGCAAAATCAACTTTGGAAGTCTTGGACAATCTTAGGTAGCCATTTTTGAACAAAAAATAATATTTCATATTATATATTTTTAGAAATTAAGAAAATATTTAATAAATAATAACATTTGAGGCCACAAAAATACATAAAAATAGTAAATATTTTTCTTTTAAATTCCTTTTCCCGTTGGCCATCACAAAATTAAAAAATCCAATTTAGGGTCGTGTATTCCTTCACGAGCATAATCTCGAATCGGTCCTAAAAAATTCAATTTGAGTCAATTTATTTTTTATTTTTCACCTTTAGGAGTTGTGACATTATTATCTAATATTTTAAATCTTCATCTTGGCTCAATTATATCTAGAATGACTCAATTTTGCAAAAGGGATTTAACTAAATTTTACATTATTTTCAGCGGTAAGAAATGAGCTTAAATTTGATATGCGGTGAATTTTGACTAAGCATAGGGGAGGTGTGTCAAAAATTGTGAGGAGATTTGGACTTAAAAAAATATTTCTCCAGGGACTGAATTGTAAATACTTAAAATCTCAGGGACTAGAGTGCAAATACCTAACACTTGAGGGATTATTTTACAAATAACAAAAAGAAGAGTTAGTAGAGAAATTAGAATAGAGAAGGGAAGATGGAGAAGAAGAGATAGAGAAGAAAAGATGGGGAAGATGGAGATGAAGAAGAGTTAGTAGAATGGGAGATAGATATGAAGAAGGGAAGATGAAGATGAAAAAGAGTTAGTGGAAAAATTACAATGTGAAATAGAGATGGAGAAAGGACGATGAAAATGAGGAAGATTTAGTGGAGAAATTAGAATGGGAGATAAATGAGTGGCTTATAAAAGGAGGAAGAAGAGAGCTTGGAGGGGGAATTTTTTTGGAGAGAAAATTTTGAATGTTTAAGAGGGTTTTGGGAGATTGAAGAAAAATTGGAGAGAAAGAAAATACCAAAAAGAGAGAAAATTTTGAAGATGATGGGAGTTTAAAGTTAAGAGTTATCATCACCATTTCCTTCGTCGATCAACATAAATCAAAAGTTCATCCTCGTCAACGAGCAAGCAAATTCGAGCTAAGTGTTTTTATTTATTTATTTATTTGTGGTTTTAATTACAAATTAGCACAAATTATCTACACTCTTCCCCCATTTTCCTAATATTTTATGCCAGGTAAAGGATAGCTCCACATCAAAGGTAAAATCCCGAGGAGATGCAAAGTTAGCCCAAACAAGCTTCGAAGCGCCTACCAAATTCTCACCCAACCCGTCAATAGATTTTAGCTCAAATTGTCTAATCAATTTGTTGTATTTTATTTTAAAGAACTCAAACCCCAGAATGGAAAGGGCAAATCCCATCAACTGGAGGTCGTTTATTTCCTGCAATTTAAATTCCTACACCTTAAATCCCAAAAGAGAGGCCAAGCCAAGGCTGAGCCGTTCATTGGAGGTCTTTATTTACTGCAATTTAAATTCCTACAATTTAAATTCTGCACCATTAAATCCTAAAGGGAAGAGCCAAACCATTGCTAGGCCGCCCATTGGAGGTTTTACTTACCGTCATTTGAATAACTGCAATTTAATTCCTGTACTATTAAATCCCAAAGGAAAGAGCCAAGCCAATGTTAGGCTGCCCGTTGGAGGTTTTACTTACTGTTATTTAATTCCTGCACCATTAAACCCCAAAGGGAAGAGCCAAGCTAATGCTAGGCCGCCCATTGGAGGTCTTCCTTACTGTCATTTAAATTCCTGCAATTTAATTCCTGCACCATTAAACCCCAAAGGGAAGAACCGAGCCAATGTTAGGCCATCCGTTAGAGGTTTTACTTACTTTCATTTAAATTTCTGTAATCTAATTCTTATACCATTAAACCCTAAAAAAGAGGGCCAACCTAAGGTTGAGCCATCCATTGGTGGTTTTTATTTATTGTCATTCCTGTAATTAAAATTTTGAATCATCGACCCCAGAATGAGTAAACCGAGCCACCTGTTGGGAGGTCATAACACTGCACAGAAGTCGTTAACACACTCCCTCTTTTGGCTTCAGGGAATTTTAATATTTTGAAGATACCAAAAAATACTATCCATGTATTCCATTTAAAAAGTGAAAACACAAAAAGAGAACACTCCACTAGAGTCTTAGGAATAAACCTAGCATGAGTTGCCAAATTAGGATATCCATGAAATTAAGATACCGAAAGGGCATTAGCTTTGATTAACTAGTGTAACCAAGTCCCCGAACTCATAATCTCTACTTCGTAGAAGTAATTTAGTCATTCCGCTAATTTCTTAGGTTTCTAATTAACCTACCAAAAATGATTAGTGGCGACTCCAAATTTTCAAATCATTTGAATAAAAATCAACGTTGCGATTCGGTAGGACTTGGGAGGGTGCGTATTAGGTTAATCTATCTAGCTAACCTAATAATCCGTTAACCTGGGAAATTTCCATCGATCAAAAAAATTTTCGGGTCGCGACAGCTTGGCGACTCTACTGGGGATGGGGTTTTTGAATTTTCGAAAAAAAGAAAGCACCAATTGGAATATTTGAATCTTTTCAAAATTCTAAAAGCCTTAGTGGACTTAAGCCATTGAAAATTTCATGGATATCTCGCTTCTGGCGATCTTGTTTGGGACTCATCTTTAGGTGTTAAATAGTTTTACAGATGGAAGTTATAAGGGGTGGAGTGTTTGACTAATCATTTGTTTTGCAGGCCTGGGGTTGGAATTATTTAATTTCGCACATTTTTGAAGCGGTGTTTGCATTTAACTGTTGTTCGTGTTTAATCGCTTTAACACTACATCAAATACATCCCGTGGTCGGACTTAGGCCACTAGTTTTAGGATGGTATTGTGATTTGGTTCTAGCGTTCGGCGTGAGATTACGTCGAAAGTTAGTCCAGATTCAATCCCGAACCCCTTTTCAAAAATGATTTTTAAAAGTTAGGCTTTAGGCTTGGTAAGATTACCAAAGCGGTGGTTTTAATTTTTAGTGCGAGCAGCCGAAGTTGGAAGGCCTGGCTAATCCTGATTACGTCGTGGAATCACGGAAAATTTTGATTATGTGCGTGAGATTGTTGCCTTACCGTAAGTCTTTCACTTCAATTTGTTAGCTTTCAGAGTAGATAGGCTAAAATTTAAACTCATGATTCATGTGCATGTTTATGTGACCAACATGGTATTTTTCACAGTGAAAGTAAGTTTTCTAACATCATCTTGTATTTATTTTTGGTCGGTCCATGTTAGGTGTCAGTTAAATTTCGAACTTAAAATCATAACCATTTTTCAAATGAAAATAAAAATTAAATTGGTGTCCCATTTTTGAAAAAACATGAATATGAAAAATCCCTTCAGAGAATTTTATTAACTAATAAAGAATTTTTGTCACATCTTTCCTACTTCAAATCAGACCTTGATAAATTTAAACCTTAAAGATTCATTCCGATAAAAGAGAAAATTCCCTTCGGGGAAATTGGCTAAATATCAAAGGATTTTATCACATTTTTTTAAATTGTAAAATCTGCAAGAAAATCATTCTTGAGAAATTCACCCATATTTTTCGAAAAAATTTTCTCTAATTTCTCATGAAGTTAAAAAATAAAACTGGACTAATTTAGGAGTCATGGACCGACTCCTTTTAGATCACATACTAATTATTTCATCTACTTTTGCAGGGAATCACAGACACTCCAGGCGGAAGCATGATCAGGTTTAGTAATACCTCAGGAATAATCTTCAGGAATACGAAAGAATGGGTAATTGATAATGTTCTAGCCGATAATCTGGGAGCAAGCGAAGAAATCAATCCTCCCGGAATCAGAAACGTGTCAATTAGTAGATGTGTATGGGCTTTGTATTTTGATGGGGCCGTAAATTTATCCAAATCGGGCATTGGGGTACTCTTAATGTATTAGAGGGGTTCTTGTATTTTTTGTTGAAAAGGCATAGATTGTGTAATCAGAACTCACGAAACAGGTGTATTGACACGATCTTACAACGCCTTCCCGATTAAATCAACTAAAGGCTTGTCTTTTTAACTTTCTCGGATTCGAATAATATGGCGGATTTTGGAGGACCAGTATTTTGTTATTGAGCATGGCCTACAGGCGTTTCTGCCGACGCTACAGGGCATTTTGCCAACACTATGGGCTACTGACACGAACCAGTGGATGCCGAAAGAGATAAGATATGAGTGAAATGAGGCACGCAATAGGTGGTTTGATTCATTCATTGGCACATGGATTGAGTGGTCATATCTGTAATAATTCACGCGACCAGCTCACGGGCCTCAATATGGCTAGTGGAGCCCGTTGCCAAAACTTTATTCAACGTTCTCAGTATTATCGTCTTAAGTGGCTAATATCAAGAGAAATGTTAATCATTGGCGCATCTAGGGTTTTGAATCGTTCTATTATGCTATACAAAAGAAGATATGGCAAGAAGATTAAAGCAAAGAGATACGAAGTTTTTCTTTCATTCATCAAGGAGTTTTACAACAACTCACTAGGGAGGAAAAATAAAGCCAAACTGAGCCCTAATAAGCATCACAAAAGAGTTTAACTGATTCTCCATGAAGTTGATGCTCTGCCCACACTTAACAATTTGGGAGTCGAGATCTGCAAGCTTGAAGAATAGACGAGTACATTTCTCATTGTACTTTGTTGCATTAATCTCATGGTATTCAACGGCGAGTTTCAGATTGTCGATTAGGTCTCTCTCGAAAGCTATATCCGCCGTTAGATCATCAAGACTCTCCTCCAGCTACTCACATCTGAACTTCATCACAATATCCCTCGGGTCATGCTCAAAGTAAGTCTGATTCAAAGTTAGGCGCTCCACCAGCTTCTCTCTCTCGTGAACCAACAGTGAGACCCGCTCATCAGCAGACTTAACAGCCTTCTTGTATCGAGCAACTAAGCGTTCTGTAAATTCAAGGCATTCAGATCGATCTTGGTAACCGGCCTTCACAACGCGGGCTAAGGTGACTGTCTCCTGAGTATTTCGGCATGCCTCTAGAAAGTTGATGAAAACGTATGGGAACGCCCTATATTCACTCTCCAAGCTAATGCCATCGATTGAAGAGGCATTTACTTCCCTGAATAAACCAAGGATTTCAGCTTCGATACTCGGATGATGAGCTATGTAAATATAGCCTCGGCCAAAAAGATGATAAAGTCTTTCCTATTTGAACATAACTTCAGCCGGGAAGATCTGCGTAGGAAAACTGACCATTATCAAGATGAAAATCAAGACTGATGAGCAGAATACGAAAGAGAAGAGGAAAAAGATGAAAGCAGATGATTGGAATGCGAAGATGATAATCTGCTTCAACTTAAATATCGACTTCACAAGTGCAGTCTCTATCGGCCAGATTGTCCTATCTGCCATCCCCTTTCGGTGTTATCTCCATTAGCTCAAATCCCGGGCAGTCTATAATCTCGAGCCAAGCGAATACGAAATTTCTGCGAAAAAGTTTGAGGGGACGCCACCACTTTAAAAAGAAAGAAGAGATAGAGGAGCCGAGTAGGAGACAAGACAATCTATAGCAAAAAAGAAGAGAAGACTTGTCTTCTTTCATAAACAAGGAAAAGGGATTGCCTGCAAAGCCGACACTTGAGACAGACGGAGGAGATAACGACGGGAACCCTACCAATGTGAAAAGATGATAAAAGATAAAGGTTGAGAAAGACAGAACTCTTGGGAGAAGCAATATAGATACTAAGCCCTCGCCTAATTTTAAAAAGAGATGTCCTCCTGATAATCATCATCCATACTTTGAAGAGAGTTTTAAAGTATACACGGTCACTCAAAAAAATTCAGAGAGAGTGAAAATACAAAAAGAAGTAGCAAAACCTTGAGGAACCATTAACCAAATTAATGATGTCTCAACTCAACACGCTTGAGAGCTATCGTTACCTACTGAATATGGAAGAGGAAGAGTTCGAGGCCATGTTTGGGATTCAGACCATGGAGCCTGGCCCTTCCGCCGACGACATCCAAGATCTCGATAAAAATAAGGACGACAACAACAACAAGAGTCAAATGAAGCGCTACCGTCGCCATACTGAGGAGCAAGTAAAAAAACTTGAGGATTTATTCAGGACTTACCCTATGCCAGACGGCAAACAAAGAATGGAACTGAGCCAGTGTTGACACCTGATTTTTAATCATCTTTTCTCTTTTAAAATTAATAAAACAAATCCATAAAAATTCATAAAATTAAAAAATCAACTTTGGGGACCTTGGCCAAACCTAGGGAACCAATTTTGACCAAAAACTGATTTTTCGTAATTTTTTTGTATTTTCAAAATATTTTTTTTAGAAATTAGGAAAATATTTCATAAATAATAGCATTTGAGGCCACAAAAATACATAAAATAGTCAATATTATTCTTTTAAATCCCTTTTCATGTTGGCCATCATAAATTTAAAAAATCCAATTCGGGGTCGTGTATTCCTTCACGAGCGTAATCTCGAATCGGGCCTAAAAAATTCAATTTGAGTTAATTTATTTTCATTTTTCACTTTTAGGAGTTGTGACATTATTCTCTAATATTCTAAATTTTTATCTTGGCACAATTATACCCAGAATGACCCAATTTTACAAAAAGGACTTTAATTAAATTTTGCATTATTTTCAGTAACAAGAAATGACTTTAAATTTGACATGCGGTATATTGTGTCAAAAATTGTGAGGAGATTTGGACTTAAAGAAATATTTTTTAGGGACTAAATTGTAAATAATTAAAATTCAGGGACTAGAGTGCAAATACCTAACTCTTGAAGGATTATTTTGCAAATAACAAAAAGAAGAGTTAGTGGAGAAATTAGAATAGAGAAGGGATGATGGAGAAGAGAAGATGGAAAAGAATGGATGGAAAAAATAAGATAAGAATAGAGAATTGAAGATGGAGAAGAGAAGATGAAGAAGAATGGATGGAGAAAATAAGATAAGAATGGAGAAGGGAAGATGGAGATGAAGAAGAGTTAGTGGAGAAATTAGAATGGGAGATAAATATGGAGAAGGGAAGATGAAGATGAAGAAGAGTTAGTGGAGAGATTAGAATGTGAGATAGAGATGGAGAAGGGAAGATGAAGATGAAGAAGAGTTAGTGGAGAGATTAGAATGGGAGATAGAGTTATTGGAAAAATTAGAATGTGAGATAGATGAGTGGGTTATAAAAGAAGGAAGAAGTAAGCTTGAGAGGGGGAATTTTTGAAGAGAAAATTTTGGATGTTTGAGAGGGTTTTGGGAGATTGAAGAAACATTTGAGAGAAAAAAATACCAAAAAGAGAGAGAATTTTGAAGATGATGGGAGTTTAAAGCTAGAGGGTTATCATCACCAATTTTTTCATCGATCAACATAAATCAAGAATTCATCCCAGATTTGTAGCTAAGTGTCCATCTACTCTCTTTGATTTTTTAGTATAAACTAGCACAAATTTCCTACTCTTCTCCCATTTCCCCATATTTGATTTCAGGCAGGAACCAATTATATCCATCAAGCACTTCTCATAATGCCATTGAAGCTAAGTGCTTCTTTCATTGTTCTAATTTTTAATGTGAATTAAATCATATTTGCTCAATTAATCCATTTCTCCATATTTTTATGTCAGGCAAAGGATAACTCCAAGTCAACGGTAAATCCCATGGAGGTGTAAAATTGGCGCTGACGAACTCTTGAGTGCCCATTAAATTTTTAATTGATCCGTCGATGGATTTTGGCCCGAATTGTCAAATCAATTCGTTTTATTTTAAAGAATTTAAACCCCAGAATGTGAAGGGCAGAGCCCGTTCACTGGAGGTCATTTTTAATTTCTGCAATTTAAATTCCTGCACCTTAAACCCCAAAGGAGAGGGCTAACCCAAGGCTAAGCTATTCATTGGTGGTTTTTATTTATTGTCATTTACTTCCTGTAATTTAATTTTTGAATCACTATACCCTAAAATGAGTAGCTCGCAGCACTGCACAGAAGTCGTTAACTCACTCCCTCTTTCGGCTTCAGGGAAATACTCAATATTTTGAAAATGCCAAAAAAAATGTCACTCACGTATATTCCATTTAAAAAAGTTAAAATACAAAAAGAGAACACTCTAGAACCTGAAGAATAAACCAAGCCTGAGTTGCCAAAATAGGATATCCATGAAATTAAGGTACCGAAAGGGCATTAGTTTTAATTAACTAGTGTAACCAAGTCCCCGAAGTCATAATCTCTGGTTCGTAGAAGTAATTTAGTTCTCCCGCTAATTTACTTAGGTTTCTAATCAACCTACCAAAAATGATTAGTGGCGACTCCAAATTTTAAAACCATTTGAACAAAAAACCAAAGTCGCGGTTTGGTAGAGCTTGGAAGAGCTCGAACTAGGTTAGTTAATTTAATCAATTAATCTAGTAATTCATTAACCTAAAAAATGAATTTTAGGTCGCGACAGCTTGGCGACTCCGCTGGGGACGTGTTCTTAATTTTTGAAAATTTAAGAACTTAGAGGACTTAGGCCAGAAAATTTCATGAAAATTTATTTCATCTGAATTGGGTGAATTCTAACCTCTAGGTGTTAAATGGTTTTGCAGAATAGGAGTTATAAGGGGTGGAGTGTTTGGCAAACCGTTTGTTTTGCAGGTTGGTGTAGGAATTATTTATTTAAATTCTGCACATTATTGAAGCGGTGTTTGCTTTTAAATGTTATGCATGTGTTTACAGTTTTAGCACTACATCACACACGTCCCGTGGCCGAACCTGGGCTACTAGTTTTAGGATTGTATTGTGATTTGGTTTTAGCGTTCGGCGTGAGATCACGTCGAAAGTTAGCCCATATTCAATCCCGAACCTCTTTTTAAAAATGAGTTTCAAAAGTTAGGCCTTGGGCTTGGTAAGATTACCAAAGCAGTGGCTTTAATTTTTAGCTCGAGCAGCCGAAGTGGGAAGGCCCAGCTAATCCTGATTACGTCGTGAGATCACGGCTAATCTTGATTATGTGTGCGAAATTGTCGCCTTGCCGTAAGTCTTTCGCTTCAATTTGTCAGCTTTTGGAGTAGATAGGCTGAGATTTAAACTCACGATCCATTTGCATGTCTATGTGACCTACATGGTATTTTTCAAGGTAAAAGTAAGATTTCTAGCTCTATCTTGAATTTATTTTTGGTCGGTCCATGTTAGGCGTCGGTCAAATTTTAAACTTAATATGATCGTCATTTTTCAAAAGAAAATAAAAATTAAGTTGGTATCCCATTTCTAAAAAATGATGAATGTGAAAAAATCCCTTCGGGGAATTTTGTTGACCAATAAAAATATTTTTTCACATTTTTCCTTAATGTTTCAATGGACCCAAGGTTTTCTCAACAAATTTACCTTGAAAATTCATTCTGAGGAAAAAGGAAATTTTTTCGAAATATTTGGTAAATATCAAAGGAACTTGTCACACTTTTCCTAAGTTATAAAATCTGCAAGGAAATTCTTTCTGAAGAAATTTACCCATGTTTTTATGAGAAAACTTTCTCTGATTTCTCATAAAACGAAGAAATAAAATTGGACTAATTTAGGAGTCATGGATCGACCCCTTTATTTTTGCAGGGAATTATAGGTACTCTGGGCGGGAGCGAAATTAGATTCAACAATACACCAAAGATAATCATGGGGAATATGAAAGGATAGGTAGTCATCGATACCTCGATCGATAATCCTGGAGGCAAGCAAAGAAGTCCTGTAGACAGAATTGCGTCAATCAATGGGCACGAATTTACAAATTGACCCGATAACGGTCATGCCCAAATGCGAAGTCCTCATATTGAAGGAGACTGGGGGAAATCTACTCATAGACATTTTCGCAAGACGAACAGATTCAAACAAGAAAGTGGCAAACAAAAGACCCAGCAATCTCACAGATCGGTAATCTTGTATCGTTCTAATTTTTCTGTAATCGTCTCGAGTTCTGAATTACTTCTATTCTTAACAGGGATTTTAAATGGCCTTGAAAAGTATCGTGATGTGAAGCCACCTAATGCAATGCGACAAAACCGCGTCATCTTGAAGATCAACCTTTAAAAGCGAACCTCCACGAACGCCTACAGTCTTGTGGACCGGATGGCATGGGGAATGACAGTGGTCCAAAACATCCCGAGTTCGATCCCCAAGATTGGGGAATGTTGTAAGTATTGTAAATAAATAAAACAACTTTTTCTCGCATTTCTTTTTGAAGAAAGAAACGGGAATACTCGACGAGCAATACCAAGGTCAGTATTTTGTCATGAGCTTAGCCTAATGTTGAAGTGTTCAGTCAAAGACAAGGGAAACTCAATCCAGTGAACTTGATAAAGGGGTCACGCAAAACATTCAAGATGAAGGGTAAACCAGTATCGTATCCAATTCATCATTTCTAATACTGACTAACACGTCTTCTTCTCCATTGTTTGACAGGAAATGTCTAACTTGACATACCCACGGAGAAAATCCCGAGTGGTAAAACTGGTAAAGGAGTTGCGCGA
Source organism: Psidium guajava (assembly GCA_016432845.1). Classification (NCBI taxonomy): domain Eukaryota; kingdom Viridiplantae; phylum Streptophyta; class Magnoliopsida; order Myrtales; family Myrtaceae; genus Psidium; species Psidium guajava. The sequence continues at coordinate 20,875,833 of CM028233.1, read as the reverse complement.
AGCACTCAAGGGTAACTCAGTATCGTGTCCAATTCATCATTTCTGATACTGGCTAACATGTCTCCTTCCTTTTTACAGGAAATGCTAAACTAACATATGATACGTCAAAGAAAATAGTCCCGAGGGGCCAAGTTATGATCGCCTGATGCGATCTGTCTGATGAAGTAGGGGAAATCAATGGCGAACCCTGGATCGAAAAGAGGCAAAACCAGAAACAAGCTACTCCTCGACTCAGGGAATAGGTCCCCAACGTGTTTGATCCGCCCACACAGCCAGGGGCAATTTCCATACTTGTACATTGTATTGCCATATTTGCATGATGTTTACACATTTCATGATTTATGCATGACTGTTCTGCATGTTCAATTTGTCAATTTTGACTAGGGGTATAAATTGTACACGATGCATCGAATGTACAGAATGGGGCATGACAAGACGATGAAAAGCGAGCCATTCCTACATACGTCCTGTATTTAATCCACAATGAGTTGAGCGGTAGACAGATTCCGCATTCTCCAAGGCAATGAGTTTTCTCGCAAAAGGTACGATAGTTGAAGTGAGGGAGGCATTCATTCTCCATTCCAAACACTTAAGGCAACCATTGACAACCCATTTGAACGGTGATTTCATTTCATAACCCTGTCAAGAACCACCCCACACTGGGGCAAAACAGAGGTAATTCCAACAATATCAGGAGATAAATGGTTAGAAATTCTCTTGCTTGGACTAACATCAATCTTTGAGTGTTTCTTTGCACGATACTCGAATTTTAATTCAAGTGTTTTACGATGACGAAGAGCATTTATTTTCTCCATCCTACACACTCATCCTTTGCATAACCCAATTGAGCCTGCAAATTCATTTCTCTAGCCCATGTTGGTGATCCTTGCTCATTTCAAGGTAACGACGACACCTTCCCCTAAGGAGCAGAATTGAAGAAATTGGGCCAATAGATAAAGAATTCTCGAATTAGCCCATTTCATATGCTAGACTTTCATGTAATGTCTAGTATCATTTGTTGAAAATCATCTTGTTGCTAAAATTTAAAATCACAAGATTGTTAAACAAAAGAAAAAGAAAAACAAGTATAGCCTAAAGAAAATGGGCCTGCTTCCAAACAAAAGGGAGTCGGGAGTAAGAAAAGTAAGGGCTACTCCAAAGAATCTCAGGCAGAAAGAGCAAAGTGCTTATCAAAAGCAAGGCCAACGCCCATATATCTGTAATGAACTTCTGACTTCGAACATACATTTTGAGAATTCCAGAAAAAGGATCTCTAAAGAAGTCAGTTTGCAAAGTGTAAAGGAACTACTACCCCTCAGCCAATGGTGGTATTTATTGAAGATAAATTTAGGAAGGTCAAAGATCGGTGACAAGACTACAATGATCACCAACACCAAGCCCTTCTCATATATTTTTCTGAGCCAAAACGAGCCCTTCGTTTCTCAGACCCAAATCCCGACCTACGTTATGACCCTTAAAAGTTTCTTCTGATTAGAGCACTTGAATTAACGTAAGAGTTGAATGACTTTAAGCATCGTTCAAAGAAGTTCGAGCAAGATTATTTCTCTCTCATTTTGCAGGGTTCTTGATTTGTAAACCTGGAGCAGATGATGAAGAATCTTTTGTCAATGGCCTTGACTTGAAATGAGTGCCCTTTAATAAGCCTTTGACCCAGCCCATATTACGGTCCTAATCAAGACCTCCAGATCGGCTTGATCATATTAATTGCGAGATTACTCAGACCCTTGCTGAATGCGATGATGGTAAGGTTTAGTAATTTCTTTTCAAATCCTGCAATCAGGATAAACAAGCCTTTCTCGAGAGTGAGAGAAAGCCATTTCAGACTGAAGTCCCCATTCAGGTTACATTCGAGGTATTCATGACATGATAACCTCCCTGGACAGAATTGAAAATGCAAACTCGATAGAATAGTCATGCATGATCCACATTATGAGCATACACATACGGTTTTAATCATTGCAAACTCAACTGAATGGTTTTGCATGAACCGATGAACTCATTGATAAAAATGCTTGCACATGTTACCTCTGACACTGTCTAACAGGTAGTGCATTCCTGATAGTCGAGTTACCTTCTGAGATCTCGAAATTCATCCAGAGGCTATTGAACAGACAAGTCCTGTTGGCTAATGCTCGCCAAGCATTTTCAGGTGAGTATATCTTCAGCCTGAACATTTCAATTCTGATGATTGTCTAGGTGCTCAAATCCATTGCAGCACATAAGGTCATTCAGTGAGCAAGCAGACATGATACAATCAGTTTGTTTATGCCTCGATCATTAACTCAGAAGATCCAGGTAAGTCTTCTGAACCCTTGCGACTCATGATCAACATGCTCTCATGAAGTCTTCATCAGCTCACGATTGATATAATCTCGTGTTCTCAAGCTTTATCAAATCATGATTGACCAACTCTCGTGTTCTTGATCTTTGCCTCATCGGTTTATTCCTAAAGTGATGGGACAACAAAAATTGGGTTTGAGCTTCTGCAGGATTCTTGGTTTCCCCAGATCCCAGAATAGCACCCTTCATGATAAGTGAAATTGGGTTTGAGCATCTGCAGGACTTAGTCTCCCCAAATCCCAGATTGGCAGCCGAAAATCATTTTCTCAATCAATACCTCTTCAGTCTACCCAAAAGGTGACATTTAGGGTATACAGTCTCTGGAGCCCTTCCATTGGAGACCCCAACACGGAATGGTCCATTTTCAAAAGTCCTTTTTATAGGCACCTAAAGTCCTTCCTACAGGCACCCAAAGTCCTTCTTACAGGCAAAACCAAAGTCCTTCTTACAGGCACCAAAGTCCTTCCTACAGGCATCAAAAGTCCTTCTTACAGGTAACCCAAAGTCTTTCTTACAGGCAACACGAAAGTCCTTCTTACAGGCAATCAAAGTCCTTCTTACGGGCAACCCGAAGTCCTTCTTACAGGCACCAAATCCTTTCTACAGGCAATTAAAGTCCTTCTTATAGGCAACCAAAGTCCTTCTTACAGGCACCCAAAGTCCTTTCTACAGGCAAACCAAAGTCCTTTTTACAGGCAAACCAAAGTCCTTTCTACAGGCAAACAAAAGTCCTTTTTACAGGAACCAAAGTCCTTTCTACAGGCAACGAAAGTTCTTTCTACAGGCAACCCAAAGTCCTTCTTACAGGCACACGAAAGTCCTTCTTACAGGCAATCAAAGTCCTTCTTACAAGCAACCCGAAGTCCTTCTTACAGGCAACACAAAAGTCCTACTTATAGGCAACCCAAAGTCCTTCCTACAGGCAACACAAAAGTCCTTCTTATAGGCAATCCAAAGTCCTTCTTATAGGCACTAAGTCCTTTCTATAGGCACAAAGTCCTTCTTACAGGCATTGCCACGGGGTGACCCACCATACGGGTCAAATTTTAATCAGTAGAATCCTTTCATTAGGAGTCTACCATGGGGTGACCCACCATACGAGTCAAATCTTAATCCAATTTTAATTAGTAGAATTCTTTCGTTAGGAATTTACCATGAATTGACCTGCCATACGGGTTTAAGTTCAATCACCCTAAGGTTTTCTTATAACGAATCCTTAGGTTCTCATTCCACTATCGACAGAGCATTCATGTCAATCGACAACCTCACGGGAAAGTAAGTGCTAGGTAAACTCTCCTCTCTGTCTCTCTATCCCTCCACCGGAGTCTCCTCAAATCAGGTCTAGATCGAAACTTACATTGAAGGGTATTGGAGATCAGATGTCACGACTCACTTTATTTCCTTGTGTGTTGAGTCGATTAAGATTCAGGTGTCATCTCGTCTTTGAAATGAACCTCTACCGAGCTTCCTTTCAAAGAGGGGCAGCTGTTGACACCTGATTTTTAATCATCTTTCTCTTTTAAAATTAATAAAAAAAATCCATAAAAATTCATAAAATTAAAAAATCAACTTTGGGGACCTTGGCCAAACCTAGGGAACCAATTTTGACCAAAACTTGATTTTTTGTAATTGTTTTGTATTTTTTAAATATTTTTTTTAGAAATTAGGAAAATATTTCATAAATAATAGCATTTGAGGCCACAAAAATACATAAAAATAGTCAATATTATTCTTTTCAATCCCTTTTCATGTTGGCCATTGTAAATTTAAAAAATCAAATTCGGGGTCGTGTATTCCTTCACGAGCGTAATCTCGAATCGGGCCTAAAAAAATTCAATTTGAGTCAATTTATTTTCATTTTTCACTTTTAGGAGTTGTGGCATTATTCTCTAATATTCTAAAGTTTCATCTTGGCACAATTATACCCAGAATGACCCAATTTTACAAAAAGGACTTTAATTAAATTTTGCATTATTTTCAGTAACAATAAATGAGCTTAAATTTGACATGCGATGAGTTGTGTAAAAAAATTTGAAGAGATTTGGACTTAAAGAAATATTTTTTTAGGGACTAAATTATAAATAATTAAAATTCAGGGACTAGAGTACAAATACCTAACTCTTGAAGGATTATTTTGCAAATAACAAAAAGAAGAGTTAGTGGAGAAATTAGAATAGAGAAGGGAAGATGGAGAAGAGGAGATGGAGAAGAGAAGATGGAGAAGAATGGATGGAAAAAATAAGATAAGAATAGAGAATGGAAGATGGAGAAAATAAGATAAGAATAGAGAAGGGCAGATGGAGATGAAGAAGAGTTAGTGGAGAAATTAGAATGGGAGATAAATATGGAGAAGGGAAGATGAAGATGAAGAAGAGTTAGTGGAGAGATTAGAATGTGAGATGGAGATGGAGAATGGAAGATGAAGATGAAGAAGAGTTAGTGGAGAGATTAGAATGGGAGATACAGTTAGTAGAAAAATTAGAATGGGAGATAGATGAGTGGGTTATAAAAGAAGGAAGAAGTGAGCTTGAGAGGGGGAATTTTTGAAGAGAAAATTTTGGATGTTTGAGACGGTTTTGGGAGATTGAAGAAACATTTGAGAGAAAAAAAATATCAAAAAGAGAGAGAATTTTGAAGATGATGGGAGTTTAAAGTTAGAGGGTTATCATCACCAATTTTTTCATCGATCAACATAAATCAAGAATTCATCCGAGATTTGAAGCTAAGTGTCCCTCTACTCTCTTTGATTTTTTAGTATAAAATAGCTCAAATTTTCTACTCTTCTCTCATTTCCCTATATTTGATTTCAGGCAGGAACCAATTATATCCATCAAGCACTTCTCATAATGCCATTGAAGCTAAGTGCTTCTTTCATTGTTCTAATTTTTAATGTGAATTAAATCATATTTGCTCAATTACTCCATTTCTCCATTTTTTTTATGTCAGGCAAAGGATAACTCCAAGTCAACGGTAAATCCCATGGAGGTGTAAAATTGGCGCTGATGAGCTCTTGAGTGCCCATTAAACATTCAATTGATCCGTCGATGGATTTTGGCCTGAATTGTCAAATCAATTCGTTTTATTTTAAAGAATTTAAACCACAGAATGTGAAGGGCAGAGCCCGTTCATTGGAGGTCATTTTTAATTTCTGTAATTTAAATTCCTGCACCTTAAACCCCAAAGGAGAGGGCCAACCTAAGGCTAAGCTATCCATTGGTGGTTTTTATTTATTGTCATTTACTTCCTGTAATTTAATTTTTGAATCACTATACCCCAAAATGAGTAGCTCGCAGCACTGCACAGAAGTCGTTAACTCACTCCCTCTTTCGGCTTCAGGGAAATACTTAATATTTTGAAAATGCCAAAAAAAATGTCACTCACGTATATTCCATTTAAAAAAGTTAAAATACAAAAAGAGAACACTCTAGAGCCTTAAGAATAAACCAAGCCTGAGTTGCCGAATTAGGATATCTATGAAATTAAGGTACCGAAAGGGCATTAGTTTTAATTAACTAGTGTAACCAAGTCCCCGAAGTGATAATCTCTGGTTCGTAGAAGTAATTTAGTTCTCCCGCTAATTTACTTAGGTTTCTAATCAACCTACCAAAAATGATTAGTGGCGACTCCAAATTTTAAAAACATTTGAACAAAAAACCAAAGTCGCGATTTGGTAGAGCTTGTGAGAGCTCGAACTAGGTTAGTTAATTTAATCAATTAATCTGGTAATTCATTAACCTAAAAAATGAATTTTAGGTCGCGACAGCCAGGAGTTAGGATTTGAACCTTCGCAAATCAAGTTCTGATTTCAAAATAGGTAAACTTGAATGAAGACTCGATATGAGCGCAATGAGGCTGAGTTTGTAAGAGCTGAAAATAAAAAGCTCCGAGCAGAAAACAAGATGTATAAAGAAGCTTTTGACTCCGCCACCTGCCCTAACTGCAATAGCTTCCTCACCCTCGATGAAAGATAGTATCTGAGGATTGAAAATGCCCATTTAAGAGGTGAGTTAGATCAGTTCATAGCAGGATCAAGTTCTGTTGGGGGGAGGCACGGAAAGACCGAGCCTACGGAGCTAGCATTGATGCCTCCTGAGCAAGAGGAGATATATCACCATCAGATGAGTGGCATTGACGATGAGCTCACCACAATGATCAACCAGTTTGATGCTGATGAAGCACCGGGGCTGTAATATACACACGGAGCCTGTATTTCAAAGCTAGTGATCACGGGACCTTTAACATGGCCGATGCATATTTGATCCGGAATGAAGACAGCTGATCATGGGAGAACTTGCAAAAGGAGCGAAATCGATCCAAAATGAATGCAGATGCTTTATTTCCTTGCATTGGATGTTTTCTTCTTTTATTGATATCTGGAATGAACACAAAAGCAAGAAGTAGTAATTTCCCATTCTCCTATTAAATGCCTAGAGCCTTTACTTCACCAAACTAGGGATAACACTAATTGTGAGTAAAAAATCCGCGTAGGCTTGAAGGGTAAATCCATATCATTTCAATTTACCCTCAATTGCTCCAGTTTTAAATTGAATCCCTGTTGTTTTCAGGAATTTGTAAACCGACCCGAACATAGTCGTACTCAAAAACGAAATTCCCTGGTTGGACAAAATTGGGAGAAAACCAATTCGTGAGCATTACCACTAGATGGACAGTTTCAAATAAGGAAAATGTGAACGAAAGACTCGTGCAATCCCAAAGAAGGGTAATTTTGTATCGTTCCAATTTGTCCATAATCGTCTCAAATTATGAATTACTTTCTTTGTAACAGGGGTTGTAGATTGTCTTGAAAAGAACCGTGACGTGAAATTACCCAGTGCAAGACTATGTCATCTCGAAAATCAATCCTTAAACGAGAACTTCTGTAGACGCCTAAGGCCTAGTAGGCCTAATGGCATAGGAGGCGACAGTGATCCAAAGCAACCCAAGTTCGATCCTCAAGCCTTGACCTAAAGGATAAAGTATCCAACAAAAAATGGAGAAAAACTCGACCCAGTGAAGCTAATAAGAGACTTGTGCAAGGCATTCAAGATGAAGGGTAGACCAGTATCGTTTTCAATTTATCCCCTCCAATATCAGCTAACATGTATCTTTTTCTTTTGACAGGAAATGTTAATACTAACGTTTAACATGTCGAAGAAAACGGCCCTAAGGAGCAAAATTATAATCATCTAATAAGATCCATTCTGATGAAAATGAGGCAAATTAATGGCTACCCCGAATCGAAAAAGGGCGTTTGACCAACAACCATGACGGTTGTTAACATTAAAAAGGTTCAAATGCTATGCAGGGGTAAACTCGAATACAGGCCATTCCTCGACTTAAGGAATAGACTCCCAATTTGTTCGATCTGCCCATATATCCAGGGGAAATTCAAATTCACCCATTTTCTTCCATACTTGCATTTTTGGTAGACACGTGTGAGGCTGAAAACTGCTACATCTACATTGCATTGATTCATGTATGACTATTCTGCATATTTAATTTTTCCAATTCTGGCTTGGGGCATAAACTGTATATGATGCATCGAATGTGTAAAATGGGGCATAACAGGATGATGAAAGGCATCCCATTTCCATACACATCCCATATCCATAGTGAGTTGTGTGCAAAATAGGTTCCGTATTCCCCAAAACAATGGGTTTTCTCGCAAAAGGTACGATACCGAAAGGAAGTAGGCATTCATTTCTCTATCATAAACACTACAGGTAACCATTGACAACCCATTTAGGCGGCGACTTTATTTCATAACCCCTGTCAAGAACCACTCCACATCGGGGCCAAGTGGAGGTAGTCCCAACAAATAGTAGAAGGTAAATGGTTACAAAGTTTCTTGCTCGGATTAACATTAATTTTTGAGTGTTGCTTTGCTTTCAGCCTCGTACGATAATTCAAGTACCTTAGGATGATGAAAAGCATTCATTTTCCTATCTGATACACTCATATCCTTTGTATCACCCAATTGAGCTTGCATATTCATTTCTTAAAACCCCCTTGGTGATCATTGCTTATTCTAAGATGAAGATGGCACTACCTTAAAGTAGAAATACTCGGAAGAAATGGGTATACAAAGAGTTTCCGAGTCGACTCCTCAAGTGTGCTAAATTTTTAATATACATGTGTGTGTATGGCACAATTTTTGAAAATTCTCCTTTTTAAATAGAATGGAAAAGACAAATGGTAAAATGCGGGATCAAAAGAAGAAAAGCCAGTCCTTGGGCATGAAAAAGTAAAGTGCTAGTGAAAAGCAATGCCAATGCCCATTTGAATCAATATTCATTTTTGAATGCCTTTGAAAACTCAGTGAAAACATACCATCTCCTTCGGTAAATCCCCAACAAGACTTGATGGCAAGAGAAAGTTAGTTGAAAGAGTCAGATTGCAAAATATACACCGTTTGGAAGTGACAATGGCACTAGCGAAAGTAGATACCATCCTCAAACAACGATGGTATTCTTTAAGGACTGTTCTAACAGTGCCGAAACTAGTGACAAAGATGCAATGATCATCAACGTCGAACCCACCCATATATCTTCTGGGCCAAAATAAGCCTTCCTCGGTCCTCAAACCCAACCTACGTTATAGTCCGTGAAAGCCTTTTCTGATTAAGGCGCTTGAATTAACGTAGAGTTGAAAGATTTTAAGCATCGTTCGAAAAGGTACGAGCGAGACTAGTTCTCTCATTTTTGCAGGGTTCTTGACTTATAAACTCGGGACAAATGTTGAACACTTTTTGTTAGTGGCTTTGACTCAAAAGAGTCCCTTTTGGTAAGCCTTTAACCTAGCCTACATTATGGTCCTAATCAAGACCTCCAGATCGGCATGAGCGTACCAATTGAGAGATTACTTAGACCCTTGTTGAATGCAATGATGGTGAGATTGAGTGATTTCTTTTCAATCATGCAGTCAGGATAAACATCATTTCTCGAGAGTGAGAGAAACCCCTTTCGGATTGATGTCCCCCATTCATATTACATTCGAGGTATTCATACTGTGATAACCTCCTTGAATAGAATTGGTAATGCGAACTCGACAGAATAGTCATGCATGATACACGTTTTGATTGATTACATCATGAGTTATTACATAGATTGCTTCTAATAATTGCAAACTTTGCTGAACAGTTTTGCATGAACCAATGAACTCGTTGATGAAACATACTTGCACATGTTACGTCTGACACTGTCTGACAGGTGACACATTTTCGATATTCGAGTTACCTTTTAAGGCCTCGAAATCCATTTTTGCGATTGTTGAATGAACAAGCCTAGTCGTCAAGAAATCACTAGGCAGTCTTCCAAATCCTCAGGTAGGCATATCTTCAAACTGAATTTTTCAAGGTAAATTAAATCGGGTTTGAGCTTTTACAGCATTGCTGGCCACCCCAGATCCCAGAATTACACCCTTCATGATAAATTAAATTGGGTTTGAGCTTCTGTAGGATTCCTAGTCTCCCCGAATCCCATAATGGCACCCTTCATGATAAATTAAATCGGGTTAGAGCTTCTGCAAGATTCCTAGTCTTTTCAGATCCTAGAATGGCACCCTTCATGGTAAGTTAAATCGGGTTTGAGTTTCTGCAGGATTCTTGGTCTTCAGATCCTAGAATGGCACCCTTCGAGGCACCAAGTCCTTCTTACAGACACACAAAAGTCTTTCTTACAGGCACCAAAATCTTTCTTACAGGCACCCAAAGTCCTTTCTACAGGCACATAAAAGTTCTTTCTACAAGCATGCAAAGTTCTTTCTACATGCACATATCAAGTCCTTTCTATAGGCAACTAAAGTCCTTTCTACAGGCACACAAAAGTCCTTCTTACAGGCACCCAAGTCCATTGTACGGGTATCAAGTCCTTTCTACAGGCACCGAAAGTCCTTTCTACAGGCACACAAAAATCCTTCTTACATGCACTCAAGTCCTTCTTATAAGCATCCCAAGTTCTTTCTGCAGGCACCCAAGTCCTTCATACAGGCACCCAAGTCCTTCTTACACATACCAAGTCCTTTCTACAGGTAACCAAAGTCCTTTTTACAGGCACCCAAAGTCCTTTCTACAAGCACACAAAAGTCCTTCTTAGAGGCACCTAAGTCCTTTTTACAAGTACCCAAAGTCCTTTCTACAGGCACCAAAGTCCTTCTTACAAGTAACCCAAAGTCCTTTTTACAGGCATCAAAGTCCTTCTTACAGGCAACCCAAATTCCTTCTTACAGGCAACACAAAAGTTCTTCTTACAGGCAATCCAAAATCCTTCTTACAGGCAACCCAAAGTCCTTCTTACAGGCAACCCAAAGTCCTTCTTACAAGCAACATAAAAGTCCTTCTTACAGGCAACTGTCGCGATCCAAAAATTAATTTTTTTGATCGGGTTAACGGATTATTAGGTTTATTAGATGAACTAACCTAATACGGACCCTCCCAAGTCCTATTGAATCGCAACTTTGGTTTTTGTTCAAATGGTTTTAAAAATTTGGAGTCTCTACTAATCATTTTTGGTAGGTTGATTAGATATCTAAGTAAATTAGCGGGAGGACTAAATTACTTCTACGAACCAGAGATTATGAGTTCGAGGACTTGGTTATACTAGTTAATTAAAACTAATGCCCTTTCGGTACCTTAATTTTATGGATATCCTAATTTGGCAACTCAAGCTTGGCTTATTCCTAAGACTCTAGTAGGGTGTTCTCTTTTTGTATTATCACTTTTTAGATAGGATGCATGGGTGGTATTTTTTTATTTATTTTCAAAGTGTTAAAAATTCCCTGAAGCCGAAAGAGGGAGTGTATTAACGACTCCTGTGTAGTGTTACAGTCTACTCACTTTGGGGTCTGTTGATTCAAAAATTAAACGGGCAGAAAATCAATGACAGTAAATAAAGACCTCAAATGAGCGGCCTAGCCTTAGCTTGGCTCTTCCCTTTGGAGTTTAATCGTGCAGAAATTTAAATTGCAGAAAGTAAAAACCTCCAATGGGCGGCCTAGCATTGGCTTAGCTCTTCCCTTTGGGGTTTGATAGTGTAGGAATTTAAATTACAGAAAATAAAATACCTCCAGTGGAAACGTTTTGCCTCTCCATTATGGGGTTTTAATACTTTAAAATAAAATACAGCAAATTGTTTTAACAATTTGAACTAAAACCCATTGACGAGTCGGCTGCAAATTTGATGGGTACCTTGGAATTTGTTTGGGCCCACTTTATACCTCCATGGAATTTATCGTTGATACGGAGTTGTCCCTTTTTTTTTACCTGCCATAAAATATGGGAAAAGGGGAGATGGAGAAAGTGTATACAATTTGTGCTAATTTGAGACTAAAACCACAAATAAATGAATCAATAAAAACACTTAGCTCGAATTTGCTTGCTCATTGATGAGGATGAACTCTTGATTTATGTTGATTGATGAAGAAATTGCTGATAATAACTCCTAACTTTAAACTCCCACCATCTTCAAAATTTTCTCTCTCTTTTTGGTATTTTCTTTCTCTCCAATTTTTCTTCAATTTCTCAAAACCCTCTCAAACATCCCAAAATTTTCTCTCTAAAAATCCCCCTCTCAAGCTCACTTCTTCCTTCTTTTATAACCACTCATCTATCTCCTATTCTAATTTTTCCACTAACCCTATCTCCCATTGTAATTTCTCCACTAACTCTTCTTCATCTTCATCTTCCCTTCTCCATATTTATCTCCCATTCAAATTTCTCCACTAACTCTTCTTCATCTCCATCTTCCCTTCTTTATTCTTGTCTTATTTTCTCCATCCATTCTTCTTCATTTTCTCTTCTCCATCTTTCATTCTCTGTTCTTATCTTATTTTCTCCATCCATTCTTCTCCATCTCCTCTTCTCCATCTTCCCTTCTCTATTCTAATTTCTCCACTAACTCTTCTTTTTGTTATTTGTAAAATAATCCTTCAAGAGTTAGATATTTGCACTATAGTCCTTGAATTTTAAGTATTTACAATTTAGTCCCTGAAAAAAAAATATTTCTGTAAGTCCAAATCTCCTCACAATTTTTGACACACCTCCCCTATACTTAGTCAAAATTCACCACATGTCAAATTTAAGCTCATTTCTTGCCGCTGAAAATAATGCAGAATTTAATTAAAGGCCTTTTGCAAAATTAAGTCATTCTGGGTATAATTGGGTCAAAATGAAAATTTGGAATATTAGAGAAAAATGTCACAACTCCTAAAAGTGAAAAATGAAAAAAAATTGACTCAAATTAAATTTTTTTAGGCCCGATTCGAGATTATGCTCGTGAAGGAATACACAACCCCGAATTGGATTTTTTAAATTTGCGATGGCCAGCATGAAAAAGGATTTAAAATAAAAATGTTGACTATTTTTATGTATTTTTATGGCCTCAAATGCTATTATTTATTAAATATTTTCCTAATTTCTAAAAAATATATTTTAAAAAAATACAAAAAATGGAAAAATTATTTTTTGCTCAAAAATGGTTACCTTAGCTTGGCCAAAGATACCAAAGTTGATTTTGCAATTTTCTCATGTTTTGCTTCATTTTTTATGAATTTTTTTAAAATAAAAATATCGAACAATATTGAAAATATGAAAAATTATTTTTTGGTCAAAATTGGTTCTCTAGGCTTGGCCAAGGTCCCCAAATTGATTTTTTAATTTTATGAATTTTTATGGATTTTTTTAATTAATTTTAAAAAAGGAAAAGTTAATTAAAAATCAGGTGTCAACAATAACCAAAGTCTTTTCTTACAAGCAACCCAAAGTTCTTCTTACAGGCGCCAAGTCGTTTCTACAGGCACAAAGTCCTTTTTACAGGCATTTTCATGGGATGACTTACCACACAGGTTAAATCTCAATCAAAGTTTAATCAGTAGAATCCTTTCGCTAGGACTCTATCATGGAGTGACCTATCATACAAGTCAAATCTCAATCAAGTTTTAATCAGTATAATCCTTTCACTAGGAGTCTACCATGGGGTGATCTACCATACGGGTCAAATTTCAATTCAATTTTAATTAGTAGAATCATTTCATTAGGAATCTACTATGGGGTGACCTACCATATGGATTCAAGTTCAACCACCCTAAGGTTTTCTTATAGCGAATCCTTAGGTTCTCATTACACTTTCGGTAGAGAATTCATGTCAGGCAACAGCCATACAACGAGCAAGTAAGTTGCAGGTAAATCCCTTACCTCTTTGTCTCTCCCTCACTGTATGAAAGCCTGCTCAAAACGGGCCTGGATCGAAACTTGCTAAGAGGGGTATTGGAGATCAAATATCACGACTCTTTTTATTTCCTAGGTTGAGTCGATTAGGATTCAGGTGTCATCTCGTCTTTGAAATGAACCTCTATCGAGCCTCCTTTCAAAGAAGGGCAGCTGTTGACACCTGATTTTTAATCATCTTTTCTTTTTTAAAATTAATGAAAATCCATAAAAATTCATAAAATTAGAAAATCAACTTTGGAGACTTGGGTAAGCCTAGGGAACCAAAGTTGACCAAAAAATGAGTTTCCATATTTTCAGTATTTTTCAGCATTTTTATTTTCAAAAATTAATAAAACTTTTATAAAAATTCATAAAATCAAAAAATCAACTTTGGGGACCTTGGCCAAGCCTAGGGAATCAATTTTGACTAAAAAATAATTTTTCATATTTTTATTATTTTTCGGTATTTTTTATTTTCAAAAATTCATAAAAAAAATAAAAAAAAAGAGAAAATTGCAAAATCAACTTTGGAAGTCTTAGAGAAGTTTAGGCAACCATTTTTGAACAAAAAATAATATTTCATATTTTTTTATATTTAATAAATAATAACATTTGAGGCCAAAAAATACATAAAAATAGTCAATATTTTTCTTTTAAATCCCTTTTCGTGTAGGCCATCACAAATTTAAAAAATCCAATTTGGGGTCGTGTATTCGTTCACGAGCATAATCTCGAATCGGACCTAAAAAATTCAATTTGAGTCAATTTATTTTTATTTTTCACATTTAGGAGTTGTGACATTATTCTCTAATATTTCAAATCTTCATCTTGGCCCAATTATACCTAGAATAACTCAATTTTGCAAAAGGGCTTTAACTAAATTTTGCATTATTTTCAGCAGTAAGAAATGAACTTAAATTTGATATGCGATGAATTTTGACTAAGCATAGGAGAGGTATGTCAAAAACTGTGAGGAGATTTGGACTTAAAGAAATATTTCTCCAGGGACTGTATTGTAAATACTCAAAATCTCAGGGACTAGAGTGCAAATACTTAACACTTGAGGGATTATTTTGCAAATAAAAAAAAGAAGAGTCAGTAGAGAAATTAGAATAGAGAAGGGAAGATGGAGAAGAGGAGATAGAGAAAGAAAGATGGGGAAGATGGAGATGAATAAGAGTTAGTAGAATGGGAGATAGATATGAAGAAGGGAAGATGAAGATGAAGAAGAGTTAGTGAAAAAATTAAAATGTGAGATAGAGATGGAGAAAGGACGATGAAAATAAAGAAGAGTTAGTAGAGAAATTAGAATGGGACATAGAATTAGTGGAGAAATTAGAATGGAAGATAAATGAGTGGCTTATAAAAGGAGGAAGAAGAGAGCTTAGAGGGGGAATTTTTTTGGAAAGAAAATTTTGGATGTTTGAGAGGGTTTTGGAAAATTGAAGAAAAATTGGAGAGAAAGAAAATACCAAAAAGAGAGAGAAATTTTTGAAGATGATGGAAGTTTAAAGTTAGGAGTTATTATCACCATTTCCTTCGTCGATCAACATAAATCAAGAGTTCATCCTCGTCAATGAGCAAGCAAATTCGAGCTAAGTGTTTTTATTTATTTATTTATTTATTTGTGGTTTTAGTTGCAAATTAGCACAAATTGTCTATACTCCTTCTCCCTATTTTCCCAATATTTTATGCCAGGTGAAGGATAGCTCCACATCGAAGGTAACGTCTCGAGGAGTTGCAAAGTTAGCCCAAACAAGCTTCGAAGCGCCTACCAAATTCGAACCCAACCCGTCGATGGATTTTAGCTCAAATTGTCCAATCAATTTGTTATATTTTATTTTAAAGAATTCAAACCACAGAATGGAGCGGGCAAATCTTATCCACTAGAGGTCGTTTATTTCCTACAATTTAAATTCCTGCACTTTAAATCCCAAAAAAGAGCGGCAACCCAAGGCTGGGCTGTCCATTGGAGGTCTTTATTTATTGCAATTTAAATTCATGCAATTTAAATTCTGCACCATTAAATCTCAAAGGGAAGAGCCAACCCAATGTTAGGCCGCCCATCAGAGGTTTTACTTACCGTCATTTAAATTACTGCAATTTAATTCCTGCACCATTAAATCCCAAAGGGAAGAGCCCAGCCAATGCTAGGCTGCCCGTTGGAGGTTTTACTTACCATTATTTAAATTCTTGCAATTTAATTTTTGCACCATCAAAGCCCAAAGGGAATAGCCGAGCCAATACTAGGCCACGAGTTGGAGGTTTTACTTACTGTCATTTAAATTTCTGTAATTTAATTCCTATACCATTAAACCCCAAAAGAGAGGGCCAAGCCAAGGCTGAGCCATCCATTGGTGGTCTTTCTTTATTGTCATTCCTGTAATTAAATTTTTGAATCATCGACCTCAGAATGAGTAGGTCGAGCCATCTGTTGGGAGGTCGTAACACTGCACATAAATCGTTAACACACTCCTTTTTTTGGCTTCAGGGAATTTTAATACTTTGAAGATACCAAAAAATACTATCAATGCATTCCATTTAAAAAGTGAAAACACAAAAAGAGAACACTCCACTAGAGTCTTAGGAATAAACCTAGCCTGAGTGCCAAATTAGGATATCTGTGAAATTAAGGTACCGAAAGGGCATTAGTTTTAATTAACTAGTGTAACCAAGTCCCCGAACTCATAATCTTTGCTTCGTAGAAGTAATTTAGTCCTCCCGCTAATTTACTTAGGTTTCTAATCAGCCTACAAAAAATGATTTGTGGCGACTCCAAATTTTAAAATCATTTGAATAAAAATCAATGTTGCGATTCGGTAGGACTTGGGAGGGTCCGTATTAGGTTAATCCATCTAGCTAACCTAATAATTCATTAACTTGGAAAATTTCCATCGATCGAAAAAACTTTCGAGTCATGACAATAGGCTAAGATTTAAACTCATGATTCATGTGCATGTCTATGTGACCTACATAGTATTTTTCATGGTGAAAATAAACCTCTAACTTTATCTTGTATTTATTTTTTGTCGGTCCATTTTAGGTATCAGTTAAATTTTGAACCTAACATCATGGCCATTTTTTAAAAAGAAAATAAAAATTAAATGGATGTCCCATTTCTGAAAAAAAAATGAATACGGAAAATCCCTTCGGGGAATTTTATCGACCAATAAAAGATTTTGTCACATTTTCTTGCTTCAATAGAAATGAGATTTTCTTGACAAATTTAACCTTAAAAATTCATTCTAATAGAAAAGGAAAATCCCTTCGGGAAACTTACTAAACTTCAAGAGATTTTATCATATTTTTCTAAGTTGTAAAATCTGCGAGAAAATCCTTTTTGAAAAATTTCCTTGCTTTCCTAAGAAAATTTTCTCTAACTTCTCATAAAATTGAAAGATAAAATTGGACTAATCTAGGAGTCATGGACCGACCTCTTTTGGATCACTTATTGATTATGTCATTTACTCTTGCAGGGAATCACAAGTACCCTAGGTGGAAACAAAATCAGGTTCAGAAATACATCTGGAATAATATTCAAGAATATCAAAGGACGTAAAATTGCCAATGTCTTAGCCGATTATCTTGGGGGCAACCGAAGAAGTCGTTTCTCTCAGAGATGGAATTGGGTCAATCAATGAGCATATATGGGCTATATATTTTGATAGCGTAGTTAATGTATCCGTCAGGCCTTGAGGCATTCTTAATGTATTTGGGGGTTCCTATACTTTTTTGAGAAAAATATATATTGTGTAGTCAGAACCCATGAATCAAAAATGTTAAATCCATCAAAGGTCTGCCTTAAAACTTCCTCGAATTCGAATCACATAGAGAACTTGGGAGAGATCGGTGTTTTATTAATAAGTATGGCCTACAGACATTTTTTCGGACGCTATAGATAACCGACACACCCAAGTGGACCTCGAAAGAGATAGGCATGAGTAAAGTGGGGCATGCAACAAGTGACCGGATTTATTGGCACGCTGACCGAGTAGTCGTATCTGTAATAATTCACGTGACTAGCTCACAAAGCCCAAGGTGGCTAGTGGGAGCCACCACCGAATGCTTCTTTAATATTCTTGATATCATCGTCTATCGCAGCTAACAAGAACATCAAGGAGAACGTCAAGCGTCAGTGTTTCTAGTACCTCAGGTCATTCATACTAAGTGGAAAAGAAGACATGGCGGAAAAATAAAAAGCACAAACATTTCTCTCATTCCATTCGTTAAGGAGTATTACAACAGCTCACTGGGGAGGGGGGGAAAGTAAAGCCAAACTGAGCCCTAATAAGCATCGCAAAAGAACTCGACTGGTTTTCCATGAAATTAATGGTCTACCTACGCCGAGCGATCTCGGATTCAAAATCTGCAAGTTTGAAGAACAGGTGGGTGCATTTCTCCTTCTGCCTGGCTGCATTGACCTCGTGGTGTTCAACGGTGAATTTCATATTCTCAATTAAGTCTCTGTCAAAAGCTATATCTGCTGTTAGATCATCGAGTCTTTCCTCCAGCCACTCACATCTGAACTTTATCACGATATTGGTCGGGTCGTGCTTAAAGTAAGTCTGGTTAAAAGCTAGGCACTCCACTAACTTCTCTCTCTCGTGAACCAACAACGAGGCCCGTTCTTCGGTAGACTTGACGGCCTTCTTGTACTGGGCAGCCATATGTTCTGCAGACTCCAAACGTTCAAATCGATCTTGATAGCGAGCTCTCACGACGCGAGCCAAGGTGACCGTTTCTTGAGTGTTCCGGGAAGCTTCCAAAAAGTTGATGAAGACGTGTGAGAATGCCCTGTATTCCCTCTCCAAGTTGATGCCTTCGATTGAAGAAGCATTTATCTCCCCGAACAGACGGAGGATCTCAACTTCGACACTCGGATGATGGGCTATGCAAATATAGCCTTGGTCAAGAAGATGATAGAGCCTCTCCCATTTGAACATAACGTCGGCTGGGAAAATGTGGGTAGGGAGATTGGCTATTATCAAGGAGGAAATCAAGGCAGATGAGCGAAACACAAGAGTATTGAAGAGAGAGTCAAGGCAGACAATTGGAATGTGAATGTGGTAATCCGTTTCGCGTTAAATGTTGACTTCATAGTAGCAATATCTGTCGGTCAGATTTTCCTACCGGCCATTCCCTTTCTATGTCGACTTTGTCGGCCCAAATCCCTTGTCGGTTTGTAGTCTCGAGCCAAACAAATCCAATATCTTTGCAGAAAAGGCTTGAGGTAATGCCACAATTTCGGAAAAGAAGAAGAAAAAGATGACCTAAGTTCGAGACAAACAAAATTTGCAGCGAAAAAGAAGATGGAATCCGTCTTTATGGGAAAACGCACCGGCAAAATTAATGGTGGAGATAAGCGGGAGAGATGACAACGGGGATGAAAATATAAAAGAAAGCAAATCGTGCAGGTGACATGATAAAGAGGTTGAAAAAGACAGAATTCTCAAGGAGAGCAATACAATTTCTAAACCCACGCGTAGATTTTAAAAAGAGTCATTCTCCTGGAAATCTTCATCCATGCTTAGAAGAAAGTTCTGAAAGCATACGCGATCGCACAAAAGAAAATTTCAGAGAGAGTGAAAATACCAGAAGCGAGTAGTAAACCTTGAGAAATCATTAACCAAATCGAAGATGTCTCAACCCAATACTCTTGAGAGCTATCGTTACTTGCTGAATATGGGAGAGGAAGAGTTCGAAGCCATATTTGGGATCTAGCCCATGGAGCCTGGCCCTTCCGCCAATGACGTCCAAGATCTCGGTAAATATAAGGACAACAACAGTAAGGGTTAAAGGAAGCGTTACAGTCGTCATATTGAGGAGCAAGTACAAAGGCTTGATGATTTCTTCAAGACTTGCCCTATGCCAGATGGTAAACAAAGAATGGAACTGAGCCAAGAGCTAGGACTTGAACCTTCGCAAGTCAAGTTCTGGTTTCAAAATAGGCGAACCCAAATAAAGACTCGATATGAGCGCAATGAAGCCGAATTTCTAAGAGTAGAAAATGAAAAGCTTAGAGTGGAGAACAAGATGTATAAGAGGCTTTTGACTCTGCCACTTGCCCCAACTGCAATAGTTTCCTCACCCTCGACGAAAGGCAGTATCTGAGGATCGTAAAATGCATGTTTAAGAGGTGAGTTGGATCAGTTCATAGCAGAATCAAGTTCTATTGGAGGAGGGCACGAAAAGACCGGGCCTATGGAGCCAGCATCGATGCCTCCCGAGGAAGAAGAGATGTATCACCATCAGATGAGTGACATTGACGACGAGCTCACCGCCATGATCAACCAGTTCGATGTTGATGAAGCACCGGGGCTGTAATATGCACACGGAGTTTGTATGTCGAAGCTGGTGATCACACGGGTCCTTCAACATGACCAATGCATTCCAGATCTGGAGTGAAACTGACTGATCACTAGAGAACCCACAAAAGAAGCCGAGCAGAACCTGAACGAGTGCATATCTTTATTTACTGACAGGGGATGTTTTCTACTTTTATCAATGTTTGGAATTAATGCCCAAGCGGGTAGTAGTGATTTCTCTTCCCCCCATTAAATGCTCAGACCTGTTACCGCATCAAACTTGGAAAAAATAAATGGCGAGAAAAATCTGTGTAGACTCAAAAGGGTAACTCCGTATCGTTTCAATTTACCATCAATTGCTCCGATTTTAAATTGGACCCCTTTTATTCTCAGGAATTTGCAAACTGACCCGAGAACACAGCCATACTCCAATGCGAAGTCCTCTTGTTGAATGAAACTATATGGACGGTTGCAAATAAGAAAAATACGAATGAAAGACCCGTGCAATCTCAAAGAAGGGTAATTTTGTATCGTTCCAATTTGCCCATGATTGCCTCAAATTTTGAATTACTTTCTTTTGTCTTAACAGGGATTGCAAATTGCCTTGAAAAGTACCGTAACGTGAAATGGCCCAATACAATGCAATAAGGCCGTGCTATCCTAAAGATTAACCCTTGAAAGGAAAGCCCCATGGATGCCTGCGGTCCAATAGGCCTGATAGCATAGGGGTGACGGTAGTCTAAAACGACCCAAGTTCGATCCCCAAGCCTTGGCCCAAATGATAAAGTGTCCAACGGAAACTGGAGGCAAACTCGACCCAATAAACCTGATGAAGGGATCATGCAAAGCATTCAAGATGAAGGATAAACCAGTATCGTTTCTAATTTATCCCTTCCAATATCAGTTGGCATGTCTCCTTTTCTTTTGACAGGAAATGTTAATACTAATATTTAACATGTCTAAGGAGATAACTCCAAGTAGTGAATTATGATCATCTGATAAGATCCTCGTTGATAAAACTAGGGCAAATTGATGGCAAACCCCTGAATTGAAAAGAAAAGCGCGAATTCAGAGACAAGCCACTCCTTAACTTGAGGAGTAGACCCTCAATTTATTCGGTCAGCACATACAAGGATAATTCGAATCCCTCCTTCCCTGAGAAATTCGCTTCCATGCTTGCACATTCTGTAAACACACGAAGTGCTAAAATTGCCACATCTGCATTGCGTTTACACATGCCAAACATAACTTCTCTACATGTTTAATTTACCGATTCTGATTTGGAGCATGATTTACACATGATGCATCGAATGTGTAGAATGGGGGATGACAGGATGATGAAAGGCAACCCCATTTCCATACACGTCCCATATCCACAGTGAGTTGTGTGCCAAATAGGTTCCGTATTCCCCAAGGCAATGAGTTTTCTCGTGAAAGGTACGATACCAAAAGGAATGAGGCATTCATTTTTCTATTTTAAACACTATAGGGCGACGACTTTATTTCATAACCCTATCAAGAATCACCCCACATCGGGGCCATATGGAAGTAGTCCCAGCAAATAGCATGAGATAAATAGTTAGAAATTTTCTTGCTCGGACTAACATCAATTTTCGAGTGTTCCTTTACTTTTAGCATCGTACGGTAACTCAAGTGCCTTAGGACAACGAAAAGTATTCGTGTCTCTATCCAATAAACTCACATCCTTTGCACCACCCAATTGAGCCTGCGTATTCATTTCTTAAAACCCCGTTGGTGATCATTGTTCATTCCAAGATGAAGATGGCGCTACCTTAAAGCAGAAGAACTCAGAAGAAGTAAGGTCTACACAGAGTTCCTGAGTCGACTCTTCAAGTATGCTAAACCTTTGATATGTATGTGCATGCAACACAATTTTTGAAAATTCATTTTTCCAGACAGAATGAAAAAGAAAACGCAAAAGGCAGGACCAAAAGAGCCAGTCCCGGGCATGGAAAAGTAAAGTGCCAGTCAAAAGCAAGGCCAATGCCCATTTAAATCAATGTTCATTTACACTCGGTGAAAACATCTTGTCTTCTATTGTAAATTCCCAATGGAATCTGATTGCCAAAGAAGGCTCTTCGAATGAGTCAAATTGTAAAATATACTCAGATGAAGTTTATACCGTTCGGAAGTAACAATGGTATCGACAGAAGTTGACACCTTCCTCATACAACGACGGTGTCCTTTGAAGACTATTCTGAGGGCCGAGACTGGTGATAAAGATGCGATGATCGCCGATGTCAAACTCACCTCATATATTTTCTAGGCCAAAATAAGCCTTTTTATTTCCTTGATCCCTAATCCCAACGTACGTTACAACCCATGAAAGTCTTTTCTAATTAAGGCGCTTGAATTAATGATTTTAAGCATCGCTTGAAAAAGTACGAGCAAGGCTATTTCTCTCTCATTTTTTTAGGGTTCTTGACTTGTAAACTCGGAACATATGATGAAGACTTTTCTGTTGGCGGCCTTGACTCAAAAGAGTCCAATTTCTTAAGCCTTTGACCCAGCCTACATTACGGTTCTAATCAAGACCTCCAGATCGACGTGGTCATACCAATTGCGAGATTACTCAGAATCTTGTTGAATGCGATGATGGTAAGATCTAGTAATTTCTCTTCAATTCTGCAGTCAGGATAAATAGTCTTTCTTGAGAGTGAGGGAAAGCCCTTTTGGACTGAAATTCCCCATCCAAATCACATTTAAGGTATTCATACATGATAACCTCCTTGAACAGAATTGGTAATGCAAACTAGACAGAATAGTTTTGCATGATCCACATTTCGATCGATTGTGTCATGAGTTATTACACAAACTGTTTCTAATCATTGCAAACTTAGCCAAACAAGTTTTGCATGAACCAATGAACTCATTGATGAAAATGCTCGCACATGTTGCTTCTGACATTGCCGGACAGGTAACGCGTTCTTGATGTTCGAGTCACCTTTTGAGGTCTCGAGATTCATTCAGTGATTATTAAATGAACAAGCCCAGTTGTCGAGAAATCACCATGAGTTTCTTTTAAATCTTAAGGTAAGTATATCTTCAACCTGAACTCTAAGAGCAAGTTCTTATGATTGTCAAGGAAATCGAATCATTGCGGTACATACACGTATTTACCTTCTTCAATGAAGTGTGTCCTTTTCGAAAAACAAAAATTTGAGATAATTAGATGTCTCCCTCGTCGGTTTATTCCTAAAGTGACGGGAGGACAGATAATGTGGGTTTAAGCTTCTGCAGGATTTCTGGTATTCCCAGATCCTAGAATGGCACTCTTCAAAGTAAGTTAAATGGGTTTGAGCTTCTACAGGATTACCGGTATTCTCAGATCTCAGAATGGCACCCTTCGAAACACACAAAGTCCTTCTTACAGACACCCAAAGTCCTTTCTATAGGCACCCAAAGTCCTTTTCATAGGCATACAAAAGTCCTTCTTATAGGCACCAAGTCCATCTACACGTACCCAAAGTCCTTCTTACAGGGACCCAAGTCCTTTCTACAGGCGCCCAAAGTCCTTTCTACAAGTATCCAAAGTCCTTTCTATAGGCACATAAAAATCCTTTTTATAGGCAACCAAAGTCCATTCTACAAGCACATACCAAGTCCTTTCTACAGGCACCCAAAGTCCTTTCTATAGGCACACAAAAGTCCTTTTTATAGGCACCCAAGTCCTTTCTACAAGCACCCAAAGTCCTTTCTACAGGCACACAAAAGTCCTTCTTATAGGCACCCAAGTCCTTTCTATAGGCACCCAAAGTCCTTTATACAGGCACCCAAAGTCCTTTATAAAGGCATATAAAAGTCCTTCTTACAGGCACCCAAAGTCCTTTCTACATGCACCCAAAGTCCTTTCTACATGCACCCAAGTCCTTTCTACATGCACCCAAAGTCCTTCTTACAGGCACAAAAGTCCTTTCTACAGGCACCAAGTCCTTTCAATAGGCACAAAGTCCTTCTTACAAGCATTTCCATGGGGTGACTCACCATACGGGTCAAATCTTAGTCCAATTTTAATTAGTAGAATCCTTTCATTAAGAATATACCATGGGGTGAACCACCATACAGGTTAAATTTTAATCTAATTTTAATCAGTAGAATTCTTACACTAGGAATCTACCATGGGTAGACCTACCATACGGGTTCAAGTGCAACCACCCTAAGATTTTCTTATAACGAATCCTTAGGTTCTCATTCCACTTTTGATAGAGCATTCATGTTAGGCAACAGCCATACAACGAGCAGGCAAGTCGCAGGCCTCTCTATCTCTCCCTCACTTCATATGAGCTTTTTTAAGCCAAATTTGAATCGGAACTTGTAAAGAGGGCTATTAGAGATCAAATGTCATGACTCCTTTTTATTTTATTGTGATGATTCGATTAGGATTCAGGTGTCATCTCGTCTTTGAAATGAACCTCTACCAAGATTCCTTTCAAAGAGAGGCAGTTGTTGACACCTGATTTTTAATTATCTTTTCTCTTTTAAAATTCATAAAATAAAAACAAAATCAACTTTGGGGACCTTGGCCAAGCCTGAGGAATCGATTTTGACCAAAAAATGATTTTTCATATTTTCAGTATTTTTCGATATTTTTATTTTGGAAAATTAATATAAATTGCATAAAAATTCATAAAATTGAAAAGTCAACTTTGAGGACCTTGGCCAAGCCTAGAGAACCAATTTTGACCAAAAAAATAATTTTTCATATTTTCAGTATTTTTCGATATTTTTAATTTCGAAAATTCATAAAAAAATCAAGAAAAATGAGAAAATTACAAAATCAACTTTCTAGGCGTTGGCCAAGCTTAGGCAACCATTTTTGAACAAAAAATAATTTTTCATACTTTTTGTATTTTGTTTATATATTTTTTAGAAATTAAGAAAATATTTAATAAATAATAGTATTTGAGGCCACAAAAATACATAAAAATAGTCAATATTTTTCTTTTAAATTCCTTTTTATGTTGGCCATCGTAAATTTAAAAAATCCAATTCGGGGTCGTGTATTTTTTCACAAGCATAATTTCGAATCGGGCAAAGAAAAATTCAAGTTGAGTCAATTTATTTTCATTTTTCACTTTTAGGAGATGTATCATAATTCTCTAATATTTCAAACTTTCATCTTAGCCCAGTTATACCTAGAATGACTCAATTTTGCAAAAGGGCTTTAATTAAATTTTGCATTATCTTCAGCGGCAGGAAATGAGCTTAAATTTAACATGAGGTGAATTTCGACTAAACATAGGGGTGGTGCGTCAAAAATTGTGAGGAGATTTACAGTTAAAAAAATATTTTTTCGGGGACTTAATTGCAAATACTTAAAATTTTAGGGACTAGAGTGCAAATACCTATCTCGAGTGATTATTTTGCAAATAATAAAAAGAAGAGTTAGTGGAGAAATTAGAATAGAGAAGAGAAGATGGAAAGGAGGAGATGAAGAAGAGAAGATGGAGAAGAATAGATAGAAAAAAAAAAGATGAGAATAGAAAAAGGAAGATGGAGATGAAGAAGAGTTAGTAGGATGGGAGATAGATATGAAGAAGGGAAGATGAAAATGAAGAAGAGTTAGTGGAGAAATTAGAATATGAGATAGAGACGGAGAAAGGAAGATGAAGATGAAGATGAAGAAGAGTTAGTGGGGAAATTAGAATGTGAGATAGAGATGGAGAAAGGAAGATGAAGATGAGTTAGTGGAGAAATTAGAATGGGAGATAGAGTTAGTGGAGAAATTAGAATGAGAGATAAATGAGTTGCCTATATAAGAAAGAAAAAGAGAGTCTTATCTTCGAGGAAATCCAGAGGCTTATCTTCGAGCATCCGCTTGATCCTGCAACCCCTATGTGCATTTTGGAACCACTGTCCAGAAGCCTTTTTGCAAGATGCCCAGTGCTCGCTAGGTTCATCGCCATCTGATTCTTGGCAGCGTCGCCTATGAGGCGCTCGGTGTCGGTGAACCCGACGTATGATGGTGTTGTTCGGTTCCTCTGGTCATTGGCGATGATCTCGATGCGGTCATGCTACCACACTCCGACGTGGGAATAGGTTATTTTGAGGTCGATCTCGATGGCTAGACCCTCACTTTTACTCGCCATTGTGATCTCCTTCTCGCGCATAAGTGTGGACGAAGAATGCAAAAGCTTGAAGATTGAAGCTAGGGCTTCTAAGAGGAAGAGGCCAAACCGTGTCATCAAAACCCTGGGAAAGAACCCTCTGGAGCTGAATTTTTCTACTGCTAATGAAGTCATCGAAAGGGGCAGTATAGCTGTTCACCGTCGGTGCATGGCCTGGTGCCAAACTTGGGGTAGCCATGTTGTACACAGATGTCGGGATCGCTCAACACCGAGACTCGGTGCTCCCTTGCTACCTCCAGGAAACGTTAGTGGCTCCCCTCTTCTGTCCCCTTTTCTTAGTGGCTAACCAGCCATTTTTCACTTTTCTTTTACTTTCATCATGGTGTCTTCAACTTTCGCCCTTTTCCATCATTTTTTTTCACCGACTGATGCCTACTGTTCTATCCTCTTCTTCAACCTCTCCGCAGCAGCTCTGCAATCAGTCTTCACCAACCTTTCAAATGATATTATGCAATTTTCGGGGCACCCATGCTTTTGAGCGAGCCAGCGAACAACGTTAGAGTCATTGATGAGCTTGTCGAGTAGCTTCCTCCTAAATACAAGTCCCCTGCACGAGCCTCAAAACAAGGACGCACTAGACCTTCATCAATGATCACTTCATATCTGGAAAAATTCTGATTTTTTCGCTGCCTCCTTCTGATGCAATAGGGCTAGAGGTGGCTCCAGATCAGGTTCCACAATCAGTTCAGGCTTAGACATTATCTTACTCTTCAGCTGACCTTCTACGTGAGCCCTCGAAAAAGCCTTTCCAACAACCTTGTAAAGCCTTCTATGGTTGAGTGGACCAACTTTTGCTGCTATAGATCCATCATCCAACCTATCAACCATTCGCATATAGGCCATAGCCTTGAAGAACGTGGTATTAGGGAGCACCCATTGACTTTCTTTCCGTAAATCCGCCAGTTTCCTCCCGTATCTATGGCACAATGGTAACACACACAAGAAATTGTCATACACCAGGCACAACTTCTATGTCATTCGGATATGCATTCTATACGGTGGAAATTAGAGAAGTCCAATTGTTGAATCGCCACGAGATTATGAAGCTAGAGCT
The DNA here is from genome assembly GCA_016432845.1 of Psidium guajava. NCBI lineage: Eukaryota > Viridiplantae > Streptophyta > Magnoliopsida > Myrtales > Myrtaceae > Psidium > Psidium guajava. The sequence goes on along the minus strand of CM028233.1, from coordinate 20,848,761 downwards.
CATCAAAACCATCGTAGAATGCACGAGTTGCCACGATAGTTCGACGTGTTTAGATGACTCAAGTTCGCCAATTGCGAATCGAGTATTGATTTCGACGAGAAAGCTTGGCCGAGTCTTTGCATAGTATGTTTCCTCATCTACCGGAGATGGCAATCTCTCTAATTTCCCAGTCAATTACACTAAGCAAAGTAACAGTTTTAATTGCATCTTGACCAACAACAACGACCAGAGGGAAGTACATGTTTGAGCATGAGCGATTAGTGAGAACGCTATGAATGCCATAGAGAGACTCGTCAAATAATTGACTTTGGAAAATTGAACGTAATAAGGTAAAATGCATGATCAGGCCATTGAAAACTTTGGACCATTATAGGACAATGTCACGACTCAAGCAATGTAAAAGTTGAAAATTACAGAGCTAAAATGAATTTTCTACGATTTTTACAATTAATCTAAAATTAGGATTAACAAAGTAACTCTCGATTCCATATTACTTTTTGCAGATTTGTTTTGGCAAAAATGAAGAGAAAATTAAAATAAAAATACTTACTATTATTTTTTTTTCATTTTTGTGGCCTCAAATGCAATTTTATTTTCAAATATTTTCTTAATTTCTGAAAAAAAAAATTAAAAAAAATGCTAAAAATATGAAAAATTATTTTTTTTGTCAAAATTAGTTCCCTAGGCTTGGCCAAAGTCTCCAAAGTTGATTTTTCAATTTTATAAATTTTTATGGATTTTCTATTAATTTTAAAAGAAAAAAGATGATTAAAAATCAGGTGTCAACAACTGGCCAATCCTATTTTTGATATTTCCACCTCCCGATCCTTGAAAAATGACTATTTTACCCTTCTGGTCAGTTTGACCCAAACTTCTTCCCTATCATTAATAAAATGGTTCCGAAAGGGCATTAGAATGATCTAGCGTAATCAAGTCCCCAAACTCATCTTTTCTGGTTCGCAGAATAAATTAGTTCTCCTGCTAATTTATTTATGTTTTTAATCAACCTACCAAAAATGATTAGTGGCGACTCCAAATAAAAAATCTTTGCATGAAAAGAACTTAAGTTGTGATTCGATAGGACTTGGGAGGGTCTGAATTAGGTTAGTCAATTAACCTGATAATCCGTTCATCTGATTGAAAAAATTAAAAAAAATTTCGAGTCGCGATAATGAGAAATTCTATTCAGTCATACTGTCCAATGATTTCAAACATAATAGTGCTGATAAGTGTATTTACTCTAAGTTCATTAAAGATTATGGGGTTTTGGTTTTACTCATACGTTGATGATATGCTTATTTTTGGAACCAATATGACTGTAATCAATGAAACTAAAAAGTATCTAACTTCAAATTTTAAAATAAAAGATTTGAGTGAAGTAGATACTATATTGGGAATCAAAGTTAAAAGGCATAGTGGGGGTTACTCTTTGAGCCAATGAGATTATATTGAAAAAATGTTAAATAAGTTCTAGCATCTTGATTACAAAGTGTCAAGTACCCCATTTGATCCCAATGTGAAATTAAATTATAATTCTGGTAGGGCAGTAGCACAACTTGAATATGCAAGTGCTATAGGGTCTTTAATGTATGCGATGCATTGTACTAAACCTGATATTGCATTTTTCTGTATGTAAGTTGAGTAGATATACTAGTTATCCAAGTATAGAACACTAAATGCTATTACTAGAATTTTTGGTTATTTTAAGAGAACAAAACATTTAGGATTGTTCTATAATGACTATCTGGTTGTACTAGAAGGATACATCGATGCTAGTTGGATTACAAGCGTAGGAGATAAGCATTTCACTTTTGGATGGATTTTCACATTAGGAGGATGTGCTATATCTTGGGCAAGCAAGAAACAAACTTGCATATCTCACTCAACAATGGAATTAGAATTTATTGCCTTAGTAGCAACTGGGAAAGAGGCCGAATGGATTAGAAATTTGTTGTCAAACATCAAATTGTGGCCTAGTCCTATGCCTCCTATCTCTATCCATTGTAATAGTCAGGCTACTTTATCAAGAGCTTATAGTAGCACTTACAATGGTAAGTCTAGGCACATTAGTCTAAGATATTTGTACGTAAAACAATTCATTAAAGATGGTATCATAACAATTGTCTATGTGAGGTCAAGCAAGAATCTAGCTAACCCTTTCACAAAAGTACTACCAAGGAAGGTAATGATAATGAGCTCAAAAGAAATGGGGCTGAAACCATTTAATTAAATTTACTAGTAATGGTAATCCAACCAGATACTAGTACACCACTAGTTATATGGTTTAATGGGTAAGAACAAGTTACTAAAGTGATTGTATGATACTAACATTAGCCCTGATATGAGAAAATCAATATCGTATGTTATGTTTTTAGAGGCAAAATTATATTCTTAATGAAGTATAAGGCATTAATGTATCGTGTTTAAAAATAATAGAAACACGTGATAAATACTTCACCTATATGACCTTAGAAGTAGTGCCTCTTCTTACGAAAGTTATGGTTACTTTCTAGAGAGCTCGTGAAAAGGTAAAAGCACAAGGCCATAATAATACTAAGTAAATTATAAACTTCTCATTGAAATAAGAGGTTAGTAGATGTGTGGTATGTCCGGTTCTATTACTAAACGTAATAAGTTTAAAGCCAGCAACTACTTGTGACTTTGATAGATCTTTGAGATACTTGCATTAAACGAAGGTCTAACTCGAAAGAGACCTTCATATATTTATACTAATCTCATGGATTTTTGGCTGTATCTTGTTTTAAAAAAATATTTTATTATTTATTTTACAAATAAAGTGGGGGAATGTTAGTATTTGTTTGTAAAACAAACAAATAAAGCAATATTCTCATCCTAGGTAGGAAACATGAGAGAGTGCAAAAATACTTTAAATATGAAAATACTATTTTTTTAAATGAAGAAATGGATAGATGAGCTAGACCTTACCATACTCGCATGCGGGTATGCAAATAATTATGTGATTTTGGCGCGATTGTAAGGCGCACTTAGTACTTTGCACGCTTGCGTGCCATAGAAGAAAATTAGCTTTAATTGATAATTTTTTCTATTTATTTCAAATTTAATTATTTTATAATTAATTTTATTTTTTTAATTATGACTGTTCGGACATGAATGGTTGTGTCCGAATGGCGGTTATCACACTTGAAAAGTTGTGTCCAAATGGTTATGATCGAACAGTGATTATCACGAAGGAATAGTTGCTTCCGAATTGCAATTCTCGAACATAAATAGGTGCGTTCCTATGAGCAATTCAAATACCAAGAGGTGCGTTCTTATCATATTATCTAATAGACACCTATGTTTAAGTTTTAGAACTACTTTATTTTTTTCCCTTTCTATCAAAAGAGAGATAGACATCTTTCATTGTTTCGTAGAGAGTTTTAAGAGAATTACTGAAATTGCTATTCAGTATTCTTACCGTGACTACATTGTATTCGAAAGGGAATTTGCTAGAAACCTATAGTAACTTTGTGGGTTCAACTTGATCTTAAAAGAGAGTAATTACACGCCTCAAACTCCGACTACATTATTATTCCTTTTATTCAATATATTTTTCAAACATCAAGAAACACACACCCATTTACAATCCTTGTACAAACTAGACTAGTTACAAATCTAAAAGGAAAGACAACATTTTTTGCCCCCAAAACAACTAAGACTTTATTGTCAAGCATAAAAATTAGTAATCATGAACCAATTTGTCGACGTTAAAGTTCCGTTCGAGAGGTCCTAGTAAGCTTTGCCATCACTTAGCAATGTACACTCTCCTAGTGTGACGTAGCTCCCTCCAAGGCGCTCCTCTGGAACAATATCATGGTCCCTCCCTATCAACATCCTCAGGGAGAAACATCAATAGACTACCATCTATAGTTGGTTTTGAGAATCCAAAGACTTAAGGGTATAACTAGCACGGATAACTTATTAAAGGTAAAATAGGAGGCTAAAAATACCATCAATCACCTCTATGAGCATATCGGAAATGTTAAAAGGCTAAGATAAGTAGGTTTCATTTGGAAAGGTATTTCTGGACACATCGTACTTCGAAGAAGTCTTGCCAAGCAACAAAAGTTAACACTTCAAGGACTTTGAATGCACAAGGCTTCATTTTCAAACCATTCCTGAAGGCACCTTGTGTCCCCTCTGGATTTAAGAGCTAGAAAGACAAGTCATTGACTGGATTACAAACAATAATGGGAACGGCTTCGTGATTCAACCATATCATCATTCGTCAACTGCTTCGGAGGAGGTTCGTAGGTGGAGGTATTAGGGGCATCAGAGGAAAAAAAAGTAAAAATTCACACCAGTACAGAAACATTCTAGGGTATAAGATGATGATATTCTAGGTTAATAGGCTTCATGACATCCTGTTAATCCTCTCATGTTATTATAGCAAACTTAATGCGCTCTCAATCTAAGAAGTCGAGAAATTTCAAAGAGATGAATTTTATTCTGTGTATTTGATAGGGATTTATTTGGAATAAATGTGATATTGATATTGATGTTGATGTTCACGTTTCTATGTTGAGAGTCATTAGATGATGGGGGTATATTTTTCTGTTTTCTTTATTATTTTATGAATAGTAGCAATAAGGATAATATTGTAATTCTTGGCCTTTTTGGCATTATTATAAATAGATAGCTTGGGGTCACATTGACTTAACCAAGCATTCAATTCAGTTTTTTCTCTCTCAATATGATATTAGAGCCAGGGCTAAACTGAAACCCTAGTCCTAACCCTAATTTCTTCTACGTTCCTCTCTCTCTCTCTCTCTCTCTCTCTCTCTCTCTCTCTATACCGCAATTCCTTCTCACCTTCTTCCTTGCTATCTTTCACAACATACGGCAGCACTAATGAGGTGATTCTTTGAATCTAGTGTCTGCCATAAACCATTGAAACTTCGTTGCAGTTTGCGATAAGTGGTTCAACCCCTTCTGCGATTTTTTGGATCTTATTGTTTGAGATTGTTTTGTGCCTTGCTGCTGGACTATCCTCTCATGTGTGAGGACCAAACTACTGCAGCTCATAAACCATCATATATATATTTTCAGATTCTTTAGGAAAAATCAGAATTATCGAATTTTTTTTCGGTTTTCAAAACAATGAAAATTTTTTATTTTTGCCTTCTCTTGATCTAATTTGGCTGTTTTATTTTAGGGCAACTTCAACCTATCACAAGAGGACTTCTATCAAAATTTTGGCCTTTTTGGGCAACTTTTGGTGGTTCAATTGCTCCGTTTACACTCTTCGAGTCAAATTTTGAGACACAATGTCTTCTGAGGATTCAACTGTGAGCTCTGGACCTCCGGGAGATGGTCGTATAGATTATACTAATTTTACTGCGAAGCGTGTGAAACTTGATGGCACAAATTATTTGATATGGTCTCAATCGGCATTCTTGACCATCGCAAGCCGAGGGCTTATGGGACATATTAATGCCATTTCTGTGAGACTAGCTACATCATGTGCTACTCAAAAAAAGTGAATCTTGAATGACGCTTTGATAATGTCTTTTTTGCTTAACTCAATATAGTCACATATTGCGAAGGGATATTTGTTTCTTGATACTATGGCATAGATTTTGTTGGCTACAAAGGATACTTATGGTCAACTTGGGAATGATGCGCAGGTGTATGAACTTCAAGAAAAGGTTCATGACACCACTCAAAAGGAGATGGCTATATCTCAATATTATGTTGAGCTCTAGAGTTTATGGCAAGAGCTAGATCACTATATTGATTATCACCCTACCAATAATGCGGATATTGCTGCCTACAAGAGGCATGTAGACAATATCAAAGTCTATGATTTCTTGATAGGACTAAATATTGAATATCATCAGATACGTGTTCAAGTGCTTAACCGATCTCCATTCCCTACTCTAGAACAGTCCTATGCCCTAGTTCACTTTGAAGAAAGCCGTAGGATAGCAATGCTTCATCCCCCTACTGTTGATCAGTCTACTCTACAAACTAGTATTGGTACTATTGCCAAATCTGGCTCGTCCTTTCGATCTAATACCTCTAAGGAGGTTGTGAAGTGTGAACATTGTTATAGACCATATCATACTAAGGCTACTTGCTGGAAGTTACATGAAAAACCTGCAGATTTTAAGGTACAAACGGCTCAAAGAAAAGGAAAAAAATAAGGCAAACCATATTGAAACTATTCCTACTACACCTACCACTGATATCGATTTATCCCAAGAAGACCTTCAAGCATTTTGACGTCTATCGAAAGTTTCTGCTGTTGTTGCCTTCTCCACAATTGCCAATTCGTCTTCTCCTTCTGTTTCAAACATAGCCACTTCAGGTATCTTCTTTAGAGGGTTTAATACATCCATTATTTCTAGCCCATGGATCATTGATACAGGAGCGATAGATCACATGATAGGTTCTTCTAGTCTCTTTCAGCAATATACCCCTACTTCCGATAGAGAAAAAGTGTGTGTAGCTGATGGAACCCTTTCTTCTATTACTAGAAAAAGGTCCATCAATTGTTCCTTCACTCTTCCATTATCTTTTGTTTTATATATCCCATCATTCTATACTAATCTCTTTTCTATTAATAGTTTGACTCGAGATTTAAACTGTAAAATAACCTTATTTCCTTCTTATTGTGTTTTTTAGGATCTGGTAATGGAGAAGGAGATTGGATATGATAGACTGTATGATGGTCTTTATCTGCTCGAGGGTAGTGGGGTTTCTACTTTTACTTTGTCTTCTACGCCTTATCAAGTTAATTCAGCATTGACGGATCTCTATCAATGGCACTGCAGATTAGGTTATCCTCCTTTAGGAACTTTAGAAAAAGTTTTCCTAATCTTGTTTCGATTTGTAATAAGAATTGAGTTTTTTTGTGAAGCCTATGTTTTTGGCTAAACAAACTCGTTCAACATATCCATCTTCGAATAATAAAAGTCATTTCCCTTTTTCATGTGATTCATACTGATATGCGAGGTCCTTTCCGGCGTACTTCTATTTTCAGTCATTGGTGGCTTGTCACTTTTATCGATTGTCATTTTTGTACAACTTGGCTTTATTTGTTGAAACATAAGAGTAACGTTTTTCATTGTTTTCAGAATTTTCACAAAATGGTCCAGACTTAGTTCAATGCTATTTTGAAAATTCTTCGCAGTAACAATGGCACTGAATACACTGAAGCTCAATTTCAATAATATCTCTTTGATCATGGCACTATTCATCAAACCAATTGTGTTGTATCCCAGCACAAAATAGTGTTACCGAAAGAAAGAACCAACAATTTTTAGAGGTCGTTAGGTCTCTTATGCTTGTTATCATGTCTCAGTTCAATATTGGAGTCATGTTATCTTAATTGTTGCCTATTTAATAAATCGGATGCCTATTAAAATTCTTGATTTTTGTACACCTATTGATGTTTTGAAGGGATCAACAACTTTTATTCTTATCCCAAAATTTTTTTATTGTGTTTATTATGCCTGTAACACTACCTCTAAGAGTAAGTTGGAACCCCATAGCCTCCGCTGCATTTTTTTTAGGTACTCAGCTACTCAAAAGGGTTATAAGTATTATCATCCTCCTTCTAGGCACACTATTATATCTATGGATGTGATTTTTCACGAATCTAATTTCTATTATTCAGCTCCACCTCTTTAGGGAGAGTGTCCTAGTATTGAGGTGTTCTCTTTCCCCACTCTAAATGTTCCTATGGATATTACTTACCTTTCTCCTCCAATAATCTCTGATGTTTCTCTTCTTCTCAAGAGGAGAACAATACAATACAAGAAGAAAAGTACAGTACCACAAGGGGAGATAACAAAGCAACCACTTCAGGGGGAGTCTATTCCCATATATGTTGGGCAAACTATTGATAGTCGTAAGATATTGAAGACATATCGTTGCAGGGAGCCCACTATCGACAAGCAGGTTAAGACCACTGATACATTACCTATTCAGTCATCATCTTTGAATCCAGGTTGTACTATTTTTGGTAAGGCTTCCTCCTCTGATCTTCCTATTGCACTTCGAAAGGGTAGAAGAACTTGTACTCAACACCCTATATCCCAATTTATCTCATATGACTCTTTATCTAACTCTTATCGTACTTTTGTGTCTTTTCTATCTTCTATTTCTATTTCACAAAATTGGCGGAAAGTTTTTGCAGATGAGAAGTGGAAGGCAACAATGGTGGAGGAGATGTATGCTTTGAAAAAAAAATGACATGTGGGATCTTGTTGTTCTTCCTCCTGAAAAAAAAATCGATAGGATGTAAGTGGGTATTTGTAGTCAAACAAAAGATGGATGATACTGTGAACGGATATAATGTATAGTTAGTGGTAAAGGGATTTATTCAGACTTTTGAAATTGACTATCAAGAAACATTCGTTTTTGTTGCCAAGTTGAATACTGTTTGAGTGCTACTTCATATGCTATCAACCATGGATGGGATCTTCAGCAGTTAGATATGAAAAATGTCTTTCTTTATTGATAGTTGGAAGAGGAGGTGTATATGGAGATTCCTCCAGGTTTTTCCTATGACAAAACTTAAGGTAAAGTGTGCAAACTGAAACGTGCACTTTATGGTTTAAAGCAATTACCTCGAGCCTGGTTTGGTAAGTTTCAAAGAGTTATGGTTGTTATTAGGTATAAACAAAGCAATGCCGATCACACTTTCTTTGTGAAGAAATTAGGTACTAAAATCACTATTCTCGTTATTTATGTAGATGACATTGTTGTCACAGGAAATGATAGTAATGAGATCAGCCGGTTGAAGAAGTGTCTTGAACAAGAGTTCGAGATAAAAAGATCTTGGAAAGTTTCGGTACTTTATTGGAAATGAAGTTGTCCGATCTTCAAAAGGTATCTTTCTATCTCAAAGGAAGTATCTCTGATACACCTATTGAAGCCAATACTCGTCTTCAAGAAAAGGATGGTGATCCAATGAATAAGGTTCATCATCAATAGTTAGTGGGCAAATTGATTTATTTATCATACACCTGACCTGATATTGCTTTTGCAATGAGCCTAGTGAGTCAATTTATACATGATCCATATTCTACTCATATGAATGCTATTTTGTTTTAATCCTTCGGTATTTAAAATCTATTCTTGGGAAATGGATTCTTTTATCTCCTCATGATTGCTTGAAGGTTGAAGCTTATACAGATGCTGATTAAGCTAGATCTTCAAATCGAAAGTCTATTTCTGGGTATTGTACTTTCTTAGGAGGAAATCTTGTGACTTCCCCCAGCAAAAAACAGAACGTGATTGCTCGGTCTAGTGCTGAAGCAGAGTTTCATGCGATGGCACATGAAGTTTGTGAGTTATTATGGTTTAAAGTATTACTTGAAGATCTTCGTGTATCTGTTCATCTTCCTATGATACTATTTTGTGATAATAAGACAACCACTAGTATTGCTCACAATCCTATACAACATGACCGTACAAAACATGTAAAGTTTAATAGACACTTTATCAAGGAGAAGTTGGAGAGTGGATTAATTTGTATGTCGTTTGTTCAATCCAGTGATCAACTTGCTGATGTCTTCACTAATGAATAAGGAGTAAATCGTTTCATCCTGTTTTAGTCAAGTTAAGTATGTATGATATTTATGAATGTTGAGTCTTTGGACGATGGAGTGCTGAGTCTTTATTATTTCATTAATAGCAGCAATAAAGGCAATATTGTAATTCTTAGCTTTTTTTGGCTTTATTATAAATAGATAGCTTGGGATGACATTGACCTAACCAAGCATTCAGTCCAGTTTTTTTTTCTCTCAACATTCTGATAGGGACTTAAGCCTGCAGTTTGATAAAATATGGTGCGGTAAAATAGTTTCTCAACAAGGTGATGCTAACTACCAGCTGCAGCTACAACTATTCGAAGACATTATTAAGATACAAATTTAGAGTCAGCTTAGGTAGAAAACAAAGCTTGCGGACAAAAATCACATAGACTTGAACCTATCCTAAAACAAAGCTCGTCACCTGACAATTGGCATAAACCCATAATGCGGGATTTAGCACGTGTCATTGAGGATAATTTCTTCATAGCTTACATAAGAGGCCAACAAACAGAATGATGAGATACACGAAATGCATGCCTCCTGCTTGTTTCCAAAATTAGATACCTTATTGAATTCACCCCCTCCAATCTAGACTTTGATGCCGCATCCACAAACACTTGGATATCCTTATGAACCTGAAGAAGGACAAAACCCTCTTGCTTACAACTATTGGGTTTAATTCTTACATCTAATCAAAATGCATCAACAGTCGGAAAGCCTCATCATTGGTGACCAGTGCATAATCAAATCCAAGACCATCTGCACGCTCCTGAAACTCATCCATCTCTGTTTGAGTCACTTGGATTCCAACCAATACATTTGCACCAGTTTCACCCTGTTTAAGTGCAGATCAGATTTAAGGTTTGAACCAAAGCATGACAATCAACAACAGCTTGTATTCTTGAACCAGAAAATCAGAAATACGTACCTGTCCACGGTAGTGAAACAAACTAATGTTCCATCTAGGACTGAAGGTATCCAAGAACTTCATCAGAGCACCAGGCCTTTCTGGGAACACAAAACGACAAAGAACCTCATCTTGAAGGTTTAACCGGCCCCCCATCTGGAAGAAAAGAAAAGATCAAAGCCATCTTAGCAGCCTAATCATAGCAATGCCCTCCGTTTTAGGCACACTACCAGATATTAATATGATGCATAAGTTATTGGCGAGGGAAAGCTAAGAACAATTTTCCAGCAACTGGTACACAAATTGAGTTTCAAGAGGAAACATGGATTGACTATTCTAGATTCTTCACCATAAAACTAAAAGGACATTGAGCTAATAGAAATCTTGGAGGGAAAAAACAATAAAGAAGAGGCCCACATAAAGAAACGGGGTCTTGGACTTCAGGAAAGTGGGATCACATACACACTATCCTTTTATCTTCTAAACCCTCTTTTATACTTTTTTTCTCTTTTTTTTTTTGGGGGGGGGGGGTGCGGTGAGGAAATCTCTGCTTGTTGTTGCATACCTATTTTGTTGTCGATACAAATTGCTAGCATATTCTCATCTCTTCAGAAAGATGTCGGTCAAAGTGAAGTAGTTACCAGGTAACGCAGATGATCTTTGACCAGATCATTTCCTGTGAGATTGTAAGTTTTCAGATGAGAATCCTTCATCCTCTTTTGCATCTGTTCTAGTTCACTTGCTGTGTGAAGGCCAACACTGAACAGGATAATTACAAAAGTGTAAGCTTATACATCTGAATTACACATTAAAGACAAATACTACAAATTACACTTCAAAGGTAAAACACCTCTTTGTTTCCCATTTGAATTTCCTAAATTATCCTTTCACCCTTTCTTTGATACCCAACCATTTCATAGATAACCATCCACTTTCTCTCTCTTCTCCCAATTAGATTTCCTTAATTATCCTCACTTTCGTATACCCACTTATTTCATACAGAACTACTCATTTCTCTCTATGCATAACTACCAGTGCACGTGCCTTAACCCTAGTGATATCATTCAGACTAAACACCACATCAACAGGATAGTTTTTTTTGGTTGACAGAATCTTTTAAAAGCCCTGCCTTCTTCTCATTGCTGACAAAGATCGACAAGTCATTACCTGTACAGTACCACAGCCTCTTTATCTGAATTACATCGATATTTGAACTCCGTTATGTTCATCGGGCCAACCTGCAAAACCAAATGCCCATCAGTCACAACCATCATTGACACAGCTCCTGTAAGAAAAGCCAGATTAAATCTTCAGCAATACGTACCAATTCACAGAACCGCTTGTAGCTTCCAGGCTTCTCAGGCATAACCGTTGCGAGCACTGCCTCTTGTTGCCTACCCACGTTTGCAAGTTCAGTCACCACCCTCAACTTATCAAAATTCATGTTTGCCCCACTGGTTATTGCAACAACATTTTCCCCCTTTATACCATAGTACTTGCAGTATGCTTCTGCTCCAGCAAGCGCCAGAGCACCTGCAGGTTCCAGGATATTCCTTTTCTCCTCAAACATGTCCTGCAATATAATATCCAGACCTTAACCAATTGAACTGCCACACGACAATCACCATTCTCAACAAAGAAAATCTTACACTATGACAACAATTTTAAGAAACAGCCTAAGAGCATCAACCTCAAAAAGAGTGTAACCATGGTAAAGATGATTTCAAAAGGCATATGCAACATGTTACTTTCAATCCTCTCTGAAGTGGATAAAAGGAATGGACCCAGATCAACTAAATCTACTAGCTAGAATCTGTCTTCAAAGACCTCATGCAGAAAATTCCGATATTATAGCATACAAGATCAGCTTCCTAGCTCAAAGATTTCTTTCGTGATGTTCCCCATCACATCGTGGCACATAACTAAATGTTTGACAGTGTCATCAAACGCCACTCCCATATTTATTGATACCTATCATGGCTTATCAAAAGTATGTTAACCTGAATCTCCAGAACTCGCAGTATGCATATCCACTTATATCCAACCTCTAAATAGCCTTCAGTAAACTGATCATGACTTGAAAGATGTCTCTGTACAGTCAAATTTAAAGTTTTTTTTTTTTTTTTGGGGTAAGGAGTCAAATTTAAAGGTTGATCCTTCAAGACTCACAAGAACTATACTGTAAGAAATTTCACCAAGGAATTTGACAAGTACAATAGCATGTAGCCTGTAAACCTCATCAGCTTTATTTTAAATTACCTTTATTGAGGCACATATTGCATCACGGCTCACAAGAACGATGCCATCTACCAACTCTTTGCACAGACGAAAAGTTTCTTCGCCAACCACTTTAACCGCTACACCATCAGCGAAACCTCCAACTTGGTCCAACATTATTCTCTGGCCATGATGAAGTGACAATGCCATAGCATTCGCATCAGCAGGCTCAACTCCAATTATCTTTACCTGCAAAGATATAATCACATAAAAAAAGATCCAATGCTGTTATAGAAAAGTAAATCTACTAAACCTCTCCAAACACATATTTTTGGGCCGAAGAGGAAGAGAGTATACAGCTTAGTTGCTTCATGATACAAACTAATGACCACAAGAAGAGTAAACTGAAGCTATTTCCTGAGAGAGCAGAGCAAAGGAAAAGCAAAAGTTCAAGATAGAAAAACCATGATCCCAACAAGTTTAGGCTGGTTGAGAACATGACAAAGAAAACTGAAATTATTTCTTGAGAGAGCAGATAAAAAAGGAAAGCAAGTGCCCATGTTGAAAAGCCATCATATGCTCATAGCAAAGATAAGGGGTTCTGGCAAGATTAGGCAGCTTTAGAAGCCGTGTATTCTGAATGCTTATAACAAAAGAACCATCTCCGGCAATGCCACGCCAAGAAGAGGAAACATGGTACCTCTCAAGTAGACTTTGAGATTACATCAGCAATGTTCTTCATTGTGCCTATGAGATCCTTAATAGCTTTTTCCAACAGGACATACAACAGTTTCATTCAGGGAGGAAACAACTATTAAAGCCACTCAATTTATACTGAAATAATCAGCAAAAACAAAAATTACTGGATCAAGTTGGTCTTAATGTTACTGCAATGACAACCACAAGATGCTCTCTTAGAAAGAAGCTAAAAGATGATGGTCTTCAACAATATATATCAGCAGAAATAGGCCGCCGGATCCAAGTTTCCTTACTTTATTATCGGAATAAATAAAATTGGCCATAAGGGTCCAGGATATTTTCATTCTCTGTGGAACCACATGAAATTATCGAGTTAAGATTTCTTACTTTGCTCATCAAATCAATGCTAGGACACTTACTAGCCAGAGGAATCAATGTTCGTGTTGATTTCTGTATCTTCATGCCTGAAAAAGCTTACCCCTACTACAATGAACTCATTAGCATTTCATTGTAAAAACTCTTCTCCATTCGAGTCATTGTATGCTTGTTTTGCTTGTTTGGTATTTTACCCTTGGGAAAAGGACGCTAATAGTCTCTAAACTTTGGTCCAATGTGCGATGCCATCCTTGGACTTTTGATTTGTTCAATATAGTCCTTGGACTATTCCTACATAATTCAATCTAGCTTTTTAACTTTCAATTTGATCGATCTAATCCACTGTCTTTCCATCACAAAGTGAAATTAGTCTTTTGCTACTATTCACAAGTTTTTCATAATTACACTATTGACCAAATTTTAGAATATCTTTTCATTTCAATCCATTTCCTAGATAATTTATAAACATTAATATAGTTCCATTCCATTTACGGTTATATAGGATTCCTATTGCATAAGAATATTTAATAACACTATTGATTTACCGTGCTTGTATTAATCTAAATCTTCCAGTTTTTTACATTGACAAAATTTTCAAGTTATAGTGCTTTGTGTTTTCTTAATTAAATTTGGTTAAATATGTAAATAGGGAACTAAAATAGCATAAAATATCTACTCAATACAACTTTAAATGAGGTTCATAGAGCTCATAAGCTAATACACTTAAATGCAACTATCATCATATTAATAAAGACCAAAAATGTAAAGAAGTAATTAAAAATAGCTGTATTTTTTTGCCGATTTAGGAAATTGATTGAAATGAAAAGATATAATAAAATACGATTAACAGTGAAATTGTGAAAGCTTTTTAAGTTTTACTTGGAAGGTTGAGGGACTAGATTGAACAAATTAAAATTTTAAGAAAAATATTGAACATTTAAAAATAGTTCAAGGATCATATTGAAGAAAATTAAAAGTTCAAAGATGACATTGCACATTAAGATAAAGTTATAAAATTATTTGTGTCATTTTCCCTTGCCTTTGCGATGCAATAACAATTGTATCGCTGCAATTCAAATCCACACTAAGGCTCCCGAACATATTCCTACATGTTCTTTAGACCATCAAATAATCATATATTCAGATGAAACAAGCTGCTTCTAGGCTCCTGAATGTGCTCCTGGCTCAATTTATACTCTTTCTCCATAGAAGAAAACTCGCTTCAGTTTAACCAACATCCAATAAATAGCAAGCTGGCGCAGCATGTGGTCTCCTTCTCATAAACTGCATCTTACAGTTAATAACATTGCCACCTTGGCTTCTATGTTCATCAGCATAACATGAATCTTTTACAAAAGATGAGGGATAAGCAACTGGCATTAAGACATCACGAATGACATAAAAGAACACCAAAAGTGATTTTTTGAAGAACAAACAACCAACCTCTGGAGAAACCCTCTTAACATAAGCAGCAATACCAGCTATGAGGCCACCACCCCCCACAGGAACAAAAATGGCATGCAATGGACCTTGCATATGACGCACAATTTCCATGCCAATCGTACCCTGCCCCATGATGACATCCGGGTGATCAAAGGGAGGTATAAATGTACGCCCCTCCTCTTCTCCCCGATTCTTAGCATATGCTTGAGCCTCATCATAGGAATCCCCCACGAGAACCACTGTGCCACCAAGCCTCTCAACAGAGCGCCACTGCAATATAAGAACACCATATGTGAATAACTGTATCTATCAACAAGAAAACTAGACAAATCAAATGATACAAATTAAGACCTTGATCTCTGGCGTTGTGACAGGCATTGCAATTACAGCACTGCAATTCAGTCTCTTGGCAGCAAGGGCAACCCCCTGGGCATGATTCCCTGCTGATGAGCAGATAACCCCTTTTTCCAACTGTTCCCTCGGAAGCTTTGCCATCATGTTATAGGCACCACGGAGTTTGAAAGAGAAAACCTACCAAAAGGAGAACAATTTATCTCACCTCGCATACTTCACGACTAACCACAATACAAAATTAGACTCGCCATTCAATCACATTTTCAACATGCAAGAAAAAGCCAACATAATTATAATGTTTACGAACTAGAACCAGATTAAGCTTGGGAAGCCCATTAAGGATTCTACAATAATAGCTTCAGCTACTAGATTTTCATGGAACTCTTCCAACTACTTGATTCTGCAGTACACTTGAAGATTCTTCTTCATCATTAAGATAAGTACTGAAAACTCAAAGCCAGGCTCAGAACAAAGCAGAGGAATCCAAAACATTATCCACACATCATAGGTAATTACAGTCGACAAAATATGCCGTGAACTGTCCTCAAAAGAATCGGCCAGCTTGCTTCTACTCCAAATAAGACCGCACACACCAACCCCCTCCCCCCCTTCCCTCCCTCTTCTCTCTCTTCTTCCTTTGCTGTTTAAAGAAAAAAAAACACAATCAAGAAACAAAAAGCTCTGCCAATCAGAAGGGAAGGAAAAGGTGAACTTTCTAAAGCTCCAAAGCTTTCAAACGCAAAACTAGCATTTAAAAGTACCAAAACAATTAGACGTGCACGTTTCTTTTCTTTACCCAAAAAAAAAAAAACGATTAGACGTACACCAAAAATCTTTCCAGAACACTGCCTCGAAAATCAGTTTCCAAACCGCAAAAGAGGATCAATTCCTTTGAAGAGAGTACCAAAATCAAAAGTAAGTGCGCCAAAAGTACTCACGGGCTGCAAATCCTCTCTCTTGAGCCACACATTCACTCCCCACCTCTCAGAAAGCTTCGTCGCGAGCTGCAACGGAGTCTCCTTCGCGACGTCGTACACCTTGGACGACAAAATGTTGGTCAGATAGCTCATGGCATTGGTGATGTTGTGTCCGGCCCCTTCGGCAGCCGTGCGATCAGGCACCGCCCCGAGGTAGCCTGGCGGGTACTGGAGGGAGCTGGCGGAGACCCGGGGCAGGGGAGCCTGCTGCGACGAGGGCGGCGCAGACGTGGGCGCCTGCGGCGGGATTTCGCGGGAAGCGAGCGACGGGGACACCTCGGCCGTCTGCTTGGAGACGATGGCTCTCACGAGTGGCCTCCGCTGGTGTCCCTTGGCTGGGGCGGAGAGGGTACGGGGCACGGCGGCGCGTCGGCGCCGCAAGCGGAGGTGGGAAGGCTGCGGTGGCGCCAATTGGAGAGCCTCCATTGTGTGAAGAAAGAGAGAGTGTGTCTGGAATGGATGCGCCTGGAAAGTGTTGATCCGCGAGGGGGGGGGGGGTGTTTTGTGTGTATGTTGTTTGTTTGGGGGGTGGCTGCAGAGAGAGAGAGGGTGGCGGTTGTGGCTGCTGCTGGGAAACACGGTGGCTGCAGCGAAATGATGGGTGGGCTTATAACGTTGGTGGGCAAGGGAGATTTGGATTTGTCAAGTCAGTGTTGTTGACCCAAAAAAAGAACAAAGAGTACGTGTTTCACTTTTTCCTATTTGTGGAATTATTAGTCATAAAAAAAATCTCATATCACGAATAAATGCTAATAACGTAATTGTCTAGAGTCCTCATAATTAAAAGCAATTTAATCTGATTCGGTCCGATTTTTGGAGCTTTAGTATGTAAATACTATTATAACTTTAGGGAAAAAAAATTCAATTACGGATTTGAAATGTCTTTATTCTCTTAAATAAGAATCGAAAATAAACTTTTATTTCAAATAAAGATTTGAAGTATAGATATTTTTAAAATAAAGATTTCACATGGAACTTATTTAAGTGGATACGACAATTTCAAATAAACAATTTCCTTTATTTCCTTTTTTCTTTTTTTTATTTTTCTTTTTTTATTTTTTTTCCGATGGTCGATGTCATGTGTAGAAGAAGCGAGACTTTCTTATTCTTATTTCGTATGGCCAATTAGCTCATAGACTAATCAATTTCCAAAAAAAAATAGAGTGATTGGACTCTCCACCACCCATCTTCACAAAATTCAGTGAATCACAATATATAATAAAGTTGAGAAATGTATACTACATATGCATTGTTTTACCCCATTTCTGTTAATTTAAGTTGTTACAAATTATAGTTTATCTAACATGATACCAAAGAACAGATTGAGAGTTCAAACTCTGGCTCTCTCTCTCTCCTCGACTTGTAATTCTGCCTATTCAACGCGATTATAATCAATATCATCTAATTGTGGCTTTTGTAAGGATGATTTCATCTGGGTATTTTCCTATTTCCTTTTGTGAGAATGTTGTCCCTCAAGAGTTGATTTTTGTGAACACCTTTATCGAAGATTTTGTATGATTATGTTATTGGGTAATGATTTTTCGGAGCTAATTTGATGCGTTGATTCTCTAACACTACTAATTTCAGACGACAAATCATATTGCCTTTAGCATGACTTAAAGTAACTGTTTTTTATATGGACTTCTAATTAAGGTCCCCCCCCCCCCCCTTCGTTGGTAGTGGAATACAATTGTGGAGAGTCAAAGTTTTATTTGGTATTTTGATAGTGACCCGTGCCTTTCACAGCGGCACGGAAAAAGGATGGATGGACCAGTTGGTCTCCTACGCATTGAGGCTTATCTCAAATCATTATGTACGAACTTTCAACGTCATGTAGGGATTGGCTCAGGCTCGGTCGAGCCAAGTTAGGTTTTTTCATTAACTACACTAGCCCAAATTAGGGTTTATCGGTACCCGAGCGATTTTATTAAATTGATAACGTGTATAAAAAAAATACATTATAATTACTTGCTAATCAATCATTTTTTTGAATGAAATATTTTCTTTGCATTGCATCAAAGTAATTAGTATTTTGGTTGGAACCTTTTGTAGTTTCATTGAGCCATAGACATTGCATTGTAAGACTTTTTTAATAAGTAAACATTATGTTACTTTTAAAAAATTAAAAAAAAAATGACCGATCCGGTCCGGTCCTATATCCTTTGAACCGAGAACTGGACTGGACTCCCTAAAATCGGGAATCGGACCACCAATCCAATTCGATCGGTTCGATTTGCTCACCCCTAGCCCAAACCACCAAAACAAGCCTTCAAATGCTTGTGGCTTTGGCCAACCCTAGGCGAAATTGCAAGCCGTCAGATCCCTGATAATGTATGTTACGAAGCATCACATTACTTGATAAATTAGTTAGGCAGAGAAATTTTAGTATTCTTAATATTGCTCAAACTAATTTAACTCCTTTTGTCACAAGACTACTTTCTGTGATCCGTTCTATGCCGCCTGAGGGCATTATGCTCTCTGGGCTACCCAATTATTCTTTCTTTTCTTTTCTTTTTTCTGTCGAAAAGAGTAAGAGGCATGTAAGATTTATTTCATTATCAAAATAAAAAAGAGACAAAAAGATGGTAGCATATAACATTACTTTGCTGGAACAGTTCTTTGGTCTCGAGGAGCAAGTGCTCCTGTCGTGACTTGTCGCAAGTTTTTGCATTTTTTTTCATAACTACCATGCAAAATATCGTATTACTTAAAAGCTTTGCAGCAACTAGCAAGATTTACTCTTTTTATTAAAGGGTTAACACCATAAAAAAGAAAAAAAAACAATACTAATACATTTGTGGCAGATTTATCCAAATTAATTTTTTGACCACCAAATACCTTGAACCGATATATCTATAATAAATTTACCCTTCGTTAATTCCGTTAAATTTTACAAACAAAATGCCCAATTGAATGACACATGACACGTGACAGTTAATGGGTATATCGATTTAGAATTTTTATCATTCATTTATCATAAATATATAAGTTTAGAGTTTTTATCTTTCATTTATCACATGTCTACCATTATGGGAGTCGTTGTGCCCAACCCCGAAATTGAACTTACTAGAGCTACAACACGGTCATTATGAAAATAACTTAGAAGCTAAAGCAAGGTGATGTAGAGATACCAGGGAGGGGGACAATAGGAAGTATAAAGTACAAAAAATAAAAACAAAAACAACCAAACAACCAAACAACCAAGCAACCATACAAACATTGAAATCGCTATACCCGAATGGGAGCAAGCTTGGAAACATAACAGAGAAACGGGACTCGGCTAAGGAACTTTGGAAAAGACAATGAGGACAACGGCGGTTTAGCTACCTTGTTAGGCTTCTCTTCTCCTCCTATGTCGGCGGATAAGTAACCTAGTGCACTAATGCTATTTTATGGTGTATGCAGATTACTGGGTAGATTACCTGACTGGTGCAACTAACTCTTCATGGCGTAATTCTATGATTTCCCATAGTGAAAGAGTTTCTGACCAATTCGAAGCAAAAGTAAATAGGAGCAGAGTTCCAATAAAAGGAACCATAGACCTAGAGCCGTCAATATACGTGAATGACCCATTTTTTACCCTTTGGACAAATGAGTTATATATGAATTTTAAGTTATTAAAAAGCTGAATAAAAATGGGTCCAACTAATTTAAATTGAATCGGGTGGGTTAAAAATGGCCACACAATAAAATTCATTTTCGATCCATGTTGGACCCATTTTTGACCCATGATGAATAGACCAGCTCCTATAAATTGCAAATGGGCCTAAAGGCTCAAAGGCTCAACTTAGTTATTACTATTATTTTTTATTTTCTATTTTTATAAGTGAATGAAAGAAATAAGAAAAGAAAAATAAAATTAAAAAAAATACAAAAACCGTTGGCTGACCTCCAGCCAACCACCGCCGTCCACTATTGCAGGTTGCTAATCGCCCACTGTCGCCGGTCACCACCACCCGCCACCTCCAATTGCCACCGATTGCTGCTACCAATTGCCGCCGCCCTTCGCTAGTCACCATCATGATTTCCTTATGGTTGACTTAACAATTGGGATACTAGTTTCACCGTACAACTAATACTACCACCAAGCCATCGGGTGTGGAGAAAACTCCAGCTTCCGTAGCAAAAGTGCTTTGTAGGTTAATCGCCAATCGGATCGGTAGCATTCACATCAGATGAGATAGCTTCCTATTATTTCACAAGAACCTTGGCATGAGGTATCCAAATTCGTGGACTTTTTGTGGATTATGTTAGGGGAAATCTGCCAAAGCTAGGTAGATAGATATACTCCTACGTTCAAGAAAGAAAGACTGTCTGGTTGTACCCATGTCGAATGGAGAAGGAGGGGTTTCATGGGCAAAAGTAGCAAGGCTCGTTGAAGCAAACCTAGATAGAAGAAATGAGGGGAAGGCAGGGATGCGTGGTCTAGGAACAGCAGCAGGAGAGAGTTCGTAGCTCCCATATCCCTCTTCCCTGTGCCTATCTGTTCCCCGAGCCCCAAAAAGATGCGGAACTCCGATCATCGAAGAAAAATGAAAAATAAAATAAAATTTTTTAAAATAATTTTTTTAATAGTTAAATATTTTTAAAAATAAAAATTTTGAAAAGAAATATAAAAAAGGAAAAATTTTCACTAGATTTTTTATTGCATGAAATTATTTTAATAATAATATTTTTATTTTATTTACTATTTTTTATTTTTTATTTTACTTTTTTATTTGATATGAAGTTTTTATCTAGTAACATATATATGTAAAGAGTTTAAAATATGTTAAATGAGTTATATATATTTTTTATTATATAATATTAGTGTGGTTTGGTAGTATGGGTCAAAATGAATTGGGTTGGGTATGGAATGGGTGCATGTCAAGTCAAGTATGGGTCAATTTTGGATCAGATCGAATATGGGTTAGTTACAAATCGAGTTGGATATGGGTCATTATATATGGATCAAAATGGGTTAGACGGACCAATATATGTTAGACCATATTCGACTCAACTTAAAGCTGACCTGACCTACCTTTTTGACATATCTACACCATATTGTTCTTCAATATGAGATTTGGTAATATCTTGAATGAATTTGGGGACTTATTCAAAGGAATTCTTACTGCCATTTGTTTGTTACTTCAATTCAATTATATAATGAAAATCATTTTACCTTTTTTACTCAGACTTTTGGTGATTCTAAAAAGGAAAAAAATGGAAAATCAAGAGAAGAGGCGGTGGTTGTCGATGCAAGCAAAAGTATCAAACCTCTCTTGTTCGGAAGAATTGAAACACAACGAAATGGTTGCAACCGTACTTCATAATAGAAAAATTTGGAAAAAAATGTGTATAAAATTGTCTCTATTGAAATGATTAATAAATTGGCAATAGTTTGGAGGTGTGGCCTAGTGGTGAGCGGAAACAAGGTTATTAGACACTTAAGGAAAATCTGGCTAGAAGCACACGTGCAAGTTTCATTGAGGGTAACTAATGACGACAGTCATAGGGAAGGTGATACGGTTGGTCAACATTTGTGTAAATTATGTTGATGGTTGTTTGATGATTATGAATGACCAATCTTATCAATGAATATCACCAAATAACTATTGAGGTTGATGTCTTGTATTCTGTTATCCAAGAGATTATGAGGCGGTTCCGAAAGGCCCCTTGACGACTGGACAGC
Organism: Psidium guajava; assembly: GCA_016432845.1. NCBI lineage: Eukaryota > Viridiplantae > Streptophyta > Magnoliopsida > Myrtales > Myrtaceae > Psidium > Psidium guajava. The sequence goes on along the minus strand of CM028233.1, from coordinate 20,826,552 downwards.
ACGAGGGTCCCTCTACGTTGCCGAACCACGTAAATTCGTGTGTTGTGCAAATTTCCATTACTTTCTTGCATCGTTGATAGGATCGAATTCAGATATTCGACAATTGGTATCAGAGCCAGGTTCAGCAAGCTATCAAGATGGCAGGAAAGGGTTCGAGTGTCATGTACGACATTGAGAAGTTTAATGGAAAGAACAACTTCACTCTCTAGCGATGAAGAATGATGGACCTTCTAATTCAGCAGGGCTTGTCGAAAGTGCTGCAGGGGAAAGGGAAGAAACCAGAAACGAGTGATGAAGATTGGGTGGAGATGGAGGAAAGGGCAGTAAGCGCTATTCAACTGAACTTATCTAATGAGGTTCTGCAGTATGTGGTGGATCTCAAGTCGGCTCCGCAGGTGTGGGCGAAACTTGAGAGCATCTATATGACCAAGTCTCTAACGAACAAACTTCTCTTGAAAAAACAGTTATACTCTCTACAGATGGAGGAAGGCTCAAATTTGTTAGAACACATTAATACGTTCAATTAGATTCTGAGTAAACTTGCAAGTCTGGAGGTTTCAATGGAAGATGAAGACAATGCCCTATTACTGTTATCGTCACTACCAGGACCATATGATCATCTAGTGACTACACTTTTGTATGGAAAAGAGACGCTTGAAATAGATGAGGTCACTGCTGCCTTATTATCTAATGATACGAGAAAGAGAGTTAATAGTGCTACGGCACGGGGCGAGGGTCTCATCGAAATAGTCACGGAGCAGGAATAGGGGAGAACAATCCAGCAGGGATTCGGGAGTAAGGGCTGATCGAACTCTCTTGTTATTATTGCAAAAGGGAAGGCCATCTAAAAAGAAACTGTTATAAGAGAAAGGAAGACTTGAAGAAGCATGATAAACCTTCTGATCAAGCAAGCGTGGCTGATAGCTTAGGCGGCGATGATGGAGATGTTCTCTCTATATCATCAGGTAAGAATCAGTTATTTGATTCATGGATCTTAGACTCTGGATGCTCTTATCACATGTGCCCGAATAGGGATTGGTTTGATTCATATCGGTCATACAGTGGTGGATCGGTTCTAATGGGGAATGATGCAGTTTGCAAAACCATTAGGATAGGGACTATTAAGATTAGAATGTTTGATGGTATAGTCAGAACTTTGGTGGATGTAAGGCATGTTCCAGATTTAAAGAAAAATTTGATATCTTTGGGTGCATTTGATGTGAATGGCTGCAAGTATGCAGCAGCATGTGGAGTTCTTAAAGTCATCAAGGGAGCTATGGTTGTCATGAAAGGAAAGTTAACTGGAAGTTTATATAGGCTCATCGGGAGTATAATAACAGGTGGAGCATCTGTGACTACAGTTGCAGAGCCCGATATAGATGACACTCATCTGTGGTATATGCAATTAGGGCATATAGGTGAAAAGGGTATGACAGAGCTTCATAAAAGGAAGCTATTAAAAGGTGTTAAAAGCTGCAAATTAAATTTTTGCAAATACCGCGTTTTTAGGAAACAAAGAAGGGTTAGTTTCAGAACTGCAAAGCATACGAGCAAGGATGTACTAGATTATGTACACAGCGATGTATGGGGTCCTGCACTGATCAAATCAAAAGGTGGAGCCGAATATTTTGTGACCTTCATTGATGATTACTCAAGGAAAGTCTAGGTCTACTTCATGAAGCAGAAAAACGAAGTCTTCTCCAAATTCAAAAAGTGGAAGGTTGAAGTAGAAAGGCAAACAGGAAAGAAGCTAAAGTGCTTGAGGACAAACAATGGAGGGGAATACAGGTACACACCATTCGTAGAACTATGTAAAGCTGAAGGGATCACACGTCACTTCACAACAGCAGATACACTACAACAAAATGGTGTAGTTGAGAGGATGAATACGACACTTTTGGAAAGGGCTCGGAGTATGAGGTTGAATGCAGGGCTGAGTAAAAGTTTCTGGGTAGAAGCGGTTAATATGGCATGCTATCTCATTAATAGGTCTCTATCTACAGCCATTGAATGCAGAGTTCCCGAGGAGATATGGACAGGAAATCCGATTGACTATTCTAGTTTGAGAGTATTTGGTTTTCTAGCCTATGTTCATATACAAAGTAGGCATCGTTCCAAGTTAGACTCAAAGTTTAAGCAGTGCATCTTCCTTGGCTATGAGAAAGGTGTGAAAGGATTCAAGCTATGGGATCCAAATGCACATAAGACCGTGATTAGTAGGGACGTTGTCTTTAATGAATCTAACATGGTGGAGGCAACTAACAGTTCACATGCAGATGGCAGAAGTGAAGAAGGATCTACTATGCAAGTGGAGTTAGGTGAACCAGAAATAGCGGGAGGAAGGGAATCATCTAGTTACTCACCAGAATCACAAAAGACGATAGAAGATACCTACATCATTGCAGAAGGTAGAGGAAAACGTACTCACAAAGCACCTATGAGATACGGGTTTGAGGATATGGTTGCTTATGCCCTCACAGTAGGTACGAGTGATCCATCTTCCTATCAAGATGCGATCTCTGATGCTGATAGTGATAAATGGATGTCAGCTATGATGGAAGAAATGGAATCCCTACAGAAAAATGGAACTTGGAAGATTGTGGAGAAACCTAAAGGGCGAAAGATCATTGGTTGTAAATGAATTTTTTGCAAGAAAGAGAAAAATATTCTCTCCAGTAGTAAAGCACACTTCCATTCGGATTCTATTTGCTTTGGTAGCCATGTTTCATTTTGAACTTGAGCAACTTGATGTGGAGACGGCGTTTCTTCATGGAGACTTAGAGGAACAGATTTTCATGGAGCAACCTGACGGGTTCAAAATGCAAGGAAAGGAAGATCACGTTTGTCTGCTTAAGAAGTCACTTTATGGTCTTAAACAATCTTCGAGACAATGGTACAAGCGTTTCGATTTTTTCATGATGAAAATTGGCTATTCGAGAAGTGAGTATGATTGTTGTGTTTATTTTAAAGTGCCAGATCATAATTCGATTATCCTTTTGATGCTTTATATTGATGACATGCTTATTGCTGCTAAGGATATGCGTGATATTGTCTCTTTAAAGTCTTTATTGAATAATGAGTTTGAGATGAAGGATCTTGGTGCTGCTAAGAGGATCCTTGGTATGGAAATACATAGAGATAGAAGTGCAGGTAAACTCTGGGTATCTCAAAAGGGGTATGTTGAAAAGGTGCTTGAGCATTTCGACATGAACAAGGCTAAACCAGTGAGGACACCATTAGCTAACCACTTTGGGTTATCCAAACAGCAATGCCCCACAAAACATGAGGTGATTGAGGAGATGTCTTGAGTTCCCTATGCTAGCGCAGTCGGAAGTCTCATGTATGCTATGGTGTGTAGCAGGCCAGATTTACCTCATGCAGTCAGTGTTGTTAGCAGATATATGAGTAATCCAGGGAATGAACATTGGAATGCAGTCAAGTGGATCTTCAGATATCAGAGCGGGGCTACAGACTTGGGTATTATGTTCAGTCGCGACGGAGGTTCAAAGGAGCTAGTGGGATATGTTGACTTAGACTTTGCTGGTGACCTAGACAGGAGGAGGTCTACTACAGGATATGTCTTTACATTAACTAGTGGACCTATCTCGTGGAGGGCGATGCTTCAATTCACAATTGCATTGTCTACTACAGAGGCAGAGTACATAGTAGTTATAGAAGCTGCTAAGGAAGGGCTCTGGTTAACTGGGTTAGTTCATGAGTTGGGTTTAGAGCAAGCAGGTGCGCTGTTACATTGTGACAGTCAGAGTGCTATACATCTCGCCAAGAATCAAGTATTTCATGCAAGAACAAAGCATATAGATGTGAGGTTTCACAAAATCAGGGAGCTTGTGTCAGATGGCAGCATTCATTTGAGGAAGATTCACACGAGTAACAATCCTGTAGATTGTTTTACCAAGCCAGTCACTATTGAGAAGTTTGGATCCTGTTTGGGCTTAATTAATATAACTCGCTGTTGAAGGTGAGGGACGTACTCGATGAGTGCGGGAGTATACCTCTTATGGAGGTACGGGGATGAAGACATCTATATTCCACCTTCTTTCACAGGTGGCTCTACAGAATTCGAGCCAGGGTGGAAATTGTTGAGGATGAATTCTATAGAGCCACCCTGGCTCAACAATTTCCACGTTTGGACAGGGTGGGGGTTCGGGTGGGCTGCCTCGACGAGGGTCATGGGGGCAGTGCCCCCGAGCCGCCAAAGACGTTTTATGTTCAATCATATAATGATTTATATGGGAAAGTTAAATATTTTAGGCTATATGGGCAATTTTGTAAATTTGTGCCATTTAGGGTTTTTCTATATATATTGAGGGAGAAACTGGTTGTAAATACTTTTCCATGATAGTGAAATAGATCTCATCTCCCCGTAGACGTAGGCAGGCAAAACCTCTCCGTTGCCGAACCACGTAAATTCGTGTGTTGTACAAATTTCCATTATTTTCTTGCGTCGTTGATAGGATCGAATTCAGATATTCGACAACAACTCCCATTAATTGCATTAAGACTCCATTCATTTCGTAAAAAATATCTTTTAAAAAAATTCAAATTTTTCGTCGTTCTCTTTATGAAAAATAAATGGGTCAAGAGGAAATCAGTAGGGAAAATGATTTCCTCTTTTTGAGAAGAAGAAAATATTTTCCCTCGTATTTCTTTCCTCCACTCCGTCACATCCTTTTATTTATTTATTTATTTATTTCAAAAATAAAATTTTTGTCATTTTAAATCTCTCTCTCTCTCTCTCTCATACTTTTTCCCTTCTTCTTCATCCGATCACCAGCCATGACCATGGCTGGCGATTAATTGCAGGAGAGAGAGGCTTGAGCTTGCCAACCTGTGGCAGGGTGAGGCCTTGCCTATGGCCGGTGACAGCCGTTGCCGTGGTTGAAGAAGAAAAGAAAATAAAATAAGATAAAAAAATAAAAATTTAGTAATTTAAAAAAGAATAAATAGTAAGAAAATAAAAAATTAAATAAAAATAAAATTACGAAAAGGAGTACATGCAGGAAACTCAAATATGATCTTTCATAACGAGCGGCAAAAAATATGTTTTTAGCTCTTTTTTAGATTTCAGCTAAATACCGTAAGATATTATTGTTTTTTTAAGTGACTTTTTGAAAAATATTTTTCAAAAACATTTCATTTTCCATGAAATCAACAAAGCCTAAGTTTCGAAAAAAAGCAGAAATTAAAATTTTCACTGCTACTTCTTGACCTTGACCCAACTATGAAAGAAAGATCTTCTTCAGCTAACCGGATTAAGAAAAAGGAATATCGGGTGGCTTGGTCGAAAAGATAACTGGCCTAAGGGGAATCCGCCTTTAGGTCTATGTAAAATCAAGAGTACTGCGCCTTTTGCTGGTCGACCTCAAGGCACAATCTACCTCTATTGCTTTTGGTTAACACAAGAAAAATGTCATACTATAATTACTATTTACCTAGTTACTAAAAGAATTACCTATTAGGTAACATTTCTCTTTTTCTATTCTTTTGCTCCTTAGAACATAAAAAGAACAAAGTCTATTTATATATGTCAGTTCAGTTTTCCGTTCCCCGAAATAAATTGATGGCCAATGTATAAATTTGGAAGATTAACAAAAAAGTGAAAAAAAAAATTTACTTGTTTGTTATTGAGAACAAAAATAAAAACAATATTATTTTAGAAAAGTTAGCATAGCCCAACCCACATATACCTAAAGTTATAGAGACGAGGACATCCATATATGCACTGGAAGCTGGCAAAGCTTGTGGAGCATTATCAATGTCGGATGATGAATCGGCGCCGGTTCTTTTTCCTTTTTTTTTTTGGTATTTTTTTTTTGGTTAAGAAATCATTTAAACTTTTAGCTTCTTTAGTATACTCATCATCAAAATAATGTCAACATAAAATCAAAACAATGAATTTGATTTCTTTTTAATTTTTGCAATAAGATTTTTCTTTCAGCACCCTCGAATGCATTTTACAGAAAATGTAGTTGACAATATCGAACTTTGTGCAGTTACTAAATGCATTCTTCTGTTCAGAAATTCATCCACGAAATATAAATAGAAAACACTATTTTTGAATAGAAATTGAGAAATAGATCTATCAATTCCAATTCTTTCTTTTTCTATCGATTCTTTTCCGATCGAGATATATGGATCCACGGATCTATGTGCCTATATGGATTCTTTGTACATGAATTAACGAAAATGCGCAAAAACTCTATTTGCTTCGTCAATTTAAGTATCAAATGATTCTTTTTTCAAGCGAGTAATATGATAAATACATCAAATATTTGGCATTGGTAAATGGTAAAACCTACGGAAACAAGTATGGATTCAGTTCCCAAAAATAGGAATGCTGCCAAATGCACCCTAGGTGATCGGTCAGATTTTAGTGGCCTTTTAGACATGCGGGTCACATGCAATAATCAATGACAATTGGACCCGTCGCTCTACAAGCTAAGTACGTAAATCAGTCTTCGCATGCACGGGCTAAACCCTAAAGATTCTCTTCAAAAGAGTGAGTCAAAGAAATCGGCTGACAGCGTCCTTTGTTTTCGCCCAAACAAGCATTGACCTTCGCTGTCGAGCTCTCTACAAAGTTTGTGGTCAAGACATATGTCTATGTATATGGGCAGATCAATCGTGTTCAGGTACATGATTGTTAAAGCACGGTAGGCTGGGTAATATTATGCCTTGCCAAAAAAAAAAAAAGGTAACAAGACTGATTATTTTATGTAAAGGTTTTTTTAACACATCAAACTTAGGAACTTGTCTTGCTCTGTTTTTAAAGAACGACTTGACTGATAACGTGGTCTGAAAAGATGCCAAGGGCCGACATTGCTGCTGGTGCTCTAAATAAAATGAGGAATGGCCAAAAGGATCACGGATTTGCTAAGTCAAGACAACTTCACAAGAGGACGGAGTCGCTGTTGTTTGGCGACTTGTCCCTACTGTGATGGTCTCACGTGAAGTGGGGTTCTTCACGTGGATATTACAATCGAGCACCCTCGAAACACGGTTCACGCCTCCAACGTGGCTTATGCTTCGAAAGATCAATGTGCATTCCGTGTTTTCTGCTTTTGTTTCGGCCCTCGTTGATACGGAAAGGGTCTTTTCACTGTCAATAGTCCAAGCACCCTCGAAACAAGGCGATCGCCTCCAATGTGGTTCCCGCACTTGACATTAGTTGACAATAAAACGTTTAGTTTGGAATATATGCTTTCGACCTTGGATCGATCTCTTACAATCTTATGGATTGGACTATCATTTGATTAAGTCTCGCTCAGGCTTAAACTCGAAACACATTTTTAGTAATGATTTTCATAAATAAAAAAAAAATCTTACCTCATCCATCATGGTATCACAAGATTGAGCTCGTTGTACTTAGAGCTAAAATCATGTGCTCAAGTGCCTGGAGAATTTGGAATATATCTCCTTCACTTATCCTTACAATGGAAATAATGGATAAAGAAGAATTTGTGCGGTTAAAATGATGAGAAAGAAGGGGAGTATGAAGGAAAATTTTCACTTTCTCTCTTCTCCAAAGACTTATTGATGTTTTTAGGAGGGTGGACCATTTATCTCTATACCGACATAGGGGGAGTGAACTACTCTCCTGGGAAGGTTACAAATCACCGAGCACTCTTATTTGTCTTTTTTTTTTATAAATTTTTTTTGGTAAGAAGTTCTCGTGAACAATATTGTATAGAATGGCTTTAATAAACGAGTGTGTTATCTTCAATTGAGTCCCTAATCTTTCTCGATAATTAGTATTAGAGCATGCGGTTAGGAATTGTGAGCCTAGCCATTAGGAATCATAGTACCACGGAATTATGCTAGTGTACATTTTGGGACTACGAAGTCGGTTGGCCTGATTGATGGCCAACTATTCCGACACCCTAGGTCCTCTGTAGTTATATTCTAACAACAAAATAGCTAACATTTCGAGTTGGCGCACCTGATTTGGTGTCCATCTTCGCACGGCGCGTGAAACCAACGAACGTGGCTCGAACTCTTCCCCTCTTCGCCCTCGAAGTCGCCTGGCGTCGATGAGGCGGCCAACTCCACGTCGATCTCCCTCTCAATGCCTTATGGAGAAGATGGAATGTGGAGAGAATGGCGGGAAGAGAGAATGAGGGAAGAGGAGGGAGTCCTAGCCTTTTATAGAAATCACGGGCCGAGCTCTCTTATCACGGGTCGGGCCGGATTCGGCCCACACTAACCAGGCCCATATTCGGCCCATTAAGAAAAATCAAATCCTTTCTATATTAAACCAATACCATATATGGTAGACTAATACCGTATAACGGTCAATCACAATTCCAATTAAGGCGAGCCCATCTCGGAAAAACTCTAACATTCTCCCACTCGGGCGAGCATTAATTGAAACTGTGCTTTAGTGCGCACCTTCATATTGGTTTAAGGATTAATCTTAACGGCCAATCCGATCCCATAAAGTCTTAAACACCGAATCATGCTAGTAACTGCGTTTGCCATCCATGGTCACAAGTGTTCTTAACTTTATTGATATGGATTTAATATGGTAGTGTGGTAATTGGATAGCACCTCAAAAGAGATATACTTTATGTGTTATCCACTTTGTCGGACACCATTCTCTCTCTTTATGTAACACTAAATCTGACGTGCCACTAGAGAATATCTATATAGTTCTAATGAACCTGCTTATGTTTCAGTTTTATAGTTAACTTTTCTTCATGTGTAATAACACATACAAACATGGCTAATATCCAAATACACATAGTCAATACTCGAGACTTACACATATCTCAAGATTTATAAGAATATGTATTTAACATTAATAGTGCTATAGGCACTTCAATACATATCATTATATTACAAAATGTAATAGAATACAGATGCAAACTTTATTAGAGTAAATTGAAAGATGCCTCCACTAAATCACAGCATCCAATGATGCCTCTAAGCCTATACTAGCGACATGTTGTTCAAAAACACATGGGCGAACACCTTTAGTTAGTAGGTCTGCAATCATATCATCTGTAGAAACATGTTCTACTGCAACGTCACCTTTCTACACGGACTCCTTTATGGTCAGAAATTTGACCTCCATATGTTTAAACCCCTTAAGACTTCTATTGTTGTTAGTAAACAACACCGCATAATTGTTGTTACAATACAACTGTATGGGTCTATCAACAAAATCAAATACGGTCAATTCCCTAATGAGGTTCTGGAGCCAGATCGCTTGAGCAGTTGCTGAAAAGCACGCTATGGACTCCGATTGCATGGTCAAGGAGGATATGGATTTCTGTTTCACTTTTCCATGATACTGCACCGCCCGCTAACATGAATATGTAGCCTGTAGTTGACTTCTTGTCGTCCTGACAGCCCGTAAAATCTGAATCCGAGTATCTAACAAGCTGCAGATTCTGAACACGCCTATATGTCATGATGTAGTCCTTTGTCCTCTTCAAGTACCTCAGAATCTTCTTGGCAACAATCCAATGAGTATATCCTGGATTTGACTGGTATCTGCCTAGAAGTCCTGTCACAAAGGTAACATCTGGTGTAGTACATACTTGAACATACATGATGCTCCCAAGTGCACTAGCGTAAGGTACATTCTTCATTTCAGATTTCTCCATCTTAGTTTGAGGACACTACGAAATATTCAACTTATCACCTTTACAGACAGGAATAATACCCGGCTTACAATCCTGCATGTTGAATCTCTTTAGAATACGATCAATGTATGCCTTCTGAGATAGACCTAAAATGTGGCGTGAACGATCTCTATGGATTTCAATGCCAAGGACAAAGGACGCCTCACCAAGATCCTTCATGTCAAAATTCTCTCACAACATGTGCTACGTCTAGTGCAATAAATTGATATCACTGCTCGCTAGTAGGATATCATCCACATAGAGAACAAGAAAAATGTATTCTCTCCCACTGACCTTGCAGTATATACACTGATCCACTTTATTTTCAACGAAGCCAAATGAAGTAACAACGCTATGAAAATTGAAATACCATTGCCTGGACGCTTGTTTTAGGCCATAGATCGACTTCTTCAATCTACATATAAGGTCACTGGAATCATCAACCTCAAAACCTTCAGGTTGAATCATGTAGATTTCTTCTTCAAGATCTCCATTCAGAAGGCAGTTTTGACGTCCATCTGGCTTTAACTCCATGTCAAAATTAACTATTAAAGCCATAATCACTCTGAAAGATTCTTTAGAAGAGACAGGAGAGAATATTAATTCATAATCCACTCAATCTCTTTGAGTGAAACCTTTGGCTACCAGTCTGCCTTTGAACTTCTCTACCTTCCCTTTGGAATTCCTCTTCATCTTGTAGACCCATTTGTAGCCGATCGCCCTATGACCTACAAGCAACTTGATGAGCTCCCAAACTCCATTATGCCTCATGGACTGCAACTCATTTTGCATCGCATCCAACCACAAGTCTGATTGCTCACAGCTAACAGCATCCTTATAAGTAACTGGATCAATTACACAGCCAATGTCATAATCCTGTTCACCCAGATAGACTATATATTCCGGTGGGATCGCTGATCGTCGTTGCCTAACAGACCTCCTTAGTGGAATTTTCTCAGCTTGAATCTAGGGCTATGGAGCTTGATTTGCTTCATTAGGAACGGCATTAACCATAGGATCCTGAAGCTCAACAGGCACAGTCTCCGGTATAAAAAGCTCTATAACAGTCTGTGTTGGTAAAGAAAACGATGCAGTATTTCCCGCACATACTGTCACTTTCAATAGTCTGTGAACAGGTACCCTTTTTGGCCCCGTCGAATTCCAGAAACTTTGCTGTCTGTGACTCTACAATCCTTAGGCCTCCATTATGATTGTAAAATCTGTATCCCTTGGAATGATCTGGATAGGATACAAAATAGCACATTGTGGTCTTGAGATCTAACTTGCCCAAAGCTGGATTATATAGCTTCACTTCTGCAGGACAACCCCAGACCTTCAAATGATTCAGGCTGGGTTTCCGTCCAGTCCATAACTTAAAAGGAGTGAGTGGAGCAGTCTTAGTGGGAACTCGATTCAGTATATATAGCGCCGTCTTTAAAGTTTCACTCCATAGGAACTTGGGCAGATTGGTCCTACTTATCATACTCCTCATCATATCCATCAAAGTGCGATTTTGCCTTTCGGCCACACCATTTTGCTGAGGGCTCCTAGGCATAGTAAACGGAGCTACTATCCCAGAATCCTCTAAGTATTTGGCAAACGGCCCTTTAAGCTGTCCAACATCGCCATGTCTACCATAATACTCACCACCACGGTCAGATCTCACAACCTTATGACTTTTCCCAATTATTTCTCGATTTCAATCCGAAATATCTTAAATTTATCAAGAGACTTAGACTTTTCTTTAATTAAGTACAGATAACCATATTGGGAATAATCATCAATAAATGTGATGAAATAACAATTTCTACACAAAGTTGGAGTATAGGGTCCACTAATATCAGTATGTATGACGTCCAATAGGTCATAAGTACGAATAACACTTTTTTTCTTTATTTTGGTCATCTTGCCTTTACAACAGTCTACACAAGTTTCCAGATCATCTTTAAGAGTAGGTAAAATGTCGGCTTTTATAACTTTTCTACTCTATCCCTGGAAATGTGACCAAGGTGATTATGCTACAATGTGTAAAACTGTTCTTTAGGTAGAGGCCTTTTGGAGACAACCCTTTCGGCTGTATAAGCTGCGTTTATTTCGTTGGGAGTTAAACACAATATGTACAATCTATTGGACATATTGCAGTATCCAACCTTATTTGAATTATAGAACATAGAAATCACACTGTTCTTTATTTCAAAGGAGTAACCACACATGTTCAAACAAGATACAGAAACTAAATTCCATCTGAAGGAAGGTACATAGAAAGTGTTTCTTAACATCAAATTAAAACTAGACTCTAGAATTAAAATGACATCTCCCACGAACTCAACAGCAGCTTTATTATTATCTCCAACTATGAGCTTTGACTCATCATGATTTGACTTCCTTCGGTTTATGAACTCTTATATTGTAAATGCAACATAATTAGTCGCACCACTATCTAGCCACCACGAATTGGATGGGGCTTCAGATAGATTGAATTCACAAATCAATGCCAAAGAATCAATACCAATCTGCTTACGTTTAGATAGTCAGTTCTTATATTTAACGCAGTCTTTCTTCATGTGACACCTTTTCTTGCAAAACAAGCATCGGTCGCTATCCTTCTTAAAGGATGCTTTCTTTGGACCAAATTTTTCAAATTGACCAGTGGTGGGACGAGTATCTTTAGGAGTATGAGATTTAGGCCAATTGCCCTTTCTATTGGTGGAACTAGTGGCAACCATAGCAAAGTTCCCTACATCTTTCTTCAATTTTTCTTCCTCTGATACCACTCTTAAGACCAAATCATTTATAGACCAAGCCTCATTCTGTAAGTTGAAGTTGGTCTTGATGATCCCAAACTCAGAAGGAAGGGTATTCAGGGCTTGATGCACCAACACATTTTCAGAGATTACTGTACCTAAGGCATTTATTTTTGTATGCAAAACCAGCATTCTTATGATGTAATCCCTAACACCTTTCATACCCGTATACTTCATATTAAAAAGCTGCTGGATGAGTGTTCAACTTGAGCATTAGAAGATACTCGGTACCTAGCTTGCAGAGCTTCCATCATTTATTTGGCGGTGCATTCAGTTGGGAGGCCACTCTGCAAATGTTCCGGTATGGATCTTTTCAATGTCAGCAAACAAATCCTGTTGCTCTTTTCCTAGGCGACGAAATGCGCCTTTTCAGGCTCTGCACTGATCTCCTCGAGATCAGTAGGTCTATCTTCATTAAGAGCAATATAAACATCAGCCAATTCCATAGCAAACAGAAAATCCTCCCTTCATCTCTTGAAGTTTGAACTATTCAGAATCTCTGTGGTAGCAGTGTTGCCATTCACAGAAAATGTGACTGAAAAATAAGCAATATTTATCATTACTATTATGTAAGCACAGTGTAACTTTAAATCCTTAAAAGTACACATTTCAGAGAATTACACATATCATCATATAATCACCTTTGGGCAGAATACATGAAATGCAATTGTAAATTCCCTACATGACAACGACCATAAAAATATATTCCAAGTTTTCATGAAACACCACCTTTGGGTGTATGAATCACTGGAATCGGTCACTTCCCAATCATATGTTGTTTATGTACCCCTCCATGGTCTGACACACAATCACCTCCTTTGGGAGTATGACCATGTATTAAAACAGGAGACATCTCACCTCAATGTGAGACTGATATTTTTCCAATTTAACTGAGTGTGCCACTTTGGCGGTCACAACCCAATCAAATCTTTGAAACTCTCTCACATCAAGGATATAAAATTCATGCCTCACATTTGCCATGTGGCATGATTTCAAACTTGATGACATGGGCAATTGTCATTTAAATCACAACCAGTGCTAATAGAATTGCTTCACTCATTTATGAGTCTCGATTTTTATCAATGCTCAATTATAATTCTACACATTCCTTATGTGGTATTCTGTAATTTTGAGCCAACCATATTATTCCCAAAAATCATATGGAAATAATCAAACAAAATGAAAATGACGAAAATGCCTATGAATTTTATACTTGCACAAGGCTTTTTCGCATTTTTCAAGACCCTAAAAGGCTCAAAAAATTAAATTGAATATACCACAGTGTAGGAAATTTTCATACGAGCACAATGGCGAAATAATCGCCTAAATCCGATGCCGCACGCGCCCTCACGCGCTGCCAGAAGGACGGCGCGTGAGGCCCGTTGTACGTACGACGACCCCGGTTGACCATTGACTAACGGTCAACGAGTCGGGTCGACCTGGTCCGACGACCGGGTCAACAGCCACGTGGTCGCCGGAGATCTTTGTCGCGACCTAAAATTCATTTTTTAGGTTAATGGATTACCAGATTAATTGATTAAATTAACTAACCTAGTTCGAGCTCTCCCAAGCTCTACCAAATCGCGACTTTGATTTTTTGTTCAAATGGTTTTAAATTTTGGAGTCACCACTAATCATTTTTGGTAGGTTGATTAGAAACCTAAGTAAATTAACGGGAGAACTAAATTACTTCTACGAACTAGAGATTATGAGTTCGAAGACTTGGTTACACTAGTTAATTAAAACTAATGCCCTTTTGGTACCTTAATTTCATGGATATCCTAATTTGGCAACTCGAGCTTGGTTTATTCCTAAGGCTCTAGTGGAGTGTTCTCTTTTTGTATTTTCACTTTTTTAAATGGAATAAACGTGAGTGACATTTTTTTTTGCATTTTCAAAATATTAAGTATTTCCCTGAAGCCGAAAGAGGGAGTAAGTTAACGACTTCTGTGCAGTGCTGCGAGCTACTCATTTTGGGGTTTAGTAATTCAAAAATTAAATTACAGGAAGTAAATGACAATAAATAAAGACCACCAATGGATAGCTCAGCCTTGTCTTGGCCCTCTCCTTTGGGGTTTAAGGTGTAGGAATTTAAATTGCAGAAATTTAAAATGGCCTCTAGTGAGCGGGCTTTACCCTTCACATTATGGGGTTTAAATTCTTTAAAATAAAACGAATTGATTTGACAATTCGGGCAGAAATTCATCGACGGATCAATTGAAAATTTAATAGGCACTCAAGAGCTCGTCAGCGCCAATTTTACACCTCCATGAGATTTACCGTTGACTTGGAGTTGTCCTTTGCCTAACATAAAAATATGGAGAAATGGAGTAATGGAGCAAATATGATTTAATTCACATTAAAAATTAGAACAATGAAAGAGACACTTAGCTTCAATGGCATTATGAGAAATGCTTGATGGATATAATTGGTTCCTGCCTAAAATCAAATATAGGGAAATGGGAGAAGAATAGAAAATTTGAGCTAGTTTATACTAAAAAATTAAAAGAGAGTAGAGGGACACTTAGCTTCAAATCTGGGATGAATTCTTGATTTATGTTGATCGATGAAGAAATTGATGATGATAACCCGCTATCTTTAAACTCTCATCATCTTCAAAATTCTCTCTTTTCTTTTGGTATTTTTTTTCTCTCAAATTTTTCTTCAATCTCCAAAAACCCTTTCAAACATCCAAAATTTTCTCTCCAAAAAATTCCTCTCTCAAGCTCACTTCTTCCTCCTTTTATAACCCACTCATCTATCTCCCATTCTAATTTTTCCACTAACTCTATCTCCCATTCTAATTTCTCCACTAACTCTTCTTCATTTTCATCTTCCCTTCTCCATCTCTATCTCACATTCTAATCTCTCCACTAACTCTTCTTCATCTTCATCTTCCATTCTCCATATTTATCTCCCATTCTAATTTCTCCACTAACTCTTCTTCATCTCCATCTTCCCTTCTCTATTCTTATCTTATTTTCTCCATCCATTCTTCTTCATCTTCTCTTCTCCATCTTCCATTCTCTATTCTTATCTTATTTTCTCTATCCATTCTTCTCCATCTTCTCTTCTCCATCTTCCCTTCTTTATTCTAATTTCTCAACCAACTCTTCTTTTTGTTATTTGCAAAATAATCCTTCAAGAGTTAGGTATTTGCACTATTGTCCCTAAATTTTAATTATTTACAATTTAGTCCCTGAAAAAATATTTCTTTAAGTCCAAATCTCCTCACAATTTTTGACACAATTCACCGCATGTCAAATTTAAGCTCATTTCTTGTTACTGAAAATAATGTAAAATTTAATTAAAGCCTTTTTTGTAAAATTGGGTCATTCTGGGTATAATTGTGCCAAGATGAAAATTTAAAATATTAGAGAACAATGTCACAACTCCTAAAAGTGAAAAATGAAAATAAATTGACTCAAATTGAATTTTTTTAGGCCCGATTCGAGATTATGCTCGTGAAGGAATACACGACCCCGAATTGGATTTTTTAAATTTACGATGGTCAACATGAAAAGGGATTTAAAAGAAAAATATTGACTATTTTTATGTATTTTTGTGGCCTCAAATGCTATTATTTATGAAATATTTTCCTAATTTCTAAAAAATATATTTAAAAAATATAAAAAAAAAAAAATTATTTTTGCTCAAAATGGTTGCCTAAGCTTGGCCAAAGCTTCCAAAGTTGATTTTGCAATTTTCTCATTTTTTCTTGATTTTTTTATGAATTTTCGAAAATAAAAATATCGGAAAATACTGAAAATACGAAAAATCATTTTTTTGGTCAAAATTGGTTCCCTAGGTTTGGCCAAGGTCCCCAAAGTTGATTTTTTAATTTTATGAATTTTTATGGATTTTCTATTAATTTTTGAAAATCAAAAAAATGATTGAAAATCAGGTGTCAACAGCTGCCCCTCTTTGAAAGGAAGCTCGGTAGTGGTTTATTTCAACGACGAGATGACACCTGAATCCTAATTGACTCAACACAAGCAAATAACCAGAGTTGTGACAATGATCCTCGATACCCCTCGGTGTAAGCTCTGATCCAGGCCAAATTTGAAGAGGTTCCAATGAATTGAAGGAGAGATTTGGAGAGGAGAGTTTACCTGGCACTTACCTACCTGTCATCTGGCAGTTGCCTGACACGCATGCTCTACTGAAAATGGAATGAGAACCTAAGGATTTGTTAAAAAAACCTTAGGGTGGTTGAATTTGGACTCGTATGGTAAGTTAACCCATGGTAGATTCTTAATGAAAGGATTCTATTGATTAAAATTTGATTGAAATTTAACTCGTATGGTAGGTTACTCTATGGCAGAGTTTCTAATGAAAGGATTCTAGTGATTAAGATTTGACCCGTATGGTGGGTCGCCCCATGAAAATGCCTGTAAGAAGGACTTTGTGCCTGTAGAAAGGACTTTTGTGTGCCTGTAAAAAAGACTTTTGGGTGCCTGTAGGAAGGACTTTGGGTGCCTGTAGGAAGGACTTTGGTGCCTGTGGGAAGGATTTTGGTGCCTCTAGGAAGGGCTTTTAGTGCATGTAAGAAGGACTTTTGTATAGCTGTAAAAAGGACTTTAGGTGCCTGTAGAAAGGACTTGGTATGCCTGTAAAAAGGACTTTTGGGTACTTGTAGAAAGGACTTTGTGCCTGTAAAAAGAACTTAGTACCTGTAGGAAGGACTTCGGGTGCCTGTAGGAAGGACTTTGGGGTGCCTGTAGAAAGGACTTTGGTGTTTTGAAGGGTACCATTCTGGGATTTGGGAAGATCAAGAATCCTGCAGAAGCTCAAACCTGATTTAATTTATCATGAAGGGTGTCATTCTGGGATCTGGGAAGACCTGGAATCCTGCAGAAGCTCAAACCCGATTTATATATATTATCTTGTTGCTCAAGTATAAGTCAAAGAGGTAGAGATTAAAACATCTCGAACATTTCTGTTTTTGAGACGAATCATGCTTCATTGGAGAAGGTGGATACCTGTATGTGCCGCACTGGATTCGAGCACCTTGGCAATCGTCAGAATTCATTCAAAGATTCATGTTGAAGATATACTTACTTGATGATTTAGAAGACTGCCTAGTGATTTCTTGACAACCAGGCTTGTTCATTCACTAATTGCCGAGTGGATTTCAAGACTTTGAAAGGCAACTCGAACATCAAAAATGTGTTACCTGTCAGGCAGTATCAGAGGTAATACATACAAGCATTTTCATCAATGAGTTCATTGGTTCAGCAAAGTTTGCAGTGATTAGAAGCATTCTGTGTAATAACTCATGATGCAATCAATCAAGATGTGGATCATACATGACTATTCTGTCAAGTTTGCACTACCAATTCTGTTCAAGGAGGTTGTCACAGTATGAATACCTCGAATGTAATATGAATGGGGGACTTTAGTTCGAAAGGGCTTTCTCTCACTCTCGAGAAAGGATGTTTATCCTGATTGCAAGATTGAAAAGAAATCACTCAATCTCACTATCATCGCATTCAACAAGGGTCGGAGCAATCTTGTAATTGGTACGATCAAGTCGATCTGGAGGCCTTAATTAGGACCGTAATGTAGGCTGGGTCAAAGGCTTACTAAAGGGGACTCTTTTGAGCCAAGGCTTGTTAACAAAAAAATTCTTCATTGTTTGCTTCGGGTTTACAAGTCAAGAACCTTGCAAAAATGAGAGAGAAATAGTCTTGCTCGTACCTTTTCGAGCGATACTTAAAATCTTTCAACTCTACATTAATTCAAGCGCCTTAATCAGAAAAGATTTTCAAGGAAGCCTTAATTTGGCCCAGAAGATATATGAGATGTGTTTGACATTGGTGATCATCGCATCTTTGTCGCAGTTTCGGCCCTTCTAGAACAGTCCTTAGAGAATATCATCGTTGTCCGAGGATGGTATCTGTTTTCTCTGGTGCCATTGTCGCTTCCAAACGGTATAAACTTCTACCGCATATTTTGCAATCTGACTCATTCAACTAATTTTCTCTTGCAATCAGGTCCCTATTGGGGATTTACAGAAGGAGAGCATAGTTTTCGCTAAGTTTACAAAATTTACATGTAAAGTTCAATGAACATTGATTTGAATGGGCATTGGCCTTGCTTTTGAGCGGTGCTTTGCTTTTTCATGCCCAGGAACTGGCTTTTCTTATTTTAGTCCCGCCTCTTGTCTTTGTGTCTCTTTTCTGTTTAGTTTTCTAAAGATTGTGCTATATACACTTGTATATCAAAAGCACACTTGAATAGATGACTCGGGAACTCTTTGTATACCCATTTCTTTTGAGTTTTTCTGCTTCGAAGTGTTGCCATCTTCATTTGAGCAATGATCACCAATGGGGTTTTAAGAAACGAATATGCAAGCTCAATTGGGCGACACAAGGGATAAAAATGTATAGGATAGAGAAACGAATGCTTTTCGTCGTCCTAAGGCACTTGAATTATCGTAGAAGGTTGAAAGATAAGAAACACTAAAAAATTGATGTTAGTCCGAGCAAGAAAATTTCTAACCATTTACCTCGTGCTATTGCTGGGACTACCTTCATTTGGCCCCGATGTGGGGTGGTTCTTGACAGGGGTCATGAAATGAAACCGCCGCTCAAATGTGTTATCAATGGTCACCTGTAGTGTTTTGGATAAAGAAATGAACGCCTCCTTTGTTTTAGCTGTCGTACCTTTTGCGAGAAAACCCATTACCTTGAGGAATGCGGAACCTGTTTAGCACACGACTCACTGTAGCTTAAAATGTAGGACGTGTATCGAAATGGCTTGCGTTTCATCATCCTGTCATGCCCCCCTTTACACATTCGAGGCATCATGTGTAGTTTATACTCCAAGTCAGAATCGACAAATTAAACATGCAGACAAGTCATGCATGAATCATAGCATGTACAAACACAATACGAATGTGGCAATTTTTGCCTCATGCATGTTTGTGAAATAAGTAGGTATGGAAGAAAATTCTTAACAATGAGAGGATTTGAATTGCCCCTGGACGTGTGAACGGATCGAACAAATCGCGAAGTTTACCCCTTAAATTGAGGAGTAGCTTATCTCACACTTTGCCCCATTTTCAATTCAGGGTCTACTATCAATTTGCCTCATTTTGATCGGAATGGATCTTTTCAGATGATCATAATTTTTACCACTTGGGGTTGTCTCCTTCAACATGTTAAATGTTAGTATAAATATTTCCTGTCAAAAGAAAAAGAGACATGTTAGCCGATATTGGAAGGGATAAATTGGAAACGATACTGGTTTACCTTTCATTTTGAATGTTTTGCACGACCCCTTTATTAGCTTCGCTAGATTGAGTTTCCCTTGGCTTTCGCTGGACACTTTAACATTAGGCTAAGATCATGATAAAACACTGGCCTTGGTATTGCTCGTTAAGTATTCCCGTTTTTTCTGCAAAAAGAAATGCGCAAAAAGTTGTTTTTATTTATTTACAATACTTACAACATTTCCATCCTTGAGGATCGAACTCGGGACGTCTCGAATCACTGTCATTCCCCATGGCATCTGGTCCATTGGACTGTAGGCGTCCATGGAGGCTCTCTTTTAAGAGTTAGCCGTTGAGATGACATGGTCTTGCTACTTTACATTGGACAATTCTACGTCCCGGGTCCCGGTTCTTTTCAAGGCCATTTAAAATCCCTGTTAAAAATGAAAGCAATTCAGGATCGAGACGATTATGGAAAAATTAGAATGATACAAATTACCCTTTTTTTAGATTGCCTGGGTCTTTCCTTCGCGTTTTTCTTCGTTTGAAGCTGTCCATTCGGTGATAATATCCGCAAATTGATTTATCCCCAGTTTCATTCAACAAGTGAACTTCGCATTCGAGTATGGTTGTGTTCTCGTGTCAATTTGCAAATTCCTGAAAATACAGGGATCTAATTTAACACTGGAACAAATGAGGGTAAATTGGAATTATACAGAACTACCCTTCGAGTTTACGCGGATTTTTACTCGCTATTAATTCCTCCCCGGGTTTGGTGAAGTGGCGGATCCGTGCATTTAATAAGAGGGAGAAAGTTTACTACTTCTTGTTTTTACATAGATTCAAGACATTGATGAAAGTAGATAACATTCCCCGCCAGGGAATAAAACTTATGTATTCATTCAGGATCTGCTCGGCTTCCTTTGCGGGTCTTCCGGTGATCAGCCAGCTTCGCTCCAGATCTGATATGCATTGACCATGTTGAAGGCCTCGTGATCACCATTTTCGAAATACAGACTCCGTGTACCTTACAGCCCTGATGCTTTACCGATATCGAACTGGTTGATTATGGCAAAAAGATCATCGTTAATGTCCACTTGGTGGTGATCTGTCCCCTCTTTCTCGGAAGGTATTGATGCTGATCCGGTAACATTGGTCTTTTTGTACCCTGCTCCAACAAAACTCGATCCTGTTATAAACTGGTTTAACTCACTTCTTAAATGCGCATTTTCAATCCTCAGATCATGCATTTCATCGAAGGTGAGGAGGCTATTACAGTTGGGGCAAGTGGCAGAGTCAAAAGCCTCTTTATAGGTCTTGTTTTCCGCTCGAAGGTTTTCATTTTCAGCTCTTAGAAACTCGGCTTCGTTGTGCTCATGGCAAGTCTTCATTCGGGTTCGCCTATTTTGAAACCAGAACTTGATTTGCAAAGGTTCAAGTCCTAGCTCTTGACTCAATTCCATTTTTTGTTTGCCGTCTGGCATAGGACATGTTCTGAAGAAATCCTCAAGCCTTTGTACTTGCTCCTTAGTATGGCGACGGTAACGCTTCTTTTGATCCTTACCGTTGTTATCCTTATCTTTATTAAGATCTTGGACGTCGTCGGTGGAAGGACTAGGCTCCATGGGCTCGATCCCAAACATGGCTTCGAACTCTTCCTCTCCCATATTCAGCAAGTAACGATAGCTCTCAAGAGAATTAGATTGAGACATCTTCGATAATTCCTCAAGACTTGCTAACTCTTTTGGTGTTTTCACTCTCTCTAACTTTTTCTGAGCGACTGGATTCGAAACTCTTTTCAGAGTTTTAGATGAAGGTTATCAGAAGGACGCATCCTTTTAAAATTTAGACATATGTGGTTTCTCCTGAGCGTTCCGTTTTTCTCAACCTTTCTTGCGTGTCTCTTGTTTGGCTTGTCTTTTCTCGTCTTTTCCTAGTGGTAGGGCTCTCGTCGTTATCTCCACCATCGATCTGCTAGCGAGTTCTCCCATAAAGACGAATCTCATTTTCCTTGTCTCCCACTCAAGTTACCTTTCTTTCTTCTTTTTCAAAGTGGCGGGGTCTCGTTAAATTTTCTGCGGAGATTTCGGAGTTGTTTGGCTCGAGATCGCCGTCTGACGGGGATTCGAGCCAACGGGGATGGTGCTAGTAAAGAACGGTAGATAGGGAAATCTTGACTAGTTGATACTGTTACTACGAGATCAATTTTTACTTCAAAACAGGTCACCATCGTCGCATTCCGCTAGTTTGTTCCACCTATCTTCTCCTTTCTTTCATATTCCACTCGTCTGTCTTGATTTCCTCGTTGATAATGGCCAATCTCCCTACCCACATCTTCCCCACTGGCGTTATGTTCAAATGGGAGAGGCTCTATCATCTTCTTGGACGAGGTTATATCTATATAGCGCATCATCCGAGTGTCGAAGTTGAGATCCTCGGCCTATTCAGGGAACTAAATGCTTCTTCGGTTGAAGGCACCAACTTGGAGAGGGAATACAGAGCGTTCCCACACGTCTTCATCGATTTTCTAGAGGCTTGTCGAAACACCCAGGAGACAGTCACCTTAGCCCGCGTCGTGAAGGCTCGCTACCAAGATCTATCTGAGTGCTTGGAGTTTACAGAATGCTCGGTTGCTCGATACAAAAAGACCTTCAAGTCTGCTGAAGAGCGGGTCTCGCTGTTGGTTCACGAGAGAGAGAAGCTGGTGGAGCGCCTAGCTCTGAATCAAACTGATTTTCAACATGACCCGAGGGACGTTGTGATGAAGTTCAGATGTGAATGGCTGGAGGGGAGGCTCGACGATCTAACAACGGATATAGCTTTCGAGAGGGACTTGATCGACAATTTAAAACTCGCCGTTAAACACCATGAGATGAATACAGCCAGGTACAAGGAGAAATGTACTCGCCTGTTTTTCAAGCTTGCAGATCTCGACTCCCAGGTTGCTCAGTGTAGGCATAGCATTAATTTCATGGAAAGCCAGTTGAGCTCCTTTGTAATGCTTGTCAGGGCTTAATTCGGTTTTACTTTTCCTCCCCACTGACTCTTATAGAGCTTGCTGACGAATGGAATGAAAAGAAAGCTTCTCATGTTTGTGTTTTACTCTTCTTGTCATTTCTTCTCTCGTATAACATAATTGAAATTTAAGGCACTCCTCGCACCCACTTTAGTTAGGACCAGAGCACCTCTTGAGAGTACAGTCTTTAAGATATATGGATCACTATAGTCTAGAGCAAACTTAGTTTCTGAAATAGGGACTGTTGGCAGCAACCTTTATGGGACGAGATCATCCCTCTCTATTAGATTCAATCTGCTTCTATCAATTGTACCTCCGAAGGAATACGTAGGAAGTGTATCTCTACCTCAGCTGGTAGGATTGCCTCAATCTTGACAAATGGTGATTGTAAAAATGATAATACACAACCTAACGGACAAAGGCAAGACGCCATCACTCTCTCCGATGATGATATGGAAAAACGATTCGGCGGCGGCTCCCACCAATCATAGTAAAACCCACAACTGGTCATTATTACCGTTCTGACCACTCGATTAGTGTGCCAATAAATAAACCTGGCCATCCGTTGCGTGTTCCACTTCTTTTCACGCTTTATCTCTTTCGGCGTCCACTTATTGATGTGTTAGTTGCCTGTAGCGTCGGAAGAAATGCCTGTGGGTCATACTTCGATAATAAAGCACCGAGCCTCCAAAATCCACCACATGATTCGTATCCGAGAAAGATAAGAGGCAAGCCTTTGCTTAATTTAATCAGAAAGGCGTTGCGAGGTCGGGTTAAGATCATTGCTTCATGGATTCTGATAATGTGCGTCTTTTGAAGAAAAATACAAGAATCCCTCTAATACATTAAAAATGCCCCCATGTTTATCCCGAATACATTCACTACCACATCAAAATACATAGCCTGTACGTGCTCAATAATGGACATTATTTTGACTCCGGGAGAATTGGCCTCTTCATATGCCCCCAGGGTTAAGGGGTCAACAATTTCCCGTCCTCTTGTATTTCTGAAGGTTATTTCTAATTTTTACTCTCGCCTGGGGTACCTAGGATTTCCTGCAAAAGAAAAGAACATAATTAGTATGTGAGCCAAAAGAGATCGGTCCATGACCCCTGGATTAGTCTAATTTTATTTTTCCATTTTATGAGAAATTAGAGAAAATTTTCTTCAAAAAGGATTTTCTTGCAGATGTTATAAATTAGAAAAAATGTGATAAAATCCTTTGCATTTAGCACATTTCCCGAAAGATTCTGTTTTTTTATCAAAATGAAATTTTAAGGATAAATTCGTTAAGAAAATCTTTTGTTTATTGAAGCCTTAAGGAAAACTGTGACAAAATCTTTCATTAGTAAACAAAATTTTCTTAAGAATTTTTCATGTTCATTTTTTCAAATGGGATACCAATTTAGTTTTTATTTTCTTTTGAAAAATTTCCATGATATTAAATTCAAAATTTGACTGAATCCTAACATGGACAGACCCAAAAATAAATACAAGATAAGGTTAGAAAACTTACTTCACCTTGAAAGAAATACCATGCAAATCATATAGACATGCACATGAATTCTGAGTTTAAATCTTAGCCTATCTACTCTAAAGGCTGACAAATTGAAGCGAAAGACTTACGGTAAGATGACAATCTCGCGCACATAATCAAGATTAGCCGTGATCCCACGACGTAACCAGGATTAGTCGGGCCTCCCCACTTCGGCTGCTCGAGCTAAAAATTAAAACCACTGCTTTGGTAATCTTACCAAGCCTGAGGCCTAACTTTTAAACTCATTTTTGAAAAGAGGTTCGGGATTGAATCTGGGCTAACTTTCGATGTGATCTCACTCCGAACGCTAAAACCAAATCACAATACCATCCTAAAACTAGTGGCCCAGGTCCGGCCACAGGACGTGTGTGATGTAGTGCTAAAACAATTAATCATGCACAACAATTAATATACAAACACCGCTTCAAAAATGTGCGAAATTAAACAAACAATTCCAACACCAACCTGCAAAACAAATGGTTAGTCAAACACTCCACCCCTTATAACTCCCATCTGCAAAACCATTTAACACCTAAAGATTAGGATTCACCCAATTCAGATCAAATAAATTTTCATGAAATATTTTGGCATAAGTCCTCTAAGTTCTTAAATTTTCAAAAATTAAGAACACGTCCCCAGCGGAGTCGCCAAGCTGTCGCGACCTAAAATTCATTTTTTAAGTTAATGGATTACCAGATTAATTGATTAAATTAACTAACCTAGTTCGAGCTCTCCCAAGCTCTACCAAATCGCGACTTTGGTTTTTTGTTCAAATGGTTTTAAATTTTGGAGTCGCCACTAATCATTTTTGGTATGTTAATTAGAAACCTAAGTAAATTAGCGGGAGAACTAAATTACTTCTACGAACTAGAGATTATGAGTTCGGGGACTTGGTTACACTAGTTAATTAAAACTAATGCCCTTTCGGTACCTTAATTTCATGGGTATCCTAATTTGGCAACTCAGGCTTGGTTTATTCCTAAGGCTCTAGTGGAGTGTTCTCTTTTTGTATTTTCACTTTTTTAAATGGAATATATGTTAGTGACATTTTATTTTTGGCATTTTCAAAACATTAAGTATTTCCTTGAAGCCGAAAGAGGGAGTGAGTTAACGACTTCTGTGCAATGTTACGAGCTACTCATTTTGGGGTTTAGTGATTTAAAAATTAAATTACAGGAAGTAAATGACAATAAATAAAGACCACCAATGGATAGCTCAGCCTTGGCTTGGCCCTCTCCTTTGGGGTTTAAGGTGCAGGAATTTAAATTGCAGAAATTTAAAATGACCTCTAGTGAGCGGGCTTTACCCTTCACATTCTGGGGTTTAAATTCTATAAAATAAAACGAATTGATTTGACAATTCGGGCCGAAATCCATCGACGGATCAATTGAAAATTTAATGGGCACTCAAGAGCTCGTCAGCGCCAATTTTACAACTCCATGGGATTTACCGCTGACTTGGAGTTGTCCTTTGCCTAACATAAAAATATGGAGAAATAGAGTAATGGAGCAAATATGATTTAATTCACATTAAAATTAGAACAATGAAAGAGACACTTAGCTTCAATGGCATTATGAGAAGTGCTTGATGGATATAATTGGTTCCTGCCTGAAATCAAATATGGGGAAATGGGAGAAGAGTAGAAAATTTGAGCTAGTTTATACTAAAAAATTAAAAGAGAGTAGAGGGACACTTAGCTTCAAATCTGGAATGAATTCTTGATTTATGTTGATCGATGAAGAAATTGATGTGATAACCCTCTAGCTTTAAACTCTCATCATCTTCAAAATTCTCTCTCTCTTTTTGGTATTTTTTCTCTCTCAAATTTTTCTTCAATCTCCCAAAACCCTCTCAAACATCCAAAATTTTCTCTTCAAAAAATTCCCCTCTCAAGCTCACTTATTCCTCCTTTTATAACTCACTTATCTATCTCCCATTCTAATTTTTCCACTAACTCTATCTCACATTCTAATTTCTCCACTAACTCTTCTTCATTTTCATCTTCCCTTCTCCATCTCTATCTCACATTCTAATCTCTCCACTAACTCTTCTTCATCTTCATCTTCCATTCTCCATATTTATCTCCCATTCTAATTTCTCCACTAACTCTTCTTCATCTTCATCTTCCCTTCTCTATTCTTATCTTATTTTCTCCATCCATTCTTCTTCATCTTCTCTTCTCCATCTTCCATTCTCTATTCTTATCTTATTTTCTCCATCCATTCTTCTCCATCTTCTCTTCTCCATCTCCTCTTCTCCATCTTCTCTTCTTTATTCTAATTTCTCCACTAACTCTTCTTTTTATTATTTGCAAAATAATCCTTCAAGAGTTAGGTATTTGCACTTTAGTCCCTGAATTTTAATTATTTACAATTTAGTCCCTGAAAAAAATATTTCTTTAAGTCCAAATCTTCTCACAATTTTTGACACAATTCACCGCATGTCAAATTTAAGCTCATTTCTTGTTACTGAAAATAATGTAAAATTTAATTAAAGCATTTTTTGTAAAATTGGGTCATTCTGGGTATAATTGTGCCAAGATGAAAATTTAGAATATTAGAGAACAATGTCACAACTCCTAAAAGTGAAAAATAAAAATAAATTGACTCAAATTGAATTTTTTTAGGCCCGATTCGAGATTATGCTCGTGAAGGAATACACGACCCCGAATTGGATTTTTTAAATTTACGATGGCCAACATGAAAAGGGATTTAAAAGAAAAATATTGACTATTTTTATGTATTTTTGTGGCCTCAAATGCTATTATTTATGAAATATTTTCCTAATTACTAAAAAATATATTTAAAAAATAAAAAAAAAATACAAAAGTTTATTTTTGCTCAAAAATGGTTGCCTAAGCTTGACAAAAGCTTCCAAAGTTGATTTTGCAATTTTCTCATTTTTTCTTGATTTTTTTTTATAAATTTTCGAAAATAAAAATATCGGAAAATACTAAAAATACGAAAAATTATTTTTTTTTGTCAAAATTGGTTCCCTAGGTTTGGCCAAGGTCCCCAAAGTTTTTTTAAAATTTTATGAATTTTTATGGATTTTCTATTAATTTTTGAAAATAAAAAATAATTAAAAATCAGGTGCAACAATCTCGCCATGTGGCGCCGTGGGAATGCACTCGCATCTCCGACACATATTAAATGTGTCGGGTGCGTGAGTTTCACGCGCTCAACCGATCGGTGTGTGAAATCTATGCGCGTGGAGTGTCCTACGGCGGCTGACGACCCACCATTTTGATCGTCTTGACGAGACGAACTCAAATATGCCATTAAAATCAGGTTTCAGCATGCCAAAAATTACGAAATCAAGACAGAACACGAATGTGCTAAATCCGAGCTACGGCAGCTCTGATACCAACTAATGGCCGGCTATTCCAACACCCTAGGACCTCTGTACTCATGTTCTAACAACAAAATAGCCATGATTTCGAGTTGGCGTACCTGATTTGGCGTCCATCTTCGCACGGTGCGTGAAACCAACGAACGTGGCTCGAACTCTTCCCCTCTTTGCCCTCGAAGTCGCTTGGCGTCGATGAGGCGACCAACTCCACATCGATCTCCCTCTCAATGCCTTATGGAGAAGATGGAATGTGGAGAGAATGGCGGGAAGAGAGAATGAGGGAAGAGGAGGGAGTCCTAGCCTTTTATAAAAATTACGAGTCGGGCTCTCTCATCACGGGCCGGGCCAGATTCGGCTCACACTAACCAGACCCATATTCGGCTCATTAAGAAACATCAAATCCTTTCTATATTAAACCAATACCATATACGGTAGACTAATACCGTATAACGGTCAATCACAGTTTCAATTAAGGCGAGCCAATCTCGGAAAAACTCTAACACTGATATCAAGCTTACTTAATATAATACCAGGCATTATAACCAAGTCACAATGGTAGACATCTCAAGTTCTATAAGTGACATCAAGAAGCTCAACAAGTCTAGTTTTAATAATTTGAGTACACATGTTCAATTTCACCTATGGGTCAAGATTCATGGGATATTGTTGCGGCAACTGCCCATACCATATACAGATAATGATGAGTTGAGAAAGTGGAAAACAAAAACTAGTTAGGCGCATTACGCTTTTGTGGTGACTATTAAAGATGTATTGTTACAGCAAATCAAGAACACGAAGATCCCAAAGTAGACGTGGGATGACTTGATGGCACTATTTGAGAGTACGAACGATGCCAAGCTTGGAGATTGAACTACTTCATGTCTTGGTACAAGACATGACGATGAGTCAATACTTCTCCAAATTTAAGTCTCTTTATGAAGAGATTTGAAAGTTAGATCTTCGAAATGCCATCTCTAAGACAAGAATGAGAAAAATTATCATTCCCAGTTTACGGTTAGAGTGTAATGGTATTTGTATGGCCACCTGTGAATGTATGATAGATCTAATAGTTACTGAGTTGGAGAGTATGCTAGCCAACCAAGTGGTATTACACATTATTGCCTAAGGTGTTAGTCAAGAAAATGTACTCTTTAGTAATAAAAGAAAGGTGCAAGAGTTAGATGAAGAACAAATTTGGCCGCTGTGGGTGGAAATAGAAGAAAGGTCATAGAGATTAGTAGAGGCAACTAGATGGGAGCACTCAACTAGGGAGAAAGATAACAAGAAATAAGGTAAGAACAGCCAGAGGTGAGATAGTCATTGCTAGATTTACAGCAAAGTAGGTCTCTTTACTAGGGAATGTGATGTTTGATTGATTGGACGGGTGAAAATCCCAACATTCATCAAAGGAATGATGTACCTAGGATCCTCGGACTTGGAAGTTGACGACTTTAGAACTCAAATTCAGTTAGTTGAAGCGAAATGGCCTCTTGACCAATACACTCTACCTTTGGCTGTGATTGATGATAAATTTTGACAATTCGGGATCGTTTAGTTATAATTTTAATTTTTTGGGTTTTATTTATCACCAGTAGCGATTTTGTAATTTTGGGATTGCTATTTAAAGTCATGGTAGGGTTAAGACTAACACCTTAAATAAAAGGTGTTTATTTACGTTTGAGTGAGACAAGATATTGATATTGAATTTTGAGATTTTCTATTATGCTTCGCGTGCTATCTTTCCTATTATGCTTTACACTACGTTAGGTGGTATGAGAGCCTATGGTGATTGATGGAAGAAGCGGTGGTCTTCGTGACGATGATTAGGAGACTGGAGCTCGATCCATGAGGATGATACACTATAACATTTGGAGCAGCGTCAAATGGAACGCCAAGATCAATGAATTGATCATAGACTTTATCACATCAAAGAACGATTTGATGAAATAGCATATCGATTTGAAGCTCTCGGTGTTGATGTGAACCGAAATAGATAGCATAGGAGAAGGGCGAGTACAAATGTTGATCGTGGTAACCTTATCAATATACCTATTCTTATCCACAAGTAAAATAATCCTTCATTTTTAAAGAGTTTGGAGAAAGAGGAAGACGAATCTGTTGATGAAAAGGATGCTGGCTATGGAGGCAGGCATCGCTATGGGAGACTCCGAAGGGGATATAATGGAAGACGATGTTATGATCATCGTGAAGGTAACGACTTTAAATTAAATGGTGATATACCTTATTTTAATGGAGGCCTAGAAATAGAAGATTTTCTAGATTGGATTGCTAATATTGATAAATTCTTCGATGTCGCGACCCTCCCTCAAAGAGGAGAAGTGGGCTAATGGATTGCCTTTTAAGATGTCCCTTGCTAGGATATGGCAGTTACGAGATTGGATCGAAAGGCGCGGGCCCTCCTAGGCCCATACCAAATTGTGTCAGGGAGATTTTAAAATCGAGATCGACTTTAGTGTCGTCTGTCGCGACCCTAAGAATTTTTTTTTTGATCGAGTTAACGGATTATTAGGTTTATTAGATGAATTAACCTAATACGGACCCTCCCAAGTCCTACCGAATCGCAACTTTGGTTTTTGTTCAAATGGTTTTAAGATTTGGAGTTGCCACTAATCATTTTTGGTAGGTTGATTAGATACCTAAGTAAATTAGCGGGAGGACTAAATTACTTCTCCGAACCAACGCAATGTGGCAGTTAAAGTAGTTCATCTTGCCCTTCATGGCTAGATTCAACGTGAGTCTTGGAGACTTAGGGAGTGAGGAAGATGAACATGGTGGGGGCTAAGTCATGGCGGGTTCGTGGGATACAGCTTGGCGATGCAGTTCTCGGAGATGGTAGAGAAGCTGGTTTTGTGCTGCGCAGTGGTGTGTATGGAGGAGGAGGACCAACAGATGCCACGGGGCTTTTTCTCTGGTTTTTTTAGGACAACTTCAGAGAGAAGGACGCCATGGAGGATGCCTTGCTGACGTCCTAAAAAAATAGAACAAAGGCGAGAGAGGAGGAAGAGACCACCTCTCGAGAAGGGGAGGTTTTGAGATATCACTGGGGGCTTCTAGTTAAGTTCCTCTTTATCAGTATTCTCAACATGGGACCTATGAATTCTACCACGCCCCTCGATAAACGGATAAACCATGCCTTGAAGATTGGAGTCAGCTTCAGTGGTCTCAATATCAGCTCCACATGCTGGGCAGTCCTTAAACCACAATATACATGCTTTGTAGAAGATGATAAGGTGACCAGAATAGTTGGTGACTTTAATGATTTCCTGCATGGTAGTTCACAAAAAGCAGGGCTCTGGAGTTGGATCTCAAAGTAATTTAGTAAAATCTCCAGAAAACTTCTTCAGAGATCTTTCAAAGGTGTCCAGCGTTGCTGATGCTTCTGCGAACTCAAGTGGGAAAGAACCATGGGTTGCTGGGATTTACAGGCCTTCTGAAACCAATGGAGAAAACCAGGCAGAGACGAGCAATGAAAGGATAATGCCTTTTGATGAGATAAATTTTCAAAATAAGCATGGAATGCACGACAAGCCTAAAAGTTCGTACATCTCCATAACAACAGAAGATGGTTCAGCTGTTGGTAATAAAGACGTGGCAGATTCAGAAGTTGAGGGTCTAACCTCAAGATTGGCTTAACGCTATGATGACAGCTCTAAGCGGTTTAATCCAGAGTTTGCAAAAGAAGTTCATGGGTTCCCTGACCGTAAGCCTGCAGAGTTATAAAACCAGAAGAGATTTCATGCTCCACCAGAAAATGAGTTCAAACTTGGGAACTTATGTTATAGCATTCCTTTTTCTATCTAGCCGATGAACACGGTAAATAGGTCCCAATCAGTCACCCCAAGGAACTCTTAACTCTACATCAGGCACACCTTGCTATCCACCTGCCAAAGTAATACGGCTAGTGAGTCCAGGAAGAAAAGAAGAAACTGAAAGAAGGCGGCCGACCCTTAAGGAGAAGAGCTCACTCGCGAAGAAAAAGCAGCATGCGTAGATGGAAGTGAGTGAAGAATCGTAAAGAGAGGATGAAGCAAGAGTGGGATTTGACCCTTATAAACGTTCTCACAGCATCTCTTTGCAATGATGTTGTTGTTTGGTCACTTGCCCCTTGTCGTTCATATGGGAACACATTCCGATTTGATCTACAAAATACATTGCAGAAGCTCCCCAACAATATCTTTGAGAAGAGTTACCCAATAAGAGAGTCTGACCTGCAAAAGAGGTTCCATTCTTTCTATTTTAGAGCTGCAGGGCTGTGTATGCTTGGGTTGACTGCTAGGGCAGTGCAAGGTTCTTCATCCAATTTCCTGGCAAGTAAAAAAGAAGGAAAGACATTGAGGCATGCTTGGCTTGGCATGATGCCTGATCCACTCGCTCATTCAGACAGCTTTCTGAAGGCTTATAATAGGTCTGAAGAAGTTGCACCCAAGTCCTCTCCCAAATGATTCATATCCAAAAATTCCATTGTTTTTGGTCTTGGACTTTTTGGTAGCGAGAAACGTAACGTAGATACTGTCGATAGGGAAAGACCGCCTCCAAAGGCAAGGAGGAAGAGGATAGTCAGGAAGAAATTAACCTGGGAGATTGTACATTACTCGGATTGGTTCCCATGTTGTATGGAGCAGAAGTCGGGAGACACGAGATATGGCTTGAGAGACGGTAACTATCTTCACATGAAGCTGGTGTTTGGCCATGTCCTAATGGAGCTGCTACTGGAGTTACTTTCAGTATTATGCTACGTGATCCTTCTAAAACAGATGAAGTGGTGGGCACTTTCTACAGCTGTCATTACCAAGCTGAGGAGCTATGATGTGTTCATAGGTTTCCATGGGTAGAACTCGAATCTGGTGAAGCTTTGCGAGTGGCTCAAATCAGAGTTTGAGTTCCAGGGAATTGCATGTTTTGTGGCCGATAGAGCAAAATATTTAGATGGTCGGAGTCATGAGATTGCAGATAGAGTGATTAGCTCAGTGACATTTGGAATAGGGATAATACCACGAAAAACCCCAAACTGGTACGCCCATGACAAATTTACCCCAAATTATTTTTTTGATCTCAAAAAACCCCAAATTATTATACTTGTGACAAATTTACCCCAAACTAATATATTTTTGACAAATTTACCTTCCGTTAAGTTTTGTTAAATTTAACGTCGAATTGCTTAGTTAGATGGCATGTGGCACTTCACAAGTATACCAGTTTGAAATTTTTACCCTCTATTTATCACAGATTTATCGATTTAGGATTTTTAATGGTATTGATCTAATTTAACAAAGGGTAAATTTGTCATAGATGTAATAGTTTGAGATTTTTCTTGGTAAAAAAAAATAACTTGAGGTAAATTTGTCACAAATGTACCAGTTTATGGTTTTTTATGGTCAAAAAAATGGTTTGGAGTAAATTTGTCACAAGTGTACCAGTTTGGGTTTTTCGTGGTAAAACAAAATAATTTGGGGTAAATTTGTCACGAGTGTACCAATTTGGGGTTTTTCGTGATATTAACCCTTTGGAATATTGGTTGTTATCACTGCCCGCTTTATGAGTCCTCTTAGCTCGAAGAAGATGAGATCCTTCTCTCAAAAGAAGAACTTGGTTCCGTTGTTCTTTGACACGCGCCCTGTTGAGGTCACGGGCCTATTCAATTCCAAGACGACTGACAAAGAATGCAAGGAGGAACGCTTGAAGAATTGTTCATGCACGGCTTACACAAGTTCAGATATCAGAGGAAACAGGTTAGTCTATTAACTATTATTTATCCGCCATGCATGATATCTGGTATTAACTAGCCTTACCTGAGCCACAAAGGAAAGCGGCATTTGACGTTTGTAAGTTTGCTGAATATTGCTAATTTTAAGCATGTTATGCAATTTCTGACGGCATTTAATCATAAGATTGTGTGCGGGCTTATCCAATCAGAGTTGGACTTGAAGATTAGGCCCTTTAGGAAAAGAGAAAAATGGGCTAAATAAATGGATTTTGGATTAAACCCAATACGTGTCCCCTTTCTTAAATCAACTTGGGCCCTTAAGGCATGATTTGGATCATGACCGAATGGGTTAGGTCGACCCGACCCCATCCGAAATATTTTTAAAAAATAAAAAAATTCTTAAAATTCTTAAAAATCATAAAAAAAACAAAAAAATCATAAAAATCTAAAAAAAATTAGAAAACGGGCCATTTCGACTGGCCAATCCTATTTTTGATGAATTTCCTTCCTCATCTTTTCAAAAATAACGATTTTACCCCTTATAGGCAAATTATCTTGAAAAATTCATAAAAATATCAAAAATTAGGAAATTGGCCATTTCGAGTGGTCAGTCATATTTTTGATGAATTTCATTCCTGATCTTTTCAAAAATGACGATTTTGCTCCTTATGGGAAAATTGTTTCAAAAAAATTCAGAAAAATATCAAAATTAGGAAACGAGCCATTTCAACTAGCCAATCCTATTTTTGATGAATTTCCTTCCTGATCTTTTCAAAATGACAATTTTGCCCTTTATAGGCAAATTATCTAAAATTTTTTTTGAAAAATTATGAAAAATCTCAAAAATTAGGAAACGGGTCATTTCGACTGGCCAATCTTATTTTTGATGAATTTCCTTATTGATCTTTTCAAAATGATAATTTTGCCCCTTATGGGCAAATTATCTCGAAAAATTCAAAAATTCTCAAAAATTAGGAAACATGCCATTTCGACTGGCCAATCCTATTTTTGATGAATTTCCTTCCTAGTCTTTTCAAAATGATGATTTTAACCCTTATGGACAAATGGTCTCGAAAAAATTTCGAAAAATTATAAAAAACAATGGGAAATAAGGAATGACCACATTCAACTGGTTAGACTTGTTTCCACTCCCCGATCCCTAAAAAATGACTATTTTACCCTTCTGGTCAATTTGACCCAAATCTAATCTTGCCTTCTCAAATGATTGTTCATGAAATAAAAATAAAATGGTACCGAAAGAGCGTTAGAGTAATCTAGCGTAACCAAGTCCCCGAACTCATTTTCTATACTTTGCAGAAATAAATTAATTCTCCCATTAATTTATTTAGGTGTCTGATCAGTCTACCAAAAAATGATTAGTGGCGACTTTAAATTCTAAAATCGTTTTCAACAAAAAAAACCAAAGTCGAGATTCAGTAGAGCTTGGGAGAGTTCGCATTAGATTAGTTGGTCTAATTAACCTAATAATCCGTGCAACCAATCGAAAAATAATTTTTCGGGTCGCTACATGGTCCAAGAGGATTCAAGTATTTATCAGCTGTAAAAAAGATAAAAAAGAAATAGAAAAGTAAAACAAAAATAAACAAAAAAAAAAGAAGAAGGCAAGTAAAAAAGTTGATGGGCCTTCTTGCATTTTGGGCTAGAGAGTACTGGTCTAATCCGATACTTCGGCTCAACCGGTGGGTTTTGGTTTTTTGAATTAGCCCAGGTCTAGTTTTAAGTCAAGTTGAGCTTTAGGATAATGATTTGGGCCTTTTTTTTAAAAAATTTTCGTTTGGGCTTCAAGCCCTTTCTTATTTCACTACTTTAGAAGGGTTGAGCTTAGAAGCCTAGCTCAGATTACCGTTTTTGAAATAAATAATATTAAAAATTAAAATAAAAAATGATTTAAAAAATCGAAAAAATGCAATAAAAATCCTAAAAAATGAAAAATTCATAAAATTCATAAAACAAAATTCTAAAAAATCAGAAGAATCAGAAAAATTCCAAAAAGATTCTCAAAAGCCTCAAGAGAAATTAGGAAATTGATCATTTTAATTGATGAATCCCATTTTTGACAATTTTGTCCTTCCAAACTTGTCAAAATTACGATTTTTCACTTTATGGGCAAGTTTTCTCGAGAAAATTTAAAAAACCACTGTCTCAAAAAACCGGAAAAAATGAGAAGTGGTCAACCTTGACTGGCCAAACTCATGTTTCATGATTTTTGCTCCCGTTTCTTTTTCAAATGATAATTTTATCCCTCATGGGCAAACTGTCTCTGAAAAAGAAACAGAAAAATAAAAGAAAACAAAACAAAAAAAGAAGGAAGCAAGTAAAAAACGTGGGGGGCCTTCTTGCATTTTGAGCTAAAGAGTGTTAGGTCTAATCTGGTAGTTGGACTCAATCGGTGGGTTTTGTTTTTCCAAATTGGGCCAGGTCTAGGTTTAAGTCAAGTTGGGCTTTAAAATAAAGATTTGGGCCTTTTCCTTTTTCTTTTTATTTTTGTTTGGGCTTCATGCCCTTTGTTATTTCACTGCTTTAAAAGGGTTGGGCTTAGAAGCCCAGCTCAGATTAACATTTTTAAAATAAATAATATTAAAATAAATAATAAATAAAAAAGGTTTAAAAATAAATAATGGAATAAAAAATCAAAAAATGAAAATTCATAAAAATCATAAACAATTCTAAAAAATTCAAAAAAAAATTTCAAAAAATTCTCAAAAGCCTAAAAAATCAGGAAATAGACCATTTTAACTGATGAATCCTATTTTTGACAATTTTTTCCTTTCAAACTTTTTAAAATAATGATTTTTCACTTCATGGGCAAATCGTCTCCAGAAAATTTCAAAAAAACAATCTCCAAAAATCACAAAAAATGGGAAGTGGTCAACCTTGACTGGCCAGACTTATGTTTCATGATTTTTGCTCCCATTTCTTTTTCAAATGACAATTTTATCCGTCATAGACAAAATGTCTCTAAACAATCAGAAAAATTTCAGAAAAATCTCAAAAAATTGGGAAAAATAGGAAATGACCACATTCAACTGGTTCGACTTATTTCCACTTCCCGAGCTTTGAAAAATGACCATTTTTTCCTTTTGATCAGTTAGACCCAAACCTTACCCTGCCTGAAAGGCTTCATGAAATAAAATGGTACCGAAAGGGCGTTAGAATAATCTAGTGTAATCAAGTCTCCTGACTTTGAATCTCTAATTTGTAAAAGTAATTTAGTTCTCATGCTAATTTACTTAGGTTTCTAATCGGCTTACCAAGAATGATTAGTAGTGACTCTTATTAAAAGTCTTCGTATGTTGAATACTGAGCCAAAGTTGCGATTTGGTAGGACTTGAGAGAGTTTAAATTAGGTTAGTTAAATTTGATTAACCTGATAATCCTTTAACCTAGAATTTCATCGATCGAATTTTTTAGGTCACGACAACAACTTGATAGATTGTGTCCTAGCCAAATTAATGCCCAAACAATTTAGTGTAGCCAAAAGGCATAAGTTCAAAGTTAATCCATTGTCAATAAGCACTCAAGCCACATGGGTTTGCTTATGACCCCTCCCTTTGGTCGGGATCTCTTCATCAAAAAATGCTACCTGATATTTCAAAAGGGTTGTCCAAACAAAATTCTCTAACTTGTCCCTATTGGCATTCTTAGGTACATAAATCTCATCCAACATGTTCATCAAAGAATTACGGTGCTTTTCAAAGGATTGGAGGAACTCCAGTAAGGAAACCTAAGCCGACATTTTCCGTAGTTGATCAACCATACAATATTCAGTCACTTTGATGACCACGAGGAATTCTTTTGCTTCTTTGTGCATAGCTTGCTTAGCCAGCAGATCACTGATGTAAGTGTGCCCTAACCTTGTTACTAGGGCTAATTCTAGGTCATAAGACCATTGTACTGCTTTATGGCCCTCATATAAAAAAGGTTAAGGCAAGGCGATGACAAAGTTGTCTGGTATGATAATTCATAGTTCATTGTCAGAAGCATCTTCCAAAGCGGACATGTCAGTTAACTCCTAGTTTGCTTTGATCTGGATGGTTGTCTTGTCCTCCACTTACCTAATCTAAATCTTTGGTTTTTCCTAAGAGGATAATGCAGCCAATTCTTCATCCTAATTAATGACGATTTGTGAAATGATAGCCACTACCCTGGTTTGGCTCATGTATACAATCATTCGTTATTTTATCAGACTTAAAACTTTCCTTCTCACCTTATCTAATGGTACAACTTCCCCCGTCTGATAATAATCGGCTCGAACTAGAGCATCAAAGACATTAGCAACTTAAACCCTAACACTTTTGATCGAGTCTATCTCATCTTCAAAGATAGCATTAACCTTACCTTCATAATTGTATTGGGGATTATTCTAAACCTTTGGTTATCCATTTGTCTAGAGTAAGAATGCTCTAGATTTAGAGTAAATCTTCAATATTTCAGCACTCAACAATCATCCATGCTATGCCTAGGATCACCATGGTGGTAGTCGCACTTCTTTGATGAATCAAACCTTGCAAAAGAAGCATAGCCAAATCTTAATGGTTCCATTGTCAAGAGATCTCTCTTTTGTAGCACGGCTAATATTTGAGAAGAAGTCCTAGGAAGAGGGGTAAGTTACTAGTTGTTACGCTGATTCGCTCTTTGATTTTTGCGAGTCAAAATTAGTTTGCTATTAATTAGGGGTCTACACCTTGGACACTTGAACCTGAGGCTTTTGCACATAGGTCATGTCCACCAATGGGGCCGATTCCTTATCTTTCTTAGTAGTGCTAGAGTTGACCTCACCATACCAACCTTTCTTCAGGCCGATCTCTACTTGCTCGACCATCACAATGAGTTGGCTAAATGATGCAGCAACGGCACACAGCAATCGCGACTGCATAGCTTGAGGGAGAGTAGAGACAAACAACCTTATGAGTTCATGCTCCGGTGGTTCTAGCCTAAGTTGAGTAGCAATATTTCTCTACCTCGTAGCATACTGCTTCACGGTCTCACCCTTTTTTTTTCATCTTAGTCTGCTCTAGATCCTCTCTAGAGATAAGGATGTCCAATTTAAAGCTAAAGTACTTGACAAATAGATTGGCAGCCTCTTTCCAATTTTCCATGCAGTTGATGTTATAGTCTATATGCCACCTCATAGCCGTGTCCTTCAAATTGGCCTAAAAAATCTAAACCATCAAAGGACCATTGGCCATGTACTTATTCATCCGAGCTTGGTACATTTGCATGTGTTGGATCGACTTTGAAGTGCCGTAATACTTCTCAAAGTCATGTACCTTGAATTTGTCAGAGACTTGGACCTTCATATAGATCGAGAGGTCAATATGGGCCAAGTTGTGAGTACCCTCAACTTCTCGCAACATTTGTTCCATCCTAGCTATGATCTTGAGGGCCTTGTTACTCATTCACCTAGTCATAGGGTTGACTTGGGGTGCTAGGATCATAGGTGATGTGACAGAACAAGAATCGATTAAAATAATATCCTTGAGTGGTAGAGTATTTGTGGGGACACAATCCAAGCCTTTGTCAGGATTGTCCATCGAAGGATATGAAGGAGGTATTGCGGGTGGAGGAGCTAAGCTATGTAGAAAGAAATGCTCTTCGTCATATCTATGGCACTTGGGCTACCACAAGATTCACATGCAATAAGTGTACTCGAAATTGATGTAAGTGAATGCAAGAAAATTCTAACCACATTCAATTTTTCCAAAGTTGTCCTAAGGTGGGGTAGCTCCTAACAAGGATGAGAAATGAATCCGCCATTCAAATAGGTTAGTAATGGATAACCTGCAGTGTTTGGATAAAGAAACAAATACCTCTCATCTCCTCGGTCATCATACTTTTTGTGAGATAACCCTTCATTTCATGAGTATGGAATTTTCACTAGACTCATCAAGGATCAATATGAGGGAGGTATATGGAAAATGGGCTTACCTTTCATTGTCCTAACATTCCTCATTCAATAATGTTCAAATATTCCACAAGATTAATCAGATTGACCTGATTAAAATTCTTCCCCATTAAAGATTAATAATACAGGTAAAATCACCATACAAGAAATTTTATACTTACGAAGCACAAATGTATGAGATTCAAACTTCCAACTTGGTTTTTCATAATCAAAGGCATGAGAACAACTCAATAGTACTTCTTTATAGTGTCGGAGTTAGTAGGATTGGAAAACTCTGGATCGTCCACCTCAACTAAAATGAGAGCACCTCTTGTGTAGGCCTTCTTCACAATGTATGGACCACCATAGTTGGGAGCAAATTTTCCAACAAAAATAGGAAATACAAGCAATAATTTACACAAAACAATGTCATCTACTTAAAAATGCCTCGATTAAACCTTTTGGTTGAAGGAACTAGCCACTCTCTATCGATAACTGTGACAGTCCGGAATTTCGATCCATTTTCGGAGTTTAATAAATAGAATGGATATATTCATTGGGGCGCTCTAGTCTAATCTCACTTGGAATTAGCTACTCCGAGCTGGCCAACCGAAGGGGAAATGCTATCAGGGGATTTAAAGTACGTGGACCTGATCAGTCGATACGCGTATCTCCCAATGAGCCGCCCGTTGGCTTGAGTATTTACTAGAGTCACTGCCAGATGGATGGGGCCACAAAACGAATTCCGAACTTGGACGACCGAACTTCCAGCAATATCACAGAGATGATTTGGACGTGGATTAAGTGATTTTGCAATTAATTAAAATTGGAAAGAAAGACAGAAGTAGAAAAGAATTTTTGTTTCGTCTCTCGCTCGTTAGAGACTCCCTAGATCGTGAATAGAATACTTTTAGAGTAATTAGAGTATTAGACTGGATTAGCCTTGCGAAGCGTATCAGACGCAGTAGAGTTTTATCCAGTCCCGACCGCGCGCATTTCGAGGAAGTGTACTGCGTCAGTCCCCCACTCATCGGATCAACCTTGAAAGGAGAGCCTAATTGTTTTATGTTCTAGAGGGAATCCCTCTAACTTAGTGCCTCCAATTTCCCATGAATGGCCCTTTTGCACTTCCCCATCCAAGCATGCAATAGTGGACTCCCTTCTCAATGCATGCCTTGGAAAGAAGACCCTCCCTCCTTCCTCATTCTTCTCTTTCCCACCATTGCTCCCCCACAACTCACGAGCACTTCTCTCTCTTACTCTCTCTCTCTCTCTCTCGCGACACTCTCTCTCGGCCTCTCCCTGCGCACCTCTCCTTCACGAAGCCATAACTTTGGCTAGAAAATTCCAAATGACATGAAACCACCGGCATTCTCTTCCTCTCTTCAAGACCGTTCTATAGCCACCTGAATCGCACTGAGAAACCGCCAGAAGCTCCCCGTCTGACTGCCCAAACCTCCCTGTTCTGTTATCGGCGTGGAGCCCCGACCCCAGCACATTCCAATGGCCATAACTTTCTCTGTAGATCTCTGCTTGCCCTGAAATTACCGCCAGTCTCTTCCTATCTTCCAGACGATTCCAACGACACCTGGCTGGCACCGAGCAACCACCGGAGCTGGCCGGAAAAGCTTCACGAAGTTGGCGGTCCAAATCCCGTCGTCGCGCGATTCAGCGCGCACCGAACTTGAAATCGTTCGTTCGGGCTCATCCGAGATCCAAATCGACCCCCGTTTTCTCCCACACGTCCGTAAGAACTTCAATTTAAATATTCTTCAATTAGATTGGACATGCATTCACTAGAATTTCGTGGATCTAGGCTGAGAGATGACAGTTCATGGTGAGTTTCCTCGCCGGCGCCGTTTGCATGTTGCTGTCCAGCCCCGATCTGCCCTTGCTGTGGACATCTTGACACTTCCTAGGGTAAGTTGACATCTAATACTACTTGATAGTGCATGATAGAGTTGTTGACCAAACCTTAGAGTGTACGTTGATGCGGATTAGCTTGTGGATTCGAGTAGGTCTTGTTAGAGAGCGTTGCCGTCGTCAATCCCGTCCATGGAGC
This sequence comes from Psidium guajava, assembly GCA_016432845.1. Taxonomy (NCBI): domain Eukaryota; kingdom Viridiplantae; phylum Streptophyta; class Magnoliopsida; order Myrtales; family Myrtaceae; genus Psidium; species Psidium guajava. The sequence goes on along the minus strand of CM028233.1, from coordinate 20,785,289 downwards.
TGCCGACCAGCCGAGCCTCACCGTGATTCCTTCCTCGTCTTGTCCTCATCTTCGCTGCCCAAGCTTGTATTTGGTGAGCACCGCCCCTAAACCTTGCTTTGGGATGTTGTATGTGTTTGAGTTATGCTAGGATGAGTCTTGTGGTATACCGTTGTGTTATGGATCGTCGAATGTCGACTTTAAGGCTGCTATTTTGGTGTATATGGGGGTTGGCCATGGGCGATGAGGGTTGATTTTTTGTGGATTGAGAGTTAATCGGGAGTACCGGGGAGTATACCTAAAGGTTTGGGTAATTTAGGGTGAAAAACGGGATTCGAAATGGGAGATATGATCCCTAGTAGTTGCTGGTTCATGCGTATAGGGGCTGGTCATGGATGGATAATGGTGATTTGGTGTATACAAGAGTAGATCATGGGTGTCGGGTTGCATGTTTGGAAGTCTAGATGACTTATAGAGGAAATCGGGCCCTGAAACTTGAGTTTTAAGGCGAGTGGACTGCAATTTGAATATTGGAGGCCCAATGAATGTCGTTGGCCGTGTGATCAAGTGTAAGGATTGTGTGTGGTGTGAATGGGCCTTGAGGAGAAAATGATGACTTTGGGGACCCTAGAGGTTTAGGCAGTGGAGTGTAATAGAGACGAGCTCTAGGATGAATTCTAGAATTTGTAACTTTCGAAATGAGTGTCGAGAGTTTGTGGATCATTATCAGCTCTATAGATTAGTGGGATGGCCATGGGTGAAAAATGATGAGTTCGTGGATTCTAAAGTTGGCCAAGAGTCCCTGAATAACTGTCTAGAAATTTAGGCAATATAAAATGAGGGTCGCCTCTTGAAAGATGAGTCTTGAGTCCAATGAATCATGTTTGTGAGTGTTGATGATTCGATGGTTATTGATGGCCATGAGGAATATGAGTGTGGGCCATGGGATATGTGAATCCCTTTGAGGATTCTAATATGTGTGGCGAGCATCAGAGAGCGTATCTAAGGGTTTAGAGAACCTAAGATGGAAATTGGGACTGGGAAAATGAGTCCTTTTAGCGTGATGCTTGACCGTTGTGTTTAACGTGCTTTGACGTGTGCCTCGAGTGGATAGTCTCGAGGGGAATTGCTTGTATATAAGCTGACTTACATGAGTGATTGTGGGCTGAGCCCTGTGATACCTTGAACTGCACGTCGTTGATTTTCTAAAGTATATGCCTGCATAGTCGTCCCTGATATTGTGCGCATAATGAATGCGGTGTGAAATGATGCATCTTAAATATTACACGACTAATGGAATTTCCTGGTTGTGGCATTGATGCATAGCATGCTGTTTTCATGAGCGAACGTTTGGCGGAGTGCGTAGAACCGTGCGGGACGGCCCGCAGTGCTAGAGAGCCACGGGAAATGGAGTGACAAGGGGTACCGGCCGTAGAGCTAGAGAGCCACGGTCGCAGTACCGCGCCTGAGACGTGCGCGGCACGGGGCGTTGGAGTGACAAGGGTGCCAACCGGAGTGTAAAGGGCCACGGTTCGGGGCACCGCCGGTAGTGCTATAAGCCACCAGTGGACCTAGCTCGGGTCGATCAAAAGGGAAACATCACCTTACATCTGCATTTGTTTGACTTGAATTTGTGATGTGAGTGTGACGGTTGAGCATGCTGTATTCGAGTGAAACTGGCTGGGATCGGAAGTGCTATTAAGCCACCGGCATAATCCCAAGAGTGAATGATTGAGCATGCTACATCGCATCTGTATGATTTGAGTTATTGAGATGCGTGCGATGATCTGAGCATACTGTATTTATTTGAAATGCTGGCCGGGACCGGGAGTGCTGTTGAGCCACCGGAGGATCCCGAGGTTGCTGAATTAAGTGAAGCTGCATTTGCATGATATGGACCCTTGATGTTCGTGTGACTGATTTCCATTCTGAGCATGTGAATGTGCTGGTTTGCTTGATAGTCGTGGGTCCATGTAATCCTTAAAGTCGCATGTTTAGGACCGACCCTATGTGTTTTCTATTCTAAGCGGGTTTAGGCATGTGCTTGCTGAGTCTTTCGACTCACGCTGTGGGCTGATCGCCCTTTCAGGTCCCGTCCCCGATGAAGAGCCGTCCGACTAGAGGCAAAGCTGCTGAAGATTTAGACTTGTTGTATAAGCTTGCAATTGGAACCCTATTGATGATAGGTATATAAAGAGATGTTTGTTTTGTATGATATTAGGTGTATCTTTCTCTACCCCGCTAGTATGTATGTCTGGGTACGTATGGCCTTCTGCTGTTGCGATAACTCTGAGGATCATTGGTCGGCGACCATTCCTAGGCGTCGCAAAGTTTTATTTCGACCAATCGTCGAGTGTGAGATGTTGCGCGTCCGCCGGGTTCGGGGCGTGACAATAACATTAGCCATGGCACAATGCCTTGAAACATTTCTCAATCAAACTCAATTGATCCATCTCTACTGGACCTAATTTGCTTTTGTCAATTGGACTTGGGAAAGTATACATAAAGAGGGGATCTCTACTTTAATAGGTAAAACTGTTTCCATGCCATACCCAAATTGATGTTCAAATGGACGTCCGATATGCCATGAGTGCAAAGGGCGATCTTTCGTGCCAATCACAATAGTTCTTAGTTGTCTTAACTAAGATCTTCTTTATATTTTTATTGGCTACTTCGACTGCTCCATTCATCTAAGAGCGATACAAAGATGAATTCAAATGCTTGATTTTTGAATTCATTGAACAAATCATCAATCAACTTATTATTTAAATTCGATCCATTATCGGTGATGACGGCTTCAGGTGTACCGTATCGGGAATAATGTTGCAAGGGATGAACTTCACTATATTCCGTGCTATAACTATAGCATATAACATAGCTTCAATCCATTTGGAAAAATAATCAATGAAGACCAAAATGAATCGATGCCCATTTGATGCCATAGGATTAACCAAGCCAATCGCACAGATGCCCCCACATGGAAAATGGCCAAGGCTTAGTGACAACTACAGACATGCTGGATATAATCACTTTCTAAGATGAGCCAATAATAATCTAACCTCATCATCTTCTTAGCCAGCACATGTTTATTCATGTGTGGACTACATATCATTTCATGCACCTCCAGCATTAGGGAGTGGCTTTAATAGAATTAATGCATCTCAATAGAACAGAATCATGGGATCACTTGTGTAGGCTTTCTTTACTCAAAAGGAACTTTAAGGCCATCTTCATTATATATTTTAGCCTGTTGAGGTAATTTCATTAGGAAACTCCTGCTTCTAGATATAGTTCTTGATATTGTAGTGCCATGGCTTTCTATGAGGCTCTTCCGCTATGGCCATGCAATAAGCTAGCCTATCAAGAACTTCAATCTTCAGTGACTTGTAACATTGAGACAACATAGCCAACATTTCAAAAAATTAATTTTGAGTTTTGGGCAAGTACTCAAACGTGATGTCGTCAAATTCCTCTATAAAGTTTTTAAGATAATCATGATATGGAAGCAATTTAGCATCCCTCATCTTCCATTCGCATATAGTTTGAGGAATAATCAGAGCCAAATTCATAAATACTTTGAGTCTGATTATCACATCTTGATCATAGCATGTAACCCAAAGATGCATGCTTCCTACTTGGCATTGTTATTAGTGTATGGGAACATCAATTTTGCCACTATGAGGTAATGTTACCCACTTGGGGATATTAGAACTACTCAAGTGCTTAATCCTGACAAATTGATAGCTCCATTAAAGTATATGGTTCATACATACTAATTAGTTGACATAATACAGTCTTCCAGAGAATCGATGTTTTCATTTATCCTAAGATTTTTAGCCAGGACATCAGCTGTAACTAGACCTTTAACTGATTACTATGGCAAAAATTGGACATCAAATTCAAAGATGAGGATCTGCCATTAGCTAACTTTCCTACCAAGGGAGGTTGATTGAGCAAGTATTTGATATTATTAATTTCACTTAAAAAGTATTTGATAATGCAAAGTATATTATCACAGCATGTACAACACCTACACCAATGATGTGTAAGTCTTTTCTACTCCAAAGCAATTCAATTTATAAGTGATGAATTTTTTACTCAAGTAATATATGGCATGCTCCTTCCCATCATCTAGACTTTTTTAAGCCAACATCGCACCCAAAGATTCACTGCGAATCATGAGATGAAGATTAATGGTTGTCCCGGCATCGATGGAAAAAGCACATACGAATTCATCAAGTGAGCTTAAGTTTTTTGAATGCATGTTCACATTCATCATCCCACTTGATTAATGCATTTTTCTTCAAGAGATTTAAGAATGATTTAATGGTTTCAGATAGCCAGGAAATGAATTGAGCTATGTAATTCAATTTTCCTATGAGACTTTGAACTTCCTTAATGGTCAAGGGAGGCTTAATTTCACATATAGCCTTCACGTTTGATGGGACCACTTTAATGCCTTTGCTACTTAGATGAACCCAAGCGACTTGCCTGAGGCCACCCAAAATAAGCACTTTGTAAGGTTAAGGCACAATTTAAACTTTCGGAGTATATTAGAAAACTTCATCAAGGTTTTAACATGATCTTCTCCTTGCCGGGTCTTTACAATCATACCATTGACAAAGACCTCGAACTATTTGTGCATCATATCATGGAAAAGAGTTACTGTCATCTGTTTATATGTTGCTCCAGCATTTTTAAGGCCGAAAGGTATAAACTTATAATGAAAAGTACCAAAGGGGTTAGTAAATATTGTTTCACCTTATCTGCTTATAGCTTGAAAGTACATCCATAAAAGAGAATAGCTCAAATCCTATAGTACTATCCATGAGCATATCGATATGTGGGAGAGAAAAGTCGTATTTAGGGCTAGCTTTGTTTAAGTAATGGTAATCCATAGAAACATAAACTTGCCCATCTTTTTTTATTAATGGGACTATATTGGCTACCCAACCAGGATACTGCGAAACTTCAATGAATCTCAAATTGAGAAGCTTCATGCTCTCCCCTTCAATCCTCTTCAATAGCTCTGGTTTGCCCTTTCAAGGTTTCTACTTTTTAAGCTCTTTAAAGGGATCAATTGATAAACAATGTACGACAATCAATCAATCTAGGCTAGACACATCTGCATAGGACCATGCAAAGATATCCTGATAATCCGTCTATATATTGGTTAAGCGTTTGACCATGTCTTTAGGGAGACTTGCCCTAATCTTCACCTACTTGGGATTCTCTACATCACCAAGGTTGATTGAAATAGTTTCTTCAATAGTCAAAGGTCTAAATTGCTCATACTTCAGGTTTTCATGGATTTCTTTAGTATCTGAGTCTGGACCGTCTAAGTCATTTGATTCATCTGCATTGTATATATATGGGTCCACTATTCATACTCCCTCACATGCCCCAAGATTACCCCTAAAACATAAAGTAGATGAGTCAAATAGATTAAAAAAAAGGGTTAACCCATGCAGCTTTTTAATTTTTTGAAGATTTTTCTTGAAAAACATTTTGTTTTTGAAAACCTCAATATGAGAATTCTTGAGAAGCCCAACCCTCAGTGCTTACCATAGATGACAAATTTTTCAATCATTTGTTATCTTCATCGAGTCAGTTTAGTATGCCTTAACACGATTCCAAAATAATGAAAATTTTTTATAATTTTATTGATAATGAATCAATGAATTACATATTGCTGAATTTAAATGATACCTAACTACAATAGAATTGAAATGAGAAATCCTAAAAAGAAATACAATTCCCACACAGGGGAATGTAAAAACTGAAAAAGTAATTCTTGAGGGCCAAGGCCCATCCCATCCAGCTGTCCTTTAGAGTTTGCATTGATAGAAAATCCCTTGAACCAAGTAGAGAGGTGTGGTACATCATCTTCCGCATCTTTAGTATCAATGATCTTTGGCTTGCGAACAACGAGTTCTGATGTTTCATGTTCAGAATCATTAGACAAATAGAGGATAATTGCCCTAATCTTCTTATACTTGGAAGTCTTGAGGGTGAACTGTGATGGAACATGGCTAGTTTGGCCCTTAGACAATTCAGGAAACATGAGTCCAAGATCATCATAGATCAAGCCCGCCTCTTGATGCACATACTTGCCTATCATATTAGCTAAGCGAAAAGTTTGATTGATGAGGGTAGTACAGGACTATGTTATGCTCTTCCTAGACCTCCGCGTCCAAGTCATCCATGTTCTTATCCACAGTCGTATCCTTCTTATTCATGATCTGTTGGTCCATGTTATCCCAAACCAATTGTATGGGATTGTCCATTGACTTCGATCAGGGTGACAATGCCTTGGCCGTTCTTACCGAGCCCAATGCTTGGTATGAAACCACTACCAACCATAACTTTTGCGATCATGAGTACTACATTAGAAACTTCAAGAACATAGAGTCGTAATTGTCTTCTTCAACATGATCAAGCTTAATATAAGGAATGGTCGTCTCATTATAAATTTGGTGATCCTCCTCACCATCGCTCGTAATAAGCTTTGCTTAGGTCACGAATTTGATTTTTTGTGAAGACTAGAAGGTACTACATCCATGTGATGAATTTATGGATGGCCTAGCAAAAAGTTGAAGGATGACAAATTGTCTTACATCTAAAAAAGGATGTTGAATATGGAAGGTTCAATTTGAATGTCTAGATTGATTTGGCCCACGGCTTCCTTCCTCATTCCATCAAATGCCTGAATAAAATTTTTAGCTGCATGTAACCTAGACATTCAAATTGGCATATGTTCAAGGTTGAGCCATTGTTAACAAACACTTGAGCTACATCAGTTTGTGTGACAATTTGAAATTCGACCTATTTTCGGGATTTATGAAGTGAATAATTATCTCATCGATGCACTTTAGATAAATCTCAATCAAGACTCATCACTTTTAAGAAAACAGATCATTTAGGGAAAAGCTAGCTAGGAACGAAGTACGTGGACCAAAAAACTTGACCATAGATTGACACTTTGGCCATAAGATTTGTGAGGAAATATCTTAGACCATCATAGGCTGATCCAAGAATGGTTATGGAACGATTTTCCATAGTTATACAATTGGATCACAGGTGATTCCAGTTGACTGTCGTATGCATTATAAACATTCCTAAACTAATTCTAATGACTGTGACTTTCGAAGCTAGTGATTGATCCTCATAATTACATAACAACCAAGGTCACCGTGGCTTGTCTTAAATGCGACTTAATAATTCAATCATGGGTCAATACGCGTAACTTCTAAAAACAGCCCGTTGATTTGAGATATGCTGAAGTCGCAATCAACTGATTTTAATCGTGAATTAGATTTGAAAATTAGGCATCAAACTTTCAAGGATATCATTGCTGATTATTTGGAGGTCACCTTGTTTGGTTCAGATATTATTCTTAGAAAAGTGAAATTCAGATCAATTTGGAAAAGACTCTTTTTGTCCCTTGATTGTATTATATTCTTTAGATTTATAGTAAAGGTATTTTGGTCTTGATTTAATTCTTTTTTTGAGTAATCCAGTATCTACTACCATGTGCGGTAAAATTTTCGATCGGTCCTAAATTCGTAGATTAGCAAATGCCGTCCATAATTATTTACAATAGATAAAGGTAATTAATGGGATTTAAATTTTGTCCTCTTCTCCATTAATACCCCTCAACCACCTCAATCACCCCACTCACCATGCATCCATCATTTTACATACCTACTTTATATTACTTCAAAATCACCATCCCCCTACTCAAAAATTTCTCCCATTTCTCTTTTTGCCTTTTCTTCTCTCTCTCTCTCTCTCTCTCTCTCTCTCTCTCTCTCTCACATTTTGATAGAAATTTCCCTTTCATCTCTCTCTTTTGCTGTACCACCGCCATCGTCTTCTCGTTGTGCTGCCATTCATCACTGCTATTGGGACTTTCTTAGTGGGCTTTTGAGCTTGGATTTCGAGTAAGTAAACCTTATAATATTGATCAGGCTAACGAGTGATTTTTGAGTTGTGATTAGGGCTTGATTTGCACTGTTTAGAGGTTGTTCACTGCATCTGGGCATTGTTCATTGAGTTTCGAGTATGGTTTATTGTATTTGGGCATTGTTCATTGAGTTTTGGGTAGTGTTTATTGCATATGAGTACTGTTCATATGGCTACTTGGTGTTTGTATGATTAGTGGTTGAGCTTAATTAGTAGATATGGTATGTTGAGTAGTTAGTTAGGCCGGGTTATGACTTGAAATTATATTTATTTAGGTGATTTATGCATAAGGTATGTATAGGTTAATTTGGTGGTTTGTGCAACTCAGTCGGATTCGAAAATTGATGTGTGGAGTTAAACTATGTGGTATGTTATGTCAATGTGTGATCTTAGTTTGATTATTGGCATGTCGTGTGATCGCATAAATCTCTATTGCATTTGATATGGGGAAGTTGCAATGATAGGAGAGTTGACGAAATCCTAATGCGTTTTACGTGGGATATTATTGTGCCAAATGGAGCAAGTGATTACTTATGTCTAATGTGTTTAATATTAGTTTTGCAAACTTGATGCATTTTACATGAGTTGTTGTTGGAGTATCGCTAGTTTGATGCATTTAATGCAAATTGGGGCAAAGACTTGATTCTTTTTACGTGGGCCATTGTTGGAGGATTACTAGCGTAATGCATTTGATACAAGTTGTGGCAAGGACATGATGCATGTTATGTGGGTCATTAATAATACGGACTTTTGAGTTTGATATGCATTTAAAGAATGCTATACGATTGATATTATATTTTTTGGGCAAATCTGGGTTACTAGCCATTTTTCTGCTTATGTAAGTGTAGCATTGGTTGAGTTATGCCATGTGGATAATTGTGGTTGTGGTTCTAGTTGTATTTATATGACTATTAGTTTTGGCTGGTTAGAAGTGCATGTTTAAGGTGATCTAGAAGTATGTGTTACCCTAAGAGAGGCTTAGGGAGTTTGCTTACTAAGATTTATTTCTCTTTGTTGTTATCCTTAAACCTTTCAGACCCCAAACCTTGAGAATGAATGATCTTCTGTAGTGTTTTGGGATGCCAAAGGATATTGATCATGTGATGACGAAGTACCTGATGGCAGATGATATGGTATATTTTAAGCATGTATGTACTATGTGGATAGATGTGAGGGATGCATTTTGGAAAGCTCAACCATTTTTGGCATGGACTCTAAGCGATGGGGATTTGTTGTATGGCTCAATTCAAAGATTTGATGTACCCTTCGATGAAGTTGAAGAGGGGGACCCTGTGGAGTTGGACTACATGAAGATCCTTCCCTCGAATGGTATTGTGACTAGCCGAGACATTGGCCTTGAAGATTCAATATCTGAGATGGAGTCCAACCGAAGTTGAATTAATTGTCTGATGGTAGTAGAGATGAGAACTAGCATAGTTACCACTTCCTTTTTTTTATATGTATCCTTTTGTTGGGGAAGTTAGGATAATCAACTAGTGCCCCTTTTTTATGCATATGGTTGTTCTTGGATAGACTTGTTTATGCCCTCGTTGTAAGTAAATGTTATGTGTATGGAAGTGTTATTATTGTTACTACTTTTGCATTCATTGTCTCTCTTCTATCCCCTTTCATTGTTTGTTGTATGAGGTGTTTTGAATTGTTTCAGCTAGCATTTGCCTTTGCGCATTGGCTGGGCCAACGACAGGTCTTGGGATGTTGCAATTTTAAATGACCATCGTGGTTGAGATATCGTGCACTCATAGGGTTCGAGACATGGCAGTTTGCTTGTGTTCGATTGATATGTGAAGCCCCTTGTTGCAACCCCTTTCTTCCATTGGGATTTCCTCCTTCAAGAATGCAACTTAATCTTTTAAAAGAATAAAGCCAACAAAAACCTCTAACTTATCTCTTCAATGGTTTTTGGCTATGAACTTCACTTAGCACCTTCATTAGTGGCGTCAATACTTTTTAGATGATTGAAGGATTTTCAATAGACTATGTGGGTAGCTTATAAAATTAATCTCCAATGTTATATTCACTAGTCTTAATCACTGCTATGAATTCCTTCACCTCTTTATTTATGAATTGCTTTGCTGGTTACTCGCTAGAGTAAGTGTGGCTTGGCCTTATTAAGAGGTCGATATTTAGATCAAACGACTAGTGCACGATCTTGTTATTCTTATAAGCAAATTGTTGAGGAGACACGACACAATTCTTTAGGTATGATGATTTCTAAATCATCATCAAAGGCATCCTCTAGAGGAGGCATGTCAACTAGCTCGGGGTTTGGCTTGATCTGATCGATTGGTAGTGTAGCAAACTCCAGATCTCAATTAATGAAGATTTGGGAAATAGTGGGCACTACTCCAATCTGATTAGTATACCAATCATCCCATCCTTAATAAGTTTTATCACTTCAGATAGTGACACCATTTTGCTAGTCTAAAGTAACCTGCTTGAACTAGTGCATCTCAGACGTTCGAGACTTAACTTTCAAACTTTGAACTTTCCCAACATCAAGGTTTAGGACGATATTCAAATTGCTTGCAAGGTCCAGGATCATGTTATTCTACAAAGTTTACCAATTTAGAGGAGTGAAAATGCCACTGTTTCTAGCAAATCTTGAATCTGGTGCTTAAGTATCAAGTATTCATCAATCGAATGCCCTAGTTCACATTTATGATAGTCGTATTTCTTCGATGGATCATATCTTGAAAAGGTTAAAGGGTTGGATCTTTATGGTTTAGAACTCAACAAATTCTTCTTATGCGATTTAGCCAACACTTGAGCTGATGTACCAAAAAGAGGACTGAATTGCCAATTTTTTGCATGGGTATACTTGTTATTCTACTAATTGTAATTGGTCAGTTGCTAGGTGGCAAACATCATTTTCGGAGCTTGAGCTTGCCCCTTCTAAACATAAGCTATGTTCGCTTTAGCGACCAATTCTCTATCCTTCTTACTAGGAAACCATTTCCCAAGGAAATTGTTATTGTCATACCACACTTTTTGTAGTCCAGATTTTATCTCTTCGCCCATTGAGATAAGCTAGCTAAATGAATGGATTGCTATCACTAACATGGTGACTGTATAGCCTATGATAGTGCGGACATAGACAATTTCATTAGATCACACTACGGTAGTTTTAGCATAATTGGCGTTGCCATGTTCCTCCACCCGGTTGCATACTCCTTGAGGGTTTCTCCTTTTTTTTCAGCTGGCTCATTCTAAATCCTCTTGAGCGACAGTAACATCCAGATTAAACTTCAAGTGCTTGATAAAAGCATTTGCCGCTTCTTCCTAAGGATCCATATGATGGATCTAGTGGTTGGTATACCACCTCATAGCGGCATCTTTTAGACTCAATTGGAATATCTTGACCATGAATGGGCCATTAAAACTATACTTGCTCAACAGACATTAGTACATTTCAATGTGGTATCGAATTAGATGTACCATTATACTTCTCAAAGATAAACCATTGATGAAGCATCGAGACTACAGCCATACCGAGTCGATAAGGTCTCAGTAATCCATTAGCTCTCACGATCACATTTCTGCGAGAGGATTGCGACATATAACTTTGAAAAATTAAACACTTGAACATTATCAATCATGTGGACACCGAAAAAGTTGATATAGACATTTAAAAAGCTAATTTAGCACTAACGAAATAATTCTTTTCAATATTTTAATGTACACATGGACCTTTTTTTCATAATTTTTTTTAATTTATTTTGTAATTTTTCCTTTTATTTTGATTTTTTGCTCCCATGGTTAGCGAGGGTCATTAACAACCCTCATCAGCTTGAACAACAACCCTAAGACTGCCTCACTTTAAGCTGGTGGGGCCACGATGGCCTTAGACAAAGGTTATCACGGCCCCATCACCCTTTAGTGAGGGTGCGAAGGCCCTCGCCAGATCTGGTTGAGGGTCTTCGCGGTCATCAAGTTCGAGTGAGGTCGCTTGACCCATAGCCACTAGGGTCCTTGCCTAGATCTAGCAAGGGCCTTCGTGCCCTCATCCGAGGCCGTCGAGGCCTCGACAACCATCGCCCAAGGCTGTCGTAGCCCAGCCGGCCCATAGCAAGGCGAGCTTCACCCTTAGGCCACTAATCGTGATCGACGAGAGTAGGCTTTGATCCTCATCGGACAAGGCAAAAAAAAGAAACAAAAATTAAATAATAAGAAAAATATCAAAATGAATAACAAACATGAAAAAATTCTAGAAAAAATTTTAAATTTTTTTTACAAAATCCATGTATCACTGAAAAATAAATAAAATATCCTCATAGGATGATTTGATGGAAGTGGCACTCAACTGATCGATTTTTCTCCAATTTGCCACTCAAGTGAGTGAAAAAAAAGTCGTAGCCCTGAAATGATTGCCGTAGAAAGGTTATGACACTTATAATGTATATAACCCTATTGGTGCAGATTTTTTTTTTTACTATTGATATAGATTGCTAGCATATGCTCATCTCTTTAGAAAAAAAAATGTTGGTAAAAGTTAAGTAATTACCAAGTAATACAAATGATCTTTACCTAGATGATAAGTTGTTAGATGAGAATCATTCACCCTACTTTGTAACTATTCTCATTGGGGTAAATACATTACAAATGTTATAACTTTTGTACGATGCTTACTTAAGATAACTTTTTCTTTTCACTCACTTGAGTGCCAAATTCGAGGAAAATTGATCACTTGAGTTCCACTTTTGGCAAATCATACTATGTGGAATTCTATTAATCTTTATTTATTTCTTAGTGACACATGGATTTTTAAATTTTTGTGGAATTTTTTTATTTAATTTAATATTTTTCGTTTTATTTTATTTTTGTCTCTTTTTTTGACTTGGCTAGTAAGGATCAACGCTAATACTCATCGGCCATGACCGGCTGGCCCAAGGGGTGAGGGCCACTTCGCCCCAGGCCGATAGGGCTACCACAACCCTACGCGACGGCCACGAGCGAGGGCGCGAAGGCCCTTGCCAAATCTAAACAAGGTGACCCTTACCTAGACCTGATGGTCATGAGGGTCTATGCCCATATCTAGCAAAAGCCTTCACACCTTTGACTAAGGTTGATAAGGCCACGATGACCCTTACCCAGGGTCGTCATGGCCTCACCGACCTAGGGCGAGGTAGCCCTAGGGTCGCCGGCTAAGGAAGCAAAAAATAAAAATAAAAAAAATTATGAAAAAATCCAAGTGTACATTAAAATATTCAAAAGAATTGTTTCGTTGTTACTACATTAGTTTTTTCCGCATCCATGTATCAATAGCACTTAATTGGTTGATTTTCAATGCTATGAAACTCAAGTGAATAAAAAAAATTACAGCCCTCAAGTAAGTGCTATACAAAAGTTATTGTGACAATCTGAAATTTGACCTACCTTCGAAATTTGTGATATTGAACGGATTTATTACAATGGTACACTCTAGCTAAATCTCGCTCAGACTTGATCACTCTGAGATGGCTAACTAGAAAAGGAAGGCTGCCTATGAAATTTAAGTACGTTGACCTAATTGTAGATTGATACACGTAACTCCTAAAAGCCCCCCGTTAGACTGACTATTTAATGAAGTGGACGTCCATTGGATGTGGCCGTGAAACGAATTTCGATCTCCGACAATCGAGGTCTCACAAGTGTCGCAGTTGAGATTTGGACGTAATCACAATTAGTGCAGCAGATTCGCCAGACCGATTCGCGGTGTCATGTAATGAGATTCTAAGTTGGATTTGACCACTTCATCCCTAGTCTGTGATAAACTCCCTAGATCTTGGGTAGTTATAATTGTGGTCTTGGGAGCACGTCAGTTTAGAGAGATAGTTTGTCCGAGTTCAGTAGCACTCGATGTTCGATCAGTGCATTTAGCACGCATCCCGAGAACCATCAATCAATCAAATCAAATCTTGTCTAATCCATTATGTCAATCAAATCCATCAACCAAATCAAATCTTGTCAAGTCAATCTAACATGTCATTCAACTTGTCCATCAAAGTACAACCACTCTCCAGCAATCCCACTTACTTTCTCCTTCAAACTTTTTGTCTCATTCCCTTTAATTATGGATGAATCACTCTCTTTGCTTCCCCTCTTCCTCACTTGGCCAAAAATCAGCCCCCTCTCCCCCTTATTTTTCTCTCTAACTCTCTCTTCCTCTTCCTCTCAGCTTTCCCTGCTGCCGCCCACTTCTCTTCCAATTTTAATCGGCTGTCGATGAAAATTAAACCGTTAGATTTTCATGATTTTTGGATATGTCGTAGCCCTATCCAAGATAAGTTCATAGAACTTTGTTTCACTTCAATCCGATAAGGCCACCGTTTGAGCATTCTTGTCATGGTCGTTGAAATTGCTTTTTATAGTCAATTTCGTGTTTTGCCTTTTTTTTTTTACATAATCTGACCTTGGGCACCTAGAAAACTTATATTCATGTTATGTTCCTATTGTCTAGCTTGATTTAGCTTTGATTTGGACAATACCCACCAAAATCCGTTGTCGTCGTCGCCGCCTCCGTGAGCTCTGGTCGATCACCTTGCATCCTCTGCCTTCATCGTCTTCGATCATGTTTCATTCCAGTAAGCAAAACCTCTAAACTTAGCCTAGGATGGTGGTCCGTAACTTGGTAAGCTATAGGGTGCTCGGTTAGTTCAAAAGGTTATAATTTGTACGAGGATTGTAGACCGATTTAACTCGTGCATTGCTACGGGCTGATTTAGGAACGTAGTGGTACTGTTCACATTTCCTTTTGACTGTTCACGAGCCATTGAGAGTTGATCATGAGTGATATGAGGATTATCTTGATAATTAATGAGGAGAATGGTTGGTTAGAGCTTAAATAGATATATTCGGGTTTGGTATACTTCTTGAGTGCACGGTTCAAAATCCGAAAGTTACTATGCATGAGGTTAATGTGTTGTTCATGGATTGATTAGGGCTAGTATTGAGCGACATATGAACTAATTTGGGTGTTTAGTGAGAGATATGAGACTAATAGGCTAAAGTACGCATGTTTAGGCACTACACGAGCGCATCGTTCGAGGCTCAAGAGTTGCTGTTCATGAGGGTTAAATGCTGTTCACATTGATATGTTACTATTCATGAGATGTCCCACGTGTATTTGTGAGTAATGGTATGACTCGAAAGTCCATGGATGTGATTTTGGTTTAAGATTGGTAAATTGAACCTTGTGATTGACAAATATGCGTATTTTGACGTAATTGATGGTTTTGACTCATGCCTATTTAAGAATTGATATTTAGAATATTTCGCATGAATGATCTATTGGTATGCCACATCTTGTGCTCGAACTCCATAAACCAGTTCATGAATGATTAACATGCATGCTGTAAGTTTCTTGAAGTTATTGTCATGTATGACGAACATGAAGTTTATTGCATGTGACATGATGTGATGCACTCGGGGAGACAAGAGTGAGGACGGCCTTGAGGTGTGTTTATGCAGGAAATTTGGAGCAATAAGTGTGTTAACCTGAGGTAACTATATGACACGAGTCAAGGCATGGTGCCCCTTAATGCGTTTGACGCGAGGTAGCTAGAGTAATAAGGTGCCAACCCGAGATACCAATTAACATGGGTTAAGGCACGGTGATAGCCTGAGGCGTCTCATACGTGGGCGAGGCATAGACCTGAAGCGTATGATAAGCAGGTTGGATCTAATGCGTTTAACACGAATCGAGTAGTATATCGAGACATGAGCATTGAAGCAAGTCATGCATGAGCATTAGACCTTTTGCATTTAATGCCGGTCGAGTGGTATTATGATACCGAGACATGAACATTGAAGCATGACATGCATGAGCATTAGACCTGATGCGTTTAACGCGAGTTAAGTGAAATTCTAGAAATGCAAAATGAATAATTGTGTTTAGCATGCCTGCATGAGAATTTATTGCTGATAGTATGACTGTCTCATTGATGCGCATCTGTGCCTAACTATCCCTGAACTTGTCTGATTGTACCTTACCGTGGTGCTGTCAAGTTTGGTTGCTCGTGAGAGATTGAATACCCTAGAACTACATGTTAGGGCCGACCTGAGAGCATACCTCATCCTACGCTAGGCTTAGTGGTGAGCTTATTGAGTTTCAATTCACTGGCGTTATTTGCTATCTTTTCAGACCCTCGATCCTAGTCATGAGTTCTTCCCCAATTCGATTTGGACTACCTGTGCAGATGGTATGTGACGTGTGTCGCGGCCCTAAAAATTTTTCTTTTGGTGGAAAAATTTCCAAGTTAATGGATTATCAGGTTAATTAAATTAATTAACCTAATACGGACTCTCCTAAGTCCTACCGAATTGCAACTTTAGTTTTTTGTTCAAATGATTTTAGAGTTTGGAGTCACCATTAATCATTTTTGGTAGGTCGATTAGAAACCTAAGTAAATTAGCGGGAGAACTAAATTGCTTCTACAAACCAGAAAGTCTGGATTCGAGGACTTGGTTACACTAGTTAATTAAAACTAATGCCCTTTCGGTACCTTAATTTCATAATTATCCTAATTTGGCAACTCAGGCTTGATTTATTTCTAAGGCTCTAGTGAGGTGACCTTTTTTTGTATTTTCACTTTTTAGATGGAATGCATATGAATGGCAATTTTTAGTATTTTCAAATCATTAAAATTTTCTGAAGCCATAAAAGGGCGTGAACTAATGATTTCTGTGTAGTTTTGAGACCTCCAACAGGTGGCTCGGTCTACTCATTCTGGAGTTTAATGGTATAGTAATTAAATTGCACAAAATTAAATTACAATAAATAAAGGATCTTCAATGGAGGATTTGGTTTTGGCTCGGCCTACCCATCGTCGGGTTCGATGGTATTGAAATTAAATTGCAGGAAATTAAATTGCATTAAATAAAGGACCTCCAACGAGGGACTCGGCCTTAATTCGGCCTACCCATCATGGGGTTTAAGGGTACTGAAATTAAATTACAGAAATTAAATTGCATTAAATAAATGGCCTCCAGCGGGGGACTTGGCCTTGGTTCGACCTACCCATCCTAGGGTTTGATGGTACTGAAATTAAATTGCATTAAATAAAGGACCTCCAACGAGAGACTCGGCCTTGATTCGGCCTACCCATCATGGAGGTTCGGCCTACTCATTGTGGGGTTTGATGGTATTGAAATTAAATTGCAGAAAATTAAATTGCATTAAATAAAGGACCTCCAACGGGGGACTCGGCATTGGTTCGGCCTACTCATTGTGGGGTTTGATGGTATTGAAATTAAATTGCAGAAAATTAAATTCCATTAAATAAAGGACCTCTAACGGGGACTCGGCCTTGGTTCGGCCTACCAATCATGGAGTTTGATGGTACTGAAATTAAATTGCATTAAATAAGAGACCTCCAGTGGGTGGGTCAGCCTTCCCATTTTGGGGTTTGATGGTGCAAGAATTAAACTGCAGCAAATTATAGTATGAATGCGACATGTGGATATGGAGACATATAAGTACGAAATGACATAATCAAGGTTTAAATCAATCCATTTAGGTAACAAAATTCTTGAAGATTTTAATGGTTAGGATCGTTACCTGATTTGAGGGATTTGATGATCGAATTCGAAGCTCGTATCACCTTGTGGATTAAGATTGCGGCTCAAATGACGGGGATGAACTCTTGGTTTATATTGATCGATGAAAGAATTGGTGATGATATCCCTTTAGCTTTAAACTCCTATGCTCTTCAAAATTATCTCTTTCTTTTTAGTACTTTTTTTCTCTTAAATTTTACTTCAACCTCCTAAAACCTTCTCAAATATCCAAAATTTTCTCTCCCCAAAATTTTTTTCTCCAAACTCTCTTCCTTTTTTTTTTTTTAGTCCACTCATTTATCTCTCATTTTAATTTTTTCACTAACTATATCTCCCATTCTAATTTTTCTAGTAACTCTTCTTCATATTCATCTTCCTTCCTCCATCTTTATCTCACATTCTAATTTCTCCACTTCTTCATCTTCATCTTCCCTCTTCCATATCTATCTTCCATTCTACTAACTCTTCTCCATCTCCATCTCCATCTTCCCTTCTCTATTCTCATCTTATTTTCTCTATATATTCTTCTTCAACTTCTCTTCTCCATCTCCTCTTCTCCATCTTCCCTTTTCTATTCTAATTTCTTCACTAACTCTTCTTTTTGTTATTTGTAAAATAATTCCTCAAGTGTTAGGTATTTGCACTCTAGTCCTTGAGATTTTAAGTATTAGCAATTCAGTCCCTGAAGAAATATTTCTTTAAGTCCAAATCTCCTTACAATTTTCAACACACCTCTCCTATGCTTAGTCAAAATTCACCGCATGTCAAATTTAAGTTCATTTCTTGCCACTAAATAATAATGCAAAATTTAATTAAAGCCCTTTTGTAAAAATTGAGTCATTCTCGGTATAATTGGGCCAAGAAGAAAATTTAGAATATTAGAGAACAAAGTCACGACTCCTAAAAGTGAAAAGTGAAAATAAATTGACTCAAATTGAATTTTTTATGTTCGATTCAAGATTATTCTCGTGAAGGAATACATGACCCCAAATTGGATCTTTTAAATTTGCGATGGCCAACATGAAAAGGGATTTTTTTAAAAAAATATTGACTATTTTTATGTATTTGTGTGGCATCAAATGCTATTATTTATTAAATATTTTCTTAATTTCTAAAAAATATATAAAAAATATCAAAAATATGAAAAATTATTTTTTGTTAAAAAATGGTTGCCTAAGCTTGGCCAAGGCTTCTAAAGTTGACTTTTTTAATTTTATGATTTTTGAAAATAAAAATACCGAAAAATACTGAAAATATGAAAAATTATTTTTTGGTCAAAATTGATTCTCTAGGCTTGACCAAGGTTCCCAAAGTTGAATTTTTAAATTTATGAATTTTTATGAATTTTTTTTATTAATTTAGAAAGATGAAAGATGATTAAAAATCAGGTGTCAACAACGTGATTCAGTTTGTTGCTGCGAATGGAAGTCGATGGCTACGATTAGAGTGATCCGATGGATAGTGAGCCTAAGGGAGCTTAGTCTCTTGTGTCATGTGGTTCCCATTTTGACTGTATTGTATGAACATGGATTTTAGGTATGTATGTATGTATGTATATTGTTCTTTTCTTTTCTACCCCTCTCTTTGTGTATGTCCAGGTTGGCGTTGACTTCCGCGAGTTGAGCTTGTTAGATGTTGTTTGGTCGTAGTAATTCTTGGGTCATCGTTAGTGTTGATTAAATGGATGTGGCGTGGTTGATTCACGGGATATCGCATGCTTGTAGGTTTTCGGGCGTGACATCCCCATTTGAAGAGGTATCAGAGTAAAGTCAGCTCGATCAAAGACTAATCGAGATTTGAAGTGACAAGAATGATGATCTTTGGGGGTTGATAGATAGAGAGACCCCTAAGCTCAAACTAAGATTGGGCGCGGTGCATGTTAATTGAGTGGCGCATGTGCTTGATAATTTGAACTGCTTGTTTGAATTGTACTAGGTCATTGTGCTAGATATTGTCTATTGTGCACTAAGCTACAGATTGCGTATGGACCTGAGGTAAGATTCTAGAGCTTAGTTGTGATAGAGATGTCCTTTTTGACTGCTGTTTGTGATTGTGTGCTTAGTCTGCTATCGCGTGTTGCTAGGCGATTATGCATTACACGAATTACTGCATTTAAAATAAAAATTTGAGAAAGTACATGCATAAGCATAACATGTTTTATTGGACTGAATAAATTGTAACCTGGTATGGGACAGGATTGACGGGATACCTAAAAATCATAATGAAGCATGGCAAGGGACATGTGGAGTGGGACTCTCTTTGAAGGTGTATGACTTGGGTGACGATTGTAACGACCAGATTCGATGAGGGCGGGGAGTGATCGCAAAAACACATAGGTTTGGATAAGGTGCAGCTCTTAGTAGGCTTCTAGGATGGCGATGGGGGCAGAAATTACCGATATTATACATTGAAATAGATGAGTCTAGGTATTGTGCTGAGTCCAGTTGATTTTAAAAGCTATAACGTCTTATTTCAAATGCATGGCATAATATCGCATGTCGATAGACACGATAACAGGCGAAAGTTTGAGTAGATTGATCAGGTTTTTAGCTCCTTGATGGGACTGAAGCAGGGTTAAGTGAATAGGATCTGAGAGTATGAGCAATCGAGGCAGGAGGATTTGTGGAGCAGCTGATTTACAACTTCCTACAATCAAAGACCCAAGAATGAATGAGGTCTTGAGGGCATTGGAAGAGATTGGTAATCCGATGAGCAGACGGACTGAAGAAAGATTGTTGCTATTGCCCCAAGCTACTAAAGCTATAGTAGCCGCCATGAATGGAGCCAATGGGAATGATGGGATTGACGAAAATCAAGATGGAGTTCGTCAGATACATCAGTGGTCGAAAGGGGCTTCTGGAGTTAAGGTTGTAGGAGTTTGACTAGATTAATATATCCAAAGTAGCCTCGCTCTGAGTTGAGAAGCGAGAAGAAGTGTTGGCCTTGCTAAGATGCTCAAAAGAAAAGCTGCCCGAGGAAATTGTGGCCTTTGATAATTGTGAATCCTAAGTCTGAATTTGCACGGCACTTTGATGGTTTTAGCTGCCGAATCTCATGGATGGCCAGAGTGAAGGTATGATCGAGATTTCGCTAGTAAGTTGATGGGAATTAGGAAAACTTAGGTGCAAATTCTAATTGATGGGTATGCTTGAGGTTTAATGGTTTAATGTATAAATGGAGGGTTACCCAAACTTGAGGACGTAGTGTAGCGATTGACAAGTTGGTTGAATGGTAAGCTTGGGAGATAAATGTTTGGATTCGAATCGTGGGAGCTTAAGGGATAACCCGTTCAGGATGTGGTGATTATGAGACCATGACGCTTAATGGTTGTAGATCTTAAGACTAAAATAATGATGCAGCATGTCGATGGACTAAGTTATTGGTCTTATAGCAACCCTTATAGATACAAAGAAACCCTTAGGAAAAGTGAAATGGGTAATTGGGGGATGAAAAGCCGATTGGGTGCTTTGAGGACATTTCGGGGTTATATGATAATCATGATGTAAAGTGTATAGATTGAGTATAGGCAAGTGATCTACGAACTGTACTAATCATTGGTGAAAATGAGAAAAACCTAAGTTGACTAGGACTAGCGTGAGAACGAGCGACTTGTGAAGAATGGTGACAATGATATCTTGATAGGCTTGAATTGGGAGATTTTGATGGTTAGCCTTGAGAAGTAGATTGCAGATATGGAATAGTAAGAACTCTGTAATTGAGGAATTATAGGTTTGAATGGTGCTGAACCTTGATGGTTAGATTGGATTATTACCAACGTTTTTTGAATAATGAGGTGAAGCTCGCAAGAGGGCGAATAGTGATATTGGACTTTGGACAAGTGAGATCACAAGATTTTGATTATGTTGCGAATGGCGACAAGAAGAGTGTTACAGTGGTCTAGAATTTAAGTGTATAATCTTAGATATGTTAGTGGCTAATAGTGTGTGGACGTTGATATTGTGGGGGCACATGAGATACCTCATTTACAAGAAGGCAAATGATGACTAGGGAGTACTAGGTGTGGATTAAACTTGAGTTGGTAATTTCGATACTAACCTTAGACATAGACCACAATGGGATGCAATGATTGTAATCTTGATGCTAATAACGACCATGAAGATTACTCTATATTGATTTTGAGCATCCGGCTTTGATACATCGGTCGTTTATGGTGCTTGAGTGTTTAGGTCGAGACTCAAACTAAGGTTTTAGAATATCTAAGGTATACGCAGCAAAGAGGAAGAACTAAGGATATTCAAGTATTGTGCCAAGTTATGGTATGGAAATGAAGGCTGGAGAATGTGCATATATGAGTTCATTGCTAGTTCTATCCAACTTAGTAAGCCTTGAGCCTGGTGAGAGGCAATCTAAGAGGGGTACTAGAGATTAGAGACCATGACATGTGAGCATAATACCAGGGATAGACGAAATGAACTAAGCACGTTTTTGGTGACAAGAGATGAACTACTCGGAGAAAGGAGATGAATACTTAGTTCCTAAGTGACGCCCCATGAGTCCGCGGGCATAGAAATAAAGGTTGGAGTATCCATGGTTTATTCGAAAAGATATAAAATGATGGTGTGGCCAGATGAATTTGCGAGTATTCGATCAGCAAGGACCTGTGTCGAAAGTTAAGATTGCGGGATGTGAAGATTCCCAAGGAATAAATGCCCAAGAAACATAATAAGGAGTGAGAAAAAAAGATGTGGATGGAAATGAAGGAGGCATGTTGAGGGCATAGGAAATAAGTTTTAAAGGAAGATTGGAAGGACAGTTTCATCCAGTGGAGTTACTTATAATAATAGCACCAGTAGAAGATTAGAAAGGACTTTATGCTGAATGGTAAAGCTAGTAGGATTTTCACAAGATAGGTTGAGAATGGTGAAGGGATATAGCGAACTTGGAATATGGTTCTATTGTTGGTTGATGCAGTTGAGGTGATCTAAGAAAGTTTAAAGACTGCTCAAAGTCACTAGGAGAGTTAGGTGGAAAGATGGCACAGGCCTTCGAAATTCCAAGAAGGAAGTTATGTTTTTCCTAAGGTATCATCAATGTGAGACTTGTCCTGGTGTGAAATGAAGGGAAAGTTAAGCCCAAGGTTCACAATGCTTTTACTAATGACTATGGTTGAGGAAATAAGAGCTAGGCCCTTTCGATTATATTCGATCATGAAGTCATTTAAGTGGAAAATAAAGTCTCATATGTGGAGAAGTAGAGGATGGAAGGAAGCATGCCCTAAGTGACAATGGACACACTGTTTGGTGAAGTGAGATAGATACTATGATCTTGAACAACGCCAGGTAGATTGATGAGTGTGAATAATGAGCTGGACTCATCCATAGAAAATAGTTAGTGAATCATAGACTGGTATTGCTAGATAGATCTATGAGTGTTTGAGCCAATGATGACTCTTTCAAACGATCAAGATTGTAAGATGTCTTGATTCCTAAAGAAAAAGCAATTAGAGAAGTGATGGAAACAAAATTTAGAGATTCGTAGTGGAATTATGAGTTCATGGTATTATGGAATTGTGAGGTGTGGTGATTGAGGAAGACAAGTGATTAGAGTATGCGGCAAAAGCATAGTAAGGCCACATAATTGAGTGAGATAATTATTATAAAGGAATTGCATTTGATGAAGAGAAGTAAGGGCAAGTTTTAGGGACGAAACTTCTTAAGGAGGAAGGAATTGTGACATTCTGATATTTAACTCATTTTTAGAATTTGCGATATTGAACGGATTTATTCCGACGGTACATTCTAGCTAAATCTCGTTCAAATTTGATCATTCTGAGATGGCTAACTAGAAGGGGAAGGCTATGTAGGAAATTTAAGTACGTAGACCTAACTGTAGGTTGATACGTGTAGCTCCTAAAATCCGTCGTTTAGCTTGAGTATTTAGTAAAGTAGATATCGATTGGATGTGGCCACGAAACGAATTTCGATTTTGAACAATTGAGTTCTCACAAGTGTCACAGTTGAGATTTAGACGTAGTCGCAATTAGCGCAGCAGATTCGCCAGACCGATTCGCGGTATCGTGCAATGAGAATCTAAGCTAGATTTGACCGGTTTGTCTCTGGTCTATGATAAACTCCCTAGATCTTGGATAGTGATAATTGTGGTCTTGAGAGCGCGTCAGTTTAGAGAGATAGTTCGTTTGAGTTTGTTCGTGCTCGATGCTCAATCAATGCATTTGGCACGCACCTCGAGAAAGCATCTCGTCGAATGTCTCATCAATTAATTAAATCAAATCTTGTCTAATCCATCATGTCAATCAAATCCATCAAGCAAATCAAATTTTGTCAAGTCAATCTAACATGTTACTCAACTTGTCCATCAAAGCACAACCACTCTTCACCTACCTCTCTTATTTTCTCCTTCAAACTTTTTGGCTCATTCCCTTTAATTATAGATGACTCGCTCTCTCTCCTTCCCCTCTTCCTCATTTGGCCAAAAATCAGCCCCTTCTCCTTCTCATTTTGCTCTCTAGCTCTCTCTCTCTCTCTCTCTCCCTCTTCCTCTCGGATTTCCCTACTGCAGTCCACTCGTCATCCAAGTTCAATCGGCTGCTGAAAAAAATTCAATTATTAGATTTTCATGATTTTTTTATATGTCGTTGCCCTATCCGAGATGAGTTCACTCGATATGATTTGAGCCTCCATTCAAGCATTCTCGTCGCGGTCGTCGAAACTGTTTTCTATTGTCAGTTTCATGTTTTACTTTTTTTTTTACATAATCTGACTTTAGGGATCTAGAGAACTTATATTCATTTCATGTTCCTATTGTCTAGCTTGATTTGATCTCGGTTTAGCCCTTGATCAGCCTCGATTTGGACAAAACCCATCGAAATCCGTAGTCGTCGTCGTTGCCGCAGTGGGCTCTAATCGGCTGTCGTACATCCTCCGCCTTCATCGTCTTCGATCAATCTTCATTCTAATAAGCAAATCCTCTAGCTTAGTCTAAGATTGTGGTACGTAACTTGGTAGGGTCGTAGGGTGCTTGGTTAGATCAAAAGGTTATAACTTGGATGAGGATCGTAGATTGGTTTAACTCAATCATTATTGCGGGCTGATTTAGGAGCCTGGTGGCACTATTCACGAGCAATTGAGATTTGATCACGACTGATATGAGGATTATCTTGATGATTAATGAGAAGAATGGGTGGTTAGGGCTTAAATAGACATACTCAATTTGGTACACTTTTCGAGTACACAGATTAAGATCCGAAAGTTACTATGTATGATGTTAACATGCTGTTCATGGATTGACTAAGGTTGGTATTGAGCGACATATGAACTAATTTGGGTGTTTAGTGAGAGATATTTAACTAATAGGCTAAAATACGCATGTTTAGGCTTGGTGCTCATGTAATTTGAGGCTCGAGAGTTACTGTTCATGAGGGTTAGATATTATTCACATTGATATGTTACTGTTCATGAGGCATCCCCCATGTATTTGTGAGCAATGGTATGACTCGAAAGTCCGTTGACGCAATTTTGGTTTAAAATTGGCATATTAAGCCTTATGATTGACTACTATTCGTATTTTGATGTAATTGATGATTTCGACTCATGCCTATTTGAGAATTGGTATCTAGAATACGTCGCATGAATAGCCTATTGGTATGCCACGTCGTGTGCTCAAACTCCATAAATCGATTCATGAATGATTAGCATGCCTAGTGTGATTTTCTTGAAATTTTTGTCATGTATGACGAACATGAATTTTATGGCATGTGACGTGATGTGATGCATTCGATGAGATAAGGGTTACAACGGCCCTAAGGTGTGTTTAAGCAAGGAATTTGGAGCGATAAACGTGTCAACTTGAGATGCCTATATGACACGAGTTGAGGTATAGTATTCTTTGATGCATTTGACGCGGGGTAGCTAGAGTGATAAGGTGTCAACCTAAGATGCCTATATGACACGGGTTAAGGCACGGTGCTAGCCTGAGGCGCCTCATATGCGAGCGAGGCACAGACCTGAAGCGTATAATATGCAGGTCGGACCTAATGCATTTAACGCGGATTGAGTGGTATTATGATACCGAGACATGAGCATTAAAGCATGGCATGCATGAGCATTATACTTGATACGTTTAATGCGGGTTAAGTGGAATTTTGGAAATGCGAAATGAATAATTGTGTTTAGCATGCTCGCATGAGAATTTATTGCTGATAGTACAATTGTCTCATTGATGCGCATGTATGCCTGACTGTCCTTGAACATGTCTGATTGTGCCTTATTGTGGTGCTGTCGAGTTTGGTTACCTGTGAGAGATTGAATACCCTAGAGCTGAATGTTAGGGCTGACCTGAGAGGGTACCTCATCCTACGCTAGGCTTAGTAGTGAGCTTACTGAGTTTCGCTTTGCTAGCATTGCTTGTCATCTTTTCAGACGCTTAATTCTAGTCATGAGTTCTTCCCCAGTGCGGGTTGGACAACCTGTGCAACTGGTATGTGATGTAGGTCAATTTGTTGCTACGGATGGAGAACGATGGCCACGTTAAGAGTGATCCGATGGATAGTGAGGCTGAGGGTGTGTAGTCTCTTGAGTCATGTAGTTCCCCTTTTGACTTTATTGTAATCTTGACTCTGTATTAGTGTTTCTATGAACATGGATTTTAGGTATGTATGTATATATGTATATTGTTCCTTTCTTTTCTAACCGTCTCTTGCGTATGTCCAAGCATTGACTTTCGTGAGTTGAGCTTTTGGGATGTCATTTGGTCGCAGTGATTCCTACATCGTCGTTGGTGTTGATTAAATGGACATGGCATGGTTGATTCGAAGGATGCCGCGTGCTCGTAGGTTTCGGGGCGTTGCAGTTATAGTACTCATAGTATACTTATCCCGTTCTCATTTGTTTATTATGTGAAGCCCAACACTGCTCTAGACAATTACAAAATTGTACACTTATATATCTAAATGATCAAATAACGACGAATGCTATAATTTAAGAAAATCACAAATATCATAACTTTCGTATTGTACACTCACTTGAGTGCCATAACTTCTTCTTTTTTATCAGTTAAATGTCATAACTTGTGTAAGATGCTCACTTGAATGCTTTTACTTTTCTCCTGAACACTGAGTGTCATATAACTTTTCTCCTAAACACTAGTGTCGTATAACTTTTCAATAGATTTGGTATAACTTTTTAAGAATGTTCATTACAAGTATCAAGTCACGTTTGACTTTTAGCACTTTGATGAACTATTTTAAAATACAATGACACTTAAGTGATCGATTAAAAGTTATTACACTTAAATTAATGTATTTTTAAAATTTATGGTATTTAAGTGATCGGAACAAAGAAGTTCTAACATTCAATTAAGTATCATACAAAAATTATAACACTTATAGTCTCTTGATCACCTATAATTACACTTGAAAGGTAGTAATTTGACTTCGCAGATACAGAGAATAGTCAAATCTATGTAAGGGAAAACACCCCATTGTCTCATGTTTAAATTTTCTAAATGGCCCTTCCATTCTTTCTTTGATACCCAACCATTTATATAGAACTGCTCGTTTTCTGTCCATGGATGATTACCTCGCACGTGCCTTAACCCTAGGGATATCATTAAGACTAAACTCCACATCGGCAGGATAGTTTTATTCAGTTGGCATCATCTTTCAAAAGTCCTGCATTCTTCCCGTTGCCGATGAAGATCAACAAGTCGTTTACCTGTACAGTGCTACAGCCTCTTTGTCTGAATTACGTCGATAGTCAGAACTCCGCTATACTCATCCGGCCAACCTGCAATACCATTTGCCCATCATTCACAATCATCATCCACACAGCTCTTCTGTAAGAAAAGCTGGGTTTAAACTTCAGCAATGTGCAATTTCGAAGAACCGCTTGGAGCTTCCAGGCTTCTCAGGCATAACCGCCGTGAGCACCACCTCTTGTCGCCTACCCACATTTGCAAGTTCAATCACCACCCTCAACTTATCAAAACTCATGTTTGCCCCACTGGTTATTGCAACAACATTTTCTCCCCTGAGACCATAGTAGTTGCAGTATGCTTCCGCTCCAGCAAGCGCCAGAGCACCCGCAGGCTCCAGAATGCTCCTTTTCTCCTCAAACATGTCCTGCAACATAAAATCCTGACCTTAATCAATTGAACTGCCACGCGACAATTACCATTCTCAGCAAGAGAAAATCTTAAACACCGTGACAACAATTTTAAGATACAGCCTACGGGCATCAGCCTCAAAAGAGTGTAACATAGTAAGGATTATTTGAAAAGGCAAAAGCAACGTGTTACTTTCTTTTTTTTTTTTTGGGTAAGGTAAGAATAATATTAGTTAATCACAATGCGATACAAAAATGGAGCCAAACAAGACGAAACAAGGCAACTTGTTACTTTCAATCCTCTCCAAATTGGAAATAAGGGATTTGACCCTGATCAGCTAAATCTACTGGCTAGAATTTGTCTTCAGAGACTTTGTGCAGACCAGAGGGAAAATTTTGACATTATAGCATACCAGACCAGCTTCCTAGCTCAAAGATTTCTTTCATGACGTTCCCCATGAGAGAACATCACTACATGTTTGGCCGCATGATCAAGCAAGATAACGCTAGTCCCATGATGAGAGATACCTATCCCAGATTATCAAAAGTATGATAGCCTGAATCACCAGAACTAGCAGTATGCATGTCCACTTATATCTGACCTCTAATTAAATGGCCTGCAGTAAACTAATGATTGAACCCTTGAAAGACGTCTTTGTACAGTAAAATTTCAATGTCAATCCTTCAAGGTGTAGAGCAATGACTGGTCAAAACTACACTGTAAAATTTCGCCAAAGAATTTGACAGGTACAATAGCATGTAGCGTGTAAATCATATCATTTTTTCTTTAAATCACCTTTATGGAGGCACATATTGCATCACGGCTCACAAGAACTATGCCATCTACCAACTCTTTGCACAGACGGAAAGTTTCTTCCCCAACCACTTTAACCGCTACACCATCAGCGAAGCCTCCAACCTGGTCCAACATTATTCTCTGGCCATGATGAAGTGACAATGCCATAGCATTCGCATCAGCAGGCTCAACCCCAATTATCTTTACCTGCAAATAAATAATCACGTGAAAAGAAATCCACAGCTGCAATTGAAAAGTAACTCTACTAAACGTCTGCAAACGCGTACTCTGGGACCGAAAGGGGAAGGGAGTACAACGCTTAGTTACGGCATGATACAAATCAATAACCACAAGAAGAGCTAACTGAAGCTGTTTCCGGAGAGAGCAGACAAAGGAAAGGCAAGTGTTCATGACAGAAAAGCCATGATCCCAACAAGTTTAGGCTGGTTGAGAACGTGACAGAGAAAACTGAAATTATTTGTTGGGAGAGCAAATAAAAACGGACAGCAAGCATGCATGTTGAAAACCATCATATGCTTATAGCAAAGATAAAGGCTTCCGGCAAGATTAGGCAGCTCTAGAAACTGCTTATTCTGAATGTTTACAGCAAAAGAGCCATCTCTGGCAATGGCACACCAAGAAGAGTAAACATGATACCTCTCAAGTAGATTTTGAGATTATATCAACGATGTTCTTCATTGTGCCTATGAGATCCTTAATAGTAGCTTTTTCAACAGGACATGCAACGGTTTCATTCAGAGAGGAAACAGCTATTAAAGCCACTCAATTCATACCGGAATAACCGGCAAAAACAGTAAGTACTGGATCAAGTTGGCCTTAATGTTACTGCAATGATAACCACAAGATGCTCTAGTAGAAAGAAGATAAAAGATAATGGTCTTCAATAATATATGCCGGCAGTTATTGGCCGTTGGATCTTTCCTTACTTTATCATCGGAACAAATAAACTTGGCCAAGTGTCCTGGAGATTTCCATTCGCTATGGAACCACATAAGAATGTCAAGTTTAGATATCTTACTTTGCTTGTCAATTCAATGATAGGACACTTACTAGCCAGAGGAATCAAAGTTCATGTCGATATCTTTGTCTTCTGCCTATAAAAGCTCCCCCTACTACAAAGAACTCATCAGCATTTCATTGCAAAATCTCTTTTCCATTCTGAGTGATTGTACGCTTGTTTTGCAGGTTTGGGACTTTACCCTTGGTGAAATTATAGTAATAGTTCCTAAAGTTTCGTCCAATATGTAACGTCACTCTTAGATTTTTAATTCGTTCAATATAGTTCTTGAATTATTCATAAATATTCAATATAATCATTTAACTTTCAAATTGGTGAATCTAATCCCTCATCTTTCCATAATGAAGTCAAATCAGTCCTTTGGTACTATTTACAAATTTCCATAATTACAATATTGCCTAGATTTTAGAATATCATTTAATTTTAATCCATTTCCTGAATGAACAAAAAAATATGCTTTTTTTATTACCTTTTCGGTTTTAAAAATATTAATATAATTTTTTTGTCATAAATATTAATATAGTTTCATTTAAGTATTTAATGCTTATGATTTCTATAATACTAGAAATCTAACCTCAGTTATGGTTTTATGGGATTCATAATTATTTTATTTTAAAAGTAAGCGTTTCTTATTCCTAATTAAATTTAGTTCAATATGTAAATTAGGAAACTAAAATAGCATGAATATCAACTCAAAACAACTTTGAATGAAGTTCATAGAGATCGTGAGCTAAAACATACTTAAACGAAAATATTGAAATATCATAAACATCAAAAAGGTAAAAAGAAATACAAAGATGGATTTTTTTTTCTTTTGTGACTTAGGAAATTAATCTAAATGTAAATATATTCTATAATCCGGGCAATAGTGTAGTTACAAAAAACTTTAAATTTTTTTAAAGTAAGGTAATGGATTAGATTGAACAAATTGAAAGTTTAAAAGCTAGCTTGAATACTTAGAATAATTCAAGAAAACAAATTAAAAGATTATGGATAACATTCAAAACAGGCCAAAATTTAGGAACTGTTTGTGTCATGTTGCCTTACCGTTGCGATGCGATAACAATTCTATAGTTGCAATTCAAATCCACAATACGGCTCCTGAACATATCCCTACATGTTCTTCAGACCAGAAACTTGTATTTATCCTAATGAACCAAGCTGCTTCTATGCTCATCAGCATAAAAAGAATCTTTTACACAAAGCTGGGAGATAAGCAACTTGCATTAAGGTGAAGACATCATGAATGACGTAAAAGAACACCAGACGGAAACTATTTGTTGGGAGAACAAACAGACCAACCTCTGGAAGAACCCTCTTAACATAAGCAGCAACACCAGCTATGAGGCCACCACCCCCCACCGGAACAAAAATGGCATGCAACGGACCCTGCATATGCCGCACGATTTCCATGCCGATCGTACCCTGCCCCATGATGACATCCGGGTGATCGAAGGGAGATATGAATGCACGGCCCTCCTCCTCTCCTCGCTTTTTAGCATATGCTTGAGCCTCGTCATAGGAATCCCCCACCAGAACCACTGTACCACCAAGCCTCTCAGCAGAGCGCCACTGCAACATAAGAACACCATGCGTGCGAAATAATGTCCACCGATAGACCGGTCAAAATGGGTCGTAAACCTATTCCTTAACTTTATATACAATGGGCTGCGTTGTTACATGGGTTATATGGGTTTAAACATGGTATGACTGTTTAATGGGTAACTATTTTTTATCCGACCCATCTATTTGACGGGACCACCACCAACAAAACTAGGACAAATTGAATGATGCAAAGTAAGACCTTGATCTCTGGCGTTGTGACGGGCATTACAATAACAGCAGTGCAATTTAGTCTCCTGGCGGCAACGGCCACCCCCTGGGCGTGATTCCCTGCTGATGAGCAGATAACCCCTTTTTCCAACTGTTCTCTAGGAAGCTTTGCCATCATGTTATAGGCGCCGCGGAGTTTGAAAGAGAAAACCTGCCCGAAGGAGACCAATTTATCTTGCATACTTCACATCTAACCACAACTCATAGTTAGACACACCGTCCAAACACTTTCTCGATAGGCAAGAAAAAACCAACATAATATTATAATATTGATAGACTAGAATTACACTAAGCTTAGGAACACAAATTTCAAAAAACACGATCCACACTTCATAGGTAATTACAGTCGACGATGTGTCCAGTGAACTGTCCTCACAAGAATCGGCCAGCTTGCTAATACTCCAATCAAGAAACAGGAAGGGAAGAAAAAAGTGAACTTTCTAAACCACCAAAGCTTTCAAACACAAAGTTTGCATTCAAAAGTACCCAAAACGACTCGACGTACAACAAAATGACTCCAGAAAACTCCTTCAAAAATCAGTTTCCAAACCCCGCAAAAGATAATCAATTCCCTTCGGGAAAGTAGTGAAGATCAGAAGTAAGGGCGACAAAAGCACTCACAGGCTGCAAATCCTCTCTCTTCAGCCACACGTTCACTCCCCACCTCTCGGAGAGCTTCGTGGCGAGCTGCAACGGAGTCTCCTTCGCGACGTCGTACACCTTGGAAGACAAAATTCTAGTCAGATGGCTCATGGCGTTGATGATGTCGTCTCTGGCCCCCTCGGAAGCCGTGCAATCAGGCACGGCCCCGAGGTAGCCCGACGGGTACTGGAGAGAGCTGGCGGAGACCCTGGGCAGGGGCTGCTGAGACCAAGGCGGCACAGACGGGGACGCTTGCGATGGGGACATCTCGGCCGTTTGCTTGGAGAGGGTGGCTCTCACGAGTGGCCTCCGCGGGTGGCCCTTGGTTGGGGTGGAGACAGTGCGGGGCACGGCGACGCATGCGCGTCGCAAGCGGAGGAGGGGAGGCTGCAGTGGCGCCAATTGGAGAGCCTCCATGTTAGAGAGAGAGAGAGAGAGAGAGAGGGAGAGATCGTGTATGTGCGCGTGGGCGTTTGGAACGTATGCGTTTGGCTTATAACGGTGGTGGTGGGGGGAGGATGGTGGAGTCGACTGCACTGCAAAAAAGTGCCTGCAGCGGAGGGAGGGAAGGGAGGGGGGCTTATAACGGTGGTGGTGGCGACTAAAAGAATTTTCAAATTTTCAAATGGGTGATTTTTTTAAAATTGTCAAATGGCTTATAATCTCCTTATGTTTGAAGCAATTTAATCAGAATCCGGCCAATTTTATGAGCATCAATATGTGGATATTTTTATAACATTCGATAACATGTGCATAATAACGTGTTATCGTCTTACAAATCAAAGACATTGCCTATGCGACAAATCAATGATTCTTAGAAGCCAATTTGATGTGTTAATTCTCTAAAACCACTAGTTCAAATATTTATATACAGGGTTGGGGCGATTATTGGACGACTCGAGCTAGGCATTGAGGTCAGTTCTAAACGTTTTTGCCCAAACACGCTTATCATAAACTTTATTTTGCACGAACTTTCGAGGTATGTGTTGGGTACTAACTTTCGAGGCATGTTGACGAAACTGGTTTTGCCACAAGACTGCTTTATACTGTCCATTCTATGCTGCCATGAGACACTATCCCCACTGGGAGGCCCAGATGCTTTGTATTTTTTTTTTCCCCATAGGATAAACTAAAAAGCATGTCACTGTTGAGTGTATATGCTAAAGCAACGATATAATAATTACTCGTTAGGGATTTCAGTTGTATTTTCAATTGCTTATTTAATTGCAAACACATATTTATTCATATGTCCTATTACTTATATATATGAACAATTCCATAAGAGCAGCTATAATTATACTTACTCTCGAGACATTAAGAATATGTGTTATGGGTTTACAAGTAGACTGAACCCTTAAGTTGTTCCCAGTCGATGGATCATTGAATGAATATTAATAATCCTATTGAGACCGATATATTTTTAACCTCACCATAAAGTATTGGATACTTAAGAAAATGACGAGTCATAAGTCATTAATAACTATGATGCTCGAGTTAGAACCCAGATGTTTATAACAGATAGATTCACTGAACGTGACAGGCATTGAACGATTAGTAACATGAAAGGTTTTAGGGTGGTTAATTTCTAATCATTCATGCTTTAGTCTTGTGTAAATGATCCCTAGACCTAAATCAAAGTGTTAGACTTGTGTGTTGGACAGATATGGTTTAAAAATGTGGGTATTGCTGGTTTGTTAGTCCGTCTCTGTATTTGATGGTCATAGTTCATTTGCATACGAAGTTACACATGAGCGCAAAATGGAATCTATTTCATTGTTAAATGCAAGGTATGATAATGATGTCATATGCGATGTAATCATGACATGTCATTGAAATTCTCGATAGGGGTTGTAATCGAGAATGAACTACTCGTGTCTTATATAAAGTGCATGTTGATTATATTTGTGCATATGGTCAAATTGGTGACTTGACAAATATTCCATGATCTTTGTTCTATTGGGACATAGTAAGATAGAGGGATTAAATTATATTGTAGCCATAGCTGACAAGTTCATCATGTTTTTTAAGCATCCACATTATTTAGGCAGCTATGACATAATGCTATATGTTGCTCATGGCTTATAAGTCCTAAAAGTTGATCGGGAAAATCGATTCTCTTAAGAGTATTAATGTGTTAATGTAGGTTTTACTAACCTAGAGACATCACCTTAACCAATACAAGGTGACGTTGAACGAGGAAAGACAATACTACAAATATGTTTGCAATCACGGTTATCGAATTAGTCGGGTTAAAATTAAATTACAAGAGATTTGATTTAAATTTTATTTTTGGCCATGAAGATATGTGCATATGATGTACACGTACATACATAATGGACACAATACATATCATGCATGCGCACGGTCAGCAAGCAATCGCTGATCACTCAAAATGTGGTGACCCCAAGCTGCACAACGTGCCCGAGCAGAAGTTAGTTGCTGATCGTGCATGCATAACTATGTCGCTCAGATCACACAAAACATGGTGATCAGCAACATTCGTAGAAGAATGTGCGCGACATTTTCTTTAGCGTACGTGAGAAAACTAGAAGAGAGAAAGAGCAGAAAGTTATTCTCTCTGTTCCTTTTCTCGTGTCCCAAAATATTAACGGCGCATAGAATTGTTACAAATGATTGCTAGCACAATTAAAGTAGTGATTACTTGTGAGTTTGCTTTTCTGTTCAAATTTTTATTTTTCATTTCTTTTCTTTCTTTTTTATTTTTTTTCCTCCTCATTCCTCTGGCCAGTCGCCAGATCAGCAGACCGGCAACCAGCCACTAGTAAGGACGAAGCTGACCAAGCCCTTGCCTATCCACTGACTAAAGGAAGAAGGAGAAGAAAAGGAAAGAACACAAATAAAAGACAAATTGAATTGTCACGTCAACACAAAGTAGCCAAAATTAGCTAGATGGACTAAATTGATATAAATATAAAAGATTTAAGACTAAATGGGTACAATTGCGATAAATTTAGGAATTGTTTGGTAATTTCTCATAATTAAATGGCTGGCCTAGTTGGTCAGGGATTTTTTATTCAAGAACTTGGGATTACCCGATTAATCTTACCAATTCATAAAGCATTTCATAGGTCTCTAGGCAGTAGAGCTTTTGCACTTGTACCCATGAATTATGAAAAAAAAAGAAAAAAAAACGTGCTTGCATCATTATAGTATCATATTGAGTGACATATTACCAATAGATTTACCATTTCATTACATAGATAGTTGGAAAAATTTTCCCTATATTAATCAATGATAAAATTAGGACTTCTTTAGGACTTGAAATAGCTAAATCCTTGGTCAAGATACCTCTAACTTAACAATCATTTAAAACTGAGACAAAATTCGAATGCATGATATAATAATGGCAAAAGACATAATTTATCGTGACCCAATCACATTTTTTTTTTCCATAGAAAAATAACTTAGAAAGTTCCACGCTATATTCTTGAAAAATGCTTTACCCAAATAAAGAAAGCTCCGATCACGTTCAAGATGGATCCATTTCTTCAATTAATATTGAATTGAGGGACTCGACTAATCTGATTTGGTTGCGACAAATTCATTCATTAGGGACTCGTTGTGACCAACACCAAAATTGAACCTGCCAGAGGGGGCGTTATGATGCCATGGTCATTAGAAAACAACTTGAAGCTAAGACAAAGGGGTCCAGTAAGGGGCCTACGAACTAGCCAATAGGCTAAGCCAAACCTATGTATAAAGCGAAAAACATTGAAATCAATACATCGGGAGCAAGACTTGGAATCATAATAGAAAGAGCAACGGCTGGGGAACTTTGGAAAAAACTATAGGGAAGAAGGCTACTGGCTATCTTCTCATTATTCCCATTCCATGTCCATGGACAGGTACACTTTCACTACGGCAGGAATGCTTTCTTATCTAGTATGTGGATTACTTGGTCGATTACCTATGTAGTGTGGCCTACTCCCCCAATAAAGTAACTCTAAGATTTACCATGGTAAAAGAGCCCCTACCAATTCGAAACAAAAAGGAATAGGAACATAGTTCCAATAAAAGGAATCCATGTGCCATATTCTTCTCCAATCTAAGTTTTGCTAGTGTCTGACTGTCATTAGCTCATTACATCAATTCAATTGTTATAATGAAACATCACTTCACCTTTTTAGTTGGAGCTTTAGGTGATTCTTGAAAAAAGATGCAATAAAAGAAGAAGATTCAAGAGAAGAGGTGGTAGTTGTCCATGCGCAAAAGCATCAAATCTCTCTCATTCCGAAGAATCAAAGCACATCGAAATGGTATCATTTGTACTTAGTAATAGAATGATTTGACAAAAATATGTAAAATTGTCCCCCCTAAAAAGATTATTCCAAGATAGAGGTGGCAAATGGGTCTAGAGCCCATATTCAACTCATATGTAATTGTGGTAGGTCATATATGGATTGGCTTAAGTGCTTAAGTGGATCATAAATAGGTCATTTTAAAAACTTAATAGGTCCTAAAAAGATTTTAAATGGGT
Organism: Psidium guajava; assembly: GCA_016432845.1. Taxonomy (NCBI): domain Eukaryota; kingdom Viridiplantae; phylum Streptophyta; class Magnoliopsida; order Myrtales; family Myrtaceae; genus Psidium; species Psidium guajava. Next base: position 20,748,900 of record CM028233.1, on the reverse strand, counting down.
CATAAATGGGTTAGTTAAGACAACAATCTTAAGGGAGTTCTAAATAAGTTTTGTGAATATTAAAAAATTTATTATTTTATAATTTTAATATTATTTTATTTTATTTTTATATTACTTTTTTCTCTTTCCTTAGTCGTCACCCTACCTGGGCTACCATTGGTTAGTGATGGCCAATGGCAAGCTAGGGCTCACCCTAGGCCTCAACCTAGCCTTGACCTTGCCTCCACCGAGGTCAAGGCTAAGGGCAAGCCCGAGCTCATCGATGGTCATCTCTGGCTAGTGGTTGCCCTAGTAGGATGACAACCAAGGCAAGAATAAAAAAAAGAAAATAGAAAGGAAAGATTTAAAAAATTAAAATATTAAAAAATTCAAATTATTAAAAAATTAATTTTTTTAAAATAGTAAAAAAAAATCTATTTTTTGCCTCATTTAAAATCCAGTGAGTCTCAAGCTCACTAGAATCGGCCATTTTTGTGGTTGGTTGCTGAGGCCCAATGATCGAAGGAGAAAAGAAGAAGATAGAAAAGAAAAAATAAAAAAGAAAAAGAAGAGGCAAAATTTTAAATTTTTTAGATATTATAAAAATTATTCATAATGTTTTAGGAATATATTTTTTTCAAAAATATATAAGAAATGAATTTTTTTAAATATGATTAAATATTGAAGTGTTTAAACAATACGAGTCGTCTCGATTATGGATCGTTAATTTGTACGATATGAAAATGGCTTAATAAGAGTGGAACCATATTTGGCCCAATCCAAAATCCGATCCGATCCGATCCACTCATTTAACACTTTTATTTAAGGATAAATGGGCAATAGTTAGAAGCCGTATGCCAACGGCGAGCAAAAGCAAGGCTATTAGGTACCTAAGGAAAGCTCAGCTAAAGCCACACGTCACGTGCAAGTTTCATCGAGGGTAATTAGTGACCGCAGTGATAGGGAAGATGACATGGTTGGTCCACATTAATCGTGTAATTAAAATATGAAACGGTAGATAGGTGATAGGAGGGACTAAAAGGTAAATATTGATAGTTTGATGATTAGGATATGACCAATCTTATAAAATGACCATGATTCGTCATTTTCGAACATTTTTGCGTACGTTAAAATTCCTAATGACGCCGAATATCACCAAACAACTCCCATCAATTGCATTAAATTTTGAAAACGGCGGAAATCAATTGATCTCTACTTCTTCTTGACCTTGACCCAACTAAAAAAATAAGGATCCTTTTCAGAAAATGGGGGTAAAAAAGGGAATATTGGGTGCCTTATTGAAAATATCACAGGCCTAAGAAAACCGACTTTTCGATGAAATGAATCTAATTTTAAATCCTCGTAAAATCGAGAGTATTTTGCATCTTTTGCCGGCCGACCTCAATCTACCTCTTTCGCTCTTGGTTAACATAAGAAAATGTCATATTTAAGCAAACCAGTTACTTAGTGATCCGCCAGACTTTGAGTGGCCTTTTAGACACTCAATAGGCTCATTTGTAAACCGTCTTCGCAAACACAAGCAAAACCCTAATGAGGCTTCGAAAAAAAGTTGAGTCCAAGAACTGGACGGACATTTGTCCTTTGTTGTGGCCCGGAAAAGCTTTGTCCTTCGCTGTTGAACTCTATACAAAGTTTTTGGTCAAGAGGAAAGTCTATTTGTTTGGGGAGCTAATTATTATTATTATTATTATTTTTGATAACTGAGGTTCCGCGCGGCCGGCGAGCTTACGCTCAAACCAGCGGTAAAGCACGACTAGTTCTCGAGGGGGGGAGGGGGGCTAGCGCAGCAACTCACCAGCACGGCCCCCCACGTAAATCATCAGAGGGCGAGTAAGTTTCGACCCCGCGACCTACGAATAAGCTCAGCGTGGGCCTCGATAGTCTAATCCTTACCAACACGGCCACCAATTATTTGTGTTTAGCATTTCAAAGAAAGGTTGTTTACACATGAGACTTAGGAACATGTCTTGCTCTGTTTTTAAAAGAAAGACTGACTACTAATGCGGCCCGAAAAGATGCCAAGGGGCACAGTATTTGCAGCTGCTCTAAATTAATGGGGTACGGCCAAAAAGATCATAGATTCGCCAAGTCAAGACAAATAGCTAAATCCTTGGCGAAGATACCTCTTACTTCATGAATAAAGTAAGAAGCGAGCCAAAATTCGAACGCATTACCTAATAACGGAAGAAATAAACCTAATTTATCGCAACCCTATGCAATGAAGATACCACTTACTTTATAAAATATATGAAAAAATTGTCAAGAAAAATCCTAAACCTATTACATTTTTACCAATTCAGTCCTAAACATTTTAATTTTATCAATTCATTTCTAAAATTTGTGTATTTGTGTCAATTCAGTCCCAAATCATTTTGGTGCCAATTCAATTCTAAATCTTTTACATTTATGCCAATTCAATACGTCCGGCCAACTTTAACTACCAACGCTGACGTGGACACCAATTAGCAATGGCGGGAACACCAACCAGCGCTGACGAGGTAATTTTTAATAATATGTTATTTTTAAAAAAATTCTTTTTTTTCCTTTTTCCTTTTTTGGTTCATCTTCAACCTCCAATTGGTCGCTGATCCAGAGCGCCGGCCGTTGGCACTACTGCCACTAGGCTAGGTTGGCCTCGCCTAGCGATAGCGACAACCAAGCAACGCCGGACCTAGCCCAGCCATGGCTTTGTCTTCACTAGGTGAGACTGAGCTCATCCAGCAACAATGACATCATGGCTAGGTGAGGTTGGCCTTGCTATTATCTGGAGAGGCCAAGCCTCTTCTAGTCATGGGGTGGCTCAGCCTTGCCAGATTTGGGTGAAGCGAACCTCACCCAATGTTGGCAGTGTGGGCTTCACCCAGCAATGGCTGTACTAGCAACCAACCAAGTCAAGCCTCGTTGGGTAGAGAAAGAAGATGAACAATAAAGAGTAAATAAAAATAAAAAATTTGAAAAATATTTAAAAAAAAGTATTAAAATGTTATTAAAAATTGCCTTGTCAATGCTAGCTGGTGTCCACGTCAATGACAACTAGTTAAAGTTGGATGAATTGATTAAATGACACAAATACAAATGGTTTAGGATTGAATTAGCACACACAAAAAGGTTTAGGACTGAATTAGTAAAATTAAAAAGTTTTGAACCAAAACGGAAAAAGTGCAATAGATTTAAGACTTTTTGAATAATTTTTCTATAATCTTCTTTAATCTATCATCTTAATGTAGGCTCTTGTTCATTCTCATAATATTTGGATTCCTTTGATGGAATGGAAGTTCTTTTTAGCAAAAAAAAAAGTATACCTTGTTTTCTCACAAAAAAAAAACTTAGAAAATTCCACGATATTCCTGAAATTGGGTTTTACCCAAATAAAGAAATCTCCCATCACATTCAAGTTGAATCCAAAAAAGTGTTCTTCAATTCATGACGATTTGAGGGACTCAATAAATCACTTCATTAGGGGCTCTTTGAGACCAACACCAAAATTGAACTTGCTAGCGACGGCGCTATGGTACCATAGTCATTAGAAAAACCAGTGGGCAATAGTCAAGAGAGGTGTGCCAGCGGCAAGCAGAAGCAAGGTTATAAAATAAGAAAAGCCCGGTCAGAATCACGTGTGCAAGTTTCATCGAGGTATTAATGGTGATAGTCGTAGGGAAGATGACGTAGTTGGTCCATATTAGTCGTGTAATTACAATATGAAATGGTAGATAGGTGTCCCGGAGGACCAAAGAATAAATGTTGATAGTTGTTGGAAGATTATGAAATGACCTATCTTATAAAATGACCATGATTCGTTATTTTCGAACATTTTAGCATGCACCAAAATTCCTAATGACGCCGAATGTCACCAACCAACTCCCATTAATTGCATTAAGTTTGGAAAACGGCGGAAATTACTTGTTCTCTACTACTTCTTGACCTTGACCCAACTAAAAAAAGAAGGATTCACTTCAGTCAATGAGGTTAAAAAAGGAATATTGGGTGACTTAATTGAAAATCGCTAACCAACTTCAATGAGGTGAATCAACCTCTAAATCCATGTAACATCGAGACTAGTTTGCATCTTTTGTTGGTCGACCTTGACCTACCTCTTTTGCTTTGGTGAACATAAGAAAAATGTCATATTTATTCAATCCGATTACTGATCCGTCATATTGTAAGTGGCCTTTTAGACATACGGGTTATATTCAAAATTCAATAATAATCGGATCCATCACTCAATAAGCGAATTTGTGAATTCGCTTTTGAACTCTATAAAAAGTTTTTGGTCAAGAAGAAAGTCTATTTATTTGGGCAGATCAAATCGTGTCCATGTGTTAGATCGTTAATGTTTGGAAAGTTGGGTAGTATTGTAACTTACCAACAAATGAACGAGGCTGATTATTTATGTTTAGCATCTTAAAGAAAGGTTTTTAACACATCAAACCTAGGAACATGTCTTGCTCTGATTTTAAAGAAAGACTTGACTGTTAATGTGGCCCGAAAAGATGTCAAGGTGCAGTTCTTATGGCCAGAAAATGTAGAAATCACAAATCCCACAATGTTGCATGGAAAATAATGTGCTCACCAAAAAAGGAAGGAGGACTAGGCCGGCTTGATTTGAAAATCTAGAACAAAGTATAGCTAGGCCACATGCTTTAGAGTAGGGGTGAGCAAAAAAACCACGATCCAATCAAACCGGACCGAACCATACCGGACCGGCTAATTTTAGATTGTAACTGACGGGTATGGTTTGGTTTTCAGTTTCAATTTTCTAGAACCGATGAGCATCAGTTCGGTTCCTAGTTTCGAATGAAAACCATCTAACCGATCCAACCGGTCTCATTTTTATATAATATGAATGGGCAATTTTTTAAAATGAAATCATCTCTTAAAGGCCCAATTCATCATTCCAAAAAAAAATCTAGACTTACAAAATAAAAAAAAAAAGACTCTACCCTAATATGATAATATCTGCTCTCTTCGCTCAACTTGTGAAAAAAAGCCTCGATTGTATGTTTTGCTTGTTGTCTATTTCTCAAGTAAGGTGAATTGGGAAGAATGCATAATATGTTAGTACTTGCATGCGTTTCTTCATACACTAGTTTCTTTTGTAGTCTTTCATTTGTCGTACAAACTCAAGAAGATTCTTTAGTTTTTAGTGTGAGATTAGCTTTATATATATTAGTCAAATGTATAGCTTTTATTGAGTCATATTTGTGAGATTAGTATTCAACTTCATTTTTTCATAGAACGAGTAGGTGACATTAAACCGCAACTAGGATCCAATCGGGAATCGGACCGAACCGGTGGTTTAACTCTCAAGTGGATCAACAGAACGAACGGATGATTCATGGTTTGCATTTCACGAAATCGGTCCCTAGCAGGCGGCTCTCGATTCTAGGGTGAAACCATCCATCCTATGAACCGATCATCCCTACTCTTCCTCCCTGTGGAGTACTTGGGTTGACCATGTTAAATGCAAAGGTACTTCAATCATGCAACTCGATATTAAGGGTAGTATGGCTTGGAGTTGGAGATGTATTCTCAAGTTGAGATTTGCTCTAGCATCTATCATCTCTAGCCAATATTTATTATTCCGAAGAGACATACGAGGAATTAAGACAAGAGGGACCGGTTGTGGATTGGTATTACTAGATTTGGACTAGTTGTCGCGACCCTAAAAAAAATCAGGCTTCCCAAATTTTAGGTTAATGGATTACCAAGTTAACTAATTAGATTAATTAACTTAGCTTCAACTCTCTCAAGTTCTGTCAAATTGTGACTTATGGTTCAAGTGATCATTAGACAAAAGATTTTATTTTTTGGAGTCGCCACTAATCATTTTGAGTAGGTTGATTAGACACCTAAATAAAGTATTGAGAGGAATCCTTTATCTTTACGAACCAGAGATCAATGAGTCTGGAGACTTAGTTACATTATTTCCAATTAATGCACTTTCGATACCAATTTCATGTAGAAGCTTTTTGGATAAGGTAAGTCCTAAAAGCCTAAAAGGTTCATGTAGTTAGGATAAGCTAACCTATCGTAGACAATCAGTAATTAAAAGCGCGCAGATCAATGAATCAATATATGCGGATAAATCACATCAAAATGGCACTCAAGTGATCACATGGCAAGCCTAATAAAGCTCTAATGACTTAGATAATGCATCAAATGGCTTCAAGGGTGATTCAGAGAGGTTTGGGTTAAACTGATCAAAAGAGAAAAATAGTCATTTTTCAAGGTTCAGGAACTGGAAAAAGGTCAAATTAGTTGAACGTGGCCATTTCCTATTTTCTATAATTTTTCCGAAATTTTTTGAATTTCTCCTATTTTTTAGAATTTTTTTATGGCTTTCATGAATTTTTTTTATTTTATTTTTTATCGCATTTTTTTAAATTTTATTTTTTTATTCTTTATTTTTTTGACCTAGTTGGTTGACCTGGACCATGAACCTAAAGGCCCCATCCAAACCCACGTGGGTTTTGACTGAATTCAAAAACAATATAGTTTTGGTATTTTTTTTATTTTTTTGTATTTTTTAATTCATTTTTCTAATTTCCCTACCTATTTCTAATTTAAAGTGTACACAGGTGAAATGTGACAAATTCTTGACCATTGGATCAAAAAGACTTTTTTTTTATTTTCAAAAAGTGAATTTTTTATGATTTTTTTTATTTTGAAAAATGGGCGGCTCAAGTTGCATGCCACATGGCAGCCACGTTAGCGCTATCTCGTCCATTGACCGATCAACAGAGTTGACTAGTCAACGCACGAGAGGTTGAAGAAGATCACCGATGGCCAAGAACTTTCTAGTGACATCCAACGGTGAGGTCTTCTCCGATTTGGGCGATCTTGGTATCGTTAGAATCGTCTCAACGCAAGCTACAACATATCTAAAATTTAGCACGATCCAACGGTGAAAACTACTTGAAAAAGGCACAAACATATTTGACTATGGTAGATCTTCGAGCAAGCATGCACAACATATCAAGATATTTTCTCGACATCTAGCAATCTTCTATTGAGTTAAAAGAAGCTTACCTTAGGTCCCGATCGCTCCAATCATCATTGAAAATAAGCTCATGAGCTCAAGGTAGGTTCGACGACTCACGAGGTTGGCTCAAAGGTTTTATGCAACGAAATCACAAAACATGCATAGATTCGGGGTTAGTAAGTGCTAAGGAATGTCCTCATTCGGTGACGAAATGAAGTTTTCGTCAGGTCCTAGAGCTTCCTCGTGGTGCTACGGAGCTTGGAGGATGGTTCGCCGGCCTCTGTTTCGCGTCAACAACTCCGACAAAACTCTTTAAGCTTTTTGGCCGAGAGCTTCAATGACCGCCATGGAGGTTCTCGAGAGCCCTCCTTCTCTCTCTCCCAATGGTGACAATGAAGGGCCTCTTGCTCATCCTCTCTCCTTTCACGTGATTTTTCTAAAGGGTTTCTAAGCAAGAATTGGTATTGTCTTCTCTCTAATATGCCTAATGAGTGTTCCCCTTTAGACTTTTTCAGCCAGAAATGACGATAACTGGTTTGGTTAGATTGCCATAGGGAATTCACAGTCGTTGAAAGGAAAATGGAGAAGTGTTCCTGCTCCAATCGATTGGATGTTGAGAGATCATTCTTGAAGCTCCTTTGAGCTGAAGCAAAGACGAAGGCCGGCAAGAGATGGAACAAAATCACAAACAATCTGCATCTACATATAACAAATTTAGCTCGAAATGGAGCCATCTTAACCAAGAATTCTCACAAAGATGCATAGATAGCATGTTTCTGCAACTCGAGGGCCACGAGCATTAGGCAGACACCGAAAGAAGGATGGGCCTCTCTCTCTCTCTCTCTCTCTCTCTCTCTCTCTCTCTCTCTCTCTCTCTCTCTCTCTCTCTCTCTACTGGGGATGCTCTTCTTTCTTTTTCTTTTTCTTTTTCATTTTTTCTTCTTTTTCACGATTTCATTTGTGCCGCGAACGAAATATTTAAGCACATCCATTGCCAGTTCAATTTGAAATGCGAATTCATGCATGCTAAAAAGTTAAAATGAGCTAAGTACAAATTATTTACAAAATGATTTAGTTATTTTGGTAGAGACTAAAGTTATTCTCTAGTTTTTTATGAAATAAATGATTAAATGAGAAATCAAAATTTAGATGTTAACAGCTACACCTCTTTGAGTGGAGGCTTGTAGAGGTTTTGCTCAAAGACAAAATTGAACCTTAAGTTTTGATCATGCAATGATGAACGAAAAAACAAATTTGGTGGGGTTTTAATCTCATTTTTTTATGTCGAAGGAAATGATGCATGATATTCAAAAATGTAAATGACGTGTGCCAAGACTTCTCTCTTGATAGAAAGGTCAAGAAAGCGATGTACATGGATCGCATACGAAGTATCCTAATTTTCCAAAACACTTCGTAGTGTTGACAATTTCTTTGATTTCTAAGCTTCCTTTTGTGGATGCAAGGATCTCGAGGTACTTGATGCCTTATCTATTACCTGAAGTTTCCCTCTGATGTGAGATAATGCAAGATATAGAATGAAGGAATGTGCTTAAATTATTATTCAAGTTGTACCATTTTGTCTCTTAGGACCAACATCGTTTTAAGGCCACCATGAGTAGGTAAAATGCCTCTCAGGACCACCATCATTTCAGCGAGTTGCCATGAGCTGGAAAATGTCTCTCGAGACCACCATTGTTTTAACAGGCCTTCGTGAGTCGGTAGAGGTAGGACAAGATCACAAGAACATGTCGATTGTGATTTAACAAAGATCAAGAGCACGATAGCATGTTGATCATGAACTGATGAATATCTCATGAGAGCAAGTCGATCATGAGTTAGGTAAATATCTAGATCAAGATCATGAAAGCAAGTCGATTATGGCTTGATAACGACAGAGATCAAGAACACGAGATGGGTCGATCATGAGCTGATAAAGACCTCATGAGAACATGTTGATCATGAGTTAGATAAAGGTGTCACAAGATCAGGCCAATTGTGAACCAAATAAAAATCAAGGACACGAGAGCAGGTCAATCGTGAATTGATGATAGTCTTATGAGAGCAGACCGATCATGAGTTAGGTAAATATCTAGGTCAAGATCATAAGAGCAGGTAGATCATGGCTTAATAAAGATAGATATCAAGAACACGAGAGCAGCTTGATCGTGAACTGATGAAGTCCTCATGAGAGCATGTCGATCACGAGTTAAATAAAAGTGTCACGAGAGCAGGTTAGTTGTGAACCAAATAAAGATCAAGGACACGAGAGCAAGTCAATCATGAACTACTGAATATCTCATGAGAGTAGGTCGATCATGAGTTGAACTGAAAAAGTCAAAGCTATCAGAAAAGTTACTTGGATTTTTTATAAAGGCCTCATGAGAGCATGCTGATCATGAGTTAGATAAAAGTGTAACGAGAGCAGGTCAGTCGTGAATCAAATAAAGATCAAAGACACGAGAGTAGCTCAATTGTGAATTGATTAATATCTCATGAGAGTAGGTTGATCATGAGTTAAACTGAAACAGTCAAAGCTATCAGAAGAGTTGGATTTTTCTGGGCAAACAATTAAGGGATGGGTAAGCTAATTGCGTCATACTTATCTTTTCACTCAAAGTATAATCATTCACATAGACAAACTAATGTTAATGTGACATGTATTTCATAAAAATCATGCTTCATTGAAGAAGGTGGATACTTATATGTGCCGCAATGGATTTGAGTGCCTTGACAATCATAAGAATTTATTCTTTTAAAGAGTTCGGGTTGAAGATATACTTACCTGAGAGCTTGAAAGATTGCTTGGTGAGTACTTATTAGTGGGGCTTGTTCATTCAATAATCGTTGGATGAATTTCAAGACCTCAAAAGATAATTCAAACATTGGGAATTATCGCGACCCGAAAGAAAATTTTTTTAATCGATCAGATGAACAGATGTCGCGACCCTAAGAATTTTTTTCGATCGGGTTAACAGATTATTAGGTTTATTAGATGAATTAGCCTAATACGGACCCTCCCAAGTCCTACCGAATCGCAACTTTGATTTTTGTTCAAATGGTTTTAAAATTTGGAGTCGCCACCAATCATTTTTGGAAGGTTGATTAGATACCTAAGTAAATTAGCGGGAGGACTAAATTACTTTTACGAACCAGAGATTATGAGTTCGAGGACTTGGTTACACTAGTTAATTAAAACTAATGCCCTTTCGTTACCTTAATTTCATGATTATCCTAATTTGGCAACTCAAGCTTGGTTTATTCCTAAGACTCTAGTAAAGTGTTTTCTTTTTGTATTTTCACTTTTTAGATAGGATGCATGGGTGGTATTTTTTTTTAATTTCAAAGTGTTAAAAATTACCTAAAACCGAAAAAGGGAGTGTGTTAACGACTTCTGTGTAGTGTTATAGTCTACTCACTTTGCGGTCTGGTGATTCAAAAATTAAACAGTAGGAATTCAATGACAGTAAATAAAGACCTCCAATGGATGGCCCACCCTTGGCTTGGCTCTCCCCTTTGGGATTTAATGGTGCAGGAATTAAATTGCGGTAATTTAAATAACGGTAAGTAAAAACCTCCAATGGACGGCCTAGCATTGGCTTGGCTCTTCCTTTTGGGGTTTGATGGTGCAGGAATTTAAATTGCAGTAAGTAAAAACTTTCAATGGGCGGCCTAGCATTGGCTTGGCTCTTCCCTTTGAGGTTTGATGGTGCATGAATTTAAATTGCAGTAAGTAAAAACCTCCAATGGGTGGCCTAGCATTAGCTTGACCCTTCCCTTTGGGGTTTGATGGTGCAGGAATTTAAATTGCAGGAAATAAACGGGCTCCAGTAGATGCGCTTTGCCTCTCCATTCTGGGGTTTTAGTTCTTTAAAATAAAATACAGCAAATTGTTTCAACAATTTGAACTAAAATCCGTTAACGGGTTGGCTGTAAATTTGATGAGCACTTTGGAATTTGTTTGGGCTCACTTTGCACCTCCATGAAATTTATCGTTGATACGGAGTTGTCCTTTTTCTTTACCTGCCATAAAATATGGGGAAAAGGGAGATGGAGAAAGTGAATACAATTTGTGCTAATTTGAGACTAAAACCACAAATAAATGAATAAATAAAAACACTTAGCTCGAATTTGCTTGCTCGTTGACGAGGATGAACTCTTGATTTATGTTGATCGATGAAGGAATTTGTGATGATAACCCCTAGCTTTAAACTTCCATCATTTTCAAAATTTTCTCTTTCTTTTGGTATTTTCTTTCTCTCAAATTTTTCTTCAATCTTCCAAAATCCTCTCAAACATCCAAAATTTTCTCTCTCAAAAATTCCTCCCTCCTAAACTCACCTCTTTTTCCTATTATAGCATACTCATCCATCTTCCATTCTAATTTTTCCGCTAACTCTATCTCACATTCTAATTCTTTCACTAACTCTTCTTCATTTTCATCTTCCTTTCTCCATCTCTATCTAATATTTTAATCTCTCCACTAACTCTTCTTCATGTTCATCTTCCCTTCTCCATATTTATCTCCCATTCTAATCTCTCTACTAACTCTTCTTCATCTTCATCTTCCCTTCTCTATTCTTATCTTATTTTTTCCATCCATTCTTCTCCGTCTTCTCTTCTCCATCTTCCCTTCTCTATTCTTATTTTATCTTCTCCATTTTATCTTCTCCATCTTCTCTTCTCCATGTCATCTTCTCTATCTTTCCTTTTCTATTCTAATTTCTCCACTAACTCTTCTTTTTGTTATTTGCAAAATAATCCTTCAAGAGTTAGGTATTTGCACTATAGTCCCTGAATTTTAAGCATTTACAACTTACTCCTTAAAAAAAATATTTCTTTAAGTCCAAATCTCCTCACAATTTTTAACACACCTCCCCTATACTTAGTCAAAATTCACTGCATCTCAAATTTAAGCTCATTTCTTGCCGCTGAAAATAATGCATAATTTAATTAAAGCCCTTTGGCAAAATTGAGTCATTTTGATTATAATTAGGCCAAAATGAAAATTTGAAATATTATAGAACAATATCATAACTCCTAAAAGTGAAAAAATGAAAATAAATTAACTCAAATTGAATTTTTTTAGGCCCGATTCGAGATTATGCTCGTGAAGGAATACACGACCCCGAATTGGATTTTTTAAATTTGCGATGGCTAACATGAAAAGGGATTTAAAAGAAAATGTTGACTATTTTTATGTATTTTTGTGGCCTCACATGCTATTATTTATTAAATATTTTCCTAATTTCTAAAAAGTATATTTAAAAAAATACAAAAAATAAGAAAAATTATTTTTTGCTCAAAAATGGTTGCCTAACCTTGGCCAAAGCTTCCAAAGTTGATTTTGCAATTTTGTCATTATTTCTTGATTTGTTTTATGAATTTTCAAAAATAAAAATATCGAAAAATACTGAAAATATAAAAAAATATTTTTTGGTCAAAATTGATTCTCTAGGCTTGGACAAGGTCCCCAAAGTTGATATTTTAATTTTATGAATTTTTATGGATTTTGTTTATTAATTTTAAAAAAGAAAAGATGATTAAAAATCAAGTGTCAACAGCTGCCCCTCTTTGAAAGGAAGCTCGGTAGAGGTTCATTTCAAAGACGAGATGACACTTGAATCCTAATCGACTCAACACAAGGAAATAAAAAGAGTTGTGACACTTGATCTCCAATACCCTCCGTAACAAGTTCCGATCTAGACCCAATTTGAGGAGGCTTTCATGCAGTAAGGGAGATACAAAAATGAGAGTTTACCTGGCACTTACCTGCTCATTGTATGGCGGTTGCCTGACATGATTGCTCTGCCAAAAGTGAAATAAGAACCTAAGGATTCGTTATAAGAAAACCCTAGGGTGGCTGAACTTGAACCTGTATGGTAAGTCATCCTATGGTAGATTCCTAATGAAAGGATTCTACTGATTTAAAATTTGAATGAAATTTGGCCTGTATGGTAGGTCACCCCATGGTAGATTCCTAATGAAATGAATCTACTGATTGAAATTGATTGAAATTTGACATGTATGGTAGGTCATCCCATGGAAATGCCTGTAAGAAGGACTTTGGGTGCCTATAAGAAAGAATTTTATGTGCTTGTAGGAAGGACTTGATGCATGTAAGAAGGACTTTGGGTGCCTGTAAGAAGGACTTTTGTGTGCTTGTACGAAGGAATTTAGGTGCCTGTAAGAAGGACTTTTGTGTGCCTGTAGGAAGGACTTGGTGCGTGTAAGAAGGACTTTGGGTGCCTGTAAGAAGGACTTTTGTGTGCCTGTAAGAAGGACTTGGTGCCTGTATGAAGGACTTTTGGTGTGCCTGTAGAAGGACTTGGTACCTGTAAGAAGGACTTTTGGTGTGCCTGTAGGAAGGACTTGGTGCCTGTAAGAAGGACTTTTGGTATGCTTATAGGAAGGACTTGTGGTGTGCTTGTAGGAAGGACTTGATGCCTGTAAGAAGGACTTTTGGTATGCTTGTAGGAAGGACTTTGGTGTGCCTGTAGGAAGGACTTGTGCATCTATAGAAAGGAATTCATGCTTGTAAGAAGGACTTTTGTGTTTCCTGTAAGAAGGACTTTGGGTTGCCTGTAGAAAGGACTTTGGTGCATGTAGGAAGGACTTTTGTGTTGTGTGTAAGAAGGACTTTGGGTTGCCTGTAAAAAGGACTTTGATGCCTGTACGAAGGACTTTTGTGTTACCTGTAAGAAGGACTTTGAATTGCTTGTAGAAAGGACTTTGGTGCCTGTAGGAAGGACTTTTGGGTGCCTGTAAGAAGGACTTGGTGCTTGTAAGGGCTTTTTGGTGTGCCTGTAAGAAGGACTTTGGATTGCCTGTAATAAGAACTTAAGTGCTTGTATGAAGGACTTTTGTGTTTTAAAGGGTGCCATTCTAGGATTTGGGAAGACTAAGAATCTTGCAGAAGCTCAAACCCGATTTAAATTACCTTGAAGGGTGCTATTCTAGGATCTGGGAAGACTAGGAATCCTGCAGAAGCTCAAACCCGAATTATATTTTCTTGTTGCGCAAGTATGAGTCAAAGATGTAGAGATCAAAACATCTCGAACATTTCTGTTTTCAAGAGGAATCATGCTTCATTGGAGAAGGTGGATACCCACATGTACCTCACTGGATTCAAGCACCTTGACAATCCTTAGAAGTCATTCTCTTAAACGATTCAGGTTGAAGATATACTTACTTGAGGATTTGGAAGACTGCCTAGTGATTTCTTGACAACTAGGCATGTTCATTCAATAATCGCCAAATAGATTTCCAGGCCTTGAGAGATAACTCGAACATGGAAAATGTGTTACCTATTAAGCATTGTCAGTGGTAACATGTGCAAGCATTTTCATTAATGAGTTCATTGGTTCATGCAAAACTGTTAACTGAGTTTGCAATTATCAGAAACAATATGTGTGGTAGCTTATGCTGCATTCAATCAAAATGTGAATCATGCATAACTATCTGTCAAGTTTGCATTTCTAATTCTGTTCAAGGTGGTTATCATCGCATGAGTACCTCGATTATAATATGAATGGGGGACTTTAGTCTGAAAGGGCTTTCTCTCACTTTCAAGGAAGGCTGTCCATCCTGATTGGATGATTGAAAAGGAATTACTCGATCTCACCACCATCGCATTCAGTAATGGTGTGGGTAATCTCGCAATTGGTACGACCACGCCGATCTAGAAGTCTTGATTAGGACCGTAATGTAAGCTAGGTCAAAGGCTTACCAAAGGGGACTCTTTTGAGTCAAGGTTATTAGCAAAAAGTCTTTATCATCTACTCCGGGTTTACAGGTCAAGAACCCTACTAAAATGAAAGAGAAATAGTTTTGCTCGTACATTTTCGAGTGATGCTTAAAATCTTTCAACTTTAGGTTTATTCAAGCGCCTTAATCAGAAAAAACTTTTAAGGGTTGTAGCGTAGGTTAGGATTGGGGAATTGAGAAAGTGAAAGGCTTATTTTTCCCTAGGAAATATATGAGGTAGGCTTAACGTTGGTGATCATCGCATCTTTGTGACCAGTTTCGACCTTTTAAAATAGCCTCCAAAAGACACCACCATTGTATGAGGAAAGTGTCAACTTCTATTGATACTATCGTCATTCCCGGAGGTGTAAACTTCAACAATATATTTTGCTATTTGACTATTTCAAAGAATTTTCATTCGCAATCAGATCCCATTGGGGATTTACTGAAGGAGATAGTATGTTTCCTTGAGTTTTCAAAGACATTAAAAAATGAATATTAATTTGAATGGGCATTGGTCTTGCTTTTGACTGGCACTTTGCTTTTCATGCCCAGGGACTGGCTTTTCTTCTTTTGGTCCCATTTTTTGCCTTTTTGTTTTTTTCTGTTCTGTTCAGGAAAAGAATTTCTAAAATTTGTGTCATGTACACATGAATATCAAAGACTTAGTGCACTTGAAGATTCGATTTGGGACTTCATGTAAACTTACTTCTGCTAAGTTCGTTTGCCTGAAGGTGGGGCTACTTTCATCTTGAAATTAGTGGTGATCACCAACGGGGTTTAAAGAAACGAATATGTAGGCTCAATTGGGCAATGCAAAGGATGAAAGTATATTGGATAGAGAAACGAATGCTTTTCGTCGTCCCGAGGCACTTGAATTACCGTGGAAGGTCGAAAGCAAAGAATCACTCGAAAATTGATGTTAGTCCGAACAAGAAAATTTCTAACCATTTACCTCATGATATTGCTGGGACTACATTCATTTGGCCCCAGTGTGGGGTGGTTCTTGATAGGGCTCCATAAGCTCGATCCCAAATATGGCTTCGAACTCTTCCTCCTCTATATTCAGCAAGTAACGATAACTCTCAAGTGTGTTTGGTTGAGATATCTTTGATTTGGTTAACGATTTCTCAAAATTTGCTATCTCTTCTTGTATTTTCACTCTCTGGATTTTTTCTAGGAGACTGCGTATGCTTTAAGAGTCTCTCTTTCGAGCACGAATGAGAATTATCAAGAAGATACCTCCTTTAAAATTACATGTGGGTTTAGCAACTGTATTGCCTATCTCGAGTGTTCTGTCTTTTTCAATTTTCTTTTCATCGTATCTCTCGCCCAGCTCGTCTCCTTCCATCTTGTCGTGGTAGGGGGGCCCTGTCGTTATATACACCGTCGATTTATTGGCAAGTTCTCCGATAAAGACGAGTCGCATCTTCTTTTCTGCTGAAAATTTCTTTATCTCCCACTCAGCTTGTCTTTTATTTCTTTCTTTTTCAAAGCGGTGGCGTCCCATCCAGCTTTTTCATAGAGACGTCGGATTGGCTTGGATAGAGGTCGCCACCTGACTGGAATTCGAGCCAGCAGAGGTGTTGCCAACAGAGAATGGCAGGTAAGAAAAATCTAGCCAATAAAAACTGCCCCTGTGAAGTCAATATTTAGCTCGAAGCAGATTATCATCTTCGCATGCTAATCATCTGCTTCATTTTTCTCCTCTCATCTTCCGTATTCTGCTCGTCGGCTTTAGTCTTCTCATCTATCTCTTTAAGGATAATGGCCAATCTTCCAACACAAATCTTCCCAGCTAAAGTTGTGTTCAAATGGGAAAAACTTTACCATCTTCTTGGCCGAGGCTATATTTACATAGCCTATCATCCGAGTATCGAAGCTGAGATCCTCGATCTGTTCAGGGAGATAAATGCTTCTTCAGTCAATGGCACCAACTTGGAGAAAGAATATAATGCATTCCCACATGTCTTCATTAATTTTTTGGGGGCCTGCCGAAATACCCAGGAGACGGTCACCTTAGCCCACGTTGTGAAGGCACGTTACCAAGATCAATCTGAGTGCCTGGAGTTTGCAGAGCGCTTGGTTGTTCGATATAAGAAGGCCGTCAAGTTTGCTAATGAAAGGGTATCGTTGTTGATTCACGAGAGGGAAAAACTGGTGGAGTGCCTAGCTTTAAACCAGACTTACTTTGAGCATAACCCGAGCGACATCGTGATGAAGTTCCAATGTGAGTGGCTGGAGGAGAGGCTCGATGATTTAACGGCGAACATAGCTTTCGAGAGAGACTTGATCGACAATCTGAAACACGCCGTTGAACACCATGAGATTAATGTAGCCAGGTATAAGGAGAAGTGAACTCGTCTGTTTTTCAAGCTTGCAGATCTCGAATCCCATGTCTTTCAATTTAGGTAGAGTATTAATTTCATGGAGAGTCAATTAAACTCTTTTGTAATGCTCATTAGGGCTTAGTTTGGCTTTACTTTTCCTCCCCAGTGATTGTTGTAAAGTTTGTTGATGAATGGAATGAAAGGGAAGTTTCACTTGTTTGTGCTTTTATTTTCCTGTCATCTCCTCTTTTGGGGAACGATTTAGAGTGCTGAAGATATTGAGGTTTAACCTTCTTCATGATGCTCTCGCGGGTTGCGGTAGACAATGATATCAAGAACATTAGAGAGGCATTCAGTATGGCTTTCCACCAGCCGCCTAGAGACCCGCGTTCAATCATGTAAATTAATAAAGCTGCCACCACTCGATCAGTGTGCCAATAAAGTCGGCCATTTGTTGTGTGCCCCACTTCAACCGTGTTTTGTTTCTTTTGGCGCCCACTTGCTCGTGTCGGGCGGCTGTAGCATCAGGAGAAATACTTGTGGGCCACGTTCATTAATGGAACCTCGGTCCTCTAAAGCCCTCTACGTTTTTCAGATCTGAGGAAATTTTAAGACCGGTCTCTGGTTAATTTAATCAAGTTAAGGTACTTGTTTCATGGGTTCTGATTATATAATCCATATTGTCTTTCAAAAGACATGAGATCCTCTGCAATACATTAAATATGCCCCCGTGTTTAATTAGTATAAATCCACCGTCATATCAGAATACACTGCCCATACGAGTTTACGGAATGACACAACTCTATCTGTCAAAAATGGACATTGTTTTTTTGCCCCTTGAATTAACAGTTGAAGCCTTGGTATTTTTCGTCCTTTGGTATTTCTGAATATGATTCTTGATATATTATTGAACTTAATTTTTACACCCGTCTGGAGTACTTAGGATCCCCCTGCAAAAGAAAAGGATATAATTAGTATTTGACACAAGGAATGTGGTCCATGACTCCTATATTAGTCTAATTTGATTTTTCTATTTTATAGAGAAATCAGAAAAAAAAAATTTCCTTAGGAAGAACATGGGTTAATTTTTTATATAGAATTTTCCTGCAAATTTTTATAGCTTAAAAAAATGCGACAAAATCTCTTGGCATTTTCCAAAATTTTTTTTGAAGGAATTTTCCTCTTTTATCGTAACGATTTTGCAGTGGTAAATTTGCTAGGAAAATCTCATTTTTATTGAGACAAGAAAGATGGTACAAAGTTCTTCATTGGTCAACAAAATTCCCTTCAATTTTTTTAAATGTTTAGAAATGGGGTTCAAATTAGATTCTTGTTTTCTTCTGAAAACATGGTTGTGATGTTAAGTTCAAAATCTAACTGACACCTAGCATGGACCAACTGAAAATAAATACAAGATAAAACTAGAGAACTTACTTTTACCTTGGAGAAATGCAAATCACATAGTCATATGCATGACTCAAGTGAGGAGTGGACTCTAGAAAATAAAAAGAAAAGACAAGGTATGAACCTAAAAAGGCCCCTACTATCTGAATTGACAACCTTACCCTCTGTGCAATCAAATCACAATAGGAAGAATTGTCAATTCAGATAATGAGCGGGATAAAATATGGTCAACCCAAGCGCAATCGATGCAAGAACTTTGCCTATTCGACCCCTATCTATGGTTACCTAGGAAACATTTCGCAACTTGGGTTTAGACGCTTGTGTGTGCACATGTCGTGATCCTCAGAATATGCAAGACATGCACAACAATTGATATCAAACAGCGCTTCTAAAAATGTGCGAAATTAAATAAATAATCCCAACACCAAACCAAACCTGCAAAATAAAGAAGTTAGCCGAACACTCCACCCCTTATAACTCTCATCTACAAAAACATTTAACACCTAAAGATGAGTTCCAAACAAGATCGCCCGAAGCAAGATATCCATGAAATGTTTATTGGCCTAAGTCCACTAAAACTTCTAAAATTTCGAAAAAAATTCAAGTATTTCAATTGGTGTCTTTTTTCGAAAATTTAAAAATCCATGTCCCCAGTGAAGTCGCCAGTCTGTCGCGACCCTCTAAAATTTTTTTTAAAGGGTTAACGAATTATTAGGTTAATTAGATTAACTAACCTAACGCGGACCCTCCCAAGCCCTACCGAATCGCGACTTTGGTTTTTGTTGAAATGATTTTAGAGTTTGGAGTCGCCACTAATCATTCTTGGTAGGTCAATTAGGAACCTAAATAAATTAGCAGGAGAGCTAATTTATTTCTGCAAACCAAAGATTATGAGTTCGGGGACTTGGTTACACTAGTTAATTAAAACTAATGCCCTTTCGGTACCTTAATTTCATGGATATCTTAATTTGGCAACTCAGGCTTGGTTTATTGCTAAAACTTTAGTAGGGTATTCTCTTTTTGTGTTTTCACTTTTTAAATAGGATGCATGGATGATATATATATTTTTTATTTATTATATTTTTAAGTATTAACAATTCTCTAAAGCCGAAAGAGGGAGTGTGTTAATGACATCTATGCAGTGTTACGACCTACTCATTTTTTGGGTCTGATGATTCAAAAATTAAATTACATGAAGTAAATGACAGTAAATAAACACCTCCAATGGATGGCCCAGGCTTTGCTTGGTCCTCTCTTTTGGGGTTTAATGATACAGAAATTAAATTAGAGGTATTTAAATTACTATAAGTAAAAACCTTCAATGGGAGGCCTAGCATTGGCTTGGCTCTTCCCTTTGGGATTTAAGGTACATGTATTTAAATTACTGTAAGTAAAAGCCTCCAATGGGAGGCCTAGCATTAGCTCAACTCTTCCCTTTGGGATTTATGGTGCAGGTATTTAAATTACTGTAAGTAAAAGCCTCCAATGGGATGCCTAGCATTAGCTTGGCTCTTCCCTTAGGGATTTAAGGTGCAGGTATTTAAATTGCAGACATTTAAATTACTGTAAGTAAAAGCCTCCAATGGGAGGCCTAGCATTAGCTTGGCTCTTCCCTTTGGGATTTATGGTGCATGTATTTAAATTACTGTAAGTAAAAACCTCCAATAGGAGGCCTAGCATTAGCTTGGCTCTTCTCTTTGGGATTTAAGGTGCAGGTATTTAAATTACAGGTATTTAAATTACTGTAAGTAAACCCTCCAATGGGAGGCCTAGTATTGGATTGGCTCTTCCCTTTGGGATTTAAGGTGCAGGTATTTAAATTGCAGGTAATAAATGACCTCTAGTGGATGCGCTTTGCCGCTCTATTTTGGGGTTTGAGTTTTTTTAAAAATAAGTTACAACAAATTGATTCAACAATTCGAGATTTGTGCTTGCTTGGGGACTACTCCAAGCCAATTTTATGCTTCCATAGGATTAACCGTTGATGTAGATCTGCGACTCCCTGATATAAAAATAGAGTGAAGTGTCAGTATAAAAAATATGTGCTAATCTGCACCTAAAACCAAAAGAGTGGAAAGAGTATTTATCTCCTATTTGTTTTTGTGATGGATTTCTAGAATTGGTTTTCGCTCTCTCTGTTCTTAACATAGAGAGTCTCTTTTGAATTAAGAGAGACTTTTAATCACATATCAGCTGGGAAATTGGTAGGCACTTAGGAGCTCGTCTAGGCCAATTTTGCACCTCTGTGGGCTTTGCCATTAATATGGAATTGTTCTTCCCCGACATAAAAATATGGGGAAAATAGAGAGATGGAGAAAATATATACAATTTGTGCTAATTTACGACTAAAATCACAAATAAATGAATAAATAAAAATACTTAGCGCGAATTTGCTTGCTCGTTGACGAGAATGAACTCTTGATTTATGTTGATTGATGAAAGAATTTGTGATGGTAATTCCTAGCTTTAAACTCCCATCATTTTCAAAATTCTCTCTCTCTTTTTGGTATTTTCTTCCTCTCAAATTTTTCTTCAATCTTCCAAAACCCTCTCAAACATCCAAAATTTACTCTCCAAAAATAATCCCTCTCACAAGCTCACTTCTTCCTCCTTTTATAACCTACTCATCTATCTCCCATTCTAATTTCTCTATTAACTCTTCTTCATTTTCATCTTCCCTTCTCCATCTCTATCTCACATTCTAATCTCTCAACTAACTCTTCTTCATCTTCATCTTCCCTTCTCCATATTTATCTCTCATTCTAATCTCTGCAGTAACTCTTCTTCATCTCCATCTTCCCTTCTCTATTCTTATCTTATTTTCTCCATCCATTATTCTCCATCTTCTCTTCTCCATCTCATCTTCTCCATCTTCCCTTCTCTATTCTAATTTCTTCACTAACTCTTCTTTTTGTTATTTGCAAAATAATCCCTCAAGAGTCAGGTATTTGCACTCTAGTCCCTGAATTTTAAGTATTTACAATTCAGTCCCCGAAAAAACAAATTTAGGTGGAAATCTCCTCACAATTTTTGACACACCTTCCCTATACTTAGTCAAAATTCACCACATGTCTAATTTAAGCTCATATCTTGTCGCTGAAAATAATGCAGAATTTAATTAAAGCCATTTTGCGCAATTGAGTCATTCTGGGTATAATTGGGCCAATATAAAAATTTGAAATATTAGAAAACAATGTTATAACTCCTAAAAGTGATAAAATGAAAATAAATTGTTTCAAACTGAATTTTTTAGACCCGGCTTGAGATTATGTTAGTAAAGGAATACACAACCCTGAATTGGATTTTTTAAATTTGTGATGACCAACATGAAAGGGGATTTAAAATAAAAATATTGACTATTTTTATACATTTTGGTGGTCACAAATGCTATTATTTATTAAATATTCTAATAATTTATAAAATATATAAAAAAACACAAAAACTTATTTTTTGCTCAAAAATGGTTGCCTAAGCTTGGCCAAGGCTCCAAACTTGATTTTGCAATTTTCTCATTTTTCTTTATTTTTGTTTTATGAATTTTCAAAAATAAAAATACCGAAAAACTACTGAAAATATGAATGATCAAATTTTGGTCAAAATTGGTTCCCTAGGCTTGGCTAAGGTCTCCAAAGTTGATTTTTTAATTTTATGAATTTTTATGGATTTTCTATTAATTTTCGAAAATAAATAAATAAAAAAATACGTAAAAATACTAAAAATATGAAAAATATTTTTTTGGTCAACATTGATTTCCTAGGCTTAGCTAAGGTCCCCAAAGTTGATTTTTTCAATTTTATGAATTTTTATGGATTTTCTATTAATTTTCGAAAAAATAAATAAATAATACGTAAAAATACAGAAAATATGAAAAATCTTTTTTTGGTTGAAATTGGTTTCCTAGGCTTGGCTAAGGTCCCCAAAGTTGATTTTTCAATTTTATAAATTTTTATGAATTTTTGTTATTAATTTTAAAAAAGAAAAACTGATTAAAAATCAGGTATAAATACTTAAGCTAAAACAAAAAATTAACCAACAGGGTTAACCAGATCTGCATTTTGAATATACCCAGTAAAGGGGAAGGACAAATGCGTTATAAGCAGTGATACCACAGCAAAAAGCAACACTTTCTTATTTTTTTATTTTTATTTTTTTTAGGAATTCAAAAGTTCGAAATGCAATTACTCGCCGTTGATAGACCTCCCAGCCTCACGATCCAAATTCACCATTAATGCCAAATGTGCTTGTTACCCAAACTTAGATTGCATATGCATGAAGAGACAGGAATCTAAATGCATAGGCTATCGAAACAGTAAAAACACAAATCTCTAATACGCCAGGGCAAAAAACACGAGTCTACATTTAAAAAAAACAACCAAGAATCTGCTAATTTGGACATTTAGGAAGCCATCAGATCAGGGAGGAGACGAATCGAAGAGATATACTAGCCCAAGAGAAAACGAAAGTAAAGATTAAAAAAAAGGCAAAAAAAAAGAAAAGGAAAAAAACAAATGAACAAACAAACAAACAAACCTGTCAAGAAATTACTTTGTCAATTGAGAATATGAGGATTGGAACCTTCTGACGACGAACGGACTGAACTTCTCGATGAGTCGCTAAAAAATGCAATCATGAAGGTGCCAACGCTACCCTTGGTATTAGGGCACTCCTTGTGGAGGAGCTAAACCTTGCCGGAGTCGTCGGCCATGTGGAACTGGAGGACACCGAGCTTGACCTTCTTCTTTTTGTGCTTTATCCTCTTGCGCTTGATGTAGGTGTTCTTCTTACACTTCTTGGCGCTGCCGCGGAGGCAGAGGACAAGGTGGTAGGTGGACTCTTCCTAGATCTTGTAGTTCGTGAGGGTCCGGCTGTCCTCGAGCTGCTGCCCAATGAAGAGTAGGCACTGCTGGTCCGGGGATGCCCTCTTTGTACTGGATCTGGGCCTTTACATTGTCGATGGTGTCGCTCGACTCGACAAAGGGTGATGGTTTTCCCCGTTAGGGTTCTCACAAGATTCACATCATTCCTCCATTCAATTCTCTCTCTTGTTGTACTGCCCTTTTGAGGAAGACTTTCGGCGAGAAGGTGTAGACCAGAAAGTCCTCCCTCCCAGGAAGAAGTCTTATGTCATAGGAAAAAAATCTACGAGCTTCTTCACCACTTGATCTGCTATTAGTTCAGCTCTTCCTTGTCCTTGAGCTTATTGTCAACCGTCTTTTTAAATAGCATAAAAGATCCATTGTTGTTTAAACCTTCCAGACGAAATGTTCGATCCCCCATCTTCTCAAAACATGGCTCTTTCATCGAATTACTCTCACTTTCCTCCAAATCATCCGCGATCCCCAGACAAGATCAGGGGATTTGATGGTGTCCTTTTTTTTCTCCTTTTCTTTCTGTTAGAACATAGTGTTATTGTGTGCCGTACATGCGGGCAATCACAACCTAAATTGTGGAATAACTGCCAAGGCAGTTACCTTTTTGAACATAAGGAAAAACTCACGTTGTTTTTCCAAGGGTTACAATTAATTCTCCCAAAAAATACTTACAGATTATCAGACTCTCTCTTAAACTCGAGATTTCTTGGACAATTTGATTCTCGCAAGGCAGTCGTTGGAGGCTCTTAATCTGTGGAAAACGGGTACGTTCCCTCGTGTGATCGTGCTCCGATCGGTGATACAAGTTAGGAATCCGTTTCCTTCATTGGTATTAGAGCGAGTTTTAACTTGTTTTCCTGATCACATGTTCACTGTTTGAAGTTCTTTTCCCGTTTCGTAAGTTGTTCGTGTTTGTATCAGTACTGTTCATGCCTTTCTGTGATTGATTTGTTTGTTAAAAGTGAAATCTGAAAGCATGGTTAGAAAGTAGACGTCGATACGAGTCTAACGAGTGGTTGCACGTCGCCGGAGGAGGCTAGATGCGGTCGCACGCGCTGTAGCGGGGCGTGACTCTAGGGCACCGAAACGAAAAACTGTATTTTTGTCAAATTTGGGTTAATAAAAAAAATTTAAATATACCATTAGGACGGGTTCGACGATACGGGCATTTTGAGTGCTTGAACGTCGCCGAAGGAGGTCGGATGGAGCCGCACGCGCCACACACGCCAAGAAAACAAAAATAAAAAAAATGAAGCCCAACTGACGGTCGTGGGTTTTGAACGCACGATCTCTCCCTTGTACTTTGAGGGCCTTGAGCCCGAGCGCGATGGACCTAGCCCGCGCGCGATGGGCCCATCCCAATCCATTTGACCTTTGACCATTGACATATTTGACCGCCAACCGTTGACCCGTTGACTTGTTTAGCCATTGACTTTGACCGTTGACTTTGACCATTGACCCAAAAAAAGGGGTCAACATTAGAGGTGCTTGTATGGTCTTTGCTTTACGTGTCTTTTTATTACGATATGTTCGTAATTACTCTTTGATAATGGATTTTAGTAATCCATATTGTCCCGCATTTGTTGTAGAAACTATGGAATACCACATGGTCCGAATTCCTGTATTCCCAAGAAATGAAGAGGAAAAATTGACACTTGCAAGGCTTGTTGGTGAATTGAAAGTTTACCAATGAGATGGTGGTGTCAACATGATGACGTATATCATGGTGGTGTCAACATGATGACATATATCATTAGGGTCAATGAAATGATACGAGAAATCATTTGGAGGGGTCATGTCATGGTAGAATTTGAAAAAGCCAAAGCGCTGAGAAGTACTATTCCTATGAAATGGCATAAGGTCTGTGATTACTTGTGGAAAAACGACCCTTATTCATATAAAGAACTTGGAATTAACTTCCTGAGAGAGTTCATCAAGATTGGAGTAAAGAAAACATCGACTCTTGCTATGAATGGATTTTGGAGGAGACAGAATTCTCCTTGGTGTAAACCCAAGGGTTTCGCCAAAGTAGCTATAGGGACATCTTTTAGAGTTAAGAAGTTTCCCGATGAATTTATTAAGTCTTTTCCTGTTTATGAAAAACATTATTGGATCTGATATTATTTGATTTCTCGTTCGTTTGTCATTTGTAAATATTTCTCTTTTATGTCATTTCCATTCATATCGTTTGTACATATTTCATGAAGTGTTTAGTTATGAATGAAATGTGAATTTCTGTTTATAATACTTTAGTAGTATTATACATTTTAGAATGGGGAGTTCTAGAATGTTTTAGTAATTTTTCAAAGAACTTAATTTTACCTAAATGATTATATTAATGATAATTTCAAATGAGGATCCTTAGACGATGATTGAGAACTTAGTGAACTTTCAACTTTAAGTCCTTACGTGAGATTATGCATTAATATAATCAATTAGTGTAAATAGAATCCATAAATATTAGGCAATATTAATTCGTGCAATATGTCTAAAACACCTCAAATTCAGATACAATGGCAACCGCCTCAAAGAACATTGTGGCTGAGCTCAATAAGGACGAGAAGCTGAATGGTGACAATTATGAGATCTGGAATATGAAAATCTAGTATGTGCTAGAAGAGCTTGAGGCATTAGAAGCCCTTAACCTGGTCATGATAGAACTAGAAGATGGAACCACTACACAACACAGGGGGGATAAGGAGGCCTTCGCTGCTTGGAAGAAAAAGAATTCCACCGCTCGTATTACGTTGCTGAGCAGTATGGATAACGATATCATGCGTGAGTTTAGACAGCATGAAAATACAAAGGATATGTGGGATGCATTGAAAGTTAGGTTTGGGCAGATATCCGTCACCAAACTGAGGCAGCTCACCATCAGATTCGACACATATAAGATGCCACATGGGCATAATATGAAGCAGCATTTGAGGCGTATGTCGAACATGATAAGTGAGCTGAAGGATGCAGGTCACACATTATCTGATAAGCAACAGGTGCAGGCAGTGATCCGCTCTTTACCCCACAGTTGGGAGCATATAAAAGTCAACCTGACCCACAACGAGAATGTTAAGACTTTGAGGATGCAATGCGCCACCTTGAGCTAGAGGAGGATCGCCTTCTAGCAAATAAGATACAAACTGATGTCTATTTTGCTAGCACTAGTTCACATGGAGCTTCGAGCTCTAAGCGCAAGTATTTTGGAGGTTTTAAGAAGGGGAAAGATAAAGGAGCGGAACCATCTGATAAGAAACCGAAATTTGAGAAGCATGGCAAAGGGAAACGTCCCTTCAAGAAGCACATTTCTAGAATGAAATGTTATAACTGTGGCAAGAAGGGTCATTTCGCTCGTGACTGTACCGAGCCGAAGAAGGTAGAAATCCTTAAAATACTTGAAAGTATTAGTTATGTTTCAAGTTCTATATTTCTAACCGAATCTCATCTTTTGTGGACTGTAGACTTAGGGGCCACAGACCATGTAGCTAGAGATAAGAATACCTTTGTGGAATTTCGACGAATTCCACATGGAGCTAGGTGGATTTATGTAGGGAATAATTCAAGAGTCGAAGTTAAAGGAATTGGCACATGCCAACTTATCATGCGAGGTGGTCGCACTTTGTTCCTACATGATGTTCTATATGGTCCAGAGATTCGTCGAAATCTTTTCTCTGTGTTGGTTTTGGTTAAGCTTGGTTTTTATATGAATTTTCATGACAATGGTGTGGATTTGTTGTTAGGTACAACTTTTTACGGATCAGGTTATTTTGTGAATGGCTTTATTGTGTTGGATGTTGAAAACACTAATGTGAATGTTTGTTATTCCCTATTTACATCTACTCATTCTAGTGATAATGATGTGAACATATGGCATGCAAGACTTGGCCATATTAGTCAACATCGTATGAATAGATTAGCCAAAGAAGGCTTAATGGGCAATATTAAGAAAGTTGAATTGCCTACTTGTGAACATTGCCTCGTGGGAAAAACAACTCGAAAGCCATTTAGAAAAGAAGCAAGGGCTGAATTCCCATTGCAATTAATCCATACTGACATCTGTGGTCCTATGAATGTTAGGGCATGGCATAAGGCTGTTTACTTTATCACTTTTATAGATCATTTTACTCGATTTGGATATGTCTATTTGATCTCCCATAAATCTGAAGCATTAGATTGTTTTCAGAAATTTATGACCTTAGTGGAAAATCAATTAGATAAGAAAATCAAAGTGTTGAGATCCGATCGAGGTCGAGAATACTTATCTGATGAGTTCAGAAGTTTATGTGATGAAAATGGAATAGATAGACAATTGTCTATTCTATATACTCCGCAGCAAAATGGTGTTGCGGAGAGAAGGAACAGAACCCTAATGGAAATGGTTAGGTCTATGATGGCACAGGCTAATTTGCCTATCACTTTTTGGGGTGATGCTTTATTGACTGCCGTTTATGTACTTAATCGTGTACCTTCAAAGTCAGTTTCTTCCACCCCATATGAGTTATGGACAGGTCGAAAACCAGATTTAAGTTTTCTTAGACCTTGGGGTTGTGCTACCTATACTCATGAGACCTCTTATAAATATGGAAAATTAGGTCCAATAGGAAAAAAGAGTATCTTTATAAAATACTCAGAATATTCAAAAGGATATGTGTTCATAGGCGAGCAAGACAATGGAAGTGTAACTGAGTTTAAATCTCAAAATGTCACATTCTTAGAGAATGATTTTCCGAAAAAGGGTGAAATAGGTGAAGACTATTCCCTATTTGAAACACTGGATCAAGATAAGAGGATAGTTGGATATAATGATCCAAGTTGGAGC
The DNA here is from genome assembly GCA_016432845.1 of Psidium guajava. Lineage (NCBI taxonomy): Eukaryota > Viridiplantae > Streptophyta > Magnoliopsida > Myrtales > Myrtaceae > Psidium > Psidium guajava. Next base: position 20,720,757 of record CM028233.1, on the reverse strand, counting down.
AATGTGAGAAGTGTGGAGTTAAGTACTTATCAGTCTCAATTGCAACCACTTGATGAGTCGATTCCGCTATCTGATCCCAGTAGGAGCGTAATAGAGAATGAAGTACCTAGGGTACAATCTTCTCCACGATGAACAAGCCACAAAAGCATTCCTCGTCGACGCTTCGAGATCGAAGGGGAAGCTTTCATAATCGCTCCACAAGATGAAGATAATCCAAAGAATGTCAATGAGGCTTTATCTTGCCCTGATAAGGAAATGTGGATGAAAGCAATGGAAGAAGAAATGGAGTCAATGAGATCGAACCAAGTTTGGGAACTAGTTCATCTTCCAAAAGGACGCAAGGCTATTGAGAACAAGTGGGTTCTCAAAATAAAGCGTAAGGCTGATGGCTCGATTGAAAGATATAAGGCTTGCCTTGTGGCGGAGGGGTATAATCAACAGGAAGGAATTGACTATGAAGATACATTTTCTCCTGTTGTAAGATTCACCTCAGTTCGCCTTATTCTAGTAATAGTAGCCAACTTGGATCTTGAATTGCATCAAATGGATGTAAAGACTGCTTTTCTCAATGGAGAATTAGAAGAAGAAATTTATATGGAACAACCCATTGGGTTTGTCACTAAAGGCCAATAACATAAAGTATGTCAACTTTTGAGATCGATATATGGCCTCAAGCAGTCTTCAAGACAATGGTATATACGCTTTCATAATGCCGTAATGGCATATGATTTTGAGATGATTCATGAAGATAATTGCGTATATGTCAAAAGATCCAAAGGTCATTTTGTGATCTTATCATTATACGTTGATGATATACTTATTGCTGGAAGCAATATGGAGTTTGTCAAGACAGTCAAAAGTTGGCTATCTTCTAATTTCGAAATGAAAGACATAGGTGAAGTTGCGTACATTCTTGGAGTTAAGATCTCGAGAAATCGTTCGAAAAGGTTGTTATCTCTTTCACAAGAGACATACATAAATAAAGTCCTTGAACGATTTCGTATGCAAGACTGTAGACCCATTGATACTCCTATTGCAAAAGGTGAAGGTCTGAGCCGTAGAATGTGTCCGAAGACTCCACAAGAGCAAGAAAGAATGAAAAGTGTTCTTTATGCGAGTGCCGTTGGAAGCTTAATGTACGCTACGATGTGTACTAGACCTAATATTTGTTATGCAGTTAGATTAGTGAGCAGATACCAATTCAATCCAGGTCCAGCACATTAGGCTGCTGTGCGTAGGAAGATTGTCCTCTTTCATTAGACCTAATATTTTGCATTCCACTCGTTTGCCTTGATTCTCTCCTTTATCATTTCAACGATAATGGCCGATCTTCCTATGCACATCTTCTTGGCTGAAGTTATGGTCAAATGAAAGAGGCTTTATCACCTTTTTGGCCGAGGCTATATTTACATAACCCATCATCCGGGTATTGAAACTGAGATCTTCGGTCTGTTCAAGGATATAAGTGCATCTTCGATCGAAGGAATCAATTTGGAGAGGGAATACAGGGCGTTTCCAACCCTCTTTATTAACTTTCTAGAGGCTTGCTGACACACCTACCAAATGGTTATCCTAACTCGCATCGTGAAAGCTCGCTATTAGGATCGGTCTGAATGCTTAGAATCTGCAGAACTCGTGGTTGTCCACCATAAGAAGGCCGTCAAGTCTGGTGATGAACAGGCCTCACTGTTGGTTCACGAGAAGAAGAAGTTGGTGGAGCGCTTAGAATTGATCTAAACTTACTTCGGACATGACCCAAGTGATATCATGATGAAGTTTAGATGTGACTGGCTAGAAGAGAGGCTCGAAGACCTAACAACGGATATAACTCTCGAGAGAGCCCTGATCAAGAATTTGAAACTCGCCGTTGAATATCATAAGGCCAACATAGCTAAGCTGAAGGAGAAATGCAATCGCATGTTCTTTAAAATTGCAGATCTCGAATCTCAGATCGCTCGGTGTAAGTAGAGCATTAACTGTATGGAGAGTCAGTTAAGCTCTTTTATGATACTTACTAAGGTTCAATTTGATTTTACTTTCTCCCAGTAACTTGTTGTAAGGCTCGTTGATGTATGAAATGAGAGGAGAGCTTGTGTTTTAATCTTCCCATCATCTCATATCTTGCGTTTGAAGAATGAAACTCAATCTAATTGAAAATGAGTACAAATCAAGTAGAGTGCTTCATTAGAGCATCAGAATTAATAGGACTGCTAAAAACTCAACCATCCATCTTCGCTAGAATTAGAACACCTCATTGGAGCACCTTCTTCACGATATATGGCCTGCCATAGTACGGAGTGAACTTCCCTTCTAGAAGAGAGACTATTAACAACAATCTTCGAGGTCATTCACCGGAGAACTTCCCTTCTAATTGAAGGACTGAGCAATTCTTTGTTGATAACACTAGCCATGGCATATAGCCTTCAATCGTTTCTTGTCAATCATATTCAACTGGTCTAACCTCTGTTGGATCCAATCAGCCTGTATCAATTGTGCTTCCGAAAGAATAAGTAGTGAATGTATCTCTTATGCTAATCATGATAGTTCTCAGCTATTTTAGCCAAGATCTTCTTGATGTTGATAATATCGAGATCACTGAAGAAGGATTTGGCGGCGGCCTCCATTAATCACATTAAGACTCACCCGTGACTAGCTGTGTAAATTATTATACTTATGACCACCCGGTTAGTATGCTAATAAGTGAGTGGTATCTCATAGTGTCGCCAAAAATGCCCTGTTTGTATCGCTCTATAAAAGAGCAATAGTCTCCCAAAGTCCTATATAAAGAGTCCAGCCCTTATAGTATGCTCTTCACTCACCACATTTATGGATCTTGTGAATTTGAAATCTTTATGAATGTCCATGCTACGTCGTTCAATTCTAAGGAAGCTAAAAGGCATATCCTTGATTAATTGAGCCATGAAGGCGTTGTTGGGGTCGGGCTAGCATACTTACTTCTTGGATTTTGACGGCACAGTTTGAACATTTTTCAGGGAGGTCTTGGACGTCTATTTGTATCATGATTCTGTCTTCGAGGGGATCAATTTCTTTGCTTGGCCCAGGGTTGTCGGGTAGGACATTGGCAATTACTCGTCCTTTTGCATTTCTCAAGGTCATTCCTAAAACACAAAGTAAATGGATCAAAAATACAAGATAGGGTTAAACCCCATGCTAGTTTTTTGAAAAACCTTTCTGAAGTACATTTTTTATTTTGACATTTATTTTTATTTTGAAAGACTAAAAAATGAGGAAGCATAATTAAGCCCGACTCTCTGTCGCGACCTAAAATTCATTTTTAGGTTAATGGATTACCAGATTAATTAATTAAATTAACTAACCTAGTTCGAGCTCTCCCAAGCTCTACCAAATCGCAACTTTGATTTTTTTTTCACATGATTTTAGAATTTGGAGTCGCCACTAATCATTTTTGGTAGGTTGATTAGAAACCTAAGTAACCTAGCGGGAGAACTAAATTACTCCTGCAAACCAGAGATTATGAGTTCGGGGACTTGGTTACACTAGTTAATTAAAACTAATGCCCTTTCGGTACCTTAATTCCATGGATATCCTATTTTGGCAACTCTCACTTGATTTATTCCTAAGACCCTGGTAAGGTGTTCTTTTTATGCTTTCACTTTAAAATGAAATGCATAAAGGGTATGAACGCAAACGTTGACATACAAATACGACACACAAATACGGACATACGAATATGATATACGAATACGTAGATATGCGAATACGAATACGTGCGTGACGTGCGAATGACATACGTACATGACATGCGAACGACATACGTACGTGACATGTGTATGAATACGATATGCATACGAGATAGACGAATACATATACGTGCGTTACATGCGAAGGACATACGTACGTGGACATGCGAATGATATGCGTACGTGACATGCGTATGAATACAACATGCATGCGGGGATAGACGAATACGAATACGTATGTGACATGCGTATGAAGACGCACGAATACGATATGTAACATGCATACATACACCATACAAATACGTGACATATATATGTGACATGCATAGTGATATGTGTATGTAAATACGTACATTTCGATTTTGCCCATAAAGGGCAAAGTCGTCATTTTGAAAAGATGGGATAAAACCCTCATTTTTGAAAAAGAGGGGATAAAACCCTCATTTTGAAATTTTTGATTTTTCTGAATGAATATGCATGGGTTAATAACATATCATAACAGACAAATGTGGATTTGCAAACATCGCGTACGTGACGTGCATACGAGAACAAACAAATACGATATGTCTATACGAACATACGGATAACATAACAAACATACATGAGACATACTACATGAGATGCACATGAATGGCATTTTTTGTATTTTCAGATTTTCCATTTTTTTTTTGGTTTTTTGGATTTTCTACATTTTTTTTTGTATTTTGGATGTATTATAAAAGAATGCAAAATCACCCAAAGCAAATGAAGATGTGAAGAGAGAGCAGGTAAAGTAAAACTACCCTAAGGACAGTGAAAATAAAACCCGCAACTCGTCGGGTGAATAATTACAGACCAATTAAATAAAACCCGAGACATGATCGGGAATACAACAAAAATGGACCGGAATGGACATCGATCAAACACCCGTCGCCAAGCCTCGTGGGTCGAGAGTACAACAAAACGGACCGGAATGGACATCGGTCATCCTCCAGTCTTCAAAGCATCGGGCCGAAAGCCAAATGAAAATAATGAACTTATCCAATCGGACATGCACAATCACCAATGAGTTAAGACAATTCAAAAACTCAAAGAGAGTTTAACACGTGCTGATTAAACTTCATTGAGACCATTTTTTACATTTTCCAATGCATTAACACAAAAAATACGAATTAAATCATACTGTCCATGAACATTCTTAGGGAGAAAGCAGTAACCATAAAATACAAAAGAAATAATGAAATGTATGTAAAAATTCTGAGATTTTTTATGTGGATGGAAAAATGTGTCTTTGACAACTTTCATGTTTTACATTCTTATTGAAGAAACACTCATTTTCGTGTAGAAAATGGTCTTTCATGAGAGTTCAGCAGCAAACAAACAAATTTCACAGAACAGACATATTTCAGGATTAAGCTTAAATGGACACTCAAATCTCAAAATTAATGCACCAAACTTTCCAGTCTACTAAACAAGACCCCAATGAATAACTTTCATTTTTTGTGAAGTTTCAAAAGAAGACTCTAAACATAAGATAACTACAAGTCAATATGACCATGCACAGAAAAACACTCTGACTTAAGGACGCCAACAGAATTGCATGATTTCATTAAATGCATTAAAAATACGAAACGTGCATGAATATTTTTGTATTTTTTATATGTTAGGCATTAAGATCTTATGAACAAATGTCATGAAGAGGTCTTTATGAAACAAAGTCTAGAATAACCCATGGAAAATCATTTAGCGTGAAAGGTCACATCAGAAAAATTCCATCTCAGGTTCTGATCACCATATTTCCAGATTTCTGCTTTCAATTTCGGGACCCTTTTGACATAGCAAACAACGTCAATTTTCGTGCCATAATATATCAAATTGAAGATCTCGAAGTCATCTATGAATGTTCAGTACATTTATTTTCGAGATTTCGTCATCTAAATACGAAAAATTGAGTTACCAGATAATTGCACATGCTGATGCGCCTAGAGCTTGTTGGAGATGAATCCGTCGCGTCGCCAAGGCTTGTTCCACGGCGGCGAATTTTTCTCTCTCAAAATTTTTTTCTCTTGAAATCTCCCCAAAAAAAAATTTTTTCTCCAGTTTTTCTTCAATCTCCCAAAACTCTCTCAAACATCCAAAATTTTCTCTCCAAAAAAAAAATTCCTCTCTCAAGCTCACTTCTTCCTCCTTTTATAAACCACTCATCTATCTCCCATTCTAATTTTTCCATTAACTCTATCTCCCATTTTAATTTCTCCACTAACTCTTCTTCATTTTCATCTTCCCTTCTCCATCTCTATCTCACATTCTAATTTCTCCACTAACTCTTCTTCATATTCATCTTCCCTTCTCCATATCTATCTCCCATTCTATTAACTCTTCTTCATCTCCATCTTCCCTTCTCTATTCTCATCTTATTTTCTTTATCTTCTCTTCTCCATCTCCTCTTCTCCATCTTCCTATCTTCATCTCCTCTTCTCCATCTTCCCTTCTCTATTCTAATTTCTCCACTAACTCTTCTTTTTGTTATTTACAAAATAATCCCTCAAGTATTAGGTATTTGCACTCTAGTCCATGAGATTTTAAGTATTTGTAATTCAGTCCCTGGAGAAATATTTCTTTAAGTCCAAATCTCCTCACAATTTTCGACACACCTATCGCATGTTGAATTTAAGCTCATTTCTTGCTATTGAAAATAATGCAAAATTTAATTAAAGCCCTGTTTGTAAAATTGAGTCATTCTAGGTATAATTGGGCCAAGATGAAAATTTGGAATATTAAAGAACAATGTCACAACTCCTAAAAGTGAAAAATGAAAATAAATTGACTCAAATTGAATTTTTTTAGGCCCGAATCGAGATTATGCTCGTTAAGGAATACACGACCTCGAATTGGATTTTTTAAATTTGCGATGGCCAACATGAAAAGGGATTTAAAGAAAAAATATTGACTATTTTTATGTATTTTTGTGGCCTCAAATGCTATTATTTATTAAATATTTTCCTAATTTCTAAAAATTATATTTAAAAAAATACAAAAAATATGAAAAATTATTTTTTTACTCAAAAATGGTTGCCTAAGCTTGGCCAAGGCTTCCAAAGTTGATTTTGCAATTTTCTCATTTTTATAGATTTTCTATCAATTTTAGAAAATAAAAATACCGAAAAATACTGAAAATATGAAAAATCATTTTTTGGTCAAAATTGGTTCCCTAGGCTTGGCAAAGGTCTCCAAAGTTAATTTTTTCAAATTTATTAATTTTTATGGATTTTTTATTAATTTTAAAAAAGAAGAAAAGAAAAGGTGATTGAAAATCAGGTGTCAACAGCTGCCCCTCTTTGAAAGGAAGCTCGGTAGAGGTTCATTTCAAAGACGAGACGACACCTGAATCCTAATCGACTCAACACAATGAAATAAAAAGAGTCATGACATTCGATCTCCAATACCCCTTTTAGCAAATTTCGATCCAAACCCGGTTTGAGGAGGCTTTCATGCGATGAGGGAGAGACAAAGATGAGAATTTACCTGGCACTTACCTGCTCGTTGTATGGCGGTTGCCTGACATGAGTGCTCTGCTGAAAATGAGATGAGAACCTAAGGATTCGTTATAAGAAAACCTTAGGGTAGTGGAACTTGGACCCGTATGGTAGGTTACCCCATAGTAGATTCCTAATAAAAGGATTCTACTGATTAAAATCGGATTGAATTTTGACCCGTATGGTGGGTCACCCCATGGTAGATTCCTAGTGAAAGGATTCTACTGATTAAATTAAGATTTGACCTGTATGGTAGGTCACCCCATGGAAATGCCTGTAAGAAGGACTTTGGTGCCTGTAAGAAGGACTTTGGTGCCTGTAGAAAGGACTTTGTTTTGCCTATAAAAAGGACTTTGGTGTGTCTGTAGAAAGGACTTTTGGTTGCCTATAGAAAGGACTTGGTGCCTGTAAGAAGGACTTTTGTGTGCCTGTAGAAAGGACTTGGTGCCTGTAAAAAGGACTTGATGCCTGTAAGAAGGACTTATGCCTGTAGAAAGGACTTTGATGCTTGTAAAAAGGACTTGGTATGCCTGTAAAAAGGACTTGATTTGCCTGTAAGAAGGACTTGGTTTCCTGTAGAAAGGACTTGGTCGCCTGTAGAAAGGACTTTGGTTGCCTGTAAAAAGGACTTTTGATTGCCTGTAGAAAGGACTTGCTCGCCTGTAGAAAGGACTTTGGTCGCCTGTAAAAAGGACTTTGGAAATGGATCGTTTCGTATTGGGGTTTCCAATGGAAGGGCTCCGGAGATAATATACCATAGATTTCACATTTTTTGGGTAGACTGAAGAGGTATTGATTGAGAAAATGATTTTTGGGTATATTTGGGATCTAGGGAGATCAAGAATCCTGCAGACGCTCTAACCCAATTTAACTTACCATGAAGGATGCCATTCTGGGATCTGGGGAAACCAGGAATCTTGCAGACGCTCAAACCCGATTTAACTTACCTTGAAGGGTGTCATTCTGGGATCTAGGGAGACCAGGAATCCTCAAAATCCGACTTAACTTACCTTGAAGGGTGCCATTCTGAGATTTGGGGAAACCAGAAATCCTGCAGACGCTCAAATCCAATTTGACTTATCATGAAGGGTGCCATTCTGGGATCTGGGGAAACCAAAAATCCTGCAGAAGCTCAAACCTAATTTTTGTTGTCCCATCACTTTAGGAATAAACCGATGAGGCAAAGATCAAGAACACGAGAGTTGGTCAATCATGATTTGATAAAGCTTGAGAACACGAGATTGTATCAATCGTGAGCTGATGAAGACTTCATGAGAGTATGTTGATCATGAGTTGCAAGGGTTCAGAAGACTTACCTGGATCTTCTGAGTTAATGATCGAGGCATAGACAGACCGATTGTATCGTGTCTGCTTGCTCACTGAATGACCTTATGTGCTGCAATGGATTTGAGCACCCAGACAATCATCAGAATTGAAAGGTTCAGGTTGAAGATATACTCACCTGAAAATGTTTGGCGAGCATTAGCCAACAGGGCTTGTTTGTTTAATAGCCTCTGGATGAATTTCGAGACCTCGGAGAGTAACTCGACTATTAGGAATGCACTACTTGTCAGACAGTGTCAGAGATAACATGTGCAAACATTTTTATCAATGAGTTCATCGGTTCATGCAAAACCATTCAGTTGAGTTTGCAATGATTAAAACCATATGTGTATGCTCATAATATGGATCATGCATGACTATTCTATCGAGTTTGCATTTCCAATTCTGTCCAGGGAGGTTATCATGTCATGAATACCTCGAATTGAACCTGAATGGGGACTTCAGTCCAAAAGGGCTTTATCTCACTCTCGAGAAACGCTGTTTATCCGATTGCAGGATTTGAAAAGAAAGCACTCAACCTTACCATCATCGCATTCAGCGAGGGTCTGAGTAATCTCGCAATTGATACGATCAAGCCGATCTAGAGGTCTTGATTAGGACCGTAATGTGGGCTGGGTCAAAGGCTTATCAAAGGAGACTCATTTCGGGTCAGGGCCATTGACAAAAAAAGGTCTTCATCATCTGCTCCGGGTTTACAAGTCAAGAACCCTGCAAAATGAGAGAGAAATAATCTTGTTCGAACTTCTTCGAGCGATTCTTAAAGTCATTCAACTCTTACATTAATTTAGGTGCCCTAATCAGAAGAGACTTTCAAGGGTCGTAACGTAGGTCGGGATTTGGGTCTGAGAAACGAAGGGCTTATTTTGGCTCAGCAAAATATATGAGAAGGGCTTGGTGTTGGTGATCATTGCAGTCTTGTCACCGATCTTTGACCTTCCTGAATTTGTCTTTAATGAATACCATCATTGGCTGAGGGGTGGTAGTTCTTTTACACTTTGCAAACTGACTTCTTTGGGGATCCTTTTTCGGGAATTCTCAAAATGTATGTTCGAAGTCAGAAGTTCATTACAGATATATGGGCATTGGCTTTGCTTTTGATAGGCACTTTGCTCTTTCTGCCCGAGATTCTTTGGAGTAGCCTTTGCTTTTCTTACTCTCGACTCCCTTTTGTTTGGAAGCAGGCCCATTTTCTTTAGGCTACACTTGTCTCTCTTTTTTTTTTGTTTAATAACCTTGTGATTTTGAATTTTAGCAACAAGATGATTTTCAACAAATGATACTAGACATTACATGAAAGTCTAGCATATGAAATGGGCTGATTCGAGAATTCTCTATTGGCCCAATTTCTTCAATTCTGCTCTTTTGGGGGAAAGTGTCGTCGTTACCTTGAAATGAGCAAGGATCACCAACATGGGCTTGAGAAATGAATTTGCAGTTGGGTTATGCAAAGGATGAGTGTGTAGGATAGAGAAAATAAATGCTCTTCGTCATCCTAAAGCACTTGAATTAAAATTCGAGTATCATGCAAAGAAACACTCGAAGATTGATGTTAGTCCAAGCAAGAGAATTTCTAACAATTTATCTCCTGATATTGTTGGAATTACCTCTGTTTTGCCCCAGTGCGGGGTGGTTCTTAACAGGGTCATGAAATGAAATCACCGTTTAAATGGGTTGTCAATGGTTGCCTGAAGTGTTTGGAATGGAGAATGAATGCCTCCTTCACTTCGACTATCGTATCTTTTGCGAGAAAACCCATTGCCTTGGAGAATGCGGAATCTGTCTACCGCTCAACTCACTGTGGATTAAATATAGGACGTATGTGGAAATGGCTTGCCTTTCATCGTCCTGTCATGCCCCATTCTGTACATTCGATGCATCGTGTACAGTTTATACCCCCAGTCAAAATTGACAAATTGAACATGCAGAACAGTCATGCATAAATCATGGAATGTGTAAACATTATGCAAATATGGCAATACAAGTACAAGTATGGAAATTACCCCTGGCTGTATGGGCGGATCAGACACGTTGGGGGCCCATTCCCCGAGTCGAGGAGTAGCTTGTTTCTGGTTTTGCCTCTTTTCGATCTAGGGTTCGCCATTGATTTCCCTTATTTTATCAGACGGATCGCATCAGGCGATCATAACTTGGCCTCTTTGGGCTGTTTTCTTTGAAGTATCAGGTGTTAGTTTAACATTTCCTGTAACAAGGAAGGAGACCTGTTAGCCAGTATCAGAAATGATGAACTGGACACGATACTGAGTTACCCTTGAGTGCTTCGCGCAACTCCTTTACCAGTTTTACCACTCGGGATTTTCTCCGTGGGTATGTCAAGTTAGACATTTCCTGTCAAACAATGGAGAAGAAGACGTATTAGTCAGTATTAGAAATGATGTATTGGATACGATACTGGTTTACCCTTCATCTTGAATGTTTTGCGTGACGCCTTTATCAAGTTCACTGGATTGAGTTTCCCTTGGCTTTCGCTGGACACTTCAACGTTAAGCTAAGATCGTAACAAAATACTGACCTTGGTATTGCTCGTCGAGTATTCCTGTTTCTTTTTGCAAAAAGAAATGCGAGAAAAAGTTGTTTTATTTATTTACAATACTTACAACATTTCCATCCTCGAGGATCGAACGCGGGACGTCTCGGACCACTGTCATTCCCCATGCCATCTAGTCCACAAGACCGCAGGCGCTCATAGAGGTTCCTTTTAAGAGTCAATCCTTGAGATGACATGGTGTTGTTGTATTGTACTAGGTAATTCCAGGTCACTGTATTTTTCGGGGCGGTTTATAAACCCTGTTAAGAATGGAATAAAATAATTCAGAACACGAGACGAGTATGAGCAAATTAGAACGATACAGAATTACCCTTCTTTGAGATTGTTTGGGTCTTTCGTTCACATATTCCTCATTTGAAGCCGTCCATTCTGTGGCGATGTCCACGAATCTATTTGCCCAAAGTTTTAATTAATCGGGGAATTTCGTTTTTGGGTCAATTTGCAAATTTCTGTAAACAGAAGGGATCTAATTTAGAATCGGGATAATTTGAGGGTAAATTGAAACGATACTGCTTTACCCTTCTAGTTCGCGCGACTTTTTACTCGCAATAAATTCACTACGAGTTTGGTGTGGTAGCAGACTCGAGCATTTAATAGGAGAACAAGAAATTGCTGCTTCTTGCTTTTGCGTTCATTCTGAACATCAATAAAAGTAGAAAACATCCCATGCAAGGAAATGAAGCGTCTGCATTCGTTCAAGATCGATTTTGCTCCCTCAGCAGGCTCTCCTATGATCAGCTGGCTTCATTCTGGACCAGGTATGCATCGGCTATGTTGAAGGACCCGTGATCTCAGCTTCAAAATACAGACTCCCTGTGCATATTACAGTCCCCGTGCTTCATTAACATTAAACTGGTTGATCATGGCGGTGAGTTCATCGTCAATGCCGCTTGTCTGGTGGTGATACATCTCCCCTTCCCCGGGAGGTATTGATGCTGATCCAGTAGCATTAGTCTTTTTGTACCCTGCTCCAACAGAACTCGATTCTGTTATAAACTGGTCTAACTCGCTTCTCAAACACGCATTTTCAATCATCAGATCATGCATTTCATCGAAGGCGAGGAGGAGGCTGTTGCAGTTAGGGCAGGTGGCGGAGTCAAAAGCCTCTTTATACATCTTGTTTTCCGCTCGGAGGTTTTCATTTTCAACTCTTAGAAACTTGGCTTCGTTGTGCTCATGACGAGTCTTCATTCGGGTTCGCCTATTTTGAAACCAGAACTTGATTTGTGAAGGTTCAAGTCCTAGCTCTTGACTTAGTTCCATTTTCTGTTTGCCGTCTGGCATAGGACATGTTCTGAAGAAATCCTCAAGCCTTTGTACTTGCTCCTTAGTATGGCGATGGTAACGCTTCTTTTGACCCTTACCGTTGTTGTCCTTATCTTTACTGAGATCTTGGACGTCGTCGGCGGAAGGGCCAGGTTCCATAGGCTCGATCCCAAACATGGTTTCGAACTCTTCCTCGCCCATATTCAGCAGGCAATGATAGCTTTCGGAAGTATTGGGTTGAGACATCTTCGATTTGGTTGATGATTTTTCAAGGTTTACTATATCTTTCTGTATTTTCACTCTCTCTGAACCGTGTATGCTTTAAAACTCTCTTCAATATATGAATAAAGATTATCAGGAGGATGTCTCTTTTAAAATTTGGCGTCGGCTTAGCATATGTATCGCTTCTCCCGAGATTTCTGTCTTTCTCAACCTTTCCTGCGTGTTTCTTGCTTGGCTCGTCTTTTCTCATCTCTTCATAGTGGTAGGGTCCCTATCAACGTCTCTACCGTCGATTTGCTGGCATATTCTCCTATAAAAACGAATCTCATTTTCCTTGTCTCCCACCCAAGTCACCTTTCTTTCTCCTTTTTCAAAGTTGTGTCATCCCATCAAACTTTTGGCAGAGATGTCGGATTTGCTTGGCTCGAGATTGGAGACGAGTAGCGGAGGTGATGCTGATAGGGAATGGTAGACAGGAAAATCTGGCCAGTAGAGAGTTTCACTGCAAAAATGAAAGGGAATGCGGCAGTATATGTTCTTCATATTCTAGAAAAATTGGAACGATACTGTTTTACCCTTGTATATACTTCCATTGAATTTGAATTGAGGAAGTTCCTTCATTTGGATTGGATTGGATTGTATGTCCCGAGTTGCCCTTCACTTTGAGCTTGCCACGTAAGTGCTTTGCTTAGTTGGGCCTTGTTTTCTTTCGGGTTGCTTTGGACCATCATCATTTTTTATGCCATCGAGTCCGTGGATCGGAGGGCTCCTTTAATTTAAAGGTTACCTTTAAGGCAAATGAGTCCTATCGCATTCCATTGGGTCATTTCATTTTGCGACACTCTTGAGGCAATTTGCAATCCCCTGGAAGAGAATGGAACAAATCCAATTTAGCATTTTGCGACGATTGAGGGTAAATTGGAACGACACACAGTTACCGGTCTTCGAGCTCGCCTGGGCTTTTCACTTGAAATTTCCCTACGTGAGGTCATTCAACATTTCTCATTATGGCAGTCAGCGACGTTGCCACAAATTGATCCGCCCTGAGTCTAGCATAAAAAGGGATTCACGCATTCGACGGGATAAAAAACAAATTACCCCATGCCCCTGAATTAAATCTAGACACCTAGAAAGCTGGAAATATCACACGCAGGGGAATTAAGCATGAAATGAAAGGTGCACTTGTTCAAGGTCAGTTCTGCCTCTCCTGCGGCTCTTCGATAATCAGCTAGTCTCATGCTGGTTCAGGCATGGATGACCGATGTTTGAGAGTCCTTAATCACTGGCTTCCGATTATGGCTTCGGATGTCTGTCAACCTTAAACTGGTTGACCAGGGAAGTAAGCTCATCATCTGGGTAATCTCTTGAACCTTCCAGCAACTGATGCTCGAATTGGGCATTATTGTTGGCAAATGCTGGCGGTAGATTTCTCATTCTGTCCTCGCCATGAGCAATTTGACTTCTCGAGCTGAAGTCTTCATCATTACTCCAGAAAGTGTGGGGATCACCAACTGTCCTGCTGCCAAGAACTCCTTCCATTTGAGGATTAGAGAAGTGGAAGTGCTCAGGATAATTTCTTGTCTGATTCTCTGGCTGCGCAGGCGCGCTGATCATGGGATGAATTCTAGCCACGGGTTGGTGCTCAAACCAAGGAGTCTGAATACACTGCCCCTGCGGTCTATACTCTTGAAGAGCATTAGGGTGATTCTGGGGGATACTTTGATTAACGCCTGGGGGATTGATGGCACGGCTACTGGTTTGGTTGATGATGGGAAGTGGCTCGCCCCATGCTAACCTGTGGAACTTATGGTGGCGAGGAGACTCGACGTTCAGGCTTGGATCAGTCCCGCCTTGGTTTTCTTGATTCTGAGCTGCATTGTGTTCTCTCACCCTTTTTCTGTACTTCTGAAGATGACTCGAAACATTTGCTTTAGTGAGTCCCTCTACCTTCATAATTTCCAGTATATGTTGCGGCCGTGCCGAATCGATTCCTAGTTGCTGAACTGCATTAACAAACATACGATGCAGCTCAGGAGACCAACTCATCTTCTTTCTCCAGTTGCTTGGAATAAAATTGAAGGCTTGATGCTTGTTCTCATGGTCGTGCAATTGCTTCCTTACCACGTGCTGCCATATGTTTTGAAGCATCTGAACCCTAACTGGTTTCGTTACGACGTCTTGGGCCCCGTTTAAGACAGCCTTCATCATGGCTTGCTGATCATCGCTTGCCGATATTACGAGGACTGGCATGTTTAATTTAGAATTGATGACTTCTAAGAGAGTGAAAACATCCATGTCAATCCCTACCATGGCGATGACGACGATATCAAACTGGTCACTACTCCTCCTTAATATCTCTAAGGCCTCTGTCGCCTTTGCTTGAGCTACAACCTTATACCGGCATTTTCTTAATACGGTAACAAGGATTGACAAAGAGACTGGATTACCGTCAATGGCCATGACCAGTAGACCCTCAGGGTAAGGAACTTCATCAACTTCGACCAGGGTTGAACATGCGCCCATTTCCCTAATGCTCAACATATTTCTGGATCTAGGACTGCCGATTCGAGACCGCCTCAGGATGTCTTCTCGGACTTGAGGGATCACGGGATCGTTGATGGCTTCTCGTAACAGGCTTTGAAAGCCAATGCTTTGATGGTGAAGGTTTTGAATTTCTCTCCCACGAGAACTCCTTCCTCTCTATCTTTCTCCTGCGAGTTCGTGCAGATGAACCCTCACTATCAAATGAGGATAAATTCTCTCTCTGGCAATAGCAACGACTTCCCCATTCACGGGCAGTGCTATTAGATTTACCGAGGGGAAAATCTGACATTCAGCTTTTGATTAAAGGGGAAATCCTCGTTTATCGCTCAGTTTGTCTTCTTCTTTCTTTTCGCGATAGAGGGCCCCTGTCAAGATTTCCACCGTCGATTTACTGGCGGGTCCTCCAATGAAGACGAGTAATATCTCTCTTTCTGCCGAAAATTTCTTTGTCCCCCACTCAGCTCGTCTTTTCGTTCTTTCTTTTTTCAAAGCGGTGGAGTCCCGTCCAGCTTTTCCACAGAGACGTCAGGTTTGTTCCGCTCGAGGTTGCCACTTGACTGGAATTTGAGCCACCGGGGGTGTTGCCGACAGAGAATGGTAGATAGGAAAACCTATAAGGACTGCCCCTGTGAAATCAGTATTTAAATTAAAGCAGATTACCATCTTCGCATTCCGCTCATCTGCCTCATCTCTCTCCTTTCTTTCGTATTCTGCTTTCAAAAATGGCCAATTCTCCTAACCACACCTTATCCGCCGAAGTCCTGGCTGGGTGGGAGAGACTCTACAATCTTCTTAGTAGAGGTTACGCTCATATAGCCAAAAACTCTACCGTTGAGGTTGAAATCCTTGGTTTATTCAGGACTGTGGACGCTGCTTCTGTTGAGGGTACCCAACTGGGGAAGGAGTATCGGAACTTCTCGACCGTCTTCATCAATTTTCTGGTTGCCTATAACCGCGCTTATGAGACGGTCCTTGTGACCGCCGTCGTGAAAGCTCGTTACCGAGACCAGCACGAGCATCTGGCAACAGTTACATTTGTGGCTGATAATCACAAAAAGGCCCTCAAGTTTGCCAACGATCAGCTTTCCTGGCTGGTTCGTGAGAGGGGAAAGATGGTGGACCGTCTGGCTTTGGTCCGAACTTACGCCGAACAGGAGCCAGGCAATATTGTGATGAGGTGCAAATGCAGTTGGCTGCAGGAGAGGCTTGATGACATTACGGCAGACATTGCTTTCGAGAGGGCGGCGATTCCGGACGTGGAGTTTGCCGTTGAGCATTACGAGGCCACTATGGCCCAGGTTAAAGAGAAGTGCGATCGCCTCTTCTTTAGGCTCGCGGAGCTTGATCCCGAGAACGCCCGGTGCACCCAGAGCATCAACTTTATGGAGAGCCAGCTGAGCTCCTTTGTGACGCTTATTAGGGCTCAATTTGATTTCACTTTTCCTCCCTAGTGAGTTGTTGTAAGGTTTGTTGGTGAATGGAATGAAGAGAAAGTTTCACGTATTTGTGCTTTTCATTTTCCTGCCATTTCTTCGCCCATATAGCATGATAGGACGATTTACGGTACTGAAGACGTTGAGGCTTAACACTCTTCTCGGTGTTCTTGTTATCTGCTGCCGGCGATGATATCAAGGACATTGGCGAAGGGTTCGGTGGCGGCCCCCACCGGTCACAGCGCCGTGAGTCAGTCGTGTGAATTATTGCAAATCGACCACTCGATTAGTGCTCCAATAAACAAACCGGGCTGCCCGTTGCGTGCCCCACTTTACTCCTGCCTATCTCTTTCGGCGTCCACTTGAATGTGTCGGTCGCCTGTAGCGTTGGGAGAAATGATTGCGGGCCATGCTCGGTAATAAAATACTAGTCCTCCAAAATCTTTTATGTGTTTTGAATCCGAGGGAGGTAAAAAGGCAAGCCTTTGTTCAATTTAATCAGAAAGGCGTCGCAAGATCGGGTTTATAATCTTGCCCCATGGGTTTTGATTACACAGTCTCGACTTTCTCAACAAAAATACATGAACCCTTCTAATATATTAAAAATGTCCCCAGGCCCGATCTGGATGCATTCACTACCCCTCATCAAAATACATGGCCCATACGTGCTGACTTATTGACACGATTCTGTCTCCGGAAGAATTGGCCTCTTCATATGCCCCTAGGGTTAACGATATCTTCGCTTGCCCCCTGATTGTTATCACCAACGAGCCCGATTTTTCTCCACCCCAGGGTACCTATAATTCTCTGTAAAAGTAAAGAAAATAATCAGTATGTGATCCAATAGAGGTCGGCCCATGATTCCTACATTAGTCCAATTTTATTTTTCAATTTTAGAGAAAATTTTCTTAGAAAAACATGGGTGAATTTCTCAAAAAGAATTTTCTTGCAAATTTTTACAACTTGAAAAATGTGATAAAATATCTTAAAATTTAGCAAATTTCCCGAAGGGATTTTCCTTTTATCAGAATGAATTTTTAGGGATAAATTTGTCAAGAAAATCTCATTTCTATTGAAGTAGAAAAATGTAACAAAATCTGTTACTGGTCAACAAAATTTTCCTAAGGGATTTTTCACACTTATTTATTTATTTATTTATTTTTATTTTTTTCAAAAATGGGATACTAATTTGATTTTCATTTTCTTTTGAAAAATGACCTTGATGTTAAATTCAAAATTTGACCGACACCTAACATGGACCGACCAAAAATAAATACAAGATGAAGTTAGAAAACTTACTTTCACCGTCAAAAATACCATGTAAGTCGCATAGACATGCACATGAATCGTGAGTTTAAATCTTAGCTTATCTACTCTAAAGGCTGACAAATTGAAGCGAAAGACTTACGGCAAGGCGACAATCTCGCGCACATAATCAAGATTAGCCGTGACCCCTACGACGTAATTAGGATTAGCCGGGTCTCCCAACTTCGGCTCCTCGAGTCAAAAATTAAAACCACTGCTTTGCTAATCTTACCAAGCCTGAGGCCTAACTTTTAAAACTCATTTTTGAAAAGAGGTTCGGGATTGAATCTGGACTAACTTTCGACGTGATCTCACGCCGAACGCTAGAACCAAATCACAATACCATCCTAAAACTAGTGACCCAGGTCCGGTCACGGGACGTGTGTGATGTAGTGCTAAAACAAATAATCATGCACAGCAGTTAAATTCAAACACCGCTTCAAAATGTGCAAAAATTAAATTCCAATTTCCATACACCAAACCTGCAAAATAAGGGGTTAGCCAAACACTCCACCCCTTATAACTCCCATCTGCAAGACCATTTAACACCTAAAGATTAGAATTCAACCAATTGCCAAACCAAGTGAATATTCATGAAATTTTACTAGCCTAAGTCCTCTAAGTTCTTAAATTTTTCAAAAATTAAGAACAACTCCCCAGTGGAGTCGCCAAGCTGTCGCGACTTAAAATTCATTTTTAGGTTAATGGATTACCAGATTAATTAATTAAATTAACTAACCTAGTTCGAGCTCTCCCAAGCTCTACCAAATCGCAACTTTGATTTTTTTTCACATGATTTTAGAATTTGGAGTCGCCACTAATCATTTTTGGTAGGTTGATTAGAAACCTAAGTAACCTAGCGGGAGAACTAAATTACTCCTGCAAACCAGAGATTATGAGTTCGGGGACTTGGTTACACTAGTTAATTAAAACTAATGCCCTTTTGGTACCTTAATTCCATGGATATCCTATTTTGGCAACTCTCACTTGATTTATTCCTAAGACCCTGGTAAGGTGTTCTTTTTATGTTTTCACTTTAAAATGAAATGCATAAAGGGTATGAACGCAAACGTTGACATACAAATACGACACACAAATACGGACATACGAATATGATATACGAATACGTAGATATGCGAATACGAATACGTGCGTGACGTGCGAATGACATACGTACATGACATGTGAACGACATACGTACGTGACATGTGTATGAATACGATATGCATACGAGATAGACGAATACATATACGTGCGTTACATGCGAAGGACATACGTACGTGGACATGCGAATGATATGCGTACGTGACATGCGTATGAAGACGCACGAATACGATATGTAACATGCATACATACACCATACAAATACGTGACATATATATGTGACATGCATAGTGATATGTGTATGTAAATACGTACATTTCGATTTTGCCCATAAAGGGCAAAGTCGTCATTTTGAAAAGATGGGATAAAACCCTCATTTTTGAAAAAGAGGGGATAAAACCCTCATTTTGAAATTTTTGATTTTTCTGAATGAATATGCATGGGTTAATAACATATCATAACAGACAAATGTGTTATATCATAACAGACAAATGTGGATTTGCAAACGTCGCGTACGTGACGTGCATACGAGAACAAACAAATACGATATGTCTATACGAACATACGGATAACATAACAAACATACATGAGACATACTACATGAGATGCACATGAATGACATTTTTTGTATTTTCAGATTTTCCATTTTTTTTTGGTTTTTTGGATTTTCTACATTTTTTTTTGTTTTTTGGATGTATTATAAAAGAATGCAAAATCACCCAAAGCAAATGAAGATGTGAAGAGAGAGCAGGTAAAGTAAAACTACCCTAAGGACAGTGAAAATAAAACCCGCAACTCGTCGGGTGAATAATTACAGACCAATTAAATAAAACCCGAGACATGACCGGGAATACAACAAAAATGGACCGGAATGGACATCGGTCAAACATCCGTCGCCAAGCCTCGTGGGTCGAGAGTACAACAAAACGGACCGGAATGGATATCGGTCATCCTCCAGTCTTCAAAGCATCGGGCCGAAAGCCAAATGAAAATAATGAACTTATCCAATCGGACATGCACAACCATCAATGAGTTAAGACAATTCAAAAACTCAAAGAGAGTTTAACACGTGCTGATTAAACTTCATTGAGACCATTTTTTACATTTTCCAATGCATTAACACAAAAAATACGAATTAAATCATACTGTCCATGAACATTCTTAGGGAGAAAGCAGTAACCATAAAATACAAAAGAAATAATGAAATGTATGTAAAAATTCTGAGATTTTTTATGTGGATGGGAAAATGTGTCTTTGACAACTTTCATGTTTTACATTCTTATTGAAGAGACACTCATTTTCTTGTAGAAAATGGTCTTTCATGAGAGTTCAGCAGCAAATAAACAAATTTCACAGAACAGACATATTTCAGGATTATGCTTAAATGGACACTCAAATCTCAAAATTAATGCACCAAACTTTCCAGTCTACTAAACAAGACCCCAATGAATAACTTTCATTTTTTGTGAAGTTTCAAAAGAAGACTCTAAACATAAGATAACTACAAGTCAATATGACCATGCACAGAAAAACACTCTGACTTAAGGACGCCAACAGAATTGCATGATTTCATTAAATGCATTAAAAATACGAAACGTGCATGAATATTTTTGTATTTTTTATATGTTATGCATTAAGATCTTATGAAAAAATGTCATGAAGAGGTCTTTATGAAAAAAAGTCTAGAATAACCCATGGAAAATCATTTAGCGTGAAAGGTCATATCAGAAAAATTCCATCTCAGGTTCTGATCACCATATTTCCAGATTTCTGCTTTCAATTTCGGGACCCTTTTGACATAGCAAACAACGTCAATTTTCGTGCCATAATATATCAAATCGAAGATCTCGAAGTCATCTACGAATGTTCAGTACATTTATTTTCGAGATTTCGTCATCTAAACACGAAAAATTGAGTTACCAGATAATTGCACATGCTGATGCGCCTAGAGCTCGTTGGAGATGAATCCGTCGCGTCGCCAAGGCTTGTTCCACGGCGGCGAATTTTTCTCTCTCAAAATTTTTTTCTCTTGAAATCTCTCAAAAAAAAAATTTTTTCTCCAGTTTTTCTTCAATCTCCCAAAACTCTCTCAAACATCCAAAATTTTCTCTCAAAAAAAAAATTCTTCTCTCAAGCTGACTTCTTCCTCCTTTTATAAACCACTCATCTATCTCCCATTCTAATTTTTCCATTAACTCTATCTCCCATTCTAATTTCTTCACTAACTCTTCTTCATTTTCATCTTCCCTTCTCCATCTCTATATCACATTCTAATTTCTCCACTAACCCTTCTTCATATTCATCTTCCCTTCTCCATATCTATCTCTCATTTTACTAACTCTTCTTCATCTCCATCTTCTCTTCTCTATTCTCTTCTTATTTTCTTTATCTTATCTTCTCCATCTTCTCTTCTCCATTTTCCCATCTTCATCTCCTCTTCTCCATCTTCCCATCTTCATCTCCTCTTCTCCATCTTCCCTTCTCTATTCTAATTTCTCCACTAACTCTTCCTTTTGTTATTTACAAAATAATCCCTCAAGTATTAGGTATTTGCACTCTAGTCCATGAGATTTGAAGTATTTGTAATTCAGTCCCTGGAGAAATATTTCTTTAAGTCCAAATCTCCTCACAATTTTCGACACACCTATCGCATGTTGAATTTAAGCTCATTTCTTGCTATTGAAAATAATGCAAAATTTAGTTAAAGCCCTGTTTGTAAAATTGAGTCATTCTGGGTATAATTGGGCCAATATGAAAATTTGGAATATTAAAGAACAATGTCACAACTCCTAAAAGTGAAAAATGAAAATAAATTGACTCAAATTGAATTTTTTTAGGCCCGATTCGAGATTATGCTCGTTAAGGAATACACGACCTCGAATTGGATTTTTTAAATTTGCGATGGCCAACATGAAAAGGGATTTAAAGGAAAAATATTGACTATTTTTATGTATTTTTGTGGCCTCAAATGCTATTATTTATTAAATATTTTCCTAATTTCTAAAAATTATATTTAAAAAAATACAAAAAATATGAAAAATCATTTTTTTGTTTAAAAATGGTAGCCTAAGCTGGCTAAAGGCTTCCAAGGTTGATTTTGCAATTTTCTCATTTTTATAGATTTTCTATTAATTTTTAAAAATAAAAATACCGAAAAATACTGAAAATATGGAAAATCATTTTTTGGTCAAAATTGGTTCCCTAGGCTTGGCAAAGGTCTCCAAAGTTAATTTTTTCAAATTTATGAATTTTTATGGATTTTTATTAATTTTAAAAAAGAAGAAAAGAAAAGGTGATTGAAAATCAGGTGTCAACACTCTCAGGATTCTCCATGGATGACACATTTTTTCAATTTGTTGGAGATTATCACTGGCCTAGTTTGGAATACCCATTATGCCCTCAAAACAAATTTAAAAAAATCTATAATTTTATTGATAAAATCAGTTATTTACATCTTATTGAATTGAGTATGCAAATAATCCCCCAAATGGGGAAATTCAATCATAACAATCAAATTCTATGAATGCAAATAGACACTAGAGAGTAGGAACTGTTTCCTACAAGGGATTGTGTGAAATGAAATTTTACTGATTTGGGCCTGCGCCCACTTCCTTTGAGGGTTCTCTAATAATTGTGCCAACAGTCAAGTTGTCAATTAAATCTAGCATATTGTTATCATCAATTAGCATAATTTTGCTCCCGCCTGGGGCACCTATTATTTCCTCCAAAAGTAGAGTAAGTAATGCACATATGACCAAGAGAGGTCGGTCCATGACTCTTGTATTGGTCCAACTTTGTTTTTTGAATTTTACAAAGAAATTAGACAAAATTTTCTTAGAAAGATACGGGTGAATTTCCCAGAAAAATGTTTCTTACAAATTTTATAACTTGAAAAAAAATGCAATAAAGTCCTTTGACATTTAACAAATTTCCCGAATGAATTTTCTTATTTTATCACAATGAATTTTCAAGGGTAAATTGGTCAAGAAAATCTTGTATCCATTGAAGCATTAAGGAAAGATGTGACAAAATCTTTTATTGGTCAATAAAATTTCTGAAGGGATTTTTCCGCATTTATCTTTTTAGAAATGGCACACCAATTTTTTTAATAACCGAGGTGTTTGCGCGACCAGTGAACTTGTGCTCAAATTAGTGGTGAAACACGACTAATCCTCGAGAGGACCCGCAGACCCTACAACAACAGGCTTTCAGTTAAGTCACGTAGTGATGAGAAGTTTTGAACCTAGGACCTCTCGTGAAAAGAACTGAACGCAAACCAACTTAGACACCAGATAGTAGCTACCACTTTGATTTTTTTATTTTTATTTTTTGAAAAAAAATGGCCATGATGTTAAGTCAAAATTTGATTGGCACCTAACATGGACCAACCACAAATAAATACAAGATAAAGTTAAAGAACTTATTTTACCTTGAAAGAAAAATACAATACAAATCACATAGACATGCACATGAATTGTGAGTTTAAATCTTAATCTATCTACCCTAAAGGCTTTTACAAAGTCAAGTAATGAACTAAACGACATGTCGCAGTCTCGCGCACAATCGTCATGACTAGTCGGGTCCAATTACTTCGGTTTGGTTCGGTTGACAAGAGTAGCGCCTATACATCATAGCTTCACGTGCATGAGAATGACCTTTGAGCCATTTTTTGAAAACAATTTTGGGATCCAGATGGGATAACCTTTAGCGAAGCCTTACTGCCAAGGTTAAAGAATCATCTAAATACCATTTTAAAATTATTGGTAGGACCTAGGTCCGGTCACGAGTTAAATGTAGTGTAGTGCAAATACTATAAACACATGCACAACATATAAATACAAACACCACTTCAATAGTTCAAAAATTAAATCAAATTCCCTTTTCACCAAACCTGTAAAATAAAAGGTTAGCCACAGACTCCTCCTTTATAACTCCCATTCTACAAAACCATTTAACACCTAAGAATGTGAATTCAACCAATTATCAAATCAAATGAATTCTTATGAGATTTTTCTGGCTTAAGTCCTCTTTAAATGTTTTTTTCAAAAAAATTCATTTTTATGTCCCTAGTGAAGTTGCTAAACTGTCGTGACCCTAAAAAAATTGGGCTTCCCAAATTTTAGGTTAATAGATTACCAAGTTAATTAATTAGGTTAATTAACTTAGCTCGAACTTTTCTAAGTTCTACCAAATCGTGACTTATGGTTCAAGTGATCATTAGACAAAAGATTTTATTTTTTGGAATCACCACTAATCATTTTGAGTAGATTGATTAGACACCTAAATAAAGTATTGGGAGGAATACTTTATTCCTACTAACCAAAGATCAATGAGTTTGGAGACTTGGTTACATTAATTTTTTCAATTAATACCCTTTCGGTACCAATTTCATGTAGAAGCTTTGGAGGGTAAGGTAAATCCTAAAAGTCTAAAAGGTTCATACAATTGGGATGAGCTAACCTATCGCAAATAATCAGCAAATGAAAGTGTGCAAATAAATCACATCAAAACGGTACTTAAGTGCTTACATGGCAAGCCTAATAAAGCCCTAAGGACTCAAAGAATGCATCAAATGGCTTCAGGAGTGATTCAGAGAGGCTTGGGTTAAACTGACCAGAAGGAAACAAATATTCATTTTTTAAGGCTTGAGAAGTAGAAATAGATCAAACTAGTTGAATGTAGTCATTTTCTATTTTCCACAATTTTTTGAGAATTTTTCCGAATTTTTCTGATTTTTTGGGAATTTTTTATAATTTTTCTGTTTTTTTGGGAATTTTTTATAATTTTTATCAATTTTTCCCTTTTTATTTTTTATTACGTTTTTTTGAATTTTTATTTTTTTATTTTTTATTTTGGATGGGGTCAAGTTGACTCGACCCATGAACCCGAAGGCTCGACCCAAACCCCTGCGAGTTTTAACCAAATTCAAAAATGACATAGTTTTGGTTTTTTTTATTTTTTTCAATTTTATTTAATTATTTTTCTAATTTCCCTGCCTATTTCTAATCTAAAAGGTGAACAGGTGACACGTGGCAAATTCTTGGCTACGAGATCATAAAAAAAATTTATTTTCAAAAAGTAATTTTTTATGATTTTTTTATTTTGAAAAATGGGCAGCTGACATGGCATGCCACATGGCAGCCACATCAGTGCCACCTCGTCTATTGGCCCGTCAACGAAGTTGACTGGTCAACGCGCGAGAGATTGAAGAAGATCACCGACAACCAAGAACTTTCCAACGACAACCAACGGTGAGATCTTCTCCAATTTGGGCGATCTTAGTATCGTTGGAATCATCTCGACACAGGATATAACATATCCAAAATTTAGCACGATCTAATGGTGGAAACTACTTGAAAGAGGCACAAACACATTCGGCCATGGCAGATTTTCGAGCATGCATACATAATATATCAAGCTATTCTCGACATCCAGCAATCTTTTACAAAGTTAAAGGAAGCTTACCTCAGGTCTGAATTGCTCCAAGCATCATTGAAAATGAGCTCATGAGCTCAAGGTAGGTTCGGAGGTTCACGAGGTCGACTCGAATGTTTTATGCAACAAAATCACAAAACATACATAGATTTGGGATTAGCAAGTGCTAAGGAACGTCCTGATTCGGTGACGAAATGACGTTTTCATCGGGTCTTGGAGCTTCCTCGTTGTGCCATGGAGCTTGCAGGATGGTTCGCCGACCTCGATTTCGCGCCAAGAACTCCGACGAAACTCTTTAAGCTTTTTGGCAGAGAGCTTCGATGACCACCATGGAGGTTCTCGAGAGCCCTCCTTCTCTTTGTCCCAATGGTGACAATGAAGGGCCTCTTGCTCAACCTCTCTCTTTTCACGTGATTTTTCTGAAGGGTTTCTAAGCAAGAATTAGTATTGTCTTCTCTCTAATGTGCTGAACGAGTGTTCCCCTTTAGACTTTTTTCAGCCAGACATGACGATAATCAATCTGGTTAGATTGCCATAGGAAATTCACAGTCATTGGAAAGAAATTGGAGAAGTGTTCTTGCTCCAATCAATTAGACATTGATATCATGCTTGAAGCTCCTTTGAGTTGAAGCAAAGATGAAGGCGAGCAAGAGATCGAACAAAATCACAAACAATCTGCATCTGCATTGTTGACACCTGATCTTTAATCATTCTTTCTATTGCTAAAGTAATAAAAAATCCATAAAAATTCATAAAATTGAAAAATCAACTTTGGGGACCTTAGCCAAGCCTAGGGAACCAATTTTGACCAAAAAACGATTTTTCATATTTTCAGTATTTTTACGTATTTTTTATTTATTTATTTTCAAAAATTAATAGAAAATCCATAAAAATTCATAAAATTGAAAAATCAACTTTGGAAACCTTAGCCAAGCCTAGGGAACGAATTTTGACCAAAAAATAATTTTTCATATTATATATATTTTAATTTTTTTAAAAAAATACAAAAATATTTGAAAATTTTGAAAAAATAACATTTGAGGCCAAAAAATACACAAAGATAGTTAATATTTTTATTTTAAATCTATTTTCATATTGGCCATCGCAAATTCAGAAAAATCCAATTTGAGTCACGTGTTCCTTCACGAGTATAATCTCGAATCGGGCCTAAAAAAATTTAATTTGAGTCAACTTATTTTTAACTTTCACTTTTTATGAGTTGTGACATTGTCTTCTAATATTTTAAATTTTCATCTTGGCCCAATTATACCCAGAATGACTTAATTTTGCAAAAGGGCTTTAATTAAATTATGCATTATTTTCAGCGACAAGAAATGAGCTTAAATTTGACATGTGGTAAATTTTGGTGTGTCAAAAATTTTGAGGAGATTTGGACTTAAAGAAATATATTTTTTCAGGGACTGAATTGTAAATACTTAAAATTCAAGGACTAAAGTGCAAATACCTAACTCTTGAAGGATTATTTTACAAATAATAAAAAGAAAAGTTAGTGGATAAATTAGAATAGAGAAGGGAAGATGAAGAAGAGGAGATGAAGAAGAGAAGTTGGAGAAGAATGGATGGAGAAAATAAGATAAGAATAGAGAAGGGAAGATGGAGATGAAGAAGAGTTAGTAGAGAAATTAGAATGGAAGATAAGAATAGAGAAGGGAAGATGGAGATTAAGAAGAGTTAGTGGAGAAATTAGAATGGGAGATAAATATGGAGAAGGGAAGATGAAGATGAAGAAGAGTTAGTGGAGAGATTAGAATGTGAGATAGAGATGGAGAATGGAAGATGAAAATGAAGAAGAGTTAGTGGAGAAATTAGAATGGGAGATAGAGTTAGTGGAAAAATTAGAATGGGAGATAGATGAGTAGGTTATAAAAGGAGAAAGAAGTGAGCTTGAGAAAGGATTCTTGAGAGAGAAAATTTGAAGTGTTTGGGAGGATTTTTTTTGGAGAGAAAATTTTGGATGTTTGAGAGAGTTTTGGGAGATTGAAGAAAAATTTGAGAGAAAGAAAATACCAAAAGCGAGAGAATTTTGAAGATGATGGGAGTTCAAAGCTAGGGATTATCATCACAAATTCCTTCATCGATCAATATAAATCAAGAGTTCATCCTCGTCAACGAGCAAGCAAATTCGAGCTAAGTGTTTTTATTTATTCATTTGTTTATGGTTTTACTTGCAAATTAGCACAAATTGTATACACTTTCTCTATCTCCTCTTTTTTTTCCATATTTTATGTCAGGAGAAGGATATCTCTACGTCAACAGCAAAAATCTCGTAGATATGCAAAAATCGGCCCAGACAAGCTCCTAAGCTGTCCACCGATTTCTCAACTGATCTGTGATTAAACGTCCCTCTTAATTCAAAAGAAACTCTCTATATTGGGAACATAGAGAGCGAAAATCAATTATAGAAATCCCTCCCAAAAAAATGGGAGATAAGTAGTCTTTCCACTCTTCTGGTTTTAGGTGCAGATTAGCACATATTTTGTATACTGACATTTCACTCTATTTTATGTCAGGAAGCCGCAGTTTTATATCAATGGTCAACCCTATGGAAGCACAAAATCGGCATGGAGGAGTCCTCAAGCGCGCACAAATTTCAAATTGTTGAATCAATTCGTTGTATTTTATTTTAAAGAATTCATACCCCAGAATGGAGAGGACAAAGTCCATCCGCAATTTAAATACCTGCACCATAAATCCCAAAGGGAAGAGCCAAGCCAATGCTTAGCCTCCCATTGGAGGTTTTTACTTACAGTAGTTAAATACCTGCAACTTAAATACCTGTACCTTAAATCCCAAAGGGAAGAGCCAAGCCAATGCTTAGCCTCCCATTTGAGGTTTTTACTTACAGTAGTTAAATACCTGCAACTTAAATACCTATACCTTAAATCCCAAAGGGAAGAGCCAAGCCAATGCTTAGCCTCCCATTGGAGGTTTTTACTTACAGTAGTTAAATACTTGCAACTTAAATACATGTACCTTAAATCCCAAAGGGAAGAGCCAAGCCAATGCTTAGCCTCCCATTGGAGGTTTTTACTTACAGTAGTTAAATACCTGCAACTTAAATACATCTACCTTAAATCCCAAAGGGAAGAGCCAAGCCAATACTTAGCCTCCCATTTGAGGTTTTTACTTACAGTAGTTTAAATACTTGCAACTTAAATACCTGTACCTTAAATCCCAAAGGGAAGAGCCAAGCCAATGCTAGGCCTCCCATTGGAGGTGTTTATTCACTGTCATGTACTTCCTATAATTTAATTTTTGAATCATCAGACCCAAAAGATAAGTAGGTTGTAATACTGCACAGAAGTCGTTAACACACTCCTTCTTTCGGCTTCAGGGAATTTTTAACACTTAAAAAAATATAACAAATAAAAATATATACCATCCATGCATCCTATTTAAAAAGTGAAAACACAAAAGAGAATACCCTACTATAGCCTTAGGAATAAACCAAGCCTGAGTTGCCGAATTAGGATATCCATGAAATTAAGGTACCGAAAGGGCATTAGTTTTAATTAACTAGTGTAACCAAGTCCCCGAGCTCCTAATCTCTGGTTCGCAGGAATAAATTAGTTCTCCCGCTAATTTATTTAGGTTTCTAATCGACCTACCAAGAACGATTAGTGGCGACTCCAAATTTTAAATTATTTAAACAAAAACCAAAGTTGCGATTCGGTAGGGCTTGGGAGGGTCCGCGTTAGGTTAGTCAAATCTAATTAACCTAATAATCCGTTAACCCCTTTTAAAATTTAAAATTTTTTTAGAGGGTCGCGACATGCATGTAACAAATTTGGCTCGAAACAGAGCCATCTCAACCAAGAACTCTCAAAAAGATGCTCAAATAGCGTACTTCTGCAACTCGAACACCGCGAGCACTAGGCAAACGTCGAAACAAGGACGGGCTTCTCTCTCTACATATATATTTATATACTGGGGATGCTCATCTTTCTTTTTCTTTTTCTTTTTTTCTTCTTCTTTTTCACGATTTCATTTATGCCACGAACGAAACATTTAAGCATATCCGTTGCCAATTCAATTTGAAATGCGAGTTCCTGCACGCTAAAAAGTCAAAATGAGCTAGGTGCAAACTATATATAAATTGATTTAGTTATTTTTGTAGAGACTAAAGTTAGTCTCTATTTTTTTATGAAATAAATGATTAAATAGGAAATCAAAATTTAAGTGTCAACACTAGTGGTATTAGCAGACATAATTTTATTGGCTAGCTTATTCGTAGAGATAGGCTACTAACAACAATAACTATATCAACATGGCTATCTTCAGTTGATACCAAGTGTAATTTTTGTACGACTAGCATAGAAAACAAGAATCACTTATTCTTTGAGTGCACCTGGACTAGTAATATATGGCATAGTATCATTGAACAAAATGGGATTCGGCGTTCTACAAGAGGTTAGAATCTAGAACTCCAATGGATGATCGGGCCACCAAGGGCCAAAACTTGGAGGCGATGCTCCTCAAGCTGTCTTTCTTAGCGACTATCTATTGCATTGGATGGAGCCGAATTGTAGACGATTTCAAAACAAGTTAATTGAGGCTCATCTACTATTGGCGCAAATTCATAGGATTGTAAGGGGTAGATCGTCAATCTACTAGAACTGTAAGCCTTCCCAAACAATCGTTTTATTCACTACTTTATAGAGGCTTCCTTTCTCCATATTCGTGCATAATTAGTCTCTCTATAATGCTAAAGGATTCCCCTGAACTTTTGTACCTTATCTGATTAATCATACATACTTACACCCAAGGGGAAAACAAAAAGATGTCAAGGGGTGACATTGTCGCTGGTGCACTAAATTAATGGGGAATGGCTAAAAAGGTCATGGATTTGATAAGAAGTCAAGATAAATGCATATATTGATCCTTCAGAAGAGGAGGAAGTCGCTGTTGTTTATTGATTTGTCCCTATTGTCATGTTCTCTCGAGAAGTGGGTTCTTTTGGTCTTTCTTCATGCAAAGTATTATAATCAGTGTGCCTCACGCAGCCCAGAAGATTAATGTTTTTATGATCTCTTGCATTATTTACAAAAATAGATAAAAAAAAATTTACACTCATCGCTTATCAAAATATTCGAACAAAAATTGTTATCAATAATGAAGTTTTTTTAACAATTAATTATTTTAACTGATACAAATGATCATTTGTAAAAAAATGTTTCACAAATCATTCATTTGTCTCAAAACAAAATTTCAATTGCTTTTGTTTTGTCCCACCTTCATTCGGAGAAGGGTCTTTTCACTTGCCATAATCCAAGCACCTCGAAACACACTTAACACTAACAATGTCCACATTGGTTATAGAAGTATTACAAGTACGATTAGCTTGGAATCTACTTTTAACCTTGGCTATCCTCGGATCTTCTGGGTTGGACTTCCCTTGGATCAAGTCTCAAGATAGTCAAACTCGAAACATATTTTACCAAAAATTCTCACGTTGTCAATCAATGTATCACGAGATTGAGCTCGTACCAGGAGCTATACACATGCCCAAGTGCCTTACAAGATGATCCCTCTAGATTTCGCCGAGTTGAGGAAGCAATTATAGTAAGAGATAGGAAATATGTCTCCTTTGCTTATCTTTACTATGGAAATACTGGATGAAGTATAATCTGTGAAGTTAAAATCATGAGATAGAAGTGGACTATGGAGAAAAGGTTTCACTTCCTCTCTTCTCCAAAGAATTCTATATGCTTTTAGAAAGGTGAACAGCTAATCTCTAGAGTAACATAAGGGAGGTGAATCACTAGTCTCTAGAATGATCAAAGGGGGGAAGCACCATTAATCTTTAGAAGGATCTAGGGGCAGTGAACCGCTTGCCAGTGAAGGTTACAAATAGCCAAGTGCTCTCATCTGTGTTTGTGGGTAGGACGTTCTCCCAAAAAATTTTGTATAGAGTGTCTCTAATAAAAGAGTTGGATTTTTTCAATTCACTTCATGATCTTTCTCAACAATTGGGATCGGAGCAAGGGGTTAGGGACTGTGAGCCTAGCAGTTTGGAATCAAAGTATGCCAAAGTTATGCTAGTGTGCAGTCTGAGAGTATGAAGTCTGTCGGACTCATGCAAAGCTTAGTTGGCATAGTGTCAAGCATTATAATCAGGTCACAATGGCGAATATCTCAATTTGGGTAAGCAGTTAGGGATCAAAGTACACCAAAGTTATGCTAGTGTATAGTCAGGGATGGTGAAGTCAGTTGGACTGATATCAAGCTTACGTGGTATAGTGTCGGGCATTATAACCACATCACAATAGCAAATATCTTGAGTTCAATAAGCGGTGCCGAGATAAACTTCATCACAATAAGTGATAAATTAATTAATTATGAAAATGAATGGATAATTCACTCAAAATGCACAATCCATATAATGGGAGATCCAGACGAACAATCAACCAAGTCAGGGTACCTCAGCAAATGAGAGATTGTCACAACAAATAACTCAAGGCTATCGATCTCCCACGTAGACCTGATGGTG
Source organism: Psidium guajava (assembly GCA_016432845.1). Classification (NCBI taxonomy): domain Eukaryota; kingdom Viridiplantae; phylum Streptophyta; class Magnoliopsida; order Myrtales; family Myrtaceae; genus Psidium; species Psidium guajava. Next base: position 20,688,790 of record CM028233.1, on the reverse strand, counting down.
ATAAAGCTCTAGTTCAATTCAAAATAAGATTTAAAAGCTGTTGACACCTGAATTTTAATTATTTTTAAAAAAATTAATAAAAAATTAATAAAATTTTATAAAATTGCAAAATCAACTTTGGAAGCATTGACCAAGCCTAAGGAACCAATTTCGAACAAAAATAATTTTTGGCATTTTTTGCTTTTTAATATTTTTCATATATAAGGAAAATAACCAAGAAATAATAAAAAAAATAGTTCTCGTGGCCTAAAAAAAGGGGAAAATATCAAATATTTTTATTGTAAATCCCTTTTCATGTTGGGTCATTTGAATTTGAAAAATTCAATTCAGGATTGTGCGTTCCTTCACAAACATAATTCCAAATCGGACTTAAAAAACACAATTCGAGTCATTTTAATTTCACATTTCACTTTTTATGAGTTGTGACATTTCCCTCTGATGTTTTAATTTTTATCTTGACCCAATTATACCTAGAATTGCTCAATTTTGATGAAAGCAACTTAATAGGTATTTTTATTTTCAATTTAGCGCCCGAGTCACCAAAAATGAAATTAAAAATTTTCTAGGGGTACCCATGAAAATCAAAACCCATCACCCTATATTTTTTTTAGCATTCTCCATCCATTGCTATGGGTAGTTTGGTCCATTTTTTCCATTTAAGCTTTGGATTACTCAAAATTCAATTTTTGGTCAAATCCAAAATTTGGGTTTTGTGCAATTCCAAGTGCATTTTTCACAAAAAAAAACATCATTTTTAGATGTAATTCATTATGGGAACTCCATTTTTGGCATCTATTCCATAAAAAATGATTAAATTTTAGCTCAAATCGATGTTTTTTGGTCGGTTGGGTCGTCGAGTCGGACATGATCTAACCCACAACCCGACACTATTCCCATTCTTCCTCTATTTGCCCGAATTGGAGAAGCAAGCTTTTTCTCTAGTTTTTTCCTTCCTACTCACTCACGCCCAAGTGATTTTACCTCCTCAACATCATGAAATCATGCCTTTTGTTGTCTACTGCATATGAGAATGCCGAGTTGGCGTAAAGAGCACTGGACCAAAAAAGGATGAGGCCGTTGGAACAAAAACCATGAGTTGTCCATCGAGGGAGGAGAGAGGGTTGTGCGCGCTTGGAAAAGGATTCGAAAATGTTCTAAGTGTGGGGGATATTCATTATATATATATATAGAGAGGACAGAGCAAAAACATTTCCTCGAGCTCTAGAAAATCGAGAGCTTCAAGGCCTTTGTCAAAGTAGTGGACATGAAACCAAGGCTCGCCATTGGTTCCTCAAGCTTTCTCGGGGTCCAAGGAACAACCCCAACCCCACAGCGAAGCTCCACAATCCATGAATAGGTAAACGCCATGAATGGCTCTCGAGCTCGGCTTTGATGGCATTTTGCTCGTTTGACCATATTTCTCTGATCTATGCCCTAAGTTCAACTTGTTGTCTCCTTTAATTCGTGCGTACAAAAGAATGTCAAACGAAAAACCTGAATTGGAAGTGAAAATTGAGTAAATCAAAATGTAGACGAATGATTCGAGCCCAACGAATTGAGATTGTGTCCTTAAGACAAATTTGTCTCCTCTACCGGTACTAAAGGTTCTTGGACAATGGTCTCCCAGGATAAAACGGATTGCCTTTCCTATGAAATGGTAATTCTTCAAAGGAAACCTTCGAACTCCACTTCGTAGAATAATGGCACAATAAAGTATGAGTGTATGATGAATGAGCGTGTATATATGTTCGTTCGAAAAATGAGAATGATATATTAGTCTAATGAAGAGTCACGATGAACCGAAACATTATGTTCGATCGCGACGAACTTTTACGAATCGAAAGATTGCATTTGTTTATAGATGGTGGAGCCGAACCGACCGATGAGATCACGAACAGATATCTTCGTTTGGAAAATTTCAAAGACAAAAAAAAACATGTCTGTTTGAACAACATTAATTCATCATGCTTGTTCGGCAAAAAATAAAACTGATAGGTAATGGGCTAAGTTCCAAAAAATAATAATAATTGGACCCAGACCCAAGCTCGACCCGATCCAAGTCAAGTCGGCCGGCGGGCAGGTGGCGACAGGCGCGCGCGTAGACCTGCCCTACTTTTTATAAGTCCTCTCTCCTCCACAAAAGTGGGTGCCCCTTGGGGCCTAAACCCATTAGAGAGGCTCCTTTATTTAAACCTATTTCCATCATCTTTACTATTCAATGTGGAACTCCCTCAACCACACTTCTCATTCACATTCTATGGGTTTTTTGGATACCAAAATCCCAACAATCCCCCACATGAATGAGAAATTCATATATCATGACTCCTTGTGTATGCATGAAGCGCAATGTGGGATTATTCCGTGAGAAAATATTGCATTGGGATAAGTAGTTTGAGACTTTGAACTTTCTCTAGTGAGACTTATCGAACTTACTTGCTTAATAAGTGGACTTGATGTCTTTGGACTGTTGACTTTTGGTGTAAGTCTAGACAATAGGAATCACACAACTATCTCTCAAACAAAGCTGGTTCTCACTGTTGTGTTCGTTTTGGCCATAAACACTACTTGATTTCATCAGTGCTTTCAAGAATTTGGCCTCATAAGTTCTTTATTGAAGCAGACCTCACTTCACTCTCACATAGGTGATTTTCTGAATATGTGGTATAAATACCAGACCCAGAATCATTAAAAGGTTACGCTTAACCTCTATATGTCAGTACTATCTTCATACGAAAATGAGTGAGAGTTCTCTAGTTAAGCCTTTTATTAATGGATCCGCAATATTATCTTTTGACTTTACATAGTCAGTTGTAATAATTTCACTAGAGAGTAGTTGTCTTACAGTATCATGTCTTCGACGTATATGTCGGGTTCCCGTTATATATAACATTCACTGCCCTTCCTATTACAGCTTGACTATCACAATAAATACATAGGCTAACACTAGTTTATGCCAATTAAGAATATCTTCTAAGAAATTTTGAAGCTATTTTCTTCTTTACCGGCCTTATTCAAAGTAACAAATTCTGCTTCCATACTGGACCTCGTAATACAAATTTTTTTGGATGATTTTCAAGATACTGCTCCTTCACCAAGTAAGAATGCAAACCCATTTATGGATTTTGTCTCTTGTACTAGTTATCCAATTTGCATCATAGTTTTCTTCAAGTACCGCTGGATAGATTGTGTAGTGTAAAGCATGATTTTGAGTATGCTTCAAATAGCTCAATAGACGTTTCATTACTTTCCAATGGTTTTCATTTGGACTAATTGTAAATCGACTTAATTTGCTTAGAGCACAAGTTATGTCCAACCTACTATAGCTCATGACATATATTAAACTACCTAGTATACTAGCATATTCATTTTGAGCCTTACTTTCACAAGTATTCTTTGAAATATGTAAATTAACATCTATCGGGGTCTTTGCTGATACGATGTTTAAATTCTTGCACTTTTCAAAAATCTTCCCAACGTAGTGAGATTGAGATAGAGCTAAAACTTCAGATGTCTTATGGATTTTAATCCCTAAAATAACATTTGCGACCTCCATATCTTTCATATCAAATTTGTTTGTGAGCATGCGTTTAGTTACCTTGACAACACTACTATCGCTGCCCATTATAAGCATGTCATCTACATACAAGCATAAAATGGCAAAGCCATTATGAGTGTTCTTAACATATACACTTTTATCACACTCATTAATCTTAAAATCATTCAACAACATGACTTGGTCAAATTTAGCATGTCATTATTTCAGTGCTTGTTTCAAGCTATAGAGTGACTTAATAAACCGACATACTTTCTTCTTTTGTCCTGGAACAATGAACCCTTCAAGTTGTTCTAAATATATTTCTTCTTCTAGATCCCCATTTAAGAAAGTCATTTTCACATCCATTTGATGGATTTCAAGCATATACACCGCTGCTATGGTTATTAGCATCCTTATAGATGTAATTCTGATAACAGGTGAATAAATGTCAAAATAATCAAGACCTTCTCGTTGCTTGTATCCTTTCATCAAAAGCCCAGCCTTATATTTATCAATAGTACCATCCGCTTTCGTTTTTTTTTTCCTTAAAAATCCACTTACATTGTAGTGGTTTATTACCAGGAGGAAGGTCAACCAATTCCCAAGTATGATTTGACAAGATGGATTCAACTTCACTATTAATAGCTTCTTTAAAAAACGGAGCTTCTGGGGGCATCACAACCCCTTTAAAGGTTCGAGCGAGGCTCATTTTCTAACAAATATGTTAGAAAATCATATCCAAAAACATTAAAAGTTATTTGTCTTTTACTACCTCTAGGTTCATCCTCCATATGATTGTTTCTAGATGTAGTATCTCAAGGCTTCTTATCATTGTTAATCGGCTCATATACCATATTATACGGAAATATAATTTCAAAGAACAAAGCATCCCTTGATTCAATGATCGTATTGACATATATATATATAGGATCTCAGACTTATGAATAAGAAATCGATATGCATTACTATTAAGAGCATATCCAATCAAGACACAATTAACAGTTTTCAGTCCTATTTTAACCTTTTTAGATTTAGGAACTGCAAGCTTAGCTAAGCACCCCCTACACATTGAGATATTTTAAGTTAGCCGTTCTACCTTTCCACTTCTCATATGGAGTTTGTTGTGTCTTTTTGTGGGGTATTCCATTTAAGATAAAATTTGCTATCAAAATGGCTTCCCTCCACAAATTCTATTGTAAACAAAAACTATTCAACAATGCATTCATTGTGTCTTTTAATGATCGATTTTTTTTAAGCCACTCCATTGGATTGTGGCACATAAGGAGGAGTAATTTGGTGAACTATATCAAACTCAAAACAAATTTCTTCAAAAGGAAATTCATATTCACCTCCTCTATCACACCTTATCATCTTAACTTTCTTATTTAACTGAGTTTCCACTTTAGACTAATAAGTTCTAAAAGCATTCACAGTCTCATCTTTGCTACTAAGTAAATAGACATAACAATACCTCGAGTATTCATCTATAAAAGTGTTAAAATATTTTCTACCACTCCTTGACGGTATTGCTTTCATATCACATATATCAGTGTGTACTAAATCTAAAGGTTCTATGATTCTATTATCTATAGAATGAAAGTGAGGCTTAGAAAACTTAGATTCAATACATACTTGGCATTTTTCACTTGAACATTCAAATTTTGGCAATAACTACATATTCATTAATTTCTTTATTAACTTATAATTAACATGTCCTCAGGGGTAAGTACAGTATAGGTGCCATAACGTTTGTACAACGTTCACTTGAGTGCCATAACTTTTTTTTCGCTCACTTAAATGCCAAATCGGAGCAAAATCGTCCACTTGAGTGCCACTTCCGACAAAACGTCATACGTGGATTTTTTTAATTAATAGTTTACTCTAACGTGGAAATTAAAAAGAAGAAGAAAAAGTCCACAGTGTACTCTTCTTAAGGACAAAACAGAAAAGGTTGCCTTCAATCCTGTTGACAGAGAAAAGGAGGCAAATTAAGGCTCGAAGCTCTCTCATGCCTCTCTCTCTCTCTCTCTCTCTCTCTCTCTCTCTCTCTCTCTCTCTCTCTCTCTCAAATCCATCTCTGTCCCACAGAAATTGCACTCATCAATTGCAAATTAGGGGTTAGATCTTCCTCAACCCTGAGTGTGTCAAGCAAATCAATTGAAGGCACGCACTCTATTCCTCTAATTCGTGTCCAAGTCTCTGAAGGTAGAGGAAGTGTTTATCGCGTGATAAACTGTCGCTGACACAAGCAAAGGTAAGCGATTTGTCCATTTGTAACATGGAGCTTCATTTTGGCTTCGCTCATGCATTCGTGAGCCACTTGCCCTGCTTCTACTCTCCATCGTGAATTTCACGAGTTAATTTTGGGCAATTTAAAGATCTGAAATTTGTGGGATTTGGCTCGATAGGGTTAGTGTTCTTTAGATTCAGATCGGTAAGTTAGGGTTCTTCAGATTTGATTTTCCCCCAATTGTTGAAGTAAGAGCTCTGTAGGGTTAGGGTTAGGGTTCATCAGATTTGATTTCCCCCAAATTGTTGAAGTGAGAGAATGGTTCTTCAATAAGAGACGTGTGTAGCGTCATTTGACAATTCATTTGTCGATTCAGCTTTCCGGTAAGCTACGTGGGCTGGCTTTACATTATTTTAATGCCACGTAGGATTTTCCGATGGCCCAAATCGTCGATGGCACTCAAGTGGTCGATATTTTAAAGTTATGGCACTAAAGTGAGCGAAAAAAAAGTTATAGCACTCAAGTGAACGCCGTACAAAAGTTATGGCACTTATACTGTACTTACCCCCATGTCCTCATCTAACATGTCATATATTGGGAGACTCGAGCACATAGGTAGAAGCAACTTTATTCATAGCACCATTGGGTACAACAGTCATTACATTCAACTTGAAAAGACCATCACTAAGATCACCCTTTCCTACATACATCTCACTTTTGGAGAGTACAAACTTATCAGATACAAACACCAACTTGAAACTATTCTTGCTAAGGAGAGATCCAGACACTAAATTCTTGTGTATGTCTAGCACATGCATCACATTGTTAGTGTTATTATTTTTTCAGAAATCATCTTCAGAGCAACATTTCCAATGCCTTCAACCTTCGAGGTTGATGAATTACCCATGTAGAGTTTTTCATCACCTCCCATAAGCATATAAGACTAATATCATCAACACCATTGGATATATGTTCTACTACATTTGCTCCAGTATCAATCCACCATTCTTTGGGATATCCCACCAAGTTGCACTTGGATATCATGGCAGTAAGACTGATATCATCAACACCATTGGATATATGTTCTACTACATTTGCCTCAGTCTTCTTTCTTTTCTTGGCTCTGCAGTTTTTGGCACAATGTCCAAACTTACCATAATTATAGCATTTGCCAATGAATTATTTTTTTGCCCTAGGTGGATTCCTCTCCAAAATTTTTCCTCTTCTTGTTGGGTTTTGATCATTCTTCAACAATGTTGACCCTTGAGATTTCCAATTTGCTGCTAATTTTCTTCTCAGATAGTTTATTGTCTTCCTCTACCTTTAATCAAACAATTAAGTCTTCAAGTGATAACTGCTTTCTCTTGTGTTTGAAATAATTCTTGAAGTCCTTCCAAGACGGTGTTAACTTTTCAATGAAAGCAGCTACTTGAAATGACTCACTAATCATCATACCTTCAGCATGAATGTCATGTATGATCACTTGAAGTTTTTGAACTTGACTTAAGACGATTTTGAAATCAACCATCTTGAAGTCTAGAAATTTGCCGACAATGAATTTATTCAACCTGGTATCTTCCGTTTTGTATTTTTTATCCAAACTTTCTCATAATTCCTTAGTTGTTTTCAACAGACTATAAATATTATAGAAGGTATTGTCCAGACCATTAAGGATGTAGTTGCCACATAGAAAGTCAGAATGCTTCCACGCATCTACTACAGCAAACTTTTCTTTATCTACCTCTCCTTCATCCAACTTAGGAGCGTTCTTTGTGAGGAATCTTACCAGATTCAGAGTTGTAAGATAAAACAACATCTTATGTTGCCATCTTTTGAAATAAATTCCATTGAACTTTTCTGGTTTCTCTCTATGAGTCAAAATAGAAATAATTGGCGTTATTGATATTGAAGTCATTTCTGTTACGAAAGCAGAAATTATAGGAAAAGACAAATTACTATACGAACACACGATTAATGCAAATTTGTCTTAAGATTTTTTTTTCTCCTTTAATTCGGGTGTACAAAAGAATGTCACACGACAAGCCTGAATTGAAGTGCAGATTGAGTAAACTAAAACGTAGGCAAATGATCTGAGCCCAACGAATTGACATTGTATCCTTAAGATAAATTTGTATTCTCTATCGGTACCAAAGGTTTTTGGACAATTGTCTCCCAGAACAGAACGGATCGCCTTGTCTATAAAGTGGTACTTCTTCAAAGGAAACCTTCCAACTCTACTTCGTAGAATAATGGTAGAATGAAGTATGAGAGTGTTTGATGAATGAGCATGTATATGTGTTCGTTCGGAAAATGAGAATGATATATTAGTCTAATGAAGAGTCACGACGAACCGAAACATTGTGTTCGGTTTACGAACCGAAAGGTTGCATTCATTCGTAGATGGTGGAGCCGAATCGACCGATGAGATCACGAACATGCGTATTCGTTCGAAAAATTTTAAAGACGAAACAAAAATGTCTATTGGAACAACATTAATTCATCGTGCTTGTTCGACGAAAAAATAAAATTGATGGGTAATGGGTTACACTCCAAAAAATAATAATAATTGGACCCAAACCCAGGCTCAGGCCCAGCCTGGCCCGATCCGATCCGATCTGAGCTGGCCAACCAGTGGGTGGTGCGCGCTCCTGTGGACCAGCCCTACTTTGTGTAAGTCCTTTTTTTATGAAAGTGGGGTGCCCTTTGAGGTCCAAATCTATTAGAGAGACTTCTCTATTTAAACCTATTTCCATCATCTCTATTATTTAATGTGGAACTCTGTCAACCACACTTCTTATTCAGATTCTATGGATTTTTTTATACCAAAATCCCAACACAACCTTACCTTTGTTTTGCAACGGTTTTGAGTAAAACTCCATGACCAAGTCTCTTGAACCTGAACTAGTCATGAGCTTATATGCTCGATTTCAATGTTGAACGAAGTAAGCCATGTAACAGTCTGAATTTTCGACCCATTTTGGGAATTTAATGAGAATGGACGTATTTCATTATTTCGCTTTAGATGAATCTCACTCGAGCCTGATCAACTCGGGATGACTGACCAAAGGGGAATGGCTACCAAGGAACTTAAAGTACGTGGACCCTGACAGGTCGATACGCGTATCTCCTTAAAGCCTTCCGTTAGTCTGAGCATTTACTAAAGTTGTAAATCAATGGAAGTGGCCACGAAATAAAATTCCTAAATTGGACAATCGGATTTGCCAGAAAAGTTACAATGAGAATTGGACGGTGTTACCTTCGAGGAAATTCAATTGGAAACCGAGACAAGGACAGAAAATTTCCAAAATGCCTTTGGACCGTTCGAAGTTCTCTAGATCATAGATTGTGTATTTCCTAGCATTTCCTAGGTGAATTGAATTTTAGTTCAGTCTAGTTCGAGAATCACGTCGGGTTCGATAGAGAATTTCCCGGTCTCGACGGTACGCGTCCCGAGGGAAAAGAAACACTAGGAGGATATTTGTCAGTCAAATTTTCCTCGAGAATTGAACCCTCGCCTCGCTCTGACAAGTGTCATGGCCACCTCAATTCCAAGGCCACCATTATAATTCCCTATATTAGAATATGTCACCCAAGTTCCAATATACATCATAATCCCCCCATTCTATATCCACCAATGCATGTATCCACTTTCTCTCTCTCTCCCTCATTCTCCAATTTTTTATTCCATTCCCTCCCAATATAAGACCCAAGACTTCATTCTCTCTTCCTCCTTTCTTCTTCTTCTTCTTCTTCTCTCTCGCTCACTCGTTCTCTCCCTCGGCAACCAGAGAATCCGCCAGCCTCCTTGCGCACCTCTCCTTCACGAAGCCATAACTTTGGCTAGAAAATTCCAAATGCCATGAAACCACCGGCATTCTCTTCCTCTCTTCAAGACCGTTCCATAGCCACCTGAATAGCACTGAGAAACCGCCGGAAGCTCCCCGTCCAACCGCTTGAACCTCCCTGTTCTGTTACCGGCGCGGAGCCCCAACCCCCGCACCTTCCGACGGCCATAACTTTCACCTCAGAGCTCCGTTTTCCCTAAAACCATCGCCATTCTCTTCCTCTCTTCCAGACGACTCCAACGCCGCCTGAATCGCAGAAAATAGCCATCGGAGTTGGCCGGAACATCCTTTCGACGGTGGCTGTCCAAATCCCGTCGCGGCGGACTCCAACGCGCACTGATTTTCAAACGAATCGTTCGGACTCACCCGGAGTCTGAATCGACCCCCGTTTTCTCCCACACGTCGGTAACATCTTGAATTTCGATTATATTGAATTAGATCAGACATGCAAGACCACCTAAGCACAAATTCTTCACATGCAACACCATCTAAGCATGAATACCTTACATGCAATGCCATTCAAGTGTGATTTAATCACATGCAATGTCATCCAAGCTTGAATTCCTCACATGCAATCCCATTTGAGCACCTTCGGAGTTGAATCGCCCTTGCATGTCCACGGATTGAACACTCTCTCACACTTCCGAATTGTCTCTCTTATAATACAGCTCCGACAACCTCGTCAAGGACTTCCAAGGCCAACTCTCTCACGGTTTCGTGCTTAAAATCGAGAAAGGTAATCTCATAACTAGACTTGGGGTAGAACCATGTGTGAATTGAGGTGTTCTTGTGTGGGTGCCGTGAGATATAATTCCTTGCATGACAAAATGTGCTGCTGGCCGTGTGTGTGTGGTTTGGTCCGAGAGGCTTTAGTACCTACGAGATGTGATATGAGCATTGTATAATGGATTCAGAGAGCCTATGATGGGTAATTATGTGATAATTGACCATGCATGTCCAACTTGAGGGATGACCGTGTGTGAGGAGGTTGTGTCGTGAAGTGTAGTCCTTTGTATATCAAGATTGGTTGCTGGTCATGCATGTTAAGTGCTCTCCGAGAGGTCATGGAGTCCATGGAGTGTGATAGGAACATCGTGTGATGGTTCTAGGGCGGTCTAAGACGAGAAATTGTGTGGTATTGGTCGATGCACGTTCAAATAGGTTGCTGGCCGTTCATGAATGATTTTGGCCGCGAGGTCCTAGGGTCCATAATGCACGAGACGAATATTGTACGGTAGCCCTAAGAGGATCCAAGAGTAATCACATATGTTAGGACTCATGCTTGAGGTCAAAAACACTGAAAAACGGAGTTTGAAACTCGGATTGATGTGCATTGTCTGCTTTGGATTCACGTGAGTGATGAATGATGCATTGAACTTTGACATGAATTGTGTGAATCCATGTAAGCTCGATTGAGACAGGCGCGTGCGCTAGAATGCGTGGTGAATTGTGGGCCAAAGGCCGAGACATGTAATAAACGCCTGATGCATTGCACTTAATCTTATGAGCGGACGTTTGGCGGAGTGCGTAGAACCGTGCGGGACGGCCGGATAGGTGTCAAGAAGATACTGGAGTTGGAGTGACAAGGAGTATCGGCCGTAGGGCAAGTGAGCCATGGTTGCGGTACCGCGCCTAAACGTGCGCGGCACGGGGCATTGGAGTGACAAGGGTGCCAATTGAGCGAATGCAGGGGCTCGGTTCGGGGCACGGCCGGCAGTGCTATAAGCCACCGGTGGACCTAGCTCGGGTCGATTAAATGAGAAATAACATTTTGCATCTGAATGATACTTGATCATACCATGGCATGAAGTATGCGTTCATTACTGTGATACAGTCCATTGTTATATGCTGACCATGTGTTTATTGAATCATGTGTCGAACTGTCTCATTTGCATGCTATGTTCTATTTTGAGTCTTTTGTGAGATTACTAGGTTTCGACTCACGCTGTGAGCTGATCGCCCATTTTCAGATCCCCACCCCTGAAGATGTCTATAACCCCAGCTCGCCACGGTCGACCGGTTGAGTTAGAGGAAGACGAGGTAGAGTATCAGGTACCTGGCTACACGTGGTTTAAGAGGATAGTTACTACGGTTTGGGTCGACGTGGGGGAGAAGGATAGTCTGACAGGTCATCGGTACGTAGCATGGTATCGATGGAGCGGGTTGTCTTGGCATGGTCCGCTAGACGCCATGGACGCTCCCGTCTTAGGGCTAAATGGGAACCCGATACTTAACACAATCCACAAAGGTGAGGTGGTAGACCCCGAGTCTATACAGGTGGAAGACTCCGATGGTGATGCCCAGATGGAGTTTGATGGCGAGGACGACGTGTTTGGCGACACTGACTAGGACCCTGAAGAGTTTCCCTTGACCGATGAAGATAACCCTTAGATGTACGGATCGCATGTTGATGGATCTGTCCTTTTGCTAGGTAGCTGTTAGGGTTTATTTTGAATGTTGGATATTGTCTCCCTCACAAGTTTGTCAGACCCTGGACTGGTTTTGTGTTCACCCGTCTCCCGTCGGGTTGTAATGAACCCCGAGACCTTGTTTAATGTCATGTGTTCTTCCATCTTCCTATCTTGCTTGAATGACTGTTTGGTTGGGAGTAGAGCGCTATCTGCTGTCGCTTTTAGTTATCCGTCGTTTGGCCGCGACGAGTCCTGGGCCGTCGTTCGCTGTTGGGCCAAGCGATGTGATTGCAGGTCAGGTGTAACTCGACGGGGATGCCGCGCGGCCCGCCGGGATCCGGGGCGTGACATCACCGCTCGAAATTGGTATCAGAGCGAGGACAGCTCGAGATGAGACTGATTTGAGGTTTAGAGTAATAAGGATGGTGATTCATGGGGTAGTTAGATAGCAAGACCCCTAAGGCAGGATTAAGATGGGAACGCTGCATGTCATTGATTGGCGCATGTGATTGCTATTGTAAACTGGTTGCCCAGGTCTGTGCTAGGTCCTTGTGTTAAATGCTATTTATGGTACTGCTAATTTGCAGATTGCGTCTGGACCTAAGGTAAGAGACTGAACCCTAACTGTGATGTGATGTGAGTGCCTTTCTGAAACTGTTGTTAGTGGCCATATGTTAGCCTGTTGTGTTGTATTGCTAGACCTGAGGGGTGGTTTAGGCCTTAATTCCTCAACGAAATCGTAGCAGGTCTAGGTAAGTAAGATCCGAGAACATGAACAATCGAGGCAGGACTAGAAGGACTGATGGCGCATCAGGCTCACAAGCTCCAGCAGCTGAAAACCCCTGCATCGCAGATATACTGCGAGTTCTAGCTGAGATGGGGAATCTGATGGGCAGGCAGGCTGCAGAAAGAGATGCCACTGTAGCCCATGCCGCTGAAGCTGCGATAGCTGCTGCTAATGGAGCAAATGGAGCGAACGGGGCAAATGGGAACAATGGTCGTGGGAATGGAGATCGACAGGCACCACACCTGGTGGACCAGTTTCTGAAGTTACAACCGTCAAAGTTTGACGGAGGTGGTGGGCCTGAAGCAGCCTCTCTTTGGATTGAACGGCTGGAGAAAGCGTTTGACGTACTGAGGTGCATGGACGAAGAAAGAGTTTCACTGGCGGTCTACCATCTCCAAGATACCGCGAATGACTGGTGGAAGGCTACTCGAGGAAGGATCTTTCCCCAGGGTATAACGCCAAACTGGACAGCTTTCTGCGAGGCCTTCAATGGCAAGTATTTCTCGGAAGCTGCGCAGGAGAGGAAGATGGAGGAGTTACTGCGACTCCGCCAAGGGCAGATGACGGTGGACCAGTACGAGGCTGAGTCTGCAAGGTTGTCTAAATTCGTGCCCAGATTGATTGAGAATGCTTGGGACAGAGCACGGAGGTTCCGTGAAGGACTGAGGCCAGACCTCTGCAGCAGATTGATCACTGCAGGGGTAAGGGAGTATGGAGCAATGTATGAACGAGCACAGGAGTTCGAAAAGGACTCAAACGAAAGAAGCACCGCATCTGGTTCGCGGTTTGCACACCCGAGGGATAACCGAAGCCTTGGGAAAAGGCTAATAATGGACAACAGGAGGTTTGTCCCTCAAGCCCCGAAGACTCTGGAAAAATCGACGACGGGTAATGGTCCAAGATGCTCTGACTGTGGAATGAGGCATGCGATCGAATCTTTCCCTAAGAAGACTGGTGCTTGCTTTGGGTGCGGGCAGATGGGGCATTTGGCAAGGCAATGCCCAAGGAAGAACCGTGGACAACAGAATCAGCAGCAAGGACCCCCGATAAGACTACCACTGGTAGCTGCACAAGGAAACCAGAATCGACCACCTGCACAAGGGAGAGTGTACGCCGTTGTTGACACCTGATTTTCAATCACCTTTTCTTTTCTTCTTTTTTAAAATTAATAGAAAATCCATAAAAATTCATAAATTTGAAAAAATTAACTTTGGAGACCTTTGCCAAGCCTAGGGAACCAATTTTGACCAAAAAATGATTTATTTTCAATATTTTTCGGTATTTTTATTTTCTAAAATTGATAGAAAATCTATAAAAATGAGAAAATTGCAAAATCAACTTTGGAAGCCTTGGCCAAGCTTAGGCAACCATTTTTGAGTAAAAAAATAATTTTTCATATTTTTTGTATTTTTTTTAAATATAATTTTTAGAAATTAGGAAAATATTTAATAAATAATAGCATTTGAGGCCACAAAAATACATAAAAATAGTCAATATTTTTCCTTTAAATCCCTTTTCATGTTGGCCATCGCAAATTTAAAAAATCCAATTCAAGGTCGTGTATTCCTTAACGAGCATAATCTCGAATCGGGCCTAAAAAAATTCAATTTGAGTCAATTTATTTTCATTTTTCACTTTTAGGAGTTGTGACATTGTTCTTTAATATTCCAAATTTTCATCTTGGCCCAATTATACCCAGAATGACTCAATTTTACAAACAGGGCTTTAATTAAATTTTGCATTATTTTCAATAGCAAGAAATGAGCTTAAATTCAACATGCGATAGGTGTGTCGAAAATTGTGAGGAGATTTGGACTTAAAGAAATATTTCTCCAGGGACTGAATTACAAATACTTAAAATCTCATGGACTAGAGTGCAAGTACCTAATACTTGAGGGATTATTTTGTAAATAACAAAAAGAAGAGTTAGTGGAGAAATTAGAATAGAGAAGGGAAGATGGAGAAGAGGAGATGAAGATAGGAAGATGGAGAAGAGAAGATAAAGAAAATAAGATGAGAATAGAGAAGGGAAGATGGAGATGAAGAAGAGTTAGTAGAATGGGAGATAGATATGGAGAAGGGAAGATGAATATGAAGAAGAGTTAGTGGAGAAATTAGAATGTGAGATAGAGATGGAGAAGGGAAGATGAAAATGAAGAAGAGTTAGTGGAGAAATTAGAATGGGAGATAGAGTTAATGGAAAAATTAGAATGGGAGATAGATGAGTGGTTTATAAAAGGAGGAAGAAGTGAGCTTGAGAGGGGAATTTTTTTGGAGAGAAAATTTTGGATGTTTGAGAGAGTTTTGGGAGATTGAAGAAAAACTGGAGAAAAAAAAATTCTTTTGGAGAGATTTCAAGAGAAAAAAATTTTGAGAGAGAAAAATTCGCCGCCGTGGAACAAGCCTTGGCGACGCGACGGATTCATCTCCAACGAGCTCTAGGCGCATCAGCATGTGCAATTATCTGGTAACTCAATTTTTCGTGTTTAGATGACGAAATCTCGAAAATAAATGTACTGAACATTCGTAGATGACTTCGAGATCTTCGATTTGATATATTATAGCACGAAAATGGACGTCGTTTGCTATGTCAAAAGGGTCCCGAAATTGAGAGCAGAAATCTGGAAATATGGTGATCAGAACCTGAGATGGAATTTTTCTGATCTGACCTTTCACGCTAAATGATTTTCCATGGGTTATTATAGACTTTGTTTCATAAAGACCTCTTCATGACATTTGTTCATAAGATCTTAATGCATAACATATAAAAAAATACAAAAATATTCATGCACGTTTCGTATTTTTAATGCATTTAATGAGATCATGCAATTCTGTTGACGTCCTTGAGTTTGAGTGTTTTTCTGTGCGTGGTCATATTGATTTGTAGTTATCTTATGTTTAGAGTCTTCTTTTGAAACTTCATGAAAAATGAAAGTTGTTCATTGGGGTCTTGTTTAGTAGACTGGAAAGTTTGGTACATTAATTTTGAGATTTGAGTGTCCATTTAAGCTTAATCCTGAAATATGTCTGTTCTGTGAAATTTGTTTGTTTGCTACTGAGCTCTCATGAAAGACCATTTTCTACACGAAAATGAGTGTCTCTTCAATAAGAATGTAAAACATGAAAGTTGTCAAAGACACATTTTCCCATCCACATAAAAAATCTCCGAATTTTTACATACATTTCATTATTTCTTTTGTATTTTATGGTTACTTTTTTCTCCCTAAGAATGTTCATGGACAGTATGATTTAATTCGTATTTTTTGTGTTAATGCATTGGAAAATGTAAAAAATGGTCTTAATGAAGTTTAATCAGCACGTGTTAAACTCTCTTTGAGTTTTTGAATTGTCTTAACTCATTGGTGATTGTGCATGTCCGATTGGATAAGTTCATTATTTTCATTTGGCTTTCGGCCCGATGCTTTGAAGACTGGAGGATGACCGATGTCCATTCCGGTCCGTTTTGTTGTACTCTCGACCCACGAGGCTTGGCGACGGGTGTTTGACCGATGTCCATTCCGGTCCATTTTTGTTGTATTCCCGATCATGTCTCGGGTTTTATTTAATTGGTCTGTAATTATTCACCCGACGAGTTGCGGGTTTTATTTTCACTGTCCTTAGGGTAGTTTTACTTTACCTGCTCTCTCTTCACATCTTCATTTGCTTTGGGTGATTTTGCATTCTTTTATAATACATCCAAAATACAAAAAAAAATGTAGAAAATCCAAAAAAACCAAAAAAAAAATGGAAAATCTGAAAATACAAAAAATGCCATTCATGTGCATCTCATGTAGTATGTCTCATGTATGTTTGTTATGTTATCCGTATGTTCGTATAAACATATCGTATTTGTTTGTTCTCGTATGCACGTCACGTACGCGACGTTTGCAAATCCACATTTATCTGTTATGATATGTTATTAACCCATGCATATTCATTCAGAAAAATCAAAAATTTCAAAATGAGGGTTTTATCCCCTCTTTTTCAAAAATGAGGGTTTTATCCCATCTTTTCAAAATGACGACTTCGCCCTTTATGGGCAAAATCGAAATGTACGTATTTACATACACATATCACTATGCATGTCACATATATATGTCACGTATTTGTATGGTGTATGTATGCATGTTACATATCGTATTCGTGCGTCTTCATACGCATGTCACATACGTATTCGTATTCGTCTATCCCCGCATGCATATTGTATTCATACGCATGTCACGTACGCATATCATTCGCATGTCCACGTACGTATGTCCTTCGCATGTAACGCACGTATATGTATTCGTCTATCTCGTATACATATCGTATTCATACACATGTCACGTACGTATGTCGTTCGCATGTCATGTACGTATGTCATTCGCACGTCACGCACGTATTCGTATTCGCATATTTACGTATTCGTATATCATATTCGTATGTCCGTATTTGTGTGTCGTATTTGTATGTCAACGTTTTCGTTCATACCCTTTATGCATTTCATTTTAAAGTGAAAACATAAAAACAACACCTTACCAGGGTCTTAGGAATAAATCAAGTGAGAGTTGCCAAAATAGGATATCCATGGAATTAAGGTACCGAAAAGGCATTAGTTTTAATTAACTAGTGTAACCAAGTCCCCGAACTCATAATCTCTGGTTTGCAGGAGTAATTTAGTTCTCCCGCTAGGTTACTTAGGTTTCTAATCAACCTACCAAAAATGATTAGTGGCGACTCCAAATTCTAAAATCATGTGAAAAAAAATCAAAGTTGCGATTTGGTAGAGCTTGGGAGAGCTCGAACTAGGTTAGTTAATTTAATTAATTAATCTGGTAATCCATTAACCTAAAAATGAATTTTAGGTCGCGACAGCCGTGGCGCGTAAGGATACTGAGGACGTGCCGGGGGTGATCACAGGTATGATCTCTCTCTGTGGATGTGCTGCTTATGCCTTGTTTGATCCGGGAGCTACACACTCGTTTGTGTCTGAGCAGTTTGCCCTTTTGTCTAATATGGAGATGAAACCGTTGAAAGTAGCGCTGCATGTTATGACTCCGTTGAAAGATAGGATTCCTGTTCTAATGGGTTGCATGGGCTGTGAGATAGCTTTTGGTGTAGGAAGGGGAGTAATTGACTTGGTAGTGCTGCCCATGTTTGACTTTGACGTCATAATAGGAATGGATTGGTTGGATAAACAGGGAGCCGTGATTGATTGTAGTAGCAGGGTGATCCAGTTTAACCCAGCTGGGCACCCTAGATTTGAATTTGTGGGTAGTCAGGGAGGAACTTCAATTCCTTTGATAACGTCGTTGGAAGCGACCAAACTGTTGGATGAGGGATGTCAGGGTTATCTAGCGTCTGTAGTCGACTCCTCTGTGGAAGAAGTGAGGTTGGAGGATGTGGCTATAGTTCATGAATTCCCTGATGTATTCCCACAGGAGTTGCCTAGCTTACCGCCAGAAAGAGAGGTGGAGTTTGTTATCGAGTTAGTCCCTGGAACCAAACCGATTTCTAAGGCACATTATAGGATGGCGTTGGTGGAGCTAAAGGAGCTCAAGGTGCAGATGCAGGAAATGTTAGACAAAGGATTCATCCGACCCAGTGCGTCGCCATGGGGCGCGCCAGTGCTGTTTGTTAAGAAAAAGGATGGGTTGTTGAGATTGTGTATTCACTATAGACAGCTGAACCAGGTAACGGTGAAGAACAAGTACCCACTCCCCAGGATTGATGATCTATTCGATCAATTACAGGGAGCAACCATATTCTCAAAGATTGATCTTAGGACGGGTTACCACCAGCTGAGGATTAAGAGTGATGATATACCAAAAACGGCCTTTAGGACAAGGTATGGTCATTACGAGTTCACGGTTATGCCATTTGGGTTGACTAATGCGCCTGCTGCATTCATGGACCTAATGAATAGGGTGTTCAAGGAATTTTTAGACCAATTTGTTATAGTGTTCATTGACGATATCCTGGTTTACTCACGGAGTGTTGAGGACCATGAATTGCACTTGAGGACAGTATTGGAGACGCTGAGGAAGCATTCGCTATATGCCAAGTTCAGTAAATGCGAATTTTGGCTGAGTAAAGTAGCTTTTCTTGGACATGTAATCTCTAGCGGAGGACTCTCTGTCGATCCATCCAAGATAGAAGCGGTAATGAACTGGCCGAAACCGACAACTATAACGGAAGTAAGGAGCTTCTTGGGGTTGGCAGGTTACTATAGACGCTTCGTAAAAAGATTCTCTGCCATAGCTGGCGCTTTGACACGTCTATTCAAGAAGGAGACGAAATTTGAATGGACGGATAGGTGCGAAGAAAGTTTTCAAGAGCTTAAACAGAGGCTGACGACTGCTCCAGTACTGACTATTCCGTCCGGACCAGGAGGCTTTGAAATTTATAGTGATGCATCGTTAAGAGGTCTGGGATGTGTCTTGATGCAACATGGACGGGTTATAGCGTATACTTCTCGACAACTAAGACCGCATGAGATGAACTACCCAACGCACGACCTAGAACTCGCTACAATAGTGTTCGCACTGAAAATATAGAGACACTATCTGGTTGGAGAAAAGTTCCAGATTTATACGGACCACTAGAGCCTGAAGTATTTTTTTTCCCAGAAGGAGCTAAACATGAGGCAACGCCGTTAGATGGAATTGCTCAAGGACTACGACTGTGATATCCTATATCACCCTGGAAAGGCTAACAGAGTAGCCGATGCCCTTAGTCGAAAGTCAAGTATGGCGTGCCTGATGGTTAAGGAGTGGACTCTACTTGCAGGATTGAGAGACTCAGAGTTTAAAATGGAGATGGGACCCCTCTCGAGTCTAATAGCTACCTTGAGGATTGAACCGACGATTCAAATGAGGATCAAGGAACTGCAATCTACGGACCCTGACTTGCAGAAAATTCTGCACTTGGACACAGATAAAAGGAGACCAGAGTTTCAGGTGGCAGAGGACGGGATTCTGAAGTTTAGAGGACGACTGTGCGTACTAGACGATGAAGCCTTGAAGAGGGAAATTCTGACGGAAGCTCATCGAAGCAGCTATAGTATACACCCTGGTAGTACGAATATGTACCAAAACCTGCGTTAGCAGTACTGGTGGAACGAAATGAAAGTCGATGTGGCGAAGTTTGTGGCCAAGTGTCTGACGTGCCAAAGAGTGAAGGCGCAGCACTATAAACCTGGAGGACTGTTGCAGCCACTGGAGATTCCAGAATGGAAATGGGAACACGTCATGATGGATTTTGTGACAGGATTGCCAAGGAGTCAGAGGGGAAATGACTCGATATGGGTTGTAGTCGATCGACTGACGAAGTCGGCTCACTTCATCGCCGTGCGAAAGGATCATCCTCTTGAGAAATTAGCCGATCTGTTTGTACGTCAGATAGTCCGCCTAGATGGGGTACATGTATCGATCACTTCAGATCGTGACCCCCGTTTCACCGCAACATTTTGGAAGAGTTTACAAGCTGTATTGGGATCAGAGTTGCATTTTAGTACGGCATATCACCCGCAGACAGATGGACAGTCCGAAAGGACGATACAGACTCTGGAGGATATGTTGAGAGCCTGTATCATTGGCTTTAAGGGCGGATGGGAAGAGCAGCTACATTTGGTGGAGTTTGCCTACAATAATAGCTACCAACAGAGTATTAAGATGGCGCCATTCGAAGCTCTGTATGGGAGGGCGTGCAGGACGCCAGTGTGTTGGGACGAAGTGGGCGAAAGGAGGATAACTGGACCAGAGCTGGTCCAGCAATCAGTCGAAGCGGTTAAGGTGATTAGAGAAAGATTGAAAACTGCGCAGAGTCGCCAGAAAAGCTATGCGGATCGGAGACGCAAACCTCTGGATTTTCAAGTTGGAGACCACGTATTTCTAAAGGTTTCGCCAATGCGAGGGCTATCACGGTTTGGGAAGAAAGGGAAGCTGAGCCCGAGGTTTGTAGGCCCATTCAAAATATTAGAACGAATTGGGACGCTGGCGTATCGACTGGCCTTACCACCGAACCTGTCGCAAGTACACAACGTCTTTCATGTGTCGATGTTAAGGAAGTACGAGCCTGATCCTGGCCATATACTCGATCATGAAGTCATAGACGTGGACGATAGGGTTTCGTACGTCGAGAAGCCGGTCAGGATAGAGGATAGAAGGGAGCAAGTTTTAAGGAACAAGACGATTCCACTCATCAAAGTTGTCTGGGAGCATCATGGCACAAAGGGAGCCACATGGGAAAGCGAGGAAGAAATGAAGTGCTTGTACCCATTTCTGTTTGAATAGCCAAGTGTAGTGGTGATGTACAAGTTTCGAGGACGAAACTCTTTAAGGGGGGGAGAATTGTAACAGTCTGAATTTTCGACCCATTTTGGGAATTTAATGAGAATGGACGTATTTCATTATTTCGCTTTAGATGAATCTCACTCGAGCCTGATCAACTTGGGATGACTGACCAAAGGGGAATGGCTACCAAGGAACTTAAAGTACGTGGACCCTGACAGGTCGATACGCGTATCTCCTTAAAGCCGCCCGTTACTAAAGTTGTAAATCAATGGAAGTGGCCACGAAATAAAATTCCTAAATTGGACAATCGGATTTGCCAGAAAAGCTACAATGAGAATTCGACGGTGTTACCTTCGAGGAAATTCAATTGGAAACCGAGTCAAGGATAGAAAATTTCTAAAATGCCTCCGGACTGTTCGAAGTTCTCCGGATCAAAGATTGAGTATTTCCTAGCATTTCCTAGGTGAATTGAATTTTAGTTCAGTCTAGTTCGAGAATCACGTCGGGTTCGATAGAGAATTTCCCGGTCTCGACGGTACGCGTCCCGAGGGAAAAGAAACACTGGGAGGATATTTGTCAGTCAAATTTTCCTCGAGAATTGAACTATCGCCTCGCTGTGACAAGTGTCATGGCCACCTCAATTCCAAGGCCACCATTATAATTCCCTATATTAGAATATATCACCCAAGTTTCAATATACATCATAATCCCCCCATTCTATATCCACCAATGCATGTATCCACTTTCTCTCTCTCTCCCTCATTCTCCAATTTTTTATTTCATTCCCTCCCAATATAAGACCCAAGACTGCATTCTCTCTTCCTCCTTTCTTCTTCTTCTTCTTCTTCTCTCTCGCTCACTTGTTCTCTCCCTCGGCAACCAGAGAATCCGCCAGCCTCCTTGCGCACCTCTCCTTCACGAAGCCATAACTTTGGCTAGAAAATTCCAAATGACATGAAACCACCGGAATTCTCTTCCTCTCTTCAAGACCGTTCCATAGCCACCTGAATAGCACCGAGAAACCGCCGGAAGCTCCCCGTCCAACCGCTTGAACCTCCCTGTTCTGTTACCGGCGCGGAGCCCCGACCCCCGCACCTTCCAACGGCCATAACTTTCACCTCAGAGCTCCGTTTGCCCTAAAACCACCGCCATTCTCTTCCTCTCTTCCAGACAACTCCAACGCCGCCTGAATCGAAGAAAATAGCCGTCAGAGCTGGCCGGAACATCCTTTCGACGGTGGCTGTCCAAATCCCGTCGCGGCGGACTCCAGCGCGTACTGATTTTCAAACGGATCGTTCGGACTCACCCGGAGTCCGAATCGACCCCCGTTTTCTCCCACACGTCGGTAAGATCTTGAATTTCGATTATATTGAATTAGATCAGACATGCAAGACCACCCAAGCACAAATTCTTCACATGCAACACCATCTAAGCATGAATACCTTACATGCAATGCCATTCAAGTGTGATTTAATCACATGCAATGTCATCCAAGCTTGAATTCCTCACATGCAATCCCATTTGAGCACCTTCGGAGTTGAATCGCCCTTGCATGTCCACGGATTGAACACTCTCTCACACTTCCAAATTGTCTCTCTTATAATACAGCTCCGACAACCTCGTCAAGGACTTCCAAGGCCAACTCTCTCACGGTTTCGTGCTTAAAATCGAGAAGGGTAATCTCATAACTAGACTTGGGGTAGAACCATGTGTGAATTGAGGTGTTCTTGTGTGGGTGCCGTGAGATATAATTCCTTGCATGACAAAATGTGCTGCTGGCCGTGTGTGTGTGGTTTGGTCCGAGAGGCTTTAGTACCTACGAGATGTGATATGAGCATTTTATGATGGATTCAGAGAGCCTATGATGGGTAATTATGTGATAATTGACCATGCATGTCCAACTTGAGGGATGACCGTGTGTGAGGAGGTTGTGTCGTGAAGTGTAGTCCTTTGTATATCAAGATTGGTTGCTGGTCATGCATGTTAAGTGCTCTTCGAGAGGTCATGGAGTCCATGGAGTGTCATAGGAACATCGTGTGATGGTTCTAGGGCGGTCTAAGACGAGAAATTGTGTGGTATTGGTCGATGCACGTTCAAATAGGTTGCTGGCCGTTCATGAATGATTTTGGCCGCGAGGTCCTAGGGTCCATAATGCACGAGACGAATATTGTACGGTAGCCCTAAGAGGATCCAAGAGTAATCACATATGTTGGGACCCATGCTTGAGGTCAAAAACACTGAAAAACGGAGTTTGAAACTCGGATTGATGTGCATTGTCTGCTTTGGATTCACGTGAGTGATGAATGATGCATTGAACTTTGACATGAATTGTGTGAATCCATGTAAGCTCGATTGAGATAGGCGCGTGCGCTAGAATGCGTGGTGAATTGTGGGCCAAAGGCCGAGACATGTAATAAACGCCTGATGCATTGCACTTAATCTTATGAGCAGACGTTTGGCGGAGTGCGTAGAACCGTGCGGGACGGCCGGATAGGTGTCAAGAAGACACTGGAGTTGGAGTGACAAGGAGTATCGGCCGTAAGGCAAGTGAGCCACGGTTGCGGTACCGCGCCTAGACGTGCGCGGCACGGGGCGTTGGAGTGACAAGGGTGCCAACTGAGCGAATGCAGGGGCTCGGTTCGGGGCACGGCCGGCAGTGCTATAAGCCACCGGTGGACCTAGCTCGGGTCGATTAAATGAGAAATAACATTTTGCATCTGAATGAGACTTGATCATACCATGGCATAAAGTATGCATTCATTACTGTGATACAGTCCATTGTTATATGCTGACCATGTGTTTATTGAATCATGTGTCGAACTGTCTCATTTGCATGTTATGTTCTATTTTGAGTCTTTTGTGAGATTACTGGGTTTCGACTCACGCTGTGGGCTGATCGCCCAATTTCAGATCCCCACCCTTGAAGATGTCTATAACCCCAGCTC
The DNA here is from genome assembly GCA_016432845.1 of Psidium guajava. Taxonomy (NCBI): domain Eukaryota; kingdom Viridiplantae; phylum Streptophyta; class Magnoliopsida; order Myrtales; family Myrtaceae; genus Psidium; species Psidium guajava. The sequence goes on along the minus strand of CM028233.1, from coordinate 20,664,764 downwards.
GCCACGGTCGACCGGTTGAGTTAGAGGAAGACGAGATAGTGTATCAGGTACCTGGCGACACGTGGTTTAAGAGGATAGTTACCATGGTTTGGGTCGACGTGGGGGAGAAGGATAGTCTGACAGGTCATCGGTACGTAGCATGGTATCGATGGAGCGGGTGGTCTTGGCATGGTCTGCTAGACGCCATGGACGCTCCCGTCCTAGGGCCATATGGGAACCCGATACTTAACACAATCCATAAAGGTGAGGTGGTAGACCCCGAGCCTATGCAGGTGGAAGACTCCGATGGTGATGCCCAAATGGAGTTTGATGGCGAGGACTACGTGTTTGGCGACACTGACGAGGACCTTGAAGAGTTTCTCTTGACTGATGAAGATAACCCTTAGATGTACGGATCACAGGTTGATGGATCTGTACTTTTGCTAGGTGGCTGTTAGGGTTTATTTTGAGTGTTGGATATTGTCTCCCTCACAAGTTTGTCAGACCCTAGACTGGTTTTGTGTTCACCCCTCTCCCGTCGGGTTGTAATGAACCCCCGAGACCTAGTCACTTGTTAAATGTCATGTGTTCTTCCATCTTCCTGTCTTGCTTAAATGACTGTTTAGTTGGGAGTAGAGCGCTATCTGCTGTCGCTTTTAGTTATCCGTCGTTTGGCCGCGACGAGTCCTGGGCCGTCGTTCGCTGTTGGGCCAAGCGATGTGATTGCAGGTCAGGTGTAACTCGACGGGGATGCCGCGCGGCCCGCCGGGATCCGGGGCGTGACAAGCCAAGCCCTAGTTTAACATCCTCATACTCTTACGGTGCTATCTGATAGGCTAGTTTGGTTGGTTTACGCCAGAATAGGGTAGGGCAAGGATTTGTCGGAGTTGGTTAAGCTATTTTTAGGTTGTTTTAGGGCTTGAAAATCGCATAGGTGGACGTCGGGGTGGCAAGGGATGTGTTTAGATGAGAAAAGAGGCTCAACGTGGGTGTTTTGGGGTCTCGGTGCATTTTTCCGATGAGGTCACTGGAAGATTTGGTCTGTTGGCAACCTGCTGGTCATCTTCTCCGATGTCATGTTAACCAGTCAACAATGACGTCATTGCCGTGTGGCAGCCACATCTGCGGACGTGAGCTTTTTCTCTTTTAAAAAAAAGAGAAGACATTTTTTGAGAAATAGAAATGGATTTTCAGATAAAAAATGTACTCCAGATCTGATGCTGGAAATTTCGCCACATGTTGAGATCTGGAATTTTCACAAAAAATGATTTTTATATATTTTAAATACCCCCAATCAAATAGCCATGGATTACCTATGTCTCTTGATTGTAGCTATTAATTCAAGATTTGAGGGAGTGATTGGAGGGATGGGGCGAACTACGTGGCCAAATCCTAACCATAGGATTAATAATTAAATTAAAATTCAGGAAAATCAATAAAAAAAATTTAAAAAATTTAAAAAAATCCAAAATTGTGTCATTTTAGTCCTGTTTGGAGGGCTGGGTCAACCCAATCCAGTCTGAAAAATATAAAAATAATTAATTAATTAATTAATTAAATTCTAAAAAATTGGAAAATTCCTAAAACTTTATGAAAATTTGGAAATAATCCCTAAAAATTTTAAAAAAAGACTTAAAAATTAGAAAATGGGCTTTTTTAACCAATGAAACCTATTTTTGATAGTTTTGCTCTTTTAGTCTTTTCAAAATGATGATTTTACACATTATGGGTAAATTATCTAGGAAAATTTCAAAATAATTTCAAAAATTATAAAAAAAAAATGGGAATTGATCAAACTTGACTGAACAAATCCATATTTTGTTATTTGTTTCTCCCATTTATTTCTGAAATGGCAATTTTGCCCTCATGGGCAAATCCTCTCCAAAAAATCTAGAAAAATCCCAGAAAATATGAAAAATTGAAAAATAGGCACATTCAATTGGCCAACCCTTTTATCAATGATTTTAGCTCCAAATCCATTCAAAATTGACAATTCTCCTTTGGGAAAATTATCTCCCAAAGCGACCATTTTACCCCCAAGTGGGCAAATTGCCTGCAAATCATCCCAAAATCCTTCCAAATCTTAATTCACCCATTCTATAAGCCTTTAGAGCTATACTAAGGATGTCATGTGGTGTTTTAATACATTTTATCGGTATATTTTGGATCCTTGGTTTACACACCTATCTTGTTGATTGTGGTTGGTAGGTTAGACATTTCTGTCTACATGAATTCCTAGATTTTAGGATTTATTTATTTTGATTAATCTAAAAGAAAATCTTAGTCATAAAATCACTTAACTTATGTACCGAAAGGTCATCCATGGCAACATTGGCATAATTAAGTTCCCGATCTCACATCTCTGATTCCGTTAGAGACGTACGGCTACTCCTACCGCCCAACAAGGTTTCCAATCTATCTTCGTAAAAATCGATGGCGACTTTGATAGCATGTACACCTATGCATACATCAGTCAATCACACCTAAGGGAAAATCCGATAACCCGTTGTAATACAGAGCAGACCTGAGAGGGTTCGAGATAAGCTCGCTCTAGAGGCTTAGTAATCCATTAGCCTGATTGATTTTGATTTTTTGGAGATTGGGTCACGACAAAAACCTATATCATGTGCTGGAAATTAATAAAAACATGTCAGTTTCACAACTTAAAGACTTAAGTAATTAAGTGGTATTTGGCCTAAAAGATGTTAAGGTGTGCTGCAGCTTGAAACTCACTAATAAGCCGATCATAGAGGGGCGTCAACTAAAGTCTATCTAGGTGATGTCAGCATAGACAACATAGGTGAGCAAAGCTCGAAATAGCGAGACTCCTGATTTGTGATAATCTCAGCTAGAACATGTAAGTTATCATAAGCTAAAGATGATGATGAAGAACGCTATGCTAAAGAGTGCCCCCCAGTTAGATGTTGATGACAGTATATGTCGAGTGTTAGTAAGGGAAGCCACATCAAGTTCCCTATGAGGCGTCGAAGTGCCAAGTCAAAACCCTCTCGAGTTCATCCACTCAGACATATGTGGACCAGCAAAGCAACCATCGGTTTGAGGTGCAAAGTACATAGTATTGTTCATCAATGATTTCTCCACATATGTCTGCTTTGATTGTTTGAAAGAAAAATTGATGGTAATAATCAAATTTAAGGAGTTTAAAGATAAGGTAGGGAAAGAAATAGGCAAGGAAGTACGATGCCTCTACAAAAGAGAAAAGTGCCGCCTCATATATGTAAAAGTGTAAATTACATCGGCAGTTTACCTACAAATTAAAGAAATCGCTTTCTGGTTTGAAACAAGCAATAAGAGCGAGGTACCAGAAGATCGTAGAATTTCTGGAGCAAAGAGGCTACTCAGTGGCACTAGCAGATTCAAGTCTGTTTTCGAAGAAAGAAGGCAGATGGTTTGCAACTATACAAATCTATCTAGGTTATCTAATAATTATGGAGATGATGAAGATGAGATATATCAGACTAGAGCCAATTTCATTGTACTATTTCAGATGAAGGAGATTGGAAAACTAAAACACTTCCTAGGATTGGAGATTAACTGAACAAAGGAAGGGTTGTTCCCAGGTTTAGAGAAGTTTGAGCAGCATGATTGTATGCCAATCTCTAAACATGTGGATTAAAACATAAAGCTATGTGCGGTTGAAGGAAGAGAAATCGAAGACTCAACTATGTACAAGCAATTAATGGGAAGTCTAATCTACCTAACAAATTTTCCTTTGCATTGGGAATAGCAGGTTGGTTCAAGGAGAAACCACGAAAGCCTTACTTGGATGCAATTAGACGCATACTAAGATATATGAAGGGGACTTTTGATTTAGGAATTCTCTACAATAAAAGAGTAAATTATGAAGTCAAATGATATTGTGTTCTTGACTATGCTGGTGACCATGACACCTAATGTTGAACTGGATATATATTTCACCTTAGATCTGGAGTAGTGTGATGGTGCAGTAAGAGGCAATTAATAGTGTTACTCTCAACCTCAAGAACTAGCGGAATGAACCACCTTCTTGTGAAGACTAGCCAAGCGCTCTTGTTAATGTTTGAGAGTAGGAAGTTCTTCCAACCAATATTGCAAAGGGTACCCCTAATGAAAGAGTGTGTTGGTTTTGACCAAAAAAAGAAAAAGAAATAATGTGTTATCCTCAATCGAGTTTCCAATCTTTCTCTCCAAGAGCATTAGTTAAAACTTCAATTGTATAGGGTGAGGACATTCATGGTATTGTATCTAATCAAAGCATGCATGGCCACAGCTCCGAAAGAGTCGGTTCTGATTCATGAACAACAGTTCTAGTTCAAAATTTGGAGGAACCGGAGGTTTCGAACCAGTTTCGATTCCGTTCGGCAATTTCAAACAGCTGATTATTCTGAACCAATTTCGAATTTTTTCTCAAAAGGTTTTTAAGTTTAAAAATTAAACTGTCATGAATTTATAATAAAATTATAATTAAATTATCAAATTATGAATTATGAAAAAAAGAAAATAATGAATTATGAAATTATGAAATAATGTATTATCAAATAAAAGTGTAATCAAATGTAGGGAAAAAAATGGGAGGAAGAGGAAGCTTGAACTTAATAATTTATCATTAAGCGTCTACATATCTTCTTAGGGATAGGAGAATCAAAATCTATGTAGTTCTTTTATTTTTGATAACCCTATACTTACCTCATCCTCAATCGTCGCTACCCCTTCCTAAACCCGTGGTGATGGTATCTTTGTCATAAAAAAAATCGGCTTCATTATTACGATTTATATTTCATTGCTATATTAAGCTTTTGTTCAATCATCAATATAAGCTCGAGACTCCATCGTCGAGAGTTAATTTTGAACGCCGTTCATCCAAAATATTGCCTCTAGCTCTAAATGCTTATTCTACCACAACTGTTAAACAAGGGGTTGGTAAAATTTATTTTGCAATCAGAGCAAGAATTAGACATTGAGTAGAATGCATTTTCCACAATCCAATATTATGAAATTTGTGCTTCCTTAAGATTCATCAAACTAAAAAAATAATAATTAGATAACTCTCTATTTTAGAATCACTTCATTTTACTTCTTTTTTCCTTTTTTGCATATGCAATAAAAATCGGTACCCTCTACTAATTTTATGTGTTCCCACTTTATAAGTCACTAGATTGAGAAGATCCATATCCACTATCACCTAGATTATATGTTCTACAACATTTATTATATAATTATATTATTACATTTTTAACCTTTATTTGTATAATTCTAATATTACCATATCAATTGAATGTAAACATTCATAATATATATTCAAATAATCACATAAACCATCTAATGTATAACGTGGATCAAAAACACAAGTAAATAAATAAATAATTGAAATTTTCCCATAATAATGTAGCCATTTTATTCGCATTATTTTAATAATATCACCTAACTTCTCATCATTTTCATTTTCTTCGAAAAATCCAACTATATTAATACATTTTATTAAAACTAAATGTGTAGTAGGATACTAAACACCGAACAAAGTATAATTATTGTGGGTATGAATTAATTTAAGATACATTATTTGAAATAAATTCACATAATGAATCTTTATATGCAAAAAATTCATTAAGCAACTCGTAAGTAGAATTTTAATGATTTGGAACATCTTTCGAAAATTTATTTGGTCTTTTTCCATTTGCTCTACAAAATTTTAACCATTCTTTCATTATTTAGGGATGTTTCCACAAAAATTAAATTGCTATTTTTATTGGGTTGAGAAAAATATCAAGATTTTTTAAACCACTTGTACACATAAATTAAAAATATGATAAGCACATCTAACGTGAAAAAATTATCCACAAAAAGTGGGTTTACAAATCTTTTCCAATTTAACAATTGAAGTGGTATTTGCCGCAATATTATCAAAATCAATTGAAAAAAATTTATCAAGAAAATAATATTCTTCTAAAATTTGCCTAATTAATCTACAAATATTGTTTGTCATATGTTTATCATCAAAAACTCTAAATGCAATTACTCTTTTTTGAATATTCCAATTGTCATCTATTCACTGACATGTTATATCCATATAAGAATTAACTTGCCAATGATCACTCTAAATATCGCTACATATATGCATACATCCATCAAAATTCATTAAAAAAAAGTTCGTAAATCTTTTTTCTTTTTCATAAATATTTTTAATTTCTCATTTAAGTGTATTTCTAGGAACGCATTTTGCTTGTGAAGCACTTGTATTTTGTATAAATTAATTAGAACCAATCTTTCACCAAAACTAAATGATAAATGTTCAACGGAAACAAATTTGCCTAATTCTTCTTTATAAGTTTTTTTTTCATTATGACGAAATAAAGGAAAAGCATTAGGATTGACATACCCGAAAATTTGTTGTTGGTTTGTGTCAATTCCCACTTTGGTTAGATGTCTCGATCTAAGATGCCGATTAAATGTTTCATATCCTTATCCATGTGTATATTTGTATCTTTTATCACAATATTTATAAATTAATTCATACCTTTTAGACCTTCTTCAAAATTTTCAACATTTGTGAAGCGGTCTCATATGTTGGATGTACCCTCTCACTCCTTTGTTCAAAATATTTCTTTGGCACCAGTAGGAGAATGAAGACTCTCTTGCGTATGAACTTACTCCATATTATGGAAAATATTGATTTGATCATCTACATCAACTACCTAATTTGCATAATCATGATGATCAAGATAATTAGATTCCCTGTTTGTGCTCTTGTCTTTGCCACTAGCTCTACTTCCACTTGTCTTTTTTTTTTGGACATATAAAAAATAATATGTTGTATAATGCAAAAAAATATATGGTATAAAAAAATAATTTGAAATAGGAATTATTAAATGAGATAATAAATAAAAAAATAAGAAATTAGATAATCAAGAACGTAATTGAGACTTGAAAGTTAGAGAAAATTTGAGAGAATCGAGAGCTAGAGAGAAGTTGAGAAAATTCGGATGAAAGGAGAATTTGTATGAAAAAAAATAAAAGATGAAAGGAGTATTAATAATTTTCTTATCATATATTTTTTAAAAAATTATTTAGGCCAATGGCTCGGAACCACTGCCTCAACCAAGCAGTTTCGAATTGCCCAAAATCGCTGGTTCTGATTCCGATTCCATATTTGAAGGAATCGGAACCGGGCCCTTATGGCCATGGGGCCAGTTTCGATTTCGAACCGAACGGCCGGTTTCGACATTGACCGGGTCAGTTCCAGACCCAAACCAACCCGTGGCCATGCCTAAGCAAGATGCTATCTCCAAATCTTGTGAAGTTAGAAGGCAAGAACAATATTCACGTTCGTATTTAGATTTTGGAAGTTTTGCAAAAATACTCCGGGTTAGTTCAGTACTCTACACGCTTTATCTGAACAGTTTGATTTGTCATGTTAATTTCGAAGGATCTCCATTTCTTTAATCTTGTCTCTGACCTTCTTTATTCATCCGCTGATTGAGGTACTAAGTTTATACGCTTGTCCTGGGTTTGCCAATGCACTGTCTTCGAGCCACGTTTATTCCCAATGGGGTTGAACTCCAGGCCAGTTCCTGAAACGGAGCGACCGTCTTGTCTCTATTTGCAACTGTTGGTATGTACATGCTCCCAAACAAGGTGCTGCTAAGCGTTACATATTTTATGGGGCGGATCCAGAAACAGTTGATAATGCATCTGCTAAGCCTATTTAGAAAACCAGGCCGAGCTCGACCGCCAGAGACGGACCCGTAATAGATGATTGCCGAGCGTGGAACCCCCTCCCGGGAGTGTCGGCCCAGTTCTGAAGTGCCTGGTTACGCACGTTTGGAAGAGAATGTTTCAATCTTCGAAGCGATTGTGCATCAGAAATGAAGTTCTCTAAAGGGTTCCTCAATCAATTAAGGTCAGACCATGAGAATGCATTGACAAAGGTACCTCGATGTAAAAGGTGACACCGATGAGCTTTAACAGCGATTTATTTCCAGGAGATTATAATAGAGTCATTCCTATTTCCAGGAGATTAATATCCAGTTTTACAATTCTACTCCACGGTAGTGAATCTTCATCTAAGGGTCCGTATTTGAAGAAAAACTATTTTCAAAAAAATTATTTTCCAACTTTTCTGTGTTTAAATGACAGAAACTTAATGACAGAAATTAAATGAATTTACAAAAAACGTTTTGCATAGACCGAAATCAATAAGCCTAGATTGAGGGACATGGCTTCCCCTTCTAGCAATAGAAAAAAAAATCATTTTCTCTAAATCACCAAACAAATGATATCTAACTATTTTCCAATTTTCCCTGCGATAATTATTTTCACAGGCGACATAGTTTAGTGTGGCTAAAGAAGATTTAACCTATTTCTCAGGCTGGTTTGTCATAATAAACTGTGCCCCCTTAAAAGGGAAAAGTGGGTTTTGTCTCTGGTGGAAGACTTCAATGGAGAAAACGTCTCACCTTTTGATGCTCCACAACTAAATTACCGAGGGATGTTGGTTGAATCACCGCCGTGTAAAGAATGAATCTACAACCCCTGGTCCGAATACAGGGACAAGGAAAGTAGTCTTGTTCCACAGTGTAAATGCCGATTATTTTCTCAAAGTAACGGTGTGTTTATTTGATGTGTTAGAGAGTCACTGTCTCCTTATGAGCATAGGAAGTTAATAACTTCCACAACACCTGATCGAGAAAACAGAAGCATACACTGAAAAAGCACCCCTTCACCTCTCAAACACACCCCATCATGGGGAACTGCCAAAGTATAACAGTCTCCTTTATAAGAAATCACTGAATTTACCTCCGAAGTAGATGATGAAATGGAAAAAAAGGACGATTAAAATCGGGTGGGCTGTTTCTAGTCCTTCGTCGGCTAAAAACACTATTATGATTGTTATGTCAACATAATGCCCTTGAATTTTAAGAATTGCAGCCAATCTTCACTCTAGCAACTTTATTGTTGACTTCCCCGTCCCATTAGTTATCCGATGAAATTATTCCAAGCCTATTAGAATGTTTAAATAATAAATTATGTTTTCATTTAACAACTTATACTTTTAAAATAGTTAGCAGTGAACAAAATCTCACAAGGCCTTGGGTGAAAATATGTCAAGAATGGATCTCATTCAGTTTCATTTCAAGTTCATTGAATGCGTTTGTTTTGCATAAAATGAATGATTTGAACATCTTTCTAAAAATAACTGCTCATATCACTTGCAAAAAAAAAACAAAAAATAATTTTATCATTCACGAAAATGTTTAGACTTAACTTGTTGTCTATAATGAAAACATTTCTCAGTGACTAATCATTTCGAGAGATACAAGCGATCATTTTAAGAAAAAAATGTTCTTCAAAAAAATTATTTTTCGCAAAAAAACGAAGCCTCTAGGCCGTACTATGAAGGCTCTTAAAGCTTTGTTTTTCTTTATGTTCTTCCCTTTAGGCTCCATTTGTTTCGCAAACTATGAATAGTTTGAACAATATTTTTTGAAATTGTGTGAAATAACTAATCAATAATAATATTTTTATTATCAACAGTAATTTATATTTAAGCATTTTCTTTTGATGATGAAAATGCCATTTGTTCATTCATTTTTGTAAGCGACACAAGCAATTACTTTTAAAATATATATACTTTTTAGATCATTCATTTTTCATGAAGTTGATGAAGCCTTAGTATTCTATTAAAGCTCGCTAGAGCTTTCAAATGAGAGAGAAAGAAACGACGGACTATATTATACACACTATATTCTTTTAATCTCTGTCTAATATTGCCTAAATTTTCTTGAAGAATAAGAAATCTCTTCTCTCGGAGCGAATGTGGTAGCTAGGAATTCACAATTTTGTCTAGCGTAGAGAACATCCGCTTGAACATAGAAATTAGAGAATTCCGGTTCCACTAGAGGTTGGAAGCTAGATGCCCTTAAATTAAACGACATCGTTGCAGATAAGCAATTTCGTCATGCCGTTTGATTAGAAAATTAGTTTTATGCTCTGAAAGAAGAAAAAGAGCTTCATAGGTCTGAAGATAGGTAAGGAGAGGAACTTGAAATTTTAACCTTAGAAGAAGAAAATTTTGTTGTAAAGAAGGAAACCAACAGCTTCCAAGTGTTCATTGATATTCCGTCTTCTAGAAAAAAAAAATCTCAATGGTTTTAGAAATAAGGAGGCACATACGCAAGGGTGAGATGCCGAAGCCGCCAATGGCGAGGGTGGATACATGCAAATCATAAAAGTCGTGAAGAGGAATTACTTAAAGTGCAGTGCGTTTATTTCACTGAAACATTCATTATTAAGGATACTATTTTTCATGAAAAATCATTTTAAAGGAAAATAGTTAGTTTTCATTTATTTGATGATTTATTTGATAAAGTAATTTCCTTCTTGTCTGGGAAAGCCATGTTCTCCTGATCTAGGCTAATTGTTTTCAGTCAGTGAAAACTGTTTCCGTACATCAATTAGTTTTCTGCCATCTGGAAAGTCGGGAAACAATTTCCCAAAAAAAAAAAATTCCTTCAAACAAATGAATGCTAAAATCGAGTTAATTTGGCAGCATAACAGCTACTATGGTCAGTTAACAATACAAAGAGCGCCTTTGGTCAAAGAAGGTGGAAACAGTCCCGACTGGCTTTTGATAGCCATTCGCAATTTTTAACGCATTAATTTTTCTTATTAGTGACGATCAAGAGGTATACGTACGAGGAAATCCTCCGGCGTTGTGGCCGTACATGTGAAATTAATAATCTCTTAACAAAACTAATGGGCAAGCTACGTCCGGCATATGTATATGGTAAATATTAGTTGAAAAATAAGACGATGCTCTAAGCAAGTCAAGGAAATTAAGCATTTGGTACCGCATCTACTTTGCATGTATGAACAAGGGCAAAAAAAAAAAATTATCAACCTAAGTTGTTTAGTGTACTAATAAATATATATTTATTTGAAACCAAACAAACTTTCATAATATGTCCAAACAAACGCCCATTATATGAAAATATCTCAAAACAATCATTTCGAATCATAGAGATACAAATAGAAGTCCAAATGCTACACCTAAGTTGTAAATAAGCCTAATTAGTAAATTTAGTATTATATCAAAATTCCGCCACTCTTCCGGAGCTTTACTTGCGCCATTACCCTCTATACTTGAAAAAGCAGGACGGTCCTACCCGGATCTCACCTTCCTCAACTGACTGCAACTTGGGCGGACAGGAAGCTCGGATGTAAGGAGTCCTGGCTGGAGGATTTGGTTTTTGAGAGCTTCAGAACATCTACAGCTTCTTCCACTTTGGCAGCGAGTGACTCAGGAGACTCCAGAAGCAGAAGCAGCTCTGAGTTGTCCATCTCCAAAAGCATCCCAGTAATTTTCGCGACAAGATCGGGCTGCAAGTAGACATAAAACACTATAAGTTACCGGCGCTGTAATGTTTAAGTGGACGCAGTTCAGTTCCAAACTGACAGCAGATACATGTACGAGTAAACTTGAGAATAGGTCCTGCCAACCGGGGCAACCTATTTGAAGTCATTAGCTGAGTGCAGCAAATCATCCTCCAGCGACACAGAGTTCATATAGTAAATTGGAAGTCATAGTTGTTTCAGCCAAAGCAAACCTGTAGAACTAGTACTTGATTAAACTTTTACCTTGTGTTTCTGGACTAGTGGGTACAGACGCTCCCCGAGTATCTGTTTCTGCTGCTCAGGGGATGCAGCAGAAAGCATGCTACTTAGCATTTCAGTTCCTTGTTGACCAGATCCAGCAGAATCAGGAACAGAAGAGGTGACCCCTGCTCCATTATTTGTCTCGCGAGAGTGTCCATTTGGCACATATCTAGCATTCCTTCCGCGCTGCAGTTCATAGGAAGGCAGAATTTACAATATGTACAGCTTAAAACAGCCAGAGAAGCAAGTACAAGTCTACTAATATGATGAAGTCCTTGGACAACATCTCTTAAAACATTTTTAAAGGTATGATTGTGGCTCCAATGTAAATATCTCTAAACATCTCTTTATCTGTATATGCAATAAAGTCATTAAAACTCTGAGAGTCAATTCAAGGGATGAAAAAATTCAATCAAGAACCTTCACATGGAGAAGAGCTAAATCTCTGGCGAAATAAATCTGCTTTGAACCTCTATGATTTCAAATATCACCTACTGCTTGGCGGTTTCAATAATATCTCAACTCATTTAAGTGATGTGATAGCAGGAGAACTAAAAATCAGCAAAACCGGATCATCGACATTGTTTTGTTAGACATTAACGGAGAGCACCTGATTATTGTTCGAATCTTTTGCAGAGGCCACATTTTGAGTTGACGGCTGCAAGGGTGGCACGTGTGGCGGAGGCTGAGCAACGCCAGCATTCATCCTTCCTCTGCTGTTTCTGTTCTCTCTTGGAGAGCTAGGAATCTGGAAAGCGGAAGCCACAAACAATCAGGAGATAAACAGTACTCAGGTTTTCTTTGCTGGCACAAACAAATCATTTAAACATTGTGAAAGAATAAGAAAATATTCTGTCCAACATTCGCTACACAACATTTGCAACGTTGCTAAAAGGCTCTTGTTCTTACAACTGAAAAAGAAGGTTGAAAGCCTGGTCTAGCTGGGTGGGAGAATCCAGGACTCCTCCAGCCTGGCCTTAGTCCTATCGGCTGATACATCAAACCCGGGCGCGAAGGTCCTTGAGAGATAAGACTAGAGGGAGCTGTGTAGTAAAAAGAAGGATATCCACCGGGAATAACAGCGGTTGAAGCTCCTGCTAGTCCGGGCATTTGATGCGTATACTGAATCTGCAGATGTGCTTGCCTTTCCTCTTTCCTTTGAGCAATAGCCAGATATAATGGCTTTCCATGAAACATGCAACCTGAAAAAACATCCAAGAAGAGAGAATTCAAAGCTTTGGATGTAATAAAGCAAATAAACCAGATCAACAGCAACAGTTTGTTATTATGCAAACTAATAGTTATCTGGCACAATCCAAGTCCCTAACAAAGAAGTAAAACTAAAAATGACATGCCCTTAGGTTTTTATGGTGCAAAATCTTGGTTATACGACCCTTACGTCAAGAAAGAGACAAAACAGAAAACAAAATTACTCAAGGACAGAGTGTGTAGTCTCTAATCATAGTATTCGCAGGAAGCTTAATATTCTGTCCAAACCTATTATTTTATATGGCATTGCTCCAAAATCACAGCTAACAAAAAGAACACCAACAATCAGCTCCTCAGTTTTCCCAGGAAGCTTAAATTGTTTTTATTGAACAGAAGAACCACCATCTGGCCTATACATCTTCCTCCTATAAAATTATTGTTTCACACTTTCCAGTTTCAATCATATATAGATTGTAACTGCATACGGTAGAGTCTGTCCATGATGCAGATGTTGCAGTGACTGGTATTCTGGATAACAAGGTCAAACTTGGTGTTAAAGAATTATCAATTTGGCACTATGACCTCAGATGGTCTCCAGTCATCAAAATCAATTCATGATGCACGTAGGGGAAAAAAGAATTCATCAAGCTCAAAATATAACTTGCTAATATAAGATGGAATCCTTCGTTAGTGATTGTGCAAGAGGATGGCATATTCGAATTTTCACTCGCAACATAAACAAAGTAAGACTTACCATAAAAACTATTTACAGCTTTATCAGCTTCCTCTGGAGTGGAGAAGCAAACAAACCCAAAACCCTTGCTTATTCCTTTGTCATCTCGCATCACTTTCGCAGAGATAATCGTGCCACACTGACTGAAGTGTTCTCGAAGTTGCTCATCAGTGACATCATCATCAATATTCTTGATATAGACATTTGAATCCTAATGTGTGAAGCGAAACAATCATAAGTAAATGAAAAATGATGACAAACTAGTGAAGCTCAAGAAGCAACTGCAGCAAATTCTACCTTGTACTTGAGAATTCGCTCTTTGCGTCTTTCCTCAAACTGCCGACGTAGTATCTCATTGCGTTCAGATCTTTTCTGTGCCCTGGCTACGTACAGAACTTTCAAACCTGTTTTGTATGAGAGCATATAATTTAGAAAGGTGGATTGTGCATAATCCTTCCCTAAGCTTCTTGGAGAACTGTAGCTTACCAAGCTGCGTTCCATCCAGAGTCTCTGTAGCTCTTTTGGCATCGTCTGGGTTTTCAAAATTCACGAATCCAAAACCTCTTGAGGTTCCATCATCGTTCTTTGCAATGACCCAACTAGTGACTTTTCCAAACTCAGAAAATTTATCCTGCAAACCCTCTTCTGTGACCTCTGGATCAAGGTTCTTCACATACAGATTTGTATATTTTGCATCAGCAGTTAGCAGACCACGATCACTCTTCCTGACAAATTTTGCCACATAGCTGTGCAACAAAATGACCATTACCAGTTGAGAATTGAGAACAGATTAGCTTCAAACAATGCTAGCTTCCACCAAAATGAGAAATTGTAAGCATGAATGAATGAAGAGAGGAACTACATACATCTTCTTGCCTTTGACATTCAAGCCATTTAGATTTTCTATAGCAGCATTTGCAGATTCCTCACTATCAAATTGCACAAAGCCATGCCCTCTACTCTTCCCATCATCAGACATGGCTACTTTGCAAGACAAGATATCGCCAAATTTCTTGAACATATCTTTCAGTCCAACGTTGTCAACTGAATCAGCTAAGTTCTGACCACAAATATGCCAAGTCATTAGAAAAACGTCTATTCGATGTATGCACATGATAAGTATGCACAAAATTCTACAAACAGAAATTGAAAGCATATACCTTTACAAATACATTTGCTTTTCCATTTTTCCTTGCATCGGGATCACGACATGACCAGGCAACCCTTATAACTTTCCCATGCAGCAAAGTGTGGTTCTTGGTCTCAATAGCACGTGTTGCTGTCAAATGAGAGCGCGGTTATTACAAAAAAATGGCAACGATACTGGTACTTTCAAGCACTAACAATAAGATAACCACAAGAAGCACATCAGAAGTAACGAATGTATAGAACACTTCATCAGTTAGATTCATCAAACAAAATGTAGGAGTGAGACACACTAATTACAGTACATTAGTCAGTGGACATAGGCATTTCTTCTCCCATGGGTTCCAAAAGCAGGGGGAGGAGGAAGAGAGCCAGATGTTGCAGTTGGTTTAGCATAGGGTGCAGGAAAAGATATCAAAGGACCAATAGAAGGAAGTGACATTCTGATGAATGCTGTATAAACTCATCTGGCTGAAACAACCTGTACAACTTATAATAAATTCAATCCTTCCTCACAAATCTTAATTTTATTTTATCAATGGCTTGCAGTTTTTCCCTTTAATCAACCAACATAAGAGGGAAACAAGAAGGCAGACTTTTAGGAATGGATGTTTGTAAATTCATGCTTTGTGCGGTTATGATTCAAACAGAAACTGATTAGGGGAAACAGTATGTAGCTGTAGAGCTTGATAACTACATTATAATTCTGAACGTTTAATATCAATAAAGGCCTTCAACTGTCCCCACAGAGTCTCAGTTAAAATACAGAATTTTGCCTCAGATATGCTGCACATACATACACTCACATAATTATAATTTCAGATATGTACATTTCATTGGTGCTTAATCAATCTTCTGCAACATCCTATTACTTTCAAATATAAGAACCTTCCAAAACATGTGTATGTGTATAAATCAAGATGAACATCACGACGCCATCAATCACATCAACTACTTTTCTGGGCATTGCTCTGTATACATGATGAGATCGCACTCAACAAAAATACACCAATGCAGATCCAAATCCCGACCACTAAAAGATATTGAGATATTATAATAGTAAACACAGGCCGAGTTACCTAAGAATGCAGATCCAACATGGTCCTGTCAAATTCACACTGAACAAGGCAAACAAAACTCTGATAAATCAGAAAAGCTAGAAACTTTATACAACGACACTCTATCTCAACAGCCAAGTGCGCTGATCATCTTCAGTTTATCATTAAAAAATAAAATGAGAAACAGCCAATTGCACTGACAGAAATATGCCCATTATTTCGCGCCAATCAATCAGTCAGAAAGCACCAGTCGCCATCAGTTTGCTCAACTTTTTTTTTTCTTGGGTTGAATTTCTCACATTGCTAGGATTACCGAAAATTATGAGAAAGCAACCTCGAAAAAAAAAAAAGAAAGCGAATTTAGGGAGCAGAGCAATAATCGAATCGGACAGCGAGGACACGCGGGCGATGATTTACCGTCGACGGGGGAGATAAAGTTGACGTATCCGTAACAGAGCGACCTGCCAGAGGACGAGTCCCTGCAGACGCGGACGGAGGTGAGGCTCTTGAACTCAGTGAACGCCTCGAAGAGGAGGCCGTCGGAGACGTCCGGGTGGAGGTCGCCGACGTAGAGCGACGCCGGCGCGGCGGCGGCGACCGTCGCAGGAACCGCCATTCAGCAAATCGCGAGTCACAAATCGGCAAAATCGGCAATCGGGGAATGCGAAATCCGAATGACGGAAGAGGAGGGGAGGAGAGCGGCGTTTCCGTTTCGCCTCGCTTCGGTTATCAGAGAGACTGGTTGAATGGTATTGAATGAGAGAGAGAGTGATTAATTTGTGAGTTGAGTGGATTGAATGGAGTTAGAGAGATGGTGAGAAACGTGTAGAGATAGAGAGAGAGAGAGAAGAGAGAGAGCGGGGGTGCGTGTGTTTTTGCATGGACGCAGGAGGTTGAGCCGTTGGTTATAAGGACGCCGGAACGAGACGACGTTCTGAAGCAGCGCGTGAGGGCCCCACCTTGCGCCCCATCCCAAAAAAAAAAACAAAACAAAAAGTGCCCAAAAATTGAAAATTCGACCAAAAAAAAAAGAAGAAGCAAAGAAGAAATTGAAAAAAAAAATAAGGGGAAAAAGAAACAAAAGACGGATTTTAGGAAACTACGGATTTCGCTTTTATTCTATTGCCCCAGAAAAAAAAAACGGGTACAATGAAATTGTTGACATATTTAGAGCAGGATAATTTCCTTTTGTCCCCTTTTCTGATTACTAGGGTTCTATTTTGTTTTGTGAAGAATGAGCGATTTTAACAAAAAAAAATTGAAAAATTGAAACCTAAAAATAGATGGTTGAAAAATTCGTTCTTATCTCCTTGAACTTTGGAAGTGATGCATATAGAATTCAAACCTAAAAATAGATGTTTTACTTATTGAACTTGCATTTTAATATGACCATTTGTCCAATTAACCTTTATCACCTGCATACGTCGTGCCCAAATAAGAAAGCATAAGAAAAGGCTCATCGTTAACATTAAATTACTCATTTTTTGACCAAAATAAAAACATAAAATTACTCATTCTAGTCAACTAAATCCGGAAGGTATATTAAACATAAAAAGAATGATTGACAAGATATTGATTTATAACATGCTATAAATTGTCAACATGTAACTCCTTTTTTCGTTCCATTCTATAAAAGAGATAAAATAATGAATTTTGAAAGAAAAAAAAATCCTACTTTTATAAGTACTTGAGATTCCTACATGGTGATCCATTAAACTACTCAGACATTCGCAAACTGAGAATGTCAAGATTTTACAACGATTTACATCAATTTTTCAAAGTCAGATAAAAATTTCAAGTGCTATATACTTATCAAAAACATTTTAAAAACTGTTTTATTCTTTTTCTGTTACACATAACCAGCGGGCAAATATTCATCTTTTATGAAGCAATTTGGCAATTGTTGAGTATCATTCAACGTAGTGTCATAAAGAAATTTATCTTGGAGTATGTTGAAAAGTGTCCTCGAGGCGTTTGATAAGAGTCATTAATTGTATTTTGGGAAGATAAATAGTTATGAATATTTTATGTTATATATGACCACATCAATATTTTTCTTTATCTACTTGAATTTTTAAAAATCGAACAAGTGGTGGACTAATATATTATTTTTACCTCTTGAACTTGCATTTTGTTTCAATCGCTAAGCTAGTCACCACCGAGATGGCTATTCTAATGGTAAATGGGTCATTAGTCTTTCTCGGGATCACAAATTCAATTCACATTATGAGCGAACTTTCACACTTTAACTTATAAAATTAAAAGCTAGTTAATTTTTTTTAACGGGCATTTGTAATCATTGCGACTTCCAGGAAGTGGAGGGCAATTTCTTCTTAATTATTTTTACGGTATTAGTTCCTGTTTGTTCTTAGTCGAAATAGGCAATAAATCAAAAACTAAAAAAAGGCTAAAATTCTCTCACTAACCCAAATTTATTATTCAAAACATTTCTTTCTTAATTTTTTTTACTATAATTCCTTTTTATGTGAATGATACGATTGTCCCCACATGTCCTCCTATACGCCATAAAAACGAATTGACCACGTGACGGCGAAGGACGGATCAGATCGGATCGCACGTGCGGAAAAAGGACGGGTCGTTGACTTTTCATTTCAAGAGGGAAGCGGGATAGCGCGGGGCCCACGGAGTCGCAGACCCAGAACAAGGAGAGAGGCGGAAGTGACGCACGTTGGGCCACAGCCGATATGAATGCGATTCGCATCATCGCTATTTGAGTGACGCTTCTCTCCCGTGACGACGGACGTCCATGTTTCCTGCCTCCCTCGTGTTGCTTTGTCACTTTTTTTTTTTCTTTCCCACGTAATTATTTATTTGTACATCCATTTTTTTTCTTCCTTTTTTTTTATTTTTTTTTAGTATTATGGGGATTGTGGCAACACGTGTCGCGTCATCATATTCATATCGGCTCATCCTGTCTTTTTACGTCGATGCAAGGTACTCGAACGTGGTTAAAGTGCGTTCTCAAATGGAGAAAATGGGTAGAAACTAAAATGATGTGTCAGTTAGGGGTGAATATGGTTTTAAGTTAGAATAAAAAAATCGAAGAATGTTTGGTTCAGCTCTAGATTTTAAGATATGCATGATATGTTTCAGGTTTTAAAAATTGAAAAACCAACTCTGTCGGAATAACTTGAAGCCTAAAACAAGTTTTTGTGTTTTTCTTGTTCTGTATTTTCACGCTATCTTGCGGTACTCTATGGGGTCCAATGAGGAGTGTGTAATTTGAAACCATTAATCTAAGTTTTCATTGCTGGCGATATTCATAATTGAGACTTTACTTTGTTAATTCTTCATATTCGTTGTATGGATTAAAGCAGCAAATGACGATTGTTAGAAGCGATGACTCGCTGCAATCGTTTAATTAAGAATATAAGTAAAACCCGAGTAGATCCTAACACAAACCATGAAACTTGTGGTGGGGTAAATTTCAATATTTGCAAGGTAAATTCTATTTTCTAAAAATTGAAGAACCGATTTTGATGAGTAAGTTTCAAGTAGAGCCTGGACCGACCATGAAACCGTTCACGCTGATGTTCGAGATAAATTGCATTTTGTCAGGTTTGTGTGTGTGTGTGCTTTTTTTTTTTTCTTCTTTTCGAGTAAATTTTGTTGTGTGTTGTGTTTGGATCGTGTTCTCATATCATGTCGAGAATGGTCACCCGTAGTTTAGATAAGGTTTAAGATAACAGACCCACGGCATGTTTAGTTTTCACGTTCGGTGCTACAATCGAACCGTGTTCGGCACTTAATGAAATTAAGCTCACTTCGCTAAACTAATAAGTTTTGACTTGATTAACTGAAATTAATTGAAACCTCGCTTTCCAGATTAAGTGAATGAGTCACTCTTGTCTGCCAATTTTATTAAGTGCCGGAACGTTCGACATTCAATAAGATTAATTTTGTTGGATAAAATAATATTTAACTTTGACATGAAAGAACAAGGGATAATGACAAGTATGGTCCGTGAACTTTATCTAAGTATGCAATGTAATCTATGAACTTTAAATTTGTTTAATGAGGTCCTTGAATTTTAGCCAAATATGCAAAAGATCCGTTGGACTTTTAATTTCGTCACTGTGGTCTTTGAACTTTTGATACATATTCAATTTAGTCCCTAAATCATTCAAAAAAGTTCAATGTCTTCCATCTATTAATTCAAGTTTAGAGACAACATTGAAGATTTCATGTTGTCTTGGGATTGAAGCGAACATGTACAAAAGTTCAAAGGCCGCTTTAAACAAATTTAAGGTTCATGGATCACATTGCACGTTGAATCAAAGTTTAAAGATTCAATTTAAGAAAGCTCCCTTAATGATTGAGTAACAAGTTAGATCACTTTCAATTAGATCATTTGTGTGTGGGCATACTATAAAATTAAAGATTACGTAAAAGATACTTCTCTATAATAAATGAAAAAAAAAGTTGAAATTTAAATGAAAAGATCTCGTGAAATCCCATTCGAAAAAAAAATCATATTTCATTATAGTTATACATATATATATATGTATGTATAAGAAGAGGCTATGAGAATATGGTAGAAAGAAGTAATTTTCGTTATCTAAGTCTATCATGATACTTAATGTGTCTATCTATATTCTTAATAAAGGAACCTTTAATTTTTATTTCATTTTTTCAAGTGCTCTCTACCTCAAATTTGTAACATGTCCTTATGATTCTATGATAATCCTATGCATTTAAGTGGATATTTTTTGGAAGTGTGTACTTACTTTACTAAGACCACTCCGTTGTATTATCATACCTGTAATACAACACCTCACTCTCTCAAAATAATCACTCAGTTTCTCAAAAAATCACCATAGAATTCAAAACTTCTGAGCTCAAATTACATTGAATTAGGGCGCACATGATAACCATTATATTTTTCTATTTCTATTCCAAACTTATTTCTGGAACAGATTTGAAATAGAGATTTATTTGGTAATGCAATTCTGTTTTTCTGTTTCTAAAATGAATTTTTGTTTTAGAAATAGATTTGAAAGAGAAATGAGAAGCTAAAAATTATGATTTCTCTGTTTCAAAAATAGAAATGAGAAAATAACACACCAAAATCCTTCATCTTTTTTTTCTCAAGTCCTCATCGCATTCTTTGTGTCCCCTTTCTTTTGTCGGTCATCGCCCACCACTACCAATAGCTACCTCCCGCCAACCTCTTTGGCTGCCCCCACCCATCACAGGCTATTACTGATCCCCACCACTGCCTGTAGCCGTGGCAACCACCGCCAGCACAACATTGCCATTGCCACCACCGTCAATCATTGTTGCCCACCACCTAACCATTGCTGGTTGTCACGACCGAAAAATTCAAAGGCTAATGGATTATTAGGTCAATTTAACTAATCTAATTCGGCCCATCCCAAGCCCTACCGAATCGCAACTTAGGTTCAATTCAAAAAAATTAATTCAATTCGGATTAGAGAAAATGAGAAAATTAATGGTTAGTTGATTGAAACCTAAATAAATAAATGAGAAAATTAATTTATTTCCACGAACTAGAGAAAATAAGTATGTAGACTTAATTATATTACTTTGAAAAAATTAATACCTTTTCGATATCAAATTTCATGAAAAATCCTCTTCCATTGACGATTGTGAATTAAATGACTTTTCTTTCGAAAAAATGACATGAATGACCCTGTGATATGTAAAAATGATTTTTTTTTGTCTTTTAGGGTTAAATGATAACTATTATGAAAACATGTCTTAAAATGAGTTATCGTCTAATTTAATCTAAGAAAATGATTTCTCAAAGTCTTAACTTATATTAGACGATATTTATTAGATAAAAATGGACTTTTGGCATGATTAACAATGAAAAACGAGATTTATTTTTTTAGGTCTTTTTTCTTTAATAAAGAAAAAAATAAATGCAAAGATTGAACAAAAATAAACAAAAATGCTCATAATATATCTTTTAATTTTGATTTTTCTGATAAATTCACTCATTCCCAAAGATATGGGTGAGAGAAGAATTTTATCAACTACGTCCTCGGAGATTCGAGCCAGTATGCGGATAATTGTATAAAATAATATTATCTTTTGTTACCAAAGGGCAGAACAAGAAATTCTATATTAAATTACTGTCCCATTCCACAAGATTGTAGCTAAGACATGCAATTTATTTTTGAAGGATGAGGCAAAAGGGGAGCATATTTTATGTGCATTCTTGTTTATAAATGTGCAAACGTTATAACAATCAAGTAATCATACAAACATGAAAGAAGAAGAAGAAGAAGAAGAAGAAGAAGAAGAAGAAGAACAAGAAGAAGAACAAGAAGAAGAAGCAATAGTAAGCAATTTAATTTAATCTTCGAAAAATAAAAGGGGTGACTGAAAATATGAAGTGAGGGTCAACCTTTCCTTTTGAAAAAATTTGATTTAATTTGAGAAGATTATCCTTGAAATTTGAACATTTTTTTTGGTAAGATAAGAATAATATTAGCTAATCATAGCGCGATACAAAAGAGAAGCCAAACACGAGCCTCGTACCCAAGGTTACAAAGCTGTCTCCGAGGGTGCATGGGTGTAAGGCGAGTCCAGAAGTATAAAAAGCAAACCAAAAGGGCCATACAAAGGGTCAATAGGAAACAACGGCCAAAAAGAGGTGGTCGGAACAAAGAAAAACAACAGCCAGCAGAACAGAATACAGGGACACAAAACACAACACCAAAGCCCGCATAAATCACAAGCGCTCCCCCTGCAACCAGCAACTACCAGAAGTGTCCCACTCAAACCCAGGACTAGCGCAAGTAATTTCAGTAGCCAATTCATCACGCTGACCATTCCGGTGAGGCTCCTCAGCAGCATACAGCTGGTACAGGGAGGTTTGAATCTAGAGGATGGGGTAGCACCAACAGCATTGCACTCTCCTGTTACGAGGCATATCCTCCACCGGCATGAGTGACATCGCCTTATCTCTAACAGATTTGATTAGATGTTTCTTTAGAGCTGGCACATAGAGAGATTTACCTTGGAATAGGATGTCATTTCTTTCTTTCCAAATGAGATGACTTAGAGCCTCGAAGGATTTGCCCCTACAAATCTTAGCAGCCCATCTGAGGTTACTCTGCCATCCCCTATTAGTCCAAGCAAGGCTGTTTTTTGCTGCCCAGAATCGAGCCAATTCCGCTGAAACTAAACACCCAAAAAATAAGTGATCAATTGAGTCTGGCCTAAGGTTACAAAATGCACATAGACCTTCCTCGATTCTGCGGTAATTGAGAAGAAAAGTCTGAGTAGGGAGTCTAGATAGCGTAATGATCCAGAGTAAAAAGGAATAACGGGGGATAATATCTTTATTCCACACAAAGGAGTGCCAAGGGACCGTGACCCCTTGATTCCGGATCCAATTCCAAGCTGAGGCAACTGAGAAAGCACCAGATTGGCCCTCCAACCACCTCCAGTAGTCGGATTTTCTAGGGTCTAGAGTGGGCATCGCCTCCAGCCAAGACCCGATTACATTTGTGACGTGAGAAGGCGGGAGAACAACAGTCAATGACTTCTTTACTGAGGAGTCCCTAGGGATGCCAGACCAGTAGGTTTCCCTATTCGAGAAGAGCCTATGCGGAGGTCCCCGAGGATGCCAATTATCGAACCAAAAGGAGATGGATTCGCCATTTCCAATGCGCCATTGGAATCGTATGACGTAAGAGGGTCGAAGTTGGAGAATCTTCTTCCAAGCCCATTAACAGAATGTGGGTTCCCTAACAATCCAAAATTCTTGTGTTTCAAGAACGTTGAGTGGATCCATTTACACCAGAGGGATTCCTTATCGGAGAAGAGAATCCAAATATGTTTCAGCATAGCCGCACGGTTGGAATCCTCTAATTTACAGATCCCCAAGCCCCCTTCCTCCTTCGGCCGACATACATTGACCCAGGAACCTTCGTCCCTCCAACACCTAAGTTAGGCCCTTTCCACAAAAATTGACGGAGGATGCGTTCAATGCTAGAAAGGACTCCTTTAGGGAGCGTAAAAACACTCACCCAAAAAACATGGATGGCATGTAACACCGATGTGATCAGCTGTAATCATCCCGCGAACGATAGGAATCGGTGACACCAAGATTGGGCCCATTCCGTAATCGAGTTAATCAAGGCAGTGCGATCAGCTTTGGACATCCTGGAAGATATGACTGGAATCCCCAGATAACGGAAGATAATTCTAAACATTTTAGATAATTATCCAAACAAACGGATATCATCCAACTCAAATGAATTTTTTTAGAAAAATAGGCAATTCAACCATCAAATAAGCAAGAGATAACTACCCATATTTGTTGACACCTGATTTTTAATTATTTTTTTATTTTCAAAAATTAATAGAAAATCCATAAAAACTCATAAAACTAAAAAATCAACTTTGGGGACCTTGGCCAAACCTAGGGAACCAATTTTGACCAAAAAATAATTTTTTGTATTTTCAGTATTTTTTCGATATTTTTATTTTCGAAAATTCATAAAAAAATCAAGAAAAAATGAGAAAATTGCAAAATCAACTTTGGAAGATTTGGCTAAGATTAGGCAACCATTTTTTAGCAAAAAAATAATTTTTCACATTTTGTTTGTATTTTTTAAATATATTTTTTAGAAATTAGGAAAATATTTCATAAATAATAGCATTTGAGGTCACTAAAATACATAAAAATAGTCAACATTTTTCTTTTAAATCCCTTTTCATGTTGGCCATCGTAAATTTAAAAATTGCAATTCGGGGTCGTGTATTCCTTCACCAGAATAATCTCGAATCGGGCCTAAAAAAATTCAATTTGAGTCAATTTATTTTCATTTTCACTTTTAGGAGTTGTGACATTGTTCTCTAATATTCTAAATTTTCATCTTGGCACAATTATACCCAGAATGAGCCAATTTTACAAGAAGGGCTTTAATTAAATTTTGCATTATTTTCAGTAACAAGAAATGAGCTTAAATTTGACATGCGGTGAATTGTGTAAAAAATTGTGAGATTTGGAATTAAAGAAATATTTTTTTTCAAAGACTAAATTGTAAATAATTATAATTCAGGGACTAGAATGCAAATACCTAACTCTTGAAGAATTATTTTGCAACAAACAAAAAGAAGAGTGAGTGGAGAAATTAGAATAGAGAAGGGAAGATGGAGAAGAGGAGATAGAGAAGAGAAGATGGAGAAGAATGGATGAAAAAAATAAGATAAGAATAGAGAATGGAAGATGGAGAAGAGAAGATGAAGAAAAATGGATGGAGAAAATAAGATAAGAATAGAGAATGGAAGATGAAGATGAAAAAGAGTTAGTGGAGAAATTAGAATGGGAGATAAATATGGAGAAGGGGAGATGAAGATGAAGATGAGTTAGTGGAGAGATTAAAATGTGAGATAGAGATGGAGAATGGAAGATGAAAATGAAGATGAGTTAGTAGAGAAATTAGAATGGGAGATAGAGTTAGTGGAAAAAATTAGAATGAGAGATAGATGATTGGATTATAAAAGGAGGAAGAAGTGAGCTTGAGAGGGGAATTTTTGGAAGAGAAAATTTTGGATGTTTGAGAGGGTTTTGGAAGATTGAAGAAACATTTGAGAGAAAGAAAATACCAAAAGAGAGAGAAAATTTTGAAGATGATGGGAGTTTAAAGCTAGGGGTTATCATCACAAATTCCTTCATCGATCAACATAAATCAAGAGTTCATCATCGTCAACGAGCAAGCAAATTCGAGCTAAGTATTTTTATTTATTCATTTATTTGTGGTTTTAGTCTCAAATTAGCACAAATTATATACACTTTCTCCATCTCCCTTTTTCCCATATTTTATGGCAGGTAAAAAACAATGGGACAACTCTGTATCAACGATAAATTCCATGGAGGTGCAAAGTGAGCCTAAACAAATTCCAAGGTGCCCATAAAATTTGCAGCCGACCCGTCAACGGATTTTAGTTCAAATTGTTGAAACAATTTGTTATATTTTATTTTAAAGAACTAAAACCCCAGAATGGAGAGGCAAAGCGCATCTACTGGAGGTTGTTTATTTCCTGCAATTTTAATTCCTGCACCATCAAATCCCAAAGGGAAGAGCTAAGCCAATACTAGGCCACCCATTGGAGATTTTTACTTACCGTTATTTAAATTCCCGCAATTTAATTCCTGCACCATTAAACTCCAAAGGGGAGAGCTAAGCCAAGGCTGGGCCATCCATTGGAGGTCTTTATTTACTGTCATTGACTTCTTGCTGTTTAATTTTTGAATCACCAGCCCCCAAAATAAGTAGACTGTAACACTGCACAGAAGTCATTAACACACTCCCTCTTTCGGCTTCAGGAAATTTTTAACACTTTGAAAATAAAAAAAATGCCACCCATGCATCCTATCTAAAAAGTGAAAATACAAAAAGAAAACACCTCACTAGAGTCTTAGGAATAAACCAAGCTTGAGTTGCCAAATTAGGATATCCATGAAATTAAAGTACCGAAAGGGCATTAGTTTTAATTAATTAGTGTAACCAAATCTCCGAACTCATAATCTCTGGTTCATAGAAGTAATTTAGTCCTCTCGCTAATTTACTTAGGTATCTAATCAACCTAACAAAAATGATTAGTGGCGACTCCAAATTTTAAAACCATTTGAACAAAAACCAAAGTTGTGATTCAGTAGGACTTGGGAGAATCCGTATTAGGTTAATTCATATAATAAACCTAATAATCCGTTAACCCGATCGAAAAAAAAGTTCTTAGGGTCGCGACAATATTAAATTAGATCAAGTCCAATTCAGCACAATCTTATCCATAAGACGACATGATCACCAAAAAATTCATGGGATAAAATAACTATAAAAAAAAAACAACGAGCAAGAGATAGTTATCTCGTTAAAGAGCATCTATGAGACAAATTCGACCAAGTAGGGGAGGGAGCCAAGAAAATCCTAATTTTGCCCATAAAATTCTCACTTCTACAATCCACTCAAATAAGATGTTTCTCCATCATTAAACATTAGCCATTAATCACGATCATCATCCATGACATGGAGAAAACGTGAAATAACCAACAAAATATGCAATGGACTCAATTCACAGCAAGGAGATCAATTCTCAAATTATTCAAACAATCTCATGGCCGAACCAAACGTTAGAGCCGTCAATATGGGTCAAAAACCCATATTTGACCAATATTTTGTATAAAATAGGTCTTATATAGGTCATTAACATTTAAAGGACTCACTAAAAATGGGTCCAAAAGGTTGAAGTGAAATTAAATGGGTCAAAACTAGGCC
The DNA here is from genome assembly GCA_016432845.1 of Psidium guajava. Classification (NCBI taxonomy): domain Eukaryota; kingdom Viridiplantae; phylum Streptophyta; class Magnoliopsida; order Myrtales; family Myrtaceae; genus Psidium; species Psidium guajava. The sequence continues at coordinate 20,637,708 of CM028233.1, read as the reverse complement.
ACACATGAAACCTATTTTCGACCCATATTGGACCCATTTTCGACCCATAACTCTCACAAATTACAAATGGACCTAGGGCATTTCTATTTGTTTCACGGAAAATGTGATACTTTCGGAAATCATTTTTCAAGAAGTCATTTTTCAAGAAAATAATAATATTTTCCAATGTTTGATTAATACTTAAAAATAAACTGGAAAAAAATTTTCGTTGTTTGTTATGGAATTGATTTTCGAGGACCTATAGTTGCAGCGGCCGGCGATTGGCCGCCGCGGAGACGGGTGGCCAACCGCGGTGACCGGCGATCGTTCGCAGTAACTGGTGGCTAGCCGCGGCGACCGGCAGAGGTGATCTGCGGTTGGCCGCGGTGATCGGCCTAGGCGACCTGCAGTCGGCCGCGGAGACCGGCGGTCGGTGTCGATGGTTAACCCATGACCATGTCCGGCGGCAACAACCATCGGTGGAGATCGGCGATCGGCAATCGGCGGTAACGGAGGAAAACGTTTTTCTTTTTTCAAAATAAGGAAAACATTTTCCACACTTTTCAAGGAGATTTTTTCATAAGAGGAAAATGTTTTCGAGGATTAGCCTATTTTTTGCCTCCTAAACATCGAAAAATTCGAAAAATATTTTCTAGGAAGTTATTTTTCGTGAAACAAATGGAGCCTTAAAGCCTAAACTTTCTTATTATTTTTTTTAATTTTCTATTTTTACAAATGGGCCCATGGTCGCGGTCACCGTCCGCTGGTCACCGGCCACTGCCGACCGCCTCCGCCCACCCGTCGCTGCTGACTGCTGCAGCTCGCTGTGGCCAGAGAAAAATGAAAGAAAAAATAAAAGCAAAATAAAATAGGTTAAATGCGTTATATAATTTTTCTTAGAATATTAGTGTGATTTGGCAATATGGGTCAAAATGAGTTAGGTCGGGTATGGGTTGGTTGCGGGTTGAGTCGGATATGGGTCAAAATGGGTTAGACGGGTTAATATGGGTCGGACCATATTCGAGCCTACTCAAATCCGACCCGACCCACCCATTCAACACCTCTTCCAAACGTGCTCAGCAGATTAGGATTTTTATGCATCAACGACCAATTTTTGGCTCTAGCACAAGCATTAACAAAAAGGCTTTAACTTTTCACTTTCTACTCGCAAACCAAATATGTTCAGATCAATGCGAGAACAACAATGCAAATTTATAAGCAAATGTGCATAGATCAACAACCAAAAGTTAAAAAATTGTACCCTTTCCGAGCAGATTTTCAGTAAGCGCGCAAGCTGTAAACTCACTCAAAGTTGCTCCTTTGGACCTTACCTCAGAGTAAAAATTAGTTCGCAAACCTACTAGCTTTCTAACACAAAATGTCAGCTCAGTTAGACGTTAATTTGGAACCAGAACAGGGCTGATCAACCACTGTACAGTGGCTAATCAGCAGCTAGTACTGCGGCTTTAGAGTGTGGCAAAATCGGCGGACAACGGGTGACTTCGGTGGACAGCGGGCTCGGCAAACAGTGGCTGCAGCAGAGGTGGATGGTGATAACTCTTGACCAATAGTTGATGAGAGCTTGGTAGTTGACTAATCCAACTTTGATTCCCTCTCCAACGAGTTGAATAGCTTCGTTGTGACGTAAACCAGTGGAGGAGTTGCTGATTATGGCTCAAAATCTTCTGGTGGTTCACGTGGGGTATTGATGAAGAGTTGTTTTCTGAGCTGAAGTGTTCTGAACATCCAATTGCCAACCCCCTTTTTGACCTTGAGATATGGCTTGCTTAAATATAACTTAAGATTACTAGTCCTAGTGAGAATGGATTTTATTTTGAACCGTGGGATTTGTAATCTAACTAGGATTTACTTTGAGCCATTAGATTATTAGATCCCACATCCACTAAAACTCTAGCTTGATAGGATCCCCATATTACTAAAACTCTTGAATTATTTTGAAATTTGGAGAGTCCATCCCAATGAAAACACTGTAAAATTCAGCCAAGAGGAGATGATTGTGATCTAGCCAAACTTGAGATGCTCTTGTGGGCTTGTGGTTACATCTTAGGCTTAAACTAGGCTTCAATTAGCTAAATTAATTAAAAGTCTGGTATAACAACAACCAAAAATGGGCTGATTTGAATTTGGAATTAGGTCCAACCCACTATAGAATTTGACGCACTCATCTCCATGCCTTAGCCGAATTTTCTAAGATGAACCATGGGCTTAGTTCAAATTTTCGAGCTTGAAATAAGGCTTTTTTCTTTTCCTTTTCCTAGAACAGCAATTCACCGCCACAACCTCTATTTAAATCACCGGCGGGCGAGTAAGTTTCGACCCCGTGACTCGCGGCAAGCTCAGCGTGGGTCCCGATAGTTTAATCCTTACCAACGCGGCCACCGATGGGTGGGTGTATTTTTCAGTATTTTTATTTTCAAAAATTCAAATAAAAAATTAAGAGAAAATGAGAAAATTGCAAAATCAACTTTGGAAGCCTTAGCCAAGCCTAGGCACTGATTTTTGAACAAAAAATAATTTTTCATATTTTTTTTATATATTTTTAGAAATTAGGAAAATATTTAATAAATAATAGCATTTGAGGCCACAAAAATACGAAGAAAGAGTCAATATTTTTCTTTTAAATCTCTTTTCATGTTGTCCATCGTAAATTTGAAAAATCCGATTCGGGGTTATGTATTTTTTCTCGAGTATAATCTTGAATCGGGCAAAAAAAATCCAATTTGAGTCAATTTATTTTCACTTTTCACTTTTAGGAGTTGTCACATTGTTCTCTAATATTTCAAATTTCCATTTTGGCCCAATTATACCAAGAATGACTCGATTTTGTAAAATGGCTTAAATTGAATTTTGCATTATTTTTAGTTGTAGGAAATGAGTTTAAATTTGACAAGTAATTGAACTAGACAGGCGTTAAATTTTGACCAAGCATAGAAGAGGTGTGTTGAAAATTCTGAGAAGATTTGGACTTAAAGAAATATTTCTCCAGGGGCTGAATTGTAAATACATAAAATCTCAAGGACTAAAATGCAAATACCTAACACTTGAGGGATTATTTTGTAAATAACAAAAAGAAGAGTTAGGGGAGAAATTAGAATAGAGAAGGAAGATGAAGAAGAGGAGATAGAGAAGAGAAGATGGAGAAGGGAAGTTGGAGAAGGGAAGTTGGAGAAGAGAAAATGAAGAAAATAAGATGAGAATAGAGAAGGGAAGATGAGATAAAGAAGAGTTAGTGGAAAAATTAGAATGAGAGATAAATGAGTGGGTTATAAAAGGAGGAAGAAATGAGCTTGGGTGTGAGATATTTTTTTGAGAGAAAATTTGAAATGTTGGAGAAGGTTTTGGGAGATTGAAAAAAAATTAAAAAGAAAAAAAAGAGAGAATTTTTTTTTCCAAAAGAGAGTCTTGGAGATAGTGAAAGTTTAATCTAGATGTTACCATCACCAATTTCTCTATCGATCAACACAAGTCACGAGTTCAACCCCGTTGTTCGAGCCGCAATCTTGATCCATAAGGTGGCACGAGGTTCAAATTCGGCAATCAAACCCGTCAAATCACGTAATGATCCTAACCATTAAAATTTTCGAGAATGTTATTACCTCAACGGATTGATTTAAATTACGATTATGTCATGTCGTACTCGTATGTCTTCATATCCATATGTAGCATTCACACTATAATTTTCTGCATTTTTTTTTTGCCTAACAAATCCAAACCCCAAAATGAGTAGGCCAAGCCAAGGCTGATCCCTTTATTAGACGTCTTTTATTTATTGTAATTTAATTTCATACAATTTAATTTCTATACTATAAACCCCAAAATGGGTAGGCCAAGTCAAGGCTGATCACTTTATTGGAGGTCATTTATTTATCGCAATTTAATTCCATATAATTTAATTTCTATACCATAAAACCCCAAAATGAGTAGACCGAGTCAAGGCTGATCCCTTTATTGGAGGACTTTTATTTATCGCAATTTAATTTCTATACCATAAAATCCCAAAAATGGGTAAGGCGAGTCAAGGCTGATCCCTTTATTGGAGCTCTTTTATTTATCACAATTTAATTTCCTATAATTTAATTTCTATATCATAAAACCCCAAAATGGGTAGGCCGAGTCAAAACTAATCCCTTTATTGGAGGTCTTTTATTTATCGCAATTTAATTTCCTACAATTTAATTTTTGTACCATAAAACCCCAAAATGGGTAGGCCGAATCAAGGCTGATCCCTTTATTGGTGGTCTTCTATTTATCGCAATTTGATTTCCTGCAATTTAATTTATGTACCATAAAACCCTAAAATGGGTAAGCCAAGTCAAGGTTGATCCCTTTATTGGAGGTCTTTTATTTTTCGTTGTTTAATTTCTGCAATTTAATTTCTGAATCATCAGACCCCAGAATGAGTAGGCCGAGCCATCTACTAGAGGTCACAACACTGCACAGAAGTCATTAGCACACACAATCTTTTGGCTTCAGGGAATTTTCAATGCTTTGAAAATATAAAAAAAAAATGTCACTCACATGCATTTCATTTCAAAAGTGAAAATACAAAAAGAAAACACTCCACTAGAGCCTTAGGAGTAAACTAAGCCTGGGTTGCCAAATTAGGATATCCATGGAATTAAGGTACCGAAAGGGCATTAGTTTTAATTAATTAGTGTAACCAAGACCCCAAACTGATAATCTCTTGTTCGTAGAAGTAATTTAGTTCTCTTGCTAATTTACTTAGATTTCTAATCAACTTGGCAAAAATGATTAATGGCGACTCCAAATTCCAAAATCATTTAAACAAACACCAAAGTTGCGATTCGGTAGGGCTTAGGAGGGTCCGTATTAGGTTAGTTAATTTAATTAACCTGATAATCCGTTAACTTGAAAATTTTCAACCGAAAGAAAAATTTTTAGGATCGCGACAAACTGGCGACTTCACTAGGGACAAGATTTTTGAATTTTTGAAAAAAGAAGGTACCAATTGGGGTGCTTGAATCTTTTCGAAATTTAAAAAGCCTTAGTGGACTTAGGCCAATGAAAATTTCATGGATATCTTGCTTTTGGCGATCTTATTTGGAACTCATCCTTTATGTGTTAAATGGTTTTGCAGATGGAAGTTATAAGGGGTGGAGTGTTTGACTAACCCATTTATTTTGCAGGCTCGGTGTTGGTATTGTTTGTTTAATTTCATACATTTTTAGAAGCGTTGTTTTGATATCAATTGTTGTGCATATCTTACATATTGTGAGGATCATGACACCTGCACACACAAGCGTCTAAATCCAAGTCGCAAAACTTTTCTTAGGTAACCATAGATAGAGATCGAATATGCAAAGCTCTTGCGTTTGATTGCGCTTGGGTTGACCATATTTTTTCCTACTCATTATCTAAATTGACAATTCTTCCCATTTGATGTTTGATTGCACTTGTGGGTAAAGTTGTTGACTCAGATAGTAGGAGTCTTTTTAGGTCCATACCTATCTCTCCTTTTTATTTTCTAGAGTTCACTCCTCACTTGTCTCATGCGCATGTGAATTGGACAGTTGTTATACCTAAAACCAAAAAACAAAAGGTCTGGTTAGTGAGGTTTTCTTACCTTAAACCTGTAATTAGTTCTACATATTTTAAGTACTGCATACCATGCATATCATGGATCACATCATAGGAAAACCATCTACTTTATAATCTGACTTGGGGCACCCTTAGTAGTTGCCGTACCCATCTACCTTTGGTCTTTAATCCAAAATTTCAGATGTTGTATTTCCGCATCTTCCCTCGTCCGCTCTAGACTTGATGTATTAGGGATCTTTTGGAACATTTTTCAACTCTTTTTTGATGTTTTTTCGTAGATTGGTGTGGCAACGACTTTCATTCCAATCATTGAGTGATTCTAGCCAATTGCATAATTTCCTTCAAAAGAAATCTAGATTAAAACTCCCTAATTGATCTTTTTGGTTAAATAGAAGTGTTTAACCATTATTTCACCAATAGAAAATATGGAATTGGGCTAGTGCATTTACATCACATACCCATTCATTTTACATTATAACCCATGGTAATTAATTTTAGCACATTCACGCATATTAAAAAATAGATGGGAAAATCAAATATTAAAGTCATCCCAGTCCCACGCAAGGAGTTCATAACATGATAGAGCCGCCTCAACCCAAATAACCAGGCCTCATCGAAGAATGCTTAGGGCGTTTGGTGAATCTCATCAAGGTGGACTACCAACCTGCTCTCATTCAGGCATTGTCGAGGTTTTGGGATTCAAAGACCCTGACCTTTGACTTCTGAGGATTGGAGATTACACCCACCCTATAGGAGTATACGGCTATCATTGGAGTGGAATTTGATGACCATATTGTACAGTCACTATTGGGGAAGGATTCTACCATAGCTTTATCCAAATTCCTTCACCTAAAAATCACCAAGATCGAGAAGATTCTCAAATCCAACTCTGGTAAGTTTACTCTCTCATTTCTCTACAACAACTACTCATCACTCCCAATCGAAGCTGGTTTTAAACCGGCTAGAATCTTCATTCTGGCTTTTCTCGCTTTCGTCCTATTCCCTACTTCTAGGACCGCATTCGTCCTTCCATAGTTCATGTCGCCAAACAAGCATGTTATCGTTGGAACCACTCCTATATGATTTTAGTAGAGACTTTCCTTTCCTTGAGTTGTTTCCAATTTACTTAAAGGGGTGCTTTCCAAGCCTCCAATGGCCTTCTCTACATGTGGTTCACTTCGTACATCAAGACCTTCAACCTACGCGTCAGATGTTATGAAATTAGCCAACATATCCACCCATTAGGATCCTTCCTAAAGTATCAACCCTTCATTGACAAATTGTCCTTTAAAAATTGGATGAAACTACTAGGAGATTTAGAGCCAAAACAATTTCGCTAGCGACTAACTTGGCTCAGGATCTTAGAAGCCCGTATCACGGGAATAGATGGGAACCCTATCCCCTTACTAGGCTGCACAGGTGGAACTGCCTATCATCCTATCAGAGTAGTGAGACAGTTCGGTATGTTACAGGAAGTCCCGCCAGTAGTTTATCCTGACATTTTCGCCTTCGATTTGCCCCAAGGCGAGCTCACTAAGGAGACTAAGACACTGTACTAGGCCAAGATTGACCTCGTAATCCACATCATGAAGAACTCCCACTATAAGACGTAGAGTGGCCAGATTACTTCGACGAGGAGATGAATGTCCACCGGGCATCCAAGGAGTACATCAAGCTGTTCAAGGAATATCGACAGTCCATGGTGGAATCATATGTACCCGACTATATTGTCCCGCACCTGCCGGGAATGGAGCCATACATACTAAAAGATATGGGATAGCCACCAGCTGAGGAAGACGAAGACTTGCAAGTGTGGGACTTGGGTGGATCAGAGATCGTCGAGGATGCCTTAGTCTCCAAGCACCTTCGAACTGCATAGACAATTTTCCCATTTGATTTTGATGTTGTCTTCAATTGTAATAAGCTTATGAAATTTGCATATATGATCATTCATCATGATTTTCTTAAGTAAATAATTATCACGGGTTATTCGCCTTCTTAATAGTATGTCATTCACGTTTAATGATAGAAAGACCGCTTACATGAGGCTAATCCTCATGATCGAGTCTTTCCTCCCATTAACCACGTATGAACATAGTATTGAGGAGGTTTTAGATTTCTGCACTTTCTCTCTCTACTTGATGGCTCCTGACTTACTATCTCTAAACAGGTGACATTTTGTAGTCACAAGGACTCGTAGTAAAACGAGAAAACTGATACTGGAGCATGAAAAGCTGACTCCCATAGTAGCTAATCTTGAGAACCAGATAAACACGATAGCTGCTATGATGGCAGAAATGAAGGCGATAATGACTGCTACGCAAGGGAATTCCTCAAGTGCACTCGAGGCCAGTTCGCTTGCAAATACCAGTACATCTACTGGCTCAGACACTAACCAGACCGCGAGTACTAAACCTGAGAAGGAAGCACCCCCTAAGACTCCTCTGATCGTGGTTGACCTGGAAAGAGAGAAGAAAGAGAAACCTGCAGTCAAGACTGAGGAAGGTGCGAGGAGGCTGGCAAAGATCGAAGAGTGTCTTAGTAGCCAAGTATACGAGTTGGCTTGATTCGACAAAATCTTGCCGTTCGCCAAGATAGAAGTTCCAGCTGGGTATAAGGAACTTGAGTTTGTGAGAAAATACGATACGACAGGCTGTCCTCGGGCTCATTTGAAATACTACTTGCGTAAAATGGCGCGTTATTTTGACTACGTCCCACTACTGATGAACACTTTCCAAGAGAGCCTGTCTGGTGCTGCACTGGCGTGGTTTATCGAGCTCGACATGGAAGAGTATGACAGTTGGGAAGACATGACCGAGGAATTCCTTCACTAATACAAGTTCAACACGACTACAGCACCTATTAGGGAAGGCCTGTTGAGAACCTTTAAAGGAAAGAATAAGTCTATACGTACTTTTTCCTAGAGATGGCGGGTAACAGCTACTAAGGTCAAACCAGCCATCCTGGGAGAGGAGTTGGTAGATCTGTTTTTGAAAACATTACCGCTCGAGTACTTCAAGAAACTTAATACCTCAGGCTGTCAAACCTTTACGCACCTCATCAAGGTGGCAGAACATCATGAGTGGGCCCTAAGGGAGAAGTGTACACTAGAGCTGTTATTTAAACGGTCTCATCCAGCCAGAAGGGAAAAGGAAAATGCAGGCGAAGTTGCCTTTATACCGAACCCGTCGAGGCCAAAAAAGTTTTCAGAATCCATCCCTACTCAGGGTGGCTCATTCGAACCAGCTCTAGAAAAGTTTGAAGCTAAGAGAAGAACTACATTGTCTTTTACTCCATTACTTCATTATCACGCCCCGGATCCCGGCGGGCCGCGCGGCATCCCCGTCGAGTTACACTTGACCTGCAATCACATCGCTTGGCCCAACAGCAGATAGCGCTCTTCTCCCAACCAAACAGTCATTCAAGCAAGACAGGAAAATGGAAGAACACATGACATTTAACAAGTGACTAGGTCTCGGGGTTCATTACAACCCGACGGGAGAGGGGTGAACAAAAAACCAGTCCAGGGTCTGACAAACTTGTGAGGGAGACAATATCCAACATTCAAAATAAACCCTAACAGCTACCTAGCAAAAGGACAGATCCGTCAACATGCGATCCGTACATCTAAGGGTTATCTTCATCGGTCAAGGGAAACTCTTCAAGGTCCGAGTGAGTGTCGCCAAACACATCGTCCTCGCCATCAAACTCCATCTAGGCATCACCATCGGAGTCTTCCACCTGCATAGGCTCGGGGTCTACCACCTCACCTTTGTGGATTGTGTTAAGTATCGGGTTCCCATTTGGCCCTAAGACGGGAGCGTCCATGGCGTCTAGCGGACCATGCCAAGACAACCCGCTCCATCGATACCATGCTACGTACCGATGACCTGTCAGACTATCCTTCTCCCCCACGTCGACCCAAACCGTAGTAACTATCCTCTTAAACCACGTGTAGCCAGGTACCTGATACTCTACCTCGTCTTCCTCTAACTCAACCGGTCGAACGTGGCGAACTGGGGTTATAGACATCTTCAGGGGTGGGGATCTGAAATTGGGCGATCAGCCCACAGCGTGAGTCGAAACCCAGTAATCTCACAAAAGACTCAAAATAGAACATAGCATGCAAATGAGACAGTTCGACACATGATTCAATAAACACATGGTCAGCATATAACAATGGACTGTATCACAGTAATGAACGCATACTTCATGCCATGGTATGATCAAGTCTCATTCAGATGCAAAATGTTATTTCTCATTTAATCGACCCGAGCTAGGTCCACCGGTGGCTTATAGCACTGCCGGTCGTGCCTCGAACCGAGCCCCTGCATTCGCTCAGTTGGCACCCTTGTCAATCCAACGCCCTGTGCCGCGCACATCCAGGCGCGGTACCGCAACCGTGGCTCACTTGCCCTACGGCCGATACTCCTTATCACTCCAACTCCAGTGTCTTCTTGACACCTATCCGGCCGTCCCGCACGGTTCTACGCATTCTGCCAAACGTCCGCTCATAAGATTAAGTGCAATGCATCAGGCGTTTATTACATGTCTCGGCCTTTGGCCCACAATTCACCACGCATTCTAGCGCACGCGCCTGTCTCAATCGAGCTTACATGGATTCACACAATTCATGTCAAAGTTCAATGCATCATTCATCACTCACGTGAATCCAAAGCAGACAATGCACATCAATCCGAGTTTCAAACTCCGTTTTTCAGTGTTTTTGACCTCAAGCATGGGTCCCAACATATGTGATTACTTTTGGATCCTCTTAGGGCTACCGTACAATATTCGTCTCGTGCATTATGGACCCTAGGACCTCGCGGCCAAAATCATTCATGAACGGCCAGCAACCTATTTGAACGTGCATCGACCAATACCACACAATTTCTCGTCTTAGACCGCCCTAGAACCATCACACGATGTTCCTATCACACTCCATGGACTCCATGACCTCTCGGAGAGCACTTAACATGCATGACCAGCAACCAATCTTGATATACAAAGGACTACACTTCACGACACAACCTCCTCACACACGGTCATCCCTCAAGTTGGACATGCATGGTCAATTATCACATAATTACCCATCATAGGCTCTCTGAATCCATCATACAATGCTCATATCACATCCCGTAGGTACTAAAGCCTCTCGGACCAAACCACACACACACGGCCAGCAGCACATTTTGTCATGCAAGGAATTATATCTCACGGCACACACACAAGAACACCTCAATTCACACATGGTTCTACCCCAAGTCTAGTTATGAGATTACCCTTCTCGATTTTAAGCATGAAACCGTGAGAGAGTTGGCCTTGGAAGTCCTTGACGAGGTTGTCGGAGCTGTATTAGAAGAGAGACAATTCAGAAGTGTGAGAGAGTGTTCAATCCGTGGACATGCAAGGGCGATTCAACTCCGAAGGTGCTCAAATGGGATTGCATGTGAGGAATTCAAGCTTGGATGACATTGCATGTGATTAAATCACACTTGAATGGCATTGCATGTAAGGTATTCATGCTTAGATGGTGTTGCATGTGAAGAATTTGTGCTTGGGTGGTCTTGCATGTCTGATCTAATTCAATATAATCGAAATTCAAGATCTTACCGACGTGTGGGAGAAAACGGGTGTCGATTCGGACTCCGGGTGAGTCCGAACGATCCGTTTGAAAATCAGTGCGCGCTGGAGTCCGCCGCGACGGGATTTGGACAGCCACCGTCGAAAGGATGTTTCGGCCAGCTCCGACGGCTATTTTCTGAGATTCAGGAGGCGTTGGAATCGTCTGGAAGATAAGAAGAGAATGGCGGTAGTTTCAGGGAAAACGGAGCTCTGAGGTGAAAGTTATGGCCGTTGGAAGGTGCGGGGGTCGGGGCTCCGCGCCGGTAACAGAACGGGGAGGTTCAAGCGGTTGGACGGGGAGCTTCCGGCGGTTTCTCGGTGCAATTCAGGTGGCTATGGAACGGTCTTGAAGAGAACGAGACAATGGTGGTGGTTTCATGTCATTTAGAATTTTCTAGCCAAAGTTATGGCTTCGCGAAGGAGACTGTGCAGGCTGAGAGAGAGAGAGGGTGGTGAGCGTGAGAGAAGAAGAGAAGAGAGGAAATGGAGAGTGATGAAGTGTTCTCTTGAGTGACAAAATGAACTAAAGAGAGAGAGAGAGAGTGTGTGTGTTATATTGATTAATTAATGAGAGAATGAGAGGAAGAGAGAGATAGTGGCTCATGATGTGAAACATGCATTGGCCAAAAAGGAATTTGTGCATTCTTATGTTATATTGGGACTTGATTGGTTTATTTTTTTAATTTAGGGATTTAATGGTGGTCTTGGATTGAGTAGAATGTGACACTTGTCACAATACGTGGAATCTCTATTCTCGAGGAAAATTCGACTGACAGACGTTTTCTCGGTGTTTCTATTTCCTCGGGATGCGAGCCGTCGAGACCAAGAAACCTTATATCAAACCCGACGTGATTCTCGAGCTAGACTAAACTAAAATTCAATTCACCTAGGAAATGCTAGGAAATACTCAATCTATGATCCGAAGAACTTCGAACGGTCCGGAGGCATTTTGAAAATTTTCTATCCTTGTCTCAGTTTCCAATTGAATTTCCTCGAAGGTAACACCGTCCAATTCTCATTGTAACTTTTCTGGAAAATCCGATTGTCCAATTTAAGAATTTTATTTGGTGGCCACTTCCATTGATTAACAACTTTAGTAAATGCTCAGACTAACGGGCGGCTTTAAGGAGATACGCGTACCGACCTGTCAGGGTCCACGTACTTTAAGTTCCTTGGTAGCCATTCCCCTTTGGTCAGTCATCCCGAGTTGATTAGGCTCGAGTGAGATTCATCTAAAGCGAAATAATGAAATACGTCCATTCTCATTAAATTCCCAAAATGGGTCGAAAATTCAGACTGTTACATTCATCCTTTATCGAAGCTGTTACCTATGCTGCTGGAAGGGTGCCTAGTCGCTAAAGAACCCTCAAAACCAAATCCTTTTGAGATTCTCTGGGTTCGACGAGACCCAATCGTGCGCCTATCACATGGGCGAAAAAGGGCACAACACAGATAACTGTCTCATGCTCAAATATAAGGTGTAAGCGCTGATAGATGGAGGAGTATTGGAATTTGACAAAAACGGAGCCGAATGTGTAGCGAAATCCCCTACTAGATCACGAGAGGGTAAACGCTATATGGGATGAGAATGACATGAATCAGTTGAAATTCATGGTCAAACTACAATAGGTGTTAGATCTAGTTGTTACAATGGCCACCTTAGGGATGCCGCTTGAAGCATGGCATTCTGATTACGATTCTGAATACATCGAAGAGGATGAGCTGATCGCTGTGATAGAATCAAAGGCCCCTTTTGTAATCAAGCTGGACGAGGTAGACAAATAGGAGGACGTTGAGATTAGTTCCCTCGACCATGTAGTGATTTCTCTCGCAAAACTTAAACTGGAGCAAAGGAAAGCCTAACATGATGAAAGAGTTGAAAATATTGTGATAAGGGTCCCTCCACCAGCGGGTAATGATCCCAGAACTATCCCTTGGGATTACGGTATAGGCGAGATAGATACCGTCATGAGATCTGGTAGGTGCTACCCACCAAGAGAAGGAATACCAGAGAAGAGAGAGGTGTCAAAAGAGGACGCAGAGAGGGTGTTGTCCATCGTGAGGACGAGTGAGATTAAAGTAATGGAGAAGTTAAGGAAAATGCCAGCTTAGATAGATCTCATTACTCGATCTCTTTATCAACTCAGAAAAGCATAAAAGTGCACTAATGAAAGTGTTAAACGAGGTGTACCTACCATAGACCATTAATGAGGTGCAGCTGGAGGATTTCGTGGGGTCCATCTTGCTAAAGGACCAGATTTCCTTCTTAGATGAAGACATTCCTGTAGATGGCTGGGTCCATAACAAGGCCCTATACATATCAGCGAGGAGCTACGGTAAGCAGGTCTCTCACATTTTGATTGATAACGGGTCGGCGTTCAATATATGTCCGTTGTCCATATTGAGGAATCTGGGTGTGAATGAAGAACTCATCCGAACTTCCAAGGCCACTATTAGAGCCTTCGATAGTACGAGGAAAAGCGTAGTTGAGGAAATCGAGCTAGACATTCTCATTGGACGGGTGAAGTTCTCTATCGGGTTTCAGGTCATGGACCTCCCAAGCGCTTTTGGATTTCTTTTGGAAAGACCATGGATCCACACTACAGGTGCAGTACGTTGAACCTCCACCAAAAGGTTCGGTTTGTGGTTGACAGGAAAGTGATAACCTTGCATTGGGAGATGGACTTCACCGCATACTAGAAGAGCGCAATCCCATATGTGGAACCGGAGCACAAAGAAGAGGCTAGCTATCATTCTCTCGAGTTGGTGGTAGTTACGTATGCACCTCCTAGAACCAAAATGAGGGTTCCTGGGCATTCCAAGTATACTTTCGAACCTATAAAGATGCTACTAGCTTATGGTTTTATCCCTGAACTCTGTCTATGAAAGAATGGTCAAAGGATCCGCTCGCCGTTGCAATTAGACACCAATGAGCACTGAATAGGACTAGGATATACTGGTGAATCCAATAAAGGCCTTACTTCCAGAAGCTGTCATGGACGCCGAGGCCGAGGCCATCCTAGGGGCCATGGAAGTTGAGGAGGCAGAGTTAATTCATTCATTGGATCTAGAGCTTGGAAAGGAAAAATTAATGTGATCGGGAGTTCGTTGGGTTAGTATTTCTCCGAGCGCCCTAAGATGCTAGTAGATGAAGCCATTCAGGGCATAGCAAAGCCTAATGTGTCTAACCTATTTCTAGAAGACACCGTCAACGTCATCATTGAGGGGCTTGATGAGGACTCTATCTCGCCTGAGTAAAGAGGCTCTTTCTTTCCCTTCTCTTTAGTGCATTTCAATTCCTGCACTTAGATTCCTACATTGCGTTTGCGTGTAATTTCCTTTTCTGGTGTTGCATGTTTCTTTCTTGAAAAATGCCTTTGGATCTTTGATTGTTGGTCCAAGTTATATATATGCTATAATGCGATCTGTTCTTCATCTAATAAAAGTCCTATGAGTTTTGTTAAGGACATGTGAAATAACAAATCGGCCTGATAATGACACTTGAATTCAAATCTTTGAAGCTTGAGGATTGACTTGCCACATGATTCCTATTTTCCTAAAAATATTTTAGGGGTACAAGGACGTCCGATGAGAAGATGACTAGTTCCCCTCATTTTCCTTTATTTCTTAAAAAAAACTTCTTTCAAAATGTTTTTCGAAAATTCATGCATTTTTATTAGTACTAGCAAAATACTAACCATGCTTGTAACATTTCAGGCATACCATCCCTCATATGCATGACAGGTTATTATGTGGCTCAGACTATATCGATGACTTCTCTTATGGGATTGAGGAGAAATGTGATGATGATACCAGAGACATCAAAAGGGATTGGAGCAGATATGAGGAACATAAACCCTTAGCCATAGAGGACACCGTTACAGTCAATCTAGGGGATTCTGAGAATCTAAAAGAAGTAAAAATCGGGAGAAGGCTATCTTCATCATAAGCATCTCGATTTACTGAATTTCTCAGAGAATATCAGAATGTGTTTGCCCAGCCCTATGCAGACATGCCAGGTTTAGATCCAAGTATTTTCGAGCATTCGCTCCCAACAGATCCAAGTGTTCCCGCTAAGAAACAAAAACTTCGATGCACAAAGCTAGAGTTATCTAAAAAAATCGAAGATGAAGTCGTGAAGTTGCTTAAAGTGGGGTTCATCGAAGTAATCTCTTACCCTAAATGGGTTGCCAATATTGTCCCTGTGATGAAGAAGGACAGAAGGGTCAAAGTCTGCATGGATTACCATGACCTAAATAAGGCAAGCCCGAAAGATGACTTTTCTCTCCCACACATCGATGTCTTGGTTGACAGCATCGCTGGTTTGGAGATGTTCTCGTTTATGGATAGATTTTCCGAGTATAATCAAATCCTTCTAAATGAGGAAGACAAAGTCATGACCTCATTCATAACATCATGGGGCACCTTCTATTATAAGATCATGTCATTCGGCTTGAAAAATGCATAGGAAACCTACCAAAGGGTCATGGTGGCTTTATTCCACGATATGATGCATGAGGAGATAGAAGTATATGTCAATGACATGATCGCGAAGTCTAAACCAGGAGATGACCACATCCAGATACTAAGAAAGTTGTTCAAATGACTTCGAAAGTATAGATTGAAACTAAATCCCGCTAAATGCATATTTGGGGCACAATCGAGAAAGCTTCTCGAGTTCATGGTGAGCAACCAAGGAGTTGAAATCGACCCTTCTAAAGTTAAGACGATATTAGACCTAGGGATACCCATGACATTTAAAGAAGTGAGGAGTTTGCTGGGGAGGTTAAATTACATCGTCATGTTTATTTATCAACTCTCTAACATTGCGAAACCATTCTTTAAGCTGCTAAAGAAAGGAGCCAAGGTGAAATGGGATTCTGAATGTCATCAAGCGCTGGAAAAGATTAAAAGTTACATTATCTCACCATCAGTTTTGGTGCCTCCCGTTCCAAGTTCTCCGCTAACCCTACATCTCACTGTTCATCAAGAATCCTTATGGGCTCTCCTAGCTCAAACAAGCCCAGAAGATGGCAGGGAGCGAGCCATTTATTATCTGAGCAAGAAATTTATTGCATTGAAAATGAATTACCCCACAATCAAGAAGATTTGTGTCGCGTTGGTGTGGGTACTACACAGATTAAGGCAGTACATCCTTCATCACCATATACAGCTGGTTACGGAGAACGACCCGATAAAGTATCTCCTAGAAAAGCCAGCCTTAATTGGAAAACTGGCTAAATGGCAGGTCCTCCTGTCAGAGTTTAACGTTAGGAGTTCGACTCAGAAATCCGTTAAGGGACGAGCCATAGCGGATATGTTGGCCGAAAATGCCTAAGGATTCAATATCTTGAGTCACGAGAAGGCAAAAGATCATATTTCCAATTTATCCAAGGATAAATGGACAATGTATTTTGATGGTGCCGTAAACCTCGTAGGGTTTGGAACTGGGCCAATTCTAATATCTCTTGAAGGACAACATTATCCAGTCGCTGCAAAACTAACATTTCCGTGCACTAACAATATTTTTGAGTATGAAGCCTTTCTCTTAGGGCTGCAGCTGGCCCTCACTATGAAAGTAAAGAAACTGCAAGTATATGGAGACTCCATGCGAATCATCTTGCAAACCCAAGGTGAGTGGAAAAAGTAAAGACCCTAAACTCATCCCTTATCACAAGTTCTTAGAGGAAATGATAGAGGAGTTCGAAGAGATCGATTTCGAATACCTGCCGAGAACCCAGAATCACTTTGCGCATGCCTTGGCTACTCTATCGTCTATGCTGCAGGTGACAAAAAGTTTAGACATTGAGCCATTAAGGGTCGACATTATTAAACAACCAGCTTACTGCATGGCGATTGAGGAAGGTTTGATGGCCAACCCTGGTATCATGACACCAAGAATTACTTGCTAAAGGGAGAAAATCCTCCAGGGAGCCAAATGGGAGATAGAACGTACATAGCTAAGATGGCTACCAAATTTTTCCTCAGTGGTCAGACATTGTACAAGAAGTCATTTGACTCAGTCTTATTGAGGTGTGTAGATGCTAAAAAAGCAAACTTGCTTATGAAGGAGAGTGCGGGCCACGCATAAATGGCCACCTCCTCACTAAGAAGATCATGAGACTCGGTTACTATTAGATAACCATGGAGTTAGATTGCAATCAGCACGTGAGATCCTGCTATTAGTGTTAGGTATATGGAGACAAAATCAACGCTCTCCCAAATGAACTTCATCAGATGTCTGAAGCCTGGCCGTTTTCTATGTGGGGAATTGGTATGATCGAACTAATTAACCCTAACACTTCAAACGGGCATCGTTTCATCTTAGTGGCAATCGATTACTTCACTAAATGGATCAAGACCAATTCGTATACCAATGTCACAGCTAAGAGTGTTGCGAAGTTTATTAAAAGGGATATCATCGCAACATACGAGATGCCCCAAGCTGTCATTACAGACAACAGCTCTAATCTAAATAACAAGGTGGTGGATGACCTGCTAGATCATTTCAAAATCAGACACCTTAATTCTTCTCCTTATCGCCCACAAATGAATGGAGCTGTGGAAGCGGCGAAGAAGAATATTAAGAAAATCTTGGCCAAGACTGTAAAGAACTTTCGAGATTGGCACGAGAGGTTACCATACGCGTTAATGGCATACCGAACTTCGATTCGGACTTTAACCGTGGCAACACCCTATTCTCTAGTATATGGCATGTAGGTCGTTCTTCCTGTGGAAGTTGAAATCCCTTCTTTATGAATTCTAGCCCAAGTTGAACTTTCAGAGGTTGAATAGACCCGACAGAGACATGAGCAGCTGAACTTGATTGATGAAAAGTGACTAAAGGCTATATGTCATGGACAGGCGTATCAAAAGCAGGTAGCTAAGTTATTCAACCGCAAAGTGAAGCCCAGAAGCTTTACAGTCGGAGATTTAGTCATGAAGAAGGCGCTCCCTAATGTTCCCCATCCCGGAGGCAAGTTCGCACCGAATTACGAGGATCCATACTTAGTATAGAAAGTTTTACCTGGCGGTGCTTTGATTCTCTCGAATATGGATGGAGAAGAATTGGCAAATCCTGTAAATGCATATGCTGTCAAGAAATAATACCCTTGAATAACACAAGGATTTGTTCAGTTCTCGTACCTCATTGGTGTCTGAGCCACATTGAAACCCACTACATGCATTTCATGCATACATGTATACACTTACATTACTTTTTCTGTGTTGCAGGTCCAAGAGAAATCCCCAGATGGAGGAAACAACTCAAATGACCTTATCCGGACCAAAGGACTGCAAAGAAGAGGAATCCATGAGACAGGTTATCTGTCCGTGCGCCCAGTTCGCAATTAGGGGTAAAAGTTGTATCGTTCCAGTTTCTTGATGGGAGAATGGACACTAACTCTTGAACTGTTTTATTTTTCTCAGGGACCTCCAGCCACTGTGGGCAAGTAAATATCCCTTGCCTTAAAACTTTCCAGTCTACCACGTCATAATGATCAATAAATCGTATCATTGACGAAATTCATGAGGTAACTTCATCTGCATTCTTATTTAAAAATCTTTGAGGTTACCCAGGAAAATCTGACACTTGCATGCGTCATGAATCCCCTGTGAGAACTAATTTTGATGAAATAGAAATGAATTTTCAAATTGGAACGATTAGGCTTGTCATACTAGAGTAAATCGAAATCTAAGAGGCCAGATACATCCGTATTATGTTTGCACATTCCATGATTTATGCATGACTCTTCTGCATGTTTATTTTACCAATTCTAGCTTGGAACATAAATCACACATGATGTATCGGATGTGTAGAATGGGGCATGACATGATGATGAAAGGCAAGCCATTCCCACACACGTCCTACATTTTAATCCACAGTGAATCGAGTGCTAAATGTGTTCAACATTCTCTAAGATAATGGGTTTTCTCGTAAAAGGTACGATAGCCAAAAGAAAGAAGGCGATCGCTTCTCTATCCTAACACTACACATAATCATTGATAACCCATTTAAGCGACGATTTCATTTTGTAACCCTTGTTAAGAACCACCCCACATCTGGGCCAAATGAGCGTAGTCCTAGCAATTTCACGAGGTAAATGGTTACAATTTTTTTTTGCTTGGACTAACATCAATTTTCGAGTAATTCTTTGCTTTTGACCTCGCACGGTAATTCAAGTGCCTTAAGATAACGAAAAGAATTCGTTTCTCTATCCAATACACTTTTATCCTTTGCATCGCCCAATTGAGCCTACATATTCGTTTCTTAAACCCCGTTGGTGATTACCGCTAAGTCTAAGATGAAAATGGCACCACCTTAAAGCAGAAAAACTCAGAAGAAGTGGGTCTACATAGAGTTCCCAAGTCAACTCTTCGAGTGCGCTAAATCTTTGATATGCATATGTATATGGCGCAACTTTTAGAAATTCTTTTTCTAAATAGAATAGTGTCGCGACCTAAAAAAAAATCAATTTAGGTTAATGATTAAAAATCAGGTGTCAACAAATAGAAAAGACAAAAAGGCAAAAAGCGGGACCAAAAGAAGAAAAGCCGGTCCATGGGCATGAAAAAGCAAAGTGCCAGTCAAAATCAATATTCATTTTTGAATGTCTTTGGAAATTCAGTGAAAACATACTATCCCATTTAGTCAATTCCCAATCGGATCTAATTGCGAAAGAAAATTCTTTGAAGGAATCAGATTGCAAAATATACAGTTAAAGTTAACACCGTCCGGGAGCGACGACAGTATCAGCAGAAGTTGACACTTTCCTCATACAACGGTGGTTTCATTTGAAGTTTATTTTAAGAAGGTCGAAACTGGTGACAAAGATGCGATGATTACCATCGTCAAATCCACCTCATATATTTTCTGGGCCAAAATAAGCTTTTTTACTTCCTTGGTCCATAATCCTAACCTACGTTACAACCCGTGAAAGTCTTTTCTAATCAAGGCGCTTGAATTAACGTAGAGTTGAATGATTTTAAGCATCGATCGAAAAGGTACGACCAAGACTATTTCTCTCTCATTTTTGTAGGGTTCTTGACTTGTAAACCCGGAACAGATGATGAATACTTTTTATCAATGGCCTTAACTCAAAAGAGTCCTCTTTGGTAAGCCCTTGACCCAGCCTAAATTATGGTCCTAATCAGAACCTCTAGATCGGCGTGACGTATCAATTGCGAGATTACTTAGACCCTTGCCGAATGCGATGACGGTAAGATCGAATGATTCCTTTTCAATCCTGTAATCAGGATAAACAACCTTTCTTGAAAGCGAAAGAAAGCCATTTCGGACTGAAGTCCCCTATTCAGATTACAATCGAGGTATTCATGCAATGATAACCTCCTTGAACAGAATTGGTAATGCAAACTTGACATAATAGTTTTGTATGATCCACATGTTGATCAATCGCATCATGAGTTATTACGCAAACTACTTCTAATCATTGCAAACTTAGCTGAACAAGTTTTGCATGAACCAGTGAACTCATTGATGAAAATGCTGTCACATGTTGCCTTTAACATTGTCGGACAGGTAACGCGTTCTTGATGTTCGAGTTACTTTCTGATGTCTCGAAATTCATTCAATGATTATTGAATGAACAACCCCAGTTATTGAGAAAGCACCAGGAGTTTCTTGTAAATCTTCAGGTAAGTATATCTTTAACCTGAACTCTTTAAAAGAGTGAATTCTTATGATTGTCAAGGCATTTGAATCCATTGCAGCCCATATAGGTATTTACCTTCTTCAATGAAACATGATTCGCCTCGAAAATGAAAAATTTGAGATAATTGGATGTCTGCCTCATTGGTTTATTCCTAAAGTGACGGGAGAACAGAAATTGGGTTTGAGCTTCTATAGTATTTCTGGTTTCCCCATATCCTAGAATGGCGCCCTTCATGGTAAGTTAAATCGGGTTTGAGCTTCTGCAAGATTCTTGGTCTCCCCAAATTCCAGAATGACATCCTTTAAAGTAAGTTAAATCGGGTTTGAGCTTTTGTAGGATTCATAGTCTCCCCAGATCCTAGAATGGCACTCTTTGAAGTAAATGAAATTGGGTTTGAACTTCTGAAGGATTTCAGATCTTCCCAGATCCTAGAATAGCACCCTTCAAGGTAAGATAATTTAGATTTGAGCTTCTATAGGATTTCAGATCTTTCCAGATCTCAGAATGGCACCCTTCAAGGTAAAATAATTTGGATTTGAGCTTCTACAGGATTTTTGGTCTCCCCAGATCTCAGAATGACATCCTTCAAGGTAAGATAAATTGGGTTCAAGCTTCTGTAGGATTTCTAATCTCCCCAAATCCCAAAATGACACCTTTCAAGGCACTAAATTCTTTCTACATGCACATAAAAGTCCTTTTTGCAGACACCCAAAGTCCTTCTTACAGGCACCAAGTTCTTTCTACAAGCACCCAAAGTCCTTTTTACAAGCACACAAAAGTTCTTCTTATAGGTACGAAAGCCTTTTCTACAGGCATACAAAAGTCCTTTCTACAGGCATACAAAAGTCCTTTCTACAAGCACACAAAAATCCTTCTTATAGGCACCAAGTCCTTTTTACAAGCACCCAAAATCCTTTCTATAGGCACACAAAAGTCTTTTTTACAGGCACCAAAGTCCTTTCTATAAGCACCCAAAGTCCTTTCTACAGTCACACAAAAGTCCTTCTTACAAGTGTTAAGTCCTTTCTACAGGCATAAAGTCCTTCTTACAGGCATTTCCATGAGGTGACCCACCACACGGGTCAAATTTTAATCTAATTTTGATTAGTAGAATCCTTTCATTAGGAATCTCACATGGGGTCACCTACTATACGGGTCAAATTTCAATCAAATTTTGATAAGTAGAATCCTTTCACTAGGAATCTACCATGGGGTGACCTACCATACAGGTCAAATCTTATTCCAATTTTAATCACAAGAGTCTTTTCATTAGGAACTCTGCCATGGGGCAACCTACTATACGGGTCAAATCTTAACCCAATTTAAATTAGCAGAATCCTTTCATTAGGAATATATCATGGGGTGACCTACCATACGGGTCAATTTTTAATCTAATTTTAATCCGTAGAATCCTTTCATTAGGAATCTACCATGCAGTGACCTACCATATGGGTCAAATTTTAATTAAATTTTAATTAGTAGAATCTTTTTGCTAAGAATCTATCGTGGGGTGACCTACCATACAGGTCCAGGTTCAATCACCCTGAGGTTTTCTTATAACGAATCCTTAGGTTTTCATTCCCATTTCAGTGGAGCAGTCAACAACCGTGAGATAAACAAGTAAGTTTTAGGTAAATCCCATGCCTCTCTTTCTCTCCCTCACTTCCTAAGAGCCTCCTCAAGCCCGGGCTAATTCAGAACTTACACAGAAAGGTATTGGAGAAAAAATGTCACGACTCATTGTATTTTCTTAGGTTGAGTCAATTAGGGTACATGTGTCATCTCTTCTTTGAAATGAACCTCTACCAAGCTTTTTTTTTTTTCAGAGAGGGGCAGCTATTGATACCCGATTTTTAATCATCTTTTCTCTCTTAAAATTAATATAAAAAAAATTCAAAACAAATTTTAAATTTAAAAAATCAAATTTGGGGACCTTTCTCAAGCCTAGAGAATCAATTTTGACCAAAAAATGATTTTTCATATTTTCAGTATTTTTCGGTATTTTTATTTTCAAAAATTAATAGAAAATCCATACAAATTTGTAAATAAAGAAATCAACATTGGGGACCTTGGCCAAGCCTAGAGAACTAATTTTGACCAAACAAACGATTTTCATATTTTTTCAGTATTTTTAATTTAAAAAATTCAAATTAATCAAGAAAAAATAAGAAAATTGCAAAATCAACTTTGGAACCTTGGCCAAGCATAGGCAACCATTTTTGAACAAAAAATATTTTTTCATATTTTTTTTTATATATTTTTGAAATTAGGAAAATATTTAATAAATAATAGCATTTGAGGCCACAAAAATATGAAAAAAGAGTCAATATTTTTCTTTTAAATCTCTTTTCATGTTGGCCATCATAAATTTGAAAAGTCCAATTCGGGGTTTTGTATTTCTTCAACAGCATAATCTCGAATCGGGCAAACAAAATCCAATTTGAGTCAATTTATTTTCATTTTTCACTTTGAGGAATTGTGACACTATTTTATAATATTTCAAATTTTCATTTTGGCCTGATGATACCCAGAATGACCCAATTTTGCAAAAGGCTTTAATTGAATTTCGCATTATTTTCAACGGTAAGAAATGAGATTAAATTTGACAAGTAATTGAACTAGACAGGAGTTAAATTTTGACCAAGCATAGAGGAGGTGTGTCAAAAATTCTGAGAAGATTTGGATTTAAAGAAATATTTCTCTAGGGACTGAATTGCAAATACTTAAAATCTCAAGGACTAAAATGCAAATACCTAACACTTGAGAGATTATTTTGTAAATAACAAAAAGAAGAGTTAGTGGAGAAATTAGAATAGAGAAGGGAAGATGAAGAAGAGGAGATGGAGAATGGAAGATGGAGAAGAGGAGATGGAGAAGAGGAGATGAAGAAAATAAGATGAGAATAGAGAAGGGAAGATGAGATGAAGAAGAGTTAGTGGAAAAATTAGAATGAGAGATAAATGAGTGGGTTATAAAAGGAAGAAGAAATGAGCTTAGGAGTGAGATTTTTTTTTTAGAGAAAATTTGAAATATTGGAGTAGGTTTTTGGAGATTGAAAAAAAATTAGAAAGAAAAAATAGAGAGAATTTTTTTTTTCCAAAAGAGATTCTTGAAGATAATGAAAGTTTAAATCTAGATGTTACCATCACTAATTTCTCTACCGATCAACACAAGTCACGAGTTCATCCCCGTTATTCGAGCGGCAATCTTGATCCATAAGGTGGCATGAGCCTTAGGAGTAAATCAAGCTTGACAATCAAATCCGTCAAATCAGGTAACGATCCTAACCATTAAAATTTTCAAGAATGTCGTTACCTCAACGGATTAATTTAAATTTCAATTATGTCATGTCATACTCGTATGTCTCCATATCCATATGTTGCATTCATACTATAATTTTCTGAATTTTGTTTTGTTTAACAAATGCAAACCCCAAAATGGGTAGGCCGAGCCAAGGCTGATCCCTTTATTGGGGGTTTTTTATTTATCACAATTTAATTTTTGTACTATAAAACCCTAAAATGAGTAGGCCAAGTCAAGGCTGATCACTTTATTAGAGGTCCTTTTTTTTATCGCAATTTAATTTCTATACCATAAAACCCCGAAATGGGTAGGCCGAGTCAAGGCTGATTCCTTTATTGAAGGTCTTTTATTTATCGCAATTTAATTTCCCGCAATTTAATTTCTGTACTATAAAACCCCAAAATGAGTAGACCGAGTCAAGGCTAATCCCTTTATTGGAGGTCTTTTATATATTGCAATTTAATTTCTTGCAATTTAATTTCTGTACCATAAAACCCCAACATGGGTAGGCTGAGTCAAGGCTAATCCCTTTATTAGAAGTTTTTTATTTATTGCATTTTAATTTCCTGCAATTTAATTTTTGTACCATAAAACCCCAAAATGGGTAGGCCAAATCAAAGTTGATCCCTTTATTGGAGGTCTTTTATTTATCGCAATTTAATTTCCTATAATTTAATTCTGTACCATAAAACCCCAAAATAGGTAAATTGAGTCAAGGCTGATCCCTTTATTGGAGGTCTTTTATTTATCGTCATTTAATTTCTGCAATTTAATTTCTGAATCATCAAACCTTAAATGAATAGGCTGAGCCACCTGCTGGAGGTCGCAACACTGCACAGAAGTCGTTAGCACACTCCCTCCTTTGGCTTCAGGGAATTTTCAACGCTTTGAAAATACCAAAAAAAAAGTCACTAACATGCATTCCATTTAAAAAGGGAAAATACAAAAAGAGAACACCCCACTAGAGCCTTAGGAGTAAATCAAGCTTGAGTTGCCAAATTAGGATATCCATGGAATTAAGGTACCAAAAGAGCATTAGTTTTAATTAACTAGTGTAACCAAGTCCCCACACTCATAATCTCTGGTTCGTAAAAGTAATTTAGTTCTCTTGCTAATTTACTTAGGTTTCTAATCAACCTACCAAAAATGATTAATGGCGACTCCAAATTCTAAAATCATTCAAATAAAAATCAAAGTTGCGATTCGGTAGGGCTTAGGAGGGTCCGTACTAGGTTAGTTAATTTAATTAACCAGATAATCTGTTAACCTGAAAGTTTCCACCGAAAGAAAAAATTTTAGGGTCGCGACACGTATCAAGCAAATCTCATCAACTTGAGCACAATGTATTATTTGAAAACATAAAGAGAGATGTGTCATGAATCTTTTAGCACGAATCACATCAAGGGACATACCACATGAATCTCATCAATGTGGATACAAAGAAGGGTTGTGTCACAAATCTCATAGCGCAAATCACATCAAGGGATATATCACATGAATCTCATCAGAGTGAATAAAAAAAGAGTTGTGTAGCAAATCTCACAACGCGAATCACAAAAAGGATGTGTCATGAATCTCACGGCGCGAATCACATCGAGGGATGTACCACACTAATTTTATTAGTGTAAATACAAAAAGGATTTGAGTTGCGAGTCTCACAGTGCTAATCACATCAAAGGATATACCACACTAAATTCATTAGTGTAAATACAAAAAAGAGTATGTGTCATGAATCTCACAGCATGAATCACAAAAGAGATATGTTGCGAATCTCATAGTATGAATCACATCAAGGGATTGAATGATAACTAGAATCAGGAAAAATTTGCCAAATTCAAAATGATTTCAGAGAACATACCTAGATTTTCTGAATTTGAGGAATAGGCAGGCTGATCACTTTATTCCTCTCAGTATGCTAAAAAATGATCTCTCTTTTGAGAGCTGTGATGAATGGATTGGTGATCACTCATTCTTGACACTTTGGAACAGACTTTTCACAAATGATCTCTCTTTTGAGGAACATTCTCACAAACTCTTTCGGCAGAGGTCTCCCTTCCCTTTTTCCTTTTGAGAATTTTCCAAGAGCATTTTTTCCTTTCTGGCTCTCTTTTCACCTTTTTCTTTTCTTTTCTCTTCTTTTTCTTTTTTTGAAGGAAATGTGTTGAGACTTCCTTTCCTTTTCTTCCCTTTTTCTTTTTTTTAAAGGAAGGAGACTTCATCTAATGGGCTTGTGTACATTCTTCTCCTTTGACAAAACTTCATTTTTTTGAAGGATGATCACCAACTGGGTCATTTGAAATGAAATCGTCGTTCAAATCGGGTAAGCAATGGATTGAGGGTGTAGGGTATAGGAAAAAATGCTTTTCATCATGTCTAATGTATTAGAATTAACACAAAATTGGCATGCAATGAATGCACTCGAAGATTGATGCAATTGAAAGTAAGAAAATTCTACTCATCCAAACTATCTGAAAAATTGCCCCAATATAGATTTGTTTCTAACAGGGGTAGTTTAAAGGGGTTAAGCCAAGGGAAACTTATAGTGTGTATGATATATGAATTGAATGCCTCTCATCACTTTGGCTATCATATTTTTCACTAGATTATCCTTTACCTTATGAGCATGGAAATTTTCGCACATCTCAATGAGGATTGGAAATGTAGGACATATATGGAGATGGCTTGCCTTACATTATCCTGATATTTCTCGTTCAATATGACCATTTCATAGGATCAAATAGATTTCTTAACTGAAGTATTCTTCCAATGAAAATCAATAATGCAAACAATGCTAGGTAAAAATAGATGTATGAAAATTCTAAATCAACAATGAATATCACAACTTGATTAATCAATAGATTTAGAACAAATCAAGTGTAATACTTTTTTACAGCATCAAAATTGATAGGATTGGTAAACACACGACCATCTATTTCTATTAAGATAAGGCACTGCTCGAGAGTACTTTCTTCACGACATATGGTCCATCGTAGTTCAAAGCAAATTTTCCTTCTGGAAGTAAAACTATCGACAATAGCTTTTGTAAAACAAGGTTACCTACCTAAAAATGTTGAGGTTAAACCTTCTTGTTAAAGGACTTGACGGCCCTTTCATGGTAGCACTAGCCATGACATAAGGTTTTGAGCCGCCTCTCCTCAATTGATTCAATTGATCCATCATTTGTTGGATCCAATTGGCTTTAGTTAACTTGACCTGAGAAAGAATAAGGAAGGGTTTTCTACTTCAATTGATAACACAACATCCATTCCGTACACAAGAGACTATAGGGTTGTCCCAGTCGAGGTTCAGATTAAAGTCCAATATGCCATAAGTGCAAAGGGTAGCCGTTCATGCCAATCTCGATAATTCTTAGCTATTTTAGCCAAGATCTTCTTAATATTCTTATTATATACTTCCACTGCTCCATTCATCTGAGGACAATATGGAGAAGAGTTCAGATGCTTGAACAAATCATCAACTAGCTTGTTATTCAAATTAGATCCATTATCAGTGGTTATAGCATCAGGTGAACCATATCGGGCAATAATGTCTCGATGGATGACTTTAACAATGTTTCGTGTTGTGATTGCCAAATATGAAGTGGCTTCGATTCATTTAGAAAAATAATCAATGGCGACCAGGATGAATCAATGCCCATTAGATGCTTTTAGATTAATCAAATTGATCATATCATTGCCTCACATAAAGAATGGCTATGGTGCAAATAATTGATGCAATTCATTTGGAGAAACATTAATCATATCCCCATGAATCTGGCACTTGTGACAACTTCGGGGGTATTGAACACAATCGCTCTCAAGAGTGAGTCGGTAATAATCCAATCTCATAATCTTTTTAGCTAGCATGTAGCCATTCATGTACAGACCATAAATTCCTTCATGAACTTCTATTATCAGATGGACTGCTTTAATAGAATCAATGCATCTTAAAAGAATTGAATCGAAGGATTGATTATACAGATTCTCCTCGCTCAGAAAGAACTTCGAGGTCATTTTCTTTATATACTTTTGGTCAGATACGATATCTTTCTTAGGAGACTCTTGCTTTTGGATGTAAATCTTGATGTCATGATACCATGGCTCACCATCTGGCTCACTAATCACGGTCATACAATAGGCTGACTTTCTCAATACCTAAATCTTCAATGGTTCAACCTTAAGTCTATCATGACTTGCAACACTGATGATAATGTAGCTAATGTATCAGCAAACTGATTGTGAGTTCTGAATAGATACTCGAACAAGATATCATTGAATTCATCTACTACTTCATCCAAATATTCATGATAAGGAAGCAGTTTAACATCCCGCATCTTCCATTTTCCAACAGTCTGAAGGATAATCAAAGCTCAATCCTCAAATACTTTGAGTCGGGCCACCCTTATCTTGATTGTAGCTTGTAACCGGAGAATAAATACTTTGTACTCAGCTATATTGTTAGTACAAGGAAACACCAACTTCCCAGCTACAGGATAATGTTGCCTGATATTAAAACCACTTCGGTGCCTGATGCCAACAAGTTAACTATCACGTCAAAGTATATAATCTAGGTATAATCATCTACCACCATGATTTAGTCCTCAAGGTGATAGATATCTTTATTTTGCCTTGGAGTTTTAGCTAGGACATCAGCTATGACCCACCCTTTAATTGAATTTTGTGACAAGTACTAAATGTCGAACTTAGAAATAAGAATTTGCCATTTGGCAAACTTCCCAATTAAAGCGGGTTGATTCAATAAGTATTTGATAGAATTGCATTCCGTCACCAAAATTACTTGATAATGCAAGGTATACGGCTGTAGACTATGTAGCACCCAAACCAATGCTGCGCATGTCTTTTTTGCTTCAGAGCAATTCAATTTAAAGGCTATGAACTTTTTACTCAAATAGTAGATAACACGTTCTTTTTCATCCTCCTAATTTTCTTGAGCAAGTATCGTGCCCAAAGACTCGCTATAGATTGTAAGATATAGGATTAAAGGTTGCCCTAGTATTGGCAAAACGAGCACAAGTAGATTCATGAGTTGCTACCTCAACTTTTCAAGTCTTCTTTGCATTCATGGTCTCATTTGACTAGTGCATTCTTCCTAAGCAATATGATAAATGGATTAGCGATTTTGCTTAGCTGGGAGATGAATCGAGCAATGTAGTTCAATATGCCTATGAGACTCCAAACCTCTTTGATACACTTTGGCAATTTGAGCTCATATATAGCTTTAACTTTGGATGGGTCAATCTTGATACATTTGCTACCGACAATAAACCCGAGTAGCTAACCTGAACTAGTGCCGAACATGCCACTTGGTTAGGTTAAGGCTCATTTTGAAATTTTGAAACCTTTTAAATAGCTTCGTCAAGGTTTCTGCATGATCTTCTCCATGTCGAGTCTTTGCAATCATATTATTGACATATATCTCGATCTCTTTGAGTATCATGTCATGGAACAAAACAACCATTGCTTGTTGGTATATTTCCTCAGCATTCTTGAGGCCAAAGGGCATGATCTTGTAATGGAATATCTCCCAAGGGGTAGTGAATGTTGTTTTTTTTTATCTTCTTTTGTCATCAAGATTTGATTATAACTTGAAAATTTGTCCATGAACGAGGATAGTTCAAATTTTGTTGTCCTATCCATGAGTATAACAATGCGTGGGAGTATAAAATCATCTTTCGGACTAGCTTTATTCAAGTCATGATAGTCCACACAAATTCAAACACGACCGTCCTTCTTCAGTACTGGAATTATATTAGCTACCCAAGTAGGATACCAAGTAACTTCTATAAATCCAACCTTGATGAGTTTCATGACTTCTTCTTCAATTTTCTTTGCCGGTTCTAGCTTCCCTTTCACTACTTGTACTTCTTAGACTTAACCAAAGGATTTGTCATTAAATAATGTTTAACAATCAATTGATCCAAATTGGGCATATCTACATATGAATAAGCGAAAATATCCTAGTAGTCTCTTAATAACTATTAGTCTTTCAACCATTTACTTAGGGAGACTAGCCCCGATTTTAACCTCTTTGGAGTTTTTTTGTATCGCCAAGTTTGATTGATACCGTTTCCTCAATATTAGCGATTTAGCTTTCTTATGCTGCTCAAGGTCCTATCTCTCTCTTCAATATCAAGATCGGACTCGTCTAAACCTCCCAAATCATCAGCATTGCATATTTCAGGATCCACCATATTTTCCTCCTCATGTTTGCCCCTGATAAATATAGTAGTAAAATCAAAAAGACGAACAGGGTTTAAACATGTAGTGGCCTAGCAATTTTGTGCTTTTTCGAAGATTCTTTCATGGGATAAGAACTCTTGAAGAAGCCCAGCCCTTGGTTTTTACTATGGATGATAGATTCTCAATCGTTGGTTATCGTCATCGAGCTGGTTTGAGGTACTTTGAGAAGATTCAAAAAGTAATGAAAAACATCCGTAATTTTATTGATGTCAAATCAATGAATTATATCTTATTAGAAGGAAAATCCTAAAATGCAACAATGAAAAAGAAATCCTAAGAAAGCCATAAAAGTTCCCACGTAGGAGGACGCATAAAAAGATATTACTCTAAGTCTAAATCCTCTAGTGGATTGTCGAATATGGCATTAGCAAACGGCTTCAAAGGCTTGGGCACCGTATAAGGCTTTTCTTCAGGGGCTCCATCAACCTTCATAAGGTCTTCAAAGGTAGCCGCAATGGTCAAGTTATCGAACTAGTCAACTAGGTAGACTATGCTATCATTGTCAGCATATCAGCATCAAGTGCCATTGGTTCAGGATCCTATTCTTTCGGTGAGTTAATAAAAATTATCCCGAGATCATCCTCAAACTTACTCAAATCATCATATCCATCAACTATTCCGGCTGGATGAAAGGTTCACTCAAGGGCGAAGGCAAAGGACTACACTTTGACTTATCATAGCCTATTAAGCCCTATTTTCCATGTTTAAGTTGGCCATGTCCACGATATCCTAAATCAAATGTATGAGACTATCCGTAGCTTCAATCGGGATGCGAATCCCCGATGATGCCTACCTAATCCAACATCAGGCTCGAAACCATTGCTCATCATTACCTTAGAGACTATAACAGAGACATTAGATATCTTAGGGATTGGCAGAAGGATTCTTTGGAGAAGCATGAATGGTGTTTATCAACTCGAATGAGTGGTAAAAATCCTCCTCATTGTGATCCAGCTCAATGTATAGAATAACCCTCTCATTAAAGATACGAAAATCTTTTTCTCATGAACAATAATCTGCTTCTATTCAACCACAAACTTGACTTTCTGGTATAGACTAAATGGGACAGCTCCAGCATTAGGGATCCATAAACGACCCATCAAAAGATTAAAAACTGAGGGGATGTCCAATACCCGAAACAAAACATCAAATATAGAAGGATCAATCTGTATCTCTAAATTGATCTACCCCAAGACACTTTTTCTCGTCCCATCGAAAGCTTTGATTGATAATTTTGCCGCCTATATTTTGGCCGAGTCAATGCCCAAGCTATTCAGTGAAGCCAAAGGGCACAAATTTAAAGCTGACCCATTATCAACCAGCACTCACACCACATGAGTTTGTCTATATTTGACTAAGATGTGTAAAGCTTTATTATGACCGTTTCCCTCCATTGGGATCTCATCATCGGCAAACGCTACCAAATCTTTCATAAGGATTACCTCAACAAAATTCTCCAATTTATCTCCATCGATATCTTCGGGCACATGAACTTCTCCCAGCACTTTCATCAAAGAGCTCTGGTGCTTCTCAAAGGATTGGAGGAGCTCTAATAAAGAAATTTGAGCTGGTAACTTACGTAATTGATCAGCCACCCAATATTCACTTGTCTTTATAACTACCAAGAAATCCTTTGCTTTCTTGTCTGTAGCTTGCTTGGCTAGTAGATTGTTGTTGAAGACATGCCTTGACCTTGTTAGCAGGGCCAATTTGAGATCATAAGACCATGGCACCACTTTATCATCCCTATATGGAAAATGTTAGGGTGATATAATAACAAAATTGTTAAGTATGACAATTCCAATCTCATTATCAAAAGCATCTTCCAAGGCAGGCATGTTGGCTAATTCAGGGTCCGCCTTGATCTCGTTGGCTATCTAACCTTTCACCGACTCATTTTCAATCTTCGGTTCACCTAGATAGTTAATGCAGCTAGTTCCTTATTCCAATCGATGATGATCTATGAAATAGTAGCTACTACTCTGGTCTGATTTGTATACATAATCATTTCCTGCTCCATTAAACTAAGGATCTTTTGTCTTACCCAATCTAGTGACATGACATCCTCGCTTCGAAAGTAACCAGCTCGAGCCAGAGCATGAAAAATGCCAGAATCCGTACTCTAAAAATTTCAACCGACCCCATTTTCGCTCCAAAGATAGTAATGACTTTACTTTCATGATTAGGCAAAGGTTTGCTCTAAATATTTGGCTGATTATTGCTTTGAAATGAGAACGCTCTAGACTTAAGCAAATCCTGAATACAATTTTTAAGTGCATAACATTCATCCGTACTATTCCTAAGCTTACCTCGATGATAATCACACTTCTTATTCGTGTCGTACTTGAGAAAAAATGCATAATTCGCTCTCATCGGGTCAATCATCAATAACCTCGTCTTGTATGAAACAGCTAAGACCAAAGAGGGAGTACCTGGAAGTGGGGTGTACTACCGATTGTTACATTGGTTTGCCCGTTGGTTCTGCAAACCGGAGTGGGCTTAGTGCTAATTAGGGAATTGCACCCTAGGTGCCCGAGTCTAAGGCTTTTGCGCATAGGTCATATTCAAGTGTGGGGCTAATTCTTTCTCCTTCTTGTTGACACTTAAATTTTAGCCAATTTTATTTTTAAAATTTTTTAGAAAATCCATAAAAATTCATAAAATTAAAAAATCAACTTTGAGGACCTTAGCCTAGCCTAGGGAATCAATTTTGAGCAAAAAATAATTTTTCATATTTTTAGTATTTTTCAGCATTTTATCTTTACAAATTCATAACAAAATCAATAAAAAATGAGAAAATTACAAAATCGACTTTGAAAGCCTTGGCCAAGTCTAAGGAACCAATTTTGAACAAAAATAATTTTCAGTATTTTTCGCATTTTTTAATATTTTTTGTATATTAGGAAAATACCCAAAAAATCAAGAAAAACAAAATTTTTTGCCACAAAAATAGGGAAAAATATTCAATATTTTTATTTTAAATCCCTTTTCATGTTAGCCATCACAAATTCGAAAAATCCAGTTCGGGGTCACGTGTTTCTTCACGAGCATAATCTTGAATCGGGCTTAAAAAAATCCAATTTGAGTCAATTTATTTTCATTTTTCACTTTTATGAGTTGTGACATTGTCCTCTAATAGTCCAAATTTTCATATTGGCCCGATTGTACCCGAAATGACTCAATTTTGCAAAAGGGCCTTAGTCGAATTTTGCATTTTTCAATTTAGCTCCCAAGTTAACCAAAAATGAAATTAAATTTTTTCCGGGGCTACCCATGAAAATCAAAATCCATCACCCTATACTTTTTAACATTATAAATCTGTTGGTGAGAGTATTTTGGTCCATTTTGGCTGTTTTGGTTTTGGAATGCTCAAAATTTGATTTCAGGTTAAACCCACAATTTGGGGGTTTTGTGCAATTTAAATTGAATTTTTCATGAAAACCACATTTTCAAATGCGATTCATCATGGGAAATCCATTTATGGCCTCAATTTCACCAAAAAAAAGGTCTAATTGTAGCATAAATTGGCCTTTTTTCGGTCGGTTGGATTGTCGGGTCGGGCCGATCCGACCCATGACCCAGCCACTACCCACCTTCTTCCTCCTAGAACGCATGCACAGAGGAGAGGAGCAGAGGGGCAGTTTTTTTGAAGACAAAAGGGGGAACGAAGGGAAGAAAAGAAGAGAATGAATGGGCTTTTGAGGCTTTTGAGTTGTTGAATGGGGAAGTTCCAACGGCGTGGATTCCCCTAGGCGAGCTAGTTCATCAGGGGGTATCGACTGGGCAGAAAAAAAGAGGAGGTGAGAAAAGAGAGAGACGATGGCAGGTTTTTGAGAGGAGTTTGGGTTGGCCGACAAGAGGTTTTCGCGAGCGATTTCAAAGGACATCGAGAGGCTCCACGAGCGACCACCACTCAACCAAGATACACATATACACCACTGTTAACACCTGATTTTTAATCATATTTTCTCTTTTAAAATTAATAAAAAATTCATAAAAATTCATAAAATTTAAAAACAACTTTGGGGACCTTATCCAAGCCTAGAGAACCAATTTTGAGCAAAAAATAATTTTTCATATTTTCAGTATGTTTCGATATTTTTATTTTCGAAAATTCATAAACAAATCAAGACAAAAATGAGAAAATTGCAAAATCAACTTTGAAAGCTTTGGCCAAGCTTAGGCAACCATTTTTGAGCAAAAAATAATTTTTCTTATTTTTTTGTATTTTTTAAATATATTTTTTAAAAATTAGGAAAATATTTAATAAATAATAGCATTTGAGGCCACAAAAATACATAAAAATAGTCAAAAGATTTCTTTTAAATTCCTTTTCATGTTGGCCATCGCAAATTTAAAAAATCCAATTCGAGGTCGTGTATTTCTTCACGAGCATAATCTCGAATTGGGCCTAAAAAATTCAATTTGAGTCAATTTATTTTCATTTTTCACTTTTAGAAGTTGTGACATTCTTCTCTAATATTGCAAATTTTCATTTTGGCCCAACTATACCTAGAATGACTCAATTTTGCATAAGGGCTTTAATTAAATTCTGCATTATTTTCAGCGGCAAGAAATGAGCTTAAATTTGACATGCTGTGAATTTTGACTAAGTATAGGGGAGGTGTGTCAAAAATTTTGAAATTTGGGCTTAAAGAAATATATTTTTTAAATTGTAAATACTTAAAATTCAGGGACTAGAGTGCAAATACCTAACTCTTGAAGAATTAGTTTGCAAGTAACAAAAAGAAGAGTTAGTGGAGAAATTAGAATAGAGAAGGGAAGATGGAGAAGAGGAGATGGAGAAGAGAAGATGGAGAAGAATGGATAGAGAAAATAAGATAAGAATAGAGAATGGAAGATGGAGAACAAAAGATGAAGAAGAATGGATGGAGAAAATAAGATAAGAATAGAGAAGGGAAGATGGAGATGAAGAAGAGTTAGTGGAGAAATTAGAATGGGAGATAAATATGGAGAAGGGAAGATGAAGATGAAGAAGAATTAGTGAAGAGATTAGAATGTGAGATAGAGATGGAGAAGGGAAGATGAAAATGAAGAAGAGTTAGTAGAAAAATTAGAATGGGAGATAGAGTTAGTGGAAAAATTAGAATGGGAGATAGATAAGTAGGTTATAAAAGGAGGAAGAAGTGAGCTTGAGAGGGGATTTTTTTTTTGTGAAAATTTTGGATGTTTGAGAGGGTTTTTGGGAGATTGAAGAAAAATTGGAGAGAAAGAAAATACCAAAAAGAGAGGGAAAATTTTGAAGATGGTGGGAGTTTAAAGTTAGGAGTTATCATCACCAATTCCTTCATCAATCAACATAAATCAAGAGTTCATCCTTGTCAACGAGCAAGCAAATTCGAGCTAAGTGTTTTTATTTATTCATTTATTTGTGGTTTTAGTCTCAAATTAGCACAAATTGTATACACTTTCTCCATCTCCCTTTTTCCCATATTTTGTGGTAGGTAAAAAAAAAGAGACAACTCCGTATCAACGAAAAATTCCATGAACATGCAAGGTGAGCCCAAACAAATTCCAAGGTGCCCATCAAAATTGCAGCCGACCCGTCAACGGATTTTAGTTCAAATTGTTGAAACAATTTGTTATATTTTATTTTAAAGAATTAAAACCCTAAAATGGAGAGGCAAAGTGCATCCACTGGAGGTTATTTATTTCCTGTAATTTAAATTCCTACACCATCAAACCTCAAAGGGAAGAGCAAAGCCAATGCTAGGCTGTCCATTGGAGGTTTTTACTTATCGTTATTTAAATTTCCGCAATTCAATTCCTGCACCATTAAACCCTAAAGGGGAGAGCCAAGCCAAGGCTGGACCATCCATTGGAGGTCTTTATTTACTATCATTGACTTCCTGCCGTTTAATTTTTGAATCACCAGACCCCAAAGTGAGTAGACTGTAACACTGCATAGAAGTCGTTAACACACTCCCTCTTTCAGCTCTAGGAAATTTTTAACACTTTGAAAATAAAAAAAAATACGACCTATGCATCCTGTCTAAAAAGTGAAAATACAAAAAGAGAACACTCCAATAGAGTCTTAGGAATAAACCAAGCTTGAGTTGTCAAATTAGGATATCCATGAAATTAAGGTACCAAAAAGGCATTAGTTTTAATTAACTAGTGTAACCAAGTCCCCGAACTCATAATCTCTAGTTCGTAGAAGTAATTTAGTCCTCCCGCTAATTTACTTAGGTATCTAATCAACCTACCAAAAATAATTAGTGGCGACTCCAAATTTTAAAATCATTTCAATAAAATCAACGTTGCGATTCGGTAGGACTTAGGAGAGTCCGTATTAGGTTAATCCATCTAACTAACATAATAATCCGTTAGCCAGGGAATTTTTCCACCAATAGGAAATTTTTTCGGGTCGCGACAGCTTGACGACTTGGCTGGGGACGGGATTTTTAAATTTTCGAGAATAAGACACCAATTGGAATACTTGAAATTTTTTCCTTATTTTAAAAACCTTAGTGGACTTAGGCCAATGAAAATTTCATGGATCTTTCGCTTTTAGCATTCTTGTTTGGAACTCATCTTTAGGTGTAAAATGGTTTTGTTGATAGGAGTTATAAGGGGTGGAGTGTTTGGCTAACCCTTTGTTTTGCAGGTTTGGTGTGTGAAAATTATTATTCAATTTTTGAAATATTGAAGTGGTGTTTGCATTTAATTGTTGTGCATGTTTAAATTTTTTAGCACTACATCACACATATCCCGTGGTCGGACCTGGGCCACTAGTTTTGTGATGGTATTGTGATTTGGTTCTAGTGTTCGGCATGAGATCACGTTGGAAGTTAGTCCATATTCAATCCCGAACTTTTTTTCCAAAAATGAGTTTTAAAAGTTAAGCCTTATGCTTGGTAAGATTACCGAAGCGGTGGTTTTAATTTTTAACTCGAGCAGCCGAAGTGGAAATGCCCGACTAATCCTAATTACGTCGTGGGATCACGACTAATCTTGATTATATGCGCGAGATTGTCTCCTTGCCGTAAGTCTTTCGCTTCAATTTATCAGCCTTTAGAGTAGATAGGCTAAGATATAAACTCACGATTCATGTGCATGTCTATATGGCCTACATGGTATTTTTCACGGTGAAAGTAAGTTTTGTAACTTCATCTTGTATTTATTTTTGTGGTCGGTCCATGCTAGGTATCGGTCAAATTTTGAACTTAACATCATGGTCATTTTTTTCAAAAGAAAATAAAAATTTAATTTGAGCCCCATTTTTAAAATATTATGGAAAAAAATGAATGTGAAAAATTCCTTTTGGAAATTTTGTTGACCAGTAAAATTTTTTATCACATCTTTCCTACTTTAATAGAAGTGAAAGTTTCTTGACAAATTGGTCACTGAAAATTCGTTCTGATAGAGATAGGCATTAGTAAAGTGGGGCACGGTGGCCTGATTTATGGGCACGCTAATTGAACGGTCGTATTTGCAATAATTCACGTGGCTAGCTCAGGGGGCTCAAGGTGGCTAGTGAGGTACGCTATCGAAAGTTGATTTAATGTTCTTGATATTATCGTCTGAAGTAGTTAATATCGGGAGAAATGTTAAGCCTCGGTGCTTTCAGTGCCTTGAACCGTTTCTCATGCTGCACAGGAGAAGAGATGACAAGAAAGCAAAAGCACAGATATGCGAAATATTCCCTTCATTCTATACATTAACGAGTTTTACAACAACTCACTGGGGAGGAAAAGTAAAGCCGAATTGAGCCCTGACAAGCATTACAAAAGAGCTCAACTGGCTTTCCATGAAATTAATGCTATGCCTACACTGAGCGACCTGGGAGTCGAGATCTACAAGCTTGAAAAACATGCGAGTACATTTCTCCTAGTACCTGGCTGCATTTATCTCGTGGTGTCCAACGGCGAGTTTTAAGTTGTCGATCAGGTCCCTCTCGAAAGTTATATTAGCTATTAGATCGTCGAGCCTCCCCTCCAGCCATTCACATCTGAACTTCATCACAACGTCCCTCGGGTCATGCTCAAAATAAGTTTGATTCAGAGCTAGGCCCTCTACTAGCTTCTCTCTCTCGTGAACCAACAGTGAGACCCGCTCATTAGCAGACTTGACAACCCTCCTTATTGAACGTTCTGCAAACTCCAGACATTCAAATCGATCTTGGTAATGAGCCTTCACGACGCGGGCTAAGGTGACTGTCTCTTGGGTATTTCGGCAAGCCTCCAGAAAATCGATGAAGACGTGTGAGAACGCTCTGTATTCCCTCTCCAAGTTGGTGCCTTCAACTGAAGAAGCATTTAGTTCCCTGAATAGGCCGAGGATCTCAGCTTCGACACTCGGATGATGCGCTATGTAGATATAACCTCGTCCAAGAAGATGATAGAGCCTCTCCCATTTGAACATAACGTTAGCTGGGAAGGTGTGTGTAGGAAGATTGGTCATTATCAAGGAGAAAATCAAAACAAATGGACAGGACACGAGAGTATTGGAGGAGAAGGTCAGGGCAGACTAGCGGAGCGCGAAGATGATAATTTGCTTTGAGGTAAATATTGATTTCGTGGTGACGGTATCAACTAGT
The DNA here is from genome assembly GCA_016432845.1 of Psidium guajava. Lineage (NCBI taxonomy): Eukaryota > Viridiplantae > Streptophyta > Magnoliopsida > Myrtales > Myrtaceae > Psidium > Psidium guajava. The sequence continues at coordinate 20,598,730 of CM028233.1, read as the reverse complement.
CAGACTTTCCTATCTGCCATTCCGCGTCGGTATCACTCATGTTAGCTCGAATTCGCTACATGTCTGTAATCTCGGGCCAAGCAAATCCGACGTTTCTGCGGAAAAGTTGGATGGAACGCCACCACTTTGAAAAAGAAAGAACAAAAAGACGAACTGAGTGGGGGACAAAGAAAATTTGCAGCAGAAAAGAAGATCGAATTCGTTTGTATGGGAGAACGCACCAACAAAATCAACGGTGGAGATAAACGGGAGGGATAATGACAGGGACCCCTACCATGAAAGAAAACAAACTGTACAAGAGACATAGTAAAAAGGTTGAGAAAGACAAAATCCTTAGGGAGAGTTATACGATTTCTAAACCCACGCCATAATTTTAAAAGAGGCATTCTCAGAAAAAAGTTTCAAAAGCATACACAGTCGCTCAGAAGACTTCAGAGTGGGTGAGAATATAAGAGAAGATAGCAGGCCTTGTGAAACCGTTAACCAACTGAGGATGTCTCAACCCAACACCCTTGAGAGTTATCGTTACTTGCTGAATATGGGAGAGAAAGAGTTCGAAGCCATGTTTGGGATCGAGCCCATGGAGCCTGGCCCTTCCGCTGACGACGTCCAAGATCTCAGTAAAGATAAGGACAACAACGGTAAGGGTCAAAAAAAGCGTTACCGTCGCCATACTAAGGAGTAAGTACAAAGGCTTGAGGATTTCTTCAGAACATGCCCTATGCCAGCGGCAAACAGAAAATGAAACTGAGTCAAGAGCTAGGACTTGAACCTTTGCAAATCAAGTTCTGGTTTCAAAATAGGCGAACCCGAATGAAGACTCATCATGAGCACAACGAAGTCGAGTTTCTAAGAGCTGAAAATGAAAACCTCTGAGCGGAAAACAAGATGTATAAAGAGGCTTTTGACTTTGCCACCTGCCCCAACTGCAATAGCCTCCTCACCTTCGATGAAATGCATGATCTGAGGATCGAAAATGCGTGTTTAAGAAGTGAGTTAGACCATTTTATAATAGGATCGAGTTCTATTGGAGCAGGGTAAAAAAAATCAATGCTATTGGATCAGCATCAATACCTTCCAAGAAAGAGGGGACATATCACCACCAAGCGGACATTGACGATGATCTTTTCGCCATAATCAACCAGTTCGATATCGGTAAAGCATCAGGGTTGTAAGGCACACGGAGTTTATATTTCGAAGCTGGTGATCACGGGTCCTTCAACATGGCTAATGCATTCCTGATCCGGAATGAAGCCGGCTGATTATGGAAAAGCCTACAGAGGGGGAAGAAAAATCAATCATGAATGGATGAATATGCTTTATCTTGCATGGGATGTTTTCTTCTTTTATGAATGTCTAGAATTGGTGTGAAAGCAATAAGTAATCATTTCCCTTTCCCCAATTAAATGCTCGAGTCTGCCACCACACCAAACTCGTAGTGAATTTATTGCAAGTAAAAGAAATCCGCGTAAACCTGAATGGTAACTCCGTATCGTTTCAATCTACCCTTAATCGTTCCAATTTTAAATTGAGCCCCTTCTATTTTTAGGAATTTGCAACCCGACCCAATAATATAATTGTACCCAAATGCAAAATTCCATGGTTGAACAAAATTAGAGGCAAATTGATTTGTGGACATCACCTCTGGATGGATGACTCCAAACAAGAAAAAGCCGAACAAAAAGCCCGAGCAATCTCAAAGATCGGTAATCTCATATTGTTCTAATTTTTCCATAGTCGTCTCGAGTCCTGAATTACTTTCATTTTTAACAGGGATTTTAAATGGCCTTGAAAAGAACCGGGATGTGGAATTGCACAATGTAAAGTAGCAAGACCACGCCATATCAACGGTTAACTCCTAAAAGAGAGCCTCCATGGACGCCTACGGTCCAATGGGCTTGATGGCATGGGGAATGACAACGATCCGAAATATCCCGAGTTCGATCCCCAAAGGTAGGGAATGTTGTAGGTATTGTAAATAAATAAAACGATTTTTTGCTCATTTCTTTTTTGCAGAAAGAAACGGGAATACTCGATGAGCAATACCAAGGTCAATATTTTGTCACGATCTTAGCCTAGTATTGAAGTGTCCAGCGAAAGCCAAGGAAAACTCAATCCCGCGAAGCTAATAAAAGGGTCATGCAAAACATTCAAAGTGAAGGGTAAACCAGTATCGTTCCAGTTTATCCCTTCTAATACCGGCTAACACGTCTCCTTTCCTTTTTACAGGAAATATTTACACTAACATTTAATATGTTGAAGGAGACAACCCCAAATAGCAAAATTATGATCATCTAAAGAGATCCATTCCGATCAAAATGGGGCAAATTAATGGCTACCCTCAATCGAAAAAGAGCGTTCGATCGACAACCATGACGGTTGTTAATATTGAAAAGGCCCAAATGTTGTGTAGGGACAAACTCAAATACGGGCGATTCCTCGACTCAAGGAGTAGACTCCCAATTCGCTCAATCTACCCACATATCCAGGGGCAATTTAAATTCGCCCATTTTCTTCAATACTTGCATTTTTAGTAAACACGTCTGATGCTGAAAACTGCTACATCTGCATTGCGTTTACACATGCCACGATTCATGTATGACTATTCTGCATGTTTAATTTTGCCAATTCTGGCTTGGGGCATAAACTGCATATGATGCATCGAATGTGTAGAATGGGGCATGACAGGATGATAAAAGGTGACCCCATTTTCATACACGTCCCATATCCACAGTGAGTTGTATGTCAAATAGGTTTCGTATTCCTCAAGGCAATGGGTTTTCTCGCGAAAAGTACGATATCGAAAGGAAGCAGGCATTCGTTTCTCTATCATAAACACTATAGGTGGCCATTGATAACTCAATTGAGCGATGGTTTCATTTCATAACCCCTGTCAAGAATCACCCCACATCGGGGCCAAATGAGCATAGTCCCACCAATTTCACGAGGTAAATGGTTAGAAATTTTCTTACTCAGACTAACATCAATTTTCGAGTGATTCTTTGCTTTTGACCTCGCACGATAATTCAAGTGCCTTAAGATGACGACAAGCATTCGTTTCTCTATCCAATACACTTTCATCCTTTGCGCTGCCCAATTGAGCCTGCATATTCGTTTCTTGAAACCCCATTGGTGATCATTGGTTATTCCAAGATGAAGATGGTGCCACCACTTTAAAGCAAAGAACTAAGAAGAAATGGGTTTACATGGAGCTCCCAGGTCAACTCTTCAAATGTGGTCTGTGATATGCATGTATATATAACACAATTGTTGGAACAGAAAAGACAAAAGGCAAAAGGCGTGACTAAAAGAAAAAAAGCCAGTCCCTGGACATGAAAAAGCAAAGCGCTGCTTAAAAGCAAGCCAATGCCCATTCAAATCAATGTTCATTGAACTTTACATGTAAATTTTGTAAACTCAGCGAAAACTATGCTCTCCTTTTGCAAATCCCCAATAGGGTCTAATTGCAAAAGAAAACTCGCTGAAGGAGTCAGATTGAATTACACAGTTGAAGTTTATACTATTCGGAAGCGACAATGGTATCAGCAGAAGTTCACGCTTTCCTCATACGACGATGGTATTCTTAAAAGACTATTCAAAGGGTCGAGACGAGTGATAAAGATACAATGATCACCAATGTCAAACCCACCTCATATGTTTTCTGGGCCAAAATAAGTCTTTCACTTCCTTGATCTCCAATCCCAACCTACGTTACAGCCCGTGAAAGTCTTTTCTGATTAAGGCGCTTGAATTAACGTAGAATTGAAAAATTTTAAGCATCACTCGAAAATGTACGAGCAAGACTATTTCTCTCTCATTTTTGCAGGGTTCTTGACTTGTAAACCCGGAGCATATAATGAAAGCTTTTTCGTTAATGGCCTTGGCTCAAAAGAGTCACCTTTCTTAAGCCTTTGACCCAGCCTACATTACGATCCTAATCAAGACCTCCAGATCAGCGTGATCGTACCAATTGTAAGATTGCTCAGACCCTTGTTGAATGCGATGATAGTGAGATTGAGTGACTTCTTTTTAATCCTGCAATCAGGATAAACATCATTTCTTGAGAGTGAGAGAAAACCCTTTCAGATTGAAATCCCCCATTCAGATTACATTCGAGGCATTCATACTATGATAACTTCCTTAAACAGAATTGGTAATGGAAACTTGACAGAATAGTTATGCATGATTCACATTTTGATTGAATGCATCATGAGTTACCACACAATATTGTTTCTAATCATTGTAAACTTAGCTGAACAAGTTTTGCATGAACTAGTGAACTCATTGATAAAAATACTTGCGTATGTTGCTTCTGACACTGCCTGACAGGTAGCAAATTTTGATGTTCGAGTTATCTTTCAAGGTCTCGAAATCCATTTGGCGATTATTGAATGAACAAGCCTAACTGTCAAGAAAATCACGAGGCATTTCCCCAAATCCTCAGATAAGTAAACCTTCAACCTAAATCTTTGAATGAATTCTGACGATTGCCAAGGTGCTCGAATCCAGTGCAGCGCATACAGGTATCCACCTTCTCTAATGAAGCATGATTCGTCTCAAAAACAGAAATGTTCGAGATGTTTTGATCTCTACCTCTTAGATTTACACTTGAGCAACGAGAGAATATGAACCGGGTTTGAGCTTCTGCAGGATTCCTGATTTTCCCAGATCCCATAATAGCACCCTTCATGATCCCGGAATTACCCAAAGTCCTTTCTATAAGCAACACAAAAGTCCTTCCTACAAGCACCCAAAGTCCTTCTTACAGGCAACTCAAAAGTCCTTCCTACAGGCAACCAAAAGTCCTTCTTATAAGCACTAAGTCCTTCTTACAGGCACACCACAAGTCCTTCCTACAGGCACACTAAAGTCCTTTCTATAGGCACATAAAAAGTCCTCCTTACAGGCACCAAGTCTTTTCTACATGCACATCACAAGTCCTTCCTACATGCATACCAAAAGTCATTCTTACAGGCACAAAAAAGTCCTTCCTACATGCACCCAAAGTCCTTCCTACAGGCACACAAAAGTCCTTCCTACAAGCACCCAAAGTTTTTCTTACAGGCACCAAGTCCTTCCTTCAGGCATACAAAAGTCCTTCTTACAGACACCCAAAGTCCTTCCTACAGGCACCAAGTCCTTCTTACGGGCACACAAAAGTCCTTCTTACAGGCACCCAAAGTCCTTTTTACAGGCATTTCCATGGGGCGACCTATCATACAGGTCAAATTTCAATCAATTTCAATCAATAGATTCATTTCATTAGGAATCTACCATAGGTGACCTACCACACAGTTCAAATTTCAATCAAATTTTAAATCAGTAGAATCCTTTCATTAGGAATCTATCATGGGATGACCTACCATACAGGTTCAAGTTCAACCACTGTAAGGTTTTCTTATAACGAATTCTTATGTTCTCATTCCACTTTTGGTAGAACATTCATGTCAGGCAGCCGCCATACAACGAGCAGGTAAGTGCCAGGTAAACCCTCATTTTTGTCTCTCCCTTAGTGCATGAAAGCCTCCTCAAATTAGGTCTGCATCGGAACTTGCTACGGAGGGTATTGGAGATCAGGTGTCACAACTCTTTTTATTTCCTTGTGTTGAGTCGATTAGGATTCAGGTATCATCTCGTCTTTGAAATAAGCCTCTACCGAGCTTCCTTTCAAAGAGGGGCAGCTCTTGACACCTGATTTTTAATCATCTTTTTCTCTTTTAAAATTAATAAAAATTTCATAAAATTAAAAAAGCAACTTTGGGGACCTTGTCCAAGCCTAGAGAACCAATTTTGAACAAAAATAATTTTTTCATATTTTCAGTATTTTTCGATATTTTTATTTTCGAAAATTCATAAAACAAATCAAGAAACAATGCGAAAATTGCAAAATCAACTTTGGAAGCTTTGGCCAAGCTTAGGCAACAATTTTTGAGCAAAAAATAATTTTTCTAATTTTTTGTATTTTTTAAATATATTTTTTAAAAATTAGGAAAATATTTAATAAATAATAGCATTTGAGGCCACAAAAATACATAAAAATAGTCAAAAGATTTCTTTTAAATTCCTTTTCATGTTGGCCATCGCAAATTTAAAAAATCCAATTCGAGGTCGTGTATTTCTTCACGAGCATAATCTCGAATTGGGCCTAAAAAATTCAATTTGAGTCAATTTATTTTCATTTTTCACTTTTAGAAGTTGTGACATTCTTCTCTAATATTGCAAATTTTCATTTTGGCCCAACTATACCTAGAATGACTCAATTTTGCATAAGGGCTTTAATTAAATTCTGCATTATTTTCAGCGGCAAGAAATGAGCTTAAATTTGACATGCTGTGAATTTTGACTAAGTATAGGGGAGGTGTGTCAAAAATTTTGAAATTTGGGCTTAAAGAAATATATTTTTTAAATTGTAAATACTTAAAATTCAGAGACTAGAGTATAAATACCTAACTCTTGAAGAATTATTTTGCAAGTAACAAAAAGAAGAGTTGGTGGAGGAATTAGAATAGAGAAGGGAAGATGGAGAAGAGATGATGGAAAAGAATGGATTGAGAAAATAAAATGAGAATAGAGAATGGAAGATGGAGAAGAGAAGATGAAGAAGAATGGATGGAGAAAATAAGATAAGAATAGAGAAGGGAAGATGGAGATGAAGAAGAGTTAATGGAGAAATTAGAATGGGAGATAAATATGGAGAAGGGAAGATGAAGATGAAGAAGAGTTAGTGGAGAGATTAGAATATGAGATAGAGATGGAGAAGGAAAGATGAAAATGAAGAAGAGTTAGTAGAGAAATTAGAATGGGAGATAGATGAGTGAGTTATAAAAGGAGGAAGAAGTGAGCTTGAGAGGGGAATTTTTTTTTTGGAGAAAATTTTGGATGTTTAAGAAGGTTTTGGGAGATTGAAGAAAAATTGGAAGGAAAGAAAATACCCAAAAGAGAGAGAAAATTTTGAAGATGGTGGGAGTTTAAAGTTAGGAGTTATCATCACCAATTCCTTCGTCGATCAACATAAATCAAGAGTTCATCCTCGTCAATGAGCAAGCAAATTCGAGCTAAGTGTTTTTATTTATTCATTTATTTGTGATTTTATGCTCGAATTAGCACAAATTGTATACACTTTCTCCATTTCCCTTTTTCCCATATTTTTTATGGTAGGTAAAAAAAATGGACAACTCCGTATCAACGATAAATTCCATGGAGGTGCAAAGTGAGTCCAAACAAATTTCAAGGTGCCCATCAAAATTGCAGCCGACCCGTCAACAGATTTTAGTTCAAATTGTTGAAACAATTTGTTGTATTTTATTTTAAAGAACTAAAACCCAAAAATGGAGAGGTAAAGCGCATCCACTGGAGGTCATTTATTTCCTGTAATTTAAATTTCTGCACCATCAAACCCCAAAGGGAAGAGCCAAGCCAATGCTAGGCCGCTCATTGGAGGTTTTTACTTACCATTATTTAAATTTTCGCAATTTAATTCCTGCACCATTAAACCCCAAAGGGGAGGGCCAAGCCAAGGCTAGGCCATCAATTGGAGGTCTTTATTTACTGTCATTGACTTCCTGCCATTTAATTTTTAAATCACCAGACCCCAAAATGAGTAGATTGTAACACTGCACAGAAGTCGTTAACACACTCCCTCTTTCGGCTTTAGGGAATTTTTAACACTTTGAAAATAAAAAAATACGACCTATGCATCCTATCTAAAAAGTAAAAATACAAAAAGAGAACACTCCACTAGAGTCTTAGGAATAAACCAAGCTTGAGTTGTCAAATTAGGATATCCATGAAAATAAGTTACCGAAAGGGCATTAGTTTTAATTAACTAGTGTAACCAAGTCCCCGAACTCATAATCTCTTGTTCGTAGAAGTAATTTAGTCCTCCCGCTAATTTACTTAGGTATCTAATCAACCTACCAAAAATGATTAGTGGCGATTCCAAATTTTAAAATCATTTGAATAAAATCAACGTTGCGATTCGGTAGAACTTGGGAGGGTCCGTATTAGGTTAATCCATCTAACTAACCTAATAATCCGTTAGCCTGGGAATTTTTCCACCAATAGGAAATTTTTTCAGGTCGCGACAACCACCTACCTACCGAGCCATCACCGACGTCCATTCGCCACCTGAGTCGCCGGAAAAGATAATGCAAACACCCTTCCGCGACTGTTTTTCTCTGGTTTGAGCCTTTTTGCCCGATTTGGTTTTATTTGATTCTGGGGTTAAACGGGACCAAACCAACCATGCTTATACATGCCTACATGCTTATTACATCTCCTTTTGTAGTATTTCGTGCTTCGGCTTCACGTGTAACGCCCCGGATATATGTTTTCTAACAATGCGCATAACGTGTTTGATGAAATGCCTATTTTTCGTGGTGATTTCATGTGATATTTAGTCGTTTCCTTGCTAAAATGCATTCAACATGTGTAAATCTTCGTTTTGATATGCTGTGCTGCCCCTGGTTACAACCGAGGTGTGAGATATGCTCTTCCAAAGTTGCCTTATTAGTTTGATCAGAATCTGGAAATTCAATCTGGAAATTTTGCCTAAGTGTTGAACTCGGTCCAACTTGCTTGCTTCGTGCTCATTTTTCATTATCTTACCATGAGTATTTTTGGGAGATTCCTGATTGAATGTGTTTCTGGTACATAGTAGAACACGTATATATCCTCGGTTGCCCTCGGTTCAATCTTTGAGGATAGTTACGAGGTCGGGAATACCCTACATTGGCTTAGTTTATGCCTTGATTGAGTTTCAAGCAATTCAAACCCCCGACTTTCGGGGTGATTTTCTCTCTCATCCTACGTACGTTTTGGGTCATTTTTGTTTCATTTTGTTCCAAATATATGATTTTTCGTGTTGGTGTGTTTATTCGCCATTTTCCATAAATTAGGGTTATTTTTGTTTCATTTTGTTCCAAGAATACGCCTCAATGAGCTGAAAAGCTAGGGGCAGTTGCTTGTGTTTTTTCTAAGTGTTGAGGGCAGTGCGAAAGAGCCTGTTCGTGGCCCATTTTTAGCACGATCGTGCGACCATTTTTCAAGCCATTAAGTTTTCTTAAAACCTCATTTCACCCTCTTTCGCACGTATGAATGACTTTTCCTGACTTTGTTTGTGGACCGAGATACGGGGCTTCAAAGATGCCTCAGTGAGCTCAGAAACTAGAGGGAACCCCGGTCATTTTTGGCTAAATGTTTGAGCGGTGTACGAAGGCTTCTTTCCGGCATGTTTGCGATGCGTGCATTTGATCTCTTGCTGGGAAGTTTGGCATTTTGAAAACCTTGTGTTACGTAGTTCATCTAACACTGAACTCCTTTTCCAAAAGGGTGCGCGAGGTGGGAGATTTTCGAGCTTGAAAACAAGCGCATAGCCTGTCTATGCGCTTGGGTTCAAACCCAGGTCCCCTGAGCTGCTCGGGTTCACACATTCGGGCGATCTTCCCCTGATTCTCCGATGCACGTTTTGTCATTTTATTACTTTATACTATTCCTTACATGTTGTAGTTTGCGTCAATACGTGTTTCTGCTGTTGGGTGTGTCCAAGACGCTCGAAAATAACACGTTAAAATGCCTTAACGAGCAGCCTTTTTTACCAAAAAAAGAACTAAGTCTAATGAGGCAACCAACATCGGTTTTTTGGTGGGTTTTCGGTCATGCTTTGGCGTGTTTTACTCGCATATCTCTAATCCACGTCGTTCCTGGTATGTTGTAGTTTGTATCGATGTATGGATTTCCCGTTGAGTGTTCCCGAGGAGTCAGGAATTAGTGCGAGAAAACTCCCCGATAGGCTATTTTGTCGATAATAAGAAAAAATAAAAAATAAAAATAAAAAACTACATCGTTTTAGACCGGTCCGGGACCCTTACGATCTAGGCCGAACGTCCTCGAGCCGCGGGCTAAGTTGACCCGACCCGATCCGAAAAATATTAAAAAAACTGAAAAAATAATTAAAATAAAAATATATAATATAATGAAATAAAATAAATAAAAATAAAAAAAATAAAAAAAATATGTAGAAAATGTTCCAGAAAATAGGAAAATTCTTAGAAAGTCTTAGAAAATCCTAGAAAAATTCTAAAAAAATCAGGAAAATTCCCAAAAAATATGAAAATGAAGGAAGAACCACATTCAACTGGTTTGACCTATTTTCATGATTTTGAATTCCCGTACCTCCCAAAATGATCATTTTGCCCATCTGGTCAATCTGACCCAAACCATTCCAAATCACCATTGAACCTAATTGACATGTTTTCTAAGCCTTCCTAAGACTTCACTAGGCCCGCCTCAATTTGTTTTAACGTGATTTCTCCTTGCTTGGATTCCTTGATTGTGCATTTTATTTTCATGATTGTGATTGATAGGATAAGTAATCCCATCTGCATGAACCCACTAGACCCTTAGAGCCTACCTTACCCAATCCTGCCTGCATGAATTCCTTAGATCAGAAAATCGCTCAACTTCGGTACCGGAAGGGTGTCAACGGCAACATTGGCGTAACTAAGTCCCCGATCTCAAATCTCTGGTTCCGTTAGAGTCGTATGGCTACTCCCATCGTTCGACGAGGTTTCCGATCTACCTTCCCCAAAGATCGGTGGTGACTCCAAATGCATGTACACGTATCCACATGTCACTCGACCACACTCAAGGTCGAATTCGATAACCCGCCGCGATTTGATATGGGCTTAGGAGAGCCCGGGCTAAGTCTGCTTTGCTCCAGAGGCAACTTAGCAATCCACCAGCCAATCGCCGAATTCTCGAAGATCGGGTTGCGACACTTCTTTACTAGGAATTGCTTGGTACTTGCATTAATATCTCCATACCACCCCTTCATCAAGCCAATCTCTACCTCCTCGCTGATCACAATAAAGTGGCTAAATAAGGTTGTTGTAGTCCCAAGGATGCGTGATTGCATTACTTAGGGAAGGGTAGAGATAAATAATCTCATGAGTTCCTGCTCAAGCGGTACTGGCTTCAGTTGAGACGCGATGTTCCTCCACCTAATAGTATATTGCTTAATTATCTCACCTTTCCTCATTTCTGATTACTCCAGGTTCTCTTTAGTGGTGGGATATGTAGGTTAAAACTGAAGTGCTTGACAAATGCATTGGCTACCTTTTCCTAATCCTCTATTCGATAAATCTTGTAGTTTGTATATCATCTCATGGTTGTATCTTTTAAACTAGCTGGGAAAGTTTGAATCATTAAGGGATTATTAGCCATGTACTTGTTCATCTTAGCATGTGGTACATCTGAATGAATTGAACCAAATTAGAGGTGCTATCATATTTTTCAAAATCAAGCATCTTGAATTTTTCGGGCACTTGGACTTTCGAGAAAATGAATAGGTCAACCGGGGGAATGTTGTGTATCCCTTCCGCCTCTCGCATCCTTTGCTCCATTTGGGCTATGATTTTCATGGCTTCCTCATCATTCCCTCGACCACAGGGATAGTCTGGGGTATAAAGACTATAGGTGATGCGCTCGAGCTAGTACCCGTGAAAATAATATCTTCCAATCATAGAGTAGGTATAGGGGCATGGTCTATGCCTTCCATTGCCAGAGGTAGAGGAGGTGCCATGGGCAGAGGAGTCAAGCTAGATGGCTATAGCATGGCTGAAAATCTAGCCATCATCTTTTCCATTGCTTGAGGTACTACTCCCTCAAACCAATCATTCATCACATCCATGTGCTCCTTTAGAGTTTCTTGAACTATTGCATTGATCTCGACTCTATTAACCATCATCTTTGCTTTCAAGTTGGTATTATAGGGGCGCGGAGTACCTGTGATGAATTACCTACAAAAGGTAGCAACATGAAAAACATAATGAGGAGAAATGGTGAATAGATCCATGGCCCTAGACCAGACTACCTCTCGTGACCTTACTTGACTCATGACCGTGACTCAGGAAAATTCTAATTCCCTTGGATTTTGGTAAACAATTCATGAAAAGTCATAGAATGATTGAAATATCATCAAAATTTATGATCATATAGCTGACAAAAATATGAAAAACTTTCATGTTTCGTACCGAGACTGAAAGTACACGGATCAATACAGTTTAATACATCTTTGGAAAAAAACTTTTCTAGAAAATTATTTTGTCCGATTTTCACTTGAAGAGTGAAAGGGCCATTAAAGTCCGAATAATGATCTAAAAATTTTCAGGTGACTAGTTCAAATCTTGATCCACAACTTTCATGTTTTGACTTCATTCGAAAGGGCTCGTTTACTGGTAGTAAACGGCAATATGAGAGTGATGTCAAAAAATTATGAAATTTCAGACTGCTATTAAGTCAACCATTAATTCCACCAAAAATAGAAAACATACTGAATTGATCTCAAATTTTTTTTTTCAAGATAGAAAAGGATCTTCCAAACATTTCTAATGTAGACAAGTCATTTCAAATTTGAACCAAAAAAATTATAAAATTTGCGCAACATAGTAAGGTCAACCAAAGACAAAATCCTTCACTAAACTGAAATTAGCAAAAGGTACTACTAACCGATGGACTTGCAATATAAATGTCTAGACCAATGACTTAGAATTGGAAAGACATGAATGAAAAGACATGACCCGATAAAATTAAACAAAAGCCTATCACTTTAAGGGCCCGATTCAATCCTTCGATCTCTTGTTCTAGTGATTAGCTTGGGTCTTCAATCGCCTGATGGCTTTATTTGCCAGTGTAATCTCCTCATACACCTCGTCCAACAAGATTATGAGTTCCTTGTTGATGTATGGGGATAGAGTGATATCAGGAAGATTCGGACGCCAGGTTGTGGGAATGGAGTACTTCAAACGGTATTCCTTAGTGGATCGATAAGCCTCCTCAACAGGCCTCAACGGCTTCCTTAGGAAACTGAGCTTAGTTGACTGGCAAGCCGCCCATAAATAAGGGTGGAGATAACTATCTCTTCATGCTTCGGAATAAGATTCTCGAAGTTTAGATGAATCTGCTCAGATAGGAGAGGTTGAGGCATCTTCTGCACACAATCAAACTGTCGGACGACGCGGGGTGGATAGTACTCTGTTGTCCTCGTGAAACCTAATAAAGGAACAAATCTAGCTCGGCAAAGGTAAAACGAGCTTCCTTACATTGGAACCAGCCAGCGTGCCATTAGAGGGACTTACCAGATTAATGCCTCATGAGTTTTAGCCATTTGGAAAAATGATAATCTGGACACTCATTTTGTTTATCCTTAAAAATGACAACTTAGGGGTGAAATTTCTAAGCATGTTGGTCGACACGAGCCCCTAAAACTCTTTAATGTGAGAAATGAACCAAACTTGCAAAAGCTCGATTGGGGCTCATAGGACCTTAGCTTTGCCCTACTTATATTTATTCAAGGAAATAAAAGTTTCGACCAGGATTGCATTCACAAAGTTCTTTTCATCACAAACTTGTTGAGTGAAGTGTGCTAGGTGTGGATTGATAAAGTTCTTATGATGAGGAAACACTATCAACCCAAGGAAAGCTAATAAAAACAATGTTCCCTTTTGTAACAATCGAGCTTTATTAAAACCATCAATCAGGAAGGAAACAAAGCAATGTCCATAATTTGATTTCAAAACCCTATTAATGACTAAAATTTCAACTTTTAAAAACTTAGCTAAGATTCCAGAGGCATCCTCCTTCAAGTATGGACCAATGAGCTCAGAATTAAGGGACTTACCAATGAGTACGCTACACTCTTCCAAGGTAGGGGTGAGCTCGTGCTTATCAAGTAGGAAAGTGGTTGTCTGAGGAACCCAACAATGAGCCAAAGTAAGGATGATCCCAGTGTGGACATTATCCAACAATAAAATTAGCATTCCTAGCCTATTCTCCACATATTCACATGTGATTTGATCCAATTGAGCAAGCTAGCCGACCAAATCATCCTTAGTTATCTTAATGGTACAATGTTGCCGTGCCCCATGAAGTGACAAATCAAAATAACGACATACCTAATAGCCATGGACCAACTTAGGAAACCTATAGGAAAAAAAATGATGATCACGAGTTTAGAGACAAACGGAATGATGTTCATGCATACTTTATTAGCTGAGATTTTTAGAACTTCAGAGGGCGAATTGTACCTAATGATTTAAGTCTTATTCAGTACCTCTTAAGTTGGGGAATGTCAAGAATTTCTTTCATGCCTGCAGATCAGACGAGAGCGAGGAATTCTTAACATATCAGGGTCTAGGGCAAGGTCATCCATTCCTCCATCCTAAGGCCAGGCAGAGTCTTGCCTAAACATCATTCTAGGCTCATCTAACATTTTAAGGTCTGATGTAATGTCATGAATCATGCACAACAGGTAATATCCACCCAATCATGGTATGTTAGAGCAAAGAAATAAATTCAACACCAAAAGCCAAGTAAACCTGCAAAAATTCGTCAGGAAACCAAGCGCAATCTGGCTTGATCATCCGCAAAAATTGACTAGAGCTCAAGAGATACTCTAATCAATAGCTCCAAAAATCAATCACAATTCACAATCAATCGAAGCAAATCGCAACCAATCAATCAAGGGTATTCCATGAACATCTACGGCTTAAGTCCACAAGCTATTTGATTTTCCAAAAATTTAAGGGTTATTTTTTATTTCGCAAAAATAAAAAATTTAGTGCATCCCTTTAATTTTTCCAAAGAATTAAAAAGTGCACTCCCTAGTGAAGTCAGCAAGCTATTGCGACGAAAAAATTCAAAGGCTAATGGGTTGTTAGGTTAATTTAACTAATCTAATTAAGACCCTCTCAAGTCCTACCGAATCGCAACTTAGATTCAATTCATGAAAAATTAATTCAATTCAGAGCCATTATTAATCATTTATGGTAGATTAAATAGAAACCTAAATAAATTAATAGGAGAATTAATTTATTTTCACAAACTAGAGAAGATGAGTCCGGAGACTTGATTATATTAGTTTGAAAAAATTAATGCCTTTTTGGTACTAAATTTCATGAAAAATCATTTTTCATTGATGATTATGAATTGAATGAATTTTCCTTCAGAAAATAACGTGAATGACAATTTGTAATGCAAAACTATTTTTTTTTGTATTTTCGGATCAAATGATAACTATTATGAAAATATGGATTAAAATGTGTTATCGTCCAATTTAATCTAAGAAAATGATTTCTCAAAGTCTTAACTTATATTAGACAATATTTACAAGATAAAAAAGGATTTTTAGCATGATTAACAATGAAAAATGGGAGTTATTTTTTGGGGCCTTTTTATTTAATGAAGCAAAAATAAATGCAAAGATTGAACAAAAATAAATAAAAATGCCCATAATATACCTTTTAATTCCATTTTTTCTGATAAATTCACTTATTCCCAAAGATTTGGGCTAGAGAATAATTTTATCTGCTACGTCCTCGGAGATTGGAGCTAGCATGTGGATAATTGTATAGAATAACTTCATACCTTATTACTAAAGAGTAGAACATAAAATTCTATACTAAATTTTCGTCTCATTCCACAAAATCGTGGTTAAGGCATGCAATTTATTTTCCGAAGGGACAAGGCATAAGGAGAGCATATATTATGGGCATGTTCATTTATAAATATGCAAACTTTATAACAATCAAGAAATCAAACAAACATGAAAGAATAATTAAAAAAAAGCAATGGTAAGCAATTTAATTTAATCTTCAAAAAATAAAAGGGGTGACCAAAAATATAAAGTGAGGGTCAACTTTTCCTTTTGAAAAAATTTGATCTAATTTGAGAAGATTTGTTGCGACCTAAAATTCAAAAATTTTAGGTTAATGGATTGCTAGATTAATTAAATAAATTAACTGACTTAGTCCGAGCTCTCTCAAGCTCTACCAATTCACAACTTATGTTTATGTTCAAATGATTTAAATTTTTGAGCTGACTACTAATCTTTTTTTGGTAGGTAAATTACATACCTAAGTAAAGTATTGGGAGAATACTTTATTTTTGCAAACCAAAGATTTAAGTTCGGGGACTTGATTATGTTAATTTTTCAATTAACACCCTTTCAGTACCATTCTTGTGAAGATTTCTTGAATTGGCAAATTCAATGGATTTGATTTATAAAGCAAGGTGCAATGGCATTTTTTTATTTTTTATTTAAATAAATACGACATGCAAATGCAAAGCCTAACTATATGACTGCAAACATGACATGAAACTATGCAATCTAAACTATATGACAAGCATGATGACTTTTGAAAAATTGAATTTTAATGCAAGAAGTATGTGGATTCTAATTAAATATGCAAAATAACATGAACGGGTGCTAATTTTTAGAAAAAATTGACATGATATGAGTTTTAATGCACAGAAAACATGAGTTAAAATTTAAAAGTCATGACATACGAAGGATGCAAATCTTCCTATATAGCATGAATAAAAATGGATAAATGACAAATAATGACATGGTAGATGTGCATGACGTAATGACATAATGACCGACCCTATATGAAATGCACATGAATGACATTTGTTTTTGGTATTTTCAAATTAAACAAAAGGAAAAATAAAAGATAGTCTGAAGGTTGATAACAAGTAATATAAATTAAGAAATTGATCATTCAAAGTCTAATTTCATGTTAAAATGTATCTTGACAT
Organism: Psidium guajava; assembly: GCA_016432845.1. NCBI lineage: Eukaryota > Viridiplantae > Streptophyta > Magnoliopsida > Myrtales > Myrtaceae > Psidium > Psidium guajava. Next base: position 20,582,134 of record CM028233.1, on the reverse strand, counting down.
TTAATTCCATTTTAGATCTTGATTTGATGTTCTTTTTATGAAATTTTTAATGAAAAAAGAGTCAAATAAAATTATAATAAATCTTGAATATCGTACACCACATGCATATGTAATCGAGTAATGTTGTCAATATAGAGTCTTGAAGATGTGGGTGATAGTAGCTGAGAGAGATAGAGTGTGACAGTGAATATTTAATCTCCTTCATACTTTATTTGTACAATAATCTCCTTCGTATTTCAATAATAAAAATTATTTTTTAATGAAATTTAAAAAATAAAAATGAAGTAGAAATTTTTCGTAGAAGATTGTGTTAATAATATCCCAGAAGTAGAAATTTTCAACTATTATCAAAAGAACTTATGTTCTTGGAATATAAATTTTATATTGTTATTAAATGTTTTTTTTGCTCAAAAACTCATCTAGAAATTAGAAATAGAAAAATACATTTCTAACCAAAAATTGATTTCATAAATGGAATGATTATCATGTGTGCTCTTAATATCTTGCCAGAGCATTCGATCATGATTTGATCTAAATCCCCACTCTACTCCTCCCCAAGATCTCCCTTCTAACAACAAAGCATAAGTCTTGGAATTGTCCTTATTATTATTTTTATTCAAGTTGTTCCTTCTTCCTTTCTTTTTTTTATTGGAATAAGATATTGAAAGTCCTAGACCTTATCAGAAAAGTGTAATTTAGTCATAAAACTTTTGAAAAGTGCAAGTAAGCCCTAAAACTTATGATATATGTGCAATTGAATTCTAAACATTTCAAAAGTGCAATCAAGTCCGAAAATTTATCAAATTATTCTAATAAATCCTTTCATTAATTGCACATTTGAAAGTTTTAGGATTCAATTGCATTTTTGTGATAAGTTTTAAGACTTGATTGTAATTTTTGAAAGCTTGAGGACTTGATTGAACTTTTATGACAAATTTGAGAACTTATTACACTTTTTGAAAGTTTTGTATGTATCTTTTTCTTTTTTTTCCTTTTTGAATCACAATGCCGAATTTGTTGATGCATCTGGTGAATGACAACCTTAACCAGAGGCAACTCCCTGGACCCCACTCAAACAATTGTAAGGACACCACCAGTCACCAACAATCTAAATACTACTGCTGGAAAGTTAGTATAATAGTTGCAATGTACTTTTGAAAGCGATCGCGTGGACTTTAACGCTAGTAAAAATTTCTCACTCTTCTCCAGCAAGGTGGAGACTATTTGAAGGAAAATCATAATTTATCAATGACTCAACATCGTCTTCCCCATGACGTGGCTTTTCAGGATATCACGATGGTCTTAAAGCATCGCCGTCTTCTTCAGCGACAATGATCCAAATTGTCTGGTGGTATTTCTTTGTTCGATGTGTGAATTGATATGCTCGTATCAAAACCATCATCTCAAATGCCTGCTTAGACCAATATTTCGTCTAAATCCTTTCGCGCCAACAATTACTACATGCCCTTTATTGGATCAGGTGTGAACCAAGTTCATAACGTACTAAATGTTCACACGAGTTGTTTTTGTCTTTTTTCAAATTTTCTTAAACTAGACTAAGTCTGAACTACCTAAACCTAGGCAAATCACAACTAATGAAGGACGCAATTAAGGAATCATGACATTGATTAATTGCATCATAAAAATCTAATGGACTGTTGACACCTGATTTTCAATCACCTTTTCTTTTCTTCTTTTTTAAAATTAATAGAAAATCTATAAAAATTCATAAATTTGAAAAAATTAACTTTGGAGACCTTTTCCAAGCCTAGGGAACCAATTTTGACCAAAAAATGATTTTTCATATTTTCAGTATTTTTCGGTATTTTTATTTTCTAAAATTGACAGAAAATCTATGAAAATGAGAAAATTGCAAAATCAACTTTGGAAGCCTTGGCCAAGCTTAGGCAACCATTTTTGAGTAAAAAAATAATTTTTCATATTTTTTGTATTTTTTTAAATATAATTTTTAGAAATTAGGAAAATATTTAATAAATAATAGCATTTGAGGCCACAAAAATACATAAAAATAGTCAATATTTTTCCTTTAAATCCCTTTTCATGTTGGCCATCGCAAATTTAAAAAATCCAATTCGAGGTCGTGTATTCCTTAACGAGCATAATCTCGAATCAGGCTTAAAAAAATTCAATTTGAGTCAATTTATTTTCATTTTTCACTTTTAGGAGTTGTGACATTGTTCTTTAATATTTCAAATTTTCATCTTGGCCCAATTATACCCAGAATGACTCAATTTTACAAACAGGGCTTTAATTAAATTTTGCATTATTTTCAATAGCAAGAAATGAGCTTAAATTCAACATGCGATAGGTGTGTCGAAAATTGTGAGGAGATTTGGACTTAAAGAAATATTTCTCCAGGGACTGAATTACAAATACTTAAAATCTCATGGACTAGAGTGCAAATACCTAATACTTGAGGGATTATTTTGTAAATAACAAAAAGAAGAGTTAGTGGAGAAATTAGAATAGAGAAGGGAAGATGGAGAAGAGAAGATGGAGAAGAGTTAGTAGAATGGGAGATAGATATGGAGAAGGGAAGATGAATATGAAGAAGAGTTAGTGGAGAAATTAGAATGTGAGATAGAGATGGAGAAGGGAAGATGAATATGAAGAAGAGTTAGTGGAGAAATTAGAATGGGAGATAGAGTTAATGGAAAAATTAGAATGGGAGATAGATGAGTGGTTTATAAAAGGAGGAAGAAGTGAGCTTGAGAGGAGGATTATTTTTGGAGAGAAAATTTTGGATGTTTGAGAGAGTTTTGGAAGGTTGAAGAAAAATTTGAGAGAAAGAAAATACCAAAAAGAGAGAGAGAATTTTGAGGATGATGGGAGTTTAAACCTAGGAGTTATCATCACCAATTCCTTCATCGATCAACATAAATCAAGAGTTCATCCTCGTCAACGAGCAAGCAAATCCGAGCTAAGTGTTTGTATTTATTCATTTATTTATGGTTTTAGTCGCAAATTAGCACAAAATTGTATACACTTTCTCCATATTTTTATGTCAGGCAAAGGACAACTCCAAGTCAACGGTAAATCTTATGGAGGTGTAAACACAAAAAGAGAGCACTCCACTAGAGCCTGAGGAATAAACCAAGCCTGAATTGCCAAATCAGGATATCCATGAAATTAAGGTACCGAAAGGGCATTAGTTTTAATTAACTAGTGTAACCAAGTCCCCGAACTCATAATCTCTGGTTCGTAGAAGTAATTTAGTCCTCCCGCTAATTTACTTAAGTTTCTAATCAACCTACCAAAAATGATTAGTGGCGACTCTAAATTCTAAAATCATGTGAAAAAAATCAAAGTTGCGATTTCGTAGAGCTTGGGAGAGCTCGAACTAGGTTAGTTAATTTAATTAATTAATCTGGTAATCCATTAACCTAAAAATGAATTTTAGGTCGCGACAACTTGGCGACTCCACTGGGGATCTGTTCTTAATTTTTCAAAATTTAAGAACTTAGAGGACTTAGGCCAGAAAATTTCATGAAAATTCATTTGATATGAATTTGGTGCATTTTGACTTTTAGGTGTTAAATGGTTTTGCAGAATGGGGGTTATAAGGGGTGGAGTGTTTGACTAACCCTTTGTTTTGCAGGTTGGTGTAGGAATTGTTTGTTTAAATTCTGCACATTATTGAAGCGCTGTTTGCATTTAAATGTTGTGCATGTGTTTACAGTTTTAGCACTACATCACACACGTCCTATGGCCGGACCTGGGCCACTAGTTTTAGGATGGTATTGTGATTTGGTTTTAGCGTTCGGCGTGAGATCACGTCGAAAGTTAGCCCAGATTCAATCCCGAATCTCTTTTCAAAAATGAGTTTAAAAGTTAGGCCTCAGGCTTGGTAAGATTACCAAAGCAGTAGTTTTAATTTTTAGCTCGAGCAGCCGAAGTGGGAAGGCCCGGCTAATCCTGATTACGTCGTAGAGGATCACCACTAATCTTGATTATGTGCGCAAGATTGTCGCCTTGCCGTAAGTCTTTCGCTTCAATTTGTCAGCCTTTAGAGTAGATAGGTTAAGATTTAAACTCACGATTCATGTGCATGTCTATCGGACCTACATGGAATTTTTCACGGTGAAAGTAAGTTTTCTAAACTTCATCTTGTATTTATTTTTGGTCGGTCCGTGTAGGTGTCGGTTAAATTTCGAACTTAACATCATAGTCATTTTTCAAAAGAAAATAAAATTGGTGACCCATTTTTGAAAAAATAAATAAATGTGGAAAATTTTATCGACCAACGAAATATTTTGTCATGTTTTTCCTTAACACTTCAATAGACCCAAAATTTTCTCATCAAATTTACCTTGAAAATTCATTCTGATAAAAAGGAAATTCTTTCGAGAAATTTGGTAAATATCAAAGGAATTTATCACATTTTTCGAATTGTAAAAATTTGCAAGAAAATTCTTTTTGAGAAATTCACCCATGTTTTTCTAAGAAAATTTTCTCTAATTTTGCAAAAATAAAACTAGACTAATGTAGGAATCATGGGCCGACCCATCTTGAATCACATACTCATTATGTCCTTTTCTTTTACAGGGGAATCACAGGTACCCCAAGTAGGAGCAAAATCGGGTTCAGCATTATACCGGGAATAACCTCGAGGTATACAATAGGACGGATAATTACCGATGCCTCAACTGATAATCCTAGGGGCAAGCGAAGGAATCAATCCTTCCGAGTCAGAAACGTGTCAATCAGTCAACATGTACAAGCTTTGTATTTTGATGGGGCTGTAAATTTATCCAGATCGGGCCTGGGGACATTTTTAATGTATTAGAAGGGTTCATGTATTTTTGTTGAGAAAGCCGAGACTGTGTAATCAGAACCCATGGGGCAAGATTATGAACCCGACCTTGCGACGCCTTTCTGATTAAATTGAACAAAGGCTTGCCTTTTTACCTTCCTCGGATTCAAAACACATGGAAGATTTTGGAGGACCAGTATTTTATTACCGAGCATGGCCCGCAATCATTTCTCCCAACGCTACAGGCGACCGACACATTCAAGTGGACGCCGAAAGAGATAGGCAGGAGTAAAGTGGGGCACGCAACGGGCAGCCTGGTTTGTTTATTGGAGCATTAATCGAGTGGTTGATTTGCAATAATTCACACGACTGACTCACGGCGCTATGACAGGTGGGAGCCGCCACCGAACCCTTCGTCAATGTCCTTGATATCATCGCCGGCAGCAGATAACAAGAACACCAAGAAGAGTGTTAAGCCTCAACGTTTTCAGTACCGTGAATCGTCGTATCATGCTATATGGGCGAAGAAATGGCAGGAAAATGAAAAGCACAAACACGTGAAACTTTCTCTTCATTCCATTCGCCAACAAACCTTACAACAACTCACTGTGGAGGAAAAGTGAAATCAAATTGAGCCCTAATAAGCATCACAAAGGAGCTCAGCTGGCTCTCCATGAAGTTGATGCTCTAGGTGCACGGGGCGTTCTCGGGATCAAGCTCCGCGAGCCTAAAGAAGAGGCGATCGCACTTCTCTTTAACCTGGGCCATAGTGGCCTCGTAATGCTCAACGGCAAACTCCAGGTCCGGAATCGCCGCCCTCTCGAAAGCAATGTCTGCCGTAATGTCATCAAGCCTCTCCTGCAGCCAACCGCATTTGCACCTCATCACAATATTGCCTGGCTCCTGTTCGGCATAAGTTTGGACTAAGGCCAGACGGTCCACCAGCTTTCCCCTCTCACGAACCAGCCACGAAAGCTGATCGTTGGCAAACTTGAGGGCTTTTTTGTGATTATCAGCTACAAATGTAACTGTTGCCAGACGTTCGTGCCGATCTCGGTAACGAGCTTTCACGACGGCGGTCACAAGGACCGTCTCATAAGCGCGGTTATAGGCAGCTAGAAAATTGATGAAGACGGTTGAGAAGTTCCGATACTCCTTCCCCAGTTGGTACCCTCAACAGAAGCAGCGTCCACAGTCCTGAATAAACCAAGGATTTCAGCCTCAACGGTAGAGTTTTTGGCTATATGAGTGTAACCTCTACCAAGAAGATTGTAGAGTCTCTCCCACCCAGCCAGGACTTCGGCGGATAAGGTGTGGTTAGGAGAATTGGCCATTTTTGAAAGCAGAATACGAAAGAAAGGGGGAGAGAGGTGAGGCAGATGAGCGGAATGCGAAGATGGTAATCTGCTTCAATTTAAATACTGATTTCACAGGGGCAGTCCTTATAGGCAACACCCCCGGTGGCTCAAATTCCAGTCAAGTGGCAACCTCGAGCCGAACAAACCTGACGTCTCTGTGGAAAAGCTGGATGGGACTCTACCGCTTTGAAAAAAGAAAGAACGAAAAGACGAGCTGAGTGGGGGACAAAGAAATTTTCGGCAGAAAGAGAGATATTACTCGTCTTCATTGGAGGACCCGCCAGTAAATCGACGGTAGAAATCTTGACAGGGGCCCTCTACCGCGAAAAGAAAGAAGAAGACAAACTGGGCGATAAACGAGGATTTCCCCTTTAATCAAAAGCTGAATGTTAGATTTTCCCCTCGGTAAATCTAATAGCACTGCCCGTGAAGGGGGAAGTCGTTGCTATTGCCAGAGAGAGAATTTATCCTCATTTGATAGTGAGGGTTCATCTGCACGAACTCGCAGGAGAAAGATAGAGAGGAAGGAGTTCTCGTGGGAGAGGAATTCAAAACCTTCACCATCAAAGCATTGGCTTTCAAAGCCTGTTACGAGAAGCCATCAACGATCCCGTGATCCCTCAAGTCCGAAAAGACATCCTGAGGCAGTCTCGAATCGGCAGTCCTAGATCCAGAAATATGTCGAGCATTAGGGAAACTGGCGCATGTTCAACCCTGGTCGAAGCTGATGAAGTTCCTTACCCTGAGGGTCTACTGGTCATGGCCATTGACGGTAATCCAGTCTCTCTGTCAATCATTGTTATCGTATTAAGAAAATGCCGGTATAAGGTTGTAGCTCAAGCAAAGGCGACAGAGGCCTTAGAGATATTAAGGAGGAGTAGTGACCAGTTTGATATCGTCCTCACCGCCATGGTAGGGATTGCCATGGATGTTTTCACTCTTTTGGAAGTCATCAATTCTAAATTAAACATGCCAGTCCTCGTAATATCGGCAAGCGATGATCAGCAAGCCATGATGAAGGCTGTCTTAAACGGGGCCCAAGACGTCGTAACGAAACCAGTTAGGGTTCAGATACTTCAAAATATATGGCAGCACGTGGTAAGGAAGCAATTGCACGACCATGAGAACAAGCATCAAGCCTTCAATTTTATTCCAAGCAACTGGAGAAAGAAGATGAGTTGGTCTCCCGAGCTGCATCGTATGTTTGTTAATGCAGTTCAGCAGCTAGGAATCGATTCGGCACGGCCGCAACATATACTGGAAATTATGAAGGTAGAGGGACTCACTAAAGCAAATGTTTCGAGTCATCTTCAGAAGTACAGAAAAAGGGTGAGAGAACACAATGCAGCTCAGAATCAAGAAAACCAAGGCGGGACTGATCCAAGCATGAACGTCGAATCTCCTCGCCACCATAAGTTCCACAGGTTAGCATGGGGCGAGCCACTTCCCATCATCAACCAAACCAGTAGCCGTGCCATCAATCCCCCAGGCGTTAATCAAAGTATCCCCCAGAATTACCCTAATGCTCTTCAAGAGTATAGACCGCAGGGGCAGTGTATTCAGACTCCTTGGTTTGAGCACCAACCCGTGGCTAGAATTCATCCCATGATCAGCGCGCCTGCGCAACCAAAGAATCAGACAAGAAATTATCCTGAGCACTTCCACTTCTCTAATCCTTGAATGGAAGGAGTTCTTGGCAGCAGGACAGTTGGTGATCCCCACACTTTCTGGAGTAATGATGAAGACTTCAGCTCGAGAAGTCAAATTACTCATGGCGAGAACAGAATGAGAAATCTACCGCCAGCATTTGCCAACAATAATGCCCAATTCGAGCATCAGTTGCTGGAAGGTTCAAGAGATTACCCAGATGATGAGCTTACTGCCCTGGTCAACCAGTTTAAGGTTGACAGACATCCGAAGCCATAATCGGAAGCCAGTGATTAAGGACTCTCAAACATCGGTCATCCATGCCTGAACCAGCATGAGACTAGCTGATTATCGAAGAGCCGCAGGAGAGGCAAAACTGACCTTGAACAAGTGCACCTTTCATTTCATGCTTAATTCCCCTGCGTGTGATATTTCTAGCTTTCTAGGTGTCTAGATTTAATTCAGGGGCATGGGGTAATTTGTTTTTTATCCTGTCGAATGCGTGAATCCCTTTTTATGCTAGACTCAGGGCGGATCAATTTGTGGCAACGTCGCTGACTGCCATAATGAGAAATGTTGAATGGCCTCACGTAGGGAAATTTCAAGTGAAAAGTCCAGGCGAGCTCGAAGACGGGTAACTGTGTGTCGTTCCAATTTACCCTCAATCGTTGCAAAATGCTAAATTGGATTTGTTTCATTCTCACCCCAGGGGATTGCAAATTGCCTCAAGAGTGTCGCAAAATGAAATGACCCAATGGAATGCGATATGACTCATTTGCCTTAAAGGTAACCTTTAAATTAAAGGAGCCCTCCGGTCCACGGACCCGATGGCATAAAAAATGATGATGGCCCAAGGCAACCCGAAAGAAAACAAGGCCCAACTAAGCAAAGCACTTATGTGGCAAGCTCAAAGTGAAGGGCAACTCGGAACATACAATCCAATCCAATCCAAATGAAGGAACTTCCTCAATTCAAATTCAATGGAAGTACATACAAGGGTAAAACAGTATCGTTCTAATTTTTCTAGAATATGAAGAACATATACTGCCGCATTCCCTTTCATTTTTGCAGTGAAAGTCTCTACTGGCCAGATTTTCCTGTCTACCATTCCCTATCAGCATCACCTCCGCTACTCGTCTCCAATCTCGAGCCAAGCAAATCCGACATCTCTGCCAAAAGTTTGACGGGATGACACAACTTTGAAAAAGGAGAAAGAAAGGTGACTTGGGTGGGAGACAAGGAAAATGGGATTCGTTTTTATAGGAGAACACGACAGCAAATCGACGGTAGAGACGTTGATAGGGACCCTACCACTATGAAGAGATGAGAAAAGACGAGCCAAGCAAGAAACACGCAGGAAAGGTTGAGAAAGACATCGGGAGAAGCGATACATATGCTAAGCCGACGCCAAATTTTAAAAGAGACATCCTCCTGATAATCTTTATTCATACATTGAAAGAGAGTTTTAAAGCATACACGGTTCAGAGAGAGTGAAAATACAGAAAGATATAGTAAACCTTGAGAAATCATCGACCAAATCGAAGATGTCTCAACCCAATACTTCCGAAAGCTATCATTGCCTGCTGAATATGGGAGAGGAAGAGTTCGAAACCATGTTTGGGATCGAGCCTATGGAACCTGGCCCTTCCACCGACGACGTCCAAGATCTCAGTAAAGATAAGGACAACAACGGTAAGGGTCAAAAGAAGCGTTACCATCGCCATACTAAGGAGCAAGTACAAAGGCTTGAGGATTTCTTCAGAACATGTCCTATGCCAGACGGCAAACAGAAAATGGAACTAAGTCAAGAGCTAGGACTTGAACCTTCACAAATCAAGTTCTGGTTTCAAAATAGGCGAACCCGAATGAAGACTCGTCATGAGCACAACGAAGCCGAGTTTCTAAGAGTTGAAAATGAAAACCTCCGAGCGGAAAACAAGATGTATAAAGAGGCTTTTGACTCCGCCACCTGCCCTAACTGCAACAGCCTCCTCCTCGCCTTCGATGAAATGCATGATCTGAGGATTGAAAATGCGTGTTTGAGAAGCGAGTTAGACCAGTTTATAACAGAATCGAGTTCTGTTGGAGCAGGGTACAAAAAGACTAATGCTACTGGATCAGCATCAATACCTCCCGGGGAAGGGGAGATGTATCACCACCAAGCAAGCGGCATTGACGATGAACTCACCGCTATGATCAACCAGTTTAATGTTAATGAAGCACGGGGACTGTAATATGCACAGGGAGTCTGTATTTCGAAGCTGAGATCACGGGTCCTTCAACATAGCCGATGCATACTTGGTCCAGAATGAAGCCAGCTGATCATGGGAGAGCCTGCTGAGAGAGCAAAATCGATCTTGAACGAATGCAGACGCTTTATTTCCTTGCATGGGATGTTTTCTACTTTTATTGATGTTCAGAATGAACGCAAAAGCAAGAAGCAGCAATTTCCTGTTCTCCTATTAAATGCTCGAGTCTGCTACCACACCAAACTCGTAGTGAATTTATTGCGAGTAAAAAGTCGCGCGAACTAGAAGGGTAAAGCAGTATCGTTTCAATTTACCCTCAAATTGTCTCGATTCTAAATTAGATCCCTTCTGTTTACAGGAATTTGCAAATTGACCCAAAAACGAAATTCCCCGATTAATCAAAACTTTGGGCAAATAGATTCGTGGACATCGCTACAGAATGGACGGCTTCAAATGAGGAATATGTGAACGAAAGACCCAAACAATCTCAAAGAAGGGTAATTTTGTATCGTTCTAATTTGCTCATACTCGTCTCGTGTTCTGAATTATTTTATTCCATTCTTAACAGGGTTTGTAAACCGCCCCGAAAAATACAGTGACCTGGAATTACCTAGTACAATACAACAACACCGTGTCATCTCAAGGATTGACTCTTAAAAGGAACCTCCATGAGCGCCTGCGGTCTTGTGGACCAGATGGCATGGGGAATGACAGTGGTCCGAGACGTCCCGAGTTCGATCCTCGAGGATGGAAATGTTGTAAGTATTGTAAATAAATAAAACAACTTTTTCTCGCATTTCTTTTTGCAGAAAGAAACAGGAATACTCGACGAGCAATACCAAGGTTAGTATTTTGTTACGATCTTAGCTTAACGTTGAAGTGTCCAGCGAAAGCCAAGGGAAACTCAATTCAGTGAACTTGATAAGGGCGTCACGCAAAACATTCAAGATGAAGGGTAAACCACTATCGTATCCAATACATCATTTCTAATACTGACTAATACGTCTTCTTCTCCATTGTTTGATAGGAAATGTCTAACTTGACATACCCACGGAGAAAATCCCGAGTGGTAAAACTGGTAAAGGAGTTGCGCGAAGCACTCAAGGGTAACTCAGTATCGTGTCCAGTTCATCATTTCTGATACTGGCTAACAGGTCTCCTTCCTTGTTACAGGAAATGTTAAACTAACACCTGATACTTCAAAGAAAACAGCCCAAAGGGGCCAAGTTATGATCGCCTGATGCGATCCGTCTGATGAAATAAGGGAAATCAATGACGAACCCTAGATCGAAAAGAGGCAAAACCAGAAACAAGCTACTCCTCGACTCGGGGAATAGGCCCCCAACGTGTCTGATCCGCCCACACAGCCAGGGGCAATTTCCATACTTGTACTTGTATTGCCATATTTGCATGATGTTTACACATTCTATGATTTATGCATGACTGTTCTGCATGTTCAATTTGTCAATTTTGACTGGGGGTATAAACTGTACACGATGCATCGAATGTACAGAATGGGGCATGACAGGACGATGAAAGGCAAGCCATTTCCACATACGTCCTATATTTAATCCACAGTGAGTTAAGCGGTACACAGATTCCGCATCTCCAAGGCAATGGGTTTTCTCGCAAAAGATACGATAGTCGAAGTGAAGGAGGCATTCATTCTCCATTCCAAACACTTCAGGCAACCATTGACAACCCATTTAAACGGTGATTTCATTTCATGACCCTGTCAAGAACCACCCCGCACTGGGGCAAAACAGAGGTAATTCCAACAATATCAGGAGATAAATGGTTAGAAATTCTCTTGCTTGGACTAACATCAATCTTCGAGTGTTTCTTTGCATGATACTCGAATTTTAATTCAAGTGCTTTAGGATGACGAAGAGCATTTATTTTCCCTATCCTACACACTCATCCTTTGCATAACCCAATTGAGCCTGCAAATTCATTTCTCAAGCCCATGTTGGTGATCCTTGCTCATTTCAAGGTAACGACGACACCTTCCCCCAAAAGAGCAGAATTGAAGAAATTGGGCTAATAGAGAATTCTCGAATCAGCCCATTTCATATGCTAGACTTTCATGTAATGTCTAGTATCATTTGTTGAAAATCATCTTGTTGCTAAAATTCAAAATCACAAGATTATTAAACAAAAAAAAAAGAGAGAGACAAGTGTAGCCTAAAGAAAATGGGCCTGCTTCCAAACAAAAGGGAGTCGGGAGTAAGAAAAGCAAAGGCTACTCCAAAGAATCTCGGGCAGAAAGAGCAAAGTGCCTATCAAAAGCAAGGCCAATGCCCATATATCTGTAATGAACTTCTGACTTCGAACATACATTTTGAGAATTCCCGAAAAAGGATCCCCAAAGAAGTCAGTTGGCAAAGTGTAAAAGAACTACCACCCCTCAGCCAATGATGATATTCATTGAAGACAAATTCAGGAAGGTCAAAGATCGGTGACAAGACTGCAATGATCACCAACTGTCGCGACCTAAAATTCGTTTTTAGGTGAACGGATTATCAGGTTTTGAATTAGATTAACTAACCTAACGCAAACCCTCCCAAACCCTACCGAATCGCAACTTTGATTTTTTTGTTCAAATGGTTTTAAAATTTGGAGTCGCCACTAATCATTTTTTGTAGGTTGATTAGAAACCTAAGTAAATTAGCGGGAGAACTAAATTACTTCTACGAACCAGAGATTATGAGTCCGGGGACTTGGTTACACTAGTTAATTAAAACTAATGCCCTTTCGGTACCTTAATTTCATGGATATCCTAATTTGACAACTCAGGCTTGGTTTATTCCTAAGGCTCTAGTGAGGTATTCTTTTTTTGTATTTTTGCTTTTTAAATGGGATGCATGGACATATGAATATAACATGCAAATATGACGTACTGATATGACATGCGTATACGAAAACGTATAAATACGACATGCAGACGAATACGGATACAGACAAATACGATATGCAGACGAATATGTACGAGTACGACATATGTATGAATATGACATGCGGATATGCAAACATACGACATACGGATATAAAGTCATACGATATATGACATACAGGTATGAAGGCAAACGTGCGTATACAACAGGCATTTGAAAGCATACGAATGTGAAGACATACGAATATGATATATGGATACGAATGCATACGTATATGAACATACATATATGACATGCGTATGTGACAAGCATACGTGGAAAGGCATACGCAACATACGTACATGACATACGCATATGACCATGCGTATGCTTCGATTTTGCTTATGAAGGGCAAAATCGTCATTTTGAAATTTTTCTGAAGACGATTTGTCTATGAGGGGATAAAACCCTCATTTTTTTTGAAAAGAGGGGATAAAACCCTCATTTTTTGAAAAGATCAAGATTGGCCCGTCGAAGTGGCCTGTCTCCTGATTTTTTTTTTTTAAATTTTTATTATTTTTTTTTAATTTTTGATTTTCCTGAATGAATATACCTGGATTAATGACATATCATAACAAACAAATGTGGTCGTGCAAACATCGCACACATGACACGCGTACACAGACGATCAAATACGACATGGCAAGCACGAGCAAATACGACATGACAAATATACATGAGATATACTACATGAAATGCACGTGAATGATCCTTTTTGGTATTTTCGGATGAATTTATTTTCTAAAATAGAACCATGTTAAAACGACATTTATCTCGCATATTTTAGAGTTTAAGTTGAACTAAACCCTAATATATTAAAGATGAATTATTTTGGGCATGAGATTCTATTTAAACATACGATTTCCTTTTAAAAAAATGCGATTTAATCCAATCATTTTCAAGATAGATTAACACATGCAATTATCTACATTACACAATTTTTTAGAAATTTTTCTTTTTTTTTCTTCTTTTTTTTTAGAATTTTTCATGTGACATTGAAAATAACATTCAAACAATTCAAGCATAATAAAAATAAATAATGCCAATCAATTCAAACAATAAAAGTGGATATATCAATCAATTTTTGCAAAAAAAAAAATTCGCGAATATTTGAATCCAATTTTTAATTCGTAATCTTACGATTAACGATTGAATTCAAACCCTCGTCTAATCGAGTATTCCATCGATAACCTTAAAGATGGACATCCTCAATTATGTGACAAGTTGCGGATCAAGAAAATTTCCTAATCAACCTGTATTTTGAAAAATATCCACTTTGATGCAATATGGTATTCAAAATATATTCAGGATCGATTTTTGTTACCCAACTTGTGGATCAAGAAAATTCGGGCGCGCGCCGATTCTTACACCTTATTGACTCGTCGCCGAGACGAAACTTCTTTTCTTTTCTTTTCTTTTCTTTCTCTCCTTTTTTTTTATACAGAAAATGGGCCTGGATCAGGTCCTCAGATTCGGGCCTGGAACAGGTCATTGGGCCTGATCCGGCCCGAGAGAGGAGACCAGAACCAGGCCTGGACGGCACAAAAGGCCCAAGCTCCTCTCTTCTTCTTTCCTTAGCCCAGTTCGATTGGGCTTGTACAGAAGCCCACTTCCTGCTGGTCTTCTCCTCCAATTCCCGTGCGACGCCCTTCTGCGTACAATGTTGCTGGTCTGGAACGTGAACAGGTTCGGGGAGTGCAGGCGGCCGATGAAGTAGAAGCCGCGGCGACGACGCAAAGGAGAGAACGACGCGACAATGAAGGGACGGGGGCGAGCGGAGAAGGAGCGACGGAGTCTCGAGGACGGAGGACCCAACCCAGTAACTTCTGGATCTCTGTCAGGTGTGCGACGACATCCCGATGACGTCGAGGTCTAGATCGTCTTCTGGAGATGATGGGAGCTCTGATCGACGTGGACGAAGGAAGATGAAGTTGTCCCCCAAGGAGGCGAAGGCTGTCTGGGATCGAGCCTTAGTCTCAGTTGGCCTCTCTCTCTGTTTCTGACCTCCACTCCGAGTGATCGTGGAGGTGAGATGGTGGTGCCACTGCAGTGGTTCGACGATGGGGGCGACGATCTGGAGATCTCCTGGTGTTCTAGAGATGGTGTCAGTAGTTCTAGCTGAAGGAAGAAGACTCGTGGAGAGGAAGAGGAGGTCGAGAGGGCTGATGGTTATTTTCTCGAAGAGGTCCGACGACGATGGGAGCTGCCCAAGGGTCTGAGGGGCGAAGAGGTACCGTTAGAGAGGCCAAAGATGGGGGTAGGTTGTCAATCCCCCCTGTTCTCCGTGATCTAGTCTGTCTTATGATGGTCATTCGCCGTCGATTGCAGGTCTTCAAGAAGTCTTGGTGTGCCTGCAGGTCTTCGTGGAAGAGCTGATGGCTGAAGAAGATTTAGTGCCCCCATGATAACCTCGCGGATGAGTAGATAGCTATGGACCCTTCGCATGCTTGAACAGAGGATGACGGGCCTCTCCTCCTCAGAACCTCCAAAATCTCATGACCCTCTCTCTTTTTTTTTTGTCAAAGTGGCCCTCCAATTACCCCCTCTCTTTTGCTTTTTGACTCTACTTTCGGTTCCCTGTCGCCCACTCGCTCCCCTTTTCTTTATCACGGCCTCTATTGTTTAATTTGATGAAGTCCACAGGCTTGTCGTTCTGTGAGCAGATGTCAAAAGGAGGGAACACCACTTCAGTCTTCTTCCTTTTCTTTCCATCATGTTGTCCCCAATTCTTTTTGGCAGTCGTTCTCCCATCCAGACTTCTTGTTGTTGTTTTTTTTTTCTACCATTCTGGTCGTGTCTTCTATGATGAGTCATGATGGTCTCTCGCACTTTCTTTTAGTTGTTCTCCCCGTCCATTGTAGTGCTCTAGCAATGGTTATAGTAAGTAATGGCCTCATCAGCTGCCCAGCAGATCTTCAGAGGACGTGGAAGGAGATTGCGATGACGAGTCCACTGGTTTGGCATCCATCTCTTCATCCAAGGCAGTAGATGAAAGGTGGACCTTAATATCTTCTTGCCACTAGTCGATGGATTGTTCCCTTATGTCGAAGATCCCCAAGTGGAGGCCTTAAAATTTGCGTAGAAACTGGACAAACACCCCAAAGCTGATGCTCCAAAATCAACTTAATTTTCATGATGCAGTCTTATGCTTCAGCGAAGCTCTGAAAATTTCTCCCTGCAAGCTAGACTTGTCCATCTTCTGTTGAACTTTTCTACCCCGATTCATAGAGACCTTGTGTCTCCTTCACATGGTTTGTCATCCTATTGATTGAATAGGCTTTATCCATCGTTCCATGTGTAATTTTGTCTCGTTTACCTCCTCTTTGCTTCATTATCTCAAGCAAAGCATTCCATCCTCCTGTTTGTCATATTGGAGCAGTATGACTAATCGAGCATCCTCAGCTGCTTGCGACCGCTAGGTAGAGTAGCTAATGCGCCATCTCCTGGTTTCTTACC
Organism: Psidium guajava; assembly: GCA_016432845.1. Classification (NCBI taxonomy): domain Eukaryota; kingdom Viridiplantae; phylum Streptophyta; class Magnoliopsida; order Myrtales; family Myrtaceae; genus Psidium; species Psidium guajava. The sequence continues at coordinate 20,565,717 of CM028233.1, read as the reverse complement.
AACTAAGCACGAGAGAGGATTATGGATGGTAGCTTCTGCTTCAGAACCTCCGACGGTTAGGTGTTCTCATAAACATTCGTTGTGCGCTGCTTAGCTGTACCACCGACGGCATGATGATGTTGCGCTTGAATTCCCAACACAGGCTTGGCATAAAAATGAGCTTCCTATCTGCAGAGCTTTCTGAGAAACAACCCTCTCAATTGCCTACTGGTTCAACTGAGCTTCCATTTACTTCCAATTATCTATCAAAACTGGAAAACGCAGGGACCTAGAGAAACCAAGAGTAGCTTCACTGATAATTTCATGGATTGCCAGCCCCCAATTGCTCTGGTAAAATCACGTGAATGAAACCCCCACCGGGTCTTTTCTTTCTCTTTTTTGTTGGTGCTTTGAGCCCCATTAGTTTCTCGTGATCAATCGAAATGCTTTCATGGTGTTTGCAAGAAACTTCCAAAGGAGTAGCCTTCAGCCACAGCCATCCTATTCCCTGTAGACACCACGATAGGGTGTTGCTGAGTGGCCCTCTTCGATGTTCAATGGCAGGCGCTCAAATTTGCCCCCCGAAGTAGAAGATGCACAAGGATCAGAGAGAGTGGGAGTTAAATCTGATGCCCAAAGTGATGCCTTCGCTCGAGGAATCTAAAGCCTTGCAGAGAATTGGCGACATGACCTGCGTATTATGCTTCACCAAAATTTGATGAATTATGCTGTCTATAATTGTTAAAAATCATCTCGACGCCCCCCTGCAAATTTTGAACATTCCAATGTCTAAATGCCGAATATGGACCAAAATATTACCATCAATGGAATGATGAAACAATTCTAATTAAACCCCTTTTATTCAAGATTGAGAAATTTCGAGCACCATCAGGCTGAGATAGAAATTTTGGATGTTAGAGGACAATGTCACAACTCCTAAAATGCAAAAATCGAAAATTACAGAGCTAAAATGGAGTTTCTAAAAAACTTATTTAATCCGAAAATAAGATTAACAAAGTAATTCCCGATCCCATATTGATTTTTGTAGATTTTATTTAGCCAAAATGAAGAAAAAATAAAAATAAAAATACTGACTATTTACTTATATTTTTGTGGGCTCGAAGACAATTTTATTTTCAAATATTTTCCTAATTTCTAAAAAAATATTAAAAATACAAAAAATATGAAAAATTATTTTTTTTGTTCAAAAATGGTAGCCTAAGCTTAGCCAAGACTTCCAAAGTTGATTTTGAAATTTTCTCATTTTTTCTTGATTTTCTATTAATTTTCGAAAATAAAAATACCGAAAAATACTGAAAATATGAAAAATCATTTTTTGATCAAAATTGGTTCTTCAGGCTTGGCCAAGGTCCCCAAAATTGATTTTTTTTTTAATTTTATGAATTTTTATGGATTTTCTATTAATTTGAAAAGATGAAAGATGATTACCAGCTGCCCCTCTTTGAAAGGAAGCTCGGTAGAGGTTCATTTCAAAGACGAGATGACACCTGAATCCTAATCGACTCAACACAATGAAAATACAAAAAGTCGTGACGTTTGACCTCTAATATCTCTCTGTGTAAGCTCTGATCCAGACCCGATTTGAGGAGGCTTATGAATTGGAGGGAGAGATAGAGTGGAGAGGTTACCTGGCACTTACCTGCCTGTCATGTGGTGATCGCCCGAGACACGTGCTCTACTGAACTGGTGCCCGAAGATTCATTCTGAGAATACTCCGGAAAGGTTAAGCTTTGACCTGTATGGTAGGTCAACCCATGGCGGAGTTCCTAGTGAAAGGACTCCATTAGCGATCTATCCTACTTAAAGGATTCGCTTGCATTTTGGCCTGTATGGTAGGTCATCCCATGATAGATTCCTAATGAAAGGATTTTACTGATTAAACTTTGATTGAAATTTGACCCGTATGGTAGGTCACCCCATGGTAGATTCCTAATGAAAGGATTCTACTAATTGAAATTTGACCCGTATGGTAGGCCACCCCATGGAAATGCTTGTAAGAAGGACTTTGGTGCCTGTAAGAAGGACTTTTGGTTGCCTGTAAGAAGGAATTTGGTGCCTGTAAGAAGGACTTTTGGTTGCCTGTAAGAAGGACTTTTGGTTGCCTGTAAGAAGGACTTTGGTGCCTGTAAGAAGGACTTGAAATGGACCATTCCGTATTGGGGTTTCCAAAGGAAGGTTCCAGAGACGGCATTTTTACCTGATTGGTGCCTGCTTTTCAGGACTTGAAAATGGGCCATTCCGTATCGGGGTTTCCGATGGAAGGGTTCTAGAGATGGCCTTTCGCCTAATTGGTGCCTGGTTTTCAGGACTTGAAGATGGACCTTGCAGTATTGGGGTTTCCAATGGAAGGTTCCAGGGACGGCATTTTCACCTGATTGGTGCCTGCTTTTCAGGACTTGAAAATGGACCATTCCGTATCGCGGTTTCCGATGGAAGGGTTCTAGAGGTGGCCTTTCGCCTGATTGGTGCCTGCTTTTCAGGACTTGAAAATGGACTGTTTCGTATTGGGGTTTCCAATGGAAGGTCTCCAGAGATGGCATTTCGCCTGAAGTTGAGGCCGTATTGCTTTCTTGCGCAAATAAGGCCTTCGAGAAATGAAGCTGTACCGCCTTCTGGTGCAGGTAAAGTCTTCGAAGATAGGAGGCCGTGCTGGATCTTCTGACTTAATGATCGAGGTATAGACAGACTGATTGTATCATGTCTGCTTGCTCACTGAATGACCTTATGTGCTGCAATGGATGTGAGCACCCAGACAATCATCAGAATTGAAAGGTTCAGGCTGAAGATATACCTACCTGAAAATGCTTGGCGAGCATTCGCCAACAGGGCTTGTTTGTCCAATAGCCCTTGGATGAATTTCGAGACCTCAGACGGTAACTCGACTATCAGGAATGCACTACCTGTCAGACAGTGTCAGAGGTAACATGTGCAAGCATTTTTATCAATGAGTTCATCGGTTCATGCATAACCATTCAGTTGAGTTTGCAATGATTAAAACCGTATGTGTATGCTCATAATGTGGATCATGCGTAACTATTCTGTCGAGTTTGCATTTCCAATTCTGTCCAGGGGGGTTATCGTGTCATGAATACCTCGAATGCAACCTGAATGGGGACTTCAGTCCGAAAGGGCTTTCTCTCACTCTCGAGAAAGGCTTGTTTATCCTGATTGCAAGATTTGAAAAGAAATCACTCAACCTTACCATCATCGCATTCAGCGAGGGTCTGAGTAATCTCGCAATTGATACGATCAAGCCGATCTGGAGGTCTTGATTAGGACCGTAATGTGGGCTGGGTCAAAGGCTTATCAAAGGGGACTCTTTTGAGTCAAGGCCACTGACAAAAATGTCTTCATTATCTACTCCGGGTTTACAAGTCAAGAACCCTGCAAAAATGAGAGAGAAATAGTCTTGCTTGAACTTCTTCGAGCGATGCTTAAAATCATTCAACTCTTATGTTAATTCAAGTGCTCTAATCAGAAGAGACTTTCAAGGGTTGTAACGTAGGTCGGGATTTAGGACTTAGAAACGAAAGGCTCGTTTTGGCTCAGAAAAATATATGAGAAATGTTTGGTGTTGGTGATCATTGCAGCCTTGTCACCAATCTTTGACCTTTCTGAATTTGTCTTCAATAAATACCCCAATTGGCTGAGGCTTGGTAATTCTTTTGCTGGAAATTGTAAATTGACTTCTTTGGAGAATTCTCTTTTGAGCGTTCTCAAAATCAGAGGTATATTACAGATAAATGGGCATTGGCCTTACTTTGGATAGGCACTTTGTTTTTTCTGCCCTAGATTCTTGGAGTAGCCCTTGCTTTCCTTACTCCCGACTCCCTTTTGTTTGGGAGCATGCCCATTTTTTAGGCTACACTTGTTTTTCTTTTTGACAAGATGATTTTCAAAAAATTGATACTAGACATTACATGAAAAGTCTAGCACATAACATAAGCTCATTTCGAGGGCTCATTGTTGACCCAATTTCTTTGATTCTGCTTTTTGGGGAAAGCGCCATCTTTCTTCGGAATGAGCAATGATCACCAACAAGGGCTCGTGAAACGAATTTCTAGGCTCAATTGGGCTATGCAAAGGATGTGTGTGTAGGATAGAGAAACGAATGCTCTTCGTCATCCTAAAATACTTGAATTAAAATTCGAGTTAAATGCAAAGAAACACTCGAAAATTGATATTAGTCCAAGCAAGAAAATTTCTAACCATTTTCATCATGATAACTACTGGAACTACCTCCATTTGGCCCCGATATGGGGTGGTCCTTGACAGGGGTTATAAAATGAAACCGCTGCTCAAATGAGTTGTCAATGGGCACCTGTAGTGTTTAGGGTAGAGAAATGAATGCCTCTTTCCTTTCGGCTATTGTACCTTTTGCAAGAAAACCCATCACCTTGAGGAATGCGGCACCTGTTTAGCACACAACTCACTGTGGATTAAATATAGGACGTATGTGGAAATGGCTTGCCTTTCATCGTCCTGTCATGCCCCATTCTGTACATTCGATGCATCGTGTACAGTTTAGATCCCCAGTCAGAATTGGCAAATTAAACATGCAGAAGAATCATACATGAATCATGGCATGTGTAAATACAACGCAGATTAGCAGTTTTCAGCCTCACACGCATCTACTAAAAATGCAAGTATGGAAGAAAATGGGTGAATTGGAATTGCCCTTGGATATGTGGGCAGATCGAGCGAATTGGGAGTCCACTCCTTAAGTCGAGAAATGGCCCGTATCTGAGTTTGCCCCTGCACAGCATTTGGGCCTTTTCAATATTAAAAACTGTCATGGTTGTCGATCGAACGCCCTTTTTCCAATTGAGGGTAGCCGTCAATTTGCCCCAATTTGATCAGAATGGATCTCTTCAGATAATCATAATTTTACTATTTGGGGTTGTCTCCTTCAACATGTTAAATGTTAGTGTAAATATTTCCTGTAAAAAGGAAAGGAGAAGTGTTAGCCGGTATTAGAAGGAATAAATTGGAACGATACTGATTTACCCTTCATCTTGAATGTTTTGCACGACCCCTTTATTAGCTTCGCCGGCTCGAGTTCCCCTCGACGTTCCTTGTACACTTCACCATCAGGGTTAAGGCTATGGCCAAGTATTGACTTCGGTTTCATTTGTCGAGTATTCTTGTTTTTTTCTGCAAAAAGAAATGTGCAGAAGGTTGTATTATTCATTTACAATACTTACAACATTTTCATCCTCGAGGATCGAACTCGGGATGTTTCGGACCACTGTCATTCCCCATGCCATCCGGTCCATTGGACCGTAGGCGTTCGTGGATGTTCGCCTTTAAAGGTTGATCTTCGAGATGACATGGTCTTAGGCCATTTTGCATTACGGTGCTTTTCGAGGCAATTTACAATCCCTGTTAAGAATGGGAGGAAATAATTCAGAACTCGAGACGATCATGGGTAAATTGGAACGATACAAAATTACCCCTCTCTTCCCTATTTGCAGCCGTCCATCCAGTAGCAATGTCCGCGGATTGCCCCCAGTTTCATTTAACGAGAAGATTTCGCATTTGGACATGATTGTATTCTTGGGGCCATTTGCAAATTCCTGAAAATGCAGGGGATTCAATTTAAAACTTGGAGCGATTTGAGGGTAAATTGAAACGATACGGATTTACCCTTCAGGTTTACGCAGATTTTTACTCGCTATCAATTCGTCGCGAGGTTGGTGAGGTGGCTGATTCGAGCATTTAGTAGGGGGAAGGGAAATGATTACTTCTTGCTTTCACGCCAATTCTAGATATTCATAACAGAAGACAACATCCCATGCAAGATAAAGCATATTTATCCATTCAGGATTGATTTTTCTTCCCCATCTGCAGGCTTTTCCATAATCAGCTGGCTTCATTCCGGACTAGGTATGCGTCGGCCATGTTGAAGGTCTGGTGGTCACTAGTTGAGCATGTGCATCACAGCCTCAATGCTTTACCGATATCAAACTGGTTGATTATGGCGAAAAGATCATCGTCAATGTCCGCTTGGTGGTGATCTGTCCATTCTTCCTCGGGAGGTATTGATAATGATCCAGTAGCATTGGTCCTTTTGTATCCTCTTTCAATAGAACTCAATCCTGTTATAAACTGGTCTAACTCACCTCTTAAACATGCATTTTCGATCCTCAGATCATGCATTTCGTCGAAGGTGAGGAGGAGGCTATTGCAGTTGAGGCAGGTGGCAGAGTCAAAAGCCTCTTTATACATCTTGTTTTCCGCTCGGAGGTTTTCATTTTCAACTCTTAGAAACTCGGCTTCGTTGTGCTCATGACGAGTCTTCATTCGGGTTCGCCTATTTTGAAACCAGAACTTGATTTGCGAAGGTTCAAGTCCTAGCTCTTAACTCAGTTCCATTTTCTGTTTGCCGTCTGGCATAGGGCATGTTCTGAAGAAATCCTCAAGCCTTTGTACTTGCTCCTTAGTATGGCGACGGTAACGCTTCTTTTGACCCTTACCGTTGTTGTCCTTATCTTTACTAAGATCTTGGACGTCGTTGGCGGAAGGGCCAGGCTCCATGGGCTCGATCCCAAACATGGCTTCGAACTCTTCCTCTCCCATATTCAGCAGGCAACGATAGCTCTCGGGAGTATTGGGTTGAGACATCTTCGATTTGGTTGATGATTTCTCAAGATCTGCTATCTTCTCTTGTATTCTCACTCACTCTGAATTCTTCTGAGCGACCGGGTATGCTTTCGAAAAAAAAATTTTCTGAGCACGGATGAATGTTTCAGGAGAACGCCTCTTTTTAAAACTTAGGCATGGGTTCATAAATCGTATTGCTCCCTCCAAGATTCCCGTCTTTCTCAACCTTTTGCCCTGTCTTCTGCGCGGTTTGTTTTCTTTCATCCTTTTCGTGATAGGGGGCCCTTATCGTTATCTCCACCGTCGATGTTGCTGGCGAGTCCCTCGATAAAGACGAGCCATCCCTTCTTTTCTGCCGAGAATTTCTTTGTCTGCCACTCGGCTCATTTCATTTCATTTTTTTTTCTCTCTTTTTCAAAGTGGTGGCGTCCCCTCAAACTTTTTGTCGAATCTGCTTGGCTTGAGATTAGAGATGAGTAGTGGAGGCGATACTGATAGGAAATGGTAGACAGGAAAATCTGGCCAGTAGAGACTTCCCCTGCAAAAATGAAAGGGAATGCGGCAGTATATGTTCTTCATATTCTAGAAAAATTGGAACGATACTGTTTTACCCTTGTATGTACTTCCATTGAATTTGAATTCAGGAAGTTCCTTCATTTGGATTGGATTGGATTGTATGTCTCGAGTTGCCCTTCACTTTGAGCTTGCCACATAAGTGCTTTGTTTAGTTGGGCTTTATTTTCTTTCGGGTTGCTTTGGACCATCATCATTTTTTATGCCATCGGGTCCGTGGACCGAAGGGCTTCTTTAATTTAAAGGTTACCTTCAAGGCAAATGAGTCCTATCACATTCCATTAGGTCATTTCATTTTGCGACACTTTTGAGGCAATTTGCAATCCCTCGTCTTCGAGCTCGCCTGGGCTTTTCACTTGAAATTTCCCTACATGAGGCCATTCAACATTTCGCATTATGGCAGTCAGCGACGTTGCCACAAATTGATTCGCCCTGAGTCTAGCATAAAAAGGGATTCACGCATTCGATGGGATAAAAAACAAATTACCCCCTTGCCTCTGAATTAAATCTAGACACCTAGAAAGCTGGAAATATCACACGCAGGGGAATTAAGCATGAAATGAAAGGTGCACTTGTTCAAGGTCGGTTCTGCCTCTCCTGCGGCTCTTCGATAATCAGCTAGTCTCGTGCTGGTTCAGGCATGGATGACTGATGTTTGAGAGTCCCTAATCACTGGCTTCCGATCATGGCTTCGGATGTCTGTCAACCTTAAACTGGTTGACCAGGGCAGTAAGCTCATCATCTGAGTAATCTCTTGAACCTTCCAGCAACTGATGCTCGAATTGGGCATTGTTGCTGGCAAATGCTGGCGGTAGATTTCTCATTCTGTCCTCGCCATGAGCAATTTGGCTTCTCGAGCTGGAGCCTTCATCATTACTCCAGAAAGTGTGGGGATCACCAACTGTCCTGCTGCCAAGAACTCCTTCCATTCGAGGATTAAAGAAGTGGAAGTTCTCAGGATAATTTCTTGTCTGATTCTCTGGCTGCGCAGGCGCGCTGATCATGGGATGAATTCTAGCCACGGGTTGGTGCTCAAACCAAGGAGTCTGAATACACTGCCCCTGCGGTCTATACTCTTGAAGAGCATTAGGGTGATTCTCGGGGATACTTTGATTAACGCCTGGAGGATTGATGGCACGGCTACTAGCTTGGTTGATGATGGGAAGTGGCTCGCCCCATGCTAACCTGCGGAACTTATGGTGGCGAGGAGACTCGACGTTCAGGCTTGGATCAGTTCCGCCTTGGTTTTCTTGATTCTGAGCTGCATTTTGTTCTCTCACCCTTTTTCTGTACTTCTGAAGATGACTCGAAACATTTGCTTTAGTGAGTCCCTCTACGTTCATAATTTCCAGTATATATTGCGGCCGTGCCGAATCGATTTCTACCTGCTGAACTGCATTAACAAACATACGATGCAGCTCGGGAGACCAACTCATCTTCTTTCTCCAGTTGCTTGGAACAAAATTGAAGGCTTGATGCTTGTTCTCATGGTCGTGCAATTGCTTCCTTACCACGTGCTGCCATATGTTTTGAAGCATCTGAACTCTAACTGGTTTCGTTACGACGTCTTGGGCCCCATTTAAGACAGCCTTCATTATGACTTGCTGATCATCGCTTGCCGATATTACAAGGACTGGCATGTTTAATTTAGAATTGATGACTTCCAAGAGAGTGAAAACATCCATGTCAATCCCTACCATGGCGGTGAGGACGATATCAAACTAGTCACCACTCCTCCTTAATATCTCTAAGGCCTCTGTCGCCTTTGCTTGAGCTACAACCTTATACCGGCATTTTCTTAATACGGTAACAATGATTGACAGAGAGACTGGATTACCGTCAATGGCCATGACCAGTAGACCCTCAGGGTAAGGAACTTCATCAGCTTCGACCAGGGTTGAACATGCGCCCGTTCCCCTAATGCTCGACATATTTCTGGATCTAGGACTGCCGATTCGAGACCGCCTCAGGATGTCTTCTCGGACTTGAGGGATCACGGGATCGTTGATGGCTTCTCGTAACAGGCTTTGAAAGCCAATGCTTTGATGGTGAAGGTTTTGAATTCCTCTCCCACGAGAACTCCTTCCTCTCTATCTTTCTCCTACGAGTTCGTGCAGATGAACCCTCACTATCAAATGAGGACAAATTCTTTCTCTGGCAATAGCAACGACTTCCCCCTTCACGGGCAGTGCTATTAGATTTACCGAGGGGAAAATCTGACATTCAGCTTTTGATCAAAGGGGAAATCCTCGTTTATCGCTCAGTTTGTCTTCTTCTTTCTTTTCGCGGTAGAGGGCCCCTATCAAGATTTCCACCGTCGATTTACTGGCGGGTCCTCCAATGAAGACGAGTAATATCTCTCTTTCTTCCGAGAATTTCTTTGTCCCCCACTCAGCTCGCCTTTTCGTTCTTTCTTTTTTCAAAGCGGTGGAGTCCCGTCAGCTTTTCCACAGAGACGTCAGGTTTGTTCGGCTCGAGGTTGCCACTTGACTAGGATTCGAGCCACCAGGGGTGTTGCCGACAGAGAATGGTAGATAGGAAAACCTATAAGGACTGCCCCTGTGAAATCAGTATTTAAATTGAAGCAGATTACCATCTTCGCATTCCGCTCATCTGCCTCACCTCTCTCACCCTTGTATTCTGCTTTCAAAAATGGCCAATTCTCCTAACCATACCTTATCCGCCGAAGTCCTGGCTGGGTGGGAGAGACTCTACAATCTTCTTGGTAGAGGTTACGCTCATATAGCCAAAAACTCTACCGTTGAGGCTGAAATCCTCGGTTTATTCAGGACCGTGGACACTGCTTCTGTTGAGGGTACCCAATTGGGGAGGGAGTATCGGAACTTCCCGACCCTCTTCATCAATTTTCTAGCTGCCTATAATCACGCTTATGAGACGGTCCTTGTGACCGCCGTCGTAAAAGCTCGTTACCGAGACTGACACGAGCGTCTGGCAACAGTCACATTTGTGGCTGATAATCACAAGAAGGCTCTCAAGTTTGCCAACGATCAGCTTTCGTGGCTGGTTCGTGAGAGGGGAAAGTTGGTGGACCGTCTGGCCTTGGTCCGAACTTACGCCGAACAGGAGCCAAGCAATATTGTGATGAGGTGCAAATGCGGTTGGCTGCAGGAGAGACTTGATGACATTACGGCAGACATTGCTTTCGAGAGGGCGGCGATTCCGGACCTGGAGTTTGCCGTTGAGCATTACGAGGCCACCATGGCCCAGGTTAAAAAGAAGTGCGATCGCCTCTTCTTTAGGCTCGCGGAGCTTGATCCCGAGAACGCCCGGTGCATCCAGAGCATCAACTTCATGGAGAGCCAGCTGAGCTCCTTTGTGATGCTTATTAGGGCTCAATTTGATTTCACTTTTCCTCCCCAGTGAGTTGTTGTAAGGTTTGTTGGTGAATGGAATGAAGAGAAAGTTTCACGTGTTTGTGTTTTTTATTTTCCTGCCATTTCTTCGCCCATATAGCATGATAGGACGATTCACGGTACTGAAAACGTTGAGGCTTAACACTCTTCTTGGTGTTCTTGTTATCTGCTGTCGGCGATGATATCAAGGACATTGGCGAAGGGTTCGGTGGCGGCCCCCACCGGTCACAGCGCCGTGAGTCAGTCGCGTGAATTATTGCAAATCGACCACTCGATTAGTGCTCCAATAAACAAACCGGGGTGCCCGTTGCGTGCCCCACTTTACTCCTGCCTATCTCTTTCGGCGTCCACTTGAATGTGTCGATCGCCTTTGTTCAATTTAATCAGAAAGGCGTCGCAAGGTCGGGTTCATAATCTTGCCCCATGGGTTTTGATTACATAGTCTCGACTTTCTCAACAAAAATACATGAACCCTTCTAATACATTAAAAATGTCCCCAGGCCCGATCTCGATGCATTCACTACCCCTCATCAAAATACATGGCCCATACGTGCTGACTTATTGACACGATTCTGTCTCCGAAAGAATTGTCCTCTTCATATGCCCCTAGGGTTAACGATTTCTTCGCTTGCCCCCTGATTGTTATCACCAACGAGCCCAATTTTTCTCCACCCCAGGGTACCTATAACTCCCTGCAAAAGTAAAGAAAATAATCAGTATGTGATCCAATAGGGGTCGGCCCATGATTCCTACATTAGTCCAATTTTATTTTTCAATTTTAGAGACAATTTTCTTAGAAAAACATGGGTGAATTTCTCAAAAAGAATTTTCTTGCAAATTTTTACAACTTGAAATATGTGATAAAATATCTTAAAATTTAACAAATTTCCCGAAGGGATTTTCCTTTTATCAGAATGAATTTTTAGGGATAAATTTGTCAAGAAAATCTCATTTCTATTGAAGTAGAAAAATGTAACAAAATCTTTTACTGGTCAACAAAATTTTCCTAAGGGATTTTTCACACTTATTTATTTATTTATTTTTATTTTTTTCAAAAATGGGATACTAATTTGATTTTCATTTTCTTTTGAAAAATGACCTTGATGTTAAATTCAAAATTTGACCGACACCTAACATGGACCGACCAAAAATAAATACAAGATGAAGTTAGAAAACTTACTTTCACCGTCAAAAATACCATGTAAGTTGCATAGACATGCACATGAATCGTGAGTTTAAATCTTAGCCTATCTACTCTAAAGGCTGACAAATTGAAGCGAAAGACTTACAGCAAGGCGACAATCTCGCGCACATAATCAAGATTAGCCGTGAACCCTACGACGTAATCAAGATTAGCCGGGTCTCCCAACTTCGGCTCCTCGAGTCAAAAATTAAAACCACTCCTTTGGTAATCTTACCAAGCTTGAGGCCTAACTTTTAAAACTCATTTTTGAAAAGAGGTTCGGGATTGAATCTGGACTAACTTTCGACGTGATCTCACGCCGAATGCTAAAACCAAATCACAATACCATCCTAAAACTAGTGACCCAGGTCCGGTCACGGGACGTGTGTGATGTAGTGCTAAAACAAATAATCATGCACAGCAGTTAAATTCAAACACCGCTTCAAAATGTGCAAAAATTAAATTCCAATTTCCATACACCAAACCTGCAAAATAAAGGGGTTAGCCAAACACTCCACCCCTTATAACTCCCATCTGCAAGACCATTTAACACCTAAAGATTAGAATTCAACCAATTGCTAAACCAAGTGAATATTCATGAAATTTTACTGGCCTAAATCCTCTAAGTTCTTAAATTTTTCAAAAATTAAGAACAAGTCCCCAGCGGAGTCGCCAAGCTGTCGCGACCTAAAATTCGTTTTTAGGTGAACGGATTATCAGGTTTTGAATTAGATTAACTAACCTAACGCGAACCCTCCCAAGCCCTACCGAATCGCAACTTTGATTTTTTTGTTCAAATGGTTTTAAAATTTGGAGTCGCGACTAATCATTTTTTGTAGGTTGATTAGAAACCTAAGTAAATTAGCGGGAGAACTAAATTACTTCTACGAACCAGAGATTATGAGTCCGGGGACTTGGTTACACTAGTTAATTAAAACTAATGCCCTTTCGGTACCTTAATTTCATGGATATCCTAATTTGACAACTCAGGCTTGGTTTATTCCTAAGGCTCTAGTGAGGTATTCTTTTTTTGTATTTTTGCTTTTTAAATGGGATGCATGGACATATGATTATAACATGCAAATATGACGTACTGATATGACATGCGTATACGAAAACGTATAAATACGACATGCAGACGAATACGGATACAGACAAATACGATATGCAGACGAATATGTACGAGTACGACATATGTATGAATATGACATGCGGATATGCAAACATACGACATACGGATATAAAGTCATACGATATATGACATACAGGTATGAAGGCAAACGTGCGTATACAACAGGCGTTTGAAAGCATACGAATGTGAAGACATACGAATGCATACGTATATGAACATACATATGTGACATGCGTATGTGACAAGCATACGTGGAAAGGCATACGCAACATACGTACATGACACACGCATATGACCATGCGTATGCTTCGATTTTGCTTATGAAGGGCAAAATCGTCATTTTGAAATTTTTCTGAAGACGATTTGTCTATGAGGGGATAAAACCCTCATTTTTTTTGAAAAGAGGGGATAAAACCCTCATTTTTTGAAAAGATCAAGATTGGCCCGTCGAAGTGGCCTGTCTCCTGATTTTTTTTTAAATTTTTATTATTATTTTTTTTTATTTTTGATTTTCCTGAATGAATATACCTGGATTAATGACATATCATAACAAACAAATGTGGTCGTGCAAACATCGCACACATGACACGCGTACACAGACGATCAAATACGACATGGCAAGCACGAGCAAATACGACATGACAAATATACATGAGATATACTACATGAAATGCACGTGAATGATCCTTTTTGGTATTTTCGGATGAATTTATTTTCTAAAATAGAACCATGTTAAAACGACATTTATCTCGCATATTTTAGAGTTTAAGTTGAACTAAACCCTAATATATTAAAGATGAATTATTTTGGGCATGAGATTCTATTTAAACATACGATTTCCTTTTAAAAAAAATGCGATTTAATCCAATCATTTTCAAGATAGATTAACACATGCAATTATCTACATTACACAATTTTTTAGAAATTTTTCTTTTTTTTTTCTTCTTTTTTTTTAGAATTTTTCGTGTGACATTGAAAATAACATTCAAACAATTCAAGCATAATAAAAATAAATAATGCCAATCAATTCAAACAATAAAAGTGGATATATCAATCAATTTTTGCAAAAAAAAATTTCGCGAATATTTGAATCCAATTTTTAATTCGTAATCTTACGATTAACGATTGAATTCAAACCCTCGTCTAATCGAGTATTCCATCGATAACCTTAAAGATGGACATCCTCAATTATGTGACAAGTTGCGGATCAAGAAAAATTCCTAATCAACCTGTATTTTGAAAAATATCCACTTTGATGCAATATGGTATTCAAAATATATTCAGGATCGATTTTTGTTACCCAACTTGTGGATCATGAAAATTCGGGCGCGCGCCGATTCTTGCACCTTATTGACTCGTCGCCGAGACGAAACTTCTTTTCTTTTCTTTTCTTTCTCTCCTTTTTTTTTTTTACAGAAAATGGGCCTGGATCAGGTCCTCAGATTCGGGCCTGGAACAGGTCATTGGGCCTGATCCGGCCCGAGAGAGGAGACCAGAACCAGGCCTGGACGGCACAAAAGGCCCAAGCTCCTCTCTTCTTCTTTCCTTAGCCCAGTTCGATTGGGCTTGTACAGAAGCCCACTTCCTGCTGGTCTTCTCCTCCAATTCCCGTGCGACGCCCTTCTGCGTACAATGTTGCTGGTCTGGAACGTGAACAAGTTCGGGGAGTGCAAGCGGCCGATGAAGTAGAAGCCGCGGCGACGACGCAAAGGAGGGAACGACGCGACAATGAAGGGACGGGGGCGAGCGGAGAAGGAGCGACGGAGTCTCGAGGACGGAGGACCCAACCCAGTAACTTCTGGATCTCTGTCAGGTGTGCGACGACATCCCGATGACGTCGAGGTCTAGATCGTCTTCTGGAGATGATGGGAGCTCTGATCGACGTGGACGAAGGAAGATGAAGTTGTCCCCCAAGGAGGCGAAGGCTGTCTGGGATCGAGCCTTAGTCTCAGTTGGCCTCTCTCTCTGTTTCTGACCTCCACTCCGAGTGATCGTGGAGGTGAGATGGTGGTGCCACTGCAGTGGTTCGACGATGGGGGCGACGATCTGGAGATCTCCTGGTGTTCTGGAGATGGTGTCAGTAGTTCTAGCTGAAGGAAGAAGACTCGTGGAGAGGAAGAGGAGGTCGAGAGGGCTGATGGTTATTTTCTCGAAGAGGTCCGACGACGATGGGAGCTGCCCAAGGGTCTGAGGGGCGAAGAGGTACCGTTAGAGAGGCCAAAGATGGGGGTAGGTTGTCAATCCCCCCTGTTCTCCGTGATCTAGTCTGTCTTATGATGGTCATTCGCCGTCGATTGCAGGTCTTCAAGAAGTCTTGGTGTGCCTGCAGGTCTTCGTGGAAGAGCTGATGGCTGAAGAAGATTTGGTGCCCCCATGATAACCTCGCGGATGAGTAGATAGCTATGGACCCTTCGCATGCTTGAACAGAGGATGACGGGCCTCTCCTCCTCAGAACCTCCAAAATCTCATGACCCTCTCTCTTCTTTTTTTGTCAAAGTGGCCCTCCAATTGCTCCCTCTCTTTTGCTTTTTGACTCTACTTTCGGTTCCCTGTCGCCCACTCGCTCCCCTTTTCTTTATCACGGCCTCTATTGTTTAATTTGATGAAGTCCACAGGCTTGTCGTTCTGTGAGCAGATGTCAAAAGGAGGGAACACCACTTCAGTCTTCTTCCTTTTCTTTCCATCATGTTGTCCCCAATTCTTTTTGGCAGTCGTTCTCCCATCCAGACTTCTTGTTGTTGTTTTTTTTTTTCTACCATTCTGGTCGTGTCTTCTATGATGAGTCATGATGGTCTCTCGCACTTTCTTTTAGTTGTTCTCCCCGTCCATTGTAGTGCTCTAGCAATGGTTATAGTAAGTAATGGCCTCATCAGCTGCCCAGCCGATCTTCAGAGGACGTGGAAGGAGATTACGATGACGAGTCCACTGGTTTGGCATCCATCTCTTCATCCAAGGCAGGAGATGAAAGGTGGACCTTAATATCTTCTTGCCACTAGTCGATGGATTGTTCCCTTATGTCGAAGATCCCCAAGTGGAGGCCTTAAAATTTGCGTAGAAACTGGACAAACACCCCAAAGCTGCTGCTCCAAAATCAACTTAATTTTCATGATGCAGTCTTATGCTTCATCGAAGCTCTGAAAATTTCTCCCTGCAAGCTAAACTTGTCCATCTTCTGTTGAACTTTTCTACCCCGATTCATAGAGACCTTGTGTCTCCTTCACATGGTTTGTCATCCTATTGATTGAATAGGCTTTATCCATCGTTCCATGTGTAATTTTGTCTCGTTTACCTCCTCTTTGCTTCATTATCTCAAGCAAAGCATTCCATCCTCCTGTTTGTCATATTGGAGCAGTATGACTAATCGAGCATCCTCAGCTGCTTGCGACCGCTAGGTAGAGTAGCTAATGCGCCATCTCCTGGTTTCTTACCAACTAAGCACGAGAGAGCATTATGGATGGTAGCTTCTGCTTCAGAACCTCCGACGGTTAGGTGTTCTCATAAACATTCGTTGTGCGCTGCTTAGCTGTACCACCGACGGCATGATGATGTGCGCTTGAATTCCCAACACAGGCTTGGCATAAAAATGAGCTTCCTATCTGCAGAGCTTTCTGAGAAACAACCCTCTCAATTGCCTACTGGTTCAACTGAGCTTCCATTTACTTCCAATTATCTATCAAAACTGGAAAACGCAGGGACCCAGAGAAACCAAGAGTAGCTTCAATGATAATTTCATGGACTGCCAGCCCCCAATTGCTCTGGTAAAATCACGTGAATGAAACCCCCACCGGGTCTTTTCTTTCTCTTTTTTGTTGGTGCTTTGAGCCCCATTAGTTTCTCGTGATCAATCGAAATGCTTTCATGGTGTTTGCAAGAAACTTCCAAAGGAGTAGCCTTCAGCCACAGCCATCCTATTCCCTGTAGACACCACGATAGGGTGTTGCTGAGTGGCCCTCTTCGATGTTCAATGGCAGGCGCTCAAATTTGTCCCCCGAAGTAGAAGATGCACAAGGATCAGAGAGAGTGGGAATTAAATCTGATGCCCAAAGTGATGCCTTCGCTCGAGGAATCTAAAGCCTTGCAGAGAATTGGCGACATGACCTGCGTATTATGCTTCACCAAAATTTGAAGAATTATGCTGTCTATAATTGTTAAAAATCATCTCGACGCCCCCTGCAAATTTTGAACATTCCAATGTCTAAATGCCGAATATGGACCAAAATATTACCATCAATGGAATGATGAAACAATTCTAATTAAACCCCTTTTATTCAAGATTGAGAAATTTCGAGCACCATCAGGCTGAGATAGAAATTTTGGATGTTAGAGGACAATGTCACAACTCCTAAAATGCAAAAATCGAAAATTACAGAGCTAAAATGGAGTTTCTAAAAAAATTATTTAATCCGAAAATAAGATTAACAAAGTAATTCCCGATCCCATATTGATTTTTGTAGATTTTATTTAGCCAAAATGAAGAAAAAATAAAAATAAAAATACTGACTATTTACTTATATTTTTGTGGGCTCGAAGACAATTTCATTTTCAAATATTTTCCTAATTTCTAAAAAAATATTAAAAAATACAAAAAATATGAAAAATTATTTTTTTGTTCAAAAATGGTAGCCTAAGCTTAGCCAAGACTTCCAAAGTTGATTTTGAAATTTTCTCATTTTTTTTTGATTTTCTATTAATTTTCAAAAATAAAAATACCAAAAAATACTGAAAATATGAAAAATCATTTTTTGATCAAAATTGGTTCTTCAGGCTTGGTCAAGGTCCCCAAAATTGATTTTTTTTTAATTTTATGAATTTTTATGGATTTTCTATTAATTTTAAAAGAGGAAAGATGATTAAAAACCAGGTGTCAACACCAACACCAAGCCCTTCTCATATATTTTGCTGAGCCAAAACGAGCCCTTCGTTTCTCAGACCCAAATCCCGACCTACGTTACGACCCTTGAAAGTCTCTTCTGATTAGGGCACTTGAATTAATGTAAGAGTTGAATGACTTTAAGAATTGCTCGAAGAAGTTCGAGCAAGATTATTTCTCTCCCATTTTGCAGGGTTCTTGACTTGTAAACCCGGAGCAGATGATGAAGACCTCTTTTTGTCAATGGCCCTGACTCGAAATGAGTCTCCTTTGATAAGCCTTTGACCCAGCCCACATTACGGTCCTAATCAAGACCTCTAGATCGGCTTGATCGTATCAATTACGAGATTACTCAGACCCTCGCTGAATGCGATGATGGTAAGGTTGAGTGCTTTCTTTTCAAATCCTGCAATCCGGATAAACAGCGTTTCTCGAGAGTGAGAGAAAGCCCTTTCGGACTGAAGTCCCCATTCAGGTTCAATTCGAGGTATTCATGACATGATAACCTCCCTGGACAGAATTGGAAATGCAAACTCGACAGAATAGTCATGCATGATCCATATTATGAGCATACACATATGGTTTTTATCATTGCAAACTCAACTGAATGGTTTTGCATGAACCGATGAACTCATTGATAAAAATGCTTGCACATGTTACCTCTGACACTGTCTGACAAGTAGTGCATTCCTAATAGTCGAGTTACTCTCCGAGGTCTCGAAATTCATCCAGAGGCTATTAAACAAACAAGCCCTGTTGGCTAATGCTCGCCAAGCATTTTCAGGTGAGTATATCTTCAACCTGAACCTTTCAATTCTGATGATTGTCTGGGTGCTCAAATCCATTGCAGCACATAAGGTCATTCAGTGAGCAAGCAGACACGATACAATCGGTCTGTCTATGCCTCGATCATTAACTCAGAAGATCCAGGTAAGTCTTCTGAACCCTTGCAACTCATGATCAACATACTCTCATGAAGTCTTCATCAGCTCACGATTGATACAATCTCGTGTTCTCAAGCTTTATCAAATCATGATTGACCAACTCTCGTGTTCTTGATCTTTGCCTCATCGGTTTATTCCTAAAGTGATGGGACAACAAAAATTAGGTTTGAGCTTCTGCAGGATTTTTTGTTTCCCCAGATCCCAGAATGGCACCCTTCATGATAAGTCAAATTGGATTTGAGCGACTGCAGGATTCCTGGTTTCCCCAAATCCCAGAATGGCACCCTTCAAGGTAAGTTAAGTCGGATTTTGAGGATTCCCGGTCTCCCTAGATCCCAGAATGACACCCTTCATGGTAAGTTAAATCGGGTTTGAGCGTCTGCAAGATTCCTGGTTTCCCCAGATCCCAGAATGGCACCCTTCATGGTAAGTTAAATTGGGTTAGAGCGTCTGCAGGATTCTTGATCTCCCTAGATCCCAGATATACCCAAAAATCATTTTCTCAATCAATACCTCTTCGGTCTACCCAAAAAAGGTGACATCTAGGGTATATTATCTCCGGAGCCCTTCCATTGGAAACCCCAATACGGAACGGTCCATTCCCAAAGTCCTTTTTACAGGCAACCAAAGTCCTTTCTACAGGCGACCAAGTCCTTTCTACAGGAAACCAAGTCCTTCTTACAGGCAAATCAAGTCCTTTTTACAGGCATACCAAGTCCTTTTTACAGGCATCAAAGTCCTTTCTACAGGCACAAGTCCTTCTTACAGGCATCAAGTCCTTTTTACAGGCACCAAGTCCTTTCTACAGGCACACAAAAGTCCTTCTTACAGGCACCAAGTCCTTTCTATAGGCAACCAAAAGTCCTTTCTACAGGCACACCAAAGTCCTTTTTACAGGCAAAACAAAGTCCTTTCTACAGGCACCAAAGTCCTTCTTACAGGCATTTCCATGGGGTGACCTACCATACAGGTCAAATCTTAATTTAATCAGTAGAATCCTTTCATTAGGAATCTACCATGGGGTGACCCACCATACGGGTCAAAATTCAATCCGATTTTAATCAGTAGAATCCTTTTATTAGGAATCTACTATGGGGTGACCTACCATACGGGTCCAAGTTCCACCACCCTAAGGTTTTCTTATAACGAATCCTTAGGTTCTCATCTCATTTTCAGCAGAGCACTCATGTCAGGCAACCGCCATACAACGAGCAGGTAAGTGCCAGGTAAATTCTTATCTTTGTCTCTCCCTCATCGCATGAAAGCCTCCTCAAACCGGGTTTGGATCGAAATTTGCTAAAAGAGGTATTGGAGATCGAATGTCATGACTCTTTTTATTTCATTGTGTTGAGTCGATTAGGATTCAAGTGTCGTCTCATCTTTGAAATGAACCTCTACCGAGCTTCCTTTCAAAGAGGGGCAACTGTTGACACCTAATTTTCAATCACCTTTTCTTTTCTTCTTTTTTAAAATTAATAGAAAATCCATAAAAATTCATAAATTTGAAAAAATTAACTTTGGAGACCTTTGCCAAGCCTAGGGAACCAATTTTGACCAAAAAATGATTTTTCATATTTTCAGTATTTTTCGGTATTTTTATTTTCTAAAATTGATAGAAAATCTATAAAAATGAGAAAATTGCAAAATCAACTTTGGAAGCCTTGGCCAAGCTTAGGCAACCATTTTTGAGTAAAAAAATAATTTTTCATATTTTTTGTATTTTTTTAAATATAATTTTTAGAAATTAGGAAAATATTTAATAAATAATAGCATTTGAGGCCACAAAAATACATAAAAATAGTCAATATTTTTCCTTTAAATCCCTTTTCATGTTGGCCATCGCAAATTTAAAAAATCCAATTCGAGGTCGTGTATTCCTTAACAAGCATAATCTCGAATCGAGCCTAAAAAATTTCAATTTGAGTCAATTTATTTTCATTTTTCACTTTTAGGAGTTGTGACATTGTTCTTTAATATTCCAAATTTTCATCTTGGCCCAATTATACCCAGAATGACTCAATTTTACAAACAGGGCTTTAATTAAATTTTGCATTATTTTCAATAGCAAGAAATGAGCTTAAATTCAACATGCGATAGGTGTGTCGAAAATGGGAGATAGATATGGAGAAGGGAAGATGAATATGAAGAAGAGTTAGTGGAGAAATTAGAATGTGAGATAGAGATGGAGAAGGGAAGATGAAAATGAAGAAGAGTTAGTGGAGATATTAGAATGGGAGATAGAGTTAATGGAAAAATTAGAATGGGAGATAGATGAGTGGTTTATAAAAGGAGGAAGAAGTGAGCTTGAGAGGATTATTTTTGGAGAGAAAATTTTGGATGTTTGAGAGAGTTTTGGAAGGTTGAAGAAAAATTTGAGAGAAAGAAAATACCAAAAAGAGAGAGAGAATTTTGAGGATGATGGGAGTTTAAACCTAGGAGTTATCATCACCAATTCCTTCATCGATCAACATAAATCAAGAGTTCATCCTCGTCAACGAGCAAGCAAATCCGAGCTAAGTGTTTGTATTTATTCATTTATTTGTGGTTTTAGTCGCAAATTAGCACAAAATTGTATACACTTTCTCCATATTTTTATGTCAGGCAAAGGACAACTCCAAGTCAACGGTAAATCTTATGGAGGTGTAAACACAAAAAGAGAGCACTCCACTAGAGCCTGAGGAATAAACCAAGCCTGAATTGCCAAATCAGGATATCCATGAAATTAAGGTATCGAAAGGGCATTAGTTTTAATTAACTAGTGTAACCAAGTCCCCGAACTCATAATCTCTGGTTCGTAGAAGTAATTTAGTCCTCCCGCTAATTTACTTAGATTTCTAATCAACCTACCAAAAATGATTAGTCGCGACTCTAAATTCTAAAATCATGTGAAAAAAATCAAAGTTGCGATTTGGTAGAGCTTGGGAGAGCTCGAACTAGGTTAGTTAATTTAATTAATTAATCTGGTAATCCATTAACCTAAAAATGAATTTTAGGTCGCGACATGGACCATTAAGGGCTTAGAGAAATGTGGTTAGGGCTTAATTTCAAAAGTGTTTGTGATTTTCTTAAAAAAGAAAAAAATCTATGAAATCTAGGAATATATGTCCAAATTTATGAAAATTATGTCAAACTAGCTTAACGTAAGCTTATTCTATTTTTAGGGATTTTTTGAATTTTTTCAGATGTTTTAGAGTTTTTTTTCGATTTTCTCTTCTTATTTTATTTTTATATTGTCTTATATGTATTTACGTTTTAGAAATGAGGCCTCGTTCTATTTTAGGTCAAGAAAAAAATGGTAAGATAAATGAAAGGAAAAAGTAAGATATGTGGGACTTCATTATATTTTGTAATTTTCAAAAGTGATTCATTTTCCAAAATCAACTTTCTTTTTACGCTTGTTTTTGTTCCAAAACTTTTCTTGAGAACATAATCAAAACCAAAATCATTTACATTACCAAATATGATTCTCATTCTTTTTTGTTTAAAAAAAACCGAATCAGAGAACTAGAATTGTTGCCATGCATGGCCTTAGTCCAATGTGCAAGAGGAACAATGCAGAAGTTTTTTGGTCTATTTAAAAGTAAACAGATCTTCGACCAAAAAAAAAAGGAAAAGAAAGATCCATACATACAAAGAACAATTCAAGTTGGTAAGGAAACCAATTAATATATGAATTCCAATGTGTTTAACGGGGTGTTGCGGAAATCAAACAAAGAACAAAAGTGGAATACAGAGATTTATGTGGTTCGATCAAAATTGATCTACGTCCACGGGCGAGGTACAACGAAAATTCCACTATATTCAAAAGGAGAGTGCAGAATACAATGAAATCCTAATCACAATCTATATATTGTGTCTCAAAACATAAAAGGAAAATCCTAATTCCTTTGAGTTGGGCCTACGGCCCACTCAAATAATATGTCATAAATTCAAGACATATTTAACAATTATCCACCTTAGCTTGAATTCAATAAGTCAAGAAGCCGAACATGTTCTTCCGGCATCCCTAAGCCTACGTGAGCTAACTCGGTGTAGGAAACAAGGGATGTAACAAAGGAAAGAATATGTCCTCTTCAAACAAAGGTAGAATTTCATTCACCTCGCCACCAAGCCCTAGAAAGGGGTAAACCTCAAACAAGCATGCCAATCAAGTTCAAGCAATGCTTAAACTTGTTGGCGGGGATTGACTTGGTTAACATATCAGTAGGATTGTCAGCAGTGCCAATCTTCTTTACCATCATATTTCTCTCAGCAACTGCCTCTCGAATAAAGTGATATCTGACATCAATGTGCTCAACCCTTTCATGATATGCTTGATTTTTAACTAAGTGTATAGCACTCTGATTATCACAAAAGACAACTGAATTGTCTTCCTGCTGGAGCCCAAGTTCTTGAACAAGATTCCTTAACCAGATAGCTTCTTTCACTGCTTCTGCTGCTGCCATATACTCTGCCTTTGTAGAAGACAAAGCGATTGTCGACTGTAAGGTTGACCTCCAACTAATAGCTGAGCCAGATAGCGTGAAAAGATAGCCAGTCAAAGATCTTCTTTTATCAAGATCACCTACATAGTCAGAATCCACAAATCCCACAACTGAGGTACCGCTTGAATTATTTCTATCAAACACCAAGCCCAAATCTGCCGAACCTCTAAGATACCTAAGTATCCATTTTACTGCCTGCCAATGCTCCTTTCTAGGGTGAGCCATATATCTACTTACCACACTAATTGCATGAGCAATGTCAGGACGAGTACATACCATAGCATACATCAAACTGCCAACTGCACTGGAGTATGGGACATGAGACATTGCAGCCTCCTCATCTTCTGACTGAGGTGAATGTAGAGCTGAGAGTCTAAAATGAGGTGCTAATGGCGTAGTAACAGGTTTTGCGTTCTGCATGCCAAACTTCTCAAGTACCTTCTCAATATAGGTCCTCTGCGATAGATATAATTTTCATGCTTTCCTATCCCTCCGAATTTCCATCCCTAAGATCTTCTTGGGAGGACCCAGATCTTTCATCTCAAACTCCTCACTGAGCCGTTTCTTCAAGATCAACACATGTGACATGTTCTTTGCAGCAATGAGCATATCATCAACGTATAAGAGGAGATAGACAAAGGATCCATCTGAACCCTTCCTGAAGTAGACACAACTATCATAGCTGCTCCTATGATAACCACTTCCTATCATAAAGCTATCAAATCTCTTATACCACTGTCTTGGAGGCTGCTTTAAACCGTACAAGGATTTCTTCAATCTGCAAACATGGTCTTCCTTGCCTTCTACATAATAGCCCTTAGGCTGGGCCATATAAATAGTCTCATCAAGGTCACCATGCAAAAAAGCAATCTTCACATCAAGTTGCTCAAGCTCAAAGTCAAATTTATCAATTAAAGCTAATAACACATGGATAGAAATGTGCTTAACCACAGGAGAGTATACCTCAGTATAATCAATTCCCCCCTTTTGATTGTAGCCTTTGGCTACAAGTCGTGCCTTGCATTTTGCATCTTCAACACCTGGAATTCCTTCCTTTTTCTTGAAGACCCATTTACACCCAATGGCCTTTTTTTCTTTAGGCAACGGCACCAAGTCCCAAGTTTGGCTCTTGTGAATTGATTCAAGTTCCTCAACCATAGCTACAGCCCATTTTTCTGATTCTACGCAAGTAACAGCTTCAGTATAAGTAGAGGGTTCATGAATACCCATACCTTTTGCTATCGTGAGAGCATAAGCCACCAGATCAGAGTATCCATATTTTTGAGGAGGCCGAGTCTGCCTCCTTTCTCTGCCAGTAGCAATAGAATATGGCTGTTCCACCTCATCTACAGCTTCCTCATCTGAACTTGAATAAACAATAACACCTTGCTTACTTAAATCATCTCGAGAGGTTTTCTCTAGGAGCTATACATGAACCTCTACCTTATTCATATTGCTCTCAAGCTTTCCTGCATGATCATCAACAACCTTTCTTTGATCAAGCATAAGCATTTCATTAAAAGTAACGTCCTTACTAATAATGAACTTATGCGAGTTAGATTCCTGACACCACAAACGATACCCTTTTACACCATCAGCATATCCAACAAAGATGCATTTTCTTGCTCTAGGTTCTAACTTACCATCCTTAACATGATAATAAGCAGGGCATCCAAAAACCTTTAAATTAGAGTAATCACAAGGCTTACCTGATTGTTGATACCTGATTTTTAATTATCTTTTCTCTGTTAAAATTAATAAAAAATCCATAAAAATCATAAAATTGAAAAAATCAACTTTGGGGACCTTGGTTAAGCCTAGAGAACCAATTTTGACCAAAAAATGATTTTTCATATTTTTAGTATTTTTCAGCATTTTTTATTTTCGAAAATTAATAGAAAATCCATAAAAATTCATAAAATTAAAAAATCAACTTTGGGGACCTGGGCTAAGCCTAAGGAACCAATTTTGACAAAAAAATGATTTCTCATATTTTCAGTAGTTTTCTGCATTTTTATTTTCAAAAATTCATAGAAAATAAAAACAATGATGAGAAAATTACAAAATCAACTTTGGAAGCCTTCGTTAAGCTTAGGCTACCATTTTTGAACAAAAAATAAATTTTCATATTTTTTTGTATTTTTCAATATTTTTAGAAATTAGGAAAATATCTAATAAATAATAGCATTTGAGTCCAAAAATACAAAAAAAAACTAGTCAGTATTTTTCTTTTAATTTTATCTTTATTTTCGCCAAAGAAAATCTGCAAAAATTAATTTGGAATTGGGAATTACTGTGTTAATCTCATTTTCAGGTTAATTGAAAAAAAATTATTATTATAGAAAATTCATTTTAGCTCTGTAATTTTCGATTTTTGCATTTCTAGAGTCGTGACATTGTCCTCTAATAGCCAAAAAGTTTCAATGACCTGGTGGCGCATTTTTCGTTATTGCGTTCGGTTTTCCGAATTCAACTTATCATTCGACGAGTCTCTCTCTTTTGCGTTGCCTCTTACTCAGATAGTGATCTGGTGCATTATACTAGTGGCCACAAGTTCTCAGACATATAATAACAACAACACCCTTGCATTGAGAGTTTTGCCATAATATACGCCAAGGAGCTCGGTCCTGCAGGCGCTCTATTGGAGTTGGAATTGTTGTACCCTCAAGTATCGTGCGAGTGGAGGTTAACTACTGTTATGTATTGAAACAATACAACTTTGATCGAGGGAAGGCTGGGCTAAGAGCTAACTTTCTTCTACATGATAATTTGGGTGGAATTCCTGGTGTATGATCGAAGACACGGCAGAAGGGGAGCGAAATGCGTTGTTCAGACGTGCATAATTCCATTTAGCTTTTGGCAAAACCGGTTGGCCTGACTGGTCTTTCTCGACCCGAGTGGTAGGTGTGCTTCGTGTCCCTTGTGTGTGCAGAACGCGAACGGTTAGATGGCTGGCCAGCTACTAGTCATGATAAGATAGAGCATAATGGGACAAATGGTGGGAGACACATGATGAGAAAAGAAGGAAATTGGCAGACAAAAGGGTAATGGGAAAAAAGGGGGTTCAAAGGGGAGGACGACCAAGGGGGAGGAGGACAACTTTCGGAGGAGAGATCCCCAGAGAGGACTGTCTTCTTCGGGGGGCAGTTCCCTTTGGCCAGCATTAAAAAAAAAAGCTGGACTTCTTCATTGGACCATGCCCCTCGATAAGCCGATCAACCGTGCTCTGAAGATTCGGAAGACAGGAGAGTAGAGTACGCATTTAGTGTAATCGAATGGAACGGCTTGACAAATCATGCAACTGAAAGGGCCAAGCTTGAACGTCTGCAACTCCTTGGATCGAGGCTTCATCGCGTAAAAAGGCAAGTGCCATGGTTGAACGCTCGGAGGTCCGCCAATGGCTGATCCTTCATTCTTTCACCAACCTCCTTTGATTTCAATTTTGCATCTTCCTTAGCTCTTGCTGATTGCATCCTTGCTCTTCCTTTTCATTTCCATCGCATGAATCTGCTCGAGTCAATGCCCAAACGTTCAAACCCGAGTTGAATTCGCGAGGTTATTTCGCGAGGTAGTGGAACTACGCCGACGATCAGATATGATTCACAGAGTCCATGGCAAGTCGAATGAAGCGTGTGCGTCACCATAAAAATATACAAGATGGCTCTTTGAGGGAATACGTCCGGAGTTGGATGCACTGAATGAACTAGGAAAGGATCATTATTCTTCACAATGGCAGGGCAAAACTGTAGAGGTGTACTGTCCAAAGAATCATTGAGGCTCCATCATGCATGTATACGGAGCGTGCATGAAAAATGTCACTAAATACGTCGCATGGAAAACAGTATCGGCGTCACCGTCTCCACCTCTATCCGTTGATTGAGAAACTCGAGAAAGAAAGGACTTCTCCCAACAATCCTCTGAAGATGGGCCTTAGTGCGACCATGGATGATGCAGGTTTTGAGTCGTTACCCCCCACAGGAATTGAATGACGTCAAGTTATGGACGTGGATGTAACAGACCATACACCCAGAACCAAGCTATGACAGCTTTCCTTTTTTTAAAAAGAAATGGGTTCCACGGGAGATGAGGTCATTCAAGATCATCTCAATCCAAGAGTGGTTGAAAGAAAGGAAACAGAGGAGAAGGGAACCGAGTAGGAAAGGACGAGGGGACCGTCGTGCATGAGTCTAGTCTTCGCGCGATCTTTTTGAATGAAGAGACGAAGTCGTGTTTGTTTCTTACAACATATTGGGTGTCGAGAATGCCATGAAGCATCAAGACTTCTACATTGAAGTGAAGCCAAGGGAAGAAGAAGGTCGGTTTGGGACCTTCGCGGAGCAAACTTTCACTTCCTCGCAACCAAGAAGCCCACGAAGAAGTCGAGCTCTTGTCCCCTCACCTAGGATTGAGTTTGAGCTGACTAAAAACAGGGGATCGAGGGATCTGTTTCCTCTTCTATCGCTCGCTCCACATGTCCGAGGGATCATTACCACGCAAGAGGATGGAGAAGAAGCTCTATCTTCGGAAGATCTGCTTTATCTGGAGTTCCTTGAGTCCAAGAGGAGATTCGTGAGCAAGAAGACCGGAAGCTGCAGTTGCTTGTCGCCATAGCTGCTGTCCCTGAGCTCGTCTGAGGGTTGAGACCGAAAGTAGCAGCTGTTGTAGCGAGCCTCGCTGAATGACCCCCATCACTGCCATTGATCAGTGAAACCGAAAACCATTACTGCTGCTGCCTCTGCTGTCCGCGACCCCTCCAAGAAACAACAACAAGCTTGCCGGCTCCTCATGTAGTTCTGGAGTTTGAAGTGTATGGTCCAGCGAAGTTTTGAAGTATACAACCCGTTCTCATGCAGTTCCAAGGGTTGTTTTCTCCTCCCTACCTATTGCCTCATAAAACGTCTGCGATGATAGAAGAAAAATGGAGTTGAGGTATCATCAATGGTGAAAAAAGTAGCAAAAAGGGTTTTGGGATAAACAATGAAAATTGTTGGGCACAGCAAGCCTTGTGCCATTTTTTCTGTATGAGTGTCACTTTAAAGAGGCAGTAGAGTTCATAGAAAGCATGTTCGCCATCATGGAGCTCTTGTTCATCATTCGTGTTAACTCACAATTGGTGGCATGTGGCACTCTGCTACTTGGAAGGTCATTCTCCAATCGGAAAAGTACTTGGTATATACGATAATTGTATATGGAAGGGATTGGAAAAGCCTGATCCTGTGCTTGCCGAGGTGTATTTAAATGCTCTAGGTCTGCCGTCACGTGTTCATGTGCGTGGTCACATAGGTGTCTTTGAAGAACGCCTAAAAGTTCTGGTCAGCCGTTTGATCAAGATGCAAGGCAACCAAAACGAATCAGCTAGCCGAGACGGCACGAGGCGTTCCAATCCGTGATCATATGCGGCTCAACCCGAAGTTTGTTCCTATTTTTTGCCGGTTCTTCCACCGAGGGTTCTGCAAATGGTCCCATCATCTCCTTGAGATTCGCGAATAATGCCCTGTCTTCCACGCAGGATCTCATTGGACCTCCATGTTAAGGTGATGTTCCTTTACTTTAATACTTCATATATTTGCCGAGTATTACATGTTCATGTTTAAAAATTCACGTCATGTATGCATCATGTTTTAAGATTTTCATCTTAGGTTCGGCCAATTGCATGTAATTTGCTTGAATTAAATAATTGCATTATCATCTAGTCTAATGTTAATTTTCGCATGTCACGATTTTTGAATGTGCATCTTGTGTGTCTTGCGTGCCACGTCATATTTTCATGCCATGGCATATAGTTTAGACCATGTCATTTTTGCATGCTTTAAATTAATTAGTTAAATTCGCATATAGGGCAAGATAGGCTTTAATTTTGCATGTCTTGCATTGCATCTTCATATTTATTTCATGTCATTGCATTTAATTTAGTTCATGCATTGCATTCATAATAAAAAAATAAAAAATAAAAAATATATATTTAGCAAGATATGGTTTCTTATAAACCACGTCTCATCATTTTTAGAAAGATAGGATTTCTTGGAAATCCTATCTATTGTGTTGCTTTTTTTTAAAAAGATGTCGTTTGAAGGTAAAAAGATTCTCTTAAATGTTTTCGGAAATAATGCAAAAAAAAAGAAGAAGAAAAAAAAAACCGAAAACTTTAAGATGATCTTGAACCTGTTCACATTGTTTTAATTAATTTTAAACTTCGAAAATCATTTAAAAATACAAAAAAAAATTCATAAAAAAGAAAACCAAAAAAATTGCACCTTTGAACCTCTAGTGAAAATTCGTCAAAATTGCCAAGTGGAACATTTTCATGAAATTGGTACCGAAAGGGCGTTAATTGAAAAATTAGCGTAATCAAGTCCCCGAACCCATTAATCTCTAGTTCGTAGGAATAAAGTATTTCTGCCGATACTTTATTTAGGTGTCTAATCAATCTACCCAAAATGATTAGTGGCGACTCCAAGATAAATCATTCTTTTGATGAAATTGAACCTAAGTCGCGATTTGGTAGAGTTTGGGAGAGCTCGAACTAGGTTAGTTAATTTAATTAATTAATCTGGTAATCCATTAACCTAAAAATGAATTTTAGGTCGCGACAGCTTGGCGACTCCACTGGGGACCTTGTTCTTAATTTTTGAAAAAAAATTAAGAACCTAGAGGACTTAGGCCAGAAAATTTCATGAAAATTCATTTGATATGAATTGGGTGCATTTTGACTTTTAGGTGTTAAATGGTTTTGCAGAATGGGAATTATAAGGGGTGGAGTGTTTGGCTAACCCTTTGTTTTGCAGGTTGGTGTAGGAATTGTTTGTTTAAATTCTGCACATTATTGAAGCGCTGTTTGCATTTAAATGTTGTGCATGTGTTTACAGTTTTAGCACTACATCACACACGTCCCATGGCCGGACCTGGGCCACTAGTTTTAGGATGGTATTGTGATTTGGTTTTAGCGTTCGGCGTGAGATCACGTCAAAAGTTAGCCCAGATTCAATCCCGAATCTCTTTTCAAAAATGAGTTTAAAAGTTAGGCCTCAGGCTTGGTAAGATTACCAAAGCAGTGGTTTTAATTTTTAGCTCGAGCAGCCGAAGTGGGAAGGCCTGGCTAATCCTGATTACGTCGTAGAGGATCACGACTAATCTTGATTATGTGCGCGAGATTGTCGCCTTGCCGTAAGTCTTTCGCTTCAATTTGTCAGCCTTTAGAGTAGATAGGTTAAGATTTAAACTCACGATTCATGTGCATGTCTATCGGACCTACATGGAATGTTTCTCGGTGAAAGTAAGTTTTCTAAACTTCATCTTGTATTTATTTTTGGTCGGTCCATGTAGGTGTCGGTTAAATTTCGAACTTAACATCATAGCCATTTTTCAAAAGAAAATAAAATCAAATTGGTGACCCATTTTTGAAAAAATAAATAAATGTGGAAAAATTCCTTAGGAAAATTTTATCGACTAACGAAATATTTTGTCATGTTTTTCCTTAACACTTCAATAGACCCAAAATTTTCTCATCAAATTTACCTTGAAAATTCATTCTGATAAAAAGGAAATTCTTTCGAGAAATTTGGTAAATATCAAAGGAATTTATCACATTTTTCGAATTGTAAAAATTTGCAAGAAAATTCTTTTTGAGAAATTCACCCATGTTTTTCTAAGAAAATTTTCTCTAATTTTGCAAAAATAAAATTGGACTAATGTAGGAATCATGGGCCGACCCATCTTGAATCACATACTCATTATGTCCTTTTCTTTTACAGGGGAATCACAGGTACCCCAGGTAGGAGCAAAATCGGGTTCAACATTATACCGGGAATAACCTCGAGGTATACGAAAGGACGGATAATTGTTGATGTCTTAGCTGATGACCCAAGGGGCAAGTGAGGAAATCGATCTTCCCGGAGTCAAACGTGTCAATTGGTGGGCACGTACGAGCTTTGTATTTTGACGGGGCCGTAAATGTATCAGATCAGGAATTAGGGGCATTTTAATGTATTTGAAGGTTCTTGTACCTCTAAAGAGTATAGATGTCGTAATCAGAATCTAAGTGGCAATTACGTTGATCCAACCCCGCAACGTCTTTCTAGCCAAATCCAGCGCCTTTTAAACTTTCTCGGGTTCGAATCACGTGGAGACTTTTGGAGGATCGGAGAATTATTATTGAGCATGGCCCACAGACGTTTCCCCCAATGCTACAGGCAACTGACACATCTAAGTGGGCGCCGAAAGAGACAAGCATGAGCAAAGTAAGGGCACGCAACAGCTGGCCTAATTCATTTATTGGTGCACTGACCGAGTTATCATAATTCACGTGACCAGGTCACGGGTCTCAATGCGGCTAGTGGGGCCCACCACCGAATCCTTCCTCCATATCCTTGATATCATCATCAGAGGGAAGTAATGGGGTCTTGTCCTTGTCTGATAGACTGTATGTCATCATCTCGTGGCCACCATCTTTTAAGATGAGTAAAATTGAGGCAGGCCTACCAGTTGAGGTAGAGATACGCTCGCTACGTATTCTTTCAGAGAGACAGTTGATGGAGGCCGATTAGATCCAGCAGAAGCGAATGACCTTGCCCTACAAAGGTTGTTACTAGTAGTCCCTCTTCCGGGAGGGAAGTTTGCTTTGAACCATGGCGGCCCGTATGCTCTATCATGCTATGCAAAAAAAAAAAAGATGACAGGAAGAATAAAACACAAACACGTGAAGCTTTTCTTTCATTCCATAAAAAAGTATTACAACAGCTCACTGGGGAGGAAAAGTAAAGCCAAACTGGGCCCTGATAACCATCACAAAGGAGCTCAGCTGGCTCTCCATGAAGTTGATGCTCTGGATGCACCGGGCGTTCTCGGGATCAAGCTCCGCGAGCCTAAAGAAGAGGCGATCGCACTTCTCTTTAACCTGGGCCATAGTGGCCTCGTAATGCTCAACGGTAAACTCCAGATCCGGAATCGCCGCCCTCTCGAAGGCAATGTCCGTCGTAATGTCATCAAGTCTCTCCTGCAGCCAACCGCACTTGCACCTCATCACAATATTGTCTGGCTCCTGTTCGGCGTAAGTTCGGACCAAGGCTAGACGGTCCACCAGCTTTCCCCTCTCGCGAACCAGCCACGAAAGCTGATCGTTGGCAAACTTGAGGGCCTTTTTGTGATTATCAGCCACAAATGTGACTGTTGCCAGACGCTCGTGCCGGTCTCGGTAACGAGCTTTCACGACGGCGGTCACAAGGACCGTCTCATAAGCGCGGTTATAGGCAGCTAGAAAATTGATGAAGACGGTCGAGAAGTTCCGATACTCCTTCCCTAGTTGGGTACCCTCAACAGAAGCAGCGTCCACGGTCCTGAATAAATCGAGGATTTCAGCCTCAACGGCAGAGTTTTTGGCCACATGAGCGTAACCTCTACCAAGAAGATTGTAGAGTCTCTCCCACCCAGCCAGGACTTCGGCGGATAAGGTGTGGTTAGGAGAATTGGCCATTTTTGAAAGCAAAATACGAAAGAAAGGGGGAGAGAGGTAAGGCAGATGAGCGGAATGCGAAGATGGTAATCTGCTTCAATTTAAATACTGATTTCACAGGGGCAGTCCTTATAGGTTTTCCTATCTACCATTCTCTGTCGGCAACACCCCCGGTGGCTCAAATTCCAGTCAAGTGGCAACCTCGAGCCGAACAAACCTGACGTCTCTGTGGAAAAGCTTGACGGGACTCCACCGCTTTGAAAAAACAGAAAGAACGAAAAGACGAGCTGAGTGGGGGACAAAGAAATTTTCGGTAGAAAGAGAGATATTACTCATCTTCATTGGAGGACCCGCCAGTAAATCAACGGTGGAAATCTCGACAGGGGCCCTCTACTGCGAAAAGAAAGAAGAAGACAAACTAAGCGATAAACGAGGATTTCCCCTTTAATCAAAAGCTGAATGTCAGATTTTCCCCTCGGTAAATCTAATAGCACTGCCCGTGAAGGGGGAAGTCGTTGCTATTGCCAGAGAGAGAATTTGTCCTCATTTGATAGTGAGGGTTCATCTGCACGAACTCGCAGGAGAAAGATAGAGAGGAAGGAGTTCTCGTGGGAGAGGAATTCAAAACCTTCACCATCAAAGCATTGGCTTTCAAAGCCTGTTACGAGAAGCCATCAACGATCCCGTGATCCCTCAAGTCCGAGAAGACATCCTGAGGCGGTCTCGGATCGGCAGTCCTAGATCCAGAAATATGTCGAGCATTAGGGAAACAGGCGCATGTTCAACCCTGGTCGAAGCTGATGAAGTTCCTTACCCTGACGGTCTACTGGTCATGGCCATTGACGGTAATCCAGTCTCTCTGTCAATCCTTGTTACCGTATTAAGAAAATGCCGGTATAAGGTTGTAGCTCAAACAAAGGCGACAGAGGCCTTAGAGATATTAAGGAGGAGTGGTGACCAGTTTGATATCGTCCTCACCGCCATGGTAGGGATTGACATTGATGTTTTCACTCTCTTGGAAGTCATCAATTCTAAATTAAACATGCCAGTCCTCGTGATATCTGCAAGCGATGATCAGCAAGCCATAATGAAGACTGTCTTAAATGGGGCCCAAGACATCGTAACGAAACCAGTTAGAGTTCAGATGCTTCAAAACATATGGCAGCACGTGGTAAGGAAGCAACTGCACGACCATGAGAACAAGCATCAAGCCTTCAATTTTGTTCCAAGCAACTGGAGAAAGAAGATGAGTTGGTCTCCCGAGCTGCATTATATGTTTGTTAATGCAGTTCAGCAGGTAGGAATCGATTCGGCACGGCCGCAACATATACTGGAAATTATGAACGTAGAGGGACTCACTAAAGCAAATGTTTCGAGTCATCTTCAGAAGTACAGAAAAAGGGTGAGAGAACAAAATGCAGCTCAGAATCAAGAAAACCAAGGCGGGATTGATCCAAGCCTGAATGTCGAGTCTCCTCGCCACCATAAGTTCCGCAGGTTAGCATGGGGCGAGCCACTTCCCATCATCAACCAAGCCAGTAGCCGTGCCATCAATCCTCCAGGCGTTAATCAAGGTATCCCCCAGAATCACCCTAATGCTCTTCAAGAATATAGACCGCAGGGGCAGTGTATTCAAACTCCTTGGTTTGAGCACCAACCCGTGGCTAGAATTCATCCCATGATCAGCGCGCCTGCGCAGCCAGAGAATCAGACAAGAAATTATCCTGAGCACTTCCACTTCTCTAATCCTCGAATGGAAGGAGTTCTTGGCAGCAGGACAGTTGGTGATCCCCACACTTTCTGGAGTAATGATGAAGACTTCAGCTCGAGAAGTCAAATTGCTCATGGCGAAGACAGAATGAGAAATCTACCGCCAGCATTTGCCAACAATAATGCCCAATTCGAGCATCAGTTGCTGGAAGGTTCAAGAGATTACCCAGATGATGAGCTTACTGCCCTGGTCAACCAGTTTAAGGTTAACAGACATCCGAAGCCATGATCGGAAGCCAGCGATTAGGGACTCTCAAACATCGGTCATCCATGCCTGAACCAGCATGAGACTAGCTGATTATCGAAGAGCCGCAGGAGAGGCAGAACTGACCTTGAACAAGTGCACCTTTCACTTCATGCTTAATTCCCCTGCGTGTGATATTTCCAGTTTTCTAGGTGTCTAGATTTAATTCAGGGGCATGGGGTAATTTGTTTTTTTATCCCGTCGAATGCGTGAATCCCTTTTAATGCTAGACTCAGGACGGATCAATTTGTGGCAACGTCGCTGACTGCCATAATGAGAAATGTTGAATGGCCTCACGTAGGGAAATTTCAAGTGAAAAGCCCAAGCGAGCTCGAAGACGGGTAATTGAGTATCGTTCCAATTTACCCTCAATCGTCGCAAAATGATAAATTGGATTTGTTCCATTCTCATCCAGGGGATTGCAAATTGCCTCAAGAGTGTCGCAAAATGAAATGACCCAATGGAATGCGACAGGACTCATTTGCCTTGAAGGTAACCTTTAAATTAAAGGAGCCCTCCGGTCCACGGACCCGATGGCATAAAAAATGATGATGGTCCAAAGCAACCCGAAAGAAAACAAGGCCCAACTAAGCAAAGAACTTATGTGGCAAGCTCAAAGTGAAGGGTAACTCGGGACATACAATCCAATCCAATCCAAATGAAGGAACTTCCTCAATTCAAAATTCAATAGAAGTACATACAAGGGTAAAACAGTATCGTTCCAATTTTTCTAGAATATGAAGAACATATACTGCCGTATTCCCTTTCATTTTTGCAGTGAAAGTCTCTACTGGCCAGATTTTCATGTCTACCATTCCACTACTCGTCTCCAATCTCGAGCCAAGCAAATCCGACATCTCTGCCAAAAGTTTGACGGGATGACACAACTTTGAAAAAGAAGAAAGAAAGGTGACTTGGGTGGGAGACAAGGAAAATGGGATTCGTTTTTATAGGAGAACACGCCAGCAAATCGACGGTAGAGACGTTGATAGGGACCCTACCACTATGAAGAGATGAGAAAAGACGAGCCAAGCAAGAAACACGCAGGAAAGGTTGAGAAAGACAGAACTCTCGGGAGAAGCGATACATATGCTAAGCCGACGCCAAATTTTAAAAGAGACATCCTCCTGATAATCTTTATTCATACGTTGAAGAGAGTTTTAAAGCATACACGATTCAGAGAGAGTGAAAATACAGAAAGATATAGTAAACCTTGAGAAATCATCGACCAAATCGAAGATGTCTCAACCCAATACTTCCGAAAGCTATCGTTGCCTGCTGAATATGGGAGAGGAAGAGTTCGAAACCATGTTTGGGATCGAGCCTATGGAGCCTGGCCCTTCCGCCGACGACGTCCAAGATCTCTAGTAAAGGTAAGGACAACAATGGTAAGGGTCAAAAGAAACGTTACCGTCGCCATACTAAGAAGCAAGTACAAAGGCTTGAGGATTTCTTCAGAACATGTCATATGCCAGACGGCAAACAGAAAATGGAACTAAGTCAAGAGCTAGGACTTGAACCTTCACAAATCAAGTTCTGGTTTCAAAATAGGCGAACCCGAATGAAGACTCGACATGAGCACAACGAAGCCGAGTTTCTAAGAGTTGAAAATGAAAACCTCCGAGCGGAAAACAAGATGTATAAAGAGGCTTTTGACTCCGCCACCTGCCCTAACTGCAACAGCCTCCTCCTCGCCTTCGATGAAATGCATGATCTGAGGATTGAAAATGCCTGTTTGAGAAGCGAGTTAGACTAATTTATAACAGAATCGAGTTCTGTTGGAGCAGGGTACAAAAAGACTAATGCTACTGGATCAGCATCAATACCTCCCGGGGAAGGGGAGATGTATCACCACCAGGCAAGCGGCATTGAGGATGAACTCACCGCCATGATCAACCAGTTTAATGTTAATGAAGCACGGGGATTGTAATATGCACAGGGAGTCTGTATTTCGAAGCTGAGATCACGGGTCCTTCAACATAGCCGATGCATACCTGGTCCAGAATGAAGCCAGCTGACCACTGGAGAGCCTACAAAGGAAGGAAAATCAATCCTGAATAGATGCATACGCTTTATCTTGCATGGGATGTTTTCTGCTTTTATGAATGTCTCGAATTAATGCAAAAGCAAGGAGTAATCATTTCCCTTTTCCCCCATTAAGTGCTCGGAACCGTTACCGTACCTAACTCGAAAAGTTAATGGCGAGTAAAAGTAGTCCGCGTAAACCTGAAGGGTAACTCCGTATCGTTTCAATTTACCCTCGAATTGCTCCAGTTTTAAATTGAACCCTCTGCATTTTCAGGAATTCGCCAACGGCCCCAAGAATACAATCATATCCAAATGTGAAGTCCTCTTGTTAAACGAAACTGGAAGCAAATCAATCCGAGGACATTACTACTGCACGGGCGGCTGCAAATAAGGAAGAGAAGGGTAATTTAGTATCGTTCCAATTTACCCATGATCGTCTCAAATTCTGAATTACTTTCCTCCATTCTTAACAGGGATTATAAATTGCCTTGAAAAGAACCATGGCGTAAAATTACCCGATGCAAGACCATGTCATCTCAGAGATCGACCCTTAAAAGAGAACTTCCATGGACGCCTAAGGTCCAATGGGCCTGATGGCATGGAAGTGGCAGTGGTCCGAAACAATCCAAGTTCGATCCCCAAGCCTTGGCCGAAATGATAAGACGTCCATTGAAAACTGGAGACAAACTCGATCCAGTGAAGCTGATAAGAGACTCCCGCAAAACATTCAAGATGAAGGGTAAATCAGTATCGTTCCAATTTATCCCTTCCAATACTAGCTAACATGTCTCCTTTTCTTTTGACAGGAAATGTTAACACTAACATTTGACATGTTGAATAAAGACAACCCCAAGTGGCAAAATTATGATTATCTGAAGAGATCCAGTCTGATCAAACTGGGGCAAATTGATGGGGCATTCGACCGACGACCATGATCGTTGTCAATATTCGAGAAACTCAAATGCTGCAAATCTTCATTTGACTCCTTCACCCGTGCCTTTCATTGTGCAGGGGCAAAGTATGAAATAAGCCACTCCTCGACTTAAGGAGTAGACTCCTCGATTTGTTTGATCCGCCCACACAACCAGGGGCAATTTACATACTTGCACATATTTTTGCTACATTTGCATGGTGTTTACACAATTTCATGGTTCATGCATAACTGTTCTGCATGTTTAATTTGACAATTTTGGTGGAGAGTATAAACTGTGCACGATGCATCGAATGTACAGAATGGGGCATGACAGGACGATGAAAGGCAAACCATTTCCACATACGTCCTGTATTTTAATCCACAGTGAGTTGAGCGGTAGACAGGTTCTGTATTCTCCAAGGCAATGGGTTTTTTCGCAAAAGGTACGATAGTCGAAAGGAAGGAGGCATTCATTTCTCTACCTTAAACACTACAGGTGCCCATTGACAACCCATTTGAGCGGCGGTTTCATTTCGTAAACCCTGTCAAGAACCACCCCATATCGGGGCCAAATGGAGGTAATTCCAACAATATCAGGAGATAAATGGTTAGAAATTCTCTTGCTTGGACTAACATCAATCTTTGAGTGTTTCTTTGCATGATACTCGAATTTTAATTCAAGTGCTTTAGGATGACGAAGAGCATTTATTTGCTCTATCCTACACACTCATCCTTTGCATAACCCAATTGAGCCTGCAAATTCATTTCTCAAGCCCATGTTGGTGATCCTTGCTCATTTCAAGGTAACGACGACACCTTCCCCCAAAAGAGCAGAATTGAAGAAATTGGGCCAATAGAGAATTCTCGAATCAGCCCATTTCATATGCTAGACTTTCATATAATGTCTAGTATCATTTGTTGAAAATCATCTTGTTGCTAAAATTCAAAATCACAAGATTGTTAAACAAAAAAAAAAAGAGACAAGTGTAGCCTAAAGAAAATAGGCCTGCTTCCAAACAAAAGGGAGTCGGGAGTAAGAAAAGCAAAGGCTACTCTAAAGAATCTCGGGCAGAAAGAGCAAAGCGCCTATCAAAAGCAAGGCCAATACCCATATATCTGTAATGAACTTCTGACTTCGAACATATATTTTGAATTCCCGAAAAAGGATCCCCAAAGAAGTCAGTTTGCAAAGTGTAAAAGAACTACTACCCCTCAGCCAATGGTGGTATTCATTGAAGACGAATTCATGAAGGTCAAAGATCGGTGACAAGACTGCAATGATCACCAACACCAAACCCTTCTCATATATTTTTCTGAGCCAAAATGAGCCCTTCGTTTCTCAGACCCAAACCCCGACCTACGTTACGACCCAAGTCTCTTCTGATTAGAGCACTTGAATTAATGTAAGAGTTGAATGACTTTAAGCATCGCTCGAAGAAGTTCGAGCAAGATTATTTCTCTCATTTTGCAGGGTTCTTGACTTGTAAACCCGGAGCAGATGATGAAGACTCTTTTGTCAATGGCCTTGACTCGAAATGAGTCCCCTTTGATAAGCCTTTGACCCAGCCCACATTATGGTCCTAATCAAGACCTCCAGATCGGCTTGATCGTATCAATTGCGAGATTACTCAGACCCTCGCTGAATGCGATGATGGTAAGGTTGAGTGATTTCTTTTCAAATCCTGCAATCAGGATAAACAAGCCTTTCTCGAGAGTGAGAGAAAGCCCTTTCGGACTGAAGTCCCCATTCAGGTTACATTCGAGGTATTGATGACATGATAACCTCCATGGACAGAATTGGAAATGCAAACTCGACAGAATAGTCATGCATGATCCACATTATGAGCATATACGTACGGTTTTAATCATTACAAACTCAACTGAATAGTTTTGCATGAACCGATGAACTCATTGATAAAAATGCTTGCACATGTTACCTCTGACACTGTCTGACAGGTAGTGCATTCCTGATAGTCGAGTTACCCTCCGAGGTCTCGAAATTCATCCAGAGGCTATTGAACAAACAAGCCTTGTTGGCTAATGCTCGCCAAGCATTTTCAAGTGAGTATATCTTTAGCCTGAACCTTTCAATTCTGA
Organism: Psidium guajava; assembly: GCA_016432845.1. Taxonomy (NCBI): domain Eukaryota; kingdom Viridiplantae; phylum Streptophyta; class Magnoliopsida; order Myrtales; family Myrtaceae; genus Psidium; species Psidium guajava. The sequence continues at coordinate 20,526,054 of CM028233.1, read as the reverse complement.
TGATTGTTTGGGTGCTCAAATCCATTGCAGCACATAAGGTCATTAAGTGAGCAAGCAGACATGATACAATCAGTCTGTCTATGCCTCGATCATTAACTCAGAAGATCCAGGTAAGTCTTCTGAACCCTTGCGACTCATGATCAACATGCTCTCATGAAGTCTTCATCAGCTCACGATTGATATAACCTCGTGTTCTCAAGCTTTATCAAATCATGATTGACCAACTCTCGTGTTCTTGATCTTTGCCTCATCGGTTTATTCCTAAAGTGATGAGACAACAAAAATTGGGTTTGAGCTTCTGCAGGATTCCTGGTTTCCCCAGATCCCAGAATGGCACCCTTCATGGTAAGTGAAATTGGGTTTGAGCGTCTGCAGGATTCCTGGTCTCCCCAGATCCCAGATTGGCACCCGAAAATCATTTTCTCAATCAATACCTCTTCAGTCTACCCAAAAGGTGACATTTAGGGTATACTGTCTCTGGAGCCCTTCCATTGGAGACCCCAACACGGAATGGTCCATTTTCAAAAGTCCTTTTTATAGGCACCTAAAGTCCTTCCTACAGGCACTCAAAGTCCTTCTTATAGGCACTAAGTCCTTCTTACAGGCATCAAAGTCCTTTCTACAGGCACCAAGTCCTTCTTACAGGCACCCAAGTCCTTTCTACAGCCACTGAAGTCCTTCTTACAGGCATCTAAGTCCTTTCTACAGGCATCCAGCCCTTTCTACAGGCACCAAAGTCCTTCCTACAGGCACTCAAAGTCCTTCCTATAGGCACCAAGTCCTTCTTACAGGCACCTAAGTCCTTTTTACAGGCATCAAAGTCCTTTTTACAGGCACCCAAGTCCTTTCTACAGGCACTGAAGTCTTTCTTACAGGCATCAAAGTCCTTTCTACAGGCACTGAAGTCCTTCTTACAGGCACACCAAAGTCCTTCTTACAGGCACACCAAAGTCCTTCTTACAGGCATCAAAGTCCTTTCTACAGGCACAACAAGTCCTCTTACAGGCACCAAGTGCTTTCTACAGGCACTAAAATCCTTCTTACAGGTATTTCCATGGGGTGACCCACCATACGGGTTAAATCTTAATCGGTAGAATCCTTTCATTAGGAATCTACCATGGGGTGACCTACCATACAGGTCAAATTTCAATCAAATTTTAATCAGTAGAATCCTGTCATTAGGAATCTACCATGAGATGACCTACCATACAGGTCAAATTTCAAGCAAAGTTTAATCAGTAGGATCCTTTCGTTAGAAATCTACCATAGGGTGACCTACCATACGGGTCCAAGTCCAACCACCCTAAGGTTTTCTTATAACGAATCCTTAGGTTCTCATTCCATTTTTAGTAGAGCATGCACGTCAGGTATCCGCCAAACAACGGGCAGGTAAGTGCCAGGTAAACTCTCCTCTTTATCTCTCCCTCACAACATGAAAGCCTCCTCAAGTCGGGTCTGGATCGGAACTTGCTAAGAGAAGAGTATTGGAGATCAAATGTCACGACTCTTTTTATTTCATTGTGTTGAGTCGATTAGGATTCAAGTGTCATCTCGTCTTTGAAATGAACCTCTACCGAGCTTCCTTTCAAAGAAGGGCAGCTGTTGACACCTGATTTTTAATTATCTTTTCTCTGTTAAAATTAATAAAAAATCCATAAAAATCATAAAATTGAAAAAATCAACTTTGGGGACCTTGGTTAAGCCTAGAGAACCAATTTTGACCAAAAAATGATTTTTCATATTTTTAGTATTTTTCAGCATTTTTTATTTTCGAAAATTAATAGAAAATCCATAAAAATTCATAAAATTAAAAAATCAACTTTGGGGACCTGGGCTAAGCCTAAGGAACCAATTTTGACAAAAAAATGATTTCTCATATTTTCAGTAGTTTTCTGCATTTTTATTTTCAAAAATTCATAGAAAATAAAAACAATGATGAGAAAATTACAAAATCAACTTTGGAAGCCTTCGTTAAGCTTAGGCTACCATTTTTGAAAAAAAAATAATTTTTCATATTTTTTTGTATTTTTCAGTATTTTTAGAAATTAGGAAAATATCTAATAAATAATAGCATTTGAGTCCAAAAATACAAAAAAAAAACTAGTCAGTATTTTTCTTTTAATTTTATCTTTATTTTCGCCAAAGAAAATCTGCAAAAATTAATTTGGAATTGGGAATTACTGTGTTAATCTCATTTTCAGGTTAATTGAAAAAAAATTATTATTATAGAAAATTCATTTTAGCTCTGTAATTTTCGATTTTTGCATTTCTAGAGTCGTGACATTGTCCTCTAATAGCCAAAAAGTTTCAATGACCTGGTGGCGCATTTTTCGTTATTGCGTTCGGTTTTCCGAATTCAACTTATCATTCGACGAGTCTCTCTCTTTTGCGTTGCCTCTTACTCAGATAGTGATCTGGTGCATTATACTAGTGGCCACAAGTTCTCAGACATATAATAACAACAACACCCTTGCATTGAGAGTTTTGCCATAATATACGCCAAGGAGCTCGGTCCTGCAGGCGCTCTATTGGAGTTGGAATTGTTGTACCCTCAAGTATCGTGCGAGTGGAGGTTAACTACTGTTATGTATTGAAACAATACAACTTTGATCGAGGGAAGGCTGGGCTAAGAGCTAACTTTCTTCTACATGATAATTTGGGTGGAATTCCTGGTGTATGATCGAAGACACGGCAAAAGGGGAGCAAAATGCGTTGTTCAGACGTGCATAATTCCATTTACCTTTTGGCAAAACCGGTTGGCCTGACTGGTCTTTCTCGACCCGAGTGGTAGGTGTGCTTCGTGTCCCTTGTGTGTGCAGAACGCGAACGGTTAGATGGCTGGCCAGCTACTAGTCATGATAAGATAGAGCATAATGGGACAAATGGTGGGAGACACATGATGAGAAAAGAAGGAAATTGGCAGACAAAAGGGTAATGGGAAAAAAGGGGGTTCAAAGGGGAGGACGACCAAGGGGGAGGAGGACAACTTTCGGAGGAGAGATCCCCAGAGAGGACTGTCTTCTTCGGGGGGCAGTTCCCTTTGGCCAGCATTAAAAAAAAAAGCTGGACTTCTTCATTGGACCATGCCCCTCGATAAGCCGATCAACCGTGCTCTGAAGATTCGGAAGACAGGAGAGTAGAGTACGCATTTAGTGTAATCGAATGGAACGGCTTGACAAATCATGCAACTGAAAGGGCCAAGCTTGAACGTCTGCAACTCCTTGGATCGAGGCTTCATCGCGTAAAAAGGCAAGTGCCATGGTTGAACGCTCGGAGGTCCGCCAATGGCTGATCCTTCATTCTTTCACCAACCTCCTTTGATTTCAATTTTGCATCTTCCTTAGCTCTTGCTGATTGCATCCTTGCTCTTCCTTTTCATTTCCATCGCATGAATCTGCTCGAGTCAATGCCCAAACGTTCAAACCCGAGTTGAATTCGCGAGGTTATTTCGCGAGGTAGTGGAACTACGCCGACGATCAGATATGATTCACAGAGTCCATGGCAAGTCGAATGAAGCGTGTGCGTCACCATAAAAATATACAAGATGGCTCTTTGAGGGAATACGTCCGGAGTTGGATGCACTGAATGAACTAGGAAAGGATCATTATTCTTCACAATGGCAGGGCAAAACTGTAGAGGTGTACTGTCCAAAGAATCATTGAGGCTCCATCATGCATGTATACGGAGCGTGCATGAAAAATGTCACTAAATACGTCGCATGGAAAACAGTATCGGCGTCACCGTCTCCACCTCTATCCGTTGATTGAGAAACTCGAGAAAGAAACGACTTCTCCCAACAATCCTCTGAAGATGGGCCTTAGTGCGACCATGGATGATGCAGGTTTTGAGTCGTTATCCCCCACAGGAATTGAATGACGTCAAGTTATGGACGTGGATGTAACAGACCATACACCCAGAACCAAGCTATGACAGCTTTCCTTTTTTTAAAAAGAAATGGGTTCCACGGGAGATGAGGTCATTCAAGATCATCTCAATCCAAGAGTGGTTGAAAGAAAGGAAACAGAGGAGAAGGGAACCGAGTAGGAAAGGACGAGGGGACCGTCGTGCATGAGTCTAGTCTTCGCGCGATCTTTTTGAATGAAGAGACGAAGTCGTGTTTGTTTCTTACAACATATTGGGTGTCGAGAATTCCATGAAGCATCAAGACTTCTACATTGAAGTGAAGCCAAGGGAAGAAGAAGGTCGATTTGGGACCTTCGTGTTGACACCTGATTTTCAATCACCTTTTCTTTTCTTCTTTTTTAAAATTAATAGAAAATCCATAAAAATTCATAAATTTGAAAAAATTAACTTTGGAGACCTTTGCCAAGCCTAGGGAACCAATTTTGACCAAAAAATGATTTTTCATATTTTCAGTATTTTTCGGTATTTTTATTTTCTAAAATTGATAGAAAATCTATAAAAATGAGAAAATTGCAAAATCAACTTTGGAAGCCTTGGCCAAGCTTAGGCAACCATTTTTGAGTAAAAAAATAATTTTTCATATTTTTAGTATTTTTTTAAATATAATTTTTAGAAATTAGGAAAATATTTAATAAATAATAGCATTTGAGGCCACAAAAATACATAAAAATAGTCAATATTTTTCCTTTAAATCCCTTTTCATGTTGGCCATCGCAAATTTAAAAAATCCAATTCGAGGTCGTGTATTCCTTAACGAGCATAATCTCGAATCGGGCCTAAAAATATTCAATTTGAGTCAATTTATTTTCATTTTTCACTTTTAGGAGTTGTGACATTGTTCTTTAATATTCCAAATTTTCATCTTGGCCCAATTATACCCAGAATGACTCAATTTTACAAAACAGGACTTTAATTAAATTTTGCATTATTTTCAATAGCAAGAAATGAGCTTAAATTCAACATGCGATAGGTGTGTCGAAAATTGTGAGGAGATTTGGACTTAAAGAAATATTTCTCCAGGGACTGAATTACAAATACTTAAAATATCATGGACTAGAGTGCAAATACCTAATACTTGAGGGATTATTTTGTAAATAACAAAAAGAAGAGTTAGTGGAGAAATTAGAATAGAGAAGGGAAGATGGAGAAGAGAAGATGGAGAAGAGGAGATGAAGATAGGAAGATGGAGAAGAGGAGATGGAGAAGAGAAGATAAAGAAAATAAGATGAGAATAGAGAAGGGAAGATAGAGATGAAGAAGAGTTAGTAGAATGGGAGATAGATATGGAGAAGGGAAGATGAATATGAAGAAGAGTCAGTGGAGAAATTAGAATGTGAAATAGAGATGAAGAAGGGAAGATGAAAATGAAGAAGAGTTAGTGGAGAAATTAGAATGGGAGATAGAGTTAATGGAAAAATTAGAATGGGAGATAGATGAGTGGTTTATAAAAAGAGGAAGAAGTGAGCTTGAGAGGGGAATTTTTTGGGAGAGAAAATTTTGGATGTTTGAGAGAGTTTTGGGAGATTAAAGAAAAACTGGAGAGAAAAAAAAATTTGGAGAGATTTCAAGAGAAAAAATTTTGAAAGAGAAAAATTCGCCGCCGTGGAACAAGTCTTGGCGACGCGACGGATTCATCTCCAACGAGCTCTAGGCGCATCGGCATGTATAATTATCTGGTAACTCAATTTTTCGTGTTTAGATGACGAAATCTCGAAAATAAATATACTGAACATTCGTAGATGACTTCGAGATCTTCGATTTGATATATTATGGCGCGAAAATTAACGTCGTTTGCTATGTCAAAAGGGTCCCGAAATTGAAAGCAGAAATCTGGAAATATGGTGATCAAAACCTGAGATGGAATTTTTCTGATCTGACCTTTCACGCTAAATGATTTTCCATGGGTTATTCTAGACTTTGTTTCATAAAGACCTCTTCATGACATTTGTTCATAAGATCTTAATGCATAACATATAAAAAATACAAAAATATTCATGCACATTTCGTATTTTTAATGCATTTAATGAAATCATGCAATTCTGTTGGCGTCCTTGAGTCTGAGTGTTTTTCTGTGCGTGGTCATATTGATTTGTAGTTATCTCATGTTTAGAGTCTTCTTTTGAAACTTCACAAAAAATGAAAGTTGTTCATTGGGGTCTTTTTTAGTAGACTGGAAAGTTTGGTGCATTAATTTTGAGATTTGAGTGTCCATTTAAGCTTAATCTTGAAATATGTATGTTCTGTGAAATTTGTTTGTTTGCTGCTGAGCTCTCATGAAAGACCATTTTCTACACGAAAATGAGTGTCTCTTCAATAAGAATGTAAAACATGAAAGTTGTCAAAGACACATTTTCCCATCCACATAAAAAATCTCAGAATTTTTACATACATTTCATTATTTCTTTTGTATTTTATGGTTACTGCTTTCTCCCTAAGAATGTTCATGGACAGTATGATTTAATTCGTATTTTTTGTGTTAATGCATTGGAAAATGTAAAAAATGGTCTCAATGAAGTTTAATCAGCACGTGTTAAACTCTCTTTGAGTTTTTGAATTGTCTTAACTCATTGGTGATTGTGTATGTCCGATTGGATAAGTTCATTATTTTCATTTGGCTTTCGGCTCGATGCTTTGAAGACTGGAGGATGACCGATGTCCATTCCGGTCCGTTTTGTTGTACTCTCGACCCACGATGCTTGGCGATGGATGTTTGACCGATGTCCATTCCGGTCCATATTTGTTGTATTCCCGATCATGTCTCGCGTTTTATTTAATTGGTCTGTAATTATTCACCCGACGAGTTGCGGGTTTTATTTTCACTGTCCTTATGGTAGTTTTACTTTACCTGCTCTCTCTTCACATCTTCATTTGCTTTGGGTGATTTTGCATTCTTTTATAATACATCCAAAATACAAAAAAAATGTAGAAAATCCAAAAAACCAAAAAAAAATGGAAAATCTAAAAATACAAAAAATGCCATTCATGTGCATCTCATGTAGTATGTCTCATGTATGTTTGTTATGTTATCCGTATGTTCGTATAGACATATCGTATTTGTTTGTTCTCGTATGCACGTCACGTACGCGACGTTTGCAAATCCACATTTGTCTGTTATGATATGTTATTAACCCATGCATATTCATTCAGAAAAATCAAAAATTTCAAAATGAGGGTTTTATCCCCTCTTTTTCAAAAATGAGGGTTTTATCCCATCTTTTCAAAATGACGACTTTTCCCTTTATGGGAAAAATCGAAATGTACGTATTTACATACACATATCACTATGCATGTCACATATATATGTCACGTATTTGTATGGTGTATGTATGCATGTTACATATCGTATTCGTGCGTCTTCATACGCATGTCACATATGTATTCGTATTCGTCTATCCCCGCATGCATGTTGTATTCATACGCATGTCACGTACGCATATCATTCGCATGTCCACGTACGTATGTCCTTCGCATGTAACGCACGTATATGTATTCGTCTATCCCGTATGCATATTGTATTCATACACATGTCACGTACGTATGTCGTTCGCATGTCATGTACGTATGTCATTCGCACGTCACGCACGTATTCGTATTCGCATATCTACGTATTCGTATATCATATTCGTATGTCCGTATTTGTGTGTCGTATTTGTATGTCAACGTTTGCGTTCATACCCTTTATGCATTTCATTTTAAAGTGAAAACATAAAAAGAACACTTTACCAGGGTCTTAGGAATAAATCAAGTGAGAGTTGCCAAAATAGGATATCCATGGAATTAAGGTACCGAAAGGGCATTAGTTTTAATTAACTAGTGTAACCAAGTCCCCGAACTCATAATCTCTGGTTTGCAGGAGTAATTTAGTTCTCCCGCTAGGTTACTTAGGTTTCTAATCAACCTACCAAAAATGATTAGTGGCGAGTCCAAATTCTAAAATCATGTGAAAAAAAATCAAAGTTGCGATTTGATAGAGCTTGGGAGAGCTCGAACTAGGTTAGTTAATTTAATTAATTAATCTGGTAATCCATTAACCTAAAAATGAATTTTAGGTCGCGACAGCTTGGCGACTCCGCTGGGGACTTGTTCTTAATTTTTGAAAAATTTAAGAACTTAGAGGACTTAGGCCAGTAAAATTTCATGAATATTCACTTGGTTTGGCAATTGGTTGAATTCTAATCTTTAGGTGTTAAATGGTCTTACAGATGGGAGTTATAAGGGGTGGAGTGTTTGGCTAACCCCTTATTTTGCAGGTTTGGTGTATGGAAATTGGAATTTAATTTTTGCACATTTTGAAGCGGTGTTTGAATTTAACTGCTGTGCATGATTATTTGTTTTAGCACTACATCACACACGTCCCGTGACCGGACCTGGGTCACTAGTTTTAGGATGGTATTGTGATTTGGTTCTAGCGTTCGGCGTGAGATCACGTCGAAAGTTAATCCAGATTCAATCCCGAACCTCTTTTCAAAAATGAGTTTTAAAAGTTAGGCCTTAAGCTTGGTAAGATTACCAAAGCAGTGGTTTTAATTTTTGACTCGAGGAGCCGAAGTTGGGAGACCCGGCTAATCCTGATTACGTCGTAGGGGTCACGGCTAATCTTGATTATGTGCGCGAGATTGTCGCCTTGCCGTAAGTCTTTTGCTTCAATTTGTCAGCCTTTAGAGTAGATAGGCTAAGATTTAAACTCACGATTCATGTGCATGTCTATGCGACTTACATGGTATTTTTGACGGTGAAAGTAAGTTTTCTAACTTCATCTTGTATTTATTTTTGGTCGGTCCATGTTAGGTGTCGGTCAAATTTTGAATTTAACATCAAGGTCATTTTTCAAAAGAAAATGAAAATCAAATTAGTATCCCATTTTTGAAAAAAATAAAAATAAATAAATAAATAAGTGTGAAAAATCCCTTAGGAAAATTTTGTTGACCAGTAAAAGATTTTGTTACATTTTTCTACTTCAATAGAAATGAGATTTTCTTGACAAATTTATCCCTAAAAATTCATTCTGATAAAAGGAAAATCCCTTCGGGAAATTTGCTAAATTTTAAGCTATTTTATCACATTTTTCAAGTTGTAAAAATTTGCAAGAAAATTCTTTTTGAGAAATTCACCCATGTTTTTCTAAGAAAATTTTCTCTAAAATTGAAAAATAAAATTGGACTAATGTAGGAATCATGGGCCGACCCCTATTGGATCACATACTGATTATTTTCTTTACTTTTGCAGGGAATTATAGGTACCCTGGGGTGGAGAAAAATCGGGCTCGTTGGTGATAACAATCAGGGGGCAAGCGAAGAAATCGTTAATACTAGGGGCATATGAAGAGGCAAATTCTCCCGGAGACAAAATCGTGTCAATAAGTCAGCACGTATGGGCCATGTATTTTGATGAGGGGTAGTGAATGCATCCAGATCGGGCCTGGGGACATTTTTAATATATTAGAAGGGTTCATGTATTTTTGTTGAGAAAGCCGAGACTGTGTAATCAAAACCCATGGGGCAAGATTATGAACCCGACCTTGCGACGCCTTTCTGATTAAATTGAACAAAGGCTTGCCTTTTTACCTTCCTCGGATTCAAAACACATGGAAGATTTTGGAGGACTAGTATTTTATTACCGAGCATGGCCCGCAATCATTTCCCCCAACGCTACAGGCGACCGACACATTCAAATGGACGCCGAAAGAGATAGGCAGGAGTAAAGTGGGGCACGCAACGGGCAGCCCGGTTTGTTTATTGGAGCACTAATCGAGTGGTCGATTTGCAATAATTCACACGACTGACTCACGGTGTTGTGACCGGTGGGGGCCGCCACTGAACCCTTCGCCAATGTCCTTGATATCATCGCCAGCAGCAGATAACAAGAACACCGAGAAGAGTGTTAAGCCTCAACGTCTTCAGTACCGTAAATCGTCCTATCATGCTATATGGGCGAAGAAATGGCAGGAAAATGAAAAGCACAAACACGTGAAACTTTCTCTTCATTCCATTCACCAACAAACCTTACAACAACTCACTGGGGAGGAAAAGTGAAATCAAATTGAGCCCTAATAAGCGTCACAAAGGAGCTCAGCTAGCTTTCCATGAAGTTGATGCTCTGGGTGCACCGGGCGTTCTCGGGATCAAGCTCCGCGAGCCTAAAGAAGAGGCGATCGCACTTCTCTTTAACCTGGGCCATAGTGGCCTCGTAATGCTCAACGGAAAACTCCAGGTCCGGAATCGCCGCCCTCTCGAAAGCAATGTCTGCCGTAATGTCATCAAGTCTCTCCTGCAGCTAACCGCATTTGCACCTCATCACAATATTGTCTGGCTCCTGTTCGGCATAAGTTCGGACCAAGGCCAGACGGTCCACCAGCTTTCCCCTCTCACGAACCAGCCACGAAAGCTGATCGTTGGCAAACTTGAGGGCCTTTTTGTGATTATCAGCCATAAATATGACTGTTGCCAGACGCTCGTGCCGGTCTCGGTAACGAGCTTTCACGACGGCGGTCACAAGGACCGTCTCATAAGCGCGGTTATAGGCAGCTAGAAAATTGATGAAGAGGGTCGAGAAGTTCCGATATTCCTTTCCCAGTTGGGTACCCTCAACAGAAGCAGCGTCCACGGTCCTGAATAAACCGAGGATTTCAGCCTCAACGGTAGAGTTTTTGGCTATATGAGCGTAACCTCTATCAAGAAGATTGTAGAGTCTCTCCCACCCAGCCAGGACTTCGGCGGATAAGGTGGGGTTAGGAGAATTGGCCATTTTTGAAAGCAGAATACGAAAGAAAGGGGGAGAGAGGTGAGGCAGATGAGCGGAATGCGAAGATGGTAATCTGCTTCAATTTAAATACTGATTTCACAGGGGCAGTCCTTATAGGTTTTCCTATCTACCATTCTCTGTCGGCAACACCCCCGGTGGCTCAAATTCCAGTCAAGTGGCAACCTCGAGCCGAACAAACCTGACGTCTCTGTGGAAAAGCTGGACGGGACTCCACCGCTTTGAAAAAAGAAAGAACGAAAAGACGAGCTGAGTGGGGGACAAAGAAATTTTCGGCAGAAAGAGAGATATTACTCGTCTTCATTGGAGGACCCGCCAGTAAATCGACGGTGGAAATCTTGACAGGGGCCCTCTACCGCGAAAAGAAAGAAGAAGACAAACTGAGCGATAAACGAGGATTTCCCCTTTAATCAAAAGCTAAATGTCAGATTTTCCCCTCAGTAAATCTAATAGCACTGCCCGTGAAGGGGGAAGTCGTTGCTATTGCCAGAGAGAGAATTTGTCCTCATTTGATAGTGAGGGTTCATCTGCACGAACTCGCAGGAGAAAGATAGAGAGGAAGGAGTTCTCGTGGGAGAGGAATTCAAAACCTTCACCATCAAAGCATTGGCTTTCAAAGCCTGTTACGAGAAGCCATCAACGATCCCGTGATCCCTCAAGTCCGAGAAGACATCCTGAGGCGGTCTCGAATCGGCAGTCCTAGATCCAGAAATATGTCTAGCATTAGGGAAACGGGCGCATGTTCAACCCTGGTCGAAGCTGATGAAGTTCCTTACCCTGAGGGTCTACTGGTCATTGCCATTGACGGTAATCCAGTCTCTCTGTCAATCCTTGTTACCGTATTAAGAAAATGCCGGTATAAGGTTGTAGCTCAAGCAAAGGCGACAGAGGCCTTAGAGATATTAAGGAGGAGTAGTGACCAGTTTGATATCGTCCTCACCGCCATGGTAGGGATTGACATTGATGTTTTCACTCTCTTGGAAGTCATCAATTCTAAATTAAACATGCCAGTCCTCGTAATATCGGCAAGCGATGATCAGCAAGCCATGATGAAGGCTGTCTTAAACGGGGCCCAAGACGTCGTAACGAAACCAGTTAGGGTTCAGATGCTTCAAAACATATGGCAGCACGTGGTAAGGAAGCAATTGCACGACCATGAGAACAAGCATCAAGCCTTCAATTTTATTCCAAGCAACTGGAGAAAGAAGATGAGTTGGTCTCCCGAGCTGCATCGTATGTTTGTTAATGCAGTTCAGCAGCTAGGAATCGATTCGGCACAGCCGCAACATATACTGGAAATTATGAAGGTAGAGGGACTCACTAAAGCAAATGTTTCGAGTCATCTTCAGAAGTACAGAAAAAGGGTGAGAGAACACAATGCAGCTCAGAATCAAGAAAACCAAGGCGGGACTGATCCAAGCCTGAACGTCGAGTCTCCTCGCCACCATAAGTTCCACATGTTAGCATGGGGCGAGCCACTTCCCATCATCAACCAAACCAGTAGCCGTGCTATCAATCCCCCAGGCGTTAATCAAAGTATCCCCCAGAATCACCCTAATGCTCTTCAAGAGTATAGACCGCAGGGGCAGTGTATTCAGACTCCTTGGTTTGAGCACCAACCCGTGGCTAGAATTCATCCCATGATCAGCGCGCCTGCGCAGCCAGAGAATCAGACAAGAAATTATCCTGAGCACTTCCACTTTTCTAATCCTCGAATGGAAGGAGTTCTTGGCAGCAGGACAGTTGGTGATCCCCACACTTTCTGGAGTAATGATGAAGACTTCAGCTCGAGAAGTCAAATTGCTCATGGCGAGGACAGAATGAGAAATCTACCGCCAGCATTTGCCAACAATAATGCCCAATTCGAGTATCAGTTGCTGGAAGGTTCAAGAGATTACCCAGATGATGAGCTTACTGCCCTGGTCAACCAGTTTAAGGTTGACAGACATCCGAAGCCATAATCGGAAGCCAGTGATTAAGGACTCTCAAACATCGGTCATCCATGCCTGAACCAGCATGAGACTAGCTGATTATCGAAGAGCCGCAGGAGAGGCAGAACTGACCTTGAACAAGTGCACCTTTCAGTTCATGCTTAATTCCCCTGCGTGTGATATTTCCAGTTTTCTAGGTGTCTAGATTTAATTCAGGGGCATGGGGTAATTTGTTTTTTATCCCGTCGAATGCGTGAATCCCTTTTTATGCTAGACTCAGGGCGGATCAATTTGTGGCAACGTCGCTGACTGCCATAATGAGAAATGTTGAATGGCCTCACGTAGGGAAATTTCAAGTGAAAAGCCCAGGCGAGCTCGAAGACGGGTAACTGTGTGTCGTTCCAATTTACCCTCAATCGTCGCAAAATGCTAAATTGGATTTGTTCCATTCTCACCCAGGGAATTGCAAATTGCCTCAAGAGTGTCGCAAAATGAAATGACCCAATGGAATGCGATAGGACTCATTTGCCTTAAAGGTAACCTTTAAATTAAAGGAGCCCTCCGATCCACGGACCCGATGGCATAAAAAATGATGATGGTCCAAAGCAACCCGAAAGAAAACAAGGCCCAACTAAGCAAAGCACTTATGTGGCAAGCTCAAAGTGAAGGGCAACTCGGGACATACAATCCAATCCAATCCAAATGAAGGAACTTCCTCAATTCAAATTCAATGGAAGTACATACAAGGGTAAAACAGTATCGTTCCAATTTTTCTAGAATATGAAGAACATATACTGCCGCATTCCCTTTCATTTTTGCAGTGAAAGTCTCTACTGGCCAGATTTTCCTGTCTACCATTCCCTATCAGCATCACCTCCGCTACTCGTCTCCAATCTCGAGCCAAGCAAATCCGACATCTCTGCCAAAAGTTTGACGGGATGACACAACTTTGAAAAAGGAGAAAGAAAGGTGACTTGGGTGGGAGACAAGGAAAATGGGATTCGTTTTTATAGGAGAACACGCCAGCAAATCGACGGTAGAGACGTTGATAGGGACCCTACCACTATGAAGAGATGAGAAAAGACGAGCCAAGCAAGAAACACGCAGGAAAGGTTGAGAAAGACAGAAATCTCGGGAGAAGCGATACATATGCTAAGCCGACGCCAAATTTTAAAAGAGACATCCTCCTGATAATCTTTATTCATACATTGAAGAGAGTTTTAAAGCATACACGGTTCAGAGAGAGTGAAAATACAGAAAGATATAGTAAACCTTGAGAAATCATCGACCAAATCGAAGATGTCTCAACCCAATACTTCCGAAAGCTATCATTGCCTGCTGAATATGGGAGAGGAAGAGTTCGAAACCATGTTTGGGATCGAGCCTATGGAACCTGGCCCTTCCACCGACGACGTCCAAGATCTCAGTAAAGATAAGGATAACAACGGTAAGGGTCAAAAGAAGCGTTACCATCGCCATACTAAGGAGCAAGTACAAAGGCTTGAGGATTTCTTCAGAACATGTCCTATGCCAGACGGCAAACAGAAAATGGAACTAAGTCAAGAGCTAGGACTTGAACCTTCACAAATCAAGTTCTGGTTTCAAAATAGGCGAACCCGAATGAAGACTCGTCATGAGCACAACGAAGCCGAGTTTCTAAGAGTTGAAAATGAAAACCTCCGAGCGGAAAACAAGATGTATAAAGAGGCTTTTGACTCCGCCACCTGCCCTAACTGCAACAGCCTCCTCCTCGCCTTCAATGAAAGACATGATCTGAGGATTGAAAATGCGTGTTTGAGAAGCGAGTTAGACCAGTTTATAACAGAATCGAGTTTTGTTGGAGCAGGGTACAAAAAGACTAATGCTACTGGATCAGCATCAATACCTCCCGGGGAAGGGGAGATGTATCACCACCAGGCATGCGGCATTGACGATGAACTCACCGCCATGATCAACCAGTTTAATGTTAATGAAGCACGGGGACTGTAATATGCACAGGGAGTCTATATTTCGAAGCTGAGATCACGGGTCCTTCAACATAGCCGATGCATACCTGGTCCAGAATGAAGCCAGCTGATCATGGGAGAGCCTGCTAAGGGAGCAAAATCGATCTTGAACGAATGCAGACGCTTCATTTCCTTGCATGGGATGTTTTCTACTTTTATTGATGTTCAGAATGAACGCAAAAGCAAGAAGCAGCAATTTCCTGTTCTCCTATTAAATGCTCGAGTCTGCTACCACCCCAAACTCGTAGTGAATTTATTGCGAGTAAAAAGTCGCGCGAACTAGAAGAGTAAAGCAGTATCGTTTCAATTTACCCTCAAATTGTCCCGATTCTAAATTAGATCACTTCTGTTTACAGGAATTTGCAAATTGACCCAAAAACGAAATTCCCCGATTAATCAAAACTTTGGGCAAATAGATTCGTGGACATCGCCACAGAATGGACGGCTTCAAATGAGGAATATGTGAACGAAAGATCCAAACAATCTCAAAGAAGGGTAATTCTGTATCGTTCTAATTTGCTCATACTCGTATTGAGTTCTGAATTATTTTATTCCATTCTTAACAGGGTTTGTAAACCGCCCCGAAAAATACAGTGACCTGGAATTACCTAGTACAATACAACAACACCGTGTCATCTCAAGGATTGACTCTTAAAAGGAACCTCCATGAGCGTCTGCGGTCTTGTGGACTAGATGGCATGGGGAATGACAGTGGTCCGAGACGTCCCGAGTTCGATCCTCGAGGATGGAAATATTGTAAGTATTGTAAATAAATAAAACAACTTTTTCTCGCATTTCTTTTTGCAGAAAGAAACAGGAATACTCGACGAGCAATACCAAGGTCAGTATTTTGTTACGATCTTCGCTTAACGTTGAAGTGTCCAGCGAAAGCCAAGGGAAACTCAATCCAGTGAACTTGATAAAGGCGTCACGCAAAACATTCAAGATGAAGGGTAAACCAGTATCGTATCCAATACATCATTTCTAATACTGACTAATATGTCTTCTTCTCCATTGTTTGATAGGAAATGTCTAACTTGACATACCCACGGAGAAAATCCCGAGTGGTAAAACTGGTAAAGGAGTTGCGCGAAGCACTCAAGGGTAACTCAGTATCGTGTCCAGTTCATTATTTCTGATACTGGCTAACAGGTCTCCTTCCTTTTTACAGAAAATGTTAAACTAACACCTGATACTTCAAAGAAAACAGCCCAAAGGGGCCAAGTTATGATCGCCTGATGCGATCCGTCTGATGAAATAAGGGAAATCAATGGCGAACCCTAGATCGAAAAGAGGCAAAACCAGAAACAAGCTACTCCTCGACTCGGGGAATAGACCCCCAACGTGTCTGATCCGCCCACACAGCTAGGGGCAATTTCCATACTTGTACTTGTATTGCCATATTTGCATGATGTTTACACATTCCATGAATTATGCATGACTGTTCTGCATGTTCAATTTGTCAATTTTGACTGGGGGTATAAACTGTACACGATGCATCGAATGTACAGAATGGGGCATGACAGGACGATGAAAGGCAAGCCATTCCCACATACGTCCTATATTTAATCCACAGTGAGTTGAGCGGTAGACAGATTCCGCATTCTCCAAGGCAATGGGTTTTCTCACAAAAGATACGATAGTCGAAGTGAAGGAGGCATTCATTCTCCATTCCAAACACTTCAAGCAACCATTGACAACCCATTTAAACGGTGATTTCATTTCATGACCCTGTCAAGAACCACCCCGCACTGGGGCAAAACAGAGGTAATTCCAACAATATCAGGAGATAAATGGTTAGAAATTCTCTTGCTTGGACTAACATCAATCTTCGAGTGTTTCTTTGCATGATACTCGAATTTTAATTCAAGTGCTTTAGGATGACGAAGAGCATTTATTTTCTCTATCCTACACACTCATCCTTTGCATAACCCAATTGAGCCTGCAAGTTCATTTCTCAAGCCCATGTTGGTGATCCTTGCTCATTTCAAGGTAACGACGACAACTTCCCCCAAAAGAGCAAAATTGAAGAAATTGGGCCAATAGAGAATTCTCGAATCAGCCCATTTCATATGCTAGACTTTCATGTAATGTCTAGTATCATTTGTTGAAAATCATCTTGTTGCTAAAATTCAAAATCACAAGATTATTAAACAAAAAAAAAAGAGAGAGACAAGTGTAGCCTAAAGAAAATGGGCCTGCTTCCAAACAAAAAGGAGTCGGGAGTAAGAAAAGCAAAGGCTACTCCAAAGAATCTCGGGCAGAAAGAGCAAAGTGCCTATCAAAAGCAAGGCCAATGCCCATATATCTGTAATGAACTTCTGACTTCGAACATACATTTTGAGAATTCCCGAAAAAGGATCTCCATAAAAGTTAGTTTGCAAAGTGTAAAAGAACCACCACCCCTCAGCCAATGATGGTATTCATTGAAGACAAATTCAGGAAGGTCAAAGATCGGTGACAAGACTGCAATGATCACCAACACCAAGCCCTTCTCATATATTTTTCTGAGCCAAAACGAGCCCTTCGTTTCTCAGACCCAAATCCCGACCTACGTTACGACCCTTGAAAGTCTCTTCTGATTAGGGCACTTGAATTAATGTAAGAGTTGAATGACTTTAAGAATTGCTCGAAGAAGTTCGAGCAAGATTATTTCTCTCCCATTTTGCAGGGTTCTTGACTTGTAAACCCGGAGCAGATGATGAAGACCTTTTTTTGTCAATGGCCCTGACTCGAAATGAGTCTCCTTTGATAAGCCTTTGACCCAGCCCACATTACGGTCCTAATCAAGACCTCTAGATCGGCTTGATCGTATCAATTGCGAGATTACTCAGACCCTCGCTGAATGCGATGATGGTAAGGTTGAGTGCTTTCTTTTCAAATCCTGCAATCCGGATAAACAACGTTTCTCGAGAGTGAGAGAAAGCCCTTTCGGACTGAAGTCCCCATTCAGGTTCAATTCAAGGTATTCATGACATGATAACTTCCCTGGACAGAATTGGAAATGCAAACTCGACAGAATAGTCATGCATGATCCATATTATGAGCATACACATATGGTTTTAATCATTGCAAACTCAACTGAATGGTTTTGCATGAACCGATGAACTCATTGATAAAAATGCTTGCACATGTTACCTCTGACACTGTCTGACAAGTAGTGCATTCCTAATAGTCGAGTTACTCTCCGAGGTCTCGAAATTCATCCAGAGGCTATTAAATAAACAAGCCCTGTTGGCTAATGCTCGCCAAGCATTTTCAGGTGAGTATATCTTCAACCTGAACCTTTCAATTCTGATGATTGTCTGGGTGCTCAAATCCATTGCAGCACATAAGGTCATTCAGTGAGCAAGCAGACACGATATAATCGGTCTGTCTATGCCTCGATCATTAACTCAGAAGATCCAGGTAAGTCTTCTGAACCCTTGCAACTCATGATCAACATACTCTCATGAAGTCTTCATCAGCTCACGATTGATACAATCTCGTGTTCTCAACCTTTATCAAATCATGATTGACCAACTCTCGTGTTCTTGATCTTTGCCTCATCGGTTTATTCCTAAAGTGATGGGACAACAAAAATTAGGTTTGAGCTTCTGCAGGATTCCTAGTTTCCCCAAATCCCAGAATGGCACCCTTTAAGGTAAGTTAAGTCGGATTTTGAGGATTCCTGGTCTCCCTAGATCCCAGAATGACACCCTTCTTGGTAAGTTAAATCGGGTTTGAGCGTCTGCAAGATTCCTGATTTCCCCAGATCCCAGAATGGCACCCTTCATGGTAAGTTAAATTGGGTTAGAGCGTCTGCAGGATTCTTGATCTCCCTAGATCCCAGATATACCCAAAAATCATTTTCTCAATCAATACCTCTTCAGTCTACCCAAAAAAGGTGACATCTAGGGTATATTATCTCCGGAGCCCTTCCATTAGAAACTCCAATACGGAACGGTCCATTCCCAAAGTCCTTTTTACAGGCGACCAAAGTCCTTTCCACAAGCGACCAAGTCCTTTTTACAGGCAATCAAAAGTCCTTTTTACAGGCGACCAAAGTCCTTTCTACAGGCGACCAAGTCCTTTCTACAGGAAACCAAGTCCTTCTTACAGGCAAATCAAGTCCTTTTTACAGGCATACCAAGTCCTTTTTACAGGCATCAAAGTCCTTTTTACAGGCACAAGTCCTTCTTACAGGCATCAAGTCCTTTTTACAGGCACCAAGTCCTTTCTACAGGCACACAAAAGTCCTTCTTACAGGCACCAAGTCCTTTCTATAGGCAACCAAAAGTCTTTTCTACAGGCACACCAAAGTCCTTTTTACAGGCAAAACAAAGTCCTTTCTACAAGCACCAAAGTCCTTCTTACAGGCATTTCCATGGGGTGACCTACCATACAGGTCAAATCTTAATTTAATCAGTAGAATCCTTTCACTAGGAATCTACCATGGGGTGACCCACCATACGGGTCAAAATTCAATCCGATTTTAATCAGTAGAATCCTTTTATTAGGAATCTACTATGGGGTGACCTACCATACGGGTCCAAGTTCCACCACCCTAAGGTTTTCTTATAACGAATCCTTAGGTTCTCATCTCATTTTCAGCAGAGCACTCATGTCAGGCAACCGCCATACAACGAGCAGGTAAGTGCCAGGTAAATTCTCATCTTTGTCTCTCCCTCATCGCATGAAAACCTCCTCAAACCGGGTTTGGATCGAAATTTGCTAAAAGGGGTATTGGAGATCGAATGTCATGACTCTTTTTATTTCATTGTGTTGAGTCGGTTAGGATTTAGGTGTCGTCTCGTCTTTGAAATGAACCTCTACCGAGCTTCCTTTCAAAGAGGGCCAGCTGTTGACACCTGATTTTCAATCACCTTTTCTTTTCTTCTTTTTTAAAATTAATAGAAAATCCATAAAAATTCATAAATTTGAAAAAATTAACTTTGGAGACCTTTGCCAAGCCTAGGGAACCAATTTTGACCAAAAAATGATTTTTCATATTTTCAGTATTTTTCGGTATTTTTATTTTCTAAAATTGATAGAAAATCTATAAAAATGAGAAAATTGCAAAATCAACTTTGGAAGCCTTGGCCAAGCTTAGGCAACCATTTTTGAGTAAAAAAATAATTTTTCACATTTTTTGTATTTTTTTAAATATAATTTTTAGAAATTAGGAAAATATTTAATAAATAATAGCATTTGAGGCCACAAAAATACATAAAAATAGTCAATATTTTTCCTTTAAATCCCTTTTCATGTTGGCCATCGCAAATTTAAAAAATCCATTTCGAGGTCGTGTATTCCTTAACGAGCATAATCTCGAATCGGGCCTAAAAATATTCAATTTGAGTCAATTTATTTTCATTTTTCACTTTTAGAAGTTGTGACATTGTTCTTTAATATTCCAAATTTTCATCTTGGCCCAATTATACCCAGAATGACTCAATTTTACAAACAGGGCTTTAATTAAATTTTGCATTATTTTCAATAGCAAGAAATGAGCTTAAATTCAACATGCGATAGGTGTGTCGAAAATTGTGAGGAGATTTGGACTTAAAGAAATATTTCTCCAGGGACTGAAGTACAAATACTTAAAATATCATGGACTAGAGTGCAAATACCTAATACTTGAGGGATTATTTTGTAAATAATAAAAAGAAGAGTTAGTGGAGAAATTAGAATAGAGAAGGGAAGATGGAGAAGAGAAGATGGAGAAGAGGAGATGAAGATACGAAGATGGAGAAGAGAAGATGAAGATAGGAAGATGGAGAAGAGGAGATGGAGAAGAGAAGATAAAGAAAATAAGATGAGAATAGAGAAGGGAAGATGGAGATGAAGAAGAGTTAGTAGAATGGGAGATAGATATGGAGAAGGGAAGATGAATATGAAGAAGAGTTAGTGGAGAAATTAGAATGTGAGATAGAGATGAAGAAGGGAAGATGAAAATGAAGAAGAGTTAGTGGAGAAATTAGAATGGGAGATAGAGTTAATGGAAAAATTAGAATGGGAGATAGATGAGTGGTTTATAAAAGGAGGAAGATGTGAGCTTGAGAGGGGAATTTTTTGGGAGAGAAAATTTTGGATGTTTGAGAGAGTTTTGGGAGATTAAAGAAAAACTGGAGAGAAAAAAAAATTTAGACAGATTTCAAGAGAAAAAATTTTGAGAGAGAAAAATTCGCCGCCGTGGAACAAGCCTTGGCGACGCGACGGATTCATCTCCAACGAGCTCTAGGCGCATCAGCATGTGCAATTATCTGGTAACTCAATTGTTCGTGTTTAGATGACGAAATCTCGAAAACAAATATACTGAACATTCGTAGATGACTTCGAGATCTTCGATTTGATATATTATGGCGCGAAAATTAACGTCGTTTGCTATGTCAAAAGGGTCCCGAAATTGAAAGCAGAAATCTGGAAATATGGTGATCAGAACCTGAGATTGAATTTTTCTGATCTGACCTTTCACGCTAAATGATTTTCCATGGGTTATTCTAGACTTTGTTTCATAAAGATCTCTGCATGACATTTGTTCATAAGATCTTAATGCATAACATATAAAAAATACAAAAATATTCATGCACGTTTCGTATTTTTAATGCATTTAATGAAATCATGCAATTCTGTTGGCGTCCTTGAGTCTGAGTGTTTTTCTATGCGTGGTCATATTGATTTGTAGTTATCTCATGTTTAGAGTCTTCTTTTGAAACTTCACAAAAAATGAAAGTTGTTCATTGGGGTCTTGTTTAATAGACTGGAAAGTTTGGTGCATTAATTTTGAGATTTGAGTGTCCATTTAAGCTTAATCCTAAAATATGTATGTTCTGTGAAATTTGTTTGTTTGCTGCTGAGCTCTCATGAAAGACTATTTTCTACACGAAAATGAGTGTCTCTTCAATAAGAATGTAAAACATGAAAGTTGTCAAAGACACATTTTCCCATCCACATAAAAAATCTCAGAATTTTTACATACATTTCATTATTTGTTTTGTATTTTATGGTTACTGCTTTCTCCCTAAGAATGTTCATGGACAGTATGATTTAATTCGTATTTTTTGTGTTAATGCATTGGAAAATGTAAAAAATGGTCTCAATGAAGTTTAATCAGCACGTGTTAAACTCTCTTTGAGTTTTTGAATTGTCTTAACTCATTGGTGATTGTGCATGTCCGATTGGATAAGTTCATTATTTTCATTTGGCTTTCGACCCGATGCTTTGAAAACTGGAGGATGACCGATGTCCATTCCGGTCCGTTTTGTTGTACTCTCGACCCACGATGCTTGGCGATGGATGTTTGACCGATGTCCATTCCGATCCATATTTGTTGTATCCCCGATCATGTCTCGGGTTTTATTTAATTGGTCTGTAATTATTCACCCGACGAGTTGCGGGTTTTATTTTCACTGTCCTTATGGTAGTTTTACTTTACCTGCTCTCTCTTCACATCTTCATTTGCTTTGGGTGATTTTGCATTCTTTTATAATACATCCAAAATACAAAAAAAAATGTAGAAAATCCAAAAAACCAAAAAAAAAATGGAAAATCTAAAAATACAAAAAATGCCATTCATGTGCATCTCATGTAGTATGTCTCATGTATGTTTGTTATGTTATCCGTATGTTCGTATAGACATATCGTATTTGTTTATTCTCGTATGCACGTCACGTACGCGACGTTTGTAAATCCACATTTGTCTGTTATGATATGTTATTAACCCATGCATATTCATTCAGAAAAATCAAAAATTTCGAAATGAGGGTTTTATCCCCTCTTTTTCAAAAATGAGGGTTTTGTCCCATCTTTTCAAAATGACGACTTTGCCCTTTATGGGCAAAATCGAAATGTACGTATTTACATACACATATCACTATGCATGTCACATATATATGTCACGTATTTGTATGGTGTATGTATGCATGTTACATATCGTATTCGTGCGTCTTCATACGCATGTCACATACGTATTCGTATTCGTCTATCCCCGCATGCATGTTGTATTCATACGCATGTCACGTACGCATATCATTCGCATGTCCACGTACGTATGTCCTTCGCATGTAACGCACGTATATGTATTCGTCTATCCCGTATGCATATTGTATTCATACACATGTCACGTACGTATGTCGTTCGCATGTCATGTACGTATGTCATTCGCACGTCACGCACGTAATCGTATTCGCATATCTACGTATTCGTATATCATATTCGTATGTCCGTATTTGTGTGTCGTATTTGTATGTCAACGTTTGCGTTCATACCCTTTATGCATTTCATTTTAAAGTGAAAACATAAAAAGAACACTTTACCAGGGTCTTAGGAATAAATCAAGTGAGAGTTGCCAAAATAGGATATCCATGGAATTAAGGTACCGAAAGGGCATTAGTTTTAATTAACTAGTGTAACCAAGTCCCCGAACTCATAATCTCTTGTTTGCGGGAGTAATTTAGTTCTCCCGCTAGGTTACTTAGGTTTCTAATCAACCTACCAAAAATGATTAGTGGCGACTCCAAATTCTAAAATCATGTGAAAAAAAAAATCAAAGTTGCGATTTGGTAGAGCTTGGGAGAGCTCGAACTAGGTTAGTTAATTTAATTAATTAATCTGGTAATCCATTAACCTAAAAATGAATTTTAGGTCGCGACACTTCGCGGAGCAAACTTTCACTTCCTCGCAACCAAGAAGCCCACGAAGAAGTCGAGCTCTTGTCCCCTCACCTAGGATTGAGTTTGAGCTGACTAAAAACAGGGGATCGAGGGATCTGTTTCCTCCTCAATCGCTCGCTCCACATGTCCGAGGGATCATTACCACGCAAGAGGATGGAGAAAAAGCTCTATCTTCGGAAGATCTGCTTTATCTGGAGTTCCTTGAGTCCAAGAGGAGATTCGTGAGCAAGAAGACCGGAAGCTGCAGTTGCTTGTCGCCATAGCTGCTGTCCCTGAGCTCGTCTGAGGGTTGAGACCGAAAGTAGCAGCTGTTGTAGCGAGCCTCGCTGAATGACCCCCATCACTGCCATTGATCAGTGAAACCGAAAACCATCACTGTTGCTGCCTCTGCTGTCCGCGACCCCTCCAAGAAACAACAACAAGCTTGCCGGCTCCTCATGTAGTTCTGGAGTTTGAAGTGTATGGTCCAGCGAAGTTTTGAAGTATACAACCCGTTCTCATGCAGTTCCAAGGGTTGTTTTCTCCTCCCTACCTGTTGCCTCATAAAACGTCTGCGATGATAGAAGAAAAATGGAGTTGAGGTATCATCAATGGTGAAAGAAGTAGCAAAAAGGGTTTTGGGATAAACAATGAAAATTGTTGGGCACAGCAAGCCTTGTGCCATTTTTTCTGTATGAGTGTCACTTTAAAGAGGCAGTAGAGTTCATAGAAAGCATGTTCGCCATCATGGAGCTCTTGTTCATCATTCGTGTTAACTCACAATTGGTGGCATGTGGCACTCTGCTACTTGGAAGGTCATTCTCCAATCAGAAAAGTACTTGGTATATACGATAATTGTATATGGAAGGGATTGGAAAAGCCTGATCCTGTGCTTGCCGAGGTGTATTTAAATGCTCTAGGTCTGCCGTCACGTGTTCATGTGCGTGGTCACATAGGTGTCTTTGAAGAACGCCTAAAAGTTCTGGTCAGCCGTTTGATCAAGATGCAAGGCAACCAAAACGAATCAGCTAGCCGAGACGGCACGAGGCGTTCCAATCCGTGATCATATGCGGCTCAACCCGAAGTTTGTTCCTATTTTTTGCCGGTTCTTCCACCGAGGGTTCTGCAAATGGTCCCATCATCTCCTTGAGATTCGCGAATAATGCCCTGTCTTCCACGCGGGATCTCATTGGACCTCCATGTTAAGGTGATGTTCCTTTACTTTAATACTTCATATATTTGCCGAGTATTACATGTTCATGTTTAAAAATTCACGTCATGTATGCATCATGTTTTAAGATTTTCATCTTAGGTTCGGCCAATTGCATGTAATTTGCTTGAATTAAATAATTGCATTATCATCTAGTCTAATGTTAATTTTCGTATGTCACGATTTTTGAATGTGCATCTTGTGTGTCTTGCGTGCCACGTCATATTTTCATGCCATGGCATATAGTTTAGACCATGTCATTTTTGCATGCTTTAAATTAATTAGTTAAATTCGCATATAGGGCAAGATAGGCTTTAATTTTGCATGTCTTGCATTACATCTTCATATTTATTTCATGTCATTGCATTTAATTTAGTTCATGCATTGCATTCATAATAAAAAAATAAAAAATAAAAAATATATATTTAGCAAGATATGGTTTCTTATAAACCACGTCTCATCATTTTTAGAAAGATAGGATTTCTTAGAAATCCTATCTATTGTGTTGCTTTTTTTAAAAAAGATGTCGTTTGAAGGTAAAAAGATTCTCTTAAATGTTTTCGGAAATAATGCAAAAAAAAAAGAAGAAGAAAAAAAAAACCGAAAACTTTAAGATGATCTTGAACCTGTTCACATTGTTTTAATTAATTTTAAACTTCGAAAATCATTTAAAAATACAAAAAAAATTCATAAAAAAGAAAACCAAAAAAATTGCACCTTTGAACCTCTAGTGAAAATTCGTCAAAATTGCCAAGTGGAACATTTTCATGAAATTGGTACCGAAAGGGCGTTAATTGAAAAATTAGCGTAATCAAGTCCCCGAACCCATTAATCTCTGGTTCGTAGGAATAAAGTATTTCTCCCGATACTTTATTTAGGTGTCTAATCAATCTACCCAAAATGATTAGTGGCGACTCCAAGATAAATCATTCTTTTGATGAAATTGAACCTAAGTCGCGATTTGGTAGAGTTTGGGAGAGCTCGAACTAGGTTAGTTAATTTAATTAATTAATCTGGTAATCCATTAACCTAAAAATGAATTTTAGGTCGCGACACTGACCACTTCTCAAAGGGAGTCTTGCAGTCTATTACTATTGAAGGAGAGCGATTAACCAGATAACAGGCTGTGTTAACAGCTTCAGCCAAAAAGTCTTTTTCCATGCCAGCATTAGAGAGCATGTATCTTGCTCTCTCTAAAAGGGTTCTGTTCATACGTTTTGCCATCCCATTCTGCTGAGGAGTGTGTCTAACTGTACGGTGTCAAACAATACCAGCATCTGCACAGAATTCATTAAAATCGCCACTGCAGAACTCAAGACCATTATCAGTCCTAAGACTTTTGATCTTCTTTCCAGTCTAATTCTCAACAAGGGTTTTCTACTTCTTGAAGGTTTCAAATACATCACTTTTCCTCTTTAGAAAATAAACCCAAACCTTCCTGGAATAATCATCAATGAATGTCACAAAGTAAAGAGCATCCCCCTTAGATAGAACCTGAGCTGGTCCCCATAAATCAGAGTGGATGTAGTCAAGTGTGCCCTTTGTTGAATGTGTGCCAGTACTGAAGCTGACTCTGCACTGCTTGCCAAAAACACAATGCTCACAAAAACCTAGCGGGGTCGTCTGCTCTCTACAAAGTAAACCACGTTTACTCAAAACTGTCATGCCACGCTCACTCATATGGCCCAAACGAAGGACCCATAATAGTGCTACCCTGTAAATGATACAAATGGTTCACCTTGCTTCTTTTCATCACAACCAGATTGCCTTTGGAGACTTTGAGAACTCCACCTCCACCTGAGTACATACACCCAATGGAATCCAAACTGCTCAACGAGATAAGGTTTCTCTTCAAGTCAGGTATATGCCTTACTTCAATCAAGGTTCTTACTACTTTGTCATGACATTTAATCCGAACAGTACCAATACCCATAACTCTACATATAGTATCATTGCCCATCAAGAATGATCCACCATTTATTTTCGCATACGTGGTAAACCATTCCCTATTTGGGCATATATGATATGATGCTCCAGAGTCCAATATCCAAACATCATCGGTCAAACTAACAGCAGAGCATGCAGTAAGAACACTGTCTGACGCCTTAGACTCATCTTCGCTAAGAACATTCACCACATCTTGTCTTTGGGCATGTTGCTTACCTTTTCTCTTGAGCACAGGACAATCTGACTTGTAATGTCCTCTTTTGTGACAATAATAGCACTCCACGTTCGTCTTATCCCTAGGTGGCCTAGATTTTGAGCGACTAACAGATTTCCCTCGAGGAGCTTTATCCCTGTTCTTGTTCCTACCTCTCACAAATAAACCATCTGCTTTATTTTCACTAGTATTCCCACTCAGTTTCGTTCTCAATTCAGCAGAATTCAAAAATGCTTTAACAACCTCCAAAGTTATGGATTCACGTCCATAAAGCATCGAGTTCACAAAATTCTCATATGAAGCAGGCAGTGAACATAACACAATCAAAGCTTGATCTTCATCATCAAGTTTAATATCTAAATTTTTCATATCTAGAACGATTTTATTAAACTCATCCAAGTGTTCCTGAACAGACGTACCTTCGCGCATCTTTAGGGTATAAAGACGCTGCTTCAAATAAAGTCTCGACGTCAAAGATTTCTTCATGTAGAGACTTTCCAGTTTGCTCTAGAGACCCGTAGCTGTTTCCTCATTGGTGACTTCTCGCAAAACCTTGTCATCCAGAGACAACTGAATTGCGCTATGCAGTTTCTCGTCCATCGCTTCTATTTCTGCCGAGGTCATGTCGTCTGGATATTTTTCGTCCATCGCTTCTATTTCTTTTTTCGTCTAGCACGGGCCTTGGCCGAGCAAGTTGGCCAACCACACGGGTCCCGGCCGGCTGTTGACACTTGATTTTTAATTTTTTTATTTTCAAAAATTAATAGAAAATCCATAAAAATTCATAAAATTAAAAAATCAACTTTGGGGACCTTGGCCAAACCTAGGGAACCAATTTTGGTCAAAAAAATGATTTTTTGTATTTTCAGTATTTTCCGATGTGTTTATTTTCGAAAATTCATAAACAAATCAAGAAAATATGAGAAAATTGAAAAAATAACTTTGGAAGCTTTGGCCAAGCTTAGGCAACCATTTTTGAGCAAAAAATAATTTTTTTATATTTTTTTGTATTTTTTAAATATTTTTTTTAGAAATTAGGAAAATATTTCATAAATAATAGCATTTGAGGCCACAAAAATACATAAAAATAGTCAATATTTTTCTTTTAAATCCCTTTTCATGTTGGCTATCGTAAATTTAAAAAATCCAATTCCGGGTCGTGTATTCCTTCACGAGCATAATCTCAAATCGGGCCTAAAAAATTCAATTTGAGTCAATTTATTTTCATTTTTCACTTTTAGGAGTTGTGACATTGTTCTCTAATATTCTAAATTTTCATCTTGGCACAATTATTCCCAGAATGACCCAATTTTACAAAAAAAGGCTTTAATTAAATTTTACATTATTTTCAGTAACAAGAAATGAGCTTAAATTTGACATGCGGTGAATTGTGTCAAAAATTGTGAGGAGATTTGGACTTAAAGAAATATTTTTTTCAGGGACTAAATTGTAAATAATTAAAATTTAGGGACTAGAGTGCAAATACCTAACTCTTGAAGGATTATTTTGCAAATAACAAAAAGAAGAGTTAGTGGAGAAATTAGAATAAAGAAGGGAAGATGGAGAAGAATGGATGGAGAAAATAAGATAAGAATAGAGAATGGAAGATGGAGAAGAGAAGAAGAAGAATGGATGGAGAAAATAAGATAAGAATAGAAAAGGGAAGATGGAGATGAAGAACAGTTAGTGGAAAAATTAGAATGGGAGATAAATATAGAGAATGGAAGATGAAGATGAAGAAGAGTTAGTAGAGAGATTAGAATGTGAGATTGAGATGGAGAGGGGAAGATGAAAATGAAGAAGAGTTAGTGGAGAAATTAGAATGGGAGATAGAGTTAGTGGAAAAATTAGAATGGGAGATAGATGAGTGGGTTATAAAAGGAGGAAGAAGTGAGCTTGAGAGGGGAATTTTTTTGGAGAGAAAATTTTGGATGTTTGAGAGGGTTTTGGGAGATTGAAGAAAAATTTGAGAGAAAAAAATACCAAAAAGAGAGAGAGAATTTTGAAGATGATGGGAGTTTAAAGCTAGCGGGTTATCATCATCAATTTCTTCATCGATCAACATAAATCAAGAATTCATCCCAGATTTGAAGCTAAGTGTCTCTCTACTCTCTTTGATTTTTTAGTATAAACTAGCCCAAATTTTCTACTCTTCTCCAATTTCCCCATATTTGATTTCAGGCAGGAACCAATTATATCCATCAAGCACTTCTCATAATGCCATTGAAGCTAAGTGCTTCTTTCATTGTTCTAATTTTTAATGTGAATTAAATCATATTTGCTCCATTACTCCATTTCTCCATATTTTTATGTCAGGCAAAGGACAACTCCAAGTCAACGGTAAATCCCATGGAGGTGTAAGATTGGCGCTGACGAGCTCTTGAGTGCCCATTAAATTTTCAATTGATCCGTCGATGGATTTCGGCCCGAATTGTCAAATCAATTCGTTTTATTTTAAGGAATTTAAACCCCAGAATGTGAAGGGCAGAGCCCGCTCACTGGAGGTCATTTTAAATTTCTGCAATTTAAATTTCTGCACCTTAAACCCCAAAGGAGAGGGCCAAGCCAAGGCTGAGCTATCCATTGGTGGTCTTTATTTATTGTCATTTACTTCCTGTAATTTAATTTTTGAATCATTAAACCCTAAAATGAGTAGCTCGCAGCACTGTACAGAAGTCGTTAACTCACTCCCTCTTTCGGCTTCAGGGAAATACTTAATATTTTGAAAATGCCAAAAAAAAAATGTCACTCACGTATATTCCATTTAAAAAAGTGAAAATACAAAAAGAGAACACTCCACTAGAGCCTTAGGAATAAACCAAGCCTAAGTTGCCAAATTAGGATACCCATGAAATTAAGGTACCGAAAGGGCATTAGTTTTAATTAACTAGTGTAACCAAGTCCCCGAACTCATAATCTCTGGTTCGTAGAAGTAATTTAGTTCTCCCGCTAATTTACTTAGGTTTCTAATCAACCTACCAAAAATGATTAGTGGCGATTCCAAAATTTAAAACCATTTGAACAAAAAACCAAAGTCGCGATTTGGTAGAGCTTGGGAGAGCTTGAACTAGGTTAGTTAATTTAATCAATTAATCTGGTAATTCATTATCTTAAAAAATGAATTTTAGGTCGCGACACCGGCGAAGTGGCCGAGATTACTGGTCGTGGCCGACGGACTTGGCCGAGCGCGTTGGCCGACGACATGGGTCGCGGCCGGCGGCTGATGGTGGGTTGACGACTGAAGGTTAGGATTTCAGAGAAGAGGCTCTGATACCAATTTGTTGCGGAAATCAAACGAAGAACAAAAGTGGAACACTAAGATTTACGTGGTTCGATCAAAATTGATCTACGTCAACGGGCGAGGCACAACGAAAATTCCACTATATTCAAAAGGAAAGTGCATAATACAATGAAACTCTAATCATAATATATATATTGTGTCTCAAAACATAAAAGGAAAAACCTAATTCCTCTGGGTTGCGCCTACGACCCACTCAAATAATATGTCATAAATTCAAGACATATTTAACACAGGGTCCATAACAGATGCCCTAAAAAGTCATCTATCTTGGTAGTGCTCCAAATCTTTCTCACAAGAAAGATGATGATATAGTTATGTAGCTAAACGATGGGAAAAGTCACGCTAAGTTGCTTAAATTGGTGTCCTCTACCTGTGAAGCTTTGATATTCAGAGACATAAAACATTATTGAAAATGAGATATCGTTAGAGTCTTCCTCGCAATGTATGGGTGTTTCGTGAGCAGGGCTATAAGGCATAGGATCTTCGTTCAGAGGTTTGGTCTTTCAGAGTCTTTTCTGGTATTTTTGGTCTCGTCAGTTTTTCAGGGTCTGAATATCCATTTGTATATGGTGGAATAGTTAAGGTCAGTTTGATAGTTAGAGACCTTAAACTGATTATTACTTTTTTTTAACTCCCTTTGTTTCGCAAAAAATATGACATTTTCAAAAAATATTTTTCAAAAAGTCATTTTTTTATAAAATAATGATATTTTTAGATATTTAGCGAAGACCTAAAAATGAATTCAAATTTTTTTTCATCTTTTGGTAAGGAAAATCCTCGTTTTATTCAACGTTGGGCAGTTTCATTCAACGTTGGACTCTCACCCAAGGGTTTTTCATCATTTTAAACTTATTGGTGGGTTCTATTTGACACAAATGGTCCATTAAGGTCTTCGATTCATCAAATTGCTACTTGGGTCAAACCTTTCTGTTTGGGGATTTTATGGCAAATTGAACTAGTTAACCTCGAGAACATCATAATTAATGAAATGTATGCCGTAGATTCCAATTTCAGTGTCAATTTCATGAAAACAGGTCATATTGATGCTGAATTAGACGAAAAAAGAGGCAAACCAAACTGGGTTCGGTTGACCCAACCCAGTTGACTAAATGAGCCTACAGAAGCACTTTTTTCAAGTTGTTCTTACATGCAGGAAGACCAGTGTTGTTTGGCCGAAAATGACATCCAATTGGCAAACCCCAAACGACATCCTTTACTTGTGACATTCCAGAATCTTTGGAGCATACGAAGACAAACAAATGAGCTGGCTGAAGATAAGACCAAAAAAGGAATCTATTAGGACCAGGAAAAAAAGAAGAAGATCGGCTCTTATAGTGTCACGTTTATAGTATATCATTTCCAAACTTTTGCTGTTTGATTCACCTTGAGTTTGAGAGCGTGCTAGAAGATTTTATTAATTCTGTAGATATTCTAGAATTGTTATTGTTTATCCTCTACGATCCTTTCGTCGTAAATTAGACTTATTATATCTATTTATTATGGTTTTATGGCTCAATACAATATATAGCTCAATTTTCTAGATCTTTTTTCTCTATCAGCTCTTGCGTACGGGAAGACCAGTGTTACTCGGCCGAAATTGACGTCCAATTGACAAAACCCAAACGACACCCTTTGCCTACGACATTCTAGAATCCCCCGACTATATGAAGATAGACGAATGAACTAGCCGGAGATAAGACTAGAAATGAATCTAGTGGAACGGAGAGAAAAGGACAAGGTTGGACGGCGAAAGTTTAAGAAATAGAGAGGAGCGATAGGTGTTGGGGGGTACAGAGGGAGAGCTACAAAGTCTCATGTTGGCAATCCGATCGGCCATCCATCTTCACCTATGACATCCTAGGATCGCCATAGTCGAATTCTAGCAATAAAATAGGCATGGGATCGGGCTTGCATACCTGATTTCGCATCCATGGTCGCACGGCACGGGAACTCGACAAACCGGCTAGCGTGATGAGATCGCCTCCCATTCGTCTCTCGCTCTCTCCCACAAGCCTTATGGAGAAATTAAAAGTGGAAATGGAAAAAGCTTAGGGTAGAGGAAGGGTCCTAGCGATTTATAAAAGTCCAGTTGGGCCCTCCCATCACGGCCTGGCCGAACTCGGCCCATACTAGCTAGGCCCATATTCGGCCCATTAAGAAACTTTAAATACATCCTTTATTAAATCAATTTCGTAAATAGTAAATTAATCCCGTAAAACGGTCAATTACAATTCCAATTAAGGTGAGCCACATTAGGAAAACTCTAACATTCTCCCACTTGGACGAGCATTAATTAAAACTGTACTGTAATGTGCGCCTTTTTATTAGTTTAAGGTTATTCTTAATGGCCAATCCTATCTCATAAAGTCTTAAACACTAAATCATACCAGTAACTACTTCAGCAGACACAGAGCCATCCATGGTCACAAGTGTTCTTAATTTTACTGATATGGATTTAATATAGTAGTATGGCAATTGAATAACACCTCAAAAGAGATACACTTTATGTGTTATCCACTTTGTCGGACACCATTCTCTCTCCTTATGTATCACAAAACTTGATATGCCACTAGAGAATATTCATATGGTTCTAATGAACTTGTATATGTCTCAGCTTTATAGTTAACTTTTCTTTGTGTATAACAAGACATATAAATACAGCTAATAACCAAATGCCCATAGCCATTACTCAAGATTTACACATATCTCAAAATTTACAAGAATATGTATTTAACATTAATAGTGTTACAAGTACTTCAATACATATCATTACATTACAAAATGTAACAAAACAAATGTAAATTTTATTAGAGCAAACTGAAAGATGCCTCTTACTAGCTCACAGCATCTAATGATGCCTCTAAGCCCATATTAGCGATGTGTCACTAAAAAATACAAGGACGAAGACCTTTAATTAGTGGGTCTGCAATCATATCATGTGTGGAAATATGCTCTACTGCAACGTTACCTTTCTGCACGGATTCCTTTATGGTCAAAAATTTGACCTCCATATGTTTAAATCCTTTGAGACTTCTATTGTTGTTAATAAATAATAATGCAGAGTTATTGTCACAATACAGCTGTATGGGTCTATCAACAAAATCAAGTACGGTCAACTCCCTAATGAGGTTCCAGAGCCAAATCGCCTGAGTGGCAGCTGAAAAGCATGCTATGAACTCTGCTTGCATGATAGAGGAGGATATGGATTTCTGTTTCTCACTTTTCCATGACACTACACTGCCTGCCAACATGAATATGTAGCCTGTTGTCAACTTCTTGTCGTCTTGATAGCCCGTAAAATCTGAATCCAAGTATCCAATAAGCTGGAGGTTCTGAGCATGCCTGTAAGTCATCATGTAGTCCCTTGTCCTCTTCAAGTACCTCAGGACCTTCTTGGCAGCAACCCAATGATTATGTCCTGGGTTTGACTGGTATCTTCCCAGAAGTCCTGTCGCAAAAGTAATGTCTGGCCTAGTACATACTTGAGCATACATAATGCTCCCAAGTGCATTGGCGTAAGGTACATTCTTCATTTCAGATTTCTCCATCTCTGTTTGAAGACACTGTGAAAGATTCAACTTATCACCTTTACAAATAGGAATAATACCTGGCTTGCAATCGTGCATATTGAATCTCTCCAAGATACGATCAATATATGCCCTCTGAGATAAACCCAAAATATGGCGTGAACGATCCCTGTGGATTTTAATGCCAAGGATAAAGGACGCTTCACCAAGGTCTTTCGTGTCAAAATTCTCTGACAGCACACGCTTCGTCTCATGCAATAGATCGATGTCGCTGCTCGCTAGTAGAATGTCGTTCTTATGGAGAACAAGAAAAATGTATTTTCTCCCACTGACCTTGCAGTATATACACTGATCTACTTTATTTTCAACGAAACCAAATGAAGTGACAACGCTATGAAACTTGAAATACCATTGCCTGGATGCGTGCTTGAGGCCATAGATTAACTTCTTCAGTCTGCATACAAGGTCACTCGAATCATCAACTTCAAACCCTTCAAGTTGGGTCATATAGACTTCTTCTTTGAGATCTTTATTTAGAAAAGCAGTCTTGACGTCCATCTGGTGTAACTCTATGTCAAAATGAGCCAATAACGCCATAGTCACTCTGAATAAATTCTTAGAAGAGACTAGAGAGAAGGTTGATTAATAATCTACTCATTCTCTTTCAGTGAAAACTTTAGCTACAAGTCTGGCTTTAAATTTTTCTACCTTTCCTTTGGAATCCCTTTTCGTCTTGTAGATCCATTTACAGCCGATTGCCCTATGACTTGCAAGCAACTTGACAAGCTCCTAGACTCCATTATGTCTCATAGATTGTAACTCATCTTTTATCGCATCTAACCACAGGTTTGATTGTGCACATGAAACAGCATCCTTATAGGTAACTAGATCAACTATATAGCCTATATCATAATTCTATTCTTCTAGATAGACTATATAGTCTAGTGGGATTGCTGATCGTCTTTGCCTAACAGACCTCGGTAGTGGAACTTTCTCAGGTTGATCCTGCGGCTGTGGGGCTTGATTTACTTCACCAAGAACGGTTTCAATCATAGGATCCTGAAGCTTAACAAGCATAGTCGTTGTGCCAAGATCACCTCCTCTCTTCGCAGAAGACCCTCGAAGAACTTGAACAGCTACTTAGCATATTCCACGATTGAGTTCAACTCATGAACCCGTCTTGGATGGATCCTGGAAGCGGCCATGTCTAAGGCGGTGACCTTGTGGCTAGCGGACTTTAAGAGGGTGTTCGTTTTGGATAGGCATCAAGCTTTATAGCAAGCCTCATGAACCAGCACAAAGCGTTTCTTTCCTTCTATTTCTTTGCTATCCTTGACCGCCACAATGTGCAACATTGATTGCAAGCTGCACCAGCCACTCTGGTTCTTCGATTTCTTCAGGTACTATGACTTCTTCGTGTCGATCTCGAGCTCGATCCCCATTAACTAAGGTTTGGGTACCTCTTGCACTACATGACGAATGCCCCATTTTTTACTGAGACCAACCTAAAGATCAAGGCTGATACCCATTCTTTTGGACCCATACGTTCTCGGGTCTGACACCCACCTCTACATATCTTTTGAATGCACCCTCATATCTCGCAAACAGGCTCGATGCAGGTGTATATATCCAGAGCAACAACGACGCAGAGCTTTCTCCGGTGGAACCTGCATCTCTTTTTCTTCTTCGACTTCGCCCATGGCAATATAGACCATTACCATCGTGCTACTTGCATGGGTCTTAAAGTAACGAAAGCTTGAGGCTTACTAGAGGAATTGGGGTTTTCCCTTCAATTCAATTGGCCACCATTTTTTAAAAAAGGATTCTGCTTCAGTCGGATTTAGCCAGGAGAACTCAATTTCTGGTTGAGCCGACCATCAGTACAATGCGAGAAGGAACACTTCCTCACTCGGAACAGAAACCGCGAGCGTCAGCCGACTCCGTTGCCTATCCGCTTCGGTTCCAAGCTCAAGAACACGCTGCGTTTGGAGGACGCGAACCAAGAACTCGTCGGTCGTTAGTCGTGGGAGCCACAGCATCGACAACAAAGACTTCGCTGTCAAATGAAAGCGGACTTACAAGGGTCAAAATGAAGTCCACCCTCCACCACCCCCTGCTCGCGATTAATCCTCAATCGAAGAAGGAGGAAGCCAAAGAGCCCCCTGCTAGACCCGAGAGAGTCGTCCATTATTGTCCTCCCTCCTTGGTCTTTACTTCATTATTTTAATCAAGTACCCCCAGCGGTCCTTTTTCCCTAATTTTTTTAGTCTCCTCTTTCGGCATGCCTCCCCTTCTTTCGGTGAAAGAAACAATGATGAAGCTCCTTCTCCCCTTATTCTTTTTTGGTTAAAACCCCGGTTTTTCCTCCTGTGCTCCCTCTCGTCCGCCGTTTTCTTTATTCCAACCCTTCCCCCACTTATCCTCTCCTCCATTTGTCATCGAATTCCCTCTTCTTTTAGACCCACCCAGACTCTTTTTCTCTGTTACCTGTCCTTTCTCTTCTTTTCCTGTGCCACCGAAAGCAACTTACCCCCTTTTTTCTTTTTGCCCCCAGACAAGAAATAGTGGTGATTATTAAATCCCTTCTTTAAGCTAGGAGAGGCTACAATTATCATCAATTCAGGACATCTTTTAGACGATACATGCTTCTCTGAGAGGTTTCTCTTCGTAGATGTTGTTGCTCCCGACCCATTGGATGTCTCTGTTGGTCCAGGACAAACAACAATCAACTTGATTCCTTTCTGGCAGAGCTCAAAGCGCAAATTATAGAAGTGGCCATTTTATGCAAACTTGGATGCATAATACGTAGCTTGACCAGGTGCAGGCACTTTCCAACTGCACTACTCATCACGACAAACTGGTCCCTGCCACGTCTAAACATGAAAGGTGCTAAAATTCGAGTCAAAGATAGAGTCCCAACGACATCAACATCGAACGTTGCCTTAAGGTTTTCTTCCGTTGCATCCAAAGCTTTTGATTTAGGGCGCTCACAGGCCGCATTGTGGATCATGATGTCGAGCAAATAAAGATTCAGCGTTCTCCACGGCCTGTCGGAGAGAATCTTCTCTAGATACTCAAACTAAACAGCAAGATTTGCACTTCAATAGGCACACATTTACCAGCGAGCTGAGCCTTGACGTGCTCTAATTCAACGTCGTTCTGATCAGAGAGTACGAACTTCGCTCACAAATTTACTAGTCGCTCGACGAGAATCTTCCCCAACTGACCAACCCACCACCTTTCATTTATTTTTGCCCGGTGCTTTGGATTATTCTTCTTTTGTTTGAATTGAATGCCCACTTTTCAAATGCTCTGGATGAGGCATTTGGTGGCTAATGAGGCCAAGATGGGATCACCCCCAAATCACGTTGAAAAGTTGAGAAGTCCTTTAAGTTTTTCTTGGGTGTGGATGAATGCCTATATGCTGTTTATGAGTTTGAATATGATTCTTTATCCACGAATGACTTAGTGCTTGTGCTTTTCTTTTATTTGCATTAAACAAAGCCATAAAATCTACAGCTTTTGCTAATTGGTTTCATCAAATCATATATAAAAACCAAAGTCACCCGCACTTTTACATTTCCCCACCAGTTTACGTGCGTCGCTCTAGTTGTCGACTTTTTACTTTTTCCAACAAAGACGCAATACTCTCTAGACGTTATGCAAGACTCCACATGAACCGATCATTGCTAGACGGATTGCTTCGTAACGATTAAACTATCGGATCTGGTTACTAACTTGGCCGAAGATTTGTACAGGAATCCAGCAAGGCTAACACGAGGAATGTTGCGGTGAGAATGAATTTGTCCTGGGTAAAAAATTTGGACTATTACAGGACAGCGTCACGACTCTAGAAATACAAAAATTGAAAATTACCGAGCTAAAATGAATTCTCTGGAAATTTTTTCGAATGACCTAAAAATGAAATTATTAAAGAAACTCTTAATTCCATATTGAAATTTTTTAAAAAAAATTTATTCAGCCAAAATGAAGATAAAATTAAAGTAAAAAAAATACTAACTACTTATCCACATTTTTAGCTCTTAGAACTTTTCATTTTCAGCTCTTAAAAACTCAAGTCCTCATTGCGCTCATATCGAGTTTTCATTTGGGCTCGCCTATTTTGAAACCAGAACTTGACTTGCTGAAGTTTCAGTCCTAACTTTTGGCTCAATTCCATTCTCTATTTGCCGTCTGGCATAGGGCACATTTTGAAGAAATCCTCGAGCCTTTGTATTTGTTCTTCAGTATGGCGACGGTAACGCTTTCTTTGACTCTTGTTGTTGTTGTCGTCCTTGTCTTTATCGAGATCTTGGACGTTGTTGGCGGAAGGGCCAAGCTCCATGGTCTGAATCCTAAACATGCCCTCGAACTCTTCCTCTCATATATTCAGTAGGTAACGATAGCTCCCAAGTGTGTTGGGTTGAGACATCCTTGGTTAATGGCTCCTCATGGTTTTGCTACTTCTTCTTGTATTTTCACTCTCTCTGAATTTTTCTGAGCGACTGTGTATGCTTTAAAACTCTCTTTAAAGTATGGATGAAGATTATAAGGGGGACGTCTCTTTTTAAAATTAGGCGTGGGCTTAGCATCTGTATTGCTTCTCCCAAGAGTTCTGTCTTTCTCAACCTCTCTTGCGTGTCTCTTGCTTGGCTCGTCTTTTCTCATCTTTTCATAGTAGCAGGGCTCCCGTCATTATCTCCTCCGCCTGTCTCAAGTGTCGGCTTTGCAGGCAATCCCTTTTCCCTGTTTATAAATGAAGACAAGTCTTCTCTTGTTTTCTGCTACAAATTGCCTTGTCTCCCACTTGGCTCCTTTATCTCTTTTTTTCTTTTTTAAAGTGCTGGCGTCCCCTCAAACTTTTTCGTAGAAATTTCGGATTCTTTCGGCTCGAGATTGCAGACTAACGAGGATTCGAACCAACGGGGGTGGTGCAGACAAAGAATAGCAGATAGGAAAATCTGACCAATAGAGCTGCCCCTATGAAGTCAATATTTAACTTGAAGCAGATTATCACTTTCGCATTCCAATCATATGCTTCACCTCTCTCCTTTTTCTTTTCGTATTCTCCTCGTCAGTCTTGATTCTCTCCTCAATCTTTTAACAATAATGGCCAGTCTTCCCACGCTGATCTTCCCGGCTGAAGTTATGTTCAAATGGGAAAGACTTTACCATCTTCTTGGTCGAGGCTATATTTACATAGCCCATCATCCGAGCGTCGAAGCTGAGATTCTCGGTTTATTTAGGGAGATAAATGCTTATTCGGTTGAAGGCACCAACATGGAGAGGGAATACAGGGCGTTCTCACATGTCTTCATCAATTTTCTGGAGGCTTGCCGAAACACCCAGGAGACGGTCACCTTAGCCTGCGTCATGAAGGCTTGCTATCAGGATCGATTTGAATGCTTAGAGTTTGCAGAAATCTCAGTTGCTCAATATAAGGAGGCTGTCAAGTCTGTTGAGGAACGGGTCTCGCTATTGGTTCACGAGAGAGAAAAGCTAGTAAAGCGCTTAGCTTTGAATCAGACTTACTCTGAGCATAACCCGAGGGATGTTGTGATGAAGTTCAGATGTGAGTGGCTGGAGGAGAGGTTTGATGATCTAACGGTGGATATAGCTTTCGAGAGAGACCTGATCAACAATCTGAAACACGCCGTTAAACACCATGAGATTAATGCAGCCAGGTACAAGGAGAAATGTACTCGCCTATTCTTCAAGATTGCAGATCTTGAATCCCAGATTGCTTAGTGTAGGCAGAGCATCAACTTCATGGAAAGTCAGTTAAGCTCTTTGTGATGCTCATTAGGGGTCAGTTTAGCTTTACTTTTCTTCCCCAGTGAACGGTTGTAATACTCCTTGATGAATGAAATGAAAGAAAAGCTTTATATCTCTATGCTTCAATCTTCTCGCCATTTCTTCCTCCGCATAGCATAAATGACTTAAGGTATTTCTTACACCCATCTCAATTAGGATCAAAGTACCTTCTGGAAGCATCTTCTTCACGACATATGGGTCACCATAGTCCAGAGTAAACTTTTTCTGTTACAGCAACCTTCGCAGAACGATGTTATCTACCTCTGCTAGATCCAATACGCTACTGTCGATTATACTTTTGACGGAATACGTAGGGAACGTATTTCTACCTCGACTGGTAGGACTACCTCAATCGTGTTTCATCTTGACAGATGGTGGCTGTGAAATGATGACACGCAACCAATCACAGTGAGGCCCGTGACTAGTCGTGTAAATTAATACATCTATAACCACTCGGTCAGTGTGCTAATGATGGACTAAGCCACCTGTTACGTGCCCCACTTCTTTCATGCTTTGTCCCTTTCGACGTTCACTTGTTGGTATCGATCGCCTATAACATTAAGAGGTCTGTGGGCCATACTCAATAATATAAGGACCGGCCCTCCACTAAATGTTTTGACTAATTTAGCCAAGAAGGCGTTACAGGCTTATCTCTCAGGTTCCGATTATACAATTTATTCTTTTTCAACTCAAGTACAAGAATCCCACAATATGTTGAGAATGCCCCCATATCTGATCCGAATACATTCACTACCCCCATTAAAATACATGACCCATACATGCCCACTAATTGACACGTTTATGACTTCGGAAGGATTGATTTCTTCGCTTACCCCCAGGATTATCAGTTGAGGCATTGGTCATTTCCTATTCTTCCACATTCTTCATGGTCAATCTTGGTATAATGCTGAACCTAATTTTGCTCCCGCCTGGGGTACCTGTGATTCCCTGCAAAAGTAGAAGAAGTAATTAGTATGTGGTCTAAGAGAGGTTGATCCATAACTACTATATTAGTCCAATTCTGTTTTTCAATTTTTGTGATGAAATTAGACAAAATTTTCTCAGGAAGATATGGACAAATTTCCCAAAAAGAATATTATTGCAGATTTTTATAACTTGAAAAATGTGATAAAATCTCTTGACGTTTATCAAATTTTTCAAAGGAATTTTACTTTTCTTATCAGAATGAATTTTCAATGATAAATTTGTCAAGAAAATCTTGTGTCCATTTAAGGAAAACTGTGACAGAATCTTTCATTGGTCAACAGAATTCTCCTAAGGGATTGTTCACATTCATTTTTGCAAAAGTGAGACGCCAATTTGATTTTTATTTTCTCTTGAAAAACGACTATGATATTAAGTCCGAAATTTGATCAATACCTAACATGGACCGACCAAAAAATAGATACAAGATGAAGTTAGAAAACTTACTTTCACCGTGAAGACATACCCATGAAATAGACATGCACATGAATCGTGAGTTTAAATCTTAGCCTATCTACTTTAAAGGCTGATAAATTGAAGCGAAAGACTTACGGCAAGGCGACAATCTCTCGCACATAATGAAGATTAGCCGTGATTTCACAACTTAACTAGGATTAACCAAGCCTTTCCACTTTAGCTGCTCGAGTCAAAAATTATAACCCCCGCTTCGGTAACGTTACCAAACCTGAGGCTTAACTTTTAAAACTCATTTTTGAGAAGAGGTTCGGGATTGAATTTGGACTAACTTTCGACATAATCTCACATCGAACACTAGAACCAAATCACAATACCATCCTAAAACTAGTGGCCCATGTCCGACCATAGGACGTGTGTGATGTAGTGCTAAAACGATTAATCATGCACAGTAGTTAAATTCAAACACCACTTTAAAAATGTTCGAAATTAAATCACAGTTTCCACGCACACTAAGTCTACAAAACAAAGGAGTTAGTCACAAACATTCCACCCCTTATAACTCCCATCTGCAAAAACATATAACACCTATCGAATGAGTCCCAAACAAGATCGCCAGAAGCAAGATATCCATGAAATTTTTATCGGCCTAAGTCCACTAAGGCTTTTAAATTTTTGAAAAGATTCAAGTACTCCAATTTGTACTTTCCTTTTCGAAAATTTAAAAATCTCATTCCCAATAGAGTCATCAAGCTGTCGCAACCCGAAAATTTCTTTTCTTTTGGTGGAAAAATTTCTAGGTTAACGAATTATTAGGTTGATTAAATTAATTAACCTAATATGGACTCTCCCAAGTTCTACGAAATCGCAACTTTGGTTTTTGTTCAAATGATTTTAGAATTTGGAGTCGCAACAAATTATTTTTGATAGATTGATTAGAAACCTAAGTAAATTAGCAGGAGAACTAAATTACTCCTACGAACTAGAGATTATGAGTTCGGGGACTTGGTAACATCAGTTAATTAAAACTAATGCTCTTTCGGTACCTTAATTTCATGGATATCCTAATTTTGGCAACTCATACTTGGTTTACTCCTAAGACTCTAGTGAAGTGATCTTTTTTGTATTTTCACATTTTTAGATGAGATGCATGGATGGTATTTTTTGGTATTTTCAAAGTATTAAAAATTCCCTAAAGCCGAAAGAGGGAGTGCGTTAACGACTTCTGTGCAGTGTTACGACCTCCAACAAGTGGCTCGGCCTACTCATTCTGGGGTCTGACGGTATATAAATTAGACTACAGGGAATAAAGTACTACCAGTGGATGGCTCGACCTTGGTTCGGCTTCCTTTGGGGTTTAATGGTACATGAATTAAATTACAGGAAATTAAATTACGATAAATAAAGACCTTCAATGGATGGCCTAGCATTGGCTTGGCTCTCTCCTTTGGGGTTTAATGGTGCAGAAATTAAATTGTAGGAATTTAAATGACAGTAAGTAAAAACCTCCAATAGGCGGTCTAGCATTGACTTGGCTCTTCCCTTTGCGGGTTTAATTGTGTGGAAATTAAATTGCAGGAATTTAAATGATAGTAAGTAAAAACCTCCAATAGGGGGCCTAGCATTGGCTTGGCTCTTTTCTTTGGGGTTTAATGGTACAGGAATTAAATTACAAGAATTTAAATAACGGTAAGTAAAGACCTCCAATGGATGGCCCAGCCTTGGCTTGGCTCTCTCTTTTGGGGTTTAAGGTGCAGGAATTTAAATTGCAGTAAATAAAGACCTCTAATGGACGGCCCAGCCTTAGCTTGGCCCTCTCTTTTGGGGTTTAAGGTACATGAATTTAAAATTGCAGTGAATAAAAACCTCCAATGGACAGTCTAGCCTTGGCTTGGGTCTCTCTTTTGGAGTTTAAGGTGCATGAATTTAAATTGCAATAAATAAAGACCTCCAATGGACGGCCCAGCCTCGGCTTAGCCCTCTCTTTTGAGGTTTAAGGTGTAGGAATTTAAATTGCAGGAGATAAACAACCTCCAATGGATGGACTTTGCCCTATTCATTCTGGGGTTTGAATTCTTTAAAATAAAGTACCACAAATTGATTCAACAATTCGAATCAAAATCCATCCATCGGTCGTCTGAGAATTTGCTAGACATTTTGGGCTTGTCTAGGCCAATTTCACTTGCACCTTCATGGAATTTATCATTGATACATGGTTGCCCTTCACCTGACATGAAATATGAGGAAAGAGAGGTCAACGTAGAGAATTCTATGCTCAATTATATTAAAACCAGAAAAATAAACAGAACACTTAGCTTCAATTTGCTAGTCGTCTGCACTGAGCAACATTATCCTACCCTGACCACAGAGCTGCTCAATAAGTTCGGTCACTTTGGCTTCGGTCTTAGGAAAGCATAAAATTGACTGCAATTGTCCCATGTGTACCAAACCGGAAGAATTTTGACACTAACAACCCGACCATGATAGTCTATGCCTATATAACCCATCTTCAATTCAGAGGTAAGACCAAGTGTCCGACTATAATAAGACAAAAAGTGGCGTGATAGTGAAAAGTGTGGGACCTTATCGAATCAGAACTCAGGAGAGCCCTGAGAAGCCTCTCCTTGATTGGCAATGTCTTGTAAATCTCCAAAGAAGGAAACGGGCTGTGAAGGAAGAACCTAAACTTCACTCTATTGAACCTTTTCCTCAACAGAATTGGGGTTGGACAATATTTAAGCCCATTGATGTGCGTGTGGGCCGCGTTCGCCAATTACCTGGGTTGGGTGGATACATCTCTTGGTCCGTTATACTTGTAAAAGCACTTGGCTTCAGTCAGCATGACATTTATTGGTTGCTTGCACCGAGGGAAACATCTGCACAAGTCTAATTCATTGTAAAACTTGTAAAGTATTACCGTCAAGTCGGGTAGAATTTCATCCATCGGATTGCGCTCAATCATCCACCTCTGCAGATCTTCTTTGAACACAATTTCCCCATTGCACGCGATGTAAACTCGTCAAACCGAGTCGTACACCGCCATGACAACCATTTTTTTCGTCTTCATTCTGGGATCGTCCGAAAACATATGGAGAGGTCTCACTGAGTGGGAGACCACTGTCAAATTTTCGGTCAATGAGAGTCGATGAAGTTGTATCCAAACAGCAAAGTGATTAGAGGTCTTCTGGGCCCATCATCAAAGACATACTCTATGTCCATGTAAGAACATAATATGTGAACATACTCCTCAGCCACAGAAACAACGCTGAACTCAAGACCATATGTGACTGCAGCTACAAAAAACAATAACTACGATTTTTTTTAGGAAGGCTCTCCATGGCCATCGAGATCACAATCACACTCATGTTGTACCGCGCCAAGATCACCTCCTCTCTTCGCAGAAGACCCTCGAAGAACTCGAACGGCTACTTAGCATATTCCACGATTGAGTTCAATTCATGAACCCGTCTCGAATGGATCCTAGAAGAGGCCATGTCTAAGGCGGTAACCTTGTGGCCACCGGACTTTAAGAGGGTGTCCGTTTTGGACAAGCATCGAGCTTCATAGCAAGCCTCATGAACCAGCACAAAGCATTTCTTTCCTTCTATTTCTTTTCCGTCCTTGACCACCACAATGTGTAACATTGATTACAAGCTGTGCCAGTCGCTCTGGTTCTTCAATTTCTTCAGGTACTAGGACTTCTTCAGTGTCGATCTCGAGCTCGATCCCCATTAACTAAGGTTTGGGTACCTCTTGCACTGAATGACGAATGCCCCCTTTTTTACAGAGATCAACCTCAAGACCAAGGCCGATACCCATTCTTCTAGACCCCATTCGTTCTCGGGTCTGACACCCACCTCTACATCTCTTTTGAGTGCACCCTCATTTCTCGCAAACAGGCTCGATGCAAGTGTATATTTCTAGAGCAACAACGGTGCAGAGCTTTCTCCGGTGGAACCTGCATCTCTTTTTCTTCTTCGACTTCGCCCATGGCGATATAGACCGCTGCCATCGTGCTACTTGCATGGGTCTTGAAGTAATGAAAGCTTGAGGCTTACTAGAGGAATTGGGGTTTCCCCTTCAATTCGATTGGCTATCGTTTTTTTTTTTAAGGATTCCCCTTTAG
Organism: Psidium guajava; assembly: GCA_016432845.1. Classification (NCBI taxonomy): domain Eukaryota; kingdom Viridiplantae; phylum Streptophyta; class Magnoliopsida; order Myrtales; family Myrtaceae; genus Psidium; species Psidium guajava. The sequence goes on along the minus strand of CM028233.1, from coordinate 20,481,264 downwards.
TCGGATTCAGCTGGGAGAACTCAGTTTCTGGTTGAGCCGACCATCAGTACAATGCGTGAAGGAACACCTCCTCACTCGAAACAGAAACCAAGCGCGTCAAGCAACTCGGTTGCCTATCCGCTTCGGTTCCAAGCTCAGGAACACGTTGCGTTTCGAGGACGCGAACTAGGAAGTCGACGGTTGTCAGTCGCGGGAGCCACAACATCGACAACAAAGACTCCGCTGTCGAATGAAAGCGAAGTTATGAGGGTCAAAAATTTAGTCCGCCCTCCACCACCCCCCTGCTCGCGATCAATCCTCAATCGAAGAAGGAGGAGGAAGCTAAAGACCCCCCTACCGGACCCGAGAGAGTCATCTATTGTCCTCCCTCCTTAGTCTTTACTTCATTATTTTAATCAAGTCCCCCCAGCAGTCCTTTTTCTCTAATTTTTTAGTCTCCTCTTTCGGCGTGCCTCCCCTTCTTTCGGTGAAAGAAAGCAATGATGAAGCTCCTTCTCCCCTCTTTCTTTTTTGATCAAAACCCTCGTTTATCCTCCTGTGCTCCCTCTCGTCCACCAATGTTTTTATTCCAACCCTTCCCCCACTTATCCTCTCCTCCATTTGTCATCGAATTCCCTCTTCTTTTAGACCCACCCAGACTCTTTTTCTCTGTTACCTGTCCTTTCTCTTCTTTTCCTGTGCCACCGAAAGCAACTTCCCCCCTTTTATCTTTTTGCCCCCGACAAGAAATAGTGGTGATTATTGAATCCCTTCTTTAAGCCAGGAGAGCCTGCAATTATCATCAATTCAGGACATCTTTTAGACGATACATGCTTCTCTGAGAGGTTTCTCTTCGTAGATGTTGTTGCTCCCAACCCATTAGATGTCTCTGTTGGTCCAGGACAAACAACAGTCAACTTGATTCCTTTCTGGCAGAGCTCAAAGCGCAAATTATAGAAGTAGCCATTTTATGCAAACTTTGATGCATAATACGTAGCTTGACCAGGTGCAGGCACTTTCCAACTGCACCACTCATCACGACAAACTAGTTCCTGCCACGTCTAAACATGAAAGGTGCTAAAATTCGAGTCAAAGATAGAGTCCCAACGACATCAACATCGGACTTTGCCTTAAGGTTTTCTTCCGTTGCATCCAAAGCTGTTAATTTGGGGCGCTCACAGGCTGCATTGAGGATCATGATGTCAAGCAAATAAAGATGCAGCCTTCTCCACAGCCTGTCAGAGAGAATCTTCTCTAGATACCCAAGCCAAACGACAAGATTTGCACTTCAATAGGCGCACGTTTACCAGCGAGCTAAGCCTTGACATGCTCCAATTCAACTTCATTCCGATCAGAGAGTACGAGCTTCGCTCCCAAATTTACTAGTCGCTCCACGAGAATCTTCCCCAACCGACCAACCCACCACCTTTCATTTATTTTTGCCCAGTGCTTTGGATTATTCTTCTTTTGTTTGAATTGAATACTAGTTGGAAGAGGTCGTCAAAAGTTTGACCTTCAAAGGGCTCCTGAAGTTAAATTTTAACCCATTTAATGCTAAATCGATAAATTCTTTCTCAGTGAGAGATGTCAGGCATCGGTTTCTTGATTTCTTGAACCGAGCGATAAACTGGTCTGCAGTTTCTCCACTATACTGATGCATTCTCGCAAGATCGGCTACTGATACTTCGGGCACTGATCGATAAAACTGAGAATGAAATTGCCTCTCCATCTCAGCCCATGTCTAAATTGAATTCGCTGGTAGGTTGGTTTACCAGGTAAATGCTATCTTGGACAGCGACAAGCGAAATAGTTTGAGCCTCAAATACTCGTTTATCCCTCCTTCTCCGCACTACGCTAGAAATCGTCCTACGTGCTCTACAGTTGATTGGTCTTCTTCTCCAGTGAAGACAACAAGATCGGGCGTTTTAAATCCTCTTAGGTATGGGATATTATCCACCCAATCTAGGTGTGGCTTCCTATACACCGGCCTCGGAACACCCCTGTCTACTCCCAACTGTTGGAGCACTATCTCAGACACCCGATCGGGATTCCATAGTCTCACATTCTGCTGGCCAACCCATGCCTCTTGCCCCCTAGGATCAACTGGTATAGGTCTATCGACTCCTTAATTCTCTGGGTTAAAATTAACCGGTAGTGCTGCTCTATAAGGTTGATTCCCGATACCATGTGGATATGCTGGAACTCCAGGAGGCCTCATTGGTTCGGGATTGGGTATATTCAGCATTGGATGTACATTTTGGACATTTGGGTTGGCTGCATTACCTTCAGCTAGACCGCCTTGCGGGAACGTATACCCACTGACTCCATTTATCAAGTTCATTTGAGTTGGATTCTTTGGCCTCGGTATGATCTTTACTGGGGAAGGTTGAAGAGGAACTCTTCTGCTACCTTGACCAGCGACAGGTGGACCATACATTAGAGGATAAGGCATGGCCATAGAAGCATTTACTTGAAAAGGGGGTCCTTAAAACGATGAACCCGGTCGCGATATTACTTCATTTATTGCATTGACTACCATTGGCTTGATGACATCAGTGATGTGTCGAATCATATGGTTGGTCAATTCATTCTACTGTTCTTCAAACATTCTCTTCATCGCGGCTACCATGGTAGCATCTGGTGCTAATGCATGAGCTTGATCATCCATTAACTACCGTGGTATGTCGGTGGTAGCTCCAACCATTACATTAGCTGCCGAATGCTCAAACTGGTTACCATCATTTGGATTGTTGACGTTATCGTTCTAACCATCCACTTGATTTCTTGTTCTCACCATTTTTTCCAAAACTTACCACAAATGTCCCACTGGCGTGCCAAAAAGATGTTCGCGCGATTTGAATCGGGAATATCTTTCACCGAACTTCGCAATTCGATTTTTATTAAGAAGGGTTCTCCGGCTTTGTTTTGATGGAAAGTCAAGGCTAACGGGGGAATGGGTGTGTACGATTAATGAAAGCGATGGAAATGGCGAGGATTTACTGTCTATGATACTCCTAATTGGCTGGTAATGGAAATAGATTGCTTGAAATCGAAAGTACAAGGAAAGGAAAGTACTAGAATGCTTACATGTTACACTACGAACAGCGAAGTAGGCTAAAGCTTCAAATAAACAGAATGTCTTTCTTAGATGATTGTGGAGAGATCTCTGCATTTTCCTTCCTTTCGGGTACTTATCCTTTTTGCGTCTCTAACCGCTCAAGCGGTTATTCTTTGATTTCAAACTTTTGAATTTTGGCGCTCTATTTCACTTCTAATCTATGATCTTCACAACTGACCCATGTAAATCGAAGCCCATGTCTCTTATAATTTGTAACTGCACCATCAACCGTCTCTTTTTGAATGATATTTCTAAGTTTTGGAAAACCTGTTCGCATCCATAGGTCTTATCCGGTATATCCAAATTTCGGGATGTAATAATTTTCATATTGCATATCTATGACATGCTGAATCCAAACACGCTATATCTTTCATTCGGCATACTTTCTTTTAAAAATTATTTTTTGCTCAAAATTGGTTTCCTAGGCTTAGTCAAGGTCCCCAAAGTTGATTTTCTTATTTTATGAATTTTTATGGATTTTTTTATTAATTTTAAAAGAGAAAAGATGATTAAAAAATCACGTGTCAATAAGTATTACCCGCCGTACTATCACTTTCAATAGTCTCTGAACATGTACCCTTTTCGGCCACATCGAATTCTGGAAACTTAGCTGTCTATGATTCCACAATCCTTGGGCCTCCATTAGGATTGTAAAATCTATATCCCTTGGAATGCTCTGGATAGGATACGAAATAGCACTTTGTGGTCTTGGGATCCAACTTGTTCAAGATTGGCTTATACAGCTTCACTTCTGCAGGACAACCCCAGACTTTCAAATGATTCAAGCTTGGTTTACGTCCAGTCCATAACTCAAAAGGAGTTAGTGGAGCAGCCTTAGTGGAAACTCGATTCAACACATAAAGCGCTGTCTTCAAAGCTTCACCCCCATAAGAACTTAGGTAAGCTGGTCCTACTTATCATACTCCTCATCATATCCATCAAGGTGCGATTTCGCCCATTAACCACTCCATTCTGTTCAGGGTTCCCAAGTATAGTGAACTGAGCCACTATCCCAGAATCCTCTGAGTATTTGGTAAATAGCCCTTTAAGCTGTCCAACATCGCCATGTCTACCATAATACTTACCACCACGGTCAGATCTGAAAACCTTTATAATTTTCCCTAACTATTTCTCGACTTCAATCCGAAATATCTTGAATTTATCAAGAGTCTCAGACTTTTCTTTAATCAAGTACAGATAACCATATCGGGAACAGTTATCAATGAAAGTAATGAAATAATAATTTCTACACAATATTGGAGTATAAAGTCTACTTATATCAGTGTGTACGACCTCTAATAAGTCAGAAGTTCGAATTACGGACTTTTTATTTATTTTGGTTGGCTTGCCTCTACAACAGTCCATACAAGTTTCCAGGTCATCTTTAAGAGTAGGTAAAATATCGGCCTTTACAAGCTGTTCTACTCTTTCCTTAGAAATGTGACAAGACGTTTATGGCATAATGTGTAAGACTATTCTTTAGGTAGAGTCATTTTTGAGACAACCCTTTCAGGTGTATAAGCTACGTATATGTCATTGGGAGTTAAACACAATCTGTACAATCCATTAGACATGTTACAGCACCCAACTTTATTTGAATTATAAAATATAGAAATCACACTATTCTTTATTTTAAAAGAGTAGACATACATGTCCAAACATGATACAGAAACCAAGTTCCATCTAAAGGAAGATACATAGAAAGTGTTTCTTAATATCAAATGAAACCCAGATTCTAGGATCACAATAACATCTCCCACGAACTCAACGTCAACTTTATTGTCATCTCCCACTATGAGCTTCGATTCATCCTGATTTGGCTTCCTTCGGTTTATGAACCCTTATATGGTGAATGCAACATGATTAGTCGCATTGCTATCTAGCCACCAAGAACTGGATAGGGCTTCAGATAGATTGGATTCACAAACCAATGCCAAAGAATCATGACCTGTGTGCTCATGTTTAGATAGCCAATTTTTATATTTACTACAGTCTTTCTTCATGTGACCCCTCTTCTTATAGAAGAAACAGCGGTCACTATCCTTTTCAAAAGGATGTCTTCTTTCAACCCAAATTATCAGATAGACCAGTAGTGGGGCAAGTACCTTTATGAGTACGAGATTTAGGTCCCTTGCCTTTCCTATTGCTGAAACTGGAAGTAACTACAGCATAATGCCCTCTATCCTTCTTCAATTTCTCTTCTTCTGCCACTACCTTGGATATTAAATCATTCACAGACCAAGTCTCATCCTGTGTGTTGAAACTAGTCTTGATATCCCATACTCAGGGGGAAGGGTGTTTAGGGCTTGATGTACCATCACGATACTAGGGATTACTATGCCTAAGACTTTTAGTTTTATCTGTAAATCCAGCATTCTCAAGATATAATCCCTAACACCTCCTACCCTCGTATACTTCATATTAAAAGTTGCTGGGTAAGTGTCCCAACCTCAGCATTAGAAGATACTCAGTACCTAGCTTCCAAGACTTCCAACATTCCCTTGATAGTGCAGTCAGTTGGCATGCTGCTCTTTAAATGTTCCTGTATGGATCGTTTCATTGACATTAAGCAGATCATGCTGCTCTTTTCCCATGTGGTAAAATGCGCCTTTTTAGGCCCTGTGCTGGTCTCCACGAGGTCAGCAGGCTTGTCCTCATAAAGGGAAATATGAACATCAACCAATTCTATTGCAAAACAGAAAGTCCTCCTTCCATTTCTTGAAGTTTAAACCATTCAGAATCTCTTTGATAATGGAGTTGCCATTCACAGAAAAAGTGATTGAAAAAACAAACAATACTTACCATTAGCATCATGTGAGTACTGTGTAACTTTAAATCCTTAAAAGTACACATTTCAGAGAGTCAGACACATCATCATATAATCACCTTTGGGCAGAATACATGACATGCAATTGCAAACTCCCTACATGACAACGCCTATGAGAATATATTTCAATTTTCGTGAATCACCACCTTTGGGTGTATGGATCACTAGAATCAATCACTTCCCAATCATATGTTGTTCATACACCCCTCCATGGCCTGGCGTATAATCACCTCCTTTGGGAGTATGATCATGTATCAGAACAGAAGACATTCCACCACAATACGACACTGAAATTTCTCCAATTCAACTGAGCATGCCACTTTGGCGATTGTCACGACCTAAAATTCATTTTTTAGGTTAATGGATTACCAGATTAATTGATTAAATTAACTAACCTAGTTTGAGCTCTCCCAAGCTCTACCAAATCACGACTTTGGTTTTTTGTTCAAATGGTTTTAAAATTTGGAGTCGCCACTAATCATTTTTTGTAGGTTGATTATAAACCTAAGTAAATTAGCGGGAGAACTAAATTACTTCTACGAACTAGAGATTATGAGTTCGGGGACTTGGTTACACTAGTTAATTAAAACCAATGCCCTTTCGGTACTTTAATTTCATGGATATCCTAATTTGTCAACTCATGCTTGGTTTATTCCTAAGGCTCTAGTGGAGTGTTTTCTTTTTGTATTTTCACTTTTTAAAATGGAATATACGTGAGTGACATTTTTTTGGCATTTTCAAAATATTAAGTATTTCCCTGAAGCCGAAAGAGGGAGTGAGTTAACGACTTCTGTGCAATGCTGCGAGCTACTCATTTTGGGGTTTAGTGATTCAAAAATTAAATTACAGGAAGTAAATAACAATAAATAAAGACCACCAATGGATAGCTCAGCCTTGGCTTGGCCCTCTCCTTTGGGGTTTAAAGTGCTGGAATTTAAATTGCAGAAATTTAAAATGACCTCTAGTGAGCGGGCTCTACCCTTCACATTCTGGGGTTTAAATTCTTTAAAATAAAACGAATTGATTTGACAATTCGGGCCAAAATCCATTGACGGATCAATTGAAAATTTAATGGGCACTCAAGAGCTCGTCAGCGCTAATTTTACACCTCCATGGGATTTACCGTTGACTTGGAGTCGTCCTTTGCCTGACGTAAAAATATGGAGAAATGGAGTAATGGAGCAAATATGATTTAATTCACATTAAAAATTAGAACAAGGAAAGAAGCACTTAGCTTCAATGGCATTATGAGAAGTGCTTGATGGATATAATTGGTTCCTTCCTGAAATCAAATATGGGGAAAAAGGGAGATGGAGAAAGTATATACAATTTGTGCTAATTTGAGACTAAAATCACAAATAAATGAATGAATAAAAATACTTAGCTCGAATTTGCTTGCTCGTTGACGAGGATGAACTCTTGATTTATGTTGATCGATGAAGGAATTTGTGATGATAACCCCTAGCTTTAAACTCCCATCATCTTCAAAATTTTCTCTCTTTTGGTATTTTCTTTCTCTCAAATTTTTCTTCAATCTTCCAAAACCCTCTCAAACATCCAAAATTTTCTCTCCCCAAAAAATTTCCCTCTCAAGCTCACTTCTTCCTCCTTTTATAACCCACTCATCTATCTCTCATTCTAATTTTTCCACTAACTCTATCTCCCATTCTAATTCTCCACTAACTCTTCTTCATTTTCATCTTCCCTTCTCCATCTCTATCTCACATTCTAATCTCTCCACTAACTCTTCTTCATCTTCATCTTCATCTTCCATTCTCCATATTTATCTCCCATTCTAATTTCTCCACTAACTCTTCTTCATCTCCATCTTCCCTTCTCTATTCTTATCTTATTTTCTCCATCCATTCTTCTTCATCTTCTCTTCTCCATCTTCCATTCTCTATTCTTATCTTATTTTCTCCATCCATTCTTCTCCATCTTCTCTTCTCCATCTCCTCTTCTCCATCTTCCCTTCTTTATTCTAATTTCTCCACTAACTCTTCTTTTTGTTATTTGCAAAATAATCCTTCAAGAGTTAGGTATTTGCACTCTAGTCCCTGAATTTTAATCATTCACAATTTAGTCCCTGAAAAAAAATATTTCTTTAAGTCCAAATCTCCTCCCAATTTTTGACACAATTCACCGCATGTCAAATTTAAGCTCATTTCTTGTTACTGAAAATAATGTAAAATTTAATTAAAGCCTTTTTTTGTAAAATTTGGTCATTCTGGGTATAATTGTGCGAAGATGAAAATTTAGAATATTAAAGAACAATGTCACAACTCCTAAAAGTAAAAAAATGAAAATAAATTGACTCAAATTGAAATTTTTTAGGCCCGATTCGAGATTATGCTCGTGAAGGAATACATGACCCCGAATTGGATTTTTTAAATTTATGATGGCCAACATGAAAAGGGATTTAAAGGAACAATATTGACTATTTTTATGTATTTTTGTGGCATCAAATGCTATTATTTATGAAATATTTTCCTAATTTCTAAAAAATATATTGAAAAAATAAAAAAATACAAAAAATTATTTTTTGCACAAAAATGGTTGCATAAGCTTGGCCAAAGCTTCCAAAGTTGATTTTGCAATTTTCTCATTTTTTCTTGATTTTCTTATGAATTTTCAAAAATAACAATATCGAAAAATACTGAAAATATGAAAAATTATTTTTTGGTCAAAATTGGTTCTCTAGGCTTGACCAAGGTCCCCAAAGTTGATTTTTTAATTTTATGATTTTTTATGGATTTTTTTATTAATTTTAAAAGAGAAAAGATGATTAAAAATCAGGTGTCAATAGCGATCACAACTCAATCAAATCTTTGAAACTCTCTCACACTAGGGATATAAACTTCATGCCTCACATTTACCGTATGGTGTGATTTTAAACTTGATGAAATGGACAATTGTCATTAAAATCACAACTAGTGCTAATAGCATTATTTTATGCATTTGTGGGTTTCAATTGTGTCAGTGCTCAATTAAAGCCTTATACATTCTTTATGTGGTATTCAATAAGTAAGCCAATATTATTTTTCCCAAAACCGTATGGAAATAATAAAAAAGAAAAAATTACCCCTGATTTTTATATTTGTACAAGGGTTTTTCGCATTTTTTAAGACTTTAAAAGGCTCGAAAAATTAAAATGAATATACCATAGTGTAGGGAATTTCCATGCGAATACAACGGTGAAAAAATCACCTTCATCGGAGCTCCCACACGCCCTCACACGCTGTCAAAAATGCAGCGTGTGAGGCCCACGCGCCGCACATACGAGGCATGTACAGTGGCTGTGACCGTTGACTAACGGTTAACCATTAACCGTTGATCGGGTCGGGTCGGGTCAACCCGGTCGTGCCTGATGATGTCATTGCTGATGTTATCGACACGTGGCGGCATTTTTCTGTGCCACATGGCATATGCACAACGTGCCACGTGGCGCCCGTGACTCGGCTGAGTGACATTATCGATGACGTCGCCCCGACACATTAAGTGTGTCGGGTGCATAGATCCCACGCGTTAGTGGATGGATCCCACGCGCCGCCGCCGTGGTTCCTTCAGGCCGTATGTACGGCCTCCTCTGGCCATCGACGATCCACCGTTTTAATCGTCTCGACGAAACGATCCCAAATATGCTTTTAAAATTAAATTTTAACATGCCAAAATTCACGAAATCAGGCAGAATCCGTACGTGCTAAAATCGAGCTACGACGGCTCTGATACTAACTATTGACCGTCCGATCAGCCGTCCGTCGTTACGTACAACACCCTAGAATCACCGTAGTCGGATTCTAGCAACAAAATAGGCATGGGGTTGGGCTTGTGTACCTGATTTCGCATCCATGGTCACACGGCATGGGAACTCGACGAACCAGCTTCTGAACCTTTCCCCCTATGCCCTCGGGAATGCCTGGCGCGATGAGACCGCCTCCCACTCGTCTCTTGCTCTCTCCCACAAGCCTTATAGAGAAATGAAGAGTGGAAATGGCAAAAGCTTAGGGTAGAGGGGGGGTCCTAGCCATTTATAAAAGTTCAGCTAGGCCCTCCCATCACGAGCTGGGCCGGACTCGGCCCACACTAACCAGGTCCATATTCAGCCCATTATGAAACTTTAAATCCATCCTTTATTAAACCAATTTTGTAAACGATAAATTAACCCCGTAAAACGATCAATTACAATTCCAATTAAGGCAAGCCCACATTAGGAAAACTCTAATATCTCATTTTTCTTACGCTAAATAATTGGATTCTCCACTAGGGGGCACATGGAGTAAGGAGAGTCCCACGTCTTCATCAATAGTTAAAAAAAATCCAAGGGGCATACATTACAAAACCTATAGAACTTTTTCACGTGAGTTAGAGAATCATGTTTCCCATGGATTAACTCTTTTGGCTAAAAGATTTAACTATATTTTTTAATAATTGACTGACTATCTAAATCGCTCGGGGTAAAGTGGTTAGTATCAAATTGTTTATACAACTTATGTCGGGTTCAGTGGAGGAGCATGGGTTCTCATAGCTTTAAGAAAAGAAAAAGAAAAGAAAGGGGGGAGGGGGGACGGAGCATAAAAGAGAGAACAAGAGGGATCCGTGACGGAGTTGGACCTCGCCATTCGTCGCTCAAAGGTGCATCGGTGACATCCTCCTTAGGCCGGTGAAGCTTTGTCTAGCCCTGTTTCTTTAGTCAAGGAGTCGTGCAGATCCAACGCTTTGTCGAATAGGCACCATCGCCGATCCTGGATGAGAATCAAGCAATGGTTCTGAGATGCCTGTGATGTCTGACGGTCGAGGTGCCTTGACCTCCGTTTTGCTATGTCTCTATCAAATTGGGTGCCGAACAATTTGTTTCCGATAGATGTTGCTTATGGACTGCTTTAGAGTTGAGTGCGAATTTGAGTCCTAAATGGGACTATTTCCTCCACATTGAAATGCCTACTTCCGCCTATATGTTTCTTTGTCTATCTTCATTGTGAGCATTATCCTGATATGGATAAATAACAGTCAATAGTGAGAAAATGCTTCGCTTGCTTCTCTGGAATAGTGATCCCTTGAGGTGTGGACATCGGTTTGTCCCTCTAATCCCTGTGTTGCTTGTTCCCATGGTTATGCATTTGTAAATGATGGAGATGTCTAACGACAAGTGAGTTGTCGAAGATATTGTTTTTTGGAGGTCGCCTGGGTAATGGCTGTAGATGCCCGGTGGCGAGGTTGATGGCGGTCGTTGGTAGTGCATTGAAATATGTAAATAGCCGTTGTGAGATCGATAACCAGCACCGTTCGAGGATGGAAATTACCTGACTATGGTGTGGTCCGGTGGTGTTCGTTTGTTGGTGTTGGTGTTGGAGGTGGCCAATGACGATCGGAGGTGGTGGTTTGACATGGTTCTATAAGTTTGCGTTAAGGTGTCTTTGGTGTTCCTGTGAAAAAATGCCAGAAAGAGGACAATGCAAGGAGGAAGACAAACAAGAAAATAAAAAATAGGATAAAGGAAAAGTAAAAGAAAAGGCTTATGAGAAAGGTAGGATTGGGTGCAAACGTACGATTATTCTTGCGAATTAGATCTGATTTGGTGTTGGGCTGATTTATGGGCTTGGTTTAAAATTTGATCACAATCAGGTTTAAAGAATAGGCCTTTCAAAGAATGCAAAAATGGGCTTAGCCCAAGTTTGCCTTTTCTTTTTGTCTTAGACTGACTTTAAGGCCTGGCTTGGGTGACTACAGTGTGGGCCAGGTCTGCTAGCCCGATCCAAATAATTTTCCCAAAATTTAAAAACCAAGAAAAAATAGAAAATGATTAAAAATCTAAAAAAATCGTAAACATTTTGAAAAAAATATATGAAAATAGGATAATTTATTTTAAAAAAATAAATTTAATAATTCGAAAAAAAAAATTATAAAAATAAAAAAATAATAATAATTAGAAAAAAAAAATAAGAAAATTTGAAAAATTCCCAAAAAATAGGAAATGACCATTATCAATTGGCCAAACCTATATTGGGTGTTTTGACTAGACATGGCCACGGTTCTGAACCGGACGGTTCCGGTTCGGAACCAGCGGTTCCGATTTGCCATTAGGGCTGAACCGGAAACGGAACCACCGCCAGTTCCGGTTTCGGTTCCGGTTCGGAACTGGCGGTTCCGGGCCGGTTCCGGTTCCGAACCAGCCCGGTTTTTTTTTTTAACTTTGGGAATTTTGATTTTCAAAATCAAATCAAATTTTTAAGTAATAAAAATTCAAGTAAAATTTTACAAAATTGTAATCAAATTAGAGGAAAAAAAAGGGAGAGAGAAAGGGCTTGACTTAATGAATTATCATTTAGTGCCTACACATCTTCTTGGAGATAGAAGAATCAAAGCCCATGTAGTTCTTTTACCTTTGATAACCCCATACTTACCTCATCGTCAATCGTTGCTTCCGGCGGTGGTTCCCGTCATGGTGCTCGCTCCATCATCGAAAAATTGGGCTTCTACGTTGCGATCCATCTCTTGTTGTCGATATTGAACCTTCGTCCAATCATCGACACAAGCTTGAGCCTCCACAGACTGTGGAGATAATCTTGAACGGTCATCGTCCAAAATGTTGCCTCCAGCGCTAAAAGCTTGTTCAACTGCAACTGTTGAATAAGGAGTTGCTAAAACCTGTCTAGCGAAGATAGAGAGAATTCGATATTGACTCGAATACTCCTTCCATCACTCTAAAATTTGAAAATCTGTGCCACTTGCAAATGAGTTAGTCTCAAAGTTAGTGCTTAAATAGTGATCAAATTCAGAAATATCAGTGTGCCCACTTTGTCATTTTTGCCTACTCATTAGCATTTTATACCCTCTACTCATTTTACCTCCGCTCTCGTTTTCTACGCGACTAAATTGAGAAGAAGATCCAATATCAGTGGCGTTATATCTATTATAATAATCATTATATAATGCTACTATTGAGTTGCTAACCATCCCTTTTAATAAATTAATATCTAAATCCATTTCTATATGAAGACATCCATAATACATAGTCAAAAAATCTTTTACGCCTTCTAATTTCATACGTGGATCGAAAACAGAAGTAACTAAATAAATAAAAGAAATATGTTTATAATAAGTTAGCCATTTTGATTTCATTGCCTTAATAGTTGCACCTAATTGTTCATCGTCTTCATATTCTTCAAAAACACCAGCAATATTAACACACTCTATTATAAATAAATGAGTTATAGGATAATAAACACCGGATAAAGTATAAGTTGCATCATTGAAAACTTTTAAACAATCTAAAATTTTGTGGCAAATATTCCAATGTTATGGTAATAACTCAAGTTGAGGAACATTAGTCGAAATAAATGCACATAATAAAAATTTATATTCAAAAGATTGATTAAGCAATTCGTACGTGGAATTCCAACGAGTTGGAACATCTCTTGAAAATCTTCTTGGCCTTTTTTTATTTTGTTTACAAAATCTACACCAATCTTTCATAATTTGGGGATGTCTCCATAAATATTGGATTGCGATTTTTATTGGGTCGAGAAAAACGTTTAGAGTTTGTAAACCTTCTTGTACACTTAAGTTTAAAACATGGCAAGCACATCTAACATGAAAACATTCTCTACCAAAAGTGGGTTTACAAAGTTTTTCCAAGTCTTCAATAGAAGTGGTATTTGCCGCGGCATTATCAAAACCAATAGAAAAAACTTTTTCAACCAAACAATATTCTTCTAAAACTTGTCTAATTAATCTATAAATATTAATTGCCGTATGTCTATCCTCAAAAACTCGAAATGCAATAATTCTTTTTTGAATATTCCAATCGTCATCTATCCAATGACACGTAATACCCATATAAGAATGAATTTGCCAAGGATCGGTCCAAATATCACTACCTATATGCACACGTCCATTATAATTCATAAAAAAATATTTTTAATTCTTCTTTTCCTTTTTTATACAAATTAAAAATTTGGCGTTTAAGGGTATTTCTAGAAACGGGTTTTGCTTGTGGAGTGCATGCATTCGTATAAAATTATTAAAACCAAATTTCTCACCAAAATTAAATGCTAAATGTTCTACGGCCGTAAATCTAGCTAATTCTTCTTTATAAACATTTTTGCTATAACGGAATAAAGGAGGAGCGTTAGTTTTGGCGTACTCGGAAATTTGTTGTTGACGAGTGTCGATCCCAGCTAGCGTTGGAGATTTGACCTCAAATGCCGTTGAAATGTTCCATAGCCTTGACCACTTACGAATTTGTAATTTTTTCCATAATGTTTGCAAGTAAGTTCATATTTGTTTTCTTCAACGCGCGTCTTCGTGAAGTGCTCCCATATCGAGGAAACGGATGACCCCCCTCGTTCCATCGTTATTGACGCTTCTTCGGTGGGAGGATTCATGCTACCTTGTGTTGGAACGGGCTCCTCGACATTTGGAATATTGTCGATTTCAATTTCGTCGTCGTCGAAGCCATAATATGCATAATCTTGAGGATTATGTGATTAAGGATAATTGGACGATTCCATCGGCGCCATCGGGATCTTACCCCTCCCGCCACGGCTTCCACTTGCCATTTTTCGAGAATTTCCAACAATAAAGAAATGAAGAATTTCGAGAGAAATGAAAGTGGATCGAGTATCGCGACTTGAGAGAATTTGAGATTGAGAATTTGAGAGAATTTGAGAATTTGAGAGAAGAAAATTGAGAGAAGTTGTGAATAAAATGAAGGGAGGAGGGGGTATTTATAAGAAAATTTTTTTATATTAAATTTAGTTTTTTTAAAAAAAAATAACAAAAAAAAATAAAAGAGGGGCAACGGCTACTAGCCGTTGGGCCGGCGGTTCTGAACCAGGAACCGGAACCGGCCGTTTCGGCAGTTTTTATGGGCCGGTTCCGGTCCGGTCCCGGGCCGTGGCCATGTCTAGTTTTGACCCTAGACCCTTTCAAAAAAATAATGATTTTGTCCCATTAGGCAAATTGTCTTCAATTCTTCCCAAATCAATCCCAAACCCTAACTACACATTCTCTAAGCCTTTAAGGCTATATTAGGAATGTCATAACATATCTTGACGCATTTTTATCCTCACATTTTAGATCCTCAATTGCGCATTTATTTTATTGATTGTGATTGATTGGATGAGTTTCCCCAACATGCCTAAAAACTTAAAGTCCAACTTGCCTTGCTTGAAAATTGAGTTTGTATAAAGTCATCGTTAGAAAAATCAGTCAACATTAGATATCAATAGAGTGTTGATAGAAATACCGCTATAACTAAGTTCCTAAACTCAAATTCTCTAGTTTCATAGAGCCAAACGAATTCTCCCAACCACTCAGTAAGGTATCTAATTGTCCTTCCAAAAATAATCAGCGGTGACTCAATTTGCATGCACACATTGCACATGTCATCCAACCATACTAAGTTTGAACTCGATATTTAAATCTCTCATCATGATCTGATATGAGTTTAGGAGGGCCCAAGCTAAGCCCATCTTTGACAAGTCCTTAACAATCCATTAGCCCGACTATTTTCGGGGGTCCGGTCACAATACCATATTTTGAGTATCACTATATTTTTTGCCTATCATATTTTTTTCAATGTAATGCCCTAAATTCTCAACCTTTTTCAGATTTCTTAATAGAATAGGTATGTTTCATTACTTGCACTCTAGTTAAATATCAGTCGAGATTGATCACTTCGGGATGGCTAACCAAAAGGAAAAGGTTATTTAAGACATTAACATACATGGACTTAATCAGTCGATACATGTATCTTCTAACAACCGCCCATTGGCCTGAGTATTTACTAAAATTGTAAACTAATGAATTTGGTCACGAGATGGATTTCCGGATTTGGACAATCGAGGGTTCTCAGGCATCACAATGGTGTTTTGAATATCGCGATAAGTTTCAGGACTGCAGTTTTGGTAAGGAGTACCAAGAAAGAGGCAATAAGTAAAAATTACCATTTTGCCCCCGGCTCACTCTAGGCTTCCTAGTTGGTTATCTGTGCTTGTTTTTAGAGTTAAGACGTTTGGTCTGCATTCAACGTCGCCATTTGCTTCATTTTAATATCCATATCAATTTTTTCAAAAATTGACCCAATCGATCCCGTCGTCACGCACCTTTTTCTTTCTATTTTTCATTTGATCTTATCTAAAGTAAATTGCCACGTGTCCCAACCATGTGGTGCCAAATGCCAAGCTCTCCTCTTCACCCACTACTCACATGCCATTTGTCAAGTTATGATTGGCTTATGCTTTGACTTGGGAAACAAAGCTTGCTTGGCACCCTTACCCAAAAAAAAAAAAGCTTGCTTGGCAAGGTTCATTAAAATCTTGAATTATCTCTTTCTCTCTTTCTTTTCTCAATTGACCAGTCAAATCACTCTCTCTCTTACCCCCAAAAACCGACCACCTTTCTCCCTCTCTCTGCTGCTACCGTCGCCTTTGGTACCCACTTTCATTGACAGCAATGGAAATTTAACCATTGGATTTTCATGATTTTTGAATATGTTGTCCTATTCGGGGTGAGTTCATAGAACTTTGTTTCACTTTGATTCGATGTCACTTGAGTCTCCATTCAAGCTATTTCGTTTCGATCGATGAATTTATCTTAGATTTTTAGATTTTTGATTTTGATTTCCGTTGGTATATGTCAATCCCCCTCATGTCTAGAACCAATATTCATGTCATAATCTTGTTTTCTAGCTCGATTAAGCCCTTGATCAACCCTGATTTGGACTAAATCCACCGGAATCCGTCATCGTTGTCGTCGCCACCGTGCATCACCGGTCACCGCCACTTCTCAGCCACATCTTCAGCCCGTTTCAACTTCTTTTAGGTAATTTAAACCTCTAGACTTCACTCATAATGTTAGGCTTGCTATGGATTAGCTCTAGGGATTGATTCGAGGTAAATCGAGTTAAGAAACATTACCAAAATTGGCATATTTGTGCAAATTGATTATGTGGTGTGGTTGTGGTATATTATTCCGGCTTAGCATGTTGATGTCTTGGCCGAATATAAGCTATTGGTGGTGGTTGGAGTAGGTCCCGTTAGGTTCGGATACCGAAAAATGGATTTTTGAAACTTTTATTCAAAAACGGGCTAAATAGTATCTTGGAAGTCGCCGTTCACGACCCATGAACACTGTTCACGTGCTACCCAATTTGATTTTGATTTAAAAATGACAGGTTTTGTGGGTCTCGTGTGGTTCGAATACCGAAAAATATATTTTGGAGCATTTTATGGAAAATCGGGCCCGAGCAAAATCTTATATTACTATTTTAAATATTTGGGGGCCCATGTTCGTATTCGAAGTAATGTTTGAGAATATTTCATGAATACTTGAAGTTAATTATTTAGTCATTTTGGATTCCACATGAGAAATTGAGCATTTTTAATAAAATTGTGCACGTGAAACAAATTGATTGGTTTGACCATTGTGTCAGCCATATGAATTGAATATTTAGACTCGTATTTAAAGCGTGGCCTAACGTACTTAGCCGATGATTTCTATCCAAATAAATTTTAAGGATTTTATTACTTGAAATGTGAATGCGACGATTTTCGTATGTTTGTTTGCATATCATCTGTGACTTGGCGAATACATAGCCATGATATTACCTGGCATAATATGTAGCAACTGGCGTAAAATGTAGCCACGAATGATAGCCCTAAGGTGTCTATACAACACGGGAAATTGGAGAGATAAGTATGCTGACTTGAGATGCCTATATAACACGAGTCAAGGCATAGTGCGCTCTGATGTGTTTAACGTGAGGTAGCTAGAGCGATAAGGTACCAACCTGAGCTATCTCATACGCAGGTTGAGGCATATACTTGAGATGTCTAGGACGCAGGTCGGACCTAATGCACCTATATGGCGCGAGTGAAATTTGCTTCCAAGCCAAGGCTCAAGATTGAGCGTGCATGCATGAGTGATTGCTATGATTGTCCTGGATTGGACCTATTTTTAATTGAAAGTTTAATTACCTTTATTGAGCCATTGGCTAGTTGTGTTACTTTTGTATTATCTAGATTTTGTGTGGTCATAGATTGAACCTGTTGTAAACGGTTTACACGCTTAGCCACTCTGTGGTAAGTTTTCTAAATTGAACTGCTTTGAGGGTATTGATTCTGGCCTAGTGATTTTGAGTGCGTGAGTTGGGACCTGAGAGTTTAGTCTGAGTTTGTTTGGTGTCCTAAGGAGGGGATTAAGGGTTAGCTTACCGAGATTTGTTCTCATAAATAATTTTCTTGCATTTAGAACCTTGACCTCGACAATGAATGCAATACCAATAAGATAGGGGGATAGAAATCAAGACTGCGACTCAGTCATTTTTTGGACAAGATGGAGGGATGTACCTATGATATAAGAGTACCGTATGAGTAGGTGATTGAAATTTTGATTTGTGTATAGGTGACGTCATCCTATCGGTTGTATGTGAATATTATATATGAGATGTAATATAAGGCTTGGCTTGCTGTAAAGGTTTACTTTGTCTCTCTATCTATCCATTTTTGTATATTTGATTTGAAGGAGCTCGTTTTCATTGCATATGGAGCTCTGAGGTCATTTTGTTACGGGGAGTATCCTGGGCCATTGATATCGCGTGGCTCATGGGTTCGGGGCGTGACATTCGAACATCACATTTTGCATGTCATATTTTTGCCTAGTCATTATTTTGCCCATCATTACCATGTCATCTTTCACCACGTTACGCCATTCACATTTAGAAATCACATTTAGATTCATTCATTTTAGGCTAGTTAATTTAATGCTTAAGTCATTCGATTGAAATTGCATGTCCTTTAAATGAAGCATGAAATTTTCGCATGTTTAGATTGGTTAGCTTTGTTATTGTATTTTTAGTCTAATTTATTGCATATTTATTTGTATGTCATGCATAGTTAGAGTAGATTGTCTTGCATTTTATGTCATATTTGCATTGCATTTTCATGAGCATATCATCTCGTCTTTTAGATAAAATCCATGTATTTCATTTCATGTCATGCATACATTTAAGCAAGTGAAAACACCCCCCCCCGAAAACACCCACAAAAAAAAACTCCTTTTCAAAAATCAAGTGAAATCAATTCAAGTTGAGATATTAAACTTTGCATTTTCCATGAAATTTAAGGTACCGAAAGAGTATTAATTTTTCTAGTCAATGTAATCAAGCCCTCGAACTTAAAATCTTTGGTTTGTAAATATAAAGTACTTCTCCTGGTATTTTATTTAAGTTCCAAATCAACCTATCACAAATGATTAGTGGTAACTCTAAATTTTAAATCATTTGAACAACAAACCAATGTTGTGATTTGATAGGGCTTGAAAGAGTTCGTATTAGGTTAATAAAAAACCTCAATTTTCAAGTCGTGACAAAAGGTATTTCTCTCATACAGTTACAAATATGTAGTCAATTGATTGGAATTTGCACATGTCCATTGATCTCTTCGAATTGACACTTTTTTGCTAAAGGATTGAAAACATTAATTTTTTATTTATTTATCAATGAGCATGCCTCTTGCAAATGCAGGGTAAGGCTTGCCTCCTTTCACCCTTGTGGTGGGGCCCTTCCCCGGACCCCCACCTCGCGGGGATGCTTCGTGCACCGGGCTGCCCTTTATTTATCAATGAGCATGGTTTCTTAGAAGTTTCTCAAAAATTGAAGCAAGAAAGCAATCTTACAAGATCAAATAAAAATTCTGATTTTTATTTGAAAGAATCATTTTGTGGTTTAAATTGATCAATATCCTAGTATATTTTTTTAATAAAAAAAACTAATCCAAACTAGGAAAGATTTTTTGTCCTAAATGCGCAATGTATCTTCTAAATTGGGCAAGTCCTATCCGTGATTATTTAGATACGATTAGTGAAATATGGGAAATTAGTCTATCCAAACTTAGATTCAATTCACTTAATTTGGATTAAGAATGCAATTTTTCCGAAAATTAATGGGGATATTTGATGTTTTGAGGGATTGCTTTCTTGCCTTATCTGGAGCTTTGGATCTTCGATGGACATCTTTTTGATTGGTTTCCTTATAATTTAAAACTTCTGAAAGTTAGTGAGATACGGTTTCTTATAGGCTTTATCCAATTAAGGTTTTAAGAAGATAAGGTTTCCTAGAAGCCTTATCTCGTTGAATTATTTGGAATAAAATCAATACATTCAAATTGTTTGATTGGCATCATTAATTGCCGAAAATTCAAGTAAAAAGTACCCAAAAAATTAATTTCATGTAGATTAGAATACCATATCTTGCATATCTCATGGTATCTTGCATATCATATTTTGCATACCATATTTTGGAGCATCACCATATTTTGCCTTCCATATTTTTTGAACATCACATTTTGCATGCCATGTCATTACCACTTCATCATCTTATGCCAAGTCATTCGCACGACATAAAGAAAACATGTTAGGTTCATTTATCTTAGGCTAGTTAATTTAATTTTTGAGTTGTTTAATTAAAATTGCATGTCCTTAGGATAATTGTGGTTTCCTTCCTCTTCTTGGGAGCATTAGAAACTTCATTGACGTTGGATTCTGCTCTTAGGATAAATCTTATGTTTCTATGAAACATGTCTGGAGAGGAAATTGAAGTTTTTGATGCTTATATCTTTGATCAAAAAAAGAAACTTCATTGGTTGTCTATGTCGCACTTGGAAGGCGGCCTCAACAATCAACTGTTTGTTGAGTTGTGCAACCATGCAAACACGTGCACTTATGGTGGCTCCATGGAGATTTGAATTTGTTGAAAATATGTCTCGAATCTAAGGTCAAAAAAGAAAAGTTTATTAATTTGAATAAGATTCCAAGTTTGAGTGGCTTAAGGAGTTTCCTATTTTGGATCTAATTTTTATTATAAATAACGAGTAAGTCTTCTTTGTAAGAGTATCCAAGAGGTCACTTTTTTGTGGATCAATCCGAGAGTGTTGAATCGAATAAATCTTATAATAAGATTTGTCAATTTCTTTGTGAGAATTTGTGGGCCTAGGGGCAGTGTGAGTTTTTGGATGTAATTAGGGGCTAGAAAATTCTGAGTTTGTTTAAGTGATTTGAGTATGATTGTGTTGACACCTAAATTTTAATTTTCATTTACTGCACACAAAAAATGAGAATTAATTCTCGCAAAAAATATTTCCTCATGCATCATGTTTTTATTTTTTCTTTGCATTGCATTTTTTATGCACTTTTTGCCTCAAATACAAGGAACTGAACTTAATTTGACAGGCGGGCAATTCAGAACATAGTGCATCATTGAATTTTTTTGGGCCATGATAAGTACATGGGGAGGCCAACCTATTGAATAGACGGCTAGAGAGATGTGGAGACGGACGGCAACATTGTGAAGCTTCCTGTTCTTCGCACCGAGAACAACCAAAAAGAGGAAAGCTTATCTCAAGGATTTCGGATTATTTGGTTAAAGGCAAAGGTCCAAGCGGTGGTCAAAGGAGTTCGATTGGCAAGTGCAATCCAATTTTGGGGGGACAATGTCCAGCAAAGGGAAAAGTTCCATTCGGTGGTCCTCTCCTGGTGCAATAAAAAATGAAGTCGTCACTTTCCGCAAGTTTCACTAGCGCCCATCATCAAGAATTCCCTAAGCCATGATCATTAGTCCCTAACCACCATTTCGTTCCAAGTCTTGAAACTCGGTCGTCAAATTGCATGATCAGAACAGAAAAAGTTTTTTAAAAAGAGGTGTCTTGATCCATTAGGACTCCTCAAAGAACAGATTTTTTTTATCTAACAATCAATATCAAATCTCATCTAGAGTTTCTAATCTAACGGTCATTAATGAATCCTACCTTGACTAGGATTAGAGAACTCTTCTTGTCTATAAATGTTGAGCTTAGCTTTAGGGTTTAAGTGTGGAAAAATTCATACTCAGAAAATTCAGAGCATACTTAGAGAAGCCTAAGTAGTTAGGGAGTTTTCCCTGAGGACGAGACTCTCCTTCTCATGCGCCTCTGCCTCCTCGTTCGTGTGCCTCCACTCACTGCCATTGACGTTGTTTTCTTTTTTTTTTGTTGAGCGCTGTCCATCAGCCCCCTAGTGATCCAGCTCAGTCGCCCACCGAATAGCCCACCAAGCTACTGTTGTGCTCTGCTGATTTAGCCCACTGTGCAGCTGCTGTTTGCCTCTGTTCAGCCACCTATCAAGGTCAATCGGTCCTTGTTTTATTGTTCTTTAATGATCTAATTCAGTTACTACACGTGTTAGATCGCATGAAAGCAAATTGAGCTCATAAGGGTGTTGTCTTGGGCGAAATATACGTTAGTGCGTGTGCTGGAATTTTTTACTTGGAAAAAGTTCACGTCCCAAAGCTTGCTATCCCAAGGAACTTCGTGCCAAGCTGACGTTCCAAGCCCACGCGTGACTCCCCGAACGACCGCAAATCTTTGAAGCATCATCCGCAAGTTTGGTTCAAGTTCAAAAAGGAAGAGCAATCTTGCAAGTCAGACTTCCTTGCTAGTTCGAAGCGACACAATTCATACGCTCAAGTTTGGTTGGATCAACAATCAGGTAATTTTTTTTTATCTCACGATATTCTGAAAATACTTGAACATGAGTGAATACTTGATGAATATCACATGAGTGGAAATAAATTGAAATTGTCTAGCTTGAACTTCTTGAATCTGGAGCAATATATGATATCTTAAGCATATTTCCAAATTTTTGAGCTTATTTGGCATATCCTTGAATTTTAGGGCATTATCCATCGAATATTCTGCATATCTTATCTCAATTTGGATATGGTGCATATCTTGAACATTATTTTCAGATTTGCAGTATATCTCTGGATATTTGATGTATATTGCGGCTTGAATTTGAGATATCTGAATATTGATCATTATCTTGAACGGATTGCGCATATCTTTTGGAGTGTTTGGATTATCTTAAACTCGAATTTTGAAGCAATTTAAGTCTTGAGCATATCTTAATGTCTTGTAGATAAACATTGGCTTGAATTGAAAATATATTTCCGTTCTGAGGATTATTTGAATATATTTTCAAGATCTCATAAGTTAATTTTTCTAATTAAGAAAGATGTAATCCTTTGTGGATAGGGCCATTTCCCCTTCAAATTCGGCGATCCTTATCCTTTAGTGGTCGAAAATTTCATTCATCTTTTATATGGTCTAAATCAAATATTTTTATAGTATTCCTTAAGTATAGTACATGCTCCCTTGTGCCTTTGTCCCCTCGGATATGTGCATTATGAATGGCCATCCGACTTCACCCTCGAAGTACGACGTCATCCGCACAAATGAAATTATCTATCTCATCCCATAACTTTGGGACCATATCGATAAATTTCATTTAAATTCACCATCCGACCCCACCCTCAGGGTACGACGTGAGTAAATTTCCTTCCAACCCTAAACCTTGGGTACGAAGCTAATTCATCGGAAAAATTCGGATCATATGGTGTACGATACTCAAGGTTTATTATACTTTTATTTGACTCTGTTTTCATTAAAAAAAATTACAAGAATAATATCAAATCATGGTCTAAAATGGAATTAAATGTCAGGATACCTTTTAATATAAAGTTAGACTTTGAGAGACCAATTTCTTAATTAGCTATTATCAACTTTCGGACCATCTTTTATTTTTGCCTTTCATTTAATCCGAAAATACCAAAAAAATATCACTCATGTGCATTTCATAGAGGGTCTATCATGCATAATTTACGTCATCACACCATGCACATTTACCGTGTCATTATACGTCATTCATGCATTTTTATTCATGTCATATAGATAGATTTGCATCATTCGCATGTCATGACTTTTAAATTTTAACTCTCTTTTTTTTGCTTATGAATTAGAACTTGATTTTTTTTAGACATCATGTATGCTCATTTATATCATGTCATGTAGTTTAATTGAATCATGTTGTGTGCCGTATATGTTAGACTTCACATTCTTCTTGCATTAAATTTTGATTTTTTCCAAAGTCATCATGCGTGCCACATAGTTTGTCTGAATATCATGTAGTCATGTTTGCATTCATATAGTTAGGCTTTGCATTTGCATGTTGCATTCATTTAAATAAAAAAAAAACCTACAAAAATACCATTGCACCTTGCATTATAAATCAAATCAATTGAATTTGCCAATTCAAGAAAACTTCACAAGAATGGTACTGAAAGGGTGTTAATTGAAAAATTAACATAATCAAGTCCCCGAACTTAAATCTCTGGTTTGCAAAAAATAAAGTATTCTCCCAATGCTTTATTTAGGTATCTAATCTACCTATCAAAAAAGATTAGTGCTGCTCCAAAATTTAAATCATTTGAACATGAACCTAAGTTGCGAATTAGTAGAGCTTGGGAGAGCTCGCACTAGGTTAGTTAATTTATTTAATTAATCTAGTAATCCATTAACCTAGACATGGCCACGGTTCCGAACCGGACGGTTCCGGTTCGGAATCGGCGATTTCGGTTTGCCCACGGGGCCGAACCGAAACCGGAACCGCCGCCACCGGTTCCGGTTCCGGTTCAGAACCGGCCTGGTTTTTTTTTTTTAACTTTGGGAATTTTGATTTTCAAAATCAAATCAAATTTTTAAGTAATAAAAATTCAAGTAAAATTTTACAAAATTGTAATCAAACTTAGAGGAAAAAAAAAGGGAGAGAGAAAGGGCTTGACTTAATGAATTATCATTAAGTGCCTACATATCTTCTTGGGGATAGAAGAATCAAAGCCCATGTAGTTCTTTTACCTTTGATAACCCCATACTTACCTCATCGTCAATCGTCGCTTCCGGCGGTGGTTCCCGTCACGGTGCTCGCTCCATCATCGAAAAATTGGGCTTCTACGTTGCGATCCATCTCTTGTTGTCGATATTGAGCCTTCGTCCAATCATCGACACAAGCTTGAGCCTCCACAGACTGCGGAGATAATCTTGAACGGTGATCGTCCAAAATGTTGCCTCCAGCGCTAAAAGCTTGTTCAACCGCAATTGTTGAATAAGGAGTTGCTAAAACCTGTCTAGCAATGATAGAGAGAATTCGATATTGACTCGAATGCTCCTTCCACCACTCTAAAATTTGAAAATTTGTGCCACTTGCAAATGAGTTAGTCTCAAAGTTAGGGCTTAAATAGTGATCAAATTCGGAAATATCCGTGTGCCCCCTTTATCTTTTTTGCCTACTCATTAGCATTTTATACCCTCTACTCATTTTACCTCCGCTCTCGTTTTCTACGCGACTAAATTGAGAAGAAGATCCAATATCAGTGGCGTTATATCTATTATAATAATCATTATATAATGCTACTATTGAGTTGCTAACCATCCCTTTTAATAAATTAATATCTAATTCTATTTCTAAATGAAGACATCCATAATACATAGTCAAAAAATCTTTTACGCCTTCTAATTTCATACGTGGATCGAAAACAGAAGCAACTAAATAAATAAAAGGAATATGTTTATAATAAGTTAGCCATTTTGATTTCATTGCCTTAATAGTTGCACCTAATTGTTCATCGTCTTCATATTCTTCAAAAACACCAGCAATATTAACACACTCTATTATAAATAAATGAGTCGTAGGATAATAAACACCGGATAAAGTATAAGTTGCATCATTGAAAACTTTTAAACAATCTAAAATTTTGTGGCAAATATTCCAATGTTGTGGTAATAACTCAAGTTGAGGAACATTAGTCGAAATAAATGCACATAATAAAAATTTATATTCAAAAGATTGATTAAGCAATTCGTACGTGGAATTCCAACGAGTTGGAACATCTCTTGAAAATCTTCTTGGCCTTTTTTTATTTTGTTTACAAAATCCACACCAATCTTTCATAATTTGGGGATGTCTCCATAAATATTGGATTGCCATTTTTATTGGGTCGAGAAAAACGTTAAGAGTTTGTAAACCTTCTTGTACACTTAAGTTTAAAACATAGCAAGCACATCTAACATGAAAAAATTCTCTACCAAAAGTGGGTTTACAAAGTTTTTCCAAGTCTTCAATAGAAGCGGTATTTGCCGCGGCATTATCAAAACCAATAGAAAAAACTTTTTCAACCAAACAATATTCTTCTAAAACTTGTCTAATTAATCTATAAATATTAATTGCCGTATGTCTATCCTCAAAAACTCGAAATGTAATAATTCTTTTTTGAATATTCCAATCGTCATCTATCCAATGACACGTAATACCCATATAAGAATGAATTTGCCAAGGATCGGTCCAAATATCACTACCTATATGCACACGTCCATTATAATTCATAAAAAAATATTTTTAATTCTTCTTTTCCTTTTTTATACAAATTAAAAATTTGGCGTTTAAGGGTATTTCTAGAAACGGGTTTTGCTTGTGGAGTGCATGCATTTTGTATAAAATTATTAAAACCAAATTTCTCACCAAAATTAAATGCTAAATGTTCTACGGCCATAAATCTAGCTAATTCTTCTTTATAAACATCTTCGCTATAACGGAATAAAGGAGGAGCGTTAGTTTTGGCGTATCCGGAAATTTGTTGTTAACGAGTGTCGATCTCAGCTAGCGTTGGATGTTTTGACCTCAAATGCCGTTGAAATGTTCCATAACCTTGACCACTTACAAATTTGTAATTTTTTCCACAATGTTTGCAAGTAAGTTGATATTTGTTTTCTTCAACGCGCGTCTTCGTGAAGTGCTCCCATATCGAGGAAACGGATGACCCCCCTCATTCCATCGTTATTGACGCTTCTTCGATGGGAGGATTCATGCTACCATGTGTTGGAACGTGCTCCTCGACATTTGGAATGTTGTCGATTTCAATTTCGTCGTCGTCAAAGCCATAATATGCATAATCTTGAGGATAATTGGACGATCCCATCGGCGCCATCGGGCTCTTACCCCTCCCGCCACGGCTTCCACTTGCCATTTTTCGAGAATTTCCAACAACAAAGAAATGAAGAATTTCGAGAGAAATGAAAGTGGATCGAGTATCGTGACTTGAGAGAATTTGAGATTGAGAATTTGAGAGAATTTGAGAATTTGAGAGAAGAAAATTGAGAGAAGTTGTGAATAAAATGAAGGGAGGAGGGGAGTATTTATACGAAAAATTTTGATATTAAATTTAGTTTTTTTTAAAAAAGTAACAAAAAAAGGGGGGCAACGGCTATTTAGCCGTTGCGCCCCCCCCAACGGCTATTTAGTCGTTGAACCCAACGGCTACTAGCCGTTGGGCCGGCGGTTCTGAACCAGGAACCGGAACCGGCCCGTTCCGTACGGGCCGGTTCTGAACCAGGAACCGGAACCGGCCCATGGCCATGTCTACATTAACCTGAGAATTCCAT
This sequence comes from Psidium guajava, assembly GCA_016432845.1. Taxonomy (NCBI): domain Eukaryota; kingdom Viridiplantae; phylum Streptophyta; class Magnoliopsida; order Myrtales; family Myrtaceae; genus Psidium; species Psidium guajava. The sequence continues at coordinate 20,454,035 of CM028233.1, read as the reverse complement.
AATTTTTAGGTCGCGACAGATTGTAATCTTGGTTATATCACCGATACTTTACTAAAAACCTCTCTTCTCGTGGATGTGGGCCACACAAATTGAGCTGCATAAATTAGATATCCAATTTATTTCTTGTTTTTTTTAGTGTGTTCAAACCCTTGTTTCCATAATAGAACTGGGACATTTGATTATTTCTAATTGATTTGGTTTCAAATAATCAAATTTTAACTCAAAAGAACTTAAGAAACGGAACTCACAACTGAAATAGTGAATACTAACAAATCTACTGAAATTCATTAAGCATGTACTAGATGTGGATGAATTTGGTCTTTGGGTTGTTGTAACACCGTCAAGTAACTACCCTTCTCATTGTATATCATTAATAAATAAATAAATAAAAGATCCGAACCCAACTAGTCTTTAGTTTTGACTGAACTTGATTTGGAAAAAGCGCGGACTGAATTTTATGAAAATGGGTACAATTGCATATCAATAATAAGGTCCACAATATTTTAGTACCTAAATTATGGTCATCTCGATGACAAAACGTGGAAAAGCAATTTACTTGCACTTTTTTGCTAAATCTACATCGAATTGAGTAAAAAATCATATTTCAAAATTATTAAAAGAGAGGAATCTACCATAATTTACGTAGAACTTTCTACTAATCCCACAACTGCAATGGCCTTAATGATTGTGTGCGGGTCAAAGATCACTCTGTGGTTCAGTTGTCTAGAAATTTTTTACTTTTCTTACTCCGAAAGCAAAATGTTAATATCTTGTGTTTTTTTTTTTTTAGTAGTTTCTTTCTCACATTTCCAACTGAGGCTAAAAGATCACATTCTTCTCCTTTTGGCTGCTAAACTAGGCGACCACTTCAGTGAAGGATTTTCTACCCCAGGAAGGATCTGGAACTTTGAATATTTTGCTCGAGGAGGCATACTCAGGTACGAGAAAAAGGCATATGAAGGACCGCCCTCAAACAGGTTCGTGATTCCTGAGGAAAGAAGCAGGAACAAGAATGTTTCAGATTCTTCTCCTTCTAGGATCACTTCTACTTCATGAACAAGCATCACTAGCAGCTCCTTGGGTGAAGGGTAATTGCACCCAAAAGTGTGGGGACATCACCATTCCCTACCCCTTCAGGATTGAACCCGGGTGTTTCCTAGATGAGTGGTACAAGATCGTCTGCCACGAAAGCAGCAACGGCACCTTCCCAGTGCTGAACAAGGCCAGCTTGAGAGTGCTCAACCTTTTGCTACCTAATTCCACTGGCAGCAAGAACGGCATGATCAACGTCAGTCGTTCCTATCTACTCGTCGAATGCCAGCTGCGGGGGAAGTGGAAGCTTGACGCCTGTGAACTTGGAAGGAAGCCAGTTCGTTTTCTCTGGGTTAAGGAACGTCTTTGTTGCCTTCGGTTGCAACATACGTGCTCTGATGCAAAACACGCAGTCTGCTATAATAGGATGCAGGTCCAGTTGTGGAGCAGACGACGACCTTGTTAGGAATGTGAGTTGTTCGCGCAGAGACAGATGCTGCCAAACCACGATTGCCTCATATCTTCAGGCTTTCAGTGTTGATTTCCAAGTCGACAATGGAACAGTTGGAAACAATGGATGCAACTATGCCTTCTTGAGAGATAGGTCACAATTTGTGTCTTCGACTACGGATTTCCCTGAGTTGAGGGCTAACGGGAGTTTTGCGGCTGGGCTAGAATGGGATAGCTAATACCTCAGAAGTTGCATCACGGGTTTACTACAACAACAGCTACTACAGAAGCGACGTTTCTGCACTGCTCTTGCTCTAGTGGCTTCACCGGTAACCCCTATATTAAAGGTGGATGCAAAGGTAAAACCAGTTAAACTCTCACAAAATCATCGGAAACTTTATGTCAAAACTCTCTAGTACCAAAGAGAAGTAGCTTTTTGGAGGCTGAAGTAGCTTTACCTATTTCATGGAATCACATTCATACTTTTCTGCTTTTTTTTTCTGCCCCAGATTATCCAAATAGAATGCATTTCAAACAAAATTGAATGAATTATATTGATAATTATTTACTGGAATTAAAGGGGAACGGGATAGTCCATTCGTTACAAGCATAATATTTTAGCCATGGAATTAACAACATATATCAAACATGCCTTTTAGCTACTAATATATACATTTTTTACATTTGTCATCAGATATTAACGAATGTGAAGATTCACATAGGTGCAACGGGACTTGCGTGAACAAACCGGGTAGTTTTGAGCGTGTAGCTGGTAGAAGGACAACCATTCTTATTGGTAAGTGTACCTTTTTAACTTAGAATTTCAAACCTTTTTGTGCTTGAGAGATTCTTAGGTTTAGAAAAGGAACAGAAATAAGTTTTGCCTTACCTCCGTTGATTGTCCATTCGCCTTGGGATGATGATAAGTTTCAATTGAAACAACCTCAAAACTTTCTTTTCGCACTAATACTTATATTAGATAGATATGAGAATACGTGAACTTTTCTAATCGGATTAATCGCTCCTATTTGTTTTGCTTCTAATCAGATTCACCTAGGTAATTGATGATAATTGCCTTTATAGATAATTGACAAGCAGGGTACACTTTCTGGAATTTTTGTCCCATAAATTATTGTGATGCAGGGTTTGGGGCAGGCCTTGGGGCACTACTTTTGTGTCTTGTCTTATGGAAGTTGTATAAATACGTCAAGAGGAGAAAAGAAATCGAGCTCAAAGAGAAGCACTTCAAATGCAATGGTGGTCTTCTATTGGAAAGTGAACTATCTTCACCAGAAGGCAATATCGAGAAAAGCAAATTGTTTTTTTTTATAACCAAGGTGTCCGCGTGGCCAGCGAGCTTGTGCTCAAACCAGCAGTGAAGCACAACTAGTCCTCGGGAGGACCCGTAGACCCCACAACCACGAGCCCCCAGTTAAGTCACCTAGGGCTAAGAAGTTTTGAACCCAGAATCTCTTGTGAAAGAAACAAAGCACAAACCAACTCAGCCACCAGATGGTGGGTGAGAAAAGCAAATTGTTCAACTCTAAGGATTTAGAAAAGTCCACAAACAATTTCAACGAGGATAGGATACTTGGGCAAGGTGTGCAGGGTACTGTTTACAAGGGAATGTTAACAAATGGAAAAATAGTTGCGATCAAGAAATCGAAAGTCATAAACGAGGGAAAAGTTGAACAATACATAAATGAAGTCCTCATTCTCTCACAAATCAACCAAAGGAATGTGGTTAAGTTATTGGGGTGTTACTTAGAGACAAATGTCCCGCTTTTAGTATACGAGTTTATACCAAATGGAACTCTACATCAATATCTATATGACCCAAACGAAGAGTTTCGCGCATCATGGGATACACGCCTACGCATTGCCAGCGAAATCGCTGGAGCCTTTTTCTACTTGCATTCCGCGGCCTCCATTCTCATTTATCATCAAGACATCAAGTCCACCAATATCCTCTTAGATGAAAAATATTGGGTGAAAGTGGCAGATTTTGGTACTTCCAAGTCCGTTTCTCTCGATCAAACTCACGTGACCACATTGGTGCAAGGGACTTTCAGCTACTTAGATCTCGAGTACTTCCAATCAAGTCAGTTCACAGACAAAAGCGACGTGTATAGTTTTGGAGTTGTACTTGTCGAGCTATTGACAAGACAAAAGCCAATCTCGTCGCTGAGGGAACAAGAAGGAAGAAGCCTTGCGACCTATTTCATAATCTCGATGGAGGAGAACCGCTTCTTTGATATCCTTGATCCTCAAGTTTTGCAAGAAGATAAGAAGGAAGAGATCAAATTGGTTGCTAACCTTGCGAAAAGGTGCTTGAACTTGAATGGGAGGAATCAACCTACGATGAGAGAAGTGGCAATGGAGTTGGAGGGAATAAGGAAGCTCCCGAATCCTTTGGGCATAGAGCAAAATCAAGAGAATCAAAAGGCAACTGGATCTTATGATGTTACTTTTACATCTAGCAAGACAAATGTTGAGATGGATGTCATTATATTGTTGGACATGCAACCACTCTTGCCCAATGGGACATGGTGACTCTTATAACTTCAGGAGAAATCGGTCTTCAAAGCAAAAGAAGGAAAAAAAAAAGAAAGGAGGAGGAAAATTTGTTAGATTACTGATATGATGATTTGCTAATTTAGTCATTAACTTTTTGATAATCTATCAATTTAGTCATTCTAGCTAAATTTGACTAGAAATCACTGACGTGATGGTATAGTCAGCCCCGATTGTCCTACGTGACACAATCGACGCTGATTTGATAATTTTGATATATGCTGCTTTAGTTTCTAAATTTTTCTATGACTTCTTTTGTCTTTTTTTTTTTAAGATACATGTTGACATATGTGCAACCATTCACGTGATTCACGTCCATGTTTTTCTCCCTTTTTTGGGGGGCCTGGAAAATTCCAAAGTTGCTTTTATTGATGTCTTGAGCAAGGAAAGAATTAGACGGACGACACGATGTTCCTCGCGCGATAACGATAAAAACGACTTCTGCCTCAATAATGGGAGAGGTCATCGATTTTGGTAATAACCTAAGTCTTTGTCATGAGTAAGTGATGGCAAAATCTATGTCCCCAGTGATGGGAAAAGTCATACATGGCTACTTAAACTGGTGTCCTCCACGTATCAAGCCTTCACATTTCTATCCTCAAGGAAGCATTCCCAGACATATTAGGAAGTAATAGAATATTATGAGTGTATTTGGCAAAGATTGTGATTCAAAAAATCCATTCTGATTCTGCTTGCTGGCCGAGTTTTAGATAATCAAAACGCATTTATTAACTGCACAAAATTTTTATTCTCGAAAGTAATTTCCCTATTTAATTTTTTCATTTAAGCCAAATAAATACGTCTTGTCACAATAAAGTCAACCTATACAGCATCACTACTCAAATGAATACAAATCATCTATAATACATAAGTAATCTATTTATTCTGTGCTACTATAATCGTGTATTTCTTTTATGGAATATTTGTTTCTTATAAGTTGTTAAGAAAAATAATATTGCTAAAACACTTTCATGTAATACAAATCTAGTGAATTTTTTAAAAACATTTCTTTAAAAATTCATTTCTTAATTTTATGAAAAATCATTTTTTTATTTTTAAAAAACATGTATATTTTTATTTTTTTATTTTCTACTTTCTTTTTTTCTTTGGTGGCCAAAGACGGCAGACGGTGGACAATAGCGGTGGATAGCACAGTGGACAGCGCATGATGGACGATGAAGGAAGGCAGTGGTCGCGAACGACGATGGATGGCAGTGGTTAGTGGTGGTCAATAGAGGACAGCGATCAGTAGCGCATAGTGGCCTACGGCGGTGGTAGCAATCTACATACAGCGGTGGCGGAGTTGGTTGGTCGAACGATGGGAGCGGTGGATGAGTGAGGGGAGCTCGCAGGTCAAGTGTTCTTCCTTGAGACTTCATTCTTTTTCTTCTTCTTTTTTTGAGGGTCACATTTGTTAGTCTTGTTTTTTGAAAGTGATTTTGAAACAAAGAAACAAATTTTTTATATTCTTATTCTGCTCCAAATTTGTTTTTGGAAACATTATCAGAGAATTTAAGAATCAAAATCATTTTGTATACGACCATCTATGTCATGCAATACGTCTTCCTAGTATTATTCCCAACTTTTATTTTGTATATATGATTGTTTTGTGGTGATCATTGGGAAACCAAGCTAGTAACAGACGATATTAGTATAAAGCTAATTAATAAGAAACGATCCAATCTTTCTTTTCGGCAAAACCATGGGTCCTAAACATGCAATTAGTGTGGAAATCTAGAATGGCCAAATCAAACTGACCATGGGACGTCTTGGCCGGCTCAAAGTTGGCTCTTGGAATGAGAGAAGAGAAAGACAACGACTACCATTTCTAATAAAATATACGTATTGTGGTGCCTTTCGGAGAAGTCAAGTCAATGAGGACTTACATTCCCAGGCTTTGATATTTTCTAGGATTCACGTGATTCACGTGCATGTTTTCCACAGGAAGCCTTCAAATTTCTATTCGCAAGAAAGCATCCTTGGACATGCTAGGAAGTAACAAAATATTAAGTGTCAACAAAACCGCAAGAAACGATTGGACAAGCGACCGGTGTTCATTGTCTTCTAGACTTCATCATAAGAGTCGTGCATCCATTGCAGAATAGTAAATTTGAGTTACTACTACTGAGTACCACCCGAGGCCCTAGAAACAAGTTATCTTAATTTTGCAGGTTACAAGTTCCTAAGGCTCAGGAAAATTGAAGATTTTGAGAGAGCAAAATCAAGGAAACATAAATAAAAGACAAGGAATGACGTATCGCAGTTATCTTAATTCTCTCGAGGAAAATAAGACTCACTGAGGAAAACTTGCTACAGTCTTTTTTTGGGGGGGCTGGAATTGCTACAGTTGTAATCACCTATAATGCTTATTGGCAAATACCAGAAGCAAAGGAAATCTCGCTATCCAAGAAGCAATGATGTTTATTCTCGTCTTAAGGGAATACTTTCTCCTTAGTAAAAATTTACTTTTGATCATCAACATAAAAGCGATTTCAAAGAAAAAAAATTACCTTCCGCTGAAATAGTTTGAGTATGCAATCGTTTGTCCTGTAGTTTGTCATGCGGTACGTCCTCTAGCCCTTCTTTGTCTATTTTGTCTATGTGATTACTTTGTGGGGATGGTTGCCAACTCAAATCATTAATAGATTATTAAAATAATATAATGCTTTCTTTGTTTCGGGAAAAACGTGACATTCCTTGAAAATATTTTCTAATCAAACCGACCATGTTACATCTTGGCCGCGCGCGAAGAAAGCTCTTGAAAAAAGAGAAGAGAAAGACGACGGCTTCCAAATCTGACGAAATGTATTGACACGCTCTTTGGAGAAGTCAAGTCAATGAGGAAGTGACATCCTCAAGAAGTTTGTGGCTGAGGAAAGTATGTCGTATCACCGTTGGAGACTAAGTCAATTGTCTGTCATTCCAGGTTGTCCACTAATTCGCACCATGCCGGTCTTTCCAAGTTCATTTACGTGCAAGTCAGTTTCATATAGATGGGAAATTAAGTTAACCCATTTTCAGCAAGTTTTGGACAGAATCATTCCAGGTTTTGGTTTGTGTACAATTGGGAATCACACATTTGATTCATAGATTACTGAGTACTAAGTATTGTTAAATATGTCTTGAATTTATGACATATTATTTGAGTGGGCCGTAGGCCCAACCTAGAGGAATTAGGTTTTTCCTTTTATGTTTTGAGACACAATATATATTATATATATTGTGATTATGGTTTCATTGTAAGTGCACTCTCCTTTTGAATATAGTGGAATTTTCATTGTGCCTCGCCCATGGACGTAGATCAATTTTGATTGAACCACGTAAATCTCTGTGTTCCACTTTTGTTCTTCATTTGATTTCCTCAACAAATTGGTATCAGAGCCTCTTCTCTGAAACCCTAACCCTCAGTCGTCAACCCACCGTCAGCCGCTGGCCGCAACCCTTGTGGTCGGCCAACTCGCTCGGCCACGGCCCGCGCGCCCGGCCAAGTCCTTCGACCACGATCCGTGCTCTCAGCCACTTCCGTCGACCACGAACCGTGCTCTCGGCCACTTCCGTCGGCCTCGACCCGTGATCTCGGCCACGACCTGTGTGCTCGGCCAACTCCTGGCGACCAGACCAGAACAGCCCCCGACAACCCCCAATCCCCCCGACGACCCGATACCAAATCAAAGGGCTCTTTTAGATGGCATCTCTGAAGTTTCAGATTTCATCTTTTGATAGACAGAATAACTTCGGATTATGGAGAATAAAGATGAAAGTTTTATTGAGGCAAGATGGTACGGTTAGGGCACTGGACGGAAAATATCCAGACGACATGACCACGGCAGAAAAAGAAGAGATGAAAGAGAAAGCGCATAGCGCGATTCAGTTGTCTTTGGATGACAAGGTTCTGTGAGAAGTCGCCGATGAGGAAACAGCTGCAGGTCTCTGGAGCAAATTGGAAAGTCTCCACATGAAGAAATCTTTGACGTCGAGACTTTATTTGAAGCAGTGCCTTTATACCCTAAAGATGCGCGAAGGTACGCCTATTCAGGAACACTTGGATGAGTTTAATAAAATTTTTCTGGATATGAAAATTTTAGATATTAAACTTGATGATGAAGATCAAGCTTTGATTGTGTTATGTTCACTGCCTGCTTCATATGAGAATTTTGTGAACTCGATGCTTTATGGACGTGAATCTATAACTTTGGAGGATGTTAAAGCATCTTTGAATTCTGCTGAATTGAGAATGAAACTGAATAGGAATACTAGTGAAAATAAAGCAGATAGTTTATTTGTGAGAGGCAGGAACAAGAATAGGGATAAAGCTCCTCGAGGGAAATCTATTGGTTGCTCAAAATCTAGGCCACCTGACGATAAGACGAACGTGGAGTGCTATTATTGTCACAAAAGAGGACATTACAAGTTAGATTGTCCTATGCTCAAGAGAAAAGGTAAGCAACATGCTCAAAGACAAGATGTGGTGAATGTTACTAGCGAAGATGAGTCTAAGGCGTCAGACGGTGTTCTTACTGCATGCTCTTCTGCTGTTAGTTTGTCCGATGATGTTTGGATATTAGATTCTAGAGCATCATATCATATGTGCCTAAATAGGGAATGGTTCACCACGTATGAGAAAATAAATGGTGGATCAGTCTTGATGGGCAATGATACTATATGCAGAGTTATAGGTATTGGTACTATTCGGATTAAATGTCATGACAAAGTAGTAAGAACCTTGATTGAAGTAAGGCATATACCTGACTTGAAGAGAAACCTTATCTCGTTGAGCAGTTTGGATTCAATTGGGTGTATGTACTCAGGTGGAGGTAGAGTTCTCAAAGTCTCCAAAGGCAATCTGGTTGTGATGAAAGGAAGCAAGATGAACCATTTGTATCATCTACAAAGTAGCACTGTTATGGGTCCTTCGATTGGCACATCTAATTCTGTTTCTGATAATGATAAAATAAAACTGTGGCATATGCATTTGGGCCACATGAGTGAGCGTGGCATGACTGTTTTGAGTAAACGTGGTTTACTTTGTGGAGAGCAGACGACTTCGCTAGATTTCTGTGAGCATTGTGTTCTTGGCAAGCAGTGCAAAGTTAGCTTCAGTACTGGCACACATTCAACAAAGGGCACACTTGATTACATCTACTCTGATTTATGGGGACCAGCACAGGTTCCATCTAAGGGTGGTGCTCTTTACTTTGTGACGTTCATTGATAATTATTCCAGGAAGGTTTGGGTTTATTTTCTGCAGAGGAAAAGTGATGTATTTGAAACCTTCAAGAAGTGGAAAACCCTTGTTAAGAATCAGACTGGAAAGAAGATCAAACGTCTTAGGACTGATAATGGTCTTGAGTTCTGCGGTGGCGATTTTAATGAATTCTATACATATGCTGGTATTATTCGACACCGTACAGTTAGACACACTCCTCAGCAGAATGGGATGGCAAAACGTATGAACAGAACCCTTTTGGAGAGAGCAAGATGCATGCTCTCTAATGCTGGCATGGAAAAAGACTTTTGGGCTGAAGCTGTTAACACAACCTGTTATCTGGTTAATCGCTCTCCTTCAACAGCAATAGACTGCAAGACTCCCTTTGAGAAGTAGTCAAGTAAGCCTTGCGATTACTCTAATCTAAAGGTTTTTTGATGCCCTACTTATTATCATGTTAAGGATGGTAATTTAAATCCTAGAGCAAGAAAATGCATTTTTGTTGGATATGATGATGGTGTAAAAGGGTATCGTTTGTGGTGTTAGGAATCCAACTCGCATTAGTTCATTATTAGTAGGGATGTTACTTTTAATGAAATGCTTATGCTTGATCAAAGAAAGGTTGTTGATGATCATGCAGGAAAGCTTGAGAGCAATATGAATAAGGTGGAGGTTCAGGTGGAGCTTCCAGAGAAAACCTCTCAAGATGATTTAAGTGAGCAAGGTGTTATTGTTGATTCAAGTTCAGATGAAGAAGCTGTAGATGAGGTGGAGCAGCCATATTCTATTGCTACTAGCAGAGAAAGGAGGCAGACTCGACCTCCTCAAAAATATGGATACTCTGATCTGGTGGCTTATACTCTCATGACAGCAGAAGGTATGGGTATTCATGAACCCTCTACTTATACTGAAGCTGTTACTTGCGTAGAATCATAAAAATGGGCTACTGCTATGGTTGAGGAACTTGAATCACTTCACAAGAACCAAACTTGGGACTTGGTGCCGTTGCTTAAAGAAAAAAAGGCCATTTGGTGTAAATGGGTCTTCAAGAAAAAGGAAGGAATTCCAGGTTTTGAAGATGCTAGATGCAAGGCACAACTTGTAGCCAAAGGCTACAATCAAAAGGAGGGAATTAATTATACTGAGGTATTCTCTCCTGTGGTTAAGCACACTTCCATCCGTGTGTTATTAGCTTTAGTTGCTAAATTTGACTTCGAGCTTGAGCAACCTGATGTGAAGATTGCTTTTTTGCATGGTGACCTTGATGAGACTATTTATATGGCCCAACCTGAGGGCTATTATGTAGAAGGCAAGGAAGACCATGTTTGCAGATTAAAGAAATCCTTGTGCAGTTTAAAGCAGTCTCCAAGACAGTGGTATAAGAGATTTGATAGCTTTATGATAGGAAGTGGTTATCATAGGAGCAGCTATGATAGTTGTGTCTACTTCAGGAAGGGTTCAGATGGATCCTTTGTCTATCTCCTCTTATACGTTGATGATATGCTCATTGCTGCAAAGAACATGTCAGATGTGTTGATCTTGAAGAAACGGCTCAGTAAGGAGTTTGAGATGAAAGATCTGGGTCTTGCCAAGAAAATCTTAGGAATGGAAATTCGAAGGGATAGGAAAGCAGGAAAATTATATCTATCTCAGAGGAGCTATATTGAGAAGGTACTTGAGAAGTTTGGCATGCAGAACGTAAAACCTGTTACTACGCCATTAGCACCTCATTTTAGACTCTTAGCTCTACATTCACCTCAGTCAGAAGATGAGGAGGCTGCAATGTCTCATGTCCCATACTCCAGTGCAGTTGGCAGCTTGACGTATGCTATGGTATGTACTCGTCCCGACATTGCTCATGCAGTTAATGTGGTAAGTAGATATATGGCTCACCCTGGAAAGGAGCATTGGCAGGTAGTAAAATGGATACTTAGGTATCTTAGAGGTTCCGCAGATTTGGGCTTGGTGTTTGATAGAAATAGTTCAAGTAGTACCTCAGTTGTGGGATTTGTGGATTCTGACTATGCAGGTGATCTTGATAAAAGAAGATATTTGACTGGCTATCTTTTCACGCTATCTGGCTCAGCTATTAGTTGGAGGTCAACCTTATAGTCGACAATCGCTTTGTCTTCTACAGAGGCAGAGTATATGGCAGCAGCAGAAGCAGTGAAAGAAGCTATCTGGTTAAGGAATCTTGTTTAAGAACTTGGGCTCCAGTAGGAAGATAATTCAGTTGTCTTTTGTGATAATCAGAGTGCTATACACTTAGTTAAAAATCAAGCATATCATGAAAGGACTAAGCACATTGATGTCAGATATCACTTTATTCGAGAGGCAGTTGCTGAGAGAAATATGATGGTAAAGAAGATTGGTAATGCTGAGAATCCTGCTAATATGTTAACCAAATCAATCCCCGCTAATAAGTTTAAGCATTGCTTGAACTTGATTGGCATGCTTATTTGAGGTTTGCCCCTTTCTGGGGCTTGGTAGCGAGGTGAATGAAATTCTACCTTTGTTTGAAGATGACATATTCTTTCCTTTGTTACATCCCTTGTTTCCTACACCGAGTTAGCTCACGTAGGCTTAGGGATGCCGGAAGAACATGTTCGGCTTCTTGACTTATTGAATTCAAGCCAAGGTGGAGAATTATTAAATATGTCTTGAATTTATAACATATTATTTGAGTGGGCCGTAGGCCCAACCCAGAGGAATTAGGTTTTTCCTTTTATATTTTGAGACACAATATATATATTGTGATTAGGGTTTCATTGTAAGTGCATTCTCCTTTTGAATATAGTGGAATTTTCGTTGTACCTCGCCCGTGGACATAGATCAATTTTGATCGAACCATATAAATCTCTGTGTTCCACTTTTGTTCTTTGTTTGATTTCCGCAACAAGTATAAATAATTTCATATTTGAGTCATTTCAAACTTTTAATTCACTTTAATTGATAAAAAAATAATTGAAAATTCATTAGAGTACACCTGTATCATCTATTTTCCTGTACTTCTCGTATGGAAGCTTCATAAATTAAAGTAAATATTTTGTGTGATTGGAATTGGAATAAGTTTTTCCTGATTCACTCCTATTTTCTCCGAGGGAATTAAGACAATCACATCCCTTTATAATGTATAAACTTGATTTTGCGCATTCAACATCTCCATTTTTCAGTGCCGTCGGAACTTGAAACGTGCTACTTCGGCCATAAATGCTAATGTCATGAACAAAAAGAGACATGGGAGTAGAAGTTGGTATAAAAAGCAATGTTTGCACATGAACCAATCACCAAGCACTTTTTTGGTCACTCTGTAAAGTCATGGAAATTAAAAGAGGACTCTAAACATTTTGCTTTTGCATTATTGAAACATTTGTAAGAGTTTTCTGGTGAGGGTTACATTAATTAATATTGTAATTAAATAATTGATCTAATAAAGAAAATATATAAAATTTCCTAATTAGACAAATCTTTTATTGGAGGTGACTCTAATGGGGGTGCACACAAAAACCCGGTCCCTTTATCCGAGAAGATTGCTAAGAGAGAGCTCAAATTTGGGCCCATCAATTTTTTGGGCTTAACAAGTTGTATGTATATGAGATAATACTTTTGGTAGTGAGATTTTTGCGTATGACCTTAGCTAATTGTATATATCTGAGATAATGCTTGTTGGGCTAATGGAATTCTGAAATGTATATGTAGACTACAGAAGTTCTAGTACTGTAACTAAGTGGATAATATGTTGATGTTGGTTTGTGTTTGACCCTGCATCACTCGTTTTCCCTATACTTGGAGTAAGTATAACAATGTCTTTATTGCCAAATCATAGAAGCAAAGGAGATATCGTTGTCCAAGCAATTACGCTTCTTCTTGTCTCAATCAAAGACTTCCTATTTTGAGGTCACAAACGAACGGGAAAATCATCTTTTAAAAGATTATTTGCAAAATTATAAAAAATTTTCAGCAAATTTAACAAAAAAAAATTAAAATTCTGCTGATATAATTTTCGTATACGACCATTTATGTCATGTAGAACATCTTATTTTCGTTGAGGGATGGCCATCGGGCATCAGTGAGGGATGCTAGTCCAACGAGGTGATGGATGGTGAGGGAAGGGTCATCGTTGAAGGGCTAGGGAGGGGGCAAAACAGGCGAGGTTCTGCTGCATTGAGAGAGGGGGTGAGGATTGAGAAAATGAGAGAGGAGACTGTCGGGCATGGGTCGTGGGTATGCTACATTAGAGGAAGAGTGAGAATTGAGAAATTAGAATAGAAAGTAAAAGTAGAAAGAGAAAGTAGGAAATTAAGATTTTTAAAAATATGATTTTGATTCCGGTTTGGTTTCATAGAGAACTGAGAACCAGAATCGGAACGAGTAGTTCTTTAAAGTCCAGAACCAGGAACTAGACCCTAATTTGCTAGAACCTAGAATCGAACTGAAACCACAAGTTTGGTTCTTCGGTTCTCAGTTCTACCCCGAAACCATGCTCACCCCTACTTGGACCAGTATCTCATCCGAGCTCTTTAGCCCCGACAATTACTCCATGCCCCATATCGGATTGGGCATGAACTTAGTTCATCCACATACTAGAAGGGATCCTACTTTGAAATTTGTTTGCAATGACTCAACTTGACATTTATAAGCCAAGCCCCAATGGAGTGCTTAAGTGAAAGGAATGAATTCCAAATACAACACAGCAAATTACACAAAATATGCCCAAAAACATACTTGAATCACTAATTATAAAGATTATGTCACATGATGAATGTATCTTAATTTTTACAGATTAAATGTTCGATGCAGCCTTGAGAGAGAGCAATCATCCATCGATTTTTCATTCAGGAGAATAGCACAATGTCGTCGTCATCCTTCACTATTATTTTTCTCGATGGAAAAGAACGTCGTTCAAGTCTATATTAGAACAGACGTGAGAACATTCCTATGTTCTACACCAAGTGATAATTACTTGTTTAAGGCTATGGGCTTGGGCCTGGGTAGCCTAACATGGGAAACCCACCCATAAAACCCAACATCTGCCACTTCCTCATAATGAGCTAAATAAAGTTCTCTTATCTATAAGGTTCATATCAACAAATAATATATACGACTAATATATTACAAAAGCTTATTGTCATACATCTATCAGGAATATATAACAGTTCAAATTGAGCATAATAATTTAGAGTAGATCTAGTATGAAAGACCCTTGAAAAATCAGTTATATTTACATCATATCTCTCTTCATCTCTTTAAGTATTTTATACATATTGTATCGCAATTATAATTAAACTCTAAATAATCACAATTGATCGACTTGTGAATACAAAGATAGTATGTGACGTAAAAACATATTGATCTTTCTCTTCCCTTATATCTACCAATTTTAATGCAACTCACTTTTATATAAATGTCTCATTAGATCAAATCATCTATGATCATTAGTGGCATTCTAAGATATCAAATATTGAATAAAAATTTTGAGAATAAGTAAGAGTCGTGAGGGCAATTAATTGAGAAACTCTTGCTCTTAAGAGTCTTCCACGACTTAAAAGTTGATATCAAAACTTTTGTTAACTCTTATTGATCATATCATGCATACGTAGTACAAAATACATATTATGGTATTCTATCTTTTCCCATAAATCCTATGGCTATTCACTTAATACCGTACAAATGATAGTTCATACTTCAAACTATTCCCATGAATAGAATTAGAGTCAGAATCATTTACATTACCCATGTTTTTTTATCCTTTTTTGTTCTGAAAAAAGAATAAGAGAATTAGAACCATTGCCAAACAGATCCTAAGGTCCTACATGGCAGTCATTCTGATTCAAAAAACTAATTCTGATTAGAATGAATTTTTTTTACGATTCTATATCCTAGATGAGTTTTAGATAATCAAAATATATTTGTTAACTACAAAAAAAAATATTATTTCTGGAACAAAATGCGTTTGGTAACTGCATAAAATTTTTGTTTTCAAAAAAATTTCTCTTCCCAATTTATGTTAAGTCAAATAATTATGTAATTATTTTGTGAAATTTCATCCTATATTTCAAATTAATTGAATATTAATTCATATTGATTCTCTTATATAACATATTACATATTGCATATAACATTTTATTGTGCAATTCCATCTAATTATAGTATCATAATGTGTTATTTTAAGCTTAAAAAGGAAAGACCATGTTGGGTTAATGTATGATTTCAAAGTAGCTTGAGCACTCCTAGGTCTATACCAAATTGCAACGAGAGAATATCAAATTTGATTTTAGTATGATCGGTAGCATGTATATGTGTACATGCAAATAGAGTTATCATCACTCTTTGAGGAAGGTAGATCGAAAATTTTATCGAATAGTTGGGAGAAACCATTTAATTCTATGCAACTAGAGAAATATAGGGTCCAGGGATTTAATAACGTCAGTGTTTCCGATGTCGAAATTGAGTGTCTTTCTAAATGTGTTTCATAGAAGTTTTTAGTTCTTTTTTAAACCTATGAGATAAACCAATACTAAGTGTTCACACAAGTTATTTTTGTCTTTTTCTGAATTTTTCTAAAACTAGACTAAGTCTAAAATACTTGAACTTAAGCAAATCACAACTAATGAAATCAAGTGCGCAATCAAGGAATTATGAAATTGATAAATCGCTTCATAAAACCCTAATAAAGCCCTAAGGGCTTAGATAAATGTGATTCGGATTTAATTTTCAAGGTGTTTATGATTTTCTTTAAAAAGAATAATATCATTTTCCAAAAAAAATAAAATCTATGAAATCTAGGAAATCTAGACCCATTTGTCAAAATGAGGTCAAACTAGCCTATTCTAAGGTTATTTTATTTCTAGGTATTTTCTGAAATTTTTCAAAATTTTTTGAATTTTTTTCATTTTTTTAGAAATTTTTTTTATTTTTTATTATCTTAAATATTTTTCTTTAAAAATGAGATTTCATTCTATTTCAAGTCAAGAGAAAAATAATGAGAGAACTAAAAGAAAAAAGTAGGAGATCTGAAATTTCATTCTGTTTTGTAATTCTCAAAAGTAATTCTTTTGTTCATAACTAATTTTTTTTGTTCTTATTTTTGCTCCAAAACTATTTTTCAGGAATAGAATCACAATCATAATCACAGACATTTATGCTATCAAACATGATTCTCGTCTTTTTTGTTTTAGTGAATACAAAGAAAATCAGAATTGTTACCATGCAAGCCCCAAGTAACCATTCATTTTCAAGAACCATTGTTCTCTTCAGGGATAACTCAAATTGTCTAATGATACTCCTCTATTCAATGTGTGATTTGATCCGCTCATACCAAAATTGCATCTCCAATATTGCTTGGACCAACATCTCGTCTGAGTCCTTCCGCCTCTGCAATTACTTCATGCCCTTTTGTCTGGTCAAGTATGAACCTAGTTTGTCTACGTACTAGAGAGGATCCATTAGTGATGATGCAACTTGACCTACGTAAGCCAAGCCGTAAAAAGAGCTCTTAAGGCTTTATACGGTAACAATTCTGGTTCTTTAATTCTTCTTTTCGGAACCAAAAAAAAAAATGAGAATCTTGTTTGGTATCATAAACGATTCTGATTCTGATTATGCGTTCGACAATAGTTTTGGAGCAAAAATAAAAAATAAAAAAAAAAGTTGGTTCTTGAAAAAGAACCACTTTTGATAATTACAAAACAAAATGAAGTACATTCCTCACTTTTCTCTTTCAGTTCTCTCATAACCTTTCTCTTTATCTAAAAAAAAATGTCTCATTTTCAAATAAAAATATATAAGATAATAAAAATAAAATAAAAAATTGAAAATTTTCTAAAATAAAGAAATTCAAAAAATCCCTAAAAATAGAAAAAAATTTATATTAGACTAGTTTGACCTCGTTTTCATTTGGACATAGATTTCCTAGATTCACAGATTTTGTATTTTTTTAGGAAACTCATAAACACTTTTGAAATTAATATGAACCACATTATCTAAGCCCTTAGGGCTTCGTTCGCGTTTTATGATATGATTTATCAATGCCATGATCCTTAATTGTGCATTTGCTTTTATTGATTGAGATTTGCCTAGGTTTGTCTACTTTAGACTTGGTCTAGTTTTAGAAAATTTTGAAGGAAAAAAAAAAGGCAACAATGACCAGCATGAACACTTAGCAAACTCTCGTTCTTATGTTTTGTATGGATTAAAATTAAGATTTGATTTCTTAGAACCAAAAACCAATGCAAGGCAATGCTGTGCTTTTTTCTTATAAAAATGAGGTTATTACTAAGAGTTGGATGAAACCTTATAATAAATGGCGAAAATAACTCATGATAAATCTTTATATTTATTTTTACATTTCAATATGCAATATATTATATAAGAGAATTAATATGAATTAATCTTCGATTAATTCAAAATGTAAGATGAAATCTCACAGAGTAACCACGTCATTATATTAAAAAAAATTTGGGAAGAAAAATTATTCTCAATAATAGAAATTATGCAATTACCAAACGCGTTTTTATTCCAAGAATAAAAATTATATGCAGTTATCAAACGCGTTCTAATTTTCTAAAAATCATCCTGGAAACAGAATTAGAGAAATTCATTTTAATTAGAATCACTTTTTAGAATCGGAATTATTGCCATACGGGCTTTAATAAGTAATCATGCGGGGGTAACCGTTCACTATTTGTACAAACAAGCATTTTGACGTCTAGGCCAACTCCTCTTGAACGTAATGTGGATCCTCTATCCCGCACGGTATTCCGTCATGTTTCTCATCTCAACCGTTGATTCATCGAAGCACGAGAGAGAGCCCCGTGCAAAGCAAAGAATCTTTGCCCCCAGGATTTGCTGGTAATAGTGTTTCCAAGAGCACAAATCTTCGTCAAAACCATTTCCAGGGCATCCATCGATTCAATGCTGAAGACAATACAGGTCAAGAGTATAAGAGATCGGGAAAATACAGCTCAAGTGGTAAATACATTCTAAAGGAAAAGAATACGACATCCAGTGCATAACAAGAGAAATCGAACTAAACTGAACGGACCGAATTTGTTAACCTGACTTTAAGATTTATTGAATCAAGAATATAATGTGGATACAAATCAAGATGCGAGTAACAAATCCCATTCATTTGAATTTGCCAAGCCAACTCTAGAGTTACAATGCTCATCTCCTTCCTCCTCCGGCATGAATTCACGGTCACAAATGCGTCATTTACAATTCTAGCAATGCTCTAGGAAGACTCTTTACACGGAGAAAGCCGAATATCTTTCCAAGCGGGACAAGCAATACACAACCCCAAACACCCCCCCTGTTTTGGGCGCCTTAGGACGAGGAAGCTATTTATAACACTACAAGCTATCCTCGCAGCCCAAATAATAGCATAAGGACCTGCCAAAGCACCTTAAATAAAACATCGGCCAGGCCAATACACGTTGAAAAAGAATCAAATAAAGACAGACTGCGCAAGTATCACAAAAAAGGGAACCCCGTGGCTCTCGAGACGTGCATTAGAAGTATTATCAATCCTATTGGCAAAAGTTCAAGAAGCATGTCTCTTGACGAGCTGCTCATGCTCAGCTGTCCCGCGTTGATGAACTCGTCCTTGCCGGATGTTACAGAGACATTTACAGACAGCGAACCTGCAACAAGATGTTCGGTATGGAACAGAAAGTCAGGAAGAGTTCACTTAAAATAATAATTTGAATAAGCATAGAAGAACTTACAGTCATAGGGAGCCCACCCAATCCGTTCACGAGCCAAATCATACACAAAGATCTTATCCTTCAGGACAAGATCTGCATCATCAATGTGAACAAAATATTCAGTCTACATTAGAAAGGTTTTTAGGTAATGTTGTAACAAGCAAATACTTCAAATACTACTAATTATGCAAATTCAGTTGACCAGCCGGTAGAGCAGTAGACCGCAAGACCATAATTTCCCAACTGGATGGTAATAAATGCTACATTGTCATCAGAGTAAATGAAAACAATCAGATTTTTTTTTATCTAACATATATTGATATATATTACCGAGCGTGAAATGCCAATGAATTAAAACTACATTTCTTGCTTTTACCATGCCATCTACACCTAGAAAAGGGCATGAAGAAGTCCAAGGGAGGAAAGCACTCCCCTCTGGACGAAAGTTCAGCTGTGATTTTCTGACAAACTTCGTTACTTTCATTAGAAATACCGAAACAAAAAACAGAAATGATCCATGTGATATGGCACTACTAAAAATATGGGATCCCGAAAATGCAGATGCAAGACACCATATTTGCATTTACAATAAGTTATTAAATCCTCACCTCCTAAAATCGAGACCCCCTCTTGTGCTTTCTCAAAACCGATGCACCATAGAGCAGCTCCTTCCTGTCACATTAAAAGTCAAAATATGCTATCAGAGTCGAGTCATAATTGTCCCTATTTGCCCAAAAATTCACAATCTCCCATATTGATTGCTTGAATCATAATGAAATTCCACAAGGTGCGAGAAACTTACGTAAAAGGCAAGAATGAGAACTTACAGTGAAACCTACATGTATAAGATACTCTTCAGGCTTCAGCAACATAGTTGCGCCACCCAAAAAGTTCAAACTAACCAGAGGAAAAGTCTCGGATAAACTGAAGGAGAGAGATTCAGAACATATTCTTTATCAAGGAATAGAAGGACCAAACTTCTGCCATGTATAGCACAGCCTTAAAAAGGTTTGGATACTAAAGTAACAGAACCAACCTGGAAGAGACTAGAAAACACTGTCGTCCTTTCGATATTATGGGAGTCACAGTTTGCGAAACTGTGGCAGTTAACTGCATTTAAAATGGAAAAATAATATTCAACTTGCATAGTGTTTAACTTGATCATAATAAGACATTTCGCTAACAGAACTTTGCAGATAAAACCAAGTCAATCACGCACTATCATCTACAGATGATGTTACTACAGAAATAAAGTATTCTCATGTCTAGAACATTACAAACAAAGCAGGATTGTTGGTGCTATCACTCCCACAAAGTGGAGATGCGTAGCCCAGAGTTCGAAGATTAGGATGACAGCAATCAATGAAGGATCTTGGAAAACTTTGGCATGGCACTTAAGGTTCGAACCCACGCAAACCACTAGTACTTGAAATAACTTAAGGTGTGATGTATGCGCAGTTTTACCCCGAGTTCTAACAACCCCAATAGCAGTAGTCAGTGCCCCAATCCACAAATCCATTCGTCTATCTCTTATGATAATTGTACACCACTTGACTTAGTTATGGATAATGACACCATCATTATCATTTTATTGATGCTTTTCATAAATAAAAGAAAAATTAAGGTGTGAACAACCAGCACAGAAAAGTGGCAAACAACTAAGAAGATAGCCTTCACAAAATAAAAGTAATAAGATGGAGGGAACCTACAAAAAGAACAGACTAAAGGATTGAAGGACAAAAACAGATACTAAAACAACAGCATTTCGCAAATGAAAAGCACTTCCAAACAAGTCTGACCTTACAAACAGGTTCACATCAAGTTCCTAATCCAAGACTTCTATGAGATTAAAAAGATGGTTAAATGATGCTACAATATTGGATCTTTGTGATCCATTTAGGTTTCAAGAATTACTAGGATGAAAGCAATGTTGACTTGACCCGCTATAACACTTCAGACAATAGCACAAACAAGACCACAAGAAAATTTTCAACCAAAGTTGCACTCCATTTCGCTCTCTTACTCCCTACTTCCAATCCCTTGGATGTCATCTACGAAAAATCAAGCCTGCTCAAACTAATGCCTTACAAAAGAAAAAGCCAGTGCTAGCTTATAATGATCGAAACTCAATATTCTCTATGATTCTCCTTTGACCAGCTAACATTAGTTATGATTTACTTTTACTGAGATAAACATAAAGCTGGACTCACAGCATTGACAAAAGGATCAAAAGCATCTTCCACAAGGTACGTCAAGGTAGTTCCTGAATCAATAATAGTTCCCCGGTTGTTTGTCGTTGCAAACACTGTCGGATCAATTGGCAATGGTTGCCCATTGACGGCAATGCTCTGGAGATTCAAATTATAATGAGGCCTGAAATAGCAGGTTTGCATGGTTAGATTTCAGACTCCAGCTGAAAAACAAACTAATCTTCACAGGCCAGAAATCACCATCTTTCTGACTGAAGGCATATTAGGAAAAGCAACGAGTTCAATAGGTAAGCAATACATGTGGTTTGCAATTGTGGATAACCAAATAAGACATCTCCTAGGCAAAAGAGAAATAATAGAACAGTTAATTTTAAGCAAAGAATATAAAATAGTTCGCTCAAACCCTCAAGACAGTTTCATCAGATATTATCTTAAGTTGGCCAACAATTAAGACTTGTCAGTTGAAAGCTGGAGCAAAAGAAAAGATCTACTAGGAAGACACTTTGAATTCACAGCCACCCATTCCTTTCAATCAGAGCAGAACCTCTCGACATTAAGAACCCGTTCTTTGCATCTTAACCACATTCTTCTTCCAAATTGCAAACATCCAATTATTTCATGTTTGCCAATTGCAACCCATATGAAAGTGGAAGCAGTTCAAAAAGCACGGGATTATACCATGCCATTGTAGAGCACCTTCTATAATGTGAAAAATCATAAAGCAACAATAATAGAGGAATGGGGATAATGGTTTAGAGATATATTACTAAATCCTGTGTACATTTCTCAGTGATATCATAGAGTTGTAATGGCCTTCACACAAGTACATTAGAAGCCACATAATTTCACATTAGGCTTAAATATCACAAAATAGGCAAGAAGACTCAACAACAAATAAGCAATATGGGGCTCCAAATGTAGATGATTCTTGCATTAAGAGTAGTATAAGTAAGCATATTTACCATGCCTATTCCAGCTTTTAATACTTTTTACCCCATTTGTAAACAGAAACACAATGTCACAACAAAAAGAACTGTCTCAAATTGAGAAATGGTGTTAAGTAAACATACTGGGAAGGGACAAGCGGACTGTATACGATGGTTGGCTCCAAAATCTCACCAAGAACCATGATGCCCCCTCCATTCCCATCCCCTCTCAAGCAATGAGAGAATACTTTTGGTGTTATCCCTCGCGATGACAACTGCGATATAACAGATAAATCTCCTCCCCCGAAGCCGAAAATCCCATCAATGGCTTTGTCTGATTTAGTCAAGTCACCAGACTGGTAGTTGCTACACCTATTTTTCATAAAACAAGATAAGGCGGTTAGGACCCAAGCAACACCCAGAGGAGTGAGAATACCCAGAGGTCCACTTTCATCCTGAGTCATGCTATTATGGACATAATCTAATGGCTGTAAATTTCCTTATAGATTATGGTTACAAATCTTGCAGGATTTCTTGTGCATTTACCTGAAAGGACCTCATACGAGTTTGCCATGGTAGCACCGAAACTAAGGAAATGCGAATATAAGTAAATGACTTTTTAGCTTGATCATTTAAGGAAATCATTCTATCGATTGAATATATCAATTGTTGGAATAAGCCTGCCTAGCCAGTCCTTGAAATAGTAGTTTGCTGAAATCATACTCTAAGTCACCTAAAACAACCATAACCTGTTTTAACTTCCAGACACAATACATTATAAGTTCCTATATCATCTTCTTAAATTCAATGATCATGTTTAAATCCGAAGTACAGAACATAGAATTCCGTAGAAAGTCATGTCACCTCACCCAAAAACAACGGGAGCCGAAGAGTTGGCAATCAACGAACCCCCCATAACCATGTTAAAATACAGAACATCAGATACGTAATGACCTGTTGTCCCACTCCCATCTCCATATTGGAAGGAGTAACTGCACTGATTACTTTGAGGAGGGCATTCAGTTGACATAGTTTGAATTTGAGAAGTGCACAAAGGATCTGAGCAAGAAACCAAATAAGATGTGGAAGAGCTCGACGAATCAAAGAAACTGAGCTCAATCTGTACAATGCAAGTAGAGTCAGAATGTCAGAATGTTGCTTTCGGTCTTTATAGACACCAAAGTTCAAGGAACATGAAAAAGAGGATATGTAAATTACTCCAAGTCCACTAGTTTGGGGGCAGTTGCTGCAGGAACTGCAGGTAACCCACAATACATCGCTTCCAGTATCAATCTGCACATTGAAAACCTTTGGAGGAGAGCCCAGCTTCACCTTTGTAAAATAAAGCCTGAAGAGAAGGTCCACATTGACAAGGAAGATGGTCAATCCCAATTTCTGAACTTTGTATACCTATTAACAGCATTCACCAGACAGTGCACAAGAACATTTCAATTCGTGAAACCAAGAACACCAGCACACTATCAAGACAAGAGATTCGAAAAGCTCGACTTTCCATAATTTAAAGTCAAATAAGATTCGGAGGAAAGTATGTCAAAGTCCATTCATGTCCAAACAGAGAGATTTTGCATAAACATGACACTATCTCATATAATTCGAAGCCCTCGTACATTTGAGCTGGTAAGAGTCACTAAAGACACAAAGAATTGATCCCGCAAGCAGAGTCTCTCCTTCTTAAAGATGTCTCATCTTTTTCCCTCATGTAACCAATCGATTTTTCCCATCAGAAAATAAAAAAATGTAAGAACTCCCCCAGTTAATTCTCACACCACTTTAATCCCACATCCTTCAGCATCTAAGAGAAACCCACTAGAAAAAATTCAGCATGCCCAATTACCAAAGAGGCCAAATTTCAATAGTCACGACTGTTTTCTACTTGGAGCGCAAACACAAGCAGGGAACATGAAAAAACAAGAACAGCAACACAAACAAGAAAGCCACCCGATGAGAAGTGGATCAGAGGAGCCTTCGACCGAGAAGTCGACGACGCCACCGGCCACGCTCTGCAAGATTCGGGCGTGCCTGACCCGGTCCCGAGCGCGGAGCAAGTCGGGGTCGACCCGGCGGTCGAGTGGGAAGGCCCGTTCCAGAGATAGGACGGCGGTTCTCGGGGCGGGAGCAGCGCCGCAGCGCACCACCACCGACACCGGCAGTGTCAAGGCGGCCAAGACCAAGAAGATAAAGAATTCCGCCGGAGCCGCTAAAGCTCGCATTTCTTTGTTACTTTTCAGTCTTCCCCTTGGTGGGTTCGTGGAATTTGAGCCTGGGGAGTGGGAAGTTGCTTCCTTTTTCAGAGGCAGAGATCGAGCTAGCGTCGCCTTTCCTGCATTCTGAGAAGATAGAGAGGGTGGAGTTAAAGGAAAAGGGTTTTGTATGTCGAAAGGAAAAATGGAAATGGTGGGGGGGATTATAGAGAAATATTTTAGAGAGGAAAGCGAATTTGGGGAACTTTTTTCAGGTTGACGATGATGGTGACGATGGAAAGGAGAAACGGCTTAATATAGAGAGGAGAGAGAGAGATTGCGGTTATCTGTATTTTTCTTATCCTTTCTTGAGAGAGAAGTGCGTTAGAGTTTGAATTGTTTATCTATTTATTTATTTATTCACTTTTTATTTTATTTATGTTATTATATTGTTGGTTAGGCTGGCGGCAAAAAGTTTCTTGTAGAGTGGCTTGGTATTTCTACGCACGAGTTGACAGGGAAATCCTTTGATTTATTAAGCCAAATTGGGACTACATAACCCACCATGACTATGACGTTTAAAGTTGGATCTTTGCTTTTTAGGATTGGATTGTATTGGATGGGATGATTGTTCAAGAACGGCGTATACTCACATAATGTACTTAGTAGCTTCATTTCTTGTGGAAGGTAATCGAGTACACACAAGTTAATTTGTGTTCATTTGAATTCATAAGTTTAAGTTCCGAATGCGCAAAAGCCGTTCCAATACATCATGTATCTATAAAGAGAAGCATGATGAATTTCATTTTTTTTTCTAGTAATCGACTTAAGGAATGTCATCAATGATGAACAATTTTTTTTTTGTGTCCGATGCGGTATATCTTGAGTAGATTCTATTCTTTAAAAGGTCAAATTTTAGTTGTCTTTTGTGATTTTTTATATTATTGACTCCATAATTGGAACTTGCATGGATGTAATCGCAGAAAATATCTAAGAAATTGAAGAGTGATGTTATCAACAAATGCCTAAGTTAATTTATTTAATTTCTTAAGAAAATTATCAAAAAAATGGTAAACACATTGCACTTGATCTAAAACTTTCCCTCTTACCAACAAAAAAAGGGGGGGGGGTTTTAAGAGAGCTTGACTTTTTCCTTCAACACAAAATCTCTCGCTTACTCCCCTTTGAGAGCTAGCAAACTGAGAAAGAGATCAAGTTATTTACAATTGTTTCCTAATGGAATTTATTTAATTAGCATTACCACCACTTTGCAATATAAGCTCTTTGAGTAACCTCTGCGGAGTAAGCATTGCTAATCTTACAAGACTTTTGGAATCGAATAGGCTAAACTTTGCCTAGTTGACGGCTTTCTAGCTTAGATTGATTTAGTGAAGTATGCTGGTATGCTAATTCCTTATTTTGACCTTTCAATTTGGTCAATTTAGCATTAAGAATTTTAAAAGTTTGCGAATGTAATCCTTCAGCCAATTATGGCTGAAAAATTAATAACTTGAACCTTGACCATCTTTTGGCACAATCGACACTACACATGAATTTCTTTCGGATTTTTTTCATTTTCTTTCTTATATTTTCTTCATCTATTTATTGTCTCTCGCCAACCATTGGGTAAGGGTTGCGACCTTCACAATCGCTGACTAGGGTCACTACCCCTGTTGGCTACTGGCCAAAGATTGGTAGCCCTTGCTCACAGCTAGGGGAGGGCACGAGGGCCACGACTCTCGTCGCTCTCCCCAGTGGTCACCAGCTCTTAATAATGAGAAAAAATCAAAAGAATTTTTTTTTAAAAAAATTGATCATCAATATCAATCGTGTCATATAGACAGTCGGCGTTCACTTTATTTGAAGATTAGTTGAATGGACTACATCAATAAATCATAAATAAGTTTTGAAAAAAAAAGTCAAAATTGAAAGGTTTAAAAGTGAATTGACATACATATAATAGATTTATAACATTTTTGATAATTTTTCCTACTTTCTTCTCAAACTCTACTATGTCCTTACAATTGCATGTTGCACTATTTTAATAAAAGGAACTCGCGGGTTGCTTTCGCGAGCGATGAAAGTGTGAAATAAACCAGAGGAAATAGAGCGCGTCGGTATCGGGAAGCGTGTTGCACCAAATTAAGTCAAAAGGAAAGTCAAACCAGAATACATAAAGTAATTAGCACGCCGTGCATAGCCCAATCACACAACATGTCCTAGACAGAGCAGGGTCGGCCGATTTGAATAAGAATGGTTGCCGCTCAGATTATCGTAACTATATGTTTAAACTAATCAGAAAAGAAGGAAAAGGAGAAATGAATATCCCTGATTTTTTTTTATGGTTGATATAATTGAAAATCCTAAACTGCCATGTCCGAAATCATTTACCCCGATTGAATTTCCTCATCGCGCAAAATTCTAAAAATTTTCGCGATTTTCTCTAAGAGCCCTCTCGCATTGCAAAAATCCGCAAAAATCCCTAGTTCCACCCTATTTAGACCTAAGATTTTGACACGAAAATTTTGTTTGGGGGTAAATGTCATACGAGGCGTACCAAGTCGAGATTTTTTTCGCGATATGAAAATTTATTGGATTTCACTTGTGATCTTCTTCGATCACCTTGACATGGAACGGACAACCCCCCCACCCCCCCCCCCCAGCCAATTTCAACTCCATTTCGAAATCTGCAAAAATCCGCAAAAAATCCTTAGTTCCATCCCGTTTCGACGTAAGATTTTGATACGGAAATTTTGTTTGAAGTAAATGTCATACGGGGCATACCAAGTCGAGATTTTTTTCGAGATACGAAAATTTATTGGATTTCACTTGTGACCTTCTTCAATCATCTTGACATGGAACGAACACCGCCACCCCTCCCCTGGCCCCCAGTTTTTACCCCCATTTCGAAAGCTGCGAAAATCCGCAAAAATTCCCTAGTTTCACCCCCATTTCGACGTAACATATTGATATGGGAATTTTGTTTGAAGTAAATGTCATACAGGACATATCAAGTCGAGATTTTTTTTCGTGATACGAAAATTTATTGGATTTCACTTGTTACCTTCTTCGATCGTCTTGACATGGAACGAACAACACCCACCCACCCACCCAAACCCGCCAGCTGCTCCGCCCCGAATAGACAAAGAGGAACGAGCTGAAGAAAGGAGAGGGAGAGAGAGAGGGAGGAGCGTCCACTCACCCCTCTAGTTGAGCATTTTTTTGTGACATTAAACCTTTTTTTTCCCGAACAAACACCGACAAGAAAAAAAATAAAGGCTCGTTTACGCTCGCTCTAAAAGACATAAAGCCAAACGTGGACTAAGAGATCAACGTTCCCACCTTCTCGATCCTGAGGGCGACCCGGTTGCCCAGTGAGTCAAGTCAACACGCATTCACACGTGCCCTTTTATGATCCATTGACCTGACTTAGAGTCCTCAAAATGAGAATCCCAGGCACAACGATAGAATTTCTCTCGCGCAATCGCATAAGGTTTACAATTCGCATCGAAAGCTTGCGTTTATAATTCGGGTTAAGTCAAACTGGTGGGGAATCATGTTTTGATAGATCAAATTTGGGTTAAAGCGCAGTTTGGAAGCTACCGGTCCCTCCTGATCGGTGAATTCATAGCATAGAATGACTACATTTTGCTTGTTGTTGATATGATGTTCTTAGCGATTCTAGTTCGTCAAGTCAACCTTCGTAACTTCTCACTTATGTGCCTTCGAACTATGATTTTAACATGAAAATTTATTTTGGACAAATGTGGCATGATACATATTAAGTTGAGATTTTTTTTTTTGTAATGCAAAAGTTAGTTTGAGATAAATATGATACGAATGTATCAGTTAAGTGACACAAAATAAATGCTCATGTACGCTCGCTCTAAAAGACATAAAGCCAAACGAGGACTAAGAGAACAACGTTCCCACGTTGTCGATCCTGAGGACGACCCCCATTGACCGGGGAGTCAAGTCAACAAGCAGCGCAATGCGCAACAGGCGTTCACACATGCCCTTTTATGATCCATTGACCTAAGTTAGTCCTCAAAACGAGAATGCAAAGCGATCACGCAATCGCACTAGATTTATGATTCGTATCGAAAGGTTGCATTGATAGTTAGTGTTAAGGGGGAAGTGGTCTAATCATGTTTGATCGATCAAAATCGGGGGTTAAAGTGTAATTTGAAAGCTATTAATTGCCCTGATTGATCATTTCATTGCTTCAAACGATCACATTTTGATCGGTCGTTAATTTGAGGTCCCTCTGGATTATAGTTTGCCAAACAACCCTTCATAGTTCCATCTCCCTTATGTGCTCTCATAAGGTCGAAATCGATCAATGTTGCGATTCTCTCTTTATGATCTTAGCTTTTGTTATATTTTAAATGTTTCCACTGATCTAACCGTGTCACAGCAAGCCAAAAAACAAGATGGGGATAGAACATTGTCGATGTTCCAAAACAGTCCATCGATTAAGTACACAGATTTCGTGCTCGCCTAAATTTTTTATTTTAAAGAACTTAAAGCTGTGAACCGTCACTTGAAAGTCACTGAAATCGATTGCGCGTACCAAAAATCCGTGGGTCGCCACAACAATTTCTAAATCAGGACTCCTCAATTTCTCCGAAACTTCTCAATTGGAGAAACGTGCGTTCCTTTTAATTTACTCCCTGTCTTCTTCTTCTTCTTTTTCTTTTTTTTTTCTGTCAATTATTGCAAAAAGTGCAGGTTCCCAGCTTGTTGAGTGACGCTCAGCTCAAAAGCAAATTTACCTTTGTCATCCCCACCCCACGACAGAAGATGAATACGTTAACCAAATGGATTGCTGGATCGGTTCAGTGGAGATAGTGGCCACTGGGATGATACATCGCTTGGATTTCCGGCGATGAAGTTATTGTCCAACCGTGGAGAAACTTATCAAAACCCAAGAACTTTGCCTGCCTAAAGTAAATGCTCTTTCAGCTTAGCCCCAAAAGGAAACAAATATAATAAAACAAGATCTAGTAATGACTCAATAGCTTGACCGCCAATTTGACAAAGTAAGGGAAAACCTCTGAAATTATTTCAATATTATATGTTAGGTATATGATAATTTCGAATCGAATCTTTTTAGAAAGAATATCTTTCATCTTATGGTAGCCTATTCCAATCCCTTTACAAAACTTTCGTTATTGGGTTAGCAAACAGCTTGGGAATGAATACAAACCAATGAGCCATGGGAGAAGCTTCAGTGATGGAATATTTCAATTGGATTTATGCATTGAAGTCAATTGTGTCGACTTGTTAACTAACGGGTTGAAACCACACTGGAAATGTCCGATTACTCAGAGTCTAAGTGCGCATCGTGGTGCCACCGAGATAATTGCCCAAAAAGTATTAAACCTATTGTAAGGTGATCAATTCATTTCTAGACATTTCAATTGTGCAAATTTTAATCCTAAGTATTTTGATGATTTGCTAATAAGTAATTAACTTTTCGATTGTGTCAATTTAGTCCTAAACCTATTGAAGTTTCACCAATTTAGTCATAAACTTAATGACTTGGATAATTAGCTGAAAAAAACTATATTGACAAGTTATCAAACGGTTTAGCACTGAATTGGCAAATGGCCAAAATAATTGGCACAATTAAAAGGTTTAGAACTGAATTGGCCGTTGACAAATAAATTTGGAGTTTTTTTTATCGGAAAAAGACTTGCATTACTAAATAGCAGATGGATTACATAAGGACTCTACATCAGCGCATAAAATAGCCCGAAGAGGATCGGGGGGATAAGAGACCCAATTAAGGGGAAGAGACCCGGCACTATGTGCCTTCGCAATCCAGTCCGCAGCCCGGTTGGTTTCTCTGTGACGAAAGGCCACTAAGACATTCTTTAATTGGGCCACTAAGAGCTTACAATCTTCCGAAATAGGACGCACGGCCCAGGGGACTTCCAACAGACCAGAAGAAAACTAAATTGCTGATAAGTTATCAGAAAGTACGCAAGATGGCAGATCAGTTCCAGTTTGATCTCGAGACTTCTTCAACCAAGACAAAGCTTCCCGTACGGCTAGGGTTTCAGCAGCTAAAGCTGAGGAGGCGTGGATCGGCTTCACGAAACCGTCGAACATCAGGCCTTGGGAGTCTCTGTAGATCCCAGCAATGGAACCGCTTAAGGAGTCGCTACACCAGGAGCAATCGACGTTAAGAGTTACTGAGTGATTCGGCTGGGGAAGCCCCCGGTGAGGTAAAAAGTTCTCGACTTTAGCCTTGTTCTCCAGATCTGAATTGAGATTCTCATAAAGATTGATCATTGTGGAAGCTTCGTCTATCAGCAAGTCGGGGCACGACTTTTGGGCGTGGAAGACCATCATGTTGCGCGCCTTCTAGATTAACCATAAAACACCTGCAAACAGAGCTCTCGAGGTAGGGTCGGCGCGAGAGGTGAGATTTTCGTGAACCCACTTATCAATTCTGGAGATGTGCGTAGGGGATATGTCAACTTGGAGTCTTAGTTCCCAGATTTCTCGATAATAGGGACCCTTAGTTCATTTGCCAAATTCGTTTTTAGTTGCTGAGGACAGTCTTTACTGAAGAAAACTCCAGACTTGTTTAAGTTGACAGCCTGACCCGAGGCAAAACAGTATTGATTTAGGACATTGGCAACATTTTGACATTCCCTTAGAGTCCCATCCAAAAAAAATATAGCATCATCAGCGAACAGGAGGTGCGAGAGAACTGGGCAGCTGCTGTTCAGCTTGATACCCCTGATACTACCCGTCAACAGAGCGTTATTCACCAGTGAAGACAGAACATTGGCCATGATATAAATAGGGGGATAGTGGATCCCCTTGTCTGATTCCCCTCGTTGGCTGAAAATATTCAATAGGTTCCCATTCACTTTAACACTAAATGAGACGGTAGATATACATTGTTCAACCAGCGAGACACATTTCTCACTAAAGCCCAGACGCAGCATGCATGCAAACAAGAAGTCCCACTCTACTCTATCGTATGCCTTCTGCATATCGAGCTTTAGGACAGCTTGAAACTTCCTCTTTCTCTTTCTAATCCGCAACTGGTGTAATACCTCTTGGACTATGAAAATGTTGTCTTGGATTTGCCTGACCATTGACGAACGCACTTTGTTCAGGGGCTATGAGTTTAGGGAGACAAAGTTTAAGACGATTCGCCATCACCTTTGGAGTTTAAGAGAATTTACTTCTGGCACAATTTATCAAAACCACATGATTCTATAGATATTGATTCCAATCTTTTGAAACGTGAAACCTTAACATGGAACCATCCGTTGGTTCCGCTGGTTCTATGGTACCACGTACTATTTTCATATTGTTTATCGAACGAAATATTGTTCTGGTTCCAATTTTTAGAACATTTAACTTTCGGTACAAAAGCACAAATGGATTACATGATACTATATGTTCTGTGTGATGATAATACACATAGTCTTAAAATGCTAACGACATCTAAAGCAAAGATATAACTAGCTTCCACCAATTTAATTCCATGAGTTCACATAAAAGTTCACTGTCTGTATTTGGGGAAAAGTGTCAAAAAAGTATCAAACCTTTTATTGATGTCAATTCAGTCATATACATTTTGTATTTATTCAATTGAGTCCATCTAGCCAATTTTGATCGAAAATTACTGACGTGAATAATGATTGCCTTACATGGCATGGTTAGCGCTAACGCAGACATTTGTTTTTTGGCCAGTCCTCAATAAAAAAAAAATTATCAAAAAGAAAGAAAAAGTTAAAAAAATCATTAAATTTTTTTAAAAAAGAATATCCACATCAACATCGACCATGTCACGTAAGATGACCAGCATTCACTTCAGTGATCATACGGTCGATTTATGATTGAATTAATATCAATAAAAAGTTTAGAACTAAATTGACATTCATGTGGCAGGTTTAAGATTTTTTTTTTTTTTGCACTTTTCCCTCTCTATTTGGGAGAGAGGAAGGGGGGAGGGATTTGCTTCTTCCAATGACGTTGGAAATTTCCGATCAACCAAGGTTTTCACCCATTTAAATGTAAGAGTTTGACAAAGAAAAACTGCATTTCGTAAATAATTAAGTACATATTTATCCTATTAATAAATATATTGCAAGGTAAATTGTACCTTTTCGCCGGATTTCCAACATAGGGTATACAGGATGTATACATGGTGGTGTAACCACAAATTTTGGAACCTACCTTGTACTACCTTATGACCTGGAACTTACCTAAGAGCTCTGTTACCCGCCTAGGAACATGCCTTACTATACTTATTCCCTAGGTTATTCTGCACACTCCTAGTTGTAGTTACAAACATACTGAAAACGATTCTATTGGAATTTATTTATGGCATTAATCCAACCCTATTTCAAGATATAAAAACCAAATAATTAAAATTTTGTTTTGGAGTGATTTTAATTTTGATATTTTTATTTCGAATCTCGCCACACATGTGCTTTGAATATTTTTTTTTTTAAATTTCGAATCTGGACACACAAGTGTCTACATGATCAAAACATAAGCGTTTTCTTCCAGCTACTCGTTAGTGTTGCGTAAGATGCGATATCCTTTTTTCAATATTCGTTGAATGTCCTTTAGTTTAAATAAATGTTCTATTTTATGGCGTTTTTCTCTAGTTCATATATAAAGACGTGGTTCCATGTCATTATTTCACCGAAATTCCTCTTGCGACGAAGTATCTTTCACCGAAAGTTATTTTTCGACTTCTAATAAAAAGGGATCTAGGTTTTGTGCCATCTCTGCACATGAAATGTCACAAGCATATAGGCCACAATCAATTCGATTAGAACATGAGTGTATAGATGCAAACAGTTTTTGAAATTTTAATCTTGGTTTGGTGATATAGACTTGAAAAGCAACCAAATGTTAACAAACCGTGCCATAATTTAATCAACAATACAGTAACTAGGATAGAGATACACGTCGGAATTTGATCGGCAATGCGAACCTAAAAGCTACACAGTTAAGGAAAATAAAGTGCAGTGTGAGAAAGTAAAGATAAATATAGTAAATTGTTTGACTTGTGCAGGAGCTCCTTCGAAGAGTACGACGTGGCTACCCCACAATTGACGGA
The DNA here is from genome assembly GCA_016432845.1 of Psidium guajava. Classification (NCBI taxonomy): domain Eukaryota; kingdom Viridiplantae; phylum Streptophyta; class Magnoliopsida; order Myrtales; family Myrtaceae; genus Psidium; species Psidium guajava. Next base: position 20,420,629 of record CM028233.1, on the reverse strand, counting down.
GTCACAAAGTGAGGTTACAAATAGAGAGTAATGGAAAGTTACAAATAGAGGTTACAAATAGTAATATGGACGATTTCTTCGTCTCCACTATATTGATGCTTACTTCTTAACGGCTACATTCGAGATTGCTAACTTCACTTTTTACTGATTCCTTCAACTTGTTGATTCATCAAGTTGTCGATCATTCTGTTTACAAATGACCGAAATCTGCTCTTATCAACAAATGCTATCATATGTCAGTAACAGCAAAAAGTTGGTCATTTTTTTTGTGCAAACAATCATACTTTATATCCAAATATTATTGTGCATTTATTGGCACATGCATCACATGTGTATTAATTCTAATATTGGGAAATAAATCAATTCGACTCAAGCCCGATCGAGTCAAAACTAAATCAGCCTAAGTCGAATGAAAATAAGCTGGGAATGCAACAGCCTTGCACTGCAGTATTAGTCAAGGCAATCATGTTTACGTGTCTAATTCATGCTATGAATATCATGTTTTTTTATATTATGCGTCACCGTAAAATCTAGTATTTCTCTTCGAGCATATTAAATATGATTTCGTGCCAATTCGTATTTATCTCTACCTTTAACAGTGAATTGTATAAAAAAAAAGAGTTTATTTTCCTCTATTTATTATTCAAGGTTCCAAGAAGCTATGGACATCACCTACACAAAAATTGAATTGAATATAGTTTATAACCTGTCAAAAAAGGGAGGGAAAAAGAAGAAAGAAAAAGTTCTGGCATTTGAGGAAAAAAGCACGCATCTTTGACTCTCTTTTGTCGCATCCTGCCCTGCGATATGAAGCCTGCGAACATTGCGCGATTTCGGCTTCCTTTGTCCGGAGCGCTTGCCGTGAACTCAAATCAACTTTTCTGCTGAGCCAGCTCAGAGGAGGATTTGGTGCGCCAAAAAAAAAAAAAAAGGATTCATTTTCGTCCCAACTTGCCCACCCGCGAAAGATTACCCTGAAAAATGGACTTCTGACCAAAATGGGATTTTTACTTTTTCTTGTCGACAACCGGTGGAATCATTGTCCAGATAATCGGTACGACGTCGTTTGAGTGTTCCAGAGCGACAGGATCCGCGCTTGAAAATTGGGGTGGAGGGAAGCTTCCGATGCATATATATATATATCAAAATCGGAAAAGATAGGCTGTAGGTGATCGCGATAGGCACATCTCACCCCGGCTAAGAAGCATCATCTAGCAAGAAACGCATGCGAAAATTGCGTGGAGTTTCGTAGAAAGTAGCGGCCGACACCATGCATTAAATACTACGGACCCCAACCTTGCGATGTATGGACCACGCTCTCTCTTTTATTTCTCTTTTTCGGAAAATTTGGAACGTGTTTGGGGCCGGTGATCTCCCGACTTTTTCTTATTTGTACAATTTCGAAATCACGAAATTGTTGTTATCCGACCTTAGCCCTAGGACGTTCAAAAATAGGTTCAGTGAGGTCGTCATTGTACTAGAGATTGCGTGACGAACGCTGGTCATTCTACCTTTTTCTATTGACCTTAATGTGTGGAGAACGAAATTTGAGAATAAGTTTAGCAACTCGTCCGGGAATATGCACGAGGTTCTCTTGAGATTTTTCAGTACCGACGCAGGCCATGAAACTAGTGCGCTGCTGCTTTACTCTTTTTCGATTTTTGTTCCTCTTTCGACGGAGAGAAAGCAAAAGTCTTTGATAACCAAAGTCTATCCTCTGATTTGATGTTTAGGCCTGCCTGGAATAATCTGGGGCAGATTAGATGTGACGCTAACAGTGGCAAGGTCAAGGCTGCGGCAAAGCAAAAAATCACATCTGGGCGGGCCTTGGCTACAGATCTTTCAGCTGGCGAAGCCCATTTACCACTTTTGTTCGGCCCGGCCCACCCAGTGCTCAGCTTTAGCCATGAGTTGTAAGGACATTTCTTACGGTAACCTCCATAAATAAAATAAGGCTTAGGACTTCGAACGAGCCACACTCACCGGACACGGATCGAACGAGAGCACTCCGAATCGGTTTTAAAGGGACGAGGAAACACTTGGGATCTTGCAATCCACAAAGCCACAATGAATCCAACACGCACGTGATGTGGGTAAATTCCTACACGTGGCTATTACAAGCATCAATGTCTTGGCGCAAGCGCAAGCCCACGTCGACAATTCGGTGCATGCGTAGGCGATAAAATACGTCGAGAGGAAAGCGCATGAATATTTGTAAGGTCCGAATTTCGAATTTACAGAGATGACGAAGACAATTCTAAGAGGCTTAAAGCCCACAATATAGAGACGATTTACACATTGAGGGTGACAAGCTGTGGAAGTTCGCCTCGCCCATGTGCTCTGATTCATTATTTTGGTTTCGAAATTGTATTTTGGATTCGGTATGCATAAAAGATCTTTCTATATTATGCTATTCAATTAAAAACGACATTTGGATGCAATTCTCCACTTCAAAACCAAAGCTGGGCCGAAAAGACATACCCGACGGTGGCCAGAAACTTTGGTCTTCATCAATCATGGGAGACACAATAGGCAAATGCCAATTGTAGGTGAGGCAAGGCAAGGCAAGGCAAGGCGAGGATGACATTCATGGAAAAAAAAAAATTTGTTTACACACATGGATATAGTCTTGTGCTCAGCAAAATCAAATGTAAGATTAGTTTAACACACCATAATACAAGGAAATCTTCATGGTCCCATTCATGTAGGATGCTTGCCACGCATTGGTCATCCTGTTGCAGATGTTTTTGCTGCAAGTTGGATGAGCGCGCGCTTGTGATAAGTGGTCCGCAGCTTCTTATATTTCTGCACAAATGTCCCAAAGTCTACTTCCCTATGAAGAAGCTTTTCGTGCAAAGCTTCAGATTCCTCCTCCGTCTTGCGCATTGCTTCTACAAAATGTCAAACAGCTTGTCATAATAATAAAAGGGCCAAGCTCAAATTCCTGACAGAAGCCCCATGCAGAGTAGAGTGAAGATCCAGCTTTAGTTAAGGACCCTAAAATTATTAAGTACAATTTTCTGATTGTATGGATTACCTTGAAGCTTCTGGATAAGAGAGGAAGAAGAGAAGAGTTTCATAATTTCTTCTTTCTGTCTCTCCAGTTCACTGAGCTTCTCCTGTGCAGCAGCCAACTCTGTCGTCCGTATGATCCTACACTGCAAAAAGAAAATGAAACAGCTTTAACTGATGCCATCATGGGCTGCTTGCCCTGAAATGACCCACATAGAAGCATTATGATATACCTGGTTTCTCAGCTCCATTATTTGAGGTTCCTTCTCCAAGTTCATCCCTACAGTTATTGACAAAAATAATGAGACCCATCTGCAATATTACACACAATCCAAGATAAAACTTCAGCTCCAGTCAGGGAAAGACAACTCACTGGCAAGCTGCAGGGTTTCTTTCCGGAGTTCATCTCGTATCTGCCAGAGCAAAAACATCAATTTTAAAAGAGAGGAAAATCTATGTTGATGTAGTAGTGAATGCTGCATTTTGCGTTCCAACAATTCTAATAAGTCAACCAACCCAGACCAAATTATTGTATTCAAACCAAGAATCCAGCACGTGATAATGCTGTTAATATAGCAGCCATCTGGCCAACGCCAGTTAAGATATTTGGTGAACCTGGGCATGCAATTGAGACTTGAAAGTGGTCTGTACTGATTTGATCAAATGTAACCGAAGGCACAGTATGGGTGCTTCAGCATGCATATAAGAGACTTCTCTCTCGCAGTTGGTATTTGAATGCAATAAAACAGAACGGCATTTCATCCTCTCTGGTTTTGAGAGGTAAAAGCACCAGAAACAATGCTAACTAAAGATAAAAGAACCATAAAACTAAAAAAGAAATTTTGTTCGAAAGTGACAGTTCGAGTAGCAAAAACCAAAATCTACATGCAAAGAACTGTATCACTCACATTATTTTGGATCTTCACTTGATCAAGTGAAAGTATGAACTGATGGTATGCTTCCTTGTCAGACAAAAGCTTTCGCAACTCGTCAACACTGAACAGGTTTACAGAAGATAGGAACATAAAATAGATACAGGAATGACTAATGAAGTACGATCACACCAGCAGAAATCAAGAGAACAGAAAATGGTAGCCCAAGAGAAGTCCTTCGCTCAATCTAAGATCAACATCAACATCAACATCAACAACACCTTTATCCCAAACTACTTGGGGTCGGCGGTCGATGAACTCGAAGTGAAAAGCTTAAAATATACTTAAAAAAGCAAAATTATGGGTACCAAAAAATTAATAATAATAATGAAAAATAGAATAGAAAATAAAATAAAATGATAAAAAAATCAAAAAATGAAAAAATATAAGGAATAAAAAATACAAATCAAAATAAATAGAAATAGAAATAAATATAAATAACTAAACAGGGCACTCTGAAACATGGGCCCCCCCTCTATAATGCGGATAGCTTTCCTCCACTCCGTCCTAAGATAGATCGTACGCCAATCTATTTCCCACTCCATTAAATCTTGTTTTACTACCTTCCTCCAAGTAAGTTTTGGCTGACCTCGTTCTTTCTTCATACCGTGTTCTCGGTAACACACTTCTGTTCTTATCGGAGCATTTAGGGGTCTACGGAGAATATGTCCAAACCATCTCAATCTATGTTCTTTCATCTTGTCTGCCACCGATGCTATTCCAACTTTTCGTCGCTCAATCTAAGATAAACAACTGAATATTGCAGATTGGGTAAAAGAAAATGATGAGGATGAGGTAGAAAAGGATTTACATTGCAGAATCATGTTCTAGCACTTTAGTTAGTTTAACCTTCTAGCATTTATGAATTCATGCTAGCACTACAACTTTCCAACTTTTACAAACATATCATAGAACTAGTTTGTGATAAAGGTGATGTTGATGTATAAGGCACCAAGGGGATGCGCCCAAAAAACTAAAGCCACATAGGAAACAGCTATCAAAATGAAAAGGCAGCTAAAAACAAGATAAATTATCCGTCATATCAACCAAGCATTTACATCCATAATTATCCGTCATATCAACCAAGCATTTACATCCATATGCAAGTTTTCACTATACCAAAAGCGTATAATTTAAGCCAGCTTTCTCTCAACATTATTTTGCGGCTGTCTAGTACCATGTTCAAGTCAAGTCCAGCTCTGCCTGCCAGTAACTGAAATCTGGCTCAGATGCACTATTTTCTTGACCAAAAGAATGCAGAAAAAGCGCAATTTCATCAAGGCGCTCTCAGCAAACATTCCACCAGGAAATTTTTGATTGCTGCTTGTGCACTGAGGACTATCAGATGCTTCTGGAAAAATAAGGCCTGTGCTAATTAAGAAGATTCAGCAGAAATGACTAGCTGGTGTTTCTAGATTTTCTCTGTGTTGGCATGACCACTAATCTCAAATGTCATCTCATAAGATGTGATGAATCTTCTAGGTTCTACATGAGCACTTGGAACTAATGTCTCCTCATAAGATGAAATAACCAAGACCAGATACAAGTACCAAGGGCAAGTTAGCTTCCTAAATTGCCACTAAGGTTTGATCCAGACTTCAATGTTCCATCTACTACAAATCAAGGATGCAATTCCATATACATTCAAAAGAAAAAGGGAAGACAAACATATCTCAAAGATGCTTGAAACAAGAAGTACCTCTTGTCTTTCAAATGATTTATGATGCCCAAAGCCTCAGTGGGAGAAACATGGGGCGTGGACTGTGAAAAATAATTGAAACTGCCGGAAGAGGTACTGCTTGGTGTTGAGGGATGGGAAGAGCCAGGAGAGCTAACTACAGAAGGTGGATACCATGACTGTGAAGTGCTATCCTGTGGGCGTGGCTGAGCTGGTTGCTCTTGATTTCCCCTGAAAGAAATGCAAAAAAGAAGCAAAATAAACCTGTAATCCGAAACCACCACCGGATACTTAAAAATGGACGACTTCATTAGTTGCAGCATATCCAAGCTTTATTAAGTTGAGCACAAGTCCTCATTGGCCAATAGCTCAAAGAAAAGATGACTGCTTTCACGTCTTAAGTGGGCAGACAGTAAGTCGAGTTCCAGCCAAATTTATTCCAAAAAGGAATTCCTTTTCCAATCAATTCTTTGGAACTACCAGTGTGGAAATTCACAGGTCTACTTCTACAATTATAAACGGTTAACATTCTATTCCAATGCTCCCAAAGTTAAGCGTGCTTTGCCACTACGAGCGCCTTCCAATTCATCTCCTAACTCTTCAAGTTCACCGCTCGTTTCACCGCTAAAAGCGGCAAACCATGGCACTCGCTCGTGAAACACAGAACAACAACCATACTGAACCATTAAAGCGAAACATGCCCCAAAAACAAGTAAAAACCCCTAAAAAAAAAAAATCAAGCTTCATCGCCCTCGTTCCACAAATAAAATTCATGCGCTCCACCTCAGAACAGGAGATAATTCGGTTAAAACATAACGAACGGATCAGAATTCAAAACGAGAGCTAAAATCATCCAACAAGCACCAATAGACGGGGCAGGATTGGCCGTACCAGAACTTGAACATGGCGAACGGAAGCTCTCCCGGGCGATCAGCCGATTGACGAACCGATCGATCGACCCAAGAATTCAATCGACGGCCGCTGGCGAAGAAGCCGAAGAAGGAAGACGGGAGAGCGTCAAGGCGCGATTACGTCGAAGGATCTCCTCTCTCTCTCTCTCTCTCTTTCTCTCTCTCTCTCTCTCTGGAACCCTTTCCCCCGTGTTGCTTTCTCGCTCGAGAAGGCTTACCGTGTCACAAAGGAACGACGCATTCCATGTGGACGAAGACTATTCTAATATAACCTTAAACACATTAACGCGGCAGGCACATTGCCAAAGATGCCACGTGTGATTTTGTGATTGGTCCGTCCGGTCTTGCTAATTTTTGTATTTATACTAAGCTTGCCATAGTGAAGAGACAGGAAAGAGCGATCCAATTGAAATTAGACCATTTTTCTCTTTTTTTTTTGTAAGAAAAAAAATATCATTTTTTTTTCTGTCATATCTTTACCTTCACTTTCTCGACTTTTGCTTTGTCACGTTTTAGAGCATGAGAGTCGAATTTCGTATCTATGATATTAGTGTGATACAAAAAGAACATAAAAGGCTATCCATTATTTTCTTTCAATTTTTTTTTTATTTTTATTTCCGGTATATCTTTTGAGCATGTTAGCATGTTGCAATTCTCTCGTTCGTTAGATTAAGAAAGCTGGGTACTTTGATGTTATTACCAAACAGTGCAACCTTTGTCATAGTGAATGATTAGTCTTGATCGAATGATAATCTAAGACAGCATCGTGTATGTTATTTTCTTGTTTTGTTTGGCAGAAATACGTTGTGACGTAGCCAACCTTGCTTGCTATGTAGAAGGTACATAAATAAATAAACAAGACCATCAAAAAATGAAATTAAAACTACAGTGTGAGATGAAATGTGTTTGTCCATTTTCAAGCACATTTTGGAATTTACGGGGATGGTCGGTTCCGCTCCAGTTTGATCTTCGGGGCTGCCTAGGGAAAACTGATTGAGTCCAGAGTCCAATGGAGCTTGCTGTAGCTTGCGCGGACACCTGGAACCGGAAGGACCAGCCCAACGGCAAGTTGGGAAACAAATGGAGAGAGCTGAGATCACGAGCTGAGCAGTGACAGTAGGGACCACCCCAAATCATGCGCTCCGATGCTGCAACCGAAGCAGCTTAAAATCTGGGAAAAGAAGAAAAGAAAATTACGATGCGGGAGCCGTGAATCGAAGGACCCAACTGATGGGATCACCTCTCTTGAGGACCATTTCAGCTCGAGAACCCCAGAAAAAAAAGAATGAAAAAGGAGGACCGCGCAAGAGAGGAGAGGGAATGAAGCCTGGGGAAGAAGAGGCGTTAATTTTATTAGGTTTAGGTTTAAAAAACTTTAAAATAAAAATAAAGATGAGGTGCTTCGGTCCGGTCAATCTGGTTTCCTCTGGAATCGGGAATCGGACCGTTCGTACAACGGTTTGAATATTAAGGAATCAGGGAATCGAACTAGTGCCCCTTAGAACTAAACTCGACTGGTCGGTTCGGGCAGCTCTGATTTGGTTGGTTCATCTTGCTCACTCCTAGTTTCTCCTAAGGGTGAGCCATTGGAACTGCCCAGACCAGATTGAATTGGTCAATTTTAAGGGCGCCGGTTCGATTACTAATTTCATAAAAATTGAAACATGTGATTTTTGACCCAATTTACCCATCTTGACCGGAGCGGTTCATAGTTTTCATTCTTTTAAAAAATCTTTAAAGAAACCCTAATCATTCGCAATTGCACTCCACCAAATTTTTGCTCCCAATTTTTTTTTAATCAATCTATGTATATTTTGGGCAAGCTAGAGATGTGTTATTAGCAATGCCAAATTCGGCTATGAAGTTATCAACTGAAGGGGCATAATATATATTTCTCCTTTTTCTTCTATTCTTTTCCTCTCTTTGGATTTGTGATTGTTGTTGTCAAACTCAGCCTAAATTGAAAAGTTTATGGCCGAATTGCCATGTGTACGGTAGGTTTATAACCTTTTTTCGGTAATAATCCCTGGGTATTTGCACTGGAATTTTATAGAGCACAACGTGAATGAACAGTCCATAGTTTAGCTCTTAGAAGGAGATCTCTCAAATCATCATTCACCGAGAACGACATTCATGCATATGGATCCAGAATTACGAAAACGAGGAGAGGCCAACGTGAAGGGAAGAATGCTGAAATTGAATTCTATAGAGAGGCGAAAGATGCCGATTTAATTTCGAATCAAATATATAATGAGGAGAAGGACCAACTATTAGGCCCCTAAATTTTGAATGAACTCAAAAACAATGGATAAACGAAGCATCGTCACTGGAGGGAGAGTAAAGGTCAATTTCTGTTTTTTTTTTAATTTTCTTTTTGTCTCTTTGGGAATTTAAAGATGGTGTGGGGACACTCCTAGAAGAGGAACCGGCCATGTGAACTGAAATTTGGAAAGAAAAAGAAAAGAGAGAGAGAAGAAAGCTTTGCATTATAGGAAAATGAGTTATACCGTGGAAAGTGGCGATGTAGATTGTGACCTTGACACGAAGCTGGAGACCATTCAATGGGAACTTCGATCTAAGTTCAAAGATTCCTCGACTACTATTTTTTAACTCTCGGAATCTATTTATCAATTCGAGAGTCTTCTTTGTTAGAAGAATTTCATATATTATCAGAGTAAAAAGATCGTCAATAATGGTCCGCTTAAGAGTCTTGTCTATGACTTGTATAATATAATGAGATAAAGCATGGTCTCACTATCTAAGGAAGAGTGGCAAGTGGCAGGCGTCAACCGCCGTATATGATCTCTTAGTAAACAATCGCCTTGGTCATGTAAAAGATTGTTGTTGTTGTTGTTGGTTTTTTTTTGGTTATCTTGAATTTTACTCACTTTAAGATAGCTTTTGGACGACATGCAGCTTTTGGACAACATGCATGAGTGTATCTTCAAATTATGAAAAGAGGCTGAATAATTCTAATTTTCAACACTTATTTACTAACTTGACAAGACAACGAGCAAGGCTAGCGAGTCATTTTCAAAGGATTCAACTTTATATCAAGACTTCTAATTCTACAAGGATTGTTCCATCGATTTCGTCCTTGAATTCTGATGGCACAAATTTTTGCACAATAACAACTCACTCATTAGCACTTATCACTGAATAATTTTTAAAACATTATGATATTTCAGCAAAACAAAGTCGATTTCAGCCGCGCCTTACCGCTACTTATTTGATTTTATATTTACCGTTCACCAAAAAGTAGATAGGATATAATAAAATCCTTAGATTTTTTATCCTATCTTATTCAATCATCTCTTGACTAGAAATCTGGATGACCAAACATAGCCTTAGAGATTAAAATAGTATTTGTGAGAACAATTGTTGTTGTCACAACATAAAAAATATATAAAACTTAATTTAGTGATTGGAAAAAAATATGTTTATTTTAATTGGAAGATGTGAATAACTGACTAAGACTCCATTTGTTTCGCAAAAGATAAGTTGTTTCGGGAAAATATTTTCCAAGAAGTCAATTTCCAAGAAATTACTATATTTTTTGTAGTTTGTTATGTAAAGTTGGATTTGATTTTCCTCCATGCACTTTTTTTTTAAAAGTAAATTCAAATTCTTAATTCTTAATTTTATCTTTTATCTTTTTACTTTTTTCCTTCTTGTTTCGGTACGTCTCGGCGATATCGAGCTCGCAGGCCTCGACCGAACTCCAAGCTTGCTGAGATCTATCGAGCCTCGAGCTTGCCGACCAGCGTCATGGCTAGTTGCTAGGCTACCATTATCACTGAGGTCAGCTGTTGGTGGAGGAAGAAGGAGGAAGGAGCCATGGGTAGAGGAAGGAGGAAGAAGGAGAAAAGAAAAGAAAGAAAAGAAAAATAAAAAAATAGTATAAAAGAAAATGAATGTAAAGGAATTGAGGAAGTAAAGATGAGGGAAAATATTTTTCTCTTTTCAAAAAGAGGAAAACTTTTTCCTCACTTTTGAAGGAGCTTTTTTTTTTCTATGTGGGAAATATTTTCCTAACTAGCTTATTTTCTGTGAATCAAACGATGAAAAATCTAGAAAATATTTTTCTAAAAGTTGTTTTTCGTGAAACAAACGTAGCCTAAGTGAAATTACATTATTCACATCTTAGTCAAGAAATGATTTAGTATTATATTTGCCTACAGCTGACTTAATACTTAAATCGGCAATTCTATTTCATGTAAATGTTTTCCTTTAATTTGTCTCATGCAAGAATTTTTCATTGACGTTATGTATAACTCCTTGATACATTTTGAATTTGTATTGTTTAATTGGATTTTAATACTTGAAAAATTATTTTTCAAATAAGGAGGAAATTAACATTAATTACATAAGGGGGAATTGTACGAAAAATCCTAAACTTATTATACGGCTGCCAATTTAGTCCTCAATTTTTCAATTTGATTAATGTAATCCTAAACCTTTAATGAATTTTCCATATCGTTCATCTAGCCAATTTAGGTTGGAAATTGCTGATATAGGGGTCCTATCAACATTGTCCACGATTTGGTACTTCCAACTCCACTCAAAATGTCTTTGTTATGAGAAATTGGATAATTTTTAGATTTTTCGCTTTTCTTTTCCTTATTGTTCACATTCCCCTCTCCTTCCCTCTATCCTTCATCATTCATAGTCGAAACCTTTTGATCTCTGGCCAATTCTTTGATCAGGACTTAGATGACTCCACATTCCAATAAATCACCATTGCAATTCAAATCTCTCTAGCTTTGCCCCTCCTTCCTCTTGCATTTATGAGGCATTCAATTGAAGGAGGAGACATGCAAATATGTCTTGTGATTTAGAGTTTTCATCTACTGCTAATGTTGATTTGTCATATCTTTGCATTGGGAAGAGAGTCACTAGCTCAATTATCATAGATTTGAGGTCTTTGTGGTTTGCTAAGAGCTTAGGGTTTCCGATGAATGAAGATGTTAAAGAAGATAATCAAGAGAGGGAACATAAAGCCCTTGAAATCGGATCCTAGCGATGTTAGTTTGTATAGTTATAACCAGGAGGGGCCCTTGTAGATCAGAGCTAGGGTCGCGACCCTCATTGGCTACTATCGAGGCTCGAGTGAACCGGTGAAGAGAACACTGAGGAAAAGGGAAAAAGAAGAATAGGAAAGAGAAAAAAAGAAAAATAAAGTAAATAAAAAAATTTAAAATATCTTGAATTGTGATTTGAGTTTAATAGAACATTTCAGATTGGTGATCATGCGATGTAGCTAACTAACTAACATGTAGCATTTTCTCGAATGGTTTATATTGAAAAATCATCAAAATGCTTAATATTACATTGTAAGAGTTTTTCTATGTGAGCTTGCATCAATTAAAATCTTTTTAATCATTTGACCAATTGATCTAATAAAGTAAGATATAAAGATTATTAATCGATTTAATATAGGTTGGCTAGTGTGGGTCGAGTTAGGCCTAGCTCATAATGAGAGGGCCCATTACCGAAAAATCTATAGGCTCAAGTTCCTACTCGAGCTCTCTAACGCAAAAATTAGAATGTACCTTTTCGTTTTGACAGCAGTTGTCTCATTTAACCCGCGCTTCAAGAGGGAATAGAGGAGAAGAACTTGGGTTTACGAATCATCACCATTTCATATCAAGTTCGATTGATTCCGAACTAGGTGCGCTAATCCTTTTCGATTGTCATGTAGTATTTTTGATTCCAGTTATGGCAATTATTAGGCATGCCAATTTCGTTGCCCTTACATTTGGTTTTAGAGCCACCTAATCGAGAATGGAAACCATTATGTTTTTGTGTGTTTTTGGAATTTTCATCCGGTAAAAACTATACTTGATTACATATTTTGACTCGTCTCGTCAATACGAGAAGATTGAGTGGTCGGACGCCTCTAGAGGAGACTAGAAATTACTGCATGCTCCCCCATGCTCCACAACGAAGTTGACGCACAATGTTCACTGACGAACTTGAAATTTTATTTTGATCATACAATTGGATAGGCCTCTTTCATGTGATCATTTTGAGTGGTCTCCGATCCTAGAAGTCTTTGTACGGCGATATATACTCCAACACGTATTAGAGGGATGAGTGTGCATGGGTGCCAGGTCCATAGATGGGTTTTGGCACGTCGGTTGATGGTCAACTGTTACGCTAACATTTTCATGGCATTAGTAGCTATGTGCCGGTTCAACCAACTCATCCCGTTGACCTATTGACCTATTAACTGGGTTGACTCGACCCACGGACTAGTCAATGTCGCGACCTAAAATTCATTTTTAGGTTAATGGATTACCAGATTAATTAATTAAATTAACTAACCTAGTTCGAGCTCTCCCAAGCTCTACCAAATCGCAACTTTGATTTTTTTTCACACGATTTTAGAATTTGGAGTCGCCACTAATCATTTTTGGTAGGTTGATTAGAAACCTAAGTAACCTAGCGGGAGAACTAAATTACTCATGCAAACCAGAGATTATGAGTTCGGGGACTTGGTTACACTAGTCAATTAAAACTAATGCCCTTTCGGTACCTTAATTCCATGGATATCCTATTTTGGGAACTTTCGCTTGATTTATTCCTAAGACCTTGGTAAGGTGTTCTTTTTTTGTTTTCGCTTTAAAATGAAATGCATAAAGGTATGAACGCAAATGTTGACATACGAATATGACACACAAATACGAACATACGAATATGATATACGAATACGTAGATATGCGAATACGAATACGTGCGTGACGTGCGAATGACATACGTACATGACATGCGAATGACATACGTACGTGACATGTGCATGAATACAATATGCATACCGGATAGACGAATACATATACGTGCGTTACATGCGAATGACATACGTACGTGGACATGCGAATGATATGCGTACGTGACATGCGTATGAATACAACATGCATGCGGGGATAGACGAATACGAATACGTATGTGACATGCGTATGAAGACGTACGAATACGAAATGTAACATGCGTACATACACCATACAAATACGTGACATATATATGTAACATGCATAGTGATATGTGTATGTAAATACGTACATTTCGATTTTGCCCATAAAGGGCAAAGTCGTCATTTTGAAAAGAGGGGATAAAACCCACATTTTGAAATTTTTTGATTTTTCTGAATGAATATGCATGGGTTAATAACATATCATAATAGACAAATATGGATTTGCAAACATCGCGTACGTGACGTGCATACGAGAACAAACAAATACGATATGTCTATACGAACATATGGATAATATGACAAACATACATGAGACATACTACATGAGATGCACATGAATGGCATTTTTTGTATTTTCAGATTTTCCATTTTTTTTGGGTTTTTTAGATTTTCTACATTTTTTTTTGTATTTTAGATGTATTATAAAAGAATGCAAAATCATTCAAAGCAAACGAAGATGTGAAGAGAGAGCAGGTAAAGTAAAACTACCCTAAGGACAGTGAAAATAAAACCCGCAACTCGTCGGGTGAATAATTACAGACCAATTAAATAAAACCTGAGACATGATCGGGAATACAACAAAAATGGACCGGAATGGACATCGGTCATCCTCCAGTCTTTAAAGCATCGGGCCGAAAGCCAAATGAAAATAATGAACTTATCCAATCGAAAATGCATAATCACCAATGAGTTAAGACAATTCAAAAACTCAAAGAAAGTTTAACACGTGCTGATTAAACTTCATTGAGACCATTTTTTACATTTTCCAATGCATTAACACAAAAAATACGAATTAAATCATACTGTCCATGAACATGCTTGGGGAGAAAGCAGTAACCATAAAATACAAAAGAAATAATGAAACGTATGCAAAAATTCTGAGATTTTTTATGTGGATGGAAAAATGTGTCGTTGACAACTTTCATGTTTTTCATTCTTATTGAAGAGACACTCATTTTCTTGTAGAAAATGTTCTTTCATGAGAGCTTAGCAGCAAACAAACAAATTTCACAGAACAGACATACTTCAGGATTAAGCTCAAATGGACACTCAAATCTCAAAATTAATGCACCAAACTTTCCAGCCTACTAAACAAGACCCAATGAACAACTTTCATTTTTTGTGAAATTTCAAAAGAAGACTCTAAACATGAGATAACTACGAATCAATATGACCACGCATAGAAAAACACTCAGACTCAAGTACGCCAACAGAATTGCATGATTTCATTAAATGCATTAAAAATACAAAAGGTGCATGAATATTTTTGTATTTTTTATATGTTATACATTAAGATCTTATGAACAAATGTCATGAAGAGGTCTTTATGAAACGAAGTCTAGAATAACCCATGGAAAATCATTTAGCGTGAAAGGTCATATTAGAAAAATTCCATCTCAGGTTCTAATCACCATATTTCCAGATTTCTGCTCTCAATTTCGGGACCCTTTTGACATAGCAAACGAGGTCCATTTTCGCGCTATAATATATCAAATCGAAGATCTCGAAGTCATCTACGAATGTTTAGTATATTTGTTTCCAAGATTTCGTCATCTAAACACGAAAAATTGAGTTAACAGATAATTGCACATGCTGATGTGCTAAAGCTTGTTGGAGATGAATCCGTCGCATCGCCAAGGCTTGTTCCACGGTGGCGAATTTTTCTCTCTCAAAATTTTTTCTCTTGAAATCTCTCCAAATTTTTTTTCCTTTTTTTCTCTCCTTCAAAATCTCTTCTCCTTCTCTTTTGTAGACAACTCTTCCATCTCCCTTTCTTCATCTTCATCTTCCATTCTTATTTTCATCTTCCATTCTAATTCTTCATCTTCCCTTCTAAATTCACCATCTTCCATTCTCCATCTCCCCTTCTAATTTCTCCATCTTCCCTTCTATATATTCCCTTCTCCATCTTCTTTTTTAATTTCTCCACTAACTCTTTTTTGCAAAATAATCACTAAAATTTTATGTATTTACAATTCAGTCCCTGAAGTTTTATGTATTTGCAATTTAGTCAATGTGGAAAAATTTCTTTTAAGTCCAAATCTTCATAAGGCTTTCGGCATACCTCCCTCACGCTCAGTCCAATCGTCTGTCAATTTAAGCTCGAATCCTCCATCGTTAGTTATAATAAAATGCATGACCGACAAAAAATTAAATATGCAATGCATGAAAAAATTAATTTTTGGTGAGAACTAATTCTCATTTTTTTTATGTACTTAAGTGAATAAAAGTCAAAATTTAGGTGTTAACAGCTGCCCCTCTTTGAGTGGAGGCTCGCAGAGGTTTCGCTCAAAGACAATTGAAACCTAAATTTTGACAATGTAAATGATGAATGCTGATATTTTTGTGGGAGTTTTAATCCCATTTTCTATGCAAGAGAAATGATGCATGATATACAAGACTGAAAATAACACGTGTCAAGATTTCCTTTCTCCACGAAATGGATTGAGGAAATCTGTACGTGGGTCGCATACAGAGATACCCGTTTTGCCAAATACCTCATAATGCTGATAATTCCCTCAAGCTCCAAACTTCTTGTAGATGTATGGAACTTAAGGTACTGGTGCCTATCTGTTATTAGAAGTTTCCCTCTGACGTGAGAAAGCGCAAGATCTATAAAGGTTTTCCTCCGAGATCACAAGAGCATGTCGATTGTAATACGGAAGATATCAGAATCATAAGAGCATGTCGATTATGATTCTGACAAGGGATGTGTCCACCAAATTTTCGATTTGGCAATGATAGCTCTCGGGAGTATTGGGTTGAGACATCTTCGATTTGGTTGATGATTTCTCAAGGTTTGCTACTCGCTTCCGATGTTTTCACTCTCTTTGAATTTTTCTGAGCGATTGCCTATGCCTTAAGACCCTCTTCCGAGCATGGCGTCTCTTTTAGAATTAAGCGTGGGTTTAACAACTGTATTGCTTCTCCCGAGAGTCCGGCCTTTCTCAATCGTGTCTCTCGCTCAGGTCGTCTCCTTCCATCTTTTTGTGATGGGGGCCCCTATCGTTATCTCCACCGTCGATTTTGCTGGCGAGTCCCTCAATAAAGACGAGCTGTCTTTTCTTTTCTGCCGAAAATTTCTTTGTCTGCCACTCTGCTCATCTTTCCCTTCTTTCGTTTTCAAAGTGGTGGCGTCCCCTCAAACTTTTTTGTAAAGATCTCGAATCTGCTTGGCTCGAGATTGGAGACGAGTAGCGGAGGTGATACTGATATGGAATGGTAGATAGGAAAATATGGCCAGTAGAGACTTCCCCTGCAAAAATGAAAGGGAATGCGTCAGTATATGTTCTTCATATTCTAGAAAAATTGGAACGATACTGTTTTACCCTTGTGTGTACTTCCATTGAATTTGAATTGAGAAAGTTTCTTCATTTGGACTGTATTGGATTGTATGTCCCGAGTTGCCCTTCACTTTGAGCTTGCCACATAAGTGCTTTGCTTAGTTGGGCCTTATTTTCTTTCGGGTTGCCTTGGACCATCATCATTTTCTATGCCATCGGGTCCGTAGACCGGAGGGCTTCTTTAATTTAAAGGTTACCTTCAAGGCAAATGAGCCCTTTCGCATTTCATTGGGTCATTTCATTTTGCGACACTCTTGAGGCAATTTGCAATCCCCTGGGTGAGAATGGAACAAATCCAATTTAGCATTTTACAACGATCGAGGGTAAATTGGAACGACACACAGTTACCCGTCTTCGAGCTTGCCTGGGCTTTTCACTTGAAATTTCCCTACGTGAGGCCATTCAACAGTTGCCACAAATTGATCCGCCCTGAGTCTAGCATAAAAAGGGATTCACGCATTCGACGGGATAAAAAATAAATTACCCCCTTACCCTTGAATTAAATCTAGACACCTAGAAAGCTAGAAATATGATACGTAGGGGAATTAAGCATGAAATGAAAGGTGCACTTATTCAAGGTTAGTTCTGCCTCTCCTGGAGCTGTTCAATAATCAGCTAGTCTCGTGTTGGTTCGGGTGTGGATGACCGATGTTTGAGAGTCCCTACTCACTGGCTCCTGATCGCGGCTTCGGACGTCTGTCAACCCTAAACTGGTTGACCAGGGCAGTAAGCTCATCATCTAGGTAATCTCTTGAACCTTCTAGCAACTGATGCTCGAATTGGGCATTGTTGTTGGCAAATGCTGGCGGTAAATTTCTCATTTTGTCCTCACCATGAGTAATTTGACTTCTCGAGCTGGAGCCTTCATCATTACTCGAGAAAGTGTGGGGATCACCAACTGTCCTGTTGCCAAAAACTCCTTCCATTCGAGGATTAGAGAAGTGGAAGTGCTTAGGATAACTTCTTGTCTGATTCTCTGGCTGCGCAGGCGCGCTGATCGTGGGATGAATTCTAGCCACAGGTTGGTGCTCAGACCAAGGAATCTGAACACACTGCCCCTGCGATCTGTACTTTTGAAGAGCAGTAGGGTGATTCTGAGGGATACTTTGATTAACGCTTGGGGGATTGATGGCACGGCTACTGGCTTGGTTGATGATGGGAAGTGGCTGGCCCCTTGTTAACTTGCGGAACTTATGGTGGCGAGGAGACTTAACGTTTAGGCTTGGATCAATCCCGCCTTGGTTTTCTTGATTCTGAGCTGCATTGTGTTCTCTCACCCTTTTTCTGTATTTCTGAAGATGACTTGAAACATTTCCTTTAGTGAGTCCCTCTACCTTCATAATTTCCAGTATATGTTGCGGCCGTGCCGAATCGATTCCTAGTTGCTGAACTGCATTAACAAACATACGATGCAGCTCGGGAGACCAACTCATCTTCTTTTTCCAGTCGCTTGGAACAATATTGAAGGCTTGATGATTGTTCTCTTGGTCGTGCAATTGCTTCCTTACCACGTGCTGCCATATGTTTTGAAGCATTTGAACCCTAACTAGTTTCGTTATGACGTCTTGGGCCCCGTGTAAGACAGCCTTCATTATGGCTTGCTGATCATCGCTTGTCGATATTACGACGACTGGCATGTTTAATTCAGAATTGATGACTTCCAAGAGAGTGAAAACATCCATGTCAATCCCTACCATGGCGGTGAGGATGATATCAAACTGGTCACTATTCCTCCTTAATACTTTTAAGGCCTCTGTAGCTTTTGCTTGAGTTAAAACATTATACCGGCATTTTCTTAATACGGTAACAAGGATTGACAGAGAGACTGGATTACCGTCAATGGCCATGACCAGTAGACCCTCAGGGTAAGGAACTTCATGAGCTTCGACTAGGGTTGAACATGCGCCCGTTTCCCTAATACTCGACATATTTCTGGATCTAGGACTGTCGATTCGAGACCGCTTTAGGATGTCTTCTTGGACTTGAGGGATCATGGGATCGTCAATGGCTTCTCGTAACAGGCTTTGAAAGCTGATGCTTTGACGGTGAAGGTTTTGAATTCCTCTCCCACGAGAACTCCTTCCTCTCTATCTTTCTCTTGCGAGTTCTTGCAGATGAACTCTCACTATCAAATGAGGACAAGTTCTCTCTCTGGCAATAGTAACGACTTCCCTCTTCACGGGCAACGCTATTAGATTTTCTAACGGAGAAAATCTGACATTCAGCTTTTGATCAAAAGGGGAAATCCTTGTTTCTCGCTCAGTTAGTCTTCTTCTTTCTTTTCGTGGTAGAGGGCCCCTATCAAGATCTCCACCGTCGATTTACTGGCGGGTCCCCCAATAAAGACGAGTCGTATCTCCTTTTCTGACGAAAATTTCTTTGTCTCCCACTCATCTCGTTTTTTATTCTTTCTTTTTCAAAGTGGTGAAGGCCTTCAAGTTTGCCAACGATCAGCTTTCGTGGCTGGTTCGTGAGAGAGAAAAGTTGGTGGACCGTCTGGCCTTGGTCCGAACTTGCGCCGAACAGGAGTCGGCCAATATTATGATGAGATGCAAATGCGATTGGCTGCAGGAGAGACTTGATGACATTACGGCAGACATTGCTTTCGAGAGGGCGGTAATTTTGGATCTGGAGTTTGCCGTCGAGCATTACGAGACCAGTATGGCCCAAGCTAAGGAGAAGTGCGATCGCCTCTTCTTTAGGCTTGCGGAGCTTGATCCTGAGAATGCCCGATGCACCTAGAGCATCAATTGTTTGGAGAGTCAGTTGAGCTCCTTCGTAATGGTTATCAGGGCTCAGTTTCACGTGTGAAAGAAAAGTTTCATGTGTCTTTTGTTTAATTTTCCTGCTATCGTTTCTTCCGCATAGCATAACAGAACGATTTGAGGTACCGAAGACGTCGAGGCTTAATGTTCTTCTTGATGTTCTTATTAATCGCTCCAGACGATGATATCGAGAACACTGATGAAGGGTTTGGCGGTGGCCCCCACTATCCATCTTGAGATTACGAACAATAACGATGTGATAACTTGATCAGTGCGCTGGTAATAACTCAGGCCACCTGTTGCTTGCCCCACTTTACTCATCTCCTGCCTCTTTCGGCGTCTACTTGAATGTGTCGGCCGCCTGTAGCATCGGGAGAAATGTCTGTGGGCCATACTCAGTCATAAAATACTAGTCCTCCAAAATCCTCAACGTGTTTCGAATCCAAGGAAGGTAAAAAGGCAAATCTTTGTTCAATTTAATCAGAAATGCATTGCACGGTTGGATTTAACATATGTGTTTCATGGGTTCTGACTACACAGTATATATCTTTCTCAAAAAGTACAGGAACCCCTCAATACATCAAGAATACCCCATGTCTGAGCCGAACACATTTTCCGTTGTATCAAAATACATATCCCATACATGCTGGCTAATTGACGTAATCCTATCTCCAGGAGAAGGGACCTCTTCGATTGCCCCCAAGGTTATCAGCTAAAGCATCGATAATTTTCGTCCTTTCGCATTCTTCAAAAATATTCCTGGTACGTTATCGCCAATTAGCCCAATTTTGCTCCTATCCGGGGTACCTATAATTCCCTGCAAAAGTAGAGAAAATAATAAGTATGTGATAAAAAAGGGGTCGGTCCATGACACCTAGATTAGTTCAATTTTATTTTTTCTTTATTTTTTCAATTTTGTGAGAAATTAGAGAAAATTTTCTTACAAAAGACATGAGTGAATTTCTTCAGAAAAAATTTTCTTGCAGATTTTATAACTTAGAAGAAAAATGTGACAAATTCCTTTGATATTTACCAAATTTCTCGAAATAATTTCCTTTTTTTATCAGAATGAATTTTCAAGGTAAATTTGTTCAGAAAATCTCACTTCTACTTAAGCAGGAAAGATGTGACAAAAATTCTATTGGTCAATAAAACTTCCCGAATGGATTTTTTTACATTCATTTTTGAAAAATAGGGCACCAATTTAATTTTTAATTTCTTTTGAAAAATGACGATGATATTAAATTCAAAATCTAACCGATACCTAACATGGACTGACCAAAAAATAAATACAAGATGAAGTTAGAAAACTTACTTTCCCATGAAAAATACCATGTAGGTCACATAGACATGCACATGACTTGTGAGTTTAAATCTTAGCCTATCTACTCTAAGGGTTGACAAATTGAAGCGAAAGACTTACGGCAAGGCGACAATCTTGCGCACATAATCAAGATTAGCCGTGATCTCACGACGTAACCAGGATTAGCCGGGCCTTCCCACTTCGGCTGCTCGAGCTAAAAATTAAAACCACTGCTTTGGTAATCTTACCAAGCCTGAGGTCTAACTTTTAAAACTCATTTTTGAAAAGAGGTTTGGGATTGAATCTGGACTAACTTTCGACGTGATCTCACGCCGAACACTAAAACCAAATCACAATACCATCCTAAAACTAGTGGCCCAAGTCTGGCCACGGGACGTGTGTGATGTTGCTAAAATTGTAAACACATGCACAACATTTAAAGGCAAACGCCACTTCAATTATGTGCAGAATTTAAACAAATAATTCCTACACCAACCTGCAAAACAAAAGGTTAGTCAAACACTTCACCCCTTATAACCCCCATTTGCAAGACCATTTAATACCTAAAGATTAGAATTCACCCAATTCAGATGAAATGAATTTCCATGAAATTTTCCTGGCCTAAGTCTTTTAAGTTCTTAAATTTTAAAAATTAAGAAAAAATCCCCAGCGGAGTCGCCAAACTGTTGCGACCTAAAATTCATTTTTAGGTTAATGGATTACCAGATTAATTAATTAAATTACTTAACCTAGTTTGAGCTCTCTCAAACTCTACCAAATCGCAACTTTGATTTTTTTCACATGATTTTAGAATTTGGAGTCGCCACAAATCATTTTTGGTAGGTTGATTATAAACCTAAGTAACCTAGCGGGAGAACTAAATTACTCCTGCAAACCAGAGATTATGAGTTCGGGGACTTGGTTACACTAGTGAATTAAAACTAATGCCCTTTCGGTACCTTAATTCCATGGATATCCTATTTTGGCAACTCTCGCTTGATTTATTCCTAAGACTCTCGTAAGGTGTTCTTTTTAGATTTTCACTTTAAAATGAAATGCATAAAGGGTATGAACGCAAATGTTGACATACGAATATGACACACAAATACGGACATACGAATATGATATACGAATAAGTAGATATGCGAATACGAATACGTGCGTGACGTTCGAATGACATATGTACACGACATGCGAATGACATACGTACGTGACATGTATATGAATACAATATGCATACGGGATAGACGAAGACATATACGTGCGTTACATGCGAATGACATACGTACGTGGACATGCGAATGATATGCATACGTGACATGCGAATGAATACAACATGCATGCGGGGATAGACGAATATGAATACGTATGTGACATGTGTATGAAGACGTACGAATATGATATGTAACATGCGTACATACACCATACAAATACATGACATATATATGTGACATGCATAGTGATATGTGTATGTAAATACGTACATTTCGATTTTGCCCATAAAGGGCAAAGTCGTCATTTTGAAAAGAGGGGATAAAACCCTCATTTTTGAAAAAAGAGGGGATAAAACTCTCATTTTGAAATTTTTTGATTTTTCTGAATGAATATGCATGGGTTAATAACATATCATAACAGACAAATGTGGATTTGCAAACGTCGCGTACGTGACGTGCATACGAGAACAAACAAATACGATATGTCTATACGAACATACGGATAACATGACAAACATACATGAGACATACTACATGAGATGCACATGAATGGCATTTTTTGTATTTTCAGATTTTCCATTTTTTTTTTGGGTTTTTTGGATTTTCTACATTTTTTTTTTGTATTTTGGATGTATTATAAAAGAATGCAAAATCACCTAAAGCAAACGAAGATGTGAAGAGAGAGCAGGTAAAGTAAAATTACCCTAAGGATAGTGAAAATAAAACTTGCAACTCGTCGGGTGAATAATTACAGACCAATTAAATAAAACCCGAGACATAATTGTGAATACAACAAAAATGGACCGGAATAGACATCGGTCAAACACCCACCGTCGCCAAGCCTCATGGGTCGGGAGTACAACAAAACGGACCGGAATGGACATCGGTCATCCTCCAGTCTTCAAAGCATCGGGCCGAAAGCCAAATGAAAATAATGAACTTATCCAATCGAAAATGCACAATCACCAATGAGTTAAGACAATTCAAAAACTCAAAGAAAGTTTAACACGTGCTGATTAAATTTTATTGAGACCATTTTTTACATTTTCCAATGCATTAACACAAAAAATACGAATTAAATCATACTGTCCATGAACATGCTTAGGGAGAAAGTAGTAACCATAAAATACAAAGGGAATAATGAAATGTATGCAAAAATTCTGAGATTTTTTATGTGGATGGGAAAATGTGTCGTTGACAACTTTCACGTTTTACATTCTTATTGAAGAGAGACTCATTTTCGTATAGAAAATGGTCTTTCATGAGAGCTCAGCAGCAAACAAACAAATTTCACAGAACAGACATACTTCAGGATTAAGCTCAAATGGACACTCAAATCTCAAAATTAATGCACCAAACTTTCCAGCCTACTAAACAAGACCCAATGAACAAATTTCATTTTTTGTGAAGTTTCAAAAGAAAACTCTAAACATGAGATAACTACGAATCAATATGACCACGCACCGAAAAACACTTAGACTCAAGGACGCCAACAGAATTGCATGATTTCATTAAATGCATTAAAAATGCGAAACATGCATGAATATTTTTGTATTTTTTATATGTTATGCATTAAGATCTTATGAACAAATGTCATGAAGAGGTCTTTATGAAACGAAGTCTAGAATAACCCATGGAAAATCATTAAGCGTGAAAGGTCAGATCAGAAAAATTCCATCTCAGGTTCTGATAACCATATTTCCATATTTCTGGTCTCAATTTCGGGACCCTTTTGACATAGCAAACGAGGTCCATTTTCGCGCTATAATATATCAAATCGAAGATCTCGAAGTCATCTACGAATGTTTAGTATATTTGTTTCCAAGATTTCGTCATCTAAACACGAAAAATTGAGTTAACAGATAATTGCACATGCTGATGCGCCTAGAGCTCGTTGGAAATGAATCCGTCGCGTCGCCAAGGCTTGTTCCACGGTGGCGAATTTTTCTCTCTCAAAATTTTTTCTCTTGAAATCTCTCCAAATTTTTTTTCCTTTTTTTCTCTCCTTCAAAATCTCTTCTCCTTCTCTTTTGTAGACAACTCTTCCATCTCCCTTTCTTCATCTTCATCTTCCATTCTTATTTTCATCTTCCATTCTAATTCTTCATCTTCCCTTCTAAATCCACCATCTTCCATTCTCCATTTTCCCTTCTATATCTTCCCTTCTCCATCTTCCTTTCTAATTTCTCCACTAACTCTTTTTTGCAAAATAATCGCTAAAATTTTATGTATTTACAATTCAGTCTCTGAAGTTTTATGTATTTGCAATTTAGTCCATGTGGAAAAATTTCTTTTAAGTCTAAATCTTCATAAGGCTTTCGGCATACCTCCCTCACGCTCAGTCCAATCGTCTGTCAATTTAAGCTCGAATCCTCCATCGTTAGTTATAATAAAATGCATGACCGACAAAAAATTAAATATGCAATGCATGAAAAAATTAATTTTTGGTGAGAACTAATTCTCATTTTTTTTATGTACTTAAGTGAATAAAAGTCAAAATTTAGGTGTCAACAGTCAACAGTCAAACCTGTTAAGTTGGATTCGAGAATCAATTTTTGAATGGATTAAGGGGCTAGGCTCATATAGCACACGAGGGCACATGTGCTATACGTGTAGCGCATGAAGGCATGTGCAAGCTCCGATTGAAAGCATAGTCAACTACGTTGTGTTCATATGTTACTGCTCTACATTTTGGTTATTTCATATTACATGTTTGATACTTTTATGGATGGAAAAATGCATATGAAACCTTATAGATGTGTATTTTTAAGCTTATTTTTGCATGTTGCCCTGTATTTCCATATGGTTTCAAAAGTAATGATGCTAGCTCACATGTTTATGACTATATAAGAATGTAAAAAGCTAATTCATAGATATGTATCAATGAATGGGGCAATGTAATTGGCATTGCATGTAATTTTAGTGACAAATTACCCCTATCATGAAATCTAGAACTACAGGTACATAGTAGATGTGAGACATAAGGCTTCTATCCCTAGCATGAGAGATTTTCAAAGATTCAAATGTGATTATATGATGATGTATGTAACCCTTAAGATGTGTAATTATATAGTTTCAAGTTATATAGTATTCACATGATGCTAATTGTATACATTGCTTGTTAAATCAATGAGCTTCCTTGTAAATGGCAACTCTATTAGTATTGAGGTTTATACTAGTTCAAATTTTAGGAAATGAGTAGATGATTTTCTATTTGGGATGGAGATGGTGGATGTCATATTACTCTTACTAATGATTAACCAACTGATCTCATTGTGATCATTTTGGAACCCTACAAAGCGCATTTTACTGCTTAGGAAAAAAAGTAATCGGATTTACGGGAAAAGTACACCCTAAGTGCCAAAACTTGTGTACGGCGTGCACTTTAGTGCCAAAACTTTCAAAACGTTCACTTTAGTGCCAAGTTCGGAGAAAACCGTGCGCCATTCCGGCCAAAATCCAGCTAAATGAATTACGTGAATTTTTCAATTTGTTTTATTATCTTATGTGGCAAAGTTTTAGATGCAGCTTCCACTATAGAAATCTGACGTGGCTTATACAAGGGTAGAAATGAAAAACGACGTCGTTTGCTCACCGTTGTTGGTCTTCGGTTGGTCATGGCGTCGCCACCGCCCCTTGCTCGTTACTATTACTTACTCACCACCGTCTCTTGTTCACTGCCGTGTCTCACTTGCAGCGGTTTCTTGCTTGCCACCATCCCTCGTTTGCCACCGTGGCTCCCTCGCAGCAATTCCTCGTTGGTTGTCATGGCTCGCTCATTGTTGTGACTCGCTCGTTGCCGTCGCTCGCTTGTTGCCATCCCTTGCTCGTTGCCATGGCTCCCTCGCAGTGGTCCCTCGTTCGTCACCGTGGGTCGCTCGTCGCCGTGGGTCGCTCATTGCCATGGGTCACTCGCCGCTGTGACTCGCTCGCCGACCGTCCCTCACTCGCTGCCGTCCCTCACTCGTTGTCATGGATTAGGGTTTGTAATTTTGGGCTGAATTTGGGGATTTAGGGTTTGTAATTTGGGGTTAGATGATGGGATTTGTGGTTTGTAATTTGGGATTAGATTTGGGGATTTAGGGTTTGTAATTTGGGGTTAGATGATGGGATTTAGGGTTTGTAATTTGGGATTAGATTTGGGGATTTAGGGTTTGAAATTTGGGGATTTAGGGTTTGTTATTTGGGCGAATTCAGCTTCAACGACGTCGTTTATTGCTAAGTTAGCCTCCGGTGAGCCATGTATGCTTCCACGTAGACTTTCCGGCGAGCCACGTATTTTTTAGATGGAACTTGGCACTGAAATGAACGATTTTCTTCGAATTTGGCACTAAAGTGAATGTTTTGAAAGTTTTGACACTAAAGTGCATGCCGTACACAAGGTTTGGCACTTGAAGTGTACTTTTCCCCAGATTTACTTGTTATCTATGAAGCGATTCATTTAGGAACACTTTGAAAAATGTTTTGCCAGTTAACTACACTGCTAGATAAATGATGAAATCATGGAGACTGGGAACTGTGTCTTCTCTACTATTGAGATTGAAAAACATATGTAAGTATTTTTCATCATGTGTTTTATAATTCTAGTAGATCTAGAGATTACATCATAAAAATGGTACATCGACAGAGTAAGAGAACTGAAAATCATACTCATAAAGGAATCATTGAAACTACTGGTCATTCTGATTGTTTGAGTACTTAAGAAAATATCTTTTTAAGAAGGACAATGACCGTTGCTTCTTTTATCAGAAGATAGATAGTATAAAGAAAGATTGCAACAAATTTAACACTCGGTTATCTAATTGTGAGTGTACATGTAATGTTCTTTAGTATTGATTTGTGAATCCAACCTATAAGCAAGCTCTATTCAGTTCATAAAGGCTAGATAGTAGTGTAACTAATCATACTGCGTTCACCACACATGTATTTATGAATCGAAGAAATCTAAATCAAGATGAATTAATACTTACTATTGGAATAGAAATAAAGTTAACATTAAGTTCGTTGGAGATGTCATTTTAAATCTAGATTCTAGATTTCTTTTTGACTTTAAGAAACATATTTTATGTACTTTCATTTAGACAGAACTTAATTTTCATAATATGTCTGGACATGTGTGATTACTCTTTTGACATAAGGAACAATAGTATTTCTATCCTCTTTAATTCGAATAAGGTTGGGTGCTATTATATGTCCAGTGAATTGTACATATTATATTTAACTCCCAATGACATATATATATATCTTATATAGCTGAAAATGTTGTTTCCAAAAGACTTACGCTAAAGAAGAATCTTATGCATTATGCCATAAACATCTTAGTCACATCTCTAGGGAAAGAATTAAAAGGTAGATAAAGGTTAACATCCTGTCTGCTCTTGCAAGTGATTTGGAGACTTGTGTAGACAATTTTAGGAAGAAGATGACTAAAAGAAAACAGTAGTCCGTAGTTTTGACCTATCGAAGGTTATTTATACTGATATCAGTGGATAATATATGGTAGCTTTATGTAGAAATTTTTTTTATTTCATCACATTTATTGATGACTATTCCAAATATAGTTATTCATACTTGACTAAGGAAAAGTTTAAATCTCTTAACAAGGTTAAGATTTCTTTTGTTAGGATTAAAGTCGAGTAACAGCTAGGAAAAATCATAAAAATTATTAGATATGACTAAGGTAGTAAGTATTTTGGTAGATATGGTGATGCTGAATAGCTTAAAGAGTCATTTGCCAAATACTTGAAGGATTCTAGTTTAATAGTTCAGTTATTATACCTGGGGGTTCTTAACAACATAGTGTGGCCAAAAGGCATAATTGCAGCCTTTGTGGATACGGTGAGAAATATGATTAGTAGAACCGAATTACCTACTTTTCTATGGGGATAAGCTTTGGAAGCAATCCTATTTCATTTCAAATTGCATTCTTACTAAAGTATTTCCATTGACTCCTTTTGAGTTATGGACAAGATGTAAAGCTAACTTGAAGCATATTAAGGTTTAGGAATGTCCTACAAAAGTGAGGTAATATAATCCAATATTAAGTAAGTTGGACCCCAAAATCACTTGGTGTTACGTCGTATTTATTATTCAGATCATTCGAAGGGTTATCAATTTTATAATCCCCTTGGAGGCACAAGAATTGTGGAATTACAGACAACAAAATTTCTGGGATTTGATGCGATTGAATAAGGTTGCTGCTCACAAACTATTGAGGATATCAATATGGTGGGGACTACTGTATCGGTTTCTCTACCTATATAGATGAGCATAGGCCTATTGGAGTTTAGAATATTGTTGTTAATACAGATTCTGATGAAGTTCCTCAAGCCCTATAGGTACTTAATGAGGTTGAAATAGTTCTACATAAAAGACCTATCAGGTAGAGATGACCCATTGTACTACTGAACTATATACTCTATATGGGAGTGCATAACTACGATATCACCTATTTGGTTGATTCAATGGCTTTTACAGATATTGTAAAATGAGCTCTACATAACAAGCCCATCTACTGTAAATGGGTGGATAAGACTTAAAGGGACTAGAAAGGAAAGATTGAAAAGTTTAAAGTTAGATTGGTAGCCAAGAGTAATCATGGCATTTGTAGCTCATTTTGATACGGGGTTATACTAGATGAATATTAAAATTGCTTTGGAATGGAAACCTTGATGAAAAAGTCCATATGGTGCAATTCCAAGGGTTTGTTACTAATGTTCAGGTAAGCTTATGTATAGTCTGAAAAGTCTATTTATGGTCTCAAGCAAGCTTCTAGCTTCATAATATTATTACTTCATTCGGTTGTGTTGAGAACAAATTAGATCAGTGTATATATTACAAGGCCAATGGAAGGAAATTTATCTTCCTCGTGCTGTATGTAGACGATATCTAGTTTGCAAGTAGTAATATTGGATTATTGCATGAGATGAAACGAATGTTGTCAAAGCATTTTGACACAACTAACCTTGATGGGGTATCTTTTGTCTTGGGCATTGAGATCCATATTGATCGTTATTGCTTAGTATTGTGTTTATCTCATAGGGCATATGTTGATCATATTTGGAATATTCAGTATGTAGCACTACAAGCCAAGAATAGCTTATGTCATTAAGAGTGATAAATAGAATTTGTTATTGTGTCCTCATAAAGATTTTGAGAAAGCCCAAATGAGATATGTACCTTATGCTAGTGCACTTGAAAATATCATATATTCACTAAACTAGACATTATTTTCACAATAGGACTTCTAGGTAGATATATGTGTAGTTTAGGACACGATCACTAGATTGCTGCCAAGAAAGTTTTAACGTACTTAAGGAGAACAAAGAACGAAATACTGATTTACAGATATGTTAAGGACTTGCAGCTATGAGGATATTCGGATGCGGACCTTGTTGGCTGTCAAGATGACTAGAAGTTGATCATCTTTATGTTAGTAAAGGGTACAGTATAATGAAAAAGTGAAAAATAGAAATCTATATCATCCTCTACTATGTGATTGGAGTTTATAGCATGCATTTTGACTGCTAAAGATATATGGCTCCGGAACCACATTAGGGAGTAGGTGTCGCGACCTAAAAATTCAGTTTTAGTTTAATGGATTACCAAGTTAATTAAGTGAAATTAATTAACCTAGTTCGAACTCTCCCAAGCTCTACCAAATCGCAACTTAGGCTCAATGTTTAATCATGCAAAGATGGAGTCGCCACTAATCATTTCTTGGTAGGTTGATTAGAAACCTAAGTAATCTAGTGGGAGAACTAAATTACTTCTACGAACCAGAGATTTTAAGTTCGGGACTTGGTTACATTAATTTTTTGAATTAATGCTCTTTCGGTACCAATTTCATGAAAAAATGTTTGATTTGGCAATTTTGATGAATTTTGAATTGAAGTTCAAATGTGCAATTTTTTTTGGTTTTCTTTTGTTAAATGTGATGCAAATACAATCTAACTATATGACATGTGAAATGTAATGATGTGGCAAGGACTATGCTATATGCATGACGTATCAGATATGACATGACAATATATGCATGATATTTAATATTACATGCTATGCAAAATGAATCACTTTTTTTAGGGTATTTTTTTATTTTTTATTTTTAGATTTTGGATGTATTATAAAAAAAATGCAAAATCACCCAAAGCAAACAAAGATGTGAAGAGAGAGCAGGTAAAGTAAAACTACCATAAAGACAGTGAAAATAAAACCCGCAACTCGTCGGGTGAATAATAACAGACCAATTAAATAAAACCCGAGACATGATTGAGAATACAACAAAAATGGACCGGAATGGACATCGGTCAAACACCCGTCACCAAGACTCATGGGTCGACCGGAATGGACATCGGTCATCCTCCAGTCTTCAAAGCATCGAGTTGAAAACCAAATGAAAATAATGAACTATCCAATCGGACATGCAAAATCACCAATGAGTTAAGACAATTCAAACGCTCAAAGAAAGTTTAACATGTGCTGATTAAACTTCATTGAGACCATTTTTTACATTTTCCAATGCATTAACACAAAAAATACGAATTAAACCATACTATCCATGAACATGCTTAGAGAGAAAGTAATAACCATAAAATACAAAAGAAATAATGAAATGTATGCAGAATTTTTGAGATTTTTTATGTGGATGGGAAAATGTGTCGTTGACAACTCTCATATTTTACATTCTTATTGAAGAGACACTCATTTTCGTGTAGAAATTGGTCTTTCATGAGAGCTCAGCAGCAAACAAACAAATTTCACAAAACAGACATACTTCAGGATTGAGCTCAAATGGACACTCAAATCTCAAAATTAATGCACCAAACTTTCCAGTCTACTAAACAAGACCCCAATTAATTGCATGAGATAACTACGAATCAATATGACCACGCACAGAAAAACACTCAGACTCAAAGACACCAACAGAATTGCATGATTTCATTAAATGCATTAAAAATATGAAACGTGCATGAATATTTTTGTATTTTTTATATGTTATGCATCAGGATGTTATGAACAAATGTCATGAACAGGTCTTTATGAAAAGAAGTCTAGAATAACTCATGGAAAATAATTTAGTGTGAAAGGTCAGATCAGAAAAATTCCATCTCAGGTTCTGATCACCATGTTTCCAAATTCTGCTCTCAATTTCGGGACCTTTTTGACATAGCAAACGACGTCCATTTTCGTGCCATAATATATCAAATCAAAGATCTCAAAGTCATCTACAAAAGTCCAGAAGATAAGTTTTCAAGATCTCGTCATATAAGCATGAACCATGCGGTTACAAGACCACTAGGTATGCTGATCTGAAAATAAAAACTTATGGACTTGCACCTCAATGTCAACTCTCATGACGTGGTGAGTTACGTTGATGATGAACCCGGGACGGTGGCCCGACGAAGGGAGAAATATTCCGGTCTCCTCCTCCTTTGCTCTCCGCGGTCGCTCTTCGGTTTTTTTTTTCTTCAAGATCACTCTTATTTTTTCTCTCAAAATTTCTATCCTTCCATATTTTTTTCTCTCTTCCTCCTCCCTCTTGGGTCTTTTTTTTTCTTCAAGATCACTCTTATTTTTTCTCTCAAAATCTCAATCCTTCCATATTTATTCTCTCTTCCTCCTTTCTCTTGGCTCCTCTTTTCAAAATTTGCTCAAGACCATCAACTTATAGGCCTCCTCCCTTCTTTTTTTTTATTTAGTGGAAGAGATTTTTTTTTTCTAATTTTTCCACTAACTTCTCTTTTATTCTTTTATTCTTTCTTTTTCTCTTAATGGAAGACATCTTTTTTTTTGTGGAGGACCATCCATTTTTTATTTAGTGGAAGACATCTTTTTCTTTTCTAATTTTTCCACTAACTTCTCTTTTCTTCTTTTTTTTTCTTTTTCTTTCTTTTTCTCTTAATGGAAAACATCTTTTTTTGTGGTGGAGTGTTGACACCTGATTTTTAATTATTTTTTTATTTTCAAAAATTAATAGAAAATCCATAAAAATTCATAAAATTTAAAAATCAACCTTAGGGACCTTGGCCAAACCTAGAGAACCAATTTTGAAAAAAATGATTTTTCGTATTTTCAGTATTTTCCGATATTTTTATTTTTGAAAATTCATAAAAAATCAAGAAAAAATGAGAAAATTGCAAAATCAACTTTGGAAGCTTTGGCCAAGCTTAGGCAACCATTTTTGAGTAAAAAATAATTTTTCGTATTTTTTTTAAAAATATATTTTTTGGAAATTAGGAAAATATCTCATAAATAATAGCATTTGAGGCCACAAAAATACATAAAAATAGTCAATATTTTTCTTTCAAATCCCTTTTCATGTTGGCCATCGGGGTCGTATATTCATTCACGAGTATAATCTCGAATCGGGCCTAAAAAAATTCAATTTGTGTCAATTTATTTTCATTTTTTGCTTTTAGGAGTTGTGACATTGTTCTCTAATATTTTAATTTTTCATCTTGGCATAATTATACCCAAAATGACCCAATTTTAAAAACAAAGGCTTTATTTAAATTTTACATTATTTTCATTAACAAGAAATGAGCTTAAATTTGACATGCGGTGAATTGTGTCAAAAATTGTGCGGAGATTTGGAGTTAAAGAAATATTTTTTTCAGGGACTAAATTGTAAATAAAATTCAGGGACTAGAGTGCAAATACCTAACTCTTGAAGGATTATTTTGCAAATTAGAATAAAGAAGGGAAGATGGAGAAGAGGAGATGAAGAAGAGTTAGTGGAGAAATTAGAATGGGAGATAAATATGGAGAATGGAAGATGAAGATAAAGAAGAGTTAGTGGAGAGATTAGAATGTGACATAGAGATGGAGAAGGGAAGATGAAAATGAAGAAGAGTTAGTGGAGAAATTAGAATGGGAGATAGAGTTAGTGGAAAAATTAAAATGGGAGATAGATGAATGGGTTATAAAAGGAGGAAGAAGTGAGCTTAAGAGGGGAATTTTTTAGAGAGAAAATTTTGAATGTTTGAGAGGGTTTTAGGAGATTGAAGAAAAATTTGAGAAAAAAAATACCAAAAAGAGAGAGAGAGAATTTTGAAGATGATGGGAGTTTAAAGCTAGAGGGTTATCATTATCAATTTCTTCATCGATCAACATAAATTAAGAATTCATCCCAGATTTGAAGTTAAGTGTCCCTCTACTCTCTTTTATTTTTTAGTATAAACTAGCCCAAATTTTCTACTCTTTTCCCATTTCCCCATATTTGATTTCAGGCAGGAACCAATTATATCCATCAAGCACTTCTCATAATGCCATTGAAGCTAAGTGCCTCTTTCATTGTTCTAATGTTAATGTGAATTAAATCATATTTGCTTCCTTACTCCATTTCTTCATATTTTTATGTCAAGCAAAGGACAACTCCAAGTCAACGGTAAATCCCATGGAGGTGTAAAATTGGCGCTGACGAGCTCTTGAGTGCCCATTAAATTTTCAATTAATTCGTCGATGGATTTCGGCCCGAATTGTCAAATCAATTCGTTGTATTTTTTTTAAAGAATTCAAATCCCAGAATGTGAAGGGCAAAGCCCGCTCACTGGAGGTCATTTAAATTTTTGCAATTTAAATTCCTGCATTTTAAACCTCAAAAGAGATTTTGAGTATCTGCAATTGGGTCCCTGAGATTTTGAGTATCCGTAATTGGGTCCCTGAGATTTTGAGTATCCGCAATTGGGTCCCTGAGATTTTGAGCATTTAGGATTGGGTCCCTGAGATTTTGAGTATCCGCCATTCGGTCCCTGAAGAAATTTTCACAAAATGTTCGGCGCATTTTCCCCATGTCTAGTCCAATCACCTATCAAATTTCAGCTCAAATCCACCGCCGTAAGCCTTAATGCAATGTAGAAAAATTAAACATGGAATGCACGAAAAATTATTTTTGGCGAGAATCAATTCTCATTTTTATGCAAAATAAAAAATCAAAAAATCAAAAATCAAAATTTAGGTGTCAACAGCTGCCCCTCTTTGAGTGGAAGCTCGTAGAGGTTTCGCTCAAAGACAAAATTGAAACCTAAATTTTTGCCAATACAAATGATAAATGATAATAATAATTTTTTTAATTTTTTTTTGTTTGGAGTTTTAGTCCCATTTTCTATACAAGAGAATGATGCATGATATACAAGACCGAAAATAATATGTGTCAAGACTCCTTTTTCCCGTGAAATGGATTAAAGAAATATACACATGGATCGCATATAGAGATACCCGTTTTTACCAAATACCTCATAATGCTGATGATTCCCTCAAGTTCCAAACTTCTTGTAGATGCATGGAACTTAAGGTACTCGATGCCTATCCGTTACCAGAGGTTTCCCCCTGATGCGAGAAAGTGCAAGATTTGTAAGGGGATGTGTCCACTACATCTCTTCGAGTGGAATCACATATGGTTTCTTTCAAGATCATTAGAGCTGATCTTTGATGATCTGAAAGGATATCAAAACCATAAGAGCATGTCGATTATGATTTTGACGAGGGATGTGTCCACCAAATCTCTTTAGGTGAAATCACATCAAGGAGATAGGTACCGCCAACCCATAGGGCAGTGACCGTATCAGAATATAAAGATAGGTACTGCCAACCCCATAAGGCGGTGACCATATTGGAAGGATATGTCGCAGAAGCGAAGTCATATTAAGGAGAGATATGCTGCCAATCTCATAGGGCAGAATCATATCAAGAGATAAATGAGGTATCGCCAACCCCACAGGGCGGTAACTAGATTGAAATTGTGCTGCACGAATTGTATCAGTGCAAACACAGGATGTTGGAATTGTAATTTTGAGAAGAGGTCTAGGAAACTTACCTGGATTTTCTGGGTAGTTAAGAGGTAGATTTCTTTCAAGATCATTAGAGCTGGTCTTTGATGATCCGGAAGAGTTTCGAGATCGCTAGAGCTGGTCTTGAACGATCCGAAAGGGAGATGTGCCGCCAATCTCATAGGGCGGTAATTACATCGAGAGGGTGTGCTACACGAGCCATGTCAGTGTAAACACAAGATATTCAAAAATGGGTTCAGAAAACTTACCTGGGTCTTCTGAACGAATGGTC
The DNA here is from genome assembly GCA_016432845.1 of Psidium guajava. Taxonomy (NCBI): domain Eukaryota; kingdom Viridiplantae; phylum Streptophyta; class Magnoliopsida; order Myrtales; family Myrtaceae; genus Psidium; species Psidium guajava. The sequence goes on along the minus strand of CM028233.1, from coordinate 20,385,438 downwards.
AAGGAGTAGACAGGCTGACTGCATCATATCTGCTTATTCACTTGAAGCAAAGTTATGCGCATAGACAAAATTAATGCTAATACGACATGTATTTCATAAAAATCACACTTCATTGAAGAAGGTGAATGCTTGAATGGCTGTATGTGTCACAACAGATTTGAGTGCCTTAACAATCATCAGATTTTCATTCTTTTGAAAGGCTCAAGTTGAAAACATACTTACCTGAGAGCTTGGAAGATTGCCAAGTGGACACTTGCCAGCATGACTTGTTCATTCAATCATCCTTGGATGAATTTCAAGACCTCATGAGGTAACTTGAATATTTTGGGATGCATGTGCTCAAACAATGTTTAGATGTAACATGTACAGGCATGCATACTGAAATTCATTCATTGGATTTATGCAAAACTATTCTGTCAAGTTCGCATCACCAATTCTGTTCGAGGAGGTCATTATATTGTGAATACCTCGAATGTACTTTGAATGGGGGACTTTAGTCCGAAAGGGCTTTCTCCTACTCTCGAGGAAAGCTATTTATCCTATCTGTAGGATTCAAGAGAAATCACTCAATCTTATCATCATCGCTTTCAACAAGGGTCTGAGTAATCTCGCAATTGGTACAACCGAGCCGATCTGGAGGTCTTGATTAGGACCGTAATATAGGCTAGGTCAATAGTTTACGAAATGGGACTCTTGTGGAGTCAAGGCTTTTTTGAAAGAGATCTTCATCATCTGCTCCGGGTTTACAAGTCAAGAACTCTGCAAAAATGAGAGAGAAATAATCCTGCTCCAACTTCTTCGAGCGATGCTTAAAATCATTCAACTTCTACGTTAATTCATGTGCCCTAATCAGAAAAGGCTTTGAAGGGTTGTAATGTAGGTTAGGATTTGGGACTGAGAAACAAAAAGGCTCGTTTTGGCCCAGAAAATATATAAGAATGGCTTGATGCTAGTGATCATTGCTGTCTTGTCACCAATCTTGGCCTTCTAAAATTGATTTCAAAATGTGCCATCATTGCTTGAGGATGGAGCTTCCGCTGATGATTGCAATTTCCCATTTGAGTCTTGTCGCGACCTAAAATTCATTTTTAGGTTAATGGATTATCAGATTAATTAATTAAATTAACTAACCTAGTTCGAGCTCTCCCAAGCTCTACCAAATCGCAACTTTGATTTTTTTTTCACATGATTTTAGAATTTGGAGTCGCCACTAATTATTTTTGGTAAGTTGATTAGAAACCTAAGTAACCTAGCGGGAGAACTAAATTACTCCTGCAAACCAGAGATTATGAGTTCGGGAACTTGGTTACACTAGTTAATTAAAACTAATGCCCTTTCGGTACCTTAATTCCATGGATATCCTATTTTGGCAACTCTCGCTTGATTTATTCCTAAGACCCTGGTAAGGTGTTCTTTTTATGTTTTCACTTTAAAATGAAATGCATAAAGGGTATGAACGCAAACGTTGACATACAAATACGACACACAAATACGGACATACGAATATGATATACGAATACGTAAATATGCGAATACGAATACGTGCGTGACGTGCGAATGACATACGTACATGACATGCGAACGACATACGTACGTGACATGTGTATGAATACGATATGCATACGAGATAGACGAATACATATACGTGCGTTACATGCGAAGGACATACGTACGTGGACATGCGAATGACATGCGTACGTGACATGCGTATGAATACAACATGCATGCGGGGATAGACGAATACGAATACGTATGTGACATGCGTATGAAGACGCACGAATACGATATGTAACATGTATACATACACCATACAAATACGTGACATATATATGTGACATGCATAGTGATATGTGTATGTAAATACGTACATTTCGATTTTGCCCATAAAGGGCAAAGTCGTCATTTTGAAAAGATGGGATAAAACCCTCATTTTTGAAAAAGAGGGGATAAAACCCTCATTTTGAAATTTTTGATTTTTCTGAATGAATATGCATGGGTTAATAACATATCATAACAGAGAAATGTGGATTTGCAAACGTCGTGTACGTGACGTGCATACGAGAACAAACAAATACGATATGTCTATACGAACATACGGATAACATAACAAACATACATGAGACATACTACATGAGATGCACATGAATGGCATTTTTTGTATTTTCAGATTTTCCATTTTTTTTTTGGTTTTTTGGATTTTCTACATTTTTTTTTGTATTTTGGATGTATTATAAAAGAATGCAAAATCACCCAAAGCAAATGAAGATGTGAAGAGAGAGCAGGTAAAGTAAAACTACCCTAAGGACAGTGAAAATAAAACCCGCAACTCGTCGGGTGAATAATTACAGACCAATTAAATAAAACCCGAGACATGATCGGGAATACAACAAAAATGGACCGGAATGGACATCGGTCAAACACCCGTCGCCAAGCCTCGTGGGTCGAGAGTACAACAAAACGGACCGGAATGGACATCGGTCATCCTCCAGTCTTCAAAGCATCGGGCCGAAAGCCAAATGAAAATAATGAACTTATCCAATCGGACATGCACAATCACCAATGAGTTAAGACAATTCAAAAACTCAAAGAGAGTTTAACACGTGCTGATTAAACTTCATTGAGACCATTTTTTACATTTTCCAATGCATTAACACAAAAAATACGAATTAAATCATACTGTCCATGAACATTCTTAGGGAGAAAACAGTAACCATAAAATACAAAAGAAATAATGAAATGTATGTAAAAATTATGAGATTTTTTATGTGGATGGGAAAATGTGTCTTTGACAACTTTCATGTTTTACATTCTTATTGAAGAGACACTCATTTTCGTGTAGAAAATGGTCTTTCATGAGAGCTCAGCAGCAAACAAACAAATTTCACAGAACAGACATATTTCAGGATTAAGCTTAAATGGACACTCAAATCTCAAAATTAATGCACCAAACTTTCCAGTCTACTAAACAAGACCCCAATGAACAACTTTCATTTTTGTTGAAGTTTCAAAAGAAGACTCTAAACATGAGATAACTACAAATCAATATGACCACGCACAGAAAAACACTCAGACTCAAGGACGCCAACAGAATTGCATGATTTCATTAAATGCATTAAAAATACGAAACGTGCATGAATATTTTTGTATTTTTTATATGTTATGCATTAAGATCTTATGAACAAATGTCAGGAGAGGTCTTTATGAAACAAAGTCTAGAATAACCCATGGAAAATCATTTAGCGTGAAAGGTCAGATCAGAAAAATTCCATCTCAGGTTCTGATCACCATATTTTCAGATTTCTGCTTTCAATTTCGGGACCCTTTTGACATAGCAAACGACGTCAATTTTCGTGCCATAATATATCAAATCGAAGATCTCGAAGTCATCTACGAATGTCCAGTACATTTATTTTCGAGATTTCGTCATCTAAACACGAAAAATTGAGTTACCAGATAATTGCACATGCTGATGCGCCTAGAGCTCGTTGGAGATGAATCCGTCGCATCGCCAAGGCTTGTTCCACGGCGGCGAATTTTTCTCTCTCAAAATTTTTTTCTCTTGAAATCTCTCCAAAAGAATTTTTTTTCTCCCGTTTTTCTTCAATCTCCCAAAACTCTCTCAAACATCCAAAATTTTCTCTCCAAAAAAATTCCCCTCTCAAGCTCACTTCTTCCTCCTTTTATAAACCACTCATCTATCTCCCATTTTAATTTTTCCATTAACTCTATCTCCCATTCTAATTTCTCCACTAACTCTTCTTCATTTTCATCTTCCCTTCTCCATCTCTATCTCACATTCTAATTTCTCCACTAACTCTTCTTCATATTCATCTTCCCTTCTCCATATCTATCTCCCATTCTACTAACTCTTCTTTATCTCCATCTTCCCTTCTCTATTCTCATCTTATTTTCTTTATCTTCTCTTCTCCATCTCCTCTTCTCCATCTTCCTATCTTCATCTCCTCTTCTCCATCTTCCCTTCTCTATTCTAATTTCTCCACTAACTCTTCTTTTTGTTATTTACAAAATAATGCCTCAAGTATTAGGTACTTGCACTCTAGTCCATGAGATTTTAAGTATTTGTAATTCAGTCCCTGGAGAAATATTTCTTTAAGTCCAAATCTCATCACAATTTTCGACACACCTATCGCATGTTGAATTTAAGCTCATTTCTTGCTATTGAAAATAATGCAAAATTTAATTAAAGCCCTGTTTGTAAAATTGAGTCATTCTGGGTATAATTGGGCCAAGATGAAAATTTGGAATATTAAAGAACAATGTCACAACTCCTAAAAGTGAAAAATGAAAATAAATTGACTCAAATTGAATTTTTTTAGGCCCGATTCGAGATTATGCTCGTTAAGGAATACACGACCTCGAATTGGATTTTTTAAATTTGCGATGGCCAACATGAAAAGGGATTTAAAGGAAAAATATTGACTATTTTTATGTATTTTTGTGGCCTCAAATGCTATTATTTATTAAATATTTTCCTAATTTCTAAAAATTATATTTAAAAAAAATACAAAAAATATGAAAAATTATTTTTTTACTCAAAAATGGTTGCTTAAGCTTGGCCAAGGCTTCCAAAGTTGATTTTGCAATTTTCTCATTTTTATAGATTTTCTATCAATTTTAGAAAATAAAAATACCGAAAAATACTGAAAATAAATCATTTTTTGGTCAAAATTGGTTCCCTAGGCTTGGCAAAGGTCTCCAAAGTTAATTTTTTCAAATTTATGAATTTTTATGGATTTTCTATTAATTTTAAAAAAGAAGAAAAGAAAAGGTGATTGAAAATCAGGTGTCAACAGCTACCCCTCTTTGAATGGAAGCTCGGTAGAGGTTCATTTCAAAGACGAGACGACACTTGAATCCTAATCGACTCAACACAATGAAATAAAAAGAGTCATGATATTCGATCTCCAATACCCCTTTTAGCAAATTTCGTTCCAAACCCAGTTTGAGGAGGCTTTCATGCGATGAGGGAGAGACAAAGATGAGAATTTACCTGGCACTTACCTGCTCGTTGTATGGCGGTTGCCTGACATGAGTGCTCTGCTGAAAATGAGGTGAGAACCTAAGGATTCGTTATAAGAAAACCTTAGGGTAGTGGAACTTGGACCCGTATGGTAGGTCACCCCATAGTAGATTCCTAATAAAAGGATTCTACTGATTAAAATCGGATTGAATTTTGACCCGTATGGTGGGTCACCCCATGGTAGATTCCTAGTGAAAGGATTCTACTGATTAAATTAAGATTTAACCTGTATGGTAGGTCACCCCATGGAAATGCCTGTAAGAAGGACTTTGGTGCCTGTAAGAAGGACTTTGGTGCCTGTAGAAAGGACTTTGTTTTGCCTATAAAAAGGACTTTGGTGTGCCTGTAGAAAGGACTTTTGGTTGCCTATAGAAAGGACTTGGTGCCTGTAAGAAGGACTTTTGTGTGCCTGTAGAAAGGACTTGGTGCCTGTAAAAAGGACTTGATGCCTGTAAGAAGGACTTGTGCCTGTAGAAAGGACTTTGATGCCTGTAAAAAGGACTTGGTATGCCTGTAAAAAGGACTTGATTTGCCTGTAAGAAGGACTTGGTTTCCTGTAGAAAGGACTTGGTCGCCTGTAGAAAGGACTTTGGTTGCCTGTAAAAAGGACTTTTGATTGCCTGTAGAAAGGACTTGCTCGCCTGTAGAAAGGACTTTGGTCGCCTGTAAAAAGGACTTTGGAAATGGACCGTTCCGTATTGGGGTTTCCAATGGAAGGGCTCCGGAGATAATATACCCTAGATTTCACCTTTTTTGGGTAGACTGAAGAGGTATTGATTGAGAAAATGATTTGTGGGTATATCTGGGATCTAGGGAGATCAAGAATCCTACAGACGCTCTAACCCAATTTAACTTACCATGAAGGGTGCCATTCTGGGATCTGGGGAAACCAGGAATCTTGCAGACGCTCAAACCCGATTTAACTTACCTTGAAGGGTGTCATTCTGGGATCTAGGGAGACCAGGAATCCTCAAAATCCGACTTAACTTACCTTGAAGGGTGCCATTCTGGGATTTGGGGAAACCAGAAATCCTGCAGACGCTCAAATCCAATTTGACTTATCATGAAGGGTGCCATTCTAGGATCTGGGGAAACCAAAAATCCTGCAGAAGCTCAAACCTAATTTTTGTTGTCCCATCACTTTAGGAATAAACCGATGAGGCAAAGATCAAGAACACGAGAGTTGGTCAATCATGATTTGATAAAGCTTGAGAACACGAGATTGTATCAATCGTGAGCTGATGAAGACTTCATGAGAGTATGTTGATCATGAGTTGCAAGGGTTCAGAAGACTTACCTGGATCTTCTGAGTTAATGATCGAGGCATAGACAGACCGATTGTATCGTGTCTGCTTGCTCACTGAATGACCTTATGTGCTGCAATGGATTTGAGCACCCAGACAATCATCAGAATTGAAAGGTTCAGGTTGAAGACATACTCACCTGAAAATGCTTGGTGAGCATTAGCCAACAGGGCTTGTTTGTTTAATAGCCTCTGGATGAATTTCGAGACCTCGGAGAGTAACTCGACTATTAGGAATGCACTACTTGTCAGACAGTGTCAGAGGTAACATGTGCAAGCATTCTTATCAATGAGTTCATCGATTCATGCAAAACCATTCAGTTGAGTTTGCAATGATTAAAACCATATGTGTATGCTCATAATATGGATCATGCATGACTATTCTATCGAGTTTGCATTTCCAATTCTGTCCAGGGAGGTTATCATGTCATGAATACCTCGAATTGAACCTGAATGGGGACTTCAGTCCGAAAGGGCTTTCTCTCACTCTCGAGAAACGTTATTTATCCGGATTGCAGGATTTGAAAAGAAAGCACTCAACCTTACCATCATCGCATTTAGCGAGGGTCTGAGTAATCTCGCAATTGATACGATCAAGCCGATCTAGAGGTCTTGATTAGGACCGTAATGTGGGTTGGGTCAAAGGCTTATCAAAGGAGACTCATTTCGAGTCAGGGCCATTGACAAAAAAAGGTCTTCATCATCTGCTCCGGGTTTACAAGTCAAGAACCCTGCAAAATGAGAGAGAAATAATCTTGCTCGAACTTCTTCGAGCGATTCTTAAAGTCATTCAACTCTTACATTAATTTAGGTACCCTAATCAGAAGAGACTTTCAAGGGTCGTAACGTAGGTCGGGATTTGGGTCTGAGAAACTAAGGGCTCGTTTTGGCTCAGCAAAATATATGAGAAGGGCTTGGTGTTGGTGATCATTGCAGTCTTGTCACCGATCTTTGACCTTCCTGAATTTGTCTTTAATGAATACCATCATTGGCTGATGGGTGGTAGTTCTTTTACACTTTGCAAACTGACTTCTTTGGGGATCCTTTTTCGGGAATTCTCAAAATGTATGTTCGAAGTCAGAAGTTCATTACAGATATATGGGCATTGGCCTTGCTTTTGATAGGCATTTTGCTCTTTCTGCCCGAGATTCTTTGGAGTAGCCTTTGCTTTTCTTACTCCCGACTCCCTTTTGTTTGGAAGCAGGCCCATTTTCTTTAGGCTACACTTGTCTCTCTCTTTTCTTTTGTTTAATAATCTTGTGATTTTGAATTTTAGCAACAAGATGATTTTCAACAAATGATACTAGACATTACATGAAAGTCTAGCATATGAAATGGGCTGATTCGAGAATTCTCTATTGGCCCAATTTCTTCAATTCTGCTCTTTTGGGGGAAGGTGTTGTCGTTACCTTGAAATGAGCAAGGATCACCAACATGGGCTTGAGAAATGAATTTGCAGGCTCAATTGGGTTATGCAAAGGATGAGTGTGTAGGATAGAGAAAATAAATGCTCTTCGTCATCCTAAAGCACTTGAATTAAAATTCGAGTATCATGCAAAGAAACACTCGAAGATTGATGTTAGTCCAAGCAAGAGAATTTCTAACCATTTATCTCCTGATATTGTTGGAATTACCTCTGTTTTGCCCCAATGCGGGGTGGTTCTTGACAGGGTCATGAAATGAAATCACCGTTTAAATGGGTTGTCAATGGTTGCCTGAAGTGTTTGGAATGGAGAATGAATGCCTCCTTCACTTCGACTATCGTATCTTTTGCGAGAAAACCCATTGCCTTGGAGAATGCGGAATCTGTCTATCGCTCAACTCGCCATTGATTTCCCTTATTTCATCAGACGGATCGCATCAGGCGATCATAACTTGGCCCCTTTGGGCTGTTTTCTTTGAAGTATCAGGTGTTAGTTTAACATTTCCTGTAACAAGGAAGGAGACCTGTTAGCCAGTATCAGAAATGATGAACTGGACACGATACTGAGTTACCCTTGAGTGCTTCGCGCAACTCCTTTATCAGTTTTACCACTCGGGATTTTCTCCGTGGGTATGTCAAGTTAGACATTTCCTGTCAAACAATGGAGAAGAAGACGTATTAGTCAGTATTAGAAATGATATATTGGATACGATACTGGTTTACCCTTCATTTTGAATGTTTTGCGTGACGCCTTTATCAAGTTCACTGGATTGAGTTTCCCTTGGCTTTCGCTGGACACTTCAACGTTAAGCTAAGATCGTAACAAAATACTGACCTTGGTATTGCTCGTCGAGTATTCCTGTTTCTTTTTGCAAAAAGAAATGCGAGAAAAAGTTGTTTTATTTATTTACAATACTTACAACATTTCCATCCTCGAGGATCGAACGCGGGACGTCTCGGACCACTGTCATTCCTCATGCCATTTGGTCCACAAGACCGCAGGCGCTCATGGAGGTTCCTTTTAAGAGTCAATCCTTGAGATGACATGGTGTTGTTGTATTGTACTAGGTAATTCCAGGTCACTGTATTTTTCGGGGTGGTTTACAAACCCTGTTAAGAATGGAATAAAATAATTCAGAACACGAGACGAGTATGAGCAAATTAGAACGATATAGAATTACCCTTCTTTGAGATTGTTTGGGTCTTTCGTTCACATATTCCTCATTTGAAGCCGTCCATTCTGTGGCGATGTCCACGAATCTATTTGCCCAAAGTTTTGATTAATCGGGGAATTTCGTTTTTGGGTCAATTTGCAAATTCCTGTAAACAGAAGAGATCTAATTTAGAATCGGGACAATTTGAGGGTAAATTGAAACGATACTGCTTTACCCTTCTAGTTCGCGCGACTTTTTACTCGCAATAAATTCACTACGAGTTTGGTGTGGTAGCAGACTCGAGCATTTAATAGGAGAATAGGAAATTGCTGCTTCTTGCTTTTGCGTTCATTCTGAACATCAATAAAAGTAGAAAACATCCCATGCAAGGAAATGAAGCGTCTGCATTCGTTCAAGATCGATTTTGCTCCCTCAGCAGGCTCTCCCATGATCAGCTGGCTTCATTCTGGACCAGGTATGCATCGGCTATGTTGAAGGACCCGTGATCTCAGCTTCGAAATACAGACTCCCTGTGCATATTACAGTCCCCGTGCTTCGTTAACATTAAACTGGTTGATCATGGCGGTGAGTTCATCGTCAATGCCGCTTGCCTGGTGGTGATACATCTCCCCTTCCCCGGGAGGTATTGATGCTGATCCAGTAGCATTAGTCTTTTTGTACCCTGCTCCAACAGAACTCGATTCTGTTATAAACTGGTCTAACTCGCTTCTCAAACACGCATTTTCAATCCTCAGATCATGCATTTCATCGAAGGCGAGGAGGAGGCTGTTGCAGTTAGGGCAAGTGGCGGAGTCAAAAGCCTCTTTATACATCTTGTTTTCCGCTCGGAGGTTTTCATTTTCAACTCTTAGAAACTCGGCTTCGTTGTGCTCATGACGAGTCTTCATTCGGGTTCGCTTATTTTGAAACCAGAACTTGATTTGTGAAGGTTCAAGTCCTAGCTCTTGACTTAGTTCCATTTTCTGTTTGCCGTCTGGCATAGGACATGTTCTGAAGAAATCCTCAAGCCTTTGTACTTGCTCTTTAGTATGGCGATGGTAACGCTTCTTTTGACCCTTACCGTTGTTGTCCTTATCTTTACTGAGATCTTGGACGTCGTCGGCGGAAGGGCCAGGTTCCATAGGCTCGATCCCAAACATGGTTTCGAACTCTTCCTCGCCCATATTCAGCAGGCAATGATAGCTTTCGGAAGTATTGGGTTGAGACATCTTCGATTTGGTCGATGATTTCTCAAGGTTTACTATATCTTTCTGTATTTTCACTCTCTCTGAACCGTGTATGCTTTAAAACTCTCTTCAATGTATGAATAAAGATTATCAGGAGGATGTCTCTTTTAAAATTTGGCGTCGGCTTAGCATATGTATCGCTTCTCCCGAGATTTCTGTCTTTCTCAACCTTTCCTGCGTGTTTCTTGCTTGGCTCGTCTTTTCTCATCTCTTCATAGTAGTAGGGTCCCTATCAACGTCTCTACCGTCGATTTGCTGGCGTGTTCTCCTATAAAAACGAATCTCATTTTCCTTGTCTCCCACCCAAGTCACCTTTCTTTCTCCTTTTTCAAAGTTGTGTCATCCCGTCAAACTTTTGGCAGAGATGTCGGATTTGCTCGGCTCAAGATTGGAGACGAGTAGCGGAGGTGATGCTGAAGGGAATGGTAGACAGGAAAATCTGGCCAGTAGAGACTTTCACTGCAAAAATGAAAGGGAATGCGGCAGTATATGTTCTTCATATTCTAGAAAAATTAAAACGATACTGTTTTACCATTGTATGTGCTTCCATTGAATTTGAATTGAGGAAGTTCCTTCATTTGGATTGGATTGGATTGTATGTCCCGAGTTGCCCTTCACTTTGAGCTTGCCACATAAGTGCTTTGCTTAGTTGGGCCTTGTTTTCTTTCGAGTTGCTTTGGACCATCATCATTTTTTATGCCATCGGGTCCGTGGATCGGAGGGCTCCTTTAATTTAAAGGTTACCTTTAAGGCAAATGAGTCATATCGCATTCCATTGGGTCATTTCATTTTGCGACACTCTTGAGGCAATTTGCAATCCCCTGGAAGAGAATGGAACAAATCCAATTTAGCATTTTGCGACGATTGAGGGTAAATTGGAACGACACACAGTTACCTGTCTTCGAGCTCGCCTGGGCTTTTCACTTGAAATTTCCCTACGTGAGGTCATTCAACATTTCTCATTATGGCAATCAGCGACGTTGCCACAAATTGATCCGCCCTGAGTCTAGCATAAAAAGGGATTCACGCATTCGACGGGATAAAAAACAAATTACCCCATGCCCTTGAATTAAATCTAGACGCCTAGAAAGCTGGAAATATCACACGCAGGGGAATTAAGCATGAAATGAAAGATGCACTTGTTCAAGGTCAGTTCTGCCTCTCCTGCGGCTCTTTGATAATCAGCTAGTCTCATGCTGGTTCAGGCATGGATGACCGATGTTTGAGAGTCCTTAATCACTGGCTTCCGATTATGGCTTCGGATGTCTGTCAACCTTAAACTGGTTGACCAGGGCAGTAAGCTCATCATCTGGGTAATCTCTTGAACCTTCCAGCAACTGATGCTCGAATTGGGCATTATTGTTGGCAAATGCTGGCGGTAGATTTCTCATTCTGTCCTCGCCATGACCAATTTGACTTCTTGAGCTGAAGTCTTCATCATTACTCCAGAAAGTGTGGGGATCACCAACTGTCCTGCTGCCAAGAACTCCTTCCATTCGAGGATTAGAGAAGTGGAAGTGCTCAGGATAATTTCTTGTCTGATTCTCTGGCTGCGCAGGCGCGCTGATCATGGGATGAATTCTAGCCACGGGTTGGTGCTCAAACCAATGAGTCTGAATACACTGCCCCTGCGGTCTATACTCTTGAAGAGCATTAGGGTGATTCTGGGGGATACTTTGATTAACGCCTAGGGGATTGATGGCACGGCTACTTGTTTGGTTGATGATGGGAAGTGGCTCGCCCCATGCTAACCTGTGGAACTTATTGTGGCGAGGAGACTCGACGTTCAGGTTTGGATCAGTCCCGCCTTGGTTTTCTTGATTCTGAGCTGCATTGTGTTCTCTCACCCTTTTTCTGTACTTCTGAAGATGACTCGAAACATTTGCTTTAGTGAGTCCCTCTACCTTCATAATTTCCAGTATATGTTGCGGCCGTGCCGAATCGATTCCTAGTTGCTGAACTGCATTAACAAACATACGATGCAGCTCGGGAGACCAACTCATCTTCTTTCTCCAGTTGCTTGGAATAAAATTGAAGGCTTGATGCTTGTTCTCATGGTCGTGCAATTGCTTCCTTACCACGTGCTGCCATATGTTTTGAAGCATCTGAACCCTAACTAGTTTCGTTACGACGTCTTGGGCCCCGTTTAAGACAGCCTTCATCATGGCTTGCTGATCATCGCTTGCCGATATTACGAGGACTGGCATGTTTAATTTAGAATTGATGACTTCCAAGAGAGTGAAAACATCCATGTCAATCCCTACCATGGCGGTGACGACGATATTGTCGCGACCTAAAATTCATTTTTAGGTTAATGGATTACCAGATTAATTAATTAAATTAACTAACCTAGTTCGAGCTCTCCCAAGCTCTACCAAATCGCAACTTTGATTTTTTTTTCACATGATTTTAGAATTTGGAGTCGCCACTAATCATTTTTGGTAGGTCGATTAGAAACCTAAGTAACCTAGCGGGAGAACTAAATTACTCCTGCAAACCAGAGATTATGAGTTCGGGGACTTGGTTACACTAGTTAATTAAAACTAATGCCCTTTCGGTACCCTAATTCCATGGATATCCTATTTTGGCAACTCTCACTTGACTTATTCCTAAGACCCTGGTAAGGTGTTCTTTTTATGTTTTCACTTTAAAATGAAATGCATAAAGGGTATGAACGCAAACGTTGACATACAAATACGACACACAAATACGGACATACGAATATGATATACGAATACGTAGATATGCGAATACGAATACGTGCGTGACGTGCGAATGACATACGTACATGACATGCGAACGACATACGTACGTGACATGTGTATGAATATAATATGCATACGGGATAGACGAATACATATACGTGCGTTACATGCGAAGGACATACGTACGTAGACATGCGAATGATATGCGTACGTGACATGCGTATGAATACAACATGCATGCGGGGATAGACGAATACGAATACGTATGTGACATGCGTATGAAGACACACGAATACGATATGTAACATGCATACATACACCATACAAATACGTGACATATATATGTGACATGCATAGTGATATGTGTATGTAAATACGTACATTTCGATTTTGCCCATAAAGGGCAAAGTCGTCATTTTGAAAAGATGGGATAAAACCCTCATTTTGAAATTTTTGATTTTTCTGAATGAATATGCATGGGTTAATAACATATCATAACAGACGAATGTGGATTTGCAAACGTCGCGTACGTGACGTGCATACGAGAACAAACAAATACGATATGTCTATACGAACATACGGATAACATAACAAACATACATGAGACATACTACATGAGATGCACATGAATGGCATTTTTTGTATTTTCAGATTTTCCATTTTTTTTTGGTTTTTTGGATTTTCTACATTTTGTTTTTGTATTTTGGATGTATTATAAAATAATGCAAAATCACCCAAAGCAAATGAAGATGTGAAGAGAGAGCAGGTAAAGTAAAACTACCCTAAGGACAGTGAAAATAAAACCCGCAACTTGACGGGTGAATAATTACAGACCAATTAAATAAAACCCGAGACATGATCGGGAATACAACAAAAATGGACCGGAATGGACATCGGTCAAACACCCGTCGCCAAGCCTCGTGGGTCGAGAGTACAACAAAACGGACCGGAATGGACATCGGTCATCCTCCAGTCTTCAAAGCATCGGGCCGAAAGCCAAATGAAAATAATGAACTTATCCAATCGGACATGCACAATCACCAATGAGTTAAGACAATTCAAAAACTCAAAGAGAGTTTAACACGTGCTGATTAAACTTCATTGAGACCATTTTTTACATTTTCCAATGCATTAACACAAAAAATACGAATTAAATCATACTGTCCATGAACATTCTTAGGGAGAAAGCAGTAACCATAAAATACAAAAGAAATAATGAAATGGATGTAAAAATTTTGAGATTTTTTATGTGGATGGAAAAATGTGTCTTTGACAACTTTCATGTTTTACATTCTTATTGAAGAGACACTCATTTTCGTGTAGAAAATGGTCTTTCATGAGAGCTCAGCAGCAAACAAACAAATTTCACAGAACAGACATATTTCAGGATTAAGCTTAAATGGACACTCAAATCTCAAAATTAATGCACCAAACTTTCCAGTCTCCTAAACAAGACCCCAATGAACAACTTTTTTTTTTTGTGAAGTTTCAAAAGAAGACTCTAAACATGAGATAACTACAAATCAATATGACCACGCACAAAAAACACTCAGACTCAAGGACGCCAACAGAATTGCATGATTTCATTAAATGCATTAAAAATACGAAACGTGCATGAATATTTTTGTATTTTTTATATGTTATGCATTAAGATCTTATGAACAAATGTCATGAAGAGGTCTTTATGAAACAAAGTCTAGAATAACCCATGGAAAATCATTTAGCGTGAAAGGTCAGATCAGAAAAATTCCTTCTAGGTTCTGATCACCATATTTCCAGATTTTTGCTTTCAATTTCGGGACCCTTTTGACATAGCAAACGACGTACATTTTCGCGCCATAATATATCAAATCGAAGATCTCGAAGTCATCTACGAATGTTCAGTATATTTATTTTCAAGATTTCGTCATCTAAACACGAAAAATTCAGTTACCAGATAATTGCACATGCTGATGCGCCTAGAGCTCGTTGGAGATGAATCCGTCGCGTCGCCAAGGCTTGTTCCACGGCGGCGAATTTTTCTCTCTCAAAATTTTTTTCTCTTGAAATCTCTCCAAAAATTTTTTTTCTCTCCAGTTTTTCTTCAATCTCCCAAAACTCTCTCAAACATCCAAAATTTTCTCTCCAAAAAAATTCCCCTCTCAAGCTCACTTCTTCCTCCTTTTATAAACCACTCATCTATCTCCCATTCTAATTTTTCCATTAACTCTATCTCCCATTCTAATTTTTCCACTAACTCTTCTTCATTTTCATCTTCCCTTCTCCATCTCTATCTCACATTCTAATTTCTCCACTAACTCTTCTTCATATTCATCTTCCCTTCTCCATATCTATCTCCCATTCTACTAACTCTTCTTCATCTCCATCTTCCCTTCTCTATTCTCATCTTATTTTCTTTATCTTCTCTTCTCCATCTTCCCTTCTCTATTCTAATTTCTCCACTAACTCTTCTTTTTGTTATTTACAAAATAATCCCTCAAGTATTAGGTATTTGCGCTCTAGTCCATGAGATTTTAAGTATTTGTAATTCAGTCCCTGGAGAAATATTTCTTTAAGTCCAAATCTCCTCACAATTTTCGACACACCTATCGCATGTTGAATTTAAGCTCATTTCTTGCTATTGAAAATAATGCAAAATTTAATTAAAGCCCTGTTTGTAAAATTGAGTCATTCTGGGTATAATTGGGCCAAGATGAAAATTTGGAATATTAAAGAACAATGTCACAACTCCTAAAAGTGAAAAATGAAAATAAATGGACTCAAATTGAATTTTTTTAGGCCCAATTCGAGATTATGCTCGTTAAGGAATACACGACCTCGAATTGGATTTTTTAAATTTGCGATGGCCAACATGAAAAGGGATTTAAAGGAAAAATATTGACTATTTTTATGTATTTTTGTGGCCTCAAATGCTATTATTTATTAAATATTTTCCTAATTTCTAAAAATTATATTTAAAAAAATACAAAAAATATGAAAAATTATTTTTTTACTCAAAAATGGTTGCCTAAGCTTGGCCAAGGCTTCCAAAGTTGATTTTGCAATTTTCTCATTTTTATAGATTTTCTATCAATTTTAGAAAATAAAAATACCGAAAAATATTGAAAATATGAAAAATCATTTTTTGGTCAAAATTGGTTCCCTAGGCTTGGCAAAAGTCTCCAAAGTTAATTTTTTCAAATTTATAAATTTTTATGGATTTTCTATTAATTTTTAAAAAAGAAGAAAAGAAAAGGTGATTGAAAATCAGGTGTCAACAGCTGCCCCTCTTTGAAAAGAAGCTCGGTAGAGGTTCATTTCAAAAACGAGACGACACCTGAATCCTAATCGACTCAACACAATGAAATAAAAAGAGTCATGACATTCGATCTCCAATACCCCTTTTAGCAAATTTCGATCCAAACCCGGTTTGAGGAGGCTTTCATGTGATGAGGGAGAGACAGAGATGAGAATTTACCTGGCACTTACCTGCTCGTTGTATGGCGGTTGCCTGACATGAGTGCTCTGCTGAAAATGAGGTGAGAACCTAAGGATTCGTTATAAGAAAACCTTAGGGTAGTGGAACTTGGACCCGTATGGTAGGTCACCCCATAGTAGATTCCTAATAAAAGGATTCTACTGATTAAAATCGGATTGAATTTTGACCCGTATGGTGGGTCACCCCATGGTAGATTCCTAGTGAAAGGATTCTACTAATTAAATTAAGATTTGACCTGTATGATAGGTCACCCCATGGAAATGCCTGTAAGAAGGACTTTGGTGCCTGTAAGAAGGACTTTGGTGCCTGTAGAAAGGACTTTGTTTTGCCTGTAAAAAGGACTTTGGTGTGCCTGTAGAAAGGACTTTTGGTTGCCTATAGAAAGGACTTGGTGCCTGTAAGAAGGACTTTTGTGTGCCTGTAGAAAGGACTTGGTGCCTGTAAAAAGGACTTGATGCCTGTAAGAAGGACTTGTGCCTGTAGAAAGGACTTTGATGCCTGTAAAAAGGACTTGGTATGCCTGTAAAAAGGACTTGATTTGCATGTAAGAAGGACTTGGTTTCCTGTAGAATGGACTTGGTCGCCTGTAGAAAGGACTTTGGTTGCCTGTAAAAAGGACTTTTGAGTGCCTGTAGAAAGGACTTGGTCGCCTGTAGAAAGGACTTTGGTTGCCTGTAAAAAGGACTTTGGGAATGGACCGTTCCGTATTGGGGTTTCCAATGGAAGGGCTCCGGAGATAATATACCCTAGATGTCACCTTTTTTGGGTAGACTGAAGAGGTATTGATTGAGAAAATGATTTTTGGGTATATCTGGGATCTAGGGAGATCAAGAATCCTGCAGACGCTCTAACCCAATTTAACTTACCATGAAGGGTGCCATTCTGGGATCTGGGGAAACCAGGAATCTTGCAGACGCTCAAACCCGATTTAACTTGCCTTGAAGGGTGTCATTCTGGGATCTAGGGAGACCAGGAATCCTCAAAATCCGACTTAACTTACCTTGAAGGGTGCCATTCTGGGATTTGGGGAAACCAGGAATTCTGCAGACGCTCAAATCTAATTTGACTTATCATGAAGGGTGCCATTCTGGGATCTGGGGAAACCAAAAATCCTGCAGAAGCTCAAACCTAATTTTTGTTGTCCCATCACTTTAGGAATAAACCGATGAGGCAAAGATCAAGAACACGAGAGTTGGTCAATCATGATTTGATAAAGCTTGAGAACACGAGATTGTATCAATTGTGAGCTGATGAAGACTTCATGAGAGTATGTTGATCATGAGTTGCAAGGGTTCAGAAGACTTACCTGGATCTTCTGAGTTAATGATCGAGGCATAGACAGACCGATTGTATCGTGTCTGCTTGCTCACTGAATGACCTTATGTGCTGCAATGGATTTGAGCACCCAGACAATCATCAGAATTGAAAGGTTCAGGTTGAAGACATACTCACCTGAAAATGCTTGGCGAGTATTAGCCAACAGGGCTTGTTTGTTTAATAGCCTCTGGATGAATTTCGAGACCTCGGAGAGTAACTCGACTATTAGGAATGCACTACTTGTCAGACAGTGTCAGAGGTAACATGTGCAAGCATTTTTATCAATGAGTTCATCGGTTCATGCAAAACCATTCAGTTGAGTTTGCAATGATTAAAACCATATGTGTATGCTCATAATATGGATCATGCATGACTATTCTGTCGAGTTTGCATTTCCAATTCTGTCCAGGGAGGTTATCATGTCATGAATACCTCGAATTGAACCTGAATGGGGACTTCAGTCCGAAAGGGCTTTCTCTCACTCTCGAGAAACGCTATTTATCCGGATTGCAGGATTTGAAAAGAAAGCACTCAACCTTACCATCATCGCATTCAGCGAGGGTCTGAGTAATCCCGCAATTGATACGATCAAGCCGATCTAGAGGTCTTGATTAGGACCGTAATGTGGGCTGTGTCAAAGGCTTATCAAAGGAGACTCATTTCGAGTTAGGGCCATTGACAAAAAAAAGGTCTTCATCATCTGCTCCGGGTTTACAAGTCAAGAACCCAGCAAAATGAGAGAGAAATAATCTTGCTCGAACTTTTTCGAGCGATTCTTCAAGTCATTCAACTCTTACATTAATTCAAGTGCTCTAATCAGAAAAGACTTTCAAGGGTCGTAACGTAGGTCGGGATTTGGGTCTGAGAAACGAAGGGCTCGTTTTGGCTCAGAAAAATATATGAGAAGGGCTTGGTGTTGGTGATCATTGCAGTCTTGTCACCGATCTTTGACCTTCCTGAATTAGTCTTCAATGAATACCACCATTGGCTGAGGGGTGGTAGTTCTTTTACACTTTGCAAACTGACTTCTTTGGGGATCCTTTTTCGGGAATTCTCAAAATGTATGTTCGAAGTCAGAAGTTCATTACAGATATATGGGCACTGGCCTTGCTTTTGATAGGCACTTTGCTCTTTCTGCCCGAGATTCTTTAGAGTAGCCTTTGCTTTTCTTACTCCCGACTCCCTTTTGTTTGAAAGCAGGCCCATTTTCTTTAGGCTACACTTGTTTTTCTTTTTCTTTTGTTTAACAATCTTGTGATTGTGAATTTTAGCAACAAGATGATTTTCAACAAATGATACTAGACATTACATGAAAGTCTAGCATATGAAATGGGCTAATTCGAGAATTCTCTATTGGCCTAATTTCTTTAATTCTGCTCCTTGGGGGAAGGTGTCGTCGTTACCTTGAATGAGCAAGGATCACCAACATGGGCTTGAGAAATGAATTTGCAGGCTCAATTGGGTTATGCAAAGGATGAGTGTGTAGGATATAAAAAATAAATGCTCTTTGTCATCCTAAAGCACTTGAATTAAAACTCGAGTATCATGCAAAGAAACACTCGAAGATTGATGTTAGTTCAAGTAAGAGAATTTCTAACCATTTATCTCCTGATATTGTTGGAATTACCTCTGTTTTGCCCCAGTGTGGGGTGGTTCTTGACAGGGTTATGAAATGAAATCACCGTTCAAATGGGTTGTCAATGGTTGCCTGAAGTGTTTGGAATGGAGAATGAATGCCTCCTTACTTCGACTATCGTACCTTTTGCGAGAAAACCCATTGCCTCGGAGAATGCGGAATTTGTCTACCGCTCAACTAACTGTGGATTGAATACAGGACGTATGTGGAAATGGCTTGCCTTTCATCGTCCTGTCATGCCCCATTCTATATATTCGATGCATCGTGTACAGTTTATACCCCCAGTCAAAATTGATAAATTGAACATGCAGAACACTCATGCATAAATCATGAAATGTGTAAACATCATGCAAATATGGCAAGACAATGTACAAGTATGGAAATTGCCCCAGGCTGTGTGGGTGGATCAAACACGTTGGGGGCCTATTCCCCGAGTCGAGGAGTAGTTTGTTTCTGATTTTGCCTCTTTTCGATGCAGGGTTCGCCATTGATTTCCCCTATTTCATCAGACAGATCGCATCAGGCGATCATAACTTGGCCCCTTGGGGCTGTTTTCTTTGACGTATCAGATGTTAGTTTAACATTTCCTGTAAAAAGGAAGGAGACATGTTAGCTAGTATCAGAAATGATGAACTGGACACGATACTGAGTTACCCTTGAGTGCTTCGCGCAACTCCTTTACCAGTTTTACCACTCGGGATTTTCTCCGTGGGTATGTCAAGTTAGACATTTCCTGTCAAACAATGGAGGAGAAGACGTATTAGTCAGTATTAGAAATGATGAATTGGATACGATACTGGTTTACCCTTCATTTTGAATGCCTCGCACGTTCCCCTTATCAGGTTCGCTGGGTTGAGCTTCCTTCAACTTTTGTGGGCTACTTCACCATTAGGGCCAAGATCGTGACAAAATACTGACCTTGGTATTGCTCGTCGAGTATTCCTGTTTCTTTCTGCAAAAAGAAATGCGAGAAAAAGTTGTTTTATCTATTTACAATACTTACAATATTTCCATCCTCGAGGATCGAACTCGGGACGTCTCGGACCACTGTCATTCCCCATGCCATCTGGTCCACAAGACCGCAGGCGCTCATGAAGGTTCCTTTTAAGAGTCAATCCTTGGGATGACACGGTGTTGTTGTATTGTACTAGGTAATTCCAGGTCACTGTATTTTTCGGGGCGGTTTACAAACCCCTTCTTTGAGATTGTTTGGGTCTTTCGTTCACATATTCCTCATTTGAAGCCGTCCATTCTGTGGCGATGTCCACGAATCTATTTGCCCAAAGTTTTGATTAATCGGGGAATTTCGTTTTTGGGTCAATTTGCAAATTCCTGTAAACAAAAGGGATCTAATTTAGAATCGGGACAATTTGAGGGTAAATTGAAACGATACTGCTTTACCCTTCTAGTTCGCGCGACTTTTTACTCGCAATAAATTCACTACGAGTTTGGTGTGGTAGCAGACTCGAGCATTTAATAGGAGAACAGGAAATTACTGCTTCTTGCTTTTGCGTTCATTCTGAACATCAATAAAAGTAGAAAACATTCCATGCAAGGAAATGAAGCGTCTGCATTCGTTCAAGATCGATTTTGCTCTCTCAGCAGGCTCTCCCATGATCAGCTGGCTTCATTCTGGACCAGATATGCATCGGCTATGTTGAAGGACCCGTGATCTCAGCTTCGAAATACAGACTCCCTGTGCATATTACAGTCCCCGTGCTTCGTTAACATTAAACTGGTTGATCATGGCGGTGAGTTCATCGTCAATGCCGCTTGCCTGGTGGTGATACATCTCCCCTTCCCCGGGAGGTATTGATGCTGATCCAGTAGCATTAGTCTTTTTGTACCCTACTCCGACAGAACTCGATTCTGTTATAAATTGGTCTAACTCGCTTCTCAAACACGCATTTTCAATCCTCAGATCATGCATTTCATCGAAGGCGAGGAGGAGGCTGTTGCAGTTAGGGCAGGTGGCGGAGTCAAAAGCCTCTTTATACATCTTGTTTTCCGCTCGGAGGTTTTCATTTTCAACTCTTAGAAACTCGGCTTCGTTGTGCTCATGACGAGTCTTCATTCGGGTTCGCCTATTTTGAAACCAGAACTTGATTTGTGAAGGTTCAAGTCCTAGCTCTTGACTTAGTTCCATTTTCTGTTTGCCGTCTGGCATAGGACATGTTCTGAAGAAATCCTCAAGCCTTTGTACTTGCTCCTTAGTATGGCGACGGTAACGCTTCTTTTGACCCTTACCGTTGTTGTCCTTATCTTTACTGAGATCTTGGACGTCGTCGACGGAAGGGCCAGGCTCCATAGGCTCGATCCCAAACATGGTTTCGAACTCTTCCTCTCCCATATTCAGCAGGCAATGATAGCTTTCGGAAGTATTGGGTTGAGACATCTTCGATTTGGTCGATGATTTCTCAAGGTTTACTATATCTTTTTGTATTTTCACTCTCTCTGAACCGTGCATGCTTTAAAACTCTCTTCAATGTATGAATAAAGATTATCAGGAGGATGTCTCTTTTAAAATTCGGCGTCGGCATAGCATATGTATCGCTTCTCCCGAGATTTGTCTTTCTCAACCTTTCCTGCGTGTTTCTTGCTTGGCTCGTCTTTTCTCATCTCTTCATAGTGGTAGGGTCCCTATCAACGTCTCTACCGTCGATTTGCTGGCGTGTTCTCCTATAAAAACGAATCCCATTTTACTTGTCTCCCACCCAAGTCACCTTTCTTTCTTCTTTTTCAAAGTTGTGTCATCCCGTCAAACTTTTAGCAGAGATGTCGGATTTGCTTGGCTCGAGATTGGAGACGAGTAGCGGAGGTGATACTGATAGGGAATGGTAGACAGGAAAATCTGGCCAGTAGAGACTTTCACTGCAAAAATGAAAGGGAATGCGGCAGTATATGTTCTTCATATTCTAGAAAAATTGGAACGATACTGTTTTACCCTTGTATGTACTTCCATTGAATTTGAATTGAGGAAGTGCCTTCATTTGGATTGGATTAGATTGTATGTCCCGAGTTGCCCTTCACTTTGAGCTTGCCACATAAGTGCTTTGCTTAGTTGGGCCTTGTTTTCTTTCGGGTTGCTTTGGAGCATCATCATTTTTTATGCCATCGGGTCCGTGGATCGGAGGGCTCCTTTAATTTAAAGGTTACCTTTAAGGCAAATGAGTCCTATCGCATTCCATTGGGTCATTTCATTTTGCGACACTCTTGAGGCAATTTGCAATCCCTTGGGTGAGAATGGAACAAATCCAATTTAGCATTTTGCGACGATTGAGGGTAAATTGGAACGACACACAGTTACCCGTCTTCGAGCTCGCCTGGGCTTTTCACTTGAAATTTCCCTACGTGAGGCCATTCAACATTTCTCATTATGGCAGTCAGCGACTTTGCCACAAATTGATCCGCCCTGAGTCTAGCATAAAAAGGGATTCACGCATTCGACGGGATAAAAAACAAATTACCCCATGCCCCTGAATTAAATCTAGATACCTAGAAAGCTGGAAATATCACACGCAGGGGAATTAAGCATGAAGTGAAAGGTGCACTTGTTCAAGGTCAGTTCTGCCTCTCCTGCGGCTCTTCGATAATCAGCTAGTCTTGTGCTGGTTCAGGCATGGATGACCGATGTTTGAGAGTCCCTAATCACTGGCTTTCGATCATGGCTTCAGATGTCTGTCAACCTTAAACTGGTTGACCAGGGCAGTAAGCTCATCATCTGGGTAATCTCTTGAACCTTCCAGCAACTGATACTCGAATTGGGCATTATTGTTGGCAAATGCTGGCGGTAGATTTCTCATTCTGTCCTCGCCATGAGCAATTTGACTTCTCGAGCTGAAGTCTTCATCATTACTCCAGAAAGTGTGGGGATCACCAACTGTCCTGCTGCCAAGAACTCCTTCCATTCGAGGATTAGAGAAGTGGAAGTGCTCAGGATAATTTCTTGTCTGATTCTCTGGCTGCGCAGGCGCGCCGATCATGGGATGAATTCAAGCCACGGGTTGGTGCTCAAACCAAGGAGTCTCAATACACTGCCCCTACGGTCTATACTCTTGAAGAGCATTAGGGTGATTCTGGGGGATACTTTGATTAACGCCTGGGGGATTGATGGCACGATTACTGGCTTGGTTGATGATGGGAAGTGGCTCGCCCCATGCTAACCTGTGGAACTTATGGTGGCGAGGAGACTCGACGTTCAGGCTTGGATCAGTCCCGCCTTGGTTTACTTGATTCTGAGCTGCATTGTGTTCTCTCACCCTTTTTCTGTACTTCTGAAGATGACTCGAAACATTTGCTTTAGTGAGTCCCTCAACCTTCATAATTTCCAGTATATGTTGCGGCCGTGCCGAATCGATTCCTAGCTGCTGAACTGCATTAACAAGCATACGATGCAGCTCGGGAGACCAACTCATCTTCTTTCTCCAGTTGCTTGGAATAAAATTGAAGGCTTGATGCTTGTTCTCATGGTCGTGCAATTGCTTCCTTACCACGTGCTGCCATATGTTTTGAAGCATCTGAACTCTAACTGGTTTCGTTACAACGTCTTGGGCCCCGTTTAAGACAGCCTTCATCATGGCTTGCTGATCATCGCTTGCCGATATTACGAGGACTGGCATGTTTAATTTAGAATTGATGACTTCCAAGAGAGTGAAAACATCCATGTCAATCCCTACCATGGCGGTGAGGACGATATCAAACTGGTCATTACTCCTCCTTAATATCTCTAAGGCCTCTGTCGCCTTTGCTTGAGCTACAACCTTATACCAGCATTTTCTTAATACGGTAACAAGGATTGACAGAGAGACTGGATTACCGTCAATGGCCATGACCAGTAGACCCTCAGGGTAAGGAACTTCATCAGCTTCGACCAGGGTTGAACATGCGCCCATTTCCCTAATGCTCGACATATTTCTGTATCTAGGACTGCCGATTCGAGACCGCCTCAGGATGTCTTCTCGGACTTGAGGGATCACGGGATCGTTGATGGCTTCTCGTAACAGGCTTTGAAAGCCAATGCTTTGATGGTGAAGGTTTTGAATTCCTCTCCCACGAGAACTCCTTCCTCTCTATCTTTCTCCTGCGAGTTCGTGCAGATGAACCCTCACTATCAAATGAGGATAAATTCTCTCTCTGGCAATAGCAACGACTTCCCCCTTCACGGGCAGTGCTATTAGATTTACGGAGGGGAAAATCTGACATTCAGCTTTTGATTAAAGGGGAAATCCTCGTTTATCGCTCAATTTGTCTTCTTCTTTCTTTTCGCGGTAGAGGGCCCCTGTCAAGATTTCCACCGTCGATTTACTGGCGGGTCCTCCAATGAAGACCAGTAATATCTATCTTTCTGCCGAAAATTTCTTTGTCCCCCACTCAGCTTGTCTTTTCGTTCTTTCTTTTTTCAAAGCGGTGGAGTCCCGTCCAGCTTTTCCACAGAGACGTCAGGTTTGTTCGGCTCGAGGTTGCCACTTGACTGGAATTTGAGCCACCGGGGGTGTTGCCGACAGAGAATGGTAGATAGGAAAACCTATCAGGACTGCCCCTGTGAAATCAGTATTTAAATTGAAGCAGATTACCATCTTCGCATTCCGCTCATCTGCCTCACCTCTCTCCCCCTTTCTTTCGTATTCATAATCTTGCCCCATGGATTCTGATTACACAGTCTTGGCTATCTCAACAAAAATACATGAACCCTTCTAATACATTAAAAATGTCCACAGGCCCGATCTGGATAAATTTACAGCCCCATCAAAATACAAAGCTTGTACATGTTGACTGATTGACACGTTTCTGACTTCGGAAGGATTGATTCCTTCGCTTGCCCCCAGGATTATCAGTTGAGGCATCGATAATTATCCGTCCTATTGTATACCTCGAGATTATTCCCGGTATAATGCTGAACCCGATTTTACTTCCGCCTCGGGTACTTGTAGTTTCCTGCAAAAGTAAAGAAAATAATCAGTATGTGATCCAATAGGGGTCGGCCCATGATTCCTACATTAGTCCAATTTTATTTTTCCATTTTAGAGAAAATTTTCTTAGAAAAACATGGGTGAATTTCTCAGAAAGAAGTTTCTTGCAAATTTTTACAACTTGAAAAATGTGATAAAACCTCTTAAAATTTAGCAAATTTCCCGAAGAGATTTTCCTTTTATCAGAATGAATTTTTAGGGATAAATTTGTCAAGAAAATCTCATTTCTATTGAAGTAGAAAAATGTAACAAAATCTTTTACTGGTCGACAAAATTTTCCTAAGGGATTTTTCATACTTATTATTATTTTTTTAAAAAAAATGGGATACTAATTTGATTTTTATTTTCTTTTGAAAAATGACCTTGATGTTAAATTCAAAATTTGACCGACACCTAACATGGACCGACCAAAAATAAATACAAGATGAAGTTAGAAAACTTACTTTCACCATCAAAAATACCATGTAAGTCGCATAGACATGCACATGAATCGTGAGTTTAAATCTCAGCCTATCTACTCTAAAGGTTGACAAATTGAAGCGAAAGACTTACGGCAAGGCGACAATCTCGCGCACATAATCAAGATTAGCCGTGACCCCTACGACGTAATCAGGATTAGCCGGGTCTCTCAACTTCAGCTCCTCGAGTCAAAAATTAAAACCACTGCTTTGGTAATCTTACCAAGCCTGAGGCCTAACTTTTAAAACTCATTTTTGAAAAGAGGTTCGGGATTGAATCTGGACTAACTTTCGACGTGATCTCACGCCGAACGCTAGAACCAAATCACAATACCATCCTAAAACTAGTGACCCAGGTCCGGTCACGGGACGTGTGTGATGTAGTGCTAAAACAAATAATCATGCACAGCAGTTAAATTCAAACACCGCTTCAAAATGTGCAAAAATTAAATTCCAATTCCCATACACCAAACCTGCAAAATAAGGGGTTAGCCAAACACTCCACCCCTTATAACTCCCATCTGCAAGACCATTTAACACCTAAAGATTAGAATTCAACCAATTGCCAAACCAAGTGAATATTCATGAAATTTTACTGGCCTAAGTCCTCTAAGTTCTTAAATTTTTCAAAAATTAAGAACAAGTCCCCAGCGGAGTCGCCAAGCTGTCGCGACCTAAAATTCATTTTTAGGTTAATGGATTACCAGATTAATTAATTAAATTAACTAACCTAGTTCGAGCTCTCCCAAACTCTACCAAATCGCAACTTTGATTTTTTTTCACATGATTTTAGAATTTGGAGTCGCCACTAATCATTTTTGGTAGGTTGATTAGAAACCTAAGTAACCTAGCGGGAGAACTAAATTACTCCTGCAAACCAGAGATTATGAGTTCGGGGACTTGGTTACACTAGTTAATTAAAACTAATGCCCTTTCGGTACCTTAATTCCATGGATATCCTACTTTGGCAACTCTCACTTGATTTATTCCTAAGACCCTGGTAAGGTGTTCTTTTTATGTTTTCACTTTAAAATGAAATGCATAAAGGGTATGAACGCAAACGTTGACATACAAATACGACACACAAATACGGACATACGAATATGATATACGAATACGTAGATATGCGAATACGAATACGTGCGTGACGTGCGAATGACATACGTACATGACATGCGAACGACATACGTACGTGACATGTGTATGAATACAATATGCATACGGATAGACGAATACATATACGTGCGTTACATGCGAAGGACATACGTACGTGGACATGCGAATGATATGCGTACGTGACATGCGTATGAATACAACATGCATGCGGGGATAGACGAATACGAATACGTATGTGACATGCGTATGAAGACACATGAATACGATATGTAACATGCATACATACACCATACAAATACGTGACATATATATGTGACATGCATAGTGATATGTGTATGTAAATACGTACATTTCGATTTTGCCCATAAAGGGCAAAGTCGTCATTTTGAAAAGATGGGATAAAACCCTCATTTTTGAAAAAGAGGGGATAAAACCCTCATTTTGAAATTTTTGATTTTTCTGAATGAATATGCATGGGTTAATAACATATCATAACAGACAAATGTGGATTTGCAAACGTCGCGTACGTGACGTGCATACGAGAACAAACAAATACGATATGTCTATACGAACATACGTATAACATAACAAACATACATGAGACATACTACATGAGATGCACATGAATGGCATTTTATGTATTTTCAGATTTTCCATTTTTTTTTTTGGTTTTTTGGATTTTCTACATTTTTTTTTGTATTTTGGATGTATTATAAAAGAATGCAAAATCACCCAAAGCAAATGAAGATGTGAAGAGAGAGCAGGTAAAGTAAAACTACCCTAAGGACAGTGAAAATAAAACCCGCAACTCGTCGGGTGAATAATTACAGACCAATTAAATAAAACCCGAGACATGATCGGGAATACAACAAAAATGGACCGGAATGGACATCGGTCAAACACCCGTCGCCAAGCCTCGTGGGTCGAGAGTACAACAAAACGGACCGGAATGGACATCGGTCATCCTCCAGTCTTCAAAGCATCGGGCCGAAAGCCAAATGAAAATAATGAACTTATCCAATCGGACATGCACAATCACCAATGAGTTAAGACAATTCAAAAACTCAAAGAGAGTTTAACACGTGCTGATTAAACTTCATTGAGACCATTTTTTACATTTTCCAATGCATTAACACAAAAAATACGAATTAAATCATACTGTCCATGAACATTCTTAGGGAGAAAGCAGTAACCATAAAATACAAAAGAAATAATGAAATGTATGTAAAACTTTTGAGATTTTTTATGTGGATGGGAAAATGTGTCTTTGACAACTTTCATGTTTTACATTCTTATTGAAGAGACACTCATTTTCGTGTAGAAAATGGTCTTTCATGAGAGCTCAGCAGCAAACAAACAAATTTCACAGAACAGACATATTTCAGGATTAAGCTTAAATGGACACTCAAATCTCAAAATTAATGCACCAAACTTTCCAGTCTACTAAACAAGACCCCAATGAATAACTTTCATTTTTTGTGAAGTTTCAAAAGAAGACTCTAAACATGAGATAACTACAAATCAATATGACCACGCACAAAAAACACTCACACTCAAGGACGCCAACAGAATTGCATGATTTCATTAAATGCATTAAAAATACGAAACGTGCATGAATATTTTTTTATTTTTATATGTTATGCATTAAGATCTTATGAACAAATGTCATGAAGAGGTCTTTATGAAACAAAGTCTAGAATAACCCATGGAAAATCATTTAGCGTGAAAGGTCAGATCAGAAAAATTCCTTCTCAGGTTCTGATCACCATATTTCCAGATTTCTGCTTTCAATTTCGGGACCCTTTTGACAAAGCAAACGACGTACATTTTCGCGCCATAATATATCAAATCGAAGATCTCGAAGTCATCTACGAATGTTCAGTATATTTATTTTCGAGATTTCGTCATCTAAACACGAAAAATTGAGTTACCAGATAATTGCACATGCTGATGCGCCTAGAGCTCGTTGGAGATGAATCCGTCGCGTCGCCAAGGCTTGTTCTACGGCGGCGAATTTTTCTCTCTCAAAATTTTTTTCTCTTGAAATCTCTCCAAAATTTTTTTTTCTCTCCAATTTTTCTTCAATCTCCCAAAACCCTCTCAAACATCCAAAATTTTCTCTCCAAAAAATTCCCCTCTCAAGCTCACTTCTTCCTCCTTTTATAAACCACTCATCTATCTCCCATTCTAATTTTTCCATTAACTCTATCTCCCATTCTAATTTCTCCACTAACTCTTCTTCATTTTCATCTTCCCTTCTCCATCTCTATCTCACATTCTAATTTCTCCACTAACTCTTCTTCATATTCATCTTCCCTTCTCCATATCTATCTCCCATTCTACTAACTCTTCTTCATCTCCATCTTCCCTTCTCTATTCTCATCTTATTTTCTTCATCTCCTCTTCTCCATCTTCCCTTCTCTATTCTAATTTCTCCACTAACTCTTCTTTTTGTTATTTACAAAATAATCCCTCAAGTATTAGGTATTTGCACTCTAGTCCATGAGATTTTAAGTATTTGTAATTCAGTCCCTGGAGAAATATTTCTTTAAGTCCAAATCTCCTCACAATTTTCGACACACCTATCGCATGTTGAATTTAAGCTCATTTCTTGCTATTGAAAATAATGCAAAATTTAATTAAAGCCCTGTTTGTAAAATTGAGTCATTCTGGGTATAATTGGGCCAAGATGAAAATTTGGAATATTAAAGAACAATGTCACAACTCCTAAAAGTGAAAAATGAAAATAAATTGACTCAAATTGAATATTTTTAGGCCCGATTCGAGATTATGCTCGTTAAGGAATACACGACCTCGAATTGGATTTTTTAAATTTGCGATGGCCAACATGAAAAGGGATTTAAAGGAAAAATATTGACTATTTTTATGTATTTTTGTGGCCTCAAATGCTATTATTTATTAAATATTTTCCTAATTTCTAAAAATTATATTTAAAAAAATACAAAAAATATGAAAAATTATTTTTTTACTCAAAAATGGTTGCTTAAGCTTGGCCAAGGCTTCCAAAGTTAATTTTGCAATTTTCTCATTTTTATAGATTTTCTATCAATTTTAGAAAATAAAAATACCGAAAAATACTGAAAATATGAAAAATCATTTTTTGGTCAAAATTGGTTCCCTAGGCTTGGCAAAGGTCTCCAAAGTTAATTTTTTCAAATTTATGAATTTTTATGGATTTTCTATTAATTTTTAAAAAAGAAGAAAAGAAAAGGTGATTGAAAATCAGGTGTCAACAGATATCAAACTGGTCAGTACTCCTCTTTAATATCTCTAAGGCCTCTGTCGCCTTTGCTTGAGCTACAACCTTATATCGGTATTTTCTTAATACGGTAACAAGGATTGACAGAGAGACTGGATTACCGTCAATGGCCATGACCAGTAGACCCTCAGGGTAAGGAACTTCATCAGCTTCGACCAGGGTTGAACATGCGCCCATTTCCCTAATGCTCGACATATTTCTGGATCTAAGACTGCCGATTCGAGACCGCCTCAGGATGTCTTCTCGGACTTGAGGGATCACGGGATCGTTGATGGCTTATCGTAACAGGCTTTGAAAGCCAATGCTTTGATGGTGAAGGTTTTGAATTCCTCTCCCACGAGAACTCCTTCCTCTCTATCTTTCTCCTGCGAGTTCGTGCAGATGAACCCTCACTATCAAATGAGGATAAATTCTCTCTCTGGCAATAGCAACGACTTCCCCCTTCACGGGCAGTGCTATTAGATTTACGGAGGGGAAAATCTGACATTCAGCTTTTGATTAAAGGGGAAATCCTCGTTTATCACTCAGTTTGTCTTCTTCTTTCTTTTCGCGATAGAGGGCCCCTGTCAAGATTTCCACCGTCGATTTACTGGCGGGTCCTCCAATGAAGACGAGTAATATCTCTCTTTCTGCCGAAAATTTCTTTGTCCCCCACTCAGCTCGTCTTTTCGTTCTTTCTTTTTTCAAAGCGGTGGAGTCCCGTCCAGCTTTTCCACAGAGACGTCAGGTTTGTTCGGCTCGAGGTTGCCACTTGACTGGAATTTGAGCCACCGGGGGTGTTGCCGACAGAGAATGGTAGATAGGAAAACCTATAAGGACTGCCTCTGTGAAATCAGTATTTAAATTGAAGCAGATTACCATCTTCGCATTCCGCTCATCTGCCTCATCTCTCTCCTTTCTTTCGTATTCTGCTTTCAAAAATGGTCAATTCTCCTAACCACACCTTATCCGCCGAAGTCCTGGCTGGGTGGGAGAGACTCTACAATCTTCTTGGTAGAGGTTACGCTCATATAGCCAAAAACTCTACCGTTGAGGTTGAAATCCTTGGTTTATTCAGGACTGTGGACGCTGCTTCTGTTGAGGGTACCCAACTGGGGAAGGAGTATCGGAACTTCTCGACCGTCTTCATCAATTTTCTGGCTGCATATAACCGCGCTTATGAGACGGTCCTTGTGACCGCCGTCGTGAAAGCTCGTTACCGAGACCGGCACGAGCGTCTGGCAACAGTTACATTTGTGGCTAATAATCACAAAAAGGCCCTCAAGTTTGCCAACGATCAGCTTTCCTGGCTGGTTCGTGAGAGGGGAAAGCTGGTGGACCGTCTGGCCTTGGTCCGAACTTACGCCGAACAGGAGCCATGCAATATTGTGATGAGGTGCAAATGCGGTTGGCTGCAGGAGAGGCTTGATGACATTACGGCAGACATTGCTTTCGAGAGGGCGGCGATTCCGGACCTGGAGTTTGCCGTTGAGCATTACGAGGCCACTATGGCCAAGGTTAAAGAGAAGTGCGATCGCCTCTTCTTTAGGCTCGCGGAGCTTGATCCCGAGAACACCCGGTGCACCCAGAGCATCAACTTTATGGAGAGCCAGCTGAGCTCCTTTGTGACACTTATTAGGGCTCAATTTGATTTCACTTTTCCTCCCCAGTGAGTTGTTGTAAGATTTGTTGGTGAATGGAATGAAGAGAAAGTTTCACGTGTTTGTGCTTTTCATTTTCCTGCCATTTCTTCGCCCATATAGCATGATAGGATGATTTACGGTACTAAAGACGTTGAGGCTTAACACTCTTCTCGGTGTTCTTGTTATCTGCTGCCGGCGATGATATCAAGGACATTGGCGAAGGGTTCGGTGGCGACCCCCACCGGTCACAGCGCCGTGAGTCAGTCGTGTAAATTATTGCAAATCGACCACTCGATTAGTGCTCCAATAAACAAACCGGGCTGCCCGTTGCGTGCCCCACTTTACTCCTGCCTATCTCTTTCGGCGTCCACTTGAATGTGTCGGTCGCCTGTAGCGTTGGGAGAAATGATTGCGGGCCATGCTCGGTAATAAAATACTAGTCCTCCAAAATCTTTTATGTGTTTTGAATCCGAGGAAGGTAAAAAGGCAAGCCTTTGTTCAATTTAATCAGAAAGGCGTCGCAAGATCGGGTTCATAATCTTGCCCCATGGGTTTTGATTACACAGTCTCGACTTTCTCAACAAAAATACATGAACCCTTCTAATATATTAAAAATGTCCCCAGGCCCGATCTGGATGCATTCACTACCCCTCATCAAAATACATGGCCCATACGTGCTGACTTATTGACACGATTCTGTCTCCGGAAGAATTGGCCTCTTCATATGCCCCTAGGGTTAACGATATCTTCGCTTGCCCCCTGATTGTTATCACCAACGAGCCCGATTTTTCTCCACCCCAGGGTACCTATAATTCCCTGCAAAAGTAAAGAAAATAATCAGTATGTGATCCAATAGGGGTCGGCCCATGATTCCTACATTAGTCCAATTTTATTTTTCAATTTTAGAGAAAATTTTCTTAGAAAAACATGGGTGAATTTCTCAAAAAGAATTTTCTTGCAAATTTTTACAACTTGAAAAATGTGATAAAATATCTTAAAATTTAGCAAATTTCCCGAAGGGATTTTCCTTTTATCAGAATGAATTTTTAGGGATAAATTTGTCAAGAAAATCTCATTTCTATTGAAGTAGAAAAATGTAATAAAATCTTTTACTGGTCAACAAAATTTTCCTAAGGGATTTTTCACACTTATTTATTTATTTATTTTTTATTTTTTTCAAAAATGGGATACTAATTTGATTTTCATTTTCTTTTGAAAAATGACCTTGATGTTAAATTCAAAATTTGAACGACACCTAACATGGACCGACCAAAAATAAATACAAGATGAAGTTAGAAAACTTACTTTCACCGTCAAAAATACCATGTAAGTCGCATAGACATGCACATGAATCGTGAGTTTAAATCTTAGCCTATCTACTCTAAAGGCTGACAAATTGAAGCGAAAGACTTACGGCAAGGCGACAATCTCGCGCACATAATCAAGATTAGCCGTGACCCCTACGACCTAATCAGGATTAGCCGGGTCTCCCAACTTCGGCTCCTCGAGTCAAAAATTAAAACCACTGCTTTGGTAATCTTACCAAGCCTGAGGCCTAACTTTTAAAACACATTTTTGAAAAGAGGTTCGGGATTGAATATGGACTAACTTTCGACGTAATCTCACGCCGAACGCTAGAACCAAATCACAATACCATCCTAAAACTAGTGACCCAGGTCCGGTCACGGGACGTGTGTGATGTAGTGCTAAAACAAATAATCATGCATAGCAGTTAAATTCAAACACCGCTTCAAAATGTGCAAAAATTAAATTCCAATTTCCATACACCAAACCTGCAAAATAAGGGGTTAGCCAAACACTCCACCCCTTATAACTCCCATCTGCAAGACCATTTAACACCTAAAGATTAGAATTCAACCAATTGCCAAACCAAGTGAATATTCATGAAATTTTACTGGCCTAAGTCCTCTAAGTTCTTAAATTTTTCAAAAATTAAGAACAAGTCCCCAGCGGAGTCGCCAAGCTGTCGCGACCTAAAATTCATTTTTAGGTTAATGGATTACCAGATTAATTAATTAAATTAACTAACCTAGTTCGAGCTCTCCCAAACTCTACCAAATCGCAACTTTGATTTTTTTCACATGATTTTAGAACTTGGAGTCGCCACTAATCATTTTTGGTAGATTGATTAGAAACCTAAGTAACCTAGCGGGAGAACTAAATTACTCCTGTAAACCAGAGATTATGAGTTCGGGGACTTGGTTACACTAGTTAATTAAAACTAATGCCCTTTCGGTACCTTAATTCCATGGATATCCTATTTTGGCAACTCTCGCTTGATTTATTCTTAAGACCCTGGTAAGGTGTTCTTTTTATGTTTTCACTTTAAAATGAAATGCATAAAGGGTATGAACGCAAACGTTGACATACAAATACGACACACAAATACGGACATACGAATATGATATACGAATACGTAAATATGCGAATACGAATACGTGCGTGACGTGTGAATGACATACGTACATGACATGCGAACGACATACGTACGTGACATGTGTATGAATACGATATGCATACGAGATAGACGAATACATATACGTGCGTTACATGCGAAGGACATACGTACGTGGACATGCGAATGATATGCGTACGTGACATGCGTATGAATACAACATGCATGCGGGGATAGACGAATACGAATACGTATGTGACATGCGTATGAAGACGCACGAATACGATATGTAACATGCATACATACACCA
The DNA here is from genome assembly GCA_016432845.1 of Psidium guajava. NCBI lineage: Eukaryota > Viridiplantae > Streptophyta > Magnoliopsida > Myrtales > Myrtaceae > Psidium > Psidium guajava. The sequence goes on along the minus strand of CM028233.1, from coordinate 20,350,963 downwards.
TACAAATACGTGACATATATATGTGACATGCATAGTGATATGTGTATGTAAATACGTACATTTCGATTTTGCCCATAAAGGGCAAAGTCGTCATTTTGAAAAGATGTGATAAAATCCTCATTTTTGAAAAAGAGGGGATAAAACCCTCATTTTGAAATTTTTGATTTTTCTGAATGAATATGCATGGGTTAATAACATATCATAACAGACAAATGTGGATTTGCAAACGTCGCGTACGTGACGTGCATACGAGAACAAACAAATACGATATGTCTATACGAACATACGTATAACATAACAAACATACATGAGACATACTACATGAGATGCACATGAATGGCATTTTTTGTATTTTCAGATTTTCCATTTTTTTTTTGTTTTTTGGATTTCCTACATTTTTTTTGTATTTTGGATGTATTATAAAAGAATGCAAAATCACCCAAAGCAAATGAAGATGTGAAGAGAGAGCAGGTAAAGTAAAACTACCCTAAGGACAGTGAAAATAAAACCCGCAACTCGTCGGGTGAATAATTGTAGACCAATTAAATAAAACCCGAGACATGATCGGGAATACAACAAAAATGGACCGGAATGGACATCGGTCAAACATCCGTCGCCAAGCCTCGTGGGTCGAGAGTACAACAAAACGGACCGGAATGGACATCGGTCATCCTCCAGTCTTCAAAGCATCGGGCCGAAAGCCAAATGAAAATAATGAACTTATCCAATCGGACATGCACAATCACCAATGAGTTAAGACAATTCAAAAACTCAAAGAGAGTTTAACACGTGCTGATTAAACTTCATTGAGACCATTTTTTACATTTTCCAATGCATTAACACAAAAAATACGAATTAAATCATACTGTCCATGAACATTCTTAGGGAGAAAACAATAACCATAAAATACAAAAGAAATAATGAAGTGTATGTAAAAATTCTGAGATTTTTTATGTGGATGGGAAAATGTGTCTTTGACAACTTTCATGTTTTACATTCTTATTGAAGAGACACTCATTTTCGTGTAGAAAATGGTCTTTCATGAGAGCTCAGCAGCAAACAAACAAATTTCACAGAACAGATATATTTCAGGATTAAGCTTAAATGGACACTCAAATCTCAAAATTAATGCACCAAACTTTCCAGTTTACTAAACAAGACCTCAATGAACAACTTTCATTTTTTGTGAAGTTTCAAAAGAAGACTCTAAACATAAGATAACTACAAATCAATATGACCACGCACAGAAAAACACTCAGACTCAAGGACGCCAACAGAATTGCATGATTTCATTAAATGCATTAAAAATACGAAACGTGCATGAATATTTTTGTATTTTTATATGTTATGCATTAAGATCTTATGAACAAATGTCATGAAGAGGTCTTTATGAAACAAAGTCTAGAATAACCCATGGAAAATCATTTAGCGTGAAAGGTCAGATCAGAAAAATTCCATCTCACGTTCTGATCACCATATTTCCAGATTTCTGCTTTTAATTTCGGGACCCTTTTGACATAGCAAACGACGTCAATTTTCGTTCCATAATATATCAAATCGAAGATCTCGAAGTCATCTACGAATGTTCAGTACATTTATTTTCGAGATTTCGTCATCTAAACACGAAAAATTGAGTTACCAGATAATTGCACGGCAGCGAATTTTTCTCTCTCAAAATTGTTTTCTCTTGAAATCTCTCCAAAAGAATTTTTTTTCTCCAGTTTTTCTTCAATCTCCCAAAACTCTCTCAAACATCCAAAATTTTCTCTTCAAAAAAATTCCCCTCTCAAGCTCACTTCTTCCTCCTTTTATAAACCACTCATCTATCTCCCATTCTAATTTTTCCATTAACTCTATCTCCCATTCTAATTTCTCCCCTAACTCTTTTTCATTTTCATCTTCCCTTCTCCATCTCTATCTCACATTCTAATTTCTCTACTAACTCTTCTTCATATTCATCTTCCCTTCTCCATATCTATCTCCCATTCTACTAACTCTTCTTCATCTCCATCTTCCCTTCTCTATTCTCATCTTATTTTCTTTATCTTCTCTTCTCCATCTCCTCTTCTCCATCTTCCTATCTTCATCTCCTCTTCTCCTTCTTCCTATCTTCATCTCCTCTTCTCCATCTTCCCTTCTCTATTCTAATTTCTCCACTAACTCTTCTTTTTGTTATTTACAAAATAATCCCTCAAGTATTAGGTACTTGCACTCTAGTCCATGAGATTTTAAGTATTTGTAATTCAGTCCCTGGAGAAATATTTCTTTAAGTCCAAATCTCCTCACAATTTTCGACACACCTATCGCATGTTGAATTTAAGCTCATTTCTTGCTATTGAAAATAATGCAAAATTTAATTAAAGCCCTGTTTGTAAAATTGAGTCATTCTGGGTATAATTGGGCCAAGATGAAAATTTGGAATATTAAAGAACAATGTCACAACTCCTAAAAGTGAAAAATGAAAATAAATTGACTCAAATTGAATTTTTTTAGGCCCATTCGAGATTATGCTCGTTAAGGAATACACGACCTCGAATTGGATTTTTTAAATTTGCGATGGCCAACATGAAAAGGGATTTAAAGGAAAAATATTGACTATTTTTATGTATTTTTGTGGCCTCAAATGCTATTATTTATTAAATATTTTCCTAATTTCTAAAAATTATATTTAAAAAAAATACAAAAAATATGAAAAATTATTTTTTTACTCAAAAATGGTTGCCTAAGCTTGGCCAAGGCTTCCAAAGTTGATTTTGCAATTTTCTCATTTTTATAGATTTTCTATCAATTTTAGAAAATAAAAATACCGAAAAATACTGAAAATAAATCATTTTTTGGTCAAAATTGGTTCCCTAGGCTTGGCAAAGGTCTCCAAAGTTAATTTTTTCAAATTTATGAATTTTTATGGATTTTCTATTAATTTTAAAAAAGAAGAAAAGAAAAGGTGATTGAAAATCAGGTGTCAACAAGTCTCTTGGAGACTTTTTCTTTACAAGTCTATCATTTGGGATTTGCAAAACAAATGAACAAGGATTTGAATGGGCATTGGCCTCGCTTTTGATAGGCATATTTCTTTTTATTACCCGGGATTTTCTATGAGACTAGCCCTTGCTTTTCTTACTCCCGACTCCCATTTTCTTTCTTGAGAGAGAGCTATTTTTTGACACCTCCCTTTCTTTTTCTTTCTTTGTAAGGAATGATACTATACACTACATGAGAAATCTAACATACGAGATGAGTTCACTTGGGGATTCTTTACTGCCCCGGTCTCTTCAGTTTTGGTCTTTGGGGATAACATTGTCTTTGTCTCGAAATAAGCAAATGATTACCAGCAAAGGGTCAAGAAATGAATTTACAGGCTCAAATGGGTCGTACAATGGATGTAATGTATAGGATAGAGAAATGAATGCTCTTCATCATCCTATGGCACTTGAATTAAAGTTCGAGTTCAATGTAAAGAAACACCTGAAGATTGATGCTAATATGAGCAAAAGAATTTCTAACCATTTACCTCATGCTGCTGCTGGAATTACCTTGTCTTGCCCCAATGTGGGGGTGGTTCTTAATAGGGGTAAGAAAATGGGACCGCCGCTCAAGAGGTTTGCAATGGACACTTGTAGTGTTTGGATAAAGAACTAAATGCCTCTGTCACTTCGGCTATCGTATCTTTTTGCGAGAAAACCCATCGCTTCGAGGAATGCGGATCCTGACTATCGCTCACCTCACTGGGGATTAGATTACAGGACGTGTATGGGAATGGCTTGCCTTTCATCATCCTGTCATACCCCATTCGATGCATCATAAGCAATTCATGCTCCCTATTCAAAGTTGGTAAATTAAACATGAAGAACAATCATGTATAAATCACACAATTTGCAAGCATTTTTTTTCAATCAGGCAGATGTAGCAATTAATCAAAATTGCCATGCTTCTCAAAAACAGATGAAGGGGAATCTAAGTTGTCCTAAGACATGTGAGCGGATCAAACGAGTTTGAGTCGAGGAGGAGCTCATTCTCATGTTTGCCCCAGAATAAAAATATGCTTGCTTTAGTTGTGATATGGCGAAGGCCAACATGGTTAGTCGAATGCTCTTGTTTGCCTGATTTCCATCAGGATGGATCACAACAGGCGATCATGGCTTTTGCGAAAATTGGGAATTGCTCCAGACATAGTTACTGCTGGGGATTTGACTTTGAGTTTCGGCAAATGACTTGTTTCCACACCGGATCCTACATAAGAGAATGTGCATGAAATAGAATCTTAAGATGATGGAGAAGCTTCGATTTTGATTTGCTTCAGTGGTAGCAATCAAAAGCATGTCTTCTAGTTTGGCACTTGCAAAAATTGGGTGTCACTTTGAAAGACATATGAGACAGAGAGATAGGGTACTCCCTCTTTCCAATTTTGGATCTCGCTATTAATTTGCCCTATTCTCAATCAGGTAGGCTTTGGCAGAATCCAAAATTGCCCCCCTGTACATGCCCCAGCTGGGAGTTTGACTTTGGGAATTTTGATGGATAAGGACCTCTTCTATTTGCCCGGTGTTCCTTTAGCTGACGTCGCATGGTTAAAAGGTCGGTGAAGCAAAGATTTGCTTTGATCGATTGACATCAAATAACTCATGAGATTTTTGTGAAAATCTTGATGAACAAGTCATACAAGCATGCAAGAAGACTCTTGGGGATCATGAGTTATCTTTGTCCATGTGAATGAGTTGCAGAAATTTTGGTGTCTGCTTTGAGAATTTCAAGATTCTTTTTTTTTCTTGATTTTATTGAGTTTTAAGGGGATGTGATACTTACCTATCCGGCAAGTGATGACCCCTGCCGAAATGAAAAGGGAATGTGTTAGTATACGTTCTCATATTCTGGAAAAATTGGAACGATACTGCTTTACCCTTGTATGTACTTCTTGAATGCTTTGCGTGACCCTTTTAGCAGCTTCGCTGGACTGAGTTTTTCTCGGCTTCTGTTGGGTCTTTCTCATTCGGGCCAAGGTCGTGACAAAGTATAAACTTTGGTCTTGTTTATTGAGTATTCTTGCTCCTCTCTACAAAAGTGCAAAAAATTATATTATTTATTTACAACATTTACAACATTCCCCAATTCTGGGGATCGAACTCGAGACATCTCGGACCACTGCCATTCCCCATGCCATCCAGTCCATGGGACCTTAGGTGTCTATGAGGGTTCTCTTTCAAGTATTAATCTTTGAGATGACGTGGCTTTGTTGCATTTGATTGGGCAATTCCACGTCATTGTGTTTTTGTAAGGCAATTTGCAATCCCTGTTAAGAATAAAATAAAGTAATTCAGAACTCGAGATGATTATGGGTAAATTGGAACGATACAACATTACCCATCTTTGAGATTGCTCGAGTCTTTTGTTCGTATTTTTCTTTGTTTGAAGCCGTCCATCTTATGGTAATGTCCACGAATCGGTTTGTCCTCAGTTTTGTTCAACCAGGGAATTTCAAATCGTATTCTCGGGTCGGTTTGCAAATTCCTGAAAACAAAAGGAGCCCAATTTAAAACTGTAGCAATTGAGGGTAAATTGAGACGATACGAAGTTACCCTTTGAGTTTGCGTGGACTTTTTACTCGTGATTAATCCATCGCGAGTTTTGGTGCAGCAACGGATCCACGCATTTAATAGAAGAAAGGTAGATCATTTCTTCGCAAATTACAGAAATCTATAAAGGTAAAAAGAAAATCCTACGCAAGGAAGTAAAACAAATACACTCATCTAGGATTGGTTCTGCTTCTTCCACAGGCTCTCGTGATCAGTCAACTTTATTCAGAGTCAGGTAGGCATTGGACATATTGAAGGTCTGGTGGTCACTGGCTGAGCATGTGCATCATAACCCCGATACTTTACCGATATCAAACTGATTGATTATGGCGAAAAGATCATCGTCAATGTCCGCTTGGTGGTGATCTGTCCCCTCTTTCTCGAAAGGTATTAATGCTGATCCAGCAGCATTGGTCATTTTGTACCCTGCTCCAACAAAACTTGATCCTGTTATAAACTAGTCTAACTCACTTCTTAAATGCGCATTTTCGATCCTCAGATCATGCATTTCATCGAAGGAGAGGAGGCTATTGCAGTTGGGGCAGGTGGCAGAGTCAAAAGCCTCTTTATACATCTTGTTTTCCGCTCGGAGGTTTTCATTTTCAGCTTTTAGAAACTCGGCTTCGTTGTGCTCATGACGAGTCTTCATTCGGGTTCGCCTATTTTAAAACCAGAACTTGATTTGCAAAGGTTTAAGTCCTAGCTCTTAACTCAGTTTCATTTTCTGTTTGCCGTCAGGCATAGGGCATGTTCTGAAGAAATCCTCAAGCCTTTGTACTTGCTCCTTAGTATGGTGACGGTAACGCTTCTTTTGACCTTACCGTTATTGTCTTTATCTTTACTGAGATCTTGGATGTTGTCGGCGGAAGGGCTAGGCTCCATGGGCTCAATCCCAAATATGGCTTCGAACTCTTCATTTCCCATGTTTAGCAAATGATGGTAGCTCTCGAATGTGTTGGGTTGAGACATCCTTGACTGGTTATCGGTTCCTCAAGGTTTGCTGCTCTTCTTTATCATTTCACTCTCTCCGAGTTTTTCTGAGCGATTGTGTATACTTCGAGGTTTTTTCTTTTTGGGTTCAAATGAAGACTACCAGGAGGGCGCCTCTTTTAAAATCTGGGCGTGGGCTTCGAAATTACATTACTTCCCCCAATATTCATGCCATTCTCAACTTTTTTCACCATATTTCCTGCTCTTTCGGCATGTTTTCTTTCATCTTTTCATAATGGTATGACCTCTGTCACTATTTCCTTCGTCTATATTAAGCGTCGATCTTGCAGGTGATCTCTCTTCTTTTCATGACTAGAGACAAATCTATCTCCTTTATTCCTTGTCTCCCACTCAGATCATCTTTTTCATCTTTCTCTTTTGAGGTAGTGGCATCCCCTCAATCTTTTTTTGCACAAATTTCGGATTTGCATGGCTCAAGACTACAGACCAGAAGTAGGCTAAGGGATTCGAGCCAATAGAGATGACATCGAATACGGGAAAATCAACTGAAAGAGTACGGCACTGTGAAGAAAAATAACATTTTCACATTAAACATTTGTCTGCCCTGTACCGTTTTAACAATAATGGTGAATCTTTCACGCATATCTTCTCGAGTGAGATTACGGCCGAATGAGAGTGACTTTATCAGGAGTTATTCATTTTCGCAATAAAGGCTCTGTATGCACATTACAGCCTTGGAACTTCATCAGCGTTGAACTGGTTGATCAAGACAGTAAGCTCGTCATCGATGCCACACGATTCATTATGATGCATGCCCCTTCCTTCTCCCGAATCTTTGAATAATTGATGTCCAGATTGAGCAATGGCGTCTTCTAATGCTAGTACTGGTGACAAATATTCTGCTGTAAGAAACCTGACTCCTGGAGTTGAATCCTATGCCATTTACCGGGAACACCTGAGGATGATCAATTGACCTGTTGTCGAAACCATTTCCTACTTCAGGACTGGCATGGCGGAAATGCTCAAAGTGACTTCCCATCTGATTCTCTGATAGCACATATTTCGATTGCGTGGTCAAGAAAATCAATCCTTGAACGTCGGGCGCGGTGACTTGATTAACCACAGGAAAAACTCTAGCTGAGGGTTGCTGTTCAAACCAAGGTGTTTGTGCTCATTGTATGTGCGGTATGAATTCTTGTAGAGTATTGAGAATGCTAGAGAGAATACTTAGGTTAACACCCGAGGGAGTGGTGGTGCATTTGCTAGCTTGGCCTCCTCGGCTTCGAGCTGTGTTATACTGTCTTAGCTTTTGTCTGTACTTCTAAAGATGACTTGCAATCTTTCGAGTATTAAGTCCCTCTACCTTCATAATCTCCTGTATTTGCCACGGACGTGCTGCATCAACTCCTAGTTGTTGGACTGCATCAACAAATTTGGAATGAAGCTCAACAGTCCAAATGAGTCTCGTTTTCATACCATCAGAAGTAAGGCGACTGCCTTTTTGTTCGAAAAACTTTTTCCTCACAATATGCTGACAAATGTTTTGGAGTGTTTGAATCCTAACTGGTTTCATATGGAAATCTTGAGCCCCGTACAATACGGTTTTCATTATGAATTGCTGGTCGTCACTTGCCGATATTATGATGACTGGTATGTTTAACTTAGAACTAACAACCTTCAAGAATCTGAAAATGTCCATGTCGAGCCCTACCACGGCAGTGATTACGATATCAAACTTCTGCCTATCCTGCCTTAGCATCTCTAAGGCTCTCCTCAACTTTGCTTGAGCTGTAACCTCATATTGGCATTTTCTTAACATGGCGACGAGGACGCGAAGGGAAACTGGGTTGCTATCAACAGCCATGACTTGCAGACCCTCGGGATAGAAAACTTTGTCTGTCTTCACCTGGGCTGAACTTGTGCCTTTTTCACCAACCATCTTCGTGTTTACAAACTTGGAGCTGCTACCTTGAGACCACTTATGTTGGCTTACAGCATGTTCCATCAGGGTTGGATGAACTCGTCAGCCGTGGAGCATGGTGATGTCAGAGGATGGTGTGAGTTTTATTTTCAAGGCTTCAGGTGAGAGCTCTACGATGGGATCTCTCTAGGATATCCATAGATTCGTAGAACCACGAGATCTGTAATGTTTTCTCGTGGTAGGTCCCAAAGGTTATTTGGTGTTCTGGGAGGATGCTTCGTCGGTGATGATTCTGGGCTCTTCTAATGGAGAACCTTCTCTTCTCTCTCTTTTCTTCGAGTGCCAGCTTTGTAGATGAGCTAATAGTTTTCTATGAATGAAGACAAATCTTTTCTTCTTTTCTGATAAAGCTTGCTCTGTCCCCCCACCCAAGTCATCTTTTCATCTTTTTTCAAAGTAGAGGTATCACTTCAAACTTTTTCTATAAAAATCTCGGGCTTGCTTGTCTCGAGATTACAGAGTAATCAGGGGATTCAAGCTAAAAGAAGAGACGCCGAAAGGGAACGACAAGTAGGGACATTTGACCGATAAGGACTGGCATTGTAAAATCAGTATTTAAATTGAAGCAGATTATCGCCTTCGCATTCCGATCATTTGCTTCACCTCTCTCCTACTTTTTTTCGTATTCTGCTTTCAAAAATGGCTAATTCTCCTAACCATACCTTCTCCGCCGAAGTCCTGGCTGGGTGGGAGAGACTCTACAATATTCTTGGTAAAGGTTACGCTCATATAGCCCAAAACTCTACCATTTATGCTGAAATCCTCGGTCTATTCAGGACCGTGGACGCTGCTTCTATTGAGGGTACCCAGCTGGGTAGGGAGTATCGGAACTTTCTGACCCTCTTCATCAATTTTCTAGCCGCCTATAACCGCGCTTATGAGACGGTCCTTGTGACTGCCGTCATGAAAGCTCATTAGCAAGACCGGCACGAGCGTTTGGAAACAGTTACATTTATGGCTGATAATCACAAGAAGGCTCTCAAGTTTGCCAATGTTCAACTTTCGTGGCTGGTTTGTGAGAGGGGGAAATTGGTGGACCGTCTGGCCTTGGTCCGAACTTACGCCGAACAGGTGCCGAGCAATATTGTAATGAGGTGCAAATGCGGTTGGCTGTATGAGAGACTTGATGACATTACGGCAGACATTTCTTTCGAGAGGGTGGCGATTCTGAACCTAGAGTTTGCCATCGAGCATTATGAGGCCAGTATGGCCCAGGCTAAGGAGAAGTGCGATTACCTCTTCTTTAGGCTCACGGAGCTTGATCTCGAGAACGCCCGGTACACCCAGAGCATCAACTATTTAGAGAATCAGTTGAGCTCTTTTGTAATGGTTATCAGGGCCCAGTTTGGTTTCACCGTTCCACCCTAGTAATCCACTGTAATGCTTGCTAATCTATGGAATGAAATGAGAGTTTTCATACATTTGACTTTCAGTCTTCTCGTCATCTCATATTTCATGTTTAGCCAAATTCGATTCTTGCATTATCCATAACAACAGTACCGGGTGCTTCAACAGTAATGTCATCTATTGAAACCTTGGTGATTTTTGAACACATTTTACGACATCATCGGTTGTAGCATAAGAAAACGCTTGAGTAGGCCTATCTCCAATTTGCAGAACTCTGGCACAGCGCGTTTGGTCGGAAAAATGATCATTTCGTCAATTATGTTCACCGAATACATCAACAGGACTTAACAAGGGTCGAGCAAAAAGAATCCACTACAATTTCACGGATCCTTTTACAAATACACGAGTTACAAACTTTTCTTCCTCGTATGTGCGTGTTTTTTTTAATATACCCCCTTCCAATGGTAAAATACAAAGTCCCGTTGGGATGTCCAATGTCTACAACTACATCATTATCTTAATTTCCGTATCAACTTAGCTGCAACCATAAATGGAAGAATGAGAGGGCCTTCGATCCAGGTTGGGTGAATAAACCGAGGCAAATATCAGCGTATATCGCGCCTCATTAGATCGTGTACGCATCATGATTACCTATAAAAGAAACAGGAATGAAATGAGAATAAATCTATTGAAGGTCGATCCATGACCAGGTGCCTAGACTCTTTCCCATCTGAGTGTAACTTGTGGACAAAGGTGATGGTGTACATACGGTGACAGGATTCCATTTCAGAAGATTTCAGTTCGTCCACTTTTGACAAAAAATTCGTGAAAATTCAAAAATTACTCAAAATGACGCCAAAATTTACAGACACATGGCCAAGATGATTATGCACAACTTTCATGTTTTGACTTTACCCAAAAAATGTACAAATCAATACAGTTTAACGCATATTTCAAACAATTCCGATCAGAAAAACTGATTCGTCCGGTTTTCATTTGGGAGCCAAACGGGCCATAAAAAACATGAATTAAACTCCCAAAATTTGCAGGCCATTAGTTCAAAGTCCATTTAACCACTTTCATGTTTTGACTTCTTGCAAAATAATCTCTTTTCTAGTGGAAAATGACGGAACAAACCGGTGTCTGTGGTTTTTCTGAAAATCCAGATTATTTTTCCTTCATTATCAATTCGATAAAAAATGGAAAACATGATGGATTAATCTGAAATTTTTTCACATGATAGTTAAAAATCTTCCAAACATTTTTCATTTAATAGCCGAGACCCAAAAATGGCTTAAAGGACGTCGACAAATTTGTACAAGGCAGCTAGATACATCTAAAATACAGCAACGTAGACTACCACTAGCTCAATATACTCGACTCGTCTATCAACGTCATGGACCGACTCCAAAAATACATAAATGACTGAGAAGGGTTTGGAGACTACCTTTCCGAATAGGTCAATCACAAAGACACGCACATGAATCGTGAGTTTAATTCTAAATATCCTAGCAAAATGAAGTGATCGACAGACCGACAGGTCGCACCTCGCGCACGTTCGCCATGACTAGTCGCTGCCTCGCGTACATTGTCGCGACCCTCCCGAGATTTTCCAGGGATCCCGAGAGAGTTAATGGATTGCTAGGTCCATTGAGTGTTTGGGCTCAGCTCGGGCCCTCCCAGGCCCATACCAAATCGCGTCAGGAAATTTTAAATCGAGATCGACCTTAGTATGGTCGGGTGACATGTGAATAGTGTGCATGCCATCGGAGTCGCCACCAGTCATTTATTGGAGGGTATGACTGGAAACCCTATCGAACGATTGGGAGAGATCGCTCAATCCTACGAAAACCAGGGATCTAAATTCGGGGACCTAGTTACGTCGACATTGCAATCAACGCCCTTTCGGTACCTAAGTTCAGTGATTTCTTAGTCTTAAGAGGTTCATGAGGGTATTCTTTGGGTAAGGTGAGTCCTAAGAGACTAATGGGTTCATGCAGGTGGGAAAACTAACCTATCAATCACAATCATAAAGAATAATTGCACAATCAGTGAATAAAAGGATCACATCAAGTCAAGTTAAGACAAATCAAAACGAGCCTAGAGGAGCCTCAAAGACCTAAGAGAAATGACAGCTAAGCCTTGGAATGATTTTTAAAAAAATTGGGCCAGGTTGGTCAAAAGGGCAAAAATGGTAATTTCCTAAGAGTCCGGGGAGTGAAAATGGGTCGAGTATAAATTTTCCTTAGTTTTCATAATTTTTGGGAATTTTTGGGTATTTTAATTTTTTTTAAAATTTTCCTGAATTTTTTTTGAAATTATTTTGTGGTTTCTACGATTTTTGAGGACTTTTCCATTTTTGGACATTTTTTAGAATTTTTTGTGATCTTTTTTGGAATTTTCCCTATTTTTTGGATGTTTTCTATATTTTCTGGGATTTATTTTTTGATTTTCTAGATTTTTCCTATTTTTAAAATATTTTCTATATTTTTTAACAAATTTTCTCCAAATTTGTTTAGATTTCTATAAATTTTTAATGATTTTTTTATTTTTTCTATGGATTTTTACAAATTTTTATCATTTTTTTATTTTCCCATAATTCCTGAATTTTCCTGATTTTTTAATATTTTTCCGAGATTTTTGTGATTTTTTTTCTTTAACCTTTTTTTATCCCACCTTCCTATTATTCTACTTATTTTTTATTTTTCATTTTTTTATATTTTGACGATTCCTAAATTTTTGACTTTTTTAAGACTTTTCTAATTTTTGTATTTTTTTTAATTATTTTGATCTGTGTTTAGTTATTATTATTATTATTATTATTATTATTATTATTATTTATTCAATTCCACGGACCGAGTCGGATGGGCCCGACTCACTGACCCGGTCCACTACCAGACTTGGCCTGAAGCCCACCATTCCAAGCCCGACGCCCAAAACGACATAGCTTTAAGGTTTTATCATTTTTGAATTTTAAAAATTTTCAGGATTTTTTTATTTTCATTCTCCCGCCTAAAATTGAATCCTACGGCTAAAATTTCGCCACGTGGCTCTACTTGATCGCTCGTCTCTCATGGTAGCCCTACGGTCAAGATCGATTCTAGGTTCAATCACGACCGTCCGATTTAAGAAATTAACTCAATGATTTTCATCTTTAGAAAACATAAGATCCGGACACGTGGCTCTTTTCCATCCGTTAGATCAAATTTTATCTTTTCTTTTTAGCTGGAAATAATCTTGGACGACGTGGCCGCCACGTGGCGCCACGTCGTCGTTGACTCGGTCAACGAGGGTTGACAGAGTCAACATCCACCGGAGAAAGCGACGAACAGTGCCGCCGATGGCACTGTTCATCGTCTTCTCCGGCGAGTCTCGTCGGAGAAGACTTAAAAACGTGACCAACAACTAACGAGATCTTCCCAATTTCAATCTAATCCTGATAAACACCCACAAACGTGAATTATTCCACAAATTTAACGAGAAAACGGCCTTGAATTGCTGCAAATTCGAGCCGACCGTGAGCTGGACTCCGGCGACTTTTAAAGCTCGCAATATGGGCATTCAGAACTTTATTTGCATCATCAGAAAATGTCGAGAGGGGTTTGGGAACTTACCTATATCCCGATGAGCTCGAGTTCACGCAAGATGAGTTCACAGACACGAAATAGGCCGAGAGGGTTTGGGAAGTTGACTCAGTGGTTCACGCGACAAAGATGAAGAGAAATGACCAGAAACAGAGTTAGTAAGGCGCCACAAGCAGACTGGGTCAAGTTTCAGACAAAAATACTGAGTGAATGGAGCTCAGCCATGGGCGACCGAGCTCGAGCTCAAATACGAAACACAGCTGTTCAGCGACAAGGTGATGGACTGCGGAGCTCCACAGGCTGCTTAGGACGTCCAGAAACTAAAGGCGGTGATCGCGAGGCTCGGCGAATTTTGGATTGCTGGAAATCCACACTCAAAGTTCACGGTCCAAAGCTTCAATGGCGGTCAAGCCCTTTTCCCGAAACAGAGTCCCCCCGTGTGAGCTCTCAGTCTCCCCTTATATATCAAAGAAAATCCCTCATTTTTCGCCCCTTCTCCTATTGCAATCCCAGAACGGCCAAATTCTTCTCAACAAAAAGAATCCAGTTCGTTGCAAACCCTCCCCCCAAATCTGTTTGAAAATGCCTCACGCGAGGAGAAGAAAACCATAGCTGGTTCTGTGGGTCGACCAAGTTGAGTGGGTTGACCGGGTCGGGTCGATCCGTTTTGGATAAAAATCCAAAATTGACCCCGAATTTGTCTATTTTTTCCAAAATTGACACCAAAATTGGACTCAGGGGCATTAAATCTGCTTGAAATTGGACTTCCTCTCGATAATATGTGAATATTTGTGTGAAAATCCCAATTTTTGGGTTTGACCCGAGGACCCATTTTGCAAAATTGACACTCTTAAGGACCTTTTTTGCAAAAATTGACACCAGAAATGAATTCAGGGGGTCAAAATCTAGGGGGTGACGTGCCCCAATTTTCAATTTAGTCCCTATAAAATTTTTAATTTCATTTTAAGCCTTTTTAGGGACTAAATTAAAAAATTGAGAATTGCATTCTGGTCCTTCTCAGCAAAATCAGACAATTCTGAGGGATTTTGGACTTGATTTTAATTTTAAAAAATAGAGGAGGATGACACGACTCCAAAAATAAAAATTGGAAAGTTAAAATTTAATTTCTAGGATTATTTAAATAATCTAAAAAATTAAAATTAACAAAGAAACCCTAGGCTAGTCTGAGGTCCCCAAAGCTGATTTTGCAATTTTCTCACTTTTTATTTATTTTTTTATGAATTTTTGAAAATAAAATGCAGAAAAACACAAAAAATAAGGAAAATTATTTTTTGTTCAAAATTGGTTCCCTAGGCTATGCTGAGGTCCTCAAAGCTGATTTTGCAAATTTCTCACTTTTTATTTATTTTTTGTGAATTTTTGAAAATAAAATGTAGAAAAATAAAAAAAAATAAGGAAAATTATTTTTTGTTGAAAATTGGTTCCCTAGGCTATGCTGAGGTCCCCAAAGCTGATTTTGCAATTTTATGAATTTTTATGGATTTTCTAAAATTTTTGAGAATAAAACTTGCCAAAAATCAAGTGTCAACAGCTGACCCTCTTTGAGAGAGATCTCGTGAGAGTTCACTCTCAAAGACAAGGTGACACTTGAAGCTTAACCGACTCTACTGGGGAAAATGAAAAGTCGTGACATCCAACTCTAGTTTTCTCCTTGAAAGCTTAAGCCCAAATTTTATGATGCTCACTTTGATGGGGAGAGAGGGAGAAAGAGGCAGAGTTGCGGCAATTACCTGAGACTTACCTGTTTGCCCCGTGGCTGTCGTTGACCGCTCAATTAAAAATGGAATGAATACGTAAGGATTCGCTCACAGAAATACCTGGTGGTTGAACTCGGACCCGTATGGTAGGTCATCTCGTGGCAGATTCCTGCAGGGAGAACTTTGTAAAGAAAGGTAATATTTCTCGAGGCTATCAGCTGCTATCCGTTCCGGGGGGTGAAAGCTCCGAGGCTACTAACTGACGCACGCTCGCGGGAAAAGCGGTCACCGCATCTCTAAGCGGCGAGTCGTAAGCATTCTCGGCTCCGATTCGAACTGTGCTTCGAGACACCTTAAAGGTGTATCCCTATCATTGAGGGTTTGGGGAAAATTAAATCTTTTCCGAGGCTATCGGCTGCTATCCATTCCAGAGGGTGAAAGCTCCAAGGCTACTAACCAACGCACGCTCGTGGAAAAGGCGGTCACCGTATCTCTAAGCGGCGAGTCGCGAGCGCTCTAAGCTCCGACTAGAGCTGGGCTTCGAGATACCTTAGAGGTCCATCCCTGTCAAGGAGGGTTTTGGGGGAAAATCAAATCTTTTCCGAGGCTGTCGGCTGCTGTCCATTCCGGAGGGTGAAAGCTCCGAGGCTACTAACCGACGCACACTTGCGGAAAAGGCGGTCACCGTATCTCTCAGTGGCGAGTCGCGAGCACTCTAGGCTCCGACTCGAGCTGGGCTTCGAGATACCTTGGAGGCGTATTCTTATCATAGAGGATTCCAAGGGGGAAATTAAATCTTCTGAAGCTGAAGGTTGGCGATCCAGTCCGGAGGATGACAGCTCCGCGGCTACTAACCTGTGGACACTTACAGAAGGATTTATCAAAGTCATCATGCTTTTTGAGTCGTGAACTGTTCAGCTCCAAACTCGAATTAAGCGCCTCTTTGTGATTTTTTTTTAAAAGAAGACCCGTGACGACACTTTCGCGAATCAGAGGGGTGTTTAGACTTTGAAAATGACTTCGAATGTGAAAATCTTGTCTTGATATTATCCTGAGATTATGAAATCAAGAATCATATGGAAACTTTTGATCTGAATTGTCTTACCAATGAGGGTGCCATTCTGAGATCTGGGTGAAGCCAGGAAGCCTGTAGAAGCTCAAACCCGAATTATTTTACCAAGGAGGGTGCCATTCTGGGGTCTGGATGGAATTAGAAGGCCTGCAGAAGCTCAAACCCAAATCGTCATACTAAAATGAATGAGCAAGAAGATTTCTGACGTTTCGCATGTTCCAAGTTTTTTGGAATGAGTCATGCTCCTATGATTATCATCTATGTGTCATGCAAAAATTTTAGAATGTAAAGTGATGTCAAAGGTTACCCAAAGCATCTTGTCACATATCAAGCATGATCAAAAATCCCTTAAGAGGATGATTTTGAGTCAAATGATTTGAAATTGCTAAATGAGTTTGCTTAAGATATCAATTGAAGTACGCTCATCAAAGAGGGCTTCTCACTTATCTCTTCGAGGGAGGTTTTGATTTTTATTCAGGAAGCAATCGAATTCTCTCTCGAACCTATGTTTAGGGTTTCGAAATTATTCGCAGTGCGTACAATTTGATTGATCTGAAAGGTCTTTCAGATGATTGTAATGTTGGGCTCGGTTAAAGGTTCGCAAGGGAGACTCATAAATGAGTTAAGGCTCATGAACGAAAGATCTTCATCATCTGCTTTGGGCTTACAAGTCAAGAACCCTGCAAAATGAGATAGAACTAATCTTGCCTGTATTTCTTCAAGCGATCCTTAAAATCATTTAACTCTACGTTAACTCAAGTGCCTTAATCTGAAAAGGCTTTTATGGGTTGTAACGTAGGTTGGGATTGGGGATCAAGGGAGAAAAAGCTGATTTTGGCTCAGAAAATATGTGAGAAAGGTTTGATGTTGGTTATTACCACAGATTTGTCACCCATGTTAGTCTTCTGGGATAGTCTTCTAGGGACACCATTGTTGCATGAGGATAGTGCGAACTTCCGCTGATGTCGTTGCTTGAGGAGGGATATATTTCGCAACTTGACCCCAATGGAGAATTTTCTTTTGCAAACATTTTAGGCTGAGTCTGCAAAACGGATGTACGAAATTTTGAAGAAATTTGCAAATGGGCATTGGCCTTGTTTTTGACCGGCGCTTTGCTCTTTTGATACCCGGGATTGGCTTTTTTTGTTCTTCTTTTTCTTCTTTCTTGCTAGATCCCGCCTTTTGTTCCTTTCTCTCTTTTTGACAAGAGAGTTTTTTTTAAAGATTATGACAAAACGCATGCAAATGAAAATCTGGTGCATTTGAAAAGTCAATTCATAAATTCCATGCAGAGTCGATTCTTCTGAGTTCTTCTGCTTTGAGACGGTGCCGTCTTCATCTTGGAATAGATAGTGATCACCAATGGGGTTTTAAGAAACGAATATACAGGCTCAATTGGGCATGCAAAGGATGAAAGTGTGTAGGATAGAGAAGCGAATGCTTTTCGTCATTTTAAGGCACTTGAATTACCATATGAGATTAAATGCAAAGACATGCCCGAAGATTGATATTAGTCCAAGCAAGAGAATTTCTAACCATTTACCTCATACTGTTGCTGGAACAGTCTTCGTTCGGCCCCAATGTATGGTGGTTCTTTGACAGGGGTAAAGAAATGAAATCGTCGCTCAAAGGGTTTGTCAATGGTCACCTGTAATATTTAGGATGGAGAAATAATTGCCTCTCGTCATCTCAATCCATGTAATCACTGCGAATAAATCTTACGTCCCTAAGTAAAGGTCTCCACTGACCACTCAAGTGTGTGTAGGGACGTGTTTGGGTATGGTCTGCCTCTCATCATTTGAGGTACTCCAATTGATAAATCTCAAACGCCCTTATTTGGAAATTCATTTCAATTTCATCAAAATTCAATCTCCATAAGGGGTTTATGATGCATGATGTATGTTTCAAACATGATTTGGATAACTTCAAGACTTTTTGAATCCCAATGCAAATGAGGTTTTAAGTCAGATATTTTCTTCAAGACGTGGGCTTATTAAAACGTTCGAACATAACCGATTTTGTGAATTTTCTAGTCCTTAAAATTCAGTGACATGGTTTTGAAATTTTTTGAATATTAGGGAAGGGATACTTACATGCTCGTCGCGACGGAGGATCCCTGTAAAAGTAAAAGGGAGTGTGTTAGTGTATGTCTTTCATTTTGAAGTAAATCGGAACAATACAACTTCACCCTTGATTATTCGTTCCAATCTGAACACAGTTGCATGGATTGTGAGAATCTGTAACCTGTCCATTGTGGTGTTGAGTCCCTGTTAAGGTTAAAATGAAGAGTTAGCATATGTTTCATATCGAGAATAAATTGGAACAATACCATCTTACTCTTGACCGTGCATTCCTATCGAAATCCCAATGTATAGATTGCAGGAATCTTGCCATCTAGTTTGATCATCAGGATGACGTTTTCTCGAAAAGACCCATTCATCAAGTTGCGTCAAGTGTTGTCTCTAGCTTTTCATCCCAAGCTCTCACAGGAATAACTTATATTTGCTCGGCAGCTGTGGATCCCTTTGGGTGCGTTTGCTGAAGCTTTGTTGATCATATTGGCGAACCATTTGCCCCATTTAGGTGGCCCTTACCCTAGTTAGATAATACTTGCCCCAGTCAAGTAGCTTAGTATATTTCGACATTTATTGTAATTCCCTGTCCAGTTTGAGATGTTTATTGTCCGAAGTTTTCACTTCACTTTTACCTGCATGAAGGAACAAACGTTAGCCCTATTTTGATTTTATTTGAGCTTTTAGGAACGGAATACCCCCTTTTGGTGTTGTCTTTCTGATGTTTGGCAATCATTGCTCTTTTGCGAGCGGTTTGTCCCTAGTAGGATGTGCCTTGCTATTCGCTACTTGAGCCTCTGACGGTTTTGTCTCGATACGTTCCCCTTTATCTTAGCTATTCAGGTTATCAACTATTTTTGTCTTTGAAATGTTCTGCCCCTCGATCATTTGGGTAGTATTGTTCTCCAAGTGCTTTACTTCCATTTGTCACCTGTGAAGAAAAAGACAAGTGACAGTATTTTCATTACTGATTGAAAGTTACTTAGGAACGATACGTCTTTTCACCGAAAATGATGACTCAGTCTCGTTCTTTTCTTGGTTGGCCATGCAATCGCACTTGGACGACTTCCCTCATTTGTTGCCCTGGTGTGCTTCTTTGGTAGAATTGGGGGGACTGCTTTCAATAAACTTTCTTCGTTCATCTTCGATCACCATTTTTCTCATCATCTTGAGTAGTTGGTCATCTTCAACCTAGGCCAAAAGGAATATACCGGCATGTTAGACTATATATAAGATGTTTCTATTAGAACGATCACGTTTACCTTCTTGGAGCACTATTCTTGGAGATATCTGCACGAGTAAATGTATGAACAACATTAAAGTTGATGCATGAATGTTTTGAAAAATTCTTTTGAAGGATGTTTTCAACAAAAGAATTAAGAAATGGGGGAACTAGTCCTTATACCATCGAACATTCTCGTTCCTGTAAAATTCATTTGAAAACTAGAAAGCATGCAGGAATCCGGGCCTCAAGTCTTCGAAAATCGAAGACGGGTATCATCATTGGGCCGGTTTGGAATATTCCCGCATATCCTTAATAAAACATGCATATGCATTCACTAGAATGAAATGATAAGGCCGTTTTACAAAGGAGACTACCTTGGACCAACGGTTCAAGATCCAAGGTGTCATTGAGTTCTACTTACAATATGAATTGAAAGACTAAATGGAAATGACACGATGCAAGCAATTAGCATTGACTACTTTATTTTGCGAAATTCGAAACGGCCGCAAATGACCCAACTCCTTGGCGAATCACTTTCTTCCACGAACTCCTTTGAGGTATGATGATACCCCAGTTGAAATTGCCTCGCGGTTCGATGGTGCCGACTAAGAAATTCAATATTTTCCTTCCACTTTGTCATTTATGAGGACTACTCCTTGATGTTCAAGTGGGTGGCTATGTAGTATTTTCAACTTTAGGTCATCCAGCTCGAAGATCTCACTATCTATGAGGGCTTGAACTTTATGCTTAAGAACCAAGCAATTATCGACGTTATGCCCCATTTCACCCATATGATACGCACATGCCTTAGTCTCGTCATAACCGAAGAAATTTTTTGGAGGGCTCTTTCTGGGCGGCTCCTTTGCAACTAACCCACTCTCTAACAACATTGGAAGTAGTTTTGAATAAGGATATGGGAGTGGAGTGAATTGCTTTGGTGGGAGTTTTTTCTCTCGGTTAGGTTTTCGAGGTCTCTCCACCTTAGACTCATATTGCTCCTGATGAGAAGTGTAAACATGTAGTTGGTATCCTGGCTTATCTTTGAGAGTTTGATTCATAGCTGACATTCCCTGATACGCAGGCTTTGCTTCATTAAATGGTCATTTGTTGACTTGAAGGCATTCCCCATAGCTCTTTTTATTTCTGGACATGTCATTTCGCATAGCCCATTCCAGCCTTTCACCAACGTCCACCAAGTGCGAAAATGTTTGACAACCAGATGTATGCAGCCTATCAAAGAATTTGTATGGAAGGGCTGTTAGAAAGTGTCCTATCAACTCATCCTCATCCAACGTGGGTTGAACTTGAGTAGCTTTCGCTCTCCATCTTCGTGCGAATGGTCTAAAACTTTCATTCCTCCTCATTTCCACATGTTTTAAATCCATTCTGATAGGGACGGTCTTCATATTATACCTATATTGTTGTAGGAATTGGTCAGCAAGATCATCCCATTCATCGATACCTCTGATATCAAGTGCCATAAACCATGATAGCGCAGGACCAATCAAGGTATATTGAAAACTCTGGATCAAGAGTGAGTCATCGTCAACGTATTCAGTCATCTCTTCCAAAAAATGATTGATGTGAGTTTTCGGACATCCAATGCCATCGTACTTCTTGGTAAACTCTGGCCTTCGAAAAACATCAGGAGCTTTCCCTACGAAGTGAGGAGATAATGTGTCATCCTTTTGGGGAACATCTAGATGAATTTTAGCTTTAGTTAAATTTGCATGGCTTTCTCCTTCCATTAAGCAGCTCGATTCTTTCATCAAGGTGGAGCGTGGGACTAAGAAGATTTCTTCTGTCACTTCATCATCTTTAGTATCGGCAACTAGCGATCTAGTAGATATGACCACAGGGCTTTCCATAGCAAATGATGGAGCAAGAGCTTTATTTTTTGTTAAAAGCTTTGAGAGTATGGTAAAACTTTGGGCCACTTGATCCTCTAGCTTAGTAAGTCGCGCATTCATATTATTATCTTCCATGTGTGCTCCTGAGCGAGTTGTGAGATTTTCTTCCGCCATCGTTATTACTTGATTTTTTTAGATGAAATAGGTGTATTAGAATGGAAAAACGGAAAAGAAAGCATAAATCATTTCAATTTTATGCCATCTTACGATTAATGAAGATAAGGATCTTTACGCAAGTTTCAATCTTGCGTGGAAAGCTCTTATCAATATTTTTCATAAGAAAGCATACCATTGAAAGGAGTGTAATCCACGACAACTGCTTTCGATCAATTTTCAAGAAAAATTAATAGAGTGGTAAAAAATAAATGCAAAGTGCAATTTCAATGTGTCCTAAATTCAATAAAATATTGGACATCCAAAATAAAGCCGTTTACAAGAAACGGGAACAATTTGAATATCCAACATTTTCTTAAATCTAGAAAACATGAACGACTTTGACTAGTTGTCATGGATTACATGCAAAATGAGATGATATATGCATGAACCATTCAATTTCATATTTTCTTTTGGTGAAATAAGGGTTAAGCACTCCTATTTAACCAAAGAATGTCTAATAGAGAGTCTTAAACCAGATTTCCCTCAAAGGAAATTATGCAACTGATTGGGATCACCAAGTGATTAGAATGAAAGCCATCATCACATCCATCTACTAAAACCTCCAATGTAGTCAGAATAGTGTAGATACATCTCAAAAGATCCCTAATACATCAAATCTGATGGGATGAGGTAGAAATGATTCTCTCATGAGAAAATTGGGAGTACAAAGTTTAGAAATGAAATCTACAATAAATGGATGTGATAACCACTAAGGACGCCCCAAGTCAGATCATAAGTTGTCTGGTTGAAACTGGATTTCTTCAAACTAGCATATGTGTCCATCCATCTTGGAGCTCCCTCCTACAAGCGAATCATCATGCTTTAAAGGACTCCATGTTGGCGTTGTGGCGTGGAATGCTTCTTTGCCCCGTTGTAGTTGTCTCGAGAACTATGACATGACTTAGGAAAATCATCATTATATCCTAAAAATGGCTTTCAAACCAATCACTCAAATAATAATTTTTGTGAGATGATGTATAGGATGCAGGGTATACAGAATTTAAAGTGCGTGGGAATGAACTATAGGCTAAAAGTAAGAAAGCCTTACCAACCGGAACCTTTTATTTTTGGTTTTAGGTATACCAACCGTCCAATTCACATGTGCATGAGATAAGTGAGGAATTTAGTCTAGAGAATAAAAGAAAGGATAGGGTATGGACTTAAAAGGCTCCCACTATCTGACTCAACGACTTTACCCACAAGCGCGATCAAACATCAAGTGGGAAGAATCATTAATTCAGATAGCGAGCAGGATCAAATGTGGTCAACCCAGGCCTAAACAAACGTTAGGGCTTTGCATATCGATCCCTATCTATAGCGACCTAAGAAGAGTGTTTCGCAGCTTGGGTTTAGGTGCTTGTGTGTGCAGGTGTCGTGATCCTCAAAGTATGCAGGACATGCACAGCAATTGATATCAAACAGCGCTTCTAATCAGTAGGAAGTAAACAAACAACCCCAAACTCCAACCCTGCATAAAACACGTCAGCAATCACTCCTCCCCTTATAACTCCCATCTGCAAGAACATTTAACACATTTAATTAGTGGACTTACCTCACCTTCAAGAGCGCCTGCAGAAAAACATGTTAGAAAACACCCAACTTTTTAATCGGCTCAAGTCCTCTAATGGGTTAAAACCAATTCTCCAGCGGAGTCGCCAATTTGTCGCGACCCTCCCGAGATTTTCCAGAGATCCCGAGGGAGTTAATGGATTGCTAGGCCCATTGAGTGTTTGGGCTCAGCTTAGGCCCTCCCAGGTTCATACCAAATCGCGTCAGGAAATTTTAAATCGAGATCGACCTTAGTGTGGTCGGGTGACTTGTGAATGGTGTGCATGCCATCGGAGTCGCCACCAGTCATTTATTGGAGGGTATGACTGGAAACTCTATCGAACGATTGGGAGAGATCGCTCAATCCTACGAAAACCAGGGATCTAAATTCGGGGACCTAGTTACGTCGACATTGCTATCAACGCCCTTTCGTTACCTAAGTTGAGTGATTTCTTAGTCTTAAGAGGTTCATGAGGGTATTCTTTGGGTAAGGTGAGTCTTAAGAGACTAATGGGTTCATGCAGGTAGGAAAACTAACCTATCAATCACAATCATAAAGAATAATTGCACAATCAGTGAATAAAAGGATCACATCAAGTCAAGTTAAGACAAATCAAAACGAGCCTAGAGGAGCCTCAAAGACCTAAGAGAAATGACAGCTAAGCCTTGGAATGATTTTTAAAAAAATTGGGCCAGGTTGGTCAAAAGGGCAAAAATGTTAATTTCCTAAGAGTCCGGGGAGTGAAAATGGGTCGAGCATAAATTTTCCTTAGTTTTCATAATTTTTGGGAATTTTTGGGTATTTTTATTTTTTTTAAATTTTCCTGAATTTGTTTTGAAATTATTTTGTGGTTTCTATGATTTTTGAGGACTTTTCCATTTTTGGACATTTTTTAGAATTTTTTGTGATCTTTTTTGGAATTTTCCCTATTTTTTGGATGTTTTCTATATTTTCTGGGATTTATTTTTTGATTTTCTAGATTTTTCCTATTTTTCAAATATTTTCTATATTTTTTAACAAATTTTCTCCAAACTTTTTTAGATTTCTATAAATTTTTAATGATTTTTTTAGTTTTTCTATGGATTTTTACAAATTTTTATCATTTTTTTCCCATAATTCCTGAATTTTCCTGATTTTTTAATATTTTTCCGAGATTTTTGTGATTTTTTTCTTTAACCTATTTTTATCCCACTTTCCTATTATTCTACTTATTTTTTATTTTTCATTTTTTTTATATTTTGACGATTCCTAAATTTTTGACTTTTTTAAGGATTTTCTAATTTTTGTATTTTTTTTAAGTATTTTGATCTTTGTTTAGTTATTATTATTATTATTATTATTATTATTATTATTATTATTATTATTATTATTATTTATTCAATTCCACGGACTGGGTCGGATGGGCCCGACTCACTGACCCGGTCCACTACCAGACTTGGTGTAATACCCCATTTTTATAGTTCTAAAGTATCGGGAATTTAACGAAATGGATTCGAAAGCTGACTCGGGGCCGAACGAGTTAGGACTTGATATGAACTACGTCATTGAATGGGATAGGCCGTATAATGGACGGTGGCCGAAGAATGGCAAATAAGGCTCGGTCCAAATTGAAATAGATTGTCAAGTCCCAAATCCATTTTCTCCTTGCGTGAACGATGAAAGAAAAAAATTGGCTCACTGAATTTGGTCCAAATAACGAACTCGAATGCACTAGCCCAGCTCGAATGTACATTAGCAATTTGTTTTGGTTCGCGGGAAATTTTTATCCTCAACTTTGCGCCCAAACCGTGAGCATGCGAGCTAACCATGGAGTGCAGGCCTATATTGGACATTTTTCTCTCAAAGGCCCCATTATTTAATGACAAAAAGGAATGTGAGGTCTTTGCATTGCATGCAGTAACCCACGTGTTCAGCTCAAGCAGAGAACAAGTTTCTTTGTTAATCTTCTCTCCTCGGTGGTGTCGCCTGAAAAAGTGCAATTTCTTTCCTCTGTTTGGACAACCAGCCGCTGTGCAAGTGCGAGGAGGTCGCTTTGTCAGCTCTCGAGCAGGAACAACGAGAAGAATTAAAGGACGCGACATTGTCTTTCTCTCCGATCCAGCTTCTGCCATCCAACCAGATGCCTGATGTTTCTGCAACAATCTGTAAACTTGAGCTTGGGTGCAACGACAATTGAGGCAAGCCATTTTCTAAACCGTTTACTAACCTTTCCAATGTGTTCGCAAATGAGGTGCTGAGTGATTGAGAGGGAGTCGTTCGTTCGATGGTGTGCTTTAGGTAATATGGGAAAAAAAAAGGAAGTTGCGTCCTTGCGTCCTCATATACGTAGAATAGGGACGACTATGGGAGTGTATTAGTTACTCGAGCGTGAAGGGAAAATTTCAGAAATGAGAGGGGTGACCGTGAACCTGTTTTCTCTTCCTCTAGGGATTGGAACTCCAATTCTTTGCTATAAAACCAACTAAGAGCCTTAGGTAGGATGAAAAGCTAAGTGGCCCTAGTTTGATGTTGTCTTGAAAGTTGCGGAACAGCAACTGGATGGTAGCATGGCATGTTGCGAGTCCTTCCTGTGTTGGTAGAGCTGCTGCTCTATTAGTTTGGGTGCTCCTTGAGTAGTGTTAGTTAAAATGGAATGTGCCTGTGGGGTGCACGAAGTGAAGATAGTGTTTACCGGAGGGAGGAAATTAAGGAGGACCCGCACCAATTGCTGTCGTTGGATTTAGTGCAGAGGGAGGAAGAATGAAGCTCTGGTGATGCGAAATGGTAGACGTGAAACAGAGGAAAGGACTGAAATGGTTATAAAAGAAGTTGTACTGAGCCTAATAGATAACATTGCAAGTCCTTTCCTTGCAATCACTGACTTGGGTTCGGTAATTTTAGTTTGCTAATGTGAAAGGTTAGGCCATTGAGGGGGTATTTGGAGAGGATAGGGTAGTAGAGGTGGCGTCGGCGGCGGGACGTAAAGGGATAATTCCAGTTGGCTCCACGAGTAGGCTGTTAGCACTAGGTGGAAGGAAATAAAGTTGTGGACTAAAAAGGGGTGGGAGTCAAAGATTTGTAAGGAAGAAATGGGTAATGAAGGACATAAAATCAGAGTTTTACCGTGAGTAGGAATTGGGCCAAGGAAGTCGAGTAGGGGAGGAGGTGCCAGATTTTGGAGTCCTCGGGGTCTTTCAATCTTGAAAGAAGTCAACAAATAGACCAAATAAGTCCAAGGATGATTAATTATAGCATTCGAGTTCAGATTATATGATTGGTATTAGGTTCATATACTTTAATGTTTACTAATGTGATGCTTGTGGTCGTTAGTTTTGAAATTGCTAGACGTAACGTATGGTCTATGCAATGATAGATCGGATTCTTGCGGAATACGACGTATCGTATCACGACACGTAGCATGTATTCACATGGATTATGGAGCTCGGTCTTGCATATCATAAACTTGGACCAAACGAGGTTCATGGTTACAGGCTTCAAGGTCTGATGTACATACCCCATGGAGTTTATGGGAAGACCCTGCTGTGTGTCTGGGTGGCCCTGCTGTGTGTCTGGGTCGGTCTCGGAGGCGGTACGAGACAAAATATATATATATGTGTGTGTGTGTTGACACCTGATTTTCAATCACCTTTTCTTTTCTTCTTTTTTAAAATTAATAGAAAATCCATAAAAATTCATAAATTTGAAAAAATTAACTTTGGAGACCTTTGCCAAGCATAGGGAACCAATTTTGACCAAAAAATGATTTTTCATATTTTCAGTATTTTTCGGTATTTTTATTTTCTAAAATTGATAGAAAATCTATAAAAATGAGAAAATTGCAAAATCAACTTTGGAAGCCTTGGCCAAGCTTAGGCAACCATTTTTGAGTAAAAAAATAATTTTTCATATTTTTTGTATTTTTTTAAATATAATTTTTAGAAATTAGGAAAATATTTAATAAATAATAGCATTTGAGGCCACAAAAATACATAAAAATAGTCAATATTTTTCCTTTAAATCCCTTTTCATGTTGGCCATCGCAAATTTAAAAAATCCAATTCGAGGTCGTGTATTCCTTAACGAGCATAATCTCGAATCGGGCCTAAAAAAATTCAATTTGAGTCAATTTATTTTCATTTTTCACTTTTAGGAGTTGTGACATTGTTCTTTAATATTCCAAATTTTCATCTTGGCCCAATTATACCCAGAATGACTCAATTTTACAAACAGGGCTTTAATTAAATTTTGCATTATTTTCAATAGCAAGAAATGAGCTTAAATTCAACATGCGATAGGTGAGTCGAAAATTGTGAGGAGATTTGGACTTAAAGAAATATTTCTCCAGGGACTGGATTACAAATACTTAAAATCTCAAGGACTAGAGTGCAAATACCTAACGCTTGATGGATTATTTGTTAAATAATAAAAATAAGAGTTAGTGAAGAAATTAGAATAGAGAAGGGAAGATGGAGAAGAGTAAATAGAAAAAATAAGAGGAGAATAGAAAACGGAAGATGGAGATGAAGAAGAGTTAGTAGAATGTGAGATAGATATGGAGAAGGGAGGATGAAGATAAAGAAGAGTTAGTGGAGAAATTAGAATGTGAGATAGAGATGGAGAAGGGAAGATGAAAATGAAGAAGAGTTAGTGGAGAAATTAGAATGGGAGATAGAGTTAATGGAAAAATTAGAATGGGAGATAGATGAGTGGTTTATAAAAGGAGGAAGAAGTGAGCTTGAGAGGGGAATTTTTTTGGAGAGAAAATTTTGGATGTTTGAGAGAGTTTTGGGAGATTGAAGAAAAACTGGAGAGAAAAAAAAATTTTGGAGAGATTTCAAGAGAAAAAAATTTTGAGAGAGAAAAATTCGCCGCCGTGGAACAAGCCTTGGCGACGCGACGGATTCATCTCCAACGAGCTCTAGGCGCATCAGCATGTGCAATTATCTGGTAACTCAATTTTTCGTGTTTAGATGACGAAATCTCGAAAATAAATATACTGAACATTCGTAGATGACTTCGAGATCTTCGATTTGATATATTATGGCGCGAAAATGTACGTCGTTTGCTATGTCAAAAGGGTCCCGAAATTGAAAGCAAAAATCTGGAAATATGGTGATCAGAATCTAGAAGGAATTTTTCTGATCTGACCTTTCACGCTAAATGATTTTCCATGGGTTATTCTAGACTTTGTTTCATAAAGACCTCTTCATGACATTTGTTCATAAGATCTTAATGCATAACATATAAAAATACAAAAATATTCATGCACGTTTCGTATTTTTAATGCATTTAATGAAATCATGCAATTCTGTTGGCGTCCTTGAGTCTGAGTGTTTTTTGTGCGTGGTCATATTGATTTGTAGTTATCTCATGTTTAGAGTCTTCTTTTGAAACTTCACAAAAAATGAAAGTTGTTCATTGGGGTCTTGTTTAGGAGACTGGAAAGTTTGGTGCATTAATTTTGAGATTTGAGTGTCCATTTAAGCTTAATCCTGAAATATGTCTGTTCTGTGAAATTTGTTTGTTTGCTGCTGAGCTCTCATGAAAGACCATTTTCTACACGAAAATGAGTGTCTCTTCAATAAGAATGTAAAACATGAAAGTTGTCAAAGACACATTTTTCCATCCACATAAAAAATCTCAAAATTTTTACATCCATTTCATTATTTCTTTTGTATTTTATGGTTACTGCTTTCTCCCTAAGAATGTTCATGGACAGTATGATTTAATTCGTATTTTTTGTGTTAATGCATTGGAAAATGTAAAAAATGGTCTCAATGAAGTTTAATCAGCACGTGTTAAACTCTCTTTGAGTTTTTGAATTGTCTTAACTCATTGGTGATTGTGCATGTCCGATTGGATAAGTTCATTATTTTCATTTGGCTTTCGGCCCGATGCTTTGAAGACTGGAGGATGACCGATGTCCATTCCGGTCCGTTTTGTTGTACTCTCGACCCACGAGGCTTGGCGACGGGTGTTTGACCGATGTCCATTTCGGTCCATTTTTGTTGTATTCCCGATCATGTCTCGGGTTTTATTTAATTGGTCTGTAATTATTCACCCGACAAGTTGCGGGTTTTATTTTCACTGTCCTTAGGGTAGTTTTACTTTACCTGCTCTCTCTTCACATCTTCATTTGCTTTGGGTGATTTTGCATTATTTTATAATACATCCAAAATACAAAAACAAAATGTAGAAAATCCAAAAAACCAAAAAAAAAAAATGGAAAATCTGAAAATACAAAAAATGCCATTCATGTGCATCTCATGTAGTATATCTCATGTATGTTTGTTATGTTATCCGTATGTTCGTATAGACATATCGTATTTGTTTGTTCTCGTATGCACGTCACGTACGCGACGTTTGCAAATCCACATTTGTCTGTTATGATATGTTATTAACCCATGCATATTCATTCAGAAAAATCAAAAATTTCAAAATGAGGGTTTTATCCCCTCTTTTTCAAAAATGAGGGTTTTATCTCATCTTTTCAAAATGACGACTTTGCCCTTTATGGGCAAAATCGAAATGTACGTATTTACATACACATATCACTATGCATGTCACATATATATGTCACGTATTTGTATGGTGTATGTATGCATGTTACATATCGTATTCGTGTGTCTTCATACGCATGTCATATACGTATTCGTATTCGTCTATCCCCGCATGCATGTTGTATTCATACGCATGTCACGTACACATATCATTCGCATGTCCACGTACGTATGTCCTTCGCATGTAACGCACGTATATGTACTCGTCTATCCCGTATGCATATTGTATTCATACACATGTCACGTACGTATGTTGTTCGCATGTCATGTACGTATGTCATTCGCACGTCACGCACGTATTCGTATTCGCATATCTACGTATTCGTATATCATATTCGTATGTCTGTATTTGTGTGTCGTATTTGTATGTCAACGTTTGCGTTCATACCCTTTATGCATTTCATTTTAAAGTGAAAACATAAAAAGAACACCTTACCAGGGTCTTAGGAATAAATCAAGTGAGAGTTGCCAAAATAGGATATCCATGGAATTAAGGTACCGAAAGGGCATTAGTTTTAATTAACTAGTGTAACCAAGTCCCCGAACTCATAATCTCTGGTTTGCAGGAGTAATTTAGTTCTCCCGCTAGGTTACTTAGGTTTCTAATCAACCTACCAAAAATGATTAGTGGCGACTTCAAATTCTAAAATCATGTGAAAAAAAATCAAAGTTGCGATTTGGTAGAGCTTGGGAGAGCTCGAACTAGGTTAGTTAATTTAATTAATTAATCTGGTAATCCATTAACCTAAAAATGAATTTTAGGTCGCGACAGTGTGTGTGTGTGTGTGTGTGTGTGTGTGTGTGTGTGTGTGTGTGTGTGTGTGTGTGTGTGTGTGTGTGTGTGTGTGTGTGTGTGTGTGTGTGAAATTGTATGCTATGACAAACGGGTCGTGACTACGATAGTTGATAAAGTTGATATGCATTATATTTAGATACACTTGATCTCGAATCTTTGGTATAATGTAAGCTTACCCTGTCCCATATGTACACATCTGCAGACGAATATTAGAATATGATGGCCCGAAAATTTAGGTGGAGTCAGACTTATGGTGCTTCATTTTGTTGGATCGTTTAGTTGATGTTTTAGAATTTGTCTTGCTGAGATTATTTCTCACCCCTCTATTGTTGAAATTTTTATAGGTAAGTAGCTTGATGCAGGTCGATGACTAGTGGAGTTAATAGTCGGGTTAGCGATGGGAGCCTTTTGGTTGAGACTGCAATTGTCGATTTTTGTTAAGCGGGTAGGCCCACTGGCGACTTTTGGATGCCACTCGACTTATCTCTTAGATGTATTTAAAATGAACCCGACATTTGTCGGTCATAAATAAATAAAGTAATATGGTTTTTATTTTTTGGCTTGTTATTTTAGTAATTTAAATCATCAAGCCGATAGTATATGTGGCGAGCCTGGGACGCCACGGCTCTGACGGTGGGAAAGCGAACACGACACTTGGCCTGAAGCCCACCATTCCAAGCCCGACGCCCAAAACGACATAGCTTTAAGGTTTTATCATTTTTGAATTTTAAAAACTTTCAGGATTTTTTTATTTTCATTCTACCGCCTAAAATTGAATCCTACGGCTAAAATTTCGCCACGTGGCTCCACCTAATCGCTCGTCCCTCATGGTAGCCCTACGGTCAAGATCGATTCTAGGTTCAATCACGACCGTCCGATTTAAGAAATTAACTCAATGATTTTCATCTTTAGAAAACATAAGATCCGGACACGTGGCTCTTTTCCATCCGTTAGATCGAATTTTATCTTTTCTTTTTAGTTGGAAATAATCTTGGACGAAGTGGCCGCCACGCGGTGCCACGTCGTCGTTGACTCGGTCAACGAGGGTTGACCGAGTCAACATCCACCGGAGAAAGCGACGAACAGTGCCGCCGATGGCACTGTTCATTGTCTTCTCCGGCGAGACTCGTCGGAAAAGACTTAAAAACGTGACCAACAACTAACGAGATCTTCCCAATTTCAATCTAATCCTTATAAACACCCACAAACGTGAATTATTCCATAAATTTAACGAGAAAACTGCCTTGAATTGCTGCAAATTCGAGCCGACCGTGAGCTGGACTCCGGCGACTTTTAAAGCTCGCAATATGGGCATTCAGAACTTTATTTGCATCATCAGAAAATGTCGGGAGGGGTTTGGGAACTTACCTGTATTCCGATGAGCTCGAGTTCACGCAAGATGAGTTCATAGACACGAAATAGGCCGAGAGGGTTTGGGAAGTTGACTCAGTGGTTCACGCGACAAAGATGAAGAGAAATGACCAGAAACAGAGTCAGTAAGGCGCCACAAGCAGACTGGGTCAAGTTTCAGACAAAAATACTGAGTGAATGGAGCTCAGCCATGGGCGACCGAGCTCGAGCTCAAATACGAAACACAGCTGTTCAGCGACAAGGTGATGGACTGCGGAGCTCCACAGGCTGCTTAGGACGTCCAGAAACTAAAGGCGGTGATCGCGAGGCTCGGCGAATTTTGGATTGCTGGAAATCCACACTCAAAGTTCACGGTCCAAAGCTTCAATGGCGGTCAAGCCCTTTTCCCGAAACAGAGTCCCCCCGTGTGAGCTCTCAGTCTCCCCTTATATATCAAAGAAAATCCCTCATTTTTCGCCCCTTCTCCTATTGCAATCCCAGAACGGCCAAATTCTTCTCAACAAAAAGAATCCAGTTCGTTGCAAATCCCTCCCCCCAAATCTGTTTGAAAATGCCTCACGCGAGGAGAAGAAAACCATAGCTGGTTCTGTGGGTCGACCAAGTTGAGTGGGTTGACCGGGTCGGGTCGATCCGTTTTGGATAA
This sequence comes from Psidium guajava, assembly GCA_016432845.1. Classification (NCBI taxonomy): domain Eukaryota; kingdom Viridiplantae; phylum Streptophyta; class Magnoliopsida; order Myrtales; family Myrtaceae; genus Psidium; species Psidium guajava. Next base: position 20,318,479 of record CM028233.1, on the reverse strand, counting down.
AAATCCAAAATTGACACCAAAATTGGACTCAGGGGCATTAAATCTGCTTGAAATTGGACTTCCTCTCGAAAATATGTGAATATTTGTGTGAAAATCCCAATTTTTGGGTTTGACCCGAGGACCCATTTTGCAAAATTGACACTCTTAAGGACCTTTTTTGCGAAACTTGACACCAGAAATGAATTCAGGGGGTCAAAATCTAGGGGGTGGCGTGCCCCAATTTTCAATTTAGTCCCTATAAAATTTTTAATTTCATTTTAAGCCTTTTTAGGGACTAAATTAAAAAATTGAGAATTGCATTCTGGTCCTTCTCAGCAAAATCAGACAATTCTGAGGGATTTTGGACTTGATTTTAATTTTTAAAAATAGAGGATGATGACACGACTCCAAAAATAAAAATTGGAAAGTTAAAAAGTTAAAATGTAATTTCTAGGATTATTTAAACAATCTTAAAAAATAAAATTAACAAAGAAACCCTAGATTCTAGACTTGATTTTTCAAAATTTATTCATCCAAAATGAAGATAAAATTAAATTAAAAATATTGACTATTTTTTGGTAATTTTTTGACTTGAAATGCTATTTTGTTATTAATTTTTTATTATTTTCCTAATTTCTGAAAATATTAAAAATGCAAAAAATAAGGAAAATTATTTTTTGTTCAAAATTGGTTCCCTAGGCTTGGCTGAGGTCCCCAAAGCTGATTTTGTAATTTTCTCACTTTTTATTTATTTTTTTATGAATTTTTGAAAATAAAATGCAGAAAAATAAGAAAAATTATTTTTTGTTCAAAATTGGTTCCTTAGGCTATGCTGAGGTCCCTAAAGCTGATTTTTCAATTTTCTCACTTTTTATTTATTTTTTTATGAATTTTTGAAAATAAAATGCAGAAAAATAAAAAAAATAAGGAAAATTATTTTTTGTTCAAAATTGGTTCCCTAGGCTATGCTGAGGTCCCCAAAGCTGATTTTGTAATTTTATGAATTTTTATGGATTTTCTAAATTGTTTGAGAATAAAACTTGCCAAAAATCAAGTGTCAACATACATAGGCATGGTTAGTCGGGTCTATCACTCCAGCTTGGTTCGGTCGACAAGGGCAATACTTATGCATTGCAGCCTCGCGTGCAAGAGGACGACCCTTAAGCCATTTTTTGAAAAAGTTTCGGGATCTAAATGGGATAACCATTAGTGAAGCCTTATCGCCAAGGTTAAAGAACCATTTGGATACCATCTTAAAACTACTGGTGTGACTCGGGTTCAGACACGTGGTGTAGTGCAATTATACTAAGGCACACACAACATTTCAAAGCAAACACCGCTTCAATGATTCAAAATAAATTCACAACTCTTATACACCAAGCCTGCAAAATAAGGAATTAGTCAAACACTTCACCCCTTATAACTCCCATCTGCAAAAACATTTAACACCTAAGGGGTGTGTTCCAAGCAAGATCGCCAGAAGCGAGATATCCATGAAATTTTCATTGGCCTAAGTCCACTAAGGCTTTTAAAATTATGAAAAAATTCAAGTACTCAAATTAGTGCTTTATTCTTTCGAAAATTCCAAAAAACCCATCCCCAGCGGAGTCGCCTAGCTGTCGCGACGTAAAAATTCAGTTTTAGGTTAATGGATTACCAAGTTAATTAAGTGAAATTAATTAACCTAGTTCGAACTCTCCCAAGCTCTACCAAATCGCAACTTAGGATCAATGTTTAATCATGCAAAGATGGAGTTGGCAGGTTGATTGGAAACCTAAGTAATCTAGTGGGAGAACTAAATTACTATTAATTTTTTGAATTAATGCCCTTTCGGTACCAATTTCATAAAAAAAAATGTTTGATTTGGCAATTTTGATGAATTTCGAATTGAAGTTCAAATGTGTAATTTTTTTTTTGGGTTTTCTTTTGTTAAATGTGATGCAAATACAATCTAACTATATGACATGTGAAATGTAATGACGTGGCAAGGACTATGCTATATGCATGACGTAGCAGATATGACATGGCAATATATGCATGATGTTTAATATTACATGCTATGCAAAATGAATGACTTTTTTTAGGGTATTTTTTTATTTTTTATTTTTAGATTTTGGATGTATTATAAAAGAATGCAAAATCACCCAAAGCAAACAAAGATGTGAAGAGAGAGCAGGTAAAGTAAAACTACCCTAAGGACAGTGAAAATAAAACCCACAACTTGTCGGGTGAATAATTACAGACCAATTAAATAAAACCCGAGACATGATCGGGAATACAACAAAAATGGACCGGAATGGACATCAGTCAAACACCTGTCACCAAGCCTCAAGGGTCGAGAGTACAACAAAACGGACCGGAATGGACATCGGTCATCGTCCAGTCTTCAAAGTATCGGGTCGAAAACCAAATGAAAATAATGAACTATCCAGTCGGACATGCACAATCACCAATGAGTTAAGACAATTCAAACGCTCAAAGAAAGTTTAACACGTGCTGATTAAACTTCATTGAGACCATTTTTCACATTTTCCAATGCATTAACACAAAAAATACGAATTAAACCATACTGTCCATGAACATGCTTAGAGAGAAAACAGTAACTATAAAATACAAAAGAATTAATGAAATGTATGCAAAATTTCTGAGTTTTGTTATGTGGATGGGAAAATGTGTCGTTGACAACTTTCATGTTTTACATTCTTATTGAAGAGACACTCATTTTCATGTAGAAATTGGTCTTTCATGAGAGCTCAGCAGCAAACAAACAAATTTCACAGAACAGACATACTTCAAGATTGAGCTCAAATGGACACTCAAATCTCAAAATTAATGTACCAAACTTTCCAGTCTACTAAACAAGACCCCAATGAACAACTTTCATTTTTTGTGTAGTTTCAAAAAAAGACTCTAAACATGAGATAACTATGAATCAATATGACCATGCACAGAAAAAACATTCAGACTCGAGGACACCAACAGAATTGCATGATTTCATTAAATACATTACAAATATGAAACGTGCATGAATATTTTTGTATTTGTTATATGTTATGCATCAGGATGTTATGAACAAATGTCATGAAAAGGTCTTTATGAAAAGAAGTCTAGAATATCCCATGGAAAATAAATAAGCGTGAAAGGTCAGATTAGAAAAATTCCATCTCAGGTTCTGATCACCATGTTTTCAGATTTTGCTCTCAATTTCGGGACCTTTTTGACATAGCAAACGACGCTCATTTTCACGCCATAATATATCAAATCGAAGATCTCAAAATCCTCTACAAAAGTCCAGAAGATAAGTTTGCAAGATCTCGTCATCTAAGCATGAAAAATGCGGTTGCAAGACCACTAGGTATTCTGATCCGAAAATAAAAACTTGTAGACTTGCACCTCAATGTCAACTCTCATTACATGATGAGTTGCGTTGATGATGAACCCGGGACGGTGGCCCGACGAAGGGAGAAATATTCCGGCCTCCTCCTCCTTTGGTCTCCGCGGTCGCTCTTCGGTTTTTTTTTTTGTTTCTTCAAGATCACTCTTATTTTTTCTCTCCAAATCTCTATCCTTCCATATTTTTTTTCTCTCTTCCTTCCCCCTCTTGGGTCTTTTTTTTTTTCTTCAAGATCACTCTTATTTTTTCTCTCAAAATCTCAATCCTTCCATATTTTTTCTCTCTTCGTCCCTCCTCTTGGCTCCTCTTTTCAAAATTTGCTCAAGACCACCAACTTATAGGCCTCCTCCCTTCTTTCTCTCTTTTTTTTATTTAGTTGAAGACATCTTTTTCTTTTTTCTAATTTTTCCACTAACTTCTCTTTTATTCTTTTTTTCTTTCTTTTTCTCTTAATGGAAGACATCTTTTTTTTTGTGGAGGACCATCCATTTTTTATTTAGTGGAAGACATCTTTTTCTTTTTTAATTTTTCCACTAACTTCTCTTTTCTTCTTTTTTCTTTCTTTTCTTTTCTTTTTCTATTAGTGGAAAACATCTTTTTTTTTTTGTGGTGGAGGACCATCCATTTTTTTATTTAGTGGAAGACATCTTTTTCTTTTCTAATTTTTCCACTAACTTCTCTTTTCTTCTTTTTTCTTTCTTTTTCTCTTAATGAAATACATCTTTTTTTTGTGGTGGAGGACCATCTATTTTTTTATTTAGTGGAAGACATGTTTTCTTTTTCTAATTTCTCCACTAACTTCTCTTTTATTTATTTATAATATGATTCCTCAATTTTTAGATATTTGCATTCTAGCCCTTGAAATCTTGAGTATTTGCAATTGAGTCCCTGATATTTTGAGATTTGCAATTGGATCCCTGAGATTTTGAGCATTTACAATTGGGTCCCTGAGATTTTGAGCATTTGTGGTTGGGTCCCTGAGATTTTGAGTTTTCGCAATTGGGTCCCTGAGATTTTGAGCATTTACGATTGGGTCCCTGAGATTTTGAGTATCCGTAATTCGGTCCCTGAAGAAATTTTCTCAAAATGTTCAATGCATTTTCCCCATGTCTAGTCCAATCACCTATCAAATTTCAGCTCAAATCCATCGTCGTTAGCCTTAATGCAATGCAGAAAAATTAAACATGGAATGCATGAAAAATTATTTTGGGTGAGAATCAATTCTCATTTTTATGCAAAATAAAAAATCAAAAATCAAAAATCAAAATTTAGGTGTCAACAGTTGGTTGCATTTGATTTTTTGAATAGACCCCTATAGTTATACTTTGATAATAGCTCTGCCTGCAGTGTTATTCATTAACAACAAAATAAGTCTTAAGACGATTTAGCATTTGGCGGTAATTTGTTTTTACCAAAAAGAAACAATTGAGAATGGTGATATTATGGTAAAATATATTTTCACAAATGATATAGGTGCTGACCCACTAACAAAAAGTCTTCACCCTCGTGTATTTGAACGATGTGTCATAAGCATGCGCTTAAAAATATCATGGGATGTTATTACAACATGTTGTTTACATAGGCTTAGAAGCATCATGAGTTGCTGTTGTTTAGTAAGAGGTATTTTGGTTTTGCTCTAATAAAGTTCACATCTGTGTTTGTTACATTAATAAAAATGTTTGATATTTTTCATTCAATAAGGTGCTTATGAATGCATGGTTATCATGTTGAATATACATATTTGGTGAAAACCTCAAGGTATTGTGTAAACCTTGAGTAAAAGCTATGGGCATTTAATTATTAGCCTTAATGATATGTTTTTTTTTACATATAAAGTAAAATTAACTATACGGATAAGACATGTGTAAGTTCATTGGAACCATAAGAATATTCTCTGCTGGCACATTAGGTTTCGTGACATATTGTTGACACTCGATTTTTGGCTAATTTTATTTTCAAAATTATTTAGAAAATCCATAAAAAGTCAGAAAATTGAAAAAATCAACTTTGGGGACCTCAGCATAGCCTTGTGAACCAATTTTGAGCAAAAAATAATTTTTCTTATTTTTTGTATTTTTCTGCATTTTATTTTCAAAATTTTATAAAAAAATCCATAAAAAGTGAAAACAATTGCAAAATCAACTTTTGGGACCTCAACATAGCCTAGGGAACCAATTTTGAGCAAAAAACAATTTTCCTTATTTTTTGTATTTTTCTCCATTTTATTTTCAAAAATTCATAAAAAAAATCCATAAAAAGTGAAACAATTGCAAAATCAACTTTGGGAACCTCAGCATAGCCTAGGGAACCAATTTCGAGCAAAAAATAATTTTCCTTATTTTTCGCATTTTTAATATTTTCAGAAAATAGGAAAATAATAAACAATTAGTAAAAAATAGTATTTCAAGTCATAAAATTACCAAAAATAGTCAATATTTTTAATTTAATTTTACCTTCATTTAGGATGAATAAATTTTGAAAAATCAACTCTGGAATCTAGGGTTTCTTTGTTAATTCCATTTTTTAGATTATTTAAATAATCCTAGAAATTACATTTTAACCTTTTAATTTTCCTTTTTTTGCATTTTTAGAGTCGTGTCATCCTTCTCTATTTTTAAAAATTAAAATCAAGTCCAAAAGCCCTCAAAATTTCCCAATTTCGCTAAAAATGACCAAAATGCAATTTCTGATTTTTTAATTTAGTCCCTAAAATCACTAAAAATGAAATTAAAAATTTTCTAGGGACTGAATTGAAAATAGGGCGACGTCACCCCCTAGATTTTGACCTTTTGAATCCAATGGTGGCAACAATTTTTGCAGAAAAGGGCCCTAAAGCTTTGGATTTTGCAAAATGGGTTCTCGAGTCAAATTTAAAAATTGGGTTTTTATATCAATCTTTGGGTTAATTGACATGAAATGTCATTTTCCTAATGTATTTGATGCCATAGAATTCAATTTTGGGGTTTAATTCACCTACTTTTGATTTTTGAAGGGTTAATTTGAGAAAATTTTATCTACCGGGTCATCCGGGTCTGGTCGGATCCGACCCGACGACCCGGTCAATCCTCACAAGTCAATAGAACCAGATTGGTTCTTCTCCTTCGCGTGAGTGGAATTTAAAATTCGGGAAAATCCCAACCGAGAAGATTGGACGTGATCCCGAGAGATTACTTCGGGAAGATTGCTCAAATCCGTGGGAAGCGGCCTGCACTGGTTTCACGACTCACCGACGCCTAAACAGGTAAACCCCGTTCTCGAGCTTAGTTCGGGACCTTTAATGGCAAATCTTTGATTTGACCATGATTTTTACTCTTTTTGTGTGCTTTTTATTCCTCATGCTCTTCTGACCACATTCGTGTCTTCGTTTTGCATTGTTTCTTCCAATAAACCACGAATCGAGCCCTCAAACCCTAGCTCATCTTGCCTTGATTCAATTAGGATAATTTGGCAATCTAGAGCTCGATCAGAACCCGAGGTAAGTACACTAAACACCCTTAGATGCTGTTCCGTGAGTTAATTTGATGGTTATGATCGGGTTTGCTTGATTGACGTCGCCATGGATGCCCTCTGTGTGAGCTTCGATTAACCTGTTCTAGCCGTTAGATTTCAGTAGAATTCTGATATGTTGGTCGGAGTTTAGATACGAATTGATAGGAAGTGGAATCGGCTCGATCGGATTAAGTTCCACCGTCGGATCGTCGCCGGAAGACCTCGACCGTTCGTCTAACACTGGCTCGAGGAGGAAGACGATGCACAGTCAGCATGCCACGTCAACAATCTGGCTGAGTCAACGGCCACGTAGGCGCTTAGTCAGCACGGTTATTTTAAATGTAGAATAAATAGAAAGGATAATAAAAAAAATAAATGGACGGCTAGGATTAGTCTAGGGTTTGATCTGAGCCGTAGGTTTAGCATAAAGAACGGACGGTCAAGATCGGGTCTGTGATTTGATATTAACCGTAGATTCAGTGTAAAAAATGGATGGTCAGATCTTAGGCTCGCGGCAAAATATCGACCGTAGGATTAGCGTTAAGTTTGAACCGTTAGGACTATGCCACGTGGATGCCTCTCAGCCGTACGATTAATTCTTAGGCGGGAAATGCTAAAATAGAATAAAGGAAGGAAGATTTCGAAAATTCAAAAATAATAATAAATAAATAAAACCTAAAACTACGTCGTTTAGCGTCGGGTTAGGGTAATGGGCCTTCGGGCCGGGTCTGGTAGTGGGCCGGGTCCATTTGACCTGGTCCGTATAACGTAATTCAAAATAATAATAATAATAATAATAATAATAATAAAATCCTAAAATCAAATAAAAGAATAATAAAAATAATATAAAAGAGAAATTTAATAAATTGGAAACGGTGTCGTTTTAGGTTTAGGGTTTCGGATTTCGGTTCGAGTTATTGGGCCGGGTCAACCCGACCCGGTCCGAAAAAAATAGAAAATAATTAGAAAACAAACAATAAAAATAAATAATAAATAAATAAAATACCAAAACAAGAATAAAATTCTGAAAATATTCTACAAATTTAAAAATCGGAAATTATAGAAAAATAAATGGAAAATATAAATAGAAAGATAAATAAATAAAAATCAATAAAAAATGGTAAAAATTCGTAAAAACCCTTAAAAAAAATTTTTAAAAAAAAATGTTAGAACATATAAAATAATGTTTTGAAAATTAGGAGAATATTAGAAATTAGAAATAAAAATTCCAGAAAATATAGAAAATATTCTAAAAAAAATAAAAAAACCCATAAAGTCTTAGAAAATTCTAAAAAATAGGAAAAATTCCAGAAAATATAGAAAATATTCTAAAAAATAGGGAAACTCTTAGAAAAGTCCAGAAAAATTCTAAAAAATCCTAGAAAATCCAGAAAAATTTTCAGTCATACTCTCCAATAAACGACTGGTGGAGACTCCGATGGCATGCACACTGAGCACATGTCACCCGACTACACTAAGGTCAACCTCGATTTAAATTTCCTGGACGCGATTTGGTATGGATCTGGGAGGGTCTGAGCTAAGCCTAGATACCCAAAGTGGGCCTAGCAATCCATTAACTCCCTCGGGATTCCGGAAATCTCGGGAGGGTCGAGACAGACTGGCGACTCCACTGGGGAATCAGTTTAACCTATTAGAGGACTTGAGCCGATTAAAAAGTTGGGTCTTTTCTAACATGCTTTTCTGCAGGCGCTCTTGAAGGTGAGTTGAGTCCACTAATCCAACGTGTTAAATGTTTTTGCAGACGGGAGTTATAAAGGGAGGAGTGATTGCTAACATGTTTTATGCAGGGTTGGAGTTTGGGTTTGCTTGTTTATTTTCTGCAAATTAGAAGCGCTGTTTGATATCAACTGCTGTGCATGCCTTGCATACTTTGAGGATCACAACACTTGCACACACAAGCGCCTAAACCCAAACCGCGAAACACTCTCCTTAGGTCACAATAGATAGGGATCGGTATGCAAAAACCTAGCGTTTGATTGCGCCTGGGTTGACCATATTCAATCCCGCTTGCTGTTTGGATTAATGATTCTTCCCACTTGACGTTCGATTGCGCTTGTGGGGAAAGTTGTCGAATCAGACAGTGGGAGCCTTTTAGGTCCTACTCTGTCTCTCCTTTTATTTCCTTTTCTAGAGTCAATTCCTCACTTGTCTCATGCGCATGTGATTTGGTCGGTTGGTATACCTAAAACCAAAACATGAAAGGGTCTGGTTGGTAAGGCTTTCTTATTTTCATTTCATAATTCATTCCTGTATACCATACATCTCGTACATCATTTCATGAGTGAGTCGTCACCTTGATGATTGGTCTGAAAGCCACTTTAGGATAGAAAGATATTCTTCTACATACTTTTGGATGTTGTATTTCTGCATCCTCCTCGTCCCATTTAGACTTGATGTATTAGGGATCTTTTGAGATGTATTCGCATACTTTCCCATTTCCTTTTCGAGATCTTTAGATAGGCAATGGATTTCATTCCAATTATCGAGGGATCCTAGTCAATTGCATAATTTCTTTGGGAGAAATCTGGATTGAGGCCCTCTGACTGACTTCTTTTGGTCGAGTAGGAACACTTTAATCCTCATTTCACCAAGAGAGAATATGAAATTGGGCTAGTGCATTGCATCTTCATTATAACCCATGGAAATTAATTTTAGTACATTCTTGCATATTCATGATAGATGGGGAAATCGGACATTAAGATCATCCCGGTCCCGCGTAAGGAGCTTACAGCGTGGTGGAACCATCTCAACCGGGATAACCAAGCCTATGTTGAAGAACGCCTAGGGCGCTTAGTGGATCTCCTCAAGGTCAATTACCAGCCCACCCTCATTCAAGCCTTGGCAAGGTTTTGGGATCCAGAGACCGTGACCTTCAATATTCGAGGAATAGAGATCACACCTACCCTGGAAGAGTACACAGCGATCATCGGACTGGAGTTTGACGATCACATCGTGCGGCCTGTATTGGGAAAAGATTCTACCTTAGCCCTGTCCAAATTCCTGCGTCTCAAGACCACAGAAATTGAAAAGGTCCTTAAATCCAACTCTGGCAGGTTCACCCTCTCATTCCTATACAACAACTACTCCTCCCTCCCAGTCGAAGCTGGTCTTAAACCAGCTAGAGTTTTTCATCCTTGCCTTTTTCGCTTTTGTCTTATTCCCCATTTCCCAAACCACTTTCCATCCTTCCATGGTCCACATTGTTAAACAAGCCTGCTGCCGCTGGAATTACTCATACATGATTCTAGCCGAAACCTTCCTTTCCCTAAACCATTTTCAGCCAACCCAGAGAGGTACATTCCAAGCGTCCAATAGTCTTCTCTACGTGTGGTTCACCTCGCACGTTAAAACCCTTAACCTTCGTGTCGGATGTTACGAGATCAGCCGACATGTCCACCCACTTAGTTCCTTCCTGAAATGTCAGTCCGCTGTCAAGGAATTGCCCTTCAAGGACTGGAGAAAAAAACTAGAAGACCTAGAGCCGAAACAACTTCGCTGGCGCTTAACCTAGCCTAAGATCCTAGAAGCTCGCATCACAGGAGTAGATAGAGACCCTATCCCTTTACTAGGCTGCACGGGTGGAATCGCCTACTATCCTATCAAGGTGGTAAGGCAATTTGGCATGTTGCAAGAAGTCCCGCCGGCAGTACGACTAGGAGTCTTCGCCTTCGACCTACCACGAGGTGAGCTTAGTAAGGAAGCAAAGGCAGCGTACTAGGCCAAGATCGACCTCATCATCCATACCTTTAAAGAATTCCCCACTGCAGAGCGTGGAATGGCCAGACTACCTAGATGATGAGATGAACGTCCACCGAGCATCCAAGGACTACATCAAGTTGTTCAAGGAATATCGACAATCCCTCATAGAGCCATACGTACCGGACTACATCGTCCCGCACCTGCCTGGAGTGGAGCCATATGTACTAGAGCACATGGGACCACCGCCGGCTGAAGAAGATGAAGACCCGCAGGAATGGGACCTGGATAAATCGGAAGACAGCGGGGATACCCTAGCCTCCAAGCGCCGTCGGATAGAATAGACGATTTCCCTACTCGATTTTGCTTCTGATTGTAATAGGATCATGACATTTTCATATATGATCATTCATCATCGTTTCCTTAAACTAAGCAATTACCATGGGTTATCCACCTTCTTGATAGTATGCTCATACACGTTTAATGAGTAGAAAGACCGATTTCATGAGGCTAAGGCTCATGATCGAGTCTTTCCCCCCATTAATTATGTATGAACATAGAATCGAGAAGGCTTTAAGTTCCTGCATTTTTACTCAGCTCGCAAATCCCTGACTCGCTACTTTTAAAACAGGTGAAATTCTGTAGTCACGAAGACTCGCAGTAAGACGTGAAAGATGGCTGAAGAGCCGACTTCCAGAGTGACCGGCCTCGAGGATCAGATTAACCTGATGGCCGCCATGATGGCGGAAATGAAGTCGATGATAACTGCGCAAGGAAAGGCCCCGGCGGCACCCGAGGTTGACCCCACCACTTCAAACGATTCCGACACCAACCAGATCACTGGCACTGAATCTGAGAAGGACGTGCCCCATAAAACCCCTCTGTACGTGATCGACCCAGAGAAGGAGAAGAGGGAGAAGCCCCCGGCTAAGACTGAAGAGGGCGTGAGGAGGCTCGCGAAGATTGAAGAGTGCTTGAGCAGCCAGGGTTACGAACTGGCCAGGTTCGACAAGATCTCTCCATTCACCAAGATCGAAGTCCTGGCTGGATACAAGGAGCCGGAGTTCGTGAGGAAATATGATGGGACAGGCTGTCCCCGGGCTCACCTGAGATATTACCTGCGCAAGATGGCGCACTACTTGGACTACGTCCCATTGCTGATGAACACCTTCCAGGAGAGCTTATTAGGCGCCGCGCTAGCCCGGTTCATTGAGCTGGACATGGAGGAATACGATAGCTAGGATGATTTGGAGGAAGATTTTCTGCACCAGTACAAGTTCAGCACGGCCACGGCACCAACCAGGGAAGACTTGTTAAGAACCACGAAAAGAAGAAACAAGACGATACGCACCTTTGCTCAGAGGTGGCGGGCTATAGCCACTCAGGTGAAACCGGCTATCCCGGAGGAGGAGTTAGTGAACCTGTTTTTGAAGACGCTGCCACTCGATTATTTCGAGAAACTGAACACGTCGGGCTGTCAGACCTTCACCCACCTTGTCAAGGTGGCAGAACGTCATGAGTGGACGATCCTATCCAACTAGGAGAGAGCAAGAGAACGTGAGAGACGTTGCATTTGTACCAAACCCCCCGAAGCCGAAGAAGTTCCCAGAATCCACCTCCTCTCAGGGTGGGACGTCAGGATTCGCCTCAAAGAAGTTCGAGGCCAGGAAGAAAGCTCCACCATCCTTCACACCACTCCCTCGCCCTCTGTCAAGGCTACTGCCCATGCTGTTAGATGGACGCTTAGTTGCCAAAGAGCCTCCAAGACCGAACCCGCCGAGGTTCCTTGGATTCGACGAGACCCAGTCATGCGCATACCACATGAGAGAAAAGGGGCATAATATGGACAACTGTCTGGTGCTCAAGTATAAAGTGCAGGCGCTGATAGACGGGGGAATGCTGGAATTTGATAAGACAGAGCCGAACGTGCAGCAGAACCCTCTGTCAGACCACGGGAGGGTGAACACTATTTGGGACGATGGTGATGCAGATAACGGAAGATCAGGAGAGGCCCCACGTGGACACGGGCCGAGTGAAGAACGCGCCGTTGAGGAGTCTGACGAGGAACCAGATGATGATGACGTCCGTCGCAAAAGGACACACGAGGCCGACGAAAAGTTCCTACAGGAGGCCCTGGAAAGAGGAGATATAGTAGACACCTTGGGACAGGATAGCGGAGGCTACAATTACCGGGTGCTTTATTCCGTTCCACCGAGCTTCTTTGTTAGAACCGAAAATATTGTCCCTGACGGGTGGGGGGGCATGGATGACCCTGTTAACGAAGAAGAAGCGTTAGGTGAAGTGGATGAAACAGCCCCGACCCAGGCAAAGGAAGAATGTGACTTGGGAACTCAAGAACGGCTCGTCGGTTTAGAGAAAGGCATGGACAGTCTAATGGCCGAGCTGTCAAAAATGGCGGAAAGCATACGGGCGCCGCCCGTAGAAGAGAAGTATCAGATACTAGAGCTGAGGAGAACCATTGAATGGCAAAATAGAAGAATAGCTGAATTGGAAGATCAATCCAAAGACCTAGCCAACATGATGCGTGAGTTGAAGACAATCCTTACCCCGGAAGGAGGGCAACATCAATCCGACCAATCGATGACGTTCCCGCACAAATTCGGAGGGGAAGGTTGGTCCTTGAACCAAGGATTGACATAGAAACCCAATTTTTAAATTTGACCCGAGGGCCCATTTTGCAAAATCCAAACTCTTAATGGCCTTGTTTACAAAAATTGATGCCACCAATGGATTCAAAAGCCAAAATCTAGGGGGTGACGCGTACCAATTTTCAATTTAGTCTCTAGAAAATTTTTAATTGCATTTTAAGTGTTTTTAGGGACTAATTTGAAAAATCAACAATTACATTCTAGTCCTTTTTAGTGAAATTGGACAATTTTGTGGGCTTTTGAACTGGATTTTAATTTTGAAACATAGAGGGGGATGACACGACTCTAAAAATTTAAAATTGGAAAATTATAGAGCTGAAACTGAATTTCTAGAATTTTTTTAAATAATTTGAAAATGAAATTATTAAAGAAACCATCAATTCCAAATTGAATTTTTCAAAATTTATTTAGGAAAAATGAAGAGAAAATAAAAATAAAAATATTGACTATTTTTTGTATTTTTTAGGCTCGAATGCTATTTTTTTATATTAATTTTCTAATATTTTCCTAATTTTTAAAAAATATTAAAAATACGAAAAGTAATAAAAAAATTTACTCAAAATTTGTTCCCTAGGCCAGGCCAATGTCTCCAAAGTTGATTTTTCAATTTTTTCATTTTTTCTTGATTTGTTTTTATGAATTTTTGAAAATAAAATAGAGAAAAATACTGAAAATATGGAAAAAAATTTTTTTGCTCAAAATTAATTCCTTAGTCTAAGCCAAGATTTCCAAAGTTGATTTTGCAATTTTCTCATTTTTTATTGATTTTTGTTTTATGAATTTTTGAAAATAAAATGCGAAAAAATACCGAAAATATGGAAAATTATTTTTTACTCAAAATTGGTTCCCTAGGCTAGACCAAGGTGCTCAAAGTTAATTTTTCAATTTTCTCATTTTTAATAATTGTTTTATGAATTTTTGAAAATAAAATGCAGAAAAATACTGAATATATAACCCACCCATCGGTGGCCCAGTTGGTTTGCGCTCTGGTCCTTTCACGAGAGGTCCTGGGCTCAAACCTCATTGGATGCCGGTGATTTAAACGGAGGGTCGTGACGGTGGGATGCTGCGCTAGCCCTCCCGGAGGATTAGTCGAGGTGTGCGATTCATACGGACTCCGGCCCGGACACCTTCGATACAAAAAAAAATACTGAATATATGAAAAATTATTTTTTGCTGAAAATTGGTTCCTTAGGCCAGATTAAGGTCCTCAAAGTTGATTTTTCAATTTTATAAATTTTTATGAATTTTCTAAAATTTTTTAAAAATAAAATTAGCCGAAAATCAACAGGTGGAATGAGATTTCCTAGAAGCATGTCTTGTGAAAATTGGTTTCTGTGCGATGTGGGTGGAAAGGGTGACGACTTGTGTATCTTTAGCAACTCTAAGCATGAAATTTAATGGTGAACCTCTACCCCATTTTCAGCCATCAAGAGGAATTTGACAAGGAGATCCTTTATCTCCATTCCTATTCATACTTATGGCAAATCCACTCTCCATGCTTATGAGGAAGGCGTTGAATAATGGAACAATAAAGGGCATAAAGCTAAACAGGTCTTGTCCTATTCTTACCCACTTACTCTTTGCGGATGACTCTATTTTCTTTCTTGAAGGGAGCTCAACAGGATGCCAGAATTTAGCTCAAATTTTGAACCAGTACCGTATGGCTTTATGGCTTTAGACCAAGAGATAAATCTAAATAAGTCAGGGCTATATATGGGGAAAAATTGTCCCAAACAGCTTCAGGAGAGCCTGGCAAGCTTCTTATGGGTACTAGTGATTGAAAAAATAGGGAGATATCTACGCATACCATCTGATTAGGTGGAGTCAAAGAAACAAATGTTCTCGTGGATCAATGCTAGAGTCAACATGAAATTAGAAGGGTGGAAGGAAAACCTAATTTCAAAAGCTGGAAAGGAGGTTCTGTTGAAAACTGTTGTACAAGCTAGCCCTTAATATGCTATATCGATTTTCAAAATACCAATTTCAATATGTAAAGCTATAGAAAAGAAGATACCAGTTTTTTGGTGGAAAAATAATGAAACTAGCTCTGGTCTGCATTGGCGAAACTGGGAGATTTTCAAAACTAGGAAAGATAAAGGGGGTCTTGGATTTAAAGATCTCATCACTTTCAACAAACCTTTATTAGGAAAGCAAGCTTGGAGGCTTTCTTAGAATTGTAACTCTTTATGGGGTAGGATCTTAAAGGAAATGTATTTCCCAAGAGGGAACTTTTTACAAGGTGCCAGAGGCACTAGACCTTCCTAGGGATGGCAGAGCATTTTACAAGGGAGGGAACTCATTGCATAGTTAATTAGGTGGTCAATCGAAAATGGAGAAAGTGTAAATATAAAGATCTTTGGCTTCAGAGAGGAGAAACTAGTGGTCCAGCGAATAAGAATGAGCTGCGGAAGGTCTTAGAGTTGATTTCTAAGGAAGAGGCAAAGTGGGATGAACACATCATCGGGAATTTTTTTTTACGAGTAGCTATAAAAGGAAATCTTATCTATCCCTATCAGCCCTCTACTCAGTAAAGATAAACTGATTTGGATGGTTAGAACTTTCGGAGACTTTACAGTAAAGAGTGCATACAACACAAGTAGAGAAAAAATTCAACAGTGATGCACTAAACAAGCCTCAACTTCTGTTCAACCTACTAGCAAATTGTGGAATAGAATCTGGAAAGCTCAAATCCCACCAAAAGTTCGAGTTTTTATTTGGCAAATGTGTCAAAATGCTCTATCTACCAGAGAAAACTTATTTAGAAGGAAAATAATACCTCATCCTTTCTACTCTTTGTGCAACTCTCAGGTGGAAACCATCAAACATTTGTTTCTTACTTGCCCTTGGACTAAATAGATTTGGACTGATCGGAGGCCCTTGGGTCTTATCCCACCTTCAAATAGTACAAGGATCGATTCTTGGCTACAAGAACAGATCCGAAACTCCACGACGTCTCCTTTATTCGACGGTACAACAACACTTCTCTGGTGCATCTGGAAGGCACGGAACAACGCGATTTTTAGGGGAAAAGAGGCATGTGCAGATACTTTGATCTATGAAGCAGAGGCTATAGTGTGAAGCTACAGAAAGTTAAATGGCAAAGATCGAAGCTTTACTGAAATTAGCTCAGAATCTCCACAAAAATAGACTTGCCCGACGAGATCTGACCTAAAGTTTAACATAGATGCTTCCGTCGGTGGCATCCTAGGTGATGGTGCTGTCATTGGTGTACTGCCACACTCCAAAGGACTTCTCTTGGATGGTTTCGTGGAAAAGATCCGAGCTTGTTCGCCATTCCGAACCGAAGCGTGGGTGTTGCTAGAAGCCTTGAAACTTCTAGATCGGGTGGATCTAAAGGAAAAGTCTGAAGAAGAGGGGAAAGTGATTATTGAGAGTGACTATTGTACTTTGGTCGCGGAAGTCAGTGGGGAAACAATACTTGGGTAGGATTCGGAAGCCATTCTACTTGAAGCCCAATAGCTGCTGGCCTAGAAAGAAAATGTGTTTGTAATTTATTGCAGCCAATCCACAAACCTGGTAGCAGACTAGCTTGCTAAAGCCCACCGCCGAAATGGTGTTTCTGCATTTTGGGTATCTAAACCTTCTTACTTTGGGACCTTTTATGTTTGGACGCTCCTTCCTTGGGCTTTTGTTGTACGAACCTTTAATATTTGTTTATGGAGTGCTTTTTCCACAAAAAAAAAATGGGAAATCTCATATTCCTTCACATTCATGCCAATAGCGTCAACGCACACGTCCAGATGAAATCAAAGGACTCATGGGTCATCAAACTGTCAATCGTGAAGTAGATGGCCGAGATTGTTCCACGTCAAATGACTACACGTGGCACGAATCTAGGTGGGTAAAGGCTCAACTTTATGGGAAAAAAAAGCCAGTCTTTTGCTCATAAACGTTACGTAGGCTTGAGGCTGACCCTTTATCTACGTAAGAGACGCAAAGAAAGCCCCCAAAAAAGCAGCGCAAATGCCAAACCCACCTAAACCCAATCTCTCTCTCGTGCCATCCAACGGCTGAGGATAGATTCCATCCACCCCGCCTCATCTGAGCCGTCGGATTCAGCAGTGTTGCCCCATTTGCTTTATGAGCCTCTTGTCTCTTGTATGCATCAAGATAATTCTTGTATTAAGCGCTGAAGGTCGTCTCCTTCATCTCCCTCTGTCTGTGTGTGATGAGTCTCGGAGATGAAAATGATAATCATCTCTTCTAAATTGGCAATGTTGCTCTTGTGGGGCTAGCTAGAGAATTAGCCCATCAATCTCTTTCTCAGAAACCCTTAAACCAGCACACATTTTCCTTGGAGAGTTCCAGTTAGAGAGATCGGCCTTGGCTTTGGCTTCGTCAAATGTCGGTGCCGCAATGGGTGGAGCCATTGCTGAGCACCGCATTCTTCACCACCTGCTCGACACACAGGGACGCGGCGAGGAGCGAGTGCAACATGTACTGCTTGGACTGCAATGGCGGAGACGCGATCTGCTTCTATTGCCACTCGTCGCACCACAAGGACCATCAAGTCCTTCAGGTTCTACCCGCTTCAGCGCCATTTCGAAACCTCCAAAAAGAAAAAAAAGACATACATTTTATGCCCAAAGGACAGCCACATAGCACATATTATGAACGTTCTTCTGTACTTTTTCTTCTGGGGGTGATTATGCAGATAAGAAGATCTTCATACCACGACGTGGTGAGGGCTTCAGAGATTCAGAAGGTGCTGGACATAAGCGGAGTCCAGACATATGTGATCAACAGCGCGAGGGTGATCTTCTTGAACGAGAGGCCTCAGCCGAAATCTGGGAACAGAATAGCTCATGCCTGTGAGGTCTGCAGAAGGAGCCTCTTGGACCCTTTTAGGTTCTGCTCATTGGGTTGTAAGGTAAATTCAGATTACCATTTCGATTCGATTTGAATCATCCAAATTAGCATCTCCTCACAGAGTTTCTCCTTTGCTTTTTTTTTTTTTTCGCTTTCCTCTCGCAGTTTGATGATGTTGTCAACATCCTTCACAAACTCTCCATCATATGGTGGTTATCTTTTTCCATCATCATGACCCCCACACTCCCAAAACATCACCATCACCTAACCCACCAGCAACCATTCTTTTATCTTTCATTACAATATCATCATCTCATGCAACACACAGGAACCTTTCAATTTTTTTTTCCTTTTCCTTTTTTTTTCTCTTCAATCAATCATAGATCCACGGCTTCACTTCTATCACAATGCTTATTCATTTTCAATTCGTAAGTGTTTGATTTTTGGGACACCTCAGATTGCAGGAAAGAAGGGCAATGGGGATGATCCAAGAAGCTTTGCCATGGAGGCCAAGAATGATGAGCAGACAAATGGGAAGGTTAGAGAAGGCAAAAGCTCAAGGAGGGTCTTGACGAGGGAGAGAGAAGAATCAAATGAGAGCTCAAGAAGAGACAAGTACCCACCAAAATCCCTTCCGCTCATTCCTTCAAGTGCAAGGAGGAGGAAAGGCATCCCTCACAGAGCACCATTTGGGTCTTAACCAAAAATTTTAGGTCGTTTTCAGCTCCAAAGGCCAAACTCTATGCCAAAATGAACCTAACTTAGCTCATATAAGCTAAAAGAATACAGAGAGATTCCTCTGTTTTTCTTTCTTTTCTTTTGAAGGGGGAGATAATCATGGTGTGTCCAAAGAGCAAAAGGGCATGCAATAAGTCCTGCCTTTTTGAGTTCTTTGGGGGGTCCCCCAATTGACAAACAAATTGCCCCCCCTCAATAATGCCACGATTCGCTTCGTGTTTGGAATTGCAAGTTGTACACGCCATTAACCTATTGGGAGAAAGTCCCCTTCGTAAAGTCTTATAGATACAAAGAAAACATTTCGTGTGGCCCCCTCGAACACATGGGCAGTTCACAGAAGCGAGGCTCAACCTACTTTGTGTTTCTTTAAATGTGCATCTTGTATTGTGGGGAAAATCGACTTCAGATGATTGTTCCGAAAGTTTTGATGGCTCAACGAACCGGGGGGGATTCCCTTTGATTACTCTAATTTTTCCAACTTGTTGCGTCGTTTTCTGAAGGAAAAAGAGGAGGGAGTGTGTCTCGTGAGTGCGAAAGAGAGGCACATGAATATGCTCCCAGCAGTTACCTTGTTATGCTCGGTACAGAAGGATTTGAGAAGCAAGTAATTTTGCAAGGGGGAGAGTGTTTGGGTTTGTGTGTTTCTTCATTTTTTCAAATAAGAACATGAAATGAATATTATTTCAAATAAAAGCCTCAAGTATCTTTGTTGTCTCAAATAATGATTCGAAGTTGATCATATTTCAAAAAAGGGCTTGGAGTGGCTATGATAGTTTCAAATAAAAACCTAAATTTCGTGGTGATCAATGGCATTTTCATTCCTTACTTTTTTTTGTAATTTTACTTTCCTTTTTTTCTTCCTTTTCTATTTTTCTTTCCTTTTGACCACTAGCCAGCTGCACTGGTGGTGCCTGGACAATGTTGGGCGAGTCTGCCCAATCTAACTAGGGCCACCCTTGCCCCCAGTAAGGTCGGTAAGGGTGGCTCTCGCCTAGCCCTCTCTAGGCATTAGTTGATGGTCACCGATGAAAAGGAAAGAAAAAAACAAAAAAAAGGAAAAATTCAAAAAAGTAAAAGACAAAAATGCCCTTGACCAGGTTGAAGGTTAGACCCTCATTTGAACAAGATCCACTTCAAGCTCTTATTTGAGAAAATGATAACTATTCTTTAAAAATTTTATTTTATTTATAGGATAACACCACTGGAAAATTTTGGACTATCCCAATTTCTACGATTACTTAGGGAACGTTTGTTTAAAGGGAAACTATTTTCGAGAAATTATTATCCGACTTTCTAATGTTTGGATGATAAAAAAGAATCCATTTACGGAAAATATTTTTCATAGAGTGAAAATAACAAGCTTAAAATGAGGAAAAACAACTTTGCTTCTTATAAGAAGGTAAACCATCAAATAATTGAAAACCGACCATTTTCCTTGAAAATAATTTTCATGAAAAATATTTTCCTGTATCATGAAATTTTCGGTAAAAAAGAAACACATCCTTACGCTTTGTTCATTTTGGGAAAATTGTGTTGTTTCTAGAAAATATTTTTTAGGAAGTCATTTTTTAGGAAAATGACAATATTTTCTGATGTTTAGCTGAAACCCGAAACTGAAGTGGAAAATATTTTCTGCCCTTGGTATAGGAAAATCTGGTTAGATTTTCCCCTATGTGCTCCATTTAATTATATTTTATTTTCTTTTAAAATACAAAAGTTTTTATTATTTTCCTTTTTCTTTCTTCTTCTGCTGGTCACTAGCCATGGTGACGATTGGTGACCAGCCACAAGCGAATGAAGAGTTTGCCCAAGGTTGGCAAGGCTTGAGCTCACTTATGGTCGATCATTGGCCATCATCGTGTCGGCCACCGGTTGAAGGAAAAATTAAAAAAAAAGGAAAGGAAAAAATAATTGAAAATTCACTTTTTATAAAAAAGAAAATAAAAATAAAAGTAATTAGAAGAAGTTCACAATGGAGACATGCTTGGCTTGGGTGGGAGAAAGATGAGGGAAAATGATTTCCTCTCTTCAAAGAGAGAAAATCATTTACCCCACTTTTAAAGGTTTTTTTTTATAGGTGAAAAATATTTTCATTGACTAGTTTATTTCCTGTGAACTGAACACCGGAAAATATGAAAAAAAAAACATTTTCTTGAAAGTTGTTTTGTGCAAAATGAAACGAGCCTTAATAACATTTTGATTTTGTTTAGCTAATCATTTATTAAATCTTTTCCCTCTTTCTCATGTCTATCTTTATAATCGCGAGAGGCATCCTTTATGAGTATAGCCCCATCTGCCGCAAACAATTTGGTACCATGGAAGTCGATGGATTGGTATTCCTAAAATACATCGTCCTTTCCTTCTATCGAGGAATTGGCAGTAAGAAGCAGGTGACTCGTCCAGCTATATCTAATCAAGAAGCATTCGATAGCATCTTTTTTTTTTTCTCCGGTGAATCACCATGCATGATGAGGGCAAGCTTTTAATTAAGTTGCCAATTGACTGCACATCTAAAGACGATGAATAGACATGATTTAGGCGAAAAGATATCCAACTTTGAGTCGAGTTACATCAACCTCGATCAAGTCAATATGGACGGACCGACCCGTGGTAGTCTCTTGATCATTAATGAGACCTAGTTTTTTTTTTCATTTAAATCTAGATTGATCGGACGCCTAGAATCCTCATCAATTAAAAAAAAAAAGTTGGATCCACCTATGTATATGTGTGAAGGTAACCGCCCTATTTGGGAAAAATTATCTAAAAAGTTTTAAAAATATTGCATATTAGCTAATTCAATCCTAAACTTTTTAATTTTGTTAATTGAGTCCTAAATCTTTGAAAATTTTGCTAATTGAGTCCATGGTGCCACATAGAACAACTGAAACTGACGTGGATAATTTTTTTAAAAAATAAATCGAATTGTGAGTTTTTGGTATTTCTTTTTCTTTCACTTTTTCCTTTTTATTTGATGCATTAATGATATATTTTGTTTAAAAATTCTGTTGTAGACAAGCAAGATAAGGACCATTTTCATAAAGAATCTCGATTTTATATCTGTGATATAACAGTAATACGAAAAAAAAAATCAAATGTCGAACGACGTACAAGGATATGAACGGCAATTACTGTCGAACCTCGAAAGAATCTATCATGGACAAGAAGAGAAAGATTCACTATAGCTATTATAGCCCCTCCTCCGTTCAAGGTGATGATTGAAGGGGAGATTCGCATTCCTGTGAATGCCCGTGTCGTATAGCACGAAATACCATTCAATTAGCTTATATCATAATCAAGTGTAATTAATAGGGTGTGCAAACGGATTGAACCACCCGAAAACTAGGTCCGGTATTCGGACTAGACCCAACCTATTATGGAACCGGTTTTATGATATAAAAGCTACCGTAATGTGTTTTCCTATAAAATCTAACCTCAGCAGTCACGACTCAACAATAGGATTTCTTAATCGGCACTTTTGTATTTACCTAGAGTATGGTTTCTTGTTTTTTTTTTTTTTGAATGTATGAATTTTAGGTCATCGTTAGAGATTTTGTACCAAGTGGATTGGCTTACACGATTTCACTCTTGGAGGAGGAGTTATGGCTGCAAGCTTCAAAGTTGCTTTTGACTTGCAAGACAAAAACGAGAGATTGTTAGCGGATTTTGGTGGTAGTGTGATAATAATACTTGGATTCAGCATTCTGGTGGATCATACTATTACTATATTGTGGATTGTTGCTTTTGGTAGATACTAACTTGTATTGCTCCTTACAAAAAAAAAAATCTTCTATTGCTCATCTTAGGAATTGTTGCTTTTGGTAGATAGTGACTTTTATTATTCAACTTTTAATTTAAATTTGTTTCATTGTTACTTATATTATTTTGCTGAAAAAATGAAGTAAAAAAAGAACAAAAGAAAAATAGGTTCTTGGGTAAATTTTGGTACTGGGCCGTAAAATCAGGGCATGTTTCAAAATGGGGTTCAAGGCAAACATGGTAGGTTTTAGGTTTCAAAAATAAGAA
Organism: Psidium guajava; assembly: GCA_016432845.1. Classification (NCBI taxonomy): domain Eukaryota; kingdom Viridiplantae; phylum Streptophyta; class Magnoliopsida; order Myrtales; family Myrtaceae; genus Psidium; species Psidium guajava. Next base: position 20,295,637 of record CM028233.1, on the reverse strand, counting down.
ACCGATTATAATATGATAGATTTTAGGTTCTAGATATGGAATTCACTCACTCTAGAATTGGTCACCCCTTAGTAATTAATGTCTTGTCTAAAACATCTCAGATAATTCAACAAATAATGGTAGGTACACAAATAAACTAGCCATATAGCTAAAATAATTTTACTTTTGAAATCTTTAACGGGAAATGTGAAGATGATTTACCGTTTGGTTTAAGAAACATTTTTATTTATGTATATAGACCGAGGGAGCTAATGTTTGAGATCCTACATAAACGTAATCCCTTTTTTTAGTGAAGTTCCGATCTCCATTTGAGAGCTCCACGTAGAAGGCACAGTGTGCACTAGTTATACATGATTTGCATCAGAAGAGTTTGACCGGTACCAGGTAAAGGGTGCCTGCGAGATTAATAATAATAACCAGGGAGGTGGTCGCACGGCAACTCTACCTTAAAAGGTATTTCGTGCGCCGGTCATGTTACGTGACACTAACATGTGCATAAGCCGGTCTATAGAAAGTGGGGGATTTCTTAAAACTGGGATTTACAGTAGGGCTAGGCCCAAGCCTGCTGCAATTTCTAAGCAAGCCTGAAAAATAGAGGTGGTCCATCGCAGACGTGAAAAGATCGTAAAGGGGAAAATGTAGATCAATGCTAGGTATACCAAATGGAAGTGGTACACGGCGCACCCGCGTGCTCGTCAAAGGAAAAAAATGATGAAAAAAATTAAGAAAAAGAAAAGACTGCAATTCGACTTACTTTATAAATTGATCATAGTTATCAATAAAAATGGGGGATTCGACTTAATATCGAAACACGCGAGAGATTTATGTGGTTATTTGATGGTTATGCGAAGTTTCTCCCATCTTTATTTGATGCAATCTTGTTTTCACGAGCTCATTTAAAAAATAATTTACTATTTTTTTCCACCGTTTGTTTTTATTTTTTTGATTGACAATGTTTTTAGTTAGTTAGTCTCGATTTCCATAAATTGGACTTTTTCGCTTTAGAAATTAAGACAATGAGCTCATTGTTTTGAGTGTATGCTTTGCGGTTGCCATAAATTGGATCTTCCGCATAAAAAAATTAAGACAATGAGTTTAGGACTATTGAGCCGTCACTCTCGCTTGCCCTAGTCAAGCTTCTACGTATTTGTGCCTTTATAATTTTTTTTTCTTTTTGCTTCCATTTTTCAAAGGCTTACTTCATGCCTCTAATTTGTACTTTTTGCATCTGAATCCATCCGATCATCCTGTGCACCTTGACTCATACTTTGAGCTTCGTTGGAGATTTTTCTGGTCGGTTTAGACCTATATAAAGTTAGGGTTCACAACGATCATCATAGACGATTCTAGTGACCACATCGATGTCAAGCTTGATGGTTCCAACTATTCACTTTGGAAACCATTGACCATGGTTGCACTTGTTTATAGCTCGCAATTTATTTGAGCATGTTGAGGGTTTCTATCTTTGTCATGTTACTCTCAAGGATATTGACTTGTCCAAACCACCTCCTAAGGCAGTTCAACAGGGTGCCACTAAAATTCAAGCATGGATAGTTACTGATTGGAAGGCATGAGCAATTCTCTTTAGTTCTATTGATCCTGCTCTTCACTCGCAATTTTCTCAAATAGTGGGAGTGAAGTGTGTGTGGGATCAACTCGCGGAGATGTTTAATCAAATCGAGGATATTTGGGTCTCTCAGTTAGAGCAAGAGATTTATTGTACCATCTAAGGATCTCGCTCCATTAAAGACTTATATAATTATATGCATTGCTCCCATTTTCTGCCCGACAAGCTTGGATTGCACTTAGTGCTCGTCTACTTGTCTTTAGACTCAAGATAGGCACCTTCTGCATGCTTTCCTTATGAAGTTTAGCTCTCCTTATGAAGGTATTCATGACAAGCTTCTCCATTGCTCTCCTAGATCGTCTCTCCTTGACGCTGTTAAGGAACTATAGTTTGAGAAAACTCGTTAGGTCTGCTTTCCTCTTTTGTAATTTCTAATTCCACTACTGTTTTGGTTGCTCCACCACGTGCTTTGCCTATTTGTGGCTCTCGCTGCCCTCTATGTATTTATTGTCACTGCCTTGGTCATGATGGGTCACATTGGTGGCAAAAAAAAAAAAGGATGCTTCACACCCTTCTACGCCACTACATCCTATTCAGCATTCTACCTCATCTCCACTAGCTCGGGCTATTATTCTAGCTTCTTCCTATATGGATGACTGTGTTGCTGCTCTTGAGACCCATCTTGCTTAGTTGTGTCCTTCTCTGCTCGGTTCTTTTCCTAGCTCCAACACTCCTGTAGCTATTTCGTGTTTTGGCGGCATTGCTATGGCTACTCCCTCTTTAGTGATATTTTTGCTACTTGGATACTTGACTCAAGAGTTGTTAAACATATTTCTACTTTCACTTCTTGTCTCATTTAGCCTTTTGAGCTCAAGCATCTATCACATTTTTTTTTATAGTTGATGGTTCTCCTCTCCTGGTTACTTGACGGGGTACTCTCACAGTCTCTCGGGATTTCAGTGTTCCTGATGTGTTATATGTTCCTTCCTTGGCTCTTAATTTATTATTTATGGGATAGGTTATCAATGTCGAATATACTATGAGCTTTATTGACAGCTTGTACTTTGTGCGGGATCATTTGAGTGGCTGGATGATTGGTAGGGGTAGTAGACGGTATAGACTCCATACTATGCATCCTCTCCATTTGCTGTCTTCCTCTCTTCCTGTTCCTGTGTTGGCTACCCTCAATCTAGTGCGATAACATCAGCGTCTCAGGCATATTCTTTCTTTTTGTCTCACCATCCTTTATCAACAAGATGCCTTGGGTTTTGTTTCTTTTGGTAGTCTTCCTCCTTGTTCTATCTGTCCTTTGGCTAAGCAATTTGCTAAGCCTTTTCCTATTGCTAATTCTAAATCTAGTGCCATTTTTGAACTTATTCATTCTGATGTATAGGGCCCTGCCCAACTCTCTTCTAAGAGTGGTTCAAATATTTTGTTTATTTTATTGATAATTATTCTTATTATACATGGGTTTATTTTATGCATCTACATAGTGATTTCTTTTCTATTCACCAATCTTTTACTACCATGGTTTCCACCCAGTTTAACATGAGAATCAAAGTTTTTTAGTTTGACTCTGGGGGAGAATATCTCTCGAGTGTTTTTCCTTCTCTCTTGGCCAATGATGGCATGCTTCTTCAAATATCATGTCTTAGAGTTTTAGCTCAGAATGAGGTTGCTGAACACAAGCACCGTCACATTCTAGAAAGCACTTACGCTCTCTTACTTATCACCTCTGCTCTTATTGAGTTTTAGATTGAGGCCCTTCTCATGGCTATTCATCTCATTAACCACTTACCCTTATTCTTTCTCTCTTAGGACACCTCTTTTTATTGTTTTCATTCTCGATCTCCCACCTATACTCAGCTGTGAGTTTTTGGGTGCACTTTTGTTATTCTTCCACCCACTAAATATACCAAGCTCACCGCTTGCTTTATCTCATGTGCGTTCTTGGGTTATATCACCAAGCATAAGGGTTATTGTTGTTATGACCCAAATGCACGACGTATACGTATCTCTTATAATGATACATTTCGTGAGAATGACCCTTTCTTCCCTACAAATGCTACGCCTCTTATGTCGTCTCCTATTTCATTTATAGACTTCTCCACTGATCCTTTCCTTGTTCCTCCTTCTCCCATTTTCGTTCTGGATTTAGTCATCTCTACACCTTTACCATATCTATTTGTTCCCATTTTCACCCCAGATTTAGATATATTGCCACCTTCCCCATCTTCTCTTGTCCTTTCTATTGCACCTCTTGCCTCCCCTGCCCTTAACGATTTTGTACCTTTAGAGACATGCCGTAATCCTTCTCAGGATCGGTGCCTGCCTGCTCGGTATGTTGCTGCTACTTCTTATTCTACTGAGTTTGTTTTATTTTTGGCTGTTATTCACACTATACAGGAGCCCACTAGTTATTGCAAGGTAATTTAATATGCTGAGTGGCATTAGACTATGTCAGAGGAGCTCTTGGGTTTGTAGAATATTGGTACTTGGGAGCTTGTTGCTTTTCCTCTGGGTTGATCCTTGGTATCCTACTAGTGGATAAACAAGGTAAAGACTTGTTCTGATGGCAATATTGAGTGCTATAAAGTGCATCTGGCTACTGATTTCTTACAAGAGTATGGTATTGAGTATGAGGAGACCTTTGCTCTCGTAGCAAAGATGACATTTGTTTGTACTTTATTAGCTACTACTTCAATTCGCAACTAGCCTCTCTTTTAGCTTGATGTGAAGAATGCTCTTTCTTCATAGGGATCTTTAGGAGGATATCTTTATGCAACCTCTACCTGGTCTTGATCATACCTTTGGACAAGTTTGCCACTTCTAATGGGCTCTTTATGGTCTCAAATAGGCTCATCGTGCTTGGTTTGAGAAGTTCAATGATGCTATTCGATCTATTGGTTTTGCTCAAACTGAGGCTAATCATGCTATATTCATTCATACCTTTTCTGCTGGTTGCACTATTCTTTTTCTTTATATGGATGATATGGTAATCACTAGAGATGATCGTGCTCATATTGAACATACCAAGAGGCACCTTCAGCAGCATTTTTCCATGAAGCATCTTGGACCACTGTGCTATTTTCTCAGGCTTGAGATTACTCACAGTTCGTGGGATATCCTTCTTTCTTAGCAGAATTATACCGCTAATATTCTTTCCAAGGTTGCTCTCTCATATTCATGCATTGCTGCTATTGCTATTAAATTGAATCAAAAGTCTTGCCTGGATGGTTGGGAACCTCTTTTTGATGTGACCCTCTATCAGACTTTGGTTGGCAGTCTTATATATCTTACTATCTCTTGACCTGATTTTGCTTATGTTGTTCATGTTATCAATTAGTTTGTTGTCATTCTTGATATTGGTCATTATGTTGTTATTTTGAGGGTCCTACGCTATCTCCGGGGCACTTTGATGCATTCCTTATTTAGGCTATCTTTTTTTGCTCTCAAGTTGTGTGCTTATTATGATGCTGATTGGGCTTCCAATGTAACTGATTGCTAGTCTACCACTGGCTATTGCATTTTCCTTAACGATTCTCTCATTTTGTGGCATGCAAAGAAATAACAAATTGTCTCACTCCTTTACAGAGTTTGAGTATTATGCTATGGAGGGACACTACTGTTGAGATTATTTGGCTTCGTTGCTTACTTGCTGACATGGGTGTTTTACTTGAGGATCCCACTCTTTTGCAATATAACAACAAGAGTGCCATCCATATTGGTGTGAATCCATCTTTTCATGAGCTTACCAAACAAATTAAGATTGACTGTTATTTAATTTGTCATTATCTCCAAGCCCGCACCATTTCTCTTCCTTTTTTTTGGAAATGAGAATTAGCTTGTAAATTATTTTACGAAAGTTCTTACATCATAACACTTTCAATTTCTTCTTTCCAAACTCTTGTTATTTGATCCACCTTGAGTTTGCGTGAGGGGTGTTAGAACATATAGATTTATAGGCTTTTCTTTTTTCTCCTTTGTTTTTTCTTCTTTCTCTTTTGTCCAACATAGAAAGTGTATTAAAATTTTCACCTCTTCTAAGCTATATAGAGGCTCCTCTTAAACACACCATTTATTAGAGAACAAATACTGTTTTCTCTTCATCTTTATTTCTTATCAATCATTAAGGCTTTATTTATTTTGTGAAAAATTAGTGATTCGAAATATATATTTTAAAAATGTTGGTTTATATTATTCATCAAAATAAAGTTAAAAAATATGATTATGCACTAAATATTGAGGAATAAAGAGTTGTCTATAATAAAAATACTTTTGATAGAGTAACATAAGACATTATTTTTAGAAAAATATTTTTTTATTATAATATTTATTTTTCATGAAATAAATAGAGCCTAAACTTAACATTTTTTTTTCTTTTGGTCAGTAGCCTAACATCCCTTAGTGGATTATTTTTTAAAAAACACCGGGAATCGGAATCTTTCCATTAGATTACTCCTCACCTGATAAAGTCAAACAATCAAGCTGTCTCGTTTGCATTCATGCTGATAGCTCCCACCACACGATAGTGACGTCCCAGCTCCCAACGTTCAATGTGAACCTCTTCTAATCATTGCATTTGTACTAATTCAATCCTAGACATTTTAAGTTTATCAATTAAGTCCTATTAGTAAAAAATTATTGATGTGGATGCTAACGTCCTACATGGTATGGCTAATGCTGATGTGGTTTAATATAATTTGTAAATTTTTAAAATTATTTTTCTATAATTTTTTGGGTGTGATTTTGTTCTTCAGTGGCTGGCCAGGGCTACAACGCCTTGCCGATAGTGAGCGAGGCCATCGTGTCTTGGAAGGCATTGCGGATTTTCAGCTAATAAGACTCAATTCGCAAAAAGTGAAAAGGTTTATGACTCAATTGATAGACTTAAAATTTTTAGAACTCAATTGGCAAAAGTTCAATATGTTTAATACTTTTTGGATAATTGGCAAAAAGTGAAAAAGTTTAAGACTCAATTGACAAACTTAAAATTTTTAGAATTCAATTACCCAAAAGTTCAATTTGGGTAGAAGATGCTTATACATAACTCATTGTTACCTTGTATTCGATTGCACAAGTTGACTAAAATGGATGCTCTGTGTATTTGGAAGGACATCTTGCGAAGCAAAATCCATCGAAGTATGTACATGTCATTCTTTTTGACAGGAAAAGTACCAAAATAAGTCAAGAACCTATTGCATATGTACCAATGGAACCTAAAACATTTTCATTGGACAAATTGAGTCATTAATTTTTACATTTGCACAAATTCAATTTATCAGGCCAATTTTGATTTGAAATCACTAATGTGGACAAATTTTACAAATTTTTAATACTTTCATTTTTCCTTTTTCTTTTCATTTTGGCCAAGGAGAGTCACTTGCCTCGCCCAAGCAAGCCCTCACTAGAGGTCAAGAGGTCGGCCTCGTAGGCCAAAATGAAAAAAAAAGTAAAAAAAAAGTAAAAAAATTAAAAATTTGCAAATTTGTCCACATGAGTGCCGGTTGTGCCACGCAGGATGATCGATGTCCAGGTCAATGATTTTCAACTGAAATTAGTTGGATATATTGAATTGACACAAACACAAAAATTTTGGACTAAATTGATCCAATTGAAAAGTTTGTGATTATATTTGTATTAATTGAATACATTTATGACCTTTTTTTTTTTTTACGTTCCCTCATTTGGACTAGCTAATATCATTCAATCTTTTAAATCTGCTACATGTGAAATTAATAATTTCCATTTTCAACACCGGTTTTATAGTTTAAGACAATTTCTCCTTCTTAGCCCTTTCACTTTCTTCAGGAAAAACGTGTTGGCTACATGGCTGGGATCATGGAATCAACATAAAAGGAATAAAGTAAAGAAAATTAAACCCCATATCTTGTCAGGTAGCTCAAGATCCGAGGCTTAGAAGTCACCGAAACCCACCTTATTTGACTTTCAGAAGAGAATAATCCAACTTTGAGAGTAACCCATAAAGATTTCCAGCCACACATCATCCATCCTCGGCCACAAACCTCATCTGAATCTTTTTTTTCTCTGTGAAATCATGGCCTCCAGTTGTTTCAGTCTTCATCACCATCTTCATCTGCGCACCCACCTCAATCCCAAGATTCCTCTCAGACTCTCTGATCTTTCCACTACTTCTCTGGTCCGGATCACCTCTAGATCCAGCTTCACACATCTCATCCACCGCCGCAGATGCTCCGGTTCAGCACCCATGGCGCGCTCGGGTCAGTCCTGCCCGAGTCCGAAGCCTTCGGATCCCCATCGCTTTGAGCTGGACCCGACCCTCACCAATGATGACCTCCGTCCCACCACGGCCTTGGAGCGGACGTTCTCCGGGTGGGAGATGGCCAGCCTGTGGATCGGGCTCGTGGTCGGCGTCCCCACCTACTACCTGGCGGGCAGCCTCGTGGACCTCGGCATGGCCTGGTGGCAGGGCATCGCGACGGTGGTGGCCGCCAACGCGATCCTGCTCGTGCCCCTCGTCCTGACGGGCCATCCGGGCACGCGGTACGGCGTCCCGTTCCCAGTGCTCGCCCGCTCCTCCTTCGGTGTCCACGGGGCCCACATTCCGACCCTCCTGAGAGCTCTGGTGGGGTGCGGTTGGTACGGCATAGAGACGTGGATCGGCGGCGAGGCCATCTACCTCCTCCTGCCGAGCTCGCTGAAGCAGTCCGCCCTGTCGCAGCCTTGGCCTTGGCTGGGCACAGCCCCGCTAGAGTTCGCTTGCTTCATTGCGTTTTGGTTGGCGCAGTTGACCATAGTTTGGAAGGGCATCGAGGGAATCAGGCAGCTTGAGAAGTACTCCGCTCCGATCCTGATCGCCCTCACTTCATGCCTCTTCGCCTGGGCCTATGTCAAGGCCAGCGGCCTCGGCCACATGCTTGCCCTGTCGTCGAAACTGTCCTCATCCCAATTCTGGGCACTGTTTTTCCCTTCCCTGACGGCAAACATAAGCTTCTGGGCGACGGTCGCCCTCAACATCCCGGACTTCACCCGGTACGCCAAGAGCCAAAGGGACCAGGTCGTCGGTCAGGCCGGGCTCCCGCTCTTCATGGGCTTGTTCACGTTCATTGGCCTGGCCGTGACCTCCTCGACGGAGGTGATCTTCGGCCGCGTGATCTCGAACCCGATCCAGCTTCTAGGCCAGATTGGGGGCCTCCCGACCAGAATACTGGCCATTCTGGGAATCAGCCTGGCCACCATCACCACAAACATAGCTGCCAACGTGGTGGCGCCAGCGAATGCGCTGGTCAATCTCAGCCCTTGGTGGTTCAACTTCAGGAGAGGAGCCCTGATTACAGCGGTCATGGGCATCGCCTTCCAGCCGTGGCGGCTCCTCCAGTCGAGCGAGAGCTTCGTGTATACATGGTTGGTGGGTTACTCTGCGCTGTTGGGCCCGATCGGAGGCATCATTTTGGCTGATTACTATCTTGTCCGAAGCACCGAGTTAAGCATCAAGGACTTGTATACATCGAGTCCTCATGGGGCTTATTACTACTCCGGAGGCTACAATTTGGCGGCGATGGCCTCATTGGCGGCCGGGATTCTCCCGGTAATCCCAGGTTTCTTGCAGAAAGTCAGGGCTTTGTCCGCGATTCCGGATGCGTTTGTGGTCATCTACAACAATGCTTGGTTCTTCAGCTTCTTTTTAGCTGGGTTTCTTTACTGGGTTCTGTCAAGTTTTTCTGGGAAATCCAGGAAGTCTCTATCTTATGACCCACTTTTACCTACTCAAAGTTGACGTCTGTTCACACATTTTGCCCATAGCTTGTAAAGAAAATTCAAAGGGCTTATGGGGTTATACATAATGTAAACTTCCTAGGAGTCGTTCCTTTCTTCATATGTTTCTTTTCCTCGTTGCTTTATACCCAAAAAGAGACGAACTATATCTGAGTTCAACTTAAAGATGGAAGTCATCTTTCATTTTTGAACGTGAAATAAGACCAAACTCATAAGCTTATTATCCTAGGTCGGAATAAGTTGCTAGGATCCCCTTTTTGGCTAGAGTAGCTACTTAGCTTATTGGTGTCTAAAGCAGTCTATTGGTACAAATGCCATATAAGATATGAAAGAGATTTCTGACTTAAAGACTACTAGTTTACTAGGAACTAAAGCCGACTATAACAACTGTTTTATTTATTTAAAAATTCCATTGTCAAGAAAAAAATGGAAAGAAAATGCAAGCTCTATGTTGAAGCATTAATGTAAGTTCTTTGTCATTCACGTTTCAATAAGTGATATGTGCAAATGGTCCATGTGAATCATGCACGTCCATGTGCTGTTTAGGACATGGGATTTTCAAAAGTACATAGTGAATTACTTTGATGTTTGGTTTGCTGTGGATTAATATATAGAGTGAATGGTTGGCCTCACCTCTTGTTGCTTGTTCTAGATCTAAAGATAATGTGCGATTGCAACATAAATATTTTATTAATTTCAATTCATGGGCAGATTCCACCCCCCCCCCCCCCCGGGGCGGGGCCAAAAAAAAAAAATTCATGGGCAGAAGTGTATTCAATATATTGAGGGATAGAATTCTAACATTCTGTACCTGAAAACATAATATGTCTACGTACTGGTAGATTTTAGCGAGTGTGGGTAAGTGTAAAAAATTATCACTGATGAGAAGAATGATAATACAAGCATGGATCTCAAATTGACACAATTGTGACACATTTATCATAAAATTAATTTTTCTATCGCAAAAAAAAAAAATCTCAAATTGGGATACTCGTTGAGAAACGGGCCTTTCGTCAACTTCCATCCACTATTCAGGTAAAATTGCTGATGTTGTCACGTGGCAAGCAACTGATGTGGATTTGACACGGAAATTCAACATAAATGGGTCTTTAAATAAGGCTGTTATGACCTTGTGAATATGCAAAAGGCACATGATCTCATGGAATGAGATTTTCTTGAAGCTTGCTTGATAAAGATGGGTTTCAATCCAAGGTGGGTTTTGTGGGTGATGAATTGTGTGACCACCATTTCTTGAAATATCATGTTCAATGGTGAACCAACATCCTACGTCAAGACAACAAGAGGACTCTGGCAAGGTGATCCTCTCTCCCTATACTTGTTCGTTCTAGTGATAAATGTATTATCCAGCATGAGGAGGAAGTCTATGGAAATCGGGAGCATAAAAGGATTCAAGTTGAACAGGTTATGCCCGACATTGACTCATTTATTAGTTTCTGATGATTTGATCTTCTTCCTTGATTGCAACAAATTGCAAACATCTTGAATCAATACTACTATGCTTTCGGTCAGGCTATTAATCTGAATAAGTTTGGGTTTTTTTTAGAAATAATTGCCCATACAGTTTAAGAGTAAACATGCTTGCTAAGCTTAGAGTTCCAGAGATTGAAAAGACAAGGAAGAATTTAGGGATTCCTTTGGACTAGGGTAACTAAAAAAACAAATATTTACGTGGATTTTAGCCCAAGTAAACAAGAAGTTAGAGGGATGGAAGGAGAATTTGATGTCAAAGGCTGGTAAGCAAATATTTCTAAAGGCTGTGGTGTAGGGTCTCCCATAGTATGCCATGTCCATATTTAAGATCCCTGTATCGGTATGCAAGAGTATTAAATAGAGAATTGCAGATTTTTGATGGAAAACTTCTGACAAAAGTAAGGGCTGCATTGGAGGAAATGGGAAATTCTAAAACTTAGGAAGGATATGGTTGGCTTCAAAGATTTGATATTCTTCAATAAAGCGATGTTATGGTAACAAGAGTGGTAATTGGCTTAGTCTCAATCTTCCCTCTGGGACCAAGTGCTAAAGAGCCTATACTATGCGAGCTATGAATTCTGGAAAGTTGGAAAGTGTAATGCTCATTTTTTTTATAGGCCAAAATTTTTTACTAATCAATGGTGGTAAAAAAAATAAAATGAAAACTTGAAAAGTCAACAAAATATAAAAGAAATGTGGGTAACTTTCCATTCTTCTTCTTCCTTCTTCTTCTTCACACCAAGACATATGTGAAGAAGAAAGAAAGGAGAAGAGGAAGAGAGAAGAGGGAGGAAAGAGGAAGAGAGGTCCAAATCACGTGCTTCGCCAAACGATTTCGACGCCGTTTAACAACGTTCAGTAAGTTCTCGTACCCCTCGTTCCTCATATTGAAGTAATTTTGGGAATTAGGGGTTAGTTTCGAACCTAGATCGAGTTCAAGTTGCTGGGTTCATTTGAGGTGTTTTTAAGCTGTGTTGTTACATGGAGATGAAAATTTAGGACGTTGTGAAGCCGTGGGATTTGACGAATCTTAATTTGGCGCTCTGGTTTGCCCGAAACAAGATTTTCAATTCTGGTTGCTACAGTACCCGCGCGAACAGCATGCTTCAAGAGCCAATATCTTTATCTTTCGTTCATTATTTGAAGTTGACCATGTTAAGACTTTTGTAGTACGTTGAATAAGCTTCGTTTGGAGTATAAGATGGCTTGAAACGGAGATCGGTGGAATGAGTTATGGCCTTTTTAGTCATGAAGCGCAAACTTTTCTGTTTCCTACAGTACGAGCACGAACAGCATGCTTCAAGAGCCAATATCTTCATTTTTCGTTCATTATTTGAGGTCGATCATATTAATACTTTTGTAGTACATCGAGTAAGCTTCGTTTGGACTATAAGATGGCTTAAAATGGAGCTCGGTGGAGTGAGTTATGACCTTTTTAATTCTGAAGCGTAAACTGCCCATTAAGGACAGCAAAGGAAAGTTGTTATTGGGCGAGCTTCCGTTGACACGTAATTGTCGTTCTGTCGTTAAATAGGTATAAATTAGTTGAGTCGTCCATTAGAGTGTTATATTATTGGTATTTGATCCATTTTCCGTACTTTTGAACAGGAAATCAGACGCGTTGGCTCGAATAACCATCGCATTTTAATTTTGCCTTCGTCTGGTGAGTAATACTATTTATTCTTTGACTTGTATAAACTCATGTTTTTCTGAGAAGGTATAATATGAGTTTTCTAATGTGATTTTGTTCTTTGAAAGGAAAGAAAAAGCGGTGTTTAGAACATTTTTGTTGCATAAAACAGGATCGAACATTTACTGCTGTTTTGTTTATTCGATAAGGTTTTATGAATACTTTGTGCTATTGACTTTGAGTTGATGGTGATGTTCATTTTGGCTGAAATAATTTTTTACAGATTTCTACTATTGATTTTTGAGTTATTGTGATTTTGTGCTGCTCAAGATAACTGTAAACCCGACTGATAGGTTTGTGGGTATGCGCATACTATTTAGGATATCCTTGTGGGCCGAGCCACCGGCATTGTAGGTAGAGACGTTACCAAGGGGGAATCTTGGTTGCCTTTTGTCACGAGCGTTATGCGTGACTACAGTTAGAGCCTTGAGCATGTGATTAGTCAATGGATAGACCACTGACATGTGTTTTGCTGAGATTAACCAATGGATTAAACCATTGGTATTTGTTTTGTGTTTTAAATGTGCATAGTGATTGTTCGATCCGCTTAGAAGAAATGTATTACTCACTGAGCCGTGTTAGCTCATTCCTTTCATCTTTTTGTTTTTCAGATCCAGCGAGTCGCCCGTAGAACGTGAGCGATCGTTAGTGGAGGATATTTTGTTGGGGGGAAGCTTTTATTATAAGTTGTGAGTTGTTCCTTTTGTATTTGGTGAGCCCTTTTAAGTGGATATTAGACGTTTCTACCATTTGGAAGGATATGTGTATATATCTATTTATGGTTTAGTAGCAAGCTCTGATGTTTATAACTAAGGAACTTCTTGAAGTCGTATGCATGGATATACATGTTTATTATCTGGTTGGATTCTGGTTAAGCTGAGGCTGCGTCCTTTTGAAAAAGGGACGGTCGTGTCATGTCGCGACCCGATCTTCGTTCGAGATCGGCTGGTGGATTGCTAGGCCCAGATTTTGGATAGTCTGGGCTTTGCGCGGGTCCTCCCAGGCCCATACCAAAACGCGTCAGGGAATTTTTTTTTTAAATCGAAGTCGACCTTAGTGTAGTCTGGTGACATGTGCTCAGTGTGCATGCCATTGGAGTCGCCACCAATCATTTCTTGGAGGGTATGATTGGAAACCCTATCGAGCGATCGGGAGAAATCGTTCGATTCTGCGAAAACCAGAGATTTGAGTTCGGGGACTTAGTTACGCCAATATTGCTATTGACGCCCTTTCGGTACCTAAGTTGAGTGATTTCCTAACCTAAGGAATTCTTGCAGGCGAGATTGGGTAAGGTAGACTCTAGGAGTCTAGGGGTTTCATGCAAATGGGAATGTCTGTCCTATCAATCACAATCAATGAAATGAGTGCGCAATCAAGAAATCAACACAAGAAAAACACACGTTCAATCAAGTCAAGACAAGCCAAATGGGAGTCCTAAAAGTCTAGAAGACACGCCAATTAGATTCAGAGGTGATTTGGGATGATTTTGGTCAAATTGACCAGAGGGGCAAAATGGTCATTTTGGAAGGCTTGGAAAGTCAAAACCGTGAAAATAGGTCAAACCAGTTGAATGTGATTTTTTCCTAATTTTCACAATTTCTGAGAATTTTTTTGGATTTTTCTGAATTTTTTTTAGAATTTTCCGGGAATTTTCCATTTTTTTTATTATTTTTTTTTGGACCGGGTCGGGTCAACCCGGCCCACTTCTCGAAGACGCTCGACCCAGACCATATGGGTCCCAGGACGGTCTAAAACGATGTAGTTTTGGATTTTCTTTTGGATTCTTATTATCGACAAAATAGCCCATCGGAGGGGGGGTTTTCTCGCACTAATTCCCGACTCCTCGGGAACGCTCAACAGGAAATCCATACATCGATACAAACTACAACATACCAGGAATGATACGGATCAAGGATACGTGAATGAAACGGACCAATACACGACTGAAAACTCATGGGAAAAACCGATGTTGGTTACCTCACCAGACTTAGTTTTTATTTTTGTCACAAAGGTTGCTCGTGAAGGGGTTTTAACGGGTGAATATCTCAATGGTCAAATACAATCAGAAGAAACCGATTATACCACGTGAAACTAAGTATAACCGGGATTCTAAAATGACCAACGGCTCGAAAAATGATTGACCGAGTGCGTCGCATCGACGCTAGAAAGATGGCCATTCGCAAATGGAAACCCAGAAATTCCCAGAAACCAGTTCATGAAGGCGTGTTCAGGAGGGATTATCTCCATGATCAAATACAATCAGAAGAAACCGATTATACCACGTGAAACTAGGTATAACCAGGTTTCTAAAATGACCAACGACTCGAAAAATGATTGACCGAGCGCGCCGCGTCGACGTTAGAAAGATGGCCATTCGCAAATGGAAACCCAGAAATTCCCAGAAACCAGTTCATGAAGGCGTGTTCAGGAGCGATTATCTCCATGGTCAAATATAATTAGGGAAAACCGAACACACGACCTGAAACTAGGTCAAACAAGGTTTCAAAATGTGTTTAAATATCCCAAAAATATTAAGGGAACGCTCTGTACTAAAGCCACGAAGGTGGCTTGTCGCAAAACCAAATCTGGGAAAACTAGCTTTGCCTCTCACTTTGCAGCTCATTGAGGCGTTTTCAAGTGCCAATAACTTTGTACTCAAATTAAATCAAGAGGAACCGATCATACCACATGAAACTAGATATGATCTAGTTTTCCAATCGATCGACGACTCAGGAAACGGGCAACCGAGCGCATCGTAATGGTGTCGGGAAGTGACGGGTCTGAAGTGGTTACAACACTTAGAAAAAAATTTTCAGTTCAAGCCAGACCAACCAAGCAAATTCAAGAGGGCATATCTCGCTCCTCCGTTGGACTTAATGGGAAAATAATATACCGATTTGAAGAGCTACACATTAGGAACAAAATGAAACAGAAATTACTCATGAATAATGCTCGAGGAGAGAAAAAATCGCCCCGAAAGTCGGGGGTTTGGGCTGTTTTACGCTCAAATCCGGACGCAAACCAGACCAACATGGGGTATTCCCGACCCCGTAACTATCCTCAAAGATTGAACCAAGGGCAACCGAGGATATATACGTATTCTACTATGTACCGGGAACACAGTCAATCAAGAATCTCCCAAAAATACTCACAGTAAGATAATGAAAAATGAGCACGAAGCAAGCAAGTTGAACTGATTCCAACACTTAGGCAAAATTTCCAGGCTGAATTTCCAGATTCTGATCAGACTAATGAGGCAACTTTGGAAGAGCATATCTCACACCTCGGTCGTAACCAGGAGCAGCACAACATATCAAAACGAAGATCTACACATGTAGAATGCATTTGAGCAAAGAAACGACCGAATATCACGTGAAATTACCACGAAAAAGAGGTTCAAAGTCGGGGGTTTGAACCACTCGAGGCATTTCATCAAACACCTTGTGTGCTAATAAGGGCTCAAACCAGAGAAAAACAATCGTGGAGGGGTATTTGCGTTACCTTTCCCGGCGACTCAGATGGCGGATGGACGTCGGTGATGGCTCGGTAGGTAGGTGGTGTGTAGGTGTATCTTGGTTGGGTGGTGGTCGCTCGTGGAGCCTCCCGGTTTGCTCTGAAATCGCTCCCGAAGACCCCCTGTTGGCCAACCCGAACTCCCCTCCTTTTATGCTCCTCCCCGACACTTACCTGATGAATTCTGGCGCCTTCGGCCCTCCACTCGCTTGGGACTTCCACCCTCAACAACTCCAAAAACTGAAAAAGCTCCTCTATCCTTGCGTTTGCTCCCCATTATTCTTCAAAAAAAACTGCCCCATCTCTGCCCATCCTTCACGCATGCGTTGGGAGGGAGAAGGAGAATAGTGGCCGGGTCATGGGTCGGGTCGACCCGACCCGACGATCCGCCCGGCCAAGATTTGCTCAAATTGACCCAGAAATCGATCAAATTTCTCAAAATTGCAGCTAAAATTGGATTCTCCATGCTGGATTACATCCAAACATGTGGTTTTTGCAAAAAATTTGCTTGAAATTGCACAAAAACCCCAAAGTTTTAGTTTGACCCGAAATCGAATTTTGAGCAATCCAAAGCCTAAACGGCGAAATCAGTCCAAACCACCCTCTCCAATGGATTTAGAATGATGAAACCTATGGGGTAGAGGTCTTGGAGTTTCATGGGTGCCCCTAGAAAAAGTTTAATTTCATTTTTTGTCAACTTAGGGGCTAAATTGAAAAATGCAAAATTCGACTAAGGCCCTTTTGCAAAATTGAGACACTCCGGGTACAATTGGGCCAATATGAAAATTTGGACTATTAGAGGACAATGTCACAACTCCTAAGTGAAAAATAAAAATAAATTGACTCGAATGTGATTTTTTTAGGCCCGATTCGAGATTATGCTCGTGAAGGAACACATGACCTCGAATGGGTTTTTTCGAATTTGTGACGGCCAACATGAAAAGGGATTTAAAATAGAAATATTGAATATTTTTCCCTATTTTTGTGGCCAAACATTCTGTTTTTTCTTGATTTTTTGGGTATTTTCCTAATATACGAAAAATATTAAAAAATGCGAAAAATACTAAAAATTATTTTTTGTTCAAAATTGGTTCCTTAGGCTTGGAAAAAGCTTCCAAAGTTTATTTTACAATTTTATCATTTTTTATTGCTTTTTTATGAATTTATAAAGATAAAATGCTGAGAAATACTAAAAACACTAAAAATTATTTTTTACTCAAAATTGATTCCCTAGGCTAGGCTAAGGTCCTCAAAGTTGATTTTTCAATTTTCTAAATTTTTATGGATTTTCTAAAAACTTTCTAAAAACAAAACTAGCTAAAAATCAAGTGTCAACAGCTGCCCCTCTTTGAGAGGGGTCTCGTGAGATATCGCTCTCAAAGACAAGACGACACTTGATGTCTAGCCGACTCTACTGGGAAAATGAAAAGTTGTGACATCCAACTCTATTTCCTCTTGTGAAAGCCTCAGTCCAAACTTCCTCTGGTTCATTCTGATATAAGAGAGAGAAAGAGGTAGAGTTGAGGGAGTTACCTGAGACTTACCTGTTTGCCCCGTGGCTGTCGTTGACTGCGTGGTTGGGGACGGAATGTGAACCTAAGGATTTCTTATGAGAAACCCCTAGGGTGGTTGAACTTGGACCCGTATGGTAGATCAGCCCATTGAGATGCCTATATCAAGGACTTTGGTGCCTATATCAATGACTTGGTGCCTATAGAAAGGACTTTGTGTGCCTGTACGAAGGACTTTGGGTGCCTGTAGGAAGGACTTTGTGTGCCTGTAGGAAAGACTTTGGGTGCCTGTATGAAGGACTTTGGGTGCCTGTAGGAAAGACTTTGGGTGCCTGTACGAAGGACTTTGGGTGCCTGTAGAAAAGACTTGTGTGCCTGTAGAAAAGACTTGTGTACCTGTAGGAAGGACTTGTGTGCCTCTAGGAAGGACTTTGTGTGCCTGTAGGAAAGACTTTGTGTGCCTCTAGGAAGGACTTTGTGTAATAGACAATCATATAGAAGTTATCCTCGCTCTTGGGTGTCCTCTGCAAGTTTGAGAAGATTGTGGATCTTTATCAAGCAATGTGTCATTCTGGAATCGATGTGGGTGCCATTCTGGGACCTGGGGGACCAGGAACCTGTAAAAGCTCAAACCCGACTTGTCATATTGAAGAGGAAAGAGTTAGAAAATTTCTGATATTTCGAATATTCCAAGCTTTTTCTTTTGGAATGAGATGTGCTGCTATGATCATTATATATGAATCACGCATAATTTTTTCAAAAGAAATGTAACGTGATGTCAGAGGTTATCCAAATTTTTTGCCACATATCAAGCATGATAAAAAATTCCTTATGAGGAATATTTTGAATCAAATGAACTGAAATTACCAAAGAGTTTGCTTAGGATCTCAATTGAAGTACGCTCATCAAAGAGGGCTTGTCACTTATTTCTCCGAAGAAGGTTTTGATTTTTATTCAGGAAGCACTTGAATTTTCTCTCGAACCTATGTCTAGGGCTTCGGAATTATTCGTAGTGCATACAATTCGATTGATCAGAGAGGTCTTTAAGGGACCGTAATGTTGGGCTTGGTCAAAGGTTTCCAAAGGGGACCCATAAATGAGTCGAGGCCAATGAATAAAAGGTCTTCATCATCTACTCCGGGTTTACAAGTCAAGAACCCTGCACAATGAGAAAGAAATAGCGTTGCTCGTACCTTTTCGAGCGATGCTTAAAATCATTTAATCTCTACGTTAACTCAAGCGCCTTAATCAGAAAAGACTTTCACGGGTTGTAACGTAGGTTAGGATTAGGGACCAGGGAAGAAAAAGGCTTATTTTGGCCTAGAAAATATATGAGGTGGGTTCGACATTGGTGATCATTGCATCTTTATCACCAGTCTCGGCCCTCTAGAGTTGTCCTCAAAGAACACCATTGTTGTATGGGGATGATGTGGACTTCTGCTGACGTCGCTGCTCGAGAATGATGTAAACTCCAACGGAGGAGATGTCGGTGCTCTTTGGAGATTCGCTGCGGTTCTTGATCTTTTGGAATAATATCCAAAGAACACCAGTGTTGTATGAGAATGGTGTCCACTTCTGCTGATACCGTCATCACTCACGAACGGTATAAACTCCCGCTGAGTAGACAGTGGTGGCTTTGGAAAATTTATCACCGCCCTTGACCTTCTAGAATAGCCTCCAAAAGACACCATCATTGTTCGTGAATGGTGTGGACTTCCGTTGATACCGTCGTCGCTCGCGGACGGTGTAAGCTCTAACTTAGTATGTTTTGCAATTTGACTCCTTTGAAGAGTTTTTCTTTTGTAGCCAGACCCCATTGGGGACTTACAAAGGAGATAATATGCATACATTTTACTGAGTCTGCAAATGTATACGTAAAATTCAAAGGCATTCAAAAATGAACATTGATTTGAATAGGCATTGGCCTTGCTTTTGTTTGGCGCTTTGCTTTTTTATGCCCGGAACTGACTCTCTCTTTCTTTTTTTTTCTTTTTTTTTCTTTTTTTTTCCGCCCTTTTTGACTTTTTGACTTTTCCTCTTTTTTGTGTTTTTTTTTTTTGTTAGAAAAGAGAATTTTTAATGATTGTGCCGTGTACACATGATTATAAAAAATCCAGCACATTCGGAGAGTTGGCTCAGGAACTCTATGTAGACCCAACTCTTCTGAGTCTTTCCGCTTTGAGGTGGCGCCATCTTCATCTCAGAATGGGCAATGATCACCAACGGGGTTTTAAGAAACGAATATGCATGCTCAATTGGGCTATGCAAAGGATAAAAGTGTATATGATAGCGAAACGAATACTTTTCGGCGTCCTAAGGCACTTGAATTACCGTATGAGGTTAAATACAAAGAAACACTCGAAAATTAATGTTAGTCCGAGTAAAAAGATTTCTAGCCATTTACCTCATGTCACCGCTGGAACTACTTCCGTTTGGCCCCGATGTGGGGTGGTTCTTGACAGGGTTTAAGAAATGAAACCGCCGCTCAAATGGGTTGTCTATGGTCACCTGTAGTGTTTAGGATAGAGAAATGATCGCCTCTCGTCGTCCCAATTCGTGTAATCACTGCGAATAATTCCTACGTCCCTAGGCGAAGGCCTGCACTCATCGCTCAAGTGTGTATAGGGACGTGTTTGGGCATGGTTTGCCTTTCATCGTCTGAGGTACTCCAATTGACAAGTCTTAAACGTTCTCATTTAGAAATCCATTTCCCTTTCAACAAAATTTGATCCCCATGCGGATTTCCGACGCGCGATGTATGTTTCAGTACATGCTTGGATAGCCTCAAAAGCTTTTTAAACCCAAATGAAGGTAAAGTATTTTTTGAAAGTTTATCCTTTTTCTGAACATGGTATCATTGCATTTTCTCAGATCCTTCAGAGTCCTTGATCTTTAAAAGAGCAGAGTACTTACCATTTTAGCGCGCTGGCCTCTCTAAAGAACAAATATGATGTGTCAATACGTGTTCTCGAATTTAGGATTAACTGGAACGATACCTCTTTACTCTTGATTGTGTATTCAAATTGGGAAGCCAATGCATAGACCGTAGAATCCTGTTATCTGATCACCATTGCAACATCCCCTATAAAGATAAAAAGGAATGTATCAGTGTGCTTTCCCAAATTTGAAGCCGATTGGAACGATACGAAGTTACCCTTGATCGCCAGGCGGGGGTGCCGATAGATGGTCCGTCTCATATACTTCCTTTCTTGTGAGCTCCTGATTTGGAAGAGGTTATTTGAGCTGCTTCCTTCTTCTAGGAGCGACTCTTAAACCTGCAACTCAAAGAAAATGATGCAAGTTTATACATGTATGCATGAAATGCATGTGTGGGTCTTCGATACGACTCAGACACCCTTTAGACATGAAAATTGCTCAAATCCTCATTTTATTCAAGGATAGTATTTCTTGACAGCATCCGCGTTTACAGGATTTGCCAACTCCTCTCCGTCCATATTCACAAGAATTAAAGCGCCGCCACATAAGACCTTCCGGACTACATATAGGCCCTCATAATTCGGTGCAAACTTGCCCCCAGGATGGGTAACGTTAGGAAGTACTTTCTTCACTACCAAATCTCCGGCGGCAAATTCTCTAGGTCTCACTTTGCGATTGAACGATTTGGCTACCTTCTTCTGATATGCTTGCCCATGACAGATAGCCTTCAGCCGCTTTTCGTCGATTAAATTCAGCTGCTCATGCCTTTGTCGGATCCACTCAGCTTCTGACAGCTCTGCTTGAGATAATACCCGTAAAGAAGGAACCTCAACTTCTACAGGAAGAACAGCTTCCATGCCGTATACCAAAGAGTAGGGCGTTGCCCCAGTCGAGGTCCTAATCGACGTTCGGTATGCCATTAGTGCATAGGGCAGCCTTTCATGCCAGTCTCGAAAATTCTCTGCAGTCTTAGCAAGAATCTTCTTGATGTTCTTATTTGCTGCCTCCACAGCTCCATTCATCTGTGGGCGGTAGGGAGAAGAGTTGAGGTGCCTGATCTTAAATTGATCCAGAAGATCATCGACCACCTTGTTATTCAGATTCGAGCCATTATCAGTAATGATGGCTTGGGGTGTTCCATATCGCGCGATGATATCCCGCTTGATGAACCTGGCGACATTTTTAGCCGTGACATTAACATATGAATTGGCCTCGATCCATTTGGTGAAGTAATCGATCGCCACCAAGATGAAACGGTGCCCATTAGAAGCATGAGGATTAATCGGCCCGATCATATCAATTCCCCACATAGAGAATGGCCAAGCCTCGGACATTTGGTGGAGCTCATTCGGGGGGGCATTGATCTTGTCTCCATACACCTGACACTAATGGCAAAATCTGACATGCTGGTTGCAA
The DNA here is from genome assembly GCA_016432845.1 of Psidium guajava. NCBI lineage: Eukaryota > Viridiplantae > Streptophyta > Magnoliopsida > Myrtales > Myrtaceae > Psidium > Psidium guajava. The sequence goes on along the minus strand of CM028233.1, from coordinate 20,273,754 downwards.
TCTGACTCCATTGTCATCCAATAGTAGCCGAGTCTCATAATCTTTCTGGCAAGGAGATGACCGTTCATGTGCGGTTCGCATTCCCCTTCATGAATCTCCTGCATGAGTAGGTTCGCTTCTCCGGCATCCACACATCGCAAGAGGACCGAGTCGAATGACTTTTTGTACAACGTCTGGCCACTAAGGAAGAACTTCGTGGCCACCTTTGCTATATACTTCTTATCTCCCATTTGAGCTTCCGGGGGATATTCTCCCTTCAGCAAGTAGTTCTTGATATCGTGATACCAGGGTTGGTCATCAAATTCTTCCTCAATCACCATACAGTAAGCCGGCTGTCTGATGATGTTAACCCTTAACGGTTTGATGTCTAGGCATTCTGTCACTTGCAGCATGGACGATAAGGTGGCTAAGGCATCAGCGAAGTGATTCTGAGTTCTTGGCAGATATTCAAAGCCGATTTCTCCAAATTCCCCGATCATCTCTTCTAAGAATCTGTGGTAAGGGATGAGCTTGGGGTCTTTAGTCTTCCATTCACCTTGAGTTTGGCAGATAATGAGCATGGAGTCTCCGTACACCTGTAACTTCTTTACTTTCATCATTAGGGCTAGCTGCAGCCCTAGGATGCACGCTTCGTACTCAGAGATGTTGTTGGTACACGGGAATATCAATTTTGCGGCAACTGGATAGTGTTGTCCGTCAGGGGATATTAAAATTGCCCCAGTCCCAGATCCAGAGAGATTTACAGCGCCATCAAAATACATAGTCCATTTATCCTCTGACAAGTTTAAAACATGATCCTCTGGCTTCTTCTCATTTGCGACACCAATTCCTTGGGCATTCTCTGCTAGCATATCTGCTACGGCTCGTCCCTTAACGGATTTCTGCATTGAGCTCCTAACGTCAAATTCTGACAGGAGGACCTGCCATTTAGCCAATTTTCCAATTAAAGCTGGCTTTTCTAGGAGATATTTTATCGGATCATTTTCTGTCACCAGTTGTATATGATGATGGAGGGTGTACTGCCTCAATCTGTGCAACACCCATACCAGTGCGACACACGTCTTTTCGACTGCAGGGTAATTCATCTCCGACACAGTAAACTTCTTACTAAGATAGTAAATAGCTCGCTCTTTGCCATCCTTCGGGCTAGTCTGAGCCAGCAGAGCTCCCAAGGATTCTTGACACACAGTAAGATACAGGGTTAACGGAGCGCCAGGCACCGGAGGAACTAATACTGGTGGCGACATCAGGTATTCCTTAATCCTTTCCAACGCCTGATGGTATTCAGAGTCCCACTTCACCTTGGCTCCCTTCCTTAGCAGTTTGAAGAACGGTTTCGCAATGTCGGAGAGTTGGCAAATAAACCTGGCGATATAATTCAACCTTCCCAGCAGACTCCTCACTTCTTTAACCGTCGTGGGGGCCCCGAGGTCTAATATTGCCTTAACTTTAGAAGGGTCGATTTCAACTCCTCGGTTACTCACCATGAACCCAAGAAGTTTTCCTGATCGTGCCCCAAATATGCATTTAGCGGGATTCAGCTTCAACCTGTACTTGCGAAGTTGCTTGAACAGCTTTCTCAAAATCTGAAGGTCGTCTCCAGATCTAGATTTTGCGATCATATCATCAACATAAACTTCTATCTCTTTATGCATCATGTCGTGGAATAGGGCCACCATCGCTCTTTGGTACGTTGCCCCCGCGTTTTTCAGGCCGAAAGGCATGACCCTATAACAGAAGGTGCCCCATGGCGTTATAAAGGAGGTCTTGGCCTTATCCTCCTCCTTTAAAAGGATCTGATTATACCCGGAAAATCCATCCATAAACGAGAACGTTTCGAAGCCAGCGGTACTGTCAACTAATACATCGATGTGCGGGAGAGGGAAGTCATCCTTCGGGCTCGCCTTATTCAGGTCGCGATAATCAACACAAACTCTGACCCTTCCGTCTTTCTTCATTACCGGAACGATATTGGCGACCCATTCAGGATAAGAGATTACCTCAATGAACCCTACCTTAAGCAGTTTCATTACTTCCTCTTCGATCTTCTTAGACAACTCTGGCTTCGTACGTCGAAGCTTTTGCTTCTTAGCAGGGACACTTGGATCTGTTGGGAGCGAATGTTCTACAATATTCGGGTCCAAACCCGGCATGTCTGCATAGGACCAGGCGAATACATCTTGATATTCTCTGAGGAGCTCAATAAACCGGGACGCCTCTGACGAAGATAACCTTCCCCCGATTTTCACCTCCTTCGTATTCTCAGAATCTCCCAGATTAACAGTAATGGTATCGTCTGCAGTCAGGGGCTTATGCTCTTCGTATCTGTCCCAATCCCTTCTGATATCACTGGTACCGTCGTCCCCTTCTGTAATGCTACAAGAGTAATCTCCTTGGTGATCCGAGCCACACAACAGCCTATTATGCATGCTTGGAATGATATGCCTGAAATGTCATGAAGATGATTAGTCCCTTTCAGCAAGTAATTTTCATGCATGGTTTTCGAAAATCGTTTGAAAAGAGGGCGAAAAGAAGCAGAACAAAATGAGAGGGCCAGTCCTCATATCCTCAGACATCCTCCCTTCTTGACAAACTAGGAAGCGTGCGGGAATCCAGGCCTCATATCTTCGAGAATCGAAGATAGGTATCATCATTGAGCTGGTTTGGGATATTCCCGCACGTCCTTAATAAAACGTGCACATGCATTTTATTGGATTTCATTGATAAGGCCGCATTACAAGGGAAACCATTTGGACCAACGGCTCGAGATCCAAAGGCATTTTTCTTGAAATTAAAAAGGAACTAAATAAAATGCAACAACTGAATTGAAATTGCGGGTACTAGAGCGCTGTAAGAAGTAAAGGAGGAGCCTCTTTACTCAGATGAGGCGGAGTTCTCGTCCAGCTGTTCAATGATGACATTCACAGTATCCTCCAAGAACGGGTTAGAAATATCAGGCTCCGGTGCGTCTTGAACAATCTCATCTGCTAGAAACCTGGAACGGCTGGTGAAGTGCTGGTTCAGTGGGCTGCCAATTAAACTAGCTTTCCCTTTCCATCCTCTAGAGCCAATAAACGAGCTAGACCTGCCTCCCCGGTTTCCACGGCCCCTATACTGGCCTCGGCCTCAGCGACCATCATAGTTCCCAGGAGCAAAGCCTTTACTAGATTCACCAGTATATCCTAAGCCTGTCTGGCGCTTGCTAGTCTCCAACTGAAGTGGTGATCGAATCCCCCTGCCCATGCTTCTCGAGACCATGCCCAGGGATGAAACCATAAGCCAGCAATATCTTTCCTGGTGCCAGTGTGTATGTGGAAGGCGCAGAAACCTCCTTTTTGCCGCCAGGGGTCACATGCGTGGCTGCCACTAATTCCAAAGAATGGTAGCTAGATTCCTCTTTCCGCTCAGGTTCCACATACGGGACTGCGCTCTTCTGATAAGCCGCGAAATCAGTCTCTGCATGTACCATAATCATTTTCCCATTTACGACGAATCGAACTTTCTGGTGTAGGCTTGAGGGTACGGTTCCTGCAGTGTGAATCCACGGTCGGCCTAGAAGGAAACCGAAAGCACTTGGGAGGTCCATTACCTGAAATGCAATAGAGAATTCCACTGGCCCGATGATGACATCCAGCTCTATCTCCCCGACTACATCTTTCCTCATCCCATCAAAGGCCCTGATTGTGGCCTTAGAAGTACGAACCTGCTCCTCATTCACTCCCAGGTTCCTTAAGGTGGCCAACGGGCATATATTAAATGCCGATCCGTTGTCGATGAGCACATGAGAAACTTGCTTACCGCGACTCCTTACAGAAATGTACAGGGCCTTGTTATGGGCCCATCCGTCCACGGGAATATCCTCATCAGAGAAGGATATTTGGTCCTTAAGGAGTATGGACCCCACGAATTCCTCAAGCTGCACCTCATTGATGGTTTCCGGCACGTTCACCTCGTTCAGTACTTTCATCAATGCGTTCTTATGCTTCTCTGAGTTAGTAAAGAGATCGAGCAATGAGATCTGGGCCGGCATTTTCCTCAGCTGTTCAATCACCTCGAACTCGCTCGTCCTTACTACGGATATCGCCTTTTCTACTTCTTCCTTCGACACTTCCCTTTTCTCGGGTTCACCTTCTCTTGGTGCATAGCATCTGCCGGACCTCATTACTGCGTCAATCTCATCCGTACCATAATCCCAAGGGACAGCTTTGGGATCGTAGTCGGCAGGTGGCGGAATTTTGATCACAATCTTTTCGATCTTCCCGTCCTGTTGCTCCTTCTTATTATCCAGCTCTAGACCAGATAGGGAGATCACCATGCGTTCGGAGGAACTACTCTCACCGTCCTCCCATTTGTCTACTTCATCTAGCTTGATTACAAAAGGGGCCTTCGATCCTATCACCGCGATCAGCTCGTCTTCGTCGATGTGATCCGAATCGTAGTCGCGACACCATGGCTCCGGTGTTATCCCTACCGGCTCCGGTGAAAAGTCCTTTCTCCTTTGGCGGTCGCTAGTCTCTACTGATTCGGCAGAAGCGCCGGCCTGGTCAGGGTCCTTCCCATTCCTAGGTTCGTTTCGCCGGAGGGCGCTTTCATGCCTTACTCCGATACTCACCATATGGCTGAAAGACTGGAATGAGTATGCATTTATATGATCGAGGTACTCTTGAGGAAGAGCTTGTACAAAAAGTCCCAGCATCTCCTTGTCAGTTAGTGGAGGTAAGACCTGCCTTGCCTACAGCTTCCACCTATGCGCAAACGCTTTAAATCCTTCGTCCTTCTTCATGGTAATGTGAGTCAGGCTGTTCTTGGTGACTGTGGACTTCGTGTCGGCCTCAAACCGCCGTATGAACTGCTCCTGAAGATCTTTCCAGTCGGAAATCCCGTTAAAGTCGACCGAACGATACCAATATAAAGCCGGGCCCATCAGGCTGCGTTCAAAGTTACTGATGAGGGCCTGATTATCCTGATGATGGTCGGCCCTCTTACTGAGATAGCAGGAGACACGATCTAACGGGCAACCTTCGCCTCCGAACTTTTGTGGGGATGTTATCGACTGGTCGGGTCGATACTGCCTTCCTCCCCGGGCAATGATCGCTTTTAACTCACGTACCATGTCGGCCAGGTCTTTAGACTGACCTTCCAATTTGGCTATTCTTCGATTTTGCGACTCAATGGTCCTCATTAGCTCCAGCACTTGATATCTCTCTCCTACGGGCGGCACCCGTGCGTTTTCCACTATTCTTGACAGCTCGGCCATTATGTAGTCCATGCTTCTCCCTAAGCTGACGATCCGGTCATGAGTTTCTGGGTCACGCTCTTCCTTTCCATGACTCAGGGTCACTTCATCCACTGCACCTACTACTTCCTCTTCATTGACGGGGTCATCCATGCCGTCCCATCCGTCGGGGACAATATCTTCAGTTTTGACGAAGAAGCTTGGCGGGACCGAGTAAAGCACTCGGTAGTTATAACCTCCACTGTCCTGCCCCAGCGTGTCCACTATGTCGCCTCTCTCGAGGGCCCTTCGTAGAAACTCCTTGTCAGCCTCATGGGCCCTTTTCCGACGCAGCTCATCATCACCAAACTCCTCTTCATTTGTAACGTTAACTATTACATGCTCTAGTGGGGTGCTCTTTATGCTCTCAACCTCAATCTCCATCTTGAATTCAGTGCTAGTTGGATCGATTTTCACCCGAGTGCTTCCCATCCCTGAGTCATCGACGTGATCCAGGGTCCCCAGAGCAACCATTTTAGCCAAGCACTGCCTCCTTTCTTCCCTCGAGGTTTCTCCGTCAGCAGGGTATTCAGCGGCTAGATTGAGCACTTCTTGCAACTTGGTCACATCAGTCACGAATTCTAAGCTTTCAGTATCGTCACCATCCCAAATGACATTCACCCTTCCATGATCTGGCAAGGGATTCTGCTGCACATTCGGCTCAGCTTTATCGAATTCTAGCATCCCCCCATCTATCAGATCCTGCACCCGGTACTTGAGTATTAGGCAATTGTCGGTATTATGTCCCTTCTCGCCCATATGGTAGGCGCATGATTGAGTCTCATCGAATCCTGGGAACCTTGGTGGATTTGGCCTTGGGGGTTGCTTAGCGACCAAACGTCCTTCCAATAGCATAGGCAACAACTTCGATAGCGGCCGGGGCAATGGCGTGAAAGACGGGGCAGTTTTTTTCTTGGCTTCAAACTTTCTTGGGGCCAGCTCGGATGCACTTCCTTGAGCGGGTGTAGATTCTGAGAACTTTCTAGGCTTTGGCAGACTCGGCACAAAGGCAACTTCGCCTGTATTCTCCCTTTCCCTTCTGGCTGGGAACTGCCGCCTGAACACTGGCTCGGGTATACGCTTTTCCTTTAGGGCCCACTCATGACGTTCCGCCACCTTGATGAGGTGCGCGAAAGTCTGACAACCCGATGTGTTAAGCTTCTCAAAGTATTCGAGGGGTAACGCCTTCAGGAATAGATCTACCAGCTCCTCCTCCGGGATGGCTGGCTTGACCTGCGTGGCGATCGCCCTCTACCTTTGAGCAAAGGTGTGCATAGACTCGTTCCTCCCCTTCTGGGTTCTCAACAGGTCCTCTCTAGTTGGCGCTGTGGCCGTGTTGAATTTATACTGGTGTAGGAAATCCTCAGCTAGGTCCTCCCACCCGTCATAGTCTTCTAGGTCGAGCTCGATGAACCATGCCAAAGCCGCGCCAGCCAAGCTTTCTTGGAATGTATTCATCAGTAATGGTACGTAGTCAGAATAATGCGCCATCTTGCGCAGGTAGTACTTCAAATGAGCTCGAGGACAGCCTGTCCCATCGTATTTCCTTACAAACTCAGGTTCTTTATAATCGGCTGGAACCTCTATCTTAGCAAACGGAGATATTTTGTCAAAGCGGGCCAGCTCATACCCTTGACTACTGAGGCACTCCTCAATCTTCGCGAGTCTCCTCGCACCTTCCTCCGCCTTGCCTGTAGGCCTTTCCTTCTTTTCTACGTTTAGGTCGATGACCATCGGTGAAGATTTGGGTGTTACCTCGATATTTGGCACTTGATCAGTTCTCTGTGTGCTTGCTTCGCCTGGGGCCTGGGTTACTCCTGGAGGGCCAGATGAAGATGGGTGAGCGGGTTGTTCCGGATCCAGTGGCTGGGCATTCTTCTCTTGGGCTGCTATCATCATGGCCTTCATTTCAGCTAGCATCATGGCCATTGCATTCACTTGCGTCTCAAGGTCGACCACCCTAGGGCCCAATTCTTGCTGTTCCATTCTTGTTCTCAGGCGGGTTCTAATAGGATTGCGTGCCCTTTCCGTGATTGACAACTACCTGTTTTTACCGTAGAGAAGTCAGAAGATTGAACATCGCGGTTAAAAACATACTTAATCCAGTTAATTGCATGTTTTCGCACGGTTAATGAGGGAAAGAAATGTCCTGCGAGCTTTTAGCCTTGCAAAAACAAGAGGAATTCTTTCTATTATTACCCGCTAGAAAGCATGCAATTAAAAGAAGCGTAATCCATGCCAACAGTTTTTGTGAAATAGTATAAAAAGTGCCATGATATGCATAAGCTAGATCCAAGTATATCTTATCACAAAGGAAATGCTCTCTAGGAGCGCTCAAACTAAACATGAAATGCTACTATGGCCTAATCTTGATGGGAATGTCTCTCTATCCAAGCTTGGAGCGCTTTGAAACTGAGGTCCCTCCAGCTTGCTCCAGAAGGTCTGCCTCCCAACTACAGGCTTCGTCATCTTCAGAGTAAGGCGGCGATCCCAGGTTTTCGGGTACGTACGGCTCCACTCCAGGTACGTAAGGTACTATGTATTCCGGCACATAAGGCTTTGCCAATCTGCGTCTGATTGCTTTGTAGTACTGAACATACTCCAATGAGGCTCTGTGGACGTTCATTTCCCCTTCTAATGAATCAGGCCACTTGACATCTTGCAGTGGAGAATTATTCAGGCTCTCCTGGATACGCTTCACCTTGGCTATGAGCTGCTCCTTGACTTCTTCTGGTAGAACGCCCGCTGGTATATCGAATGAGAAGGTCCCCGGCCTCTGGGGCGGAGGGATCTCTTGTAGGATTCCAAACTGCCTGACAAAGCGAAGCGGGTAGTATGCTGATCCTCCGGTGATACCCAGTAAGGGAACAGGGTCTCCGTCATTGCAGGTGAGGCGGGCCTTGGAGAGCCTTGGCCACCTAAGCCGCCATCGGAGTTGTTTGGGCTCTAAGGTTTCGAGAAATTCTTTCCACTTAGAAAAGGAATGTTCGGTGACCTCGGATTGATTTTGGACGAAGGACTTGATTGGATGAGTGTATTGGTTAATTTCTCTGAAACTCATGCGAAGATGGTATTTCTTTATATGAGAGGTAAACTAGATATAAAGTAGTTCGGATGAGGCTCGGAAGGTGCCCTTGCTCGGAAGGTGCCCTTGCCTCGGGTTCTAAAGCGATTAAGAGAAATGACAGTTTCAGCTAAAATAAGATTGGAATAATCCCAGTCACAGCAGACTTGTCTAGCAATTACTGACATTACTAGGTCAAAAGTAATGGATGAAATAGGAAATAAGATAAAACTGAGGAACGCTAATACAAACACCCTACCAGACTTGGTTCCCTTATCTGCAGGAAGACGTGAGAATTTTTCTATGAGGAATGACAAAGGAAACCTACCTGAGTTGCTTTTGAGGATAGGCAAGATTTCAGTGAGGCTGGTATCTAAAAATTCAGCTAAGGCACTCTTGGGTTCAATTCCTATGGGTGGCTGTACGAGACGAGGGCTGGTGAAACTAACCCCGATGACGGCACTATATTCCTCCAATGTCGGTGTGAACTCTAGCCCATCTATATTGAAGGTGACGGTGTTAGGGTCCCAACAACTGGCCAAGGCCTGAATCAGCGAGATCTGGCACTGCACTTGCATTAGCTCCAGTAAGAATCCTAGCTTCTTCTTGACGAATGCTTGGTTTGCTTCATTGAGGTCGTTCCACCAAGCTTGGAGCTCATCTTGAGGGACCGGGACCACTTGGATGTCTCTTTTTCCCATCGAGTCCTAAAATCTAGAAATGATGTTTTGAAAAATCAATTGACATGGATTACGAAAAAGATGCAGAATGCGTGATGCAAACGAATGATGCGTGAAACTCCTCGATCGCCTATTTCTACTTGGGTGAAATAAAAGTTAAAATCTCTTATTTGACTTAGATGTGATCTAATAAGAGGTCTAACTGATATTTCAGTTCAAGAGAATTATGTAATCGAGGAGGGTCATTCAAGTGATTAAAAGTAATGCCAACCTCACATTCCATTGATTAGGGCAAAACAAAAAGGCATACAACTGACATAGATGCCTAGTACATAAGTATCTAAGGGAAAGGATAGAATAGGGGCACTGGCGAGAGGACCCCATACATGATATCTAAAAACTGGGAAACAGAACTGAAAGTAAAGATCAATGGAATGTGATGCTATGGTCGTAAGGCAAACACCCTCCCGAGCTTGATCCTCAAAACTGTGTCTCTGAGATCTCTCTGGTCCATGATCCTATTCCCACACGCTCCTCGCCGGCAGGCAGTGCCTTAGAGCTCTCTTTCACCATGGGTTTCTTCTTCAGAGTGATGCATTTCAGGCGAGTTTTGATGGCAGGACGGCGCCCTTTCTCCCAAGGTGCTGTCATCGGTCGGTTCTCCTTAGCTAGATGTTCCTTCTTCAGTCGGGCGCGCCTCTCCCTAGCTTGGCGATTGCGGGTCTGCCTTTGGGTTTCACGGTAGGATTTGAGGAACTTCTCTGTATCCTTCTTCCAGTTGATGTTGTATATGTGGAAGCTAAGGTAACCCGCGCCAGGTGGTCCCAAATTCTTCCCAGTGAGCTCTCGCCCTTGTAGAAATCGAGCGAAGTTGAACTTGGTGTCAAGGGTGGGCCACACTACTTTCTTCTCATGACGGAGAGTCTCTAAATCTGAAGTGGCGATACAAGGCATCGACATTCTATCCTAGAGTCGGCATTAGGTTTAATCACTTTCATGAAAATGTGATGATATGCTCGATGAAAAGAAAATATGAACGCGTACATGTCGTGAGTAATTGAATGTACATGTATATATCAAAAGAAATAAGTTTGAAAAAGGAACGAACTTACCAACCGTCCACAAAGAGAAATTTAGTGTTTGGTTCTAGGTATACCAACCATCCATAGACATGCGCATGAGACAGGTGAGGGTTGGACTCTAAAATCGCGCGCGTGGGTATGGAACCTAAGGCCAAGGCTCCCACGATCCAGATGAAGCTGATTCCCCCCCAAGAGCACCCGCCCAAGAGGATTAGAGATCGCCAATCAGGATAGTGAGCGGGAACGGATACGAGAGTCTCAAGTGCTATCAAACACGAGATCCTTTCGCATCCTTTCCCTATCTAAGGTAATCCTAGAAGGTGGTTGCAGTCTGGGTTTGACCGCGAGTGTGTGCGAAGTGTCGTGATCCTCAGAGATGCAAGGCATGTACATCAGTTTATATCAGAACACCGCTTCTATAATCTCATTCACAAATATACATTTCCAAACTCCAACCTGTAGAAAACAAGGTCAACAAACACTCCACCCCTTATTTCTCCCATCTGCAAGAACATTTAACACCTTTTGATTAGTTGACTTACCTCACTTTCGAGAGCGCCTGCAGGAAAACACGTTAGAAAACACTCAACTTTTTAATCGGCTCAAATCCTCTAATAGGTTATAACTAATCCCCAGTGGAGTCGCCAGTTTGTCGCGACCCGATCTTCGTTCGAGATCGGCTGGTGGATTGCTAGGCCCAGATTTTGGATAGTCTCGGCTTCGCGCAGGTCCTCCTAGGCCCATACCAAATCGCGTCAGGGAATTTTTTTTTTAAATCGAAGGTGACCTTAGTGTAATCTGGTGACATGTGCTCAGTGTGCATGCCATTGGAGTCGCCACCAATCATTTCTTGGAGGGTATGATTGGAAACCCTATCGAGCGATCGGGAGAAATCATTCGATTTTGCGAAAACCAAAAATTTGAGTTCGGGGACTTAGTTACGCCAATATTGCTATTGACGCCCTTTCGGTACCTAAGTTGAGTGATTTCCTAACCTAAGGAATTCTTGCAGGCGAGATTGGGTAAGGTAGACTCTAGGAGTCTAGGGGTTTCATGCAAATGGGAATATCTGTCCTATCAATTACAATCAATGAAATGAGTGCGCAATCAAGAAATCAACACAAGAAAAACACACGTTCAATCAAGTCAAGACAAGCCAAATGGGAGTCCTAAAAGTCTAGAAGACACGCCAATTAGATTCAGAGGTGATTTTGGATGATTTTGGTCAAATTGACCAGAGGGGCAAAATGGTCATTTTGGAAGGCTTGGAAAGTCAGAAACGTGAAAATAGGTCAAACCAGTTGAATGTGATTTTTTCCTAATTTTCACAATTTCTGAGAATTTTTTTGGATTTTTCTGAATTTTTTTTAGAATTTTCCGGGAATTTTCCATTTTTTTTATTATTTTTTTTTGGACCGGGTCGGGTCAACCCGGCCCACTTCTCGAAGACGCTCGACCCAGACCATATGGGTCCCAGGACGGTCTAAAACGATGTAGTTTTGGATTTTCTTTTGGATTCTTATTATCGACAAAATAGCCCATCGGGGGGGTTTTCTCGCACTAATTTCCGACTCCTCGGGAACGCTCAACAGGAAATCCATACATCGATACAAACTACAACATACCAGGAATGATACGGATCAAGGATACGTGAATGAAACGGACCAATACACGACTGAAAACTCATGGGAAAAACCGATGTTGGTTACCTCACCAGACTTAGTTTTTATTTTTGTCACAAAGGTTGCTCGTAAAGGGGTTTTAACGGGTGATTATCTTAATGGTCAAATACAATCAGAAGAAACCGATTATACCACGTGAAACTAAGTATAACCAGAATTCTAAAATGACCAACGGCTCGAAAAATGATTGACCGAGTGCGTCGCATCGACGCTAGAAAGATGGCCATTCGCAAATGGAAACCCAGAAATTCCCAGAAACCATTTCATGAAAGCGTGTTCAGGAGGGATTATCTCCATGATCAAATACAATCAGAAGAAACCGATTATACCACGTGAAACTAGGTATAACCAGGTTTCTAAAATGACCAACGGCTCGAAAAATGATTGACCGAGCGCACCGCGTCGACGTTAGGAAGATGGCCATTCGCAAATGGAAACCCAGAAATTCCCAGAAACCAGTTCATGAAGGCGTGTTCAGGAGCGATTATCTCCATGGTCAAATATAATTAGGGAAAACCGAACACACGACCTGAAACTAGGTCAAACAAGGTTTCAAAATGTGTTTAAATATCCTAAAAATATTAAGGGAACGCTCTGTACGAAAGCCACGAAGGTGGCTTGTCGCAAAACCAAATCTGGGAAAACTAGCTTTGCCTCTCACTTTGCAGCTCATTGAGGCGTTTTCAAGTGCCAATAACTTTGTACTCAAATTAAATCAAGAGGAACCGATCATACCACATGAAACTAGATATGATCTAGTTTTCCAATCGATCGATGACTCAGGAAACGAGCAACTGAGCGCATCGTAATGGTGTCGGAAAGTGACGGGTCTGAAGTGGTTACAAGCCAGACCAACCAAGCAAATTCAAGAGGGCATATCTCGCTCTTCCGTTGGACCTAATGGGAAAATAATATACCGATTTGAAGAGCTACACATCAGGAACAAAATGAAACAGAAATTACTCGTGAATAATGCTCGAGGAGAGAAAAAATCGCCCCGAAAGTCGGGGGTTTGGGCTGTTTTACGCTCAAATCCGGACGCAAACCAGACCAACATGGGGTATTCCCGATCCCGTAACTATCCTCAAAGATTGAATCAAGGGCAACCGAGGATATATACGTATTCTACTATGTACCGGGAACACAATCAATCAAGAATCTCCCAAAAATACTCACGGTAAGATAATGAAAAATGAGCACGAAGCAAGCAAGTTGAACTGATTCCAACACTTAGGCAAAATTTCCAGGCTGAATTTCCAGATTCTGATCAGACTAATGAGGCAACTTTGGAAGAGCATATCTTACACCTCGGTCGTAACCAGGAGTAGCACAACATATCAAAACGAAGATCTACACATGTAGAATGCATTTGAGCAAAGAAACGACCGAATATCACGTGAAATTACCACGAAAAAGAGGTTCAAAGTCGGGGGTTTGAACCACCCGAGGCATTTCATCAAACACCTTGTGTGCAACAAAAGGCTCAAACCAGAGAAAAACAATCGTGGAGGGGTATTTGCGTTACCTTTCCCGGCGACTCAGATGGCGGATGGACGTCGGTGATGGCTCGGTAGGTAGGTGGTGTGTAGGTGTATCTTGGTTGGGTGGTGGTCGCTCGTGGAGCCTCCCGGTTTGCTCTGAAATCGCTCCCGAAGACCCCCTGTTGGCCAACCCGAACTCCCCTCCTCCAAACCCAGCTCCCGTCTCTCTCTTTTTGTCCTCCTTTTCTGCTCCTCCCCGACACTTACCTGATGAACTCTGGCGCCTCCGGCCCTCCACTCGCTTGGGACCTCCACCCTCAACAACTCCAAAGACTGAAAAAGCCCCTCTATCCTTGCGTTTGCTCCTCATTATTCTTCAAAAAAAAAGCTGCCCCATCTCTGCCCATGCTTCACGCATGCGTTGGGAGGGAGAAGGAGAATAGTGGCCGGGTCATGGGTCGGGTCGACCCGACCCGACGATCCGCCCGGCCAAGATTTGCTCAAATTGACCTAGAAATCGATCAAATTTCTCAAAATTGTAGCTAAAATTGGATTCTCCATGCTGGATTACATCCAAACATGTGGTTTTTGCAAAAAATTTGCTTGAAATTGCACAAAAACCCCAAAGTTTTAGTTTGACCCGAAATCGAATTTGAGCAATCCAAAGTCTAAACGGCGAAATCAGTCCAAACCACCCTCTCCAATGGATTTAGAATGATGAAACCTATGGGGTAGAGGTCTTGGAGTTTCATGGGTGCCCCTAGAAAAAGTTTAATTTCATTTTTTGTCAACTTAGGGGCTAAATTGAAAAATGCAAAATTCGACTAAGGCCCTTTTGCAAAATTGAGACACTCCGGGTACAATTGGGCCAATATGAAAATTTGGACTATTAGAGGACAATGTCACAACTCCTAAAAGTGAAAAATAAAAATAAATTGACTCGAATGTGATTTTTTTAGGCCCGATTCGAGATTATGCTCGTGAAGGAACACATGACCCCGAATTGGTTTTTTCGAATTTGTGACGGCCAACATGAAAAGGGATTTAAAATAGAAATATTGAATATTTTTCCCTATTTTTGTGGCCAAACATTCTGTTTTTTCTTGATTTTTTGGGTATTTTCCTAATATACAAAAAATATTAAAAAATGCGAAAAATACTAAAAATTATTTTTTGTTCAAAATTGGTTCCTTAGGCTTGGAAAAGGCTTCCAAAGTTGATTTTACAATTTTATCATTTTTATTGCTTTTTTATGAATTTATAAAGATAAAATGCTGAGAAATACTAAAAACACTAAAAATTATTTTTTGCTCAAAATTGATTCCCTAGGCTAGGCTAAGGTCCTCAAAGTTGATTTTTCAATTTTCTAAATTTTTATGGATTTTCTAAAAATTTTCTAAAAACAAAACTGACTAAAAATCAAGTGTCAACATGTCACAATCTCATATTATTGTGGTTTGGGGTGTGACAGAAAGAGTACGCGAGTTCCTAGGGGGTGGTAGACTATCACAATGGGAAGAGACACTATCAAGCCTTATGTAAGGTGGTATGTCAAAAATAGGAAAAAGAAAAGAATTCGGGAAGATAAGTGGCTTCATGGAGGGGTAATTAGATGACCCGCAAATAAGGATGAGCCTACTAAAGTCTCACAGTTGATAAATAAATAGAATCTCTCATGGAACGAAAAAAACCCTTGCCAATTTATTCAATGAGCAAATAACTAATGAGATCATTTCAATCCTATTGGGATCTCTAGCAGTCGAATACAAGTTGGTTTAGACCAACTTAGAATCTGGAGAGTATTTAGTTAAGAGTAGCTATAATCCGAGGGGGGGGGGAAGGAGGAATTTCAAATAAAGACTCGAAATACTTTCATTTTCTAAAATAAGGGCTTGAAATGAATGTTCTTTCAAATAAGGGATGAAGTAGCATAATAGTTTCAAATAAAGGCTTGAAATGGCTGTGGAGCCTTAAAAAAAAGCCTAACTTAAAGGGCATTTTCATCAATTCTCTTTTTTTCCCTCTTCTTTTCTATTTTTTCCTTTTTCTAATTTTTAAATTTAAAAATAGTTGAAAAAAAAGGACTGCACCAGCGAGGTTGCTGGTGGCCCTTGCCAGAACAAGGAGAGTGTTGGGCCCTCTCCTCAATTTGGATGAGGGCCGGTGTCCCTCACCCAAGACTACCCCCGCCTTGACTAGGGCAAGCATCAGTGCCCCCATCTAGATTTGGGAGAGGGCCGGTAAGTCTTCACTGAGGCATCAACGACCCCTTTGGTCTGTGTGTAAGAGCATCGTGACATCCTAGTCCATCGCCTTCTTACACTAATCGTGCTACCTATTTTAATCTCATAATACGTATAATATAGAGGGCTTATACGGAAGCTTATAACTAAACAATCAAGGTTATCAGACAAGTGCATGTGTAAGGGCAGGCATGCCTAAAGGGTTATTACCTCTAAGGGTTCGCTATGGCTTATAACACATAATAAGATACTCGTTCAATTTAGGAAAATCTTGCTTTTATCTTTATCATGTCCAATTTCTTCCATTTATCCATTCAACCGAAAGGAAACACAACAAGGGCATTTGGGAGGCAATTCAAAAGGAAAGCTACTCATGAATGCTATTCATGATCACCTTCGCCCAATAGCATATGTGTTACCCTTTGCCACCATCCTTGTCAATTAGCTAATCCGAAAAGGTGTCAATCAACGAGAGTGAACTACAAGCTCAACAAGTAAGTAAGTCTAGTTGAATTAGTAAACTATCTAATCCATCTTTCATTCAAGCAAAAGCCAAACAATTGGCAAAACTAGAGGTATGCAACAATAACCACAACATAGTACACAAATAAGACTAAGGCTAGACAAATTCCCTTTGGAGTTGTCATTCGAACTACAAAACTCCAAAAACTAGTTCCTAAATATCCATGAGCGAACCTCTCATATGGGCTTATTGCTTAGCTCATATTCGATCAACTACGTATCAAGTAACTCTAACCTAAAATTCAAGTAATCTAGAATCAAGGGCACATACTCTTGCGGCCAAAATCAATAAGCAAAGCAAATTGAGTCATTAATCCTCAATTTGGGCTCATGGCCAAATACCCATTTTTGGATTCCAAGATCAATTAACTTCGATTCCATGACCAACGAGACAATCAGCTCTTATAACCATTCTTCCCTTGACCCACAGGCGCTAACTCAAGTATCGGATCGTACACACAAAGGTGATTTCCTCTCCTTGGAAGCAAAATCTCAACATAACATACCCATTTTCTATGAATTCAATCCATGCTAAACAAACAACAGTTGGACCCTCTAGTGGTAAGATTAGACGTATACTTGCCTTGAATTGAATTACGAAGAAAATGGGAGTCAAATTGGCGTCAAAACGAGCTCTAATCGACCATTTCTCCTCCTTGGCTACGCGTAAGAACGTCGAAGAGAAAGGGAGAGACGAGCGACATTGAGGGCTGGTGTATGCCTTGTGTAGCTTGTGGATCCTTATGAAAGAGCAAGGAACTCACCGGCCAAAGTAGAGCAAGAGGGGCTAACGGGTGGTCCATCGAATAAGAGAGAAAAATGAGATAATTTGAGAGGAAGGGGCTGTCCATGGAGGAATGGGAGAGGAAAATGGAGAGAGAGAGAGAGAGAGAGAGAGAGAGGGCCTAATAGGGTGAGGAGTAGGGGCTTGGTTGAGGCAGTTCAAGAGCTTCACGCTCTAATTCTATCCATTTTTCGGGCGAACAATACTTTCAAGTCTAAATATAACTATTGGCGACTAACAATTTGACTTTCAATTTTGTTGTGCCCATCATTAACTCAAGTTCACTAATACACTACACCTAAACTTGGTCCCCCAATTCATAATTACCCAAAATCCAAGTCTGATTAATGCTATTCCACTTGATAATCTAATTGGCAGAAATTTAGGCTGTCACATTGTGTGTGTTTTACTCTTAAATTTTTTAATTTAAAAAAGAAACAAATAAAGAAAAAAGAAACAAATAAAAAAAGGTGAAATGATGAAAATGCTCTTGAAATCAAGCCCATTTTTGAGATTTTATGGCTACTTCATGCTCTTATTTGAAAATGCTCACTTTATGCCTTCATTTTCTCAAATGAGGGCATTTTAGGCTCTTATTTGAAACAAAGTTCATTTCAAGCATTTATTTGGCAAAATGAAGACATTTTAGGTCCTTATTAAAATTTTTCTTATAATCAGTGCAAAGTGGAGTTTGACAAACGGTGGCAGATTTCAATTTCTACATAATTTCTAATTTTGCGAGAGTTGTGGACAAAAATTTGTCACGCTAATACTTCCCCCAACATTAATTTTTTTTTATCAAGGGTTTATGTCAAAATGCTTTATCTACTAAACTTAACCTTTTCAAGAGAAAGATTACTAAGGAGGATACTTGTGAATTGTGTAGATAACACCTTGAGACCTTAGAGTACCTGTTTCTCCTCTGCCCCTGGATAATGAAATCTGGTCAGACCAAGCCTTGCAAATCAAGATGAATAGATAAGGATTGATAAGAATTGAAGAATGGCGACTGAACTTTTTCCAGTTCATTAGTCAATTTTGATCTCATGGTGGTAGTACTCTGGCAAATTTGGAATTCTAGAAACAACACCATATTTCAAAGGCAGTGAACAAACCCAAGGTACTTGGTGAGCTTTGCCTCAGCAGTGTACAAAAATATCAACAAGTGGAATCAACACGAGAAAAAATGAGGCTTGGGTGTTGAAGTCTTTTCTCGAACTTGGCTTTGTTCGATGAAGGGGTCTCTCAAAGTAAACATTGATGGGCTGTTCATGGAGGGCTTGTCAGAGGGGGCCATTAGCCATATTTGCAAAGATGATCACAGTCGCTTGGTCGGTAGTTGCCCCTCTTTGAAAGGAAGCTCGGTAGAAGTTTATTTCAAAGACGAGATAACACCTGAATCCTGATCGACTCAACCTAAGAAAATATAAAGAGTTGTGACATTTAATCCCCAATATCTCTCTATGTGAGTTTTGATCAAAACTTGACCTACGGAGGCCCTCATGAAGTGAGGGCGAGATAAAGAGGAGAGCTTACTTGGCACTTACCTGCCCTTCGTATGGCTGTTGCTTGACATGAATACTCTTTAAACAGGTACTCAGGGATTCATTCTAAGGATACTCCGGGGAAGTTGAGCTTTGACCCGTATGGTAGGTCGACCCATGGCAGAATTCCTAACGAAAGGACGTTAGTAGCAATCTATCATATTTACAAGATTCGCCTAATTTTGACCTGTATGGTGGGTCGTACCATGATAGAATTCCTAGTTAAAGGATTCTACTGAGTGATTTACCCGATATTGGGTTTACCGAAGAAAATGCCTGTAAGAAAGACTTTAAACATGGTTCACCCGATGTGGGATTTACCGAAGGAGTGCTTGTAAGAAGGACTTTTGTGCCTGTAATAATGACTTTTGAAAACGGTTCACCCGATGTGGGATCTACCGAAGGAATACCTTTTAAAAGGAATTTATGCCTGTAGGAAGAACTTTTGAAAACGGCTCATCTAATGTAGAATTTGCCGAAGGAGTGCTTGCAAGAAGGACTTTGTGCCTGTAAGAAGGTCTTTTGAAAATAGACTGTTCCGTATTGTGATTTCCAATGGGAGAGCTCTATTATGGCATACCCTATTAAAAGGGCTCATTTATGTGGTGCCTGCAACTCAAGACTTGAGAATGGATCGTTCTGTGTTAAAAGTCACCAATGATTACCTAAATGTCACCTTTTTTTAGGTAGACAGAAGAGGTACTAACTAAGAAAATTATTTTTGGGTGCCAATCTAGGATTTGGGGAAATCAGGAATCCTGCAGAAGCTCAAACATGATTTTACTTACCTTGAAGGGTGCTATTTTGGGAGCTGAGAAGACTAGAAATTCTGTAGAAGCTCAAACTCGATTTAACTTACCTTGAAGGGTGTCATTCTGGGATCTGGAGAGATCAGGAATCCTGCAGAAGCTTAAACCTGATTTAACTTACCTTAAAGGATGCCATTCTGGGATCTGGGGAGACCAGGAATCCTGCAGAAGCTTAAACCGGATTTAAATTACCTTGAAGAGTGCCATTCTGGGATCTGGGAAGACGAGGAATCCTACAAAAGCCCAAACTCAATTTTTCTTACTTTGAAGGGTGCCATTATGAGATCTGGGGAGACTAGGAATCTTGTAGAAACTCAAACCTGATTTAACTTACCTTGAAGGGTGCCATTCTAGGATTTGGGGAGATCAGGAATTCTGCAGAAGCGTAAACCCGATTTAAATTATCTTGAAAGGTGCCATTCCGAAATCCGGGGAGACGAGGAATCCTACAGAAGCTCAAACCCAATTTACATTCTCCTGTCACTTTAGGAATAAGCCAAAGAGGCAGAGATTAAGAACACGAGAGTGGATCAATCGTGAACTAATGAAGGTCTCATGAGAACATGTCGTTTATGTGTCAAAAGAGTTCAAAAAACTTACCTGGGTCTTCTGAGTTAATGATCAAGGTATAGGTAGGTTAGCTGTCTCCTGCCTATTTATTCAATAAATGACTGTATGTGCCGCATTGGATTCGAACACCCTAATAATTGTTAGAATTCATTTCCTTAAAAGGTTCAGGTTGAAGATATACTTACCTGCGGATTCAAAAGAAACACCTAGTGTTTTCTTGCCAACTAGGTTTGTTCATTCAACAATTGCTGAATGGATTTCGAGACCTTTGGAAGGTAACTTGAATATCAGGAGCGTGTTACCTGTTAGGTAGTGTCGGAGATAACATGTGCAAGCATTTTCATTAATGAGTTCATTGGTTTATGCAAAACTTATTCAACTAAGTTTGCAATGATTAGAAGCAGTTTGTGTAACAACTCATGATGCAATCAATGAAAATATGGATCATGCATAACTATTCTATCAAGTTTGCATTACCAATTCTATTCAAGGAGATGATCATGGTATGAACACCTCGAATGTAATCTGAATGGAGAACCTCGGTCTAAAAGGGCTTTTCTCTCATTCTTGAGAAAGGCTATTTACCCTGATTGTAGGATTGAAAAGAAATCTCTCAATCTCATGATCATTGCATTCAGCAAGGGTCCAAATAATCTCGCAATTAGTACAATCCAGCCGATCTGGAGGTCTTGATTAGGACCATAATGTAGGCTTGGTCAAAGGCTTAACAAAGGGGACTCTTTTGAGCTATGGCCGTTGACAAAAAAAGTCTTCATCGTTTGCTCCGGGTTTACAAGTCAAGAACTCTGTAAAAATGAGAGAGAAATATCCTTGCTCGTGCCTTTTCAAGTGATGTTTAAAATCATTCAACTGTATGTTAACTCAAGCGCCTTAATCGGAAAAGACTTTCATGGGTTATAACGTAAGTTGGGATTGGGGACCAAGGAAGGCTTATTTTAGCCCAGAAGATATATGAGTTAAGTTTGACGCTGGTGATCATTGCATCTCCATCATTAATCTCGACCCTCTAGAATAGTCCTCAAAGAATACCATCGTTGTATGAGGATGGTGTCAATTTCTGCTGATACCGTCGTCGCTCCAGAACGGTGTGAACTTCAACTAAGTATATTTCGCAATTTTGACTCCTTCGGAGAGTTTTTCTCTTACAAGCAGATCCCATTAGGGTTTTACAGAAGGGGACCATATGTTTTTACTGGGTTTACGAAATGTATACGTAAAATTCAATGAACATTGATTTGAATGGGCATTGGTCTTGCTTTTAAGTGGCACTTTGCTTTTTCTTGCCCGGGACTAGCTCTCCCCCCCCCCCTTTTTTTCATTTTTTATGGTGTCGTTACACATATGCATATCAAAGATCACGCTTGATAGATGACTCGGGAACTTTATGTAGACCTCTTTTCTTCTGAACTCTTCTGCTTTGAGGTGGTGTCATCTTCATCTTAGAATAGGCAATACTCACCAACGGGGTTTTTTTTAAGAAACGAATATGTAAGCTCAATTGGACGATGCAAAGGATAAAAGTGTATCGAATAAAGAAACGAATGCTTTTCGTCTTCTTAAGAAACTTGAGTTACCGCACGAGGCTGAAAGAAACGCTCGAAAATTGATGTTAGTCCGAATAAGAAAATTTCTAACCATTTACCTCGTGCTATTACTGGGACTACCTTCATTTGGCCCCGATGTGGGGTGGTTCTCGACAAGGGTTACGAAATGAAACCTCCACTCAAGTATGTTATTAATGGTCACCTATAGTGTTTAGGATATAGAAATGAACGCCTCCTTCCCTTTGGCTATCGTACCTATTGCGAGAAAACCCATTGCCTTGGGGAATGCGGAACCTATCTAGCACACGACTCATGGTGGACTAAAACGTAGAACGTTGTGGAAATGGTTTGCCTTTCATCATCCTGTCATGCCCCATTCTATACATTCGATGCATCATGTGCATTTTATACTCCAAGTCAGAATTGGTAAATTAAACGTGCAAAATCGTCATGCACAAATCATGGAATGTGTAAACACAATAAAAAATTGGCAATTTTTTAGCATTAAGTGTGTTTATAGAATGTGCAAGCATTTAAGGGAATTTCTCGAGAAATTAGGGATTCGAATTGCCCTTGTACATACGGAGCGAATAAATTGAGGGTCTACTCCTTAAGTCAAGGAATGGCTTACTTCTGACTTTGCCCCTGTATAATGAAATGCATGAGCGAAGGAGTCGACCAAAGACCTGAAATATTTGAGCGTATTTAATATTGACAACTGTCATAGTCGTCGGTCGAATGCCCCCTGCAAGAAAGAAAGCAGAAAGGTTATCCTCGAAACCAAATAAGTGAAAGAGGACATACTTTCCATTTTAATTAAGAGTTTGCCATCAATTTGCCCCAATTTCATTAGATGATCATATTTTCGCCGCTTGCGGTTATTTCCTTCAACATGTTAAATGTTAGTGTAAAGTTCATGTCAAAAGTGAAAGGAGACGTGTTAGATAGTATCAGAATGGATAATTTGGAAACGACACTGATTTACCCTTCATCTTAAATGCCTTGCATGACCCTTTTACCAGGTTTTACTGTGTTGAGTTTTCCTCGACTTTCGTTGGCTACTTCACCAAAGTTGTGGTAAAGTGTCGATTTCAGCACCGTTCTTCGAGTATTCTTGTTTCTTTCTGCAAAAAGAAATGTGTAAAAAATTATTTTATTTATTCACAATATTTACAACATTTCCCAACCTTAGAGATCGAACTTGGAACGTCTTGGACTACTATCATCCCCCATGCCATTAGGCCCATTAAGCCGTAGGCATTTGTGGAGGTTTTCTTTTAAGTGTTAATATTGGGGGTGACATGGTCTTGCACTAGGCAACTTCACTTCACGGTTCTCTTCAAGGCAATTTACAGTCCCTGTTAAGATGGAAGAAAGTAATTCAGAATTTGAGACGATTATGGATAAATTGGAACGATACAAAATTCCCTTCTTTGAGGTTGCATGAGTCTTTTGTTCGCATTTTCCTTATTTGGAACCATCTATCCAGTGGTAATGCTCACGAATTGATATGCCCCTAATTTTGTCCAACTAGGAAATTTCTTTTTTGGGTATGATTGTGTTCTTGGGACAATTTGCAAATTCCTGAAAATAGAAGGGTTGAATTTAAAACTGAAGTAATTGAGGGTAAATTGAAACGATACGGAGTTACCCTTCGAGTTTATGAGGATTTTTAGTTGCAATTAATTTCATCCCCAGTTTGGTGTAGTAACGGATCCAGACATTTAATAAGAGAAAGGAGAACCAGTACTTCTTGCTTTTACATCAATTCCAGATATCTATAAAAGTATAAGATTTTCCACACAAGGTAACGAAATATATGTATTCGTTCAGAATCGGTTCGGTTTCTTTTGTGGGTTCTCCAGTGATCAGCTAACTTCATTCCAGATCTGGTACGTATCAGCGATGTTGGAGGACTCGTGATCACTACCTTCGAAATACGGGTTCCATGGGCACATTACAGCCTCGGTGCCTTATCAACATCGAACTGGTTGATTATGGCGGTGAGCTCATCGTAAATGCCACTTGCTTGGTGGTGATACATCTCCTATTCCTTGGGAGGTATCAATGCTGACCCCATAGGATCGGTCTTTTCGTACTTTCCCCCAACAGAACTCGATCCTGTTATGAACTGATCTAACTCAGCTCTTAAACGGGCATTCTCGATTTTCAGATATGCCTTTCATCGAGGGTGAGGGGGCTATTGTAGTTGGGACAGGTGGCGGAGTTGAAAGCTTCCTTATACCTCTTGTTCTCTGCTTGGAATTTTTCATTTTCAACTCTTAGAAGCTCGACTTCATGGCGCTCATATCGAGTCTTTACTCGGGTTCGCCTATTTTGAAACCAGAACTTGACTTGTGAAAGTTTCAGCCCTAGCTCTTGGCTCAGTTCCATTCTTTGTTTGCCATCTGGCATAGGGCACGTCCTGAAGAAATCCTCAAGCTTTTGTATTTGTTCCTCAGTATGGTGATGGTAACGCTTCCTTTGACCATTATTGTTGTTGTCTTATTTTTATTGAGATCTTAGACATCGTTGGCGGAAGGGCTAGGCTCCATGGTCTAAATTCTAAACATGATCTCAAACTCTTCCTCTCTCATATTTAGCAAGTAACGATAGCTCTCAGGTGTGTTTGGTTGAGACATCTTTGATTGGTTAATGGTTCCTCAAGGTTTGCTACGTCTTCTTATATTTTCACTCTCTCTAGATTTCTCTGAGCGACCATGTATGCTTTAAGACTCTCTTCTGAGCATGGATGAAGATTATCAGGAGATTGTCTCTTTTTAAAATTTAGGCATGGGTTCAGAAATCGTATTGCTCCCTCCGAGATTTCTGTCTTTCTCGACTTTTCATCGTATCTCTCACTTGGCTCATCTTCCCTCATCTTTTCATGGTGGGGGGCCCTTGTCATTATCTCTACCGTCGATTTTGCTGGTGAGTCCTCCGATAAAGACAAGTCATATTTTCTTTTCTGTTGCCGATTTTCTTTGTCTCCTACCCAGGTCACTTTTCATTCTTCTTTTTCAAAGTTGTGGTATCACTTCAAACCTTTTTATAGAGATTTTGGATTTGTTTGGCTCAAGGTTGCCGACTAACGGGGATTCAAGCCAATGAAGGTGACACTGAAAAGGAATGGTAGGTAAGAAAATTTGACCAATAGAGGATGGCACTATGAAACCAATATTTAACGCAAAGCGGATTAACACTTCCTCATCCCACTAGTCTGCCTTGATTCTCTTCTCCAATACTTTCGCATTCTGCTCGTCAGTCTTGATTCTCTCCTCGATAATGGCCAATCTTCCTATACACATTTTCCAGGCTGAAGTTATGTTTAATTGGAAAAGACTTTATCATCTTCTTGGCCGAGACTATATTTACATAACCCATCATCTGAGTGTTGAAGCTGAGATCCTTGGTTAGTTTAGGGAGATAAATGCTTCTTCGGTCGAAGGCACCAATTTGGAGAGGGAATACAGGGCATTTCCACATGTCTTTATCAATTTTCTTGAAGCTTGCCGGAACACTCAAGAAATGGTCACCTTAGTCCGCGTGGTGAGAGCTCACTATCAGGATCAATCTGAACGTTTGGAGTTTACAGAATTCGCGGTTGCTCGGTACAAGAAGGCCGTCAAGTCTATTGAAGAATGGGCTTCGCTATTGGTTCACGAGAGAGAGAGAAGCCGGTGGAGCGCCTAACTTTAAATCAGACTTATTTCGAGTATGATCTGAGTGATATCGTGATGAAGTTCAGATGTGAGTAGCTGGAGGAAAGGCTCGATGATCTAACAGTGGATATACCTTTCGGGAGAGACTTGATCGAGAATCTAAAATTCGCTATTGAACATCACGAGATCAATGCAACCAGACAAAAGGAGAAATGGACTCGCTTGTTCTTCAAGCTTGCAGATCTTAAATACCAAATCGTTCAATGTAGGCAGAACATTAGTTTCATGGAGAGCTAGTTGAGTTCTTTTGTGATGCTTATTAAAGTTCAGTTTGGCTTTAATTTTCCTCCCCAGTGGCTGTTGTAATACTCCTTGATGAATGGAATTATAGAAAAGCTTTGCATGTTTGTACTTTTATCTTCATATCATCTCTTCTTTCGCATAGCAAGATAGAACAACTTAAGGCACTTCTCACACCCCCTTCAATTAGGACGAGAACACCTCTTGGGAGAATCTTCTTCACGATATATGGGTCACCATTGTTCGGAGCGATCTTCCCTTCTAGAAGAGGGACTGTTGGCAGTAACCTTCGTTGGGCGAGGTCGTTCGCTTCTACTGGATCTAGTCCGCCTCTATCAATTGTGCTTCCAAAAAAATACATAGTGGATGTATCTCTATCTCAACTAGTAGGATTGTCTCAACCTTGTCTTATTTTGATAGATGATGGCTGTGAAATGATTGCGCATAGCCAAACAGACAAAGGCGAGACCCCATCACTTCTCTCTGATGACGATATCGAGGACACGGAAAAAGGATTCAACGGCGGCCCCCACCAGTCATAGTGAGACTCGTGACTAGTCATGTAAATTAATGCGGCTGTAACCACTCGGTCAGTGTGTTAATAATGAACCCGGCCATCTGTTGCATGCCCTATTTTGCTCATGCTTTGTACCTTCCGGCATCAACTTATTGGTGTCGGCTACCTGTAGCGTCGCGAGAAATGTCTTTGGGCCATACTTAATAATAAAGCGCTGGCCCTCAAATATCCTCTATGTTGTTCGAATCCAAGGAAGTTAAAAGGCAAGCCTTTAGTCGATTTAATATACATATTTCATAGGCTCTGACTACATCGTCTATGCTTTTTCAACAAAAATACATAAACTTCTCTCAATACATTAAGCATGCCCCCAGGCCTGATGGATACATTCACTACCCCATCAAAATACATAGCCCATACGTGCTTACTGATTGGCGCAATTCTGTCTCCGGGAGAAGGGACTTCTTCGCTTGCCCCCAGGGTTAAGGGATCGGCAATTTTCCGTCCTTTCGTATTCTTGAAGATTATCCTTGACGTATTGTTGAACCCAATTTTGCTCCCGCCTGGGGCACCCATGATTTCCCTGCAAAAGTAAAGGAAATAATGAGTATGTGATGCAAGAAAGGTCGGTCTATGACTCCTAGATTACTCTAATTTTATTTTTTTATTTGTGTGGAGAAATCAGATAAAATTTTCTTAGTAACACATGGACAAATTTCCTAGAAAGAATTTTCTTGCAAATTTTTATAACTTGAAAAAAGTGATAAAATCTCTTGAAGTTTATCAAAGTTTTCAAAGGAATTTTCTTCTTTTATCACAATGAATTTTCAAGGGTAAATTTGTCAAGAAAATCTTATGTCCATTGAAGCATTAAGGAAAGATGTGACAAAATCTTTCATTAATCAACAAAATTCCCTAAAGGGATTTTTCCAAATTTTTTTTAGAAATGGGATACCAATTTGATTTTTATTTTCTTTTGAAAAAAATAACCACGATGTTAAGTTCAGAATTTGACCGACACCTAACATGGACCGACCAAAACTAAATATAAGATAAAGTTAGAGAACTTACTTTCACCTTGAAGACATACCAATCACATAGATATGCACATGACTCGCGAGTTTAAATGTTAATCTAACTATCCTAAAGGTTTAAAATAAAGTAATGGATGGAACGACGAGTTGCAGCCTCGCGCACATTTATTATGACTAGTCGCAGCCTCGCGTACAATTGTCATAAGTAGTGGGGATCCAATTACTCCGGCTTGGTTCGGTCGACAAGGGAAATGCCCATGCATCGTAGCCTCACGTGCATGAGAACAACCCTTGAGCCATGTTTTAGAAAACATTTCGGGATCTAGATGGGATAACCTTTAACGAAGCCTTACCGTCAAGGTTAAAGAACCATTTAAATACCATCTTAAAACTATAGGTGTGACCCAGGTCCGGTCACAGGTTGTGTGCAGTGTAGTGTAATGCAAAAACTGTAAGCACATGCACAACATTTAAATGCAAGCACCGTTTCAATAATATGCGAAATTAAACAAATGATTCCAACACCAATCTGCAAAACAAAAGGTTAATCAAACACCCTACCCCTTATAACTCCCATCTGCAAGACCATAATCAATTGTCAAACCAAATGAGTTTTCATGAAATTTTTCTAGCCTAAGTCCTCTAAGTTCTTAAATTTTTTCAAAAATTAAGAACTCGTCCCCAGTAGAGTCACCAAGTTGTCGCGACCTAAAAAGAAATTTATTTCGAATCGATTGAGTGAATGGATTATTAGGTTACTTAGATTAACTAACCTAATGCGGACCTTCCCAAACCTTACCGAATTGCAACTTTTGATTTTTTGTTTAGATGCTTTTAAGACTTGGAGTCGCCACTAATCGTTCTTGGTAGGGAGATTAGAAACCTAAATAAATTAGCGGGAGAACTAATTTATTTCTGCGAACCAAAGATTATGGGTTCGGAGACATGGTTATGTTAGATTATTCTAACGCCCTTACGGTACCAATTTCATGAAAAATCGTTTGGGGTGACTCGAAAAGATTTGGATCAAACTGATCAGAAGGTAAAATGGTCAATGGTGAAGAACTCCAAGATGTACGAGTAGTAGAAAAACTCTTGAGGTCTTTGAGTGAAAGATTTGATTACATTGTTGCGGCAATCAAAGAAGGCCAAGATATATCAACCATGACGTTAGAGCGGTTGATGGGTTCAATATGCTCGCACGAGCAAAGAATGAATCAGAAGTTCGTCAACTCATATCCCGAGCAAACTTTGCAAAGTCGTATCGCTCCATCAAGTCGAGGAGGCTATCAAGGTAGTCGAGGTCACGGAGGAGGCCGAGGAAAAGGTGGAATTTCACCGAAAAATTTAAAACACGTGACAAATCAAAGTTCAAGTGTTTTAAGTGCAATAAGTTCGGACATTACAAATCCGAATGCCATGTAAAAGCGACGTACGAGCAGGCGGAGCATGCACATACCATCGATACTGAAGAATACATGGTGCTAGCATGTATGAAGGATGACTCAAGCATTGTAGATACCAACATATGGTATCTAGACACTGGTTGCAGCAATCATATGTCTGGCCGGAAATAATTATTCTCGCAATTGGATGAGATGAGTTGAGGTGAAGTCAACTTCGGGAATAAATCAAAAATTCCCGTGATAGGCAAAGGTAACATTAATATCAAGTCAAAAGATGGTACTAATGTTGCTATTGCAGATGTTTACTTTGTGCCAGGTCTTTTTGGAATTTGGTAAGTGTTGGGCAACTTTTCGAAAAAGGCCACAAAGTTCACATTGAAAATGGAGTTTGCGCCATCAGAGGTGTCAATAATAAGTTGATCACGACAGTGCAGATGACGAAGAACTGGATGTTTCCCATGTCTCTTCAGTCAAAAAATCTCTTGAGTTTTCAAGCGATGATGAAAGACAACAACTGATTGTAGCATCTTCGATACGGTCATCTAAATTTTCATGGACTAAAACTACTGGTCGAGAAAAAGATGGTGACTGGCATGCCTTTAATTGAATGTCCAGATCGTCCATGCGAAGGATGTCTCATTGGAAAACAACATCGAGAATCATTTCCAATTGGGAAAGCCAGAAGAGCAAAGCAACCTTTGAAGCAAGTACATACAGATATATGTGGCCTTGTTGAGGTTGAATCAATTGGACAAAAAGGTACATGCTGATCTTTGTTGATGATTTTACTAGAAAAACTTGGGTATATTTCTTGAGAGAAAAATCTGAAGCATTTGGCAAGTTTAAAGAATTTAAAGTCTATGTTGAAAAACATAGTGGCTTTAATTTGAAGACATTGAGATCGGATAGAGGAGGAGAATTTACCTCAAATGAATTTAACAAATACTGTAAAATTCATAGAGTAAAACGTCAGTTAACGACCAGCTATACACCTCAACAAAATGGTGTATCAGAAAGGAAGAACATAACAATTTTTGAAATGGCAAGAAGTATGTTAAAAGCCAAAAATTTGCCTAAGAATTTTTAGGCAGAAGCGGTTGCTTGTGCCGTATTTGTACTAAACATGTGTCCAACAAAGAGTGTTCTTGGAAGAACCCCAGAAGAGGCATGGAGCAGCAACAAGCCAGATGTTTCGTTTCTACTAGTATTTGGGTGCGTGGCATATTCCCATATACCAGATGAACAAAGAAAGAAGTTGGATGAGAAAAGCGAGAAGTGCATCTTTATTGGCTACAGTGACACAACTAAAGGTTATAAGCTGTATAACCTAGTCACTGAAAAGACAATCATTAGCAGGGATGTTCAGTTTTTTGAAGATAAAGCTTGGGACTAGAACTAGAAGGGTGACCAGAAAAGCATCACCATCGAAAATGAGCCATTGGAGACAGAAGTAGAAGAACTTCCATCATTTTCAACTGGTGATACATCTTCACCAACATCAGCTTTAGAACCATCACTTCGTCGTTCACAACAACTGAAGGAGTCGCCAGCAAAATTCAGAGATTAAGTTGTCACAAGATACGGTGATAATAATAGTGACGGAATAACTGATGAAACGTTAGTAAATTTTTGTTTATTTGCTAATTGTGATCTTGTAACATATGATGAAGCAGCTGTAGAAGAAAAGTGGATCCAAGCAATTGTTAACACTTAATTTTTAGCCAATTTCCTTTTTAGAAATTTTTAGAAAATCCATAAAAATTTAGAAAATTGAAAATCAACTTTGGAATCCTTGGCCAATCCTAAGAGACCAATTTTGAACAAATTTTTTTTTTAGCATTTTCCGCATTTTTAATATTTTTCGTATACTAGGAAAATACCCAAAAATCAAGAAAAATAGAGTTTTCGACCACCAAAATAGGGAAAAATATTCAATATTTCTATTTTAAATCCCTTTTCATGTTGGCCATCGCAAATTCGAAAAATCTAATTTGGGGTCATGTGTTCCTTCACGAGCATAATCTCGAATTGGGCCAAAAAAATCCAATTTGAGTCAATTTATTTTCATTTTTCACTTTTAGGAGTTGTGACATTGTCCTCTAATAGTCCAGATTTTATCTTGGCCGAATTGTACCCGGAGTGACTCAATTTTACAAAAGGGCCTCAGCCGAATTTTGCATTTTTCAATTTAGCCCCCAAGTTAACCAAAAACGAAATTAAAATTTTTCCGGGGCTACCCATGAAAATCAAAATCCATCACCTTATACTTTTTAACATTCTAAATCTGTTGGTGGGTGTATTTTGGTCCATTTTGGCCGTTTAGGCTTTGGAATGCTCAAAATTCGATTTCGGGTCAAACTCACAATTTGGGGTTTTTTTGCGATTTCAATTAAATTTTTTCATGAAAACCATATTTTCAAATGTGATTCATCATGGGAAATTTTTTATGGCCTCAATTTCACCAAAAAAAGGTATAATTATAGCTCAATTTGGCATTTTTTCGGCCGGTCGGATTGCCGGGTCGGGCCGACCCGACTTATGACCCGGCCACTATTCTCCTTCTTCCTCCCAAGATGCATGCGTGAAGGATGGGCAGATGGAGCAGCTTTTGTTGGAAGAAAATGGGGAACAAAGGGAAGAAAAGAGGAGAAGGGAGAGGCTTTTAAGTCTTTTTAGTGGTTGAATGTGGAAGTCCCAAGCGAGTGGAGTCCCCCAGGCACCAGAGTTCATCAGGGATGTGTCGGGGAGGAACAAAAAAAGAGGGAAAAAAAGAGAGAGACGGGGGCTGGTTTTTAGAGGGGAGCTCGAAGTTGGCCAACAGAGGGTTTTCGAGACCGATTCCAGAGCACACCGAGAAACTTCACGAGCGACCACCACCCAAACAAGATACACCTACACACCACCTACCTACCGAGCCATCACCGACGTCCATCCGCCACCTGAGTCGCCGGAAAAGATAATGCAAATACCCCTCCACGACCGTCTTCCTCTGGTTTGAGCCTTTTGCCTGCACCTAACATGTTTGATGAAATGCCTCGGGTAGTTCAAACCCCCGACTTTGAGCCTTTTTTCGTGGCAATTTCACGTGCTATTATGTAGTTTCTTTGCTCAAATGCATTCTACATATGTAGATCTTCGTTTTGATATGTTGTGCTGCTCCTGGTTACCACCGAGGTATGAGATATGCTCTTCCAAAGTTGCCTCATTAGTCTGATTAGAATCTGGAAATTCAGCTTGTAAATTTTGCCTAAGTATTGAACCCAATCCAACTTGCTTACTTCGTGCTCATTTTTCATTATCTTACCATGAGTATTTTTGGGAGATTCCTGATTGATTGTGTTCCTGGTGCATAGTAGAACACGTATATATCCTCGGTTGCCCTTGGTTCAATCTTTGAGGATAGTTACGAGGTCGGGAATACCCTATGTTGGCATGGTTTGCCTTTTTGCATGATTTGGTTTTATTTGCTCCTGGGGTCAAACGGGACCAAACCGACCCTACTTATACATGCCTACATGCTTATTACCTCTCCCTTGTAGTATTTCGTGCTTCGATTTCATGTGTAACCCCCCGAACGAATGTTTTCTAACAATGCACATGACGTGTTCGATGAAATGCCTCGGGTGGTTCAAACCCTTGACTTTGAACCTGTGTTTCGTGGTTGTTTCATGTGATATTTGGTCATTTCCTCACTCAAATGTATTCTACATACGTAGATCTTCGTTTTGATATGCTGCTACCCTTGGTTACGATCGAAATGTGAGATATGCTCTTCCAAAGTTGCCTCATTAGTCTGATCAAAATCTAAAAATTCAATCTGGAAATTTTGCCTAAGTGCTGAACCCAGTCCGCCTTGCTTTCTTCGTGCTCACTTTTCATTATCTTACCATGAGTATTTTTAGGAGATTCTTGAATGATTGTGTTTCTGGTACATAGTAGAACACGTACATATCCTCGGTTGCCCATGATTCAATCTTTGAGGATAGTTACGAGGTCGGGAATACCCCATGTTGGTCTAGTTTGTGCCTTGATTGAGCTTCAAACAGTTCAAACCCCTAAATTTTTGGGGTGATTTTCTCTCTCATCCTATGTTCGTTTTGGGTCATTTTTGTTTCATTTTGTTCTCAGTATATGGCTTTTCGTGTTGGTGTGTTTCTTCTCCATTTTCCACAAATGAGGACCAAGATACGGGGCTTCAAAGATGCCTCAGTGAGCTCAAAAGCTAGAGGGAACCCCTGGTCATTTTTGCCTAAGTGTTGGAGCGGTGCATAAAGGCTTTTTTCCGGCATGTTTGCGATGTGTGCATTTGGTCTCTTGCTGGGAAGTTCGGCATTTTGAAATCCTTGTGTTACGCAGTTTGTCCAACACTAAACCTTTTTCTAAAAAAGTCTACGAGATGGGAGATTTCGGAGCTTGAAAACGGGCATATAACCAGTTTATGTGCTTGGGTTCAAGTCCAAGTTCTTTGAACTGCTCAGGTTCACACCTTCGGGTGAGCTTTTCATCATTTTTTATGCCCACTTTTCGTCATTTTTTTATCTTTCGATATTTCTTGCATATTGTAGTTTGCGTCAATATGTGATTTTGCTGTTGAATGTGTCCGAGGCACCCGGAAATAGGATGTTAAAACCCCTCCACAGGCAGCCCTTTGACAAAAAAAAAAAAAGTCTGGTGAGGCAACCAACATCGGTTTTCCCCGTGAGTTTTCGGTCGTGTATTGGTCCGTTTCATTCACGTATCTTTGATCCGTGTCATTCTAGGTATGTTGTAGTTTTTATCGATGTATGGATTTCCTGTTGAGTGTTCCCGAGGAGTCGGGAATTAGTGCGAGAAAACCCCCCGATGGGCTATTTTGTCGATAATGAGAATGGAAAAATAATCCAAAAACTACGTCGTTTTAGACCGTCTCGGGACCCATATGGTCTGGGCCGAGCGTCTTCAAGAAGTGGGCCGGGTCGACCCAACTCAGCCAAAAAAAATCGAAAAATGATTTTTAAATCCCAAAAAATGGAAAATCCTCGGAAAATTCTAAAAAAAATTCAGAAAAATCCAGAAAAATCTCTAAAAAATTGTGCAAATTAGGGAAAAACTACATTCAACTGGTTTGACCTATTTTCATGGTTTTGAATTCCCGAGTCTTCTAAAATGACCGTTTTGCCCCTCTAGTTAATCTGACCCAAATCATTCCAAATCACCCTTGAACTTAATTGGTGTGTTTTTTTAGTCTTCTAAGACTCCCCTTTGTTTATTTTGACTTGTTTTGATGTGATTTCTTTTTGAATCTATTCCTTGATTGCGCATTTATTTTCATGATTGTGATTGATAGAAAATATATTCCCATCTACATGAATACCTTATACTCTTAGAGCCTACCTTACCCAACCCCGCTTGTATGAATTCCTTAGATCAGAAAAATCGCTCAACTTCAGTACCGAAAGGGCGTCAATGGCAACATTGGCGTAATTAAGTCCCCAATCCTAAATCTCTAGTTCCGTTAGAGTCGTGCGGCTACTCCTACCGTCTAACGAGGTTTCCGATCCACCTTCCCCAAAGATCGGTGGCGACTCCAAAAGCATGTACACGCACGCACATGCCACCTGACCACACTTAAGGTGAAATCCGATAACCCGCCGCGATTTGGTATGGGCTTGGGAGGGCCCGAGCTAAGCCCTTCGCTTTAAGAGGCAACTTAGCAATCCACAAGCCAATCTCGTCGAATTCTCGAAGATCGGGTCACGACAGCTGGCGACTCCGCTGGGGACGTTTAGTTGTAACCTATTAAAGGACTTAGGCCGATTAAAAAGTTGGGTGCTTTTTGACACATTTTTCTGCAGGTGCTCTTGAAGGTGAGGCAAGTCCACTAATCTAATGTGTTAAATGTTCTTGCAGATGGGAGTTATATGGGGAGGAGTGATTGCTGACGTGTTTTATGCCAGGTCGGAGTTTGGGGTTGTTTGTTTATTTTCCGCAGATTAGAAGCGCTGTTTGATATCAACTGTTGTGAATGCCTTGCATACTTTGAGGATCACGACACTTGTACACACAAGCGCCTAAACCCAAGCCGCGAAACACTCTTTTTAGGTCGCCTTAGATAGGGATCGGTATGCAAAGCCCTAGCGTTTGATTGCGCCTGGGTTGACCATATTCGATCCCGCTCGCTGTCTGAATTAATAATTCTTCCCACTTGACGTTCGATTGTGCTTGTGGGCAAAGTCGTTGAATCAGATAGTGGGAGCCTTTTAGGTCCATACCCTGTCCCTTCTCTTATTTTCTAGAGTCAATTCCTCACTTATCTCATGCGCATGTGGATTGGTCGGTTGTTATACCTAAAACCAAAACATAAAAGGGTGTAGTTGGTAAGGCTTTCTTATTTTCACTTCCATACCTTTTAATTTCTATACACCTACATCATTCTATGAGTAAGTCGTCATCTTGATGATTGGTCTGAAGGCCATTTTAGGATAGAAAGTTAATTTTCTACATGCTTTGAATTTTTGGATGTTGTATTTTCGCATCCTCCTCGTCCCCTTTAGACTTGATGTATTAGGGATCTTCTGAGATGTATTCGCACATTTTTCAACTTTTTTAGGCGATGACCTTCATTCCAATCATTGAGACATCCTAGCCAATTGCATAATTTCATTAGGAGAAATTTGGGTTAAAGCCCTCTGACTGACCTCTTTTGGTCAAGTAGGAACACTTAATCCTTATTTCACCGAAAAAAAATATGGAATTGAGCTAGTGCATTTGCATTGCATCTTCATTATAACCCGTGGTAATTAACTTTAGAACATTCTTGCATATGCATAATAGATGGGGAAATCGGATATTAAAGTCATCGTAGTCCCACGCAAGGAGCTCACAGCATAGTGGAGCCGTCTCAACCCAGATAACCAAACCTATGTTGAAGAACACCTGGGACGCTTAGTGGATCTCATCAAGGTCAACTATCAACCCACCCTCATTCAGGCCTTAGCAAGGTTTTGGGATCCAGAGACCGTGACTTTCAACATCCGAGGAATGGAGATTACACCTACCTTGGAGGAGTATACAGCGATTATCGGATTGGAGTTCGACGACCACATTGTGCAGCCGATATTGGGGAAGGACTCCACCTTAGCCCTGTCCAAATTCTTGCGCCTCAAGACCATAGAGATCGAAAAGATCCTTAAATCCAACTCCGAAAAATTCACCCTCTCGTTCCTATACAACTACTCCTCCCTCCCGGTCGAAGCTGGTCTTAAACCAGCTAGAGTATTCATCCTAGCCTTCTTCGCCTTCGTCCTTTTCCCCAGTTCCCAGATCACATTCGATTCTTCAATGGTCCACATCATCAAACAAGCCTGTTACCGCTGGAATTACTCCTACATGATTCTAGCCGAAACCTTCCTTTCCCTAAACTGTTTCCAGCCCACCCAAAGGGGTACGTTCCAAGCATCCAATGGCCTTCTCTACATGTGGTTCACCTCGCACATCAAAACCCTTAACCTTCGTGTTGGATGCTATGAAATCAGCTAATATATTCACCCTCTTGGTTCTTTCTTGAAGTGTCAATCTGCTGTTGAGGAGCTGCCTTTTAGGGACTGGAAGAAGAAACTAGAAGACTTAGAACTAAAACAGCTTTGCTGGCGCTTAGCTTGGCCTAGGATCCTAGAAGCTCGTATCACAGGAGTAAATGGAGATCCTATCCCTTTACTAGGCTGCACAGGTGGAACCGCCTACTATCCTATCAGGGTGGTAAGGCAATTTGGTATGCTACAAGAAGTCCCGCCAGCAGTACGTCCAGGGGTCTTTGCCTTCGACTTACCACGAGGTGAGCTCACTAGAGAGGCAAAGGCAGCGTACCAGGCCAAGATCGACCTCATCATCCACACCTTGAAGAACTCCCCACTGCAGGACGTGGAGTGGCCAGATTACCTGGATGACGAGATGAACATCCACCGAGCATCCAAGGACTACATCAAGTTGTTCAAGGAATATCGGCAATCCTTCGTAGAGCCATACGTACCGGACTACATCGTCCCGCACCTGCCCGGAGTGGAGCCGTACGTGCCAGAGCACATGGGACCGCCGCCAGCCGAGGAAGACGAAGACCTGCAGGAATGGGATCTGGATGAATCGGGAGACGGCGGGGATGCCTTAGCCTCCAAGTGCCGTCGGATGGAATAGACGATTTCCCCGCTTGTTTTTGCTTTTGATTGTAATAGGACCATGACATTTTATATGATCATTCATCATCGTTTTCTTAAAGCAAATAATTACCACGGGTTATTCGCCTTCTTGATAGTATGTTCATTCACGCTTAATGAGTAGAAAGACCTTTTCGTGAGGCTAAGGCTCATGATCGAGTCTCTCGTCCCATTAACCACATATGAACATAGTATTGAGAAGGTTTTAAACTTCTGCACTTTTATTCTACTCGCAAATCCCTGACTCGTTATTTTTATCCAAGTGAAATCTTATAGTCACGAAGACTCGCAGCAAGACGCGTAAAATGGAGGAAGAGCTGACTTCCAAAGTGGGCACCCTCGATAACCAGATCAACATAATGGCCGCCATGATGGCAGAAATGAAATCGATGATGACAGCTGTCGCGACCTAAAATTCATTTTTAGGTTAATGGATTACCAGATTAATTAATTAAATTAACTAACCTAGTTCGAGCTCTCCCAAGCTCTACCAAATCGCAACTTTGATTTTTTTTCACATGATTTTAGAATTTGGAGTCGCCACTAATCATTTTTGGTAGGTTGATTAGAAACCTAAGTAACCTAGCGGGAGAACTAAATTACTCCTGCAAACCAGAGATTATGAGTTCGGGGACTTGGTTACACTAGTTAATTAAAACTAATGCCCTTTCGGTACCTTAATTCCATGGATATCCTATTTTGGCAACTCTCACTTGATTTATTCTTAAGACCCTAGTAAGGTGTTCTTTTTATGTTTTCACTTTAAAATGAAATGCATAAAGGGTATGAACGCAAACGTTGACATACAAATATGACACACAAATACGGACATACGAATATGATATACGAATACGTAGATATGCGAATATGAATACGTGCGTGACGTGCGAATGACATACGTACATGACATGCGAACGACATACGTACGTGACATGTGTATGAATATGATATGCATACGAGATAGACGAATACATATACGTGCGTTACATGCAAAGGACATACGTACGTGGACATGCGAATGATATGCGTACGTGACATGCGTATGAATACAACATGCATGCGGGGATAGACGAATACGAATACGTATGTGACATGCGTATGAGGACGCACGAATACGATATGTAACATGCATACATACACCATACAAATACGTGACATATATATGTGACATGCATAGTGATATGTGTATGTAAATACGTACATTTCGATTTTGCCCATAAAGGGCAAAGTCGTCATTTTGAAAAGATGGGATAAAACCCTCATTTTTGAAAAAGAGGGGATAAAACCCTCATTTTGAAATTTTTGATTTTTCTGAATGAATATGCATGGGTTAATAACATATCATAACAGACAAATGTGGATTTGCAAACGTCGCGTACGTGACGTGCATACGAGAACAAACAAATACGATATGTCTATACGAACATACGGATAACATAACAAACATACATGAGACATACTACATGAGATGCACATGAATGGCATTTTTTGTATTTTCAGATTTTCCATTTTTTTTTTGGTTTTTTGGATTTTCTACATTTTTTTTGTATTTTGGATGTATTATAAAAGAATGCAAAATCACCCAAAGCAAATGAAGATGTGAAGAGAGAGCAGGTAAAGTAAAACTACCCTAAGGACAGTGAAAATAAAACCCGCAACTCGTCGGGTGAATAATTACAGACCAATTAAATAAAACCCGAGACATGATCGGGAATACAACAAAAATGGACCGGAATGGACATCGGTCAAACACCCGTCGCCAAGCCTCGTGGGTCGAGAGTACAACAAAACGGACCGGAATGGACATCGGTCATCCTCCAGTCTTCAAAGCCAAATGAAAATAATGAACTTATCCAATCGGACATGCACAATCACCAATGAGTTAAGACAATTCAAAAACTCAAAGAGAGTTTAACACGTGCTGATTAAACTTCATTGAGACCATTTTTTACATTTTCCAATGCATTAACACAAAAAATACGAATTAAATCATACTGTCCATGAACATTCTCAGGGAGAAAACAGTAACCATAAAATACAAAAGAAATAATGAAATGTATGTAAAACTTCTGAGATTTTTTATGTGGATGGGAAAATGTGTCTTTGACAACTTTCATGTTTTACATTCTTATTGAAGAGACACTCATTTTCGTGTAGAAAATGGTCTTTCATGAGAGCTCAGCAGCAAACAAACAAATTTCACAGAACAGACATATTTCAGGATTAAGCTTAAATGGACACTCAAATCTCAAAATTAATGCACCAAACTTTCCAGTCTACTAAACAAGACCCCAATGAACAACTTTCATTTTTTGTGAAGTTTCAAAAGAAGACTCTAAACATAAGATAACTACAAATCAATATGACCACGCACAGAAAAACACTCAGACTCAAGGACGCCAACAGAATTGCATGATTTCATTAAATGCATTAAAAATACGAAACGTGCATGAATATTTTTTTATTTTTTATATGTTATGCATTAAGATCTTATGAACAAATGTCATGAAGAGGTCTTTATGAAACAAAGTCTAGAATAACCCATGGAAAATCATTTAGCGTGAAAGGTCAGATCAGAAAAATTCCATCTCAGGTTCTGATCACCATATTTCCAGATTTTTGCTTTCAATTTCGGGACCCTTTTGACATAGCAAACGACGTCAATTTTCGTGCCATAATATATCAAATCGAAGATCTCGAAGTCATCTACGAATGTTTAGTACATTTATTTTGGAGATTTCGTCATCTAAACACGAAAAATTGAGTTACCAGATAATTGCACATGCTGATGCGCCTAGAGCTCGTTGGAGATGAATCCGTCGCGTCGCCAAGGCTTGTTCCACGGCGGCGAATTTTTCTCTCTCAAAATTTTTTTCTCTTGAAATCTCTCCAAAAGAATTTTTTTTTCTCCAGTTTTTCTTCAATCTCCCAAAACTCTCTCAAACATCCAAAATTTTCTCTCCAAAAAAATTCCCCTCTCAAGCTCATTTCTTCCTCCTTTTATAAATCACTCATTTATCTCCCATTCTAATTTTTCCATTAACTCTATCTCCCATTCTAATTTCTCCACTAACTCTTCTTCATTTTCATCTTCCCTTCTCCATCTCTATCTCACATTCTAATTTCTCCACTAACTCTTCTTCATATTCATCTTCCCTTCTCCATATCTATCTCCCATTCTACTAACTCTTCTTCATCTCCATCTTCCCTTCTCTATTCTCATCTTATTTTCTTTATCTTCTCTTCTCCATCTCCTCTTCTCTATCTTCCCATCTTCATCTCCTCTTCTCCATCTTCCCTTCTCTATTCTAATTTCTCCACTAACCATTCTTTTTGTTATTTACAAAATAATCCCTCAAGTGTTAGGTATTTGTACTCTAGTCCATGAGATTTTAAGTATTTGTAATTCAGTCCCTGGAGAAATATTTCTTTAAGTACAAATCTCCTCACAATTTTCGACACACCTATCGCATGTTGAATTTAAGCTCATTTCCTGCTATTGAAAATAATGCAAATTTTAATTAAAGCCCTGTTTGTAAAATTGAGTCATTCTGGGTATAATTGGGCCAAGATGAAAATTTGGAATATTAAAGAACAATGTCACAACTCCTAAAAGTGAAAAATGAAAATAAATTGACTCAAATTGAACTTTTTTAGGCTCGATTCGAGATTATGCTCGTTAAGGAATACACGACATCGAATTGGATTTTTTAAATTTGTGATGGCCAACATGAAAATGGATTTAAAGGAAAAATATTGACTATTTTTATGTATTTTTGTGGCCTCAAATGCTATTATTTATTAAATATTTTCCTAATTTCTAAAAATTATATTTAAAAAAATACAAAAAATATGAAAAATTATTTTTTTACTCAAAAATGGTTGCCTAAGCTTGGCCAAGGCTTCCAAAGTTGATTTTGCAATTTTCTCATTTTTATAGATTTTCTATCAATTTTAGAAAATAAAAATACCGAAAAATACTGAAAATATGAAAAATCATTTTTTGGTCAAAATTGGTTCCCTAGGCTTGGCAAAGGTCTCCAAAGTTAATTTTTTCAAATTTATGAATTTTTATGGATTTTCTATTAATTTTAAAAAAGAAGAAAAGAAAAGGTGATTGAAAATCAGGTGTCAACAACAGCCGCGCAAGGAAAGTCCCCAATTACACCTGAGGTTAATCCCACCACGTCTACTGACTCGGACACCAACCAGACTACTAGCACTGAATCTGAGAAGGAAGCACCCTTTAAGGCCCCACCGGTTGTGATTGACCTGGAGAAGGAGAAGAGAGAGAAACCCCCGGCTAAGGCTGAGGAAGGCGCGAGAAGGCTCGCGAAGATCGAGGAATGTTTGATTAGCCAAGGCTACGAGTTGGCTCGGTTCGACAAGATTTCACCGTTCGCTAAGAAAGAGGTTCCGACTGGATACAGAGAACCAGAGTTCGTAAGGAAGTATGATGGGACAAGCTGTCCCCGAGCTCACTTAAAGTACTACCTGTGCAAGATGGCCATTAGTCTGACTACGTCCCACTGTTAATGAATACGTTCCAAGAAAGCTTGTCTGGCGCAGCACTGGTATGGTTCATCGAGCTCGACTTAGAGAATTACGACGGGTGGGAGGATCTGGCTGAAAATTTCCTACATCAGTACAAATTTAACATGGCCACGGCGCCGACAAGAGAGGATCTATTAAGAACCCAGAAAGGGAGGAGGGAGACGATGCGTATCTTCGCCCAGAGATGGTGGGCGATAGCCACGCAGGTCAAACCGGCCATCCCGGAGGAGGAGCTGGTAGATCTATTTCTGAAGGCGCTACCTCTTGAATACTTTGAGAAGCTGAATACATCAGGCTGTCAGACTTTCACCCACCTTGTCAAGGTGGCAGAACGCCACGAATAGGCACTGAGAGAGAAACGCATACCAGAGTCGTCGTTTAAACGATCGTATCCGGCTAGGAGAGAACGAGAGAACGTAGGCGACGTTGCCTTCGTGCCGAACCTCCCGAAACCAAAGAAGTTTCCAGGATCCACCCCTACTCTGGGTGGAACGTCAGGATCAGCCCCGAAGGGATTCGAGGCAAAGAAGAAAGCTCTACCGTCTTTCACACCACTTCCTCGTCCTCTGTCAAAACTATTGTCCATGCTGCTGGAGGGGCACCTGGTTGCCAAAGAGCCCCCGAGGCCGAATTCGCTAAGGTTCTCTGGGTTTGACGAGACCCAGTCATGTGTCTACCACATGGGAGAGAAAGGGCACAACATAGACAACTGCCTTACACTCAAGTACAGGGTGCAAGCATTGATAGATGGGGGAATGCTAGAGTTTGATAAGGTAGAACCGAATGTACAACAGAACCCCTTGCCAGATCATGGGAGAGTGAATGCAATATGGGGTGAAAGCGACACGGATAGGCTAGAGGTTGTAGCCGATATAGCTAAGCTGCAGGAGATGTCGGATTCGGCCGCCACATACCCCGCTGAGGGGGAGGTCCCGAAAAAGGAAGAGATGGGATGTCTAGAGAAGCTAGCCACCTTGGGTATCCTAGATCAAGCTAGTGACTCCATGACGAACGGTACTCGTTCAAGGATCGACATGTCGTCCGGCGAGTTCAGATTAGAAGCTGACAACGGAAGTTTGGGAGAGGCTCCGTGTGAACACAAGCTAAATGGAAAACGCGTCATAGAAGAATCCGATGAAGAATCGGACGACAAGGAAGTCCGCCGCAAAATGGCGCACGAGGCCAACAAGAAGTTTTTGCGAGATGCCCTCGAAAGGGGAGACATAATAGACAGCTTAGGCCAAGATGGTGGAGGCTATAACTATCGTGTCCTTTACTCAGTCCCGCTGAGCTTCTTCATCAGAACCGAGAAAATCGTCCCTGACGGATGGGATGGCATGGATGACCCCGTCAATAAGGGAGAATTAGTGGGTGCAGTTGATGGAGTGACCCAGAGCCATGTTAATCCTATGAAGGAAGAGTGCAACCCAGAAACTGAGGAACGGGTCGCCAACCTAGAGAAAAGCATGGACTGCATGATAACCGAGCTATCAAGAATGGTAGAAAACATACGGGTGCCACCCGTAGAGGAAAGGTATCAGATGCTGGAACTAAGGAAGACCATCGGGTGGCAGAATCGAAGACTGGCCGAATTGGAAGGGTAGATCAGGGACCTAGCCAGTATGGTGACTGAGTTGAAGGCGACTATCGCCCGAGCAGGAATGCAGTATCAACCCGACCAGCCGATAACATTCCCGTGTAAGTTTGGAGGAGGAGGTTGCCCCTTGAATCACATCTCTTGTTATCTCAGCAGGATGGCTGGCCATCATGAGGATGATCAGATCCTCATTAGCAGCTTCGAACGCAGTTTGATAGGCCCAGCCTTATACCGGTGTCGTTCGATAGACCTCGATTGGATTTCCAACTGGGAAGATCTTCAGGAGTAGTTCATACGGCGGTTTGAGGCCAGCACGAAATCCACGATCACTAAGGACGATCTGACTCACATCACCATGGAAGAAGGCGAAGGATTGAAAGCGTTTGCGCGCAAGTGGGAGCTACAGGCAGGACAGGTTTTACCTCTGCTGACTGAGAGGGAGATGCTGGAAATTTTCATACAAGTCCTTCCCCAAGAATATCTCGAGCATATATATGTATAGGAATTTCGGTCTTTCAGCCACATGAAAAGTATCGGAGTGAGGCATGAACGCATCCTTCAAAAGAACAAGCTAGGATGCGAGAAAGACCCTGATCAGGTCGGCGCTTCTACGGAACCAATGGAAGCTAGCGAACTGATCGCGGTGATAGGAACAAAGGCCCCCTTCGTAATCAAGCTGCACGAGGTGGATAAGTGGGAGGA
Source organism: Psidium guajava (assembly GCA_016432845.1). Classification (NCBI taxonomy): domain Eukaryota; kingdom Viridiplantae; phylum Streptophyta; class Magnoliopsida; order Myrtales; family Myrtaceae; genus Psidium; species Psidium guajava. The sequence continues at coordinate 20,230,492 of CM028233.1, read as the reverse complement.
CACTGAAAGTAGTTTCTCTAAGCGCATGGTGATCTCCCTATCTGGTCTTGAGCTAGAAGATGGAAAGGCGCAGCACGACGAAAGAGTCGAAAAGGTCGTGATAAAGATTCCTCTGCCAGTGGAATATAATCCCAAAATTGTCCCTTGGGACTATGGGACGGGTGAGATAGACGCGGTTATGAGATCCGGCAGATACTACGCCCCGTAGGAAGGGGAACCCGAAAAGAGAGATGTATCAAAAGAGGATGCAGAGAAGGCCCTGTCCATTGTCAGGACAAGTGAGTTCGAGGTAATCGACCAGCCGAGGAAGATGCCAACTCAGATCTCACTTTTAGACCTTTTTACCAATTCAGAAAAGCATAAGAATGCCTTGATAAATGTGCTAAAAGAGGTGAATGTACCGGAAACCATCAACGAGGTGCAGCTGGGGGAATTTGTGGGGTCCATCTTGCTGAAGGACCAAATATCCTTTTCGGATGAGGATGTTCCGATAGACAGGTGGGCCCATAACAAGGCTCTATACATATCGGTAAGGAGCCACGGCAAGCAGATCTCCCACGTACTAATTGACAATGGCTCGGCGTTCAATATATGTCCGTTGGCCACACTCAGGAACCTAGGTATAAATGAAGAGCTGATTCGTACCTCCAAGGCCACCATCAGGGCCTTTGACGGAATGAGGAAGAGCGTAGTTGGGGAAATCGAGCTAGACATCCTCATAGGACCTGTAGAGTTCTCCATTAGGTTCCAAGTTATGGACCTCCCTAGTGCCTTTGGACTTCTTCTGGGTAGACCATGGATCCACTCGGCAGGTGCAGTGCCTTTTAGCCTACACCAGAAGGTCCGATTCGTGGTCAATGGAAAAATGATAATCGTACATAGGGAGATGGATTTCGCCACATACTAGAAGAGCGCGGTCCCATATATGGAGCCGGAACAAAAGGAGGAGGCTAGCTATCACTCCCTTGAGTAAGTGGCGGTCACACACATGGCTCTTGAAGCCAAGAGGGAAGTTCCTGCACCTTCCCAGTACACTTTGGCTCATGGAAAGATTTTATTGGCATATGGGTTTGTCCCTGGACACGGGCTAGGGAAGAATGGCCAAGAAATCCGGTCGCCACTGCAGTTAGACACCAACAAACATCGGACAGGCCTAGGATATACTGGTGAATCCAGTAGGGGTTTCATTCCTACAGGTTATCACGGACGCCGAGACAGAGGCCAGTATAGGAGCCATGGAAACCGAGAAGGCAGAGTTAGCTCGTTTATCGGCTCCAGAGCTTGAAAAGGGAGAGCTAGCGCGATCAGCAGCCCTTTAGATCAGTATTTCTCTGGGCGTCCCAAGATGCTGGCGGACGAAGCTATCCAGAACGCAGCAGAACCTGATCTGTCCAACCTGTTCCTAGAAGACATGGTCAACGTCATCCTGGAGCGACTTGACGAGGAATCTAACTAGCCTGTGTAAAGAGGCTTTTCTTTCCCCATTTTCCTGGATGCGTTTCAATTCCTGCATGATGTTTTCATTCCTTGGCAATGCATTTTTCTTAAAAAACAAACAAACAAAAAAAGGAGAAAACAAGAATACCCTTGGATCTCGGACCGTCGGTTCAAGTGGCATATGTTGTAGTGCGTTCCACTTTCTAATAAAAACCCCCATGAATTTCGTTGGGGACCTGTGGAATGACAAATCAGCCCAATAATGATACTCAACTTCAAATTTATGAAGCTTGAGGGCTGATTTGCCACATGATCCCTGTTTTCCTAAAAATATTTTAGGGGAATGAGGCCGTCTGATGAGATGAGGACCAGTTCCCCTTCTTTCCTTCCATTTCTAAAAAAAAAACAACAACAAAACAAAAAAACAAAAAAAAACAAAAAACAAGAAAATAAAAAAAAACAAAAAAAATGCGAAAAAATTCATGCATCTTTATCGGCATTAGCAAAATACTAACCATGCTTGTAACATTTTAGGCATACCATCCCTCATAAGCATAATAAGTTATTATATGACTCAGATCATACCGATGACTTCTCTTGTGATATCGAGGAAGAATGTGATGATGACACCAGTGACATCAGAAGGGATTGGGGCAGATATGAGGAACACAAACCATTGACTGTAGAGAACACCGTTACGATCAATCTGGGGGATTCTGAGAACTTGAAAGAAGTAAAAATCGGGGGAATGCTATCTTCGTCAAAAGTATCTCGGTTTATTGAACTCTTCAAAGAATATCAGGATGTGTTCGCCTGGTCCTATGCAGACATGCCAGGGTTTTATCCAAGTATCGTCAAGCATTCGCTCCCGACAGACCCTAGCATTCCGGCTAAGAAACAAAAACTTCGACGCACAAAACCGGAGTTATCTAAAAAGATCGAAGAGGAGGTGATGAAGCTACTAAAAGTAGGATTCATTGAGGTCGTAGCTTACCTCGAATAGGTCGCCAATATTGTTCCAGTGATGAAGAAGGACGGAAGGGTCAGGGTCTGCGTGGATTATCGCGACCTGAATAAGGCAAGCCCGAAAGATGACTTTCCTCTTCTACACATCGATGTCCTGGTTGACAGCACCGCTGATTTTGAAATGTTCTCATTTATGGATGGATTTTCTGGGTACAACAAAATCCTTTTAAATAAAGAAGCCAAGGTAAATACTTCGTTCATAACGCCATTGGGCATCTTTTGTTATAGGTTATGCCTTTCGGCTTGAAAAATGCATGGGCAACCTACGAAAGGGCCATGGTGGCTCTATTTCACGACATGATACATAAGGAGATAGAAGTATATGTTGACGATATGATCGCAAAGTCTAAACCTGGAGATGATCACGTCCAGATACTAAGAAAGCTATTTGAACAATTGCGGAAGTATAGATTGAAGCTAAACCCCACCAAATGCATATTTGGGGCACGATCAGGAAAGCTTCTTGGGTTCGTGGTGAGCAACCGGGGAGTTGAAATCGACCCTTCTAAAGTCAAGGCGATATCAGACCTGGGGGTACCCACGACAGTCAAGGAAGTGAGGAGTTTGCTGGGGAGGCTAAATTACATTGCCAGGTTTATTTGTCAACTCTCTGACGTTGCAAAGCCGTTCTTTAAGTTACTAAAGAAAGGAGCCAAGGTGAAATGGGATTCCGAATGTCACCAGGCCCTGGAAAAGATTAAAACTTACCTCACCTCCCCACCGGTTTTGATGCCTCCTATGCCAGGTTCCCCGTTTACCTTATACCTTACTATTCATCAAGAATCCCTGGGGGCTCTGCTAGATCAAACAAGCCCAAAGGATGGTAAAGAACGGGCGATTTATTATCTGAGCAAGAAATTCACTGCATCGGAGATGAATAACCCCACAGTCGAGAAGACTTGTGTTGCGTTGGTATGGGTACTGCGCAGATTAAGGCAGTACACTCTGCATTACCGCATACAGCTAGTTACGGAGAATGACCCGATAAAGTACCTCCTGGAAAAGCCGGCCTTAATCGGGAAATTGGCTAAATGGCAGGTCCTCCTGTCAGAATTTGATGTTAGAAGTTCAACTCAGAAATCCGTCAAGGGGCGAGCTATAGTGGATATGTTGGCCGAAGATGCCCAGCGATTTAGTATCCCAAGTGACGAGGAAGCGGAAGATCGTATTTCCAATTTGTCTGAAGATAAATGGACAATGCATTTTGATGGAGCTGTAAACCTTGCAGGATCTAGAACTGGGGCAATTCTTGTATCCCCTGAAGGACAACATTATCCAGTCGCTGCAAAGTTGACATTCCTATGCACTAATAACATCTCCGAGTATAAAGCCTGTATCCTCGGACTGCAGCTGGCCCTCACCATGAAAGTAAAGAAACTGCAAGTATACGGAGACTCCATGTTGATCATCTTGCAAACCCAGGGTGAGTGGAAAACTAAAGACTCAAAGCTCATCCCCTATCACAGGTTCTTAGAAGAAATGATTGAGGAGTTTGAGAAGATCGATTTTGAATACCTACCAAGAACCCAGAATCACTTTGCAGATGCCTTGGCTACCTTATCGTCCATGCTGCAAGTGACAGAAGGTTTAGACATCGAGCCATTAAGGGTCGATATCATTAAACAACCAGCATACTATATGGTAATCGAGGAAGGATTTGACGACCAACCCTGGTATCATGACATCAAGAATTATTTGCTGAAGGGAGAATATCCTCTAGGGAGCCAAATGGGTGATAAGAAGTATATAGCCAAGACGGCTACGAAGTTCTTTCTTAGCGGTCAGACGTTATACAAAAAATCATTTGATTCAGTCCTACTAAGGTGCGTGGATGCTAAAGAGGCCAACATACTTATGAAGGAGATCCACGAAGGAGAGTGCAGACCTTATATGAATGGCCATCTACTGACTAAAAAGATCATGAGACTCAGTCACTATTGGATGACCATAGATTCTAACTGCAACCAGCATGTAAGATCTTGCCATCAGTGTCAGGTATACGGAGACAAGATCAATGCTCTCCCAAATGAACTTCATCAGATGTCCGAAGCCTGGCCGTTTTCTATGTGGGGAATTGACATGATTGGGCCAATTAACCCTAACGCTCCAAATGGGCACCGCTTTATCTTGTATGCCAACGTTACAGCTAAGAGCGTTGCGAAGTTTATTAGAAGGGATATCATCGCAAGGTACGGGACACCCCAGGCCATTATCACGGACAACGGATCCAATCTGAATAACAAGGTGGTAGACGACCTTTTGAATCGATTTAAGATCAGACACCTTAATTCTTCTCCTTACCGCCCGCAATTGAATGGAGCTGTGGAAGTGGCGAACAAGAATATAAAGAAAATCCTAGCCAAGACTGCGGAGAACTTTCGAGATTGGCATGAGAGGTTGCCGTACGCGTTAATGGCGTACCGAACCTCAATTGAGACTTCAACCGGGGCAACATCTTATTCTCTAGTATACGGCATGAAGGCCGTTCTCCCCGTAGAAGTTGAAATCCCTTCCTTGCGAATACTAGCCCAATCCGAACTTTCGAGATCCGAATGGATCCGGCAAAGACATGAGCAGCTGAACCTGATCGATGAGAAGCGACTGAAGGCCATATGTCATGGACAGGCATATCAAAAGCAAATAGCCAAGTCATTCGACTACAAAGTGAAGCCCAGAAGGTTTGCAGTTGGGGATTTGGTTGTGAAGAAAGTGCTCCCTAATGTTTCCCATCCCGAGGGCAAGTTCGCACCGAATTATGAAGGTCCGTACATAGTGCAGAAGGCTTTACCTGGTGGCGCTTTGATTCTCTTGAATACGGATGGAGAAGAATTGGTAAATCATGTAAATGCAGATATTGTCAAGAAATACTACCCTTGAATACAATAAGGATTTGACCAGTTCTGATACCTTACTGGCGTTCGAGTCATATTGAGACTCACTACATGCATTCCATGCATACATGCATACGCTTACATTGCTTTTTCGATGCTGCAGGTCCAAGAGAAATCGTCGGATGGAGGAAACAACTCAAGCAACCTTCTCTAGACCAGAAGATGACGAAGAAAAAGGGATCTACAAGAAAGATTACCTATCGGCGCACTCAGTTTGCAATCAAGGGTAAAAGGTGTGTCGTTCCAATTTTTCAATGCTAGAATGTACACTGACTCTTGAAACATTTTTATTTCTCCAGGGGATTTCGGCCACGGCAGGTCAAGTTGGTATATCTTATCTTAAAAACTTTCTAATCCATTGAATCGCGATGATCGGTAAACCGCATTATCGACAAAGATTCATGAAACAACTTCATTTGCATTCCCGTTCAAAAAATCTCTCCAAGGTTACTTAGGCAGATTTGAAAGATATGATCTCCTGCATAGGGACTAATTTTTGATGAAGTAAAAAAAAATGAATCTTCAAATGAGGACGATTAGACATATTAGATTGGAGTAACCCAAAGTCTGAGAGACAAACCATGCCCAAACACATCCCTACACACTTGAGAGATGAGTGAGAGAAGGGCGAAATAAAAAGGGACATTTACCCATGAACGTAGGGACCATTTGCAGTGGATACATGGTTTGAAATGATGAAAGGGACGTTCAATTCTTTATCCTATACATGATAATCCCTTACAAGCCCATTTGAACCTGTAAAGGGAGAATTCAAAATGACCCTGTCAAGAACCACCCCACATTGGGGCAACTTGGAGGTTTAGTGGTTGATTCCTAGGAGAAAAGATCAAGGTAAGACTTTATTGTACTAACTTGCATCAACCTTTTCGTGGTAACTTCAGGTGGCAACCTGTGGAGATCTGAAACACCAAAGTGAAGGAGGGTAGTTCATTTCTCTATCCTACACACTTTATCCTTTGATGAGCCAGTTTGAGCCTGCAAATCTTAATTTCAAAACCCAGTGGGTGATCACCTCCCTACACTAGGGCAATGCGTATGACCTGCCAATAAAAAGCAAGGTACCTGGTGAAAGCAAGGCCAAAGTCCATTAATGCTTGAAAACCTGTCAAAGAGAAATGCAATGAAAATGCCAAAAGGCAACAGGGCTGATAAAAGCAAAGTGTCTGGTAAAAGCAAGGCCAAGGCCCTTCATAGGAACAAAAGCCATGACACTCGAAATATAAATAAAGTGTTAACAAAGGCAAACCTGTTGGCAAACAAGGGACAAAAGCAAAGAAAACACAGGGCTTATTTGAATAAAAGTATCCGAAGAACATTTGGGGGCTCAAGATATAGATTTAACCCCCATCAGCTATGACAGTTGGCAATGATGCAAAGGTGATCACCAACACATCGTGCCCCTCACTTTGAAAATGGCTATTTCGAGCCTACCCTAAACCAATGTTACAACCTATCCCGAAAGCCTCTCCTGATTGAGACATTTCATATCAACACGGGATTTCACGCAAGAGGCTACTACCTAAGGGAGTAAGTACAATCTGCCCTTATATGATCTTTAAGGCTCTTGACCTGTAAACCCGAAGAAGTCGTTTTTAAAATGTCGATTCTTTTCTGAAAAGTCTAAAAACGCCTACCCATTGCGTAAGCCTTTGACCAAGCCTACGTTACTGTTCCTTAAAATACATTCTCTGATCAATTAGGTTGTATACACTGCAAATAGTCTCGAAATTCTTGATATAGGTTTCGAGCGTTAGTGTGAGTGTTTATAAAAATCTTCCCCTGTGAGGAAGCAAAATATCTCAGAAACAAATATCGTGAGAAGTCCTCTCTGATAAGGATACTCCAGTTGATACGACTGATCGAACTCATCTGGTGATTTCAGATTTATTGATTTAGAATTATCTTAGCAAAGGATTTTCAATCACACATGTAGGTTGCAAGATTGTCTTGATTAACCATCTTATACACCTCGCATTTATTGAAACAAGTCTATATGACCCGCAGGGGCATGACTCTTGTTGAAATTAGCATATATTAGAATTCTTTCTAAACTTTTCATTCACCAATATAATGATTCGGGTTTGTGGTTCTGCAGGATTTCTAGTCTCCCCAGATCCCAGAATGGCACCCAAAGTCCTTGATATAGGCACCAAGTCCTTGATATAGGCACAAAGTCCTTGATATAGGGACCAAGTCCCTGATATAGGCACAAAGTCCTTGATATAGGCACCAAGTCCCTGATATAGGCACAAAGTCCTTGATATAGGCACAAAGTCCTTGATATAGGCACCAAGTCCTTGATATAGGCACAAAGTCCTTTCATTAGGAATCTACCATGGGGTGGCCTAACATACGGGTCAAATCTTAATCAAAATTTAAATCAGTAAGCTTCTTTCATTAGGAATCTACCATGGGGTGACCTACCATACGGGTCAAATCTTAATCAAATCATAATCAGTAGAGTCCTCTCATTAGGAATCTACCATGGAGTGACCTACCATACGGGTCCAAGTTCATCATCCTAAGGTGTCCTTGCAAAGAATCCTTAGGCGTTCATTCCATCATCACCAGAGCAGTCAACAACAACCGCGGGGTGAACAGGTAAGTCTCAGGTAACTCCATCAACTCTACCCCTTTCTCTCTCTCATATCAGAATGAAACGGAGGAATTTTGGATTGACGCTTTCACGAAAGAAGATAGAGTTGGGTGTCACAACTTTTCTTTCTCCTAGTAGTGTCGGCCAGACATCAAGTGTCATCCTGTCTTTGAAAGTGATCTCTCATGAGACCCCTCTCAAAGAGGGGCAGCTGTTAACACTTGATTTTTAGCCAATTTGATTTTTAGAAATTTTTAGAAAATCCATAAAAATTTAGAAAATTGAAAAATCAACTTTGGAATCCTTGGCCAAGCTTAAGAGACCAATTTTGAATAAAAAATAATTTTTAGTATTTTTCGCATTTTTTTTAATATTTTTCGTATATTAGGAAAATACCCAAAAAATCAAGAAAAATAGAGTTTTTGGCCACCAAAATAGGGAAAAATATTCAATATTTCTATTTTAAATCCCTTTTCATGTTGGCCATCGCAAATTCGAAAAATCCAATTCGGGGTCATGTGTTCCTTCACGAGCATAATCTCGAATTGGGCCAAAAAAATCCAATTTGACTCAATTTATTTTCATTTTTCACTTTTAGGAGTTGTGATATTGTCCTCTAATAGTCCAAATTTTATCTTGACTAAATTGTACCCGGAGTGACTCAATTTTACAAAAGGGCCTTAGTCGAATTTTGCATTTTTCAATTTAGCCCCCAAGTTAACTAAAAACGAAATTAAAATTTTTCCGAGGCTACCCATGAAAATCAAAATCCATCACCCTATACTTTTTAACATTCTAAATCTGTTGGTGGGTGTATTTTGGTCCATTTTGGCCATTTTGGCTTTGGAATGCTTAAAATTCGATTTCGGGTTAAACTCACAATTTAGGGTTTTTGTGCGATTTCAATTAAATTTTTCATGAAAACCATATTTTCAAATGTGATTCATCATGGGAAATCTATTTATGGCCTCAATTTCACCAAAAAAGGTCTAATTGTAGCTCAATTTGGCATTTTTTCGGCCGGTCGGATTACCGGGTCGGGCCGACCCGACTCATGACCCAGCCACTATTCTCCTTCTTCCTCCCAAGATGCATGCGTGAAGGATGGGCAGAGGGGACATCTTTTGTTGGAAGAAAATGGGGAACAAAGGGAAGAAAAGAGGAGAAGGGAGAGGCTTTTGAGTCTTTTTAGTAGTTGAATGTGGAAGTCCCAAGCGAGTAGAGTCCCCCAGGCGCCAGAGTTCATCAGGGAAGTGTCGGGGATGAGCAAAAAAGGAGGGAAAAAAGAGAGAGACGGGGGCTGGTTTTTAGAGGGGAGCTCGAAGTTGGCCAACAGAGCGTTTTTGAGAGCGATTCCAGAGCACACCGAAGAGCTTCACGAGCGACCACCACCCAAACAAGATACACCTACACACCACCTACCTACCGAGCCATCACCAACGTCCATCTACCACCTGAGTCGCCGAAAAAGGTAATGCAAATATCCCTCCACGACTGTCTTTCTCTGGTTTGAGCCTTTTTCCTGCACCTAACATGTTTAATGAAATGCCTTGGGTAGTTCAAACCCTCGACTTTGAACCTGTTTTTCGTGGCGCTTTCACGTGATATTCTATCGTTTCTTTGCTCAAATGCATTCTACATATGTAGATCTTCGTTTTGATATGTTGTGCTGCTCCTGGTTACCACCGAGGTGTGAGATATGCTCTTCCAAAGTTGCCTCATTAGTCTGATTAGAATCTGGAAATTCAGCCTGGAAATTTTGCCTAAGTATTAAACCCAGTCCAACTTGCTTGCTTCGTGCTCATTTTTCATTATCTTACCATGAGTATTTTTGGGAGATTCCTGATTGATTGTGTTCCTGGTGCATAGTAGAACACGTACATATCCTTGGTTGCCCTTGGTTCAATCTTTGAGGATAGTTATGAGGTCGGGAATACCCTATGTTGGCCTGGTTTTCCTTTTTGCATGATTTGGTTTTATTTGATCCTAGGGTCAAACGGGACCAAACCGACCGTGCTTATATATCCCTACAAACTTATTACCTCTCCCTTATAGTATTTCGTGCATTTGGTCTCTTGCTGGGAAGTTCGGCATTTTGAAATCCTTGTGTTACGTAGTTTGTCCAACACTAAACCTTTTTCTAAAAAAGTCTATGAGGTGGGAGATTTCGGAGCTTAAAAACGAGCACATAACTAGTTTATGTGCTTGGGTTCAAGTCCAAGTGCCTTGAGCTACTCAGGTTCACACCTTCGGGTGAGCTTTTCATTATTTTTTATGCCCACTTTTCGTCATTTTTTTATCTTTCGCTATTCCTTGCATATTGTAGTTTGCGTCAATGTGTGATTTTGCTGTTGATTGTGTCCGAGGCGCCCGGAAATAGGATGTTAAAACCCCTCCACGGGCAGCCCTTTGAGAAACAAAAAAAACTAAGTCTGGTGAGGCAACCAACATCGGCTTTCCCCGTGAGTTTTTGGTCGTGTATTGGTCCGTTTCATTCACGTATCTTTCATTCGTATCATTCCTGGTATGTTGTAGTTTGTATCGATGTATGGATTTCCTGTTGAGTGTTACCGAGGAGTCGGGAATTAGTGCGAGAAAAGCCCCCGATGGTCTATTTTGAGAATGAAAAAAAAATTCCAAAAACTACGTCATTTTAGACCGTCCCGGGACCCATATGGTCTGGGCCGAGCATCTTCGAGAAGTGGGCCGGGTCGACCTAACTCGGCCAAAAAAAAAATCGAAAAATGATTTTTAAATCCCAAAAAATGCAAAATCCCCAGAAAATTCTAAAAAATTCAGAAAAATCCAGAAAAATTCCCAAAAAATTGTGAAAAGTAGGGAAAAACCACATTCAACTGGTTTGACCTATTTTCATGGTTTTGAATTCCCGAGCCTTCTAAAATGACCGTTTTGCCCCTCTGGTCAAATTTGACCCAAATCATTCCAAATTACCCTCGAACTTAATTGGTGTGTTTTTTTTAGTTTTCTAAGACTCCCCTTTGTTTGTTTTGACTTGTTTTGATGTGATTTCTTTTTTAATCTATTCCTTAATTGCGCATTTATTTTTATGATTGTGATTGATAGAAAATATACTCCCATGTGCACGAATACCTTAGACTCTTAGAGCCTACCTTACCCAACCCTGCTTGTATGAATTCCTTAGATCAGAAAAATCGCTCAACTTCGGTACCGAAAGGGCGTCAATGGCAACATTAGCATAACTAAGTCCCCGATCCCAAATCTCTAGTTCCGTTAGAGTCATGCGGCTACTCCTACCGTCTGACGAGGTTTCCATTCTACCTTCCCCAAAGATCGGTGGCGAGTCCAAAAGCATGTACACGTACGCACATACTACACGACCACACTTAAGGTCGAATCCGATAACCCGCCGCGATTTGGTATGGGCTTGAGAGGGCCTGAGCTAAGCCTTTTGCTTTTAGAGGCAACTTAGCAATCCACAAGCCAATCTCGCCGAATTCTCGAAGATCGGGTCGCGACAGCAATGGATGAAGAAATTCACTCCATTGAGAAGAATGATACATGGGTGCTAACCTCTTTACCACATGGTAAGAAACCCATTGGTGTCAAGTGGGTGTACAAGACGAAGTACAAACTCAATGGTCAGGTGGATCGTTACAAGGATAGACTGGTCGTGAAAGGCTATAAGTAAAAGCCAGGTATTGATTATTTTGAAGTATTTACACCAGTGGCTCGGATGGATACCATCCGGATGATTTTAGCACTTGCTGCTCAAAACCGTTGGAGGATCCATCAAATGGATGTGAAATCGGCATTCCTCAATGGCGTCCTTGAAGAGGAAGTCTACGTGGAGCAACCACAGGGATATGAGAAGAAAGGGTATGAAGATTAAGTTTACAAACTGAAGAAGGGTTTGTATGGGCTAAAATAGGCACCTCGTGCTTGGTACACGCGTATCAACACATACCTGCTAGAGAATGATTTTCAAAAGTGCCCGTATGAGCATACATTATATATCAAGTCAAGTACTAATGGTGACATAATAATTGCGTGTCTCTATGTTGATGACTTGATATTTACAGGTAGCTGTGAAAAAATGTTTTCTGACTTTATGGAGGCTATGACTAGCAAGTTCGAGATGACTGATTTGGGATTGATGTCCTATTTTCTTGGCCTTGAAGTAAAGCAGAAAGATGATGGCATATTTATTTCACAGAAAAAATATGCTAATGATATTTTGAAGCGATTGAAAATGGAGCCGCTCAAACCAATTCGGACTCCCATAGTGGAACGATTAGAATTGAAGAAAGAAGGAACTGGTGAGCTGATAAATCCTACTTATTTCAAAAGCATTGTTGGCAGTTTGAGATATTTAGTTTCTACAAGGCCAGATATTACCTATGGAGTGGGAATTATTAGCAGATATATGGAAAAATCGTATCAATCACATTTGCAGGCAGCGAAAAGGATTTTACGGTATGTCAGTGGAACTCGTGACCATGGAATTCTATATTCTTATGCTGACAATTTTGGTCTAGTTGGATATACAGACTCCGATTGGGTAGGTGATACTGAAACTCAAAAGAGTACTTCATGATATGCTTTCTTTCTCGGATCAGGAGTGATTTCTTGGTCATCGAAAAAACAACAAGTTGTTGCATTCTCGACAGTTGAAGCAGAATATATGGCATTAGCTTCATGGGCTTGTCAGATGATATGGCTTCGTAGGATGCTCAGTGAACTGATGCATGAGCAGAAAGGTCCTACCAAATTGATGTGTGATAACAAGTCGGCAATTGCATTGGCCAAGCATCCTTTTTTCCATGGCAGGAGCAAACACATTGACATCAAGTATCACTATATCCGTGAGCTAGTCAAAGATGATGAGATTGAAGTTGATTTCTATAGGTCCGAAGACTAGATTGCAGATATCATGACAAAACCATTGAAAACGGATTCGTTCGAGAAATTGAAGACGATGCTTGGCGTAATGGACTTCCAAAATCAATTTTAAAAGAGATTATTAAAAATAGTAATAAAATCAATTTTGGAAGAAATTCCAACATGTGGAATTCATTGTCCAAGTTGATGGCTAGTCAAAATTAGGTATGCCTAATTGTTTTTTTTAACTCTTAAAGTTAGGTGTGTAGTCAAATAAATACACTTAAGTTTGGCAAACTTAGGCATAGAATTGGCTATAAATATGTGTGGTTTTTGCTTGTAAGAATCATCAAGGAGGAGAAGAAATATAGAGAGAGTTGAGAGTTCTTGTAAAAACAAGCTTAGAGCAAAGCTTGTATTTTCTTTGTGTAAAACCTTGGCAAAGGTATTTTGTAGTATTGCTCTCTCATTTGTATTTTTGTTATTCTCTCCAAATTAAATCCTCCAAGCTTCCGCAAAATTCCTTCTTCCTTTTTTTTTTTTTGTTCCTACATGGTGATGATGTGTCGGTAGTTGCACGGCACGTTAATGGAGCTGAAGACAAAATGGAGATTGAAGGGATCGATGCTGTTGTGGCTTTCAATGAAGTGGTAGAGCATGACGCTGGGGTTGTTGAGGTGGAGGATACGAAGGTGATAGAGGAAAGGCAGGAGGGCGATGCTTTTGGGAATGAGAAAACCATGGAGCACACAGAAATTGGTGCAAAATAGCATGAGGATTTGGATAGCAGAGCAAACGGGGCAAAGATGAAAGGAGGTGACAATAACAACGACGGAGCACGAGTGCCGCCTGACGAGTCGGACCAGCAGCGGCGATGAGGCGAGCAGGACGAGTCAAGCTGCGTTGTTCAATCAGCGAGGTGGTTGAACCATGCGGAGGGAGAAAGAAAACTATGTCCACAGAAAGGTTAACCAGAAGATCAGAGTAGATGGCTTCCTAAAATAAGTCAGAATAGCTTGGAGAGAGACTACTTCGAGCACTTTGAAATTTGAAGTTAGTAGAGGACTCCTTTTCCGATGAAGCCGCAACAACGGCAAGGGTACTAAAAGACAAAGGGCACGGTTTAGCTGATGATTCACCTAGGAAGGCAGACCGAGAGGAGATCGAAAATGCTAGAGAGAAATCAAATCCCGTGACTGCATTGGCTGGACCAACCACCAAGAGCCCCAAAAAGGCCTGCGATAGTGACCAATGCCACAGCTCAAGAACGGCACAAATGCGACGGCTACCGCAAGGAGGGCTGTTCTGGCGAGCTCGTGCCGAGTCCTCCATCATGGGCTCAAGAAACCAATCATGCTGGAGAAGATGTCATAGAGGAGGCGATCCCACAAAAAGAAATCTACAGGTTAGAACTTCCATCTCCTGCTGGTTTTGGGCTATTTAGTGGGTCTTCTTTAGTTTGGGTATGATTTGGGCCTTATTGGGTATTAATTTGGGAGTTTGGCCTAATGTAAATCTAATTTAATCTTCGGGCCGCTTGAGTGGGCCACTTTGGGCCCGTTAAAAAAGATTATATATAATAAAAAATGATAAAAATGAAATCCAAGTTGGGCTAGTTTAAAAGGAGTGGACTTTGTCTTAGACTAACTTAGGCCCTTAAGGCTCGAGTTGGGCGCCGGCGGCTCAGGTTAGGCCCATTTGACCTGATCCGGATCTTCATTTTTCAAAAAAGAAAGAAAATAAATAATAATAATAATATGTTTTTAAAAAATCAAAAAATGCAATAAAGAATGATTCTTTTTTAAAAAATTCGAAAAAAGAAGAAAACCATAAAAATCATTAAAAAAAATAAAATAAATAAAAATTCAGAAACTTCCAATAAAAAAAATTCTCAAAAATTAGGAAATGGGTCGTCTTAACCGACCAATCCTATTTTTGGCGATTTTGCCTCTCCAATTTTTAGAAATGACAATTTTGCCCCCTTATGGGTAAATTGTCTCGGAAAATTCTCGAAAAATTTAGAAAAATCTCAGAAATTAGGAAATGAGTCATTTTGACTGACCAATCCTATTTTTGATGATTTTCCACCCCCGATCTTTCCAAAATGACGATTTTGCCTCTTATGGGTAAATTGTCTCGAAAAATTCTGAAAAATCTCAAAAATTAGGAAACGGGTCATTTCGACTGACCAATCCTTTTTTTGGTGAATTTCCATCCCGATATTTCCAAAATGACGGTTTTGCACCTTATGGGCAATTTGTCTCAGAAAATTTCGAAATGTTTTTTGAAATTGTGGAAAATAATGAATGACCACATTCAACTGGTTTGACCTATTTTCACTTCTAGAGCCTTGAAAAATGACCATTTTGCCCTTCTGATTAGTTTGAATCAAATCTTTCCGAGTCACCCCAAATGATTTTTTATAAAATTGGTACCGAAAGGGCGTTAGAGTAATCTAACGTAACCAAGTCCCCAAACACATAGTCTTTGGTTCGCAAGAGTAAAGTGTTTCTCCCGATAATTTATTTAGATTTCTAATCAACCTACCAAGAATGATTAGTGACGACTCCAATTCTTAAAATCGTTTAAATAAAAAATCGAAGTTGCGATTCGATAAGGCTTGGGAGTGTCCGCGTTAGGTTTGTTAATCTAATTAACTTAATAATCCGTTCACTTGAAAATTATTTTCGGGTCGCGACACCGACACTGAGATCTCAGTCCTCTCCCTGAGAGGGATAAATTCAAAGTTGCTAATGTTAGGAAGCACGGCAAAAAAAGGCTAACTTTGGGGGCAACTTAGGATTTACGTTAACTCCAATCCATCCTTCAGAAGATCTACAATCTGCGCTTAACAAAGGCAGATCTCCGGCATAGTGCCCCAGTTTCTTTACATACGGCTCCATTGACCCAATCATGATCCCATAACTGTACTTGGCATTTGGAAAAAGCTCTGGAATTACTCCATTCCAATTATCCAATTGGGAGCATTTTCTGTAAATGAGATCAGCCAATTCAAGGTCTTGGCTTAAGCAATTTTGACATAGCTGCTTGGATCGATGGGATAGTAACTTCACTATTTAGATCCCCAATGCCTTATATCATTGCACAGTTCCTACCAAACTGATTCAAAGGTTCGAAATGCATGGACGATGCTATGAGCAAAATGTAGAGGACACGAATTGCACTTCGTTGCAGGAGATAAGCTAGCACAAGAGATAGCAATATAACGATTGGTGTAAATTGGGACCAAAAATCACCTCATCTAGACTGCAACAACGAGATTGCATTGCTCTCATAGTACTTTTGAACTGTATGCTTCGAAACACATTTGTTGTGGCAGTACTAGCCGCCAGGCCACCTTTGGTTTTAAATTGCTTGCTGCCATAAATAAACTGTAAGGCCTTTCTGCTCTCGATAGAGTACTCTCTATTTCGAAAGGCCAAAAGAGGTTCTGTATATTCGCATAGTTGACTCTACAAGCTCATTGTTGAAGGGTACATACTTCGACCTTCCCTAAGTGGTACCAGAACTTAATGATATCGTGGTTATAGGTTTTCCAGTGAGGATCGGTGACGAAACACCATCTGCTATCCTCCTTGTGAGTAACTAGAGGAACATAAGTCTTGAAGCCCTTGAGATCAGTTTTTCCCTTAAGCCCCAAATTCTGCAAGTACTCCACCTCGGCATTCTCTTTTAGGATCTTCTTCAGGGTCTCTTCTTGAACCCTTTTGGCATCTGCAGTCATAGCCTCGAATTCATCTATAATGATGTCAAAAACTCATGCTCTCCATCCTGTCCAACATCTTCAAAACCCCCTCAGCTTTTCTATTTTCTTGCACTCTGTTCGAAAGTGGTCAACTCAGACAACCAAACAAAATATTCGCGGAAGCTGCACCTCCATGTGCTTAAATAAATTGGGCTGGCGAGAGATCGAAGGAATTAGAAGGAACCAAAACTCTGAGAGGAGTTGGCAGGACGAAATTTCCTGGTATTAGTACAAGCAATCACTCCATGGACATGAAGGTGATTGAGAGGGAAGATTTACCATTTCCAGGAGTAAAAATTTTTGTTCCCGGCACAATTGGGCCGAGGTAAAAATTTGGATTATTAGAGAATAATGTCACGACTCCAGAAATGCAAAAATAAAAAATTATGAAGCTAAAATGAATTTTCTACAATTTAATTTACTTTTTAATTTTTTTAATTTCTATTTTAAAAATACAAAAATATGAAAAATTATTTTTTATTCAAAAATGGTTGCCTAGGCTTGGCCAAGGCTTACAAAGTTGATTTTTCAATTTTCTCATTTTTACTTGACTTTCTATGAATTTTGGAAAATAAAATGGAAAAAATACCAAAAATATGAAAATTTATTTTTTGGTCAAAATTGGTTCCCTATGCTTGGCCAAGGTCCCCAAAGTTTATTTTTTAATTTTTTTAATTTTTTTATGGATTTTCTAAAAAAATTTAAAAAAGAAAATGTGATTAAAAAGTAAGTGCCAACAGTTTCTGTGAACTATGAAGGGAAATAGAAGGCACCCCAAATTTGCAAAATCCAAAGAGGGCCACCAAAAATCCCATACGTGCTTGAAGAAGTGATGGAAGCAACATAAGACAGGCCTCTATATAGGAGAGTAAGGGCAGTTTTACCAAGGGCTAGCTTGGTTCATGCAGTTAGGACATTAGCTATGTATAAGAAGTCATTAGATACCATGATAACAGGGTGACAAAAGAGAAATTTGCATAGCCAATAAAGCAAGAATGCAGTATGTTCCTTGTCGATAATCTCTCTATCTTTCTGAAAATACTTGCTCAAAAAAGTTCCATAAGACAAGTCAAAGTCCATGAGTTGACGGAACCCTAGGCAAGTGTTTGTCGGAATGGTAGCGACATCTATTCCTACAGAACTAAGACTAGTGATACAAACAAGGTCAAGAAGGGTTACAGTCATTGGAGCAAAAGGAAAAAAGAAGCAATTGGTGGACGAGGATCAAAAGCTAGATAGGGCTCCGATTAGCTCGAAATTTAAACGATAGTCAAAACAGCAAAGATGAAGAGCTTCATGAATCTGAAGCTTATCCCAGAGTATGGCCTTAAAAGGATGAAGTCGGGAGTACCATTGATAGAAAGATTGGTCGAGTGGGAAAAAAACTCCTAAGATGGGAAGGTTGCAAAGTCTAGTTGTAAAGCCGAACAAGTGAATGATGGATGGACAGGATTTCAGTTGGATGTCGAGAGAAAGCATCGGAATAAATCTTTGGAATTAGAAAGTGATTGTAAAGGGCATGACCTAAAACAAAGGAATCATTACTATCATCGTTCAAGAGAAAAAAAGTAGTGACGATCATCCAAATCGTTCGATTCCATGAACTCGAAGAAACGTTCAAGGGCTGCTGTAGAAGAAAATGTGAAAACTTGGGACGTTATTAAAGTGAAAAGCAAGGATCGATGTGAAAACTGGACAAAGTGAGAACAGATGAAGAACAAAGAAGCCAAATAGTCATGCAAGAGTGATTTGGAAGACTGCAAAAAATTGATTTCGTGGAGACAGAGGACTTTATAGCTGGTACGAAAAGAAGCTGAAATGACCTATACTAGAAACGACATGAAAGGCGCCATTTGGGATGAAAACGTAAAAGTTCAGTTAATCGTATATTTAAAAGAATTAAAGTTCTTTTAATTCTTTTAAAATTAGGCATATGTTGATACTGAAAAGTTGTCTCTTAATGATTCGGTATCATGAAAACGATACATCGTGTGGAAAGACTTTACTAGCAGATCCTAAAGTGTGCTAAGGAGAAAATGACATATCGGATAACATGATGGTATTTTTATATTCAAGAAGTTTAAAAAAATATATAAAAAGATACCGAATGGAAGGCACAGTGCGCGTGAATTCGGTAGGCCTCGAATATATGACGTTGGTATTGTATCCTGAAAATCGAGAAATATAAAACAAAATCATGGGTGCGAATAGGTTTTTGAAAGTTAAGGGATGTCATTCAAAAAGGATTCAATCAATCATGTGATTACAAGTGGAATTAGAAAATGTTCTGATTTTCATGGACAAGTTGTGAGAATCGTGAGTTGACAGGAGATGAGCAGCAGTGCTAAAATTCAAATGTTTGAAATTAAAAAATAACTGCTCATGCGATTGAGAATGCAAGATGAATAAGTATCCAGAAAAGAGGAGAGGGGCCAGACACACAACACAAAAGAAATGTTATGTTTCTTTCGAGTTTTTATCACTGCCTGCAGTTTAACTTTCCTGTACTTTTCATTCCTTGTACCTTCAAATTTCAACGATTTATGTCCTGTTTACAGCAAGTAAGAGTATCGTAATCGTAGATTATTCAACTTTTAAAGCATTTCCTTATTCAGAATTTTCATCAGAACAGAGCAACAGAACCTATATTAATAAAAATCGAATAGTGAGTTTCAGTGAAAGATAGTCCCGATACAAATCACGCGAACAGAAAGATATGCTAGCTTGGACTCAAGCACTTCCAATAGAAGCAAGTGATGCCTCTATCACGGCTGTCTCACTTTACACACTTAACTCTATTTACACCTCTCACACAATTTTTAAGTATTTGCTCAAGTAGATAGTTTGAATAGGTAAAGCTTTTTTGAATAAGGATGTTGTTCTCTTGATCTCTCTCACTCGTCTTTGAACTTTGGTGCTTCTTATATACTCTCTATCTTCCAATCTTCTCATTGGATAGGATCATGCAGAGAATCAATCACCATGAAATAGCCATTGGTTGATTGCTAAATGACGATTACGAGTCGTTGAGGTGAGAGTTATCTAAGATTGAGAGAATTTGCTTGTCCATACAATCAAATCCTAGACTCATTAAGTCAAGTGTCCCAAGAAAGAAAATTGTCTAACAAATTGCCAATCAATTAAGAATCCTCAAAATAAAAGATTATGAGAATATTTTTGTGATTGATTGTCAATTAATTTAACTTAGAAACACAACCCAAACCAAATAATTTACCGTTAGTATGGGATATTTATCCTACTAAAATAAATTAGAGTAAGATTGAACAAACATAGATGATTAAATCTAAAGATCGATATATCTCTTATAGGAATTCGTGTGCATCTGTTTTTGCCACAAGTCCTGCTTCTATCAGAATAGAAATATTAGAAATATTAAGAGTAGTCATGGAGATATATTTAGGGTAGATCCTCGAAGTATAAATCAAAGTCTTTTCAACCGAAGTATGATAGTTTTATTTCCTTCAAAATCAAATATAATTTGCCAACAATCTCCCCCTATTTTGATTGAGACAAAACCTTTCAAGCATTTTCAATTTTGAAAAGATTTTGAAGATACTTGCATAAATGACATCTTTCTAGCTCCATAAGCATTATAGACATAAGCATAAAAATATTAATTGCTTATGTCAATGTTTCTGCTTGTACTTCTGTGATGCTTCTGCCTGCATTTGCGCTCTCCCCCTTTTTGTCAACATCATAAATAGGCATTACAGGCATTCAACAAGCATTCAACAATCATTAATAAACAGCTTTTAGTATTGATGTACGCTGAACTTCAACTCTAAACATTCATTCAGCAAAACATTAGAAAAACATTCAAAACAACTGAATGAAAAATGAAGTTCTTTGGAAGGATTTTAAGATGGTGGTGTTGAAGAAAATGGCTTGAAGGTTGCGATGTTGAATGGGGCTCGAACAAGATTGAAGCTTGAGAGTTCATTTAGTTGCATATCAAAGACTTAAGTGAGGTTCTTCATCTCCCTAGCCAACATGACTTGATTTTGATTGAATTGAGCCATATCTACCAAAATGCGATCTTGCGCCTTGTTGATGTCATTTTGAAAGGCCTATTCCTGGTTTTGAAGTCGCTGATGTAGCTAGCAACGACACCTAGAGGGGGGGTGAATAGGTGCTTCTAAAAATTTTGAGTTATAAGCGCAAGCACGCATAGAAACTGAGTACTGGGACTAAACAGATCAAGTATGCACGAAGATAAAGGAGTTCAGAAGAAGAAATGTGCACACAGATTTATAGTGGTTCGGCTATAGTAAGCCTACGTGTACTCTCCCACGATGACAGCCGATTGGCTGGATTTCATTATGATGATTGCAAGGTTACAATAAATTTCTCAACTCACTCACAAGAGTATTTCCACGAGAAGTTAAAAATAAAATTCTCAACAGTTTTTGCTCGTCTTTTTCTTTTTCTCACTCTTTAGGTAACGAATACTAGCACTCTCCTTTTATACCCTTTACACCTCGAACTAGCCGTTGTCAAGGTTCTCCACGGGATCACTCGTCAATCATCAATCAACCTTGATTAAGCGAGATAAACTTGGAAAGATGCTATGTACCCGTTGAAGAAAGATTCTGGTTACTTTAGATTCAGTCGCCCATACAACTAAACCTTCAGTTTCCATTTTCATGAGATGTTGAATCTTCTGAGGAAGGAAAGAAAGATAATATCCAATCAAGGATTTTTGTCCTAATGAAGATGGACAATCATCTTGTAGATCGAATCCATTCACTTCCCGTAATTTCCGAAATCAATCAGACTCTTGTCAACCGTGGGTCTTCTTAGTCCAGCTGCAAAATCTGAATCCATTTAAAAACAGCCTTTAAACCATGTGAAGTCTATCTGAATCTAATTCGGCTTTTCTCTATGAATCTGAGCTCTTAAAGATCTTACTATCGACATCTCACATGAGTCTTCTTGAGGTCTTCCAAGGCAATGTTATCCTCCATCTGAATCCATTTGAGGCAGTCAAACACTTCATCTGAATTACTCAGATGCAGACTCCTCCTTCTGATTCCTTCAGAGGCACAAGCATAGTTCCTCCTTCTGACCATTTAGAAGCACTACGGTGACGACTCTTCCTTGAGTCTGAACGCAAGTTGCGGGATATTCAAAGCTCTTTTCACATTATGATTTTTGCAAGGAAGATATACTTTTATTAACTAGACTTCTTAAACGAGTTTTTCCAGAATCAAAATTCTTAGTGGGATAGTTTTCTCAACAGTCGCAACTGCAGTGACTCTACCTCTCGAAAGAGTTTTGCTCTAAGACTATCAGCTTGTTTCTTGATCCTATCCTGCCCTTCTTGAAGATTGGTTATCGTCTTCAAAAATACGTTCAAAATCTTGACCAAGTCTCCCCTCGAGTAGATGATCTTGCTAGAAGATCACTGAAATCCACCTCTTCACTAACCAAAGCGCTGGGCCTTGACTTCCAGCTTGATTCTCCCAGAGAAAAGTGAAGTATTTCTCGGTGAGCTTCTTCTCCCCTTCTTCCTTTCGAAACCTCTGTTCCTCTGCAGCTTTAAGTTCTACAGCCTCTCTTTCCTTCTTAGCCTCAACCAGCTTCTCAATTGCTGTAGTAGAATCTGCTCGAGCTTTTGCAATCGCCTCCCTCTCAGAAAGGGCTTCAGCTTTAGCTTGTTCTTTTGCGATTGCTTCTGCCTGAGCTCTAGATCCTGCTAAAGCTTTTGCATGTGCGTTTGCTTCAGCTTGAGCCTTTGCTTCAGCTTCTGCTTTCAACTTCTCCCTATTTGCGGCATCAAATCCCCTGATCTTATCTTCCTGCAACATAATTGCTTGATCTTGTCCCCCTATAAACTCCTTTCACTCTCATCCAACTGTACTCTCTTCTCTCGAAGCACCGACTCTCCCATGTCACGTGCTACTGCCAATCTTTCTGCAGCACTCTTCTATAACTCTACTCAAGTTTTTCTCTTCTTCATAGGTGAAGGTTCTCTAGACAGTGTAGTCTCAGTGTTAAAGGACTTACCAGAATGTGAGGCCTTCTTAGTTTTCTTCCCTTGTCGAGATGATTCATTAGAGGCATTCAGAAGAGCTTTGCCTTTTGGCTTGCTCTTACACCTGGTGATGGTAGCAGCAATAATTTCTTTGGCCTTCTCATCAAGATTGCACCCAATCCTTATAATGTTGCCTTCTTTATCCATCCACCCATCTGGAGTTTGCAGTAAAATGCATCTTAAATTGGGTTTCAGATCCAACTGTCATACTTGGGAGTATCTCCTGCCTCATCCTTGGCGGGAGCTTCACTTCCAAAGCCCTAAAGATCCTTGCCATCAAGGCTCCACGGGCAACGGTCCTGTTCTTTTGACAATAGTTTGATATGAAAGATAATTTCACGGGCTAGAGAAGAGGGTTGACCTTTTACAATCGCTGCAATCATGTGTGCTTCATACCTAGAAACATCGGTGGTAGGAGTAGCCTTAGGTTTAATGCACCCTATGAGGATCTTGTGAATAACCTTGTACAACAAAGGCATGGATGTGTACTCGATGTACGTCCTTATGGTTCTTGTGAAATTCTCATCTTCTATGATCAGTTTATAAACCTCTTCTGCTTGTGTTTCTATTTGACAAAATTAGAAGACTTAACCCCAACAAGAGTAGCCTATATAGGTCGGACATAACCACATACCAATAATCTCCCACAGTGAAAGTTATTCTTTTTGGATCATTTGAAAAATGGAGATTTGAGTAGAACAAGGCGATAAACTCAGGGTATACAACCTCTGACTGAGTGCAAAAAGTCACCAAATCCAACTTTTCAAACATTTCCAAAATGGAAATCCCATGACTTCTGAGGTAATGAAAGTCAATAATCTTGTGGGGCACGACTTTTCTTTCCAAAAAGCTATTAAAAGAGTTCAAATGATCTTGACTCTTAAAAAGCTTTGGCTGAAATTTTGTGTCCTTGGCAAAACCACCGAAGTGCTTAAAATTGTCAAATAATTGATCGTCATCATCACTAATTCTCACCCGAGGCTCTGTTTCTCCTACATTCTCCTCTTCCGACTTAGAACTGCTAGAGTTCTCCTTTGGATTTTCTATTTGAACATTGTCCAATCGTTTCGAAAATTCAACAATATCAACAATTTTTCTTTTCCTTTAGACTTACCCACAATCCTTTTATCTATGGCCATGGGATTTCCTAAGCCCTCCACCATCCAAATTTGAATGTCTACTTCAGACTTAGAGCTATACCCAAAATTTTTTACAAATAGGGTAATAGCTTCATCATTCAAGTCAGAATCATGCATAAGGGGCTATGGATTTCCAAATACCTTTTAGTATCTCTGAAGAAATAGGTGTAGAACTCTGTGAACTTGTTCCCAACTGAGATACCGGCGTCTAAAATTCTTGAGGTGAGAGTCATCTAAGATTGAGAGGATTTGCTCGCCCATACAATCAAATCCTGGACTCCTTAATTCTAACTCCTCAAGAAAGAACATTGTCTAACAAATTGCCAATCAATTAAGAATTATCATAAGGAAAGAATATGAGAATATCCTTGTGATTGATTGTCAATTAATTTAACTTAGAAACGCAATCCAAACCAGATAATTTACTGTTAGTATGGGATATTTATTCTGCTAAAATAAACAAGAATAAGGTTGAATAAATAGAGAGGATTAAATCTGAAGATTGATATATCTCTTATAGGATTTTGTGTGCATTTGCCTCTACCTCCGGTCTTGCTTTTATTAGAATAGAAATATTAAAAATATTAAGAGTAAAGTCATAGAGATATATTTAAAGTAGATCCTTGAAGTATAAATCAAAGTCTTTACGGCTAAAGTATGGCATATTTTTTTTCCTTCAAAATCAAATATAATTTTCCAACACAACCTACTTTTGCAGAGCTCATTTAGTCTACCTTCCTAAGCATCCCGCATCAGTTTGGTGCATTTAAGATTTCCCTCTTAGTATTCCCAAAGAGGCTTAAACCCAAGACCACAAGGAGAGGGATAAGAGCTCTTGCGTCTAAGCCAACATGTCCTCGGTTAATTTACCTTCCTAATTACTACTAAGACTTACCACCTAAAACATTAAATTAGTAATTAATTCTCATTTAACAACTCTTAACTAAATTAGTTATCAATGTTTATTCATTTTACACCCATGCCACGTTTACCCCCAACCAATTTTGTGTCACAAAAAATTCTTAGCTCGTACACTTATGCCACATTTACCCCAAAATGATTTTTGTGTTACAAGTATCCCAAATCACTAAATTCTTAAATTGGGAAATTTCTGAACTCACTAATTTTAGGAATTTAAAATTTTTTGTGGCACGAAAATTAGTTTGGGATAAATGTGGCAAAAGTTTACTAGTTTGAAAATTTTTGTGATATGAAAGTTAGTTTGGCGTAAATGTGGCATGTGTATACCAACTTGAGATTTGTTGTGATGCCAAAGCCCTTCTTAATCTCTGCTATCTTATTCTTATAAAAGAGATGCGGTGAATGTGGTAGGGGTATACCGGTTTGGGATTATATATGATCTTAACACTGATTTTTTAAATTTTCCAATTTCTCTATAGTGGGTACTATTGAGAAAATATTGGCAAGTCACTCAAATAAAGGTTGACACTTGTATAATAGTTAGTATATTTAGGATGCTAACAAGAAAGGTTAATAAAATTTGGTTAAATGTGATATGTTTCCTTGCAGAGATAAAAGAAGTTGGTAGTTAAAAAGCAAATAAAAGTTTCCAAAAGGGGGAAAAAGTGCATCACAAGTCCTAAATTTTATGTGCGTAATGCAATCAGGTCTAGAACCTTTCAATTGGTTCAGTCAAGTCCCCAACATTTACCACAAAGCGCAATTTAGCCCTAAAGTTTTCACAATCAAGTCCTAAGTCTCTATTAAAAATATAATTAAATTTTAAAATTTACGTCTAGAGTGCCATTTTAAAGTTTCCCTATACATTATTTTTGAGTGATAAGTAGGCAATTGTAGGCAGTGTTCATCAAGAGGACTTGATTGCACTTTTGAAAAAAAAAAGGTTTAGGACTTAATTGAACTAATTAAAGAGTTTAAGACTTAATTGCATTGAGTACACATGCTTTAGGACTTTTGATACACTTTTCCCTTCAAACAAGAATTGGTAACAAAAAACTAGTTAATAGAAAATGGTTGATAAGTAAGGGAAATAAAAACGGCGACTCAATGGAAAGGTTGGCAAATTAAAAAAATAAAATAAAGGTTAGTAGGCAATTTTAAATTGAAGTTGGTAACACTGCGCAATTGTAACTTAGTCAGAAGAAACTTAGCAAGTGACGGAAAGAAGACTGCTAATTTCGTATAATAATCAGCAAAAGTAGGGCCTTGATGAGAAAGATAAATAAAAGAGGGTAAAAGAGGAGAGTTTCTTCCTAAGTTATCAGAGCAGTTGGTAATTAAAAAAAAAAAATGAAGCCTTCATGGGTAACTTCGTTTTTTTTTTTCGTTCAGAGAAGCCTTCATAAGTAACTTGAATAAGAGCTGGTAATGCAATATTAGTTAGCTATTTAACATGAGAAAAGTAAGGCAAGAAAATAAAAATTGGTAAAAGATAAGAAGTGCTTGTGATTAGCAAGCTGTAAATAAACTGTAATTATTAAAAGTATATGTAAGTGAATGAATAATCGAGAAATCAGGTGACTGGAAATGTTTTCACCAACAGTATGTTGATAATTACCAACCTTTTCAGAAACCTAAACACGTAAAATACTCGTTTCTTTTCTAATGAACTATAAAAATCGTTTCCTTACCAAAAAAAGAGGAAAACTATAAAAATCGTTTTGACCAATACATACATACATATAATCGTCAGAGTGGGGGATGAAAAAATTGGAAAGTGCTCGCCAAAAGTTACTAGAGCCACTTGCGAAACCTTATCGAGAGATTATTACAATAATGTAATGAATCAAGAAGGGCACCAGCCTAGACCAGCATAGAGGGATCTTTCTGAAATTCAACTGGTAAAGGATCCAGTTTCGTATTAGAATGTGGTTAGTTCTCTCCCCTTGGTGAACATGATGAGCAAAATAATGATTTTTGCTACTCGTTTTATAGCCTTTTCTAAATTCGACCCAAACTTCATGTTTTATTTTTCTGCATATTTGATAGTTGATTACCAATTTCAACCTTTTTTTTTTCAGATTTCTGAATAGTATATAATTTGGGATCTTTTTTTTTATATATTTTAACACATTTTAATTTCTAAAACTTTTCTGGGCAGTCCAGGCTAATATAGGCATGAGCATTGTAGGTTCGATGCGATCAAGATAATCGAGAATAATAAAAGATACAAAAATAAAAATAAATACATATAAATAAATATAGACCTATAATGAACTGAACTAACTAAATTTTCTCATCAAAATTAAATTATAGTTTGAAGCCATTGATTTGTTTCGTGAATTCCCATTTGTCAGTAACTAAGAAAATAACCCATTTTTGTTTTTCTAATGACACACCAAAGTAGGTTATGGGCTAAAAATTAAAGCCCATTTGAGATGTCGGCCTAATTTTTGAAGTTGGATCGGCATTCAGCAAAGTAGACACAACAGAAAGTGGGTCTCATGTCGTTCCAAGAGAAATCTGCAAAATCCAAGATCAAATCTCCGAGAACCGTCGAAGATATACCATTTCCTCTTTGCCATGGTAATATCTCATGGAAGCATATCAGAAAGCTACAACCAATCCATGGGTGCAAAAAGCTTAAGGTTAAGTTTTCATTTTGGTTTGGATCATATGATATACGATCTTGCCGTATCCAAATCAAGCATTTGATAATTCCATTAGGGGCATTTTAACTGTTTCATTCACCTATACAGATGTCTTTATTCCCCCTTTATGCTTAGTTTGGTTTTTTTTTTTTTTGCCTAATTATGAAAATATTTCATTGGAGAGGCAAAAAAGGGGTCTGAAAAGGTTTGAATTCATGATTTTCTACTCTGATGCCATGTAAGACTTTGTGGGACTATAGCCAATTGTTCTAATATTTAATACTCTAACATGAACTTTTAATAGTCTCAAATTTTTACATTTTAAAATCGGATTTTCACTAAGGATGG
The DNA here is from genome assembly GCA_016432845.1 of Psidium guajava. Classification (NCBI taxonomy): domain Eukaryota; kingdom Viridiplantae; phylum Streptophyta; class Magnoliopsida; order Myrtales; family Myrtaceae; genus Psidium; species Psidium guajava. The sequence goes on along the minus strand of CM028233.1, from coordinate 20,202,781 downwards.
TGTTTTGTCCGTCCCTACTTCGAGAAAGTTAGCTTGTGCTTGATAGGTCACACATATCTAAGACGTCGAAATAACAATCATGGCAAGTCACTCAAGTTATTCCTTCTTCTGACAATTAATCTAATTGTTTTCTTTTTTGTAACCAGGGGTTCCATGCGGCCGGGGAGCTTACGCTCACGCTCGGCGGTGAAGCCCGACTAGACCCCCGGGGAGGGCCGCAGGAACCCACCACCACGGCACTCCGGGTAAGACACCTGGCACCTAGGATCGTGCTTTCCACATGAGCCTATTCGCTCGAGTCGAGACTCGAACTTTTGACCTGCAGCCATGTAATCGCCCAACCACTGAGCCACCAAGTCGGTGGGTACAATTAATCTAATTGTTTAGGTTTATAGGAAACCAAAAAAATGGGGTTGTTTAAATCCAAAACATATGCAACCTAAACCCAGATATTTTCTACTCCAAAAATTAGGTTCCATTTATTTCCGGAAATTGAAAGATTGAAAAAATATTTTTTTAAAAAATGATTGCTTGTTTCGCTTAAAAAAGGAATATGCAAAAGATATTTTCATCGTCCGCAAAATTGTCTAGATATAAATTTTTTTCGATAAAGCATATATTTTGATTGACTATTTATTTTAAGTGATATAAGCAATCACTTAAAAAAAATATTTTTCAAATTTTTCATTTTTCTTGAAATAAAAGGAGTTTCAGTGGCGCTACTTAGCACCTTCCCTCAAATTTGTAATCGAGAGGTATACTCAACAGTGGGCAACATTAAAGTCACACTTTTCATTACGATACGTCTCGACAATTTACTTTCTTCGTTGATTCTAATTTCTGTGCAATATATTCCTAACACGGGGAAATCAAAGATTCAGTGAGTAATGTTTTACTGTCTAAATTTGCTGCAGAATTTACAAGCTTGAGTGCTCCGTTGGGAATGCGAATGCGATGTTAATGAACTGACCGAATTGAAATGATTGTGATTGATTGGTGCCGATAGCGATCTCTCTCTCTCTCTCCTCACGTCTCTTCTTCAGTGTTTCCCGTGGACTATAGCTATTGTTTTGATTTCGGGTTTCATTTTTTTTTCCTGAAATCCTCTAATTGCAATGACAAGTTCATTTTGATTTGCACCTACAAACCCGAAGGCTGTGTGTCGAACTGAATTTGGATAGTGATTTTCATATGATGTCCCAAACTAGATTGGTTAGGAAAGGTTTTCTTAAGTGATTTATAAGTCCACACGCACTTTCAATTATCACAATCTTGAGTGTTTACTTAAAGTACTCGTTTAGAAAGTTTGGACCAAATTGATCGAGCGGGGTTATTACATATGGTATCAAGATACATTTACTTCTCATAGGTTTGTGGTTTGTGAACTAATGATCCCATACCTAATTCAATGAGGATGAGAGTGATCAACAGGTTAAAGCACTTGAATAAGGTACGGCTTCTAGCAGGCTTCTAACATGGCAGAATGGTAGGAATGGGTTGAACCACATATTGAATAGGGAATATCGCTGGCAGTAGGGGTCAAGACTAACAAGGGCATTAGTTCCTTAAGTGAGGGAGATGCACTATTGAATGATTCATAATTTGACATCTGCTCCAAATAGCCATCATATAGTGTGGATACTCTAGTTACTCTTTTGGAGGCTAGACCCAAGTAACTCTTTTGGAGGCTAGACCCAAGTAACTCTTTTGGAGGCTAGACCCAAGTAGACTGTGTTGGATCGAAATTGTTGGTATCAGAGCAAATCCCACGCTGGTTGAAAGGCCATATAAAGTGATCCATAAGTCAAGACAAACCCTAAAGTGGTCACCACCTTACATGGTTTCTCAAAATACTCCTTTTCTCGAGCTACACTCAAGCAGACGGTGTTAGATAATTACATTTTAAATCCACGAATATGCAAGTATTGGGATAGCAGAAATGAGGATATTAAGGTGGATGTATAGTCATATAAAGATGTATAAGATAAGAAATGACGATATTCGATGGAAAGTTGGAATAACATCGGTGACAAAGAAGATGAGAAAACATAAATTAAGATGATTTTGACATATTCTCCGTAGACCTCTAGATGCTCCGATAAAAACAAAAGTGTGTTATCGAGAACACGATATGAAGAAAAAACGAGGTTGGCCGAAACTTACTTGTATGAAGATAATAAAATAAGATTTAATAAAATGAGAAATAGATTGGCGTACAGTTTGTCTTAAGACGGAGTAGAGGAAAGTTATTTGCATTATAGAGGGGGGATTTCCTATGTTCCAGAGTGCCATGTTTTAGTCTTTTATTTATTTATTAATATTTATTTTTGGGGTACTCATATTTTTGCTTTTATTTTAATATATTTTAAACTTTTTGCTTCGGGTTCATCGACCGCTAACCCTAATTGGTTTGGGATAAAGTTAATAATGTCGATATTGATGTTGATAGAAGCATTGGATTTTAAGTTGCCATAGTAGATAAGTGATGTGTAATTTTAATCTAATACAATGAGTTTTAAAGCCATGACAGCATGGTTGAGTCATGGCCAGAGCAGACAATACTGTACTAGCCAGGGTGAGAATGTTGCGTCTCAGATACATGTATCCAATTCAACATCTATGCAATATGAGATATTGTGGAAAATGAGTCACAACAAAGTGGATAATATTATAACGGTAGCGCTTGCCTACTACAATTAAATTATAACTATTTCCAATACAGCTTAAGTCGTGTCATTCACGCAAAATAATAACCATGGGCTCAAGATGATAAAATGAGGTACATTTGTTCTAGAATAATACTAAGCCTATATCGTTTAGGTTATGGTTATACAGCTCCACCATACATGTCGAGGGTAACCTTTTACTTATTATTTATTTTTTGGACGGTTAATGCAAAAAAATAAAAATATCCCATGCATTCCCGTGAAATGAAACGGATGTACATATAACTCAAAGAAAAGGTTGGAATAGCGAGGGAAAATTAGGAAAGAATCAATTTTTGGTTTCTAAAGGTGGCGACTAGTGAGATATTACCCATCATTAACAATTAGGAAAAGACATAGAATAATGTGCGTTACATGTACACAAGACATTAAATATTCGAGACGTGACGTGGCTTCGAGCCATGCAATGAATTGAGGACAAAGGACAAAATGAACTAATTTGCGCACACTGAGCAATGGACCAATGGTTTTATTTCAAACCAGCCTGGCTCAGCCGTGACGTCAGGCACTTCAAGAGAATTGTCCAGTTAAATTGTCACACGTATCTTAATTTAATTTTAATTTTTTTTTATTTTTGCTAATATAATCATATATCTTTATCTGAAATTTCAACATACCATTACATGACCCTTTAAGCGAGTGGTATGTAAGTTGACTTGTTCGTATATCTTGAACTCAAAATTGTTTGGGCAAGAAAAATTTTTATGGACAATGATAAAAATAATTTGAATCAATGAACAGGATGATATGACGTCGTTTTCAAGCCATAGAACTAGTTATGGGACAACGGACCTCCTCAAGACCCCATAAGAAACGTAGATCGCATTTAGTACAGGACACATTTCGGCATCTTATGTCTAATATGTCAATCATGCAGTAGGCCCCTTCCCTTTGGTTCTTGGCGGATTCATCAGTCATTTTCTTTAATGAATTAGGTCATGTACGGTCTATTCCAGCTTTGCAATTGTGCCCCGTTATATCTGCTATTAAAATCAGAATTTCCGAATGGTTTGGTGAAATATACAGGAAATAAAGAAAGGAAAAAGCATGTTAACTTCTTTGCACTATCAAGTGCAAATTGTATCATGCTAGGGCCACCCACGAATCATTAATTACATCTTATTCCGTCCATTAGGTTAGAAAGATATTCATGGGTACGGAATTTATTTACCTAAAGTGGGATTTTTCATAAAAGAAAAGGACAGTGTTTGTTAAAGGTTTGGGTCAACAAGATTCATAACACTGTTCCCGACTGCCATAGACAGACAAAGAGCCCACAAGGAAAATGGAACTTCGCACTCACCAAGCTAAACATCTATGAGCAAAACTCACATTGGAAGACTATTATTAAATTATGTCCCAAGTTTGAATTTGTCGATTGAAAACCTGACTTGATAGAAGTCAGATTTGTATTTTAGACGTCGTCCAACTTGGACTTTATCTGAAGTAGAATGGGTGGACCCAAAAATTTGATGAAGTCTGAAATTGGATTTAAAATGAAAAAGGAGGAGGAAATCAAGGATTTCCAAGTTTGAGTCGACAAGTCAAGCAAGAATATATACAAGCAAAATATTTCTTCACGTGGTTTCTTAGGTCAGTTGAAGTGAGGGGGGTTCTGGTATTGTACATGTAGTTGTCATCGCGAGTGTTTAGTTTTTCTCACTGATCATCATAGTGGGAATACTGAGCGAGATTGTGAGTAAACACAATTGGGAATCTCTTGGGTGAAATCTAGAGTTAGGAAATACCTGAGTATTAAGTGCTTATAAACTTTATAACTATATGAACTCATAGCGGATTTCTTGATGACTGACTCTCTATGTTGAGTAATACCAACATTTAGCTCGAATCATGTAAGTTTCTAGCGTCCTTATAGCTCCTTCTCTAGAGTATGAAATTAGATTATAAGATCCGTTAACTTCTGCGTTATTTTCACCATAATTGGTGTTAGAGATATGTTAGGTTCTAGAATTGATTTTGGGGCTGTTGCTTTGTCTAATCATTGTTGGAAATATTATGTTTATAATTATATATAGAGGAAATAATGAAATTAAGAAGTTCAACGGAAGGAACAACTTTGGATTATAGGGTTTTATAATGCGTGCTCCCTTATTAACTCAATGATTAGTGAATGTGTTGGGATGACGATAATAAGTTGCCAAAATGATCAAAGAGGCTAAATAAGGTTCAATAGTTGATGGACAATGGGAAGAGCATACTCCTGTTGACAACATGAGGTGTTGATAGAAGTGGCAGAAGAGAAGGATATTGTAGTGCTATGGGTGAACTTGAGGCACTCCAATTGATGGAGGTTTGAACAATCGCTTGTGCATGCTAAATAGGTTTATAGGTGGTTGAAAGAACATCCATTAGAGCCCCTTTAGATGCGTTTAACAAGCTCCTGACGCACTAATGGACGTTGATGAAGCCTTGCCTGATGAGAAGCAAACGCATGAAGTTGTTGGCATCGCTGTAGAATTATCTTGTGAACTTCATTTATCCACTTTCAAGGGGGCACAGCTCTGATTTCCTTGGAAGAGATAAAGTCTGCCTTATTTTCTAACAAGTGGTCCTGAAAGTTGCGAAAAAATAACTCAGCGTAGAACATGGCGCAAGGTTTGGTTATGCCAAGTAGAGAAAATCATAGATTGTGTGGAAGTAGCAAGTGCAAGAGCTATTCTAAATCAAGGTTCAACATTCAGAATCATTCATGTTATCACTGCGATGCTATTCTAAACGAGAGATTGTACGAAGCATAAGTGTAAAGAAGTTAAGGTGGAGTTAGTAGTCGCTAGTAATATTGTTACTACAACACATAATAGTTTTAGTGATGCTGATGATGTTTTAGCGGTTATCCATGAGTTTATCTTGTGATGATTGGGTACTGAACTCTAGATGTTCTTATCATGTGACTTCTTATAGAAATAATTAGACTATTCATTAGTAGGGTGGTAAGGTTCTTATGGGAAACAATGCTGCCTATGAATTAGTAGGGGTAAGAAACATTGTAGATTTGGATGCACGATGGCAAAATGAGGATGTTTTTACTGATGTAAGGCACGGGAATTGAGAATAGTCTTATCTTACTAAGTGCTCTAGACGGGGTCAAATATCAGATTTCTTTTGAAGCTGGAGAATTGTATTAGGAGTATGCCCTAAAGCAACCATGTGATGATCACATGTATGGCATAAATATTGTACTATCGATATTTTATTAATGCAAGACACTTGTTTATTCATCTTGTCTCTTTATTTTGGATGAATAAAGTCTATTAGATCAGATGGAACTGATACCCATTTTTAAGGGGTTAAGAATATGTGTGGCGGGTCATCAGTTGGTCTCTGATCTTTAAATTAGTTCCTGGTCGAATGATCGTGGATTGGACATTCACGAGCCGATTGAAACCAATATGTTCGCAGCCTTACTATTGGGCATTGGATGCCTAATAGGGATGATGAGTCACACTTCATCAAACGTTAGACGTCTAAGCTGGAATACAGGTACTCGCATCGAAACGAGTTCGATCGAATTCACTGAACGTGACGAAAGAGCGATTGAGTAACATGAAGGCTTCGTGCTTGATCAATGTCTCAATCGCTCTTGGCTTTAGTGTGTTAATAGTCCTAGGACCTGAGCTACGATGCTAGCTTGTATATTGGATGGCTATGGTTCATAGATACGATATTGGCTGATCATTGATTCGTCTCTGTGCATGATGGTCACAATTCTCCATATACGAAATTACAGGCGTGGGCAACAGTTGGGATTTGTCTCCTCATTAGATAAGGTTGATGTCCTATGCGATCTATGCATGACAATGCATTAGAAAGTCCTTGACCAAGGCAGAAGTCGAGAGGAATCTTGTGCATATGATCGAATCTGTGGGTTTGACTCGGATATCCATGGCCCTCATTCGATCGGGACATGGTAAGACAGAAGAACTGAATAGCACAGAATCAAGGCCAACAGGTTCACTTTGTCCTCGTACTTCATTCTGACTGGGTAACCATGATATGTTGTTAGACTTCACTCACGGTTTATGGGATCCAAGGATCGACTTAGGATGATCAATTTCTTGAGGAATCTCACTGTCAGTTCATGGGTGAACCTAGGGATGTCACATGCTTTAACCGACATCTGGTGATGTCCATAACAAAGACGGGATCATGAGAATGCAATAGGACTATTTGGATAGTCAAAAGTAGCTGAAACGGATTGAATTCGTTTCCTCCTTCTAAAGCTCACTAAAGGACAAAATAGATGACACATGTATGACATCAGGATGATGTCATTGATGATGTAATGGTTACATCATGCCTGCATCATCGTTGGAAAAGAATAGTTTTCCAAAAAGAAAAGATAAGAAAGATTATCTTCTAGGAATTGTCAAAAGTAGGATAGTATTTTCTATTCGTTTGACAGAGACGTTTGGCACATTAAACGACGTGATTTGATCACGAAACTCGAGGGACTTGAAATTTAGAATGTCTAGAGCCCGTGGATGAGAATCGCCACTGAAAATGATACCATTTGGGCCGCCCAAGTCTGGTCAACAGGTTAGTCAAAGGCGGCTAAATTACCGCCTTTGACCACTACCCAATGAGCAGGGCCTACATGGCTAGTCAAAGGCCATTTGACCGCCTTTGACCAGCGTCCAGCTTGCCATGTGGGCTAGCTGGAAGGACAGGTGGCGGCCTCCCATTGGCCGCCACGTGAGGCGGTGTAGAGGGGCGGTTTATATCACCCCTCCCCCTCATTCTCACACCCTTTTCCATCCTCTATAAGTAGAGGTCAGGGCCCTCAAATTCAAAGGTTAAAGACGTGTGAGAGTCGCACATAAATGTGCGAAATTTTGTCAGAAAGTGAGCTTGAGAGTCGACCAATTCGGATACACAAAGATTGTGTTTTTATTGGTTGAAAACGAAGGATTCGGATTGAAACGTCGCGAGGATTACTAGCATAATCCGAAGGCCGTTTCTTCGAATCTCCGTCTTTAAGGTTGTATGGGTGTCGCAGCATGTCTGAACTTGAGGTCCGACACCTCTTGGGCTCGAGGACAAAGAAGTAGATTCGCATCCAACCTCTGTTATCCAGGTACATTTCTAAACTAGCTTTAGAAAGTTCGATTTTCGATTAAAGTATACGAGGATCTCTAAAATGATCCAGGGCACCGTTCAAATTCATTTTCTTCCGCTGCGTATATGATATGTTTTTATGCATGTGAGGAGCGCCCGGGGCCATTAGAAACCCAACAAATTGAAGGTCTCTTGAGGTGTGCTTACAATGATGCTGAGAGGATAAATTGTAGCTTGTATCTCCTCTTTGGAAGGACAATAATTGGCTTGTCTACTAGATTCTCTAAGCCTTTAGATATTATATGACACAGCTAAGGAATATGAGTCTTAGGCATGAGTGAGATGGATATAATAATTTTGAGTCAAAAGGGGTCTACTGGGAGGTCACCAGATTAGGAAGCTGATCGTGTACAAGTGAAGGGCCCTTCAATTGACGGTTTACTTGGATAGAGGTAGAGTATTTGTCCCATGCTTCACATGCTATTATTGTTAGTTGTCTAAGTTCCATTGTGGATAATATTAGGCTCGATCTTTCACATGATGTTAGGAGAATGTATACGACTAATTCAAGTATACATTTTGATGTTGTGAAATGGATCCTCTAGTTTTATTGGGGAAGACAAATGTTAGGGGTATGTTTCAGAGAACGTAACTCACATAGCGTGGCAGTGGTTTGTAGACTTGAGTTGGGTTGGGAACTTGAAGGAGTTTATTTCTGTGTTGTTATACCTTTACTTTTGTTAGTTGTGCTATGAGTTCGAAGGCATTGCCGAGAGACTCGGTGGTTTCCAAGACGGTTGAAGCCAAAAAAATGGTGACAATGGAAGGGGTTGAAGGGGTGGTGTGCTCTAATGTTAATAAGTGAAAATTGGGTGACATGAGGCCGTCGACATCATGTGAGAATCGCTTCTACGTCAGAGACCACATGGCAGTAAAGTATATGCTCGTGAAGTTTGTGACGGTGGACATTCCTATAGACATTAGTACTAAGTTCACATCTCTATACAAGTCCGAACTTAGCTTGGACTTATACATATATCTATGGGGGTCAAGCGTCTGTCGAGGTGTTGGGAAGCCGCATGGTTGTCGAGTCTGACTTGACTACAATTATTGAGCCCAGGTGTATAGATCTTAAATTAGTTCTCGAATTTGAGCTCGTTGATTGAAAGCATGACCCAAACATAAGTTTGGGCTTCAGTTGGATGTCGTTGACTTAGACTTCGTCTCCAAGCAAATTAAATGGAGTCCAAAATCTGGCGGGGTCTGATCGTATATTTAAAAAAGAAAGAAAGAAATTTAAGGTTTCGAAGTTTGAGTCGACAAGTCACGCAGGAATATATAGAAATGAATCCTTTCTTCGTGTGGGTTCTTAGTTCAGCTGATGTAAAATGGGTCTGCTTGTATTTCAATCATAGAGTTCCCGTCGGACTGTTTTCAGTTTGTCAGAGAATTTTCTTAGTGGGAATATTGCGAGAGATTGTGAATAAACATAATTGAAATTTCTTGGTGTAAGTGAAGGTTGGGAAATACTTGAGAGATGGAGTAATTATAAACCTAGTACGACAACTAGCTCTTCATGTAGAGCAGGTATTGACATTCATATCAAATCACATAAAATTTCTAGTGTTCTTACTATTTCATTCTTGAATTTCTCAAGCAATTTCATTTTCTCACGTTTGATATTGAATTGCAAGCTCCATTGACTCCCGCGTTATTTTTGCCATTCCTTTGGTACGGGATATTAAAAGTCTATATGGAACTTAAGTCATAAAATATATGCTTTCACTATTGAACGAACCGTTCATGAGTACTCAATGACATTTTTCAAACTAAACATGACCAAATTCTCACGTCAACCACTACATAAAATACAAGAAAAATGTGAGGTCAACGAGGCTGTACACGCGTAGAAAAGCTTGGACTTAGAGGGATGAGGCTGGCTCTATTAAATGTATGCATATAGATATATTAAACCTAGTATATTTTGGCTTAACTACGCTACAAGTGCCAAAACTTATGTACAACCCTCAATTTAGTGCCAAAATTTTCGAAAAATGATCATTTCAGTGCCAAAAATTTCAAAATAATCATTTGAGTGCCAACTCCAACTAGCCACGTCAGCTCAAATATTAATAAAAAAAATAGGTCACATTGGATTTCGACGAGCCATGTCAGCTCAAATCAGAGTTGACACTAAAGTGAGCATTTTTAAAAAAATTTGGTACTTAAGTGACCATTTTGAAAGGTTTAGCACTAAAATGAGTATCGTACATATGTTTTGACATTTACAGTGTACTTTAGCCACATATTTTTTTTTTATTACTGATATATAATATTAGTGAATTTTGGTCAACGTATATTTTGAAGTTTTAGCTTCGGGCATAGAAAGGGTTGACATGGCCCAACATCAACTATTATATCTGGATAAATGTCTTTGTGTTTCTCTATAGTAGTGTCCTTGTATAGGTGAAAGCAAGTGTCTTGATGGCTGAAAATGATGCAACTTATTTAATTAGCATCTACAATCTATATCTATAGATGATTGTTCGCGCGATTTGAATCGGAAATATCTTTCACCGAACTTCGTAATTCGTTTTTTATTAAGAAGAGTTCTGCGGCTCTGTTCTGATGGAAAGTCAGGGAGAACATGGGAACGGGTGTGTGCGGCTAATGAAAGCAATGGAAATGGTAAAGATTTACTACCTATACTACTCCTAATTGGCTGGTAATGGAAATAGATTGCTTGGAATTGAAAATACAAGGAAAGGAAAGTACAAGAATGTCGACACGCTACACTACGAACATCAAAGTAGGCTAAAGCTTCAAAGAAACATAATGTCTTTCTTGGATGATTGTGGAGAGAGTTCCTTTTCCTTCCTTTTGAGTACTTATTCTTTTTTGCGTTTCTAACCGCTCAAGCAGTTATTCTTTGATTTCAAGCCTTTGAATTTTGGCGCTCTACTTCACCTCTAATCCATGATCTTCACAACTGATCATGTAAATCGGGGCCTATGTCTCCTATGATTTGTAACTGCACCATCAACCGTGTCTTTTTGAATGATATTTCTAAGTTTTGGAAAACCTGTTCGCGCCCATAGGTTTTGTCCTGTATTTCCGAATTTCGGGATATAATTTCCATATTGCGTATTTATGACATGCCGAATCCAAGCACACTATGTCTTTTATTCGACATACTTTCTTTTAAATTTCCCGAATGGCGCACATATCTCGAATGGCCAAACACTATTTTATTACTCACTATGAAGTTTTCCTCTCGCCATAGTTCGGGATCTTCCAATGATTCCTTTTTTCACGTGTCATTTCTAAGATACTGAATCAAACTACGATGTTTCGGTATCAATGAGTATCAACATATGCCTCCTTTCAAAAGAATTAAAAAGGTTTAATTCTTTTAAATTTCGATACTTACAGAGCATCTTCCCTTCTCGAGCGGTGTCTTTTTCTGTTCATTTTAAGGATCTGCTTTTTTAACTTCTCTTGTGAAACGATACTTTTTGAATTGTTTTCGAGATTCATTCTCTCAACCTCTTTTTGTATTAAACAACGCCTCTCGTGTCGTTTCCAAACTTACCTTTTCGACTCTTTCCTCATCAGCTATAAAGTCATTTGTTCTCACACAATCAAACTTTTGTCCTCTTCTCATTACCTTTGCCTTCTCGCTCTCATCTGGTTTTCTTCTTCCTCAAAAAGTTCTCTCCAAACCCTAGCATTAATCCTTGCTCCTTCCAACAATGGCGTCCCAAGTTTCCTCTTTTTTCTTCTGTAGAGGCCCTTGAACGCTTCTTCGAGTTTGTGGAGTCGGCCGATTTGGACAATCGCCACTACTTCTCCCTTCTGAACAATGACGGTACTGACTCTTTTGTTTTGGGTCCTGCTATTTATAATCATTTTCTGGTTACAAAGATTTATTATGAAATTTTTTCTCGCCATGGAACCAAAATCCTTCCTATTCATCACATACCGGTTCAGTCTCAACATTGGACATCTCAACCCTCTCGACTTAGGGCCTTTTTCCCATTTGACCAATCTTTCTACCAGTGGTATTCCCGCCTTCACGCTTCTAAGGCTCAACTCTGGGATGAGCTTCAAATCCATTATGCTCTTCGCCTTTCCTACTTCGATTACTGTCTAAATTTTGAACTGATTGGTGCCATTTCTAGTTTTTGGTCTTCTTCGACTAATTGTTTCTTTTTTCCTTTCGCTCCTATGTCTGTTACCCTTTTGGATTTGGTCTGCATCACTGGTCTTAGTTCTCTGGGGGCAGATGTGGCCACCAATTCGGTGAACACCAGTACCAGTTTTCGTCAACTTTTAGACTCTGACTTGTCCTATGGGACCTTTCTAAATAAATACTTTAAAAAAGAGGGGGAAGTCACCAATAAGGAACTTACCGCCTTTCTGCTCTATTGGTTGTGCAAATTTCTTTTCTGTCACCCTGTTATTAGGGTCTCTAAGGACTTTTTGTATATAGCCAGTGCTCTTGCTACAAGGACCAAGCTTGCTTTTGGTAAGACTGCTCTTGCTTTCTTGTATAGGGGATTAGCCCATGCTGCCTCTGTTACTTCTGTTGGTGTCTTAGGGGTTTTTGGTGGTCCTCTTTGGATTTTGCAAGTCTAGGCTGCTTTTTATTTTCCTTCTTGGTTTTTCGACTCCCGATTTGGTCAACCCTCTTCTATTTCTATACCAAACACTCTCCCCTATCAAGCCTTGCGTCGGGAACTTATCCCTCTTAGTATCGAATTTTCTTTTTATTTTCGGTATTTCGTTACTCAATTCTACTCTTTTGATGTAGAGGCTTTCGATTTTTCTCTTTTTCTTCCTGCCGAATTCCGTTGGCATCTCCTTGGCTTTCCTAATAATCGAAGTGAGTACTGGTAGGTCGTGCTGACTTCTATTGACCTCCCTCTCAAAGTCTCATTTAAAGGCAAGCTCATTTCAGGCTTTGAAATTTACTCTCCCCAATATTGTGCTTGGCAATTTGGGCGCACATAAGGGCTTCCTGTTCCAGTACTTTACACTTTTTCTTTTCCTTATCTGCTTGAGAAAGTCAATTGTAAACTCTCAGACACTTTAGCCTTCACTGAACTGAACATTGTTATCCAAAGGATATATCGAAGGCTTTTTGTGTCGGCGTATGAGCCAAAACTTGCCTATTCCACTTCTGACTTCTTATTCTGATGGAAAGACTACCACTCTCGTGTTTTTTTCTTAAAGTTAAGATCTGGAATCATTTTTGGACCGAGAACTATAAATGGTAGATCCGGTTTCCAAGGCAGATGCAATACCGAAAGCGCTTCTAGCACCTTCGGGAGAATCTAAGAAAGGTTAAGTGAACTCCTCCTCTTTTTTGTATAAGTTATAAGTTTACCTTTCATTTCATATTAATATGTGTACTTGCAGACGGCAAAAGAAAACGAACGGTTTCGTCGAAGTCCCCAGCCCTCAAGAAACAGCAACTTCAACGGGGAACAGGTATCCGTATTTCGGAGCTGGCTCCTTTGACAGCCTCATCTCAGAGTTCGCTTCCCGATGCACCACTCCGAACATTGAAGAAGCCAAGATCAAGCAAAGGTAAGTGATCATATCTTCTCTTATACTTATACTATGGCTGTTAAGTTTATCATTCCTGATTTTAACCTTTTGACTGTCAGGTCCTTCGAGGAAAACGCTATCTTCCTCTCCTTCTGAGCCCACTATTGAGATTTTGGTCCTTATAGCTATGACCCTTGCTCACCCGCCTTTGATTAAGCTTGATCCTGTGGCACCTAAAGTCATTCACCCCGATTCCCCACCGATGGCAATATCAGCACTCGAGAGACTCGCTATTACATTTCCTGGATACAACCCTGAAGAGTCTACTCCTCTTGAGGAACCCGCTTTGCCTGAGGAATCGCTTTCAATTGGTATGTTCCTAGCCTGGTAATTAACCAATTCACTTTGTTGCCAAATTATTTCTGCTCACATTACTTGTTTAAATTTTGACTATCGTGGTCTCTCTCCCTTTTTGTCTATTTGAAGCTGATCGAGATACTCATCAAGTCACCGATTTAACCTTCGCTTCTGAAGGCGTCTTTGCTCGCACTTTTGGTATATGGATTTTTCACCCTACTATTCTTACCACAATTTAATTGGTGGCTAACTAGTTTTCTTGAATTACAGGACTTCGCCCATCGAAAGCTCCAATTTTTCCTATTGAGATTGTAATCCCCATAAGCATTCCTCCTTCTCTGATGCAGCCTATATCATCCCCCAGAGAATCTCACATACCATCATCTTCAACAATCACTACTCCATCGGCAAAGAAGATTCCCCTATTGTCTGAACAAGATAATGATGCTTTCAAAAAGATTCAACAACTCAAATTAGGAGAAACCACTCCAGGCCAATTGAAGGATCTTTTGTCAGCATCCTCTCCAGTCTCTTCTCAGGTTGCCAAAGCTAAACAGCAAGAATTTTTAGATCTTTTGGAACCTGGCTATGGAAAGTTGATTGTGAATTCCAAGAGAGAATATCGGGCTAGAGCTCTTTCCTAGGAGATCTTCTCGGGAAATCCCTCCTATATGCCTTCGACCGAGCTTCAAAATATCTACGACGATTTTCAACTTGGTTTCGTCGAGACAGTAGACACTGTGAGGGTCAATATGCACACTTTACCCTACTTTCTTTTTATGGAACAACCACAATTAGCTGCTGAAGATGAACTGCGCGAACAACAAGATGATACACTTCTATCTTTCAACACCTACACTGCCGTGGAACAAGAAATTGAAGATCTCAAAAGGAAGAAAGCAGATCTCGAAGCAGCACTCAAAGCAGTTGATAACGAGCTTCTTCTTCGGGAGGCTAAACAGGAAGAGCTCTGTGTTTCTTACCGTCAAGACTTCAACAAATACACACAATTGGCAAAAGAATACGACTCTGGCAAGCACAAGAATCTGGTTGCAGAGCAGCGAAGGAAGGAGATGGTGGAGCAAAACTTTAATCTTGAATTTTAACTGCAAACTTTTGTGGAGAAAGCCAGGCAACTGTTAGCCAAGGATAAATGGCAATCTTAATATTCATGTTTCTGCATTTCCAATCTCATTCCTCTAATATTCTCTTCGCTTATCTTATTTCGGGAAAGCAATTTTTGATGTACTTAACTCTGTTTGCCATAACTTCTTCAACGAGCAACTATTGAGCGAATAACAAAAAGAGTCACAACTTTTTCCCCAAAGGTCTAAGTTATCCCTAAACAATCTGAATTCGGGAAGACCACAACATAAAGAGTTAATATCTTCTCCCGAAAATTCTCAATTTATCCATGTACCAATGGAATTGGGGCGATTATCCCACACGGAATTGGTTTCTTCCTGAAAAACTGTTTGGCTTGAACATCCTTGCAGCATTTTGGATCGGGAATGCGACAATGTGATGAATCAGAACACGGTCTTGAGATTATTTTAACTTATATTCCTTTGTAACTGAGATTCGGGAAAACGTTTCAACATCAACAAGTAGAATCCCCCAAAAACATTTCAACTAACAATTTTACTGACTTAATTTCGGTAGAATGGCCTCGCGTATACTCGATACTGAACTGAAACCTCTTCCCAAAGTCTCCTTAGCTTAAGTCTTAGATAACTTGAATTCGGGGAATTTACCCTATTGATAACTAAATACTTTTCACATGATCTCACGTTCCCTTGTTATCTTAGCTCGTCCTTAAAGACGTTCCCTACGTTCTGATAACTGCTTCCTCGTCTTGTCTACATATATATCACCTGATAATCCTTTTTCCAAAATGCTTTAACCTACTCATTGGCTTCAATCTTTATTCCACCATGTCTTCTAACGGTTGCCATTCTGACCATGGAGGTAACATTCAACAATGATCCTTCATCTATCTTTTCTATCCTATGTCTATAATTTTTAACAATTCATGTTCGTAAATCCCAACGATCAAGGTTTGATTTTTCCAAGTCCATCTTCTGTCATCCATTCCCCTAATGATGATCACGTTGTCTGGAAACGCCTTCATGAACTTCTTTCTCACGGTTATAGTGGCATATTCAGGATTCCCGAATTAGAAGAAGAAGTGAATATCTGTCAAATATGCTTTGAGCCAAACTTTTCTTATCTACCGACCCGTATTTCCTTGATTTAACATGGGAAGTATTCTCTCTTTTTCCTTTCAACTTATACACTTCTTATCAGACCATTGAGAAAATCCATGACCTCGATCCCATTGTTCAGGAATCTAGCATCATTGGAATTCGCATCTTTGACAAATCAATGCAATTATTCAACTTGAGAAAGGAGCATCATAAAGCCGACCGAATTAGTTCTTAACTTCACTCGGACGTGGATGCTGCTGCCAACATCCGTGATTTCTTTTCAGAGTTCATTCTTGAACATGGAGATTTTCCAATGTGGAGAGATACATTAGCATAAGCTGAGCGTTTGGCTGATCACACGTTTGACTTGTACGATGACATGATTCATGAAATGAACGATCTTGCCGAAATAATCCAGACCAAAACGCATCGTTTGACTGATTTAGAAGTTCAACTCGCTCAACTTCAACATGATCTGTATTACCATGCCCATCTCCTAGCTGACCTTCGTGCCTTAGAAACGGACTTAAAAGTCCTAGTGGTTAAGATTGGAGCGTATTTCCGTTTCATGTTATTGCACTCCTGTTACTGCTACATCTCCCAAATCGAAGGATGATATTTCCTTAGATATTTTCCATTGATTGACTGAAGAAATTCTTTTCCATCAATATCCATCAATCTGTATGCATTTCCACTCATCACTTCGGTAACCAAATATGGTCCTTCCCAGTTTGGTACCCATTTGCCGAACTCTGGATCTTGTTGAATAACTGGTAAAATAGTCTTCCATACCAAATCACCAACAGAGAACCACTTCTCTTTTACTCTTTTATTATAAGCTCGGGCTACTCTTCTTTTTTGCGCTAGCAATCTGTCTAAGGCCATTGCTCGAACTTCGTCTAAGTCATCAAGATTAATATGCATCCAGTCACGATAATCTTCAAGAAGTATCTCGCTTTGGAGTTGAACCCTTAAAGACTCCACTGTGATTTCCATCGGTAGTACGGCTTCTTGTCCATAAGTGAGCATATATGGACTAACACCTGTACTCGATCTCCTAGAGGTTCGGTAAGCCCACAACACTGTTGACAACAATGAATCCCATTTCCTTGGGTTTTCCTCTAAATGTTTCTTGATCAAACCCATAACTATTTTATTTGTAGTTTCAGCTTGTCCATTAGCCTGCGGATAATATGCCGTCGAACTTAGCATCTTAATGCCTCTTGACTCAATGAAATTTATCACTTCTCGTCCAGTAAACACCGTACCTTGGTCCACTGTAATAGTCTCAGGCAATCCAAATCGGTGAATAATGTTTTATTCAATAAACTTGATCATTGTACCCTGACTTACATTCTTGTACGGAATCGCTTCAACCTATTTCGTGAAATAATCTGTAGCAAGCAATATAAAACTATGTTTATTGGAAGATAGTGGATAAATCTTACCGATTATGTCTATTGCCCATCCTCTAAATGGCCACGACTTTACGATCGGGTTGAGTTCTGTAACTGGTGCATGCTACAATGGTTCATGTTTTTGACAAGAATTACAGGCTTTAATGTAATCAACGCAATCTTGCATCATTGAAGGCCAATGATATCCATGTCTTTTCAATAACCATCTCATTTTTATGCCAGCTTGATGCGCTCCGCATATCCCTTCATGCACTTCTGCCATGACCAATTTGGTATCATCTTCATTCAAGCAACGCAACAACAAACGATCGGAAGACTTGTAGTACATTTCTTCTTCTATCGTTACATATTTCTGAGCTTGTCTTCTCAGCTTTTGATTTCTCGAGTTAGGTTCCTTAAGATATTCCATCAAGGGTTTTCTCCAATCTTCTTTTGAAACCTCTTCATTCATGGCTATCGGTATCTTTCTTTGTTTAATGGAAGGTACTGATAGCACAATGTTTGAGACCATGTCTGCTAGTTCTTTCGATATTTTATATCCCGAAGCTATCTGTGCTAACTCATTGGCTTTTTGAATCATTTTCCTTTTGACGTGAACTACATCATAATCTTTGAATTGACTCAGTTGTTTCTTAGCCAAATAATAATAGCCCACCAAATTTTCATTCAAGCATTGATATTCTCCATCTAGCTGTTTGATCACTAGTTGGGAATCACCAACTATTTTAACAAACTGGGCATTCAAATCAATTAAAATTCCCAACCCGATTACTAGTGCTTCGTATTCGGCTTGATTATTTGAACACTAAAAAATCCAGCTTGCATACGCACCTGGTGCATTTCCCCGTCAGAAGACATTATGACTATACCAGCCCCCGAAGTATGATTAGCAAGCGATCCATCGAAGTACATAGTCCATGGTACAACGCGAGCAAGACTTTGTTCATTTTATTCACTCTCTTCCATCTGCAAACATGGGTATTCGATAAGGAAGTCAGCTACGGCTTACCCTTTCATTGCTTTTAATGGTATGTATACCAAATCAAACTTGGATAGAATGAATGCCCACTTGGCTACCCGACCTTTTATGATGGGTCGAGACAACATATATTTTATCACGTTTGTCTTGGCAAGCATGTGTACAGTAGTTGGCAACATATAATGTCTTAAATTTACAGATGCAAAATATAAAGACAAACATAATTTTTCTAACGCGGTATAACGTTTTTCAACATCAGTTAATGTTCTGCTCAAATAATTTACTGCTTGTTCTTTTCCTTCATCGTTTTCTTATGCCAACATGCTCTTGATAATATTATCGGCAGCTGATATATACAATTTCACCAGCTTACTAACCTTTGGTGACGCTAGGACATAGGGTTTCACTAAGTAATTTTTTATCGCATCAAAAGTCGCTTGTTGCTTTTCACTCCAAGCAAACGTGTCTTTGTCTTTGAGTCTTAAAAGCTGTAACATCGATTCAATCTTCCCAGATAAATTAGCAATGAACTGTCGTAAGAAATTAATTTTTCCCAATATCATTTGAAGCTGCTTCTTCGACTCATGAGGTTTTAGTTCCATGATAGCCTTCCCTTTGTGCCTGTCTACTTCAATTCCTCTCTGGTTAACAAGAAATCTCAAGAAATTCCCAGCTCATACACCGAAGGCACATTTGAGTGGATTCATCTTTAGCTTATATTTCCTCATTCGGATGAAAGACTGTTCTAAGTAGTCCAGATGATCATCCCGAGCTGATTTCACAACAATATCATCAATGTAAACTTCCATAAACTTCCCGATCATGTCATGGAAGATAAAGTTCATTGCCCGTTGATACGTTGCTCCTGCATTCTTTAATCCGAATGGCGTGACAACCCATTGGAAGGTCCCAATAGCTTTTGGACACCTAAACGCTGTTTTCGAGACATATTCAGAGCAATGAATATCTGATTGTATCCCGAGTGTCCATCTATTAGTGACAACATCTCGTTTCCTGATGCTGAGTCAATCAACATATCTGCGACAGGCATGTGGTACTCGTCTTTCGGAGTAGCGACATTAAGATTTCGAAAATCAATGCACACCCGCAATTTTCCATTTTTCTTCTTCCCTGGGACTATGTTAGAAATCCATTCCACATACCTGGCCATCTCTAAGAATCCCGCCCTCAGCAATTTTTCGATCTCTTCTTTAATTTTGTCGATCACATCTGGGGCAAACCTCCTTGTTTGCTGTTTGTGTGGGTGGAATCCCTTTTTAATTGGTAACTTGTATTCAACAATTTCTCTTGATAGCCCTGGCATTTCATGGTAATCCCAAGCAAAGCAATCATTGCACCTGATAAGCAGCTCTATTAAATCGTCTCTCATGCCCCCTGGCGGAAGCGCACTTATAAATATAGGTCGGTAATGCTCACCCTTCCCGATATTTATCTCAACCAGAGGATCTTCTGTTTCTATGGACTTGATTTCTTCCTTAATCGGTGAATCTTCTTACTCTTCGATACGGTTTGATGCCTTCTGATCTTGCTCAACCACTTCAGCCAAGTACTCTAAATACCTTTTTTCAGTTCCTCATAACAATGTATCGACTTCCATAAAGATCTTCCAGTTCTTGAGATGCTATGCTCGATTTAGGGATCCATCCGTTCCTCTCCTTACCGAAGCAACAAAATGCATAAAACCGTGAGTTGGTCTCAGGAATCTCCAAAACTTGGTTTCCATTCGGATAGTCTTCATCTTCTGGATGGATCTCTGTCCATCCTATCGGGATGACTTTCTCGTCTGCCTTGACATACTCTACTTTTTGTCCATTCCAAAACGCCAACATCTTATGCAATGTAGACTGCACACATTGATTGGCATGAATCCAATCTCTTCCCAACAACAAATTCTATGTACCATCTAACTCAATCACAAAGAAAGTAGTCATTGACGTTTTGGACCCGATGGTAAGATTTACCACAATAGCTCCTTTCACATTTGTTACTTCTCCCAAAAAATTGAATAATTGTATATTGGACGGTGTGATCGCATCATCTCTCTTACCCAACTTCCTAAAGTATCCATACGACATTAAATTCAAAGTAGCCCCAGCGTCCACAAATATCTTACTTACGGGTCTTCCATCCACTTTACCGAATATAAGTAATGACTTTAGATGCTTGGCTCTTTCAGTTGGGACTTTCTCAAACTCCATTACTTCATCTTCAGAAAAGTGAAACTCTACCATAGCTACCTCCCTCTTAGAGATGTGTCCCGAATCTTCTTCCACTGTTAAGCTTATCTCGAATTCAGGTGGAAGTTTCGCATTCACCATCCCGATTCTTTTTGGATGGTCACGTTCTTTCGACATCTTCGACTTCTCTTTCCGAAGTCGGTTAGCCTCGTTGTCTTCATGTTTCATGTGACCTTGACTGAAACTATATTCATGTTTCCGGGCCAGTTCTACCGTGAACTGTTCAAAATCTATTGTTGGTCATTCTTCTCAAACTATTTCTCCCTTGATAAGTCCTTGCTTTGAACTTTCTTCTTGCTGACTCGGAGCAAGAACCTCGTCTACTTCTTCTTTCTTTGCTTCGGCAACATTCCGTCTCCATACCCAATTTCTTCCTTCGTGATTTGGGGTTGTCCTGCCTCTCTAAGCCTGTTCAAAATACCTCTACTTACTTTTCTACCTTTGATTCTTCCTCTTGAGAGTTCGGTATGATGCTTGGCCAGGCGGCTTTGCTTTTCTCCACTTTCCTTCGGGAAGATTATGTAGAATTTTGTAAGTCCTTTTCCTTTCACCTTTAAGGGGAGCTGCCTATAATGATGTTTCACCATCATAACTTCTTTTAGGAACATCAAATTCGGCTTTGGAAATCTTGCTTTCCTCACCCTCTTGTGGTGGAAGTCTAGGTGGTGGATCACCAAATTCTTTCCCCCAACCAATTGATACAACTAGTAATTATGGTTGTTTGAGGTAATCTGGTTTTCCATAATATATAACATACTCAAACTTCTCACTGGGTTCTCCCAGAAGACCTACTTCTGGGTCTTCGTCTTGATAACGCTGCTAAAGACTCTTTTTCTTGGTTAGCTTATTTGAAACTTTGCTGCTCTCATCTCCTTGATTATTACTCCGACTCGCTTGAACTTTGTTGTCCTGTGATATTTCGGGACTATTCTCTTTCTTGACTTTCTCCAAAATGAGAAGTGGTTTGTCGTCAAATTCATCGCCCAACCAGATGGCTCAACGGGCAATGATGGTCGTGTGAGGTACTCTGGCTTACTATAGGACACAACATAATCATATTTGCCACTCGGCTCTCCAAAAAGTTTAACCTCTGGGTCCCTTTCTTTATAACGTTGCCACAAACTTTTGTTTTTGACCAGCTCACTTGCTATCTTACCCACTTCGTCAATTTGTAACTCGCCTTGACTTTTCTCTAATTTTCGAACTTGCCGATTACAATGCTCTTTCTGGCGCTCACAGTGTGCCAACTCATGCCAATCTTCTAATTTTAACTGCTTGCATTGTCTGTCCCTTATATGCTCTTGGGAAGAAATGTTGGGAACCACAATCTCGGATTTGATTTTGCTTACTCATGATTCCTTCTCGGTTCTCGAGAGGAGTTCTGTGTCTGGATAGGCTCTTTTGGTATCGTCGCTTCAGGCGTTTTTCGCACCTTGTCTTCCTTTCGGGAATAGAATCTATTTCGGTATCCTCCCCTAGTTCCACAGATCAAATGACTTGTAAAGTCATTGTCAAAACCTCCTCGGGGTCTGATGCTTCCTCGAATGAAAGAGACTGCTCGGTTTCTTCCTTTACTTTCGCGAACTAGATGACTTGTGGAGCCATTTTCAAAACCTTCTTGGGGTCTGATGCTTCCCCGAATGAAAGAGCCTGATCGATATCTCCCTCTAGTTCCGCGGACTTGATGACTTGTAGAACCATTTTCAAAACCTCCTTGGGGTCTAATGCTTCCCTGAATGAAAGAGCCCGATCGGTACCTTCCTCTATCCCCTCGAACAAACCGATATTCCGAGCAATGTTAGTCTTGATGATTCAGGTCCTGGTGACAATGAGAGCATACACCTTTGGTTTGATAACCCGACGAGGTGTGAATGTTCACCATTCCCGTCATCTTAGGAAAAGGATCTGCATCAACCTCCACTGGTGCTTTCCCTTTGTCTTCGGCAAATTTAATCTTGCCCTACCGAATCGCTTCTTGTACCGTTTTCCTAAAAACGATGCAATTCGCTGTATTGTGACTGGTTGAGTGATGCCACTTACAATACCTTTTATCTGCCAATTCTTCTTTAGATGGGATTTTCTGTCCTTCAGCTAACTTTATCATCCCACCTTTCAACAACAAGTCAAATAGCTCATCCAACTTGTATATGTTGAACGAGTAACTATTTGACTTCTTGCCTTTGCAAACTCTTTTACCCTTGTTGGTTTAAGAGTTGAGCACACATATGGTTTGTTCAACACCATTGTAGCCACTGCTATCTCCCTCTCTTCTTCCTCTTTCATCAAATCCTCCATTTCAGGATTACCTACCTTAACCAAGGCCTGTTTATTCTCTTTCGTTGGCCTCCTATCCTTCTCTTTCAATAGGTGTTCATACTTTGAAACTCTAGTTGTTAGTTGGAAGAGGTCATCAAAAGTTTGACCTTCAAAACGCTCCAGATTTTGACAAAAAAAAAACGCTCCAGAAGGTTAAATTTTAACCCATTGAACGCCAGATTGGTAAATTCTTTCTCAGTGAGAGATGTCAGGCATCGGTTTCTTGATTTCTTGAACCGAGCGATAAACTGGTTTGCGGTTCCACCGTTATACTGATACATTCTCGCAAGATCGGCTACCGATACTTCAGGCACTGACCAATAAAATTGAGAATGAAATTGCCTCTCCATCTCAACCCATGTCTGAATTGAATTCGCTAGTAGGTTGGTGTACCAGGTGAATGCTGTCTTGGACAGCGATAGGGGAAATAGCTTGAGCCTCAAATACTCGTTTGTCCGTGTTTCTCCGCACTGCGCTAAAAATCGTCCCACATGCTCCACGGTTGATTGATATTCTTCTCTAGTGAAAACAGCAAAATCAGGTGTTTTATATCCTCTTGGGTATGGGATATTATCCACCCAATCTAGGTGTGGTTTTCTATACACTGGCCTTGGAACACCCCTGTCTACTCCTAACTATTGGAGCACTATCTCAGCTACCCGATCGGGATTCCATGGTCTCATATTTTGCTAGCCAGCCCATGCCTCATGCCCCTTAGGATCAACTGGTATGGGCCTATCGACTTCTTGATTCTCTGCGTTAAAGTTAATCGGTGGTGCTAGTCTATAGGGTTGATTCTTGATGCCATGTGGATATGCTGGAACTCCAAGAGGCCTCATTGGTTCGGGATTGGGTATATTCGGCACTGGATGTACATTCTGGACATTTGGATTGGCTACATTACCTTCGGCTAGACCGCCTTGCGGGAAAGTTTACCTACTGACTCCATTTACCAAGTTCATTTGAGTTGGATTCTCTGGCCTCGGTATGATTCTTATTGGGGAAGGTTAAAGAGCCTTCCTTCGCTACCTTGACCAACGACAGGTGAACCGTATATTGGAGGATAAGGCATGGCCATAGAAGCATTTACTGGAAAAGGGGTTCCTTGAGACAATGAACCCGGTCGTGATATTACTTCATTTATCGCATTGACTACCACTGGTTTGATGACATTAGTGACGTGTCGGATCATATGGTTGGTCAATTCATTCTGCTGTTTTTCGAACATTCTCTTCATCATAGCTACCAGCGTAGCATCTGGTGCTAACGCACGAGCTTGATCATCTGTTAACTGCCATGGTATGTTGGCAGTAGCTCCGACCACTACATTAGCTGCCAAATGCTCAGACTGATTACCATCGTTTGGATTGTTGGCGTTGTCGTTCTGACCATCCACTTGATTTCTTATTCTCACCATCTTTTCCAAAACTTACCACAAGTGTCCCACCGGATGTGCCAAAAAGATGTTCGCGTGATTTGAATCGGAAATATCTTTCACCGAACTTCGTAATTTGGTTTTTATTAAGAAGGATTCTGCGGCTCTGTTCTGATGGAAAGTCAGGGAGAACAGGGGAACGGATGTGTGCGGCTAACAAAAGCGATGGAAATGGTGAAGATTTACTACCTATGCTACTCCTAATTGGCTAGTAATGGAAATAGATTGCTTGGAATCGAAAGTACAAGGAAAGGAAAGTACAGGAATGTCAACACGCTACACTACGAACATCAAAGTAGGCTAAAGTTTCAAAGAAACAGAATGTCTTTCTTAGATGATTGTGGAGAGAGTTGTTTTTCCTTCTTTTCGAGTACTTATCCTTTTTGCATTTCTAATCGCTCAAGCAACTACTCTTTGATTTCAAACCTTTGAATTTTGGCGCTCTATTTCACCTCTAATCCATGATCTTCACAACTGACCCATGTAAATCGGGCCCCATGTCTCTTATGATTTATAACTACACCATCAACCATCGCTTTTTGAATGATATTTCTAGGTTTTGGAAAACCTGTTCGCGCCCATAGGTCTTGTCCTGTATTTCCGAATTTCGGGATGTAATAATTTCCATATTGCGTATCTATGACATGCCGAATCCAAGAACACTATGTCTTTTATCTGGCATACTTTCTTTTAAACTTCCCAAATGGCACACATATCTCGAATGGTGCACATATCCGAAATGGCGCACATATCCCAAATGGCCAAACACTATCTTATTACTCAGTATGAAGTTTTTCTCCTCGCCATAGTTAGGGATCTTCCAATGATTTCTTTTTTCACGTGTCATTTCTAAGATACCGAATCAAACTACAATATTTCAGTATCAACGAGTATCAACAATGATACATATACTTTCATTATTACATGTTTTTTCTTCTCTTCATATAGTGTTTAGAGTTTGACTTTTATTGAGTCTCAAGTACCTAAATCCTTTCAACATTAAAAAAAGAATACTTTAGAGTCTGGCTACTGACACATTTTGACTCATTTACACTATGTTTCATACTTTTCTAAAAGTTAGTAATTTTTTTGTTGTTGTCTTTTTATATTTTAGAATACTACTAATAAGTACATTTTTATAAGGTGCATTTTACAGGCAAAAAGCCATGTCCAGCATATTTGATAGTATCAAAGAAAAGCAAGCTAGTTAGACCACGTTTGTTAGTCTAACTCGGGTAAAAGTAAGGCGGAACCTTCTCCTTGTTACATGCTACATGTCTCTTGATTTTCAAATATTGATCACCCAAGCCATTCAAAATAAAGAGACCCTTCTTTTTGTTCTTGAAGGGACATCTGATAATAGATAGCTCATTAAAATATTCTTGAAAAGCAACAAGTTACTCATGAAGAGATAAAAAATTATCTCACTTTTTTGGATTTGCACAAAAATTGAAACTTCACATTCCTCAATAATTTGGCAAAAATATTTTGTGAAGCTAGCCACACTTCAATAGACGTTTTCAAGGCTACTACTTTAGCAAAAGCTTCTTTTGAGAGTGTTGTAATGATCTGGTTCCCGTAGAAGGTGATATGACCTTCTCCATTGTGAAAACTCGATTTATCACTTCCTCTAAGACTTCATCTTCTTTTACAGAAGCTGAGGAGGTGACTGTTGGACTTGGCATCTAGTACTCGCCATCAATGAATCCTATCATATCTCAACTTTCAATTAGTGCAAGCATTTGTGCTCCCTAGCAAGAATAGTTTGTTTGGGTCAGTTTCAATAATACAACATTACTAATGTTCAAAGACTATGGGTATGTACACTTAAAGGAAGCCATGGTTAAGGATTGATTTCTTTTAAAGTTATGGGGGATAGGTGTATTGCAAGTGTCATAATTTTTGTACAACGCTCATTTTAGTGCCATAACTTTTTTTTTTTCGCTTATTTGAGTGCCACATTAGAGGAAAATTATTCATTTGAGTGGAACTTCTAGTAAATCTTCTCACGTGAACTCTTTATTATTATTTTATTATTTTTAATGACATGTGGTTTTGAATTATTTTTTTAATATTTTTGACATTTTCAATTTATTTTGATATTTTTATTTTTTTTTATTTTTGTGGCCTTTTTTCCCTTGGCTGGTGAGGGTCACTGGCAACCCTCATTGACCACCAGGCGACCTAGGGGCTAGGGCCTGCTCGCCTTGGGTCAACGGGGTCGTAACAGCCCTAGGTGACGATTGTTACAGCCTCGGCCACCGCGCGCAAGGGCATGAAGGCCCTTGCCAAATTTAGGCAAGGGCCATGATGGCTCCCCCAACCACTTGTGAGGGGCCCCTTACTTGGACCTTGCGATCACCGAGGCCCGTGACTGCAAAGGTCTAGGCTAGAGCCCCCTCGCTAATGGATAGACAGGCTGCAACAACATTTGTCCAGATCTGGCGAGGGCCTTTACACCCTCGCCCATGGCAATCGAGGCCATTGTGGTCCCCCGACCCAAGGGCGAACTGGCCCTTGCCCTTAAGCCGCTCAATGGTAACCGGTGCTGGTAACCATCCTACTTATATTCTAGAGAGAGAGAGAGAGAGAGAGAGAGAGAGAGAGAGAGAGAGAGAGAGAGCGAATGTCCTCTATTGCAAAAGCCAAGAAAGAAAAAAAGAAGAAGATTTGCAAAATGAAAAATTCGACATGTACTTTAAAATATTCAAAAAATCATTTGACTAATGCCACATCAGCTTTTCTGGTTGCCATATCAACTTTTTTGGCATCCACGTAAGTGATCACACTTAAGTAGTTGATTTTTAAAAGTCATGACACTCAAGTGAGCAGCTGTACAAAAGTTATGACACTTGGGGGTACTTACCCCAAATTTATGCTATGATACTATAAAGGGAAAAATGTTTTTTTATTCTTGATCTCAACGTATAATTGTTGAGATTAATTTAAATATAGGGTTAGTATCACGAAAAGAATCCCAAACTAGTACACACATGAAAAATTTATCAAAAATTATTTTTTCGGTCACAAAAAATTCAAACTATTACATCGGTGACAAATTTACCTCAACCTATTTTTTTTACCACAATAAACTCTAAACTGGTACACTTATCAAAAATTTATTCCAAAGTGTTTTTTTAACATGAAAAACCCTAAATTGATATACCTATGATAAATTTATCTCAGACTAAATTTTTGACTATCGAAAACTCCAAAGTGGTAAACATCTAACAAATTTACCCTTCACTGATTTACGTTAAATTGAGTTAATACTACAAAAAGTTTCAAATTGACACATCTATAACAAACAAAGCGTAAAAATCGAAAATTTATATACCTATTAACTGCCACGTGTCGTTCAACTCTACGATTTGATGGTAAAATGTAACGAAATACTAATAGAAGGTAAATTTATTGCAAATATACAAGCTTGGGATAAATTTATCTTAAGTGTATAAGTTTGACATTTTTTGTATTCAAAAAATAGTTTGGAGAAAATTTGTCATTGGTGTGCCAATTTGGGATTTTTTGTGGTAAAAAAAATAAGTTGAAGTAAATTTGTTAAAGGTATACTAGTTTGAGATCTTTTGTGGTGTTAAAACTTAAATATATAAAGATATTACAAATTGTTATACTTCATAAGAAAAAAAATACTACAGTGAAAAATAATAATAAATAGATAATCGTATTACAAAAGTTGTTATCCCTTAATTCTAGCATCTTCAAGAATCAAAGCTTGTGATTTTGATTGATATCTCCTCTTCCTTGATTGATGAATTACTGGCTCTACAATTGACCATAACTAACCTTGAGTCAAGGTCAATTCAAGTCCTCAAATGGGGCTTTAGGTCTAGTTCAAATATGAGGCGTAGATAGAGCCCATGCCTCGGATATTGGCTCATCATAGTGGGCGTTTCAACCTCGTTGATGGCGGGTGTCATCTGGTGAAGAACGGGATGCAAATGCAAAATGGAGAGTAGATGAGCAAGGGAGGAAGACAAAGATGATGGTAGCAGCCATTAGGGAAAGGGTGATGGCACAACATGGGTGGCGGCATTGGAGGGCAATGTTAGACTGAAATCAAAGTAATTAACAATCCTGATTCCTTAGTTCATGAATGAAACTCGTGAAAATGGGGAATGAAATGCGAAAACATGAAGGAATGATGATATATCTCCAGCTATTGATGAAGAAAGATGAATACAAATGTATAATGTTGAATGATCGACAAAAATGGGATACTACTAGCCAAATGCCCCCATTCTTGAGTGATGGTGTGTTCTTTGTTAATGCACTATTGCCAATGTATGTTATTCTTAAATAAGAAAAAACTGAGGATGAAAACTATCGTCGTAACTGCTTTAGGAGGGTTTCGCTTAAATGACCCATTTAAATTGACGTATGCTTTTATAGATAACTATCTCACATCAAGATGGTTATTGGGTAAGATGGTTATCACTCAAAATAACAAGCATAATATAACGTTAACGAAACTAAATGTTAGTATTTACATTAATGTGGGATCATATTAATAATAATTATAACAATCAAAGGCTGATGAGGAGAGCGGCGTGCACGATGGTGTTGGGTAATTCTCTTTGTGGTCTTAGCTTGGGTGCAAAAAGAGAGATATTTTTGGGCCGGCCTTTTGATAGACACAAGGTGACATCCATCAAATTGGCCAAACTCATGATTGACGTCATTCGACTAGGTTAGCTCTATCAAATATATCATCAAGGATACAAAGTCTTTGGATAAAATTATTGGGAAAACCTCCTTTAAGATATTTTGCTATTGAAAAAACTGTTCCTTGTTCGTATTGAATTTGGTAGTTACTTTTAAGTGTTTTTATCTTAGGTGTTACACATGATTGAAGAAGACTGTATTGATCTTAATTGGTGTTCAAACTCAAAAGAAGGTCAGCTCGTATTTGCCTCTAAAGGGGTTGAATTATGTTATCTAGATCTTGTGGAGTATCGATTATGTAGATTGATGTCACACCTCGATCCTCGAGCATGTGCCATCCCTACCAAATGCCTCATATCAAAAGGAATAGTGTCCCAGGTGCGCTAACGACCAAACGAAAAATTCTAAGCAAGCAGAAATGAATAATTGTCCTTGACAGCAACTTAAACAAGGATAGCAAAGTAGGAAATTTCATAACCGATCTTTAGCCAAACATTTCAATACATAAAAAAAAGAGGATCGCTAACTCTACAGAGTTATACAACGTAAATATAACTCCATTATTCAGGGCAGATCTTTAAGACAAGCAAAAAGGTAAGTGGGTCGAGAAGGGTTAACTACTCATATACTGTCACGCCCCGGATCCCGGCGGGCCGTGCGGCATCCCCGTCGAGTTACACCTGACCTGCAATCACATCGCTTGGCCCAACTGCGAACGACGGCCCAAGACTCGTCGTGGCCAAACGACGGATAACTAAAAGCGACAACAGTTAGCGCTCTACTCCCAACCAAACAGTCATTCAAGCAAGACAGAAAGATGGAAGAACACATGACATTTAACAAGTGACTAGGTCTCGGGGGTTCATTACAACCTGACGGGAGAGGGGTGAACACAAAACCAGTCCAGGGTCTGACAAACTTGTGAGGGAGACAATATCCAACATTCAAAATAAACCCTAACAGCCACCTAGCAAAAGGACAGATCCATCAACATGAGATCCGTACATCTAAGGGTTATCTTCATCGGTCAAGGGAAACTCTTCAGGGTCCTCGTCAGTGTCGCCAAACACGTCGTCCTCGCCATCAAACTCCATCTGGGCATCACCATCGGAGTCTTCCACCTGCATAGGCTCGGGGTCTACCACCTCACCTTTGTGGATTGTGTTAAGTATCGGGTTCCCATTTGGCCCTAAGACGGGAGCGTCCATGGCGTCTAGCGGACCAAGCCAAGACCACCCGCTCCATCGATACCATGCTACGTACCGATGACCTGTCAGACTATCCTTCTCCCCCACGTCGACCCAAACCATAGTAACTATCCTCTTAAACCACGTGTCGCCAGGTACCTGATACACTACCTCGTCTTCCTCTAACTCAACCGGTCGACCGTGGCAAGCTGGGGTTATAGACATCTTTAAGGGTGAGGATCTAAAATTGGGCGATCAGCCACAAAGTGAGTCGAAACTCAGCGAGCAAGCATCTAAACCAAGTATAGAAAATAGCATACACCAGAAAGATTCTAAACATGCGAGTTTAGCATATTTTCACAGTGGACAATATCAACATACGAGGGTCGAGGCTATCATGTTTCTCATGCCAACATAGAAACTATCAGTCGTGTTCAATGAGTGTAACTCAATCAAATGTAATGCAGCATGCTATGACCATCCCTCATAGGATCCGTCGGTGGCTCTCTGGGCACTGCCGACTGTGCCCCGAACCATGGCCCTTTTGACACTCCGGTTGGTACCCTTATCTCTCCAACGCCCCGTGCCGAGCACGTCCCAGGCGCAGTACCGCTACCGTGGCTCTCAAGGCACTACGGTCGGTACTCCATGTCGCTCCGCTTCCCCCATGGTCCTCTTGACCCTTCGGGGCCGTCCCGCACGGTTCTACGCACTCCGCCAAACACCACACATTCGTGCCAGCATGCCATGCATTCAAACATCACTGTCAAGTCGTTTAACGTTTGTGTTATGCTCAATTCATAGCATGTCATTCCACACTGACCACATTTCAATCTAGAGTGTTGCAAACATGGCATTTAAACATAGCATACAAACATGGTGCTTAAACATGTACTCCACACCGTACCTTTTCACCTTTGGGCTCTCAGTTCATTAATTCCTCACCATGGATAGCAACTATAACCCTCGACCAGCAAACATACGATCACAATCAACAACTTTCAATGACATGCAATCACATATTCTAGGCATTCATGCCCTACGATTCATTCCAAAGGTCAATCTCATGTCACGACTAGCACTAGGATTCGCACGAGCGCCATTTAAACTCCGCAACCAACTCACATCATTCATCACGGACTCCACATGTACACGGCGAGCACACTTCACGCACACATTCAGCACATTCATCAACATGCAAATGCATTCCAAGCTTCTATAGGTTCTAATATCCATCCTCAAGCTCATCTAAAGCTCACGACATGCTTTATACTCCATGGACAATAACTACAACTCACGGCCAGCAACTCAAGCATACATAAACATCAATTTGCAACAACTTCCATCGACATGCAACGACCAAATCTTGCATTCACGGTCCCTATACTCAAGCTAGAACACATATCTAGTGTTATCCCACGTTCTAGGCGAAGATTAGAGGCAAAGCTCACCCATTTCAAGCTTGAACAGCGAAGATACGAATAGATTGAGGCTCGAACGCGGTGGACAGCAACCTCTTGTGCGGCAATAGACAATCCTTCGAAGAGACCTAATCAAACGCACACCAGTTCATATCAACATCCCTCCTAGAGTTCGGTCACTAGTCATACTACATTCAACCGTGGGGTATGAAGGTCGACTCACCTTAGGGAGTGCAAGAATGACTATGGCAAAAACAGATCAGGGCTGGACAGCAACATGCAAATCCACGATTCCGGCAAAACCCACCATGAGTAGTCTACTCTCAGCCTAGATCCACGAAATTCTAGTGAGTGCATGTCTGATCTAATTTAATATAATCGAAATTCAAGATCTTACCGACGTGTGGGAGAAAATGGGGGTCGATTCGGACTCCGGATGAGCCCGAACGAATGATTTCAAGTACGGTGCGCGCTGACTCGCGCGACGATGGGATTTGGACCGCCGACTTCGTGGAGCTGTTCCGGCCAACTCCGGTGGTTGCTCAGTGCGAGGCAGGTGTTTCTGGAATCGTCTGGAAGAGAAGAAGAGAATGGCGGTAATTTCAGGGTAAACGGAGATCTATAGAGAAAGTTATGATGGTCAGAAGGTGCTAGGGTTGGGGCTAAAAACCGGTGTTGGGACAGTGGTGGTCGAGCGACCGTGGAGGGGCGGTCTGGCGGTCGTTTGGGGTGAGGGAGGTGGCGTTGGAATCTTATGGAAGAGAGGAAGAGAATGGTGGTTTTAAGGCAAACGGAGCTTTAAGGTGAAAGTTATGGCAGACGGAAGGAGAGGTGCGCAAGGAGGCTGGCGGATTCTCTGGTCGCTGAGAGAGAGTAGAGAGAAAGAGAGAGTGAGGCTTGAGTGTTGTATCCTATTGAGGGTTCAAATGACATAAAGAATGAGAGAATTAGAGCTGATGGGGGGTAGTGGGCGTGAGTGGAGAGAGAGAGATATAGTGGATGGTTTTAATAAGAGGAAAAATGAGGGAGAGAGAATAAGTGGTTACATGCATAGGTTAAGAGGGAATTTTGTGCTTTCTCATGCACATTGAAACTTGGATGTTTTATTTTAACTTAGGGTTTATAATAGTGGTCTTGGATTGACTAAAATGTGACACTTGTCACAATAGGTGGAATGTCCATTCTCGAGGAAAATTCGACTGACAGACGTTTCCTCGGTGTTTCTATTTCCTCGGGATGCGAGCCGTCGGGACCAGGAACCTCTCTTTCAAACTCGACGTGATTCTCGAGCTAGACTGAACTAAAATTGAACTCACCTAGGAAATGCTAGGAATTACCCAGTCTATGATCCGGAGAACTTCGAACGGTTCAAAGGCATTTTGGTAATTTTCTACTCTGTCTCGATTTCCAATTGAATTTCCTCGAAGGCAATACCGTCCAATTTTCACCATAACTTTTCTGGAAAAGTTCGATTGTTCAATTTAGGAATTCTATTTCGTGTCCACTTCCATTGATTTACAACTTTAGCAAATGCTCAGACTAACAGGCGGCTTTAAGGAGATATGCGTACCGACCTGTCAGGGTCCACGTACTTTAACTTCCTTGGTAGCCATTCCCCTTTGGTCAATCATCCCGAGTTGATCAAGTTCGAGTGAGATTCATCTAAAGTGAAATAATGAAATACGTCCATTCTCATTAAATTCCCAAAATGGGTCGAAAATTCAGACTGTTACAATTCTCTCCCCTTTAAAGAGTTTCGTCCTCGAAACTTGTACATCACCACTACACTTGGCTTTTCAAACAGAAATGGGTACAAGCACTTCATTTCTTCCTCGCTTTCCCATGTGGCTCCCTCTGTGCCATGATGCTCCCAAACGACTTTGACGAGTGGAATCGTCTTGTTCCTTAAAACTTGCTCCCTTTTGTCCTCTATCCTGACCGGCTTGTCGACGTACGAAACCCTATCGTCCACGTCCATGACTTCATGGTCGAGTTTATGGCCAGGATCAGGCTCGTACTTCCTTAACATCGACACATGAAAGACGTTATGCACTTGCGATAGGTTCGGTGGTAAGGCCAGTCGATACGCCAGCGTCCCAATTCGTTCTAATATTTCGAATGGGCCTACAAACCTCGGGCTCAGCTTCCCTTTCTTCCCAAACCGTGATAGCCCTCGCATTGGCGAAACCTTTAGAAATACGTGGTCTCCAACTTGAAAATCCAGAGGTTTGCGCCTCCGATCCGCATAGCTTTTCTGGCGACTCTGCGCAGTTTTCAGTCTTTCTCTAATCACCTTAACCGCTTCGACTGATTGCTGGACCAGCTCTGGTCCAATTATCCTCCTTTCGCCCACTTCATCCCAACACACTAGCGTCCTGCACGCCCTCCCATACAGAGCTTCGAATGGCGCCATCTTAATACTCTGTTGGTAGCTATTATTATAGGCAAACTTCACCAAATGTAGCTGCTCTTCCCATCCGCCCTTAAAGTCAATGATACAGGCTCTCAACATATCCTCCAGAGTCTGTATCGTCCTTTCAGACTGCCCATCTGTTTGCGGGTGAAATGCCGTACTAAAATGCAACTCTGATCCCAATGCAGCTTGTAAACTCTTCCAAAATGTTGCGGTGAAACGGGGGTCACAATCTGAAGTGATCGATACAGGTACCCCATGTAGGCGGACTATCTGACGTACAAACAGATCGGCTAATTTCTCAAGAGGATGATCCTTTCGTATGGCGATGAAGTGAGCTGACTTCGTCAGTCGATCGACTACAACCCATATGGAGTCATTTCCTCTCTGACTCCTTGGCAATCCTGTCACAAAATCCATCGTGACGTGTTCCCATTTCTATTCTGGAATCTCCAGTGGCTGCAACAGTCCTCCAGGCTTACAGTGTTGCACCTTCACTCTTTGGCACGTCAGACACTTGGCTACAAACTTCGCCACATCGACTTTCATTTCGTTCCACCAGTACTGCTGACGCAGGTTTTGGTACATCTTCGTACTACCATGGTGAATACTATAGCTGCTTCAATGAGCTTCCGTCAGAATTTCCCTCTTCAAGGCTTCATCGTTTGGTACGCACAGTCGTCCTCTAAACTTCAGAATCCCGTCCTCTGCCACCTGAAACTCTGGTCTCCTCTTATCTGTGTCTAAGTGCAGAATTTTCAGTAAGTCAGGGTCCGTAGACTTCAGTTCCTTGATCCTCATTTGAATCGTCGGTTCAATCCTCAAGGTAGCTATTAGACTCGAGAGGGGTCCCATTTCCAGTTTAAACTCCGAGTCTCTCAATCCTGCAAGTAGAGTCCACTCTTTAATCATCAGGCACACCATACTTGACTTTCGACTGAGGGCGTTGGCTACTCTGGTGGTTCGTATAAATCTAGAACTTTTCTCCAACCAGGTAGTGTCTCCATAT
The DNA here is from genome assembly GCA_016432845.1 of Psidium guajava. Taxonomy (NCBI): domain Eukaryota; kingdom Viridiplantae; phylum Streptophyta; class Magnoliopsida; order Myrtales; family Myrtaceae; genus Psidium; species Psidium guajava. The sequence continues at coordinate 20,167,740 of CM028233.1, read as the reverse complement.
TTTCAGTGCGAACACTATTGCAGCGAGTTCTAGGTCATGCTTCGGGTAGTTCATCTCATGCGGTCTCAGTTGTCGAGATGCATACGCTACAACCCGTCCATATTGCATCAAGACACATCTCAGACCTCTTAACGATGCATCACTATAAATTTCAAAGCCTCCTGGTCCGGACGGAATAGTCAGTACTGGAGCAGTCGTCAGCCTCTGTTTAAGCTCTTGAAAACTTTCTTCGCATCTATCCGTCCATTCAAATTTCGTCTCCTTCTTCAATAGACGTGTCAAAGGGCCAGCTATGGCAGAGAATCTTTCTACGAAGCGTCTATAGTAACCTACCAACCGCAAGAAGCTCCTTACTTCCGTTACCGTTGTCGGTCTCGGCCAGTTCATTACCGCTTCTATCTTGGATGGATCGATAGAGAGTCCTTCGCCAGAGATTACATGTCCAACGAAAGCTACTTTACTCAGCCAAAATTCGCATTTACTGAACTTGGCATATAGCGAATGCTTCCTCAGCGTCTCCAATACTGTCCTCAAGTGCAATTCATGGTCCCCAACACTCCGTGAGTAAACCAGGATATCGTCAATGAACACTATAACAAATTGGTCTAAAAATTCCTTGAACACCCTGTTCATTAAGTCCATGAATGCAGCAGGCGCATTAGTCAACCCAAATGGCATAACCGTGAACTCGTAATAACCAAACCTTGTTCTAAAGGCCGTTTTTGGTATATCCTTACTCCTAATCCTCAGTTGGTGGTAACCCGTCCTAAGATCAATCTTTGAGAATATGGTTGCTCCCTGTAATTGATCGAATAGATCATCAATCCTGGGGACTAGGTACTTGTTCTTCACCGTCACCTGGTTGAGTTGTCTATAGTCAATACACAATATCAACGACCCATCCTTTTTCTTAACAAACAGCACTGGCGCGCCCCATGGCGACGCACTGGGTCGGAGGAATCCTTTGTCTAGCATTTCCTGCATCTGCACCTTGAGTTCCTTTAGCTCCACCAACGCCATCCTATAGGGTGCCTTAGAAATCGGTTCAGTCCCTGGAACTAATTCGATAACAAACTCTACCTCTTTTTCTGGCGGTAAGCCAGGCAACGCCTGTGGGAATACATCAGGGAATTCACGAACTGTAGCCACATCCTCCAACATCATTTCTTCCACAGAGGAGTCGACCACAGATGCCAGATAACCCTGACATCCCTCATCCAAAAGTTTGGTCGCTTCCAACGACGTTATCAAAGGAATTGAAGTTCCTCCCTGACTACCCACAAATTCGAATTTAGGGTACCCAGCTGGGTTAAACTGGATCACCCTGCTACTACAATCAATCACGACTCCCTGTTTAGTCAACCAATCCATTCCTATTATGACGTCAAAGTCAAACATGAGCAGCACTACCAAGTCAATTACTCCCCTTCCTACACCAAAAGTTATCTCATAGCCTATGCAACCCATTAGAACAGGAATCCTATCTTTCAATGAAGTCATAACATGCAGCGCTACTTTCAACGGTTTCATTTCCATATTAGACAAAAGAGCAAACTGTTCAGACACAAACAAGTGTGTAGGTCCCGAATCAAACAAGGCATAAGCAGCGCATCCACAGAGAGATATCGTACCTGTGATCACCCCCAGCGCGTCCTCAGTGTCCTTACGTGTCACAGCGTACACTCTCCCTTGTGCAGGTGGTCGATTCTGGTTTCCTTGTGCAGCTACTGGTGGTGGTCTTATCGGGGGTCCTTACTGCTGATTCTGTTGTCCACGATTTTTCCTCGGGCATTGCCTTGCCAAATGCCCCATCTGCCCGCACCCAAAGCAAGCACCAGTCTTCTTAGGGTAGGATCCGATCCCGTGTCTCTGTCCACAATCACGACACCTCGAACCAGTAACTGGTGTCGGTTTCCCCAGAATTCTTCGGGCTGAAGGGACAAACCTTCTGTTATCAATCATTGGCCTTTTTCCAAGGCTTTGATTATCTCTTGAGTGCGCAAACCGCGAACCAGATGCAGTGCTCCTTTCATTTGAGTCCCTTTCGAACTCCTGCGCTCGCTCATACATTGCTATATACTCCCTTACTCCTGCAGTGATTAATCTTCTGCGGAGGTCTGACCTCAGTCCTTCACGGAACCTCCGTGCTCTATCCCAAGCATTCTCAATCAATCAGGGTGCGAATTTGGATAGCCTTGCAAACTCAGCCTCGTACTGGTCCACTGTCATCTGCCCTTGGCGGAGTCGCAGGAACTCCTCCATCTTCCTCTCTTGCGTAGCTTCCGAGAAATACTTGCCATTGAAGGCCTCGCAGAAAGCTGTCCAGTTTGGCGCTATACCCTCGGGAAAGATCCTTCCTCGAGTTGCCTTCCACCAGTCATTCACGGTATCTTGGAGCTGGTAAACCGCCAGTGAAACCCTTTCTTCGTCCGTGCACCTCAGTACGTCAAATGCTTTCTCTAGCCGTTCAATACAAAGAGAGGCTGCTTTAGGCCCACCACCTCCGTCAAACTTTGACGGTTGTAACTTCAGGAACTACTCCACCAGGTATGGTGCCTGCCGGCCTCCATTCCCATGACCATTGTTCCCATTCACTCCGTTCGCTCCATTCGCTCCATTTGCAGCAGCTACAGCCGCTTCAGCGGCCTGGGCTACAGTGGCATCCCTCTCTACAGCCTGCCTTCCCATCAGATTCCCCATCTCAACTAGCACTCGCAGTATGTCCGCGATGCTAGGGTTTTCAGCTGCTGGAGCTTGCGAGCTTGATGCGCCATCAGTCCTCCTAGGCCTGCCTCGATTGTTCATGTTCTCGGATCTTACTTACCTAGACCTGTTATAATCCCGTTGAAGAATTAAGGCCTATACCACACCTCAGGTCTAGCGATACACAACAACAGGCTAACATATAGCCACTAACAATAGTTTCAGAAAGGCACTCACATCACATCACAGTTAGGGTTCAGTGTCTTACCTTAGGTCCAGATGCAATCTACAAATTAGCAATACCATAAATAGTATTTAATACAAGGACCTAGCATAGACCTGGGCAACCAGTTTACAATAGCAATCACAAGCACCAATCAATGACAAGCAGCATTCCCATCTTAATCCTGCCTTAGGGGTCTTGCTATCTAACTACCCCATGAATCACCATCCTTAATACTCCAAACCTCAAATCAGTCTCATCTCGAGCTGTCCTCGCTCTCATACCAATTTCGCGCGGTGATGTCACGCCCCGGATCTCGGTGGGCCGCGCGGCATCCCCGTCGAGTTACACCTGACCTGTAATCACATCGCTTGGCCCAACTGCGAACGACGGCCCAGGACTCGTCGCGGCCAAACGACGGATAACTAAAAGCGACAGCAGATAGCGCTCTACTCCCAACCAAACAGTCATTCAAGCAAGACAGGAAGATGGAAGAACACATGACATTTAACAAGTGACTAGGTCTCGAGGGTTCATTACAACCTGATGGGAGAGGGGTGAACACAAAACCAGTCCAAGGTCTGACAAACTTGTGAGGGAGACAATATCCAACATTCAAAATAAACCCTAACAGCCACCTAGCAAAAGGACAGATCCATCAACATGAGATCCGTACATCTAAGGGTTATCTTCATTGGTTAAGGGAAACTCTTCAGGGTCCTCGTCAGTGTCGCCAAACACGTCGTCCTCGCCATCAAACTCCATCTGGGCATCACCATCGGAGTCTTCCACCTGCATAGGCTCGGGGTCTACCACCTCACCTTTGTGGATTGTGTTAAGTATCGGGTTCCCATTTGGCCCTAGGACAGGAGCGTCCATGGCGTCTAGCGGACCAAGCCAAGACCACCCGCTCCATCGATACCATGCTACGTACCGATGACCTGTCAGACTATCCTTCTCCCCCACGTCGACCCAAATCGTAGTAACTATCCTCTTAAACCACGTATCGTTAGGTACCTGATACATTACCTCATCTTCCTCTAACTCAACTAGCCGACCGTGGCGAGCTGGGGTTATAGACATCTTCAGGGGTAGGGATCTGAAAATGCGCGATCAGCCATAAAGTGAGTCGAAACTCAGCGAGCAAGCATCTAAACCAAGCATAGAAAATAGCATACACCAGAAAGATTCTAAACATGCGAGTTTAGCATATTTTCACAGTGAACACAATCAGCATACGAGGGTCGAGGCGATCATGTTTCTCATGCCAACATAGAAACTATCAGTCGTGTTCAATGAGTGTAACTCAATCAAATGTAATGCAGCATGCTATGACCATCCCTCATAGGATCCGTTGGTGGCTCTCTGGGCACTGCCGACTATGCCCCGAACCGTGGTCCTTTTGACACTCCGGTTGGTACCCTTGTCTCTCCAACGCCCCGTGCCGAGCACGTCCCAAGTGTAGTACCACTACCGTGGCTCTCAGGGCACTGCGGTCGGTACTCCATGTCGCTCCGCTTCCCCCATGGTCCTCTTGACCCTTCGGGGCCGTCCCGCACGGTTCTACGCACTCCGCCAAACACCACACATTCGTGCCAGCATGCCATGCATTCAGACATCACAGTCAAGTCGTTTGACGTTTGCGTTATGCTCAATTCATACCATGTCATTCCACACTGACCACATTTCAATCCAGAGTGTTGCAAACATGGCATTCAAACATAGCATACAAACATGGTGCTTAAACATGCACTCCACACCGTACCTTTTCACCTTTAGGCTCTCAGTTCATCAATTCCTCACCATGGACAGCAATTATAACCCTCGACCAGCAAACATACGATCACAATCAACAACTTCCAATGACATGCAATCACATATTCTAGGCATTCATGCCCTATGATTCATTCCAAAAGTCAATCTCATGTCACGACTAGCACTAGGGTTCGCACGAGCGCCATTTAAACTCCGCAACCAACTCACATCATTCATCACGGACTCCACATGTACACGGCGAGCACACTTCACGCACACATTCAGCACATTCATCAACATGCAAATGCATTCCAAGCTTCTATAGGTTCTAATATCCATCCTCAAGCTCATCTAAAGCTCACGACATACTTTATACTCCATGGACAATAACTACTACTCACGGCGAGCACCTCAAGCATCCATAAACATCAATTTACAGCAACTTCCATCGACATGCAACCTCTTCACAACCTCTTCCATGGACAATACTTTATACTCCATGGACAATATCTAGTGTTATCCCACGTTCTAGGCGAAGATTAGAGGCAAAGCTCACCCATTTCAAGCTTGAACAGCGAAGATACGAATAGATTGAAGGCTGGAACGCGGTGGACAGCAACCTCTTGTGCGGCAATAGACAATCCTTCGAAGAGACCTAATCAAACGCACACCAGTTCATATCAACATCCCTCCTAGAGTTCGGTCACTAGTCATACTACATTCAACCGTGGGGTATGAAGGTCGACTCACCTTAGGGAGTGCAAGAATGGCTATGGCAAAAACAGATCAGGGCTGGACAGCAACATGCAAATCCACGATTCCGGCAAAACCCACCATGAGCAGTCTACTCTCAGCCTAGACCCACGAAATTCTAGTGGGTACATGTCTGATCTAATTTAATATAATCGAAATTCAAGATTTTACCGATGTGTGGGAGAAATCGGGGGTCGATTTGGACTCCGGATGAGCCCGAACGAACGATTTCGAGTTCGGTACGCGCTGACTCGCGCGACGACGGGATTTGGACCGCCGACTTCGTAGAGCTGTTCCGGCCAGCTCAGGTGGTTGCTTGGTGCGAGCCAGGTGCCTTTGGAATCTTCTGAAAGAGAGGAAGAGAATGGAGCTGATTTCAGGGCAAACGGAGATCTACAGAGAAAGTTATGATGGTCGGAAGGTGCTGGGATCGGGGCTAAAAAGTGGTGTTGGGACAGTGGTGGTCGAGCGGCCATGGAGGAGCTGTCCAGCGGTCGTTTGGGGGTGAAAGAGGTGGTGTTGGAATTTTATGGAAGGGAGGAAGAGAATGGCGGTGGTTTTAAGGCAAACGGAGCTCTGAGGTGAAAGAATTAGAGCTGATGGGGGGGTAGTGGGCGTGAGTGGAGAAAGAGAGAGAGATAGTGGATGGTTAAAATAAGAGAAAAAATGAGGGAGAGAGAATAGGTGGTTACATGCATAGGTTAAGAGGGAATTTTATGCTTTCTCATGCACATTGAAACTTGGATGTTTTATTTTAACTTAGGGTTTATAATAGTGGTCTTGGATTGACTAAAATGTGACACTTGTCACAATAGGTGGAATCTCCATTCTCGAGGAAATTTGACCGACTGACGTTTCCTCGGTGTTTCTATTTCCTCGGGATGCGAGCCGTCGGGACCGGGAACCTCTCTATCAAACTCGACGTGATTCTCGAGCTAGACTGAACTAAAATTTAACTCACCTAGGAAATGCTAGGAATTACCCAATCTACGATCCGGAGAACTTCGAACGGTCCAGAGGCATTTTGGTAATTTTCTACTCTGTCTCGGTTTCCAATTGAATTTCCTCGAAGGCAATACCGTCCAATTTTCACCGTAACTTTTCCGGAAAAGTTTGATTGTCCAATTTAGGAATTCTATTTCGTGGCCACTTCCATTGATTTACAACTTTAGTAAATGCTCAGACTAACGAGCGGCTTTAAGGAGATACGCGTACCGACCTGTTAGGGTCCACGTACTTTAAGTTCCTTGGTAGCCATTCCCCTTTGGTCAGTCATCCCGAGTTGATCAGGTTCGAGTGAGATTCATCTAAAGCGAAATAATGAAATACGTCCATTCTCATTAAATTCCCAAAATGGGTCGAAAATTCGGACTGTTACATATACTCTAAAAGAGGTGTCACTACATCCTCATCCTCAACATCAATTGAAGTCACAAAAAGTTGTCATGCTCCTATGGTTAAGGAGACATGGGAACATCATCAGAGACCTTAGATGGGTCGATCTCGATGGATGGGTCGATCTTTAGGGATGAGTCGACCTCAGTATCAAACTTAGGGTTCACTATCTTCCAATCAGGTGTGTCAAGGTCCATTAGGTCCCAGGCGGAGATGTAAGGGGTTGAATTGGGTAGCCCCTCAAATCCATGAAGCGAGCCATGGAAATGTCATGACAGGCAAGAATCAGGCCTTTAAGAGATTAACATAGTTAAATCCCTCATCGGCCTAGATCGTTGTGAAGTGCTGCTCCTAGACCCAATTCATGCTTGGAGCTGGATGGGGAATGACATAAAATAATTGATCGGTAGCAATTCCGAATCGGAAGGGCCTTTGCATCACTTCAGACCTGAAGATGGTAACCACAACGGGTGAGAAATAAATCTAAGTGAATCGGTACCTAAGCCCGGCTAAGGCAAGATTTGCTCGAGCATCCTAAACAACAATACCTCACAAAAATATCAGGCGATCACTTGCAAATAAGCTCGGCCGAAAATAATATTGACACAGTCCATATAACAGCTAGAATATCAAAAAATGCTAGCAAAACCTCAAGTCTCTCTTGTAATCCAATTATTAATGGTCATAGGGTTTATTACACACAACTGATGTGATCAAACACTATGTCTGGCAGTGTCTTCTGGCATGGCCAGGTATCATCCTTTATTTTTGGCAACGATCTTCGATAGTCGATAAGAATCGTATAACTGGCATAATACGAAACTACTATGGAAAAACGATACGACTGGCATGGACTGTGCAACTGGCACGAAGTTAAAATCCATTATGTGACCACACACATGAGTTTATACAACCTGCCAATTCACATTTTATATCTGACACAAATAATCAAACCCTTATTCGATCAAATATAAACTACACTGAACATTCGACGGTTAAATGTTGATCACGAACTCAAGCAATCGGTGACCATAACAACATAACATGCTCAATTATCTAAACTAATTACCATTGACTATTTCGACTATCAACCAATCTATCAACTAATTTGTCGGTCACTCGGCTCTAGCTATTTACTTGCTCGTGATTCAAAATTCCAGTCAATAAGTCAATCTGACTTTCAACTAGCCACAAACTACCTCGCTATTTGATCTAACTTATTTAATCATGACCATTTAACCTAACCTAGTCTCTAGCTAATCCAGCCATAATTATACTGCATGGACATCTAATTAAGCTAATTAAGCTAATTAAAAAATTAAATAAATTTTCAAACGTAATTAACATCTTAGCTGAGATTTAGAGGCTAATTCACTACGACATCAGCAACGACATATGGACGCGGACCAATGTGACCAGCGACAAGTGGCGACGTAGTCACGGTGGTGCGGTGACTCTCGGATGACTGAACAACACGTGACGAGGCTAAAGAGGGGGCTGGACAGAGGTGACTCTTGGCGATGGAGGCTGCTTTGGCGGCTGGTTATGCTGGAATTCTGACAAGGATGATGGCAGCCGATGACGATGACGATGGAGTGGACTAGTGATCGCGATGAGCTGAGTTGGAGGGGGAGGACAAAGGTAGCAGCTGAGCTCGCGGCTCACGTCGCATGACGGCGACAAAGATGGAGTAGCGGCGAGATGGCTCGACTAGGCAGCAGAAGAGTTGGAGATGGTGGAGCACGGCTGTGGCGATATAAAAGACTAGAGGATGAAGAAGAACGAAGAAGAAGAACAAGTCCTATGAGTAGTAGTAGCAGCGACAATAGCGCGACACGACGTGGTTGACGCGTGTGATGATGGCTAGAGCGACGAACTGATGGTAAGTAGCTTAGCGGGGTAGCGTCGGGGTCGAGATGGAATAGGGGCAACAGAGTGAGGATGACAAGCTAGGGTAGCGAAATACGCATCGGATGAGCTTGGGCAAGGCTAGAGAGAACAACGATAGCGATTGGAGCAGCGGAGTGAAGTGGCAGTGGTGACAACGAGCGACTAGAGGAGCAGCTCACAGTGGTGTTTGGAAACTAGGGGGAAAGAAGAAGAAGAAGAAGAAGAAGAAGAAGAAGTTGAAGCAAAAGAAGAGCAGCCCTCGGTGGTAAAAAAAATAAAAAAAAATAAAAGGGAGAAGTCCTCCCATTCACAGCGGAAAGAATAAGATGGATGGGTGAAAATGATGGGGGGTTAGATTTGGTGGTGGAAAATCGCACGCGATAGAAAAAAATGGGGGGGGGGGGAGAGAGAGAGAGAGAGAGAGAGAGAGAGAGAGAGAGGGGTTAGTGGAGGGAAATGCATGGCTGAAAATGAAGGAATTTAGGGGGGGTCCCACAGTAACTTCTCATTCAAAATTTTTGTTTGTTATACATAAATTTTGGGGGCAAAAAAGTAATTAGGTATTTTAAGGACATGGTGAAAATTTAGCACAACGAATGAGGATATTTTTAGAAATCTCTCAATAAGGGTTCGGATAACGCTAAGATCGGGGCAAAAGGAAAAATTTTTGCGGTGCAATTAAATGAAATTAAACTCTGGACTAATGCTCTAACTAATTTAAGATTCGTGTCCAACAATTGACCGTTTTTCGCAATATCCAATTTTATTTATTTCATAAATTTTAAAATTTTGAGACATCACAATTCAACTATACCTTTGAAAAAGACTTATATGTAAGAGTCAAGAAGGATTTTTTTAAGCTTGAATTCGGTTGTAGCGGCCCAAATGCTACCTCAAGGCTTACTCATTACTTGCTCTCTTCTTATTGGTGCCACACATTAGCTTCATCGTCTCCATCGTTCTATCTAATGCTAAACCTACATACCTGAAAAGATGATCCCCAACTAAGGATTAGCTAACAGCTCAGCAAGTTCACCCTCTAAATCTCACCCAGGATACCAGATACTCTCGGATCGATCCTAAACATGCACTCTTAGGTTTTTAGGCCAATATCAACCAGATAACTCAAGCAATGACGATTCAAAGAAATCAAAAAAAATTTCAAAACTCGGTCAAGCATGCTCAAAAGTCAATCATTGCGATTTTTTATAATATTTAAGCCATTCACTTTGCCTAATCTACTTCGATTCCATCAGAATTACTTGATTTCCCCATTTCGCTATTAGGCATGCACTTTGGGCCCACCAAAGCTTATGTATAGTGTTTAACAGCTCGTGAATAGTGCCTCAAAATACTATTTGGGCTCGATTTTGACTAAAACGCTCCAAAAAACCCTTTTTTCAACATTTAAGCCTTATCGTACCATCATCAGTATCTATGGACAGCGCAAGTCCATCATGAACAATAACTTTTTCGGCATGAATAGTGCAACGACACCTCAATAGAATCGATTTTCACTTTAAACCCCAAATCGATCAAATTTTCTAAATCGTTTTACCTCTAATCATATCCTAGAGCCAATCTATGAATAATCTAATATTCTACTTAAGATTTAAAAGTAAAACTCGCTGAGATTAAGCTAAAACAACTCTGCCAAGAAGCTAGAGCAGAAGCAACACATAACAGCGGAAATGGCGGCGAAAGACGATAATGCTCACACCTGAATCAAACGGAAGTTCCAAATGAATCAAAGCTCATCTTGAGCTGATTTTTAAATGAAATTGAAAAGGAAAGAAAGAAGAAGAGACTCATGTTAGTTTGACCTTAATCGAAGCAGCAACGTTTTCGAAATCGACGAAAAACAGTTGGCATAGAAAGTTGGAAATCAGCCTATACAAGGTCCAGTTTTGGCTCTATTTGGGGGGGAGGGGGTTCCAAGGTTGATCTTGAGATGGTTTTTGGTGGACAACTTCTAGGGAAAGAGGTAAAGATGAAGTTAAAAGGGCGTCTCAAACTGATGACGTTTGGACGGCGAAACGAGTAGTGATTCCTTCGGTAAAGAAAATCGAGAAAGAAAATGAGAGAAAGGGAGGGTGAGCATGAAATTTTCTAGGGAGAGAGAGAGCTTAGCTGGCCAAATAATGAAGGAGAGAAAAAATATCTTCAATTATTGGTGAATACTATTCATCGATTAACCTATACTATTCATCAGTTGACTGGTCAAAAAATTTGACTGATGGTGATCGATGGTTGATCAACGATATTGATTTGATATTCGACGAGACATTTCTCGAGATTTGTGCCATTTCAAGATTGATTTGGTACAATCAGGACTGATCGATGCTCAAGCGCGAACAGAATCGAACGTAACACTACTCTAGATTAAGTTTCTAATCTCACTAAAAATACTAGCGCCATAAATCTAGGGAGTCTATCACAAACTAGAGACCAAAAAGGTCTTTTCTAGACTTCCGATACTTATTCGGTTTATCAGAGCAAAACGGTCAACTACGGAACCAAGCGATGCGTCGTCCAATATTTGTCTCTTAATACTCGAAAATCTTATATTATTTATCTTACAAACGATCAAAATTTGGGATATCATATTAGTATTCAAACTATTAAGTCTATAGAGACTACTTTCACTTTTTAGGGCTATATAAGACCTTTGATATGTCAATTCTAGATTTGCTAGGAAGACCCATATATGATGAATATTGGTATGGCTAAGGATTTCTTTTATGGAAGTTTGTAATATTTGATTTATAAGATAATCTTACAGTGAATAGTAGGGTATCTTTGATTGGAGATTACTTTTCTAGAAGAGAAGATAACCTCCATATATAAAGAACTCTACTTATGAAAATAGAAGATTGAATTGTATGGCCAACTAAAACTGAGGGATTCAAATTCAACACCAATGGTCATCAAATCTCTTAAGATATAGTTTCTTGTAATGAAGATTGATGACATCTCATCAATGATTAAAAAGCGATCCTTTGAAGACCCATTCAACGGCTAATTTGGGGTAAAGGAGTGTAAAAGGAGATCCATGGTGCTCCTGCTGTATGTGATCAAAATCATCAATTCCAAAGTGCTAGAGTGCTTCAAAATCTGTATAATTGTTCTCATGAGCTTTAGACTATAATCTCTGAGAGGCTTATAAGAGTGAGAGAGTACTATCACTAGTAATCTCTCATTGATTCATCTAGTAGAATCTAGCCTCTCAGCTATTAGAGTGGGAGACAGGACATAGGCTTGATCTAAACCGAACCACTTTAACCATCGGGTGTAAATTTCTCTATGTCTAAACTTGTCCTACTATGCTTGATAGCATACTGCATACTTGTGTTTAGAAACACATACTACATGCAATTAGATGCTGAATCTGTGATTAATTTCACTTGATTCTTTTAATTTTGCAATTTCTAGTCAAAGTTGATTGAAATCACCTATTTAGCCCCCTCTAGGTGATATTGCTAGAAACAACAATTGATATCAGAGCTTGGTGCTCATCTTTTATGAAGTGTTTTACTTTTGAGTTAACAATCTATCATATTTAGCAACAACTCTTCAGGATCAAATGATGCATAGCTCAATAACAAGCCTCCTTACTTCAATAGAAAGGATTATAACATATTGTCCAAAAAAATGAAATAGTTCTTCAAGGCATCAGATAATCTGATGTGAGATATTGCCACAAGAGGATTAAATCCTACCACTAAACCAATTGCCACCTTAGAAAATGAGAATAATAATCCTACACCTACCCTATCAGATATCGAATGCTAAAAAACAGAAGGACTTGACTCGAAAGTTCTTTACTCTCCCTTTTGTGCTTTGTCTACTTCCATATATAATCGTGTTGCAGAAAAAGAATCATCCAAAGCCATATGGAATAGACTCCATGTTACTTATCAAGGTACTGATGAGCCAAGGAGACTAAACTTGGTATTTTGTTAGGTGACTATGAAGTATTCAAGATGAAGCTAGACAAAATAATTGTTGAAATGATTGATAGATTTCAAGAAATTGTAAATGGTTTCCATTATCGAAATGCTATTGTCTCTAAGCCTATATAGGTTCACAAGGTTCTTCGAGGACTTACGGATGATCAGAACTACTTCACACCATCCATTTAAGAATTTCAAACAATCAGACCACTATCCATTAACAAACTTGTTAGGAATCTATAGTCGTATGAAACAGAATGTCGACAAAGAGAATGACATGAAAGGTAAGAAATCAATAGCATTAACAACTAATATTGGTTCTATGTAGATAGATTCTAAAGATGAAGATGAAGATGAAGATGATGAGGAACTTGCATTCATGGTAAGGAAGTTTCGAAAAATGGTCAGAAAAGGAAGAAACTTCAAGGGCAAGAAATCATTCAAATAGAATGAAAAAAATAATCATATAATGACAAAGAAGAGATAAGGGGTGTCATGTCCTTTCCTTGCAAGAAGAAAGGGCATATCAAGCCCAATTGCCCTTTACTGAAGAAGAACAAAGGCAAAGACGAGAAACTTGGAGTGATTCCAAAGATAGTGACGAAGAATGTGCAAACATATGCTTCATGGCTATCACAACATTAAAAAAAAAATGAGTTTTCCTCAGGTTAGTGGATTATTAGGTTCATCAAATGACTAATCTAATACAGACTCTCCCAAACCCTACTCATTCGCAACTTTGATTTTGAATTTAATGTTTAGATGATTTAAACTTTGGAGTCACTACTAATCATTCATAGTAGATTGATTAGAAACCTAAGTAAGGTATCGAGATAATTACCCTACTTCTATGAACCAGAGATTATAGGATTCGAAAACTTGATTACATTAATTAGTTAAAACTAATGTCCTTTCGGTTCCTTGAATTTGATAAGATATCCTAAGTCTAGCAACCCAAACTTGATTGAATTTTACTTGAAACTCAAGTGAGGTGTTCTTTTTGTGTTTTCACTTTTTTAGATGAAATGCATAAAAGATACGAATGCAATGACATAAATCAATAGCAAAAGATGAAATGCAAGACTTGTGGAATTGAAGACATCTCACCCTATATGCAAAGTTAACCAATAGTTAAAACATGCAAAAAATGACATGACATCAAAACGAGACATAATGCAAGATAAACAATAAGCAACATGCAAACACTCATGAATCTCGTTAGACTAAACATGCAAATTCAATGACATACAGTCATGCAAAACAATGTGATGGCAAAGACATGCAAAAAAAAAAGTCATGGTAGCATTAAAAATGCAATACCCGAACATGGCTTATAAAACATGTGAATATGTAACATGCGAATATGAAACAGATATGCAAACATGGGTACGATAACATGGGTATGCAAACAATGAGCATGCAAACATGAATATGCATAAGATCTGCGAACACGCCAAGATGACATGTGATATGCAAATAATGCAAAGACCACATGAGATATGCGAGCATGCAAAGATGACGTGAGATATGCGGGCATGCAAAGATGTGTGTGATATGCAAACATAAAATGCATGAGATAATAAGCAGAATTATTTGGTATTTTTTTAGAATTTTTGAACTTTTAGGATATACATGAACAATTCCTTACCTCAGTTTTCACTCCAAATTTCCAATGAGATAAGCTTTCTAAAAAGTTTATCTTTCCTAAAATTCCAATTAGATAGCGTTTCCAAGACACCATATCTTACTAAAACTTTCGAGATTTTTAGTATGGAATTCAAACAAGATATAGTAATGATCCAAGGTAAACATGATAATCTGAAGCAAATCAATGAATATCTAGGCAAGACATGATAATCACGATGCAAATCCACGGATATTTCTCTTGAATTTTTTTTTTTGAAAATGTTCCACTACCTTAAAATCAAAAATTAATTTGAGAAAATAGCAAATTGGATCTAAGTGTCTATCAATCGAATTGACTAACTTTCCCTTTTTATTAATAAAAAAATCGTATCCGAATGGCATGGATAGGACATTTTTGGGTTTGTGTTTAGGATTTTTAATTCAAAAAAATGGTGCTAAGTTTTACCATGAAAGTTAAGCCCCCCCAAAAAAAAATCAAAAAATTTTAACTTTTAGTATTTCTTGCTAAAACATGAACTAAAATCAATCACCTAAATGTTGCCAATTTTTTATATGCTAGGATGTAAACCATTTCAAGCAACTCCAAGTTGGGCCCACAAGGCAGCATATTCAGTTATATTGAAGAAAATATGTCACAAGCACATCTCAAAAGTTCAATTTTGATGATTGATAAAAGTTTGTCTTTTTGGCAATTTTTTTTTTCTGGATTTTTCAATTTTAATTGCAAGTCAATATACATCCATCAAGGTATATGAACATGCAAAATTACCTCGTTTTGCTAAAAATTCCTGCACGCGCCTAAGCTGGAAAATTCGCCCCAAAACAACCCCATTTTGCTTCGATTTGCAGAAAAACAATGAACCACAAACTCAAGAAAACTTCATGTTGAACTTACAGGCGATTGACGATGGTGCTTTGGTGTGAGTGATGGGGTTCTCGTATAGGTGCAAGGAGTTCAGCTAGGAGTGGATTGTTGAGGTGAGACAAGGACTCCTTGAAGTTGCTTCGCGACTACTAGACGTGAGGGAAGCACGATGCGTCTTTCTTTTGACTCCTTGGTGCAATGTCTAGGGAGAGTCCAAGTTGCTTAGTGGACGTGCAGGCTAAGATCCAAGAAGGAAGACTGTCCTTTTCTGCTCCACTTCTCTCATATGTTTGTTTTCCTTCAGCCCTCTCAAAATTTTTGCCATAAATTGTGCATCTCTCTCTCTCTCTCTCTCTCTCTCTCTCTCTCTCTCTCTCTCTCTCATTTTTAAGCTGTGCCTATGAATCTCAAAATTGCTAGCCCCTTTAACCCTAGAGCTAAGATTACTTATATAGAGTTAAGATCAATCCTAGTCTTAGTAGGAGTAGGAGTTATTATGGACCATTGGACCAAACCCAACTAAGGCAAGATTAGATTAGCGTAATTATATTAGAAATTCTGAATTTATCAGTTTTAATTACTTAAAACTCTTAATTTTCAGAATATTGAAGAGTCCCAATAGGTTAGGGCTTTTTGAATTCTTAGTCAAATAGAGACATCACCATAGGCTAACTGAATTTTTTAAGTAGGCTTAGGTCAGACGGTCTTCAATTTTCAATTCCTCCACTGGTCCAAATTGATGCAAATGCAATGCATTAATAAAATAAAATAAAATATACAAATCATTAGGAAATATTTTTTTGTGAGAATAAATTCTCATTTTTGTCCAATATAAATGAAAAAAGAAAAATCAAAATTTAGGTGTCAACCACTATCCCTCTTTGAATGGAGGCTCATAGAGGTTTCACTTAAATACCAATTTGAACCTAAATTTTGTCAATTTAAATGAAATGGATGATGATTTTTTAGGAAGTTTCAATCCTACTTTTGTGCAAATGATGCATGATATGTGTCGCGACCTAAAAAAGTTCACGCGATTGATAAAATTCCTAAGTTAACGAATTATCAAGTTAATTAGATTGAATAACCTAATACGGACTCTCCCAAGTCCTATTGAATCGCAACTTTGATTTTTGTTCAAATGATTTTAGAATTTGGAGTCATCACTAATCATTTTTTGGTAGGTCGATTAGAAACCCAAGTAAATTAGTGGGAGCACTAAATTACTTCCATGATCCAGAGATCATGAGTTCGGGGACTTGCTTATACTAGTTAATTAAAACTAATGCCCTTTTGGTACCTTAATTCTATGGATATCCTAATTTGGCAACTCAGGCTTGGTTTACTCCTAAGGCTCTAGTGAGGTGTTCTCTTCTCTTCCTTTTTTATTTTCACTTTTTAGATGAAATACATAGATGGTAATGGGTGCATAGATAAGCAAAATGTGAATATGCAAATATAGATATGCGGATGCAACATACAAATGGGGACATACAGACTTGACATACGTACGTGGACATTCGTATGTAGGTATATGAATACAAACAGGTCAATACGAAGACATACAAATAAGGCATGCGGATACGAAGACACACGAATACAATATACGAATGCGACATATGTATGTGGACATGAGAACGCGACATGGATACATGGACATGCATATATAATATGTGTACGCGAATCATGCATACGTGAACATGCGTACACGACATGTGAACATGGACATGTGGATGAGACATGCGAATAAATTATCAAAAATAGGATTGGCGAGTCGAAATGGCTCGTTTCATAATTTTTTAAATTTTTTTGAATTTTCTAGAATTTTTCAAGACAATTTACCAATAAGAGGTAAAATTGTCATTTTGAAAGATTAGAAGGGAAGATCCTTAAAAATAGAATTGGCTAGTCGAAATGCCCGTTTGCTAGTTTTTAAGATTTTTTAAAATTGTTTTGGATGAATATGCATGAATTAATGACAATCGAATACGACGTATGTTCATAACATATGAATATGATATGCATACATGTATATACAAATACGACATACGTATCATAAAACTAATCAACAGAATACATGAAATCTTTACACCATCAAGTAAAGGCAGAGCCTATCGCGATCTGGGGTTCAGATCGAAAAATACAGAAAATTGCAATACAAATACATATGCGGCATGGCAAAGTATGCATGAGCTATACTATATGAAGTGCACATAAATGATAATTTTTGGTAATTTTGAATTAAATAAGACAGACGATGCAAAATATTTTGAATATAAACGCAATATTAAAAGATGCGGTATAAAAAATAGTATATAATGGTAAGCATTAAAAATTTCTTGACGTCGGAAGAGGGAGTGAGCTAACGACTTTTGTGTAGTGTTACGACCTCTAGCATGTGGCTCGACCTACCGATTCTGGGGTTTGATAATGTAGAAATCAAAAGGCATAAAATAGAAAACAAAAAGCAGTAAATAAAGAACCTCCAACAGGTGTCTCGACCTATCAATTTTGGGATTCGATAGTCTAAAAACCAAAATGCATAAAATAGAGTACATAAAGCAGTAAATAAAGAACCTCCAGCAGGTGGCTCAACCCATCAATTCTGAGGTTTCATAATATGGAAATTAAACGGCAGAAAATAGAATACATAAAGCAATAAATAAAGAACCTCTAGCAGGTGGCTCGGCCTACCACTCTGGGGTCTGATAATATGGAAATTAAACTGTAAAAAATAAAATACAAAAAGCAGTAAATAAAGAACCGCCAGGAGGTGGCTCGGTCTACCGATTTTGAGGTTTGATAATATGAAAATTAAAATATAAAAAATGGAATACATGAGATCATTACACCACCAAGTAGGGGGCAAAAAACAGCAATAAATGCACCACGAGTTTGGGGTGCAGATCTTTTAAGCAATAAATGCAAAAAACTGCAATAAATAAAGGTAATCATTAAAATTTTCTAAAGCCGGAAAGAGGGAGTGAGTCAACGACTTCTGTGTAGTGTTATGACCTCCAGTAGGTGGCTCGACCTACCAATTGTCACGACCCAAATGAAATTATTATTTTGTTTCGATCGAGTGAACAGATTATCAAGTTAATTAGATTAACTGATCTAACGCGGACCCTCTTAAGCCCTACTGAATCGCAACTTTGATTTTTTGTTTAAATGATTTTAAGATTTAAAGTCGCCACTAATCGTTCTTGGTAGGTTGATTAGAAACCTAAATAAATTAGCGGGAAAACTAATTTATTTCTGCGAACCAGAGATTATGAGTTCGAAGACTTGGTTATGTTAGATTACTCTAACGCCCTTTCAATACTAATTTTATGAAAAACCATTTGGGGTGACTAGGAAAGATTTGGATCAAACTAACTAAAAGGGTAAAATGGTCACTTTTCAAGGATCGAAAAGTGAAAACAGGTCAAACCAGTTGAAAGTGGTCATTCTCTATTTCTCACAATTTTTGAGAATTTTTCTCATCTTCTGAGACAATTTACCCATAAGGGGAAAAATCATCATTTTTGAAAGGTGAGGAAGGAAATTCATCAAAAATAGGATTGGCTAGTCGAGATGGCCCGTTTCCTAATTTTTGGGATTTTTCTAAATTTTCTGAAAGGGGAAAAATCATCATTTTGAAAAGTTCATGAAGGAAATTGATCAAAAATAGGATTGACCAATCGAAATGGCTAGTTTCCTAATTTTTGATATTTTTCTGAATTTTTCAAGACAATTTACCCATAATAGGTAAAATCATCATCTTCAAAAAATCAGGAAGGAAATTAATCAAAAATAGAATTGGTTAGTCAAAATGGCCCGTTTCCTAATTTTTGAAATTTTTTTAAATTTTCTGAAATTTCTTAAGACAATTTACCTATGAGGGGTAAAATCGTCATTTTAAAAAGATTTTTTTTTGGTAAAGGTAAGTAGTATAAATAACCAATCACAGCATCTAGTTACAAGAGATATCCCGAAACAAAACAATCATTCACCTAAGGCAACACGAATGTCGGAAGTGGTGCAGGGGTGTCAGGGTTACAGAGCAATAAGTAAAGGGAACCAGGCGTGAATCACGAACAAACAGCAGCCACAAAGACCAAAAAAAGGGCCGAGGCTACAAGGAAAAATACCAACACAAACCAACGAGGAAAAGACCTGAAACAACGGGCAAAGGAACCGAAAAAAGGAGGCCACCGCACCTAAAAAATGGATGGGGAACAGCCCCAAGCCATCTGCATCTTCCTGTTGCGGGGGTTATCTTCAAAATCCTTGAAGGTGAGAGCTTTATCTTGGACAATCTTAAGAAGATGCTGTTTGAGGGCGGGTATACTACGAAACTGATTCCGGAAGATAATATTATTACGTTTAGTCCATATAAGATGACATAAGGCAGCAAAAGAGAATCGGGCAATACTTTGATGAAATTGGTGTCCACTGATGAACCGAATAGCCCATGAAATGTTCTCCTGCCATGATCCATTGCGCCAAATGAAGCCGCATTTGTTGGCCCAGAATTGGACAAGAGAACCTGTGACATTGTATCCGAAATATAGGTGGTCGACCGAGTCGGGTCTAGTACGGCAAAATGCACACGTCCCTTCAGTAATCCTTTGATAACTTAGCAAGAGGGTCTGGGTAGGGAGCCTGTTGAGGGAGATCAACCATAAGAGGAAGACGTGACGGGGTGCAATTGCACGATCCCAAATGAAAGAATGCCAGCTGACGATTCTCCCCTTTCGTCTCAAGAGATTCCACGTCGAAGCCACCGAGAAGGCACCCGAAGGTTGTTCTTTCCAGACAAATTGGTCCGACTTACCGGGGGTAATAAGAGGCAGCAAATTAGACCAAGAAGCCAAGTGGTCTCTGACCCGAGAAGGGGGGAGAATTAGGGAGCAGTATTCACTCACCGTAACCTTTCTTGGAATGCCAGAGCAATAGATCTCTCGGTCAGTAAAAAGCTTGTACAGGGGCCCTCTATCATGCCAAGGATCAAACCAGAATGAAGTAGAGCTCCCATCACCAATACACCAGTGGTAATGGGGTAAGAATTCAGACCGAAGCTGCAAGATTTTTTTCCAAGACCAAGAACAAAATGTGGGCTGAGTAGTAACCCAAAAGTTCTTGTTCTTTAGGAAAGTGGAATGGATCCATTTACACCAAAGGGATTGCTTATCTGTGAACAAGAGCCATATGTGTTTAAGCATCGCAGCACGATTACAATCAAGAATCCTCCGAGTCCCCAAGCCTCCTTCCTCCTTAGGTAGGCATACATTGGACCACGAAACCTTTGCACCCCCTACACCCAAACCCGGTCCCTTCCAAAGGAATTGCCGAAGAATCTGCTCAATCCGCACTAAAACCGTCATGGGGAGGGTGAAGATACTAGCCCAATACACATGAATAGCATGTAAAACAGATTTTATAAGTTGGAGCCGGCTGGCAAAAGAGAGAAATCTTTGAGACCAAGATTGCGCTTTGGAAGTTATGGTATTCACCAAGTGATTACAATCGGCTTTGCTCAATCTAGAGGCAATAACGGGGACACTAAGATAACGAAAGGGAAGCGTACCTTCGTGAAATCCCAAGGTATTCAGCAATTGGTCCCGAAGTTGGGGTGAACCACCCGAGAGGAACACCTCGCTCTTATTAGCGTTCGGCCTTAAGCTGGACCAGCCAGAGAACTTGTCAATACCGGCCTTGAGGAGGTTGATCGAGGTCAAATTTGCTTTAGAGAAAAGGAGGACATCATCGGCAAAAAACAAGTGGGACAGCCGAGTTGCTTTGCAACGCCAAAAAAATTTGTAGCCAGGGCATTCCGTCTGGGCATTCAGAAGATCAGACAAGATTTCCATGACGAGAGTGAATAGGTATGGGGACATGGGGTCCCCTTGCCGTAAGCCCCTACCACTCGGAAAGAAGCCGTGAAGTTCTCCATTTATGGACACCGAGAACTTGGGGGACCTAACACAAGTCATAACCAGCTTAGTGAATTCCACCGGAAAACCAAAAGAACGCATGACCAATTCCAAGAAATCCCAATCAACCGTATCATATGCTTTCTGGAAGTCAACTTTGATAGCACACTTGGGAAGATAAGGCTTACGGCGAAAGCCACTAAAGAGCTCTTGGGCTATCAGAATGTTGTCGGAGATACGACGCCCCTTTACAAATGCATTCTGGGAGGAGCTGACAATCTTCGGGAGCACAGAGGCAATTCTATTCGCCAATATCTTTGTGATGCATTTGTAAATAGTATTGCAGCAAGAAATAGGTCTAAAATCACTCATAGAAGAGGCATTAGGTACCTTAGGCACCAATGAGATGATGGTGTTATTCACCTCCTTCAGAATAAAACCGGATGAGAAGAAGTCCTTCACAGCAGCCGTGATTGATGGACCAACGATCTCCCAAGTGGCTTTGAAAAATTCAGCGTTATACCCATCCGGGCCTAGAGCTTTGCCCGAGGGAAGAGAGAAAAGTGTGCTGCGAATTTCAGAATCCAGAACAGGTCTGGACAGAAAACAAACCTGATCAACATTGAGGCCATTAGCAATACATGCCTGTACCTCTTGGATTGGCGGTAACTCAGGCCGAGAGGGCGAAGTGAAGAGAGTCTCAAAGAAAGAGACAATGTGCTACTGCACCAGAGGAGGATCACTGAGCTGATTACCCGAGCAGTCCACCACCGAGAGTATCCTATTCTGGAGGCGACGTTTATTGACAAAGTGATGGAAATATTTAGTATTCTGATCACCTTCCTTCAACCATCGTATTCGAGACTTCTGCCTGTAAAATGCTTCTTCATTTAGCCTGAGGTCAGCAAAGACAGCCCGCTGAGATTTTTCTCAGTTAGCAAGCATCTGGTTCATGGGGTCAAGAGGCAGGGCATCTTGGATCTCCGTGAGAATTCTTCTAGCCTCCGGCGTTCGCATAGAAATATCGGAGAAGGATTCTTTGTTCAGAAGTTTGAGGTGGCCTTTGAGGATTTTAAGCTCCTTTTTGTCATTTTAAAAAGTTCAGGAAGGAAATTGATTAAAAATAGGATTGGCCAGTCGAAATGACCCATTTTCTAATTTTTGAGATTTTTATGAATTTTTATGAATTTTTTGAGACAATTTGCCCATAAGGGGCAAAATCGTCATTTTTAAAAAAGGAAGAAAATTCATCAAAAATAAGATTGGCCAGTCAAAATGGACCGCTTCCTAGTTTTTGGGATTTTTCTTTATCTTTTGGAATTTTTCAAGATAATTTGCCTATGAAGGGCAAAATCATCATTTTGAAAATATTATGAAGGAAACTCACCAAAAATAGGATTGGTCAACCGAAATGGCCCATTTTCTAATTTTTGTAATTTTTCTTTTGAATTCTCTTTTTTTATTATGCATGAATCAATGAGCATACGAATACGTATACGGCATGATAAAATATGCACAAGCTATACTATGTGAAGTGCACATGAATGACATTTTTTGGTATTTCCAAAGCATTAAAAAAAATTTCCTGAAGCCGAAGGAGGGAGTGAGCTAACGGCTTCTGTGTAGTATTATGACCTCCAACAGGTGGGTCAGCCTGCCCCTTTTGGAGTTGATGGTATAGAAATTAAATTGCAAGAAGTAAAGGCAGCATATAAAGAACCTCCAACAGGTGGGTCGGCCTTCCCATTCTGGAATTTGATGGTGCAAGAATTTAAATTGTAGAAAATAAGGACAATACACAAAGGACCTCCAACAAGGGGCTCAACCTTAGTTTGGCCTACCCATTTTGGGGTTTGATGGTGCAAGAATTTAAATCGTAGAAAGTAGAGGCAGTATATACAGAACCTCCAATGAGGGGTTCGGCCTTGACTCGACCTACCCATTCTGGGGTTTGAGGGTGTAAGAATTTAAATTGCAAAAAGTAAAGGTAGTACATGCAAAACCTCCAACAAGGGGCTCGGCCTTGACTCGGCCTACTCACTCTGAGGTTTGATGGTACAGAAATTAAATTATTGAAAGTAAAGGCAGTATATACAGAATCTCCAACGAGGGGCTCGGCCGGGCCTACCCATTCTAGGGTTTGATAATACAAGAATTAAATTGCAAAAAGTAAAGGCAATATATACAGAACCTCCAACGGGTGGGTCAGCCTTCCCATTCTGGGGTTTGGATTTGTTAAGCGAAAAATACAGAAAATTATAGTACGAATGCGATATGTGGATATGGAGACATATGAGTACAACATGACATAATCGAAATTTAAATCAATCCATTTGAGCAACAAAATTCTCCAAGATTTTAATGGTTAGGATCGTTACCTGATTTGACGGATTTGATTGTCAAATTCGGATCACGTATCACCTTGTGGATCAAGATTGCAGCTCGAATGATGGGGATGAACTCTTGATTTGTGTTGATCGATAGAGGAATTGGTGATGATAACCAATAGCTTTAAACTACCACAATCTTCAAAATTCTATCTCTTTTTGGTTTTTTCTTTCTCTCTAATTTTTCTTCAATGTCCCAAAACCCTCTCAAACATCCAAAATTTTCTCTCTAAAAAAAAAATCCCCCTCTCCAAGCTTTATTCTTCTTCCTTTTATAGCCCACTAATCTATCTTTCATTTTCTATTTCATCATCCATTCTCTATCTCCATCTCCCATTCTAATTTTTCCACTAACTCTTCTTCATCTCCATCTTCCCTTTTCTATTTTCATCTTATTTTCTCAATCTATTCTTCTCCATCTCCTTTTCTTCATCTCCTCTTCTCCATCTTCCATTCTCTATTCTAATTTCTCCACTAACTATTCTTTTTATTTCTTACAAAATAATCCCTCAAGTATTTAGTATTTACACTCTAGTTCTTGAGATTTTAATTCAAAATTTAATTAAGGCTCTTTTGCAAAATTGAGTCATTCTGGATACATTGAGCCAAGATAAAACTTTATGCTATTAGAGGATAATGTCAAAACTCCTAAAAATAAAAAATAAAAATAAAATGACTCAAATTGAATTTTTAAGGTCGATTTGAGATTATGCTTGCGAAGGAACACATGACTCCGAATTGTATTTTTTTTGAATTTATGATGGCCAACATGAAAAGGGATTTAAAAGAAAAATATTGACTATTTTTGTATATTTTGTGGCCTCAAATGTTATTTTTTCCGAATTTTCAAGTATTTTTGTATTTTTCAAGAAATAAAAAAAATATGAAAAGCCAATATTTGTTCAAAATTGGTTCCTTAGACTTGGACAAAACTTCCAAAGTTGATTTTTAAATTTTATCATATTTTCTTGATTTTCTATGAATTTTCGAAAATAAAAAATGTTGAACAATACTGAAAATATGAAAAATCATTATTTGTTCAAAGATGATTCCCTAGATTTGGCCAAGACTTCCAAAGTTGATTTTGTAATTTTATGAATTTTTATTAATTTTTAAAGAGAAAAGGTGATTAAAAATCAGATGTCAATGGCTGCCCTTTTTTAAAAGGAAACTCAGTAGAGGTTCGTTTCAAAGACGAGATAATACCTGAATCCTAACCGACTAAACCTAGGATAATAAAAAGAGTTGTGACATTTGATCTCTAATACCTCTTTGTGTAAGTTTTGATCCAGACCTGGCTTGAGGAGACTCTTATGAAGTGAGGAAGAGATAAAGATGAGAGCTTACCTGGAATGAATGCTCTTTAAATAAGCACCCAAAGATTCATTCTAAGAATACTCTGAGGAGGTTAAGCTTTGACCTGTATGGTAGGTCAACCCATGGTAGAGTTCCTAATGAGAGAACTCTAGTGGCGATTTATCCTATTTAGAGGATTCGCATGCATTTTGACCCATATGGTAGGTCGTACCATGACAAAATCCTGATGAAAGGATTCTATTGAGCAGTTTACCTGATGTCGGGTTCACCAAAGAAAATACCTATAAAAAGGACTTGGTGCCTGTAGAAAGGACTTGGTGTCTGTAAGAAGGACTTTTGTGCCTGTAACAAGGACTTTGTGCCTGTAAGAAGGACTTTTAAATGGTTCACCCGATGTAGGATTTGCCGAAGGAGTGTCTGTAAGAAGAATTTTATACCTATAGGAAGGACTTTGTGCTTGTACGAAGGATTTTTTGAAAAGGGACCGTTCCGTTTTGGGGTTTCCAATGGAAGGGCTCTAGAGATGGCATGTCTTACAAAAGGGCTCATCTATGTGGTGCCTGCAACTCAGGACTTGAAGATGAACCGTTCCGTATTGGGGTTTCCAATGGAAGGGCTCCAGCGACAGCATACCCCTAAATATCACCGTTTAGGTGGACGAGAGAGTAGGTCAATCGTAATTTAGTATTCGTAATTCAATTCCTAGAGAAATATTTCTTTAAGTCAAAATCTGCACATAATTTTTAACATACCTCCCTTATGCTTGGTCGAAATTCACCTCATGTCTAATTCAATCGCTTGTCAAATTTGAGCTCATTTCTTGCCTCTGAAAAAATACAAAATTCAACTAAGGCCCTTTTACAAAATTGAGTCATTCTAGGTATAATTGGACCAAGTTAAAAATTTGGACAATTAGAGAACAATGTCACAACTCCTAAAAGTGACAAATGAAAATAAATTAATTTGAATTGAATTTTTTAAGCCCGATTCGAGATTATACTCATGAAGAAACACATGACCCCGATTTGGATTTTTCGAATTTGCGATGACCAACATGAAAAGGTTTTTAAAAGAAAAATATTGACTATTTTTGTGTATTTTTGTGGTCTCAAATATTATTTTTCCCGAATTTTCAAGTATTTTTCAAAAAATATTTAAAAATGCGAAAAATATGAAAAATCACTTTTTATTCAAAATTGGTTTCTTAGACTTGGCCAAGGCTTCCAAAGTTGATTTGTTCAATTTTCTCATTTTTTTCTTGATTTTCTATGAATTTTCGAAAATAAAAATACTCAAAAATACTGAAAATAGGAAAAATCATTTTTTGTTCAAAGATGGTTCCTAGGCTTGGCAAATGCTTCCAAAGTTGGTTTTATAATTTTATGAATTTTTATGACTTTTTTATTAATTGTTTTTAGATTAAAAGGTGATTAAAAATTAGGTGTCAATAATATGCAAGGCTATAAGTAACATATGGAAATATCCGTTTACCAAACATGAGAGTAGGTCAATCGTAATTTGGTAAAGTTATAGCCAAGATGACAAAAATAGGTCGATTGTGATTTGGTTGAGATTAAGATTCACCAGAGTAGGTCGATCGTGAACTAATGAGATTCTCATGAGAGCTGGTTGACAATGAGTTGGATATAGGTACCACAAGAGTAGGTCGATTGTGAACCGAGTAAAGATAAAGATTAAGAGCACGAGAGCAGGTTAATCATGAACTGATGAATAAGAGAAATCAAATCATGAGAGTAGGTCAATTGTGAATTGATAAACATCTCATGAGAGTAGGTTGATCATGAGTTGGATAAATATCAAGATTAAAATTGTGAGAGCAAGTCAATCATGAATAGTTGAAAGATGCGTTACGCGAATCTCATTAGTGTGAACACAAAAAAGGTGCATGTCGTATAAATCTCATCAGCACGAACATGAAAATTAGCGCAAATCTAAAAAAGGAGTGTCTCGAGTGAATGTCATTAGTTTGAGCACAACAAGAATGTGTTGCTTGAATCGTATCAAAGTAAATACAAATAGGGATGTGTCACGCAAATCCCATCAGTGTGAACACAAAAAAGAATGTATCACATGAATCTCACCAGTGTAAATACAAAAATGTGCTTGTCGTATGAATCTCATCAGTATGAACACAACACGGTGTATGTGTCTAAGATGAGTCAAAACAAGCACATAAGACAGTGTACATCTGAAATGAATTAGGACAAAACATAATAGGATGTGCGCCTAAGAGGAGTTAGGTCAATACACAAAAGGGTGTACTCATGAAATGAGTAAAGTCAATATACAAGATGTACCACCTGGATTGGATCAAGATGGATAAAAAAATGAAATGTGAACTCAGGTCAATAGAGCCACCAAAATGTGCTTGAAGGATAATCAGAAAGTATATCTAGATTTTCTAGACAATGGTCAAGGAATAGACAGGTTAACTATATCACACCTACTTATGTACTTGAAATATAATTAAAATGATCATATGTATAAAACCAATGTAAATGCAACATCACATGCTCGTAAAAAAGTCGTTTGCTTGCTGGCATTACAAAGCTACACTAGGGAATTTCAATAAGGAAACTCGTCTGATTCTTTTGATAATTTTGATAATATTGAATGAGAAACCTTCAATTAAAATGGACTTTCACTCACTTTCATGAAAAGGCTTTTTGAACCCAACCATTAGTTCGGGAATGAGGATCTCTCAAACCTGCCACAATCTTGCTTGACAAGGGTCTAAGTATTCTTGCAATCAGCATGACCAGACCAATCTAAAAGGTCCTTACAAGGATTATAATTCAGTCTTGGTTGAAGGCTTATCAAACGGGACTCATGTGAGTCATTTTGGCTTTGAATTAAATGATATCATTGTTTGCATTACTTTTACAAGTCAAGAACCCTTTGAAATGAGACAAAATCAATTTGCTCGCACTTTTTTGAGCGATATTTATAAACATTTGAAATTCTACGTGAATTCAAGTGCTCTGAATCTAAAGAGACTTTGATAAGGGTTGCAACGTAGGTTCAGGTGGGCTTCAAACGAAAGGTCTGTTTATAACCAAGGGGTAGATCATGAAGGAATTAGTGATCATCCATTCTTGATGCTTTTTCCAAAGACTTTTCCTTTGGAAAATTTTCAAATGATCCTTGTAAACGACTTTAGCTGAGACTTTTCCTTCTCTCTTTTTTTAGAACCTTTTTTCTTCTGTTTTTTCTTTTGAAAGAGATATTTTGCTTCTTCTGCTATTCATTTGTCTTTCAAGAGACCTTTTTTTCTCAAAGAGAGATTTTTCTTTTTCTACTCTCTCTCTCTCTCTCTCTCTCTCTCTCTCTCTCTCTCTCTCTCTCTCGTGAAAGAGAAGGAAAGAGCCTTATCGAATGAGTTTTTATGCGCTTTCCTTGATGGATGTTCATTCAAGATGGGTTTACCCCTAGGACGATTTAATCCTTCACCTCATGGATGATTGCCAATTAGGTTGTAAGAAATGAATTTATGCTCAAATTAGCTAAGGAACGGATAGAGTGTGGATGTGGTATAGATAGAAATGCTCTTTGTCATGTCTAAGGCACTTCGACAAATGCAAAACTCGTATGTAATAAACACACTTAAAGAGTGACGTAAATGGAAGCAAGAAAATTCTAACCATTCATCAAACTTTCTAAAAATTGCCCCAATGCGGGTTGCTCCTGACAGGAGTAAGAAATGAATCATCCGTTCAAAGGAGCTAAACCAAAGGATAGCCTATAGTGTATTGATAAAGAAAATGAATGTCTCTCGTCACTTTGGTCGTCATACTTTTCACAAGAAAACCCTTTACTTTGTGAGTGTGGAAACTTCTTTCACCTTCAACTCACTGAGGATGAGGAAAGTAGGACGTATATGGGAATAGTTTGCCTTTTATCATCCCGATGTTTCTCATTCAATATCATCATTTCATTGTATTTACAATTGTCTGATTGAAATTCTTCTCTCAATGAATATTAGTAATATAGACAAAAAGCAATGTGTATGGAACTCTATGCTCATGAAATTCAATCTGAGACTTGATTATTCACAAAATCAAAGAGTGAGTGCAAGTCAAGTATCATTATGCACAAATTAATGCAGTGTCTCAGCATGTTCAAGAGTATGGATCAATTGTGGGCTTCTATTCATCAAGAGATGATCCAAACCAGAAAGGAGATGAAGCTAGAAATAGATGAAACTACTTCTGAAGTGCAAAGACATTTTTCTTTAGTTGCAAATGCATTTGTCAATATCTTATGCTTATCCATAATTCCGTATCCAATCTGGACTCCTACATCCTTGTTCAGGGTTAGATGACGTAAAATGATTTTCTTGAACTCTTTGCTAGAAGAAATTTCAATGTTGTTGGAGCTGGACTAAGTAATGCAAATCAAGGACAGTCTGGAGAACTTCCTAGGGAGGATGGACGTGAGCTAGATAGTGCTTCCGATCCACCAGTAAACAATCCAAGCCACCCTTCTTCAAATTAAAATTTGCTTGTTTTTGCAGTATTTAACTTTTTGATGTTGATTTGTTTTTTATGTTTGATTCAGACCTAGTATGTCTGGATGGTCTAATGTATGATTCTATCATAGCCCTATTATGGATTGATATGATTTGATGATAACATTCCTATGATTTGTCCTATTTTTGTTGATCACAAAAAGGGGGAGAAGTTGTCTTGTGTAGGATACATGACATTAATTTCATATGCAAGTACTATAGTGCAATTACAAATGTTATTCCTCTCGTACCATAAAAGTTGATAAAGCACAACATGGAAACATCTTTCTAACTCTACTTGTGTTGTCTATTATTCATAGTCTAATTCAATTTTTATTTGGTAACTCTAAATCGTTATCCATTACTGTCTAGAATGTATCTTGATTCATAAACTTCTAATATCTTATGAGATCTTTCTTGTGCATCTTATACGAATCGTTTCAAATTGATATATGTTTAGGAAATTTTGTTGTCACCAAAAAAAGGGAGATTGTTGAAAAAACCTCCTTTAAGATACTTTGATATTGGCAAAAATGTTCCTTATTCGTACTAAATTAGGTCATTACTTTAAGTGTTTTTTTCATTTCACTATTACACATAAATAAAGAAGCCTCTATTAAACTTATTTGATGTTCAGACTTAACATAAGGTCGTCTCATATTTGCTTTTGAAGAAGTTGAATTTATCCAGATCTTGTGAAGTATC
Source organism: Psidium guajava (assembly GCA_016432845.1). Lineage (NCBI taxonomy): Eukaryota > Viridiplantae > Streptophyta > Magnoliopsida > Myrtales > Myrtaceae > Psidium > Psidium guajava. The sequence goes on along the minus strand of CM028233.1, from coordinate 20,137,701 downwards.
AATTATGTAGATTCAACTACACCTATGATGAAGACTTATATGTGAGCATCAAGAAGGATTTTATTGAGCTCAAATTCAGTGTTCAAATTGTTTAGACTCTAGAGACTGCTTCTATTTCTGAAGGCTATATAAGACTTGTGATATATCAATTCTAGATTTTCTAAGAAGACCCACATATGGCGAATATTGATATGGCTAAGGATTTCTTTTATGGAAGTTTATAATCTTCGATTTATAAGATAATTCTACAATAGATATTGTAATATCTTTGATTGGAGATTACCTTTCTACAAGATAAGATAACTTCCATATATGAAGAACTCCACTTATGGAAATTGAAGATTGAGTTGTATGGGCAACTAAATCTAAGGGGTTCAGATTCAACACCAATAGTCATCAAACCTCTTAAGATACAGTCTTGTTCAATCAAGATTGATGATGTCCAATCAACGATTGAAGAGCAATCATTTGAAGACCCATCCAACAGCTACTTTGGGAGTAAAGGAGTATAAAAGGAGATCCATGGTGATGTTGCTGTGCACAATTAGAATCATCAATTCCAAAGTCCTAGAGTGCTTCAAAATCCAAATACTTATCATCGTGAGCTTTAAACTATAATCTCTGAGAGTCTTTGTAATAGTGAGAGAGTATTATCACTTGTAATCTTTCATTGATTCATCTAGTATAGTGGACATAGGATTAATCTAAGTCGAACCATTATAATTGTCGTGTGCCAATTTCTCTTTCTCTGAACTTTTTTTTACTGTGGTTGATAGAATATTATATACTTGCGTTTAGAAGCACGTACTGCATGTAATCAAATTCTGCATTTGTGATTAATTTGACTTGATTATTTAAAATCCATAATTTATGGTCAAATTTGATTAAAATCACCTATTCATCTCCTCGAGGATGTACCATCGCTACTAAATACCTTAGGTAGAAAAGTATAGTGTCCCAAGTGCGCTAACGACCAAACGAAATTTCTGTCCAAGCGAAAACGTTTAATACTTCTAGACAGAAAAAAAATAGATAGGGATAACAAAGCAGCAAACTCTATCACCATTAATTAGCCCAATATTTCAATACAACAAACAAAGTAGAGGATCGTTAACCCTATAAAGCTATACAAGATAATTACAACCTCATTTTTTGAGGCGGCTCCTAAGAATAGCAAAAAAGTAGGTGGGTTGAGAAGAGTTAGCTACTCATCTACTCTAAAAGAGGGGCTACTACATCCTCATCCTCATCATCAACTGAGATCTCAAAAAGGCCATCATGCTCCTACGAGTAGGGAGACATGGGAACGTCATCCGCGGTCACGGATGAGTTGGTCTCGATGTCAGACTCAGGATTCACTATCGCTCCATCAGGAGTAACGAGATCTATCAAATCCTAAGCAGGGACATAAGGGGTTAGATTAGGCGGCCCTTCAAATTCATGAAGCAAGCCATGGAGAACATCACCTACATGTAGGAACCAAGCATTAAAGAGATGAGCTACTAAGTAGTTAAATCCCTCGTTCACCCAGATCGTGGTGACGTGATATTCCTCGACCCAGTTCATGCCTAGAACCGGATGGGGTATAATATAGAACGACTGGTTAATAGAGCCTCCAAATCTAACATGCCTCTATTTCATTGTGAACTTGAAAATGGTAATCATAACAGGGTAAGAAATAAATCTTAGTGAGTCGGCGCTTAAGCCTAGCTAAGGCGTAGATTCACTCAGGCGATCCACACAATAGATACAACATAAAAGCATAGAGCCAATCACATGTAAGCATCGACAAGGCAAAGATTGATTGGAATTAACGATTGCACACTCCAAACAAACTATCAAAATGTCACGGGGAATTAGCAAACACTAAGTTTCTCTCGTATTTCAGTTATTAATGGTCACATGGTTCATCGCACATGATTGATGTGATTAAACACCATGTTTGATAGTGTCTGCTTGTATGACCAAGTATCGTCCCTTACTTCTAGCGACGAAGTCTGATAGTTTGTAAGATTCATATGACTGGCACGACATGGAACTACAAGAGAACCCGTATGACTAGCATGGACCGTATGACTAGCATGGATTTAAACCCATTAGATTATCGCACATGCAAATTGTACAACCAATTTAATTCATTTTTTTGCATCTGAATACGAATGATCAATCCTCATGCAGTCAAACTTAAATTACTCAAAGCATCCAATGGTCAAACGTCGATCACCACCTCAAGTAGTTGATGATAATAATGGCATAACATGCTCGATTATTTGAACTAACCACGACAGCTACTCTATTTACCAACCAATCAATCAAATAATTCATCGACCACTCTGCTCTAGATAATCGCTCGCTCGCGACCAAATAATTGGAAACAAACAAACAATCTAATCTTCAATTAGCCACTACCTACCTCATTACTCGTCCTAACTTATTTAATTGTGGCTATTTAACCTAACATGATCTCTAGCTAAATAGACCACAATTAATCTATCTAAACACCTAATTAAACTAATTATCTAATTTCCAAATGCAATTAACTTCTTAACCAAGAGTTAGGGCTAACTCACAACAATGTTGGTGACGACGAACAAACACTGGCTAATTTGACTGACATCGAGCTTCGAGAAGCGACGGCTACGACGTGACAATGCTCAAAAGACTAAATGGAGCACAACGAGGCCAAAAAGGGATTGAATAGAGGTGGAATAGGGATGTTGGGGGTGTGACAGTGGTTGGTCACGGGGGAACTCCGGTGAGTTATCACGGGTCTTTGACGGTGGTTGGACGGTGATGATTAGGGGGCATTAGGGTTCAATTGGGCTACTGTTCAGTAAAGATGGAGCACCGGTGACGGTGGTGATGAGCTGGAGCTAGAGGGATGACAACAGCAAGCAGAGAGCTAGGAAAAAGGGATAACAACATGAGTTGGGGGGAACGAGGGAGCGGCGGTGTGACACGGTTGATAGTGGAGGAGGTGGCGGTGGCTGAGCGATGTGAACAAGGGGGGAGGTAATGATAATGGCAAAGCATATGAGATGGGATGAGGGGGAGGGGTCTCAGCATAGCGAGCAACGACAAGCTTGTAGAACTCACGGTGACACGCAAGGGGGGGGGGGGGGACAACGGCGATAGCACAGTGGCAAGTGGTTGACGGAGAAAGACAGTGGTGGCAAACTAGTAAAAGAGGAAGTCGCATAGCAACAAAGGAAGAAATGTAGCAGCTCCAAGCAAGAAGAAGACGACTCGATGGCAGAACAAAAGAAAGGGAAGAAGTTCCCCTTGCAACAGTTTAAAAAAAATAAAGAAAGAGAAAAGGCAAGAAATGACAAGAAGAGGGGAGAAAAGATAAGGAGGTTAGAACAGTTTGGGGGGGGAGCGCACGGCAGAGAGAGAGAGAGAGAGAGAGAGAGAGAGAGAAGTTAAAGAGAAGGGGGGTTTCTTGGCTAAATAGGAAAAGGAGAGGAAGAGAGAGGGAGAGAGTTGGTTTGTGTCGCAGGGGGTGTGGAGAGGGAGCACACGGCCGAAAAGACAAGGGGCGAAGAAAAAAAAGTTCAAATCAAATTTGAATTTTCTTACTACATATGCATAAATTCAATGGCAAAAAAAGTAATTAGGTAATTTTATGACCGGGTGAATATTTGGTACAACAAATGAGGGCATTTTTGGAAATTCTGCGATGAGGGTTCGGATAAGGCTTGGTTCAGCGCGAATGGAAAATTTTACGAAGCAATTAAATGAATTAAAACTTTTGATTAGTGATTTAAACTAATTAAAAATCCACATCCAAAATTGTCCCTCTGTCGACAAAAATCCAATTTTATTTATTTTCAATTCTTCAAAATTTTGAGACGTCACAGTTTGGAGGGCAAACGATATGCACATCACCTCTTGACTTGGTATATATGTCGCGCCTAGGTCCATATCCGACAAGGTTTAGTCAAATAGACTACATTGTTACCGATCGTATGCAAGCAAAACCCCCTCATTAGATCTGTGCTTCGTCAACACACAAGACTAATACCCGATTCGATAGGGTGGAGAATTATCCCACGTGCAAGAGGGTTTAGTCAAAGTGAATTCTCTTAAAAAGTTTTAGAATAGTGGAGCGGGGCAAGAGTAGGCTGTATCACAAATCGAGTAAGGGGAAGCTATTGCCGGACCACATGAGCCAACATTGACAATAACATTAACCACCTTATGTGGTCATCGAGAGTACTGTTTTGGGACGGTTTAGGTTGCTACATGCACTTGCATATATCTCCCATCGTTGGATTGGATACCTTATTCTATTTAGAGAAGAGGACATACAGATCTCTCACATAAATTATTTGATTTCATTCATTTATCAATTAAATTAGGTGGAAGATCAACTTTTGACCTTTACTCGAATTCATTACATGTGACAATTTTGGCCGGATTTGGCATCAAAGTAATCCTTTTATTTTCAATTTGGCACTAAAGTGATCCAATTTAAACTTTTGATACTAAAATGATCTCCGTGCACAACTTTTGCATAACTTTTAGTACTAAAAGTGTCTTTTTTTTATTACCCTAGATATTTCCAAGGGCATCGACTGAAAAGTCATTTCTATTATATCCATCAAATATAGTCAAACTACGGTGTCAAAATCATGAACGTTTCAAAGCCTTTTTTAATCTCCAGAAAGCATAACTTTTGTAAACCCATTTGAAAGTGGAACCTTAATCGGCAACTCCATTTCGGTTGTTGTTTTTTTAAAGATTTGGTTGAGAAACATGTGAAGTAAAATGATTGGTTGTCCGACTCTTAGAGCCGAAAAAAGTTGCCAAATGTGAGACACCAAAAAACACCCTCAAAGTTGCTGCTAATCACAGGTTGTGCCATTGAGTCTTGTTTGGTGTGATTTTGGCTTCCATGGTCCGGTGAATGGACCTACCACTAGTATATTGCAATGTAGGAAAAATGAAAAGTCTCCTGTCCTTAAACCGTGTCTCATGGGTGTCCCAATTAGTTTGATAACAAATTTCAGAACAAAATACATTGCATAAATCAACGGCTAGGGTTCTAAATTGGTATTTTTCCATGTAAAATTCTCACAATTTTAGCGATAATTTTTCAACTACTCACAAAAATAAGAAGATTCACCGACTATTAAAGAAATTTCTTTGAGATAGGTATCATCTAACAATTAGAAGATACGTGTAGTTTTTTTACTTTTCAAGATGTCTCTCAAACAAGCTTTAATTGCTTAGTCGACCCATTCATTCTGTTACTAATGAAGAGTCATTATACACGTCTTTGTCATAGGTAAATTTGATTTGTTTCCCACCGAATGGCCTCCTAAGTTGCTTTTCTATAAACAATACAGTTAACTGTGTTATAACTCCATAAAAAGTCACCGGCAACATTTTTTGTTTAGTATATCTTCTTTACATGGAAATACTTGGCCTTCAGTCATTTTAATTAGACCATCTTCCAAAAGTAAATCGAAGATTTCTTCAGATTTGTTAATATCGAATAACTAAACTTGTATGCCTTTGACACTCCCCATTGCCCTTTCTTTTTGTCTCTTTTGGCAAGCTTTAAGGATGAGAAAAACAGAAGGTTTGTTGGACACCATTTTTGGTACAGCTATTTCAATAGTTTCATTCTGGTCAGATTCATCATCTGGCTAATATCTTTCCATTAAAGTCACGTTTTGTGTAAAGTTTTCATGTGCCTCTTTATTCTTTCTTTTAAGTAGTTGCTGATACTTAGATGCTCTCATTTCATTAAAGCCACGTTTCGGGTAAAGTTTTCACGTGGCTTATTATCTCTTTCTTTTAAGTAGTTGCTCATACTTAAACAAACCAGTAAATCCTTGGCCTTGGAATCTTTCTCTTATACTGAATTTTAATTCATTCAAGGCTAAATTTGTAAACTCTTTTGTTGAGGGTGACATTTGGCATTTGTTTTAGCTTTTTTGAATTGAGCAATAAGCTGATCAACCCATTCATTATTATCTTGAAATAGCCTGACCAAATCAACAATCGATATCTCATGTATCATTGTAAAATAAATAAAGGAATTATTTTTGCATCTTAGCCTGGTTGCCAATAGAATTGGGCGGCAAGGTAATGTATAAAGTGAAAACTATTTTCTATAAAGATAAAGGGAAAACCTAATCTTAAAATCCCATTGTTCCTACTTCAACATATTGGGCTATGAATCGACCATCATTCTCGATAGTTGGTTGTTCATCTTCATCAATAAAGTTGGCAAAGTCAAGAGTTTTGAAACCTCTATCAAAAGGCTTGTTATCGACCCATTCATGATAAGGCTGTTTGTAAGCAAGTTCGGTGAAATCCTTATCTAATCCTAATTGTTGTATCACCACTTTTACAATTTGTGCTACATTTAATTGAACATTTGGTTGGACATCTTGCCCCCTAGGTGGCAAGGTTGGCCTTGCCAGATTACCTTTATTAACGTTTTTCGGTAAATTAGACCTAATTTGCATTTGGTGGCACAAAACTACTGTTGACCGATGTTTTCAACTTCTGACATTTGATTAATCTGTCAATAAAGCTATTTTTTCAAATTGTTGATAGCAATTTGGTTATTTTGATCAATTTCATTTCCAACATTTTGGCCTTGATTTGAGGCCTCAGGCCTTCGCAAAATTCTTATAGGGGTTGAATAGCTTGACCCACCTTGTTAAATAAAGGAGGACTAGAAACTTACCCTAATACCATAGAATTTACTTGCAATGGCTAATTGGATTATCCAAACCTAGACAAGGATCTTTTATAGCATCACCGATCATTGATTGTATTACATGTGATGTATGACTGACAATTAGCTAGCAATGTCATTAGACTACTCCTCCAATAACCTCCTCATGGTTGTCACTACGCCGAGACTTGGTGTCACTATCCTTAGCTATTCTTCAATCAAATGCCTGGGAAGATCATTTCCCTCGCGCGCGGGTGGAGTGGCTGAAGACTTAGAATGTGCAACTGCTAGAGTAGTTAAATATCAAATCACATTTTTATCTAATAGTTTAAGTTTTTATAACAGTTAATAGTGGTGCCACAAAATTTGACATGATATCAGAGTAAGAAATTCTGAGTTCGAATCTTTCCAAACTCGATTTTCCTTTCCAATCAAATATGTAAATGCATAGTGCTAGGCAAAAAGACTAGACTAAGCGTGAGGTGTTTGAATACTTATTAATATTAAATCACACTTTCATCTAACAGTTTAAATTTTTAGAACAATTGGTAGTGGTCTTATGAAATCTCACTGTATCAATATCATTTCTAGTTTTTGGTATTGGATTATTGTTGCCATCAGCATTGCCTGTCTCTTGTTGGTGTTTAGTTCTCACCATAAAAGCTTTCTGAAATCAACAGATAAGGGTCCTACTAGACGTGCCAAAATGATGTTTCATCGAAAAGCATCCAATGAATCTTTCAAAAACCAAAAAGATATTTCCCTGCATTTATGAGGTACTTTTTAGAATATGGATGGATTGATGTGTGAATTGACAAAGCTCGTCAACAGTCCTTTCTTGAATTTCGACAGGAAAATGAATGACAAGGAATTTGAAGATACAAACATTAGGAATTATTATTGCCAGCGATTTAAGTTGCACGAAAGATCACATTAGAGTTTTCCTAATGTAGGCTCGCTTTAATTGAAATTATAATTGACCATTTTACAGGAATAATTTACCATTTACGGAATTGGTTTAATAAAGGATGGATTTAAAGTTTCTTAATGGGCCGAAATAGGCTTGGCTAATGTGGACCAAGTCCGGCCCGGCTCGTGATGGGAGGGCCCAGCTGGACTTCTATAAATGGCTAGGACCCCCCCTTCTACCCTAAACCATTTTGCCATTTCCACTCATCATTTTATCCATAAGGGTTATGGGGGAGAGAGAGAGAGAGAGAGAGAGTGAGAGAGAGAGAGAAGTGGGAGGCGGTCTCATTGACGTTAGGCGGTCCCGAGGGCATAGAGGGGAAGGTTCAGAGCCCGCATCATCGGTTTTTTGCACCGTTTGATCATGGATTCCAAATCAGGTACGTAAGCCCGATTCCTTGGCTATTTAGTTGTTAGAATCTGATTACAGCGATCCTAAAGAGTCGTAAGTGACGACGAACGGCTGATCAAACGGCCCACGGTCGCTATCAGAGCTGCCGTAGCTCTATTTTAGTACGTACTGGTTCTACCTGATTTCGTGATATTTGGCATGTTGAAATTCAATTTTGAAAGCATATTTGCGATCGTCTCATTGAGACGATCAAAATGGTGGGTCGGTGACGGCCAGAGGAGGCCGCATGCACCGCCATGCGCAGCCCGAATAAAGGGCTGCGGTGGCGCGTGGGATTTACGCGCTCCACGCGCCAGCGCATGGGATCCACGTGCCCGAAATATTAAATGTGTTGGCTGCCACGTGGCAACGCGTACAGCTGCCACGTGGCAATGAAGTCAGCAATGACATCATCGGCTAACAATCGGGTTGACACAACTCGACCCGGTTTGACCGTTAATGGCATTGACCGTTGAACATTATTAGTCAACAGTCATTGGGACGCCGTATGTACCTCGCATGTACGGCATATAAGCCTCACGCGCCGATATTCTGGCAGCGCATGAGGGCACGTGGGGGCTCCGATAGATGTGATTTTTTCATTGTTGTGCTCCTATGGAAATTCTCTACATTGTGGTATGTTCATTTTAATTTTTTGAGCATTTTAAGGTCTTGAAAAATGCAAAAAACGCTTGTGCAAGTATAATAATCAAAGGTAATTTTGTCATTTTTATTTTATTTAATTATTTCCACATAAAAGGAATGTGTGGAGCATTAATTGAGCACCGGCACAAGTGAAACCCACAAATGCATAAAGTAATGCTATTGGCACTGGTTATGATATTAAGGACAATTGCTTAAGTCATCAAGTTTGAAATCACACCATACGGTAAATGTGAGGCATGAAATTCATATCGCTGGTGTGAGAGAGTTTCAAAGATTTGATTGAGTTGTGATCTCTAAAATGGCACGCTCAGTTGAATTTGAGAAATATCAGTCTTGCATTGTGATGGAATGTCTCCTGTTCTGACACAAGATCATAATCCCAAAGAAGCTAATTGTGCGTAAGGTCATGGAGGGATGCATGAACAACATATAACGGAAAAGTTACTGATTCTAGTGATTCATACACCCAAAGGTAGTGATTCACGAAAATTGAAATATATTCTCATGGTCGTTGTCATGTAAGGAGTTTGCACTTTCATGTCATGTATTCTGCCCAAAGGTAATTATATGATAATGTGTTTTACTTTCTGAAATTTGTACTTTTAAGGATTTAAAGTTACACAGTACTCATATAATGCTAATGGTAAATATTACTTATTTTTTCAGTCACCTTTTCTATGAATGGCAACTCCATTACCATAGATGTTCTGAACGGTTCAAACTTCAAGAAATGGAAGGAAAACTTTTTGTTTGCAATGGAATTGGCTCATGTTCATATCGCTCTTTATGAGGACAAGCCTGCTGACCTCGTGGAGACCAGCATAGCGCCTGAAAAGGTACATTTTATTGCCTGGGAAAAGAGCAACAAGATCTACTTGCTGTCAATGAAGCAATCCATATAGGAACATTTAAAGAGCAGCCTACCAACTGACTACAACACCAAGGGAATGTTGGAAGCCCTAGAAGCCAGGTACCGAGTATCTTCGAATGCTAAGGTTGGGACACTTATCCAGCTACTTTTTAATATAAAGTATACGAGTGTAGGAGGTGTTAGGGACTATATCTTGAGAATGTAGGATTTGCAGACAAAACTGAAAGTCTTAGGTATAGTAATCCCTGATACCACGATGGTATATCAAGCCTTAAACACCATTCCCCTTGAGTTTGGGATAATCAAGACCAGTTTCAACACATAGGATGAGACTTGGTTTGTGAATGATTTGATATCTAAAATAGTGACAGAAGAAGAAAAATTGAAGAAGGATGGAGGGCACTATGCCTTAGTTACTTCCAGTTCCAGCAATAGAAAGCAAGGGGCCTAAATCTCGTACTCATAAAGGTACTTGGCCCACCACTGGTCCATCTGATAACTTGAGTCGAAAGAAGACATCTTTTAAGAAGAACAGTGGCCGCTATTTCTTCTGTAAGAAGAGGAATTACATGAAGAAAGACTGCACTAAATATAAAAATGGGCTATTTAAACAGGAGCATATAGATAATGATTCTTTGGCACTAATTTGTGAATCTAATCTATCTGAAGCCCCATCCAATTCTTGGTAGCTAGATAGCGATGCGACTAATCATGTTGCACTCATCATACAGGGGTTCATAAATTAGAGGAAGCCAAATCATGATGAATCAAAGCTCATAGTGGGAGATGACAAAGTTGACATTGAGTTCGTAGGAGATGTCATTTTTATCGTAGAATCCGAGTTTCATTTAATGTTAAGAAACACTTTTTATGTACTTTCCTTTAGATGGAACTTAGTTTCTATATCATGTTTAAACATGTGTGATTACTCTTTTGAAATAAAAACAATATCGTTTCTATGTTTTATAATTCAAATAAGGTTAGGTGCTGTAACATGTCCAATGGATTGTACAGATTGTGTTTGACTCCCAACGATATATACGTAGCTTATACAGCCAAAAAAGTTATTTTTAAAAGGATTCTACCTAAAGAACAGTCTTACACATTGTGGCATAAAAGTTTTGATCACATTTCCAAGGAAAGAGTGGAAATGCTTGTAAAGGCCGATATTCTACCTACTCTTAAAGATGACCTGAAAACTTATATGGACTGCTGTAGAGGCAAGATGACCAAAATAAAGAAAAAGTCTGCAATTCGAACTTCTGACCTAAAGTGGACCCTATACTCCAACATTATATAGAAATTATTATTTCCTCACTTTTATTGATGACTATTCCCGATATGGTTATCTGTACTTGATTAAGGAAAAGTCCGAGTCTCTTGATAAATTCAAGATATTTCGGACTGAAGTCGAGAAATAGTTAGGAAAAGTCATTAAGGTTGTCAGATCTGACCGTGGTGGTGAGTATTGTGACAAATATGGCGATGCTAGGTAGCTTAAAGGGCCATTTGCCAAATACTTAGAGGATTCTAGGAAAGTAACTCAGTTCACTCTATTTGGGAGCCCTGAACAAAATGGTATGGCTGAAAGGCGAAATATCACCTATGATAAGTAGGACCAACTTGCCTAAATTCTTATAGGGTGAAACTCTGAAGACAGCCCTTTTTGTGTTGAGTCAAGTTCCCACTAAGGTTATTCCACTAACTCCTTTTGAGTTATGGACTGGACGTAAACCCATCTTGAATCATTTAAAGGTCTGAGGTTGTCCTACAGAAGTGAAGCTGTATAATCCAATATTTAATAAGTTGGATTCTAAGACCACAATGTGCTATTTCGTATCTTATCTAAAGTATTCCAAGGGATACAGATTTTATAATCCTAATGGATGCCTAAGGATTATGGAATAACAAACAGCTAATTTTTTAGAATTCGACGTGGTCGAAAAGGGTACTTATTCATAGACTATTGAAAGTGACAGTACGGCGGGCAATACTGTATCGTTTTCTCTTCCATTACAAACTATTATGGAGCCTCCCATATTGGTGACTACACTTGTTGAGCTTCTTCTATAGTTAAAACTATTCCTGATGAAGTAAATCAAGCCCCACAACCATAGGATCAAACTGAGGAAGTTCCACTAAGGAGGTCTGTTAGGCAAAAACGATCAGCAATCCTATCAGACTACATAATCTATCTGGGTGAAAAAAACTATGACATAGGCTATGTAGTTGATCCTTTTACTTATAAGGATGATCTTTCTTATGTACAATCAGATCTGTGGTTGGATGCGATGAAAAATGAGTTGCAATCTATAAGATATAATAGAGTTTGGGAGCTTGTCAAGTTGCCTGCAGGTCATAGGGCAATCAACTGTAAATGGGTCTATAAGACGAAAAGGGATTCCAAAGAAAAGGTAGAAAAGTTTAAAGTCAGATTGGCGGCTAAATGTTTCACTCAAAGAAAAGGAGTCGATTATGAATCAACCTTCTCTATAGTCTCTTTCAAGGATTCTTTCAGAGTGATTATGGCTTTAGCGGCTCATTTTGACATGGAGTTACACTAGATGGACGTCAAAACTTCATTTCTAAATGGAGATTTCGAAGAAGAAGTCTATATGACTTAACCTGAAGGGTTTGAAATTGATAATTCGAGTGACCTTGTATGCAGACTGAAGAAGTCAATCATAGCCTCAAGCGAGCATCCAAGTAATGGTATTTTAAGTTTCATAGCATTATCACTTCATTTAGTTTTGTTGAAAATAAAGTAGATTAGTGTATATAATGTAAAGTTAGTGGGAAAAAATACATTTTTCTTGTTCTCTATGTGGACGGCATCCTACTAGCGAGCAGTGATATTGATCTATCGCATGAGACAAAGCGTATGCTGTTAGAAAATTTTGACATGAAGGATTTTGGTGAAGCGTCCTTTGTCCTTGGCATTGAAATCCACAGGGATCGTTCACACCATATTTTGGGTTTATCTCAGAAGGCATATATTGGTCGTATCTTGAAGAGATTCAACATACAGGACTGCAAGCTAGGTATTGTTCCTATCTGTAAAAGGTGATAAGTAGAATCTTTTGCAGTGTCTTCAGACAGAGATGGAGAAATTAGAAATGAAGAATGTATTTTACGCCAGTATGTACTAAGCCATACATTACTTTTGTGACAAAACTTCTAGGCAGATATTAGTCAAACCCAGGACATAATCATTGGGTTGCTGCTAAGAAGGTCCTGATGTACTTAAAGAGGATAAGGGACTACATGGTGACTTACAGGCATGTTCAGAACCTGCAGCTTGTTGGATACTCGAATTTGGATTTTGCGGGCTATCAGGACGACAAAAAGTCAACAACAGGATACATATTCATGTTGGCAGGCGGTGTAGTGTCATGGAAAAGTGAGAAACAGAAATTCATATCCTCCTCAACCATGCAAGCGGAGTTCATAGCATGCTTTTCAGCTGCTACTTAGGCAATTTAGCTCCGGAACCTCATTAGGGAGTTGACCGTATTTGATTTTGTTAATAGACTCATACAGTTATATTGTGACAATAACTCTGCGGTATTGTTTATTAACAATAATAGAAGCCTCAATGGGTCTAAACATATGGAGGTCAAATTTATGACCATAAAGGAATCCGTGTAGAAAGGTGACGTTGCAGTAAAGCATGTTTCCTTAGATGATATAAATGTAGACCCACTAACTAAAGGTCTTCGCCCTTGTATTTTTAAGCGAAACGTCGCTAGTATGGGCTTAGAGGCATCATTGGATACTATGATTTAGTGGGAGACATCTTGTGGTTTGCTCTAATAAAGTTTATATCTGTTTTATTATATTTTGTAACATAATGATATGTATTGAAGTGCTTGTAGCACTATTAATGTTAAATACAAATTCTTGTAAATCTTGAGATATGTGTAAGTCTCGAGTAATGGCTATGGGCATTAGGTTATTAGTGTATTTATATGTCTTGTTACACATAAAAAAAGTCAACTATAAAGCTGAGACATTTACAGGTTTATTAGAACCATATGGATATTCTCTAGTGGCACATCAAGTTTTGTGACATATAAGGAGAGAGAATGGTGTCTGACAGAGTGGATAACACATAAAGTGTATCTCTTTTGAGATGTTATCCAATTGCCACACTACCATATTAAATCTAGATCAATAAAGTTAAGAACACTTGTGACCATGAATGGCTCTGTGTTTGCTGACGCAATTACTGGTATGATCCGGTGTTTAAGATTTTATGGGATTGGATTGGCCATTAAAAATAATCCTTAAACCAATATAAAGGCGCGCACTACAGTACAATTTTAATTAATGCTCGCCCAAGTGGGAGAATGTTAGAGCTTTCCTAATGTGGGCTCGCTTTAATTGAAATTGTAATTGACTGTTTTACGAGATTAATTTACCGTTTACAGAATTGATTTAAAAAAGAATAGATTTAAAGTTTCTTAATGGGCCGAATATGGGCCTGGCTAGTGTGGGCCGAGTCCACCCTGACCCGTGATGAGAGGGCCCAGCTAAACTTCTATAAATGGCTAGGACCCCCTCTCTACTCTCAACCCTTTTGCCATTTCCACTCTTCATCTTCTCGATAAGGCTTGTGGAGAGAGAGAGAGAGAGAGAGAGAGAGAGAGAGAAGTGGGAGATGGTCTTATCGACGCCAGGCGGTGTCGCGACCCTCTAAAAATATTTTTAAATTTTAAAGGGGTTAACGGATTATTAGGTTAATTAGATTTGACTAACCTAACGCGGACCCTCCCAAGCCCTACCGAATCGCAACTTTGGTTTTTGTTTAAATGATTTTGAAATTTGGAGTCGCCACTAATCATTCTTGGTAGGTCGATTAGAAACCTAAATAAATTAGCGGGAGAACTAATTTATTCCTGCGAACCAGAGATTATGAGCTCGGGGACTTGGTTACACTAGTTAATTAAAACTAATGCCCTTTCGGTACCTTAATTTCATGGATATCCTAATTCGGCAACTCAGGCTTGGTTTATTCCTAAGGCTCTAGTAGGGTATTCTCTTTTGTGTTTTCACTTTTTAAATAGGATGCATGGATGGTATATATTTTTATTTGTTATATTTTTTTAAGTGTTAAAGATTCCCTGAAGCCGAAAGAAGGAGTGTGTTAACGACTTATGTGCAGTATTACGACCTACTCATCTTTTGAGTTTGATGATTCAAAAATTAAATTATAGGAAGTACATGACAGTGAATAAACACCTCCAATTGGAGGCCTAGCATTGGCTTGGCTCTTCCCTTTGGGATTTAAGGTACAGGTGTTTAAGTTGCAAGTATTTAAACTACTGTAAGTAAAAACCTCCAATGGGAGGCTAAGCATTAGCTTGGCTCTTCCCTTTGGGATTTAAGGTACAGGTATTTAACTACTGTAAGTAAAAACTTCCAATGGGAGGCTAAGCATTGGCTTGGCTCTTCCCTTTGGGATTTAAGGTACAGGTATTTAAGTTGCAGGTATTTAACTACTGTAAGTAAAAACCTCCAATGGGAGGCTAAGCATTGGCTTGGCTCTTCCCTTTGGGATTTAAGGTACAGGTATTTAAGTTGCAGGTATTTAACTACTGTAAGTAAAAACCTCCAATGGGAGGCTAAGCATTGGCTTGGCTCTTCCCTTTGGGATTTATGGTGCAGGTATTTAAATTGCGGATAGACTTTGTCCTCTCCATTCTGGGGTATGAATTCTTTAAAATAAAATACAACGAATTGATTCAACAATTTGAAATTTGTGCGCGCTTGAGGACTCCTCCAAGCCGATTTTGTGCTTCTATAGGGTTGACCATTGATATAGAGCTGCGGCTTCCTGACATAAAATAGAGTGAAGTGTGAGTATACAAAATATATGCCAATCTGCACCTAAAACCAGAAGAGTGGAAAGAGTGCTTATCTCCCATTTTTTTGGGAGGGATTTCTATAATTGATTTTCGCTCTCTATGTTCCCAATATAGAGAATCTCTTTTGAATTAAGAGGGACTTTTAGTCACAAATCAACTGAGAAATCGGTGGACAACTTAGGAGCTTGTTTGGGCGATTTTTGCATCTCTACGAGATTTTTTGCCGTTGACGTAGAGATATCCTTCTCCTCACATAAAATATGGGAAAAATGGAGGTAGGAGAAAGTGTATACAATTTGTGCTAATTTGCGACTAAAACCACAAATAAATGAATAAATAAAAAACACTTAGCTCGAATTTGTTTGCTCGTTGACGAGGATGAACTCTTGATTTATGTTGATCGATGAAAGAATTTGTGATAAACTCCCATCATCTTCAAAATTCTCTCTCTTTTGGTATTTTTTTCTCTCTCAAATTTTTCTTCAATCTCTCAAAACCCTCTCAAACATCCAAAATTTTCTCTCCCAAAAAATTCCTCTCTCAAGCTCACTTCTTCCTCCTTTTATAATCTACTCATCTATCTCCCATTCTAATTTTTCCACTAACTCTATCTCCCATTCTAATTTCTCCACTAACTCTTCTTCATTTTCGTCTTCCATTCTCCATCTCTATCTCACATTCTAATCTCTCCACTAACTCTTCTTCATCTTCATCTTCCCTTCTCCATATTTATCTCCCATTCTAATTTCTCCACTAACTCTTCTTCATCTTCATCTTCCCTTCTCTATTCTTATCTTCCATTCTAATTTCTCTACTAACTCTTCTTCATCTCCATCTTCTCTTCTCTATTCTTATCTTATTTTCTCCATCCATTCTTCTCCAACTTCTCTTCTTCATATCCTCTTCTCCATCTTCCCTTCTCTATTCTAATTTATCCACTAACTCTACTTTTTGTTATTTGTAAAATAATCCCTCAAGAGTTAGGTATTTGCACTCTAGTCCCTGAATTTTAAGTATTTACAATTTAGTCCCTGAAAAAATATTTCTTTAAGTCCAAATCTCCTTACAATTTTTGACATACCTTCCCTATACTTAGTCAAAATTCACCACAAGTCAAATTTAAGCTCATTTCTTGCCACTGAAAATAATGCAGAATTTAATTAAAACCCTTTTGCACAATTGAGTCATTCTGGGTATAATTTGGGCCAATATAAAAAATTTGAAATGTTAGAGAACAATGTCACAACTCCTAAAAGTGAAAAAATGAAAATAAATTGACTCAAATTGAATTTTTTAGGCCCGGTTCGAGATTATGCTCGTGAAGGAATACACGACCCCGAATTGGATTTTTTAAATTTGTGATGGCCAACATGAAAAGGGATTTAAAATAAAAATATTGACTATTTTTATATATTTTTGTAGCCTCAAATGCTATTATTTATTAAATATTCTCATAATTTCTAAAATATATAAACAATATATATAAATACAAAAAATTATTTTTTTGTTCGAAAATAGTTGCCTAAGCTTGGCCAAGGCTCCAAACTTGATTTTTCAATTTTCTCATTTTTCTAAATTTTTTGTTTTTATGAATTTTCGAAAATAAAAATACCGAAAAATATCGAAAATATGAAAAATTATTTTTTGGTCAAAGGTTCCCAAAGTTGATTTTTCAATTTTATGAATTTTTATGGATTTTCTATTAATTTTCGAAAATAAATAAATAAAAAATACGTAAAAATACTGAAAATATGAAAAATCGTTTTTTGGTACAAATTGGTTCCCTAGGCTTGGCTAAGGTCCCCAAAGTTGATTTTTCAATTTTATGAATTTTTATGGATTTTTTATTATTTTAGCAATAGAAAAAATGATTAAAAATCAGGTGTCAACAGCTGCCCCTCTTTGAAAGGAAGCTTGGTAGAGGTTCATTTCAAAGACGAGATGACACCTGAATTCTAATTGACTCAATACAAGGAAATAAAAAGAGTCGTGACATGAATGTTCCACTGAAAATGAAATGAGAACCTAAGGATTCGTTATATAAAAAAAAGTTTAGGGTGGTTGAACTTGAACCCGTATGGTGGATCAACCAATGGTAGATTCCTAATAAAAAGATTCTACTGATTAAAAATTGAATTAAAATTTGACCCATATGGTGGGTCATACCATTTGACGCGTATGGTGGGTCGTACCATAGTAGATTCCTAATAAAAGGATTCTACTGATTAAATTTTGATTGAGATTTGACCCATATGGTAGGTCACCCCATGGAGATACCTGTAAGAAGGACTTGGTGCCTGTAGAAAGGACTTAGTGCCTGTAGAAAGGACTTGGTGCCTGTAAAAAGGACTTTGCGCCTGTAAAAAGGACTTAATGCCTGTAAAAAATGACTTAATTTGCCTGTAAGAAGGACTTGATTTGCCTGTAAGAAGGACTTGATTTGCCTGTAAGAATGACTTGATTTGCCTGTAAGAAGGACTTACTTTGCCTGTAAGAAGGACTTTGTGCCTGTAAGAAGGACTTAATTTGCCTGTAAGAAGGACTTTGTTTGCATGTAAGAAGGACTTTATGCCTGTAAGAAGGACTTGATTTGCCTGTAAGAAGTACTTTGTGCCTGTAAGAAGGACTTGATTTGCCTGTAAGAAGTACTTTGTGCCTGTAAGAAGGACTTTTTGCCTATAAGAAGGACTTGATTTGCCTCTAAGAAGGACTTGGTTTGCCTCTAAGAAGGACTTGGTTTGCCTGTAAGAAGGACTTAGTTTGCCTGTAAGAAGGACTTGATTTGCCTGTAAAAAGGACTTTATGCCTGTAAGAATGACTTGATTTGTCTGTAAGAAGGACTTTGTGCCTATAAGAATGACTTAATTTACCTATAAGAAGGACTTGATTTGCCTGTAAGAAGGACTTACTTTGCCTGTAAGAAGGACTTGATTTGCCTGTAAGAAGGACTTCATTTGCCTGTAAGAAGGACTTGATTTGCCTGTAAGAAGGACTTGTTTTGCCTGTAAGAAGGACTTGTTTTGCCTGTAAGAAGGACTTAATTTGCTTGTAAGAAGGACTTGGTTTGCCTGTAAGAAGGACTTTGTTTGCATGTAAGAAGGACTTTGTTTGCCTGTAAGAAGGACTTTATGCCTGTAAGAAGGACTTGATTTGCCTGTAAGAAGGACTTTGTGCCTGTAAGAAGGACTTGATTTGCTTGTAAGAAGGACTTTGTGCCTGTAAGAAAGACTTTGTGCCTATAAGAAGGACTTGATTTGCCTGTAAGAAGGACTTTATGCCTGTAAGAAGGACTTGATTTGCCTGTAAGAAGGACTTTGTGCCTGTAAGAAGGACTTGATTTGCCTGTAAGAAGGACTTGCTTTGCCTGTAGGAAGGACTTTGTTTGCCTATAAGCAGGACTTGATTTGCCTGTAAGAAGGACTTTATGCCTGTAAGAAGGACTTGGTTTGCCTGTAAGAAGGACTTGATTTGCCTGTAAGAAGGACTTGCTTTGCCTGTAGGAAGGACTTTGTTTGCCTGTAAGCGGGACTTGATTTGCCTGTAAAAAGGACTTGGTTTGCCTGTAAGAAGGACTTTGTGCCTGTAAGAAGGACTTAGTTTGCCTATAAGAAGGGCTTGGTGTACCTTAAAGGGTGCTATTCTGAAATCTGGGGAGACTAGGAATCCTACGAAAGCTCAAACCCAAATTATATTCTCTTGTCGCTTTAGGAATAAATCAAAGAGGCAGAGATCAAAAGGTCTCGAACAATTCTGTCCTTGAGACAAATCATGCTTTATTGAAGAAGGTGGATACCTGTATATACCGCAATGGATTCGAGTACCCCAACAACCGTCAGAATTCATTCTCTTGAAAGGTTCAGGTTGAAGATATACTTACCTGAGAATTTGGAAGAAATGCTTGGTGTCTTCTCGACAACCAGGCTTGTTCATTCAATAATCACCGAATGAATTTCAAGACTTTGGAAGGTAATTCAAACACCGGGAATGTGTTGCCTGTCAGGCAATGTGAGAGCTAACATGTGCAAGCATTTTCATCAATGCGTTCATTGGTTCATACAAAATTGTTCAGCTAAGTTGGCAATGATTAGAAGTAGTCTGTGTGATAACTCATGATGCAATCAATCAAAATGTGGATCATGCAAAACTATTCTGTCAAGTTTGCATTACCAATTCTATTTAAGGAGGTTCTCATAATATGAACGCCTCGAATGTAATCTGAATGGGGGACTTTAGTCCGAAGGGGCTTTCTCTCACTCTGGGGAAATGCTGTTTATCCGTAGATTAAAATGTTAGACTTGTGTGGAAATAGTTTGCCTTTCCTCATCCTGTCATGCCCCATTCTGCACATTTGATGTCTCCTGTGCAGTTTATGCTCTAAGTTGGAGTTGGTAAATTAAACACGCGGAATGGTCATGCATAATTCATGAACTGTGTAAACACAATGCAGATGTGACAATTTTTTAGCATAATGTGTGTTTATATAATGTGCAAATATGGGCGGATTTGAATTGCCCCTGGTATGTGGGCGGACCGAACAAATTGGGAAGCCTACTCCTTATGTCGAGGGGCAGTTCATCTCAACTTTGCCCCTGTGCGATGAAGTATATGGGTGAGGGAGCATTTCGGTTTGCTTAATAACAGCGACCGCCGTGGTTTAGCGGTTGAATGCCCTTGCAAAAAGCAGAGAAATTATTCTTGAAATCAAACGAGATAAGGAAAACGTATTTGCTTTTTTTGCTTCAGAACTTGTGATTAATTTGCCCCATTTTTCACCAAAATAGATCTTGTCAGATGATCATAATTTTCTTTTGAGATTTGTCTCTTTCAACATGTTAAATGTTAGTATAAATATTTCCTGTAAAAAGAAAAGGAGACATGTCAGCCAGTATTAAAAGGGATAAATTGGAAACGATACTGATTTATCCTTCGTCTTGAATGCCTTGCACGAGTCTTTTACCAGTTTTGCTGGATTGAATTTTCCTCGACTTTTGTTGGGCGCCTCACCATTATGGCAAGACTATGGTAAAATACTGACTTTGATATTACTTGTCGAGTATTCCTATTTGCAAAAGGAAATGCACAAAAAGTTGTTTCATTTATTTATAATACTTACAACATTCCCCACCCTTGGGGATCGAACTCGGGACATTTCGGACCTACTGTCATCCCCTCATACCATTCGGTCCATTGGACCGTAAGTGTCCATGGGGTTTTCCTTTCAAAGGTTAATCCTTGGGGTTAACGCAGCCTTGTTGTATCACCTTGGGCCATGTTACGGTATTTTCTCGAGGTAATTTGCAATCCCTATTAAGAATGGAATAAGACAGTTCGAGACTTGAGATGATTATGTGTAAATTAGAACGATACAGAATTACCCATGTCTGAGATTGTTCGGATCTTTCGGTTGTATTTTTCTTTAACCGAAGCTGTCCATCCCGTGGTAATGTCCATGAGTTGATTTGCCCCCAATTTAGCCCGACCAGGAAATTTGGTTTTTGAATACGACTGTATTCTCGAGTCGCTTTTGCAAATTTCTGAAAATAGAAGGGATCAAAATTTAAAACCAGAGCAATTTAAGGGTAAATTGGAACGATACGGATTTACCCTTCATATTTACACGGATTTCGTCTCGATATTAATTTTTTCGAGTTTGGTGCGGTTAACGGCTCCGAGCATTTAATATGGGGGAAAGGGAAATGATTACTTCTAGCTTGTGCATTAATTTTGGACATCGACAAAAGGCGAGAACGTGCGATGAAATTAAGTAGACGTATTCGTCTAGGTTTAATCTTCTTCATGATGCTCTCGTGGGTTGCGGCAGACGATGATATCAAGAACATTAGAGAGGCATTCAATGTGGCTTTCCACCAGCCGCCTAGAGACCCGCGTTCAATCATGTAAATTAATAAAGCTGCCACCACTCGATCAATGTGCCAATAAATTCGGCCATTTGTTGCGTGCTCCACTTCAACCGTGTTTTGTTGCTTTCGGCGTCCACTCGTATGTATCGGGCACCTGTAGCATCGAGGGAGTGTCCGTGGGCCACGTTCATTAATAAAACCTCGGTCCTCTAAAACCCTCCGCGTGTTTCAGATCCGAGAAAATTTTAAGACCGGTCTCTAGTTGATTTAATCAGGTTAAGGTACTTATTTCATGGTTTCTGACTATATAATCCATATTGTCTTTCAAAAGACGCGGGATCCTCTGCAATACATTAAATATACCCCCGTGTTTAATCAGTATAAATCCACCGTCATATCAGAATACACTGCCCATACAAGTTTACGGATTGACACAACTCTGTCTGTCAAAGATGGACAGTGTTCATTTGCCCCCCTGAATTAACGGTTGAAGCCTTGGTGTTTTTCGTCTTTTGGTATTTCTGAAGATGATTCTTGATATATTATTGAACTTAATTTTTACACCCGTCTGGGGTATCTAGGATCTCCCTGCAAAAGAAAATGATATAATTAGTATGCAACACAAGGAATGTCGGTCCATGACTCCTATATTAGTCCAATTTGATTTTTTCTATTTTATAGAGAAATCAAAGAAAAAAATTTTCTTAGGAAGAAATGGGTTAATTTCTGATACAGAATTTTTTTGCAGATTTATTACTCTTTTTATTATTTTTTTTTAAAGGAATGTGACAAAATCTCTTGACGTTTACTAAAATTTTTGAAGGAATTTCCTTTTTATCAAAATAAATTTTCAGAGGTAAATTTGTCAGGAAAATTTTATTTTTATTGAAGCAGGAAAGACATGACAGAAATCCTTTATTGGTTAACAAAATTCCCCCGAGACATTAGTTTAATTTTATTTAGAGAAAATTTTCTTAGAAAAACATGAGCGAATTTCTCGAAAAGATTTTTGTTGCAAGTTTTTATAATTTGAAAGAATGTGATAAAATCACTTGATGTTTACCAAAGTTTTTTTTTTAAGGAATTTTTCTTTTTATCGAAATAAATTTTCAGAGGAAAATTTGTCAGGAAAATTTCATTTTTATTGAAGCAAGAAAAACATGACAAAAATCTCTTATTGGTCAATACAATTCCCTCGAGACATTAGTCTAATTTTATTTAGAGAAACTTTTCTTAGAAAAACATGAACGAATTTCTCGAGAAGAATTTTCTTGCAAGTTTTTATAATTTGAAAAATGTGATAAAATCACTTGATGTCTACTAGAGTTTTTTTGAAGGAATTTTTCTTTTTATTGAAATAAATTTTCGGAGGAAAATTTTTTCAGGAAAATTTCATTTTTATTGAAGCAATAAAAACATGACAAAAATCCCTTATTGGTTAATAAAATTCCCATGAAGGGATTTTTTCACATCATTTTTTCAAATTTTTTTTTAAAGAAATGAGGGACAAATTTAATTTTTATTTTCTTTTAAAAGAATGGTCGTAATATCAAACTCAAAAACTGACTAACACCTAACATGGACCGATCGAAAATAAATACAAGATAAAATTAGAGAATTTACTTTTATCTTGAAGAAATGCAAATCACATAATCATGCGCATGACTCAAGTGAGGAGTGGACTCTAGAAAATAAAAGAAGGAGAGACAAGGTATGGACCTAAAAAGGCCCCCACTATCTGAATTGACAAACTTACCCTTCGCGCAATCAAATCACAATGGGAAGAATTGTCAATTCAGATAATGAGCGGGATAAAATATGGTCAACCCGAGCGCAATCGACGCAAGAGCTTTGCATATTCGATCCCTATCTATGGTTTTCTAGGAAGAATTTCGCGACTTGGGTTTAGACGCTTGTGTGTGCAGGTGTCGTGATCCTCAGAGTATGCAAGACATGCACAACAATTGATATCAAAACACCGCTTCTAAAAATGTGCGAAATTAAATAAATAAACCCAACACCAGCCTGCAAAACAAAGGGGTTAGCCAAACACTCCGCCCCTTATAACTCCCATCCTGCAAAAACATATAACACCTATAGAATGAGTCCCAAACAAGATCGCCAGAAGCGAGATATCCATGAAATTTTCATTGGCCTAAGTCCACTAAGACTTTTAAAATTTCGAAAAAATTCAAGTATTCCAATTGTTATCTTTTTTTGAAAATTTAAAAATCTCGACCCCAGCGGAGTCGCCAAGCTGTCGCGACCCTCTAAAAATACTTTTAAATTTTAAAGGGCTTAACGGATTATTAGGTTAATTAGATTTGACTAACCTAACGCGGACCCTCCCAAGCCCTACCGAATCGCAACTTTGGTTTTTGTTTAAATGATTTTGAAATTTGGAGTCGCCACTAATCGTTCTTAGTAGGTCGATTAGAAACCTAAATAAATTAGCGGGAGAACTAATTTATTCCTGCGAACTAGAGATTATGAGCTCGGGGACTTGGTTACACTAGTTAATTAAAACTAATGCCCTTTCGGTACCTTAATTTCATGGATATCCTAATTCGACAACTCAGGCTTGGTTTATTCCTAAGGCTCTAGTAGGGTATTCTCTTTTGTGTTTTCACTTTTTAAATAGGATGCATGGATGGTATATATTTTTATTTGTTATATTTTTTTAAGTGTTAAAGATTCCCTGAAGCCGAAAGAGGGAGTGTGTTAACGACTTCTGTGCAGTATTACGACCTACTCATCTTTTGAGTTTGATGATTCAAAAATTAAATTATAGGAAGTACATGACAGTGAATAAACACCTCCAATTGGAGGCCTAGCATTGGCTTGGCTCTTCCCTTTGGGATTTAAGGTACAAGTATTTAAGTTGCAAGTATTTAAACTACTGTAAGTAAAAACCTCCAATGGGAGGCTAAGCATTGGCTTGGCTCTTCCCTTTGGGATTTAAGGTACAGGTATTTAAGTTGCAGGTATTTAACTACTGTAAGTAAAAACCTCCAATGGGAGGCTAAGCATTAGCTTGGCTCTTCCCTTTGGGATTTAAGGTACAGGTATTTAAGTTGCAGGTATTTAACTACTGTAAGTAAAAACCTCCAATGGGAGGCTAAGCATTGGCTTGGTTCTTCCCTTTGGGATTTAAGGTACAGGTATTTAACTACTGTAAGTAAAAACCTCCAATGGGAGGCTAAGCATTGGCTTGGCTATTCCCTTTGGGATTTATGGTGCAGGTATTTAAATTGCGGATGGACTTTGTCCTCTCCATTCTGGGGTATGAATTCTTTAAAATAAAATACAACGAATTGATTCAACAATTTGAAATTTGTGCGCGCTTGAGGACTCCTCCAAGCCGATTTTGTGCTTCTATAGGGTTGACCATTGATATAGAGCTGCGGCTTCCTGACATAAAATAGAGTGAAGTGTGAGTATACAAAATATATGCCAATCTGCACCTAAAACCAGAAGAGTGGAAAGAGTGCTTATCTCCCATTTTTTTGGGAGGGATTTCTATAATTGATTTTCGCTCTCTATGTTCCCAATATAGAGAGTCTCTTTTGAATTAAGAGGGACTTTTAGTTACAAATCAACTGAGAAATCGGTGGACAGCTTAGGAGCTTGTTTGGGCGATTTTTGCATCTCTACGAGATTTTTTGCCGTTGACGTAGAGATATCCTTCTCCTCACATAAAATATGGGAAAAATGGAGGTAGGAGAAAGTGTATACAATTTGTGCTAATTTGCGACTAAAACCACAAATAAATGAATAAATAAAAAACACTTAGCTCGAATTTGTTTGCTCGTTGACGAGGATGAACTCTTGATTTATGTTGATCGATGAAAGAATTTGTGATGATAACCCCTAACTTTAAACTCCCATCACCTTCAAAATTCTCTCTCTTTTGGTATTTTTTTTTCTCTCTCAAATTTTTCTTCAATCTCTTAAAACCCTCTCAAACATCCAAAATTTTCTCTCCCAAAAAAATTCCTCTCTCAAGCTCACTTCTTCCTCCTTTATAATCTACTCATCTATCTCATATTCTAATTTTTCCACTAACTCTATCTCCCATTCTAATTTCTCCACTAACTCTTCTTCATTTTCATCTTCTATTCTCCATCTCTATCTCACATTCTAATCTCTCCACTAACTCTTCTTCATCTTCATCTTCCCTTCTCCATATTTATCTCCCATTCTAATTTCTCCACTAACTCTTCTTCATCTCCATCTTCCCTTCTCTATTCTTATCTTCCATTCTAATTTCTCTACTAACTCTTCTTCATCTCCATCTTCTCTTCTCTATTCTTATCTTATTTTCTCCATCCATTCTTCTCCAACTTCTCTTCTTCATCTCCTCTTCTCCATCTTCCCTTCTCTATTCTAATTTATCCACTAACTCTTCTTTTTGTTATTTGTACAATAATCTCTCAAGAGTTAGGTATTTGCACTCTAGTCCTTGAATTTTAAGTATTTACAATTTAGTCCCTGAAAAAATATTTCTTTAAGTTCAAATCTCCTTACAATTTTTGACATACCTTCCCTATACTTAGTCAAAATTCACCACAAGTCAAATTTAAGCTCATTTCTTGCCACTGAAAATAATGCAGAATTTAATTAAAACCCTTTTGCACAATTGAGTCATTCTGGGTATAATTTGGGACAATATAAAAAATTTGAAATATTAGAGAACAATATCACAACTCCTAAAAGTGAAAAAATGAAAATAAATTGACTCAAATTGAATTTTTTAGGCCCGGTTCGAGATTATGCTCATGAAGGAATACACGACCCCGAATTGGATTTTTTAAATTTGTGATGGCCAACATGAAAAGGGATTTAAAATAAAAATATTGACTATTTTTATATATTTTTGTAGCCTCAAATGCTATTATTTATTAAATATTCTCATAATTTCTAAAATATATAAACAATATATATAAATACAAAAAATTATTTTTTGTTCGAAAATAGTTGCCTAAGCTTGGCCAGGGCTCCAAACTTGATTTTTCAATTTTCTCATTTTTGTTAATTTTTTTTATGAATTTTCGTAAATAAAAATACCAAAAAATATCGAAAATATGAAAAATTATTTTTTGGTCAAAATTGGTTCCCTAGGCTTGGCTAAGGTTCCCAAAGTTGATTTTTCAATTTTATGAATTTTTATGGATTTTCTATTAATTTTCGAAAATAAATAAATAAAAAATACGTAAAAATACTGAAAATATGAAAAATCGTTTTTTGGTCAAAATTGGTTCCCTAAGCTTGGCTAAGGTCCCCAAAGTTGATTTTTCAATTTTATGAATTTTTATGAATTTTTTATTACTTTAGCAATAGAAAAAATGATTAAAAATCAGGTGTCAACAGGCGGTTCCAAGGGCATAGAAGGGAAGGTTCCGAGCCCATATCGTCGGTTTTCTTCACCGTACGATCATGGATTCCAAATCAGGTACGCAAGCCTGATTCCTAGAGGGTCGTAGGCAATGACGGACGGCCGATCGGACATCTAACAGATCAATCACACAAAAGTAAAGATAAATTTGCAGAAGAATATTGAGTTCTTTTAGTGATTGAGGGGGGTCTTCGCAAGAGTACACATGAGGATTTTGGTAATCCAGACCGAGGGTTACACAAACTGATACTAAAACCCACAAAAAGCTTCATAATCCTTTCTACGATTACAAGTAGTTACACTATGTTCACTACCTTGACTGTTACATGAACTCCACTACCTTGACGGTTAGATCGACCTTTTGTTTTAGCACTTAGTCATTTTTCGTTGATATCTTTGTCGACCAAAACCGAGTCTTCTTTTCGATCAACCGCACTTTGGGGACTAATTGCTCCATATGCTTAGCAATTTCCGCTCCTATGCCTTTGTCGACCAAACTGCGGACTACAATCCTTTCATATATTTTAGTGTCAGCACCCAGCTTCCATGCACTAGTCACATTGCTTGTTACCATATGACATCTAAGGCAGTGTTAGATGGTTGGTCGCCGAGTGTACACCTTACTGAGAAAAATTCAACAATGCCACTCATCGATCTCCCTCTCTCTCGGTGGTCGACTCAAATATGAGACGGTGACACTGGATTTCACGTTGCAACCTCAAATTCGAGATGCTAGGCCTCAAGTGACCCTTGATCTGGGGTCAATTGAGATTGGACGTGCTGGTCACCACTTCTGCAAGCGACCGCAACGGAGGAAGTGTGCTTCGTTCAGAGAGAGAGAGAGAGATGGGCTGTGGCGGAGGAAGAGGGCTGGGGGATAGATAACTCTAAGGTCTAGGTTTAGCTTACTGGCGGACAGCGAATTAATAAAGAATTACCATATAGAAGCGCATAACCTATTAAGGAAGGAGCAAGAACACCGAACAGAGTTTCCCATCATGATCATATATAAAGCACGAGACAATGACACTGGATGTCCATTGGCACGGGCAGGGCCTTCGGTACGTCCCTACACCCTCGTGGCCTCTGATCAGGCGAAGACACTTAGTTTGTCAACGGCGCTTGTTTTTACAAGGAACTGGAACCAATTCCACCGGATTCTCAAAACCCGAGGCTGGTTTCATCGAAACCTCCTCCACTGGGCTCACTGTCGTTCCCTCCCGTCACGCCTATAAATCCCCCATGCTCCCTCTCCATCTCCCCCACCACCAACTCCTCCCTCAATCTTCAGTCCTCTCTCTCTCTCTCTCTCTCTCTCTCGCATGAAAGACACTTGACGTAGTTCTTTGCACCACGCGCCTCTGAACATTCTATTGCAGAATCCTAGTCTCAAAACCTTCTTGGATTGCGTATGAACATGGCCGAGTTTGACTTTAATTATAATGAATCACAGTCTTGGACCTATAGCAGAACTTCCTCGATCCCTTCAATGGGCGCGGTCACAGATCAAGGACCCACGCCGACGGAGACCCAATTCCAGCACGGCGTGAAGCATCTCCACGAGACCGGCCTCAAAAGGCTACCCACCAAGTATGTACTGCCCCTCCAAGACCGGCCGAAGCCCCAGCCTGCTGAGCCGAGCTTGAAGCTCCCCGTCGTCGACCTTGCGCAGCTGCGGGGCCTGGCCCGGCGGGGGGCCGTCGCCTCCATCGCAGAAGCGTGCGAAAGCTACGGCTTCTTCCAGGTGGTCAACCATGGGGTCGCGAGGAGTGCGGGGGAGTGCGTCGCTGATGCGGGGCGGAGGTTCTTCGATATGCCGTTTGAGGAGCGGGCCAAGTATATGTCGGCCGACATGTCCGCGCCCGTCCGCTGCGGGACGAGCTTCAACCAGCGGTTGGATGATGTGTTCTGCTGGAGGGATTTCCTGAAGCTGACGTGCGAGCCCATGCCGGACGTGCTCACGCACTGGCCTGCTTCCCCAGCTGACCTGAGGTTCGTAAATCCCTTGCCGGTTGTTGAATAAAGCCAACTTATTTTCAATCTTTATTTATGCTTCGTCACGTCACTTCACAAATTAATTCGAGTAACATTCATCCATTTCATAGCATGTTAATAGGGTCGATTGACAGTAAGCCATCAAAAAGTTCATCTATTGCGAAAATATTTGATTAGTATTATTTCAATTTTTTATGAAACCCATGTCGGTGATACTGGAATACTGCCATGCATTCGTTCGTCTGAGGGCAAAAAAACCTATGATTTGCTGTACTTATTTAGATAATAAGGACAAAGATGTTAGGTTTCGTTTATTTCACAAAAATTTAATAATTTAAAAAATATTTTTTTTAAATCGCTTCCATTGGTTATAAAAATAAATTAGCGAAAATTATTCTTATCATCCGTGAGCATGTTTAAATAAAAATAATTATTAAAAATAAAAATATTTTTTATTAAATAATTATTTTAAACGATGTATGTTATTATTTTTTAGAAAGTATTTTTTGAATTATTTATTTTTCACGAACAAAAATAACATTGATGTGCATCTGACTGTTTCTGGCAACGCGATTAATTCAATTTCGTAAAAAGAGGATTAAGCCATATTTACTCGAAAGTGGGAAGACTTGTACTCGAATTAATTGGGAAAAAAGGTTGAAGCCCCACGTCCGTCTTGTCGCACTTTGATTATTATTTATTGCGTCACATCCGTTGATGGAGCTCACCTAATTATTTTTCTGTGATTCTTTTCCTTCACGTTAAACACAAAATAATTTTTCAACCAAAAAAAAAACACAAAATAATTCGATACTATTGAGCCGTTGGAAAGTTTCCAACATAAAATGTGAAAGTGACCTGTTCGAATCTCACTAATTGCGGATGAACTTTAAAGGCCGAGTCTCCACACACGCCTTTGAATTATACAAAAGAAAACTACCAAACCAAACAAAAATGATTGACAAAAGAAAACGTCTCTCCTTCTCTCTCCACCGTGGACATGATTTGTCAACACTATTTCTAGGCAGTGGACATTATTTGTTTACACTATTTTCTCGAATCATAGGCTGCGCCTTGTGGCTATTCTTCACACACACACACACACAAATTAAAGCAGACGCAACTTCACTCTCATATATAATATTGCGAAAAATGGTTGTGGACTGGAAGCATCTATTTGGCATAAAAAAAAAATTGTCCGATTATTTTTCATTTTAATGTGACTTTCATTAGGAAAGTGGTGGCGACCTACGCAAAAGAAACCCGAGACTTGTTTCTGATGCTGATGGAGGCCATCTTGGAAGGCCTACATGCATCCGGCACAGAGGAGACGAAGAAGAAGATGAAACCAGAGGAAGGAGGAGGAGAAGAAGATGACGGCGATATCATGGAGAAGTTCAAAAATGGAAGCCAACTCATGGTGGTGAACTGTTTCCCCCCATGCCCTGAGCCTGACTTGACGCTTGGGATGCCACCGCACTCTGACTATGGCTTCCTCACCCTCCTTCTCCAAGACGAAGTCAAAGGCCTGCAGATTCAGTTCCAAGAGAACTGGGTCACCGTGGAGCCCATCAAGGACGGGTTCGTCGTCATCGTGGGTGACCATTTGGAGGTGGGTATTCAGAAATAAGAAATGCGGACCTTGTTGATTTGACGAAAAATAAATGATTTGAAAAATATATTTTTTTTAAATGATTGCTTATTTCACTTATAAAAATGAGTAAATGGAAAATAATTTTTATCATTAGTGAAGTAGGTTGAGCGTAAATTGTTATTCATAATAAATAAAAAAACGGAGCCTTGCTCCTTCTTTTCCCCAATTAACTTAGGCTAGTTTTTGCACATTAGGCTCTGTTTGTTTTGTGGAAAATGAATAATTTAAAAAATATTTTCTTAAAAATATTAAGGAATGAAAAGCTCACCTTCAATAAAAATGGTAATATATAAATTATTATCAGTGATGAAAATATTTTTCATTGACTAATTATTTCAAGCGATACAAATGAATTTTTTTTTTAAAATTGTAAATCTTTCATCTTTTGCTAAATAAATGGAGTCTTAGAACTTGAATTCTCATTTTGAATTCAACCAAAGCTAGGGTTTCGTAAATAATTGTCTCCTTGTTGCATGAGAACTAGGGCTTCTAGCCCTTTAAAGTAAGAATCGAACTTGAGATCTTCGCATGTTTTTTAAGTGCAATCCCTCCCTCGTGGTTACTCAGTAATAAGACGATGTTTAATTGGATGATTAAACAATTGGAACTCATGCACAAGATAGTTTATTTGCAGGAAAGCATATTGGAACTTTAACATTATAAGTTGGACTTTTTTTTTCTTCTTTTTCTCATTAATGGGGAGAAAATTCATTCTCACACCGGTCGGCCGGTCAGAAAATCCTCCCTAAGCATAGAGAAATTATAGAGTGTATGTGGAGTCCACAAAAACTAAAAGACACACCTCAACGGCACCAACATAAGTTTCCTAATTGTGAGATTTCGAGCATTTTTCTTCACCACTACTTATAAGAGAAATTGTTCCTTGTGGATCCCATTAATCTTGTTTATGCTAGAAAGGTGGCTGTAATTTTGATCACCAAATTTACAAATTGATATGATTTTTTTTAACTATTATGGATATCACTAATATGTGTATACATACAGATTATGTTAACCCATGTTTTTGGGAAACTAATATACTTCATTAAAGAGTTTCAACTTTGAAAATAATTATTATCCAATTAACAAAGCAAGTTCATACATCGAAGTATGTAATGCTTTCTTACGTAGTAACTTGACAAGAAGGCGAGGCACTCATTAACATAATCATTTCTATTATTGGATTAAAATAATTCGTCAACAAATTTTATCCATCTAATTTCATCCATTTCTCTCGAGTAGCGGAAATTCATGCGCAAAAATATAAATAAACCTCCGTTTCCTGACAGATTTTCAGCAATGGGAGGTACAAGAGCGCTCTGCACAGAGTCCTCGTGAACTCTGCGAGATCTCGAATCTCGGTGGCTTCCTTGCACAGCCTTCCTAATGAATGCATGGTGAGGCCGTCACCCAAGCTCATCGACGGAGCGAACCCGCAGCGCTACAAGGATACCGACTTCGGGAGCTTTCTCGAGTACATATCGTCTCGCGAGCCGAAGAAGAAGAATTTCCTGGAGACCCGGAAGGTGACTTGATGATGAAAAGTGTGGAAGAGAATCCCTAGTATACAAGTTGGAAGGAGACTGTATGTACTTTGACTTTTTGTAGCATCAATTATTTGGTATTGATTGGTATAGAGTCAAAGTTACTATTTTCTTCTGCTTCTTCTAGCTTTTTTTTGCTTTTCTCCTCATTTTCAATGCTCCAAAAAGTATTCATGTAGGTGTGTAATATGGCGTCCTAATGATAGGGTGTGATTGAGAGAGGGCTCCATAAAGAGTTACCTTTCCAACGATTGCCTTATTATATATAAATAATACAGATAACTTTCAAGGACCAACTTACGTTAGATTTCGAACGATAGAAATGCACGTTCATTCATTCTCTCTCATTCAATGAGAGAACACCACTACAAAAGCCTAATTAAATATAGATGTCCTAATCCCCTCGTAGTATAACATAGCGAAGGGGATGACAAAAACAGAAGCGCCATGTCGACAATGACGATTGGGATGCCAAAATTTTGACATGGCAAATCTGTATCAATTTCCCAAATCAACGTGGCTTGCTGGCATGCCCAGCCAGCATTAGTAGCGCTAAATGATGACATCTTTTGCCCAAATACAATCCCTAATTCGAACATATCGACACCGAAAATTGGCCTATGCCTTTCTATACACTACAAAAATAAGGTCTTTTAGCCACGAAAAATTAGCGATGAAAAATAATTCATCGCTAATTTGCAATGAAAATAGTGACGAAAATAAATTTCATCACAAATTTGTCACAAAATTCGTCACAAAAAAACAAAGGCTTTTTAGCCGTGAAAAATTAGCAATGAAACAAAATCATCGCTAATTTGCGACGAAAATAGCGACCAAAAAAAATTTCATCACTAAATTTGCCGCTAAATTTGTCGCTAAAAATAAAAGAATTTTACCAATGGAAAATTAGCAATGAAATATAATTCATCGCTAATTTGCGACGAAAATAGCAACGAAAAAACTTTCGTCCCATATTCATCACTAGATTTGTTGCTAACTAGCGATGCAATAATCTTTCGTCACTAATTCGCGACAAAAAAATTCATCACAAAATTAGCCAAGATATTTGCCACAACTTAGTTTGGTCGCTATTTTTGCGACGAACCGTTTTGGTCGCTAAAGTCCACCGACACTTTTTCACCATTACTCTTCCCACTTTTCTCTTTCATCACTAAATTCCCCTCTTTTCAAATCCCTCTTCTCAATTTTCTCTCCACATTCTTTTCCCTTCACCCGCTCTCTTCTCACTTCTGTCTTCTATCTTCTTATTTGTGTCTTATGATAACCTTGGAATAAATTGTTGTTTATTTCACCATTGTCTTCCATCAATTACCATAAGCTCCGTCAATATTAAGTAATTTTTCTTCTTTTTAGGTACGTGTGGATGTGAGACGTCGCTATTCTCACCAAATTGACCACTTTCTACTACAAAAAAAAAATCAACCACATGCTTGGGTAAGTCTTCTTGACTTGGTAATTTTTTGATTTTTTTTACTAGAATGTTTTTTAAGTATGTATACATTTGAAGGAAGCGATGTATTTGTCGCTAAATTCATCGCTAATTAGCGACGGTAGAAATTTTTCGTCTCTAATTAGCGATGGCAAAGATTATTCGTTGCTAATTAGTGACGGATGACTTATTTGTCGCTAATTAGCGACGGACGACTTTTTCGTCGCTAATTAGCGACGATAGAGTTGTTCGTCGCTAATTAGCGACGGCAGGAATTTTTTGTTGCTATTGTCATCGCTAATTAACAAGCAATTCAGCTATATTATGCATTATAGCCTAGTTTAAAACGTGACAAAATTGATTGGTGGGCTGTATGTAAAACCAAAGCACGAAGAAAATTTTGAGGAGCACTAGAGAAATACAGCATATCAACAAGAGGAGGTTTGTAATATGGTTGAAACTGAGGAATATAACATTCCAACTTTACGAGATCCATGTGGAGCGATGATAGATGTGGATCCAATTGAAATTCATGAATCAAATTTAGAAACTATTAAAGAATCTGATTTTGAGACAGAGGATGGACATGAAACTCATGAAGAAGATGAAGATGAAGATGAAGATGAAGATGAAGAATTTTGAGAGTTTTTCCTAATTAGGTGTAATTCTTATTATTGCGACGTATGTTATTATTGTTGTCATTATTATTATTGTTACTGTTGTTGTTGTTGTTGTTGTTGTTGTTGTTGTGGTTGTTGTTGTTGTTGGGTTTTTTTTTTTAAGTTGGCCCATTTGTTATGGGATCAAAAGGTTTTGGGCCCGAGGACTATAAATGTTGTCGCTAATTAGCGACGAACTTTGTAACGAAAAAGTGAAATAGAGAACTATTTGGCGACGACATTAGCGATGAACAATAATTTCGTATGTAAATAGAGACAACAAAAAGTGTCGTCGCTAATTAGCGACGACCACAAAATTTCGTCGCTAATTAGTGACGAACTTTATGATGAAAAATAAAAAAAAAATTAAATCAAATTTTGGAATTGTTTAGCGACGACATTAGTGACGAATAACACCTTTCTATTTAGCGATGTCATTAGTGACAACATTATGACAAAAAAGAAAAAGGATTGAATTGTTTCATGTTGTTGGAAAAAAAATACCTTTCTATTTAGCGACGACTTATTGCGATGAAAATGTAAAAAAAAAAAAAAGATAAACTTGGTCTAGTTCGTGACCCTACCTGACATATTATTTGTGCAGCCCAAATGTGGAGAAAAAATTGAGATTTATTTGTGATGCGGAGGTGGGCTGATAGGCCCAACCGGAGCAAGCGAACAAATCTCTTTTGGGGTGTGAGTAGATTTTCATGAGGGTTCGGGAGCGTAGCCCCAAAAAGTTTTTTTGGTCTACTATTTCTTTTCCCAAAAATGGGAAGATTGTACTTGTTTTTTCCCCAAATCAATTGAGCACTTTTGTTTTCACTTTCTCGTCACAAATGTCATTGCCAATTAGCGACAAATAAAATGTCCTCGCTAATTCCAATTTAATGACTAAAACCAATTTTGTTGCTAATTAAGGACGAATATAAAATTTTGTCGCTAATAGCGATGAAATTTATTTTTGTCACTAATTGTTAGAGATGACAATAAAATTTTGTCGCTAATTATTAGTGATGAAATTGATTCTTGTTGCTAATAGCGACGACGATAGAATTTTGTCGGTAATAATTAGCGTCGAAATTGATTTTCGTCGTTAATTAGCGACGACTATAAAATTTCGTCTCTAATTAGCAATGAAATTGGTTTTCATCGCTAATTATTAGCGAGGACGATGATTTTCGTCGCTAATTGTTAGCGACGACGTTGATTTTGTCGCTAATAGCAATGAAATTTATTTTCCTCGCTAATTATCAGTGACGTCAATAAAATTTCCTCGCTAATTATTTAGCAACGATAATAAAATTTCCTCGCTAATTATTAGCAACGATAATAAAATTTCCTCGCTAATTATTAGTGACAAAATTGATTTTCGTCGCTAATTAGCAACGAAAATTTTCGTCACTATTTATTAGCGATGACGACAAAATTTCGTCGCTAATTATTAGTGATGAAATTGATTTTCATTGCTAATTAGTGACGAAAATTGTTTTCATAGCTAATTACTAGTGACGACTATAAAATTTCATCATTTCGTCGCTAATTAGCAACGAAATTTTATAGTCATCGCTAATTAGCTACGGGCTTTTCGACGAAATGGGACAAAAGTGGCCAGAAAATAACCGCCTCCCCTCGCACTTCTATCTCTCAAGCTTTGACCTAATTTCGTCCTCTCACTCGTACATTCTCTGCTCTCCATCTCGCACACCTCTCTCTTAATCGAACATCGCCTCCCTCGACTCGAATTGATTTGCAACTCGCATCCACCGCTCTACGAACTGCCACAGACGACCGCACCAGCCTCCTCCTTCTATGTCGCCGATGAGATCTACTCTAGGTAACCACTCTCTCTCTCTCTCTCTCTCTCTCCCCCCGTCAGTTTTCCTCTTTTTGCTGATTACATTTATGCGCCAGACTTTCTCGCTCCTGCAAATGGGTCTAGGTCTCTTAGAAACCGTTGTTGATGTTTGCTTTTGTTCAGGTTCAAATCAATTTGACCTTTGATTCACCTATCTGTGCATACATCAATGCATAATGTTTGAACTATATTAGGTTTTGTACGTTTGTATCATTGCATTCTATCTTTAATTTCTTATAGAAGCTGCAGTTGCAATTTTTGGAACTTGGAGAAAGAAACAGCGGGCAAGGATTAGCAAGTGTGAACTGTATAGGTTATTAATAGAACAAAATGATGTGCATACAGTGAAAATAATGATGAATCAAAGGTCTTTGGATGCATCTGGCGAGAAAGTGCAACTATAGTATCGTGATTATTAGAAGGAGCAAAGGAAAGTCTCAAAGGTAATGGCAAAAGATAGTATGGAATGATATGGGGTACTTAGATCTGACATAAGATATAGAATCAAGGGAAATTGTGCAAATGGATTCAACTACCTAACTCTTCATGGTGGGATAAGGATTAGTTGTTTCTTTTTGGTGTTGTATATTGCGACAATTTAATTATAGAATTTTCCTTAGTTGAGCTTTGATTGGAGACTGCATCCACGAACCTATCTTATTCTTCTAAAAGTTAAATTAACCATAACTTCGGTAAGTTACTTATATCGAGAGAAGGAATATTACGGAGAGAGACAAAGGAACAAGCCAAGGAGCTTTCTTATTTCAGGATGAGCATGGCAGGAGCATTGCTGAGAGGATGATAATGCATCTGATGAGGAATTGCTTTTATTTTTCATTCATGCCCTTTCTTAGATCTGCAAAGAGAGAAGATAAAGCGTAAGATGAAGAATTGCGTTTTAAGATCTTTTGACTCCTTGGTCTTTGGGATTATACATGTCTTCTTGCGCTTCCTATGTGCACTTTCTTAATTAAAGGAATTATGATCTCCACCTCTTTTAATGTTTGGTAGCCCAAAGGTGCAGAATACTCCATGAATCATGATATATTCCATTCTTTTGACATTACTGTATTTTTGTAGATTTTCTTTTCTAGTGACTTTGTTCTGTTTAATTTAAATGTTATGACTTAAACCCCTATGCGTTTGCTATCTGCTGTTCTACTTTCGTAGACAGGACCTTGTGTTAGCATCAGATATGAGAAATAAACTCTCTTGATACCTACTGTTCGCGCGATTTGTGATCGGGAATATCTTTCACCGAAATTTGTACTTCGGTTTTTATTAAGAAGGGTTCTGTGGCTTTGTTCTGATAGAGAAAATGGACGAACTAAGTGAACGGGATTGTGACTGATGGAAAGGTGTGAAATTCGGACGATTTACGGCTACAATACTCCTACTTGCAGGAATTGGTAAATAGATTACTGAAATCTGAAAGTACAGGTAACGAAAGTGCGAGGAAAGCTAAAGCTAGGCTGCACACATGAACGAAAGTTTAAAACTTCAAGGGAAACAGAGTGTTTTTTTTTTCTTGGTGATTGTGAAGAGACATTTTCTTCCTTTTTCCTGTATACTTATTCTTCTCGTGCTCATAACCGCTTAAACAGTTATTCTTTGATTTCAAACCTTCGAATTTTAGCGCCACTACTTGACTTTTTCAAACCACGATCCTCAAAACTGATCCGTGCAAATTGGGACTCATGTTCTTCGTGGTTCACAACTGCATAAGTAACTCCCCATTTTTGAATACTATTTCTTCACTTCAAAAAATCTATTCGCGCCCATGAGTTTTGCTTCGCACTCCCCGTCTTTCGGTATGAAATTTTCACATTGTGTGATATGCTGAACTCAAGTACAGCATTACTTTTATTCGGGAATATCCCTCAACCTTCCCGAATGTTGCGCACATCCCGAACGACAATGCGTCGACTTGTTACTCTGTATGACATTTTCTTCTTGCTTTACTTCGGGATCCTATCTTTCAATTCTCCCAAATGACGCATACATCCCGAATGAAAAATGTTGATTTATCTTTCAGCATAACGTTTTCTTCTCGTCGTACTTCGGGATTTACTGATGGTACTCCTTTTCGTACACGTCATCTCCAAGACACCAAATTGGGCGGCAATATTATGGTGTCAACATATGCCCCCTTTTAAAAGACTTAAAAAGTTTAATTCTTTTAAACTCTCAACACGTTCCTCTTTCCCAAATGGTGTCTTTTCTTTTTCTTCTGACAACGTCTTTCTTGTCATCTTAAATACCTATCTTTTCAACTTCTTTCTCCAAACGATGCATCTCGCGTCGTTTCCTCAAAATTCATTTTTTTCTTTTTTACATCAAACGACACTTTTCACATCGTTTCATCGACCCTTTTCAAATCAGCTATAAAGCTGTTTGTTCCCACATAATCAAATTTTTGTTCTTTTCTCATTACCTTCGTTTCGTTTTCGCGCTCTCGCCTGATCTTCCTCTTCTCCTCCAAAGCATCCTGTTGAAACCCTAACATCAATCTCTCGTTCTCTTGTCAATGGCGTCTCAAACTTCAAACTTTTCTCATGCAACGGCCCTTGATCACTTTTCCGACTTCGTGGAATCAGACGATTTGGATGGCCGTCACTACTTTTCTCTATTGAACAACGACGGTACTGATTCCTTTGTCTTGGGTCCTGCTGTTTACAATCACTTTTTACTCCCCAAGATCTTCTCTGATGTTTTCCCTGAACATTTGACCGAGGTTCTTCCTATCCATCATCAACCCATTCAGTTTCATCATTGGGTTTCTCAGCCTTCTCGATTTAGGGCTTTTTTCCCTTTTGACAAGTCGTTTTACCAATGGTATTCCCGACTTTCTGCTTCTAAGGCTACACTCTGGGATGAACTCCAGATTCATGATGCCCTTCGCTTTTCTTGTTTCGATTTCCGCCTAAACTTCGAATTAATCGGTGCCCTGTCCAGTTTTTTGTCATCATCCACTAATTGCTTCTTTTTCCCTTTCGCCCCTATAACTGTAACCCTTCTGGACTTAGCTTGCATTACTGGTCTTAGCCTTTTAGGAGAAGACGTCGCCACCCTTTCTGTAAATGCTCATCCAGAGTTTCGTCTGCTCTCCGATTCCGACCTGTCCTACGAGACTTTTCTGAACAAATACTTCAAAAAGGAAGGGAAAGTTACCGAAGAAGAGCACATCGCCTTTTTACTCTACTGGCTGTGCAAGTTCCTTTTTTGTCACCCTGTTATAAGGGTTTTTAAAGATTTTTTATACATAGCCACTGCCTTAGCCGCAGGAACCAAGTTAGCTTTGGGCAAGACTGCTCTTGCTCTTCTGTATAGGGGTTTATCTCATGCTGCTTCAGTTACCTCTACTGGTGTCTTAGGGGTTTTTGGTGGCCCCCTCTGGATTCTGCAAGTCTGGGCTGCTTTTTATTTTCCGTCCTGGTCTTCGGAGTCTCGATTTGGCTAGCCCCTCTCCATTTCTGTACCAGACACCCCTGCTTGCCAAGCATTAAGTCA
This sequence comes from Psidium guajava, assembly GCA_016432845.1. Taxonomy (NCBI): domain Eukaryota; kingdom Viridiplantae; phylum Streptophyta; class Magnoliopsida; order Myrtales; family Myrtaceae; genus Psidium; species Psidium guajava. Next base: position 20,098,314 of record CM028233.1, on the reverse strand, counting down.
GGAAGTTTCCCCTCTTAATACCGAATTTTCTTCCTACTTTCGGTATTTCATTACTCAGCTTTACTCTATAGACATGGAGACTTTCGATTTTGACCTTTTTCTTCTCCCGAGTTCCGTCGGCATCTCCCTGGTTTTTCCAATAACCGCAGTGATTACTGGCAAGTTGTGTTAACTTCCATCGACCTCCCCCTCAAGATTCCGTTCAAAGGTAGACTTATTTCTGGTTTTAAAATTTACTCCCCCCAATATTGCGCTCGGCAATTTAGGCTCACTCAGGGGCCTCCTGTCCCAACACTCTATACTTTCTCCTTCCCTTATCTTCCCGAAAATGTCACCTGTAAATCTTCAGACACCTTTGCCTTCGTCGAGCTCAAAATCATAATTCAGAGAATATACCGAAAGCTTCCTATATTTCGGTACGAGCCAAAACCTGGCTACACCACTCCCGATTTTGTAATCTGGTGGGATGACCATTGTTTCCGTTTCTTTTCTGAGAGTGAGGATCTGGACTCATTCTTGGATCAGAATTTGCAAATACCAGACTCAACCCCTGCAACAGACATGACACCAAGAGCACTCCCGGCACCAGCATCCGTGGGAGATTCAAAGAAAGGTTAATTAACCTCTTTCTTTTTCATGTGTAAGTTATAGGTTTACCTTTCATTTCACATGATTATGTACGTCTGCAGATGGCAAGAGGAAAAGAACAGCCTCACCAAAATCCCCTGCTCCCTGAAAGTTAACTCAGAAAAAACCATTACAGAGGACAAGGATCCGTATTTCAGAACCTTCATCTGATAGTCCAGTTCCCAAAGTGCCAATTCGGCTATTGAAGAAACCGCGATCAAGTAAGGGTACGTATTTATATTTTCCCGCATTTATACCATGGCTGTTAAGCTCATTATTTCTAATTTCATTCTTTTGAATATTAGTTCCCATGCAAAAAACACCTACCTCCTCTCCTTTTGAACCCGCCATCGAGATCCCAGTCGGGACATCCAGGACTCCTGCTCATCCACCTTTGATTGAGCTTGACCCTGTGGATCCTGAAGTTACTCATCCTGATTCTCCACCGACATCAGGCAGGCTTACGATTACGCTCCCTGGTTTCATCCCCGAAGAACCTGTTTCTCGCAGGGAGCTTACTTTGCCTGAAGAAGTTCTTTCGCTTGGTATGTATTTCCTAACCAACTCCTTTTGCTATTAAAATACTACACCTCTAACTGCTGTTAGGATCCCCGATTTCAGTGATTTTTCTTCCTTCTCTCCAAATTGAAGCCGATCCAGACGTGCCCCAACTCACTGATTCAACTTCAAATGCCCCTGTAGAATCTCCTCGTGCTCAAAGTATGTAAACTTCATACTTTACTGCAATTAGAAGTTCTTTAAATGTTAACTAACTCGCTCCCTTGGATTATAGGACTTCGCTCCTTAAAAGCAAAGAAACTAATTTCAACTATTGAAGTTGTAGATTTTGAAAGTCCTCTTCCTCCGTTGACGCAACCCTCATTATCTCCAAGAGTGTCTGACATCTCATCTTCCTTAGAAATCGCAAGTTCGTCGAGGGAGAAGATTCATCCTCTGTCTGAGCAAGAGAAAGCCAGGCTTGAAAAGGTTTCCTAGTTTGACATAGGGGGACCTATCACAGTTTTATTGCAAAATATCTTATCGACAACTTCTCTAGTTTCCGCTCTAATTGCCAAGGCTAAATGGCAAGAATTCGTGGACCTCCTAGAGCCTGGTTACAGTGAGCTGGTTGTGGATTCCAAGAAAGAACAAAGACCAGGGTGCTTGCCCAAGAGATTTTCTCACGTAATCCCTCCTACATGCCTTTAATAGAGCTTCAAAACGCTTGTGAAGTATTCCAACTCGGTTTTGTCGAAGCAGTAGACACAATACGGGTTAATATGCACACCCTGCCGTATTTTCTTTCCATGGAACAACCACATCTGGCTACGGAGGATGAGTTGCTCGCACGACGGGATAATACGCTCTCGTTTTTCAAGACCTATAATGCTCTGGAGCAAGAACTTGAAAAACTCAAGAGGAGGAAAGCAGACCTCGAGGCAGCACTCAAGACGACTGAAAATGAGATTCGTCTTCAGGAAGCGAAGAAGGAACAGGCCTGTATTTCTTGCCGACAGGAGTTCAACAAATTCACTGAATTGACCAAGGAATACGACGTCGGCAAGCACAAAAATCAAGTTGCAGAGAAGAGAAGGAAAGAGATGATGGAACAGAACTTCAACCTCGAATTTCAATTGCGAACTTTTGTACAAAGAGCTAGACAATTGTTGGATGAAGCTGAATGGTGATCTTATTGATGAGTTCTGTCTTCCCGAATTTGTAATGTTTCTAATTTTGTGCCTCTGATACTTTCTCTGCTTTGCTACATGGTAACTTCTTGATAACTTGACTTCGGGAAGATAACATAAAGGATTAAATCTCTTTCCCGAAGGTTTTCTTCACCTTACCCTTTTCACAACTCAGATTCAAGAAGATAACTGTGGTAGTAGGCACTGACACCCTTTTTCCGAAAATTCTCATTTACTCGCGTAATGAATAAAATTCGGGATCATAATGCCATAAGGGATCAAACCTTCTTCTCGAAAAACTGTTTGGCTTGAGCATCCTTGATTCACTTCAAATCGGGAATGCGACAATATGATGAATCAAAACGTACTTCTGAGATCATTTCACCTTACATCCCTTTGTAACTAAGATTCGGGAAAACGATTCAACACCGATCAGTAGAATTCTCAAAGATGCTCCAACTAACAATTTGAGTAACCTAATTTCGGTACATTAACCTTGCGCGTACTTAATGCCGCACCGAAATCTCTTCCCGAAGTCTCCTCAACCTAAGTCTTGAATAACTTGAATTCGGGAAACTCGCCCTGTTAATAACTGAATATTCTCCACACGATCTCACGCTTCCTTGCTATTTTACTCATTCTCAAAGACACCCCCCACGTTCTGATAACTGCTTCATTGTCTTGTCTATATATCATCCAATCATCCTTTTTCAAAAGTATTTCAATCTGAACGTCAGCTTCAATCTTTATTCTACCATGTCCTCCAACGGTTATCATTCTAGCCATGGAGGTAATATTCAGCAACAGTCCTTCATCTGCTTGTTTTATGCTTTGTCCGTGATCCATGTTTGATAAATCCAAACAATCACGATTTGATCTTTTCATGTTCATTTCCTGTTAGTCATTCACCTAATGATGACCGTGATGTCTGGAAACGCCTTCACGAACTTCTTTCCCACGGTTATAGTGGCCTATTCAGGTCTCCCGAATTAGAAGAGGAAGTGAACAATCTATTCAATATGCTTCGGGCCAAAATTTTCTTGTTTGCCGACCCGTACTTCCTTGATTTGACATGGGAGTTTTTCTATCTTTTTCCTTCCAGTTTGTACACTTCTCGTCTGACCATTGAAAAAATTCATGACCTCAGTTCCATTGTTCAGGAGTCTAGCATCATTGGAGTTCGCATCTTCAATGAATCAATGGAATTATCTAACTTGAGGAAGGAGCATCGTAGAGTTGGTCGAATTAATTCTCAACTCCACCTGGACGTAGATGCTGCTGCCAACATCCGTGATTTCTTTTCAGGGCTCATCCTTGAATATGGAGGCTTTCCAATGCTGAGGGATGCCTTGACACAAGCTGAACATTTGGCTGACCACACGTTCAATTTGTATGAAGACACGATCCATGAGATGAACAATCTTGCAGAAATAATCCAGACCAAGACACATCGCTTGGCTGATTTAGAAGTGCAACTTGCTACTCTTCAACACGATCTATGATATCATGCCCATCTTCTAGCTGATTTGCGTGCTTCGGAAACGGACTTGAAAGTCCTATCGGCTAAAATTGGGGCATACTTCCATTTTGTATAACTGTACTTATGTTATTGCTGCATTTCCCAAATCGAAGGATAATATTTCTTTAAGTATTTTCCATTGATTGACCGAAGTAACTCTTCTCCATCAATATCCATCAATCCGTATGCATTCCACTCATCACTTCGGTCACTAAATAAGGTCCTTCCCAATTCGGTGCCCATTTGCATAACTCTGGATCTTGTTGATTAACCGGTAAAATGGTTTTCCATACCAAATCACCAATAGAGAACCGCTTCTCCTTTACTCTTTTATTATAAGCTCAGGCTACTCTCCTCTTTTGTGCCAGTAATCTGTCCAAGGCCATTGCTCGAACTTCATCTAAATCATCAATATTAATATGCATCCAGTCACAATAGTCTTCGGGAAGTAATTTGCTTTGAAGTTGAACCCTTAAAGACTCCACTGTGATTTCCATCGGTAGCACAGCTTCTTGTCCATATGTAAACATATATGGACTAACATCTGTACTTGATCTTCTAGAGGTTCGGTAAGCCCACAACACTGTTGACAACAGAGAGTCCCACTTTCTTGGGTTTTCTTCTAGATGGCTCTTAATCAATCCCACAACTATCTTATTTGTAGCTTCGGCTTGTCCATTAGCCTGTGGGTAGTATGGTGTCGAATGCAACATCTTGATTCCTCTTGACCGGGCGAAATTCATCACTTCTCGCCCAGTAAACACCGTACCTTGATCTGATGTGATGGTCTTAGGTAACCAGAATCGGTGAATGATGTTTTCTTCAATAAACTTGATCACCGTACCCTGACTTGTGCTCTTATATGGAATTGCCTCCACCCATTTCGTAAAATAATTTGTAGCAAGCAATATGAAACTATGTTTATTAGAGGATGGTGGATGGATCTTACTGATTATGTCCATTGCCCATCCTATAAATGGCCACGGTTTTACGATCGGGTTAAGCTTTATGGATGGTGCGTGTTGCAATGGTCCATATCTCTGACAGGAATGACACGCCTTAGCATACTTAATGTAATCTTGCATCATTGAAGGCCAATGATATCCGTGTCTTTTCAACAACCATATCATCTTTATCCCAGCCTGATGTGCTCCACATATTCCTTCATGTACTTCTGCCATGACCAATTTTGCATCGCGTTCGTTCAAGCACCGCAGCAACCAACCATCGGAAGATCTGTAACACAATTCTTCTTCCATCAAAATATATTTCTGAGCTTGCCTTCTTAGCTTTTGGTCTCTTGAGTTAGGCTCCTTGAGGTATTCCACTACGGGCTTTCTCCAGTCTTCTTTCGGGACTTCTTCGCTCATGGCTATCGGTATCTCTCTTTGCTTAATGGAAGGTAACGATAGCACGATGTTTGAAACCATGCTTGCTAGTTCTTTTGATATTTTGTATCCCGAAGCCATCTGTGCTAACTCATTGGCTTCTTGATTCATTTTCCTCTTAACATGAACAACTTCATAGTCTAAGAACTGACTCAATTGTTTCTTGGCCAAATAATAATAGCCAATTAAATTTTCATTCAGGCATTGGTAATCTCCTAGTTTGTCTGGCCAATCACCATTAGGACAGGGAGTGAGCCCACTCGCAGATGGCATGTTAGCGAATCCTACAATCCCAAGCGGGAGATGGGGTTCGATTCAACCAACCTTCCTAGCCTAGTCAAGATACTCTAGAGGAATGATACTACCGACCGTCAAAATTAGAGCGGAGTCGGTAGTGACAATATTAATAACCCTATCAATGTATATGGATTCCTACAAGTCGGTGTTGATGGGAATGCTCCAAGATTGAATCAGTTACCAAATGTCGCGACATCGAGGCCTGAGAACGCAAGAATAAATATATTGCTGAATACTGACAATAATGTTAGACTAGTTGGCAACGCAGGGTACCCGCCAATGGAAGTAGTCAATCCTTTGAACCTGACGAATGTCGGTGTGGGTGTTCCTCCTTATCATAGTCAATTCACTCCCCGTCTGTTGTGTCCAAGGGACAATGTCGTACAACCTTCCATCCCTGCCTTGGGGGGCAGGGAGGAAATGTGTTGCTTTTGAAGGGATCAGAAGGACGTCAGAAGCAGTTCTGTTTCTGCTTCTGAATTGTTGCTTCTGAAGAGATCAGATGGACGTCAGAAGTAGTTCTGTGTTTGCTTCTAAATTGTTATTGCTTCTGAATATTGTTCAGAAGGACATTCAGATGCACAAAACAGAGCAGAACGAAGAACAGAACGTATTCCAAGAGCGAGATTTTAACGTATGGAAGGGAAAACTTCAACTCTTATTATTCCACACGATTGTAACACTTAAATACATACTCTAAAATAAATCTTTATTCTAAATCTACTAGGATTCTAATCAAAACAGAATATTTGAATAATAAAACAGGAAAGTTATCTAGTAAATTCAAATCTAAACAGAATCTAATCAAATCTTAAAAATAGAATCGCTAAAACAAAATATTCTGCAGCCTTGATACACAACATTCTCCTCCTGAATCAAGTGCTGCACATTCCCAGCTTTGCTCTCAAAACTTCAAATCGACCAACGTTGAATGACTTTGTGAATATATCTGCAAGTTGTTCTTCTGAACTGCAGTATACCAACTTTACTTCTCCAGCCTTCTGCACCTCTCTCAGAAAATAATATATGATCTTGAAATGCTTTGTTTTTCCATGAAATACAGGATTACGTGAAATTGCCAATGTAGCTTGATTATCTACAAACACTTCAATGCCTTCTTCTTGCTTCAGATGCAGATCATCCATCAACTTCTTCAACCATAATGCTTGATTTATAGCTGCAGTAGCGGCAATAAACTCAGCTTCTGCAGTTGATTGAGCTACTATTTCCTGTTTCTTTGAACTCCAAGAAAAACACGCCGAACCAAATGTGAAACAATAACCTGAAGTGCTTTTCATATCATCCATTGAACCTGCCCAGTCACTATCTGGATACCCCTGCAACTTAAACTCTTGAACTTTACAGAATTTAATCCCATATGAAAGAGTACCCTTTAAGTATCTCAACACCCTCTTTGCTACTACCATATGTAACTTACTTGCACAATCAAGAAATCTAGACAAGACACTTACAGGAAATATGATGTCTGGTCTAGTTGCCATGAGATACATAAGACAGCCAATCAAACTTCTGTAAACTCTTTCATCTGCAGGTTCTGAACCATCATCTTTCTGAAGCTTTTCCTTCTGAATCATTGGAGTACTCACACTCTTGCACTCCTCCATGTTAAATCTCTTCAGAATCTCCTTCGAATACTTCTTCTGAAATATAAAAATTTCATTCTGAGTCTGACTAATTTCCATCCCTAGAAAATATGACATCTCACCAAGATCTGTCATCTCAAACATCTTCATCATCTCCTGCTTAAATGCAACAATTTGAGCACTTTTACTTCATGTTACTAGCAAATCATCTACATAAAGTGACACTACCACCAAGTCAGATGCTAACTTCTTGACATATAGAGTGGATTCACTTAAGCTTTTCTCAAAACCCAAGTTCAGTAAGTGCTCATCAATCTTACTGTACCAAGCTCTAGGAGCTTGTTTCAAGCCATACAGAGCTTTTTTCAGCAAATAAACTTTCTCCTCCTGGCCTGGTGCGACAAAACCTTCTGGTTGCTCAACATAAATCTCCTCCTGCAATACTCCATTCAAAAAAGCAGATTTTACATCTAACTGATATACTTTCCATCATTGTTGAGCTGCTAAGGCAAGAGTCATTCTGATTATATCCATTCTTATCATTGGTGCAAAGGTTTCTGAGAAATCAACTCCCCAAACCTGTGCATATCCCTTCACAACCAATCTGGCCTTGTACTTGTTCACTGAGCCATCAGAATTGAGTTTGGTTCTGAAGACCCATTTTACACCAATCACCTTCCTATCTTCAGGCCTCTCTACTAACTCCCATGTTTGATTCTTTTCAATCATAGCCAACTCTTTATTCATTGCAATCAACCACTTCTGACCACTTCTGAAGACCAGAAAATACCGTGCAAGAAGGAGTTGGGTGATAGAAGTTATTGCAAATGGAACCATTCTTGGAGCCACAATACTGCTAATTGTATTGTTTTCAAGTGAATTGTGTAGGAGGCTATCCGCTAGGGGAAAATTAAGTTCACCGAAGAAAGGCAAAAGAAGATGGAAATAGAGGAGATCCCTTTCCTTAGATGATTGGAATGGTATCAGCATCTTTCAAAAAAGGACCGCTGCCACCAATGGTGTTATGCCAAAGATGTCATCAAGAGGTAAATTATGGTTATTCCCTAGATATGGAAAAGGGAAGATAGATACAAATGGTAGCCGACATCGTAGGAGTCAGGTAAGTGCACCCTTATCATCAGAATCAGTACGCACCAATGTATCCGCCTCAAGCTGGTCAACCGAGTGGAAATAAAGGTCATCGATTAAGACCTTCACTTATTCATCTCCTTCTAAGTGAAATTGCTAGATACAACAACAAAAATGCACCAAAACCAACCAAGATCTAGAAAAATACATAGCAATCCCCATCAGAAGGAAAACAAACATATGCAACATTCCCAAAAGAAAACCATAGGTCAATCTCAACGACCCCCTCAGTTCTTTTTCCTTTTGATGGGCTTTTTGTTTGATCCACAATCCCTGCGATTTTTATAACTGGAACTGGAACTATAGGTAATTGATATGGCCTCGTGGTCCCATATATATTCTTCTTTGCAGCAGCCATTATCACAATGCAGATTCTAAAACCCAGGAAAAAGAAAAAAAAGATTTTGGGATGACATTACAGAAAGGATGACAACTTCACATGAGGTCCCACAATCATACCAAATCAAAAATAATAATTGATGAATTTGTTGCTCAATGGACAGAATACAACAGCGCACACAATAAATCGCCCACATTTTCCTTTGCGATAGTCCTCCCTCATGCACTGAGCCCCAATGTTTTCCCTATTGAGCCCTAAGTTTTCCTCCAAAAGGACGGAGCCCTAATTCCCCCCCCCCAGATTTGACCCCTTATTTTGCGCGCCGATCGAGAAATTGAGTAAGATAGGAGGATGATGGTCGAGGGAGTGACCCCGAGAGAGAGAGAGAGGGGGGGGGGGGGGGGAACACACTAGTGGGCAAGCAAGGATGACCGGCCGTTGAACAGGAGTGAACGAGAAAGTGAAAAAGATTGAACGGGATTAGGAGAGTGAACGACCATTCGGCGTCGTTTATGGTGAGTCCAGCCACCTCATAGTCCACAGGAGACTCGTTTATTGATAATAATAAGCCACGAATGAATTATCACTTAATTAAAAAAGCTACGCAGGACTTTTGTTGGAATGTATGATTGGATGCACTTAAAGGATCGTTTTCTCTCTGATTTGGCACTGAAATGCTCCGGCAAAAAAATTAATACCAAAGTGAGTGTCATACATATATATATATATGGTAAGGATCGTTGTGCAAATATTTGGCACTTCTAGTGTCAATTTTTCCTATTTTTACTTGACACAACATTGGTGTGGAGGGAATAACTTTTAGATGTAATTTATTTACAAAATTAAAAAAAAAGTTACTTGACAAATGGCTAAAACTAGATTTAAGCTAATAAATACACACAAAAATACTGGAAATGAACAAGATTAAACATACATACCATAAATCAAATAAAACCAACTTGGCATATCCTAAAGACCGAAAGTGAGACGAATCCTGCAAAAGGAGTATAAGATATGTAACAAAGGACATATCTTGTTATTTCTCCATGCAGATTAAAAGGTTTGGTCACACCAAATGTGCTTCCACACTTAGAAGCACCTGTATTCTATCATCGTTTGTGAAGAAAACTCTCGTGAATAATGAACAAGTACCTATGTTCTAAAGTTGAAACTTTGCTCTTTATTTTATTTTATTTTTGTAAATTTCCTGATGAGATGTATGTACACGCTCGTATAAGAGTGACTAAAATTTACGGAAGATAGTTTATTAAATAACAAATTTTGGTCAAACTTATGGACGGTGTAATAGGACCTTAAAAAAATGAATACTATTGTTTTTGGCATATTAACAAATTCAATTGATGAAAATTCATCACTTTCTGACATGTGTTGACTTCATGAAAAGGATCACCATTTTAAGCTCATTCGTGTATAGCAAAGATCCAAATTCAATTGTCTTTCCTCTTCTCTCCCTAATTCATTTTTTTGGGGAAGTGAATTTAATACACCCGTTGACAAAGCTCCATATGCACAGCTAAATTTGAGCTAGATTGACCGCTAAACACAGAAATAAGATCGTGCACAACAGCTATAACGTTTGTACTTATAAACATAGTTATCATCATAATCTAACCATAATTAAAATAATGTGCTCTCATTGTCATTTTTTGATTAGGCAAAGTCCAACCACAAGTTGAAGATCTATGAATGGAGACATTTCGGATGCAGTCCAGCCTAATTTTCAATAAATGCCTATTTTTGCTCCTACGACATCACATCCACATCAATGCCAACATCTCTTTAAGTAAATACTTAGAAAATGGAGTGGCAAAAATATATAAAATGTAGGAAAATGCGCAATCAATTATTTAACCACCAACAACCATGATAATGAACTCCAATCCCTTTTGAATCTCCCAGGGGCTTTCAATATTATATGACGATCTATGAGAAGTTTATAGCCCTTCCAATAGAGCATACGTCATTTACCACGTATATAATGTAAGAATCATGCAAGGTACGACGTACATTATAACTTAAATTTAGAACTCAATCACACACTCAATTAGAACAAGACAACCATCTCTTCGATTGTTCTCAAATTTCCTTTTCTTGGAGAGGAAATGCTTCTTTTGTCAGTCTCGTCAAATCTGCATATTTCAGGTTTAGCTTTTGGTAAGTGTTAGGGAAAATCCCTCATGATATTTTTGAAGATGGCAAAATAAATCAAGGGCTACTAATGTGTTTAATTTGCCGGGTAGAACTAGGTGAAACTGCATGAGTCATTATGTAGATGTTGTCTTGATAGAACGTTTGAAGATTATGAGTTCTCTATTAGTGGTGAACAAGACATTGGGTGTAAAGATGTCTACAAGCTAAGGGTACTTGAGTAGAAGGTGAACAAGCCTAGAACATGAAGTTTGGTAAAGTTTGGAAGGACCTTAGATGGGTGAACAGTGAGGTAGAGTCATGATTGTCAATGCACTTTGAGGGATCAAAAGACGAAAACTCAAGTGAAGTTTTGGATATTGTATCTAAAGGTCTCAGAGGCTACTGAAAGAGCTCAAACATTATGTGAAGAGTTTAGACATTAATCGAGGAGCTCAGATATTGTTACGTAGCTCAATCTCTGAGGGAGCATTTCACATGCAACGATCAGAATATCATGAGATATATTCGAGATGATTTAATTGAGATTATATATCATCACAACGGCTAGGAAATCGAGTTGGATTATTCTTGAAGGTTCTCAATCATGAAAATTAATTAAGGACGTGGATTAAGAAAGATGAGGATGATTCACCTAATGAAAAACTCTATCTATAAAATCCAAGATCATGATTGTATGGGCGATTTGATCTAACAAGGGTTTTTTTTCTTTATCGGTCTCAACGATTACGATATCTTTTCGATACATTCTCTCCAAACGAGAAGTTTGGAGAGCGATTATCAAATGCCTTGGAGCGGGTAGTTAGAGGTGGATGAGTATAAAGAACATCTCAAGGTCGAAGAGAAACTGCATAAGAGGGTAGGATCTTAAATTTCAAAATCAATAGAGCTTCACATCCTTCATATATTCTTGGTCCAAACATTGTAACACTTAAAGCTTCTCATCCAAGTAAGAGAGTGTTAGACGGGAAGTCTATTGATTCAGGAATTGTTACCGAGTCGTAATATTTGAGATATTCATTAGTGGAATCCAGTCGATTAGCTGTCAAAGTGAAGAAGTGGACATCGGCTTGAACAAAGCCTAATCACTATAAACTCTCTATGTAAATTCTCTATCTCTTGAACTCTTTGTTATTATATTATAATAGTTGAATTATGCACACGCTCCATATGAGGACACCTCAGATATCATTAGCAATCATCATCTAAATTTAAGCTCTGAACTTATTCGTTTAAATTCTGCATTGATTTCTTATATTTATTAAAATCTCCTATTCACCTCCTCTAGATTAGGCTAGCCCCAATAGTAAGCACCCAATTTCCATGAAAAATTTAGCTTTTTTAAAAGTTAATCGACTGTATCCTCAATATAGACATAGACATGCTCAATCGGTTAAAGTCAAATAATTACAGACTCTTTTAAGCTTCGGTGTCAATTAAGCCGGTGGAAATCCCTAACAAAGTGACAAACAAGTAACTATCAAGAAAAAGAAAAGGAAAGCATCATGCTCATCGGCGGGCCAAGTCAAACATTTGGGGGTTGATCCTCAAGTATAATGTCAGTGGCTCGAAGTTTGACTTGGTGGCTCTCTCCTCTCCCTCTCTCTCCTGCAAAACTATGCACCTATTGGTCTAAGACCTGATTATCATAGATACCGTCCCTATAACCACAGGCAAAAAGGTTGGAGTTCATTAAAAACGGCAGTTGTCAACAAATGCAGCAGCTTCAATTATTTGTCAAACGAATTGATTTTTGGACTATTAGATTTGGCTTCTGGACCAACAAAGACAATTAACCCAACGTTGGTATATGACTTGACAGCTTTTCTTGCTTTTGAATGGTATGGAGTTCCAGCTATATCACTGACCACCAGTCACGGTGGGTGGTGCAATGCATAGATACCCCGCGTTTGATCGTGAGCCGTTCCAATTATGAGTTGTTTTACCCGATAATGGTGGTTAGTTCGAATGGAAGGGGTTCGTGGATCTGGTCTGTTGATAATATTAGGGGTGAGTAAGATGGATGGATAAAACTGAGAACTACCCGGACACTACAAAAAAAAAAAGACTTTTAGTCACGAAAAATTAGTGACGAAATATAATTTGTCGCTAATTTGTGACGAAAATAGCGACAAAAATAACTTTCATCACAAATTTATCACAAAATTCGTCGCAAAATAAAAAATGGCTTTTAGCCACAAAAAATTAGCGACGAAATATAATTCGTCGCTAATTTGAGAGGAAAATAACGACGAAAATAACTTTCTTCACGAATTTGTCGCAAAATAACAAATTGCTTTTAGCCACGAAAAATTAGCGACGAAATATAATTTTTCACTAATTTGAGACGAAATTAGTAACGAATTATATTTTGTCACAAAATTCATCGCCAAATTCATTGCAAAATAAGAGAGGGATTTTAGCGACAAAAAATTAGCCACAAAATATAATTCGTTGCTAATTTGCGACAAAAATAGCAACGAAAAAAATTTGGTGCCACATTTGTAGCTAAATTTGTCGGTAACTCGTAGCAACACATTTTTTTTGTCGCTAATTAGTGATGATATTTGCGACGATGTAGTTTTGTCACTATTTTTGTGACGAACTGCTTTCGTTGCTAAAGTCCACTGATACATTTTGTTCTCACTACTTTCGTGGCCAAGTAAAATTCTCCCTTTCAAAGCCCTTTTCTCATTTTTCTCTCCATTCTCTTCCCTTCGCTTGCTTTCTTCTCTCTTCTCTTCTCTCTTGTCTCTTTTGTCTTCTCTCTTGTTATTTGTGTTATATGGTGAGCATGAAATAAATTGTTGTTTATTTCATCATTATCTTTCATCAATTTCCATAAGCTTCATCAATATTGATTAATGTTAATCTTTTTGTTATGTAGGTGTCGATGTGAGATATTTCAATTCTCATTAAATTGAGGACGTTTTACTACAAAAAATTCAACGAATACTTGGGTAAGTCTTCTTGATTTGGTAATTTTTTTCATTTTTTTCACATGAATTTTTATTAGCAAGTATGTATTTCACTGGAGCACGTATTTGTTGCTAAATTCGTCGCTAATTATATTATTCGTCGCTAAATTCGTCGCTATTTAGTGATGACATAAACTGTTCGTCACTAATTAGCGATGATAGATGCTTTTCGTAGCTAAATTCGTCACTAATGAACGACAGATCTTTTTCGTCACTAAATTCGTCGCTAATTAGCGATGATAGATCCTTTTCGTCGCCAAATAGCGACGAATTAGGGCCCGTTGTCACTAATTGGCGACGACTTCAGTACTGTCGTCGCTAATTAGGACGAAAGCAATTGTTTTGTCGCTAATTAGCGACGACATCTCATTTTCATCTCTAATTTGAGACGAAAATCAGATGTCGTCGCTAATTGACGAAGACCCCTCCTTTTCATCGCTAATTTGTGAAGTTTCGTCCCGAATTGGCGACGACATGTTGATGGTCATCGCTAATTGGCGACGAAATGGATTTATCGCAAAATTACCGATGACTTTTGTGACAAATTTTATCCGCTAAATTGATACCATAATAGTTCTATGTAAAAAGTGCAGTAATGGTAAATTTCATATATGTGATAAAGTTAGGGAACATCTTTGTAGATTTGAGTTTGCCTTGAACTATTATAAAAATTTTGCCATGGTAAACCATGTATAGTTTTAATTAAGAATATTAAACAATAAATATGATATTTTAAATATTTTATGTGATTTTTTAATTTCTGTATAGACACAATGCAAAGAGACAGGGCTTGAATGCATAATAAGAACTTACTTGGACATCGAGGATTAACTGATGAGTTTCGTACTGGGTTGGAACATTTTTTGGATTTTGCTAGTAGTAAATTTGAGTTCATGGATGGAAATAAGTTAAGGTGTCCATGTAAAAAGTGCAGTAATAGTAAATTTCATGTGTGTGATAAAGTTAGAGAACATCTTTATATATTTGGATTTACTCCGAACTACTATAATTGGACTTGCCATGGTAAACCATTTATATTTGATGAAAGATATCAAAGAAGTGATCAATTTTCAATTAGGGAAGAATGTAGTTATTATAACCAATTGAACCCTTATCAGAAGATGGTTACCAATGCAGTTGGTCAGAATTTTGTTTTAGAATTGAACCATGCAAGTACTAGTTTTACTCTTGTACCTAAACAAGGTCTGTGTTTGAATAAAGTTAAATAATGTTCTGCTTTTGATGTATGATAATAATCTAATGAGACTTCCCTCCAGATAAATATAAGCCGCAAGTCTTCTTCTGTATTTAACTAAAGTTAAATAATGTTTTGCTTTTGTAGGTTGGTGGGTTCATTCGTGGAGACTTCATTCTGAGTGGACAATTTCCAGAGGATCTGATGCTGCTCTTTCCATTTCTCTTTTGATGAGCAAATATCATCAAAAGGCACCGCCATCATGGACTTCATTCACTACTGCATTTTTGTTCTTTGTGATAGGCTTTTTAGTCGGGTATATTTTGCATCGTGCAGCAACTAACATTGTCAAAATTGAAGATGGTTTTCATGAGATGCAGGAACTGAAGGTTCGCTAATATTGTATGTGATTCAGGTCCTTGACGTTTAACTTAGTTTGGTACTTTTCAGCAATTTTAATCTTCTTAATGGCAAATATACCTTTCAATTAATTTTCCTTTTCAATTTGTAGCTATCCTTTCTCAGTTGTTACGATGGCTTTTTTTAATAGAATCCTCATTTCATGATAGTGTGAGCAATGGAATTTGCATGTTATACAGTAACTCTTATCACTTTGCGTTTATATTTTAATGACTATGAAAGTTACTAATGATGGGGAGATTCAAATGGAAGGTCAAGAATATTTTTACTTGGCGAAACAGAGTACCGCGATATGTCGTTGCAAATGTTGTTATATATAACTTTCGTTGAAAATTTTGTTAAATTTGAAACAAAAGTAGCGACGAATTAAAATTTTTGTCGCTAAATTTTGTGGATCGAGTTAGCGATGAAATTATTTTTGTTGCTATTTTCGTCGCAATTTTCGTGGAAAATTACATTGCTAAACTTCGTCACTAATTAGCAATGAACTTTTCAACGAATAATGTTCATCGCAAATTAGTGACTACTAATTTTGTTGCAATTTAGCAACGAAAATTAAAAAATTTTATCGCCAAATTTTCTGACCAAAGTCAACCATGAAATAATTTTCATTGCTATTTTCGTCGCAACATTCGTGGCAAATCCTCTTGATGGTTCGTCACTAATTAGAGACGAATTTTACCACAAATAATGTTCGTCGCTAATTTGCCACGAATTTGGCCACGAACTTTTCTCGTTGCAAATTAGCGACGAATATTTCTCATCGCAAATTAGCAACGTATTTCGACACGAATATTTCTCATCACAAATTAGTGACTAAAGTTCAAATTTTTTGTCGCTAAATTTTGCGATGCCGAATTAAAATTTCGTCTAAAATTTCGTCGCAACTTAGTTTAGCAACGAATTTTTCCGAATGTTTCATCGCAAATCCCTTTGTTAAAACCTTTTTCTTTAGTGGGATAGTGTTGCAACCCTAAAATTTTTCAATTTGTGGAAAATTCCCGGGTTAACGGATTATCAGGTTAATTGGATTAACTAACCTAATACGAACTCTCCCAAGTCCTATCGAATTGCAACTTTGGTTTTTATTCAAATGATTTCAAAATTTGGAGTCGCCACTAATTATTTTTGGTAGGTCGATTAGAAACCTTAGTAAATTAGCGAAAAAACTAAATTACTTCTACGAACCAGAGATTATGAGTTCGGGGACTTGGTTACACTAGTTAATTGAAACTAATGCCCTTTTAGTACCTTAATTTCATAGATATCCTAATTTGGTAACTCAGGCTTGGTTTACTCCTAAGGTTCTAGTAAAGTGATCTCTTTTTATATTTTCACCTTTTAGATGGAATGCATGTGAATGACATTTTTTGGTATTTTCAAAGCATTAAAAATTCCCTGAAGCCGAAAGAGGGAATGAGCTAACGACTTCTGTGCAGTATTGCGACCTCCAGCAGGTGGCTCGGCCTACTCATTATGGGATCTGATGATTTAGAAATTAAATTGCGGAAAGTAGATTTAGAAAATAAAGGACCTCCAACAGGGAAGCTCTATCTTAGCTTGGCCTACCCTTTTTTGGGTTTAATGGTGCAAAAATTAAATTATGAAAATTAAATGCGGTAAATAAAGGACCTCTAATGAGGGATTTGGCCTTAGCTCGGCTTACCCATTTTGGAGTTTGATGGTGCAAAACTTAAATTACATAAATTAAATTCGATAAATAAAGGACCTCTAACGAAGGACTCAGCCTTGGCTCGGCCTACCCATTTTGAGGTTTGATGGTGTGAAAATTAAATTGCAGAAATTAAATGCAGTAAATAAAGGACCTCTAATAAGGGATTCGGCCTTGACTTGGCCTATCCAGTCTGAGGTTTAATGGTGTGAAAATTAAATTGCAAAAATTAAATGCAATAAATAAAGGACCTCTAACGAGGGATTCGGCTTTGGCTCGGCCTACCCACTTTGGCGTTTGATGGTACAAGAATTAAATTGCAGAAAGTAAAGGCAATATATACAGCACCTCCAACGGGTGGGTCAGCTTTTCCATTTTGGGGTTTGGATTTGTTAAGCAAAAATACAGAAAATTGTAGTACGAATGCGACATGTTGATATGGAGATATACGAACACGACATGTCATAATCAAAATTTAAATCAATCCATTTGGGCAACGAAATTCTCGAAGATTTTAATGGCTAGGATCGTTACTTGATTTGATGAATTTATTTGCCGAATTCGGACCTCGTATCGCCTTGTGCATTAAGATTGCAGCTCAAACGATAAGAATGAACTCTTGATTTGTGTTGATCGATAAAGGAATTTGTGATGATAACCCCATAACTTTAAACTTCCACCATCTTCAAAATTCTCTCACTCTTTTTGGTATTTTCTTTCTTTCAGATTTTTCTTCAATATCCCAAAACTATCTCAAAAATCTAAGATTTTCTCTCTCCAAAAAAATTCTCCTTCCCAAGCTCACTTCTTCCTTTTTTTGTAGCCCACTCATCTATCTCCCATCTTCACTTTTCCACCTTCACTTCTCCATCTTCCCTTCTCTATTCTAATTTCTCCACTAACTTTTGTTTTTTTTATTTACAAAATAATCCCTCAAGTGTTAGGCATTTGCACTCTACTCCCTGAGATATTAAGTATTTACAATTCAGTCCCTAGAAAAATATTTCTATAAGTCCAAATCTTTTCAAAATTTTCAACACACCTCCCCTGTACTTGATCAAAATTCACCGCATATTTATTTCAATCACTTGTCAAATTTAAGCTCATTTCTTGCCCCTGAAAATAATGCAAAATTCAATTAAAGCTCTTTTGCAAAATTGAGTCATTCTAGGTATAATTCGGCCAAGATCAAAATTTAGAATATTATAGAATAGTGTCACGACTCCAAAAATGCAAAAATCGAATATTACAGAGTTAAAATGAATTTTTTATAATTTTTTTCAATTAATCTAAAGATGGGCTTAACAAAGTAATTCCCAATTATAAATTAATTTTTTGATATTTTCTTTGGCCAAAATGAAAAGAAAATTAAAAGATAAATAATGACTATTTTTCATATTTTTTGGCCTCAAATGCTATTATTTAGTAATTTTCAAGCATTTTTCTATTTTCTAAAAATTAAAAAATGCGAAAAATATGAAAAATTATTTTTTATTCGAAGATGGTTCCTTAGGCTTGGCCTAGGATTCCAAAGTTGTTTTTTTATTTTCTCATTTTTTTATTTATTTTTTATGAACTTTTAAAAATAAAATGCCAAAAAATACTGAAAATATGGAAAATCATTTTTTGGTCAAAATTGGTTCCCTAGGCTTAGCCAAGGTCCCCAAATTTGATTTTTTAAATTTTATGAATTTTTATAGATTTTTTTATTAATTTTGAAAGAGAAAATATGATTAAAAATCAAGTGTCAACAGCTACCCCTCTTTGAAAGAAAGCTCGGTAGAGGTTGATTTCAAAGACGAGATGACACCTGAATCCTAATCGACTCCAATACCCCTCTTAACAAGTTCCGATCCAGACTCAGTTTGAAGAGGCTCCTTTGAAATGAGGGAGAGATAGAGAGGTAAGGGATTTACCTAAAACTTATCTATTCACCTCGCAGTTGTTGACTATTCTATTGAAAAGGGAATGGAAACATAAGGATTCATTATAAGAAAACCTCGGCATGATTGAACCTAGACCCGTATGGTAGGTCACCTCATGGTAGATTCCTAATGAAATGATTCAACTGATTAAAATTTGATTGAAATTTGACCCATATGGTAGGTCACCCCATGGTAGATTCCTAATGAAAGTATTCTACTGATTAAAACTTTGATTAAGATTTGACCAGTATAGTGGGTCACCCCATGGTAGATTCCTAGTGAAAGGATTCTACTGATTAAAATTGGATTGAGATTTGACCCGTTTGGTGGGTCACCCCATGGTAGAATCCTAGTGAAAGGATTCTACTGATTAAAATTGGATCGAGATTTGACCCGTATGGTAGGTCACCCTATGGAAATGCCTGTAAGAAGAACTTTATGCCTGTAGAAAGGACTTGGTACCTGTAAGAAGGACTTTTGTACTTGTAAAAAGACTTTTGTGTGCTTGTACAAAGAACTTGGTGCATTTAAGAAGAATTTTAGGTGTCTTGAAGGATGTCATTTTGGAATCTAGGGAGACCAAGAATCCTACAGAAGCTCAAACCCAATTTCACTTACCTCAAAGAGTGTCATTCTGGGATTTAGGGAGACCAGGAATCTTGCAGAAGCTCAAATCCAATTTCATTTACCTCAAAGGGTGTCATTTTAGGATCTGGGGAGACCAAAAATCCTACAGAAGCTCAAACCCAATTTCACTTTCCTCAAAGGTTGCCATTCTGGAATTTTAGGAGATCAGAAATCCTATAGAAGCTCAAACTCGATTTATCTTACCTTGAAAGGTGATGTTCTAGGATTTGGGAAGACCAGAAATCCTGCAGAAGTTCAAACCCAATTTATCCTATCTTTAAGGGTACCATTCGGGGATCTGGAAAGACCAGAAATCCTGTCGAAGCTCAAACTCGGATTATATTCTCTTATCGCTCAAGCATAAGTTAAAGAGGCAGAGATCAAAACATATTGAACATTTCTATTTTCGAAATGAATCATGCTTCATTGAAGAAAGTGGATACCTGCATGTGCCGCAATGGAATCGAGCAACTTGACAATCGTCAGGATTCATTCTTTTGAAAGGTTCAGGTTAAAAATATATTACCTAAAGATTTGGAAGGAACACCTAGTGTTTTCTCGACAACTAGGCTTGTTCATTCCATAATTACCGAATGAATTTCGAGACCTTAAAAGGTAACTCAAACATCAGGAACGTGTTACCTGTCAGGCAATGTGAGAGGTAGCATGTGTAAGCATTTTCATCAATGAATTCATTGGTTCATGCAAAACTAGTTCAGCTAAGTTTGCAATGATTAGAAGCAGTTTGTGTAATAACTTATAATGCAATCAATCAAAATATGGATCATGCAAAACATATTTGTCAAGTTTGCATTACCAATTCTATTCAGGAAGGTTATCATAGTATGAACACCTCGAATGTATTCTAAATAGGGGACCTTAGTCCGAAATGGCTTTCTCTCACTCTTGAAAAAGGTTGTTTGTCCTGATTGAAGGATTGAAAAGGAATCACTCAATCTTACCATCATTGCATTCGGCAAGAGTCTGAGTAATCTTGCAATTGGTACGATTACACCAATTTAGTGGTCTTGATTAGGATTATAATGTAGGCTGGGTCAAAGGCTTACCAAAGGGGACTCTTTTGAGTCAAAGCCATTGACAAAAAGGTCTTCATTACCTGTTCCAGGTTTACAAGTCAAGAACCCTGCAAGAATGAGAGAGAAATAATCTTGCTCGTACCTTTTCAAGCGATGCTTTAAATCATTTAACTTTACGTAACCCTGCAAGAATGATAGAGAAATAATCTTGCTTGTACCTTTTTGAGCGATGCTTTAAATCATTCAACTCTACGTTAACTCAAGAGCCTTAATTAGAAAAGACTTTCACGGGTCGTAACGTAGGTTGGGATCGGGGACCATGGAAGTAAAAGGCTTATTTTGGCCCATGAAATATATGAGGTGAGTTTGACGTTGGTGATCATTGCATCCTTATCACTAGTCTCGGCCTACTAGAATAGTCCTCAAAAGAACATCATTATTGTATGGGGATGGCGTTAATTTCTGTTGATACCGTCGTTGCTCCCGAACGGTGTAAACTTTAACCATGTATGTTTTGCAATCTAGCTCCTTTTAAGAGTTTTCTTTCACAACTAGATCCTATCGGGGATTTACATTGATTTGAATGGGTATTAGCCTTGCTTTTACCTAATACTTTGCTTTTCACTCCTGAAATTGACTTTCTTCCTTTTTTCCACTTTTTTTTGTTCTATTTAGAAAAAGAATTTTTGAAGATTGTGCTTTATGCATATTAAAGGTCTAGCACACTTGAATAGTTGACTCAAGAACTCTATGTAGACCTTAGTTCTTTTAAGTTTGTCTACTTTGAGGTGGTACCATCTTCATCTTGAACTAGGCAATGCTCACCAACGGGATTTTAAAAAACAAATGTGCCGACTCAATTGGACGATGCAAAAGATGTGAGTGAATCGGATAGGGAAATGAATTCCCTTTGTCATCCTAAGACATTTGAATTATCGTGCGAGATTGAAAGTAAGAATCACTTGAAAATTAATGTTAGTCCGTGCAAAAAAAATTTTAACCATTTACCTCATGCTATTGTTGGGACAACCTCCATTCGGCCCTGATGTGAGATGGTTCTTGACAGGGGTTATGAAATGAAACCGCCACTCAAATGGGTTATCAATGGTTACCTGTAGTGTTTAGGATGAGAAACGATCGCCTCATTCCCTTCGACTATCGTACCTTTCGCAAGAAAACCCATTGCCTTGAGGAACGCGGAACCTATTTAGCACTCGACTCGTTGTAGATTAAAATATAGGACGTGTGTAGAAATGGTTTGCCTATCATCATCTTGTCGTTCCCCATTCCACACATTCGACGCATAATGTGAAGTTTATGCTCCAAGTCAGAATTGGTAAAATAAACATGTAGAAGAGTCATGCATAAATCATATAATGTGCAAATACAATGTGGACGTGGTAATTTTTAAGCATCATGCATATTTACGAAATGTGTAACTGTATCAAGAATGGGAGAATTTGAATTGCCCCTGAGCATGTAGGTAAATCAAGCAAATAGGGAATCTACTCCTTAAGTTGAGAAGTGGCTTGTCTCTGGCTTTGCCCCTGCACAATGATATGCATGGGTGAAGTGAAGCATTTGAGCCTTCTTGATGTTGACGGCCGTCACGATCGTCGATCGAATGCCCTAATTTACCCCCATTTTCATTAGAACGGATCTCTTTAGATGACCGTAATTTTGCCTCTTTGGGTTGTCTCCTTCAACATGTTAAATGTTAGTGTAAATATTTCCTGTAAAAAGGGAAGAAAACGTGTTAGCCAGTATTGGAAGGGATAAACTGGAAACGGTTTACCCTTCATCTTGAATGCCTTATACGAGTCTTTTATCAGCTTCACTGGATTGAGTTTTCCTCGACTTTCGTTGGACACTTCACCATTAAGCCAAGATTGCGGCAAAGTACTGATTTCAGTATTGTTCGTTGGGTATTCCTATTTCTTACTGCAAAAAACAAATGTGCAAAAGATTATACTATTCATTTACAATATTTACAATATTCTCCAACTTTGGAGATCGAACTTGGATCACCTCGCACCATTGTTATTCCCCATGCGATCAGGCCCATTAGACCGTAGGCATCTATGGGGTTTTCCTTTAAGGGTTAATCATTGGGCAAGGGCAGCCTTTTTGTATTGCCTTGGGCCATTTCACGTCACGGTGCCTTTCAAGGCAAATTATAGTCCTTGTTAAAAGTGGAATAAGTCAATTCAAAACTCAAGACGATTATGTGAAAATTGGAATGACACAACATTATCCATCTTCGAAATTGCTCGGGCCTTTTGTTCGCATTTTTCTTTATTATTTGAGGCTGTCCATCCAATGATGATGTCCATGAACCGATTTGCTCCAAAATCTGTTCAATTAGAGAATTTCGTATTTTGGTATAACTGTATTCTCGAGTCAGTTTGTAAATTCCTAAAAATAGAAGGGATTCAATTTAAAATTGGAGCAATTGAGGGTAAATTGGAACGATACGGATCTACCCTTCGCGTTTATGCAAATTTTTACTCGCTATTAATTTTTCCCGGGTTTGGTGTAGTATTGGGTACGATCATTTAATAGGGGGAAGAGAAATTATTACTTCTTGCTTAGGCATTAATTCCGAACATCGATAAAAGTATAAAATATCCCCTGCAAGGCAATAAAGTATATGCATTCGTTCAAGATCTTTCTTCCTTTGTAGGCTTTCCAGTGATTAGCTAGCTTCATTTCAGATCAGGTACGCATCGGCCATGTTGAAGGACCCGTGATCACTAACTCCGAAATACAGGCTCTGTGTGCACATTACAGCCCCGGTGCTTCATTAACATCAAACTAGTTGATCATGGCGGCAATCTCGTCGTCAATGCTGCTTGCTTAGTGGTGATGCATCCCCTCCTCCTCGGAAAGCATCAATGTTGACTCCATAGGCTCGGTCTTTTCATACCTCCCCCCAATAGAACTTGATCCTGTTATGAACTAATCTAACTCACCTCTTAAACGGGCATTTTTAACCCTCAGATACTGCCTTCCGTCGAGGGTGAGGAGGTTATTGCAATCAGGGCAGGTGGCAGAGTCAAAAGCTTTTTTATACATCTTGTTCTCCGCTTGGAGTTTTTAATTTTTAGCTCTTAGAAACTCAACCTAGTGGCGCTCATATCGAGTCTTTATTCTGGTTCGTCTGTTTTGAAACCAAAACTTGACTTGCGAAAATTCCAGTCCTAGCTCTTGGCCCAGTTCCATTCTTTGTTTGCCGTCTGGCATAGGGCACGTCCTGAATAAATCCTCAAGCCTTTGTATTTGCTCTTCAGTATGGCGACGATAATGCTTCCTTTGACCCTTGTTGTTGTTGTCCTTATCTTTTTCGAGATTTTGGACGTCGTTAGCGGAGGGGCCAAGCTTCATGGTCTAAATTCCAAATATGGCCTCGAACTCTTCATCTTCCATATTCAGCAAGTAACGATAGCTCTCAAGTGTGTTGGGTTGAGACATCCTTGCCTGGTTAATGGTTCCTCAACGTTTGCTATCTCCTCCTGTATTTTTATTCTCTCTGAACTTTTCTAAGCGATTATATATACTTTGAAATTCTCTTCAGAGTATAGATGAAGACTATCAAGAGGACGTCTTCTTTTAAAATTTAGGCATGGGTTAGAAACTGTATTACTACTTCCGAGAGTTCTGTCTTTCTCAACTTTTTTTTTTATCATATCTCTCGCATGGTTTGTCTTCTTTCGTCTTTTCCATAGTGGTAGGGCTCCTGTCATTATTCCTTCTGCCGATCTTAAGCGTCAGCTTTGCAGGTGAGCTCTTTTCTCTGTCTACAAATGAATACAAGTCTTCTCTTCTTTTTTGTTAAAGTTTTTTCTTGTCTCCCATTTGGCTTGTCTTTTCCTTCTTTCTTTTTCGAAGTGGTGGCATCCCCTCAAACCTTTTTGTAGAGATTTCAAATTTATTTAGCTCGAGACTACCGATTGATGGAGATTCGAGCCAATGGGGGTGACAATGAAAAGGAATGGTAGATAAGAAAATTTGACTAACAGATGATGGCACTATAAAGTTAATATTTAACGCGAAACGAATCACCATCTTTGCATTCCGCTACTCTGCTCTAACTATCCTCTAATACTTTTGTATTCCGCTCGTTTGCCTTGATTCTCTCATCGATAATGCCCAATCTTCCTTTATACATTTTCCTAGCTGAAGTTGTGTTCAAATGGGAAAGACTTTATCATCTTCTTGGCCGAGACTATGTTTAGGGAGATAAATGCTTCTTCGGTGGAAGGCACCAACTTGGAGAGGGAATATATGGCATTCCTACACTCTTCATCGACTTTCTGGAAGCTTGTCGTAACACTCAAGAAACGGTTACCTTAGCCCGCGTCGTGAGAGCTCGCTATCAGGATCGATCTAAATGGTTGGAGTCTACAGAACACACGGTTGCCGGTACAAGAAGGCCGTCAAATCTACTGATGAACTAATCTCATTGTGGTTCACGGGAGAGAGAAGCTGGTGGAGCGCCTATCTTTGAACCAGACTTACTTTGAATGTGATCCGACTGATATTGTTATGAAGTTCAGATGTGAGTGGCTGGAGGAGAGGCTCGATGATCTAATGGTAGATATAGCTTTCGAGAGAGACTTGATCAAGAATCTAAAATTGCCATTGAACATCACGAGATCAATACAACCAGGCAAATAGAGAAATATACCCACCTGTTCTTCAAGCTTGCGGATCTTGAATCCCAAATCACTTAGTGTAGGCAGAACATTAATTTCATGGAGAGCTAGTTGAGCTCTTTTATTATGCTTATTAGGGCTGAGTTTGGTTTTACTTTTCCACCTCAATGATTGTTGTAAGGCTTATTGATGTATGGAATTAGGGAAAAGCTTCACGTGTTGGTGCTTTAATCTTCTTGCCATCTCTTCTTTCGTATAGCATGATAGAATGATTTGAGGTACTAAGAACGTCAAGGCTTAACACTCTTCTTAATGATCTTGTTAGCTGCTGTAGATGATGATATCGAGAACATTGACGACGGATACGATGGTGGTCTTCACTGTCCGTCTTAAGATCGCGATCAATCAAGCTGTGATAAATCGATCACTACATCAATAAATAATCAGGCCGCCTGTTGCGTGCCCCACTTCACTCATGCTTGTCTCTTTCGGCGCCCACTTGTGTGTGTCGGTCGCCTGTAGCATCAAGAGAAATGCATGTGGGCCATACTTGATAATAAAACACCGGTCCTCTGTCAAATGTCCTGACTAATTTAGCCAAGAAGGCGTTACAGGCTTGCTTCGTGGGTTATGATTATAAATCTAAAAACAAGTACAAGGAACCTCAATACATTAATAACGTCCCCATGCCTAATCCAGGTACATTTATTGCCACTATAAAAATACATAGCCCATACGTGCCCACTAATTGACATGTTTATGACTCCGAGAAGATCGACCACTTCGGTTGCCCCCCAAGGTTAAGGATTAATGCATCGGCGTTTTTCGTCCTTTCATATTCCTCATGATTATCTCTGGTATATTGTTGACCCCAACTTTTACTTCCGTCTGGAGTACCTATGATTCCCTATAGAAGTACAGGAACTAATGAATACGTGATCCAAGAGAGGTCAGTCCATGGCTCTTATATTAGTCCAATTTTGTTTTTACATTTTGTGGAGAAATTAAATGAAATTTTCTTAGGAGAACATAGGTGAATTTCTAAAAAAAAATTTGCAAGTTTTTATAACTTGAAAAATGTGATAAAATCTCTTGACGTTTACCAAATTTTCCGAAAAAAATTTCTTCTTTTATCAAAATAAATTTGTAGGGGTAAATTTGTCAGGAAAATATTGTATTCGTTGAAACATTAAGGAAAGATGTAACAAAATCTTTCATTGGTCAACAAAATTCCTCGAAGGGATTTTTTTCACATTTTTTTAAATGTGATACTAATTTAACTTTCATTTTCTTTTGAAAAAATGACCACAATATTAAGTTCAAAATTTGACCAACACCTAGCATGGACTGACCAAAAATAAATACAAGATAAAGTTAGAGAACTTACTTTTAGCTAGGAAAAATGCAAATCACGTAGACATGCGCATGACTCAAATGAGAAGTGGACTCTACAAAATAAAAAGGAAAGACAAGGTATGGACCTAAAAGTCCCCCATTTTTCGAGCCGACAACTTTACTCACAAGTACAATCAAACATCAAGTGGGAAAAATTGTCAATTCAGATAGCGAGCGGGATCAAATATGATCAACCCAAGCGCCATCAAACGCAAGAGATTTGCATATCGATTCCTATCTATGGCTACCTAGGAAAAATTTCACGGCTTGGGTTTAGGCGCTTGTGTGTGCAGGTTTCGTGATCCTTAGAATATGCAAGACATGCATAGCAGTTGGTATCAAAATAGCGTTTCTAAAATGTACGAAGTTAAACAAATAATTCCAACACTAAACCTGTAAAATAAAGGGTTAGTCAAATACTCCACCCCTTATAATTCCTATCTGTAAAAATATATAACACCTATAGAATAAGTTCCAAGCAATCGCCAAATTAAATGAATTTTCATGAAATTCTTCAGGCCTAAGTCCACTAGGCTCTTAATTTTTTTCAAAAATTAAGAACAAACCCCAGCGGAGTCGCCAAGCCATCGCGACCCTAAAAATTGTCAATAAGTGGAAAATTCCCGGGTTAACGGATTATCAGGTTAATTGGATTAACTAACCTAATACGGACCATCCCAAGTCCTATCAAATCGCAACTTTGGTTTTTGTTCAAATAATTTCAGAATTTGGAGTCGCTACTAATCATTTTTGGTAGGTCGATTAGAAGCCTCAGTAAATTAGCGGGAGAACCAAATTACTTCTACGAACTAGAGATTATGAGTTCGAAGACTTGGTTACACTAATTAATTGAATCTAATGCCCTTTCGGTACCTTAATTTCAAGGATATCCGAATTTGGCAATTCAGGCTTGGTTTACTTCTAAGGTTCTAGTGAAGTGATCTCTTTTTATATTTTCACTTTTTAGATGGAATGCGTGTGAATGACATTTTTTGGTATTTTCAAAGCATTAAAAATTTCCTGAAACCGAAAGAGGCAGTGAGCTAACGACTTCTGTGCAATATTGTGACCTCCAGCAGGTGGCTCGCCCTACTTATTCTGGGGTCTGTGATTCATAAATTAAATTGCGGAAAGTAAATTTAGCAAATAAAGGACCTCCAACAATGAGGCTCTGCCTTAGCTTGACCTACCCTTTCTAGGGTTTAATGGTGCAAAAATTAAATTACAGAAATTAAATGCGGTAAATAAAAGACCTCCAATGAGGGATTTGGCCTTAGCTTGACCTACCCATTCTAGGGTTTAATGGTGCAAAAATTAAATTATAGAAATTAAATGTGATAAATAAAGGACCTCCAACGAGAGACTCAGCCTTAGCTCGGCTTACCCATTCTAGGGTTTGATAGTGCGAAAATTAACTTGCGAAAATTAAATTGTAGAAATTAAATGCGGTAAATAAAGGATCTTCAACGAGGGACTCGACCTTAGCTTGGCCTACCCATTCAGGGGTTTGATGGTGCGAAAATTTTATTACAGAAATTAAATTCGATAAATAAAGGACCTCCAACGAGGGAGTCGGGCTTGGCTCAGCCTACCCATTATAGGATTTGATGGTGCGAAAATTAAATTACAGAAATTAAATGCAATAAATAAAGGAGCACTAACGAGGGATTTGGCCTTGGCTCGGCCTACCCATTCTGGGGTTTGATAGTGTGAAAATTAAATTGTAGAAATTAAATGTGGTAAATAAGGGACCTCCAATGAGGGACTCGGCCTTGGCTCAGCCTACCCATTATAGGGTTTGATGGTGAGAAAATTAAATTACAAAAATTAAATGTGATAAATAAATGGCCTCCAATAAGGGATTCGGCTTTGGCTCGACCTATCCATTTTGGGGTTTGATGGTGCAAGAATTAAATTACAGAAAGTAAAGGCAATATATATAGAACCTTCAACGGGTGGATCAGACCTCCCATTTTGGGGTTTGGATTTGTTAATAAAAAATGCAGAAAATTATAGTACGAATGCGACATGTGGATATGGAGATATACGAGCACGACATGACATAATCGAAATTTAAATCAATCCATTTGGGCAACGAAATTCTCGATGATTTTAATGGCCAAGATCGTTACCTAATTTGATGAATTTATTTGCCGAATTCGGACCTCGTGTCACCTTGTGGATTAACATTGCAGCTCGAACGACGGGAATGAACTCTTAATTTGTATTGATCGATAAAGAAATTGGTGATGATAACCCCATAGCTTTAAACTCCCTCCATTAATAATCCAACAATCATATATAATTTGGCCTTTTCCCCTTTCCATTAGTTGGAGTTCATTTATGTATTGAAGGTTTTTGAGCTTACGAAGATCGAGCAAGCGACCTATGAAGGGTTTCCATTTTTCTATTTATTCCATCGGAATTACTTCGCGATAAAATATTTTTCACCAAAATTTATTCTTTGGGTTTTAATTGTGATCAAGGGTCCTGTGATGATCTTGGACAAGAGGGTTCTAGATAGTCAAAAAATCGATAAGTGAAGTTTGCAAAGATTCCAATAAAATTACACACATATCGTCTCAACTAGAGTTTTGACTCTATGGAGAGACTTCATCAGTAAAACCCAAAGGGAATCAATACAGATAAATTTCAAAGAAAACATATAAACATATACCAAATCAAAGTTTGACTTGACAGATTCGCTCAGTAAGTACAATTTCTCTCAAAGAACAATGAACTAATGCACCCAAAATAGTGTCAAAGTTTGACTCAACGACAAGGCCTTGAACACACCTCCATAATACACCAGAGTTTGACTCGATGCTATAGTATTTGAGATAAAGATAACTGGCAAAGTTTGAGTCACTTAAGAAAAGTAAAATGCAGTGCGATAAGTAAATATAAGATAGATTTATTGATTTGTTCAAGAGCCTTCTTCTATGGTTGTTTGGTGATATTTATAATGGCTAAGGGGATAATTACTCTTTAGTGGTCATGATTTTAGCGCGCCAATTGCTGCCGTGTTTGTCATTTTTTGCAAACTCTTTTTGACTAGTCTTCGAGTAGTCCTTCAGCTCCAAATAACTATCAATGTCTTAGTTCTGGCTTAACCCCTTTACTCGAGTGCACCATGCCCACATTCTCCACTTCTTGGGACTTCCAAGTTAAAAATCCCAGTAACTATTAATAGGTAAACCTGCTAACCTTCTTTCGATCGTGTTGCTTATGTTGACATCTCCTGCACTATACGAACTCTTAGACCGTATTTTCAGGAACTTATTCCCACTTTACTTCCCTAAAAACTGCTCTCCCATCAATTGATTCAAGGAGGGATTTTCATATTTCTTGGCACTCCTTGAAAAGTTTTTAAATCTTTGGTGGGATTAGCCTTCATTGGCGCCCATGTTAATAGTTAAAACTTGCTTTGTCTGTCCTTGATGTGCTCCATGATGTGGCTTCATCCTTGCAACTTGAACAAGCGGTGCTTCTCCTTAATGATATTAATAGCTTGCGTATTCCCATCAACTGATAGCTATCAGCATTCTCATGCATTCTGCACGTCCCTTCTTCATACTCCATCGAAATGCCTACCCCTCACGCATTTATTACCTGTGTCAATTTCCCACATTGTAAGCACGTATACTGATTTCTCACGTAGATGGCACATGTCTTGACGAGTCGATTATTTTGAGTGCCATCACTACTCGAGACAAAAAAATGGATAATTTATTTATTCCAAGAGGAGTTGAAAACTATGTGCTTCATTGCTTGAAAATCGATTAAACTATTGGTGATTTCTTGATTTTGCTGTTTATGTATGTCTGTCTTTTGATGCCCCTAGAACTGGGTTACTCCTACTAATAATCCACCCATTTTATTAGATCACCTAAAACCGGACTGGTCCTAGGATTAAGGGTGTCAACGGGTCGGATCGGGTCGGGCCTTCATAATACCCGACCCGACCCGAAACAAGATTGAACCAAACATGAACTGAACAATCGGGTCGGGTCGGGTCGGGTTTTTTTTTTTTTTGGTCGGGTTTCGGGTTTTTTGTTTTGAAATTCAGGACATTTACAACCCCTTCTTCTAGGCAGTTTGTTTCTTTGACTGTAGACCAGAGCAGTGAAGTAATATATGTAGGAACCCTTGTTTCATTTGAGGTATTATTTTTTATAATGGCAAAGGAATTACTGCTTCATAGTTAGTAGATTACAAATGTTCTGAAACAAACTGGCCAGGTTAAATCTCTAAATTTTCTGATCAGATTACAAATGTTCCAGCACACAAGAACCCTCGATCAAGGACAGGTGTAGGTATAATTTTATTAATCAATCCAAGTTTCTGTAATATTTTTTGTAATGTTATATTACGATCACAAAAGTACCCCAGATGTATTAATACAAAAAAAAATAAATAGGAATATACCACCAAGAATAGAGTTTTTCAGAGCATTGCGACGTTAGAGCTAGAAACCCACCCGTTCGTCAACATCGTACAAATAAATGTATTTACTACTTCCTCCAGCTAGAATGTAACTCCCATCAGTAGAATAACATAGGGTTGTAAAGTACTTTCCAGAACTTGAGTTAGCAGCCGCTCTACGATCTGTTGCAAGTCGACCCCCAGCAATGTCTCTACGGCCCTCAATCGTGTACATCAACAAGCCATCAATTGGATCCCAGAAATGAATCCGCCCATCTAATGTACTGCAAGCCAGCTGCTTTCCATCTGGACGATAAACAACTGTAAGAACATCATGTGTGTGAGGAAATGTTTCAACGGCGCCTTTCGCCTCAAAAACATCCCACAATTTGACAGTCTTGCCCCAAGAGGATGAAGCTAGGATTGCCTAACATGGATACGAAAAATTCATTAGCCAAAAAAAAGATGCAACAAAGCTAGTCATTAAACGTCAAAAACTACACTAACATTCAAGAGTTCAGATAAATGATTACTGAACATTCTTCAAGATTATAACAGCACCAGAAAAGCAATGACAGAAATAAGCACACCAGAATTAACTCAAACTCAAATAGGTGAAAATTAACATCATGAACAATAGTTATAGGAACAAAATGGACATGCTACTCACACTAGTGGGAGAGAACGTCAAACCATGAACAGGGCCTTCATGACCACTGAGAATGTCGAATAAGCGGCTCGTCATACACTAGCAAGCTCCAATGAGAACCACCCTCAACTAGGCCCACATTTTCGTTGTCGTTGACTGGGAAAATTACAAGTTTCTTACCAGGCAAATCTAGAGGATCTACGAAATCTTTAAGTCCCTCAACATCACGGCAGTTTGCTATCCAAAAAGCAATTGAAGGTGGAACCAGTAAATAATTTGGAGAAGGATAACATGAAGAAAGATAGCTGAAATAGAACTCAATGATATGGTCATTGAGAAAGTATGGACCGCTAAGTATGTCCAGATCCAACTGTCTGAGCACGACGTCTTTGTAGCTGAGAACCTTTTCATCACCAGCCAAATTTCGCATGTTGTGGAATTTGACTGAGACTTCCAAATCAATAAGCTATGAAGGCGGCTGCTGTTGATAATGTAGATCTGTCAGGCAAACAGAAGAAAACCAGAACCAATGTAGACCTGCCACTTCGTCGAAAACAGACAATTTTAGATAGCCAGTGAACTAAAACTTATAATCTCAAAAGTGCCAAACAAGCAAGGAAAGAATTTCTACCAATGACTCAAAGGCCTATACAGGCGAACAGACAGTCATAATCTTTTAGCTTCTTGCAATGTTAACTAATATTTAAGTAGCTCAAGCACTTCAGTAAAGCCTAACTACTAGAAGATACAAGGATCTCCTTCTCAAAATTCTACCTTGGGTGAACTTGTCTTTCATTTTGCCACAAGCTACTCTAACAATGAAACGTGATTCTATGAAACACCTCTGTAAATACACCCAGTACAGGCAGTTTCAAATCGTTCACGGACCTGCAGTCCTTTTAAAGCAATCTTATTCCCAATCATAGCATAAGAAGAGACCTGAAAGTCGCAGCTTTTCAGTTTAAGTGTAAACTTGTTTCCTAGAGTGACCCATGACAAACTTGGTAGTTTTAGTTCCAATCCAGAAAACTCGAACTCTTTCATCTGACTTTAGAGGCTTATTCTAGTTCAAACAATGCAGCTTTCTCCGAGTTGACGCTCCTTTTGATCCTATCAATTAGAACCCAATTACAAAAGACAATTTCGAGTACCGAAAAGCTAAGACTTCAGCCACTTTTGCATAGTTTCTTCACTCACCTATCCATTCATTAAACACAACCTCCATAAAACCATGCAAGTCATCCACATGCCCTTTCTTCAAACTCTGGACAAAAAACAACTCTCCGCCCAAAATTTTACCCTGGGAGAGTCAGTCAGGATTTTGCCACATCAAATTTAGCATTCAGAATACCAATTCAAACTACAAAATGATTACAATCAAGAAAAAAGGGAAAGGAGAGAACCTTGGGAGGGAGCACTCTGGCCTATTGTTAGAGGCAAATTTTAGACAGAGGCCGACATAGTCAGCAAATGTTTTGACGACTCTGCAAATTTGTCATCCAACTTCATTAATCATCAAGAGATACCTAGCTTGACTCTATGGTTGAGATATCTCCCCTTCCAGCTGAAGCCGAAACATATAATTTACAAGATAAAGTTATCAACTCGACATGATAAAAACTAAGTTTTCCACCCAGCGAAACATGACCCAAACACACCTAAGCTTGATCCTGCACCTCTGCTTGTCAAAAATAGACCTAGCATTTTCTTTAAGATTTTCCTTCACCATCCATGACATTGCCCCCACAAGAATGCCAAAGTCGGCTTCCTCTGCACATCACCTGCCTAGTAACCTTTCAACCTCTCACACCTATGTCCTCGAACTCAACAAATAGGCTTAAGGCATCATGATGATGCCAGAAGCAGAGTCGACAAAATGTACTATGATACATCAATTAGCAGAGACTGAAGAAAAATATTCAACAAGATGGCATGTTCCACAAATAGCAAAGGCAATGGCATTACGGCAAAGTTGAGAACTAAACAAGTGGTGTACTTGGAGTGAGACAAAGAGAAGACACGGCAATGAGCACAACGATGAGAGGCCGAGCAACGACGGCCCCGAGGGAATCAGCTCGCTTGAGGTCTCAAGGAGCTTCATCTCCGAAATTTGACCAGCGTCTAGGGTTTAAGGGCATCAGGTGAGAGGTCGACGTCGTGGAGCGAGGGAGAAGCGAGAGATGACGCGAATACGAGCAAGTCTAGGGTTGTTTGATAAGTTGTTTTTGTTTTGGTCTTGTTTAGTTGTTTCCTTGTTTGGGCTCACGTTGAGCCCGAGCCTGAACAGGGAAACAATAATAGCGAACAATATCCGAAGCCGACTAAGGCCCGACCCAAAAATGCACAAATTATCGGGTCGGGTCGGATCGGGTCTTGTTTCGGGTCGGGTAGCTTGTTTGGCATGGACACCCCTACCTAGGACCATTCGGTTCAATTCTCATTCTTATATGGGACTGGATCAAATTAGGAACTGCTCATCCCTTGATGATATTGTCTGATGGTTCAGCGAATGAACTTTTTCATTTGGTTTGGCTTGTGGTCCGGCCAGTGGTATCAAATGGGCTTGAGCCATGAGTCCACTGTGAACGAGTATTGGTCTTTGTGCTACGTGTCTTGCCGGAAGAGCTTCTTCTTGTCGAAGGTTGTCTCGACAGGATAACTTGATAACGTATGCTAGAAAGAAAAGTGAGGATAGTTATTAGGGTTTTCTGTTTCTTTTACTTTGATGTTAAGATTGGTTTTCACACTACAAGAAAAATGCATTAGGTAGACATTTTCTATGGGATGATCGCCCTTAATTTCTTCACGGTTTTGTAATTTAGGTATGCAAATGATATGAAGTTTGGTAATTCAGTATGAGCAGCACTGGTGAAAACAAATGTGTCACGGCAAACTACTTATGTTTTGACAAATGATACAAACTATTTGATACCACATGAAGTAAATATGAACATAAGTCCAATGAAGAGCAACTTATTGTATAAATTTAAAACAAAAAAATGATTATCTGAATGGACAAGGACCTCCTTAATACTTTTTATGCATGACTGTAATTGTGAAATGTAATATGACAAACATATGTTTAGGTGGAATGGGATATTCATTAGAATGATATACTAGTGAAGAGAGCTAGTGGCAGAATGGGTCAATCTCGCATTCTGTGACTCTTATCCATTAGGTCAGGTTATCAACTTTCTTTTCTAAGTTGGTTGAATTCATTAAAATGATATACCAACCAAAGATGGCTCCATAAAGTCTAGAGCACACCCCCACCTTGTTTGACCCATTTCAATTTTCACTCACATTAATAAGTTTAAGAAAAGAAAACCATAATATATAGCACTGTACAATGGCAGTGATTGACCGTTGCTGAAGACGATGATTGCCAATTGGCATCGCTCCGGAAGTGTAGCCAAAGAGGGTCAGAAAAAGAAAAGACCTGCCACGCGGTGATGGCCTAGTCACGTTATGCCCCCACATCGCCGAGCCATCGCCGAGGACCCCGAAGCAGCTTAGGGTCACCCGTGCTTGATGTGAATATGATAACTTTATCAATGTACGATGTGAGTTATTTGGTTTTGAGTCTAATATGATTTGGGTTGGGTATATGGCGATTATATTGAATCAAATTAATCTAACTTATCAAAATGTGTCATATTAAATATAGTATGAGTGTTGTTGACACCTAAATTTTAATTTCTCATTTAATCATTTATTTCATAAAAAATTAGAGACTAACTTTATTCCCTACAAAAATAACTAAATCATTCTGTATATAGTTTGCACCTAGCTCATTTTGACTTTTTAGCGTGCAAGAATTTGCATTTTTCAAATTGAACTGGCAACGGATATGCTTAAATGTTTCGTTCGTGGCACAAATGAAATGTCAAAAAAGAAAAAAAATGAAAATGAGCAACAAATGGTAACGATACGAGACAATCTCTCTCGTCATCTCTATCTCTCCATGCCTGAGTCGATCTGTTAAAGTGTTGATCTTCTTCAGGGACAAATCAATTTGCCTTTTTGAAGAGAATCTACCACTCCAAGCATGCGAACCATTCCAGCAAGAGTGAAACGCGTAGCCTGGTTTCCACCTTTGCACCTGAGTCGTTGCTTCTTGACGATTTCATGGAGCACTGCCACCAGAGAGACCTTCCCAGAGCCATGAAGGCTATGCACGCCATGCAAAGGCAGGGCATTTGGGCCGACGCCATCACCTCCTCCGAGCTAGTCAAGTGTTGTGTGGCAAGGGGTGCCATCAAAGAAGGGTCAACCTCCTAGAAGATGCGGAGGACCTATTCGAGGAAATGCCAAATAGAAACGTCATTTCCTAGACTACGTTGATATCGGCTTACGTGAGTAAGGGCATGAATGATAGGGCCTTGGAGTTTCTGATTTTGATGCTGAGGGGAGGTGCCCAACCTAATATGTACACTTACTCCTCAGTTTTGAGGGCCTATGTGGATTTGGGGATGCTTAGATAACTTCACAGTGGCATAATTAAGGTTGGCATGGAGTCTGATGTCTTGGTGCATAGTGCTTTGATCGATAATTACTCAAAATGGGGTGAGCTGCACGATGCCTTAGACGTGTTCAACGAGATGGTGACAAAGGATTTGGGTGTTTGGAATTCTATTATTGGGGGTTTTGCACAAAATAGCAACGGCGACAAAGCTCTCGACATGTATAAATGCATGAAGAGAGCGGGTTTCGCACCTGATCAGAAGACCTTAACTAGTGTTTTGAGAGCATCTACTGCCTTAGCATTGTTAGAAGTGGGGAAGCAAGTGCATGTTCATGTACTAAAGTTTGATCGAGATCTTATCCTCAATAATGCACTTCTTGATATGTATTGCAAATGTGGCAGTTTGGAGGGTGCAAACTTTGTCTTTAGTAGAATGGTGGAAAGGAATGTTAAATCCTGGAGCACCATGATTGTTGGATTAGCCCAAGATAGTAGATGTAAGATAATTTTGCATGTGCACTTCATCATGACTCACTAAGCTTTCTTGATTTGTTTGAGAGTTAATCATCGCAGGAAATACACTTGGTTTGATTAATGCGCAAAGTCGTTGCTCATACATTAAAATAAGGTCCTTGAAGTAGCTCTAAAAAAAAAGGGCTGGAGGACAATTCTGCTCGGGGGAGGTCCCAATGGTTTTCTTGAGTGCTCCAAGAAAGAAAGAAAAAATGGCAGTGTCGTACTTTGAGAGAGTTTTGAGAGAAAAAGAAGAAAAAGTTTATCGAAAGAGAGAAAAGGAGAGAGAGACTCCCGGCTTTTTCATCAGGTGGCCATGGGAGAGGCTCGGTCGAGAGCTTCTCAAGCTCCGTCGTCGCCAACCGGCCATCCCCAAGAGTTGAAAACTAGCCGGCAAGCTTTGTGGAACCAAGACGAGCAACCCAAATTCCTTGGATCGTCATTTCGACAACAAAGACCGTAAGTGTCATTTTCGAGCTCTTAGAGTTCTGTCAATGGCGGATCTCCGTAGCAACGATCATTCTTCGTGATTTTTAGTTCGTATTGCTCCTTATGCCTCACTGATCACGTACGTACTCTTGGTTTTTGTTTCCATTGCATAAAATACCCGAGTCGGCCTCGAACCCTCCGAACTTACCTTGAGCTCGCAAGCTCATTTTTCAACATCAATTGGAGCGATTGGGACATGAGATAAGTATCTATGAACTCCTTACATGTTTATGGTGTGCTTAGTTTTGATTGATATTGTGCGAAATGTGAGATTGGTTTCTGCCATGGCCAGACGTTTCGAGCTCCATAAGTAGTGATCCCACCGTTAGATTGGGCTAGATTTCGAATATCTTATAGCCTACATTGAAATGATTCCAAAGAGCCCAAGATCGCCCAAATCAAAGAAAATCTTACCGTTGGATATTGCGGAAAATCCTAGGCTTTTGACCAACAGCCGGGATGGCGCTGATGTGGATATTACGTGTCACGCCATGTTAGCCGATCATTTTCTCAAAATTAAAAAAATCATTTTGTGAAATTAAAATTAATTTTCGAAAATAAAAAAAATATTTTGTGATCGTATGGCCCAAATTTGGCCACGCGTCACGATCTCGACCGTTCATTTATTTTAAAATATATATATATTTAGATCCTGCAGCTATGATTATGCCATGTGGTGAAATCTGGTGCGTTTGTTTGAAATTCAAAATTTCGGGCGAAAATGAATAAAAAATGCAAAAAATAAAAAAATAAATTTTTTTTGAAAAAAATTCAAAAATTCAAAAGTAATTCACAAAGTGATGCCGTTTTAGTCTTAGATTGACCCGGGACCCATATGGTCTAGGTTGGGTCAAGTCGACCTAGTCCAGAAAATTAATAAAAAATTTTGATAAAAAATAATATAAATAAAAATAAAAAAATCCAAAAAAAAGGAAAAAATCATTAAAAAACCATTAAAAAAATTCTAAATAATTCAAAAAAATCCAGAAAAATCAGAAAAATTTAGAAAAATTCTCAAAAGTTGTGAAAAATAGGAAATGATGACATTCAACTGGTTTAACCTATTTTCACTTCCCAATCCTTGAAAAATAACTATTCTGCTCTTTTGGTCAGTTTGATCCAAACCTTTCTGAATCACCCTCAAAAGTTCTTTTTCATGAAATCGATACCGAAAGGGCGTTAATAGAAAAAATTAATGTAATCAAGTTCCCAAATTCATTGATCTTTAGTTCGTAGGAATAAAGTATTCGTCCCAATATTTTTTTAGGTGTCTAATCAACCTACTGAAAAATGATTAGTGGCGACTCCAAAAATTAAAATCTTTTGTCTAATGATAACTTGAACCATAAGTCACAATTTGGCGGAACTTGGGAGCGTTCGAGCCAAGTTAATTAATCTAATTAATTAACTTGATAATCTATTAACCTAAAATTTGGAAAGCTAAATTTTTTTAGGTCGCGACAGCTTAGTGACTGTGGCGGTATGGAAATTCGATCCATTATCAGGATTTCAATAAAAAAATGGATATATTTCATTAATGCACTCTAGTCAATTCTCACTCAGAATTAGCTACTATGAGATGGTTAACCGAAGGGAAATGGCTACATAGGATTCTAAAATACATGGACCTGATCGATCGGTACGTGTAATTCCTAAACAGCCGCCTGTTAGTCTGAGGATTCGACAAAGTTGTTATCTAATGGATTTGGCCTCAAAATGAATTCCGATCTTGAACAATCAAATTCTCATTAATGTTACAATAGAGGATTGGTTTCAATTGCAGTAGAATCGCCAGTTGGCCAGACATCCTCAGAAACATCGCGAAGCAAGACTTGAGTTGAGATTTTATTGGTTTGCCCCAGGTCTACGCTAGACTCCCTAGATCAAGAGTGATCATATTTATGGTATTATGAGTGCGTTAGTTTAGTGAGGTTATTAGTCTGCATACGTTCACGCTCGGTGCTTGATCAATGCATTTAGCACGAATATCGAGAAAGTGTCTCGTCGAACATCCCATCAATCAATCATGTCTTGTCAATCAAATCAAGTCTAATCAAGTCACTTCAAGGTCAAATCATTCAATCTATCACAAGTCTATCAAAGTACACCTAACCTAACCACCCCATCAACTACTCCCACTTAACACTATTGGCTATTTTGTCTCACATGCCTTTATAATCTAAGAAGCCACTCTCTCTCTCCTCACTTCCTCATTTTCGGCCATCACCTTCCCCAAACACTCTCTCCCTGTCTAGCCCGAGTTCCCTCTCTCTCTCTCTCTCTCTCTCTCTCTCTCGGCCATCTTGCGTTTCCGCGGGTTCCAGCGACACTCAGAGGAAAATGGCCCATTCGAGCTCATCCGAAGCCCAAATGACTCTCCTTTTTCTCCTACATGACCGTAAGGTGAAGGGCTTGGAAGATCTGAAAGCCTTTCCCAAGATCTAGCTAGGAACCCCTCGAACCGAAGCAAAATCGTGACCCATGTACAGGTAGGATTTCTCTGCTGCTACCCAACTTCAATCGGCCGCCGACGAAAATCCAACCGTTGGATTTTCATGATTTTTGGATATGTCGTAGCCCTATCCCAAGTCACAGAACTTTATTTCACTTCAATTCGATATGATTTGAGCCTCCATTTGAGCATTCCCGTCACGGTAATCAAAATTGTTTTCTAGAGTCCGTTTCGTGCTTTGCATTTGGTTGACATAATCTGACCTTGGGGACCTAGGGAACTTATATTCATATCATGTTCTTGTTGTCTAGCTTGATTTGGTCTCAATTTAGCCCTTAATTAGCCTTGATTTACACAAAACCCATCAGAAACCATCGTTGTCATCGTCTTCGCCGTGAGCTCTCACTAGCCACTATGTGTTCTCCACCTTCATCATCTTCGATCAAGCTTAATTTCGATAAACGAATCCTCTAATTCTAGCCTAGGAATGTGGCACGTGACTTGGTTTGGATTGTAGGATGCTTGGTTTAAGAGGAAAGGTTAGAAAACAGACTAGTTAGTTTAGACCGGCGTAGATCGAGTAGGGCTACGGGTTGATTTGTGGGCTTGAGGACTTAGCTCATGACGCGAAGAGGATGTTTATAGGCTGTGGTGATAAGATTTGTTAGTGGGTTTGAGTGGTAAGGTTGGTTAGTGATTGAAATAGCTAGTTTGGGCAAAAAAAGGCCAGTTGGGTTCAATGGACTTAATGTATGGTTTAGTACGAGACATGTCGATCTTGATTTATGGAACTTAGAGTGCTGTCCATAGGATATTTGAGGTCAAATTTTTGAGCCCCAGGTGTAGCTTGTGAGCCTTGGGTTAGGTATTAACTTAAAATAAGCTTATGGAGACTAATGTTTAATTAGTGTTTAAGCTTCGACAAGATTAGTGATTGATTTAGAAGTGATTGGGCACATAACCTTGAGAAACATGTTTTAACAATTGTCAGTGTCATGCCATGTTATATGTCCACATTTTCCGTATTGATTTGGAAGATGCATTGTTATGCCTAAGTTGAAGTGCTGTTGTTGTTCAGATTGATGAAATATGTGGCATACATTATGTGCAATCATTGGCATGAGAACATGGCATGCATCATATGCGGTGAGATAAGGGAGCGGATGGCCCTACTGCGTGTTTAC
The DNA here is from genome assembly GCA_016432845.1 of Psidium guajava. Classification (NCBI taxonomy): domain Eukaryota; kingdom Viridiplantae; phylum Streptophyta; class Magnoliopsida; order Myrtales; family Myrtaceae; genus Psidium; species Psidium guajava. The sequence goes on along the minus strand of CM028233.1, from coordinate 20,057,452 downwards.
GTGGGGGAAGTTGAAGGGATAAGCGTGCCAACGTAGGTTTTTGTACAGTGAGGCGTATATGCGGGTTGAGGCACGGTGCGCCCGGACGTGCACAACACGGGATAGCTGAAGTGATAAGATGCAAACTTGGGTTTTTTAGTAGTGAGGCGTATATGTGGGTTGAGGCACGGTGCACAAGGACGTGCACGGCACGGGATAGCTGAAGTGATAAGATGCCAACCTAGATTTTTGCTTAGTGAGGCGAATATGCGGGTTGAGGCATGGTGCTAGCTGCGAGATGTCTTAAACGTGGGCGAAGCATGAACCAGACACGTACAATATGCAGGTCAACGGTATTAGATACCGAGCATTGAGCATTGTGCATTGTACATTAAGTATTGAGCATTGAGCACTAAGTATCAAGGCATGGCATACATGATGGAAATGATTGTTGAACTGCAGCATGCTCAAGTTATTATTCATGATATGCCTGTCAAACGATTTGGATATGTGCACGTTAGGTTCTAATTGTAATACCATTGGAATCGTTAGGTGAGAGTACTAAGTTGCCCTAGAACTGTAGGTTAGGGTCGAGCTAATGAACGTACCATATCCTATGCTAAACTTAGGGATGAGCTTATTGAGTCTCCGACTCACTAATATTGTTTGCCAACATTTTCATATCCCCACCCGTAGAGATGAACACTCTACCGATTCCTTTTGGACTCCCCATGGAGCTGGAGTGTGAGGTGACACATTTTGGTGAGGTAGATGGATCAGTTTGGGCTAGACACATTACCACTGTTTAGATAGACGAAGGGGGACCACTTTTGATATCTCATAGGTATGAGGCGTGGAAGCTTAGGAGAGGTTTGGAGTTTAGAGGCCCACTGCAGAGTATGGATGTACCGATTAAAGAGCTTGGTGACCCATTCCTTGTTCATCCTATCACCTTTGGTGGAGAGGTCGTTGATCCCGATCTGAGTGCGCAGCTGCCATCAGAGGGATAGATAGAGATCGATGGCCACAATGAGGGTGATTTGATGGATAGTGACCCTGAGAGTGCCTAGTCTTTTGAGCCTTGTAGTTCCCTTTTTGACTATATTTTAACCTGACTTTGTATTAGCATTTCTATAAACATGGAGTTTATGCATGCATGTACGTATATTGTTCCTTTCTTTTCTACCCTATTCTCTTGTGTGCTTGTCTGGGTTGGAGTTTCGCTTCCGCAAGTTTGTTTTGGCACGTGCATCGTCTAGCCGCAATGAATCCTAGGTCGTCGTAGATCGTGGGCCAGGCGAGCGCTGGTGGTTTTGACCAAGTGTCGCGAGCTCGTAGGGTTCGAGGCGTAACAGCGACTCCACTGAGAATTTGTTCTCAATTTTCGAACTTAAGAACTTGGTGGACTTAGGGCTAAAAATAATTTCATGAATTTTTTTTTTGTTTGGCAGTATGGACTCCAGGTAAATCTCTAACTTTATGTGTTAAATGATTTTGTAGAATGGGAGTTATAAGGAGAAGAGTTTGTGTCTAACCCCTTATGTTACAAGCTTGGTATTTGAAAATTGTGATTTAATTCTTGAACCATTGAAGTGGTGTTTGTATTTAAATATCGTACATGTGTTTACAGTATTTGCACTACACTACACACAACCCGTGATCGGACTTGGGTCACATCAATAGTTTTAAGATGGTAATTAGATAGTTCTTTAACCTTAGTTGTAAGGTTTCGCTAAAGTTTATCCCATATGGATCCCAAAAGTTTTTCCAAAAAAATGGCTCAAGACTCGTTCTCATGCATGTGGCGCTACGATACATAGGCGTTGCCCTTGTCGACTGAATCAAGCCAGTAATTGGGCCTGACTAGTCATGACTGTTGTACACGAGACTGCGAATAGTCATGACGATTGTGCGCGAGGCTACGACATGTCGTTCAGTGCATTACTTCACTTTGAAAAAGCCTTTAAGGTAGATAGACTAAGATTTAAACTCACGATTCATATGCATGTCTATATGATTTGTATTTTATTTTTTTGAAAGTAAAGTAAGTTCTCTAACTTTATCTTGTATTTATTTTTTGTCGATCCATGTTAGGTGTCAATCAAATTTTGAACTTAACATTGTGGTCATTTAAAAAAAAAGTAAAAAAATCAAATTAATGTGCAATTTCTGAAAAGATGGATGAAGAAAAAGCCCTTCAAGTAATTTTGTTGACTAATAAAAGATTTTGTCACATCTTTCCTTTTTCAATGGATACAAGATTTTCTTAACAAATTTACTCTTGAAAATTTATTGTGATGAAAGAAGAAATTCCTTCGGGAAGTTTGCTAAATGTCAAAGGACTTTATCACTTTTTTTTTCAAATTATAAAATTTGTAAGAAATTTCTTTCTAAGAAATTCACCCATATCTTCTTAAAGACAATATGTCTAATTTCTCTATAAAAATGAAAAATAAAAATAAAGTTGGACCAACGCAAAAGTCATGGACCGGCCTCTCTTGGATCACATACTTATTACTTACTTTACTTTTGTAGGAAATCATGGGTGTTCCAAGTGTCACGACCCTCCCGAAGATTTCTGAGATCCTTGAGGGAGTTAATGGATTGCTAGCCCATCTTAAAATTTGGGCTTAGCTCGGGCCCTCCCAGACACATATCAAATCACGTCAAGAAAATTTTGTAAATCGAGGTCCACCTTAGTGTGATCAAGTGACATGTGAGCGATGTGCATGCCATCAGAGTCGCCACCAATCACTTATTGAAGAGTATGATTGGAAACCCTGTCGAACAATTGGGAGAGATCGTTCGATTCTGCAAAAATCAGATATCTAGATTCGAGGACTTAGTTATCCAAATATTGCTATTGACGCCCTTTCGGTACCTAGGTTGAGTGATTTCTTAATCTAAGAGGTTCATGCAAGTATTCTTTGGGTAAAGTGAATCCTAAGAAAACCTAAAGGGTTCATGCGAAATGGGATCATCTGTCCTCTCAATCACAATCATGAAGGATAATTGCACAATCAAGAAAATGAGAACTCACATCAAATCAAGTCAAGACAAGTCAAAAAAGGCCTAAATAAGTCTCAGAAACCTAGAAAGAATGCCACCTAAGCTCAAGGGTGATTTGGGAAAATTTGGGTCAAATTGGTCAAAAGGGAAAAATGATAATTTCCAAGGGCTCGAGAGATCAAAAATATGAAAATGGATCAAACCAATTGGGTATGGTTTTTCCTTAATTTTCAGAATTTTTTGAGAATTTTTCTGGATTTTTCCAAGTTTTTTTGGATTTTTCTGAATTTTTTATGATTTTCCAAAGACTTCTCTATTTTTTTGGGACATTTTTTTAGAATTCTTGGTCTTTTTCCAGGATTTTTTCTATTTTCAAATTTTTTTTGAAATCTCCCCAGAATTTCTATGATTATTTTTCTATTTTTCTATGATTCCTAAAATCTTCAAATTTTTCTAATATTATTTTTCTCATATTTTTTTATATATATTTATATATATTTTTATTTTAAATTATTTTTATTTATTTATTTCAGAATTTCCCATATCTTTTTTTATACTTTCTGAAATTTTCTATTTCATGTACTATTTTTTTGAGGAACTTTTCTAATTTTTATGGATTTTATTTCATTTTTATTTCTATTATTCTTATTTTTATATTTTCTTTATTTCCATACGATTTCTGAATTTTTCTTGACTTTTCTAAGATTTTTCTAATTTTATTTTTATGATTTTCCCCTTTATTTTATTTTTTGATCTTTTATGATTTGTTTACTAGTTTTCTATTATTATTTATTATTTATTTTTTTATTCAATTTCCTTGGTTGGGTCGAGTTGACCCCACTCCAACTCTATCTAAAACCCTAGACCAAAACGACGCCATGCTCATTGATTTTCTCTTTTATCATTTTTTGTTAATTTTCTAGAAATGTTTAATGATTTTTATTTATTTTATTATTTATTACACGGACCGGGTCGGATGGACCAGGCTCGTTGAGCCAAACCCGGCCCAAAAACCTAAACAAACTACCCAACGCCTGAAACGACATAGTTTTAAGGGGAATTTTTTGGATTTTTGAATTTTTTCAGATTTTTATTCTACTTTCATTTAAATTCTGCCTATTTCTAATCTAACGGCCTAAGATTCGCCACATACCACTGTCTCGATCGCCCATTCTTCATACTAAACCTATGGCTGAGATCAGATCTAAGGCCAAATGGTAATCGTCTATTTATTTTTATTATTTGGAAAAGATTAAGAAATTCGAATTAGAATTTTTTATTCTCAAAATTTCAAGATCTCTACACATGGACGAATCTCAGCCGTTGAATTAGAATTGTTATTTTATTTGAATTATTATAACGGCTCGACTGATGTGGTGTTCGACGTGGCCAGCCACGTCAGCGGCACGCCAACGTTGACCAGGTCAACCAAGGTTGACCTGGTCAGCTCACCATCGGAGAAGATGACCGGTGGAAACTCTGGTCGCCGGTGAGTCGTCGGAGGGTTACCAGAATGCTAAAACAAGCCTAAAAACACCCGAATCAGCTTATGGTTTTAGTATAGACCAAATCCCAGCCATCCTAGAGCCGGTATATTGCATTTCTAGAGCTAAAACTATCCTAAATCTACTCCAATGAACATTAGCAGCCAGCAGGAAACCGATGAACATGAGTCATCAACTTTCAACGCTAAAATCCAATTTCGATTGACTGAGAAGCATGGAAGAAGGTCGAGAACACTTACCACCAATAGATTCATGAGGTCAAAATCTAGAGGGTGACGTCGATCGATTTTCAATTTAGTCCCTGAAAAATTTTTAATTGCATTTTAAGTGTTTTTAGGGACTGATTTGAAAAATTGAAAATTGCATTTTGGTCCTTTTTAGCGAAATTGGACAATTCATGGGGTTTTTGGACTATATTTTAATTTTGAAAAATAGAGGAGGATGATGACTCTAAAATGAAAAATTGGGAAATTACAGAACTAAAATGAAATTTCTAGAATTATTTAAATAATTTGAAAATTGAAATTAACAAAGGAACCCAAAATTCCAAATTGAATTTCTCAAAATTTATTCTGTCAAAATGAAGATCAAATTAAAATAAAAATATTGATTTTGTTTTGTAATTTTCTGGCCTCAAATACTATTTTTGTAAACTCATATCAGCTGGAGTATACTTATCGGAGAGGACTTCTCGCGATCTCAATTTTTGAGGGATTTTTGTTTCCTTACTGAGGAAGATCTCTAGAAACACTCAAACGATCACTCGAAACCTATGTCGGCGATTTCGGGATTATTTGCAGTGTATACAATCTAATTTATCAGAGAATGTCTTTTGAGGGACTGTAATACGGGCTTGGTCAAAGGCTTATGCAATGGGTAGGCATTTTGAGTTTTGGAAGAGGACCAAAATTTCAAAAGTAGTTTATTTAGGTCTACAAGTCCAGAACCTTGAAAATCAGATGAGGCTAGATTGTGCTTACTCCTTTAGGCAGTAGCTTCTCATTGTAAAATCAAGTGTTGATTTGAAATGTCTCAATCGGGAGAAGCTTTGGGGTAGGTTGTAATGTTGGTTTAGGGTGGGCTCGAAAAGGCCATTTTCGGAATGAGGGGTGTAGTAGGTTGGTGATCACCTTTGCATCATTATTAACTGTCATGGCTACTGGGGCCTGTCTGCATTTCCGAGCCGCAAAAGCTCTCCGGATGTTTATCTTCAATTAAGCTCTAGCCTTTCTTTTGTTTTTGCTATTTGCTTGCTGATGGATCATCCTTATAGCACGAGCGCCATGGCTTTTGTTCCTACAAAGGGCTTTGGCCTTGCTTTTACTAGGAACTTTACTTTTGTTAGCCCTATTGCCTTTTGACATTCTCACTGCATTTTCGTAAAGTGGTGGGCTTTGGTCCTGCTTTCGCCGGACGTCTTGCTTCAGTCAGCCCAATGATCTTTTTGAATCGAGTGTGGGAAGTTGTTCTACTCATGACCCTACTTCTTGTTGACAACTCATGTGCATTGCCCTAGTGTAGGGAGGTAATCACCAATTGGGTTTAGAAATGAGAATTTAAAGGATCAAATTGGCTCATCAAAAGATAACATGTGTAGGATAGAGAAACGAACCACTCTCCTTCACTTCGATGTTTCAAACCTTCATGAGAGGCCACTTGAAGTTACCATGAAAAGGTTAATGCAAGTTAGCACAATAAAGTCTCACCTCGATCTTTTCTCCAAGGGATCAACCAATGAACCTCTAGATTGCCCCAGCGTGGGGTGGTTCTTGACAAGGTTGTTTTTTTTTTAATTTTCCATTTGCATGCTCAAATGGGCTTACAAGGGATTATCATGTGTTTAGGACAAAGAAATGAATGTGCCTTTCGTCATTTCATTCTATGTAATCACTGCAAATGGTCCTTACGTTCACGGACAAAGGTTTTTATCTTGCCTTCCTTTCACTCATTCTCTCAAGTGTGTAGGGATGTGTTTGGGCGTGGCTGACCCTGTTGCGACCCGACAAATTTTTCGAAAATTTTCTAGGTTAACGGATTATCAGATTAATTAGATTAACTAACCTAACGCGGACCCCCCAAGCTCTACCGAATCGCAACTTTGGTTTTTTTGTTTAAATGATTTTAGGATTTAGAGTCGCCACTATCGTTCCTAGTAGATCGTTTAGAAACCTAAATAAATTAGTGAGAGAACTAATTTATTTCTGCGAACCAGAGAAAATGAGTTCGGGGACTTGGTTACGTTAGATTACTCTAACACCCTTTCGGTACCAATTTCATGAAAAATCATTTTGGGTAACTCGGAAAGATTTGGATCAAACTGATTAGAAGGATAAAATGGTCATTTTTCAATGATCGGAAAGTGAAAACAGGTCAAACCAGTTGAATGTGGTCATTCCTTATCTTCCACATTTTCTGAGAATTTTCTAGAATTTTTCGAGATAATTTGCCCTTAAGGGGAAAAATCATCCTTTTGAAAATATCGAGAAGGCAAATCATCGAAAAATAGGATTGGCTAGTCGAAATAGCCTGTTTCCTAATTTTTGAGATTTTTCTGAATTTTTTGAGACAATTTACCCATGAGGGGCCAAATCGTCATTTTGGAATAATCAGGAAAGAAATTCATCAAAAATAGAATTGGTGAGTCGAAATAGCCCATTTCCTAATTTTTGAGATTTTCCGAAATTTACCCATGAGGAGCAAAATAATCATTTTGGAAAAATCAGGAATGTAAGTTCATCAAAAATTGGATTGGCCAGTTGAAATGGCCCGTTTCCTAATTTTTGAAATTTTTCTTTTGAATTTTTTTAGGTGGATACGCATGAACTATGCTATGTGAAATGCACATGAATCACATCTTTTGGTATTTTTCAAAGCATTAAAAGTTCCCTGAAGTCGAAGGAGGGAATGAACTAACGACTTCGGTGCAGAGTCATAACCTTCAACAGGTGGCTCGAGCTATTCATTCTGGGGTCCGACAGTACAGAAATTAAACTTTAGGAAATTAAATGACGGTAAATAAAGACATCCAATGGATGACCCAGTTTTGGCTTGGCCCTCTCTTTTGGGGTTTAATGGTGCAGAAATTAAATAACAGGAAATTAAATAAAGGTAAGCAAAGACTTCTAATGGATGGCCCAACCTTGGTTTAGCTTTCTCTTTTGGGGTTTGATGGTACTAAAATTAAATTACAAGAAATTAAATTACAGTAAGTAAAGAACCTCCAACGGGGGACTTAGCCTTGGCTCGGCCTATCCATCGTAAGGTTTGATGATACTAAAATTAAATTGCAGTAAATAAAGGACCTCCAACAGGAAACTCGGCCTTAACTCGGCCTACCCATCGTGGGGTATAATGGTACTGAAATTAAATTGCAGTAAATAAAGAACCTCCAACAGGGTATTCGACCTTGGCTCGGCCTATTCATCGTGTGGTTTAATGGTACTGAAATTCAATTGCAAGAAATTAAATTGCAATAAATAAACAACCTCTAACGGGGAACTCGACCTTGGCTCGGCCTATCCATCATGGGGTTTGATGGTACTGGAATTAAATTGCAGGAAATTAAATTGCAGTAAATAAATATGCTCTACCTTTGCGCCGACGAGATAGTGGTGGACGAGGCAATTGCTGAACGGCGATGAATGGAGGGAAACAAACAGAGGTCATGACCAGGCGACGGAGGTTGCCAATTCGGCTCGGCTTTGGTTATCATGGAAGCGTCCGTTCTTCGATAGCCGGTGATCTGAGCAAGGACTAGAGCTGGGGTCGGCCAGGATGGCAAGTGGGACTCGACAGAGCACCTAGAATAGCTTCGGCCTTCTCATGCTAACGTGTCGAGCCACCAAGAGCTGCACTAGGAGGCATGCCCTCCATTAGTATCGTTTGCCACTCGTTGGTGCGGCAAACCATAGAACTTGCAAGAGGGACCAGACTCCTCTGCTTTCTGAAGTTCACAATGAACTTGGACTTTGTGTCCTCTCACTTCCGTATGCCCTCCTCGTCTCCAATGAATTTACGACCTTCATGATGACCCTTAAGACCACGAGGCTCAGGATGGACTGCTTTATATCCTTCTTACCGTTCAAAGTCTTTCTCCTTTCGAAAGGTTGAAGCATCCAATAATAAGATTCGTGAGGAGAGAGAAAGGAGCTGAGTCCATCCCTGGTCCTCTCTACTAGTCCCCTTATCATTATTCTCCTTTTCTTTAATCATAGTGTCTTCTTTTCTTTGTTTTTTTTTTATAGTGCCCGACAATTTTTTCTTCTTTAGGTGGCTCTTTTTTATTTGCTGATTGCATTAGTTAATTCATGCGTGCCACCATATTCTTGCCCCTGACTTGAGAATTTAACTTATCATCCAACGATTCATCACTCTCTCAGAATTGTCGATTGCATTAGCGACCGTCATTAGATTTTTTATCATAATCTCCGAGATTAAATCCTGATCAATGAGTGTCGCAATGTTCGTAATTGGTTCTTCAGGAAAAGTACCAATTCTGCCATCTCCATTGCCACCTGATGACTTAATATAGGATTCTACATCCTCATAAGGTAGCCGTCTTTGGAACCTTAGCTCTATCAACGAAGGAGACTTGGACAATGCAGCAGTAGTTGTCCAGAGATTCTTGTCTAACACATGGACAGAAACTTTAGGTTCGGCATGCAAGCGAAACAATCCTTTTTTGGAAGCTAGTAAGTAAAGTTTTGTAACTCCGATTCAAAGTGTGCATTCGACTAAACTTCCCTACCATATTGAGCTTGCGAAAATGGTAAGACCTCATGTTTAACACTTCACATGTCAAGCGTTCCCTCGTAAGATCTCGGCAGAAGTCCTTCCCCAAGGAGATATTCTGATGATTTATTAAAGAGGAGAAGATGTTCATGAATTCGGAAGGACGCCACAGCCTTTGCACCGACCAATGTATCTCTCTTCTAGAGTTTGAATATCCATGGCAACTAAGGCATGGACAAAATCAAATGAACCTAGCTTGTGCCACCACCAAACCAGAATGCCTTTTCGGGGAAGAGGGAGAGACAAACTTTGAGTCACAACTTCAGTTCAGGTTGCACTTCTGCGAGGTGTTCTGGTCTTGTATTTGGTTTTGTTTTCTTCAATATGCTTGTTGTCTCGCCAATCCATTCTCCTTTATGCCCATTTGTCCATGCTCTTTATCCACCACCAAGCCGTTCATGTTGCTCAAGACAAAAGGTCGCCAATTTTTAAGTTTACACTAAACCTGTTTGTCGTGCAATGCAGTATCAGGGCTAATGCTTACATCTAACCTCTGCTCACTCTTCCTCTAAGCCATCACTAGCAGCAACTTCATACCCCTTGACTAGTGCAGCCGTGGCTGACCAAATCAGACTCATTGAGGACGATATCAAACATTGTGGCTTGAATGGAAAAACAAAGACGCAATTCCATTATCCTTCAACTTCAATCTCAAGTTGTCCGAAATCCTAAAATTTAATGAAGCGTTGGGGTTCTCCTCCTAAGTCGCCTCAGCATCGCCATCGCTCCTCCTCGACCCTAACACGTTTGGCAATTTTGCGATCTGCCACAGGAACTTTTCCACATCCACCGTGGACATTTGATGTAAGCTTAGAGAACTAAACACTCAAGCTCGAGCTTGGTGAAGCTATTAAGCAAGAGCCACTTAGCTCTCATCACGTTGGAGAACCGACCCAGTACGAGTTTTAGTAGCGCAAGATATGCCTCAACATTGACCATGAATGAAGGGATATCGTTCAACCTCAAATTTGACATGACTGGAGGAAAAGAAATACGCCCCTTGTCTTTGTGAATCTTCTAGAGGAAGCTTTAATGTCCCTTGACATTGAGCATGATGGTAAATGGAGCTAACCATACGAGACCGAGTAAAGAAGAAACTCCATGCGTGCCGTGTTGTATCGCTAAGTCAAGAACCCAAGGCGTAATTGAGTTATTTCAGGTACAATTGAGCCAAGATAAAAATTTGAAATATTACATAACAAAGTCACGACTCCAGGAATGCAAAAATTGAAAATTACAGAGCTAAAATGAATTTTCTACAATTTTTTCAACTAACCTGAAAATGAGATTAACAAAATAATTCCCGATTCCAGATTAATTTTTGCAAATTTTCTTTGGCCAAAATGAAGAGAAAATTAAAAGAAAAATGCTAACTCTTTTTTCATATTTTTGTGGCCTCAAATGCTATTAAATATTTTTCTAATTTCTAAAAAAATATTAAAAAATGTAAAAAAATGTGAAAATTTATTTTTTGGTCAAAATTGGTATTGAAAATATGAAAAATCATTTTTTGGTTAAAATTGATTCCCTAGGCTTGACCAAGATCCCCAAAGTTGATTTTTCAAACAAAGAGAAAAAGTGTTTGAAAATCATGTGTCAACAGGCCCTCAGATTTCGGTTTACTCTAGTTTGATGGACCTGATCATTCTCATTTTGAAATTCATTTCTATTTCATCAGAAATTAGCCCTCATAGGGGATTCACGACACATGTAAGCGTCAGATTTTCCTGGGTAACCTCGAAGATTTTTAAATGAGAATACGGTGAAGCTATCTCACGAATTTCGTTGATGATGTGATTTACTAATCATCATGCCGTGGTACACCAAAAAGTTTTAGGGTAAGGGATACTTACCTGCCTACAGTGGTTGGAGGTTCTGGAGAAAAATACAAACGTTTCAAGAGTTAGTGTCCATTCTCCCATTAAAAAAAACTGGAATGATACAACTTTTACCCTTGATTGCAAATTGGGCACACCGACAGGTAACCTATCTTGTGGATTCATCTTCTTCATAATCCTTGGGTTCGGGTAAGGTCGTTTGAGTTGTTTACTCCATCTGGGGATTTTTCTTGGACCTGCAACACAGAAAAGGTAATGCAAGTGTATGCATGTATGTCGCGACCTAAAAATCGTGGCTAGGTTAACATATTATTAGGTTAATTGACTAACCTAATTCAGACCCTCCCAAGTTCTACCGAATCGCAACTTAGGTTCAATTCATGAAAAGTTAATTTAGTTCGGAGCCGCCACTAATCGTTATTGGTAGGTCGATTAGGAACCTAAATAAATTAATGAGAGAATTAATTTATTTCTACAAACTAGAGAAAATGCGTCCGGAGATTTGATTACATTAATTTGAAAAAACTAATGCCCTTTCGATATCAAATTTCATGAGAAATCCTTTTCCATTTATGATTATGAATTGATGACTTTTCCTTCGAAAAATGACATGAATGACCATGTGATATGCAAAAAAGATTTTTTTTTTGTATTTTCGGATTAAATGACAACTATTATGAAAAACATGCCTTAAAATGAGTTATCGTCCAATTCAGTCTAAGAAAATGATTTCTCAAAGTCTTAACTTATATTAGACGATATTCATGACAAAAAAAAATAGACTTTTGGCATGATTAACTATGAAAAAGGAGAGTTATATTTTTTTTAGATTTTTATTTAATGAAACAAACAATCAAAATGTAAAGATTGAACAAAAATAAACAAAAATGCCCATAATATACCTTTTTCTAATTTCGATTTTTCGATAAATTCACTTATTCTTAAAAATCTGGGCTAGAGAAGAATTTTATCCGCTACGTCCTTGGAGATTCGAGTCAGTTTGCGGATAATTCGTATAGGATAACATCGTCCCTTGTTACCAAAGGGTAGAACACGAAATTCTATACTAAATTTCCATCCCATTCCACAAGATCGTAGCTAAGGCATGCAATTTATTTTCCGAATGGTCTAGGCACAAAGGGAGCATATATTATGGGCATGTTTGTTTATAAATGTGCAAACCTTATAACAATCAAGCAATCAGACGAGCACACACACAAAAAAGGGGCAAAGGTAAGCGATTTAATTTAATTCTCGAAAAATAAAAGGGGTGACCGAAATTGTGAAGAGGAGATCCACTTTCCCTCATTTATGAAGACAAGATAAAAATTGAACAATCTATCCAACTAACCCTGGATAAGAAAAAATCAAAGCAATAGCTATCAATAGGATTCGGCCAAGGAAGAGATATGACCGCAAGCTTCAGATTTCATCCAAAATATTCTGATTTTTTTTTGAATTAGCTCAATTCAGATAATTCCTAATTGTTCACGGCATGGAGATAGGATTAAGTGACCACATGATAGAGATATTCATAAAATAATCCTCAGAGAATGATTCACAGCGTGCATGGCAGAATGGAATGCCGAAACTTCGTGATCTCACCCATGATGACGCTGAACTACCCAAAATAATGAACTGGCAAGGAACCAACTTCACCTCTTCGGTCATGAAAGCATATATATGCCAAAAAATTCAAACTCAATTCATAAAAAAAACTAAAATTTTCAGTTTTTTTAATTGCAAGAAAACGTGGTCACAGAGATCTAAGAGCAACGACGCAAGTTACCAAATCAAAGATAGTAATAAAAAAGTGAGAAATTTATACCTTTATCCAACAAATTACAGCACGTGCGAAGCTGCGAATCTCACCCGAAACAGCCTCTTTTGAGTTCGATTCGCTAACAAACTGTTAGACCTTCAAATAATGAAGAGATGAAAGCAAATTGAACTCAAATTGGGGCTGGAAGCGGCGGTTTGCGGTTAGACAAAATCAGCTACGAGCGTGGACCTCCAGCAATGGACTTCAGACAAAAAGAAGAGGAGCAGCAGGTCTTCGTTTGGGCTTAGGCAATTGTAGACGTGATCCTTCAAGCAGTGGATTGTTGTTTCTTTATGGGAAGAATAGGCTGAAGTGGTCCTATTGGTGAACTGAGCAAACTTCTAGTACTAGCACATCAGAATTTTTTTATGCTCAAAACAACCATAAACACCCCCTGAAGAACACACGTACTCGGAAAAAAAAAACTTTGAAACTCTCTCTCCCTTGCTTCTCGAATTTTTTGAAGTATAACCCGTAAATCCTCCCCCTACCGTATGAGTATCATGTATTATTTATAGCAAATCAACCAGGGTTTCGTTCAACCAAAGGGTTAATCTTCAGCTTATCTTTTTTTTTAAACGTCCTTATCTTTTATTTGAACACAATCAAGCCCTTAAGGATTATTTTAAATTTGAATGAATAATGCAGTCTTAAACACGTCAATTAAAGTGCATGAACTCCACCAGATTTTGCTGGAACTCATGAGGATTCGTTGCTTTCATTGGACAGCTAGTTGGATCAAACTGTGAACTTACTTTCAAATTTGAGCCGAAATTCAAATTGGCTCAGGATCTCAAATATCAGCTCGGTAGTGGTGCTCACAACGGCATGCCAAACGATGCTAGGACATTTGCCAAGTTCGTATCACCAGAGCCAAAATTGGTGGACATCGATCAAGCGATAATCTAGCGCAACATCAAAGACCCACGTTCATGTTGACTTTGCTAACCTGAGCTTGTTTGATGTTCTAGAATTGTGTTGCAGATTATTCACCAATTTTTCTTTTGTCTGGTGTGGGCATACTTGAGTAAAATTCTCCATAAATCTGGACACGTCCCTCATGTGTATTGATCTTTCTTTGCTTGGCTTCTCTTCGCATGTCCGTCTCCTTCTTGTTGAAATCTTTTTCTGAACTTGTTCCTCGAGAGGAATATTGAACCCGAGGCAGTCCCCAATTCTGGCAAGGGAGATGAACTAGTATCCGTGACCACAAACACTTGCTTCTCGAAAACTTTGCGACTTGTCGGCAATTGCTAGCAACCTATTGTCATTTACAGATCAAATGGCAAAGAATGGTCTTGCAAAAACCTTGCTTGATTATGAGTAAGCGTGATCAAGTCCTCTCTTTCGATCGCACTCTTGACATGATCAACAACCCTGGCATATGACCTTTTCTCTAACGGGAAGCTAGTGAAGACACTTTGACCAGTAAGGGGAGAGCAACACAAAGATATCATTGCCCAAGCAAAGGCTAGAAAACAAAAGGAAAAATCAACTCCCCTGAACTTTGACTTCTCCAAGTCTAAGAACCTATGCGTCCTTTTGTGACCTGCAGAGAAAATTGTTTTCCTTGTTTTGGTTGTTCTTGGTGCGAAGAACAAGAAGCTTTGCAATGTCACCGTCCGTCCCCACATCTCTTTGGCCGTCTATTCAATAAGTTGGCCTCCCCATGTCCTCATCATGGCCTAAAAAAAAATTCAATGATGCATTATGGTCTAAATCGCCCGTCAAATTAAATTCAATTCCTTGTCTTTGAAGCAAAAAGTGCAATGCATAAAAAAATGCGATGCAAATAAAACACGATGCATAAGGAAATATTTTTTTTGTGAGAATTAATTCTCTTCTTTTTTGTGCAGTATAAATGGAAATTAAAATTTAGGTGTAAACAGCTGCCCCTCTTTGAGTGGAGGCTCATAGAGGTTTCGTTTAAAGACCAAATTGAACCTAAATTTTGATAATGCAAATGATGAATTTTTTTGGTGGGAGTTTTTAATCCCGTTTTTTATGCAAGAAGAAAATGATGCATGATATGCAAAGCTATAAATAACACACGGAAATACCTTCTTACCAAACACGAGAGCAGGTCGATCGTAATTTAGTAGAGGTAGAGCCAAGACTACAAGGGTAGGTTGATGGTGATCTAAATGCGATCACGATTCAGGAGAACAGGTCGATCATGAACTAATCGAAAAGGGAAATCAAAACCATGAGAGCAGGTTGATCATGAGTTTGATTAAGGTAACACGAGAGCAAGTCGATTGTGAACTAATCGAAGGGAGAAATCAAAAATCATGAGAGCAGGTCGATCATGAACTTGATTAAGGTAACACGAGAGTAGGTCGATCATGAACCGGATAAACATAAAGATTAAGAACACGAGAGCAAGTCGATCGTGAACTAATCGAAGAGAGAAATAAAAAAATCATGAGAGCAGGTCGATCGTGATTTAAGGTAACACGAGAACAGGTCGATCGTGAACCGGATAAATACAAAAATTAAGAACACAAAAGTAGGTCAATCGTGAACTAATTGAAGTGAGAAATCAAAAATCATGAGATCAAAATCACAATTACCCTTTGGTAAAGCCGTCAATTTGAAAAGGGTTTAGAAACTCTTACCTAGATTTCCCAAGCACTGACCAAGGGAAGGACAAGACAATTGTGTCATACCTGTCTTTAAAGCAAACACGTGCGTAAAATCATTGCAATATTATGTACCATCAAATCACGTGAGCTCTTTACTTGCATCACAAAGTTTCATCGGAGATTTTGACAATAAGGAAACCTTTCGGTAAATCCAATCAACATTTGAATGAGAAACTTTCAGTTAGAAAGGACTTTTCACTCACTCTCATGAAAAAGCTTTTGAAACCCGACCATTGATACGGGTATAAGAATCACTATGAACTGTCACCATCATGCTCAGCAAGGGTCCAAGTATTCTCACAATTAGTATGACATGACCAATCTGAGAGGTCTTTGACTGTAATTCAGAGCTTGGTCGCTGGCTTATCAAAGGGGACTCATATAAGAGTCGTTTTGGCTTTCAAATGATATCTTTAGTTGCATCGGGTTTACAAGTCAGGAACCCTGCAAAAATGAGAAAATGATCTTCCTCGCACTTCTCCGAGCAATATTTATAAACATTTGAAATCCTACGTTAACTTAAATGCCTTAATCTGAAGAAGCTTTGGTGAAGGTTGTAATGTAGGTTCAGGTAGGTTTCAAACAAAAGGCTTACATCATGTCTAAGGCACTTGAACTACCGCAAACTCCGCATGCAATAAATATACTTGAAGATTGATGCAACTGAAAGCAAGAAAATTCTAATCATCCTTGGACGTTCAGGAAATTGTCCCAATAAAGTGTTGTTCCTAACAGGAGTACGAAATGAATTCTTCGTTCAATGGGGTTAATCAAAGGATAACACGCAGTGTATGGGATAGAGGAAATGAATGCCTCTTATCATTTTGGTCATCATACTTTTCACGAGATAACTCTTTACCTTGTAAACATGGAATCTTTCACTCTGCTTACTAGGGTTTAATATGCAGGACCTGTATGGAAATAGCTAGCCTTTTATCATCCTGACGTTTCTCATTCAAATGATTGATTTCATTATACCAAGGAGCCTTCCTAATTAAAACTGTCTCACAATGAAAATTAGTGATGCGAATAAAGAGCAAATAGAACAGATGCATAAAAGTTCTGAACTCAAAGATGAAAATCACAAATTGATTAATTGAAAATGCCAGAATAAATCAAGTGTAATACTTCTTTACAATATCAGAGTTGACAAGACTAGTAAATACTCGACCATCCATCTCAGCTAAAATCAAAACACCTCCTTGGAGTACCTTTTTCACGACATATGGTCCACTGTAGTTCGGAGCAAATTTTCCTTCTGGAAGTGAAACTATTGCAACAGCTTTCGCAAAACAAGATCACCTACTTGAAAATGTCGAGGTCGAACCTTCTTGTTAAAGGACTTGGCAACCCTTTGCTGGTAGCATTGGCCATGTTATAAAGCCTTGAACCGCTTCTCGTCAATCAAATTCAATTGATCCATCCTTTGTTGGATCCAATCTACTTCAGTTAGCTTGATCTGGGAAAGAATACGTAAGGAAGGGATCTCCACCTCAATTGGCAATACTACTTCCATGCCATACACAGGAGAATACGGGGTTGCCCCAGTTGAGGTTCGGATTGAGGTTTGATACGCCATAAGTGCAAAAGGCAACCTTTCATGCCAATCTCAGTAATTCTCAGCCGTTTTAGCCAAGATTTTCTTGATGTTCTTATTGGCCGCTTCTACTGCTCCATTCATTTGGGGGCAGAATGGGGAAGAGTTTAGATGTATAATCTTGAATTCTTTGAATAACTCATCAATAATCTTGTTATTCAAATTCGATACATTATCGGTGATTATAGCCTCAGGCAAATCGTATCGAGCAATAATATCTCGATGAATGAATTTCACAACATTTCGTGCCGTGACTACCAAATATGAAGCAGCTTCGATCCATTTGGAAAAATAATCAATGGCGACTAGGATGAACCGATACCCATTAGATGCTTTTGGGTTAATCGGACCAATCACATCAATGCCCCACATAGAGAATGGCCATGGCTCAGAAAACTAATGCAATTCGTTTGGAGAAACATTAATCTTGTCACCATGAATTTGGCACTTATGACAACTCCGAACATGCTGGATGCGATCCTTCTCAAGGGTGAGCCAGTAGTAACCCAATCTCATGATTTTCTCAGCTAACATATAGCCATTCATGTGCGGACCACAAATTCCTTCATGTACTTCTATCATCAGGCGGACTACTTCAGTGGAATCGATGCATCTTAGAAGGACTGAATCGAAAGACCGCTTTTACAGGTTCTCTCCACTCAAAAAGAACTTCGAGGCCATTTTCTTTATATACCTTTGGTCAGATGTGGTACTTTTCTCAGGAAACTCTTGATTTTGAATGTAAGTCTTGATATCATGATACCATGGCTTGCCATCTGACTCATCAACTACGGTCATACAGTAAGCTGGCTTTCTCAATACCTCGATTTTTAATGGTTCCACCTCAAGCCCGTCGATGACTTGCAACATTGACGATAATGTGGCTAATGCATCAGCAAACTGATTGTGAGTTCTTGATAAATACTCAAACGAGATATCATCAAACACCTCTACTAATTCATCTAAGTACTCATGATAAGGGAGTAGTTTAGCATCCCGTGTCTCCCATTTCCCAACGGTATGAAAAATAATTAAAGTTGAATCCCCAAATACTTTGAGTCTGGCCACCCTCATCTCGATTACAGCCTGTACCTTGAGAATATATGCTTCGTACTTGGCTACATTGTTAGTACAAGGAAAAAACAACTTCTTCGCTACTAGATAATGTTGCCCACCTAGGGATATTAAAACTGCTCCGATGCTTGATCCTGACAAGTTCACGGCCCCGTTAAAGTACATAGTCCATGTGTAATCATTTACCACCATGATTCGATCCTCAGGGTAATAGATGTCTTCATTTTTTCTTGGATTTTCGGCTAGGACATCAGCTATGACCCGTCCTTTAACTGACTTTTCTGATAGGTACTGAATGTCGAACTCAGAAATAAGAACCTGCCATTTGGCAAGCTTCCCGACTAAGGCAGGTTGATTCAGCAAATATTTGATAGAATCGCATTCTGTCACTAAAAGTACTTGATAATGCAAGGTATACTGTCGTAGTCTATGTAGCACCCAAACCAGTGCTACACACGTCTGTTCTGCTTCAAAGTAATTCAATTCAGATGCCGTAAACTTCTTACTCAAATAGTAGATAGCCCATTCTTTTCCATCCCTCCTGACTTTCTTGAGCAAGCATTGCCCCTAGAGACTCACTTTGGATTGTGAGATATAGAGTTAAAGGTTGCCATGGTGTTGATAGGACCAGTACAGGTGGATTCATGAGGTACTGCCTCAACCTTTCAAAGGCTTCTTCACATTCACCGTCCCACTTAATTAGTGCATTCTTCCTGAGTAATTTAAAAAATGGCTTAGTGGTTTCGCTCAGTTGGGAAATGAACCAAGCAATGTAGTTTAGTTTGCCCATGAGACTTCGAACCTCCTTGACAGTTTTTGGTGGTTTGAGCTCACATATAGCTTTAACTTTGGATAGGTCAATCTCGATGCCTTTACTACTAACAATAAACCCAAGCAGCTTACCCGAACTAGTGCCGAACACGCACTTGGCCGGGTTGAGGCGCAATTTAAACTTTCGAAGTCTTTCAAATAGCTTCGTCAAGGTTTCTATATGATCTTCTCCACGCCGGGTCTTTGCAATCATATAATCGACATAAACCTCTATCTCTTTGTGCATCATATCATGAAACAAAGTAACCATTGCTCGTTGATATGTTGCTTTAGCATTTTTGAGGCCTAAGGGCATGACCTTATAATGGAATACCCCCCAAGGGGTAGTAAATGCTGTTTTTTCTTTGTCTTCCTCATTCATCAAGATTTGGTTATAACCCGAGAAACCATCCATAAATGAGAACAGCTCAAACCCTGCTATACTATCCACGAGTACGTCGATATGTGGGAACGGAAAATCATCCTTCGGACTAGCTTTGTTTAAGTCACGATAGTTCACACAGACCCGAACACGACCATTCTTCTTCAATACGGGAACTATATTAGCTACCCAAGTAGGATACTGAGTAACTTCTATGAATCCAACATCAATGAGCTTCATGACTTCCTCTTCGATTTTCTTTGCCAACTCTGGCTTAGTCTTCCGTTGTCTCTGCTTTTTAGGCTTAACCGAAGGATCAATAGGTAAACAATATCTAACAATCGATCGATCAAGACCGAGCATATCTATATATGACCAAGCGAAAATATCTTGGTAGTCTCTCAATTGATGTAGCTAGCAACGACACCTAGAGGGGGGTGAATAGGTGCTTCTAATAATTTTGAGTTATAGGCGCATGCAAGTATAGAAGTTGAGTATTGAAACTAAAAAGATCAAGTATGCATGAAATAAAAGAGTTCAGAAAGAGAAAGGTGTACACAGATTTATAGTGGTTCGGCTATAGTAAGCCTATGTCCACTCTCCCACAATGACAGCCGATTGGCTGGATTTCACTATGATGATTGCAAGGTTACAATAAACTTCTCTCAACTCACTCACAAGAGTATTTCCACGAAAAGTTAAAAATAAAATTCTCAACAGTTTTGCTCGTCTTTTTCTTTCACCAAAATTCTCTATATTGGACGAATACCAGCACTCTCCTTTTATACCCCTTTCCTCTCGAACTAGCCGTTGTCAAGGTGCTCAATGGGATCACTCGTCAATCTTCAATCAACCTTGATTGAGCGAGATAAACTTGGAAAGATGCTAGGTACCCGTTGAAGAAAGATTCTGGTTACTTCAGATTTAGTTGCCCATATAACTAAATCTTCAGTTTCCATTTTCATGAGATGTTGAATCTTCTGAGGAAGGAAAGAAAGATAATATCCAATCAAGGATTTTTGTCCTAATACAGATGGACGGTCATCTTGTAGATCGAATCCTTTCACTTCCCGTAATTTTCGAAATCAATCGGACTTTTGTCAATTGTGGGACTTCTTAGTCCAGCTGCAGAATCTGAATCCGTTCAGAAACAGCCTTCAAACCATGTGATGTTTCTCTGAATCTGATTTGGCTTTTCTTTGTGAATTTGAGCTCTTAAAGATCCTACTGTCGACGTCTCACATGAGTCTTCTTGAGGTCTTCTAAGGCAATGCTGTCCTCCATCTGAATCCATTTGAGGCAGTTAAACACTTCATCTGAATTACTCAGATGCAGACTCCTCCTTCTGATTCCTTTAGAGACACAAGCATAGTTCCTCCTTCTGATCATTCAGAAGCACTACGGTGACGACTCTTCCTTGAGTCTGAATGCCGGTTGCGGGATTTTCAAAGCTCTTTTCACATCGTGATTTCTGCAAGGAAGGTATACTTCAATTAATTAGACTTCTTAAAACGAGTTTTGTCATAATCAAAATTCATAGTGGGATAGTTTCCTTAGCATCAACAACTTTGTCAGTCTCACAACCATTTCCTCAGGAAGACTAGCCCCGATTTTAACCTCTCTAGGGTTTTCTATATCGCCAAGATTGATTGATATTGTTTCCTCAATGATTAGCAATTTAGCTTTCTCATGTTGCTTAAGGCTCCGTCGTACCTCTTCGACCACAGGATCGGACTCGTCTGAACCTCTCAAATCATGGGCATTGCATATTTCAGGATCCACCATATTCCCTTCCTCATGTTTGCCCCTGAAACATAAAGTAGTAGAATCAGAAAAACAAACAAGGTTTAAACATGTATTGGCCTAGCAATTTTGGTGCCTTGTCAAAGATTCTTTTGATTTCAAAAATCGCGGGACGAGAATTCTTGAAGAAGCCCAACCCTCAGTTCTTACCATAGACGACATACTATTTGATCGTTAGTTATCGTCATTGGGTTGGTTTGGGGTACTTCGACAAGATTCAAAAAGTAATGAAAAACATCTGTAATTTTATTGATATCAAATCAATGAATTACATCTTATTGGAAAAGAAATCCTAAAGTGTGACTATAGAAAGGAAATCCTAAGAAAGTCGTAAAAATTCCCACGCAGGGGGATGCATAAATAAAAAGGTTACTCTGAATCTAAACCATCTAGTGGATCATCATCGACAAACGGCTTCAAAGGCTTGGGCACCATATAAGGTTCATCTTCAGGGACTCCCTCAATCTTCATAGGGTCATCAAAGAGAGCTGCTACGGTCAAGTCACCAAACCAGTCAGCCAGGTAGGGTATGCCATCATCGTCGGCATTATCAACATCAAGTACTATCAGTTCAGGATCTTGGTCTTTTGACGAATTAGGGAAGACTATTCCGAGATCATCCTCAAACTTACTCAAATCATCGTATCCACCAATTATTCCATCTGAATGGAAAGTGTCGCTCAAGGGCAATGGTAAAGGACTACACCCTTGTTTGCCATGGCCTCTTGAGCCCTCATTTTCCATGTCTAGGTCGGCCATATCCACGATATCCCAAACCAGCTGTATGAGATTGTCCATTAGCTTCAATTGGGATGCGAGTCCCTTGACCCTGCTTGCCTAATCCTGCATTAGGTTCGAAACAATTGTTTACCATTACCTTAGCCACCATAACAGAGGCACCGAAGAGCTCGGGGATTGGTAATGGACTCTTCAGTGAAGCATGAATGGTGTGCACTAACTCGAAAGAGTGGTAAGAATCCTCCTCATTGTGATCCAGCTCAATGTACGGAATAGCCGTCTCATTATAGATACAAAAATTTTCTTCTCCGTGAACGATGACCAGCTTCTATTCAACCACAAACTTGACCTTCTGGTGTAGACTAGATGGGATAGCTCCAGCATTATGGATCCATGGACGACCCAGCAAAAGATTAAAAGCCGAGGGGATGTCTAACACCTGAAACAAAACATCAAACATAGAAGAACCAATTTGTATCTCTAAATTGATCTGCCCCAAGACACTCTTTCTTATCCCATCGAAAACTCTAACTGATAATTTTGCCGCCTGCATCCTGGCTGAGTCAATGCCCAAGCGATTCAGCGTAGCTAAAGGGCACAAATTCAAAGCTGACCCATTATCAATCAATACTCGGCCACGTGAGTCTGATTATACTTGACCAAGATGTGTAAAGCTTTATTATGACCCTGTCCCTCGATTGGGATCTCATCATCAGCAAATGCTACCTGATCTTTTAGAAGGATAGTCCTGACAAAATTCTCCAATTTGTCTCCATCGATATCTTCAGGCACATAGACTTCTCCCAGCACTTTCATCAAAGAGCTTCGGTGCTTCTTAGAGGACTGGAAGAGCTCCAATAAAGAAACCTGAGCCGACAACTTGCATAGTTGATCAACCACACAATATTCGCTTGCCTTAATAACCGCCAAGAAATCCTTTGCTTCCTTGTTTGTAGCCTACTTGGCCGGTGGATCATTGTTATAGGTTCTCCCTGACCTTGTTACTAGGGCCAATTCGAGGTCATAGAACCATGGTACTGCTTTATCATCCTTATATGAAAAAGGTTGGGGTAAAGTAATAACAAAATTGTCAGGTATGACAATCCCAAGTTCATCGTCAGAAGCATCTTCCAAGGTAGGCATGTTGGCTAATTCAGGGTCCGGCTTGATTTCGTTAGCCGTATCTTCTGTCACCAACTTATTTTCAATCTTAGGTTCACCCTGGATAGTCAATGCAGCTAATTCCTTATCCCAATCGAAGACGATTTGCGAAACAGTAGCCACTATCCCTGTCTGGTTTATATACATGATCATTCCTTGTTCCATCAAGTCGAGGACCTTCCATCTTACCTGATTTAGTGATAAAACATCCCCACTTCGATAATAACCGGCACGAACTAGGGCATCAAAGGCGTCAGAAACTCGAACCCTGAAACTTTCGACAAGGCCTATCTCGTCTTCAAAAATGACATTAACCTCACCCTCATAGTTAGGTAAGGGATTATTCTAAACATTTGGTGGTCCACTTTTCTGGAACGAGAAGGCTCCTGATTCAAGCAAATCTTGGATACGATTTTTCAACACCCAGCAATCATAAGTGCTATGCCTTGGCTCGCCACGGTGGTAGTCACACTTCTTAGATGGATCAAACTTTACAAAAGAAGCATAATTATGCCTTAATGGTTCAGTTGTCAATAGATCTTTCTTCCGTAACACGGCCAACACTTGAGAAGGAGTTTCAGGGAGAGGAGTAAATTGTCGATTGTTACGCCGATTTGCCCTCTGATTTTGTGAACCAAAATTAGCCTGTTGTTGATTAGGGACTTGTACCTTGGGCATCTGAACCTAAGGCTTCTGTACGTATGTCATATTAACCTACGGGGTAGGTTCTTTGTCCTTCTTTGTCGCAAACCACTTGATACTTGAATTAGTACCTCCGCACCACCCTTTCTTTAGGCCGCTCTCTACCTCCTCGGCCATTGCAATGAGGTTGCTGCAGTTCTAAGGATGTGGGATCGCATTATTTGGGGAAGGGTGGAAACAAATAATCTCATGAGTTCCCGCTCAAATAGCACTGGCTTCAGCTGAGACACGATATTTCTCCACCTGGTGGCATACTATTTAATCGTCTCACCCTTCTTCATTTCCAACTACTCCAAATCCTCTCTAGTGGTGACGACGTCCAGGTTGAAGCTGAAATGGTTAATAAATAAAGTGGCCACCTTTTCCCAATCTTCCATACAATAAATTTCATAGTCTGTATACCATTTCATGGCTGCATCTTTTAAACTGGCTTGAAAAGTTTGAATCATGAGGGGACCATTAGCCACATACTTATTCATCCTAGCCTGGTACATCTGAACATGTTGAACCAGATTAGAGGTTCCGTCATATTTCTCAAAATTAGGCATCTTGAATTTCTCAGGCACCTGGACCTTCAAGAAGATGGACAGGTCAATCTGGGGAATATTGTGTGTCCCTTCTACCTCTCGTATCCTCTGCTCCAACTGGGCTATGATTTTCATGGCTTCCTCGCTCATTCCCCCAGTCACAAGACTAGCCTGGGGAATTGAGATCACAAGTGGTGTACTCGAGCTAGTACCCGTGAAAATAACATCTTCCAACGGTAAAGTAGGTATAGGGACATGGTCGGCACCATTGCCAAGATTGTCCATCGGCGGAGGTGGAGACGCCGTGGGTGGAGGGATCGAGCTAGATGGCTGTAGCATGAATGCAAATTTGACGGCCAACTTTTCCATTACTTGAGATATTGTTCCCTCGATCCGCTCATTCATTACATCTGTATGCTCCTTGATGGCCTCTTGAACTATTGCAATGATCTCGGCTCTGTCGGCCATTTTCTTCGCCTTCAAGCGGGTGTTATGAGGGTGCGGAATATCCGTGATGAATTACTTAAAAAGGGTATCAATATGATCAAATTAATGAAGAGATATGATGAATCGATCCATGGCTCTAGACCAAACTAACTCTCGTGACCTGACTTCACTCATGACTGTGACTCGGGAAAATCTCAGTTCGGTCAAATTTTAGTAAACAATTCGTGAAAAATCACGGAACTGATGAAATGTCGTCAAAATTTGCGACCATGTAGCTGAAACAGATATGAACAACTTTCGTATTTTGAGCCAAGGCTGGAAGTGTATGGATCAATATAGTTTAATAAATCTTTGGAAACTTTTGTCCAGAAAACTGTTTTGTCCAGTTTCTTTCTGATTGATGAAGGACCCATTAAAAATGAGAATTAATGTACCAAAATTTTCATGCTACTAGGTCAAATCCCAATCTCCAACTTTCATGTTTTGACTTCATTCAAAAGGGTCCATTTAGTGATACTAAATAGCAAGACAAAAGTGAGGACGAGATATTGAGAAATTTCAGACTGCCTTTGGTTTAGCCATTAATTCCTCCATAAATAGAAAACGTACTTGATTGATCTCAAAATGTTTCTCAAGATAGAACAGGATGTTCCAGACATTTCTTATAAGACAAGTCATTCCAAATTTGTACCCAAAAAATTTGAAAATTCGCGCATCACAATAAGGTCGACTAGAAACAGGGTTCTTCATTAAACTTAAATCAGCAAAAGGTGCTACAAACTCATGAACTTGTAATATAAATGTCTAGACCACTAACTTAGAATTGAAAAGACATGAATGGAAGGACATGACTCGATAAACTCAAACGCAAAAGCCTATCACTTCGAGGGCCCGGCTCCATCCTTCAATCTCTTGTTCTGGTAATTGGCTTGGGTCTTCGACCGCTTGAGGGCCTTCTTCGCCATGGTAATCTCCTCGTATGCCTCGGCTGGCAAGCGTCTGAGTTCATTATTAAGGTACCTGGATGGAATGATATCAAGAAGCTTTGGACACTAGGCTTCGAGAATGGAGTGCTTCAAACGGTATTCCTTAGTGGACCAGTAAGCCTCCTCAGCAGGTTCCAACGGCTTTCTCGGGAAACTGAGCTCGGTTGGCTGGCAAGCCACCCATAGATAACACGTGGAGATAACCGTCTCTTTGTGCTCTAGAATAAGATTCTCAAAGATCAGATGAACCTGCTCAGTTAGGAGAGGCGGAGGGATCTTCTACACACAACCAAACTGCCGAATAACGCGAGGTGGGTAGTACTCTGCTGTTCCTGTGAAACCCAACAAGGGAACAAATCCAGCTTGGCCAAAGGTGAGGCGAGCTTCCTTGCGTTGGAACCAGCTAGTATGCCATTGGAGGGACTTGGCGGATGGATGCCTCAGGAGATTTAGCCATTCAGAAAAATGATAATCTAGACACTCACTTTGTTTATTCATAAAAATGACCAACGGATGGGCAAAGTTTCTAAGCATGTTGGTCGACACAAGCCCCTGACACTCTTTAATGTGAGAAAGGAACCAAATTTGCAGAAGCTCGGCTGGGGCTCGTAGGACCTTAGCTTTGCCTTGCTTATATTTATTTAGGGAAATAAAAGTTTCAGCCAGGATTGCATTCACAAAATTCTTTTCCTCACAAACATGTTGAGTAAAGTGCGCCATATGTGGATTAATAGAATTCTTATGATGAGGAAACACAATCAACCCAAAGAAAACCAATAAAAATATTTTTCCCTTTCGTAATGATCGAGCTTTGTTAAAACAGTCAATCAGGAAGGAAAAGGAGCAATGTCCATAATTTGATTTCAAAACCCTCTGAATGACTGGAATTTCAATTTTTAAGAACTCAGCTAAAATTCCAGAGGCATCCTCTTTCAAGTATAGGCCAATGAGCTCGGAGTCTAGGGACTTACCAATGAGCACGCTATACTCTTCCAAGGTAGGGGTAAGCTCATGCTTACCAAGTAGGAAAGTGGCTGTCTGAGGAACCCAACAATGAGCCAGAGCATGAATGATCCCGGTGCGGATGTTAATATCCAGTAATAAAATGAGCGATCCTATTTTCCACATACTCGCGTGCAATTTGATCCAATTGAGCAAGCCAACCGACCAAATCGTCCTTAGTTACTTCAACAGTGTGAATGTTGCTGTGCCCCATGAAGTGATAAGTCAAAATAATGACACACCTAATAGCCATGGACCGATTCAAATTAAATATGGAAAAGAGCACATGTGCAACAATCAAAAATCATGAGTTCAGAGACAAGCGGAATGATGATTATGTATACTTTTTTAGCCGAGTTTCTTTTTAAAAGCTTCAGAAGGCGAATCGTACCTATTGATTTAGGTCTTATTCGACACTTTTTTAAGCTAGGGGATGTTAAAAATTCCTCTCATGCCTGCAGATTCAGGCTAAAGCGGGGAATTCATAACATAGTCGGGGTCTAGGGCAAGGTCATCCATTCTTCCATCCTAAGGCTAGGCAGAGTCTTACCTAGACACCATCCTAGGCTCATCTAACATTTTAAGGTCTAATGCAATGCATGTCACGCACGACAAGTATAATTCACTCAAAGATGGCATATCAAAATAAAACAATGGAATTTGATGCCAATAATCAAGTAAACCTGCATAAAAGATCAGGAGATCAAGGGTAATTTAGAATGATGAAAATTAGTCCAAAATAAAGAATGATTCATGACTACCAAGATATAATCCAGAAAATTGAAGAACCATTCCAATCACTCAATCACAACCAACCAATCTCAATTCACAATCAATCAATCCAAGGATGACTCAAGAAAATCAAATGGCCTAAGTCCGCAAGCGATTTTTTTCTTTGAAGATTCAAGGGTAAATTTATTTTTTTTGAAAAATCAATTTTGATTTTGTGAAAATTAGAAATCCGGTGTACCCTTTTATTTTCAAGAAAAATTTTGACAAATCTTCCCCAGCGGAGTCGCCAAGCTGTCGCGACCTAAAAATCGTGGCTAGGTTAACGGATTATTAGGTTAATTGACTAACCTAATTCAGACCCTCTCAAGTCCTACCGAATCGCAACTTAGATTCAATTCATGAAAAGTTAATTTAGTTCAGAGCCGCCACTAATCGTTATTGGTAGGTCAATTAGAAACCTAAATAAATTAATGGGAGAATTAATTTATTTCTGTGAACCAGAAAAAGTGAGTCCGGAGACTTGATTACATTAATTTGAAAAAACTAATGCCCTTTCAGTACCAAATTTCATGAGAAGTCCTTTTCCATTTATGATTATGAATTGATGACTTTTCCTTCGAAAAATGACATGAATGATCATGTGATATGCAAAAAAAGACTTTTTTTTGTATTTTGGGATTAAATGACAACTATTATGAAAAACATGCCTTAAAATGAGTTATCGTCCAATTTAGTCTAAGAAAATGATTTCTCAAAGTCTTAACTTATATTAGACGATATTCATGACAAAAAAAAATAGACTTTTGGCATGATTAACTATGAAAAAGGAGAGTTATTTTTTTTAGATTTTTATTTAATGAAACAAACAATCAAAATGTAAAGATTAAACAAAAATAAACAAAAATGCCAATAATATACCTTTTTTTAATTTCGATTTTTTCGATAAATTCACTTATTCCCAAAGATCTAGGCTAGAGAAGAATTTTATCCGTTACGTCCTCGGAGATTCGAGCCAGTATGCGCATAATTCGTATAGGATAACATCGTCCCTTGTTACCAAAGGGCAGAACACGAAATTCTATACTAAATTGCCGTCCCATTCCACAATATCGTGGCTAAGGCAAGCAATTTATTTTCCGAAGGGTCTAAGCACAAAGGGAGCATATATTATGGGCATGTTTGTTTATAAATGTGCAAACTTTATAATAATCAAGCAATCAAACGAGCACACACATAAAAAAAGGGGCAAAGGTAAGCGATTTAATTTAATCCTTGGAAAATAAAAGGGGTGACCGAAATTGTGAAGAGGAGGTCCACTTTCCCTCATTTGAAATTTGAGCTTCAAGTCTGAGAAAGTTATCCTTAAACAATTCTCGACGATTTGGATAAACGTATAATTGAAGTTTATCTTATCTTGAATAATTTGAAAGAATGTCACAAGAGAGAAGACAAGATAACAATCGAGCAATCTATCCAACTAACCCTGCATAAGAAAAAATCAAAGCAATTGCTATCAATAGGATTCGGCCAAGGAAGAGATATGACCGCAAGCTTCAGATTTCATCCAAAATATTCTGATTTTTTTTAATCAGCTCAATTCAGATAATTCCCAATTGTTCACGGCATGGAGATAGGATTAAGTGACCACATGATAGAGATATTCATAAAATAATCCTCAGAGAATGATTCACTGCGTGCATGGCAAAATGGAATGCCGAAACTTCACGATCTCACCCATGATGACGTTAAACTACCCAAAATAATGAACCAGCAAGGAACCAACTTCACCTCTTCGGTCATGAAAGCATATATATGCCAAAAATTTCAGACTCAATTCATAAAAAAAAAACTAAAATTTTCAGTTTTTTTAATTGCAAGAAAACGTGGTCACATAAATCTAAGAACAACGACGCAAGTTACCAAATCATAGATCATAATAAAAAAAAGTGAGAAATTTATACCTTGATCCAACAAATTCCAGCACGTGCGAAGCTGCGAATCTCACCCAAAATAGCCTCTTTTGAGTTCGATTCGCTACCAAACAATCAAACACACGTAGGGACATTGTTAGACCTTCAAATAATGAAGAGATAAAAGCAAACTGAACTCAAGCTGGGGTTGGAAGCGGCGGTTTGCGGCTGGACAGAATCAGCTACAAGCTTGGACCTCCAGCGATGGACTTTGGACAAAAAGAAGAGGAGCAGCAGGTCTTCGTTTGGGCTGAGGCAATTGTAGACGTGATCCTCCAAGCAGTGGATTGTTGTTTCTTTATGGGAAGAATAGGTTGAAGTGGTCCTATTGGTGAACTGAGCAAACTTCCAGCACTAGCACATCAGAATTTTTTTATGCTCAGAACAACCATAAACACCCCTTGGAGAACACACGTACTCGGAAAAAGAAAACTTTGAAACTCTCTCTCCCTTGCTTCTCGAATTTTTTGAAGTGAAACCCGTAAATCCTCCCCCTACCGTGTGAGTATCATGTATTATTTATAGCAAATCAACCAGGGTTTCGTTCAACCAAAGGGTTAATCTTCAGCTTATCTTTTTTTTAAAACATCCTTATATTTTATTTGAACACAATCAAGCCCTTAAGGATTATTTTAAATTTGAATGAATAATGCAGTCCTAAACACATCAATTAAAGTGCATGAACTCCACCAGGTTTTGCTAGAACTCATGAGGATTCGTTGCCTTCATTGGACAGCTGGTTGGATCAAACTGTGAACTTACTTTCAAATTTGAGCCGAAAATCAAATTGGCTCAGGATCTCAAATATCGGCTCGGTAGTGGTGCTCACAACTGCATGCCAAACGATGCTAGGACATTTGCCAAGTTCGTATCACCAGAGCCAAAATTGGTGGACATCAATCAAGCGATAATCTAGCGCAACGTCAAAGACCCACGTTCATGTTGACTTTGCTAACCTGAGCTTGTTTGATGTTCTAGAATTGTGATGTAGATTATTTACCAATTTGTCTTTTGTCTGGTATGGGCATGCTTAAGTAAAATTCTCCATAAATCTGGACATGTCCCTCCTGTGTATTGATCTTCCTTTGCTTGGCTTCTCTTCATATGTCCGTCTCCTTCTTGTCGAGAGGACTATTCAACTCGAGGCAGTCCCCAATTGCGACAAGGGAGATGAACTAGTATCCGTGACCACAAACACTTGCTTCTCGAAAACCTTGCGACTTGTCGGCAATTGCCAGCAACCTATTGTCATTTACGGATCAAATGGCAAAGAAGGGTCTCGTAAAAACCTTGCTCGATTGTGAGTAAGCGTGATCAAGTCCTCTCTTTCGATTGCACTCTTGACATGATCAACAACCTTGGCATATGATCTTCTCTCCAACGCGAATCTAATGAAGACACTTTGACCAGTAAGGGGAGAGCAACACAAAGATATCATTGCCCAAGCAAAGGCTAGAAAACAAAAGGAAAAATCAACTCCCTGAACTTTGACTTATCCAAGTCTAAGAACCCATACATCCTTTTGTGACCTGCAGAGAAAATTTTTTTCCTCTTTTTGGTTGTTCTTGGTGCGAAGAACAGGAAGCTTTGCAATGTCACCGTCCTTCTCCACATCTCTTTGGCCGTCTATTCAATAAGTTGGCCTCCTCATGTCCTCATCATGGCCTCAAAAAAAAATTCAATGATGCACTATGGTCTAAATTGCCCATTAATTTAAATTCAATTCCTTGTCTTTGAAGCAAAAAGTACAATGCATAAAAAAAAATGCAATGCAAATAAAAACACGATGCATGAGGAAATATTTTTTTGTAAGAATTAATTCTCTTTTTTTTGTGCAGTATAAATGGAAATTAAAATTTAGGTGTCAACAATGTATGCATGAAATGCATGTAGTGGGTCTCAATGTGGCTCAGACATTAGTGAGGTACGAGAACTATTCAAATCCTTGTCTTATTCAAGGGTAGTATATCTTGACAGCATCTACATTTACAGGATTTGCCAATTCTTTTTCATCCATATTCGAGAAAATCAAAGCGTCGCCAGGTAAAACCTTATGTACTATTTACGAACCCTCGGGATATGGAACATTATGGAGCACTTTCTTCACAACTAAATCCCCAACTATAAAACTTCTAAGCTTTACTTTGTGGCCAAATGACTTAGCTACCCACTTTTGATACGCCTGTCCATGACATATGGCCTTCAGTTGCTTTTCATCGATCAAGTTCAGCTGTTCATGTCTCTGCCGGATCTACTCGGCCTTCGAAAGTTCGGCTTGGACTAATATTCATAAGGAAGGGATTTCAACTTCCACGGGGAGCACGGCCTCCATGCCATATACTAGAGAGTAAGGCATTGCCCCGGTTGAAGTCCGAATCGAAGTTCGGTATGCCATTAACGCGTACAGTAACCTTGCGTGCCAACCTCGAAAGTTCTCTGCAGTTTTAGCCAAGATCTTCTTTATATTCTTATTCGCCGCTTCCACAGCTCCATTCATTTATGGGCGGTAGGAAGAAGAATTAAGGTGTTTGATCTTAAACCGGTCCAATAGGTCGTCGTCCACCTTGTTATTCAGATTGGACCCATTGTCTGTAATAAATGCCTGGGGCATCCCGTACCTCGAGATGATATCCCTTTTAATGAATTTCGCGACGCTCTTAGCTGTAACGTTGGCGTACGAATTAGCCTCTATCCATTTGGTGAAATAATCTATTGCCACCAAGATGAAACGGTGCCCATTTGAAGCGTTAGGATTAATTGGTCCGATCATGTCAATTACCTACATGGAAAACGGCCAGGCTTCGAATATCTAATGAAGTTCATTTGAGGGAGCGTTGATCTTGTCTCCATATACCTGACACTGATGGCAGGATCTCACGTGCTGATTACAATCTGATTCCATGGTTATCCAATAATAACCGAGCCTCATGATCTTCTTGGCGAGGAGGTGGCCGTTCATGTGTGGTTCGCATTCTCCCTCATGAATCTCCTTCATAAGCAAGTTTGCTTCCTTAGCATCTATGCACCCCAATAGGATTAAGTCGAATGATTTCTCATACAGTGCTTGACCACTGAGAAAGAATTTGATAGCCCGAAGCATATTCTCCTCTCAGTAGGTAATTCTTGATATCATGATACCAAGGTTGGTCATCAAATCCTTCCTCAATTGCCATGCAGTAAGCTGGTTGTTTGACAATGTCGACTCTCAATGGCTTGATGTCTAAGCCTTCCGTTACCTACAGCATGGACGATAAGGTCGCCAAGGCATCCGGAAAGTGATTATAGGTTCTCGGCAGGTATTCAAAATCGATCTCTTCAAACTCCTCAATCATT
This sequence comes from Psidium guajava, assembly GCA_016432845.1. Taxonomy (NCBI): domain Eukaryota; kingdom Viridiplantae; phylum Streptophyta; class Magnoliopsida; order Myrtales; family Myrtaceae; genus Psidium; species Psidium guajava. The sequence continues at coordinate 20,024,599 of CM028233.1, read as the reverse complement.
TCCTCCAAGAACTTGTGATAAGGGATGAGTTTAGAGTCTTTGGTTTTCCACTCGCCTTGGGTCTGTAAGATGATAAGCAGGGAGTCTCTATATACTTGCAATTTCTTCACTTTCATAGCTAGAGCTAGCTGCAGTCCTAGGATACATGCCTCATACTCGGAGATGTTGTTGGTGCATAGAAATGTCAGCTTTGCAGCGACTGGATAATGTTTCCCTTCAGGAGATATGAGAATTGTGCCGGTTCCAGACCCCGCGAGGTTTACGGCGCCATCAAAATACATTGTCCATTCATCATCGGACAAGTTGGAAATATGATCTTCTGCCTTCTTGTCATTTGGGATATTGAATCCCTAAGTATTTTCAGCCAACATATCCGCTATAGCTCGCCCCTTAATGGACTTTTGAGTCGAACTCCTAACGTCGAACTCTGACAAGAGGACTTGCCATTTAGATAATTTTTCGATTAAGGATGGCTTCTCCAGGAAATACTTTATTGGATCATTCTCTATAACCAACTGTATGCAATGATGAAGGGTGTATTGCCTCAACCTATGTAGCACCCACACTAATGTGACGCAAGTCTTCTCGACTGTGAGGTAATTCATTTCCGATGCAGTAAATTTCTTGCTCGGATAATAAATGGCCAGCTCCTTGCCATCCTCCGGACTTGTTTGAGCTAGCAGAGCTCCTAAGGATTCTTGATGAATAGTGAGATATCGGGTTAGCGGAAAACCTAGCATGGGAGACATCAAGGCTGGTGGCGAGATGAGGTAACTTTTAATCTTCTTCAGCGCTTGATGACATTCGGAATCCCATTTCACTTTGACTCCCTTCTTTACCAACTTGAGAAATGGCTTCACGACATCAAAGAGCTGACAAATAAACCTAGCGATGTAATTTAGTCTCTCCAGTAAACTTCTTACTTCATTAACTATTGTGGGGGTACTGAGGTCTAATATCACTTTGATTTTGGAAGGATCGATTTCGACTCCCCGATTGCTCACCACGAACTCAAGAAATTTTCCTGACCATGCCTCAAATATGTATTTAGCGGGGTTTAATTTCAATTTATACTTCCAAAGTCGTTCGAACAACTTTCTTAGTATCCAGACGTGGTCATCTCCAGGTTTAGACTTTGCGATCATATCATCGACATACACCTCTATCTCATTATGCATCATATCGTGGAATAGAGCCACCATAGCCCTTTGGTAGGTTGCCCCTGTATTCTTCAAGCCGAAAGGCATAACCTTATAACAGAAGGTGCCATATGGCATTATGAACGATGTCTTGGCCTTGTCTTCGTCCTTTAAAAGGATTTGGTTGTACCCAGAAAATGCATCCATGAACGAGAACATCTTGAAACCCGCGGTCCTGTCGATCAAGACATTAGTGTGTGGGAGAGGAAAGTCATCTTTCGGGCTTGCCTTATTTAGGTCTCAGTAGTCTACGTAGACTCTAACTCTTCAGTTCTTCTTCATCACTGGAACGATATAGGCAACCCATTTAAGATAAGCAATCACTTCAATAAATCCCACCTTCAATAGTATCATCATCTCTTCTTCGATCTTTTTAGATAACTCTAGTTTCGTGCATTGAAGCTTTCATTTCTTAGCAGGAATACTCGGGTCCGTTGGAAATAAATACTCGATGATATTTGGATCCAAACCTGGCATATCTGCATATGACCAGGCAAACACATCCTAATATTCTTTGAGGAGTTCAGTAAATCGAGCAGCTTCAGACGAAGATAGCCTTCCCCCGACTTTTTTTTTGGGAAAAGGTAAGTATTATAAGCTACTCAAAGTGCGATTACAAAAGGCCGAAACACAAAACCTTACACCAATTAGGACACCAGAATGTCCCAATAGGTACAAAGGTGTATCAGCTAGGAGAAAGCCCAACGGCACAAAAAGAACACGGCCAAATACACGGCCAAGAGGGCAAAAACCAGACCCCAAGCTAAGAGAAAATATCATGAAACACCTTCCCCCGATTTCTTAGAATCTCTAAAATTAACTATAATTGTGTCCTCTGCCGTTAAGGGTTTATGCTCCTCATATCTACTACAATCCCTCCTAATATCACTAGTGTCATCATCACATCCTTCCTCAATTCCATAGGAGAAGTCATTAGTACAGTCTGAGTTACATAATAACCTGTTATTCATGTGAGGGATGGTATGCCTGAAATGTTACGAGCATGGTTAGTATTTTGCTAATGAAGATGCATGAATTTTCCAAAAACATTTTGAAAACTTTAAAAAAAAAAAAGAAACAATGAGAAAAGAGGGGGACTGATCCTCATCTCATCGGACGTCCTCGCTTTCCTAAAAGATTTTTCAGGAAAACAAAGGATCATCTGGCAAATCAGCCCTCAAACTTCAAAAATTTGAAGCCAAGTATCATCATTGGGCTGATTTGTTATTCCACATATCCCTAACAAAACTTGTGGAACTTTTATTAGAAAATGGACCACATTATAGCGTGCACTACTTGGACCAACGGTCAGAGATCCAAGGGTATTTCTTTCTTTTTTTTGAAAGAAAAATGCATTACTAAGGAATGATAACATTATGCAGGAATGCAGGAATTGAAATGCATCAAGGAAAAGGGAAAGAGGGCCCTCTTTACACAAGCTGGTTGGATTTCTCGTCAAGTCGCCCGAGGATGACGTTAACCGTGTCCTCTAGAAACGGGTTGGACAGATTGGGTTCTACTGCATTCTGGACAGTTTCGTCCGCTAGCATCTTGGGACGCCTAGAGAAATACTGGTCTAAAGGACTGCTGATCATGCTAGTTTTCCCTTTCCAACATTGGGACCCAATGAACGACCCAACTCTGCTTCCTTGACTTCTACGGTCCGCATATTGGGCTCTGCCTCGGCCTCTAGAAATAAAGCTCTCACTGGGTTTACCGGTATACCCTAGGCCTGTCCGTCATTCGTTGACGTCTAACTGTAGTGGCGACCGGATTCCCTAGCCATTCTTTCTTAGCCCGCGTCCAGGAACAAACCCATACACCAATAATATCTTTCCATGAGCTAAAGTATACTGGGAAGGTGCAAGAACCCTTCTTTTGACCCTAGGAGGTGCATGTGTAACAGCCACCAACTCGAGAGAATGGTAGCTAGCCTCTTCCTTTTTTTTCTGGCTCTATATAAGGGACTACGCTCCTCTGATACGCTACTAAGTCTGTCTCCCTATGCACGGTTATCACTTTCCCATTAACCACAAATCTAAGCTTCTAGTGTAGGCTCTAAGGTATTGCGCCTGTCGTATGAATCCATGGCCTACCCAGCAGAAGTCTAAAGGCGCTCAGGAGGTACATAACCTAGAACCCAATGAAGAGCTCTACAGGTCTAATGAGGACATACAGGTCAATTTCACCAATGATGTTCTTCCTCATTCCGTCGAAGACTCTAATGGTGGCCTTGGAAGTATAAATAAGCTCCTCATTTACACCCAAGTTCCTGAGTGTGGCCAATGGACATATATTGAATGTCGACCCATTGTCGATTAACACGTATGAGATCTACTTACCATGGCTCCTCGCAGATATATACAGAGCCTTGTAGTATGGACCCCACAAAGTTCTCCAGCTACACTTCATTGATGGTCTCTGGTATGTACACTTCATTCAGCACCTTCATCAGTGCACTTTTATGTTTTTTCGAGTTGATAAATAGATCGAGGAATGATATCTGGGCTAGCATCTTCCTTCACTGCTCTATCACCTCAAACTCAATTGTCTTGATAATGGACAGCGCCTTCTCTGCGTCATCTCTTGTCACCTCTCTCCTCTCGGGTTCTCTCTCTCTCTCTCTCTCTTGCGCATAGCACCTGTCGGACCTCATCACTGCGTCTATCTCGCCTGTTTCGTAGTCCCAAGGGATAGCCCTGGGGTTGTAATCCGCCGGTGCAGGGACCTTTATCACGATCTTTTCGACTTTTTCGTCGTCTTGCGCCTTCGTATCCTCCAGTTCAAGACTAGACTAGGAGATTACCACATGCTCAAAAGGATTACTCTCGATATCTTCCCATTTGTCTACCTCATGTAGCTTGATCACAAAGGGGGCTTTTGATTCTATTACTGCGATCAATTCGTTTTTGTCTATGTGGTCCGAATCGTAATCATAGCACTATAGTTCTGGTGTTATCCCCATCAGCTTTGGTGAAAAGTCATTCTGCCTTCGGTAGTAGCTAGTCTGCACTGATTCCGTAGAAGTGCCGGCCCAGTTAGGGTCTTTCTCATTCCCATGCTTGTTTTTCCGGAGGATACTTTCATGTCTTACCCCGATGCTTACCGCATGACTAAAGGACTAGAGCCCGTACGCATGCTTGCGTTTGTAATATTATTGGGGAAGAGTTCGTATGAAAAGTTTCACCACTTCCCTCTCAACTGGTGGAGGTAAAATCTGCTTTGCCTGTAACCTCTACCTGTGCGCGAACGTTTCAAATCTCTCACCCTCTTCCATGGTGATGTGAATCAGGTTGTCTTTAGTAACCGTGGATTTCATGTTGGCTTCAAATTGTTGTATGAACTGCTCTTCAAGATCTTCCCAGTCGAAAATCTGGTCGAAATCGATCGAGCGATACCAATATAGGGCTGGGCCTATCAAACTGCATTCAAAGTTCCTAATGAGGACCTGATCATCCTGATGATAGCCAGCCATCCTGCTGAGATAGCAGGAGATGTGATTCAAGGGGCAACCTTCACCTTCGAACTTCCGTGGGAATGTTCTCAATTGGTCGGGTTGATACTGCCTTCCTTCCCAGGCAATAATCGCTTTCAACTCACGCACCATGTTGGCTAGGTCCCTAGACCGTCCTTCCAATTCGGCTAACCTTCGATTCCGCCACTCGATGGTCCTCTTCATTACTAACATCTGATACCTCTCCTCTACGGGTGTCACCCCTGTGTTTTCTGCCATTTTTTACAGTTCATGGGATTGTCATGATTTGGGATTGCTTCGTCGACTGCTCCCACCAATCCTTCCTCCTTAATGAGGTCATCCATACCATCCCACCCGTCAGGGTCAATTTCCTCAGTCTTGACGAAGAAGCTTGGTGGGACAGAATAAAGCACGCGGTAGTTATAGCCTCCGCTATCTTGGCTTAGAGTATCCATTGTGTCTCCCCTTTCGAGGGCCTCCCGCAAAAACTTCTTATCAGCCTCATGCGTCTTTTTGCAGCGGACTTCCTCATTGTCTAGTTCTTCGTCGGTTTCTCTTGCAATATGCTCTTCATTCGACAAGCATTCGAATGGGGTTTCTGCCAAGCTTTCATCATCTGCTTTTACCCGAACTCACTAGAGGACATGTCGATCCTCGAACAAGTGCCATTCGTCGTAGGATCGCCAAACCGATCCAAAATGCCTAAAGCAGTCAATTTCTCTATGCGTTCTATCTTTTCTTCTCTTGAGGCTTCCCTATCAGCGAGGTATGTGAGACCAACTCCAATACCTCTTGTAGCTTGGCCGTATCGGCCACGCACTCTAACCTATTCGTGTCACCTTCGTCCCAAATGGGGTTCACTCTCCCGTGATCCGACAGGGGGTTCTGTTATACGTTCGATTCTGTCTTGTCAAACTCCAGTATTCCTCCATCTATCAACGCCTGTAACTTATACTTGAGTACCAGGCAGTTATCTGCATTGTGCCCCCTTTCTCCCATATGGTAAACGCATGATTGGGTCTCATCAAACCTAGGGAACCTCGGCGGATTCGGCCTTGGAGGTTCTTTGGCGATTAGGTGCCCTTCCAATAGCATGGCAATAGTTTTGACAGAGGACGGGGGAGTGGTGTGAAAGACGGTGAAGCTTTCTTCCTTGCCTCAAACTTCTTCGGGGCTGATCCTAACGTCTCACCTTGAGTGGGGGTGGATTCTGGAAACTTCTTTGGTTTCGGGGGGTTCGGTACGAAGGCAATGTCGCCTACATTTTCTCGTTCTCTCCTAGCCAAATACTGTCGTTTAAATGATGGCTCCGGTATGTGCTTCTCACTCAGAGCCCACTCGTGACGTTCTGCCACCTTAACGAGGTGAGTGAAAGTTTGGCAGCCCGAAGTATTCACCATTTCAAAATACTCGAGCGGTAGTGTCTTCAAAAATAGGTCTACTAACTCCTCTTCTGGAATGGCCGGTTTAACCTGGGTAGCTATCGCTCGCCACCTCTGAGCGAAGGTACATATCGTCTCATTTCTCCCTTTCAGGGTTCTCAATAAGTCTTCCCTAATTGGTACCGTAGCTGTATTAAACTTGTACTGGTGGAGGAACTCTTCTGCCAATTCTTCCCAATTGTCGTACTCCTCCATGTCGAGCTCAATAAACCACGCCAGCGCAACACCTGATAAGCTCTCTTGGAATGTATTCATCAGCAACGGGACGTAGTCTGAATAATGCGTCATTTTGTAGAGATAGTATCTCAAGTGAGCTCGGGGAGAGCCCCTTATACCCGGTCGAGACTTCTATCTTGGTGAATGGTGAAATCTTGTCAAACCTAGCCAATTCGTAGCCCTTGCTACTCAAACATCCTTCGATCTTCGCGAGCCTCCTCTCGCCTTCCTCAGTCTTAGCTGGGGGTTTCTCTCTCTTCTCCTTCTCTAAGTCAATTACAACTAGAATGGCTTTAAGGGGTGTTTCCTTTTTAGATTCAGTGCTAGCAGTCTAGTTGGCATCCGAGTCTGTAGACGTACCGGGATACGTGAACAGAGTACCTTCTGGCATATTTGGAGACTTTCCTTACGCGGCTGTCATCATTGATTTCATTTCCACTATCATGGCAGCCATCATGTTGATCTGATTTTCCAGGTTAGCCACCATGGGAGTTAGTTCTTCTTGCTCCATTCTTAACTTCCTAGTTTTGCTACGGGTTCTCGTGACTACAGAATCTTACTTGTTTTAAAAATGGCAAAGTTAGGAACCCGCAAGTAGATGGGAGAAAGTGCGGGAATTTAAAAATCCCTCAATACTATGTTCATACTTGGTTAATGGGGGGAAAGACTCGATCATGAGCCTTAGCCTCATGTAAACGGTCTTTCTACTCATTAAACGTGGATGATCATACTATCAAGAAGATGAATAACCCGTAGTAATTATTTACTCAAGAAAACCATGATGATGAATGATCATATATAAAAATGTCATGAGCTTATTACAATTAAAGACAACATCAAAATTAAACGGGGAAATCGTCTATTTGGTCCGACGGCACTTGGAGGCTAAAGCATCCTCAACAACCTCCGACTTATCCAAGTCCCACACATGCGGGTCTTCGTCTTCCTTAGCTGGCGGCGGTTTTATGTGTTCTGGTACTTACGGCTCTACTCTATGCAGGTACGGGACGATGTAGTCAGGTACGTACGGCTCCACCAAGAACTGCCGATACTCCTTGAATAGATTGAGGTTCAAAGCAACTCAAAGAATCGCATAATGAGTTTAGATGAAGAGTTCAGGAGGGGCATATGACCAACACGACAATAGTTAAAGCATCTTGAGTACTTACCTAATTTATTTCACACACATTTCTCTTTATGCAGGGGCAAAAATCAAGAACGAGTCTTTCTCAATCCAATGATTAAGCTCTCAAACTTTCTAAACCATATGTAGGGGCAATCTACAGTCCTCCATTCTTGGGAGTTTTCTTGCGAATTCGAACATGCTTGCATAGTTCATTTCTTAAGAATATGCATGAGTCTTTCCCGAAGCTACGTAGCTCATTGCTACATTCTGCATACTTAAAAGGTGCTAACATATTGTAAAATTCCATGCATGATTTTGTCTGTATTACTAATCTTCAATGGGGAAAAGTTCTGATAAGGCAATCTGTTCTATTCTATGGAAATGATCATATTGAATAAGGAATGTCAAGTTGATGAAAGGTAAGCCATCTCTATACATGCCCTCCTTATCAAATCCCAGCAAGTTAAGTGAAAAATTCCATGCTTACCCTTTCATATGTCGACGAGCCAAAATACCACTGTTAACCTCTCTCCCTAACATGTTCCTATCCATAACTACACTAAACTTCAAAGAAGCAAAAACTAGGCACATGTTAAGAACCTTATATTGTCACGGTTCATGAAAATTTCCTGCCGAAGAGAGTGAACCAGAATGAGCAGTGCTCAAGATTAACGGGAATCCCCGATTTTCATATGCTTTTCAAGGGACACCTATTTGAAAGAATAGTTAAAGATAACTTTAGCATTTTTGGAAGCTCTTCGATAGCTAAGCACATTTTGGCTGACAACAAGTAGTTCCAAAGGAACAGCGGCTTAAAGATGTTCCTGTCCATGCCGTGCACACAAATCAGCCTTGATAATAATCTTCCCTTACGCCAGTGCATCTCTAAGAAGAAACTTAATCAAGGTGAACAGATGTTTTGACAACAAAACCATTAGCTTTGAAACCGATGACATCAACATCTTGAGATGTCTTGCCAAACAGTGGAAGATCCCCTTTCGTTGGTCCCCGGTGGGCTTGCAGCAGATGGTGCGGTGGACGGAGTTCACTGCCATGGGATTGAAATCCTAGGTTTCCTACCGATTATCCCGCTGATTTGAAGGATTTCACTTTTTCTTGTCTTTTTACATGGTGACCGTGAGTTTATAGTGATGACTTAGCAATATGAAGGTGAAGGATAATGAAGTCATTTCGATGTCATTTATAATCTAAAATACTTCAACAAATTGCTATAGCAAAATTCTTTGGTTAAATATGTGGTGCTTAATTAGAAATAAAATTAAAGAAAATAGAGTGAAATTTTTCTTTGTCAAGAGTTTTTATCATTTAAGTAATTTAAAAGGCACATAATTTGTATAGGATTGGAAAAACAAATTAGATGACCACAACATGAGAAAAGAATTGGGAGGACAAAAATTAAGCTTGTGAAAAAGTTGCTAAATAATCGATATAGATTATGTAATGAATATGTGAACATGTTCAAACACATATAGTGAACATGCCATCACAAATTGAGCCTTTCAATGCTTTTATCACATTCGTAGACTGTGTTAAATTAAACACGTTAACATTTACACGTATAGGCACCACATGTTTAGATACATTTAGAAGCGTAGATAGATGTTGAAGCATTTTTTGCACATGTACGTTGGAAATAATATATTGAATGTGTTAAGCATGTCATGGTGTGTAAGACGTTTAATAAACTTCTCGTATTTGGGCTTTAAAGATATATATCTAATGATTCTACCATTCAATCTTTGTTATACACAGGCAAATCTTTCTTCTCGATTCTCAAATCCCTGTTTACTCTCCAATCAAGGCTCCGAGAAAAGGTAGTGTTGAAGTTCGGAAGCTATTGCTCCAAAGAGAGCAAGATGAACAATCCCTTAACAGAGACTGTTTCTATTGGTTATGTTTTGACAAGGAACATTTGTTGATAACTATGATTATGTCTTTTACAATTACTAAACAAAAGCTTTCGGGAGCACTCAGACGACAAAATCACAACATGATCCTTTTTTACATGAGGTGCTTCTCAAGTTCCAACCAAACATAGCTCAGAGAAAAGCATGACCTGTGCACATTATGTTAGAATTTTCCGTATGTGGGCTCGCATTAATTGTAAATGTAATCGATCATAATACGTTATTAATTTACCGTATACGGTATTGGTTTAATAAATGAAGGATCACAGATTTCTTAACGGGCCGAATATTGGGCCTGGTTAATATGGGCCGAGTCCGGCCCGGCTCGTGATAGGTGGGCCCAGCCAAGACCTCTTTAAGAATGGCTTGAACTCCCTCCCTTAGCCATATATACATATATGCATGCCATTTAGTTCTCTTCTTCTTAAGACGCCTCCTCTATAAGGCAACATGAGAGCAAGAGTAAGAGAGAGAGAGATCGGCAGCTCCATCAACGCCAGGCATTCTGAGGGTCATAAGGGAGAAGAGACTAAGCTCGTGTCGTAGGTTCCGAAGCCGCATCACTGATATTCACGCGCCGATCAATGATGGACGCCAAATCAGGTACGCAAGCCGATCCCTTGTCATTAAAACTCGACTACGGCGGTCTTGGGAAACCGTCGATGAAGACGGACGGTCGATCGGACGGCCAACAGTTGGTATCAGAGCCCTCGTAGTTTAGTTTTAGCACGTTTGGATTTGCCTGATTTCGCAATTTTTCACATGCTGAAATTGAGTTTCGAAAGCATATTTACATTCGTCTCAACGAGATGAGCATTTCAATAGGTCATCGGTGGCCAGGGTTTCGATAGGTCATCGGTGGCCAGGGGAGGCCGTACGCGCCCACACGCGCGGCCTGGAGGACCGGCCGTACTGATGCATGCATTTTACATGCCACACGCACTGGAGTATATATTTCACGCGCCCGACACAATTAATTTGTCGGGCGTGATGTCAGTTGACGTCACCCGACATATTAATTGTGTCAGGCGGCACCGCTGGCCCCACGTGGCACCACAATCGGACGCCACGTGGCACCACGATCGGGTGCCACGTGGCAACCTGGGCTTCGCTTGACCGGGTCGACCCGACCCGATCAACGGTTAACCGTTGACCGTTAACGGTTATGACGGTTGATCGTTAGTCAATCGTCGGCGGAGCGTGCAATGCACGCGCCGCGCGTGGGCCTCACGTGCCGACCTTCTGGCGGCGCGTGAAGGTACATGGAGGCTCCGTTTGGGGGTGATTTTTCCACCCCTATGCTCGTATGGAAATTTCCTACACTGTGGTATATTCAATTTAATTTTTGGAGCCTTCTAAGGTCTTGAAAAATGTGAAACAAATCCCTGTGCAAGTATAAAATTCATGGGCATTTTCATTATTTTCAATTTATTTGATTATTTCCATATGGTTTTTGAGAATAATATGGTTGGCTCAATTGTAAAATACCACATAAGGAATGTGTAGAATTTTAATTGAGCACTGACAAAATTAAGACTCATAAATGAGTAAAGCAATTCCATTAGCACTGGTTGTGATTTCAATGACAATTGCCCATGTCATCAAGTTTGAAATCACACCACATGGCAAATGTGAGGCATGAAGTTTATATCCTTGGTATGAGAGAGTTTCAAAGATTTGATTGGGTTGTGACCGCCAAAGTGGCACACTCAGTTAAATTGGAGAAATATCAGTCTCACATTGTGGTGGGATGTCTCCTGTTTTGATACATGGTCATACTCCCAAAGGAGGTGATTGTGTGTCAGACCATGGAGGGGTACATGAACAACATATGATTGGAAAGTGACCGATTCTAGTGATTCATACACCCAAAGGTGGTGTTTCACAAAAAAATTGGAATATATTCTCATGGTCGTTGTCATGTAGGGAATTTACAATTGCATGTCATGTATTCTGCCCAAAGGTGATTATATGATGATGTGTGTAATTCTCTGAAATGTGTACTTTTAAGGATTTAAAGTTACACTGTGCTTACATAATGCTAACGATAAATATTGCTTATTTTTCAGTCACCTTTTCTGTGAATGGCAACACCGTTACCATAGAGGTTCTGAATGGTTCAAACTTCAAGAGATGGAGGGAGGATTTTCTGTTTGCTATGGAACCGGCTGATGTTCATATTACTCTTAATGAATATATACCTGTTGACCTCAAGGAGACCAGTGTATAGTCTGTAAAGGCACATTTTGCCGCCTGGGAAAAGAGCAACAGGATCTGCTTGCTGTCATTAAAAAGATCTATACATGAGCATTTGCAGAGTGGCCTCCCAACTGACTGCACTACCAAACAAATGATGGAAGCCCTGCAAACCAGGTACCGGGTATCTTTTAATGCTCAGGTTGGAACACTCATCCAGCAGCTTTTTAATATGAAGTATACTGGTGTGGGAGGTGTTAGGGATTATATCCTAAGAATACTAGATTTGCATACAAAAATAAATGCCTTAGGTACAGTAATCTCTGAAAATGTGTTGGTGCATCAAGCACCGATACCCTTCCCTCTGAGTTTGGAATCATCAAGACCAACTTCAACTCACAGGATGAGTCTTGGTCTATAAATGATTTGATCTTGAGAACAGTATCAAAGGAAGAAAAATTGAAGAAAGATGCAGGGAACTTTGCCATAGTTGCCACTAGTTCTACCAATAGGAAGGGCAAGGGGCCTAAAACACATACTCCTAAAGGTACTCACCCCACCACTGGTCAATCTGGAAAATTGGGTCCAAAGAAAGCATCCTTTAAGAAGGATAGTAACCGATACTTCTTTTGTAAGAAAAAGGGTCACATGAAGAAAAACTGCGCTAAATATAAGAACTGGATATCTAAACGTGAGCAGACAGGTATTGATTCTTTAGCACTGGTTTGTGAATCCAATCTATTTGAAGCCCCATCCAATTCATGGTGGCTAGATAGTGGTGCGACTAATCATGTTGGATTTACCATACAGGGGTTCATAAACCGGAAGAAGCCAAATCAGGATGAGTCAAAGCTCATAGTGGAAGATAATAATAAAGCTGCTGTTGAGTTTGTGGGAGATGTCATTTTAATTCTAGAGTCTGGTTTTAATTTGATGTTAAGAAACACTTTCTATGTACCTTCCTTCAGACGAAATTTAGTTTTTGTATCTTGTTTGGACATGTGTGGTTACTCCTTTGAAATAAAGAATAGTGTGGTTTCCATGTTCTATAATTCAAATAAGGTTGGGTACTGCAATATGTCCAATTGGATTGTACAGATTGTGTTTGACTTCCAACAACATATACGCAACTTATACAACCGAAAGGGTTGTCTCCAAAATGCCCCTATCTAAAGAACAGTCTTACACATTGTGGCATAAACGTCTTGGTCATATTTCCAAGGAAAGAGTAGAAAGGCTCGTAAAAGGAGACATTTTACCTAATCTTAAAGATGACCTAGAAACTTGTGTAGACTGTTGTAGAGATAAGATGACCAAAATAAGCAAAAAGTCTGCAGTCCGCACTTCTGACCTATTGGAGGTCACACATACTGATAAGTGAGCCCTATACTCTAACTTTGTGTAGAAATTATTATTTCATCACATTTATTGATGATTATTCCCGATATGGTTATCTGTACTCGATTAAAGAAAAGTCTGAGTCTCTTAATAAATTCAAGATATTCCGGACTGAAGTCGAGAAACAGTTGGGAAAAGTCATCAAAGTTGTGAGATCTGACCGTGGTAGTGAGTATTATGGCAGACATGGCGATGCTGGACAGCCTAAATGGCCATTTGCCAAATATTTAGAGGATTCTAGGATAGTAGCTCAATTTACTATGCATGGGAGCCCTGAACAAAATGGTGTGGCCGAAAGGCGAAATCGCACCTTAATGGATATGATGAGGAGTATGATAATTAAGGCCAACTTGTCTAAGTTCCTATGGGGTGAATCCCCAATTCGTAGCCCTGACTGCTAAAACATTCCTATATTTTCGCGAGTCTTCTAGCGCCTTCTTCTGTCTTAACGGCAAATTTCCCCTTCTCTTTATCTGGGTTTCGTGTCACCGGCTCAGCTTTGGGTGGTAACTCAACAGGCATACTCTGATTATTTCTGATGGTCTGGTCCTCTTCAGGAGTTCGGGTCTCATCTGAGGTGTTGGATGGGGACACTCGGGCTGCCTGATCATGCATAGGGGCAGTTTTGTCCTGAGCGACCATCATCATGGCTTTCATCTCCGCGAGCATTGTGACCACAAAAGTCATCTGGACCTCGAGGTTGACGACCTTGGGCTCAGTTCTTCTTGCTCCATTCTTGTTCTTAGGCGGGTTTTAATACGATTTCTAGTAGATTCCGTGTTTGGCAATTACCTGTTTTTAATATAAGAAGGTTAGAATGATGAATAACATAGGTAAGAAAAGACTTAATCCAGTTAATTTCATGTTTTCACATGGTTAACGAGGGAAAGAATTGTCTCGCGAGCCCTTAGTCTCGCAAAAGGAGTTCTTTTCATCATTACCTGCTAGAAAACATGAAATTAAAAAAAGCATAATCCATGCCAATAGTTTTGAGAATTGGAACAAAGATGCTATGATATATATATAAAAACTAAATCTGAATGTGTCTCATTACAAAGAAACGGCTCTCTAAGAGCATTCAAACTAAACATGCAACCCTAATATGGCCTAATCTCGATGGGAATTTTCCTCTATCCAAGTTTGGGAAGCTTCAGAGTTAAAGCCTCTTCAACGTCCTCGAGAGGATCAGATTCCCAGTCACTGCTTTCCTCATCCTCGCAGTAAGGTGACGGTCCCATATCTTCTAGCACATAGGGTTCGACTCCGGGTACCTAAGGTACTATGTACTCTAGTACGTAGGGTTTTACGAAACTGCATCTGATCGCCTTGAAGTGCTGGATAAAGTTTTTCCCCTTCCAAAGTATCAGGCCATTCAATATCCTGCAGTTGAGAGTCCTTCAGGCTATCCTGGATATGCTTCACCTCGATCATGATCTGGCTCTTGACTTCCTCTAAGAGGTCACCTGATGGTATGTTGAATGAAAAGGTCCCTGCCCTCTGAGGTGGGAGCACCTCCTGCAGTACTCCAAATTACTTAACTATACGGAGCGGATAGTATGCTACTCCACCTGTAATACCTAGCAGCGGAACAGGGTCCCCGTTATTGCAGGTAAGACGCACCTTGGAGAGCTTTGGCCACTTAAGCCGCTATCGGAGCTGTTTTGGCTCTAGGGTTTCCAGAAATTCTTTCCATTCGACGAAGGTATACTTAGTGACTTTGGCTTGATATTGGACGAAAGATTTAATTGGATAGGTGTATTGGTTGATTTCTCTGAAATTCATGCGAATGTGGTATTTCTTGATGTGAGAGATAAACCATTTGTAAAGGAGGTCGGATGAGGCTGGAAAGGTGCCCTTACCTCGGGTTCTATAACGGTTAAGAGAGATGACAGTCTCGGCTAAAATAAGGTTAGAATAGTCCCAACCACAGCAAACCTGTCTAGCGATTACAGACATTGTTTGGTCAAAAGTGACGGGAGAAATAGGGAATAGGATAAAACTAAGGAACGCTAGAATGAATACCCTACCAGACTCAGTCCCTTTGTCCACAGGAAGGTGAGTGAATCTGTCTATGAGGAATGATAGAGGAAATCTGCCTGAATTGCTCTTAAGGATGGGTAAGATCTTAGAAAGACTGGTATCTAAGAACTCAGCTAAGGCACTCTTGGGTTCGACTCCTATAGGTGGCTGTACGAGGCGAGGGTTTGTAAAACTAACCCCGATGACGGCGTTGTACTCCTCCAATGTCAGTGCAAACTCTAGTCCTTCCACGTTGAAGGTAACGGTGCTAGGATCCCTGAAATGGGCCAAAGCCTGGATGAGGGTGACTTGGCACTGTACTTACATCAGTTCTAGTAGAAATCCCAGCTTCTTCTCGACAAACGCTTGATTCGCTTCATTGAGGTCGTTCCACCACGCCCGGAGCTCATTCCTGAGGGTAGGAACCACTTGGATATCTCTTTTTCCCATCGAGTCTAAAATCTGGAGATGGTATTTTGAAAAATCAATTGGCATGGATTACTTAAAAATGCAGAATGCATGATACAAATACTTGAAACTCCTCGATTGCATACTTCTATTTAGGTAAAATAAGAGTTAGAGTCTCTCATTTGACTTAGATGTAATTGAACAAGAGTTCTAATTAATGTTTCGCTTTAAGAGAAGTATGTAATTGAGAAGGGTCATTCAGGTGATTAAAAGTAATGCCAATATCACATTCCATTGGTTAGGTCTAAAATAGAAAACATACAACTGTCATAGATCCCTAGTACATGTGTATCTAAAGGAGAGGATAGAGTAGGGACACTGATGAAAGGACCATATACATGATATCTAAAAACTGAAAATAAAACTGAAAGTAAAAACCAATGGAATGTGATACTATTTATGTAAAAGCAAAACCCTCTAAACTTGATCTTCAAGGTTCAGTCTTTGGGGTCTCCATGCTCTCTGGCCCTATTTCCACATGCTCTTCATTAGTAGGCGATGCTTTAGTGCATTCTCCTTTTTTGGGCTTCTTCTTTAGAGTTGTACGCTTCGGGCGAGTCCTAATAGAGGGACGATGCCCCTTCTTCTCCCAAGGTGCCGTCATCGGTCTGTTTTCCTTGGCGATGCGTTCCTCCTTCAGACGGCGACACCTTTCCCTAGCTCAACTATTATAGATCTGCCTTTAAGTCTCGCGATAGGATTCCAAGAATTTCTATGTATCCCTTTTCAGTTGGATATTATCTATATGGAAGGTGGTGTGGCAGTCTTCAGATGGCCCTAAATTCCTCCCAGTGAGCTCTCGTTCGTGCAGAAATCGAGTGAGATGAAACCTAGTATTGGGGGTAGGCCATATCACCTTCTTCTCGTGGCGAAAAAGTTCTAAATCCAACGCGACGACGCGATACATTGACGATCTATCCTAAAGTTTGCATTAGATTTAATCACTTGCATGAGAATACAATGATATGCTTGATGAAAGGGAATGTGAACATGCATATGTCGTGAGTAATTAAACGTGTACATATAGAAAAAAGGAGTGGATATGAGAAAGGAACAATCTTACCTACTGTCCTCGAAATTTTCTTTTTTATGTTTGGTTTTAGGTATACCAACTGTCCATAGACATGCGTATAAGATAGGTGAGGGTTGAACTCTAAAAATCAAAAGCGCGGGTATGGAACCTATGGCCAAGGCTTCCACGATCCAGATGAAGCAGATCCCCCCTAGAGCACTCGCCCAAGAGGGTTGGAGATCGCCAATCAAGATAGTGAGTAGAAACGAATACGAGAGTCTCAAGTGCCATCAAACACAAGATCAATTCGTACACTTTCCCTATCTAAGGTAATCCTAAAGGGGTGATTGCAGTCGGGGTTTGACCGCGGGTGTGTGCGAAGTGTCGTAATCGCTAGATATGCAAGACATACACGACAGTTTATATCAAAACACCGCTTCTATAATCAAATTCACAAACATACATTCCCAAACTCCAACCTGCAGAAAACAATGTCAACAAACACTCCACCCCTTATTTCCCCAATCTGCAAAAACATTTAACACAATGGTTAGTGTACGTACCTCACCTTCAAGAGCGCCTACAGGAAAACATGTCAGAAAACACTCAACTTTTTAATCGGCTCAAGTCCTCTAATGGGTTAGAACCAAGTCCCCAGTGGAGTCACCAGTCTGTCGCGACCCTCCCTCGGAGGGGGGCTAATGGATTGCTAGGCCCATTTTTAGAAGTCTAGGCTTCGTTCGAGCCCTCCTAGGCCTATACCAAATCGCATCAGGGAATTTCAAATCGATGTCGACCTTAGTGTGGTCAGGTGACATGTGATAAGTATGCATGCCATCGGAGTCGCCACTAATCATTTCTTGGAGGGTATGATTGGAAACCCTATAAAGCGATTGGGAGAAATCGTTCGATTCTGCGAAAACCAGATATTTGGATTCGGGGACTTAGTTACGCCAATATTGTTATTGACGCCCTTTCGGTACCTAAGTTGAGTGATTTTCTAATATAAGGAATTCATACATGTGAGATTGGATAAGGTAGGCTCTAAGAATCTAAGGTATACATGCAGGTGGGAGTATCTATCCTATCAATCACAATCATCAAAATAAAAGTGCAATCAAAAAATCAATTCAGAGAGAAAGCACAACACAGCAAGTCAATTTAAGGAAAGGGGAGTCCTGGAAGATAAGAAAACACACCAATTAAGTTTAGGGATGATTTGGAATGGTTTTGGTCAAATTGACCAAAGGGGTAAAATGGTCATTTTTCAAAGGCTCGGGAAATCTGAAAAATGTGAAATCAAGTCAAACCAGTTGAATGTGGTTTTCCCTAATTTTCACAAATTCCGAGGATTTTTCTGGATTTTTCTTGATATTTTTTAGAATTTTCCAAGACTTTCTAAGGGTTTTCCTTTTTTTTTTAGAACGTTTTCTATATTTTCCTAACAAATTTCCTGAATTTTTATAAAATTTCTGTGATTTTTTATTATCCTATTTTCTATTTATTGATGATTCCCTAATTTTCCTAATTATTTAAGCTTTTTCTGAAATTTTTATGACTTTTATGATACTTTATTATTATTATTATTATTATTATTATTATGATTATTATTATTATTATTATTATTATTATTATTTCTGAATTTTTCTTCATTTATTTTTTTATTTTATTATTTTTTTAAGGATTTTTAGTTTATTTTTATTTATATATGATTAATTTTTATTAATATTTATTTATTTTATTTATTATTTACTACTATTTATTATTCTGTATATTTTCTTTCGATTTTTATTTTCATTTATTATTATATAGTTTTTATTTTATTTTATTTTTTATTTTATTTTATTTATATTTTTATGTTTCTACTATTTTTATTACATTTTATTTATTTTATCTATTTTTTATATTATATTTTCCATTATATTATTGTTTTATTATTATTTATTATATTTTTTTTTGGAATTTTACTTACTCTATAACATTTTCTGAAAACTTTATTATTATTATTATTTTATCTATCTTTTTTAGAAAATTTTTATTATTATTTATTAGTTTTTTGGGAATTTTTTATTTACATATTACGTATTTTAGTTTTTTTATTAATTTTTATTTTTTCCTGGAACGGGTCAGGTCGACCCCACCCATCCAACCCGAAGGCCCGAAACCCCAAAACTAACCAGCTAAAGCAAAAACGACATAGTTTCTGCCTATGTTTTTTTGAATTTTCAAAAAATTTAGAATTTTTATTAACCATTCTTATTTTCCCACCCTAGCTTTAATCCTGCGGCTATGGGCTCACCACGTGTCACTGATCTGACCACCTATCTTTCAAACTGATCCTACGGCCTTGATGGATTCCTAAGATTAAATCGTTATCGTCCATCCCCTGTACCAAGATCTATGGGCCAGATTAAACCTAGAGGTCCAATCCCAGCCGTCTAAACTACCTACCATATCTACGGCAGAGATTGATCCAAGACTAAATCTAAGCCGTCCGTCATTTTCATTTTCTAAAACAATTATAAAATCCGAGTTAGATTTTTATACTCAAAAATTACAAGATCATGCCACGTGGCTCATCCATAGCCGTTGGATCAAAGTTGTTATTATAACAAATCTATTATAACGGTCGATGTGACGTGGCGTCCACGCGGCGTTTGACTGGGTCAACCTACTGACGTGTCATATGACGTGACATGCCACGTCATCGACATGTCAGAAGGTTGACAAAGTCAACGTGCCACGTAGACTTCGTCTTCTTCCTCTCCCCTAAACAGGACGAGCGGCCGAGAGCCGCCAGCAGTAATCCAACAGCAAAAACTACTCCGATCAACCTGATTCTAATGCCAATCAATTCCTATCTATCTCCAAATCAACATATCTAAGAACTAGCCAAATCAATCGGTTTAAACAATCTATTCGAAACCCTAACAGAGAACGACCATGGCATTTCAATCAACCAATTTAGAGTATAACTATCTAATTCCACCCTCATGTAATATAAATAGGAGTTCAGAAACCGTACCTTAAGCTTGGATTGAGCTTTAGATTGCCAGGTTAAGCCGATGAAGTTGTGACAGTCGAATCGGGGTTATGTTGACACCTGATTTTTAATCATGTTTTCTCTTTTAAAATTAATACAAAATCTATAAAAATTTGTAAAATTGAAAAATCAATTTTGGGGACCTTGGCCAAGCTTAGGGAATCAATTTTGACCAAAAAATAATTTTTCATATTTTTGGTATTTTTCAGCATTTTTTATTTTCGAAAATTAATAGAAAATCCATAAAAATTGAGAAAATTATAAAATCAACTTTGGAAGCCCTAGCCAAGCCTAGGCAACCATTTTTGAACAAAAAAATAATTTTTCATATTTTTTGAATTATATATATATTTTTAGAAATTAGGAAAATATTTAATAAATAATGGCGTTTGAGGTCACAAAAAAATATGTAAAAATGGTCAATATTTTTCTTTTAAATTCCTTTTCATGTTGGCCATCACAAATAAACAAAAAAAAAACCCAATTCGGGGTCGTGTATTTCTTCACGAGCATAATCTCGAATTGAGCCTAAAAAATTTAATTTGAGTCAATTTATTTTCATTTTTTCACTTTTAGAAGTTGTGACATTATTCTCTAATATTTTAAATTTTTATCTTGGCCCAATTATACCCAGAATGACTCAATTTTACAAAAGGGCTTTAATTAAATTTTGCGGCAAGAAATAAGCATAGGGGAGATGTGTTGAAAATTTTGAGAAGATTTGGACTTAAAAAAATATTTCTCCGTGGACTGAATTGCAAATACTTAAAATCTCATGGACTAGAGTGCAAATACTTAACATTTGAGGGATTATTTTGTAAATAATAAAAAGAAGAGTTAGTGGAGAAATTAGAATAGAGAAGGAAAGATGGAGAAGAGGAGATAGAGAATGGAAGATGGAGAGGAGGAGATGAAAAAGAGGAAATGGAGAGGAGGAGATGGAGAAGAGAAGATGGAGAAGAATAGATGAGAATAGAGAAGGGAAGATGGAGATGAAGAAGAGTTAGTAGAATGGGAGATAGATATGGAGAAGGGAAGATGGAGATGAAGAAGAGTTAGTTGAGAAATTAGAATGTGAGATAGAGATGGAGAATGGAAGATGTTGAAGAAGAAGAGTTAGTGGAGAAATTAGAATGTGAGATAGAGATGGAGAATGGAAGATGTTGAAGAAGAAGAGTTAGTGGAGAAATTAGAATGGAAGATAAATGAATGGGTTATAAAAGGAGGAAGAAGAGAGTTTGGATGGGGGGAATTCTTTGGAGAAAAAAAATTTGAAGTGTTTGAGAGAGATTTTTTAGGGGGAGAGAAAATTTTGGATGTTTGAGAGAGTTTTGAGAGATTCAAAAAAAAATTAGAAAGGAAGAAAAAATAAAAAAAAGAGAGAGAATCCTTTTTTTTCAAAAGAGAGTCTTGAAGATGGTGGGAGTTTAAATCTAGATGTTACCATCCGTAATTCCTCTACCGATCAACACAAGTCACGAGTTCATCCCCATCGTTCGAGCCGCGATCTTGATCCATAAAGTGACACGAGGTCCGAATTCGACAATCAAATCTGTCAAATCAGGTAACAAACCTAACCATTAAATCTTCGAGAATTTTCTTGCCCAAATGAATTGATTTAAATTTCGATTATGTCATGTCGTACTCGTATGTCTCCATATCCACATACCGCATTTGTATTTGTGTTGTCATTAATTTACGCGTATCCACCTAAAAATTTTTTTTCGACTGGCCAATCCTATTTTTGATGTTTCCACCTCCCGATCCTTGAAAAATAACCGTTTTATCCTTCTGGTCAGTTTGACCCAAACTTCTTCCAATCATCCCAAATGAGCTTTCATGAAATAAAATGGTACCGAAATGGCGTTAGAATGATCTAGTGTAATCAAGTTCCCGAATCCATTTTCTCTGGTTCGCAGAAATAAATTAGTTCTCCCGCTGATTTATTTAGGTTTCTAATCGACCTACCAAAAATGATTAGTGGCGGCTCCAAATCAAAAATCTTTTGCATGAAAAGAACTTAAGTTGCGATTCGGTAGGACTTGGGAGGGTCCGAATTAGGTTAGTCAATTAACCTGATAATCCGTTCACCCGATTGAAAAAAAATTAAATTAATTTTTTTCGGGTCGCGACAGCTTGGCGACTCCGCTGGGGACTGGTTTTTTGGAATTTTCGAAAGAATAAAGCACTAATTAGAGTACTTGAATTTTTTTTCGAAATTTTAAAAGCCTTAGTGGACTTAGGCCAGAAAAATTTCGCAAAAATCCATTTGGTTTGAGAATTGGTTGGATTCTAATTTTTAGGTGTTAAATGGTTTTGCAGAATGGGAGTTATAAGGGGTGGAGTGTTTGGCTAACCCTTTGTTTTGCAGGTTTGGTGTGTGAAACTTGTGATTTAATTTTTGAATTATTGAAGCGTTGTTTGCATTTAATTGTTGTGCATAATTAATCGCTTTAGCACTACATCACACACATCCCGTGGCCGGACCTGGGCCACTAGTTTTAAGATGGTATTGTGATTTGGTTCTAGCGTTCGCCGTGAGATCACGTCGAAAGTTAGTCCAGATTCAATCCCGAACTTCTTTTCAAAAATGAGTTTTAAAAGTTATGCCTCAAGCTTGGTAAGATTACTAAAGCGGTGGTTTTAATTTTTTGACTCGAGCAGCCGAAGTGGAAAGGCCCGGCTAATCTTGGTTATGTCGCGGGATAGCGGCTAATCTTGATTATGTGCGCGAGATTGTCGCCTTGCCGTAAGTCTTTCGCTTCAATTTGTGAGCCTTTAGGATAGTTAGAATAAGGTTAACCCACGAGTCATGTGCATGTCCATGTGATTGTTTATTTTCCTATCCCACGGTAAAGTATGCTTCTGAACTTCATCTTGTCTTATGTTATTGTTTGGGTCGGTCCATGACACTTAGGATTGTGGCGCGTGATTTATAGACAATGGGACACATCGATATCCGTTTCGTGTACATTCCAAAGGCCGAGTTGAAGCAAATGTGGAGGCGCTTGAGCATTGATGCACAGACCTATGCCCTTAGTCGTATGGGTCACGTATTGCCACTTTTGGATATCGAATTACAGACTGGGGTGATGCAGGCACTTGCACATTTCTGGTGCCCATATACCGCTACTTTCATTTTAGGTAAGCACGAGCTCACTCCGACTTTGGAAGAATATAGCCTTGCCATTGGAAAACCTTTGAGCATTGATTTAATTCGCCCTTATGTGGGAATGGATCCAATTTTCATTTTTGCTGAGTTTTTGAAAATTAGCGAAAATAAAATGAGGAAAATTTTAAAAGGAAATTGTCATATGTGCCCTTTCTCATTCCTCATTGAACTTTTTTATGAGAGCAATTCACACTTGCAAAGCAGGATCTTTATTCTAGCTTTCTTCGGACTTGTGATCTTTCCGCTCCAAAAGGATTTTATTAGTCCATCCATGGCTTGGATAGCTAGGCAAGTTTGCAGTGGAATGAACTTTACTAATGCTATCCTGGCCGAGACTTTTATATCTCTGACTCATTTTAAGCAAAACAAGGACAGAACATTTCATGCTCCGGTGGGACTTTTGCAAATGTGGTTTTTCTCTCATTATGCTAAGTTCGGCTCAAAAATGACGATTCCACGGGTAAGTCAAGAGGAAAACCCAATTGCAAAATTTCAAGAGTTGCAAAAAAATATTGCTAGATCGTCTTATTCCAAGTGGATTGATTTATTTAAAGATCCGAGTCCCAAGGTTTTTCTATGGCAAGCTATATGGTTTCAAATCTCTAAGGCTCGTTTGTACCATGGTGAGCGGTGTCGCGACCCTCTAAAAAAAATTTTAAATTTTAAAAGGGGTTAACGGATTATTAGGTTAATTAGATTTGACTAACCTAACGCGGACCCTCCCAAGCCCTACCGAATCGCAACTTTGGTTTTTGTTTAAATGATTTTAAAATTTGGAGTCGCCACTAATCGTTCTTGGTAGGTCGATTAGAAACCTAAATAAATTAGCGAGAGAACTAATTTATTCCTGCGAACCAGAGATTAGGAGCTCGGGGACTTGGTTACACTAGTTAATTAAAACTAATGCCCTTTCGGTACCTTAATTTCATGGATATCCTAATTCGGCAACTCAGGCTTGGTTTATTCCTAAGGCTATAGTAGGGTATTCTCTTTTGTGTTTTCACTTTTTAAATAGGATGCATGGATGGTATATATTTTTATTTGTTATATTTTTTTAAGTGTTAAAGATTCCCTGAAGCCGAAAGAAGGAGTGTGTTAACGACTTCTGTGCAGTATTACAACCTACTTATCTTTTGGGTCTGATGATTCAAAAATTAAATTATAGGAAGTACATGACAGTGAATAACACCTCCAATGGGAGGCCTAGCATTGGCTTGGCTCTTCCCTTTGGGATTTAAGGTACAGCTATTTAAGTTGCAAGTATTTAAACTACTGTAAGTAAAAACCACCAATGGGAGGCTAAGCATTGGCTTGGCTCTTCCCTTTGGGATTTAAGGTACATGTATTTAAGTTGCAGGTATTTAACTACTGTAAGTAAAAACCTCCAATGGGAGGCTAAGCATTGGCTTGGCTCTTCCCTTTGGGATTTAAGGTACATGTATTTAAGTTACAAGTATTTAACTACTGTAAGTAAAAACCTCCAATGGGAGGCTAAGCATTGGCTTGGCTCTTCCCTTTGGGATTTAAGGTATAGGTATTTAAGTTGCAGGTATTTAACTACTGTAAGTAAAAACCTCCAATGGGAGGCTAAGCATTGGCTTGGCTCTTCCCTTTGGGATTTAAGGTACAGGTATTTAAGTTGCAGGTATTTAACTACTGTAAGTGAAAACCTCCAATGGGAGGCTAAGCATTGGCTTGGCTCTTCCCTTTGGGATTTATGGTGCAGGTATTTAAATTGCGGATGGACTTTGTCCTCTCCATTCTGGGGTATGAATTCTTTAAAATAAAATACAACGAATTGATTCAACAATTTGAAATTTGTGCGCGCTTGAGGACTCCTCCAAGCCGATTTTGTGCTTCCATAGGGTTGACCATTGATATAAAGCTGCGGCTTCCTGACATAAAAATAGAGTGAAATGTTAGTATACAAAATATGTGCTAATCTGCACCTAAAACCAGAGGAGTGGAAAGAGTACTTATCTCCCATTTTTTGGAAGGGATTTCTATAATTGATTTTCGCTCTCTATGTTCCCAATATAGAGAGTCTCTTTTGAATTAAGAGGGACTTTTAGTCACAAATCAGCTGAGAAATTGGCAGACACTTAGTAGCTTGTCTGGGCCGATTTTTGTACTTCCATGAGATTTGCTATTGACTTGAAGTTTTCATTTGCCTGACATAAAACAATATTGGGAAAATAGGGGAGAACAGAAAGGAAAAATCTATGCTCATTTAATAATAATAATAATAATAATAAAATGATACTTTGCAAATAAAATAAGATAAGATAACAAAGTTGAAAGAAGCATAGGAGTGCTTAGTTTCGAATTCTTTGTTCGGGATATAAAGATATTTAACTCGTCCATGTCTATGACCAATGCATGTTGTCGTGGCAAAAGTAATGCCATGAGACGATGGAAGAATGGTAGAAAGTATTTGTTATAATATTCGAATATTGTTGTCTCTTCGCGTCCATGATGTGCCTAAAACAATCCACTAAATCTGCATGACATGTTATATTCTAATGAATTTTATGATTCAGATATCTCTCCATCATTAAAGAATGCGATGAAATGTGTGAGTAATGATAAAGTAATAGTACTTATCTCCAGACATGTGTAGAACTGCATTAAAGGCATTTTCACACAAAAAGCGGAAATTAGGGAAAATGAAGAATTATATCGGGAAATAATATCATCCTACATGCTATACTAACATCCTGTCAATAAATGCTAACAACCATAAGGTTAGGTAAGTTCATCAAGATTTTAAATAATCAAATAATTGAATTTAATCATATCATATACTTTTCAAGATTTTTCGAGTAAACAGAACACTATGCATTCAATTATCCAGTTTACGTAAACTATCATGAGGTTTTTCTCTGACAAACTCTACGAGACATATGAAGTATATTGTCCTCACCTATAACCATCATTAGCCCATACTATGAAATATCGTGGATATCTACATTTATAACATCAGAGACTTGGACAAAGGAACGAGCTTAAAGTTGAAACTAGGAGCAAAAATCAGTTAATTAAATAAGATGAAGAAAGAGAAACACAGCAAAATGTCAAGAGCACTTGAACTTAAAGTTGATAAAGAAGAGGATGGTGAAAAATCTAGTATCTCAAATTAGTTGTTCAGCCACAACAAAACAATATATAACACACGAAGATCACCAAATTTGCATGGAAAAGAACATAGTCAAGATGCTATCATTTGGCTTCATCTTCAGAGGATCAAAGATGGTCAATTTGTGGAGTTCAAAACATTACCGAAGCAAGTCTCTTAGTTCCTGATTAATCAAGAAATCGAAGGGGCTCAGATAAAGCGGCTGATCCTCGCATCTAGGAGCTCAACGCAAATTCGAGAAACTCACTCACTGTGAACATAATGCCCAGAAACCAATCGGTCGGTTTCAAGCGCCTAGAACACCAGTCGCCGAAACGAAACCTCGCAGCCCCGATCGAATCTTGGATCAATCTGAAGCGGGAGACGGATCCAAAAACCGCGGCCGAGAAGAGATGGGTGATCGATCGATCGATCGGGGATCAGTGGACGCCTTCAGAGGAGTTGCAAAAGATCGTGGTGAAAGGAAAAATCCCCGGGCCAGAACCCCGGCCAGCCTCCCCCTCTTTTTATTTTTCAAGAACCAGCCTCTACCTCCTTGTGCGTGACTCCCTCGAAAGAAAGGAGAACATCAATTTTTTTATCCTCCACTTGAGAACTCCCCCCGATATCTTTTTGATGGCCCCTCCAATATGCCTATATTTTATTATCAAAAATGGCTTCATCAAAATTCCCTTGCCTTGTGTGAAGACGTGAAGTTCATGAGGAGGACTCCTTTTCCTATGGACTCCTCCTATTGTTAATTTTTATTCCTTGGTGCTATCCCCCTTTTACACTCATCTCCCCTCTCCTCATGCGTGAATCTCCTCTAGACATTGGGTGGAGTTTTTTTTATTCAAAACTATTCCCCCTCTTGTTTTTTTTTTAGTCCTCACTTCTTGAACGACCGATGCATCCTCCCCTCGTCCCCCATTTTTCTTTTTCTTTTATTAATGAAGCTTTTCTCCAGCTAAAATTCCACCGGCCATTCTCTCTTCATTTTTTCCTTTTCTTTTATTCCTCCTTATGTCCACTTTTGCCGAAAGTTTGTTGACAATATGCGAAAGCAGTTCGTGAAGCTTAGCTGTCAAATTTGGCCCTCCAAAGGTAATTTTTTCTTGGCTTGTTCTCGAGCTTAAAAGAGGCACTCCTGGAAATGGAACTAGGCGCAATAGACATGACATTGATACAGGAAATCCTTGACCAGGAAAACCGAACGCAATAATTGAATGTGCACCATCAAACCACTCAAAGATTCAGACTATTAGAAGACAAAGTCATGACTCCAAAAATGCGAGAATCGAGAATTACGAGCTGACATGAAATTTCTAGAAATTTTTTTTGGTTTAATCCGCAAAAGTGATTAACTAGGTAAACCGCAATTCCGAATTAATTAATTTAAGTTTTTAATAATATATTTTTTTTTAATTCTATTGGCCAAAATGAAGAGAAAATAAAAATAAAAATACTGACTATTTTTTCATATTTTGGTATCCTCAAGTGCTATTATTTATTAATTTTCAAACATTTTTCTATTTTCCAAAAATAAAATAATAAAAAAAATGAGAAAAATATGAAATATTATTTTTTACTCAAAATTGGTTCCCTAGGCTTAGCCAAGGTCTCCAAAGTTGATTTTTTCAATTTTATGAATCTTTATGGATTTTCTATTAATTTTCAAAAATAAATAAAAAATACCAAAAAATACGAAAAATATGGAAAATCATTTTTTGGTCAAAATTGGTTCCTTGAATTTTGCCAAGGTCCCCAAAGTTGATTTTTTAATTTTATGAATTTTTAAGGATTTTCTATTAATTTTAGAAGAGAAAAAGTAACTGAAAATCAGGTGTCAACAAGCGGGAGCCTATACTTCTTTTGGGTATTACCGGCATGACACAATATCATCCTCTCCGTGTGGTACGGCAATATGGAGTTCTACAGGATATCCCACCACCTTTGGGGCCAAACACTTTTCAAGTTGAATTCGTTGCAGGCGAGAATTATAGAACTGAGATCAAGCATCTTGACCAAATTTGGCTCAAGTCCAAGACTCGCTCACTATTACTACCCAAGGAAGAGCTCGAGGGAAAGGAAAGATGTTATCATGCGAAGGCCCGGTATATTAAGCACCATTTGATACCAACTCACATGCTTCCAAAGTTTCCGTTGGTGATTGTGAAGCCCATTCGTCAAGCCGAGATCGAGACCTATGCGAAGAAGGCGCAAAAGGCGAAAAAACAAATGAAGACTTTGGCTAAGGAAAATGCACGACTTCGGATAGAGTTGGAAGCCCATTCGTCTATAGATTGCGTCGCTACAAAGAAAAGAAAAACAGCTTGATTTGCCATCTTTAGGATTGTTGTTCCATGTTTAATTGCATTTTCATGACTTTATGAGCTTTTCTTGTAATAAAGGTTACTGTTCAGATATGACTTTCTGGTATTACATCATTTTTATTGAACTTTATAGTTTTAATTGATCCATAGAGTCTTCACAGAAAACATTCACAAGACCCTAATTCATCACTCAAAAAAATTTTGAATCAATTTAATGTATTTTCCATTTATTACCAAATTTAAGGTGAAAGAAAAACTGCCTGGATTTTGGAATTTTCTCGACTTCACTTTTGTTTCTCCATTTATCACTAGAAAACATGCTCTTTTGAGAAAAATCAAAACATGAAAGTTGTAGATTGGGATGTTAATTAGTGGACTGGAAATTTTTGGGCATCAATTCAAATTTTTGATGACCCATTTATCCTCAAAGTAAAAACCGGACAAATCAGTTTTCTGAAGCAAATTTTTAGAAAGAAGTATTAAACTGTACTAATCCATGAGGAATCTTCCCAATCTCAAAAAATGAAAGTTGTATATTATTGTCTTAATTATCAACTCCCAAAGTTTGGTACTTTTTCGAATTATGTGGGAATTGATATGAATTTTCTCGTAAAAGCTGACGAAATTGAAATTTGTTCAAATTAATCTTTTGATCATGTTGGCTTTATTTCTTCGGTCTAGAGGGTTCTCATGGACCGACTTGTCATTTTCATTCATCATACACATTTGTATAAATTCTTTTTTCAGGTATCTATTGATCACAGAAGTGCCACGCAGCCGTATCAGAACCCGTCTTAGGGCAAGGATGGAACATGAGGAATTGAGCCCCAGGGTAGTTAACCTTGAGACGCAAATGACAATTATGGCTACGATGTTGGCAGAAATGAAAGCTATGATGATAGAAGCCCAGGCGAAAACTACCCCGCCAGTTGATCCGGCCCAAACTACTCACCTGTCATCATCCCACCCTTCGAGCAAGGCTCAAGCTCCAGAGGAGGCGCAAATTCCAAGAAAGGTGCCGAATGTCGAGCCGTCACCTGAGTCCCCGCCGATGGTAATCAACCTCGATACTGAAAAGGAAGAAAAGTCTGTCAGCAAAGCAGAGGAGGGTGCAAGGAGGCTCGCAAAGATTGAGGAATGTCTCAGTAGCAAGGGATATGAACTGGCACGTTTTGACAAGATATCCCTCTTCGCTAAAGTGGAAGTCCCGCCCGATTACAAAGAGCCCGAGTTCGTCAGAAAGTACAATGGGACAGGCTGCCCCCGAGCTCAACTGAAGTACTACTTGCGCAAGATGGCGCATTATTCTGATTATGTTCCATTATTGATGAACACGTTTCAGGAGAGTCTGGCAGGTGTTGCTTTAGCATGGTTCATTGAGTTGGATCTAGAAGATTATGAGGTTGGGAAGATTTAGCTGAGAATTTCTTGCACCGGTATAAATTTAATACCGCGACGGCTCCTACTAGGGAAGAATTGCTGAGGATGGTAAAAGGAAAAAATGAAGCATTCGTAACTATGCTCAAAGGTGGTGGGCTTTAGCTACGCAAGTTAAGCCATCAATCCCTGAAGACGAGCTTATCGACCTGTTTCTGAAGGTACTACCGTATGAGTACTTCGACAGACTGAACACTTCTGGGTGTCAGACCTTCGTACATCTCATAAAGGTTGCCGAAAGACTTGAATGGGCTATGAGAGAAAGAAAGGCTCCTGAGACTGCAACAAGACGCCAGTATCCACCTAGGAAGGAAAGAGAGCCCAACATCGACGTGGCTTTCGTGCCTAATCTATCGCAACCAAAGCAATTCTCTAACTCTACCATGACACAAGGAAGCTCGTCATGGTCGACACCGAAGCCGCTTCAACCTCAAAAAAGGAAGCCGCTTCCCAATCAGTTCACTCCGCTCCCTAGGCTACTATCCAAGCTGCTCCCAATGCTGTTGGAAGGGAGGCTAGTCGCCAAGGAGCCACCGAGATTAAATCCTTCGAGCTTTTCGGGTTATGATCCGAGCCAATCATGTGTCTACCACATGGGAGAGAAAGGCCACAATGTTGACAATTGCGTCACCCTGAAGTTCAAGGTTCAGGCCCTTATTGACAATCACATCCTTCAGTTCGATAAAACGGAGCCAAATGTACAACAAAACCCACTCCCGGACCACCAGGTAGTGGGTAAGATATCCGAAGAGGAGTTAGACGAAGAGGAGTTTAGACTAACAAAGGCACGCCATGCAGACAAGAGATTTGTCCGTGAAGCTAGTAGGAGGGGAGAAATTGTGGATACCCTGGGGCAAGATAGCGGAGGCTACAACTACAGGGTTCTATATTCAATCCCACCACGTTTCTTCGAAAAGGCGGAAGAAATAGTGCCCAACCGGTGGAGAGGCATGGACGACATAGAGGAGGTACCAAAGAAGGAAACTTCCGAGAAAGACTCCTTTGAGACAATTGATGAAATCATCCCTATTACGACAAATGAGAAAGAAACCGACTCATTAAGCGGATTAAGCGTTGCAGAACGCTTCAGTAACATCGAGAGAAAGCTGAACTTCACCTCCGAAAAGTTGTTAGATTTGCTCCAGCGATCGAGAGAAATGAGTCAAGCGCGGGTCATGAGCGATGCACTTGAACTGGAGCTGCACACAAGGGTCGAAAATCAAGGTCGTATGCTGACTGCAATAGAGAAGCGACTGGGGGAATTGGCAACTGTGGTTGATAGGTTGAAGGAACGAATGGACGAGTGCGGATCCGGCATTGGAGGAGCCCCCACCCGAGCTGACCTCCTTCAAGTGGTCAAGCGAAGCGATGAGCAATTCCAGACTTACGCGCATAGATGGAGGTTGCGTGCCTCACAAATAAATCCTCCATTAATTAGGGAGGAGCTGATCGGGTACTTTCTGAGAACCCTCCCGTACGAGCTCTTCCAACATATGGCCGGGACCACCTACGCCTCGTTCTCCCACCTGTTGCGGGTAGGCGAGGGAGTTGAATGGGGACTCGCCAACGGAAGGCTGAAGAGTAAGGATGCTAGGAGGACCAATGCGCCACCCTCTGATAGACCCGACAAGACAGCTCATGCTGAACCCAGATGCGGGTACAATTCTGAAGACTTGGATGACCTCATTGGGATGATTGAGACTATAGAAGCTTTTGTAATTAACCTAGACAAGGTTGACAATTGGGAAAAAGAGGATGATTACTTAGTCAAGCCACTTACAATCAGCATCTCTAATGAAGAGGCGAATGATGGCCCTGAAGGAGAGGCTGAGGGTGTCAGGCCGGTTGTGATAAAGATCCCTCCAGTGGAAGAGTACGATCCTAAAGCGGTTCATTGGGACTACGGGATGGGCGAAATAGATGTAGTGATGAGGTCGGGGAGGTGTTATGCACCCAAAGAGGGAGAGACTGAGAAGAGAGACGTAACTAAAGAAGATGCCGAAAAACTGTTAACCATCATCAAAACGAGCGAATTTGAAGTGATAGAGCAATTACGGAAAATGCCGGCCCAAATCTCACTACTGGATTTGTTCGTAAACTCAGTAAAGCATAAGAATGCGCTGATGAAGGTCCTGAATGAGGTACACGTACCTGAGACGATTAACGAAATACAGCTAGAGAGTTTTATTAGCGCTATCCTATTAAAGGATCAAATATCATTCTCGGATGAGGACATTCCTGTGGATGGATGGGCCCATGTCGCGACCTAAAATTCATTTTTAGGTTAATGGATTACCAGATTAATTAATTAAATTAACTAACCTAGTTCGAGCTCTCCCAAGCTCTACCAAATCGCAACTTTGATTTTTTTTTTCACATGATTTTAGAATTTGGAGTCGCCACTAATCATTTTTGGTAGGTTGATTAGAAACCTAAGTAACCTAGCGGGAGAGCTAAATTACTCCTGCAAACCAGAGATTATGAGTTCGGGGACTTGGTTACACTAGTTAATTAAAACTAATGCCCTTTCGGTACCTTAATTCCATGGATATCCTATTTTGGCAACTCTCACTTGATTTATTCCTAAGACCCTCGTAAGGTGTTCTTTTTATGTTTTCACTTTAAAATGAAATGCATAAAGGGTATGAACGCAAACGTTGACATACAAATACGACACACAAATACGGACATACGAATATGATATGCGAATACGTAGATATGCGAATACGAATACGTGCGTGACGTGCGAATGACATACGTACGCGACATGTGTATGAATACGATATGCATACGAGATAGACGAATACATATACGTGCGTTACATGCGAAGGACATACATACGTGGACATGCGAATGATATGCGTACGTGACATGCGTATGAATACAACATGCATGCGGGGATAGACGAATACGAATACGTATCTGACATGCGTATGAAGACGCACGAATACGATATGTAACATGCATACATACACCATACAAATACGTGACATATATATGTGACATGCATAGTGATATGTGTATGTAAATACGTACATTTCGATTTTGCCCATAAAGGGCAAAGTCGTCATTTTGAAAAGATGGGATAAAACCCTCATTTTTGAAAAAGAGGGGATAAAACCCTCATTTTGAAATTTTTGATTTTTCTGAATGAATATGCATGGGTTAATAACATATCATAACAGACAAATGTGGATTTGCAAACGTCGCGTACGTGACGTGCATACGAGAACAAACAAATACGATATGTCTATACGAACATACGGATAACATAACAAACATACATGAGACATACTACATGAGATGCACATGAATGGCATTTTTTGTATTTTCAGATTTTCCATTTTTTTTTTGGTTTTTTGGATTTTTCTACATTTTTTTTTGTATTTTGGATGTATTATAAAAGAATGCAAAATCACCCAAAGAAAATGGAGATGTGAAGAGAGAGCAGGTAAAGTAAAACTACCCTAAGGACAGTGAAAATAAAACCCGCAACTCGTCGGGTGAATAATTACAGACCAATTAAATAAAACCCGAGACATGATCGGGAATACAACAAAAATGGACCGGAATGGACATCGGTCAAACACCCGTCGCCAAGCCTCGTGGGTCGAGAGTACAACAAAACGGACCGGAATGGACATCGGTCATCCTCCAGTCTTCAAAGCATCGGGCCGAAAGCCAAATGAAAATAATGAACTTATCCAATCGTACATGCACAATCACCAATGAGTTAAGACAATTCAAAAACTCAAAGAGAGTTTAACACGTGCTGATTAAACTTCATTGAGACCATTTTTGACATTTTCCAATGCATTAACACAAAAAATACGAATTAAATCATACTGTCCATGAACATTCTTAGGGAGAAAGTAGTAACCATAAAATACAAAAGAAATAATGAAATGTATGTAAAAATTCTGAGATTTGTTATGTGGATGGGAAAATGTGTCTTTGACAACTTTCATGTTTTACATTCTTATTGAAGAGACACTCATTTTCGTGTAGAAAATGGTCTTTCATGAGAGCTCAGCAGCAAACAAACAAATTTCACAAAACAGACATATTTCAGGATTAAGCTTAAATGGACACTCAAATCTCAAAATTAATGCACCAAACTTTCCAGTCTACTAAACAAGACCCCAATGAACAACTTTCATTTTTTGTGAAATTTCAAAAGAAAACTCTAAACATAAGATAACTACAAATCAATATGACCACGCACAGAAAAACACTCAGACTCAAGGACGCCAACAGAATTGCATGATTTCATTAAATGCATTAAAAATACGAAAAGTGCATGAATATTTTTGTATTTTTTATATGTTATGCATTAAGATCTTATGAACAAATGTCATGAAGAGGTCTTTATGAAACAAAGTCTAGAATAACCCATGGAAAATCATTTAGCGTGAAAGGTCAGATCAGAAAAATTCCATCTCAGGTTCTGATCACCATATTTCCAGATTTCTGCTTTCAATTTCGGGACCCTTTTGACATAGCAAACGACGTCAATTTTC
This sequence comes from Psidium guajava, assembly GCA_016432845.1. Classification (NCBI taxonomy): domain Eukaryota; kingdom Viridiplantae; phylum Streptophyta; class Magnoliopsida; order Myrtales; family Myrtaceae; genus Psidium; species Psidium guajava. Next base: position 19,990,500 of record CM028233.1, on the reverse strand, counting down.
GTGCCATAATATATCAAATCGAAGATCTCGAAGTCATCTACGAATGTTCAGTACATTTATTTTCGAGATTTCGTCATCTAAACACGAAAAATTGAGTTACCAGATAATTGCACATGCTGATGCGCCTAGAGCTCGTTGGAGATGAATCCGTCGCGTCGCCAAGGCTTGTTCCACGGCGGCGAATTTTTCTCTCTCAAAATTTTTTTCTCTTGAAATCTCTCCAAAATTTTTTTTTTCTCCAGTTTTTCTTCAATCTCCCAAAACTCTCTCAAACATCCAAAATTTTCTCTCCAAAAAAAAATTTCCCCCTCAAGCTCACTTCTTCCTCCTTTTATAAACCACTCATTTATCTCCCATTCTAATTTTTCCATTAACTCTATCTCCCATTCTAATTTCTCCACTAACTCTTCTTCATTTTCATCTTCCCTTCTCCATCTCTATCTCACATTCTAATTTCTCTACTAACTCTTATTCATATTCATCTTCCCTTCTCCATATCTATCTCCCATTCTACTAACTCTTCTTCATCTCCATCTTCCCTTCTCTATTCTCATCTTATTTTCTTTATCTTCTCTTCTCCATCTCCTCTTCTCCATCTTCCCTTCTCTATTCTAATTTCTCCACTAACTCTTCTTTTTGTTATTTACAAAATAATCCCTCAAGTATTAGGTATTTGCACTCTAGTCCATGAGATTTTAAGTATTTGTAATTCAGTCCTTGGAGAAATATTTCTTTAAGTCCAATTCTCCTCACAATTTTCGACACACCTATCGCATGTTGAATTTAAGCTCATTTCTTGCTATTGAAAATAATGCAAAATTTAATTAAAGCCCTGTTTGTAAAATTGAGTCATTCTGGGTATAATTGGGCAAAGATGAAAATTTGGAATATTAAAGAACAATGTCACAACTCCTAAAAGTGAAAAATGAAAATAAATTGACTCAAATTGAATTTTTTTAGGCCCGATTCGAGATTATGCTCGTTAAGGAATACACGACCTCGAATTGGATTTTTTAAATTTGCGATGGCCAACATGAAATGGATTTAAAGGAAAAATATTGACTATTTTTATGTATTTTTGTGGCCTCAAATGCTATTATTTATTAAATATTTTCCTAATTTCTAAAAATTATATTTAAAAAAAATACAAAAAATATGAAAAATTATTTTTTTACTCAAAAATGGTTGCCTAAGCTTGGCCAAGGCTTCCAAAGTTGATTTTGCAATTTTCTCATTTTTATAGATTTTCTATCAATTTTAGAAAATAAAAATACCGAAAAATACTGAAAATATGAAAAATCATTTTTTGGTCAAAATTGGTTCCCTAGGCTTGGAAAAGGTCTCCAAAGTTAATTTTTTCAAATTTATGAATTTTTATGGATTTTCTATTAATTTTAAAAAAGAAGAAAAGAAAAGGTGATTGAAAATCAGGTGTCAACAGCTGCCCCTCTTTGAAAGGAAGCTCAGTAGAGGTTCATTTCAAAGACGAGACGACACCTGAATCCTAATCGACTCAACACAATGAAATAAAAAGAGCCATGACATTCGATCTCCAATACCCCTTTTAGCAAATTTCGATCCAAACCCGGTTTGAGGAGGCTTTCATGCGATGAGGGAGAGACAAAGATGAGAATTTACCTGGCACTTACCTGCTCGTTGTATGGCAGTTGCCTGACATGAGTGCTCTGCTGAAAATGAGATGAGAACCTAAGGATTCGTTATAAGAAAACCTTAGGGTAGTGGAACTTGGACCCGTATGGTAGGTCACCCCATAGTAGATTCCTAATAAAAGGATTCTACTGATTAAAATCGGATTGAATTTTGACCCGTATGGTGGGTCACCCCATGGTAGATTCCTAGTGAAAGGATTCTACTGATTAAATTAAGATTTGACATGTATGGTAGGTCACCCCATGGAAATGCCTGTAAGAAGGACTTTGGTGCCTGTAAGAAGGAGTTTGGTGCCTGTAGAAAGGACTTTGTTTTGCCTATAAAAAGGACTTTGGTGTGCCTGTAGAAAGGAATTTTGGTTGCCTATAGAAAGGACTTGGTGCCTGTAAGAAGGACTTTTGTGTGCCTGTAGAAAGGACTTGGTGCCTGTAAAAAGGACTTGATGCCTGTAAGAAGGACTTGTGCCTGTAGAAAGGACTTTGATGCCTGTAAAAAGGACTTGGTATGCCTGTAAAAAGGACTTGATTTGCCTGTAAGAAGGACTTGGTTTCCTGTAGAAAGGACTTGGTCGCCTGTAGAAAGGACTTTGGTTGCCTGTAAAAAGGACTTTTGATTGCCTGTAGAAAGGACTTGCTCGCCTGTAGAAAGGACTTTGGTCGCCTGTAAAAAGGACTTTGGAAATGGACCGTTCCGTATTGGGGTTTCCAATGGAAGGGCTCCGGAGATAATATACCCTAGATTTCACCTTTTTTGGGTAGACTGAAGAGGTATTGATTGAGAAAATGATTTTTGGGTATATCTGGGATCTAAGGAGATCAAGAATCCTGCAGACGCTCTAACCCAATTTAACTTACCATGAAGGGTGCCATTCTAGGATCTGGGGAAACCAGGAATCTTGCAGACGCTCAAACCCGATTTAACTTACCTTGAAGGGTGTCATTCTGGGATCTAGGGAGACCAGGAATCCTCAAAATCCGACTTAACTTACTTTGAAGGGTGCCATTCTGGGATTTGGGGAAACTAGAAATCCTGCAGACGCTCAAATCCAATTTGACTTATCATGAAGGGTGCCATTCTGGGATCTGGGGAAACCAAAAATCCTGCAGAAGCTCAAACCTAATTTTTGTTGTCCCATCACTTTAGGAATAAACCGATGAGGCAAAGATCAAGAACACGAGAGTTGGTCAATCATGATTTGATAAAGCTTGAGAACACGAGATTGTATCAATCGTGAGCTGATGAAGACTTCATGAGAGTATGTTGATCATGAGTTGCAAGGGTTCAGAAGACTTACCTGGATCTTCTGAGTTAATGATCGAGGCATAGACAGACCGATTGTATCGTGTCTACTTGCTCACTGAATGACCTTATGTGCTGCAATGGATTTGAGCACCCAGACAATCATCAGAATTGAAAGGTTCAGGTTGAAGATATACTCACCTGAAAATGCTTGGCGAGCATTAGTCAACAGGGCTTGTTTGTTTAATAGCCTCTGGATGAATTTCGAGACCTCGGAGAGTAACTCGACTATTAGGAATGCACTACTTGTCAGACAGTGTCAGAGGTAACATGTGCAAGCATTTTTATCAATGAGTTCATCGGTTCATGCAAAACCATTCAGTTGAGTTTGCAATGATTAAAACCATATGTGTATGCTCATAATATGGATCATGCATGACTATTTTATCGAGTTTACATTTCCAATTCTGTCCAGGGAGGTTATCATGTCATGAATACCTCGAATTGAACCTGAATGGGGACTTCAGTCCGAAAGGGCTTTCTCTCACTCTCGAGAAACGCTGTTTATCTGGATTGCAGGATTTGAAAAGAAAGCACTCAACCTTACCATCATCGCATTCAGCGAGGGTCTGAGTAATCTCGCAATTGATACGATCAAGCCGATCTAGAGGTCTTGATTAGGACCGTAATGTGGGCTGGGTCAAAGGCTTATCAAAGGAGACTCATTTCGAGTCAGGGCCATTGACAAAAAAAGGTCTTCATCATCTGCTCCGGGTTTACAAGTCAAGAACCCTGCAAAATGAGAGAGAAATAATCTTGCTCGAACTTCTTCGAGCGATTCTTAAAGTCATTCAACTCTTACATTAATTTAGGTGCCCTAATCAGAAGAGACTTTCAAGGGTCGTAACGTAGGTCGGGATTTGGGTCTGAGAAACGAAGGGCTCGTTTTGGCTCAGCAAAATATATGAGAAGGGCTTGGTGTTGGTGATCATTGCAGTCTTGTCACCGATCTTTGACCTTCCTGAATTTGTCTTTAATGAATACCATCATTGGCTGAGGGGTGGTAGTTCTTTTACACTTTGCAAACTGACTTCTTTGGGGATCCTTTTTCGGGAATTCTCAAAATGTATGTTCGAAGTCAGAAGTTCATTACAGATATATGGGCATTGGCCTTGCTTTTGATAGGCACTTTGCTCTTTCTGCCCGAGATTCTTTGGAGTAGCCTTTGCTTTTCTTACTCCCGACTCCCTTTTATTTGGAAGCAGGCCCATTTTCTTTAGGCTACACTTGTCTCTCTCTTTTTTTTGTTTAATAATCTTGTGATTTTGAATTTTAGCAACAAGATGATTTTCAACAAATGATACTAGACATTACATGAAAGTCTAGCATATGAAATGGGCTGATTCGAGAATTCTCTATTGGCCCAATTTCTTCAATTCTGCTCTTTTGGGGGAAGGTGTCGTCGTTACTTTGAAATGAGCAAGGATCACCAACATGGGCTTGAGAAATGAATTTGTAGGCTCAATTGGGTTATGCAAAGGATGAGTGTGTAGGATAGAGAAAATAAATTCTCTTCGTCATTCTAAAGCACTTGAATTAAAATTCGAGTATCATGCAAAGAAACACTCGAAGATTGATGTTAGTCCAAGTAAGAGAATTTCTAACCATTTATCTTCTGATATTGTTGGAATTACCTCTGTTTTGCCCCAGTGTGGGGTGGTTCTTGATAGGGTTATGAAATGAAATCACCGTTCAAATGGGTTGTCAATGGTTCCCTGAAGTGTTTGGAATGGAGAATAAATGCCTCCTTCACTTCGACTATCGTATCTTTTGCGAGAAAACCCATTGCCTTGGAGAATGCGGAATCTGTCTACCGCTCAACTCACTGTGGATTAAATACAGGACGTATGTGGATATGGCTTGCCTTTCATTGTCTTGTCATGCCTCATTCTGTACATTCGATGCATCGTGTACAGTTTATACCCCCAGTCAAGATTGACAAATTGAACATGCAGAACAGTCATGCATAAATCATGGAATGTGTAAACATCATACAAATATGGCAATACAAGTACAAGTATGGAAATTGCCCCTGGCTGTGTGGGCGGATCAGACACGTTGGGGGCCTATTCCCCGAGTCGAGGAGTAGCTTGTTTCTGGTTTTGCCTCTTTTCGATCTAGGGTTCGCCATTGATTTCCCTTATTTCATCAGACGGATCGCATCAGGCGATCATAACTTGGCCCCTTTGGGCTGTTTTCTTTGAAGTATCAGGTGTTAGTTTAACATTTCCTGTAACAAGGATAGAGACCTGTTAGCCAGTATCAGAAATGATGAACTGGACACGATACTGAGTTACCCTTGAGTGCTTTGCGCAACTCCTTTACCAGTTTTACCACTCGGGATTTTCTCCGTGGGTATGTCAAGTTAGACATTTCCTGTCAAACAATGGAGAAGAAGACGTATTAGTCAGTATTAGAAATGATGTATTGGATACGATACTGGTTTACCCTTCATCTTGAATGTTTTGCGTGACGCCTTTATCAAGTTCACTGGATTGAGTTTCCCTTGGCTTTCGCTGGACACTTCAACGTTAAGCTAAGATCGTAACAAAATATTGACCTTGGTATTGCTCGTCGAGTATTCCTGTTTCTTTTTGCAAAAAGAAATGCGAGAAAAAGTTGTTTTATTTATTTACAATACTTACAACATTTCCATCCTCGAGGATCGAACGCGGGACGTCTCGGACCACTGTCATTCCCCATGCCATCTGGTCCACAAGACCGCAGGCGCTCATGGAGGTTCCTTTTAAGAGTCAATCCTTGAGATGACATGGTGTTGTTGTATTGTACTAGGTAATTCCAGGTCACTGTATTTTTCGGGACGGTTTACAAACCCTGTTAAGAATGGAATAAAATAATTCAGAACACGAGACGAGTATGAGCAAATTAGAACGATACAGAATTACCCTTCTTTGAGATTGTTTGGGTCTTTCGTTCACATATTCCTCATTTGAAGCCGTCCATTCTGTGGCGATGTCCACGAATCTATTTGCCTAAAGTTTTGATTAATCGGGGAATTTCGTTTTTGGGTCAATTTGCAAATTCCTGTAAATAGAAGGGATCTAATTTAGAATCGGGACAATTTGAGGGTAAATTGAAACGATACTGCTTTACCCTTCTAGTTCGCGCGACTTTTTACTCGCAATAAATTCACTACGAGTTTGGTGTGGTAGCAGACTCGAGCATTTAATAGGAGAACAGGAAATTGCTGCTTCTTGCTTTTGCGTTCATTCTGAACATCAATAAAAGTAGAAAACATCACATGCAAGGAAATGAAGCGTCTGCATTCGTTCAAGATCGATTTTGCTCCCTCAGCAGGCTCTCCCATGATCAGCTGGCTTCATTCTGGACCAGGTATGCATCGGCTATGTTGAAGGACTCGTGATCTCAGCTTCGAAATACAGACTCCCTGTGCATATTACAGTCCCTGTGCTTCATTAACATTAAACTGGTTGATCATGGCGGTGAGTTCATCGTCAATGCCGCTTGCCTGGTGGTGATACATCTCCCCTTCCCCGGGAGGTATTGATGCTGATCCAGTAGCATTAGTCTTTTTGTACCCTGCTCCAATAGAACTCGATTCTGTTATAAACTAGTCTAACTCGCTTCTCAAACACGCATTTTCAATCCTCAGATCATGCATTTCATCGAAGGCGAGGAGGAGGCTGTTGCAGTTAGGGCAGGTGGCGGAGTCAAAAGCCTCTTTATACATCTTGTTTTCCGCTCGGAGGTTTTCATTTTCAACTCTTAGAAACTCGGCTTCGTTGTGCTCATGATGAGTCTTCATTCGGGTTCGCCTATTTTGAAACCAGAACTTGATTTGTGAAGGTTCAAGTCCTAGCTCTTGACTTAGTTCCATTTTCTGTTTGCCGTCTGGCATAGGACATGTTCTGAAGAAATCCTCAAGCCTTTGTACTTGCTCCTTAGTATGGCGATGGTAACGCTTCTTTTGACCCTTACCGCTGTTGTCCTTATCTTTACTGAGATCTTGGACATCGTCGGCGGAAGGGCCAGGTTCCATAGGCTCGATCCCAAACATGGTTTCGAACTCTTCCTCGCCCATATTCAGCAGGCAATGATAGCTTTCGGAAGTATTGGGTTGAGACATCTTCGATTTGGTCGATGATTTCTCAAGGTTTACTATATCTTTCTGTATTTTCACTCTCTCTGAACCGTGTATGCTTTAAAACTCTCTTCAATGTATGAATAAAGATTATCAGGAGGATGTCTCTTTTAAAATTTGGGGTCGGCTTAGCATATGTATCGCTTCTCCCGAGATTTCTGTCTTTCTCAACCTTTCCTGCATGTTTCTTGCTTGGCTCGTCTTTTCTCATCTCTTCATAGTGGTAGGGTCCCTATCAACGTCTCTATCGTCGATTTGCTGGCGTGTTCTCCTATAAAAACGAATATCATTTTCCTTGTCTCCCACCCAAGTCACCTTTCTTTCTCCTTTTTCAAAGTTGTGTCATCCCGTCAAACTTTTGGCAGAGATGTCGGATTTGCTTGGCTCGAGATTGGAGACGAGTAGCGGAGGTGATGCTGATAGGGAATGGTAGACAGGAAAATCTGGCCAGTAGAGACTTTCACTGCAAAAATGAAAGGGAATACGGCAGTATATGTTCTTCATATTCTAGAAAAATTTGAACGATACTGTTTTACCCTTGTATGTACTTCCATTGAATTTGAATTTAGGAAGTTCCTTCATTTGGATTGGATTGGATTGTATGTCCCGAGTTGCCCTTCACTTTGAGCTTGCCACATAAGTGCTTTGCTTAGTTGGGCCTTGTTTTCTTTCGGGTTGCTTTGGACCATCATCATTTTTTATGCCATCGGGTCCGTGGATCGGAGGGCTCCTTTAATTTAAAGGTTACCTTTAAGGCAAATGAGTCCTATCGCATTCCATTGGGTCATTTCATTTTGCGACACTCTTGAGACAATTTGCAATCCCCTGGAAGAGAATGGAACAAATCCAATTTAGCATTTTGCGACGATTGAGGGTAAATTGGAACGACACACAGTTACCCGTCTTCGAGCTCGCCTGGGCTTTTCAGTTGAAATTTCCCTACGTGAGGTCATTCAACATTTCTCATTATGGCAGTCAGCGACGTTGCCACAAATTGATCCGCCCTGAGTCTAGCATAAAAAGGGATTCACACATTCGACGGGATAAAAAACAAATTACCACATGCCCCTGAATTAAATCTAGACACCTAGAAAGCTGGAAATATCACACGCAGGGGAATTAAGCATGAAATGAAAGGTGCACTTGTTCAAGGTCAGTTCTGCCTCTCCTGCGGCTCTTCGATAATCAGCTAGTCTCATGCTGGTTCAGGCATGGATGACCAATGTTTGAGAGTCCTTAATCACTAGCTTCCGATTATGGTTTCGGATGTCTGTCAACCTTAAACTGGTTGACCAGGGCAGTAAGCTCATCATCTGGGTAATCTCTTGAACCTTCCAGCAACTGATGCTCGAATTGGGCATTATTGTTGGCAAATGCTGGCGGTGGATTTCTCATTCTGTCCTCGCCATGAGCAATTTGACTTCTCGAGCTGAAGTCTTCATCATTACTCCAGAAAGTGTGGGGATCACCAACTGTCCTGCTGCCAAGAACTCCTTCCATTTAAGGATTAGAGAAGTGGAAGTGCTCAGGATAATTTCTTGTCTGATTCTCTGGCTGCGCAGGCGCGCTGATCATGGGATGAATTCTAGCCACGGGTTGGTGCTCAAACCAAGGAGTCTGAATACACTGCCCCTGCGGTCTATACTCTTGAAGAGCATTAGGGTGATTCTGGGGGATACTTTGATTAACGCATGGGGGATTGATGGCACGGCTGCTGGTTTGGTTGATGATGGGAAGTGGCTCGCCCCATGCTAACCTGTGGAACTTATGGTGGCGAGGAGACTCGACGTTCAGGCTTGGATCAGTCTCGCCTTGGTTTTCTTGATTCTGAGCTGCATTGTGTTCTCTCACCCTTTTTCTGTACTTCTGAAGATGACTCGAAACATTTGCTTTAGTGAGTCCCTCTACCTTCATAATTTCCAGTATATGTTGCGGCCGTGCCGAATCGATTCCTAGTTGCTGAACTGCATTAACAAACATATGATGCAGCTCGGGAGACCAACTCATCTTCTTTCTCCAGTTGCTTGGAATAAAATTGAAGGCTTGATACTTGTTCTCATGGTCGTGCAATTGCTTCCTTACCACGTGTTGCCATATGTTTTGAAGCATCTGAACCCTAACTGGTTTCGTTACGACGTCTTGGGCCCCGTTTAAGACAGCCTTCATCATGGCTTGCTAATCATCGCTTGCCGATATTACGAGGACTGGCATGTTTAATTTAGAATTGATGACTTCCAAGAGAGTGAAAACATCCATGTCAATCCCTACCATGGCGGTGACGACGATATCAAACTGGTCACTACTCCTCCTTAATATCTCTAAGGCCTCTGTCGCCTTTGCTTGAGCTACAACCTTATACCGGCATTTTCTTAATACGGTAACAAGGATTGACAGAGAGACTGGATTACCGTCAATGGCCATGACCAGTAGACCCTCAGGGTAAGGAACTTCATCAGCTTCGACTAGGGTTGAACATGCGCCCATTTCCCTAATGCTCGACATATTTCTGGATCTAGGACTGCCGATTCGAGACCGCCTCAGGATGTCTTCTCGGACTTGAGGGATCACGGGATCGTTGATGGCTTCTCGTAACAGGCTTTGAAAGCCAATGCTTTGATGGTGAAGGTTTTGAATTCCTCTCCCACGAGAACTCCTTCCTCTCTATCTTTCTCCTGCGAGTTCGTGCAGATGAACCCTCACTATCAAATGAGGATAAATTCTCTCTCTGGCAATAGCAACGACTTCCCCCTTCACGGGCAGTGCTATTAGATTTATCAAGGGGAAAATCTGACATTCAGCTTTTGATTAAAGGGGAAATCCTCGTTTATCGCTCAGTTTGTCTTCTTCTTTCTTTTCGCGATAGAGGGCCCCTGTCAAGATTTCCACCGTCGATTTACTGGCGGGTCCTCCAATGAAGACGAGTAATATCTCTCTTTCTGCCGAAAATTTCTTTGTCCCCCACTCAGCTCGTCTTTTCGTTCTTTCTTTTTTCAAAGCGGTGGAGTCACGTCCAGCTTTTCCACAGAGATGTCAGGTTTGTTCGGCTCGAGGTTGCCACTTGACTGGAATTTGAGCCACCGGGGGTGTTGCCGACAGAGAATGGTAGATAGGAAAACCTATAAGGACTGCCCCTGTGAAATCAGTATTTAAATTAAAGCAGATTACCATCTTCGCATTCCGCTCATCTGCCTCATCTCTCTCCTTTCTTTTGTATTCTGCTTTCAAAAATGGCCAATTCTCCTAACCACACCTTATCCGCCGAAGTCCTGGCTGGGTGGGAGAGACTCTACAATCTTCTTGGTAGAGGTTACGCTCATATAGCCAAAAACTCTACCGTTGAGGTTGAAATCCTTGGTTTATTCAGGACTGTGGACGCTGCTTCTGTTGAGGGTACCCAACTGGGGAAGGAGTATCGGAACTTCTCGACCGTCTTCATCAATTTTCTGGCTGCCTATAACCGCGCTTATGAGACGGTCCTTGTGACCGCCGTCGTGAAAGCTCGTTACCGAGACCGGCACGAGCGTCTGGCAACAGTTACATTTATGGCTGATAATCACAAAAAGGCCCTCAACTTTGCCAACGATCAGCTTTCCTGGCTGGTTCGTGAGAGGGGAAAGCTGGTGGACCGTCTGGCCTTGGTCCGAACTTACGCCGAACAGGAGCCAGGCAATATTGTGATGAGGTACAAATGCGGTTGGCTGCAGGAGAGGCTTGATGACATTACGGCAGACATTGCTTTCGAGAGGGCGGCGATTCCGGACCTGGAGTTTGCCGTTGAGCATTATGAGGCCACTATGGCCCAGGTTAAAGAGAAGTGCGATCGCCTCTTCTTTAGGCTCGCGGAGCTTGATCCCCAGAACGCCCGGTGCACCCAGAGCATCAACTTTATGGAGAGCCAGCTGAACTCCTTTGTGACGCTTATTAGGGCTCAATTTGATTTCACTTTTCCTCCCCAGTGAGTTGTTGTAAGGTTTGTTGGTGAATGGAATGAAGAGAAAGTTTCACGTGTTTGTGCTTTTCATTTTCCTGCCATTTCTTCGCCCATATAGCATGATAGGACGATTTACAGTACTGAAGACGTTGAGGCTTAACACTCTTCTCGGTGTTCTTGTTATCTGCTGCCGGCGATGATATCAAGGACATTGGCGAAGAGTTCGGTGGCGGCCCCCACCGGTGACAGCGCCGTGAGTCAGTCGTATGAATTATTGCAAATCGACCACTCGATTAGTGCTCCAATAAACAAACCGGGCTGCCCGTTGCGTGCCCCACTTTACTCCTGCATATCTCTTTCGGCGTCCACTTGAATGTGTCGGTCGCCTGTAGCGTTGGGAGAAATGATTGCGGGCCATGCTCGGTAGTAAAATACTAGTCCTCCAAAATCTTTTATGTGTTTTGAATCCGAGGAAGGTAAAAAGGCAAGCCTTTGTTCAATTTAATCAGAAAGGCGTCGCAAGATCGGGTTCATAATCTTGCCCCATGGGTTTTGATTACACAGTCTCGACTTTCTCAACAAAAATACATGAACCCTTCTAATATATTAAAAATGTCCCCAGGCCCGATCTGGATGCATTCACTACCCCTCATCAAAATACATGGCCCATACGTGCTGACTTATTGACACGATTCTGTCTCCGGAAGAATTGGCCTCTTCATATGCCCCTAGGGTTAACGATATCTTCGCTTGCCCCCTGATTGTTATCACCAACGAGCCTGATTTTTCTCCACCCCAGGGTACCTATAATTCTCTGCAAAAGTAAAGAAAATAATCAATATGTGATCCAATAGGGGTCGGCCCATGATTCCTACATTAGTCCAATTTTATTTTTCAATTTTAGAGAAAATTTTCTTAGAAAAACATGGGTGAATTTCTCAAAAAGAATTTTCTTGCAAATTTTTACAACTTAAAAAATGTGATAAAATATCTTAAAATTTAGCAAATTTCCCGAAGGGATTTTCCTTTTATCAGAATGAATTTTTAGGGATAAATTTGTCAAGAAAATCTCATTTCTATTGAAGTAGAAAAATGTAACAAAATCTTTTACTGGTCAACAAAATTTTCCTAAGGGATTTTTCACACTTATTTATTTATTTTTTTTTCAAAAATGGGATACTAATTTGATTTTCATTTTCTTTTGAAAAATGACCTTGATGTTAAATTCAAAATTTGACCGACACCTAACATGGACCGACCAAAAATAAATACAAGATGAAGTTAGAAAACTTACTTTCACCGTCAAAAATACCATGTAAGTCGCATAGACATGCACATGAATCGTGAGTTTAAATCTTAGCCTATCTACTCTAAAGGCTGACAAATTTAAGCGAAAGACTTACGGCAAGGCGACAATCTCGCGCACATAATCAAGATTAGCCGTGACCCCTACGACGTAATCAGGATTAGCCGGGTCTCCCAACTTCGGCTCCTCGAGTCAAAAATTAAAACCACTGCTTTGGTAATCTTACCAAGCCTGAGGCCTAACTTTTAAAACTCATTTTTGAAAAGAGGTTCGGGATTGAATCTGGACTAACTTTCGACGTGATCTCACGCCGAACGCTAGAACCAAATCACAATACCATCCTAAAACTAGTGACCCAGGTCCGGTCACGGGACGTGTGTGATGTAGTGCTAAAACAAATAATCATGCACAGCAGTTAAATTCAAACACCGCTTCAAAATGTGCAAAAATTAAATTCCAATTTCCATACACCAAACCTGCAAAATAAGGGGTTAGCCAAACACTCCACCCCTTATAACTCCCATCTGCAAGACCATTTAACACCTAAAGATTAGAATTCAACCAATTGCCAAACCAAGTGAATATTCATGAAATTTTACTGGCCTAAGTCCTCTAAGTTCTTAAATTTTTCAAAAATTAAGAACAACTCCCCAGTGGAGTCGCCAAGCTGTCGCGACCTAAAATTCATTTTTAGGTTAATGGATTACCAGATTAATTAATTAAATTAACTAACCTAGTTCGAGCTCTCCCAAGCTCTACCAAATCGCAACTTTGATTTTTTTTTCACATGATTTTAGAATTTGGAGTCGCCACTAATCATTTTTGGTAGGTTGATTAGAAACCTAAGTAACCTAGCGGGAGAGCTAAATTACTCCTGCAAACCAGAGATTATGAGTTCGGGGACTTGGTTACACTAGTTAATTAAAACTAATGCCCTTTCGGTACCTTAATTCCATGGATATCCTATTTTGGCAACTCTCACTTGATTTATTCCTAAGACCCTCGTAAGGTGTTCTTTTTATGTTTTCACTTTAAAATGAAATGCATAAAGGGTATGAACGCAAACGTTGACATACAAATACGACACACAAATACAGACATACGAATATGATATATGAATACGTAGATATGCGAATACGAATACGTGCGTGACGTGCGAATGACATACGTACGCGACATGTGTATGAATACGATATGCATACGAGATAGACGAATACATATACGTGCGTTACATGCGAAGGACATACGTACGTGGACATGCGAATGATATGCGTACGTGACATGCGTATGAATACAACATGCATGCGGGGATAGACGAATACGAATACGTATCTGACATGCGTATGAAGACGCACGAATACGATATGTAACATGCATACATACACCATACAAATACGTGACATATATATGTGACATGCATAGTGATATGTGTATGTAAATACGTACATTTCGATTTTGCCCATAAAGGGCAAAGTCGTCATTTTGAAAAGATGGGATAAAACCCTCATTTTTGAAAAAGAGGGGATAAAACCCTCATTTTGAAATTTTTGATTTTTCTGAATGAATATGCATGGGTTAATAACATATCATAACAGACAAATGTGGATTTGCAAACGTCGCGTACGTGACGTGCATACGAGAACAAACAAATACGATATGTCTATACGAACATACGGATAACATAACAAACATACATGAGACATACTACATGAGATGCACATGAATGGCATTTTTTGTATTTTAAGATTTTCCATTTTTTTTTTGTATTTTGGATGTATTATAAAAGAATGCAAAATCACCCAAAGCAAATGAAGATGTGAAGAGAGAGCAGGTAAAGTAAAACTACCCTAAGGACATTGAAAATAAAACCCGCAACTCGTCGGGTGAATAATTACAGACCAATTAAATAAAACCCGAGACATGATCGGGAATACAACAAAAATGGACCGGAATGGACATCGGTCAAACATCCGTCGCCAAGCCTCGTGGGTCGAGAGTACAACAAAACGGACCGGAATGGACATCGTTCATCCTCCAGTCTTCAAAGCATCGGGTCGAAAGCCAAATGAAAATAATGAACTTATCCAATCGGACATGCACAATCACCAATGAGTTAAGACAATTCAAAAACTCAAAGAGAGTTTAACACGTGCTGATTAAACTTCATTGAGACCATTTTTTACATTTTCCAATGCATTAACACAAAAAATACGAATTAAATCATACTGTTCATGAACATTCTTCGGGAGAAAGCAGTAACCATAAAATACAAAAGAAATAATGAAATGTATGTAAAAATTCTGAGATTTTTTATGTGGATGGGAAAATGTGTCTTTGACAACTTTCATGTTTTACATTCTTATTGAAGAGACACTCATTTTCGTGTAGAAAATGGTCTTTCATGAGAGCTCAGCAGCAAACAAACAAATTTCACAGAACAGACATATTTCAGGATTAAGCTTAAATGGACACTCAAATCTCAAAATTAATGCACCAAACTTTCCAGTCTACTAAACAAGACCCCAATGAACAACTTTCATTTTTTGTGAAGTTTCAAAAGAAGACTCTAAACATAAGATAACTACAAATCAATATGACCACGCATAGAAAAACACTCAGACTCAAGGACGCCAACAGAATTGCATGATTTCATTAAATGCATTAAAAATACGAAATGTGCATGAATATTTTTGTATTTTTTATATGTTATGCATTAAGATCTTATGAACAAATGTCATGAAGAGGTCTTTATGAAACAAAGTCTAGAATAACCCATGGAAAATCATTTAGCGTGAAAGGTCAGATCAGAAAAATTCCATCTCAGGTTCTGATCACCATATTTCCAGATTTCTGCTTTCAATTTCGGGACCCTTTTGACATAGCAAACGACGTCAATTTTCGTGCCATAATATATCAAATCGAGGATCTCGAAGTCATCTACGAATGTTCAGTACATTTATTTTCGAGATTTCGTCATCTAAACACGAAAAATTGAGTTACCAGATAATTGCACATGCTGATGCGCCTAGAGCTCGTTGGAGATGAATCCGTCGCGTCGCCAAGGCTTGTTCCACGGCGGCGAATTTTTCTCTCTCAAAATTTTTTTCTCTTGAAATCTCTCCAAAAATTTTTTTTTTCTCCAGTTTTTCTTCAATCTCCCAAAACTCTCTCAAACATCCAAAATTTTCTCTCCAAAAAAAAATTCCCCCCTCAAGCTCACTTCTTCCTCCTTTTATAAACCACTCATTTATCTCCCATTCTAATTTTTCCATTAACTCTATCTCCCATTCTAATTTCTCCACTAACTCTTCTTCATTTTCATCTTCCCTTCTCCATCTCTATCTCACATTCTAATTTCTCCACTAACTCTTCTTCATATTCATCTTCCCTTCTCCATATCTATCTCCCATTCTACTAACTCTTCTTCATCTCCATCTTCCCTTCTCTATTCTCATCTTATTTTCTTTATCTTCTCTTCTCCATCTCCTCTTCTCCATCTTCCTATCTTCATCTCCTCTTCTCCATCTTCCCTTCTCTATTCTAATTTCTCCACTAACTCTTCTTTTTGTTATTTACAAAATAATCCCTCAAGTATTAGGTATTTGCACTCTAGTCCATGAGATTTTAAGTATTTGTAATTCAGTCCCTGGAGAAATATTTCTTTAAGTCCAAATCTCCTCACAATTTTCGACACACCTATCGCATGTTGAATTTAAGCTCATTTCTTGCTATTGAAAATAATGCAAAATTTAATTAAAGCCCTGTTTGTAAAATTGAGTCATTTTGGGTATAATTGGGCAGAGATGAAAATTTGGAATATTAAAGAACAATGTCACAACTCCTAAAAGTGAAAAATGAAAATAAATTGACTCAAATTGAATTTTTTTAGGCCCGATTCGAGATTATGCTCGTTAAGGAATACACGACCTCGAATTGGATTTTTTAAATTTGCGATGGCCAACATGAAAAGGGATTTAAAGGAAAAATATTGACTATTTTTATGTATTTTTGTGGCCTCAAATGCTATTATTTATTAAATATTTTCCTAATTTCTAAAAATTATATTTAAAAAAAATAAAAAAAATATGAAAAATTATTTTTTTACTCAAAAATGGTTGCCTAAGCTTGGCCAAGGCTTCCAAAGTTGATTTTGCAATTTTCTCATTTTTATAGATTTTCTATCAATTTTAGAAAATAAAAATACCGAAAAATACTGAAAATATGAAAAATCATTTTTTGGTCAAAATTGGTTCCCTAGGCTTGGAAAAGGTCTCCAAAGTTAATTTTTTCAAATTTATGAATTTTTATGGATTTTCTATTAATTTTAAAAAAGAAGAAAAGAAAAGGTGATTGAAAATCAGGTGTCAACAGCCCATAATAAGGCTCTGTACATATCGGCGAGGAGCCACGGCAAGCAGGTCTCCCACGTGCTAATTGATAATGGGTCAGTATTCAACATATGTCTATTGGCCACACTCAGGAACCTGGGTGTGAATGAGGAGCTCATCCGTGCCTCTAATGCTACAATTAGAGCTTTCGACGGAATAAGGAAGAATGTGGTTGGTGAAATCGAACTAGATGTCCTAATTGGGCCAGTAGAGTTCTCTATTGGATTTCAAGTCATGGACCTCCCGAGTGCTTTCGGATTTCTATTGGGCAGACCATGGATCCACACTGCAGGCGCAGTACCGTCGAGCCTGCACCAGAGGGTTCGATTTGTGGTTGATGGGAAAGTGATAACCGTGCATGGGGAAATGGACTTCACCGCATACCAGAAGAGCGCGATTCCATATGTGGAGCCGGAGCACAAAGAAGAGGCTAGCTATCATGCTCTCGAGTTGGTGGCAGTCACGCATGCACCTTCAGGAACCAAAATGAGGGCTCTTGCGCCCTCCAAGTATACTCTAGCACTTGGAAAAATGCTATTGGCATATAGTTTTATCCCTGGACTCGGTCTAGGAAAGAATGGTCAAGGGATCCGCTTACCGCTACAATTGGACACCAACAAGCACCGAACAGGCCTAGGATATACTGGTGAATCCAGTAAGGGCCTTACTTCCAGAAGCTGTCATGGACGCCGAGGCCGAGGCCATTATAGGGCCCGTGGAGGTCGAGGAGTCAGAGTTAATTCTTTCATTGGCTCCAGAGCTTGGAAAGGAAAAATTAACGCGATTGGAAGTTCACTGGGTCAGTATTTCTCCAAGCGCCCCAAGATGTTAGCAGATGAAGCTATTCAAGGCGCAGCAGAGCTTGATATGTCCAACTCGTTTCTAGAAGACACCGTTAACGTCATCATCGAGAGGCTTGACGAGGACTTTATCTCGCCTGAGCATATCATTCCAAGCATGCGTAATAGGCTGTTATGTGACTCGGATCACCAAGGAGATTACTCTTGTGGCATCAGGGAAGAAGATGAGGATTTCATAAATATTCAGAGAGATTGGAGTCGATACGAAGAGTTTAAACCCTTAACGGCAGAAGAGGCAGTGGTCGTGAACTTGGGCGACTCACAGAATGTCAGAGAAGTGAAGATTGGGGAGTCCTTGTCACCCCCTGAAGCTACCCGAATGACTGAACTTCTCAGGGAATACCAAGATGTCTTTGCTTGGTCGTATGCAGACATGCCCGGCCTCGACCCTAACATTGTGGAACACGTACTGCCCATTGACCCTAGCATCCTGCCAAAAAAACAAAGGCTTAGGCGAACGAAACCCGAACTTTCTAAGAAAATTGAGGAGGAAGTGATGAAGCTCCTCAAGGTGGGATTCATAGAAGCGATCCCCTATGCCGATTGGATCGCTAACATCGTACCAGTAATGAAGAAAGACGGCACAGTCCGAATCTGCGTCGATTACCGAGACCTGAATAAAGCCAGCCCAAAGGATGATTTTCCGTTGCCGCACATAGACGTGTTGGTCGATAGTACAGCCGGGTTCGAACGGTTTTCCTTTATGGATGGATTTTCTGGCTATAATCAGATCTTAATGAAGGAGGAAGACAAGGCGAAGACCTCATTCATAACACCATGGGGTACCTTCTAATATAAGGTTATGCCTTTCGGGTTGAAGAATGCTGGGGCGACATACCAAAGAGCCATGGTCGCTCTATTCCATGACATGATGCATAAGGAAATCGAGGTGTACGTAGATGATATGATTGCCTAGTCCAGACTAGGAGAGGACCATATTCTGGTACTAAGGAAGCTATTCGAACGCCTATGAAAATACAAGCTGAGGCTGAATCCCAACAAGTGCATATTCGGGGCGAGATCCGGAAAGCTTTTGGGATTTATGGTTAGCAGTCATGGCATCGAGGTCGACCCTTCCAAGATTAAAGCTATACGGGACATTAATACCCCAACCTCAGTAAGGGAAGTAAGAAGCCTGCTGGGGCGGTTAAACTATATTGCTAGATTTATATCCCAACTTTCTGATGTGGTAAAACCATTCTTTAAGCTCCTCAAGAAGGGCGCCAAAGTCATTTGGGATTCAAATGCCATTAGGCATTTGAGAAGATTAAGAAGTATCTGATCCTACCTCCGGTATTGGTACCACCAACCCCGGGAGTCCCCTTGACTCTGTACTTGACGATCTATCAGGAATCATTAGGAGCTCTACTCGCCCAGACGAAACCGGAGGACGGGAAAGAGCGAGCAATTTATTACCTGAGCAAGAAGTTTACGCAGTCAGAGGCTAATTACCCGATGGTTGAAAGGACATGCGTCACACTGATCTGGGTACTCCACAGGTTGAGACAGTACACCCTCCATCACCATATCCAGCTTGTAACAGAATGCGACCCAATTAAGTACTTGGTGGAGAAACCCGCCTTATTGGGAAAGCTGGCCAAGTGGCAAGTTCTGTTATCAGAATTTGACATAAGGAGTTCACCTCAGAAGTCAGTCAAGGGGCGGGCCATAGCCGACATGTTGGCAGAAAATTCACAAGGACTTGTAATCCCTGTTGAGGAGGAGGTGGAGAATCGAATCCTCGCATTATCTGATGATAAGTGGACCATGTATTTTGATGGTGCCGTTAATTTGGCCGGATCTGGAACTGGGGCAATACTGATATCCCTGGATGGCCTACATTATCCGGTTTCTGCGAAGTTGGTATTTTCATGCACCAATAATATATCAGAATATGAAGCCTGTATTCTAGGCCTGCAATTAGCCATCACTATGAAGGTGCGAAGGTTACAGGTTTATGGAGACTCCATGCTGATTATTCTCCAAATGCAGGGAGAATGGAAAACAAGGGATTCTAAGCTCATCCCCTATCATAAGTTCCTAGAGGAGTTAACCGACAATTTCGACGAAATTTCGTTCGAATATCTGCCAAGGACCCAGAATCACTTTGCAGACGCGTTAGCCACTCTATCTTCATTGCTGCAAGTGGAGGACGGGCTCGACATCAAGCCTTTAAAAATCAATGTCATGGATCAGCCAGCCTACTGCATGGTGGTGGAAGACGAATTCGATGGCGAGCCTTGGTATCATGACATTAAGAATTATCTTTCGAAAGGAGAATTCCCTTAAGGGAGTCAGGTCGGGGATAAGAAGTACATAGCAAAGATGGCTATCAAATTCTTCCTGAGCGGGCAAACTCTCTATAAAAGGTCCTTCGATTCAGTCCTATTGAGATGTATAGACGCCAAAGAAGCAAACATGCTCATGAAGGAAATCCATGAAGGGATATGCGGTCCTCATATGAACGGCCACCTCCTCGCAAAGAAAATCATGCGGCTTGGTTATTATTGGATGACCATGGAAGCGGACTGCAACCAACATGTAAGGTCATGTCATCAATGCCAGGTATACGGTGACAGAATTAACGCACCCCCGAACGAGCTCCACCAAATGTCGGAGGCTTGGCCATTCGCCATGTGGGGGATAGACATGATCGGTCCAATTCACCCTAGCGCTTCCAATGGGCACCGCTTCATCCTGGTGGCGATCGACTATTTTACGAAGTGGATTGAAGCAAACTCATATGCAAATGTCACAGCAAAGAATGTGGCCAAGTTCATCAGAAGGGATATTATCTCCCGATATGGGGCCCCTCAAGCGATAATCACCGATAATGGCTCCAATTTGAATAATAAGATAGTCGATGATCTGCTACAAGCATTCAACATTCGACATCTTAATTCGTCTCCCTATCGCCCACAAATGAATAGAGCTGTGGAGGCGGCAAACAAGAACATCAAGAAAATCCTGGCAAAAACCGCAGAGAATTATAGAGACTGGCATGAGAGATTGCCGTACGCGTTGATGGCATATTGGACTTCGATACGGACCTCGACTGGAGCAACCCCATATTCCCTAGTTTACGGTATGGAGGCAGTTCTACCAGTAGAGGTTGAAATCCCCTCTCTGAGAATCTTATCCCAAGTCAAACTCTCCGAAGCGGAGTGGACGCAGTAGAGATATGAGCAGTTGAATCTGATAGATGAAAGGCGTCTGAAGGCAATATGTCACGGTCAGAGCTACCAGAGAAGAGTTGCCAAAGCGCTCAATCGAAAAGTCAAGCCTAGGAATTTTGAAACAGAAGATCTGGTAGTGAAAAAGACAGTTCCAAATGTTTCTCATCCCGAGGGCAAGTTCACCCCAAATTATGAGGGTCCTTATATCGTCAAAAATGTCCTTCCTGGGGGAGCCTTGATTCTTGTAAACATGGATGGGAAAGAGTTAGGATATCCTGTAAATGCGGATGCAGTCAAGCAGTATCATCCTTGAAATAAAAGCAGGAGCCGATTTTGCTACCTTTGGGACAATCTGAGTCACTTTAGGACTATTACATGCATTTCATGCATTCATGCATACACGCATTTGTTTCATGTGATCCCAGGTTTAGGGAAAGCTCCCGAATCAATAAGCCACCAAAGTCACTATTGAGGGTCCCACTGATGTAGATTTACTGGAACAGGTGAAATGTATTCGTTCCAATGATATTCCCTATACGATACTTTCCTCAGGTGAATCCATTTCTCTGTCAGGAAACCGACGGTGATTCAAGGAGCTGCAACCAGAATTGGAGGGGAGCATTCGACCAATGACCATGACGGTTGTCAACATTAAACAAGCCCAAATGCTCCTTCACCCATGTATTTCATTGTGCAGGGGCAAAGTCAGAAACGAGCCACTCCTCGACTTGAGGAGTAGATCTTCAATTTATTCGGTTCGCATATCCAGGGGCAATTCGAATCCCCCCTTTCTTGAGAAATTCTCTTCCATTCTTGCACATTGCCACATTTGCATGGTGTTTACACAGATTCATGGTTCATACATGACTATTCTGCATGTTTAATTTGTTAATTTTGACTTGGAGCATAAACTGTACACGATGCATCGAATATACAAAATGGGGCACGACAGGACGATGAAAGGCAAGCCATTTCTACATACGTCCTGTATTTAATCCACAGTGAGTTGAGCGGTAGACAGATTACGCGTTCTCCAAGGCAATGAGTTTTCTCGCAAAAGATACAATAGCCGAAGTGAATGAGGCATTCATTCTCCGTCCCAAACACTTCAGGTAACCATTGACGACCCATTTGAGCGGCGGTTTCATTTTGCAACCCCTGTCAAGAACCACCCCACATCGGGGGCCAAATGGAGGTAGTTCCAGCAGTTATCATGGTTAGAAATTGTCTTGCTTGGACTAATACCAATCTTCGAGTGTTTCTTTGCATTTAACTCGAATTTTAATTCAAGTGTTTTAGGATGACAAAGAGCATTCGTTTCTCTATCCTACACAGACATCCTTTGCATAGCCCAATTGAGCCTAGAAATTCATTGCACAAGCCCTTGTTGGTGATCGTTGCTCATTCCAAAGAAGGATGGCGCTTTCCTCAAAGAGCAGAATCAAAGAAATCGGGTCAACAATGAACCCTCGAAATGAGCTTATGTCATGTGCTAGACTTTTCATGTAATGTCTAGTATCAATTTTTGAAAAATCATCTTGTCAAAAAGAAAAACAAGTGTAGCCTAAAAAATGGGCCTGCTCCCAAACAAAAGGGAGTCGGGAGTAAGAAAAGCAAGGGCTACTCCAGAAATCTGGGGCAGAAAAAGCAAAGTGCCTATCAAAAGCAAGGCCAATGCCCATTCATCTGTAATATACCTCTGATTTTGAGAACGCTCAAAAGAGAATTCTCCAAAGAAGTCAATTTACAATTTCCAGCAAAAGAATTATCACCCCTCAGCCAATGGTGGTATTCATTGAAGACAAATTCAGGAAGGTCAAAGATCGGTGACAAGACTGCAATAATCACCAACACTAAGCATTTCTCGTATATTTTTCTGAGCCAAAATGAGCCTTTCGTTTCTAAGTCCTAACTCCCAACCTACGAAAGTCTCTTCTGATTAGAGCACTTGAATTAACGTAAGAGTTGAATTATTTTAAGCATCGCTCGAAGAAGTTCGAGCAAAACTATTTCTCTCTCATTTTTGCAGGGTTCTTGACTTGTAAACCCGGAGCAGATAATGAAGACATTTTTTGTCAGTGGCCTTGACTCAAAAGAGTCCCCTTTGGTAAGCCTTGACCCAGCCTACATTACGGTCATAATCAAGACCTCCAGATCGGCTTGATCTTATCAATTGCGAGATTACTCAGACCCTCGCTGAATGCGATGATGGTAAGGTTGAGTGATTTCTTTTCAAATCCTGCAATCAGGATAAACAGTCTTTCTCGAGAGTGAGAGAAAGCCCTTTCGGACTGAAATCCCCATTCAGGTTACATTCGAGGTATTCATAACGTGATAACCTCCCTGGACAGAATTGGAAATGCAAACTCGACAGAATAGTCATACATGATCCACATTATGAGCATACACATACAGTTTTAATCATTGCAAACTCAACTGAATGGTTTTGCATGAACCGATGAACTCATTGATAAAAATGCTTGCACATGTTACCTCTGACACTGTCTGACAAGTAGTGCATTCCTGATAGTCGAGTTACCCTCCGAGGTCTCGAAATTCATCCAAGGGCTATTGAACAAACAAACCCTGTTGGCAAATACTCGCCAAGCATTTTCAGGTGAGTATATCTTCAGCCTGAACCTTCCAATTCTGATGATTGTCTGGGTGCTCAAATCTATTGCAGCACATAAGGTCATTCAGTGAGCAAGCAAACATGATACAATCAGTTTGTCTATGCCTCGATCATTAACTCAGAAGATCCACGTAAGTCTTCTGAACCCTTACGACTCATGATCAACATGCGCTCATGAAGTCTTCATCAGCTCACGATTGATATAATCTCGTGTTCTCAAGCTTTATCAAATCATGATTGACCAACTCTCGTGATCTTGATCTCAACATGCCTCGCTTGCACAAAAAATGCAGCACGGCCTCCTATCTTCGAAGACTTTACCTGCACCAGAAGGCGGTACAGCTTCATTTCTCAAAGACCTCATCTGCGCAAGAAAGCAATATAGCCTCAACTTCAGGCGAAATGCCATCTCTGGAGACCTTCCATTGGAAACCCCAATACGAAACGGTCCATCTTCAAAGTCCTGAAAAGCGGGCACCAATCAGGCGAAATGTCATCTCTAGAACCTTTCCATCGGAAATCTCGATACGAAATGGTTCATTTTCAAGTCCTGAAAAGCAAGCACCAATTAGGCGAAATGCCATCTCTAGAACCTTCCATTGGAAACCCCAATACTGCAAGGTCCATCTTCAAGTCCTGAAAACCAGACACCAATTAGGCGAAATGCCATCTCTGGAACCCCTCCATTGGAAACCCCAATACGGAATGGTCCATTTCAAGTCCTTCTTACAGGCACCCAAAAGTCCTTCTTACAGGCAACCAAAAGTCCTTCTTACAGGCACCAAAGTCCTTCTTACAGGCAACCAAAAGTCCTTCTTACAGGCACCAAAGTCCTTCTTACAGGCATTTCCATGGGGTGGCCTACCATACGGGTCAAATTTCAATCAGTAGAATCCTTCCATTAGGAATCTACCATGGGGTGACCTACCATACGGGTCAAATTTCAATCAGTAGAATCCTTCCATTAGGAATCTACCATGGGGTGACCTACCATACGGGTCAAATTTCAATCAAAGTTTAATAAGTAGAATCCTTTCGTTAGGAATCTATCATGGGTTGACCTACCATACGGGTCAAAATGCAGGCGAATCCTCTAAACAGGATAGATCGCCAATAGATTCCTTTCACTAGGAACTCTATCATGGGTTGACCTACCATACAGGTCAGAGCTCATCCTCCTCGGATTATCCTCTGAGTGAATATTTGGGTGTCTATTCAAAGTGCATTCATGTCAGGCAACGGCCATACGATGGGCAGGTAAGTGCCAGGTAACCTCTCCACTCTAGCTCTCCCTCACTTCATAGAAGCCTCCTCAAGCCGGAACTGGATCAGAACTTGCAATGTGGGGTATTGGAGATCAATTGTCACGACTCTTTTTATCTCCTTGTGTTGAGTCGATTAGGATTCAGGTGTCGTCTCGTTTTTGAAATGAACCTCTACCGAGCTTCCTTTCAAAGAGGGGCAGCTGTTGACACCTGATTTTTAATCATGTTTTCTCTTTTAAAATTAATACAAAATCTATAAAAATTTGTAAAATTGAAAAATCAATTTTGGGGACCTTGGCCAAGCTTAGGGAATCAATTTTGACCAAAAAATAATTTTTCATATTTTTGATATTTCTCAGCATTTTTTATTTTCGAAAATTAATAGAAAATCCATAAAAATTGAGAAAATTATAAAATCAACTTTGGAAGCCCTAGCCAAGCCTAGGCAACCATTTTTGAACAAAAAAATAATTTTTCATATTTTTTGAATTATATATATATTTTTAGAAATTAGGAAAATATTTAATAAATAATGGCGTTTGAGGTCACAAAAAAATATGTAAAAATGGTCAATATTTTTCTTTTAAATTCCTTTTCATGTTGGCCATCACAAATAAAAAAAAACCCAATTCGGGGTCGTGTATTTCTTCACGAGCATAATCTCGAATTGAGCCTAAAAAATTTAATTTGAGTCAATTTATTTTCATTTTTTCACTTTTAGAAGTTGTGACATTATTCTCTAATATTTTAAATTTTTATCTTGGCCCAATTATACCCAGAATGACTCAATTTTACAAAAGGGCTTTAATTAAATTTTGCGGCAAGAAATAAGCATAGGGGAGATGTGTTGAAAATTTTGAGAAGATTTGGACTTAAAGAAATATTTCTCCGTGGACTGAATTGCAAATACTTAAAATCTCATGGACTAGAGTGCAAATACTTAACATTTGAGGGATTATTTTGTAAATAATAAAAAGAAGAGTTAGTGGAGAAATTAGAATAGAGAAGGAAAGATGGAGAAGAGGAGATAGAGAATGGAAGATGGAGAGGAGGAGATGAAGAAGAGGAGATGGAGAGGAGGAGATGGAGAAGAGAAGATGGAGAAGAATAGATGAGAATAGAGAAGGGAAGATGGAGATGAAGAAGAGTTAGTAGAATGGGAGATAGATATGGAGAAGGGAAGATGGAGATGAAGAAGAGTTAGTGGAGAAATTAGAATGTGAGATAGAGATGGAGAATGGAAGATGTTGAAGAAGAAGAGTTAGTGGAGAAATTAGAATGTAAGATAGAGATGGAGAATGGAAGATGTTGAAGAAGAAGAGTTAGTGGAAAAATTAGAATGGAAGATAAATGAATAGGTTATAAAAGGAGGAAGAAGAGAGTTTGGATGGGGGGAATTCTTTGGAGAAAAAAAATTTGAAGTGTTTGAGAGAGATTTTTTAGGGGGAGAAAAAATTTTGGATGTTTGAGAGAGTTTTGAGAGATTCAAAAAAAAAATTAGAAAGGAAGAAAAAATAAAAATAAAAAGAGAGAGAATCCTTTTTTTCAAAAGAGAGTCTTGAAGATGGTGGGAGTTTAAATCTAGATGTTACTATCCATAATTCCTCTACCGATCAACGCAAGTCACGAGTTCATCCCCATCGTTCGAGCCGCGATCTTGATCCATAAAGTGACACGAGGTCCGAATTCGACAATCAAATCTGTCAAATCAGGTAACAATCCTAACCATTAAATCTTCGAGAATTTTCTTGCCCAAATGAATTGATTTAAATTTCGAATATGTCATGTCGTACTCGTATGTCTCCATATCCACATACCGCATTTGTATTTGTGTTGTCATTAATTTACGCGTATCCACCTAAAAAAAAATTTTCGACTGGCCAATCCTATTGTTGATGTTTCCACCTCCCGATCCTTGAAAAATAACCGTTTTATCCTTCTGGTCAGTTTGACCCAAACTTCTTCCAATCATCCCAAATGAGCTTTCATGAAATAAAATGGTACCGAAAGGGCGTTAGAATGATCTAGCGTAATCAAGTCCCCGAATCCATTTTCTCTGGTTCGCAGAAATAAATTAGTTCTCCCGCTGATTTATTTAGGTTTCTAATCGACCTACCAAAAATGATTAGTGGCGGCTCCAAATCAAAAATCTTTTGCATGAAAAGAACTTAAGTTGCGATTCGGTAGGACTTGGGAGGGTCCGAATTAGGTTAGTCAATTAACCTGATAATCCGTTCACCCGATTGAAAAAAAATTAAATTAATTTTTTTCGGGTCGCGACAGGTTAGAGGTTTCGAATGGAGGTGTTCGCTCAAGATTAATGCAAAAATGAAATACAAAAATGTGCGGAAGAGTTCAAGGACGCAAACGCCACAAAAATTTAAGAATGAAATGATCGGATGCCGATTCCACCATTATCGCACCGAGCCAAGTTGCAGAAAATGACTTACGATTTTAAGAGGTTTCAGGCCACGGGATCAAAAACGATTTGTTCCTCGGGGTTCAGGGGAGCTTCTCGAAGCAGACGCGTGCCTGAATGCTCCCTGGATGAACTTCATTGAGCTCTTCACAGAGCGAAATTGTCACAGCGTCAATGACGATTGCTGGGAGCTTCTTCGCCGTCCCCTTTCTCTTGGTGTCCCTCTCTCTCTCTTTCTCTCTCTGCATATATGTAGCCGAATGAATCCCCCCCTCTAACAGAATCAACTTCCCCCTTTTATACTCGATTTCGTTTTTAGGATCTCCGTCGGGCGAACGGACGTTGTTCCGTTTCGCAAAGATCCGCGTGCCCGGCGACGGAGTCATGTGCCGTTTGGCACGTCGTCGCCGGGCAAGTCTCGGTTAGACCATCAGAGATTAGTGGACGGCGAGAGATTCCATCACGTTTCGACGGATTTCCGTCGTGGACTACCCAACCTCTCATTTGGGCCATTTCGGGCTTGTCGTCTTAGGGTCTATTGTTCATGGGCCTACTCTTTTTGGGCCTGTAATAAGGCCATTATGGAGGAAAATGGCCTGCATGAGCCATTAGGGTCACTGGGTCGGGTCAACCCAACCCGGTTAATCCGTTTTAGTCACAATCTTCTAATTCGCCTCAAATTAATCCAAATTTCTCGAAATTGATGTCAAAATTGAGCTCAGGAGGGTGGGTTTCCCCAAGAAATGGATTTTATTTCTGCAATTTAAGCATATTTTCACAAAAACCCTAAAATCTAAATTTTACCCGAGGACCTATTTGTAAAATTCAGACCCTTAATGAACTTATTTGCAAAAATTACCCCCACAAATGGATTCAGGGGGCCAAAAACTAGGGGGTAACGGGTTTTTATTTTCAATTTAGTCCATAGAAAAGTTTTAATTTCATTTTAAGCGTTTTTAAGGACTACATCGAAAAACCAGAAATTGCATTTTGGTCCTTTTGCATGAAATTAATCAATTCATTGAGTTTTTGGATTGGATTTTAATTTTTGAAAATATATGGGGATGACACGACTCCAAAAATGTAAAAATTAAAAATTACAGAATTAAAATGGAATTTTTAGAATTTTTTCAATTAATTTGGAAAATGCGATTTACAAAGCAAGTCCCATTTCCAGATTAATGTTTCAACATTTCTTTGGCTAAAATGAAGAGAAAATTAAAAGAAAATTATTGACTATTTTTCTGTTTTTTTGTGGCCAAGAATGCTATTTTGTTTTTGTATTTTTCTATTTTTTGGAAAATAAAAAATGCAAAAAAAAATAAGTAAAATTATTTTTTATTCAAAATTGGTTCCTTAGGCTATGCTAGGGCTTCCAAAGTTGATTTTGTATTTTTCTCATTATTTATTTATTTATTTATGAATTTTTGAAAATAAAAATGCAAAAAATACCAAAAATATGAAAAAAAAAAAACAAAATTGCTCAAAATTGGTTCCCCATGGCAGACCAGGGTCCCCAAAGCTGATTTTTAAATTTTCTAAATCTTTATGAATTTTTTAAAGATTTTCTAAAAATCAAATTGGCCAAAAATCAATTATCAACACCCCTCTCCCAAAATGTTTTGGAATGCTTGCTTTCTGTATGCACACTCAAAAAACCCCCCCTCACTAGTGATTAGAGTGACGCAATATGATCAAGAATTCTAATAGAGATGTGAGCTATAGGGAATCATGGATTTGTTAATGAGGGGCTAAAGTTTAATTTTTGAGGACAAAATTTCTTAAGGAGGAGAGTATTGTAACGACTTGATTTTTCAACGAAAGGATATATTTGAACTAAATAGCAAGTTGACATTGGGCTTATATTATTCAAAATTACAAATTCGGGGTTTAATAGTGTTGTGCGCTTGTTAGTTAATTCAAATGTTATAGTCAGGCATAATGAATTCTTTTGGATCGCTAGTAAAAGAAATTGTTTAAGCCATAGTTTGATGTTTGTCCGGTACAAATTCGATACGAAATGAACCGCGAAGTCTTTATATCAGTCCCCACAGCCACTAAACCCCCTATATAAGCCTTTCCCTTCTCTCTCCACCTCACTTTTCCCATTCTTCTTTTTATGTGGACAGCGCCTTTCCCCCAAGCTTCCTCTCTTCTTCTCTTCATGGAGTTCACCCAAGCTCTCTCATTCTTGCACAAGCAATTCCTCAAGTCGACGCTGGCAATCCATGAGCTCACAAACCTCTAGGACTCGTACACTAGCCCTCGACGCAGCTCGCTCCTCTCAATTCCCGTCAGTGTCTCTTTCTCATGTGCAACGCACGTCACTGAGGAAAAAGTGTTCGTTTGAGCTCATCTAAAGGACAATTGAGCTCCATTTGTTTTCCTACGTGACCATGAGATCATGGGCAACTTAGATCTAAGGGCTAATTATCTAAGAAGTTGAGAAAATTTTGTGAATTCAAGCTGGACAGAGGCTAGTCAGTGGAGATCTGGTCCATTTTTGCTTTGATTGGAGCTCCATTTATTTCAGACGCAATCCTCACACAAGTGTCCATCTATCCTACCACTAATCTGTTCATTTATTACTCGTTCTAGCACAAATCATTGAAAGTTAAAAATGGGTATTTGGACATGAGTATTGTCTTGCATGAGCTAGAAATTGAGTTAAATCGTACGATCCATTATCTGTGTTATTGTCTATGAGTCTTGGGTAAGCTAGACATTTGAATTGATCATCTCAATTTGGGCAAGTTTGTGAGGAATTGGAATGTGATAGAAGCAAGCTATTTGGCCAAGCATCATGGGGGTGTTTTCATGTGATTTGCGAAGCCTATGTTGACTATGCTAGTTAAAACGTTGCTATTTAGGCTCAAGTAAGCGGTATCTATGAGTTGATCATCCTAATAGGGTTCGGTTTGTGAAGAGCTGAAGTTGCACCCTATGGAGGGTGGTACGATCTTATGAATTAGGGGAGGCACTCAAGAGATTTGATACTTGCATGATATGTTGTTAACTATAAGGTTTCTATCGTGGCTTTGGGTAAGTGGTCATTGGATGGACGCGTATGGAATTGAAATTATATGGGAGTTTGGTGGTGAGATAGGAAAAGAAGGTTGTGTCATTTAAAGGTTAGTTGACTTAGCAAGAAGTGAGGATCGAATTAATGAAAACATTGGTCGTGACCTTTGGAAGGCCTGAGGAGGAAGTTCGTCGCTCGATTGTTAATCAGGACGAAAATTGTGACTAACATTAGTTCTTCGTGTTTGTTTTGTGGTGGTTTCGTTGCATATGGTCGTGATTATCGTTTGTGTAATTATGCTTGAAAGAATGAATAAATAGATGGTTTAGTCGTTTGGTTAGATGTTCTTCTTGCTAAGTTCGGCTCACCCTTATTGTTGAACCCCTTTTTCAGATAATTAGGTTTCCGTGGCACGAGGTAATAGCGATGGTGTCGGAACATGGCGAAGGAGATATTGGATAGTACTCAAGGATTAAATGTAGCCTATTGAAATCCTCCTAGTGTAATCCTTCGTTTTAAATGAATGGTGTTCTTAAACGATTATTTTGTATAAAAGTATGTAATACAAGTTAGTTGTTAACTTGTTACATGTTGTGTGTAAACACTTGTGAGTGTCTGATAAATAGAGGTTAGTGAACCATATGAGTAAGGCCATATCCCTTTTAAGCACCGTGCCTACCTTTTTGGAGTGCACTTGTAAGTGAATGTTTGGCCACTGCATGTTTTTAGTTTGGTTAGTTTTGCGTTGTCGTGACTCGATCTTCATTTTTTGAGATCGATCAGGCTAATGGATTGTTAGGCCTCTTCAGATTAAAGTTTAGCTCGTGCCCTTCCAAGCCCATATCAAATCGCGATGGATTTATCGAGTTCAACCTTAGTGTGGTCTAGTGACATGTGCATCGATGTACATGCTTTAAAGTCACCACCAATCATTTTTTTGAAGGGTATGATTAGGAACTCTATCGAGCGATTGGGAGGGATCGTTCAATTCTGTGGAAACCAAAGAAATGGATTAGGGGACTTAGTTACGTCGACTCGTTGGCCGGTGCCCTTCCGGTACCTAAGTTGAATGATTTTCTAATTTATAGAATTCATGCGAATAACTTGAAAGGAGGTAAGCTCTAGAACCTAGGAATTCATGCAGAGGAGAATGTATAACCTACCAATTGCAATCAGTAAAGTAAGTACACAAATCAAGGATCCAATGACGTGCAGATAAAATGCATGAAAACTAACGTGGCATCCTTAGTAAAGCTTTAGTGGGTTAGGGAAAGGGTGTTCGGAGGTTTGGAATGAGTTTGGGATAATTTGGAAGCGATTTGCACATCAAAGGCAAGATCATCAATTTGAAAGATAATTTACCCAAAGGGGAAAAATTATCATCTTTGAAGAGATTAGAAATCCAAATCATTGAAAATGAGATTGGCCAATTGAATGTGTCCATTTTCCGAATTTTTTAGATTTTTTGGAATTTTGCTAGATTTTTTGGAGACAATTTTCCCTTGAGGGGTAAAATTGTCATTTCAAGAAGAATCGAGGGCCAAAATCACAAAAACATGGGTTTGGCTAGTCAAATTTGACGACTTCCCGTTTTCTGTGATTTTTGCATATTTTTGGAATTTTTTCAAGATGATTTGTCCATGATGAGCAAAATCATCATTTTGAAAAGATTTGATGACCAAACCATCGATAATAGGATTCATCAATTAAAATGATCCATTTTCCTATTTTTGAGGCTTTTGAGAATTTTCATGATTTTTTGGGATTTTTTCCAAAAATTTTTAGAAATTTTTAATAATTTTTAGAATTTTTTGATTTTTAATCATTTTCTGTTTCTTTTATTGATTTTCCAGATTTTATTCTTTTTTTTAATCCTATGATCAAGATTGGATGACGTGGCTAACCCATGGCCGTCCGATCAAAAGGGTTTTTATTTTTATTTTTGTAAAATAGAATGGACGGCCCTGATCATGACACGAGGCCAAATCTGGGCCACATGATCAAAAAATAATTTTTTTCAAAAAATTAGAATATTTTGAAAAATTAAATTTATTTTCAAAAAATTTCGAGATCACAACACGTGGCACGAGGACCACCGTCGGATTTGTTTTTTATTTTTATTTGGAAAATCAATTTTTAATGCAAAAAAAAGATTTTTTTTGAAAGAAAACCATCAATCGCCGGGGAACGCCTCATGGCTGCCACGTCATCGTTGACTCGGTCAACTAGCATTGATCGAGTCAATGACTCGCCAGAGAAGACGACCGAAAAGGTCGCAACTCCGGCGAGTCCACTGGAAACCTTAAAATGAGCCCTGCACATGCAATTTTCTATTTGATTTTCGTCTAAAATGAATACCAAACTATTCGGGCTTTTTTCCAATTTAGGTTAATATTTTTTTTTACTATTTTAGGTTTGAAAAAAAAATTCCCATTTTGGGTTTGCCGTGGCACTCTAACCGGGCGCGACAGTCTTACTGCCACGTGGGCCCGCGCGATATTCAAAGTGCCACGCGGGCCCCGGCGACCCGGCCTTTTTTTTTGTTTTTCTTAATTTTAAACCTTTAATTTATATAAATTTTGTAATTTTGACTCGTTTGTAATAAATTCAAATTTATATAAAATTTTATATATAATTTTTTCCTTTTGAAGCTTATTTTTATAACATAATAATCGATAGTTAATTAAAAATTTTATTAATATATATGTAATTAATTTATTGACTATGTAAATTTTCCTTTTCAAATTAATATGTATATAATTAATTTATTAACTTTTCGTTTCAAATATAATTTTTTTTACTTTGAGGCTTATTTAGTAACTTAAATCTCAATAATAAATTAAAATTTTATTAAGAAATATGTAATTAGTTTATTTAGTATGTAAATTAAAAAATCATAAAATAAGATACTAAAATAAAATAAAAATATTAAAAAGATAAAATAAAAGCAAAAAATAAAATTAATAAGATATGTAAAGAACACATATTCAAATTACAAGAACATGGGTAATACGCTTAATAAATTAGTACCGTTGCATTTTTTTAATAAATTAGTACCGTTGCATTTTTTAATACTTAATTTTTTTAATATGTAAATAAATAATAAAGAATATTCACGGGCCGGTGCGATTAATTTTTTTAAAATTTCATAATCTTTACGTAGTTTTATAATTTAATATTATATCAAATTTTAAATATAATTTTTTCCCTTTTGAAGATTAATGTTATAACATGATTATCAATAATTAATAAAAAAAGATATTAACATATAAGTAATTTATTAATTTACTATGTAAATAATTAATAAAGAATATTTATGGTCTAGTACGATAATTTTTTATAATTTCATAAATTTTACTATTTTTTCAATTTTATAATTATATAGATTTTTAAATATAATTTGTTCCTTTTGAAGCTAATTTTTATAACATAATTGTCAATAATTAATTAAATTATTTTGAAAATATATATAAATAATTTATTCACTATGTAAATAATTAATAAAAAATATTCATGGGGCCGGTGCGATAGCAATTTTTTAATTTCAGTTTTCTTTACTATTTATATATTTATTTTATATCAATAACATTTACATTTATATAAGTTTGTAAATATATATTTTTTTTGCTTTTGAAGCTTATTTTTATAACATAATTGTCAACAATTGATTTAAAAATTAATTAAGATATATATAATTAATTTATTTACTAGTTAGAAAATTAATAAAAAAATATTCATAAAATAAAATTCGTAAGATATCAATCATAAAAGAACGTGGATAACAAGCTTAATAATGGGGAGAATAATCTTAAAAAAATGGTGAGCTTTGGAATGAAAAACTCTGCCACCTATCGCATAGAAGTCGACGGTTTTTCGTTTCCTTGAATCAAACAAGCATGGAATTATTTAAACTATGTAATTAATTTATTTAATTTTTATTTATTTAATAGAACGTGGATAACAAACGATGATTCTAAAATATCCAGCAATTCAAAGTTGTAATAATAGATAACAATTCTCAGCTCTAAGTACATTCACTGATGATATCGTCTTCCTGGCCCCCAGTTCCGCAACGAGGTTGTCTCCGTTGTTCAGCACGTCTAAAATTGTACGGAGAATGATGATGCGGTTCCGATGGAGTAGGATTTGTAGATGATGATGGCATATCATGTGATGGAAGGTGGGGTTGTGATGTGGACGCATCATTGTCGCGACCTAAAAATCGGTTTCCCAATTTTTAAAGTTAATGGATTACCATGTTAATTAAATTGAATTAACTAGCATAGCTCGAACTCTCCCGAGTTCTACCAAATCGTGACTTAGGTTCAATTTCATCAAAAGAAGGATTTATCTTGGAGTCGCCACTAATCATTTTGGGTAGGTTGATTAGACACCTAAATAAAGCATCGGGAGAAATACTTTATTCCTATGAACTAGAGATTAATGAGTTCGGGGACTTGATTACGCTGATTTTTCAATTAACGCCCTTTCGGTACCAATTTCATAAAAATGTTCAACTTGGCAATTTTTATGAATTTTCACTTGAGGTTCAAAGGTGCAATTTTTTTTTTTTGGTTTTCTTTTTATGAATTTTTTTTAGATTTTTCAATGTATTATAAAGAATGCAAAATCACCCAAAGCAAACGAAGATGTGAAGAGAGAGCAGGTAAAGTAAAACTACCCTAAGGACAGTGAAAATAAAACCCGCAACTCGTCGGGTGAATAATTACAGACCAATTAAATAAAACCCGAGACATGATCGGGAACACAAAAAAATGGGCCGAAATAGACATCGGTCAAACACCCGTCGCCAAGCCTCGTGGGTCGGGAGTACAACAAAACGGACCGGAATGGATATCGGTCATCCTCCAGTCTTCAAAGCATCGGGCCAAAAGCCAAATGAAAATAATGAACTTAAGACAATTCAAAAACTCAAAGAAAGTTTAACACGTGCTGATTAAACTTCATTAAGACCATTTTTTACATTTTCCAATGCATTAACACAAAAAATACGAATTAAATCATATTGTCCATGAACATTCTTAGGGAGAAAGCAGTAACCATAAAATACAAAAGAAATAATGAAATGTATGCAAAACTTCTGAGATTTTTTATGCAGATGGGAAAATGTGTCGTTGACAACTTTCATGTTTTACATTCTTACTGAAGAGACACTCATTTTTGTGTAGAAAATGGTCATTCATGAGAGCTCAGCAGCAAACAAAAAAATTTCACAGAACAAACATACTTCAGGATTAAGCTCAAATGGACACTCAAATCTCAAAATTAATGCACCAAACTTTCCAGTCTACTAAACAAGACCCCAATGAACAACTTTCATTTTTTGTGAAGTTTCAAAAGAATACTATAAACATGAGATAACTACGAATCAATATGACCACGCACAGAAAAACACTCAGACTCAAGGACGCCAGCAGAATTGCATGATTTCATTAAATGCATTAAAAAAATTCCATCTCAGGTTCTGATCACCATATTTTCAGATTTCTGCTCTCCATTTCGGGACCCTTTTGACATAGCAAACGACGTCCACTTTCACGGCATAATATATCAAATCGAAGATCTCGAAGTCATCTACGAATGTTCAGTATATTTGTTTTCGAGATTTTGTCATCTAAACACGAAAAATTGAGTTACCAGATAATTGCACATGCTGATGCACTTAGAGCTCGTTGGAGATGAATCCGTCGCGTCGCCAAGGCTTGTTCCACTGCGGCGAATTATTCTCTCTCAAAATTTTTCTCTTGAAATCTCTCCAAATTTTTTCCCCCTCTTCAAAATCTCTTCTCCTCCTCTTTTATATACAACTCTTCCATCTCCCTTTCTTCATCTTCATCTTCCATTCTAATTCTTCATCTTCCCTTCTAAATCCATCATCTTCCATTCTCCATCTCCCCTTCTAATTTCTCCATCTTCCCTTCTATATCTTCCCTTCTCCATCTTCCTTTCTAATTTCTCCACTAACTCTTTTTTGCAAAATAGTCCCTAAAATTTTATGTATTTACAATTCAGTCCCTGAAGTTTTATGTATTTGCAATTCAGTCCTTGTGGAAAAATTTCTTTTAAGTCCAAATCTTCATAAGGCTTTCGGCATACCTCCCTCACGCTCAGTCCAATTGTTCGTCAATTTAAGCTCAAATCCTCCGTCGTTAGCTATAATAAAATGCATGACCGACAAAAAATTAAATATGTAATGCATGAAAAAATTAATTTTTGGTGAGAACTAATTCTCATTTTTTTATGTACTTAAGTGAATAAAAGTCAAAATTTAGGTGTCAACAGCTGCCCCTCTTTGAGTGGAAGCTCGCAGAGCTTTCACTCAAAGACAAACTTGAACCTAAATTTTGCAAATGTAAGTGATGAATAATGATATTTTTTGTGGGAGCTTTAGTCCCATTTTCTATGCAAGAGAATGATGTATGAAATGCAAGACTAGAAATAACATGTGTCAAAACTTCTCTTATCCATGGAATGGATCAAAGAAATCTACACATGGATCGCATATGAAAATATCTGTTTTACCAAATACCTCACGATGCTGATGATTCCCTTAAGCTCCAGGCATTTTGTGGATGCAAGAATCTTAAAGTACTGGTGCCTATCCGTTACTAGAGGTTTCCCCATGATGTGAGAAAGCGCAAGATTTGTAAGGGGATGTGTCCACTGCATCTTTTCGAGTGGAGTCACATAGTTTCTTTTAAGATCATTAGAGCTGGTCCTTGATGATCTGAAAGGGTATCAAAACCATAAGAGCATGTCGATTATGGTTTTTGATAAAATTTGTCGAGACCATGAGAGCATGTCGATCATGGTTCGAACAAGCACCCAGACACAAGAACATATTGATTATGAACTGGATGGATAAGATCAAGAACATGAGAGCATGTCAATCATGAACTTGATAGGGTACCAAAATCACAAGAGCATGTCGATTATGATTTTGATAAAATTTGTCGAGACCACGAGAGCATGTCGATCATGGTTCGAATAAGTGTTTCATGCAGGTCACAAGAGCATGTCGATTATGAACTGGATGAAATTTAGAAATGTGCTTTGTCATTGGTGCAAACTCAAAGTTTGCGATTTTGAAAAGGGTTAGAAAACTTACCTGGGTTTTCTGGGTAGTTAAGAGGTAAATTTCTTTCAAGATCATTAGAGCTGGTCTTTGATGATCTGAAAGGGATCGAGATCATTAGAGCTGGTCTTTGATGATCCAGAAGAGTTTCGAGATCGCTAGAACTGGTCTTGGACGATCCGAGAGGGAAATGTGCCGCCAATCTCACAGGGCGGTGACCACATCGAGAGGGTGTGCTACACGAGCCATGTCAGTGTAAACACAAGATATATAAAAATGGGTTCAGAAAACTTACCTGGGTTTTCTGGATAGTTGGGGAGTAGATTTCTTTCAAGATCATTAGAGCTGGTCTTTGATGATCTGAAAGGGGCCAAGATCATTAGAGCTAGTCTTTGATGATTCGGAAGAGTTTTGAGATCGCTAGAACTGGTCTTGGACAATTCGAGAGGGAGATGTGCCGCTAATCTCATAGGGCGGTGACCACATCGAGAGGGTGTGCCACACGAGCCATGTCAGTGTAAACACAAGTTATCCAAAAATGGGTTCAGAAAACTTACCTAGGTTTTCTGAGCGAATGGTCAAGGTGTAGACAGGCTAACTGCATCATACCTGAGAATGCTTGGCAAGCATTAACCAACAAGGCTTGTTTGTTCAATAACCTCTGGATGAATTTCGAGACCTCGGAGGGTAACTCGACTATCAAGAATGCACTACCTGTCAGATAGTGTCAGAGGTAACATGTGCAAGCATTTTTATCAATGAGTTTATCGGTTCATGCAAAACCATTCAGTTGAGTTTGCAATGATTAAAACCGTTTGTGTATGCTCATAATGTGGATCATGCATGACTATTCTGTCGAGTTTGCATTTCCAATTCTGTCCAGGGAGGTTTTGAATACCTCGAATGTAACCTGAATGGGGACTTCCGTCAGAAAGGGCTTTCTCTCACTCTCGAGAAAGGCTTGTTTATCCTGATTGCAAGATTTGAGAAAAAATCACTCAACCTTACCATCATCGCATTCAGCGAGGGTCTGAGTGATCTTGCAATTGATACGATCAAGCCGATCTGGAGGTCTTGATTAGGGCCATAATGTGGGCTGGGTCAAAGGCTTATCAAAGGGGACTCATTTCGAGTCAATGCCATTGACAAAAAAATTCTTCATCATCTACTCCGGGTTTACAAGTCAAGAACCCTGCAAAATGAGAGAGAAATAATCTTGGTCAAACTTCTTCGAGCGATGCTTAAAGTCATCAACTCTTACATTAATTCAAGTGTTCTAATCAAAAGAGACTTTCAATGGTCGTAACGTAGGTCGGGATTTGGGTCTAAGAAACAAAGGGCTCGTTTTGGCTCAGAAAAATTTATGAGAAGGGCTTGGTATTGGTGATCATTGCAGTCTTGTCACCGATTTTTGACCTTCCTGAATTTGTCTTCAATGAATACCACCATTGGTTGAGGGGTGGTAGTTCTTTTACACTTTGCAAACTGACTTCTTTAGGGATTCTTTTCGGGAATTCTCAAAATGTATGTTCAAAGTCAGAAGTTCATTATAGATATATGGGCATTGGCCTTGCTTTTGATAGGCACTTTGCTCTTTCTGCCCGAGATTCTTTGGAGTAGCCTTTGCTTTTCTTACTCCCGACTCCCTTTTATTTGGAAGCAGGCCCATTTTCTTTAGGCTACAATTGTTTTCCTTTTTCTTTTGTTTAGTAATCTTGTGATTTTGAATTTTAGCAACAAGATGATTTTCAACAAATGATAGTAGACATTACATGAAAGTCTAGCATATGAAATGAGCTATTTCGAGAATTCTCTATTGGCCCAATTTCTTCAATTCTGCTCC
Organism: Psidium guajava; assembly: GCA_016432845.1. Lineage (NCBI taxonomy): Eukaryota > Viridiplantae > Streptophyta > Magnoliopsida > Myrtales > Myrtaceae > Psidium > Psidium guajava. Next base: position 19,951,469 of record CM028233.1, on the reverse strand, counting down.
TTGGGGGAAGGTGTTGTCGCTACCTTGAAATGAGCACCAACATGGGCTTGAGAAATGAATTTACAGGCTCAATTGGGTTATGCAAAGGATGAGTATGTAGGATAGAGAAAATAAATGCTCTTCGTCATCCTAAAGCACTTGAATTAAAATTTGAGTATCATGCAAAGAAACACTCAAAGATTGATGTTAGTCCAAGCAAGAGAATTTCTAACCATTTATCTCCTGATATTGTTGGAATTACCTCTGTTTTGCTCCCATGTGGGGTGGTTCTTTACATGGTTATGAAATGAAATCACCGTTCAAATGGGTTGTCAATGGTTGCTCGAAGTGTTTGGAATGGAGAATGAATGCCTCATTCACTTCGACAATCGTACCTTTTGCGAGAAAACCCATTGCCTTGGAGAATGCGGAATCTGTCTTCCACTCAACTCACTGTGGATTAAATATAGAACGTATGTGGAAATGGCTTACCTTTCATCATCCTGTCATGCCCCATTCTGTACATTCGATGCATCGTGTACAGTTTATATCCCCAGTCAAAATTGACAATTGAATGTGCAGAACGGTCATGCATAAATCATGGAATGTGTAAACATCATGCAAATATGGTAATACAATGTACAAGTATGGAAACTGCCCCTGGCTGTGTGGGCGAATCAAACACGTTGGGGGCCTATTCCCCGAGTCGAGGAGTAGTTTGTTTCTGGTTTTACCTCTTTTCAATCCAGGGTTCGCCATTGATTTCCCCTATTTCATCAGACAGATTGCATCAGGCGATCATAACTTGGCCCCTTGGGGCTGTTTTCTTTGACATATCAGATGTTAGTTTAACATTTCCTGTAAAAAGGAAGGAGACATGGTAGCCAGTATCAGAAATGATGAACTGGACACGATACTGAGTTACCCTTGAGTGCTTCGCGTAACTCCTTTACCAGTTTTACCACTCGGGATTTTCTCCGTTGGTATGTCAAGTTAGACATTTCCTGTCAAACAATAGAGGAGAAGACGTATTAGTCAATATTAGAAATGATGAATTGGATACGATACTGATTTACCCTTCATTTTGAATGCCTCGCACGATCTCCTTATCAGGTTCACTGGATTGAGTTTCCCTTGGCTTTGGCTGGACACTTCATTCGTTTTAACAGTAATCATTTCTCTGACCTTGGTATTGCTCGTCGAGTATTCCTGTTTCTTTCTGCAAAAAGAAATGTGAGCAAAAGTTGTTTTATTTATTTACAATACTTACAACATTTCCGTCCTTGAGAATCGAACTCGAGACGTCTCGGACCACTGTCATTCCCCATGCCATCTGGTCCACAAGACCGTAGGCGTTTGTGGAGGTTCGCCTTTAGGTGTTAATCCTTGAAAAAACGCGGTCTTGCACTAGGCAGTTTCACGCCGCAGTTCTTTTCAAGGTAATTTTCAATCCCTGTTAAAACGGAGGAAAGTAATTCAGAATTCGAAACGATCTTTGGTAAATTGGAACGATACAAAATTATCCTTTTTTTAGATTGCTCGCGTCCTTCGCATTTTTCTTGTTTGAAGTCTGTCATTCAGTGATAATATCCGCGAATTGATTTGCCCCCAATTTTGTCCAACTAGGGAATTTCGTTTTTGAGTACGATTGTATTATTGGATCAATTTCCAAATTCCTGTAAACAGAAGGGATCTAATTTAGAATCGGGACAATTGAGGGTAAATTGAAAGATACTGCTTTACCCTTCTAGTTCGCGCGGCTTTTTACTCGCAATAAATTCACTATGAGTTTGGTGTGGTGGTAGACTCGAGCATTTAATTGAGGAAAGAGAAATGATTACTTCTTGCTTTCACGCCAATTCTAGACATTCATAAAAGAAGACAACATCCCATGCAAGATAAAGCATATTCATCCATTCAGGATTGATTTTTCTTCCCCATCTGCAGGCTTTTCTATAATCAGCTGGCTTCATTCCGGACTAGGTACGCGTCGACCACGTTAAAGGTCTGGTGGTAACTGGCTGAGCATGTGCATCACAGCTTCAATGCTTTACCGATATCAAACTAGTTGATTATGGCGAAAAGATCATCGTCAATGTCCATTTGGTGGTGATCTGTCCCTTCTTCCTCGGGAGGTATTGATGATGATCCAGTAGCATTGGTCCTTTTGTACCCTCTTCCAATAGAACTCGATCATGTTATAAACTGGTCTAACTCTCCTCTTAAACGTGCATTTTCAATCCTCAGATCATGCATTTCATCGAAGGTGAGGAGGAGGCTGTTGCAGTTGGGGCAGGTGGCGGAGTCAAAAGCCTCTTTATACATCTTGTTTTCCGCTCGGAGGTTTTCATTTTCAACTCTTAAAAACTCGGCCTCGTTGTGCTCATGACGAGTCTTCATTCGGGTTCGCCTATTTTGAAACCAGAACTTGATTTGCGAAGGTTCAAGTCCTAGCTCTTGACTCAGTTCCATTTTCTGTTTGCCGTCTGGCATAAGGCATGTTCTGAAGAAATCCTCAAGCCTTTGTACTTGCTCCTTAGTATGGCGACGGTAACGCTTCTTTTGACCCTTACCGTTGTTGTCCTTATCTTTACTAAGATCTTGGACGTCGTTGGCGGAAGGGCCAGGCTCCATGGGCTCGATCCCAAACCTGGCTTCGAACTCTTCCTCTCCCATATTCAACAGGCAACGATAGCTCTCGAGAGTATTGGGTTGAGTCATCTTCGATTTGGCGAATGGTTTCTCAAAATCTGCCATCTTCTCTTGTATTCTCACTCACTCTGAATCGTGTATGTTTTAAAAATCTCTTCAAAGTATGGATGAAGATTATCAAGAGGATGTCCCTTTTAAAATTTGGCGTGGGCTTAGCATCTGTATTGCCTCTCCCGAGAGTTCTGTCTTTCTCAATCTTTCCTGCGTGTCTTTTGCTTGGCTCGTCTTTTCTCATCTTTTCATAGTGGTAGGGTTCCCGTAGTCGTTTCCACCATTGATTTGCGAGCGAGCTCTCCAATAAGGACAAGTCGTATCTCCCTTTCTGCCGAAAATTTCCTTGTCTCCCACTCAGCTCGTTTTTTTATTCTTTCTTTTCTAAAGTGGTGGCGTCTCATCCAGCTTTTCCGCAAAGATGTCGGATTTTGCTTGGCTCGAGGTCGCTGCCTAACTGAAATTCGAGCTAACGAGGGTGGTGCCTAATAGAGAATGGTAGATAAGAGAAATCTTGACTGGTTGATACCGTCACTATAAAATCAATATTTACTTCAAAGCAGATTACCATCTTCGCATTCCGCTCATCTGCCTCACCTCTCTCTCCCTTGTATTCTGCTTTCAAAAATGGCCAATTCTCCTAACCATACCTTCTCCGCCGAAGTCCTGGCTGGGTGGGAGAGACTCTACAATCTTCTTGGTAGAGGTTACGCTCATATAGCTCGAAACTCTACCGTTGAGGCTGAAATCCTTGGTTTATTCAGGGCCGTGGACGCTGCTTCTGTTGAGGGTACCCAACTGGGGAAGGAGTATCGGAACTTCTCGACCCTCTTCATCAATTTTCTGGCTGCCTATAACCGCGCTTATGAGACGGTCCTTGTGACCGCCGTCGTGAAAGCTCGTTACCAAGACCGGCACGAGCGTTTGGCAACAGTCACATTTGTGGCTGATAATCACAAGAAGGCCCTCAAGTTTGCCAACGATCAGCTTTCGTGGCTGGTTCGTGAGAGGGGAAAGCTGGTGAACCGTCTGGCCTTGGTCCGAACTTACACCGAACAGGAGCCAGGCAATATTGTGATGAGGTGCAAATGCAGTTGGCTGCAGGAGAGACTTGATGACATTACGGCAGACATTGCTTTCGAGAGGGCGGCGATTCCAGACCTGGAGTTTGCCGTCGAGCATTATGAGGCCAGTATGGCCCAGGCTAAAGAGAAGTGCGATCGCCTCTTCTTTAGGCTCGCGGAGCTTAATCCCGAGAGCGCCCGGTGCACCCAGAGCATCAACTGTTTGGAGAGTCAGTTGAGCTCTTTCGTAATGGTTATCAGGGCCCAGTTTGGCTTTACCTTTCCTCCCTAGTGAGCTATTGTAAAACCTGTTGATGTATGGAATAAAAGGAATGTTTCGCATGTCTATATTTTTATCTTCGCGCCATCTCTTCGTTTCCTCACGAAATCAGAGTCAATACAAATATCCAACTTGGTTAGGATCAGAGCACCTTCTGGGAGGACTTTCTTTACGTCATATGAACCGTCATAGTTCGGTGCAATCTTCTCTTCTAGAAGAGGGACTGTCGGCAGCAATCTTCACAAGACAAGGTCATCTACCTCTGCTGGATCCAGTCCGCCTCTATTAATCGTGCCTCTGAAAAAATATACAGTGAACATGTCCCAGCCTCAACTAGCAGGATAGCCTCAATCATATCTTATCTTGACAGATGGTGACTATGATAATTACAACCAGCCAAACAAACAAAAGCGAGACCCCATCACTTCTCCCTAATGATGATATTAAGGACACGGAAAAAGAATTCGGCGGCGGTCCCCACCGGTCATAGTGAGGCCTGTGACTGGTCAGGTAAATCAATACAGCCGTAATCGCTCGATCAATGTGCTAATAATGAACCCGCCACCTGTTGCGTGCCCCACTTCAATCATGCTTAGCCTCTTTCGGCGTCCACTTATTGGTGTCGGTCGACTGTAATATTGGGAAGAACGCTTCATGGATTCTGATAATCTGCGTCTTTTCAACAATAATACAAGAATCCCTCCAATACAATAAAAATGCCCCCATGTTTAACCCGAATACATTTTCTGCCCCATCTACATACAGAGCCCATACGTGCCCATTGGTTGACATAATTCTGTCTCCGGGAGAATGGATTTCTTCGCTTGCCCCCAGGGTCATCAGTTAAGGCATCGATAATTTCCATCCTTTCTGATCCCTGAAGATTATTCATATTGTATTGGTGAACCCAATTTTACTTCCGCCTCGGGTACCTGTAGTTTCCTGCAAAAGTAAAGAAAATAATCAGTATGTGATCCAATAGGGGTCGGCCCATGATTCCTGCATTAGTCCAATTTTACTTTTCAATTTTAGAGAAAATTTTCTTAGAAAAACATGGGTGAATATCTCAAAAAGAATTTTCTTGCAAATTTTTACAACTTGAAAATATGATAAAACCTCTTTAAAATTTAGCAAATTTCCCGAAGGGATTTTCCTTTTACCAGAATGAATTTTTAGGGATAAATTTGTCAAGAAAATCTCATTTCTATTGAAGTAGAAAAATGTAACAAAATCTTTTACTGGTCGACAAAATTCCCAGAAGGGATTTTTCAGCATTTTTTTTAAAATGGGATACCAATTTAATTTTTATTTTCTTTTGAAAAATGATGTTGATGTTAAATTTAAAATTTGACCGACACCTAGCATGGACCGACCAAAAATAAATACAAGATGAAGTTAGAAACCTTACTTTCACCGTGGAAAATATCATGTACGTCACATAGACATGCACATGAATCGTGAGTTTAAATCTTAGCCTATCTACTCTAAAGGCTGACAAATTGAAGCGAAAGACTTACGGCAAGGCGACAATTTCGCGCACATAATCAAGATTAGCCGTGACCCCTACGACGTAATCATGATTAGCCTGGTCTCCCCACTTCGGCTGCTTGAGCTAAAAATTAAAACCACTGCTTTGGTAATCTTACCAAGCCTGAGGCCTGACTTTTAAACTCATTTTTAAAAAGATGTTCGGGATTGAATCTGGGCTAACTTTCGACGTGATCTCACGCCGAACGCTAAAACCAGATCACAACACCATCCTAAAACTAGTGACCCAGATCCGGTCACGGGACGTGTGTGATGTAGTGCTAAAGTGATTAATCATTCACTGCAGTTAAATTCAAACACCGCTTCAAAAATGTACAAAATTAAACAAATAACCCCAATACCAAGCCTGCAAAATAAAGGGTTAGTCAAACACTCCACCCCTTATAACTCCCATTCTGCAAAACCATTTAACACCTAAAGGTTAGAATTCACCAAATTCAGATGAAATAAATTTTCATGAAATTTTCTAGCCTAAGTCCTTTAAGTTCTTAAGTTTTTTCAAAAATTAAGAACAAGTCCCCAGCGGAGTCGCCAAGCTGTTGCAACCTAAAAATCGGTTTCCCAATTTTTAAAGTTAATGGATTACCATGTTAATTAAATTGAATTAACTAGCATAACTCGAACTCTCCCGAGTTCTACCAAATCGTGACTTAAGTTCAATTTCATCAAAAGAAGGATTTATCTTGGAGTCGCCACTAATCATTTTGGGTAGGTTGATTAGACACCTAAATAAAGTATCGGGAGAAATACTTTATTCCTACGAACCAGAGATTAATGAGTTCGGGGACTTGATTACGCTAATTTTTCAATTAACGCCCTTTCGGTACCAATTTCATGAAAATGTTTAACTTGGCAATTTTGATGAATTTTCACTTGAGGTTCAAAGGTGCAATTTTTTTTTTGGTTTTCTTTTTATGAATTTTTTTTAGATTTTTCAATGTATTATAAAGAATGCAAAATCACCCAAAGCAAACGAAGATGTAAAGAGAGAACAGGTAAAGTAAAACTACCCTAAGGATAGTGAAAATAAAACCCGCAACTCGTCGGGTGAATAATTACAGACCAATTAAATAAAACCCGAGACATGATCGGGAACATAACAAAAATGGACCAGAATGGACATCGGTCAAACACCCGTTGCCAAGCCTCGTGGGTCGGGAGTACAACAAAACGGACCGGAATGGACATCGGTCATCCTCCAGTCTTCAAAGTATCGGGCCGAAAGCCAAATGAAAATAATGAACTTATACAATAGAACATGCACAATCACCAATGAGTTAAGACAATTCAAAAACTCAAAGAAAGTTTAACACGTGCTGATTAAACTTCATTGAGACCATTTTTTACATTTTCCAATGCATTAACACAAAAAATATGAATTAAATCATACTGTCCATGAACATTCTTAGGGAGAAAGCAGTAACCATAAAATACAAAAGAAATAATGAAATGTATGCAAAAATTCTGAGATTGTTTATGTGGATGAGAAAATGTGTCGTTGACAACTTTCATGTTTTACATTCTTACTGAAGAGACACTCATTTTCGTGTAGAAAATGGTCATTCATGAGAGCTCAGCAGCAAACAAAAAAATTTCACAGAACAAACATACTTCAGGATTAAGCTCAAATGGACACTCAAATCTCAAAATTAATGCACCAAACTTTTCAGTCTACTAAACAAGACCCCAATGAACAACTTTCATTTTTTGTGAAGTTTCAAAAGAAGACTTTAAACATGAGATAACTACGAATCAATATGACCACGCACAGAAAAACACTCAGACTCAAGGACGCCAGCAGAATTGCATGATTTCATTAAATGCATTAAAAATACGAAACGTGCATGAATATTTTTGTATTTTTTATATGTTATGTATTAAGATCTTATGAACAAATGTCATGAAGAGGTATTTATGAAACGAAGTCTAGAATAACCCATGGAAAATCATTTAGTGTGAAAGGTCAGATTAGAAAAAATTCCATCTCAGGTTCTGATCACCATATTTCCAAATTTCTGCTCTCCATTTCGGGACCCTTTTGACATAGCAAACGACGTCCATTTTCACGCCATAATATATCAAATCGAAGATCTCGAAGTCATCTACGAATGTTCAGTATATTTGTTTTCGAGATTTCGTCATCTAAACACGAAAAATTGAGTTACCAGATAATTGCACATGCTAATGCACCTAGAGCTCGTTGGAGATGAATCCGTCGCGTCGCCAAGGCTTGTTCCACTGCGGCGAATTTTTCTCTCTCAAAATTTTTTCTCTTGAAATCTCTCCAAATTTTTTTCCCCCTCTTCAAAATCTCTTCTCCTCCTCTTTTATAGACAACTCTTCCATCTCCCTTTCTTCATCTTCATCTTCCATTCTTATTTTCATCTTCCATTCTAATTCTTCATCTTCCCTTCTAAATCCATCATCTTCCATTCTCCATCTCCCCTTCTAATTTCTCCATCTTCCCTTCTATATCTTTCATTATCCATCTTCCTTTCTAATTTCTCCACTAACTCTTTTTTGCAAAATAGTCCCTAAAATTTTATGTATTTACAATTCAGTCCCTGAAGTTTTATGTATTTGCAATTCAGTCCATATGGAAAAATTTCTTTTAAGTCCAAATCTTCATAAGGCTTTCGGCATACCTCCCTCACGTTCAGTCCAATTGTTCGTCAATTTAAGCTCAAATCCTCCGTCGTTAGCTATAATAAAATGCATGACCGACAAAAAATTAAATATGTAATGCATGAAAAAATTAATTTTTGGTGAGAACTAATTCTCATTTTTTTATGTACTTAAGTGAATAAAAGTCAAAATTTAGGTGTCAACAATCATGAAATTGAGAAAATATACCACGGTCAAACGGTATAAATCCTACTGTAGGAGAAGATGGGTAAAGCGGGGAGAAATCAGATCCATAATAAATTGGAGAATTAGCTGGAGTCTGTGATTGTTGATTATCGCGAAAGGCAAAATCTGATCCCTCATTAGATGGGCCGGCAAATTGGCTGAACTCTAGAGTACAATCAGTCTGGTTGAACTTCGAAGTGAACTCTTGAGTAAAATCTATCATATGATAAGACAAAGGATAAGGGATGGCATTAGTAATTGTACGGAACGAGTGGTCCGTCGAGTCGAGTGAATAGTCTCGGGTAGGTCATCCTCGTGCAGTCCACTTGGTGCTGATGTAGGTGGTGGTTTGGGTGGTGGAATCATTGTTATCTGCCTCTCCTCATTGAAGGCATATAGCATTGCCCTAACTATCCTCATTATAGTCCGAACGTTCTCCCGAGCTGGATTGGAACATAATTGAAAAATTTGTTGCAGGCCATCAGCCTGTTAATTAAAATCAAAGTCAATAGAAGTTATCAAATGCCAATAACTTATGCTACTAAAAGAAAATTAAAGAAGTAAAGTATAAGTATTTGCACATACTGCAGCACCCATTGCACCTCCTCTATAAGAAATCCACCCCTGTGTGTGTCTACGGTACCACTCCATATATTGCGAATGATACAAAAATGGCTCCGTTGCATGAACACCATGCACTATATGGTCAAGACGACTGTTCCATATATCAATCCACTGTCTATGCAAATCGACCCAATTCTTTGCAACTGGCTTTAATTCAATATTATGAAAGGCTGTATGGTCACAAGAAGGAGTAGGTATTGACTGTTGCATACCAAACTAACAAAGTACTCGATCTGTATAATGCCACTCAACGATGTGGAAACAAATGAGTGGGACATGAGTCCTCCAAACGTTTTCTCCCTGCAGACAATCTCATCGTAGGGCTCCCAAGTAATCTGTTATCTTATTAAAACATATCAAATTAGATGGAGAATTAATTTAGAAGCTAAAATTACATTGGACTAGCCAGTTTGTATCATTACTTACATCTGCGGCTGCCATTCTATCAAATTGGTAGCACAGATGTGGCAAAGTATATGTGGGGATCCTTGTGATCTGTCGAGCTTGACTCCAACTGCATAAAGAAAAAAAATAAGAACACTTACATAAATATATATTATACGCACTAGAAAGAATTTATGACTAATGGACTAAAAAAAGGAATAGATGACATACCAACTACCAAGAGGTGCATGTGGTAAAGGATCACAGTTTGTGATGGTTGGAGAGACACAATTGAAGCGATCCCATGCCCAAATCTGTAAAACTTGTATAGCACCACCGATTTGATGCGTTGATGAATCAGTCGCACTGCATAACTCCCGATATAACCATGCAAGTGCTGCCGAACCCCAATTGTATGGCGTTGGATCCTCAAGGTGCTCTAGTAGTGTAAGGAAAATCAAACTAACCCTCGAACCTGATTTGTCGGAAAAGATACATCCTCCAAGTAACCGAAGAATGAATGCCCTAGCATACTGTAGTATGGTAACGTCGTCAGCATTGTCAGGAATTATAGCAAAGTGTTGTCTTAGCCAGCTTAATTTTACCGTTGAACCACGAAAGCGGGTGGGCAGTTACCAAGTAGATCCTCACAAAGACTGCCCCAATTCCTTTGAGTGGAGCCAGTAACTACAACTCCATCAATGGAAAGCCTTGTTAGAATTTCGATATCCTACAGCGTGATCGTACATTCACCTTCTGGCATATGGAAGGTGTGAGTCTCAGGCCTCCACCGCTCAACCAAAGCCGTAATTAGATGCCAATCGACTTGCCAAAAACCCATTAAATAAACCCCGTAAAATCCTGAATTTTGCAGGTACTCAACAATGCGATCGTCAAGTTCATCTACGTGTATTGTCGATGCACCTCGCTTACATCGAAGAACTTGATTCTCATTTATCTGTAAAATATAACATTAACCGTTACTAGCAATTTCATTACGATATATAGTTCTTACAAATAACATATCAAATGTTAAACGAGTTGAATTACCTCAGCGTCCCATATGGCCTGTGATCTATGTCGAGCTTGTCGTGTAAGTAGCGAATCATTCTCAGGTCCTGGCTGTATGCAATTCCTCTATGCCATGTCTACAAATAAAGCATAGGAACGTAATAAATATCGCACAATTGTGATATTATAATAGGAAAAATGTCATATATATAATTTACATAATTCACACAACTAAATTCAGTATGCAAATCAGATATATTACATTCAATATTCAGACACTATCTATGTCTAACAAACTGACAAAAAATAACAATGCAAAAAATTATTTTAAACTGTGGAGTGAAAACACGCACTAAGTAATGATAAATTGCTGAGGGAGAATACACACCAAGTGATGAAAATGAAGTGAGGGAGAGTTCGGCAAATTGAAACACGTAAGGGAGAGTTCGGCAAATTGAATGAAGCGAAACACAGACTTCGAATTAAAAATGTAAGTTCGGCAGTCGCGTGCATATTATAAAGCAAGTGCATAGTGGCTTTCGCTTTTTGCAGACTCGTCTGCAAAAAGTAGTTGCACAGTAACTTTCACTGTGCGCATGATTTATGCATACGAGACCTGCAAACGGCACCACTCCATATCTACAAAAGATTTCGATAATCGTCATACAGACATCCGAACTTTCGATGTTTACAAAAAAAGTCAATAAATTTTTTTATTTTCTATAATTTGGACGCTATTATGGACACCTCAGAAGCGTCCAAATTATGGACACCTAATTTTAGGCTTCCGTGATGCTCAGCGGGCATCGCAAAGGCCTAAAATTAGCTTTTGTCGGTGAATGCTCTCATTCACATTCTCAATAAATTTCTTCGGCCATAGCAAAAAGTCTAAAAATATACCTTCGTCAGATGCCTGGCATGCATCACGGGAGCCTAAAATTAGGCTCCCATCGAATGCCTACAGACATTCCGTAGATGCCTATATAAAGCAAGCATCCATGGAACGTCTGCTTAAGTTTAATCTATGTATGTTATTATTTTTATGCTCAAAAAACGGCGATTCGCTTTCGTAGTTGTTCAACCGAACATTCGATCGTAACTTTCACTGTGCGCATGATTTATGCATATGAGACCTGCAAACGGTACCACTCCATATCTACGAAAGATTTCGATAATCGTCATACAGACATCCGAACTTTCGATGTTTACAAAAAAAGTCAATAAATTTTTTTATTTTCGATAATTTGGACGCTTTGGCGGTGTCCATAATTTTCATGGACGCCTCACAAAGAGGCGTCCTTTTTGGACGTCCCACATGAGGCGTCCATAATTAGACGTCCCACATGAGGCGTCCTTTTTGGACGTCTCTTTGTGAGGCGTCCGCCTGCTCATGCAGGCGTCCAATGATGGACGCCTGCATGAGCAGGCCTGCAATTTTAGGCCTCATGGAGGCCTAATTTTAGGCTTCCGTGATGCTCAGCAGGCATCGCGAAGGCTTAAAATTAGCTTTTGTCGGTGAATGCTTTCATTCACATTCTCAATAAATTTCTTCGGCCAAAGAAAAAAGTCTAAAAATATACCTTCGTCAGATGCCTGGCATGCATCATGAGAGCCTAAAATTAGGCTCCCATCGAACGTCTGCAGACATTCCATAGATGCCTAAATAAAGCAAACATCCATGGAACGTCTGCTTAAGTTTAATCTATGTATGTTATTATTTTTATGCTCAAAAAATGGCGATTCGCTTTCATAGTTGTTCAACCGAACATTCGATCGTAAAGTTTGAGTTTCATTCAAATTTGGCAACTAAAATTGCTAGTTCATTCAAGGTTAGTTTCTTTATCACAAAAGTCAATTTGCTTAATTGTTTGTGTTGTACGTTTCGTTAAACATCCAAAAGCGTCATGGAATAATTGTCTACCTTCACTTGCACTAAAAAGAGGTTATTGTGTCAAAAATTTAATTTTACGTATTTGATAACTATAACTGAGTTGTTTGCATAAAAAAAATTTTATGTTCCTTCATGTTTGTATAACCTTTCAAAACCAAAATATGCCTTCATTGGGATTTATTTCATGTGGACAAGGGATTTTCGAAGAAAGAGGGAGGACTACAAATGATAGAATCTTTTGTCAGCCAAATCATTATTTGTAATATATTGCTCCCTTTTACTCAGATATAGATTTGCCCGATGCATATTAATCAGACCCATCTCAATAGGATCCAGTTCTAGTCAAAAAGGTGAGTGACTTTATCTTTTTTTTTCCATGAATTCTTAATTTTTAGTTGTTTTCTTGATATCCTCTGTTTCTGTTCATTGGTTCTTGGAAGACTTCATTTTTCTTTCACTGCCAATCTAGCTGTGCAACGCCGATCGTTGTTGTGGTCCATCATGACCAAACCCATCCAAAAAGCACCGAGCTTCAGCTGAAAATTGTGGAACGAAATCCAAGTTCAGAAAATAAATTTTCGAATCTACGTAAGTTACCTTATTTGGATATCATGAATGTTTGATTGGATATTTTTATTGATTGAATTAGATCATCATGAAAATTGCACGATGAGAAAATTGTGGGCGTTTTAAACATATTTGCATATCTTTTGCATTAAATTAAGTTGATTTTGTCATATTTTCATGTGCCTTTACCATAACAACTATTGTACGAGAGCATGAAAATAACTTAATTTTTTTTCAAAATTGTTTTCTAGAATATTTCTTGTCAAAATTCATCATAGGAAATTCGGAAAATGAATTTTAATTCATTTGTAAAAATAAAAAATTCACAAAAAGAAAATATCATATGAGATTTTTCGTAAAATATATATATAGGCAATTATATAGCAAGATATGGTTTCTTAAAAACCATATCTTGTATGTCATCAACTTTAAGAAGATAGGGTTTTTTAGAAATCCTATTGGATTAAATCACAAAACATTATCTCAAAATTATCACAAAATGACAATTTTTGCACCTCAAATTAAATTTAACTAGCCAAATTTCCTATTTTGTGATTTTGCACCCCAAAAGTTTTGGAAATGACAATTTTTTCAATTTTTTTAAATAATAAATTTCCTATTTCATAATATTTAAAATATTATGATATTTTTATGCTACGTATGGATTGGTTTTGGCCTTTTAAAAATGCATTAAAAATACAAGAATTGAGCCAAGCTCAATGTTAGTTTTTTTTTTGTCTTAGACCAACCTTTCAAAAGCCAAGTTGTACACATGCCCAAATGTAGGTGTGATAGCCTTGTCCGAATCAATTTTTAAGAAATATAATAAATAAATAAATTTCAAAGTAAATAAAGGGAAATTTCCAACAATTTCAAAAAATTAGTAAAATATTGTAATAGTTTATAAACATTCCCAAAAGTCGAGGGTAAATACGAAATGGCTCGATCCGGCTCACTTATTGTATTATTAATTTTTATATTATTATGAAATTTATTTCATATGTTAAATTCAACGTTATAATGCTAATTTGTTAATGTGTAAGAAAAAATATTTATTAACTTTTAGATGCAAAATAATTTGTACTTTCCTTATTTACCAGAATGTCGTTTAGATCTTTTAAGACTGTGCACTGGGGAGGTAGAGTAGTACAAAATAAATATGGATATGATTATGAAGGTGGACAAGCTGCTATGTTTAAGTTTGGAAACATATCCACATTTGATGAATTGCGCGCTACGATTGCGTGCGAGTTGAATATAGAAAAAAAATCAGTATATTCGAAGTTTGATGTATAGACAACCGGTTAATATAACCGGTTGTGTTATGTATGACATTGTGGAGGTGCATAATAATTCTGCCATAAAGATGATCCAGCAATTTGCCCTTCAATCTGGTTCTATCGGATTTCTACAGTTTTACGCAACTGTAGATGAACACGAAGTGATAAATGATTCGGATATGGAAGATTCTAATGTTGCTGAAGATGACGTTGTTGTGGATGATCAATACATGGAGAACAATGATAATGATGACAATGATGATGATGACAGTGATAAAAAAGATGATTTTTGGATCGATAGTGATGACGGTGATGAACAAGATGACGAAAGTGACGATATGGAGGCATACCACAACACACATTGTAATAATCCCATTTTGACATTGGTACATCTACCGCCCTATTCGGATATTGACTTTGACATGATGCAAGTAGATACAAGAGCTAAGCCGAGCCGTATGTTATTTGATTCTTCTAAAGAATTTAATGTTGGGATGTTATTTTCCTCATGCGATGCACTGCAGTTAGCTGCAAAAGAATATTCTTTGCAAAGAAATCACCATTTCCGCAGTGATGAGACGAAGAAGGCATTATATGCAATAAAATGTGGTAATTCAAATAGACCGTGTCGTTGGAGGCTCCGTGCAATTAAAAATGCGGCTATCGGGTTATGGAAAATAACTAAGTACAGTGGACCATATACATGCAGTAATCCCAACATATCAAGAGATCATCGGCAATTTGATCAGAAATACCTCTGCAGCCAGATAGAAGCAATGGTTACCGCCCAACCGGAGATGAAAATTAAGCCCCTAATGGCTGAGATTAAAGATAAGGTAGGTTTCGAACCTACTTATCGTAAAACCTGGGCAGCTAAACAAATGGCGATTGCCAAAACTTTTGGAGGATGGGCTGAGTCATACGGTCAGTTGAGAAAGTATATGAATGCAATGCAGTTAATGAATCCAGGTTTTCAATTTGTGATTGATGATGACATGAATATAGATCATAGTTGCAAAGTCTTCAACCGGATGTTCTGGACTTATAAACAAACAATTAAAGGCTTCAAAAGCTGTCGTCCTGTGATTTTTGTCGATGGAACTTTTTTATATGGAAAATACCGAGGAACACTCCTTTGTGCAGCCTCATTTGATGGAAATAATCATATATTTCCATTGGCATTTGCTGTGGTCGATCGGGAGAATGTTGACAATTGGATTTGGTTTATGGATTTATTGTGGAGATATGTCACTAGTAGAGAAAATGTTTGTGTAATATCAGACATGCATATCGAGATTCAGAAAGCAATGGAGACAGAAGGGTAGTGTCCTTCGTATGGCCACCATAGATATTGTATTCGATATATTGTCGGCAACTACAACAAACACATCAAAAATGCTGAAGGGAAAAGACTTGTTGAGATGGCAGGTAAATTTTTGAATTTACTTGTGATATTTCAAAAAAATACGTGTTTATAAATTTATTTGACAGGTACTTATTATTATTGTTATGTACAGCTTATAAGAATCAACAGATGAAGTTCTTACACATCATGCGCCGCATTAGGGAGTAGGATCCACAAACAGCTGAATGGTGTGATCGAATTCCAAGAGAGAAATGGACAAAGGCTTTTGATGATGAAGGAAGGAGATATTGAGCCATGATAACAAATTTAGTAGAATCAGTTAATGGGATGCTGAAAACAGTTCGTGCTTTACCTATAACAGCTATGTTGAATAAGATATTATATCGACTGGTCCAATATCTTGACACAAGAAGAACGCTACACAGGGGGCAGAAGGGCGATGGATACATATATACTCAATTTGCGGGTAACACACTCGGGCAAAATAGTCAAGCTGCAAATAGGCATGAAGTGACACGATTTGACTTTGATAGATGAGTCTTTGAAGTGAAAACCGAATTTAATAGATCCAGAGGAATAGGGGGCCACAAACATATAGTATGCCTACATGAGCGAATATGCACATGTGGAAAATTTCAAGAGCTAAAAATCCCATGTTCCCACGTAATTGCAGCATGTCAAATAACTGGAATTGATTACAATGTGTACATTGATGAATTCTATACATTGGATAGAACACTTCAGTTCTATCAGTACATGTTCCATCCATTGGGGAATCCCGATTACTGGCCTGAGCCTAATGATCTACCATTAGTGCCAAACCCGAACCGAATCAGGAAGAAAGGAAGGCCCCGCGCATCACGGATACGAAATGAGATGGAATGGAGAACGCCGAGCAGTAGCACTGCGCGAAATCATTGCACAAACTGTGGAACATCTGGGCACAATAGGCAAACTTGTGCATACATATCAGCTAGAGAATAAAATTTAGATAGTGTATGTATGTTGAATGTAATGCATCTGAATTGCATATTCAATTTACTTGTGTGAATTATGTAAATTAGATGTGTGAATTTTTTTTCTTATATAATATCACAATTGTGTGGCATTCATTAACGTCCTATGTTCCATTTGTAGACATGGCACAAATTAAGTTATTACATATTTTATTTTATGAATATTATTTATTAATTATTTACATAGTAAATAATTTTATTACATACATCTTAATATAATTATTAATTAAGTATTGATAATTATGTTATAAAAATAAGCTTCAAAAGGAAAAAAAATTATATTTACAAAGTTATATAAATGTAAAGTTATAAGAAGAAGTGAAAAAAATACGAAATACAAAAAAAAAACAACCACACCGGCCTCATGAATATTATTATTAATTATTTACATAGTAAATAAATAAATTACATATATTAATACATTCATCAATTAATTATTGACGATTATGTTATAAAAGTAAGACTCAAAAGGAAAAAAAATAAAATTTACAAATTTATTTAAAAATAAAATTATAAAAAAAACGTAAATAAATACGAAATTAAATTTAAAAAACTAACGCACCAGCCTCATGAATATTATTTATTAATTATTTACATAGTAAATAATTTAATTACAAACATCTTAATAAAATTTACAATAAATTATTGATAATTATGTTATAAAAATTAGCTTCAAAAGGGAAAAAAGTATATTTATAAATATTAAAAAAACTACTCAAAAGGAAATAAATAAATTAACCTCCTGAATATTATCTATTAATTATTTACATATTAAATAAATAAATTACATTTATCTTAATAAATATTTTAATCAATTATTGATAATTATGTTATAAAAATAATCCTCAAAAGGCAAAAAATTATATTTACAAATTTATATAAATATAAATTTATAAGATGAAGTGAAAAATACGAAATTACAAAAAAATATATAGTGCCGACCTCCTAAATATTATTTATTAATTCATTTCATAGCAAATAAATAAATTACATATATTAATGCATTTATTAATTATTTATTGATAATTATGTTATAAAAGTAAGCCACAAAAGGAAACAAATTAATATTTAAAAATTTATTTACATATAAAATTATAAACATACGCAAAAAAATACAATATGGAATTAAATTAAAAAAAACTAAATAATTTAATTACGTACATCTTAATAAAATTTTCAATTAATCATTGATAGTTATGTTATACAAATAGGCTTCAAAATGAAAAGAAAATATTTACAAAATAATGTAAAAATAAAATTATACAAACATGTAAAAAATTTATATTTTAAAAAAAGCTACCGCACCAACCTCTTAAATATTTTTTAAAATTATTTACATACTAAATAAATTAGTTGTATGCATATTAATAAAATTTTCAATTAATTGTTGATAATTATGTTATAAAACTAAGCTTCAAAAGGACAAAAAAATTATATTTACAAATTTAAATAATGAAAAAATTATTAAAAATTAATAAATAATTACAAAATTAAAAAATACTGCAGCACTGGCCTCCTCAATATTTTTAATTTATTATTTACATACTCAATAAATTAATTAAATGCATATTGATAAATTTTTTAATTAAATATAGATAATTATATTATAAAAATAAGATTGAAAATGAATAAACACAACAACAATTACGAAATTAAGAAAAAAAACCCGCACGGGTCCCATGCGACAGCACTAATTTATTAAGCTTGTTATCGATATTCTTTTAATTTGAATATGAGATCTTTACATATCCCACCAATTTTATTTTATGAATATTTATTTACCTATTAATTCAACTAATTACATATATCTTATTAAATTTATTAATTAATTATCGATAATTATGTTCTAAATATAAACCTCAAACTAAAAATATTACATTTCAAAATTTATATAAATTTAAGGTTTATAATATATTTAAATCGTATTTTAAAAAAAGCTAAAAGAAAATTTCCCCCGGCCCAGCGCGGCACTTTGATTGAGTGCCGCGCGGGCTTTAAGTGCCGCACTCGGCCAGGCGCGGCACTTAGAGTGCCGCGCGCGGGCCTGTGCAGCACTTTGAACGCCGCGCTCAGCCACGGCAAACCGAAAATGGGAATTTTTTTTTTCAACCTAAAATAGTAAAAACAAATATTAACCTAAAGTGGAAAAAAACCCAAACTATTCCAGCCTAAAACCTAGCCAAAGTAACACCCCGTAAATACTAAAATCGACCTCCACGGCTCATAGCAGCCAACCTTCCGGTGAACTCAACTTTTTTCTATTAGCGATCGTCAACTCCTGGAGCAATCAAGCCGCAAACACAAGTGGAACTCTAGAAGACCTAACTGCACTTCCACGAGCCTCACGGTTTTTCACTTGGTCATTTCCCGTTGGAGACTTGAGTCAAGAATTCACAGAGGTTCAATCGCGACGATTCAAGCCAAGTCAATGCACGAAAAGTGATAGGCTAAGTCTAGTGAACATTCTAGGTTCAAATGAAAGCACGAATAGCACGGATATAGTAATCGGAGCCGATGATCGAAATCAAAGCATCAAAACCGACTCCTAAGGCAATTCACCGAACATGTAAAGTGTAGAGCAAAAAGTTTACTAAAATCACTTCGTCGGGAATCAATGAGAGAGAACCTGCAAAACTGACGAGTAAATCACAATATATGCATCCATATTATGATGGGTTAATACCACGAAAAACCCTAAACTGGTACGCCTGTGACAAATTTACCCCAAATTAAATTTTTGACCATGAAAAACCCTAAACTAGTACACTTGAAATAAATTTACCCTCCGTTAAATTCCGTCAAATTTCACCGTTAAATTTGTTGACGTGGATGACACTTGTGACTTGGTACGCTGATGTGGACATAGTATGCGTGGGAATCTCATATGATTGATACCACGAAAAACCTCAAACTGGTACATTTGTGACAAATTTACCCCCAACTGGTACATTTTTGATAATTTTACCCTAAACTAATACATTATGTGACAAATTTACCCTTGCACTTTTTTGTCCTTTGCGTTTTTTTTTATTTCTTTGGGAAATACATGCTGAATGTCTTTTTTTGGGCATATTGATTGCTTTCAAGTGCACCTAAGTGTTTGACAAATAAAAAAATGCAACAAAGTGTGATTATCATCCTTAAAATTTACCTTCGTTTAAAGTTTAAAGTTGCAAAGTTTGCACGGGATGATATGAGATAAATTACCTTCATTTAAAGTTTACAGTCGCAAAGCTTGCACGAGATGATATGAGATAAATTACCTTCGTTTAAAGTTTAATGTCGCAAAGCTTGCACGGGATGATATGAGATAAATTACCTTCGTTTGAAGGTAAATTTTAAGGATGATAATCACACTTTGTTGCACTTTTTTATTTTTCAAACACTTAGTTGCACTTGAAAGCAATCAATATGCCCCCAAAAAACATTCAGCATGTATTTCCCAAAGAAATAAAAAAAAATTCGCAAAGGATAGAAAGTGCAAAGGTAAATTTGTCACATAGTATATTAGTTTAGGGTAAAATTATCAAAAATATACCAGTTTGGGGTAAATTTGTCACTCATGTACCAATTTAGGGTAAATTTGTCACAAATATACCAGTTTGAGGTTTTTCGCTGTATCAATCATATGAGATTCCCACGTAGACTATGTCCACATCAGCGTACTAAGGCACAAGTGTCATCCACGTCAGCAAATTTAACAGTGAAATTTGACGGAAGTTAACGGGGGTAAATTTGTCACAAATGTACCAGTTTGGGGTTTTTCATGGTCAAAATATTAATTTGGGGTAAATTTGTCATAAGCGTACCAATTTAGGGTTTTTCGTGGTATTAACCCTATTATGATCTAGAACCATTGGTTTTGGTTTGATTCAATCAAAAATTGAATAGAACCAAAATGAACAGTGAACCAAGAGCGAGAGCAGGGTAGATTGGGAGGAGAAAAACGTACCCGTTTTGTGTTGAGGATTGGCTTTTGCTAAGGTCTTGGGGGTCTCTCGAAGTTCGGATGAAGCTTGATTGGGAGTGACGAAGATCAATTGTATGTGAGTTGCTACGGAGAACACTCGGCGTTTCTTCCTCTAGCTCGCAGGCAGATCCTCTCGAGAATGGCTCTCTTGCTCTCTGAAACAATCTCCCTCCTCTCTATAATCTATTCGCCTTTTTTTTAAGAGAAAGACCGCCTGTAACTAAATTTCATTTTCTTTTTATCCCTTCCTCTCCCGCCCGTTTTTCATTCGGTCACGTGCTGCTGGGCACGCCGGCGGCAACGCCATTTCAAGAGGCTTTGGGTCACCTGCCATTTTTGTCCTTTGGTGAGACCCTGCGAAGAATAACCACTGGCCGGCCGAGCTCTGCTTTTCCTCGTGTAGCTCTTGTGCCCGTGCGAATGAAGAAAAACCGAAATTGCTTTTATCCGTTGGTCCATGGCCGGCCGGGCAGTAGCTTTTAGCAGAAGATTGGGTTCAAGAGAGCCTTCGGTTTTTGTCAAGTCTGCATCGTGTAGAGAAGCTCATGATGTTAGAGTTTTCCATATATGAGCTCGCCTTAATTGTAAATGTAATTGATCGTATATGGTATTAATTTACCATTTACGGTATTGGTTTAATAGAGTAGGATTTAAGGATTCTTAATGGGCCGTATATGAGCCTGGCTAGTGTGGGCCGAATTCCGGCCCGGCCCGTGATGGAAGGGTCCAGCTGAAAGTTAATATAAGGCTTGGACCCCCCCTTTAGCCCTATTCTATGCCATTTTCCCTCATCTTCTTCTCCATACGGCTTGTTGAAGAGAGAGCCACGAGGTTAAGGTTGTTCCATCGATGCCAGGCGGCCGGAGGGCATAAAGGGGAAGTTCCGAGCTCGTCTCGCCGAAGTTCCGAAGCCCGTTCGTCGTTTTGAGGAGCCGATAGACGATGGATGCGAAATCAGGTACGCCGTCTCGAAATCTTGGCTAATTAATTGTTAGAACATGATTACGGAGGTCCTAGGGTGCCGGATTCACCGGCTTACAGTTGGAATCAGAGCCGCCGTAGATCGGTTTTAGCACATATAGGTTCTGCCTTGATTTCGTGATTTTTGGCATGCTGAAACCTGATTTTGATGGCATATTTGGGTTCGTCTCGTCGAGACGAGCGTTTTGATGGGTCGCGAGCCACCGGAGGACGCCGTACGCGCCCACACGCTCCGCTTGAAGTTTCGCCGCCGCCGGCGCGTGGCTCCGTTGACCATTAGCTGGCACGTTGACCGTTAGACGCTGACCGGTAGTTGATAGTTGACCGGCTGTTAGCGGTTGACCATTAGACGTTGACCGGTTAGTTGTTGACCGTTAGACGTTGACCGGCTGTTAGCGGTTGACTATTAGACGTTGACCGGTTAGTTATTGACCATTGGATGTTGACCGGCTGTTAGCGGTTTACCATTAGACGTTGACCGGTTAGTTATTGACCATTGGACATTGACCGGTTAGTTGTTGATCGTTGGACGTTGACCGGCTATTAGAGGCTGACCATTAGAAGTTGACCGGGGGTTAGCCGTTGACTGTTAAACGTTGATCGGTCGATTGACTATTGGTCCGATTGGGGTGATTTTTTCACTGTTGTGCTCGTATGGAAATTCTCTACACTGTGGTATGCTCAAATTAATTTTTTGAGCCCTCTAAGGTCTTGGAAAATGCGAAAAACCCTTGCTCCAGTATGTAATTCAGGGGTATTTTCGTCATTTTCATTTTGTGAAATTTTTCCATACGGTTTTTTGAGAAAAAAAATAAGGTTGGCTCATTTATGGAATACCACATAAGGATTGTGTAGAGCATTAATTGAGCAATGACACGTGTGGGACCCACACATACAGAAAGCAATACTATTGGCACTGACTGTGATTTTAATGACAATTGCCCATGTCATCAAGTTTAAAATCACACCGTATGGTAAATGTAAGCCATAAAGTTAATATCCCTGGTGTGAGAGAATTTCAAAAATTTGATTGGGTTGTGACCGCCAAAGTGGCACACTCAGTTGAATTGGAGAAATATCAGTCTTACATTGTGGTGGGATGTCTCATGTTTTGATACATGGTCATACTCCCAAAGGAGATGATTGTGTGTCAGACCATGGAGGGATACATGAACAACATATGACTGGGAAGTAACTGATTCTAGTGATTCATACACCCAAAGGTGGTGTTTCACGAAAGATTGGAAATATTCTCATGATCGTTGTCATGTAGGGAGTTTGCAATTGCATGTCGTATATTTTGTCCAAAGGTGATTATATGATGATATGTGTGACTCTCTGAAGTGTGTACTTTTAAGGATTTAAAGTTACACTGTGCTTACATAATGCTAATGGTAAATATTGCTTATTTTTCAGTCGCCTTTTCTGTGAGTGGCAACTCCGTTATAGAGGTTCTGAATGGTTCAAATTTCAAGAAATGGAGGCAGGATTTTCTGTTTGCCATGGAAATAGCCGATGTTCATATTGCCCTTACTGAAGATAAACCTACTGTTCCCGAGGAGACTAGTGAAGGGTCTGAGAAGGCGCATTTGGCTGCTTGGGAAAGGAGCAATAGGATCTGCTTACTGTCAATGAGAAGATCCATCCAGGAACATCTGCTAAGTGGCCTCCCAACTGACTACACCGCAAAACAAATGATGGAGCCCTGCAAGCCAGGTACCGAGTATCATCTAATGCTCAGGTTGGAACACTTATTCAGCAGCTCTTCAATATGAAGTATACGGGTGTGGGAGGTGTTAGAGATTACATCCTAAGAATGCTGGATTTGCACACTAAAATAAATGCCTTAGGTTCTGTAATCGCTGAAAATGTGCTGGTACACCAAGCCCTAAACACCCTTCCCTCTGAGTTTGGGATCCTTAAGACCAACTTCAACTTTCAGGATAAAAATTGGTCTATAAATGATTTGATCTCAAGAGCAGTTTCAGAGAAAGAAAAATTGAGGAAGGATACGGGAAACCTTGCCTTGGTTGCCTCCAGTTCCACCAATAGGAAAGGTAAAGGTCTTAAATCTCATACTCATAAAGGTACTCATCCTACCACTGGTCCATCAGGAAAACTGGGTCCAAAGAAAACATCCTTTAAGAAGGGTAGTGACCGCTGTTTCTTCTGCAAGAAATCGGGTCACATGAAGAAGGACTGTGCTAAATATAAGAACTGGTTATCTAAACGTGAGCAGACAGGTATTGATTTTTTGGCACTGGTTTGTGAATCCAATCTATCTAAAGCCCCATCTAGTTCTTGGTGGCTAGATAGTGGTGCGACTAATCATGTTGCATTTACCATACAGGGGTTCATAAACCGGAGGAAGCCAAATCAAGATGAGTCAAAGCTCACAGTGGGAGATAATAATAAAGCTGCTGTTGAGTTCGTGGGAGATGTCATTTTAATTCTAGAGTCTGGTTTTAATTTGATGTTAAGAAACACTTTCTATGTACCTTCCTTCAGACGAAACTTAGTTTCTGTATCATGTTTGGATATGTGTGGTTACTCCTTTGAAATAAAGAATAATGTAGTTTCTATGTTCTATAAGTCAAATAAGGTTGGGTGCTACAATATGTCCAATGGATTGTACAGATTGTGTTTAACTCCCAATGAAATATACGCAGCTTATACAGCCGAAAGGGTTGTCTCCAAAAGGCCTTTACCTAAAGAACAGTCTTACAAGTTGTGGCATAAACGTCTTGGTCACATTTCCAAGGAAAGAGTAGAAAGGCTTATAAAAGCCGACATTTTACCTACTCTTAAAGATGACCTGGAAACTTGTGTAGACTGTTGTAAAGGCAAGATGACCAAAATAAAGAAAAAGGGTGCAGTCCGAACTTCTGACCTATTGGAGGTCATACATACAGATATAAGTGGACCCTATACTCCAACCTTGTGTAGAAATTATTATTTCATCACTTTTATTGATGATTATTCCCGATATGGTTATCTGTACTTGATTAAAGAAAAGTCTGAGTCTCTTGATAAATTCAAGATATTTTGGACTGAAGTCGAGAAACAGTTGGGAAAAGTCATCAAGATTGTGAGGTCTAACCGTGGTGGTGAGTATTATGGCAGACATGGCGATGCTGGACAGCTTAAAGGGCCATTTGCCAAATACTTAGAGGATTCTGGGATAGTAGCTCAGTTTACTATGCTTGGGAGCCCTGAGCAAAATGGTGTGGCCGAAAGGTGAAATCGCACCTTAATGGATATGATGAGGAGTATGATAAGTAGGACCAACCTGCCTAAGTTCCTTTGGGGTGAAGCTTTGAAGACGGCGCTATACATACTGAATCGAGTTCCCACTAAATCTGCTCCACTGACTCCTTTTGAGTTATGGACTGGACGGAAACCCAGCCTGAATCATTTGAAGGTCTGGGGTTGTCCTGCAGAGGTGAAGCTGTATAATCCAGCTTTGAGTAAGTTGGATCCAAGGACCATGAGGTGCTATTTTGTATCATATCCAGATCATTCCAAGGGATACAGATTTTACAATCCTAATGGAGGCCAAAGGATTGTGGATTTACAGATAGCCAAGTTTCTGGAATTTGACATAGCCGAAAAAGGTACCTGTTCAGAGACTATTGAAAGTGACAGTACGACGGAAAATACTGCTTCATCGTCTCTACCATCACAGACTGTTTTGGAGCTTCCCATACCGGAGACTGTGCCTGTTGAGCTTCAAGATCCCATGGTAGATACCATTCCTGATGAAGTAAATCAAGCCCCACAGCTACAGATTCAAGTTGAGGAAATTCCACTAAGGAGGTCTGTTAGGCAAAGACGATCAGCGATTCCACCGGATTATATGGTCTATCTGGGTGAACAGGATTATGATATTGGCTGTGTAGTTGATCCAGTTACTTATAAGGATGCTATTAGCTGTGAACATTCAGACCTGTGGTTGGATGCTATGCAGGATGAATTGCAGTCCATGAGGCATAACGGAGTTTGGGATCTCGTCAAGTTGCCTGCGGGTCATAGGACGATTGGCTGCAAATGGGTCTACAAGACGAAAAAGGATTCCAAGGGAAAGGTAGAGAAGTTCAAAGCCAGACTGGTAGCCAAAGGTTTCACTCAAAGAGAGGGAGTAGATTATGAATCAACATTCTCTCCCGTCTCTTCTAAAGAATCTTTTAGAGTGATTATGGCATTGGTAGCTCATTTTGATATGGAGCTATACCAGATGGACGTCAAGACTGCCTTTCTGAATGGGGATCTTGAAGAAGAAGTCTATATGATTCAACGTGAAGGTTTTGAGGTTGATGATTCCAGTGACCTTGTATGCAGATTGAAGAAGTCGATCTATGGCCTTAAACAAGCATCCAGGCAGTGGTATTTCAAGTTTCATAGCGTCGTAACTTCATTTGGCTTCGTTGAAAATAAAGTGGATTAGTGTATATACTGCAAGGTCAGTGGGAGAGAATACATTTTCCTTATTCTCTATGTGGATGACATTCTACTGGCGAGCAGTGACGTTGATCTGTTACATGAGACGAAGCGCATGCTGTCAGAGAATTTTGACATGAAGGATCTTGGTGAGGCGTCCTTTGTCCTTGGCATTGAGATCCATAGGGATCGTTCACGCCATATTTTGGGATTATCTCAAAGGGCATATATAGATCGTATTTTGGAGAGATTCAACATGCAGGATTGCAAGCCGGGAATAGTTCCTGTCTGTAAAGGTGATAAGTTGAATCTTTCGCAATATCCTCAGACTGAGATGGAGAAATGCCAAATGTAGAATGTACCTTATGCTAGTGCACTTGGGAGCATCATGTATGCTCAAGTATGTACTAGGCCGGACGTCGCTTTTGTGACAGGACTTCTAGGCAGATACCAGTCGAATCCAGGACATGCTCATTGGATTGCTGCCAAGAAGGTCCTGAGGTACTTGAAGAGGACAAGGGACTACATCATGACATACATGCGTGTTCAGAACCTGCAGCTTATTGGATACTCGGATTCAGATTTTGCGGGCTGTCAGGACGACAAGAAGTCGACTACAGGCTACATATTCTTGTTAGCAGGCGGTGCAGTATCATGGAAAAGTGAGAAACAGAAATCCATATCCTCCTCGACCATGCAAGCAGAGTTCATAGCGTGCTTTTCAGCAGCTACTCAGGTTATTTGGCTCTGGAACCTCATCAGGGAGTTAATCGTATTTGATTTTGTTGAAAGACCCATACAGTAATACTGTGACAACAGTTCTGCAGTGTTGTTTATTAACAACAACAGAAGTCTTAAGGGGTCTAAACATATGGAGGTCAAGTTTTTGACCATAAAGGAATCCGTACAGAAAGGTGACGTTGCAGTAGAGCATGTTTCTACAGATGATATGGTTGCAGACCCACTAACTAAAGGTGTTCGCCCATGTGTTTTTGAACGACATGTCATTAGTATGGGCTTAGTGGTATCATTGGATGCTGTGATTTAGTGGGAGGCATATTTCAGTTTGCTCTAAAAAAGTTTGCATCTGTATTTTATTACATTTTGTAATATGAAGATATGTATTGAAGTGCCTGCAGCACTATTAATGTTAAATACATATTTTAGTAAATCTTGAGATATGTGTAAGTCTCGAGTATTGGCTATGGGCATTTGGATATTAGCCATGTTTGTATGTCTTGTTACACATAAAGAAAAGTTAACTATAAAGCTGAGACATATGCAGGTTCATTGGAACCATACAGATATTCTCTAGTGGTACGTTAGGTTTAGTGTCACATAAAGAAAGAGAATGGTGTCCGACAAAGTGGATAACACATAAAGTGTATCTCTTTTGAGGTGTTATCCAATTGCCACACTACCATATTAAATCTATATTAGTAAAGTTAAGAACACTTGTGACCATGGATGGCTCTGTGTCTGCCGACGCAGTTACTGGCATGATCTAGTGTTTAAGACTTTATGGGATCGGATTGGCCGTTAAGAATAATCCTTAAACCAATATAAAGGCGCGCACTAAAGTACAGTTTCAATTAAGGCTCGCCCAAGTGGGAGAATGTTAGAGTTTTCCATATGTGGGCTCGCCTTAATTGTAATTGTAATTGATCGTGTATGGTATTAATTTACCATATGCGGTATTGGTTTAATAAAGTAGGATTTAAGGATTCTTAATGGGCCGTATATGGGCCTGGCTAGTGTGGGCTGAATTCCGGCCCGGCCCATGATGGAAGGGCCCAGCTGGAGGTTAATATAAGGCTTGGACCCCCCCTTTAGCCCTATTCTATGCCATTTTCTCTCGAGAATGGCTCTCTTGCCTCTGAAACAATCTCCCTCCTCTCTGTAATCTATTTGCCTTTCTTTAAGAGAAAGACCGCCTGCAACTAAATTTCATTTTCTTTTTATCCCTTCCTCTCCCGCCCGTTTTTCATTCGGTCACGTGCTGTTGGGCACGTCGGCGGCGACGCCATTTCAAGAGGCTTTGGGTCACCTGCCATTTTTGTCCTCCGGTGAGACCCTGCGAAGAATAACCACTGGCCGGCCGAGCTCTGCTTTTCCTCGTGTAGCTCTTGTGCCCGTGCGAATGAAGAAAAACCATAATTGCTTTTATCTGTTGGTCCATGGCCGGCCGGGCAGTAGCTTTTAGCAGAAGAATGGGTTCAAGAGAGCCTTCGATTTTTGTCAAGTCTGCATCGTGTAGAGAAGCTCATGAAACAAAAATGAAGACATCACTGTTCTCAGAGAGTCTTGGTCAATACCTCGATTGGATTTCACATTTTCCGCCCACTTAAAAGCTCTCATTAGACTTTTATTAATGAACACCCCCAAATTCATTGACCAATTGAAATTCTCAAGGATCCTATTGAAAGAAATCAAACCTACCAATGACCTGGGAATGAAAAAAGCAAGGGTAGATGTTTAAATCCGAATGAAAAATGACCTGAGAATGCCCAATTACATCTAATCTTTAAAAGTCAAGGATTAGTTTTGAAAATATTTTCGCCATTTTCCCAAATTGCTCGATCTGCAAAAAATAATTGGACCAAAGAAAAGAAAATTGAGGTATTTAGAGGACGATGTCACAACTCGAAAAATGTGGAAAAAAAGAAAATAAAAACAACTCGAAAGCTATATATATTTTTTAAAATTTTGGGATTATGTTTGTAAAGAAACACATAATCCTAAATTGAATTTCTTCAATTTTAAAAGGCCAAAATGGGAAGGGATTTAAAATAAAAGTATTGGATACTTTTCCATATTTTTGTGGCCTCAAAATCTATTTTTCTTATTGTTGTTTTTTTTTGGATATTTTCCTAATTTACGAAAAATACTAAAAAAGAAAAATACTGAAAATTAGTTTTTGTTTAAAATTGGTTCCTTAAGCTTGGCCAAGCCTTTCAAAATTGATTTTGTAATTTTTTGAGTTTTTATGGATTTTTTTATTATTTTTTGAAATAATGAAAAAAAAGACTGATTAAAAATCAAGTATCAACATGCTTATGTCCTCTATTAGCTATATAATAATATATTAAAGTAGAAAACGCAATTAGCTTAAGAAGGCGGCGAATTTGGGACCCAGTCATGACAACCAAGGCAGTGAAGGTGATCAGTTGGTCAGAGTCTGATCGTGGGCTAGAATGTGTGTACATAAGCAATGTAAAGACATAGGCGAGCGCCACGCTAACTTACAATAATGCTTGCGTGGATGGGCGGGGGCTCAGTTTGTGGACGGGCACGTGAAAATGGCGTTAATAAAATAAGATCAAAGGTTTTTGTTTTTCTAGCAAATGATATGTTCCCACTAAATCCTTAACAGTGCTTGATTCATAGACTTTTTGAGCACCCACTAAAAGGAATAATGGTTATTTTTCTCGGTTTGATTAATTTTTGAGTTCGGCTCGATTCTTAATTCAGTTTAGATTTTCAGTTTAGTTGTAATAATGTGTAAATAATGAAAACATACACCTTTCTGCTTTTGAAGATGACTGTAGTGCCTTCACTATGGAGATTTTCACAAGTTAATAATGGACATGAAAATGCGATTGCAATTTTCCAAATCGACCCACATAACCTATATTCTTCTGAAGACATTATTGAAACTTGTTTTTTTTTCTTTTCCTATTTCTCTAATTTTCCATTTTGATTTGAATTTCTTCTTTTAGAGCAATATAGTCCAAAGAGAAGTGACGGTGATATACTCACCAGTCAAGAATAGGAGATAGGATATGGAGACGACAAGAAGAGATCATTTATCATATGGGGTTTTAGATTTACATCAACATCAATATCATCAATATTACTTTTATTCTAAATTAATTGGGGTCGGCGATCGATAAATTCAAAATAAAAAATTTAAAATATATTAAAATAAAAATAAAAATATGGGTGCTAAAAAATAAAATAAATAATTAAATTGGAAATGGAAATTGTCCAGAACCGATTTGGTTCGGGCGATTTTCGGTTTTTTGGCACAGTCCAAACGATATACCCCGCCACTGCTGCGTCAGTACACTTGCAGGCGAACAGTGAAGGATAAGATTGATCCTGCTTCAACCTCTGGCGATTACATCGTTTGACTTGGTTCCTCTCATTTTCAACCCCTGGTCGGAGGAGCATGGCGCCACCAAATCATCGCTCTTAAAAACTCGCCATTTCGACACAATGCTCGTCTCTCTCTCCCTCCGCCCTTCTCCCTCACGTCTCCCTCTCCTCCCTCCCTCGCCCCACAATCTCTCTCCTCTTCCCTCGCACTCAATCAGATGCTCCGCCGAGAGGAAGTCCTCCGCCGGAAGCCCCAAGGTGGGGGATCCCAAGCCCCGCTCGTGGGTCAGCCCCGACTGGCTTACCTCCCTCACCCGGTCCCTGACCATCCGCCCCGGCGAAAGCTCCGGGATCCCCGTCGCCAGCGCCAAGCTCGACGACGTGTCCGACCTCCTCGGCGGGGCTCTGTTCTTGCCGCTCTTCAAGTGGATGAACGAGTGCGGCCCGATTTACCGGCTCGCGGCGGGTCCGCGGAACTTCGTGGTGGTCAGCGACCCCGCGATCGCGAAGCATGTGTTGAGGAATTACGGGAAGTACGCCAAGGGTTTGGTCGCCGAGGTGTCGGAGTTCCTGTTCGGGTCGGGTTTTGCCATCGCTGAAGGCCCCCTTTGGACGGTATTGTCGTGTGGGTCCTTTCTCGTAGTTGTAGCACGCGTGTGCTTCTCTTGTGTGCTGCGAAAGAGTTTGTGGTGGGCTAAAGTACACTATATAGTGTTAAATTTATACATGGCTCTCGCTTTCATGTCAAAATTTTCAAAACATCGTTTAACTATCATTTTTTTTTTTGAAAAAAGCTCGCTTCGGTGCCAATTTCGATTTGAGCTAAAGAGGCTTACTGGAATTGGTACTGAAGCGAGCGTTTTTCAAAATATTTGGTGCCAGTGTTATATGTAAGTTTTGACACTTATAGTGTACTTAAGTTTGGTTGTCATAGAATGGTGGCAAGTATGTTTTGTGTCTAGGCATTTTGTTATCTACCCTTTTGCCAAAACTGACGTGATAGCACAAGCTTGGAATGTGCATATGGTGAAGTAAGTACCAGTTGAAGTTAAAAAAAAAAAAAAAGATTACGAATAGGAATGCGAAGTTGTAGATGGAGATTAACTGTACTAACGCTTTCAAAGTTTTTGATTCTATAATGACTGGATGTGTCTGTCCTGGAGATTCAAGAGCAATTTATAGCGAGCCACACACAACAGGAACCTGAGATATCACTCTGTTAATTGAATTTTCTGTTAGTTCTTGTAACTCTAGCATTACAAAATTTTTAGTTTCTACGATCTCCAAAGTTAGATATTAGTTGAATAGTTTGTTCGTACTATACTTAGAATTGCTTGAACTTGTTGTAAATGTCGTGCCAACTTTTCTCCCATTTCATGTTTAAGGAGTTACTCAAATTATCCATGTGTCACCGCATTATTGCCAAGGATGCATGAGTTTAGTACTTTTAGCTTTCCTCTTGACATAAATCTAGTTCAGGTGCAGAGTTGTTCTGGTTTTTATCCAACTTGGTCACTAAATGAATAGACATGTTAGCAGATTTTACTCTTGTGTTGTCCATTGGTTGCTCTGGCCATGAAAAGTTTAATCATGCTTATGCTGTCATTATGTTTTTTGTGATGTTCCCTTATTTTGTTTCTGCTTATAGAAAATTTGCACATGGAACCGTGATTTAACCTGGTTATGGTAGGTAAGTTTAGTATCTCTTAGTAGACCATAATCTTTTGACAGGCAAGGCGCAGAGCTGTTGTTCCATCTCTTCACAAGAAGTACTTGTCTGTGATGGTAGATAGGGTCTTTTGCAGATGTGCGGAGAGATTGGTGGAGAAACTCCAAGCAGCCGCATTAGATGGCACTGCTGTAAATATGGAGGAAAATTTTTCTCAACTGACTCTTGATGCAATTGGTCTCTCTATATTCAACTACAACTTTGATTCACTAACTGCTGATAGCCCAGTTATCGATGCAGTTTACACTGCTTTGAAAGAGGCAGAAGCTCGCTCAACTGATTTGTTACCTTATTGGAAGGCAAGTCTCTCTGCAAGCTTTTTTTGCTCCGCCTTTTCTTTTGCATATTGGAATAGTGCATAAATCTGGAACATTTTTTATTGTTTATCCAGGTAAAATTCCTCTGTAAAATAGTGCCAAGACAAATAAAAGCAGAAAAAGCAGTTGCGGTAATTAGGAAAACTGTGGAAGAGCTCATTGCAAAGTGCAAAGAGATAGTGGAGTCAGAAGGTGAAAGAATTGATCAAGAGGAATATGTGAATGAAACAGATCCAAGCATCCTTCGCTTTTTGCTTGCTAGCAGAGAAGAGGTATTCCTCTTCAGCATTTAGGGTTGGCTTTTGCCACTGCAATTAAACCTTTTCCTTTTATTTTAAATAGTCCTGATATGATGATGTTCATGTTTTCTTTGGTATGTTAGTTGCATTAAGAACATCAAATTAGGATCTTGAGCCTCTTCTGTTCTAAAGCATTTGTCTTGGAATCTGGTCACTGACACTATGAAATAAGTTTTCCCTGCAAAACAGTATCTTATTGAACCGCAAGCTGCAATTGAGGCCTCTTTGATGCCATCAACTGCGAGTCGAAAACTCGAGTTGTTTAAATGTCTTTTGCACAGCTTTGCGCAATGCCTTGGCTTTTGTCCTTCCAGATTGTCACTAGTTCAGATGAAGGTCAAGTGCAACCAAATTTTGAGGGTAAATTCCAATAATAATCACTAAAATGTTTCGCAACTTGTAATCAGGTCATTGAACTTTGATCACAATTAATCATCGCACTACACTTTCATTTTTTTTTCTTATCTTTTTGGCAATGGATGCACTTTGTATGGAATTTGCCCTACTTTCCTGACTAAAATGCCTAATGTGGTGGAAACTTGGCAGAGACTTATTGCCATGTGTCTGACAGACTAGTAGTTCTTCAAAGTAATTGGTTTGATTCCAACCAAATTCATCAACTGCAAAAAAAAAAAAAATTGTAATTTTAGTGCATCGTGTAATTGAAATCAAAGTTCAGTGACCTTATTAGAAATTCCCAATGACCATAGGTGGAATTTACTGCAAATTGTGAATGGTGGACTAGTTTTTGTCATGTACCTTGTGCATTGCACAAAATCAACTCCATTGATGGCCTTGTTGAAGATGGAATTTGCAGGCATGGTACTTTTATATGGATAATTTTCCGAAGTGTGCCCATTTCTGAAAATAACTGCTTGCATTTTCATTTTTTTTCCAATTTTTCCTATGCTCTTCTTGGTGGTTTGAAGGTGGGAGTGGATTCTTGCTTGCTAGCAAAGCTTGCGATATCCATATTTACCACCTGTTGTTCTTTTTGTGCTGCTCAGTTGTGACATTTATGATCAATCTTTTTGTATGTACCTGTTTTGCAGAGATCATACGGATGCTCACAGGCTTAGAATGTTGTAGTTTCAGCTGAATAGACAAAGCAATTAAGCTGCATCATTAGAGGACCATAATTAAAAATGACATAGAAGATTCAACTTATAGTTAAAAAGTCTCTTAATAGAATAAATAAGGAAGGGGTGATTTTATTTATTAAGTAAAGTAGTCACTGATGGCAATATGAAATCTTACCAATTATATTGCTAAAACATGCCAATAGTGATCACAATTCCATGTATGGTAAGAATTTAATAACATTCAGTCATTAGTTTTTAGTTAGTATCAAGCAGCTTTTAATTTCTAATTTTCAGGAAATTATATGCTCGCCACTAAAAATCCAGTGCTTAAATTTTCGGCACTTATCTGTTATTTGTATAAAAAGAGCCCTTAATGGGGTCGTTTCTTACGTCTTTCACTTGATGGTTTGCAATATAACTTCCCATTACCCTATAGGTTTCGAGCTTGCAATTGCGGGATGACCTTTTGTCAATGTTAGTTGCTGGCCATGAGACTACTGGTTCGGTTCTGACTTGGACACTGTATCTTCTAAGTAAGGTACTTATCCTATCCGGATGTATTATTATCAGTTTGGTCATGAAGTTATGCCCTACCAGATAGAAGAGGCTGTTTGGACTGTGTCGTGGGCACATTTTCATATTGGCACGATATTTTTGCAGATATTGAGTTCAACTTACACTCAAATTATAACCATCTGCTTATTTCATGTTTTTGGAACCTTTGTGATGCATATCCGTGGGCCTATATGTTTGTGAACCTTCAATTTTAACTCTCTTTACGGATGGATGGAACTTCTGAATTATAGCCAGTGGCAATTGTTTGATATTAATGATTTGATATTCATATCATCAAGGATGATGCATCGTTGAAGAAAGCCCAGGAAGAAGTGGATAGAGTCTTACAAGGAAGGCCTCCTACATATGAAGATATAAAGAAACTAAAGTTCTTGACATGTTGCATTAACGAATCATTGCGCTTGTATCCACATCCACCGGTAGGTTGCGCTTTTTCCTGTTGGCTTTTTCTTCCTTTTCTCATCCTAAGGCTAATGCGGTCTCAATTTTTTTTTATTTTTGGGTTAATTATTGTAGGTTTTGATAAGAAGAGCAATGGTTTCTGATGTCCTTCCAGGGAATTACAAGGTCGATCCAGGCCAAGATATAATGATATCTGTTTATAACATTCATCACTCTCCGCAGGTCAGAACATTTTTGCATCCCCAACTCTTCATCGTTACTTTTAACTTAATTGATCATCTTCCATGTCCAGTTTTAAAATCAGGTACTTCATATTATTATGGTGAATAAGACTAGCTTCTTCTATGAACTAAAGGGAATCGTTCGCACTTTTCTCTGTGCTGATTTAGTTTTGTAGACCGAGCGTCATCCTTTTCCTCTCCAGAGTGGCATCCTCTGAAATAAACTTTTTTGTTTTAGCGACTGTTTTGGCTTCCCTGATGAAGTAGGGAGTAATATCTTGCAATCAATTTGTTGAAGCCAATGCCTCTTACTTATGTTGTCAGATGCATATAGAATTCTGTTTCCATAAAGTCTTGATGCTAAACATAAGCACCCTGCCTTATGCAATTGTTTGCTCTGGGAAGCATTTCTTGGAATGTTTCTGATTCATGAATTTTTTTTGTGTCTGTTTCAATATACTAGGTCTGGGAGAGAGCAGAGGAGTTTGTACCAGAGAGATTTTACACAGAAGGTCCACTGCCTAATGAAACTAATACCGATTTCAGGTTTCTTTTGTCCTTGAATCTTTTGAACTGAGTGCACAGCCTTCAATAGTTGATTCTTCCTCTTGGTTATCATTTCTTCCCTCTTCTTTTTTGTATGATAGATTGTTTCTTTCCTCTTTTTGGCATTGATGTCTTTTGCTCTTAAGGATCTTGTCATGTATGGCCACTCACAATGATAAGGGGAAATTGCAGATTTATACCATTTAGTGGAGGACCACGTAAATGTGTTGGGGACCAGTTTGCTATGCTAGAAGCCATAGTTGCTCTAGCAATCTTTGTGGAGCGCATGAACTTTCAGCTGGTTCCTGATCAGAACATCGGCATGACCACTGGA
Source organism: Psidium guajava (assembly GCA_016432845.1). Taxonomy (NCBI): domain Eukaryota; kingdom Viridiplantae; phylum Streptophyta; class Magnoliopsida; order Myrtales; family Myrtaceae; genus Psidium; species Psidium guajava. The sequence goes on along the minus strand of CM028233.1, from coordinate 19,915,914 downwards.
GCAACAATCCATACTACAAACGTATGCAGCTTATGCTAATCAATCCCCTTTCTTGGCTAACTTTCTCTTGAATCAAGTGGATTCTGAAGAACTTTGGTATTTCAATCCCCTTTGTTGGCTAGCTTTCTCTTGAATCAAGTGGATTCTGAAGAACTTTGGTATTGTACCTTCTCTGAGATTTGAGCAAATAAGGACCATTTTTCCCCACATTGTTTATGGGGTTGGGATTAGGCCATCTTTGGTTAAGCCGGCATTGACACAATCTGTATATACCCATGAAAGCTGATGTCCTTATCCTGGCTGGAGCAAAAAATCCCACGATGAAATCCATGGATTTATTAATGTCATGTGTTTCATTTCATGCGTCCATTAAGCATTGTGTAGAGAAATATGGTGACCAAACTTTGACGGTTTTTTCCTGCAGGGCTTGTACATGAGAGTCAGCCTACGGCAAACTGCACAAGCCTTAGTTTCATCTTCCTCCAGGTGAGCTATATTGTATAGCATGTACACATGTCTAAATTTATGTGCCTCCTCAACAATATATTCTTTCAAGCTTCTGATTCTTTTACTTCTAAAAAGAAATTGCTGATCATTCTTCACAAGAGAAAATGAATGTGAGATCTATGTAAAGCTGAATAGGTTAGGAGAGCTTGAGAAATGCATGAATGCTATCTCCAATATAAGCAGCTTCGATCCTGCAATTTCAAGTCGAACCTTTCGGCTTTGCTGTTGAAACATTTTCTCTGTGCATCATTGATCATGGCAGTATCTGCAATGAGCTTTCTTATTGCACCAGAAAACAAAACGTTGTTCAGGAATCATTTAGATGTGGCATCATCTCTGCTGGAGAGTTGAGATGGAATAATGCCTAAATTCACACAGAAAACAAAGGTGGCCCCCATATACAATCTCCCTAGGAGTTCAAATGCAGGTTTGCTTTCCAAGTTCTGAACTGCTTTTGACTTGTTTCGTGTCCTGTGCCGTGAAACTAACCGAGCAGCCTCCTGCAATGGCCATCCTATCTAGAGACTTAGGGGCACTTGCCACTTCCTACTACTTGGGATGTACCATAGAGAGTAGTTCCCGATCCAATATGGATCCGTCATTGCAGTTCAATCGATTAAAGAAAAGAGTAGAACTTATGCAAACAATCGTAGAGGAGGGAAGATCAGCACTAATGACCTCGTTTAGATGTAATAGGGGTCTGTATAGGAGCGAAGACTCTTGTGACTCGAAGGTTCGAGGTTGGCAACAATAAGTAAATCACTTTACTAGACACGTGATAAATGGACTTGAGTTCATCGATTGATTTGCGTCTTTTATCCTGCCGTAATAATATCATGAAAAGGACTTCCAGATTATTATTTTCGAAGTACAGCCAAACATAGAAAAATGAGTTCATTTTTCTCCGGAAGTAAGTTCCCTCCTAGTATTCTCTTGCGAAGTTCAATTTCCGTGAAAACAAACGACGCTTCAACTGGCTTATGCAATCCGTGATCTGCCTCATCATTTAAGGTTGTTGTAGTTGAATATACCAGTTTATTTAATTGACCCAGTTGTAATTTGCCACATCATTTAATATACAAATATGCTAAGCAAATTTTGCACATTTTGAAAGGAAATCGTCTCGCGTCTAGGTTACAAACCACGTATACATTTGAATTTTGCCAAACTAGGAAAACAAAGATGGTGTCTGAAAAATCATCTTGTTATTGGGAAATTAAAATTCCATAAATAAGTATAAACTTAGACAATTCCATGGTATTCTAAAAGTATTTGGGTGGACTTTATGTGACGTGAGGGTGACCTAAACCTCTCTCAACGAACGTGGAGAAAATATTGGGTGCTCTAGAGCGCCACATCATCTCCTAGTCAGACCATCAAGAATTTGACACATTTCATGTCGAACTCGCTTTTCAGTTTTTTTTTTCAGCTCCTCTTTTCACTCACGCTTTTTCTTTTCCCAAAACACCCCTCTCCTCCCTTGCTGAAGCGTTCTCCCTCAAGCCATCGCATTTCTCTCTCTTCTCTCCTCTTGTAAAAGAAATTAGGGGTGATAGATTTCTGATCCGGTTCAATTCTCCTCAAGAATTTAGAACCAGATCGACAGCCCTGAGAATCGGATTGGATCGAATCGAAAAAAATCGAGAATTTTTTCAACTTTTTCAATACTAAATTGAAGTGAATAGTGAGCAAGGTTGAAATGGCCAAGGAAGGAAAAGATGGCGCAAGAAATCCTAATATTTTTACTTTTAATTTTTCTTTTAAAAAAAGACTTGTCCAATGTGAGCGATTCAGTTTGATTTTATGTCCCTGAAAGAGGAAATTGGACTAGTTTCAAGGAGGCCTCGCGCTTCTACTACACCGCCGCAGCTCGCAAGTTTCACGGTGCCAAGGCCAAGACCAACATCCTCACCCGAAGTCGCTTGATTTTCCCGTCTAGATCGGTGGATTGAGAGGATGAATTTTTGGATTTTTTTTTGGTTTCATCAGTTTGTTTGTTGAGAGCTTACTCTCAACCCAACGGGAGATCTCCCTTGTTCATCCATGCCGCTGCTGCCATCACCACATCCACCCTCTCCCCTCAACCACACCTTGACCCCCACCTTCGCCTCGTACTCACCATTGTCGTATCCTCGTCGCCTGCGATTTCAGCGGCTCAGCCGTCGGCTCTCTTGTTATCGACTGCAAAGGGGCGTGAGGTCGGTTCAGCCGCGACTCGGCTAACGGTGATTTCGTTCAAGATGTGAAGATTGAAGTGAGGGAGGTGAGGGGTGTTTTGGAGAAAAAAAAAAGGGGAGTGAAGAGGAGATGGGAAAAATCTGAAAAGTAGGCTCAGAAATGACGTCGCACTCCACTCCAGGAGCACCCAATATTTTCTCGATGAACGTGAACCCGTGCGAGTGATAAGAAAATCACCACTCTCTCTCTCTCTCTCTCTCTTCCTCGCTCACCATTGACCAGTCAAGCTCGCACCAGAAGCGAACATCCCCCACCCCCATCCATGGACAACGAGACGTCCGACGCCCGAAACACCGCGAGGCTCCGCATCCTCGAGCTCGCCAACATGATCAGCGTCCCCATGTCCCTCAACGCCGTCGTCCGCCTTGGTGTCCCCGACGCCCTCTGGCAGGGCGGCTCCAACGCCCCCCTCTCCGCCTCCGAGATCCTCGCCCGCTCCCTCCCCCGCGGCGGCGACGCCGAGAACCTCCAGAGGCTCCTCCGCATGCTCGCAAGCCACGGCGTCTTCGAGGAGCACGTCGCCGCCTCCGGCTGCCGCGAGAGGAGGTACTCACTCACCGACGTCGGGAAGACCCTGGTCACCGACGCCGAGGGCCTGTCGTACGCCGCCTACGTGCTCCAGCACCACCAGGTAAATCGAATTCGCCGAAACTCATTCAGTCCATACATCGCATTTCCGATCGATCGTCCCTTATCCTATCGTCGTGGTAATCGAATCATTTCTGGGAATCGTCATTTTGTTTTTTCCCAAATCGCACAAAGAATCGGAAGAAGAATCGTCATTTTGTTTTCTGGACAGGAACAGGATTGGCTTATTTACCGTCGACTTTTACTGCAACATTTATTGAGCTTTTACTGTAGCCTATTGCATCGGTTAAGATGCCTAGTTCTTAACTTTGCTTTTAATGGATTTTGGGGTTGTATTCCTCACGACTATATAAATAATCTCCAAACCTTGACTTAGTATATAACGTGATCAATGAATTTTAACTTATTATATAATGTGATTCATGAATTTTTAATTTATTCGATATAACTCCGGGACTTTTGATACTTATTGAATTTACTCCCTAGACACTATGAATTGTTACTGATATGAAATTAATGGAAAGGCTACATTGAATATGTTTATATAGTTCAGATAATACAATGAACACGTACCACAAGTTCAGAAATTATATTAAACATGTTAAAAGTTCAATGACCATAACGAATACTAGATTATAGCTTATGGATAATATTGAATAAATTTAAAATTTAAAATTCATGGATTATATTGCACATTATGTCAAAGTTCATCGCCTATTTGTGTCATTACCTGTATTGGATTCTTTCCCTGACGTCTTCACGAGAGTCCTTTATCTAAGTGGATTGCGTGTATGTAAAAAGCATGTCGACTTTGTATTTAATCGTAAGATACAAGTCGGAGAGTGCTCGAAGATCGGGCTTGACCTCCGGTATCTTCGTAGGCTCGTCGTGTTGCCGGCGAGAGCTCCATAGGACCAGAAACCGTAGTTGTCTAGTTCTAGTCGTAAAAGGTGTCGCATGAGTGACTGGTTTTTGGATGGTAAGAGGGAAAGTTTGGTGGAGCAAGGAGGGTGAGGATTCCTTACCAGCGGCGGCTATCACCAAAGTGGGGCGACTCGTGCCCACTTTTTGTTTTTTTCTCGGTCGAGGACTCGTTCCAACTTGGGTCATGGTGAGTAATTTAGTTATTTTCTCGCCCTCCTGTCATAGCGGGGGAACATCTTAATCAATAGAACCAAGAATGGGGGAGGATGGCCCTGTTCGATGTTTGCGTAATTTCAAACTCCATGACGGAATAGTTCAAATTTCGGCATCTCTTCAGGTGCGAAAGAAGACGGATGATGGACTCGGGTCGTTGACCGGTGCGAGCAAGTCCAAACACATGAAAATCGTTCCCTATCGCGGGCCGATCGAAATACGAGTGAGAGAGAAAACAAAAAAAAAATTGAAAGGCTTTATCGAGAATTTTTCTGAGTAAGGAAAGACTAATGGCTTTGTCATTTTAGCATAAACTCACTTTCCACATTCAGAGCAAGAGGACAAATGACTTTACGCGTTGTCTATTGACATGGTCAGATTTGGTCAGATTTGAGTACCGTCTATAGGGAAATATTCTCCTTTCCTTGACGTCATTAATAAGAGTGTGTGGTCCGACCCGTCCCTACATAGATTAAGCTATTAATTAACTCATTTATCTTCTTAGAAGTCTGTATTTGTTAGTATAGTACGCGGTGAAGACTCACGGGACGTCGGTATCATTCAGGATTTCGGTGCTCGTGCGCACCAAAAATCGATTTTTGTTTTCTTTTTTTAACTTCTTGTCGCGTGAGTAGGAGGCGCTGATGAAGGCATGGCCGCTGGTGCACGAGGCGGTGGTGGACCCGGCCGTGGCGCCCTTTGCGAAGGCCAACGGCGAGACCGCGTACGCCCACTACGGGAAGAACCCGGAGATGAACGAGCTGATGCAGCGGGCCATGTCGGGGGTGTCCGTGCCGTTCATGAAGGCGGTACTGGACAGCTACGACGGGTTCTCCGGGGTGGGGAGGCTGGTCGACGTGGGCGGGAGCGCGGGGGACTGCCTCCGGATGATCATGCGGAAGCACGCGCACGTGCGGGAAGGGATCAACTTCGACTTGCCCGAGGTCGTGGACAAAGCACCTCCCATTCCTGGTGAGATTCACGATTGGTTTCTTCCTTTCCCTTCGCGTAAAGAGAAAAGTATTTCAAGAGCCATATTTCTAAAACACAATAAACGATAGTTTATTTCGCGACGCTAAATTATAAAGTTAGGTGTACATTTATTGCACCTTTCTCTCACCCATCACTATCTTGGAAATGTAGTTGTTGTTCTTTTTCCAGTTACAATGACTTGAAGCCCAAACGAGGAATCCTTCTAGGGAGAGCCTTTAGGGTAGTTGTTTAGTAACCCATTAAGGAAATATTACGGCTCTCAGCACGTTAACTGCACCAAGAAAGTGTGACCAGAGCTTGAACATTTAACTTTGTTAAACATATATTAACAAGGGCCCTAAGGGTATTCATACAAGGCGGCATAAGCAATATCTTTCGCATCGCATCCTATGCTCTTTCGCGAATTGAGCATGGTCAATACGTTTTAATTTGCTTAGTCAATGAGCACTTTAGGTCGGATATCAAGTCTTAGGCTTCGCTTTTTGTGAAAAAAATGTGATGTTTTCGGAAATTATTTTTCACCAAGTTTTTTTTTTCTAGGGAAATGACAATATATTTCGTTTTTTGGCTGAAACTTGAAATTGAACTGGAAAATACTTAACGTTCGATGTGGAAAAGTAGATTTGATGATTCTCCGTGTACTCTTTTTAATTATTTTTTTCTATTATAATTTTTTTTTAACGAAATTTGAATTTTTTTTCCCTTTTTCTCTTTTCTTTTTTTTTTCTTTTCCCTTCTTGGCAACCGGCTACAAACGCGCTCAAGCTTGGCCAGATCGATGAGCTCGAGCTCGCCTAAGGCCGGTCATTGTCTGTCACCATGGTCGGTGACCGGCCAAAGAATAAGGTAAAAGAAAAAGAAAGAAAAGAAAAAAAAAAGATAAAGATAAAGAAAACAAACAAAAGAAATAATTAAAAATAAAAATAATTATAAGGAGTGCACAAAAATGAACGTGCTTGGTTTGGGTAAAAGAAAGATGGCGAAAAATGATTTCGTCTTTTCAAAAAGAGTAAATCATTTTCCCCACTTTTGAATTTACTTTTTGCATTGACAAAAAATATTTTTCTTAGACTCATTTATTTTTCGTGAAACGAGCGCAGTGAAATTTGAATATTTTTTTTGTTAAGTTTTTTTTTTTCACGAAACAAACAAAACCTTAATGTCCTTTGTAAAATGAATAGGCCCAAGCAAACCTATTTGGGTGGGCTCAAGCTCAAAAGGAAAATTAATTGCATAGGCTTGCTTAAGTTGTGTTTTAGGTCTTGTTGGTGGGCCTAGGCAGGCTTAGCAGGTTGTCAGGCCCATGATCTGGTCAACTACACTATTATTTTGTTTTATGAAAAATAACTTCTACGTAAAAGTTACTCAAATTTTTTGGTACAAAAAATAAACCTAGTCAAGGAAAGCATTTTTCAACAATGAAAAGAATTGCCTTCAAAAGTGGGAAAAATGATTTTCTCTTCTTTTTTTCCTGCACTCCTTCACATTCAATTTCTTAACAATTTTTTATTTTCAATTTTTTAATAATTTTTTTCTTTTCTTTCTTCCTCTACTGGTGGCTGGCCGCAGGCTAGCCTTGGGCAAGCTCGTCCCTCAACTGTGGCTGGTTGCCAGCCATCGTAGTGGCCAGAGACCGGTTGAGAAACAAAAAAAAAAAGTAAAAAAAAAATCAAAAATTTGTATTTTTTGATAATTTTCTCCAGAAAAATAAAATCAGATTTTCTATATGAAAGGGTGAAAAATATTTTTTGTATTTATTTCAGGTTGTAGCCAAATTCTGGAAAACATTTTTCCAAAATGGAGCCTTAATACAAGGACTAAGTTATCGAAGTTAGTACCAAACATAATTTTTGAGATTATGCAGAAGAGAGAACGTTTACTTTTTCTCAGTGAGCAACTGGCAAACACTTAGCAGTATCTCTTTTATTGGTCACTTGCTCTTTACAATTTGACCTCACCTCCACCTGCATGCCATAACTGTTGCTGCATCAAGAGCCCTTTGAAGAAGACCTGGCAATTTGCTAACATTTAAGTGGCTTTTCAGCTGTTACTTTTTTCCACCTTAACTTTCCTATTGAAAAAGAGAAACCTCAGCAAGCTTGGAACATATTATGCTCCAAGCTTGAGAGGAACATGTCCGATCGCCGCTCGAATGGAATCTAATGGAGTCAAGACACAGTCATGTTCCTTTTCATAAGCCAACTAGGAGAAGGACAGGATACATTGAAGTTGCTTCACCCTAATCCATCAAGAAATGGAGGAATCTACATTGAATTCCACAAGAAAACATGAATTTCTCACTATTCTATTTTCGTCTACCCTCTATAGAGGATAAAAACGGTCTTCTGGTGGCTGAAGATTAATTATAGCTGCGCTATTTTACAGGGGTGACCCATGTTGGTGGTGACATGTTCAAGTCCGTCCCTGCTGGTGATGCCATTTTCATGAGGGTATGGTGTTCGCTGAATTCCCCATGTTTGGTATTGATTCTATTTCACTATGAGAGTTTTGCTGCAATTGATTTCGTGAACAACAAAAAGGTATTTGCATCTTGCTGTTTATTTCCTTCCAACGTGGACTAAAACCTAATGAAGTTCGCCTGAAACAGCTGTTTGCCAGCCACAGACTTTATGATCGTATTCATATATGTCTGCATAATCTAATGACTTGAAGGCTACGACAGCTAAATTGGGTTGGTTATTTGATACATTTTCTGCTGGAGTAGGAAATCCACCTTTTTGCTTTCCTTGGTGAAGTTTTAATCGATGAAATGGAGTTTATGAATTCGTTTCTAATTGTGTCCTCATCCCAATCTGTACAATTAGGCACTGATTTAAATATCGAAGCAAATATATTACATGGGTCACGAGTTTTTTTATCAAATTCCACCTTTATGAGCACTTGTGGTATTAGAAAACTACAATCAACTGATTGATCTGATTCCATATTACACAAGCTCACCCCATCTCATGAGTAAGTGTTGTATTCTTTTCGATCAATCTGAGGCAGGTGACAAACTCTTCGTATACCTCTTAAGCCATTCTCTTGGCTTTGATGTTGATATCGATCTTTAGCAGACACAATGATGACCTCATGCTATGATATGCGTAGTTCATCCAGTGAGTCTCTAAGCCCAGCTACCTCAGAGATGGACGAGTGAGTGCAGTACCTAGTGGTACAGCATAGAACAGATGCTGCCTGCTGCCACATGTTCCCACAGCAATAAGCATAATGCGACCTGTTGATTCTTCCTTCCCGGTGCTCTTTCAAATGTCGGCAATGTCAAGTAGACATTCATTTCATAGAGCCTTGGTTGCTTCAATGGTGAAATGCAAGGGCATGAGCGATTAATGAGGTGGGTACGTAGCTTATTGGATCATGAGAACCTTCAGCTTTTAGGTACACCCTCGGGCCCGACAGCCAAACCAACCGCCTTAGGCTGCGAAATTGCCCTGCTGGTGCATTTCAGCGAACAGTTCACTCACCTAACAGTTCTCATGAGAAATGCATAGATTTTGGTTCGACAGCTAGCACCATCTAGAGAAGAAATCAGAGTCCACATTCTGAGTTCTTTGGGTGGAAGTTTCACTTTTCATGATTCTGTGGGTTCTGTTCAGCTCTCCTACTGCTGGGAAAGATCTTGGCTAGACCTGGCTTGTGTGGACCAAGCTAAATTGTGCATAGCTTATGATAATCAAACTCTTCCTATAATTTTTGTTTTTGTTAGGTTTGATTTGTTCTGTCGGTGATGTCATTAGTAGGTCCAATCATATCAAGAATCATAGGCGAATGCGTTGCGCGTATCTTTTGCTAAATAAAGCCATGCACTTTTTAACACCAAAGATGGGATTTGTGGTCACAGTGGATATTGACGACTTGGACGGACGACGAGTGCAAGCAGATACTAGAGAACTGCTTCAAGGCACTCCCTGAGGAAGGGAAGCTGATCGCCTGCGAGCCGGTGCTACCGAAGCACTCGGACGACAGCCACCGGACTCGTGCACTTCTCGAGGGCGACATCTTTGTGATGACCATCTACAGGGCCAAGGGCAAGCACAGGACCGAACAGGAATTCCAGCAGCTCGGGCTCTCTGCTGGCTTCCCTCGTTTCCGAGCACTGTACATCGATCACTTCTATGCCGTGCTGGAGTTCCAGAAGTGAAAGAGTGTCTTGGAAGAGGGACGAATGATGATGCTCTACTGGAGACATTGGCCACACATTGTTGGTTTGATATGTGGTGCTACTACTGTCATTTTGAAGTTTCAGGTTGAACCTGCACTTGGTAATTATCGTCTGTCTTTAATTACTCAGCATCTCGCGCCACCTGTAAGTCAGTATATATGTCACCCCGTTAGGACATTCACCGAATGAACTGCACGAAAGTGACAATGGCATTTGTCATAGAGATTATGCTTCCTAAATTAAATCGTGGGATACCAATCAAATTCGCAGTAGGTCGGGTTTCTCGGTCGCTGGACAAGCTGCCTTCATCTTTGTTTCATTCCAGTTATGCAACAGTCGTGGAAATGTCTCAATTCTTACAACTGTGATGAATGGTTTCTCTCCGTATCCCTCCATTGAGGTTTTTGGTGATCTTTATGAACTGTCAATCTTTTAGTTATTTGGTACTTATTGGTAGCTATCGAAACCGGATATTTTTATGATGAAGATGGTTAATCTCTAGTTTATTATATAGTCCAGCTAACCTCGTTTTCTCGCTGAATGCCCTTCTCAAATGAGGATTGTTGCTTTCGCGGAAGCCGTTTGATACGACTAATGTGTTGATGTTGTCTCCGAAAATCTGTCTCTTTGGCAATGCTTGTCAATGGCGCCCAATAAATTCCCCAAGAAAATACGGTCGAATAGACTATAATAAGCATATTCACATGTTTTTCCGAATAAGTTTCCTTGTGAGCTGGGAGAGAAGCTTCGGAAGAACGCGACTGAGGTCGGAATATTCAGCCTTGGAAGATGTTGTGCGATGAGAAAAACAATGTGGCATAGGAATTGTAATCTACATTCGTCTTCGTCGAGGAAGAGACAAGCTGCTTCTGGCCTGGAACTACACGAGGGATAACATCAGAAACATCGTTGTCCGTGCGAGTGAAGGGACTAGGTACCTTGTACAATATCAAGGGGAAATATACGGACAAATTTTCTCATTGCTTGACATTACCTCCCCCGTCAATGATTGGATCAAAGAAATTTTTGTAGTAAGCTTACTAGTTATTGCCTGAACTGAGTAGGCAGCTAACCAAGTACAAGATGAACGGGGGTATTCCATCCGATATTATGAAGTTTACCATTGTGCATGATCCGGGCAGACCGCACATATCTCAAGGGTCCGAAACTATTGGTCATCAAATAGTCCATGAGTTATGACTGCACGATGATGAGTCTTTTTAAACTAAAGGTGACTGATTGAATTCTATAGTTATGACAAGACGCTCAATAAGATACTCAAGATCTTACTATGAGAAAGTAGTTAAAGGCGTTGAAATCTCTTTCGAGTTTTGAGCTACGTGTATTGATTCTACGCATGTAAGTTAAGCCATTTTCATCCTTTGAAACAATCTCAAGTAATTGTAACCTGAAATACTCAGTATGGCATGGGGTGCCGGTATTTTTATACAATGACAGACATTTATGCCCGGCCCAACCGATTCCTATCTTGCACTACACTACAACACCACTCAATTTCATGTCCAAAATTTGGTGGCTCACCCTCTCTCTCTCTCTCTCTCTCTCTCTCTCTCTCTCTCTCTGCTGTGAAACTCTCAAAGTTGGTAATTTAGTTTGGTGTGGAAGATAATAAAACACTAACCCATATTACAATGACCAGCTAGCTAACTCTCTCTCTTTCATTCCCTCATTGTTGCTCTCTAAGCAATGTCTGTCCTTGTTTCCAGGGTAGTTAATTTGGGTGATCATACCCTTCAAATGAAGCTCTCTAGAAGAGCTGAGTGAAGAAGCATTGAACTGTGCATTGAGCGGTAACGAAAGAGAGGATGTTGAGATTGCACAGGAACAGACCTGCTAAATCAGGGGAGAGACTTGATTTCAAGCTCTCTCAGTTGAAAGCTCTCCAGGTACTCCTTCACTTTTGCCCCTTTTTCAGAGTCGGACAATTTAGTTTGATCTCAAGGGTCATGTGGCACACTGTTACTAAATCACTCCCTCTTGATTTTTTGCTTCTTTTTTTTTTCTTTTTGTTTTTTTGGGTTTCTAAAACGGTAAAGAGTGGGTGCACGGTGGAGCATATTCACTTGATTATGAAACTTCTTTTTATACAAATTATGATCTTTATCTCCTATGTAGTGATTGATGCAATCTTCTTCCATTGATATGTCAAGCAGACAAATGGTTTAAGGAAGTTATGCGAAAGTGTGGCCAAAATTGTCATCCATCACATATAGTTGAATTTGGTATTGTTTATCATGATCTATCACAGAAGTTCTGATCATGATAATAGTGCACCTATATTGTGCTTTGAATAATAAAAAACTTCGCTTCAACCTTTTTCTCTTGAACTAGATCTAGTTTGCATTCCTTTTTGTCAAAATTAAAGGGCTAACGCATTTTTCAATAATTGATAAACTAATTTCTTGCTACCCTTTTTGCCACAACAGGTACCAAAAGGATGGGACAAGCTCTTTGTTTCCGTAATCTCTGTAGAAACTGGGAAAACAATTGCTAAGTCGAGCAAAGCGTTGGTGCGAAACGGAAGTTGTCAATGGACTGAGACTCTGGCGGAATCTGTGTTGGTTTCGCATGATGATCCTTCCAAAGAGTTGGAAGACTGTCTCTTCAAGCTTGTCATTTCCACGGTAACATCCACAGCACTGCAGATTTTATACATGATGATCAGTAGAAATAAGTTTCAAACCAGAAAATGTCGGTTCTAATCACAACTTTCTAAATAGTTGGTTCTTGATAGAGCTTGTGTGAGCTGTTCATCGATGCTTAGTATGAATCGCTGCAAGCTAACAGGCGTAGTAGTCACAATTCTCTTGACTGTCTATTACAGGGATCAGCGAGATCTGGCATCCTCGGAGAGGCAACAATCAATGTGACGACCTACATCAGTGCCAGCGCTTCAGTTCCCATTTCAGTCCCTCTGAAAAAATGCAACTACGGAACAGTGTTACAAGTGAGTTGAACTAAATGCACATATCTGTTCTTGCTCTTCTTGGATTTGAAAATCAGTGAGAAAAAAGACAACCACCCAATTGGCTGTCATTGTGATAGGGAAGCTAGAGGTACCCCGCAACATTGAAAGACAGTAGAGTGCCCCACTACTTTTACCTTTCATATCAGGAACACATGAAGTACAATGTATCTAATGAACCAAGTGCAACAAAATCTAAATGAGCAAGGAAAGGAAATAAAGAGAAAGAAGGAAATGCAGCACGTTTCTTCACAGGAAAAAGAGTAGGTTGGAGAGACCAAAATGTTGTTAACTTTTTCTTTTGGGCAATTAAGAGTTTTCGCTGTTGACATAGAGTTGAGAAAATATCCAACCAATTTTTCATGTCTTTGCGGTTGTAAAATCAACTGAACATTAGTGGCAGATGATTTACCTGTATTCCTAATAGGAGGATCATTCAAAGAAATTGTTTGTAAACTGCAATATAAGTTCCTACTCCTGATTCTACTGGCTTTAACTTCAGTGTACAATGTCTGCATATGGGTTCGATGTGCTAGTAAAGTTTGTGCCTCTTCAGATTTCTTTAACACAGATTTGCATGCCTTACTGATTTGCAGGTCAAAATACACTGCCTGACTTCAAGAACAAAGCTCAGGTTGAAGACAATTTAGCAGCTTCTTCCCTTTCATTGCCTTTCACTAGCTGTCTGTTTACGAATTAACCGTTCGTACATTTAGGAATGATGAATCTAAAGAGACAAATTCTCAAGTCAATGAATTGAACTCGAACAATCTCAACGGGGACTTCAAGTCAGACAGATCTGGAAGTACATTCACAGAGAACGCTGCTACTTCCTCTAACAAAGAACTCAGGTCAACCTGGCACCCTGAACATCTTGCAAGTAGGGTAAGTAAAGCAATTTCCCTCCAAGTGCATCTGAAAATTTTTATACTGAGCTGCATTTTTCCTTGTTAATTACTTCAACTATAAATTAGGTGCTAAGTTTATTTCCCGGAATATGTTGGAGTAAAATACAATGTCTCAGATTCTCAAATGTTGTCGAAGCCACAAACTATCATGTGATGCTGATGCTGCACAAATATTTGAGGCAGGCTCTCATTTTACCTTGCTTAAGTCAATTTGCCATGAAAAATTGACCGAACTTCTTGAAATCTCTGTAGGAAACAAGTTTTTCATCCTCTGCTTCTCCTCAGAGCTTTGGCTCTGCGGAGAATTCCTTGCACAGAGAAGACCTTTCACCTGAAAACCAAATGAGAGTTGAGAGGCATGACTGGAGCATTGAAGAGACTTCAGTCAGGTCCCTCAGAGTAGATGGTGGCAATCTGATCAATAGCTCTTTTCAATCGAATCCTCCATCCTCCAAATCCCAGAATATGGATTTGGGTGATCAACCACAGAGTAAAAGGGAAATGTTATCTGTGAGGGTTTCTGGTTCCTCTAAAGATCTCTTGGAAGCTGCAGAAGACACGATAGGAGACCTTTGTGCCAAGGCTAAAATGTGGGAGCAACATGCCCGAAAGCTAATGCTCGATTTGGATATGGTGAGGAAGGAGTTCTCTGATCTGTGCAAGAATCACAAGGATCTGGATATGGAGCTCTCGGCAGCTAAGACGGAACGGGAGAGCTTGAGAAAAGAAGTCGAACAGCTAAAACTGCTGCATGACAACTCACTAGCGGACCAAACCACCGTGGATGATTTAAATGGCCAAAAAGAAGCAGTTAGCCACATTCAAAAGGAGTTGGAGGAAGAAATAAGATTCCTGAAAGAAACAAATGCTGATTTGACTCTGCAGTTGAGCAGAAGTCAGGAATCGAACATCGCACTTGTTTCTGTTCTACAGGAGCTCGAAGAGATGGTCGAGAAGCAAAAACTTGAGTTGGAAAAAGTCGCAATCATTCAGTCAAAGTTCAATGATATGGAAGACTCGCTACTATCAAACATAGCAGAAAACAAGAGTCTAAAGGCCGAGTTGCAGCAAACCCGGGAATCGGAGAAGGGTCTGCTAGTTCAGTTGCAACAGATGGAAAAGTCCTTTGAAGACAAAAAGCGTATAATGGATGAAAAGAGTGGTCTGGAAAAGAGACTCTTGGAATTTGAGAGAGAATACACAAGAAAAGTATCAGATAAGGAGGAAGAAATTGCCAGTCTAGAGGCCAAGGTAACCGAGACTCTCGAAGAAAAGCATTCTCGAGAGTCTGATGACAGACGTGATGAGTCTCTGATTAAAGAAATCGAGTCCCTAAAAGAAAAGGTTCAGGAGCTGGAGAGTGACTGTAATGAGCTTACAGAAGAAAACTTAGACCTCTTATTCAAGCTTAAGAAATTGAACAACTGTCTTCACGTTGCGACCAACTGTATGGATGGCCACAAAGATGAGGAGGTAAATGAAATGCTCATTGCAAATGAAAAAAGCAATGAGTGCTTGAAGATGGATGCAGAGGACAAAGATGAAGAATTTGGTAAGGAGTTGGTCGAGGACGGGAATGAGGAGCGAAAAGTCGAGGAGATTTTACTTTTGAAAGAAGAGGAGATTGAATACCTGAGAGAATGCCATGCTAAACTAGAAGCCCTGGTTTCAGATCTTCAGAAAGAAAAGATTGAGCTAGAGGAGAAGTTGCAAATTATGCAGAGAGAGAGCGAGATAACCGCCAAATGCCTCACTGACGTGCAAAATGATTTGGTGGCTCTGAGCAGCAGTGTGGATTCCCATGTTTCCGCCAACAAAATTCTTGAGAGGAAATCTTCCGAGACAGGACAAGAAAATGTAGCCATGTCTATGCGCATAGCAGAATTGGAAGCTGAACTAAGCTATCTGATGGACGAGACGGAAGCAACCCATTTGGAGCTGGAGAGATCAAGAGCATTGTGTGATAGTCTCCATGATGAGATATCCAAGCTGAGTTTCTCAAGCAAAAAGCAGAAGACTCAGCTAGAAAAAGAAATGAAGGAAATGCAAAACCAGTGGTCAGAGGCTCAGGAAGAATGTGATCATCTTAAATCAGAAAGAGCACAGTTACAAGCCGATGTCGAGAGTCTTGCCGAAGAATGCAACTCTCTTCAGGAATTAAACGGAAAGTTAAAGATGCGGAACGTGGAGTTGCACGAGGAATTAAGAAGCTGTCTAAGTGGTTGCTCCATGAAGGTTGCGACATTAGAAGAAAATCTCTCTTCCCTGCTTGACGATGTTGCAGCAAAAGAAAGAACATTTAAATCGGAGATAGATGCGCTTCTCGATGACAATCGCAAACAGAAGGAGCAGCTTGCTGTGGGAGAGAGCATGTTAAATCAGATATACGCAGACAAAACAGTAGAAGTCGAGAACCTTCAAAAAGAGATCGAACAGTTGACTAATCAGATATCGGAAATTCATGAGGACAGAGAGAGAATAGTGTCTGATGCTGCCGATGAGGTATCCAAATTATGCACAGATAAAGCCGAACTCGAACTTGCTCTCAGCGAAACTCGATCTAAACTGCAAAGGAAAGATCGTGAGTTGAATGAGATGCAAGAACAGTATGAAAAGAAAGTGAATGACCTGATAGAGGAAATTTCTGCTTCCCAAGAGGACCGGAAGGTGCTGGAGGCTACTGAACAGAGATTGTCGAAGATGTTGGAGAATCACAAATTGATGGAAGAGAAATTAAGAAGCAACGTTAACGAACTCGAGCTGAAGCTTAGTGTATGCGAATATGACCGCCAGCAACTCATGGATGAATCCACCAACATGAAAGCCAATCTGCAAATATTCGAGAATCTTCGGGATCAACTCTCGGCATTGAAAAGTGAGCTCACTGTAACCAAACTCGGTCAAGAGGAAGCCAAAGCTTCGCTGCAATTGGTATCCAAAGAATGTATGGACCTGAAGGCCGAGAAAAATGTACTTGTCGAGAAAATCTCTACCCTACAGGAGCTGGTGAATGATTTGGAAGATTGCAGGCAGAGCAAAGTTATCTTAGAAGAGAAGCTTCAACATGTAGAGGGTGAATTAATGGCCAAACAGGCTCAATGTGATGAGGTTGTCGAGGTGAAAAATGAGCTGAACCGGATCAGGAGAGAGCACAAGCACTGTCAGAGGATGACACAACAGCTTGAAGAGCAGAAAGATGAGTACCTGAGAAGAGCCCGAGCCTCCGAAGAAGAACTAAATTCTATGAAGGAAGACAAAAGAAACCAGAAGCATGTTAACAACACGAGGAACCCCGGACTCTCTAAAGCTCATACGAAAGTATCAAATTCAGCCAATGAAGATTCAAGCCCGTCAAAGGTTGGGATATTCATATTCAGTTGTTTGAGCGCGCTTGTCATCAATATATATCGAGTTTAATTCGTGAACTGTATTTGTCATGGCAGCGTGACATAAGAAGGAAGCCGATTGTGAAGAATGTACGGCAGCAAGTAGTGAAAGATCAACCTAAGATATCCAATGCCCGGCATCACATAGAGGTAATGTAGCACGAGCTACTCTTCGCTTTCTGTGTTTTACCACATTTTCCTGTGAATTTGGACCTTTCATTATACCTTCAGCATTCTCATTTCAGTGGACATTGTGTAATTTTCTCTTGTTACGGCTTTGGTGGTCATGTCGTTGCTTGATGGATGACTCATCTGAAAATTGGAATGTCATCATTGATTCATATTCCCCCTCTCCTCTGTCTACTTGACAGGACACTCATATCAGTAACAGTGATGCCGAAAGCTTCTATGATGTCGGAGTGGATCCTAGATCAAAAATATCTTTACTTGGGAATGATTTTGTTGATTCTGCAGCGGCGGATGACTCAGAGAATATTCCTCTTAGCAGGTAATTTCATGTAATATCTCAAAGATTATTCATGGTATTAGCACCTAGAATTCTGCTCGCGGAATATCTCAAATTTGTAATTTGCATAGAAGATTAGAAGTGTGCAACCTTAAGAAGTGTTGCCTGGATAACACGTGGATGCCGCATATGAAACTCAGCTTTCTGAACCATTTTAGCTGAGGCTAAAGACTCCCTTTTCCTGCAGATTGCCAGGAGGGCATCCCCCTCCAGACTCTCCTAGAAAAGCTGCTCCTGAAGGCGAAGTAGTCACGAGGAAAAAGTTTGAGCGCACAAGGTCACGGCTAGAGTCCGAGTTGAGAGACATTCGCGAGCGCTATCTCCATATGAGCCTCAAGTACGCAGAGGTGGAAGCTCAACGCGAGGAACTTGTGATGAAGCTGAAATCTTCCCAGAGCGCCAAGAGATGGTTCTCCTGAAAGGCCAAATTTTTCCTGGTAAAACATTACAGCATCTATGTAAGTTCTGAGCGTCTTTCGAACATGCGAACTGTCCTGCAGTTTCATTCACTTAAAACATTCGTCAGGTCAAAAACAAAAAGACACAATAAGGCAGTAGAGCAACTGCTAATTGCAGGAGGATTGGAAGAAATGGGGGATCAACAACTGCTGTCCCGTTGACACGATCACCATAACCGGCACGACCCGCAAAGAATTTTTCCGTGCTTCAATTGCAAGTGAATCTGTTTCCAGCCGAATCAAACAAAACAAGCGGCTTGTACTTGTTTTACGGTAGATGCGAAAATACTGCATGTAGTTATGATTGAAGTGAATCATAACCTCTGTTTGACGCTTATTTCCTTTGCTTCACAATGTTCATGGGTGTTCATGGCCGTACAAGTTGACTGGCAATTTGGATTTGCCTTGTGCTTTCCACAATCAAAATTTGGAATCAGCACACAAGTATTATGGAAGAACAACAATTAATGGAAACTTTTCTTTCAGAGGATTACATGATCTAAAGTGGTTGATAGTTCAAATAATTAGTAAATTACCGTAGATACATGCGAAATCACTTTTCCACTTTTCCATGGGCTTCGGGTTATGCTCTATCCGCATCATCAGCTTGGCCTTAGTTCAAAGGCATTTTTGTACGGGCTTGCGCAGGACATTAAAGTCCAACCCGACCTAGTTTTATGAGGAGTGGGCTTAGGCGAAATTAAAGCCCAATCTTAGCCTGGCTTGCCAAATGATCACCATGCTCTAGAGCAGTGAACATGGAGAAAATATTAGGCAGTCCGGCCACACCACGTCATCGTGCTCGCCAACCAATCAGGAGTGGACAGCTGGTTCCACATCCGCCGTGTGAACCCATCTGCTTTTTTGCACAAAAAATTCTTTTTGCTTTTTTTTTTCATTTAAAAAAAATCCTCTCATATAAACCTGCTACATTAATTACTTGACTGATACTACCTCTTCTCTTACCCATTTTTCTGCTCCGGAAGACAGAAGATGGGACCTGTCACTCCTTTTCAAGAATGAAATGCGCCGCTTTTACCTCCCGCTCTCCGCTTTTGAAATATTGAGTCTTCGGCTTCGCTCTCTACCCCAACACTCGTTTGGTCCTTCTGCTCCGGCGCTCTCTCCGTCGCTCACTCTCCCTCTGCTCTGGTACTTGCTCGCTCTCGCTCGGCGCTCTTTACTCTTCCGATGCTCGTTTGGTCTCTGCTTGGGCGCTGGCTCAATCTCTGCTCCGGCGCTCGCTTGTCGCTCGTTGGGTCTCGAGTGGGATGACGTCGCTTCCGCGAAGTGAATTCTCCTCGAAATTGATGGCTGACCGTCGATAATGAAGTGTTCCTCAATCTCTGCTACGCCCTTCACTCGCTCTGTCGCTCGAGGGCTCTTTGGTCCAGCACTTGCTCACACTCTGCTCCGACGCTCGCTCCAGCGCTCTACTCCGACCCTCACTACCACTCTTTGCGCCGGCATTTACTAGCTCTTTAATTTGACCCTCGCTTGCTTCATCACTCGAGCACTGTAAGCACAATTTGGTTCACGCACGAGGAAAGAAAGGTCTATGCTATAAGCACTTTGTTAGTTGCCTGCAGCGTGTTGTGTTGCGTAAACTGGGGGATTTACTTGCTCAATAGTTCAAATGTCTTGGATGTAATAGCAGCCCAATGCATATCGCTATGCATGGATTATAAAATTATCTGTGGGTGCAGATGTATAGATACCTTGATTTAACACTCATTGTTACTTTTTTTTTCCTTTTAAGAATGCTTGTTCTCCATTGGGTATCATTGCGTATATAGTTAAGATTGCCAACTCAATTGCGAACGGCTTCATAATTAAGATTGTTCTCTATCTTCTAAGGAAAATGTTCCTTATTTGGTGTTATCTTTATTAGCGAGTGCTTGGTTTTTGGTTTATGCTGCTCGTTTGTGTTGAATGAACTTTATTATTTACAGACATTCTGCGCTCAAATGGGTATCTTTCATGTTCACAGACGTTATTCTTTGTTGTACAGCTTTGCTGATAACAAAGGCTTGTGTGGTGTTTTCTTTGCTCCATCTCGTGGAGTCTCCCTGATTCTTGTGCAAAAACTACAACCAACAAAGGTTCACTCACGATCAATCAATTAATTTGTGGGGTTTTTTCCAATTTAGGTCCCAATTTTTTTTTTACTAAAATAGGGCAAAAAAAAATATTTCCCAAATTGGGGCTCGCGCAGCACTCTAAATGCCGCACGGCCCCGTGCGGCAATCAAATTGCTGTGCGGGCCCGTGCGGCATTCAAAGTGCCATGCGGGCCCGTGCGGCATTCAAAGTGTCGCGCCCGGCCCAGCGCGCCACTTAAAAGTGCCGCGCGGGCCTGTGCGGCCCAATAGCCCGTGAGGCCTTTTTTTTTGCTTTTTTAAAGAATTTTGTTATGTATTTTTAATTATATTTAAAACATTTATATTTTTATAAATTATTAAATATAAATTTTTACTTTGAGATTTATTTTTCTAACATAATTATCAATAAATAGATAAAAAAAATTCTTAAGATATATGTAATTAATTTATTTAGTTTGTAAAAAATGAATAAATAAATATTCATAAAATTTATTTTTATTTATAAAACATTGTAAATATAAATAATTAACTTATTAAGATAAATTTATATATAATTTTTATATATTATTTACATACTAAATAATTTAATTACATACATATTAATAAAATTGATAATTATACAATATAAATTATTTAACATAAAAATACCATAAAATTCGAAATTAAGATAAAATAAAATTATATTTTTATGTAATTTTTTATTAATTATTTACATACTAAATAATTTAATTACATACATATTAATAAATTTGTAATTAATTATTGATAATTATGTTACAAAAATAAGCTTCAAAAGAAAAACATTATATTACAAAGTTATATAAATATAAAATTATAAAAATATGTAAAAAAATGCAATAAAAAAGCTAATTAATTTATTTAGTATGTAAATAATGAATAAATAAATATTGATATAATTTATTTATATTTATATATATTTGGGAATAAAAATAATTAATTCATTTTCATAAAATTTACAATTAATATAATTTATTAAGATAAATTTTTTGTATAAATTTTCATTAATTATTTGCATACTAAATAAATTAATTACTTACATATTAATAATATTTTTAATTAATTACTAATAATTATATTATAAAAATAAGTTTCAAAAGGAAAAAAAATTATATTTACAAAGTTATATAATTATAAAATTATAAAAATACGTAAATTAATATGAAATGAAAAAAAAAAGCTATCGCACCAGCCTTGTGGAATTAATTTATTTAGTATGTAAATAATGAATTAACATTTATATAAAAAATTTATCTTCATAAATTAATTATTGTTTGCATACTAAATAAATTATATTAATTGGAATTTTTTTTCATTTCATAATTTTTACTTATTTTTATAATTTTATAATTTTATATATATTTAATTATATATGGATATATTTCTAATATTATTTTTTCCTTTTCAAGCTTATTTTTATAATATAATTATTAATAATAATTAAAATTAATTTATATACAAATTTATATAAAAAATTTATCTTAAAAAATTAATTGTTTATTTACATACTAAATAAACTATATTAAATGGTAATTTTATTTTTTAAATTTCTTATTTTTTTAAGTATTTTTTATAATTTCATATTGATATAAATTTTTAATTTTTATGTTTATATTTTTAATATTATTTTCCCTTTCAAAGCTTATTTTTATAATATATTTATCAATTTTATTAATATGTATGTAATTAATTAATTTAGTATGTAAATAATTAATAAAAAATTATATATAAATTTATCTTGATAAATTAATTATTTATATTTACAACGTTATATAAATAAATATAAATTTTATGAATATTTATTTATTCATTTTTGACGATCTAAATAAATTAATTACATATATATTAAAATTTTTTAAATTATTTATTAATAATTATGTTATAAAAATAAACCTCAAAATAAAGATTTATATTTAATAATTTACATAAATATAAATATTTTAAATATAGTTAAAAATGCCTAACAAATTATTTTGAAAAAAAGGCCTCGCGGGCCATTGGGCGGCACGGGCCCGCGTGGCCCGCGCGGCACTAAAAATGCCGCGCGGGTTGCGCGGCACTTTGAATGCCATGGGGGCTCGTGCGACATTTTAAGTGCCGCACGGGCCCCAATCTGGGAAAAAAAAATTTTACCCTATTTTAGTAAAAAAAAACATTTGAGACCTAAATTGGAAAAAAACCCTAATTTGTGCGTCTAAGGTTATTCGATGGATGAAGAAGAGGTAATCTTGAAATCATACTATGTGAAAGATATTTGTCTTCTCAAGATGTGACAAAACCTTCTATAAATGAAGCTCTCAAACTAATTTTCTGTTTTACTACTTTTGTTGTAACATGTTTATAGGTGCTATTAAGCAATATCTTTTTTTAGCTTTCTTTCTCCATTTTCATCGGTCTGGTGTTTAGATTTAGAGCTAGATTGAAAGCTGAGATTGGATTATCCTTTCCTATGATTGTGCTGAGAGCTTTGGAGAATATTGCTCAAACTAATTTTCAACAAAATATGATAGTGCTTTCGTTTTTAGATAAGCTTTGATATGATTCATAGATCTCAGTAGACATCTTTATCAATTATGATTGTGATATCAATTCATCTAACATATTTGAGAGGTATATCTTTTTTGTTAATTGAAATGTGTACTAGAGTTGTTTCTTGAATTGAAATTTTCAGGTGATGTATTCTATAGTTTTGCTATGTCAAATCCTTGCAGTTTTTCTAATTTCCTAAGCTAAGATGGTGAGAGCCTCTCTTGTTGCCTTGGAGAGTGGCTGATGTAGTGATCGACTTGAGCATGTTAATTTTTATATGAAATTGTTGTAGCTAAGGTGCAATGTGTGATAGTGTTCCTCCTTGTATTGAAATTTTCAGATAATGTATTATGGAGTTTTGTTGTGTCAAGTCCTTGCATTTTTTTTTCTAGTTTCATGGTTGTGTACACCAATTTTTCGGTGAAATGTGCAACAAAGTTGCTCCTTGTATCGGAATAGATTGGGAACTTGAATAATTGGACATGCAACACAGTTGAATATATAACGAATTAGATCGGAGTAGGCATCGATCACCCTCAATTGTGAAATAACAGCAAAAAGTTTAGGTTGAAACACAAATGAAGTGATTGTTTGGTATTTCCAAAAAAAAACAATTCCTTTTTTTTATGTCCCTTTTTTTACATTAAAAAATGTATTTTAATTCTATGTTATTTTTCATAAAGAATTTGAGCTTCTCTATTCATAAAATAAAAAATTTAAACAGAAACATCAGTTAAATATTTGAAACGGCTATTTATTGATGAAAAATTAAACACACAAACCAATCAAAATATATTGCGAACTCAAATATTCAAACATGGAACATAGTTGGATACAAAACAAATTAGATTGGAATGGACATCGATAACCTTTCGTTCAGAAATGACAGCTTAAAAAATTAAGTTGAAACATAAATGAAATGACTATTTAGTTTTTTCGGAAAATTTGTTGTTGCTCTTTTTTTTTAACGTCCCTTTCATTTTGTTTATATACCACAAAAGTGTTTCTAATTCTATGTTATTTTTCATAAAGAATTTGCGCCTCTTTATTCATAAAATAAAAAATTTAAATAGAAACGTCAATCAAATATTTGAAATAGCTATTTACTAATAAAAAATTAAACACGCAAATCAATCTTTAATTGCAAACTCAAATAATCAAACATGCAATATGGTCAGATACATAACAAATTAGACCGGAATGGATATTGAATATGGTTTGGAGCTGGTTTGAATGAACACAACAATCGCAAGTTCAAAGCTCTGAACATGTGGCAGGGCTAAAGCTCATATGAGAGAAAGAAGGAAACACGAGGAAAATGTTTTTCTCTTCTCAAAAGAGGAAAATATTTTCCACACTTATAAAGGGATTTTTTTCGTGGGTGAAAAATATTTTGTTAGACTAACTAATTTCCCGTGAACCAAAAGCCAGAAAATCCAGAAAGTTATTTTCCACAAAACAAACTGAATCCTGTTATGTATTGATGGAAAAATAGAATACACTTATTCAACACCCACAAAAAATTATCTGCAACAATCAATTGCAAAACTAAAGGTCACTTGTTTTATGGTGGCTAAGTCTACAACGTCAAAACTAAGCTAAATATCGACCTTCTTCGTTACCATTTCTCAATCAAGCTTCCCAAACAACACAGAAGACAAAAGAATTCTAACAAGCATAAAAAGCAACGACCGTGCTGTTATCTTCCGCCTCTCAACAAATTATGGTGCGACCATGCATTATCTATGCCTTCAAAATCATTCAATCCATTCATCCCATGATGGTGAAAAGAATTTGATGACCCCCGTACAAAAATATAAATAACATAAAAAAGCACGGTTTACTAAAAATGTACCTGCATAAACATTATGTTGAATAATCCCACATCAACAAAAGTTTGGTAACTTGTACTTGACTCAAAATGTTTTCATATGATCTATTATGGTACTTTAGTATCTATCAACAACAAACCACTATCATTAAGCATTGGAATAGTTTACTAAAAATGAAACAATGGATTTAAAATGATTTCATAATAGGTATCTGATTAGTGAATGGAGAAAATCCATTCATAATTTCTGGCGGCATAACATATGGTGGGTTGCATCTATGTAAAGAGCAATCTCATTAGGAGAATGTAACAAAATGCTTCCATGAGATCTATTTTGCTGCTCCACTACGTACAAACAAGAAACCACTAACAATAATATTAGAATTTGCAACAAATCTCATTAGAATAATGGTTTCTTGAAACATTAAGCTACTGCTTTATTTGCAACATAATGCTTTCTGTTAATCAATCAAGCAACAAGAACCTATGGAAATTATCGTAACCACATTGTAAGTGATAGCTCATTGCTAAGTTTATGAATTAGTCCACATTAGGTTCACGAATCAAATTACTTCCACTGAAATACTCGAATGCAAGAGCCAAAAACCAAAAAACCAGACAAGTCACTCAGTTAATTATCGATACTTCTTTCCCCAATCGGTCGCTCCGAACTTCTCCTTATACTCTGAATGTATGCCAGTCCAAGAGTCATTTTGACAGTATCTGCAGGACTATATTGTTCCAGATCTATCTAATTCTTAGTAAGGCGAGTCTCATAGTGTATATTTCCTTCTACTATGGCACATGCTCCAGAATCTCATTTAAAGACCTTTGCACATGTCATTCAGGAAATCAAAAAGGCCTTGAACAGTTCAGTAAAGTTACTTAATGGCCTTTGCAAAGGATATTAGATAATAGCAAGCGTGACCAACTCAGATCAGGATGGAAATACATATTAGCTTATGGTTGCGGACGCTGAGAACATCGCACCAGGAACTGACATCATCCCAAAATTACAAACTATTCATTTTCTATTAATCTCGTGGTTTTGTACTAACTTTCCAATCATTATTTTCTCCTTGGACTAAAAACTCAGTGTCGTCCTAGACAAACCAAACCTCCTAAAAATCACCTACACGGGACACTCATGGGCAAAATTGCCAACTCAATAGCCAAGTTCATGCAATTACTACCGACCAAAAGGGGCCGAAAACTTCTTTTCCCAGAGAAGAAGCAACTCCAAATCAAGATATCATAACAAAAGTACAATGAAGTATTTAAAAGGCCAAAACTATCCAGAGCAGAGCGCGGGAATGAGAACTTAGAAAGAGCTCGAGCAAGCAACTGAGCATAGAGCCCTCGAGCAACAAAGTGAGGGTCGGAGTGGAGTGCGAGAACAAGAGTTGGAACAAAGCACGAGCTGAATGCCGGAGCAGAACGCGGAAATGAGGGCCGGAGTAGAGCGCGGCAACACAGGCTAGAGTAGAGAGCGAGCTGAGCACCGGAGCAGTCCTTAGGAATGAGGGCCGGCACAGCGACGGAACGAAATTTGTCATAGGTATATCAATTTGAAATTTTTAGTGGTCAAAATATTACTTTGGATTAAATTTGCACTAACATGGGTTTTTTGTGATTAAAAAATTAATTTAGATGTAAATTTATTATAAATATATCAGTTTGAAATCTTTCGTGATATTAACTATAAGTATATTAGGTGAGCAAAAGCATCTTAAACTCCAGAGAAATCATTGAAATAATGATGCCGCTGAAGTCACCGCAGAACATGAGATCTCCCTATATTTAAATAAAAATAAGAAAGGAAGGAGACGCAACAAAGCGATGACGCTAAAAGGTCCGCCCTAATTCCTTCTTTTAGTTTAACTGAAGTGGCTGATCTCACCCCAACCTTTCCAAGAGATCCTCTTTCTCAGAACAAGAAAGCTTGTACCATCAATACCCCAATATATATATATATATATATATATATATAATAAAAGCACTTGTTAACGAGTACTTTTAAGACATCTGAGTTAAGCATATTTCAAATTTCACTGAAAAGGAAAACGCCCTTTTCCCCCCATAAAGTATAAAAGGAGAGGGAGGCTGTGCTTGGATGCGGATGGCATATCCCTTGGAAGATGCTCCTTTTAAACCAGTAAAGTGACTCAAGTCGCCTCCCTCCCTTAGTGCTCTTACGACCGAAAGAACTCAAATCTGATCATTTTTTTTGCCTGCCTATATATATAGCAGCACGCTCTACTTCCCCAAAACCTCTTGAATACTGCACAAAACTTCCCAAACCCACCATTTAGTAGTGCTCCTTTGGCTCAGCCACCCCCCCTTGAATACTGAGTCATTTTTGGGGCTGGATTTGGCTTCTATCTTAGTGTCGTTGCAGATGTTTCTGTTGCTGACTAGGTTGTGTGGTGTGGTGTGGAGTGTGTGACTTTGTGTACGCGTGCTTGATCCTTCCCATGCTGCTATGATTTCCGGGTCAGGGAGAACACCAAGAAAAAAAAAAAAAAAGGAGCTGCTTGTTTTGATCTGATGAGAGGAAATTTTATGGAATCTCCCAAGATAGGGCTACTTTGGATCCTTTGGCATTTCCGGGTGCTTATCGGAACCCTTGTTTCTGTGTCTTCCAGGCGATTTCTCCCTGCAGAGGAAAGAAGCAACCGCGGCAGTCCGCATTTGAGTTAAGCATACTTGAGTACTTTTTAACGAGTACTTTTTAAGACATTTGAATTAAGCATATTTCATATATTTAACCAGGCTTCTCTGGACATTCGTTGACAAATTTCACTTAAAAGGAATATACCCTTCCCCCCATAAAGTATAAAAAGGAATATCCCCTTGGAAGATGCTGCCATTTTCAACACCTTTTATTTGCTCCTTTCAAACCAGGAAAAGTGTCACTCACTCTCTCCTACTGAAGTCACCTCCCTCTCTTATTGCTCTCATGACCAAAAGAACTCAAATTATGATAAATTATTGCCTGCCTATATATATAGCACTACGCTGTGCTTCCTCATACCCTCTATCAGTACTGCACAAACTTCCCAAACCAACCATGTAGTGCTTTGGCTCTCTCCATAGCCATCGCCCCTTGAATATGAGACTTTTGGGGGTGGCTTTGGCTTCTATTTTTAGTGTTGCTGCAGATGTTTCTGTTGCCGACCATGCTGTGTGATGTGGTTTGTGTGACTTTGTGTATGTGTGCTTGATCCTTAGGTCAGGAAAAAAAAAAAATGGGAGCTGCTTGTTTTGATCTGATGAGAGGAAGTTTTATGGGATCTCCCAAGATAGGGCAACTCTGGATCCTTTGGCATTTCCGGGTTCTTATGGGAACCCTTGTTTCCGTGTCTTTTGGGCGATTTCTCTCCGCAGAGGGAAGAAGCTACCACGGGGAGCTAAGTTCGACAGCCTGCATTTATTGCTTTTCTGCCTTCTTCGTGTTTGCTTCGAAGTGAATAAGAAGAATTGCCTGGAATTAGCATTTTGGTCATGTATTCGCAGGCTTCTCTGGGTGCGGTTGGTGATGTTTTTATAATGAATAATGGCTGGATTTGGTATTGAATTCGAGCTTGTGATAATGACTGTCGTGTTTTAAAAATTGCCAAAACTGATGAAGAAATTAGAAACTTCTCTGGTATAGTTTGCAACTTTGTTTCTTTATTTTATTTTGCAAAGCACATAGATGTTTAGGATCATGCTGGCCCGGAATTCGTGCATTTTCTTTTCCTTATATCACAGTGTTGTCATGTCAAATCTCAAATTCTTATCGCTGGGACTAGTGATTAGGTAGCAGCTTAGCGATATGGAGAAATTTTCAGGATGGGTTAATGGAAGAAGCAAAAAAATTATGAGAATATTATAAAAGACACTCCTGATTGGATCCACTTGTCGAAAAAGTCCTCGAATGGAACTTATTTCAAAAGACTCTCGAATTGGGGCATTATGATCAAAATAATCCGCGTCATCCCTAGTGATCATGTGTCATTCATGTGCCCCTTTCTTGCCTTTGGATATGGGTAATTTTCATCCTAAACATGCATTTTCCCCAAACAAAACCCTAAACAAAACCCTTAAATTCCCAAATCCTTGGTCGAATAGACCCTAAGTTGAATTTGAGAGAGGACAATGCAAAATAGTGACTCTAATTAAAGCAATTGAGCGACTTCATATTTCAATCGAACTTAAAAGCGAGTTAAAACCCTAAATCATGAAATAAAAGGAGCACTAGTCCTTAATTTCGAAACCCAAGCTCTCTCTTCTTTCGCAATTTTGCCCCCTTTCAAACACGACTTTGATTTGGCGAAAATGATCTTTTGGGCATGTGATAGCATGTGAGATTTTGTGGAGCTATTATCAACTGTTTTAAAAACTGAAGCTATTAGATGAAAACGTGGTTTAATATTTAATTATTCTATCAATATTGATAACTTATCGTCTTACTCTACAAATCAATTTTGTTTTAACTTGTCTATGTAGCTTATGTATTATCAATATTGATAGCTTATCATCTTATTCTACAAATCAATTTTTTTTGAACTTGTCTATGTAGCTTATGTTTATTCATTATCTAGTTAATACATTTGTTCCAATCGACAACCATTGAGACCTTTTTAGATTTAGGATAAATTACCCTTTTGATTTCCGTAGTCATGTGGGAGTACAATGTAGTCTTTATGCTTTACTTTGTTACAAATTTAGTCCTTGTAGTATTTCCTCGTTTTAAGTCATTCTATCAGGCCTTATGTTTAAAACCCAACAATAATTGCTGAGTTAGCTAGTCATTCCATAAAAAATGACAAATTTTGAAGCATACGTTATAATAATCCTCGTTTATTGCCATAGAATTCTCATACTAGACCTCCAATTTGAGTTATGGTGATGAAGAATGGCTCCAACTCGGAGATACCAATTGATGATGAAGAACAGATCTAGCTCTTTTACCGAACTAATTTAGGACAAGTATCGCTTTGGTATGACATAACGAAGAACTGCTATTGTTCCGATACCAATCGGTGGAGTAGGATCTAACTCTAATACCAAACTGATATAGAATGAAAGCGTAGGGAAAAGGGACGAACGAGAATCGTAGAAATGGGAGAGAAAATAGGGTGGCAAGAAAGTAGAGAGAATTAGAGAAAGATGAGGAGACGCCAATGTTAGACTAAAATTCAGAGTAATTAACAATTCAGATTCCTCAATTCATGAACCAAACTCATGAAAATAGAAACAAATGCGGAAACATAAAGAGTAAACGAACATACCTCCAGCCATGAATGAAGAGGACGAATACGGATACAAGCATTGAATGATTGGCGAAAATGAGTGCCACTAGCCCATTGCCCCCTCTGATATTGATGGTGTGTGTTTTCTATTCTTAGTGTATGTTTTATGTAGGTACGTTATTCAAAAAACTAACAACATGAAAAAACTGGTGTCATAATTGACCGGGAGGTTTGACTTAGACGATCCATTTAAAAATTGCCAGCCCCTTACTGATAACATTTGCCACAAGATGTCAATTGAGTGAGGTGGTTATCATATAATTAATGTGCATAATATGATGTTAATGAATTTAAATGTTGGTAATTATCAACCGAATGTGAGATCATATCATTAATATTATAATATTCTCCCACTTGATCCCAAAATTCATTAACAAAATATTGAGCCAAATAGACATTAATTTCATGCTGAAGACAAAACACATGAATCATGGCAACAAGTCCTCTTATGAATAAATATTATTTTTCATGTGTCACAATACATTTCATCTTATCACAATCAACTCTCATGTGATAACATAATTTAATGAATAAACCCTATGTTTATTTTAGATATACTTAATGAATAAACTTTAAGTTCATTACCAGTCAAAATGATTGTTAATCTCATGATAAATGAATGTGCACACCAGAATCAAGAATTGCATCATAACCGAATAAGAGAATTTCATAAATTCATCCATACGACGAAAATCCTCCTGACAAGATCTATTCCCATCTTAACCACATTCTCATAACTCATTAGTGGCCCTTTAGTCAAGAATCAACTAATATCAATTCAATGCTGACGTGTTCAATAACCACTATCGAGACCTAAAAATTAGCCTACTGGATTACTAAGTTAATTAAGTTAACTAACCTACTTCGAGTTCTTCCAAACTCTACCAATTGGCAACTTAGATTCAAGTAATTAATATGCGGAAGATTTTCAATTTGAAGTTTTCACTAATCATTTATGATAGGTTGATTAGATACCTAAATAAATTATCGAAGAAATACTTTATTACTACAAATTAGAGATAATTGAGTTTAGGGAATTTGTTACACTAATATTTCTATTAACGATTAATGAAAACTATTTAAGCATGCATCTTGGATTAATTTTATTCCAAAGTCCTAACATGTGAGGTGATTAAACAAGTGCACAAACATTATTTAACTCTCAATAATCAAAGCTTTAAATAAATTGTAAGATAGAGAGGAGAGAACATATCTGGCAGCCTAAACCCTATTAGTTATTTCCCAAGAGTGAGACTAAGACAATGCAATTATTTTTTTTATGGGTTTTCACTTGTTTAATGAAGAATGCAAATGAAATACAATGCATATGCAATCCTAAGCTAAATGACATAGAATGACATGCAAGGCATTTATTTAAAGGTCCTAACTATGACATGCAATTCTAGCAAAGGTCCTAACTATGACATGCAATTCTAGCTTAATAACATGCGAATTAACCTAGTCTAAATGGCAAGCAATATTAATTTGACTATCATGATACACGATTCTAATTATGTGACTTAAATAAATGTTTCTAATCTAGATAGCATGCTCAAGTGACATGAATTTAATTCAGATGACATCCAAAAATATATTAAATTAAACTTAATTGCCATGCAACATTAAGTTAAATTATTTAAACATGCGACCTAGATTAATGAACCTACACATGGAGGCTATGTGGACGAACCCAGTCATGATTTTAGATGACATGCAAATATGACACGACATTAATGACATGGCAAGGTTAATGACATTGAAATAATGACGCAGCAAAGATATGAATTCTAACCTAGATTATATGCGCACAAAATAAATGCCTAATCTATAAGCATGACTGGAAATATTTTAAACTATATGGAATGCATATGAATGAGACATTTTGGTGTTTTTGAATGAATTTCAAAATTAATCATTATTGAAATTAAATCTATTCTAAATGAGGATTATCCTAAATGCGTAGATAATAATTTGAATTAAATCCTGAAATTATCTATGAAATCTTCGATCCTAAGTCTAAATATTTCAAGTTGTGATTACCTATCTTAATGAAGATGCAATCCTAATCTATATGCAGATTGAATTAAAATGTCCCTGATCTATTAGATGTGGTTTCTAATTAAATCACATCTCCCTAAATGAATGCCTATCCTGTAAGATAAGATTTCTAGCAAATATTATCTAACTGAGGCATTTTAATTTATGAGATAAGATTTCTAATAAACCTTATCTTTCCAAATCTTTTTGAATTTTCAAATAAGGAGACAATCAATCAAATATGCAATTAAGATATGCATGATTTTGTAAAATATTTAATCCAAATTGACTAACGAAATCGGCGGATCGTATCCAAATGATTATGGATTGGGTCGTTTGTTTCTTGTGCTTATTTGAAATCGACGGATTGTACCCAAGTGATTATGGGTCAAATAGTCCGATAACAGCACGTTGTCATTTTAAATCAGGATTAATTTTCTAAATCTAGAAAGATATGTAAAGATATGGAACCAATCAAATTAGGAAAAGATGGGATTTTCAAATATTTCAAATCAGGCAACATTATTTGAAAATACATCCGGATAATAGACATTACCTAATTAATAAATTATCGCGCTGATATTATTTCCCAATTTGACTCTTGACGGATCGGGATCGGACCGGGAAGGTTACGCGAGAGTCAGGGAGCTTCTGGGATGCGAGGACCAAAACAAACAAGGGAACGGGGAAGACCCCTTTTGCTTTTTTACTTCTTTCTTCTCCCACTTTTGCCTTGTCTGTGAAAGATCTCTCCTTTCCTCACGGGTTTCTTTCAATTAACTCAAAGCCCCTTTTATTAATTTTTTTAATGAACCAAAACCCAATTAATTAAACCCGGAGCTTCCCGTTTCCGATGTGAATTGCGGCCACAATTTGCCTCCCTAGGCCTGGTCATGTTTTGCCTCTTCATAAGCTCCGTCCATTCATTTAAGCACAGAACTATCGGTCACCAATCCGATAAAATTAATTACATAAAAAATTGGAGACTAGCTTTAGTACCTAGAAAAAAAAATATTTATTCATATAGTTTTAAGTTCATGTAGGATTAGTTTAATTTTCTGTATACATACATTTTGCATGTTTATTGCATCGACGGCTAATGGAATGGTTTAGAATTTGATTAACTGGAATAAACCTATAATCCTTTTACGACGGACTAAATCAGACGTGGATGTTAGCCGGCGAATCCGGCACCCTAGGACCTCCGTAGTCATGTTCTAACAACTAATTAGCCAAGATTTCGAGACGGCGTACCTGATTTCGCATCCATCGTCGATCGGCTCCTCAAAACGACGAACGGGCTTCGGAACTTCGGCGAGACGAGCTCGGAACTTCCCCTTTATGCCCTCCGGCCGCCTGGCGTCGATGGAACTACCTCTCACCTCGTGACTCTCTCTCCCACTAGCCGTATAGAGAAGAAGAAGAGGGATAATGGCATAGAATGAGGGTTAAAGGGGGGTCCAAGCCTTATATTAACTTCCGGCTGGGCCCTTCCATCACGGGTCGGGCTGGAATTTGGCCCACACCAACCAGGCCCATATTCGGCCCGTCAAGAATCCTTATATCCTTACCTTTATTAAACCAATACCGTATACGGTATATTAATACCGTATACAATCAATTACAATTACAATTAAGGCGAGCCCACATACGGAAAAACTCTAACAGTGGAAATTCCGATAAGGAAGAGAGAATATGCCCCGGAGGAGAGAGAGAGAGAAAGAGGTCTGCACTTGGAGAATCGTAGAATCCACCAAGTCTTCATAGTCAAATTCCCCCTGTGACGGTGGGGATTCACGTCAATTCTTCATGGAAATCAAGTGCCATCTCCTTCCATTCTTGAGAGAATTCAGGCGCAAATCCTTAGTGTCTAGCTCCTGCTATCCGATTGCCTCAACGGGGATTGTTCGTCTGAGATCTCCACGAACAAAGCACCTCTCCAGTACACCTAGCAATCTCCGGAGCCTATCACGAGCAGCCATCGCCGGTCCTGTCATCTCGGCCGATTTATTTTGCAGGTTTTTCCAGTGAGCACCGCAAGCCAAGCAAGCCATCACCCGACGAGACGAGTCCCATGAGAAGCCACCAACGACGCTGATCCAACGAGTTGCTGTGGCTCTCTGATCTGGTACCCGAGCAAAGCTATCGCCTCCATACTGAAGACAACGACGACGATCCGTGAACCCCCTAACGACGAGATGTTCTGATCCGCCGAACACCAACGAAAGTCTGCGCTAACAGGTTTACGTCTTGGTTGTCTCTGCCGTAATCAAGTTTATCTTTGCAGGTGTGTAAGCGGGGTCCCAATCATCCTAGACGCCTTCATCCGGACAAAACACAATGAGAAGTAATCTGATGGTGGATCCTGAAATGTGAATGGGAAGGTGGAGATTGAGAGAGACAAGTGGTGGGGGATGCACCATATCCTGCCACGTTTGAAGACTAAGACCCTCCCAAATTCCTGTCCTCACCACACGAGCAGAGACGACAATGCCGATTTCCATTGGTGTTCGTCCGTCATCCAATGACCGAGCTATCGTCCGACAGCCACATTTGAGAAACGTCTGTGAGCTAAAAAAACCATGATCAACCCAAATCGGACCGTACCTAACTAATTGATTTTGGATGGAATAAATGGGTACCTGACCGGTTTCCTGTTCCAATTTCCTAAAATTGATTGATTGCAAATGTGTTATCTTTTAGAATATGTCTTGCCATGCTCGTTTGATATTTCAAAATTCTTAAAGATAATTCCTGCATATAGAGTATATTGCATCTTGGAATTAGAATCATGCAGATTAAATTTGGACATTTAAATAAATTAGATTAGATTGCATTGTAGGATAGAGTTTGCATGTTTAAATAGATTTTTATATCTAAAAATAACTTATCTTTAATAGATTAAGATTTAGGCAAAATTCGAACCCTAAAATATGCAAGATAATTTATCATTAGGCATAGTTTTCTTTAGGGACACAATTAATTCTGTCATGCATCTTTGCCATGTCATTTAGAATTGCATGTTTAGTTAATTAGCTCATCATATAGATTGCATGCTAGATTTTGCATTGCATGTAGAATTGTACACTTAGGTTAATTAATTAATTCAAAATCATGTAATCATTTAATTAAACCATAGAATAAGTTTGTACATTAGTTTAATTATGTCATCTAGGTTAGTCATGTAGTTAATTAGATTAATTTCGCATGCATGCTTAGGATAGTTTGCATTTAATTAATTCATCGCGTTTAGAATATAATTCATGCATTTCATAAATAAAAAATTTAAAATCATAAAAAAAATAATTTTGTTACATGCTTCCTACAATTATCATGATTTCTAGATGTTCATTTAATTAATTGTGCATCCGCATGATAATCTATGTTAGTGATTTAGGATAAAATCAATTAATTTTTTTCATGAAATAGAATGATACCGTGCCGTTAAAGTAATCTAATGTAATTAAGTTCCTAGATTCATTATCTTTGGTTTGTATGAGTAAAATAGTTCTCTTTCTATTTTATTTAGGTTTCTGATCAACTACCGTAAATGATTAGTGACAACTCTAAGTTAAATCTTTGCATTAAATATTGAACCTAAGTTGCGAATTGATAAAATTTGGGAGAACTCAAATTAGGTTAGTTAATTTAATTAAATTTATAATCCATTAACCTGAAAATTAAATTCTAATCAACTATGAATTACATAATTTTTGGTAGAGACTAAGGCTAGGCTTTAATTTTTATGCAAATTTTTTTTTATAAATAAATTAGCCAAAATTTATGTATGAATAACCATTTTTCTTTTTTTTTTTAAACATGTTCCCTTATGATTAAATGCTTAATGCCGATGTACTTACTTCGATTACCGCTTTTGCGGCATTTAGTCCTAAAAACAATAGTTGAATTGTCACAAAATATCCTTAATGGCCTAGCAATAAAATTCATAATTCTAGGTGCATAAAACTCTTCAATCATACGCCATGCAAGGTGGCCTCAAGACAAGAAACGAACTTAGTCTCCATAGGAGAAGTAGCAAACATGATTTGCTTCACATTCCTCCATGACATGACTTCACCGACTAACATAAAAATGTATCTACATGTTGATTTTCAAGAATCAATGCAACTAGCGAAGTCCAAGTTCGAATAACCAACTACTTCTAAATTGTCAATTCCTCTATAAGCACATAACCTTTTGTATCTTATAGGTACATTATCACTTTCTTTTGCAGCTTTCAAGTGATCCATACCTATATTACTCTTATATCTACCCAACATTCCCATAGTGAAAGCAATTTTAAGTTAAGTGCAACCTTAAGCATACATCAAGCTTCAGACAGCAAAAGCATATGGGATTATTGCTCATTTATTCCCTTTCTAGATTGTCCTTCGAGCATTGGTTCAAATTGAACTAAAATTCACAATAGGTGCTATACTCAGTGGATAATCTTCCATATGGAATCTTTATATGACTTTATTGATATAGGTTTCATGAGATAATGGATCTTAATGTTAATGACGTAAAATGCCCCACTCATATCCTTCATTTCAAAATTCTTAGAGAGAAATTATTTCACCTCATATAGCAACCCCGTATCATTGATTGCAAGTAAAATGTCATCCACATATAGAATAAGAAAATAAATTTTGCTCCCACTGACCTTTTGGTACATACATTGATCCATGATACTCTTTACAAAATCTAATGAAGAGGTAACTTCATGGAACCTTAAGCACCAATGGCGGGATGCTTATTGCAAACCATATATAGATTTCTTAAGCTTGCACATCAAATGCTCACTATTACTAGAGAAGAATCCTTCTAGTTGTTTCATATAAATCTCCTCCTATAGTTCTCCATTGAAGAATGTCATTTTTACATCCATTTGATGCAATTTCATCTTAAAATGAGCAACAAATGCCAGAACAATATGAATATATTCTTTCTTAGATAACAAGAGAAAAAGTCTCCATGTAATCAATTTTCCCTTTTTGAGTAAATCCTTTGGCAATGACTCTACTCTTACATCTCTCTATATTGTTTAGTGAGTCTTTCTTAGTTTTGAATGCCTATTTACAACCAATGACCTTCTTACCAGTGGGCAACTCAACCAAATCCCAAACTTCGTTAGATGCCATTGAATTCATCTCTTTCTTCATGGCGTTGTACCATAAATTGGAATTATCACAATCTATTAATTGTAAAAACGTTTCCGGATCATTTTGAGCTCCAATATTATAGTCAAGTTCTGGCAAATACACAAAGTAACCAGTAGGACTTGTTGATTTCTTCACTCCAGTAGACCTTCTTAATGTTGCATTAACATTCTTTTGAGGAGCGTGTTGGTTAACTGGTTGTTCAATAGTTTTTTTATGATTGCTGAATAATTGGATCCACTAGATTAACATCAACAGATTGTGGAGCATCAATGATTGGTTGTTCAGCAACTGCTTCATTAGAGGGGCGTTATGAATAACAATTAATTTGGTACTTGAAGTGGAAAGTTAAGTATCTAAATGATTTTTCTCAAGAATCTGGTCCCAGAATTGATTGTTCCCACTAATCAAGCCATTTTTCAGAAATTTCTCATTTCTTAATTCCACAAACCTAGTGGAATGAGATGGACAATAAAATCTATATCCTTTAGACTTTTTGGCATATCCAACGAAAAACCCATTTATAGTCCTTACGTCAAACTTATTTTCCTATGAATTGTGGACTCTCACTTCTGATGGGCATCCCCAAATGCATACATGTCACAAACTCAATTTTCAACCTTTGAATAACTTAAAAGGCATCTTTGGGATAGCCTTGGTTAGAACTTGGTTTAATATGTACACTACCGTCTTAAAAGCTTTAGTCCATAAAGGCTTAGGAAGTTTGGAGTTGCTAAATGTTGACATCTGATTTTTAATCATATTTTCTTTTTGAAAAAATAAAAAATCCATAAAAATTCATAAAATTAAAAAAATCAGCTTTGGGAACAATGGCCAAGCTTAAGGAATCAATTTTAACCAAAAAATAACATTTCATATTTTCAGTATTTTTCCAGCATTTTTATTTTCGAAAATTCATAGAAAATAAAAAAAAGTGACAAAATAGAAAAAAAAAATTCAACTTGGAAGCCTTGGCCAAGCCTAAGGAACCATTTTTCAACAAAAAAATAATTTTTAATATTTTTCGTATTTTTTTAATATTTTTCGAAAAATATAAAAATACTTAAAAATTCGAGAAAAATAACATTTCAAGCCACAAATATACATAAAAATAGTCAATATTTTTATTTTAAATCTCTTTTCAAGTTGGCCATCACAAATTTGAAAAATCTAATTCGGGGTCACGAGCATAATCTCGAATTGGCTCTAAAAAATTCAATTGAGTCGATTTATTTTCATTTTTCACTTTTAGGAGTTGTGACATTGTTTTCTAATAATTCCAATGTTCATCTTAGCCCAATTATACCTAGAATGACTCAATTTTACAAAAGAGCCTTACTTGGATTTTGTATTTTTTTCAGCTTAAATTTAACAAACGATTGAACTAGACATGAGGTGAATTTCGACCATGCATATGGAAGGTGTGTCGAAAATTGTGAGAAGACTTGCACATAAAGAAATATTTCTCCAGGGACTGAATTGCAGATACTTAAAATTTCAAGCATTAGAGTGCACATATCTAACATTTGATGGATTATTTTGTAAATAATAAAAAGAAGAGTTAGTGGAGAAATTAGAATAGAGAAGGGAAGATGGAGAAGAGGAAATGGAGAAGAGAAGGGAAGATAGAGATAAAGGAGAGTTTGTGGAGAAATTAGAATGGGAGGTGGAGATAGAGAATAGAGGATAAAATAGAGAATCGGAGATAGATGAATGGGCTATAAAAGGAAGAAGAAAGGAGCTTGGAAGAGAGGATTATTGGAGAGAAAATTTTGGATGTTTGAAAGATTGAAGAAAAATTAGAGAGAAAGAAAAAATCAAAAAAGAGAGAATTCTCTTCCAAAAAAGAATCTTGAAGATTTCGAGAGTTTAAAGTTAGGCGTTACCATCACCAATTATCCTACCAATCAACACAAGTCACGAGTTCATCCTCGTCGTTCGAGCTACGATCTTGATCTACAAGGTGATGCAAGGTCCGAATTCAACAATCAAGTCCGATAAATCAGGTAACGATGTCCTGGTGATCTTCATTCATACTCAGAAGATAGTCTTAACGCATATACGGTCGCTCTTAGAAAAATTCAAGGAGAGTGGGAATACAAGGAAGAGTAATAAACCTTGATGAACCATTAACTAGTCAAGAATGTCTCAACCCAACATATTTGAGAGCTACCATGACTTGCTAAATATGGGAGATGAAGAGTACGAGGCCATATTTGGCAGACCATGGAGCCTGGCCCTTTTGCCAATGACGTCCAAGATTTTATTAAAGATAAGGACAACAACAATAACAACAACAAGGGTCAAAAGAAGTGTTACCATCACCATACTGAGCATCAAATTCAAAGACTTGAGGATTTCTTCATGAAGTGCCATATGCTAGATAACTGACAAAGAATGGAACCGAGCCAAGAGTTAGGGCTAGAACTTTCGCAACTCAAGTTTTAGTTTTAAAATAGGTGAACTCATGTAAAGACTTGACATGAGCCCCATGAAATTGAGTTTCTAAGAGCTGAAAATGAAAAACTCCGAGCAGAGAACAAGAGGTATAAGGAAGCTTTTGACTATACTACCTGCCCGAAATACAACAGCATCCTCACCTTCGATGAAAGGCAGTATCTGAGGATTGAAAATACTCGTTTAAGAGGTGAGTTAAATCAGTTCACAACAGAACCAAGTTCTGTTGGAAGAAGGTACGATAAGACCGATCCTATAGAGTCAGCATTGATGCCTCTCGAGGAAGAGGGGATGTATCTCTACTAAGTAAGTGGCATTGACGACAAGCTCACCGCTATGATCATCCAGTTCGATGTTGATGAAGCACTAGAGCTGTAATGTGCACACGGAGTCTATATTTCGAAGCTGTTGATCACGGGTCCTTCAACATCGCCAATGAGTACTTGACTCAGAATGAAACTAGCTGATTAGTAGAGAATCTACAAAAAGAGCAGAACCGATCCTGAACGAATACATATATTTCATTATCTTGGTGGGATATTTTCTACTTTTATAGATGTCTGGAATTAATGCAAAAACAAGAAGTAGTAATTTCTCTTCCTCCTATTAAATGCTCGGATCCGTTACTACACAAAATTTGCGACGAATCAATTGCGAGTAAAAAGTCCGCCAAGCTCGAAGGGTAGCTCCGTATTGTTTTAATTAACCCTTAGTTACTCCAGCTCTAAATTGAATCCCTCCCATTTTTAGGAATTTGCGAATTGTCCCGAAAACACAGTCATACACAAATGCGAAGACGAAACTGGGGGTAAATTAACTCATAGACCTTGCCACTAGATGGATAGCCTCAAATAAGAAAAATGTGAATGAAACACCTGAGCAATATCAAATATGGGTAATTCTATATCGTTCCAATTTACTCGTAATCGTCTCAAGTTTTGAATTAATTTATTTCACTCTTATTAAGGATTGTAAATTATCTTGAAAAGCGTCGTGACATGGAATTGCCCGATACAATACAACGAGATCACGTCATCTCAAGGGTTAACTCTTAAAAGAGAGCCTCGAGAAACACATGCCATCTCGTAGACCAGATGACATAGGGGATGACAGTGATCCGAACGGTCCGAGTTCGATCCCCAAGGATGGAGAATGTTGTAAGTATTGTAAATAAATAAAATAATTTATTTTACAGATTTCTTTTACAAAAAGAAACAAAAATACTTGACGAACAATAGCAAAGTCAATACTTTGCTACAATTATGGCTCTAATGGTGAAGTGTCCAACAAAAGTCGAGGGAAACTCAACCTAGGGAACCTAGTAAAGGAGTTGTGTAAGACATTCAAGATGAATGGTAAATCAGTATCGTTTCTAGTTTATCCCTTCCAATACTAGCTAACACATCTCCTTTACTTTTGACAGGAAATATTTACACTGACATTTAACGTGTCAAAGTAGACAACCCCAAGGGGCAAAATTATGATCATCTGAAGAAATCCATTCTGATGAAAATGGGGCAAATTGATAGCAAACCCTAAATTTAAAAGGAGAGTATGTCTTCTTTAATTCATTTTGTTTCAAGGATAACCTTTCTGCTTTCTTCCTTGCAGGGGCATTCGACCAATGGCCATGACAGTTATTCACATTAAACAAGCTTAAATGCTTCGCTTCACCCATGCATATCATTATACATGGGTAAAGTCGGAGACAAGCTACTCCTCAACTTAAGGAGTAGATTCTTCATTTGTTTGATCCGCCCACTTGTCATGGGGCAATTCAAATTCTCTCATTCTTGAGAATTTTCTTCCATATTTACACATTCTATAAACACGTATGATGCTAAAAATTGCCACATCTGCATTGTGTTTTACACATTCCATGATTTACGCATGACTACTTTGCATATTTAATTTGCTAATTCTGACTTAGAGCATGAATTGTACATGATGCATCAAATGTGTAAAATAGGACAGAGGAGGATGATGAAATGGCAAGGCATTTCCACGCATGTCCTACATTCACAGTGAATCGTGTGCTAAATAAGTTTTGCATTCCCCAAGACAATGAGTTTTCTCGCAAAAGATACGATAACCGAAGGGAAGGAGGCGATCATTTCTCTATCCTAAACACTACATGTGACCATTGAGAACCTATTTGAGCGGCGATTTCACTTTATAACTCCTGTCAAGAACCACCCCATATCGGGGCCAAATGGAGGTAGTTCCAGCAACAACAAGAGGTAAATGGTTAGAAATTTTCTTGTTCGAACTAACATCAATTTTTGAGTGTTTCTTTGCTTTCAATCTCATACAGTAATTCAAATGCCTTAGGAAGATGAAAAGCATTCATTTTTCTATCCGATACGCTCATATCCTTTGCATCGCCCAATTGAGCCTGTATATTCGTTTCTTAAAACCCCGTTACTAATCATTGCTCATTCCAAGATAAAGATAGCACCATTTCAAAGCAGAAGAGCTCAAAAGAATTAGGTCTATATAGAACTGCCAAGTCAACTCTTCAAGTGTGCTAGATCTCGGATATACATGTGTATGCGACATGATCTTTGAAAATTCTTTTGTTCTGAACAGAACGGAAAAAGACGGACTAAAAGAGCTAGTCCCGGGCATGAAAAAGCAAAGCGTCAATCAAAAGCAAGGCCAATGTCCATTCAAATCAATGTTCATTTTTTAATGGTTTTGAACTTTACACCAAGCATTTTGTAAACTTAGTGAAAACATAGTCTCCTTTTGTGATCCCCAATGAGATTTGGTTGCAAAAGAAAACTTTTCGAAAGAGTCATGTTGCAAAATATACACAATTGAAGTTTACACCGTTGGGGAGCGACGACGGTATCGGCAGGAATTGACACCATCCTCATATAACGATGGTATTCTTTGAGGACTATTCTAAGGCTGAGACTGGTGACAAAAATATAATGAATTACCAACGTCAAACCCACCTCATATAATTTCTGGGCCAAAATAATCCTTTTACTTCCTTGGCCCCCAATCCCAAACCACGTTACAGTTTGTGAAAGTTTTTTCTAATTAAGGTGCTTGAATTAACGTAGAGTTGGATGATTCTAAACATCGCTCGAAAAGGTACGAGCAAGATTATTTCTCTCTTATTTTTGTAAGGTTCTTGACTTGTAAACCTAGAACAGATGATGAAGACTTTTTTTTTGTTAATGACCTTGGCTCAAAAGAATCCCCTTTGGTAAGCCTTTGACCCAGCGTATATTATGGTCCTTATCAAGACTTCCAAATCGGCTGGATTGTACCAATTGCGAGATTACTCAGACCCTTACTGAATCGACGATAGTAAGATCGAGTGATTTCTTTTCAATCCTACAATTAGGATAAATAGTTTTTTCGAGAGTAAGAGAAAGCCCTTTCAGACTGAAGTCCTCCATTCAGATTACATTCGAGGTCTTCATGCTATCATAACCTCCTTGAATAGAATTGGTAATGCAAACTTGGCAGAATAGTTATGCATGATCCACATTTTGATTGCTTACATCATGAGTTATTACATAGGTTACTTC
The DNA here is from genome assembly GCA_016432845.1 of Psidium guajava. NCBI lineage: Eukaryota > Viridiplantae > Streptophyta > Magnoliopsida > Myrtales > Myrtaceae > Psidium > Psidium guajava. Next base: position 19,873,030 of record CM028233.1, on the reverse strand, counting down.
TACTCATTGCAAACTTGGCTAAATAGTTTTGCATGAATCGATGAACTCATTAATGAAAAATGCTCACACATGTTATTTCTGACCCTACCTAACAGGTAGGGGTGTCAAAACCGAATCGAAAAATCGAACCAAACCGAACCATTAACCGAACCGAACCGAACCAAACCGAAAATTCCATGCATTTTGGTTTGGTTCGGTTTGGATAATGAAACAAAAATCATTCCTTTTTTTTGGTTCGGGATACTTAGGCTCGGTTTGGTTCAGTATTTGGATGACTAAATTGGCCCATCTTCTTTTTCTTTTTTTGTCAAAACCCCTCTTCTTTTTTCACGACACCCCCTCTCAAGATAGTGCTCGAGAAAGAGAAACCCTAATTGTTTGCGGTCAATCGTCTCTTCCACGGCTGCGGTTGCTCAATCGTCTTCGTTCCACGGTTGAGGCTGCTTCATTACCTACCTGGTGATCTTCTCTTGCTCCTCGGTGGAGGCGGAGCAAGATGTTTGGCCGGAACCGGGAGAGGGCTGAGTGATGGGTTCTTCCTTGCATAGTCATTTTTCTCCGGCTCCTTCGGTTCTTTGCTATTCTTGTGCTTCTTCTTCTTGGTGGCGGTCGAGTTCTGTTTCTCGAAAGGATTGGGGTTTGAAATGGGGATGGCTCGTGAAGCAAACTGGGTGGAGAAAAGAGGGTTCGGAGGAGGGCCCTGGTGCCACAGAGAGTGGAGGTAGACAACCTCGTCTCTTAGCCACTGCTTGAAAAGGATCCATCGTTGGAAGAGACGAAAGATGTGATTTTTATTTTCCTCTAAGGTTGGTGAAAGTTTTTTCAAGGAACCCCTCCTTTGGTTAGGAATCGGGTGCATCGCAATTGGTCCGAGGCGGCCCTGCAGGAGCAGGCGTAAAAGCATAGTCGAGTCCGGTGCAGGGAGGAGCTCGGACATTGGTGCGCTCCAGTACTGCTGGTTGGAGGCGGTCGTCGAGCGACTATGGTCGAGGTGACTGATCGGGCGGATTGAAGCGGCGATGCGCGAAGGAACCGGCTTTCCTTTCAGTCTTCTCAACATCACTCTCACTCTCTCTCTCGAGCTCTTGGAACCGAACTCCTGACCTCAAGAACTCTCTCTCTATGTCTCTGTCTCTGTCTCTGTCTCTCTCTCTCTCTCTCTGTCCTTTTCTCAGATTCATTCCTCCTATCTGGGATGGTACTTCTCAAACAATTTTCTTGTTTTGCCAGGTCTTTTGCAGGAAAGCAACAGTTCTGGTATCCTCTGGCGTATTTACCCTTCTGGTATTACTTATATTTCGCTATGTCTGCTTTATTTAGCGTTTCATTGGACTAGAGGTTTGATCTGTTTTGTTTTAGGCAATGTTCTCATAGTAAATAGCTATTGTAGAACTGGCGTTAGGATGTGTACGCTTGGATTCATTGAGGTACTAAATACAAAGGTTGAACTATGGGTCATCAAGAGAGCGCATGTTATTTGCTGCATATCCTTCTGTCAATGAAATCTAGGATGATAACTACGCCACTTTGCACAAGGCCATGCTTATTTTGTGTCGCTGCTTCTTATGACAGCAACTTTCTCAAAATTTATTGAACGTTCACTTCATAGAATGATAAGAGTAGTTCAGAAAACCAGCCAATGTGCCTGCTAACTCTTCAACGTGGACATAGATGATTTATGTATACTGAATTGGGAAAACACTGAGTTGAATTTGAGAGAGCCCACTAGTAGATGTGGAGAGTTCTGGCAAAAGAAGTTTCACATGAACTGCAAAATAAGTGCATGAACAGTCTGAAGTTGACATTGCTATTTGTGGCGAAAGGTGACTGCAGTGAAAATTTGCTATCTATGGAGTTGTGAAACACTGAATTAGGCTAATTATCATTTATGTCTTCAACTTTTGTTTGTAGGTGCTTTGGACAAATACTTCGCTGCTACAATAGAAATAAGGCTGGTGATGGTCTATAGGGCGATATGCATCGTGATCAAGTCCACCACCTGCACAAAATGAATGCGTGTTTGATGAGAAGACTTTGGTGGGGTGTAGCTGGGGAATGTCTTGGCTGTCCATTAAGAAACTCTTTTTAGTCATTTATGTCTCGATTGATACATGAGGATGTTCAAAGCCACAAGCTGTAGTAGATTCAAGATTTTATATGTCGAAGATTACCACCTCATTGTAGGTGTGAAGTATCTTTCTTGTATACTCTGATGTTATAGTTATCTCCATGGCTTTTATCTCCAGCTTTCTGACTAATTGCAGCAAAGTTCAAGCATTTTGTATGATATAGATTATGTTAGTTCTTGGTTGTACTTACTTGCCTCGATGACTCAAGACTGAGCTGCATAATGAATAATCCGACAAGTAATTCGGCTGCAAAAAGAATAGGTATGTATGGAATGGAAAAATCATCCTATCTTAATTTAAGTAATTTGTCTGCAAAAAGAGGAAAACCGAAAAATCGAACCGAACTGAACCGAAAATTTGGTTCGGTTCAAGGTTCGGTTCGGTTCATTCATTCACCATAGCAGTTCGATTCGGTTCGGTTATTTAAAAAAACCGAACCGAACCGTACCGTTGACACCCCTACTAACAGGTAATATGTTCCTAATGTTTGAGTTACCTTTCGAGGTCTCGAAATTCACTCGGCAATTATTGAATGAACAAGCCTAGTTACCGAGAAACCATCATGCATTTCTTCCAAATCCTCAGGTAAGTGTATCTTCAACCTGAACCTTTCAAGAGAATGAATTCTGATGATTGTTAGGGTGCTCGAATCTGGTGCGACACATATGATCATTCAGTGAACAAGCAGGCATGACACAGTCAGCTTGTCTATGCCTTGATCATTAACTCAAAAGACGCAGGTAAGTCTTCTAAACCCTTTCGACTCATGAACAATATATTCTCATGAGACCTTCATTAGTTCACGATCGACCCACTCTCGTGTTCTTGATCTTTGCCTCTTTGGCTTGTTCCTAAAGCGATAGGAGAATGTAAATCGAGTTTAAGCCTCTGCAGGATTCTTGGTCTCCCCATATCCTAGAGTGACATATTTCATGGTAAGTTAAATCGGGTTTGAGCTTCTGCAAAATTTCTGGTCTCCCCAAATTCCAGAATGGCACCCTTCATGGTAAGTTAAATCGGGTTCGAGCTTCTGTAAGGTTCCTAGTCTCCCCAAATCCCAGAATGGCACCTCTCATGGTAAGTTAAATAGGATTCGAGCTTCTGTAGGATTCCTGATCTCCCCAGATCCCAGAATGACACTCTTCATGATAAGATAATTTGGGTATAAGCTTCTGCAAGATTTTTGGTCTCCCCAAATCCCAGATTGGCACCAAAAAAATTATTTTTTTCAATCAATACTGCTTCTGTTTATGCAAAAAAAGGCGACGTTTAGGTAATCATTGGTGACTTTTAACATGGAATAATCCATTCCCAAGTCCTAAGTTGCAGGCACCATGCAGACAAGCCCTTTTAGGAGGATATGTCGTCTTTGAAACCCTTCCATTGGAAACCCTAATACGGAACAGTCTAATTTTCAAGTCTTGAGTTGTAGGCACCATAGGCGAGCCTTTTTGTAAGATATGCCGTCTTTGGAGCCATTCCATTAGAAACCCAAATACGGAATGGTCCATTTTCAAGTCCTGAGTTACAGGCACCACATGAATGAGCCCTTTTAGTAGGGTATGCCATCCCTGGAGCCCTTTTCTTGAAAACCCCAATACGGAACGATCCATCTTCAAGTCCTGAGTTACAGGTACCATATAGACGAATATGTCGTCTCTAGAGCTCTTCCATTAAAGATCCCAATACGAAACGGTCCATTTTCAAGTCTTCAGTTGCATGCACACATAAACGAGCCCCTGTTGTAAGACATGCAGTCTTTGGAGCCATTCCATTGGAAACCCCAATATGAAACGGTCCATTTTCAAGTCCTGAGTTGCAGGCACCACATGAACGAGCCCTTTTAGTAGGGTATGCCATCCCTGGAGCTCTTCCATTGGAAACCCTAATACAGAATGGTCCATCTTTAAGTTTTGAGTTGCAAGCACCACAAAGACAAATATGTCGTCTCTAGAGTCCTTCCATTAGAGACCCTAATACGGAACGGTCTATTTTTAAGTCCTGAGTTACAGGCACCACATAGACAAGCCCTTGTTGTAAGATATGCCATCTTTGGAGCCCTTTAATTGGAAACCCCAATACGAAACGGTCAATTTTTCAAGTCTTGAGTTGCAAGCACAACATGAATGAGCCCTTTTAGTAGGGTATGCCATCCCTGAAGCCCTTCCATTAGAAACCCCAATATGGAACGGTCTATTTTTAAGTCCTGAGTTGCAGACACCATATGAACGAGCCCTTTTAGTAGGATATGCCATCCCTAGAGCCCTTCCATTGGAAACCCCAATACAGAATGGTCCATCTTCAAATCCTGAGTTGCAGGCACCATATAGACAAACATGTCGTCTCTAGAGCCCTTGTATTGGAGACCCCAATAAGGAACGGTCTATTTTCAAGTCCTTAGTCGTAGGCACCACACAAACGAGCTCTTATTGTAGGATATGTCGTCCCTAGAGCCCTTTCATTAGAAACCCCAATATGGAATGGTCCATTTTCAAGTCTTGAGCTATAGGCATCACTTAGACGAACCCTTTTAGTGGGGTATACCATTTCTAGAGCCCTTCCATTGGAAACTCCAATACGGAACGATTTGTTTTCAAGTCTTAAGTTGCAGGCACCATATAGACGAGCCTTTTTAGTAGGATATGCCGTCTCTGGAGCCCTTTCATTGGAAACCCCAATACGGAATGGTCCATTTTCAAAAGTCATTCTTACAGGCACAAAGTTCTTTTTACATGCACTCCTTCGACAAATCCCACATCGGGTGAACCATTCAAAAGCCCTTCTTACAAGCACAAAATCTTTCTTATAGGCATTCTTTCAGTACATCCCACATCGGGTGAACCATTTTTAAAAGTCCTTTGTACAGGCACAAAGTCCTTCCTATAAGCACAAAGTCCTCCTTACAGGCCTTTTCTTCGATGAACCTTCCATCGGGTAAACCACTTAGTAGAATCCTTTATTAGGAATCTACCATGGGGTGGCCTACCATACAAGTCAAAAATCAGGTGAATCCTTTAAATAGGATAGATCGCCACTAGAGTCCTTTCATTAGGAACTCTGCCATGGGCTGGCCTACTATATGAGTCAAAGTTTAAACCTCCCTGAAGTATCTTTAGGATGAATCTTTGGGTGCATGTTCAAAGAGCATTCATGTCAAACTACAACCATACAACAAGCAGTTAAGTGCTAGGTAAACTCTCCTCTCTCCCTCACTACATAAGAGTCTTAATCCCGATATGGATTAAAACTTACACAGAAATGTATATGAGATCAAATGTCATAACTCTTTTTATTTCTCTAGGTTGAGTCGATTAGCATTCAGGTGTCATCTGTCTTTGAAATGAACCTCTACTGAGCTTCCTTTCAAAGAGAGGTAGTTATTGACACTTGATTTTTAATCATATTTTCTCTTTAAAAAACAAAAAATCCATAAAAATTCATAAAATTAAAAAATCAACTTTGGCGGCCTTAGCCAAGCTTAAGGAACCAATTTTGACCAAAAAATGATTTTTTATATTTTCAGTATTTTTTAGCATTTTTTTCGAAAATTCATAGAAAATCAAGAAAAAAAATGAGAAAATGGAAAAAAAAATCAATTTTGAAAGCCTTGGCCAAGCCTAGAGATCCATTTTTGAACAAAAAATAAATTTTCTTATTTTTTCATATTTTTAATATTTTTCAAAAAATACAAAAATTCTTGAAAATTCAAGAAAAATAACATTTGAGGCCACAAAAATACATAAAAATAGTCAATATTTTTCTTTTAAATCTCTTTTTATGTTGGTCTTCGCAAATTTGCAAAATATAATTCGGGGTCACGTATTCCTTCATAAGCATAATCTCGAATCAGCCCTAAAAATTCAATTTGAGTCAATTTATCTTCATTTTTCACTTTTAAGAGTTGTGACATTGTTTTCTAATAATTCCAATATTCATCTCGGCCCAATTTATTTTTATTTTTTTCAGTGACAAGAAATAATCTTAAATTTGACAAGCGATTGAACTAGATATGAGGTGAATTTCGACCAAGAATATGGGAGGTGTGTCGAAAATTGTGAGGAGATTTTGACATAAAGAAATATTTCTCCAGGAACTGAATTGCAAATAATTAAAGTCTCAAGGACTAGAGTGCAAATACCTAACACTTGATAAATTATTTTGTAAATAACAAAAAGAAGAGTTAGTAGAGAAAATAGAATAGAGAATGGAAGATTTTGCATGGTCAGTCTTATTTAATTCGAAAAAATAAAAAAATATCATTCATGTGCATTTAATATAGTATAGCTCATGCATATTTTACTATGTCGCATACATATTCGTATTATCATTAATTCATGCAAAAAAAGAAAGAAAAATTTAAAAAAATCCTAAAAACTAGAAAACGGGCCATTTCGAGTGGCTAATCCTATTTTTGATGATTTTCCTTCCTGATCTTTTCAAAATGACGATTTTTCCCCTTATAAACGAATTATCTTGAAAAATTTTGGAAAATTCAGAAAAATCCCAAAAACTAGGAAGTGAGCCATTTCGACTGGCCAATCCTATTTTTGATGATTTCACTTCCTAATCTTTTCAAAATGACGATTTTGTTCTTTATAGACGAATTGTTTTGAAAAATTTCAAAAAATTCAAAAAAATCCAAAAACTAGGAAATTGATCATTTCGACTGACAAATCCTATTTTTGATGATTTTCACTTCCTAAGCCTTAAAAAATGACCATTTTGTCCTTCTGGTCAATTTGACGCAAACTTTTTCCGTTCATCCCAAATGAGACTTCATAAATAAAATGGTGCTGAAAGGGCGTTAGAATAATCTAACTTAATCAAGTCCCCGAACTCATAATCTCTAGTTTGTAAAAGTAATTTAGTTCTCCCGCTAAGTTACTTAAGTTTCTAATCAACCTACCAAGAACGATTAGTGGAGTCTCCAAATTTTAAAATCATTTAAATAAAAAAATAAAGTTGCAATTCGGTAGGGCTTGGGAACATCCACGTTAGGTTATTTAATCTAATTAACTTAATAATCCGTTCATCCAATCGAAACAAAGATAAATTGTTTTCGGGTCACAATACTAAACATACTTCGCACCATGTCCAATAATGTTTGCTTCTTCTTTTTACCACACCTTTTTTGTCTGAAGAACCAGGCGTGGTGTTTTGGGCAACTATCCTATGCTATTGAAGAAACTTCACAAATGGACTAGGGACTTGTCCATCTTCAATGTATCTATCATAGTATTCCCCACCTCTATCTAACCTCATGGTCTTATTATCTTATCACATTGTTTCTCTACTTCAGCCTTAAACCCTTACATCTAATGCAGTGTGCTTATTATAAAGTAAGTAGACATGCATAAAATGTGAGTAATCACCTATAATGTGACCTTGCACGTCAATATCTGGATTATAGATGTCCGCATATATGATTTATAATTTTTCCATACTTCTCTTGGCACCTTTATCTGACTTGTTGGTCTATCTTTCCTTTATGCAATCCATGCAAGTGCCATAATCAATAAAATCCAAAGTTCTAACTACTGTATCATTTACTAATCGATTAATTCTATATATGGAGGTATGTTCTAATCTCCGATGCTACAACATAGATGAATCTTCATTCATAGTACATCATTTTATACTAGCGTTATCATGAAAATGCATCACATTATAAAATATATTGACTTGCAAATTAATTTTAAAAATCCATAAGACAAACTACAATTCCCAACAGTTTTAGATTTAAATGACAAACTAAATGTTGAATTTGAAAAGTTAAAGGAATAACCAAACGGTAATAGTCTTGAAATAGAAATCAAGTTTCTAGAGAAACTTCATACATAAAAAGTCCTTTCCGAATTCAAAATAAAGCCATTATTGAGAAATAATCTACCTATTCCAATAGCTTCCATATCCGAAGGCATCTAATTTACTAAATAGATGCATTGTTCATCTCCCACTGGCTTTCTGTAAATCCACCAAGTGTTGCGACTTACATCAACCATATTTGATTTATAATAAACACAAGAGAATGGATCACCTTTCTTATCGAACCGAACCTTAAATTGTTGACAATCCTTCTTAATATGCCCCTTTCTTTTACAGAAGAAACATATTAATCCATTCTTAATTTCATATTAAAGAGGTACTTCACCATTTTACTTATGATTATTTTGCCCCTTATGCCTTCTTTGCATTACCAAATGAGCACTCACTCCCACTTCCATAAGCAGTCTTTCTTTCTCTTGAACACACATAATTATGAGTTCATTAATTGACCATTTCTCCTTATGTGTGTTATAAGGGATTTTGAAAGGTGTATACTATTGTGGAAGAGTATTCAAAATGTAGTATACAAGAAAGGATTCAAGTATCTCAACCTCAAGATGTTTGAGTTGAGGCATAATGTCCCTCATTTCATAATTTGATCACTCACACCTTTAACATTAGTGAGCTTTAATAAAGAAAACTCCATGATTAGGTTCATAACATGTTGATACCTAATTTTGTTGGTCCCGATTAAATTTAATTTAATTTTTCCTCAAGGCTTAAAATGGGAAGAGGTTAAAATTAGAATTTGCCTATATCTTGTCTTATTACAAAATTTGAAATATATAAATTAAGTTTAACTTAAATTAATTTTTTCTATATAAAAAAGAAGAATTGGGATCAGATTGGACTGGGATAGCTAGCACTTCCATTTCCTTGCGTAAAGGGGCCAACGCAATGCATGCCCCCATTTTATTTTTCTCTCTATAGCTAGGCTGAGTATAGGCCCAGCATTCCCCCCACCTTCTCTTTTTCTGTCGTGCATACGTCACATAAACCCAGCCTAGGCCATCTCTCTCTCTTCTTCCTCGCACTCTCCTGCAACACAAGCGATCTTAACTGGCTAACTCCAGCTCCTTGACATTCCCGTTCGCTCTTTTTTTTTATGGCCAAGAAGCCACCAAGACAGATATTTATCTTCCCTATAAAAGGCAAGTTTGAGCTAGACAGAAGGCAAAGGCTTTGCGAGCAAGAAAAGAGGAGAGAAAGAAGAGTTTGCCAAGAGAACCAAGAGAGAAAATTGCTAGGAAGAAGTTCAAATTGAGTGTGCTTATGGTGGAGATTTGCTTCTACTAGTCATTATCAATCACCAGCCACTGTCTATCATCAGTTTGAGATTTGCTTCTCCCTATGCTATATTTTCGAGCTCATGAGGCCGAGACCGTTAGTTTCCTCAGTGCACCGAACATTATGGATAGTTGTCCTGATTACCTACTTGCTCTTTATTCTTATTATAATGATTTTGTGCTTTAGTTTTGCCTGATTTGTGTTAACCGAATGTTCAAGTTTCCTCCCTTATTTTGGTCATCAATTTGCCCTCACTTGAGCCGTTGTTGTTTGGTCCAAATCAAGACTTTAGTTGTGCCTGTTGTAGTTGGTTTTTGCGCCTATTTTGCTCCTTTGCTTGTTGTTTATGTTGTTGTAGACCAATTTGGTCACTTTGAGCTTTAGCCACAAGGAACCATAATAGGAAAAGACCATCGAGGCAACGCTCAAGCCTCAGGTGGGTTTTCATCATCGATTGAAGGTACCCCATAGGCTAATAGAAGTCAAGCGAAGTTGATCGAGGTCTGGACCGTTCTCGGTGATTGCCGACGAAGAGATGGGGAGACCAAATTTATCCCGATGAGCCTTACGCACCTAGGAGAGTTTTACACTGTTGATGGTTTGATCGGGTTCGTGAAGTTGAATCGGTTTGTTGTCTACGCTTGAGGATAACAACGTCTTTTTGGTACTCTTGATGTAAGCAGGTGGCCAAACGACGTTGTGTTGGCAACAAAACTAGGTCAGGTCGGAAGAATCAAGTTAAAATAGCGATGTCTTGGACCGGTGTATAGAGTCCCCAGCCAACATCATTTAGGATAGTGGGCTATGATGTTCTTTTAGTATTCTACAGCCAAGCCGAGTTCTTTTGTGTCCATGCTATCTCTCGTTTATCGAAGTAAAGCGTTCTCCCATACTACATTTTACTTGGTTTAGTAATTAACCCATAATAGATTAGTGCCGACTCCTAATTGAATTGAATTACATGCTAAGTTAATTAAATCAGAACCCAAAAGTTGCGGTTAGTAGGATTCAGAAGAGTCCGTGCTAAGTCTTTGGCCTTAAATCCATCAACTTTCCTTTTATTGGTTCACCTTTGGGAAGGTCGTGATATTTAGGAATACGGGTCAACGGAAAATCTTTTCATATATCTAAATTCAAGAAAATGATGAATTCTTTGAAAATAAAAATATTTTCCATAACATTACTATTACTAGACAATGGTGCTTGGACCGAAGATCTCAATGCTTAGGCATGGGAACCCAGACACTCTTGCCCAAGTCCTTGATGGATAGACTTCAGTCCAATGAGGTAGGGCTTAGGACTTCAATATTGGTGTTCGAGTCCCCTTTGGCTATACACAAGACCCCAGTGTTCGTTCTTAGGTCCTTAGCAACCATGCTCTAGTACCCTACTTTTGATCCCCAGTCCATCAAGGTAGAGGTATGCAAAAGAATCGGGAACAGTTGACCAAGACTGAATCTAATGGTTTTGGGCAATTCTCATAGAAATTGATCTTGTTCCTAGTTTTAATAAGTGAATATTAGTCTAGTTCCAGTTGTGAAATTGTCCACTTAGAAATTCCGCGAAACGCAATGAACAGTACGGATCTTAATAGCGAGACTCACCTCTCATACCCAATTCATATTCAATCATTCACACGGTAATGTCAACAAATTGGTCAAGCCAAAACTCAACAGATAACAAGGTAGATAATCTAAGCAAGGCTTTGTTATCGATGTTGAGATAAACTTGTTGAGGAATTTGACTAACCTTTTCGATGCATCACTGTGGAAATACCCAAGAATGTCGTTAAATAACCAGTAAGTCCCCAGCAAATTTACATCCCACACTAGTTCGGTTATAATAATAATAGATATATATATTCATGTTCCACAATGTAAATGTCAATTGCTTTTTAAAGTAACTATGTTTAACCCTTTCTATGTTATGTGTTTTGAGTGAGAGAGAGGATAGCAAGAGCATACGTTTTTTGTATGTTTTTATCGTTCATTATCCTCGTAGCCTTTCGAAGTTATCTACCTCTATTATAAATAAGAAGGTAACCATTTGAAGGCACCTGTTCGTGGGGTCATCTCAAATGCACCCCTTCATAGACATAATATTAGAATAAAAAAAAACCACATCAACGTTTTCTCTCACTTAAATTAGATGAGGTTGACGAAAGTACTCAATTGAACAAGTTTTATTCCAAAAATAGTCGACATGCAACATTTTGCTTAACTTGGCAAATTTAAAAACATATTAGTGCAATAAACCAAGAAAAAATTATCGAAAATGATTTAGCTAGACTTTGCATATACAATAGTAGCGATATCTTTTCATAGGTTGCAGCCTAACCTATGTACTCTCTCCATTACTCAGATCAAATGCTTCTTTCTTAAATACTCTATATCAAAAGTTGTGGGCGAGCTTTACCTTGAATTCAGACATTGACAAAGGTGTAAACACCAATACTACATTTGATCGTCCAGATTTAAATTGGGCTAAGATAAGATAAGGTAGGATTAGAAATCCTCCAAATATCCTCAGGATTGTGAAAAATCATATCTTATGTATAGTGTAATCCAAGATATGATTCGATTGCTCACAAAGATAATACTCTCCGAATCTAGGGCTATTGAGCAAGTTTTCGACGTAACCATCTTGACATGCAATATCAATTTTGTAAACATGGAAAGGGAGTCCACCCTCACCATGAAGAACACCTCCTTAAGAAATCTTTTATTTGCAATCAAAGTCTTAGATCTAAGCAGAGGATAGGATTGGACTTCGAAACATCTTAGCAAAATCAGGTGATCATCATTCAGGACCAACATACAAACACCGAAAAACTTCATGCGCTTTGGTTTATTTCTTCTTCTTTTTTCAAGGATGAGTTTTTAGGTCCATCCATCAATTTCAAATCATTCATTGGGAACAATCAGCTTGAATGGATAGTCATCGAAAGAGAATCGGCTGGATGGCGACGACGGTTAGCGTTGTTTGGAGATGACAATTGTGTGGTGGTTGGAGGCAATGGTGATTTACTGCTGGGTCGATGGTCCTTGCATAGTGGTTGGTGAAGCTAAAGTCCTTTGTTTCGTCGTTGGAAAAAAATGTTAAGTTAGTTTTAAAGCTTTCTCATCTAAACATCGGATAGGACATTTTGTTATCCTATCCAGGCTCAAAATCGGACTACCAAACACAGTCCAAGAGTAATAGCAAAATTCAAGACTTTTGCTCTCATACCAAACTAATGTCAGACAGAAACATGAAGGTAAATCACTACGTTAATAGGATAAAAGGATAATAAATGGCATGTGTGAAATCTCAATTGGGTTATTAAATCCGTAATTTACGGAAGATTTGAGTAGTATTTATAGTGTCCGTTAATATATATCCATACATAGGTTGATTTTATGGATTGATGATGAATCATGTATCACCATTGTAATTGTTAGAGGAGACCATCCATATATAGGTTGATTTTATGGATTGATGATGAATCATGTATCACCATTGTAATTGTTAAAGGAGACCAATATGTTTTGAAGCATGTATATGATAATTTTCAGGCTTGAAATTTACTGAGTTAAGAACCTCTAAGCTTTAGGTAAATTTTGCTAAACTTTTCGTGGGTTTAAAATATTATTTGAATTATCAGTGTTTTGAACCGACATTACTTTCCTTATTTATGTATTGAAATGCAAGATATCTTAATAACTTATCAAAATATCTATTTTGAACCATCTAAATAAGATACTTGTCACTTTTTGACTTGAACACGCGTCTCTTTGTTCTCCAACTAATATTTTAACCTCCCTCTCATAATTATTTTTAACCTTGGTTAATTATTTTTATCACTTTATAAATCTTATGTAGTTTTCCAAGTACACTTCCCTCCTTGATTATATAAACCCACCACAAATTCTTTAAGTTTCAAAAGAAAGAAAAGAAATCCCAAGTCACTTCCATTTTCAATTTTCACTTTCCAATCTTTTGAGTAAAAACAAAGGTTCCTCACTTGCGTTACTAAAGATGCTATTTCCATCTTTCAAAGTGCTTATAAGGTAAGTTAAAGGACTACATTTTTATCAAATTGGTTTGTGGTTTTAAAGATTGAGAGATTGTTAATATTTGTTCTTTGTTGTTGTTAATTTGAATGTGGTTAAAACTTTGATTTGTCTAAGTCTTTATTCAAGGTAAGTCAAAACTCTATTGACTAACTTAGATTGATCTACTTAGTACTCTTGACTTGGTCGGTTGATATTTGTTAAGTTAGATTGGATTTTAATGTTAAATATGAGCAGGTTTCACTAATGACATGTTGAAGTATCGTGATTATTTGACTTGCATTGATGAGTTTTAAATGCTTATAGTATGTTTGATTGACTTCCACGAGGTTTGGATGGGAATGTGAGACTGAGTATGAAACCGATCAAGTTGTCGATTTTGAGATCAAGTGTAAAAATTGACCCTGATGTTGATTTTTGACTAAATGTTGGTTGATTGATCAACTTCCCTATTTTCTGACTTTAGTTATCGATCGACAATCCAAAATGATCATTTTTGCAATCAACAAGAGCATAAATTCAATATTTCTTAAAAACGTAAAATTATGAGACGTAATTAAAATTTAGGAAAATAGATAAGTTAATTTAATAATCTATGAGTTTGCTAAGCTACTCTATTGAATGATGATGGCATGATGAAAAGAGTATAGAGATTTATGTGCTGGTACGTGCGTACATATTAAAATGACATGGTCCATATGAAAAATGCCAAGAGATTAATGTGTTTTTGTTCACAATCGTAACTATTGAATAATGCGTGGCCTCAGTTATAATGAATGCACACAATGACTCTATGTATTAAATATTGATTTTTGAGAATATGTGTGCAAGAGATAAGGGTTGGGTGTTGGTTCCTTTGTTAATAAGAGAAGTACCACAAGATTATTGTAACATTATATACACTAGTACTATATGTATGTATACACACATATGAAAATCATTACGTTTTATAATTATGTCTTATATGTTAATGGTGATGATACAATATTAGTCAAGATGTCACGATGCTTGCTAATCGAGCTGCCTCGTGAGTTGGGATTCTTTGTTGGTTGATATGAATTGCTAATGACAAGTATGATATATACATTATACTCACATGAGTAATATCGAGGGTCTACCACGTGGCACTCATGCATCACAAAATATTATGTCATTTGCTTGTATTTGAGTGAATGATATTATGCATCATTTTTCAACAGTTTTTATTGACATATCATGATAGGAAAGATAGCACATTTACCCAATTCATAATTATTTTGTATTCGTTTTGAATTCATGTTGTTTTTGTTTGAGTGGTAATATGATCTCTTACCTTACACTTAAATTTCGTTAATTGGATTTTGATGAGGCTAATAATATAACCTAAAAGGACGATTGAATATCTTTAGTGTTGATGGTTTAAAAACTTCTGCGAAATATCAAAAGTCAACACTTTAGATGGCAATGCAAATAGATCCGCACATGTGATGCTGGTAAGTAAATTAGAGTAAAGTAAGAAGATCACATAGCAATATATAGTGGTTCAGCTCTATAACAAAACTTACATCCACTCTAAGGCTAACAGCCTTAACAATAGCTAAATTCCACTAGTAAGTTATAGTGCAAGTTACAATTAACTAGTGTAGTTCCCTTCACTCGATAGATTCCACTATCAAGATATAAGAACAATGCACTTACTCTTATACACCTGACATTTATCTATTACGGTGCTAAACCCAATATTGAGAGACATACAAGATAAGATCAATGATAATTTCTAACTCAAAAGACAATACCAATATATTGCGTAATTCTTCTCTCTTCTCAGCACCAATGCTCTTCATATGTTCAAATCTTCAATATGTTCGTGAGAGATCTTTAGCGATGTTCAACTAGCCATTAGAGAGTTGTTACGATTTTCCACCAGTATTGGAATTGCTTCTGTAGTCGCTTCACTGACTAGCGCATGTTTCCCAAAATAGCTATTGCTATAATTGTCTTATCTCAAAAATCTGTCAAATATTTTTTTTTATACCTAACCTGATTTATCAGTTATAGAATCCAGAGCTTCAATGGCTATTTTCTTTACCAACAATGGTCTTCTTCTAGAGCGTATCTTAATATTATCAGACCCAATTTGTCACAAACATGATCTAATGCCCTTATGAGTGACCTGACTGACCATATTCAATGCGGATACCGACTGTTTGACATGCGATGTTGAAATCAATGAACTTTTTCATCTTCATTAGTATTGAAAGGCTTTCAAGATCACAATATGTAGGATCATGAGGCATCACTCTCATTTGTACTCTCATGGTACCCATAAGTACTAAAATCAAAATATTATAGAGATGTTTTAAAGCAAGTTTTGGCTCGTCCATTTATTTTTCAGATCTGTTGGATGGATCATCCTTCCGCTCCGATTTAGAGTAACTACATATTTAAAAAGTGACTATTAAAACGTATATTTGAAACAGTACCTTTTAAATGTACTTCAATTGTTTGGGTGGTTGACGTGGGATTGCTAGAGTTAACTTTTCCATAGTTTTTATCGCATGGGATGGTAACCTTCATAGCAAGATGGTGGGCCTAGTGAGAATTTGATGGTCCACCTAGTTATGATGATGATGATAGTGTAATGTTGCTGAAAGCCATCAACCCTTAAGTTGGATGATGGTTCGGATAATGAATGTGCTCACTTTTGATTAAATGTAGGTTTAGCAACGATAGATGACCTAATCATCTTCCCAAGATTAATGCATTGCTATCTATTTCTTTTTGGGTGCTTATAAAATATGAACGCTAATTTATGTGATTATTAAAATTGTTAATTTTGGTTAGCCAATGATGTAATGTATTTCAAAGAACAATAAAAAATGTCACTCACGTATATTCCATTTAAAAAAGTGAAAATATAAAAAGAGAACACTCCACTAGAGTCTTAGGAATAAACCAAGCCTGAGTTGCCAAATTAGGATATCCATGAAATTAAGGTACCGAAAGGGCATTAGTTTTAATTAACTAGTGTAACCAAGTCCCCGAACTCATAATCTCTGGTTCGTAGAAGTAATTTAGTTCTCCCGCTAATTTACTTAGGTTTTTAATCAACCTACCAAAAATGATTAGTGGCGACTCCAAATTTTAAAACCATTTGAACAAAAAGCCAAAGTCGCGATTTGGTAGAGCTTGGGAGAGCTCGAACTAGGTTAGTTAATTTAATCAATTAATCTGGTAATCCATTAACCTAAAAATGAATTTTAGGTCGCGACAATGGACAATTCATACATTTTGTTATTACTCGCTAAGCCTAAGTCTTCCCTTAAAACTATTGTAATTAAGTCTAAATCTCTTGATTGCATAATCAAAACCCACTTATTTCCCATCTTGAGAACTTTCAAATTTTTCCATTTAGGAATCCTAATTTTGTCCATTTGATGATTGCACATGAGAAATTTGGGCCTCTTGATGTCGGATTTAATTGTAGATATGAAACTTTCTTCATTAAATTTGATAATGTGACACAAATCAAAAATTTCAGATTATAAATGTTGAATTCACTGCAAAGACATTTGTTGATTCTCTTGATATAAATTCATTTTTTCATGGGTAAAATTAAGAAAAGAGGCGACCAACCCTAGCAATCAACCTTTGGGCATTATTGTAGTGTCTCTTACCCATCATGAAATGTTCGGTTTAAATCATAATTGCTCTACACTATCTATAAACTTAAAGTTTGATATTGACGAGCCTGCCGTTAGCTAACCAATCTCTACACACGAGATATGTTGTAGTTAACCAATATAACATGAGTTGTTTGAAGGTTTGCTAGTGACTTTCATTAAACTCGTAACCTTATGGAAGATGGGTGGGTGACACTTTTAGCATTAGGCTATTCTTGTCGAAGGAGATAAATCATGAGATTTAATTTGAAAATAAAAATTGTTGCAATTATTTTGAGAACAAGAAGGATCAATATAATCACGAGAATGAGAACAACAATTTTAATGAACTTAAAAATTCGAATAAGTTGTGATACTGATAATCATATGTATGATTGGATTTTTCATTGAATTTTAAATACCATATTTCACATATATTTTGAAAATAACATCTAAAGAAGAAAATAATATTTGGCCAAATGATATATATGCGATTTTGCCTTGATTGCACAGGTCTCGAGGTTTGAATAGCAAAAGTTGGCTGGACTTTGATTGCATGAGTTAAGTAGAGGCGTCTTGCATTTGCAAGGGCCTTCCCTATTATAAAAAACTAAGGAGGGTATTGGCAGCTCCCATACCAAGAAAATATAACGATTATCCATTGGATGTAAGACACGGACCTGACATGTCATTAAAATGCTCAAGGAGAGATAAAAGAAGGAACTTTTCAGTATGGTGGAGGGGTCGTGTTGTGAACTTGCAACCATCTAGGACATCGTTATGTTTATTGGGCTCGCATTTTATATTGTATATATATTATTAAAGGGGCATGCATGCAGTGCAGTAGAAGAATTCCCTACAAAGACATTCAGGATCACAAAAACTAGCTAGACATGGACGCACGCTTCAAGGGTTGGCCATATATAGGGTTATAAGCACACCTACCACACAAGCATATTAAGACATGGCACCAAATATCTAGTTTAAGCTTACATATATTTGCATATATCAGCGAAGTTTGTTATTATTACATTCAAGTTCTAAAGAAAAACCTGAGAACATCAAAAAGAGAGCTTTGCCATTACACTAACGTCTTCCTCCCATAACACCATCCCCGTCCATAACTAACCACTCCACGGCCCCAACCAAAAAGTGTCACCACTATGTCTATTACCATAAGCCTGCCTGTACATGCCCCTTCTATACTAACTTGTTTACTATTACTATTTCACGCAATGTTCGTCATCATTGTCATTGTCAGATGGCTTTCTCATAAACAACAATATGAAACGAAGCGTAATCAATACATTTTTCATGCCTATCAATCCAAAGTATTGAAACCAAAAATTCCTCGGTAGGAAACTTGGTATCGTAGTACTCTTTTCACGTATGTTCAAATTCCACAAGCGCACCATAACGTAGAGTAGGGATAGTGGGAGGGATCGATATACCTATTTATCTTAAAAACAATTCAACTACAAAGAGTGAACTAAAAAGCTCAATAGTGAAAGTAACAACTCTAAAACTAGCAAGCAATTCATTACTCAATAGACAGGACTCGACCTCTCATTCAGCAAGTAAATGTGAGACTCTTAACGAATGCACTCTTAACAAACTTGACACCACGAGCGCATGCTCATGCAGATAAACTCATCTCAATCATTTAGTTCTCACTTTAATATCAATTTTTCATGGGACACAGGCCTCGATTCTTGGTTTTACCCTCACTTATCATCCATGAGATTCCGACTATCTTAAGGGACACAAGTCTCAACTTATTCGAGGAACACAGGCCTAGATTTCCCTACTCTAGGGCTCCATTTCAAAGAGACATAAGTTGTGGACTTCTCGACTTCCACTTAGGCTCCCATAGGGAATCATTTAGACACGGGGGAACATATAATCAATCATGTCAAGATATTGGTAGATGGATATTCATATCATTACTCAAATTCAATGCAAACAAGCAGCTCAGAACCCACCAAGCAAGACAACTATCTTAAACGCACTTGACCAACTCACTAGTGTGCTTAGATTCTTTAATGAATGAACCCAATCCCAAAACAAGACCACACAAGACCAAAAGCTCATATCGACCACCTTTCATGCCCAAAACAAACACACGACCACAATCCTCAAGTAAACGACATATTTCGATATGCATAGGACCTTATGGACGAACACCACCAAGCATATGATATCAAATTCAAGCTTCATGGAAATCAACACGATCCACTTATAGAAACAGTTTACTGAAACATAATGGACTTCAGTTCAAGCAATGGATTGCATAATTCAACTCAATTTCTAGCTCATGCAAAGAGAACATTAGTTTTGAATACCCACAAACTCAAATGCCACGTCGTTCTTAATTCAATGATACATTGGCAAGCAAGTTAGAGAGTTAGAAGATTTACTTGCCTCAGAATTGAAACGCAATGAAGACAAAGCAAATCTGTAGTCGAATGAAGCTTGGGTCACTCTTCCTTCTCTTAATGCCATGCAGATTCAAGGGGAACATGCAAACTTTGGATATAGCTAGGAGAGGATGAAGCCAAGATCGAGGTGAGGGAGCTGCCACCATTATCATGTCTGTTGAGATAGGCTTGAATGATGAAAGATGCCTCAACATGGTCATGAGCAAACTAGAGAGTATGGGGGCGGAGAAGCCGAGGTGAAAGTGAAGGGGGTCGCATGAAATTGTTCGCGCGATTTGTATCAAGAATATTTTTCACCGAAACTCACTCTTCAATTTTTATTAATATGAGTTACATGGCTTTGCTCTGATGGAGGATAAGAATGAGGAGATGTTTCGAAAGTTGAATAATCTATGATTACGATACTCCTACTTGCTGTAAACGGAACATAAATTGCTAGAATTTGAAGGTATAATGAATGGGAAATGCAGGAAAGTTAAACTGCATGTGTTTTGTGTGCTCCGAGCTCTTTTTCTCCTCTCTTTTGGATGCTTATTTGCATTGCATTCTCAACTGCTTGAGTAGTTATTCTCTAATTTCAAACTTTTGAATTTTAGCTCCACTGCTTATTTCTTCTCAATCCATGATTCTCACAACTTGTCCACGGAAATTGAAACATTTCTAATCCCATTTGTAACTACATAGTTAGTTGAACCCTTTTTTGAATAACATCCCTTGACTTCCAAAAGCCTGTTCGCACTCATAATTTTTGTTCCATATTTCCTGAATTTCGAGATAAAATCCCCATGCCGCATACTTGAGACTTACTGAATTCAAGCGCACCGTGTCCTCCATTCAATATTTTTTTTGTACTTTCTTTTAAACTTCCCGAATATAAAAGTACTATCGTGTTATTCGGTAAGTCATTTTCTTCTTACCGTATTTCGAGATCTACTAGTGAAGTTTTTCCATATGATATGCCGTTTCCAAGATACTAAATCATTAAGATACAACTTTCTGTATCAATAGAAATAAAAGGGAATGGGGTGAGGGGAGAGAGAGAGGAGAGGATTATATAGCTTGGCGGAGTGTTACTTGGTCAATTCACACTCAAAATTTTCGGAACTAACTCAACCGAACTGTAACGTCCTGAATTCTTGACCTTTTTTCGAAATTCGGAATAACTGATTGGATGTATTTCATTAATGCACTTTAGCTAAATCTTGCCCGAGACCGATCACCTCGGAATGGCTGACCGAAAGGGCATGGCTAAATAGGAAATTAAAGTACGCGGACTTGACGATTGAAACGCGTTTCTCCTAAGAGCCGTTCATTAGCCTGAGATTTGCCAAAGTTGCAGTTTAATGGAAGTGGCCACGAATAAATTTTGACATTGGACAATCGAGATTTTACGAATGTTGCAGGAATGATTAGGATGCAATTCTACGAGTTTTAAAGGCTACGAATTGCTTTGGAACGCCGAAGAACGCGATAAGGGTGAAAATGACGATTTTACCCTTAGGTCGCGGAAAACGCCGTATCTTAAAAACTGCCCTTCCCAAAAAGTCAAAGTCAAAGGGTTGACTTTGACCACCAAGTGTCGACTTTTCAATTTTTGAAAAAAATAATTGAGTAGAAATTCTAACCTTGCAACACTTGTCATCATACCATGAAGTCTTAGAATACCCCATGTGACAATTTCTATCAAGATTTCTAGGGTTTTCTATAGAAAGTTGAAGTGTCCCATGTTTGGACAAATGGATACCTCTCAATTAAGCAAGAAACCAATTTGGTTTTGTCTTCCTTCACTTGACCCCCAAAGTTAGTAGATATCTTCACTTTTTTCCCCATTTCCACTGCCATTCACCTTTCCCTCAATATCTCTCTCTATATCTCTTTCACTTTCTGCCCTTTTTTGTCTTTCTCCGTTTTAATATTGGTTCAACACCCAAACGACATCCTTTTGGGATGTAAAAACCCTCAAAATTTTCATCTCTCTCTCTCTCTCTCTCTCTCTCTCTAGTTTGTTATTGTAAAATTTCAGCTCAAGATTAGTTTGAATAATCTAAACGAAGCCAAAAACCGTCCCTTGCTTAGACTCGTTTCCTGTACGCGCGCCCGAGAAGAATTGGCTCGTTCGAGGTCGTTCAAAAGGCGATTCGAGCTCTGCTTTTTCCTATACTATCATAAGACACTGAACTTCATGAATATAAAGTTTGTTTCATAGCAAACCTCATATAAATTTCGTCGTTGATTTCATCGTTACCAATCACCCTTTTGTTCCAGCCACTTTTCTTCAGCTTTTCCTTAGGTAAGCTGCTCCTCTAATCTATAACTAGGGTGTTAGATTAATTCTGGTAGTTGGTTTCCTTAATTTTGCTCAATTTGTGCCTTTTAGTGTATAAAATGGGTATTTTGGTAAGTTGCTATTTTGACTGTAAATTTGGCTCTGTGGTTAATATGTATGATGGAGTAAGATATGAATATTAATTCTGAAGTGTTTGGTTTGATTAGATTGGGTGTATTTGTAAGAAATGGCAATTTAGAACCAAGAGGGGTAAAATGGTAATTTTTAATTCTTGATATGTGCAATCTATTTGGAGCTGTAAAACATGTGACAATGAGATATGATGATGATAATGATGGAGTGTAGAAATGGTTAGAGTGATTGATTAGTTCAAAAATAGGCAAAAATTGTGCAAAAGGGCATTTTAGAAATTTGCCCTATGGCAAAAATTCGGTACTATTAATGGCTGCAAATGCAAAATTCTGTGTATATAATGGCTGTGTGAGAGTGATTAGATCAATTAGAATACATGAAATTGGAAAATTAGTTCAATTAGTGAAATTAAGGGCAAAATCGTAATTTTGCGCCTAAATAATAAATTTGGTTATTGAGGCATAACATAGGCTGAAAATCAAGTTGAGAAAGACTAAATGATGATAAAACGCTGATTTAGCTTAAAGAGCATCCAGAATTGAGATTTGAATTAATAATACCAGAAGGGCAATTGTGAAATTTTGCATTTGGTCTAATAACTAAGTTAGGAATATGTGACTTTTGTGATGATCTGTCATTGCACATTCGCCTGCTCCTTCATTTAGTTGTAAACTGATCGTGATGTGATACCAGACACAAAGTCTGATGAGGCGAATAGTGAAAAAGTGAAGAGGAGTCCCATAATGAGAAAACAATGAGATAAGGCAGGTGCGACCTATGACGCGCTAGGCGCGAGGTTGCTGGAGTGATAAGTATGCCAATCCGGGTCTTAGCTTTGATGCCTTGCGGATTGAGGCATTGGAACGTGAGCGTGCGTCTGAGTCTTCTACGCGAGGGAGGCGCAAATGCGAATAGCACAAGCTAAGGGGTTGGCTCTCACCCGAGCCTTCGCGCGATATGGTGTGCATGCGGGTGAAATGCATGTATAATTGGCTTATGATGGCAATCATGAGGGTAAATCAAAGTATTGGATATGACTATGGTCTGACTATGTGTTTACCAAAAAAGTACTCGTTGTTGCCTGACTCCTTGAAATGTTGATACATTTTATATATGTTGACTACTTAGGCTATTAGGAACGGCCTAGAATTATGTAATATCCTAACTAGGGTTTAGAGTTGGGCTTACTGAGATTAGTTTTCACAGTAAATTCTCCCAAACTTCTTTAGATCCGCCTGTTAACACCTGATTTTTTATCACATTTTCTCTTTAAAATTAATAGAAAATCCATAAAAATTCATAAAATTAAAAAATCAACTTTGGGGACCTTGGCCAAGCCTAGGGAATCAATTTTGACCAAAAACGTATTTTCCATATTTTTAGAATTTTTCAATAATTTTATTTTCGAAAATTAATAGAAAATCCATAAAAATTCATAAAATTAAAAAAATCAACTTTGGAGGCTTTGGCCAAGCTTAGGCAACCATTTTTGAGCAAAAAATAATTTTTCGTATTTTTTGTATTTTTTAAATATATTTTTTAGAAATTAGTAAAATATTTAATAAATAATAGCATTTGAGGCCACAAAAATACATAAAAATAGTCAATATTTTTATTTTAAATCCCTTTTCATGTTGACCATCGTAAATTTAAAAAATCCAATTCGGGGTCATGTATTCCTTCACGAGCATATCACTATGCATGTCACATATATATGTCACGTATTTGTATGATGTATGTATGCATGTTACATATCGTATTCGTGCGTCTTCATACGCATGTCACATACGTATTCGTATTCGTCTATCCCCGCATGCATGTTGTATTCATACGCATGTCACGTACGCATATCATTCGCATGTCCACGTACGTATGTCCTTCGCATGTAACGCATGTATATGTATTCGTCTATCTCGTATGCATATCGTATTCATACACATGTCACGTACGTATGTCGTTCGCATGTCATGTACGTATGTCATTCGCACGTCACGCACGTATTCGTATTCGCATATCTACGTATTCATATATCATATTCGTATGTCCGTATTTGTGTGTCGTATTTGTATGTCAACGTTTGCGTTCATACCCTTTATGCATTTCATTTTAAAGTGAAAACATAAAAAGAACACCTTACTAGGGTCTTAGGAATAAATCAAGTGAGAGTTGCCAAAATAGGATATCCATGGAATTAAGGTACCGAAAGGGCATTAGTTTTAATTAACTAGTGTAACCAAGTCCCCGAACTCATAATCTCTGATTTGCAGGAGTAGTTTAGTTCTCCCGCTAGGTTACTTAGGTTTCTAATCAACCTACCAAAAATGATTAGTGGCGACTCCAAATTCTAAAATCATGTGAAAAAAAATCAAAGTTGCGATTTGGTAGAGCTTGGGAGAGCTCGAACTAGGTTAGTTAATTTAATTAATTAATCTGGTAATCCATTAACCTAAAAATGAATTTTAGGTCGCGACAGCTTGGCGACTCCGCTGGGGAGTTGTTCTTAATTTTTGAAAAATTTAAGAACTTAGAGGACTTAGGCCAGTAAAATTTCATGAATATTCACTTGGTTTGGCAATTGGTTGAATTCTAATCTTTAGGTGTTAAATGGTCTTGCAGATGGGAGTTATAAGGGGTGGAGTGTTTGGCTAACCCCTTATTTTGCAGGTTTGGTGTATGGAAATTGGAATTTAATTTTTGCACTTTTTGAAGCGGTGTTTGAATTTAACTGCTGTGCATGATTATTTGTTTTAGCACTACATCACACACGTCCCGTGACCGGACCTGGGTCACTAGTTTTAGGATGGTATTGTGATTTGGTTCTAGCGTTCGGCGTGAGATCACGTCGAAAGTTAGTCCAGATTCAATCCCGAACCTCTTTTCAAAAATGAGTTTTAAAAGTTAGGCCTCAGGCTTGGTAAGATTACCAAAGCAGTGGTTTTAATTTTTGACTCGAGGAGCCGAAGTTGGGAGACCCGGCTAATCCTGATTACGTCGTAGGGGTCACGGCTAATCTTGATTATGTGCGCGAGATTGTCGCCTTGCCGTAAGTCTTTCGCTTCAATTTGTCAGCCTTTAGAGTAGATAGGCTAAGATTTAAACTCATGATTCATGTGCATGTCTATGCGACTTACATGGTATTTTTGACGGTGAAAGTAAGTTTTCTAACTTCATCTTGTATTTATTTTTGGTCGGTCCATGTTAGGTGTCGGTCAAATTTTGAATTTAACATCAAGGTCATTTTTCAAAAGAAAATGAAAATCAAATTAGTATCCCATTTTTGAAAAAAATAAAAATAAATAAATAAATAAATAAGTGTGAAAAATCCCTTAGGAAAATTTTGTTGACCAGTAAAAGATTTTGTTACATTTTTCTACTTCAATAGAAATGAGATTTTCTTGACAAATTTATCCCTAAAAATTCATTCTGATAAAAGGAAAATCCCTTAGGGAAATTTGCTAAATTTTAAGATAATTTATCACATTTTTCAAGTTGTAAAAATTTGCAAGAAAATTCTTTTTGAGAAATTCACCCATGTTTTTCTAAGAAAATTTTCTCTAAAATTGAAAAATAAAATTGGACTAATGTATGAATCATGGGCCGACCCCTATTGGATCACATACTGATTATTTTCTTTACTTTTGCAGAGAATTATAGGTACCCTAGGGTGGAGAAAAATCGGGCTCGTTGGTGATAACAATCAGGGGGCAAGCGAAGATATCGTTAACCCTAGGGGCATATGAAGAGGCCAATTCTTCCGGAGACAGAATCGTGTCAATAAGTCAGCACGTATGGGCCATGTATTTTGATGAGGGGTAGTGGATGCATCCAGATCGGGCCTGGGGACATTTTTAATATATTAGAAGGGTTCATGTATTTTTGTTGAGAAAGTCGAGACTGTGTAATCAAAACCCATGGGGCAAGATTATGAACCCGATCTTGCGACGCCTTTCTAATTAAATTGAACAAAGGCTTGCCTTTTTACCTTCCTCGGATTCAAAACACATAAAAGATTTTGGAGGACTAGTATTTTATTACCGAGCATGGCCCGCAATCATTTCTCCCAACGCTACAGGCGACCGACACATTCAAGTGGACGCCGAAAGAGATAGGCAGGAGTAAAGTGGGGCACGCAACGGGCAGCCCCGTTTGTTTATTGGAGCACTAATCGAGTGGTCGATTTGCAATAATTCACACGACTGACTCACGGCGCTGTGACCGGTGGGGGCCGCCACCGAACCCTTCGCCAATGTCCTTGATATCATCGCCGGCAGCAGATAACAAGAACACCGAGAAGAGTGTTAAGCCTCAACGTCTTCAGTACCGTAAATCGTCCTATCATGCTATATGGGCGAAGAAATGGCAGGAAAATGAAAAGCACAAACACGTGAAACTTTCTCTTCATTCCATTCACCAACAAACCTTACAACAACTCACTGGGGAGGAAAAGTGAAATCAAATTGAGCCCTAATAAGCGTCACAAAGGAGCTCAGCTGGCTCTCCATAAAGTTGATGCTCTGGGTGTACCGGGCGTTCTCGGGAAAAAAGCTCCGCGAGCCTAAAGAAGAGGCTATCGCACTTCTCTTTAACCTGGGCCATAGTGGCCTCGTAATGCTCAACGGCAAACTCCAGGTCCGGAATCGCCGCCCTCTCGAAAGCAATGTCTGCCGTAATGTCATCAAGCCTCTCCTGCAGCCAACCGCATTTGCACCTCATCACAATATTGCCTGGCTCCTGTTCGGCGTAAGTTCGGACCAAGGCCAGACGGTCCACCAGCTTTCCCCTCTCACGAACCAGCCAGGAAAGCTGATCGTTGGCAAACTTGAGGGCCTTTTTGTGATTATCAGCCACAAATGTAACTGTTGCCAGATGCTCGTGCCGGTCTCGGTAACGAGCTTTCACGACGGCGGTCACAAGGACCGTCTCATAAGCGCGGTTATAGGCAGCCAGAAAATTGATGAAGACGGTCGAGAAGTTCCGATACTCCTTCCCCAGTTGGGTATCCTCAACAGAAGCAGCGTCCACAGTCCTGAATAAACCAAGGATTTCAACCTCAACGGTAGACTTTTTGGCTATATGAGCGTAACCTCTACCAAGAAGATTGTAGAGTCTCTCCTACCCAGCCAGGACTTCGGCGGATAAGGTGTGGTTAGGAGAATTGGCCATTTTTGAAAGCAGAATACGAAAGAAAGGAGAGAGATGAGGTAGATGAGTGGAATGCGAAGATGGTAATCTGCTTTAATTTAAATACTGATTTCACAGGGGCAGTCCTTATAGGTTTTCCTATCTACCATTCTCTGTCGGCAACACCCCCGGTGGCTCAAATTCGAGTTAAGTGGCAACCTCGAGCCGAACAAACCTGACGTCTCTGTGGAAAAGCTGGACGGGACTCCACCGCTTTGAAAAAAGAAAGAACGAAAAGACGAGCTGAGTGGGGGACAAAGAAATTTTCGGCAGAAAGAGAGATATTACTCGTCTTCATTGGAGGACCCGCCAGTAAATCGACGGTGGAAATCTTGACAGGGGCCCTCTATCGCGAAAAGAAAGAAGAAGACAAACTGAGCGATAAACGAGGATTTCCCCTTTAATCAAAAGCTGAATGTCAGATTTTCCCCTCGGTAAATCTAATAGCACTGCCCGTGAAGGGGGAAGTCGTTGCTATTGCCAGAGAGAGAATTTATCCTCATTTGATAGTGAGGGTTCATCTGCACGAACTCGCAGGAGAAAGATAGAGAGGAAGGAGTTCTCGTGGGAGAGGAATTCAAAACCTTCACCATCAAAGCATTGGCTTTCAAAGCCTGTTACGAGAAGCCATCAACGATCCCGTGATCCCTCAAGTCCGAGAAGACATCCTGAGGCGGTCTCGAATCGGCAGTCCTAGATCCAGAAATATGTCGAGCATTAGGGAAATGGGCGCATGTTCAACCCTGGTCGAAGCTGATGAAGTTCCTTACCCTGAGGGTCTACTGGTCATGGCCATTGACGGTAATCCAGTCTCTCTGTCAATCCTTGTTACCGTATTAAGAAAATGCCGGTATAAGGTTGTAGCTCAAGCAAAGGCGACAGAGGCCTTAGAGATATTAAGGAGGAGTAGTGACTAGTTTGATATCGTCGTCACTGCCATGGTAGGGATTGACATGGATGTTTTCACTCTCTTGGAAGTCATCAATTCTAAATTAAACATGCTAGTCCTCGTAATATCGACAAGCGATGATCAGCAAGCCATGATGAAGGCTGTCTTAAACGGGGCCCAAGACGTCGTAACGAAACCAGTTAGGGTTCAGATGCTTCAAAACATATGGCAGCACGTGGTAAGGAAGCAATTGCACGACCATGAGAACAAGCATCAAGCCTTCAATTTTATTCCAAGCAACTGGAGAAAGAAGATGAGTTGGTCTCCCGAGCTGCATCGTATGTTTGTTAATGCAGTTCAGCAACTAGGAATCGATTCGGCACGGCCGCAACATATACTGGAAATTATGAAGGTAGAGGGACTCACTAAAGCAAATGTTTCGAGTCATCTTCAGAAGTACATAAAAAGGGTGAGAGAACACAATGCAGCTCAGAATCAAGAAAACCAAGGCGGGACTGATCCAAGCCTGAACGTCGAGTCTCCTCGCCACCATAAGTTCCACAGGTTAGCATCTGAACCCCCAGGCGTGCCATCAATCCCCCAGGCGTTAATCAAAGTATCCTCCAAAATCACCCTAATGCTCTTCAAGAGTATAGACCGCAGGGGCAGTGTATTCAGACTCCTTGGTTTGAGCACCAACCCGTGGCTAGAATTCATCCCATGATCAGCGCGCCTGCGCAGCCAGAGAATCAGACAAGAAATTATCCTGAGCACTTCCACTTCTCTAATCCTCAAATGGAAGGAGTTCTTGGCAGCAGGACAGTTGGTGATCCCCACACTTTCTGGAGTAATGATGAAGACTTCAGCTCGAGAAGTCAAATTGCTCATGGCGAGGACAGAATGAGAAATCTACCGCCAGCATTTGCCAACAATAATGCCCAATTCGAGCATCAGTTGCTGGAAGGTTCAAGAGATTACCCAGATGATGAGCTTACTGCCCTGGTCAACCAGTTTAAGGTTGACAGACATCCGAAGCCATAATCGGAAGCCAGTGATTAAGGACTCTCAAACATCGGTCATCCATGCCTGAACCAGCATGAGACTAGCTGATTATCGAAGAGCCGCAGGAGAGGCAGAACTGACTTTGAACAAGTGCACCTTTCATTTCATGCTTAATTCCCCTACGTGTGATATTTCCAGCTTTCTAGGTGTCTAGATTTAATTCAGGGGCATGGGGTAATTTGTTTTTTATCCCGTCGAATGCGTGAATCCCTTTTTATGCTAGACTCAGGGCGGATCAATTTGTGGCAACGTCGCTGACTGCCATAATGAGAAATGACCTCACGTAGGGAAATTTCAAGTGAAAAGCCCAGGCGAGCTTGAAGACGGGTAACTGTGTGTCGTTCCAATTTACCCTCAATCGTCGCAAAATGCTAAATTGGATTTGTTCCATTCTCTTCCAGGGGATTGCAAATTGCCTCAAGAGTGTCGCAAAATGAAATGACCCAATGGAATGCGATAGGACTCATTTGCCTTAAAGGTAACCTTTAAATTAAAGGAGCCCTCCGATCCACGGACCTGATGGCATAAAAAATGATGATGGTCCAAAGCAACCCGAAAGAAAACAAGACCCAACTAAGCAAAGCACTTATGTGGCAAGCTCAAAGTGAAGGACAACTCGGGACATACAATCCAATCCAATCCAAATGAAGGAACTTCCTCAATTAAAATTCAATGGAAGTACACACAAGGGTAAAACAGTATCGTTCCAATTTTTCTAGAATATGAAGAACATATACTGCCACATTCCCTTTCATTTTTGCAGTGAAAGTCTCTACTGGCCAGATTTTCCTGTCTACCATTCCCTATCAGCATCACCTCCGCTACTCGTCTCCAATCTCGAGCCAAGCAAATCCGACATCTCTGCCAAAAGTTTGACGGGATGACACAACTTTGAAAAAGGAGAAAGAAAGGTGACTTGGGTGGGAGACAAGGAAAATGAGATTCGTTTTTATAGGAGAACACGCCAGCAAATCGATGGTAGAGACGTTGATAGGGATCCTACCACTATGAAGAGATGAGAAAAGACGAGCCAAGCAAGAAACACGCAGGAAAGGTTGAGAAAGACAGAAATCTCAGGAGAAGCGATACATATGCTAAGCCAACGTCAAATTTTAAAAGAGACATCCTCCTGATAATCTTTATTCATACATTGAAGAGAGTTTTAAAGCATACACGGTTCAGAGAGAGTGAAAATACAGAAAGATATAGTAAACCTTGAGAAATCATCGACCAAATCGAAGATGTCTCAACCCAATACTTCCGAAAGCTATCATTGCCTGCTGAATATGGGCGATGAAGAGTTCGAAACCATGTTTGGGATCGAGCCTATGGAACCTGGCTCTTCCGCCGACGACGTCCAAGATCTCAGTAAAGATAAGGACAATAACGGTAAGGGTCAAAAGAAGCGTTACCATCGCCATACTAAGGAGCAAGTACAAAGGCTTGAGGATTTCTTCAGAACATGTCCTATGCCAGACGGCAAACAGAAAATGGAACTAAGTCAAGAGCTAGGACTTGAACCTTCACAAATCAAGTTCTGGTTTCAAAATAGGCGAACCCGAATGAAGACTCATCATGAGCACAACGAAGCCGAGTTTCTAAGAGTTGAAAATGAAAACCTCCGAGCGGAAAACAAGATGTATAAAGAGGCTTTTGACTCCGCCACCTGCCCTAACTGCAATAGCCTCCTCCTCGCCTTCAATGAAATGCATGATCTGAGGATTGAAAATGCGTGTTTGAGAAGCGAGTTAGACCAGTTTATAACAGAATCGAGTTCTATTGGAGGAGGGTACAAAAAGACTAATGCTACTGGATCAGCATCAATACCTCCCGGGGAAGGGGAGATGTATCACCACCAGGCAAGCGGCATTGACGATGAACTCACCGCCATGATCAACCAGTTTAATGTTAATGAAGCACGGGGACTGTAATATGCACAGGGAATCTGTATTTCGAAGCTGAGATCACGGGTCCTTCAACATAGCCGATGCATACCTGGTCCAGAATGAAGCCAGCTGATCATGGGAGAGCCTGCTGAGGGAGCAAAATCGATCTTGAACGAATGCAGACGCTTCATTTCCTTGCATGTGATGTTTTCTACTTTTATTGATGTTCAGAATGAACGCAAAAGGAAGAAGCAGCAATTTCCTGTTCTCCTATTAAATGCTCGAGTCTGCTACCACACCAAACTCGTAGTGAATTTATTGCGAGTAAAAAGTCGCACGAACTAGAAGGGTAAAGCAGTATCGTTTCAATTTACCCTCAAATTGTCCCGATTCTAAATTAGATCCCTTCTGTTTACAGGAATTTGCAAATTGACCCAAAAACGAAATTCCCCGATTAATCAAAACTTTGGGCAAATAGATTCGTGGACATCGCCACAGAATGGACGGCTTCAAATGAGGAATATGTGAACGAAAGACCCAAACAATCTCAAAGAAAGGTAATTCTGTATCGTTCTAATTTGCTCATACTCGTCTCGTGTTCTGAATTATTTTATTCCATTCTTAATAGGGTTTGTAAACCGTCCCGAAAAATACAGTGACCTGGAATTACCAAGTACAATACAACAACACCATGTCATCTCAAGGATTGACTCTTAAAAGGAACCTCCATGAGCACCTGCGGTCTTGTGGACCAGATGGCATGGGGAATGACAGTGGTCCGAGACGTCCCGCGTTCGATCCTCGAGGATGGAAATGTTGAAATGTCTAACTTGACATACCCACGGAGAAAATCCCGAGTGGTAAAACTGGTAAAGGAGTTGCGCGAAGCACTCAAGGGTAACTCAGTATCGTGTCCAGTTCATCATTTCTGATACTGGCTAACAGGTCTCCTTCCTTGTTACAGGAAATGTTAAACTAACACCTGATACTTCAAAGAAAACAGCCCAAAGGGGCCAAGTTATGATCGCCTGATGCGATCCGTCTGATGAAATAAGGGAAATCAATGGCGAACCCTAGATCGAAAAGAGGCAAAACCAGAAACAAGCTACTCCTCGACTCGGGGAATAGGCCCCCAACGTGTCTGATCCGCCCACACAGCCAAGGGCAATTTCCATACTTGTACTTGTATTGCCATATTTGCATGATGTTTACACATTCCATGATTTATGCATGACTGTTCTGCATGTTCAATTTGTCAATTTTGACTGGGGGTATAAACTGTACACGATGCATCGAATGTACAGAATGGGGCATGACAGGACGATGAAAGGCAAGCCATTTCCACATACGTCCTATATTTAATCCATAGTGAGTTGAGCGGTAGACAGATTCCGCATTCTCCAAGGCAATGGGTTTTCTCGCAAAAGATACGATAGTCGAAGTGAATGAGGCATTCATTCTCCATTCCAAACACTTCAGGCAACCATTGACAACCCATTTAAACGGTGATTTCATTTCATGACCCTGTCAAGAACCACCCCGCACTGGGGCAAAACAGAGGTAATTCCAACAATATCAGGACATAAATGGTTAGAAATTCTATTGCTTGGACTAACATCAATCTTCGAGTGTTTCTTTGCATGATACTCGAATTTTAATTCAAGTGCTTTAGGATGACGAAGAGCATTTATTTTCTCTATCCTACACACTCATCCTTTGCATAACCCAATTGAGCCTGCAAATTCATTTCTCAAGCCCATGTTGGTGATCCTTGCTCATTTCAAGGTAACGACGACACCTTCCCCCAAAAGAGCAGAATTGAAGAAATTGGGCCAATAGAGAATTCTCGAATCAGCCCATTTCATATGCTAGACTTTCATGTAATGTCTAGTATCATTTGTTGAAAATCATCTTGTTGCTAAAATTCAAAATCACAAGATTATTAAATAAAAAAAAAAGAAAGACAAGTGTAGCCTAAAGAAAATGGGCCTGCTTCCAAACAAAAAGGAGTCGGGAGTAAGAAAAGCAAAGGCTACTCCAAAGAATCTCGGGCAGAAAGAGCAAAGTGCCTATCAAAAGCAAGGCCAATGCCCATATATCTGTAATGAACTTCTGACTTCGAACATACATTTTGAGAATTCCCGAAAAAGGATCCCCAAAGAAGTCTGTTTGCAAAGTGTAAAAGAACTACCACCCCTCACCCAATGATGGTATTCATTAAAGACAAATTCAGGAAGGTCAAAGATCAGTGACAAGACTGCAATGATCACCAACACCAAGCCCTTCTCATATATTTTGCTGAGCCAAAACGAGCCCTTCATTTCTCAGACCCAAATCCCGACCTACGTTACGACCCTTGAAAGTCTCTTCTGATTAGGGCACCTAAATTAATGTAAGAGTTGAATGACTTTAAGAATCGCTCGAAGAAGTTCGAGTAAGATTATTTCTCTCTCATTTTGCAGGGTTCTTGACTTGTAAACCCGGAGCAGATGATGAAGACCTTTTTTTGTCAATGGCCCTGACTCGAAATGAGTCTCCTTTGATAAGCCTTTGACCCAGCCCACATTACGGTCCTAATCAAGACCTCTAGATCGGCTTGATCGTATCAATTGCGAGATTACTCAGACCCTCGCTGAATGCGATGATGGTAAGGTTGAGTGCTTTATTTTCAAATCCTGCAATCCGGATAAACAGCGTTTCTCGAGAGTGAGAGAAAGCCCTTTCGGACTGAAGTCCCCATTCAGGTTCAATTCGAGGTATTCATGACATGATAACCTCCCTGGACAGAATTGGAAATGCAAACTCGATAGAATAGTCATGCATGATCCATATTATGAGCATACACATATGGTTTTAATCATTGCAAACTCAACTGAATGGTTTTGCATGAACCGATGAACTCATTGATAAAAATGCTTGCACATGTTACCTCTGACACTGTCTGACAAGTAGTGCATTCCTAATAGTCGAGTTACTCTCCGAGGTCTCGAAATTCATCCAGAGGCTATTAAACAAACAAGCCTTGTTGGCTAATGCTCGCCAAGCATTTTCAGGTGAGTATATCTTCAACCTGAACCTTTCAATTCTGATGATTGTCTGGGTGCTCAAATCCATTGTAGCACATAAGGTCATTCAATGAGCAAGCAGACACGATACAATCGGTCTGTCTATGCCTCGATCATTAACTCAGAAGATCCAGGTAAGTCTTCTGAACCCTTGCAACTCATGATCAACATACTCTCATGAAGTCTTCATCAGCTCACGATTGATACAATCTCGTGTTCTCAAGCTTTATCAAATCATGATTGACCAACTCTCGTGTTCTTGATCTTTGCCTCATCGGTTTATTCCTAAAGTGATGGGACAACAAAAATTAGGTTTGAGCTTCTGCAGGATTTTTGGTTTCCCCAGATCCTAGAATGGCACCCTTCATGATAAGTCAAATTGGATTTGAGCGTCTGCAGGATTTCTGGTTTCCCCAAATCCCAGAATGGCACCCTTCAAGGTAAGTTAAGTCGGATTTTGAGGATTCCTGGTCTCCCTAGATCCCAGAATGACACCCTTCAAGGTAAGTTAAATCGGGTTTGAGCGTCTGCAAGATTCCTGGTTTCCCCAGATCCCAGAATGGCACCCTTCATGGTAAGTTAAATTGGGTTAGAGCGTCTGCAGGATTCTTGATCTCCTTAGATCCCAGATATACCCAAAAATCATTTTCTCAATCAATACCTCTTCAGTCTACCCAAAAAAAGTGAAATCTAGGGTATATTATCTCCGGAGCCCTTCCATTGGAAACCCCAATACGGAACGGTCCATTTCCAAAGTCCTTTTTACAGGCGACCAAAGTCCTTTCTACAGACGAGCAAGTCCTTTCTACAGGCAATCAAAAGTTCTTTTTACAGGCAACCAAAGTCCTTTCTACAGGCGACCAAGTCCTTTCTACAGGAAACCAAGTCCTTCTTACAGGCAAATCAAGTCCTTTTTACAGGCATACCAAGTCCTTTTTACAGGCATCAAAGTCCTTTCTACAGGCACAAGTCCTTCTTACAGGCATCAAGTCCTTTTTACAGGCACCAAGTCCTTTCTACAGGCACACAAAAGTCCTTCTTACAGGCACCAAGTCCTTTCTATAGGCAACCAAAAGTCCTTTCTACAGGCACACCAAAGTCCTTTTTATAGGCAAAACAAAGTCCTTTCTACAGGCACCAAAGTCCTTCTTACAGGCACCAAAGTCCTTCTTACAGGCATCGTGTCCTCCATTCAGTATTTTTTTTTTGTACTTTCTTTTAAACTTCCCGAATATAAAAGTACTACCGTGTTATTCGATAAGTCATTTTCTTCTTACCGTATTTCAGGATCTACTAGTGAAGTTTTTCCATATGACATGCCGTTTCCAAGATACTAAATCATTAAGAGACAACTTTCGGTATCAATAGAAATAAAGGGGAATGGGGTGAGGGGAGAGAGAGAGGGGGGGATTATATAGCTTGGCGGAGTGTTACCTAGTCAATTCACACTCAAAATTTTTGGAACTAACTCAACCGAACTGTAATGTCCTGAATTCTTGATCCTTTTTCGAAATTCGGAGTAACTGATTTGATGTATTTCATTAATGCACTTTAGCTAAATCTTGCCCGAGACCGATCACCACGCGGACTTGACGATCGAAACACGTTTCTCCTAAGAGCCGTTCGTTAGCCTGAGATTTGCCAAAGTTGCAGTTTAATGGAAGTGGCCACGAAATGAATTTCGACATTAGACAATCAAGATTTTACGGATGTTGCAGGAATGATTAGGATGCAATTCTACGAGTTTTAAAGGCTACGAATTGCTTTGGAACGCCGAAGAACGCGATAAGGGTGAAAATGACGATTTTACCCTTAGGTCGCGGAAAACGCCGTATCTTAAAAACTGCCCTTCCCAAAAAGTCAAAGTCAAAGGGTTGACTTTGACCACCAAGTGTCGACTTTTCAATTTTTGAAAAAAATAATTGAGTAGAAATTCTAACCTTGCAACACTTGTCATCATACCATGAAGTCTTAGAGTACCCCATGTGACAATTTCTATCAAGATTTCTAGGGTTTTTTACAAAAAGGTTGAAGTGTCCTATGTTTGGACAAATGGATACCTCTCAATTAAGCAAGAAACCAATTTGGTTTTATCTTCCTTCACTTGACCCCCAAAGTTAGTAGATATCTTCACTTTTTTCCCCATTTCCACTGCCATTCACCTTTCCCTCAATATCTCTCTCTATATCTCTTTCACTTTCTGCCCTTTTTTGTCTTTCTCCGTTTTAATATTGGTTCAACACCCAAACGACATCCTTTTGGGAAGTAAAAACCCTCAAAATTTTCGTCTCTCTCTCTCTCTCTCTCTCTCTCTCTCTCTCTCTAGTTTGTTATTGTAAAATTTCAGCTCAAGATTAGTTTGAATAATCCAAACAAAGCCAAAAACCGTCCCTTGCTTAGACTTGTTTCCTGCATGCGCGCCCGGGAAGAATTGGCTCGTTCGAGGTCGTCCGAAAGGCAATTCGAGCTCTGCTTTTTCCTATACTATCATAAGACACTGAACTTCATGAATATAAAGTTTGTTTCATAGCAAACCTCATATAAATTTCGTCGTTGATTTCATCGTTACCAATCACCCTTTTGTTCCAGCCACTTTTCTTCAGCTTTTCCTTAGGTAAGCTGCTCCTCTAATCTATAACTAGGGTGTTAGATTAATTCTGGTAGTTGGTTTCCTTAATTTTGCTCAATTTGTGCCTTTTAGTGTATAAAATGGGTATTTTGGTAAGTTGCTATTTTGACTGTAAATTTGGCTCTGTGGTTAATATGTATGATGGAGTAAGATATGAATATTAATTCTGAAGTGTTTGGTTTGATTAGATTGGGTGTATTTGTAAGAAATGGCAATTTAGAACCAAGAGGGGTAAAATGGTAATTTTTAATTCTTGATATGTGCAATCTATTTGGAGCTGTAAAACATGTGACAATGAGATATGATGATGATAATGATGGAGTGTAGAAATGGTTAGAGTGATTGATTAGTTCAAAAATAGGCAAAATTGTGCAAAAGGGCATTTTAGTAATTTGACCAATAGCAAAAATTCGGTACTATTAATGGCTGCAAATGCAAAATTCTGTGTATATAATGGCTATGTGAGAATGATTAGATCAATTGGAATACATGAAATTGGAAAATTAGTTCAATTAGTGAAATTAAGGGCAAAATCGTAATTTTGCGCCTAAATAATAAATTTAGTTATTGAGGCATAACATAGGTTGAAAATCAAGTTGAGAAAGACTAAATGATGATAAAATGCTAATTTAGCTTAAAGAGCATCCAGAATTGAGATTTGAATTAATAATACCAGAAGGGCAATTGTGAAATTTTGCATTTGGTCTAATAACTAAGTTAGGAATATGTGACTTTTGTGATGATCTGTCATTGCACATTCGCCTGCTCCTTCATTTAGTTGTAAACTGATCGTGATGTGATACCAGACAAAAAGTCTGATGAGGTGAGATAAGGCAGGTGCGACCTATGACGCGCTAGGCGCGAGGTTGCTGGAGTGATAAGTATGCCAATCCGGGTCTTAGCTTTGATGCCTTGCGGATTGAGGCATTGGAACGTGAGCGTGCGTCTGAGTCTTCTACGCGAGGGAGGCGCAAATGCGAATAGCACAAGCTAAGGGGTTGGCTCTCACCCGAGCCTTCGCGCGATATGGTGTGCATGCGGGTGAAATGCATGTATAATTGGCTTATGATGGCAATCATGAGGGTAAATCAAAGTATTGGATATGACTATGGTCTGACTATGTGTTTACCAAAAAAGTACTCGTTGTTGCCTGACTCCTTGAAATGTTGATACATTTTATATATGTTGACTACTTAGGCTATTAGGAACGGCCTAGAATTATGTAATATCCTAACTAGGGTTTAGAGTTGGGCTTACTGAGATTAGTTTTCACAGTAAATTCTTCCAAACTTCTTTAGAACCGCCTGTTAACACCTGATTTTTTATCACATTTTCTCTTTAAAATTAATAGAAAATTCATAAAAATTCATAAAATTAAAAAATCAACTTTGGGGACCTTGGCCAAGCCTAGGGAATCAATTTTGACCAAAAACGTATTTTCCATATTTTTAGAATTTTTCAATATTTTTATTTTCTAAAATTAATAGAAAATCCATAAAAATTCATAAAATTAAAAAAATCAACTTTGGAGGCTTTGGCCAAGCTTAGGCAACCATTTTTGAGCAAAAAATAATTTTTCGTATTTTTTGTATTTTTTAAATATATTTTTTAGAAATTAGGAAAATATTTCATAAATAATAGCATTTGAGGCCACAAAAATACATAAAAATAGTCAATATTTTTCTTTTAAATCCCTTTTCATGTTGGCCATCGTAAATTTAAAAAATCCAATTCGGGGTCATGTATTCCTTCACGAGCATAATCTCGAATCGGGCCTAAAAAATTTAATTTGAGTCAATTTATTTTCATCTTTCACTTTTAGAAGTTGTGACATTATTCTCTAATATTCTAAATTTTCATCTTGGACAAATTATACTCAGAATAACTCAATTTTGCAAAAGGGCTTTGATTAAATATTGCGGCAAGAAACGAGTTTAAATTTGATATGCGATGAATTTCGACTAAGCATAGAAGAGGTGTGTTGAAAATTTTGAGGATATTTGGACTTAAAGAAACATTTTTTCAGGGACTAAATTGCAAATACTCAAAATCTCAAGGACTAGAGTGTAAATACCTAACTCTTAAGGGATTATTTTGCAAATAACAAAAAAAGGAGTTAGTGGAGAAATTAGAATAGAGAAGGGAAGATGAAGAACATGAGATGAAGAAGAGAAGATGGAGAAGAATGAATGGAGAAAATAAGATAAGAGAAGGGAAGATAGAGAAGATGAGATGAAGAAGAGAAGATGGAGAAGAATGGATGGAGAAAATAAGATAAGAGAAGGGAAGACGGAGATGAAGAAGAGTTAGTGGAGAAATTAGAATGGGAGATATATATAGAGAAGAGAAGATGGAGAGGGAGAAGAATAGGTGAAGAAATTAGAATGTGAGATAGAGATGAAGAAGAGAAGATGAAGATGAAGAAGAGTTAGTGGAAAAATTAGAATGAGAGATAGAGTTAATGGAGAAATTAGAATGGGAGGTAAATGAGTGGGCTATAAAAGGAGGAAGAAGAGAGCTTGAAAGGGAGAATTTTTTGAGAGAAAATTTTGGATGTTTGAGAGGGTTTTTGGAGATTGAAGAAAAATTTGAGAGAAAAAAAATACCAAAAAGAGATAGAGAATTTTGAAGATGATGGGAGTTTAAAGCTAGCGGGTTATCATCATCAATTTCTTCATCGATCAACATAAATCAAGAATTCATCCCAGATTTGAAGCTAAGTATCCATCTACTCTCTTTAATTTTTTAGTATAAACTAGCCCAAATTTTCTACTCTTCTCCAATTTCCCCATATTTGATTTCAGGCAGGAACCAATTATATCCATCAAGCACTTCTCATAATGCCATTGAAGCTAAGTGCCTCTTTCATTGTTCTAATTTTTAATGTGAATTAAATCATATTTGCTCCATTACTCCATTTCTCCATATTTTTATCTCAGGCAAAGGACAACTCCAAGTCAACAGTAAATCTCATGGAGGTGTAAGATTGGTGCTGACGAGCTCTTGAGTGCCCATTAAATTTTCAATTGATTCGTCGATGGATTTCAGCCCGAATTGTCAAATCAATTCATTTTATTTTAAAGAATTTAAACCCCAGAATGTGAAGGGCAGAGCCCGCTCACTGGAGGTCATTTTAAATTTCTGCAATTTAAATTCCTACACCTTAAACCCCAAAGGAGAGGGCCAAACCATGGTTGAGCTATCTATTGGTGGTCTTTATTTATTGTCATTTACTTCATGTAATTTAATTTTTGAATCACTAAACCCCAAAATGAGTAGCTCGCAGCACTGAACAGAAGTCGTTAATTCACTCCCTCTTTCGGCTTCAGGGAAATACTTAATATTTTGAAAATGCCAAAAAAATGTCACTCACGTATATTCCATTTAAAAAAGTGAAAATACAAAAAGAGAACACTCCACTAGAGCCTTAGGAATAAACCAAGCCTGAGTTGCCAAATTAGGATACCTATGAAATTAAGGTACCGAAAGGGCATTAGTTTTAATTAACTAGTGTAACCAAGTCCCCGAACTCATAATCTCTGGTTTGTAGAAGTAATTTAGTTCTCCCGCTAATTTATTTAGCTTTCTAATCAACCTACCAAAAATGATTAGTGGCGACTCCAAATTTTAAAACCATTTAAAAAAAACCAAAGTCGCGATTTGGTAGATCTTGGGAGAGCTCGAACTAGGTTAGTTAATTTAATTAATTAATCTGGTAATCCATTAACCTAAAAAATGAATTTTAGGTCGCGACACCGCCCGATAGGAAATGAATGCTAGCCACCCTTTTCACGGGATACCTCGACGTATAGAGACAGTGGCGACTGAGTATCCCGACACAGCTTGGCGACTCCGCAGGGGACGTGTTCTTAATTTTTGAAAATTTAAGAACTTAGAGGACTTAGGCAAGAAAATTGCATGAAAATTCATTTGACTTGGCATTGGTTGGAATCTGACCTTTAAGTGTTAAATGGTCTTGTAGGTGGGAGTTATAATGGGTGGAGTGTTTGACTAACCCTTTGTTTTGCAGGCTTGGTGTTGGAATTGTCTATTTAATTTTGTACATTTTTGAAGCGGTGTTTGCATTTAACTGTTGTGCATGTTTAATTGCTTTAGCACTACATCACACACGTCCCGTGACCGGACCTGGGTCGCTAGTTTTAGGATGGTATTGTGATTTGGTTTTAACGTTCGACGTAAGATCACGTCGAAAGTTAGCCCAGATTCAATCCCGAACCTCTTTCCAAAAATGAGTTTAAAAGTTAGGCCTCAGTCTTGGTAAGATTACCAAAGCAGTGGTTTTAATTTTTAGCTCGAGCAACCGAAGTGGGGAGGCCCGGCTAATCCTGGTTACGTCGTGGGATCACGGCTAATCTTGATTATGTGCGCGAGATTGTCGCCTTGCCGTAAGTCTTTCGCTTCAATTTGTCAGCCTTTAGAGTAGATTGTCGCGACCTAAAATTCATTTTTAAGTTAATGGATTACCAGATTAATTAATTAAATTAACTAACCTAGTTCGAGCTCTCCCAAGCTCTACCAAATCGCAACTTTGATTTTTTTTCACATGATTTTAGAATTTAGAGTCGCCACTAATCATTTTTGGTAGGTTGATTAGAAACCTAAGTAAATTAGCGGGAGGACTAAATTACTTCTACGAACCAGAGATTATGAGTTCGGGGACTTGGTTACACTAGTTAATTAAAACTAATGCCCTTTCGGTACCTTAATTTCATGGATATCCTGATTTGGCAATTCAGGCTTGGTTTATTCCTCAGGCTCTAGTGGAGTGCTCTCTTTTTGTGTTTACACTTCCATAAGATTTACCGTTGACTTGGAGTTGTCCTTTGCCTGACATAAAAATATGGAGAAATGAGAAATGGAGAAAGTGTATACAATTTTGTGCTAATTTGCGACTAAAACCACAAATAAATGAATAAATACAAACACTTAGCTCGGATTTGCTTGCTCGTTGACGAGGATGAACTCTTGATTTATGTTGATCGATGAAGGAATTGGTGATGATAACTCCTGGGTTTAAACTCCCATCATCCTCAAAATTCTCTCTCTCTTTTTGGTATTTTCTTTCTCTCAAATTTTTCTTCAACCTTCCAAAACTCTCTCAAACATCCAAAATTTTCTCTCCAAAAATCATCCTCCCTCCCAAGTTCACTTCTTCCTCCTTTTATAATCAACTCATCTACCTCCCATTCTAGTTTCTCCACTAACTCCATCTCCCATTCTAATTTTTCCACTAACTCTTCTTCAACTTCATCTTCCATTCTCCATCTCTATCTCACATTCTAATTTCTCCACCTATTCTTCTCCATCTCCATCTTCCCTTCTCCATATATATCTCCCATTCTAATTTCTCCACTAACTCTTCTTCATCTCCATCTTCCCTTCTCCATTCTCATCTTATTTTCTCCATCTATTCTTCTCCATCTTCTCCTCTCCATCTCCTTTTCTCCATCTTCCCTTCTCTATCTCCTCTTCTCCATCTTCCCTTCTCTATTCTAATTTCTCCACTAACTCTTCTTTTTGTTATTTGCAAAATAATCACTCAAGTGTTAGGTATTTGCACTCTAGTCCCTGAGATTTTAAGTATTTGCAATTCAGTCCCTGGAGAAATATTTTTTTAAGTCCAAATCTCCTCACAATTTTCGACACACCTCTTCTATGCTTAGTCGAAATTCACCTCATGTCAAATTTAAGCTTATTTTCTGCCGCTGAAGATAATGCAAAATTTAATTAAAGCCCTTTGAAAAAATTGAGTCATTCTGGGTATAATTGGGCCAAGAAGAAAATTTAAAATATTAGAGGATAATGTCACAACTCCTAAAAGTGAAAAATAAAAATAAATTGACTCAAATTGAATTTTTTTTTTGCCTGATTCGAGACCATGCTCGTGAAGAAATACACGACCCCGAATTGGATTTTTTTTTAAATTTACGATGGCCAACATGAAAAGAAAAATATTGAATATTTTTATGTATTTTTGTGGCCTCATATGTTATTATTTATTAAATATTTTCCTAATTTCTAAAAAATATATAAAAATACAAAAAAATTATGAAAAATTATTTTTTGTTCAAAAATGGTTCTCTAGGCTTGGCCAAGGTCTCCAAAGTTGATTTTTCAATTTTATGAATTTTTATGGATTTTTTATTAATTTTCGAAAATAAAAATACCGAAAAATACTGAAAATATGAAAAATCAATTTTTGGTCAAAATTGGTTCCCTAGGCTTGACCAAGGTCTCCAAACTTGAATTTTTTAATTTTATAAATTTTTATGGATTTTTTGTTAATTTCAAAAGAGAAAAGATGATTAAAAATTAGGTGTCAACAGCTGCCCCTCTTTGAAAGGAAGCTCGGCAGAGGTTCATTTCAAAGACGAGATGACACCAGAATCCTAATCGACTTAGTACACAAGAAAATAAAAAGTGTCGTGACATTTGATCTCCAATACTCCTCTTAGCAAGTTCCGATCCAAACCCGGTTTGAGGAGGCTTTCATGCATTGAGAGAGAGACAAAAAGGAGAGTTTACCTGACACTTACCTGCCCGTTGTGTGGCGGTTGCCGGACACGCATGTTCTACTGAAAGTGGAATGAGA
The DNA here is from genome assembly GCA_016432845.1 of Psidium guajava. Classification (NCBI taxonomy): domain Eukaryota; kingdom Viridiplantae; phylum Streptophyta; class Magnoliopsida; order Myrtales; family Myrtaceae; genus Psidium; species Psidium guajava. Next base: position 19,829,913 of record CM028233.1, on the reverse strand, counting down.
ACCTAAGGATTCGTTATAAGAAAATCTTAGGGTGGTTGAACTTGGACCCGTATGGTAGGTCAACCCATGGTAGATTCCTAACGAAGGGATTCTACTTTAATTGAAATTCGACCCGTATGGTAGGTCACCCCATGGTAGAGTTCCTAATTAAAGGAATCCAATGGCGATCTATCCTATTTAGAGGATTCGTCTGAATTTTGACCCGTATGGTGGGTCGTACCATGATAGATTCCTAGTGAAAGGATTCTACTGATTAAACTCTGATTGAAATTTGACCCGTATGGTAGGTCACCCCACGGTAGATTCCTAATGAAAGGATTCTACTGATTGAAATTTGACCCATATGGTAGGCCACCCCATGGAAATGCCTGTAAGAAGGACTTTGGTGCCTGTAAGAAGGACTTTTGGTTGCCTGTAAGAAGGACTTTGGTGCCTGTAAGAAGGACTTTTGGGTGCCTGTAAGAAGGACTTAAATGGATCATTCCGTATTGGGGTTTCCAATGGAAGGGTTCCAGAGATAGCATTTCGCCTAATTGGTGCCTGCTTTTCAGGACTTGAAAATGGACCTTTCCGTATCGGGGTTTCCGATGGAAGGGTTCTAGAGGTGGCATTTCGCCTGATTGGTGCCTACTTTTCAGGACTTTGAAGATGGACCTTGCAGTATTGGGGTTTCCAATGGAAGGTTCCAGAGACGGCATTTTCACCTGATTGGTGCCTGCTTTTCAGGACTTGAAAATGGACATTTCCGTATCGGGATTTCCGATGAAAGGGTTCTAGAGGTGGCATTTCGCCTGATTGGTGCCTGCTTTTCAAGACTTTGAAGATGGACCGTTTCGTATTGGGGTTTCCAATGGAAGGTCTCCAGAGATGGCATTTCGCCTGAAGTTGAGGCCGTATTGCTTTCTTGCGCAGATGAGGTCTTTGAGAAATGAAGATGTATCGCCTTCTGGTGTAGGTAAAGTCTTCGAAGATAGGAGGCCGTGCTGAAAATGCTTGGCGAGCATTTGCCAACAGGGCTTGTTTGTTCAATAGCCCTTGGATGAATTTCGAGACCTCGGAGGGTAACTCGACTATCAGGAATGCACTACCTGTCAAACAGTGTAAGAGGTAACATGTGCAAGCATTTTTATCAATGAGTTCATCGGTTCATGCAAAACCATCCAGTTGAGTTTGCAATGATTAAAACCGTATGTGTATGCTCATAATGTGGATCATGCATGACTATTCTGTCAAGTTTGCATTTCCAATTCTGTTCAGGGAGGTTATCATGTCATGAATACCTCGAATGTAACCTGAATGGGAATTTCAGTCCGAAAGGGCTTTCTCTCACTCTCGAGAAAGGCTGTTTATCCTGATTGCAGGATTTGAAAAGAAATCACTCAACCTTACCATCATCGCATTCAGCAAGGGTCTGAGTAATCTCGCAATTGGTACGACTACGTCGATCTGGAGGTCTTAATTAGGACTATAATGTAGGCTGGGTCAAGGCTTACTAAAGGGGACTCTTTTGAGTCAAGGCCATTGACAAAAATGTCTTCATTATCTGCTCCGGGTTTACAAGTCAAGAACCCTGCAAAAATGAGAGAGAAACAGTCTTGCTCGAACTTCTTCGAGCGATGCTTAAAATCATTCAACTCTTACGTTAATTCAAGTGCTCTAATCAGAAGAGACTTTCAAGGGTTGTAACGTAGGTTGGGATTTAGGACTGAGAAACGAAAGGCTCGTTTTGGCTCAGAAAAATATATGAGAAATGCTTGGTGTTGGTGATCATTGCAGTCTTGTCACCGATCTTTGACCTTCCTGAATTTGTCTTCAATGAATACCACCATTGGATGAGGGGTGGTAGTTCTTTTGCTGGAAATTGCATTTTGTAAATTCTCTTTTGAGCGTTCTCAAAATCAGAAGTATATTACAGATGAATGGGCATTGATCTTGCTTTTGATAGGCACTTTGCTTTTTTTGCCCCAGATTTTTGGAGTAGCCCTTGCTTTTCTTACTTCTGACTCCCTTTTGTTTGGGAGCAGGCCCATTTTTTGGCTACACTTGTTTTTCTTTTTGACAAGATGATTTTCAAAAATTGATACTAGACATTACATGAAAAGTCTAGCACATGACATAAGTTCATTTCGAGGGTTCATTGTTGACCCAATTTCTTTGATTCTGCTTCTTGAGGAAAGCGTCATCCTTCTTTGGAATGAGCAATGATCACCAACAAGGGCTTGTGAAATGAATTTCTAGGCTCAATGCAAAGGATGTGTAGGATAGAGAAACGAATGCTCTTTGTCATCCTAAAACACTTGAATTAAAATTAGAGTTAAATGCAAAGAAACACTCGAAGATTGATATTAGTCCAAGCAAGACAATTTCTAACCATTTTCATCATGATAACTGCTGGAACTACCTCCATTTGGCCCCGATGTGGGGTGGTTCTTGACAGGGGTTATAAAATGAATCCGCCGCTCAAATGGGTTGCCAATGGGCACCTGTAGTGTTTAGGGTAGAGAAATGAATGCCTCTTTCCTTTCGGCTATTGTATTTTTTGCGAGAAAACCCATTGCCTTGGGGAATACGGAATCTACTTGGCACACAACTCACTGTGGATGTGGGACGTGTATGAAAATGGGGTCGCCTTTCATCATCCTGTCATGCCCCATTCTACACATTCGACGCATCATATGCAGTTTATGCCCCCAGTCAGAATTGGCAAAATTAAACATGCAGCATAGTCATGCATGAATCATGGCATGTGTAAATATGATGCAGATGTGGCAATTTTTAGCACTTCGTGTGTTTACAGAATGTGCAAGTATGGACGAGAATTTCCTAGGAAAGGAAGAGATTTGAATTGCCCCTAGATGTGCTGACTAAACAAATTGAGGGCGTACTCCTTAAGTCAAGGAGTGGCTTGTCTCTGGCTTTGCTCCTGCAAAACAAAATGCATGGGTTAAGCGAAGCGTTTGGGCCTTCTCAATGTTAATAACCGTCACGGTTGCCGGTCAAACGTCCCTTTTTCAATCCAGGGTTGTTGCCCCATTTTCATCAGAATGGATCTTGTCAGATGATTATAATTTTTGCCCCTTGGGGCTGTTTTCTTTGACGTATCAGATGTTAGTTTAACATTTCCTGTAAAAAGGAAGAAGACATGTTAGCTAGTATCAGAAATGATGAACTAGACACGATACTGATTTACCCTTGAGCGCTTCGCGCAACTCCTTTACCAGCTTCACCACTCGGGATTTTCTCCGTTAGTATGTCAAGTTAGACATTTCCTGTCAAATAATGGAGGAGAAGACGTGTTAGCTAGTATTAGAAATGATGAATTGGATACGATACTGGTTTACCCTTCATCTTGCACGCTTTGCATGATCTCTTTATCGGGTTCACTGGATCGAGTTTGTCTCCAGTTTCCGTTGGACGCTTTATCATTAGGGGCCAGACTGTGGCAAAGCATGTGCCTTGATTTCGCTCATCGAATATCCTGATTTCTTTCGTTCCAGATCACTGTTATTCCTCATGCTCTCAGGCCCATTAGGCTGTAGGCGTCTATGGAGGCTCCCTTTTAAGGGTTAATCCACGGATGGTATGATCTTGTCGTATTTGGCAAATCTACACCACAATGCTCTCCAAAGTATTTTACAACCCCTGTTAAGACGGAATAAAGTAATTCAGAATTCGAGACGATCAGGGGAAGATTGAAACGATACAAAACTACCCATCTCTAAGGCTGCTCGCGCCTTTTGCTCGTATTCCCATTTTGTTTGAAGCTGTCCATCTAGCAATAATGTCCACGGATCAATTTGCCCCGAATTTTGTTCAATACGCATTTGGGTATGCTCGTGTTCTCGGGTCGATTTGCAAATTCCTGAAAATAACAGGGATCTAATTTAAAACCGGAGTAATTCGAGGGTATATTGAGACGATACGGAGTTACCCTTCAGGTTTACGCAGATTTTTACTCGCCATCAATTCATCGCGAGGTTGGTGAGGTGGCGGATTCGAGCATTTAATAGGGGGAAGTCGGATCATTACTCCTTGCTTTTACATATTACAAAAGCGGAAAAACATATCACGCAAGGGAATAAAACACGTTCACTCATTCAGGATCGATTCTGCTTCCTCAGCAGGCTCTCCCATGATCAGCTGGCTTCATTCTGGACCAGGTACGCATCGGCTATGTTGAAGGACCCGTGATCTCAGCTTCGAAATACAGACTCCCTGTGCATATTACAGTCCTCGTGCTTCATTAACATTAAACTGGTTGATCATGGCGGTGAGTTCATCGTCAATGCCGCTTGCCTGGTGGTGATACATCTCCCCTTCCCCGGGAGGTATTGATGCTGATCCAGTAGCATTAGTCTTTTTGTACCCTCCTCCAACAGAACTCGATTCTGTTATAAACTGGTCTAACTCGCTTCTCAAACACGCATTTTCAATCCTCAGATCATGCATTTCATCGAAGGCGAGGAGGAGGCTGTTGCAGTTAGGGCAGGTGGCGGAGTCAAAAGCCTCTTTATACATCTTGTTTTCCGCTCGGAGGTTTTCATTTTCAACTATTAGAAACTCGGCTTCGTTGTGCTCATGACGAGTCTTCATTCGGGTTCGCCTATTTTGAAACCAGAACTTGATTTGTGAAGGTTCAAGTCCTAGCTCTTGACTTAGTTCCATTTTCTGTTTGCCGTCTGGCATAGGACATGTTCTGAAGAAATCCTCAAGCCTTTGTACTTGCTCCTTAGTATGGCGACGGTAACGCTTCTTTTGACCCTTACCGTTGTTGTCCTTATCTTTACTGAGATCTTGGACGTCGTCGGCGGAAGGGCCAGGCTCCATAGGCTCGATCCCAAACATGGTTTCGAACTCTTTCTCTCCCATATTCAGCAGGCAACGATAGCTTTCGGAAGTATTGGGTTGAGACATCTTCGATTTGGTCGATGATTTCTCAAGGTTTACTATATCTTTCTGTATTTTCACTCTCTCTGAACCGTGATGCTTTAAAACTCTCTTCAACGTATGAATAAAGATTATCAGGAGGATGTCTCTTTTAAAATTTGGCGTCGGCTTAGCATATGTATTGCTTCTCCCGAGAGTTCTGTCTTTCTCAACCTTTCCTGCGTGTTTCTTGCTTAGCTCGTCTTTTCTCATCTTTTCATAGTGGTAGGGTCCCTATCAACGTCTCTACCGTCGATTTGCTGGCGTGTTCTCCTATAAAAACGAATCCCATTTTCCTTGTCTCCCACCCAAGTCACCTTTCTTTCTCCTTTTTCAAAGTTGTGTCATCCCGTCAAACTTTTGGCAGAGATGTCGGATTTTCTTGGCTCGAGATTGGAGACGAGTAGCGGAGGTGATGCTGATAGGGAATGGTAGACAGGAAAATCTGGCCAGTAGAGACTTTCACTGCAAAAATGAAAATGAATGCGGTAGTATATGTTCTTCATATTCTAGAAAAATTGGAACGATACTGTTTTACCTTTGTATGTACTTCCATTGAATTTGAATTGAGGAAGTTCCTTCATTTGGATTGGATTGGATTGTATGTCCCGAGTTGCCCTTCACTTTGAGCTTGCCACATAAGTGCTTTGCTTAGTTGGGCCTTGTTTTCTTTCGGGTTGCTTTGGACCATCATCATTTTTTATGCCATCGGGTCCGTGGACCGGAGGGCTCCTTTAATTTAAAGGTTACCTTCAAGGCAAATGAGTCCTATCGCATTCCATTGGGTCATTTCATTTTGCGACACTCTTGAGGCAATTTGCAATCCCCTGGGTGAGAATGGAACAAATCCAATTTAGCATTTTGCGACGATTGAGGGTAAATTGGAACGATACTCAATTACCCGTCTTCGAGCTCGCCTGGGCTTTTCACTTGAAATTTCCCTACGTGAGGCCATTCAACATTTCTCATTATGGCAGTCAGCGACTTTGCCACAAATTGATCTGCCCTGAGTCTAGCATAAAAAGGGATTCACGCATTCGACGGGATAAAAAACAAATTACCCCATGCCCCTGAATTAAATCTAGACACCTAGAAAGTTGGAAATATCACACGCAGGGGAATTAAGCATGAAGTGAAAGGTGCACTTGTTCAAGGTCAGTTCTGCCTCTCCTGCGGCTCTTCGATAATCAGCTAGTCTCGTGCTGGTTCAGGCATGGATGACCGATGTTTGAGAGTCCCTAATCACTGGCTTCCGATCATGGCTTCGGATGTCTGTCAACCTTAAACTGGTTGACCAGGGCAGTAAGCTCATCATCTGGGTAATCTCTTGAACCTTCCAGCAACTGATGCTCGAATTGGGCATTATTGTTGGCAAATGCTGGCGGTAGATTTCTCATTCTGTCCTCGCCATGAGCAATTTGACTTTTCGAGCTGAAGTCTTCATCATTACTCCAGAAAGTGTGGGGATCACCAACTGTCATGCTGCCAAGAACTCCTTCCATTCGAGGATTAGAGAAGTGGAAGTGCTCAGGATAATTTCTTGTCTGATTCTCTGGCTGCGCAGGCGCGCTGATCATGGGATGAATTCTAGCCACGGGTTGGTGCTCAAACCAAGGAGTCTGAATACACTGCCCCTGCGGTCTATACTCTTGAAGAGCATTAGGGTGATTCTGGGGGATACTTTGATTAACGCTTGGGGGATTGATGGCACGGCTACTGGTTTGGTTGATGATGGGAAGTGGCTCGCCCCATGCTAACCTGTGGAACTTATGGTGGCGAGGAGACTCGACGTTCAGGCTTGGATCAGTCCCGCCTTGGTTTTCTTGATTCTGAGCTGCATTGTGTTCTCTCACCCTTTTTCTGTACTTCTGAAGATGACTCGAAACATTTGCTTTAGTGAGTCCCTCTACCTTCATAATTTCCAGTATATGTTGCGGCCGTGCCGAATCGATTCCTAGCTGCTGAACTGCATTAACAAACATACGATGCAGCTCGGGAGACCAACTCATCTTCTTTCTCCAGTTGCTTGGAATAAAATTGAAGGCTTGATGCTTGTTCTCATGGTCGTGCAATTGCTTCCTTACCACGTGCTGCCATATGTTTTGAAGCATCTGAACCCTAACTGGTTTCGTTACGACGTCTTGGGCCCCGTTTAAGACAGCCTTCATCATGGCTTGCTGATCATCGCTTGCCGATATTACGAGGACTGGCATGTTTAATTTAGAATTGATGACTTCCAAGAGAGTGAAAACATCCATGTCAATCCCTACCATGGCGGTGAGGACGATATCAAACTGGTCACTACTCCTCCTTAATATCTCTAAGGCCTCTGTCGCATTTGCTTGAGCTACAACCTTATACCGGCATTTTCTTAATACGGTAACAAGGATTGATAGAGAGACTGGATTACCGTCAATGGCCATGACCAGTAGACCCTCAGGGTAAGGAACTTCATCAGCTTCGACCAGGGTTGAACATGCGCTCATTTCCCTAATGCTCAACATATTTCTGGATCTAGGACTGCCGATTCGAGACCGCCTCAGGATGTCTTCTCGGACTTGAGGGATCACGGGATCGTTGATGGCTTCTCGTAACAGGCTTTGAAAGCCAATGCTTTGATGGTGAAGGTTTTGAATTCCTCTCCCACGAGAATTCCTTCCTCTCTATCTTTCTCCTGCGAGTTCGTGCAGATGAACCCTCACTATCAAATGAGGATAAATTCTCTCTCTGGCAATAGCAACGACTTCCCCCTTCACAGGCAGTGCTATTAGATTTACCGAGGGGAAAATCTGACATTCAGCTTTTGATCAAAGGGGAAATCCTCGTTTATCGCTCAGTTTGTCTTCTTCTTTCTTTTCGCGATAGAGGGCCCCTGTCAAGATTTCCACCGTCGATTTACTGGCGGGTCCTCCAATGAAGACGAGTAATATCTCTCTTTCTGCCGAAAATTTCTTTGTCCCCCACTCAGCTCGTCTTTTCGTTCTTTCTTTTTTCAAAGCGGTGGAGTCCCGTCCAGCTTTTCCAGAGAGACGTCAGGTTTGTTCGGCTCGAGGTTGCCACTTGGCTGGAATTTGAGCCACCGGGGGTGTTGCCGACAGAGAATGGTAGATAGGAAAACCTATAAGGACTGCCCCTGTGAAATCAGTAGTTAAATTGAAGCAGATTACCATCTTCGCATTCCGCTCATCTGCCTCACCTCTCTCTTTCAAAAATGGCCAATTCTCCTAACCACACCTTATCCGCCGAAGTCCTGGCTGGGTGGGAGAGACTCTACAATCTTCTTGGTAGAGGTTACGCTCATATAGCCAAAAACTCTACTGTTGAGGCTGAAATCCTTGCTCTATTCAGGACTGTGGACGCTGCTTCTGTTGAGGGTACCCAACTGGGGAAGGAGTATCGGAACTTCTCGACCGTCTTCATCAATTTTCTGGCTGCCTATAACCGCGCTTATGAGACGGTCCTTGTGACCGCCGTCATGAAAGCTCGTTACCGAGACCGGCACGAGCGTCTGGTAACAGTTACATTTGTGGCTGATAATCACAAAAAGGCCCTCAAGTTTGCCAAGGATCAGCTTTCGTGGCTGGTTCGTGAGAGGGGAAAGCTGGTGGACCGTCTGGCCTTGGTCCGAACTTACGCCGAACAGGAGCCAGGCAATATTGTGATGAGGTGCAAATGCGGTTGGCTGCAGGAGAGGCTTGATGACATTACGGCAGACATTGCTTTCGAGAGGGCGGCGATTCCGGACCTGGAGTTTGCCGTTGAGCATTACGAGGCCACTATGGCCCAGGTTAAAGAGAAGTGCGATCGCCTCTTCTTTAGGCTCGCGGAGCTTGATCCCGAGAACGCCCGGTGCACCCAGAGCATCAACTTCATGGAGAGCCAGCTGAGCTCCTTTGTGACGCTTATTAGGGCTCAATTTGATTTCACTTTTCCTCCCCAGTGAGTTGTTGTAAGGTTTGTTGGTGAATGAAATGAAGAGAAAGTTTCACGTGTTTGTGCTTTTCATTTTCCTGCCATTTCTTCGCCCACATAGCATGATAGGACGATTTACGGTACTGAAGACGTTGAGGCTTAACACTCTTCTCGGTGTTCTTGTTATCTGCTGCCGGCGATGATATCAAGGACATTGGCGAAGGGTTCGGTGGCGGCCCCCACCGGTCACAGCGCCGTGTGTCAGTCGTGTGAATTATTGCAAATCGACCACTCGATTAGTGCTCCAATAAACAAACCGGGCTGCCCGTTGCGTGCCCCACTTTACTCTTGCTTATCTCTTTCGGCGTCCACTTGAATGTGTCGGTCGCCTGTAGCGTTGGGAGAAATGATTGCGGGCCATGCTCGGTAATAAAATACTAGTCCTCCAAAATCTTTTATGTGTTTTGAATCCGAGGAAGGTAAAAAGGCAAGCCTTTGTTCAATTTAATTAGAAAGGCGTCGCAAGATCGGTAAAAGACAACTCCAAGTCAACAGTAAATCTCATGGAGGTGTAAGATTGGTGCTGACGAGCTCTTGAGTGCCCATTAAATTTTCAAGTGATTCGTCGATGGATTTCGGCCCGAATTGTCAAATCAATTCATTTTATTTTAAAGAATTTAAACCCCAGAATGTGAAGGGCAGAGCCCGCTCACTGGAGGTCATTTTAAATTTCTGCAATTTAAATTCCTACACCTTAAACCCCAAAGGAGAGGGCCAAGCCATGGTTGAGCTATCTATTGGTGGTCTTTATTTATTGTCATTTACTTCATGTAATTTAATTTTTGAATCACTAAACCCCAAAATGAGTAGCTCGCAGCACTGAACGGAAGTCGTTAATTCACTCCCTCTTTCGGCTTCAGGGAAATACTTAATATTTTGAAAATGCCAAAAAATGTCACTCACGTATATTCCATTTAAAAAAGTGAAAATACAAAAAGAGAACACTCCACTAGAGCCTTAGGAATAAACCAAGCCTGAGTTGCCAAATTAGGATACCTATGAAATTAAGGTACCGAAAGGGCATTAGTTTTAATTAACTAGTGTAACCAAGTCCCCGAACTCATAATCTCTGGTTTGTAGAAGTAATTTAGTTCTCCCGCTAATTTATTTAGCTTTCTAATCAACCTACCAAAAATGATTAGTGGCGACTCCAAATTTTAAAACCATTTAAAAAAAACCAAAGTCGCGATTTGGTAGAGCTTGGGAGAGCTCGAACTAGGTTAGTTAATTTAATTAATTAATCTGGTAATCCATTAACCTAAAAAATGAATTTTAGGTCGCGACACCGCCCGACAGGAAATGAATGCTAGCCACCCTTTTCACGGGATACCTCGACGTATAGAGACAGTGGCGACTGAGTATCCCGACACAGCTTGGCGACTCCGCAGGGGACGTGTTCTTAATTTTTGAAAATTTAAGAACTTAGAGGACTTAGGCAAGAAAATTGCATGAAAATTCATTTGACTTGGCATTGGTTGGAATCTGACCTTTAGGTGTTAAATGGTATTGTAGGTGGGAGTTATAATGGGTGGAGTGTTTGACTAACCCTTTGTTTTGCAGGCTTGGTGTTGGAATTGTTTATTTAATTTCGCACATTTTTGAAGCGGTGTTTGCATTTAACTGTTGTGCATGTTTAATCGCTTTAGCACTACATCACACACGTCCCGTGACCGGACCTAGGTCACTAGTTTTAGGATGGTATTGTGATTTGGTTTTAACGTTCGACGTAAGATCACGTCGAAAGTTAGCCCAGATTCAATCCCGAACCTCTTTCCAAAAATGAGTTTAAAAGTTAGGCCTCAGGCTTGGTAAGATTACCAAAGCAGTGGTTTTAATTTTTAGCTCGAGCAGCCGAAGTGGGGAGGCCCGGCTAATCCTGGTTACGTCGTGGGATCACGGCTAATCTTGATTATGTGCGCGAGATTGTCGCCTTGCCGTAAGTCTTTCGCTTCAATTTGTCAGCCTTTAGAGTAGATTGTCGCGACCTAAAATTCATTTTTAAGTTAATGGATTACCAGATTAATTAATTAAATTAACTAACCTAGTTCGAGCTCTCCCAAGCTCTACCAAATCGCAACTTTGATTTTTTTTCACATGATTTTAGAATTTAGAGTCGCCACTAATCATTTTTGGTAGGTTGATTAGAAACCTAAGTAAATTAGCGGGAGGACTAAATTACTTCTACGAACCAGAGATTATGAGTTCGGGGACTTGGTTACACTAGTTAATTAAAACTAATGCCCTTTCGGTACCTTAATTTCATGGATATCCTGATTTGGCAATTCAGGCTTGGTTTATTCCTCAGGCTCTAGTGGAGTGCTCTCTTTTTGTGTTTACACTTCCATAAGATTTACCGTTGACTTGGAGTTGTCCTTTGCCTGACATAAAAATATGGAGAAATGAGAAATGGAGAAAGTGTATACAATTTTGTGCTAATTTGCGACTAAAACCACAAATAAATGAATAAATACAAACACTTAGCTCGGATTTGCTTGCTCGTTGACGAGGATGAACTCTTGATTTATGTTGATCGATGAAGGAATTGGTGATGATAACTCCTAGGTTTAAACTCCCATCATCCTCAAAATTCTCTCTCTCTTTTTGGTATTTTCTTTCTCTCAAATTTTTCTTCAACCTTCCAAAACTCTCTCAAACATCCAAAATTTTCTCTCCAAAAATCATCCTCCCTCCCAAGTTCACTTCTTCCTCCTTTTATAATCAACTCATCTACCTCCCATCCTAATTTCTCCACTAACTCCATCTCCCATTCTAATTTTTCCACTAACTCTTCTTCAACTTCATCTTCCATTCTCCATCTCTATCTCACATTCTAATTTCTCCACCTATTCTTCTCCATCTCCATCTTCCCTTCTCCATATATATCTCCCATTCTAATTTCTCCACTAACTCTTCTTCATCTCCATCTTCCCTTCTCCATTCTCATCTTATTTTCTCCATCTATTCTTCTCCATCTTCTCCTCTCCATCTCCTTTTCTCCATCTTCCCTTCTCTATCTCCTCTTCTCCATCTTCCCTTCTCTATTCTAATTTCTCCACGAACTCTTCTTTTTGTTATTTGCAAAATAATCACTCAAGTGTTAGGTATTTGCATTCTAGTCCCTGAGATTTTAAGTATTTGCAATTCAGTCCCTGGAGAAATATTTTTTTAAGTCCAAATCTCCTCACAATTTTCGACACACCTCTTCTATGCTTAGTCGAAATTCACCTCATGTCAAATTTAAGCTTATTTTCTGCCGCTGAAGATAATGCAAAATTTAATTAAAGCCCTTTGAAAAAATTGAGTCATTCTGGGTATAATTGGGCCAAGAAGAAAATTTAAAATATTAGAGGATAATGTCACAACTCCTAAAAGTGAAAAATAAAAATAAATTGACTCAAATTGAATTTTTTTTTTGCCTGATTCGAGACCATGCTCGTGAAGAAATACACGACCCCGAATTGGATTTTTTTTTAAATTTGCGATGGCCAACATGAAAAGAAAAATATTGAATATTTTTATGTATTTTTGTGGCCTCATATGTTATTATTTATTAAATATTTTCCTAATTTCTAAAAAATATATAAAAATACAAAAAAATTATGAAAAATTATTTTTTGTTCAAAAATGGTTCTCTAGGCTTGGCCAAGGTCTCCAAAGTTGATTTTTCAATTTTATGAATTTTTATGGATTTTTTATTAATTTTCGAAAATAAAAATACCGAAAAATACTGAAAATATGAAAAATCAATTTTTGGTCAAAATTGGTTCCCTAGGCTTGACCAAGGTCTCCAAACTTGAATTTTTTAATTTTATAAATTTTTATGGATTTTTTGTTAATTTCAAAAGAGAAAATATGATGAAAAATTAGGTGTCAACATAGATAGACTAAGATTTAAACTCACGATTCATGTGCATGTCTATGTAACCTACATGGTATATTCTTCACAGGTAAAGTAAGTTCTCTAACTTCATCTTGCATTTATTCTATTTTGAGTCTGTCCATGACATTATTAGGTTGAGTCGAGTCATATCCTTTCATTAGTCTCGTATTTGTCAAGCTGAGTCATGTTCTTCCTTCTATAGTTGGTTGGTTGGGAATTTACTTGTCATGTTTTCATCTCCATGAGTCATTTTGTTTCGGATGAATCCTCTCAATATTTCCAATTTCATCAGCTTTCTTTGATTCTGATTTATCACATTGCATTGCACAATTTTTTGTAAAATCTGATGATCAATTTTGGGGAAAACTCCCTTGACAAAACTTGTAGATAACATGATGATCTTAGACATATAAAAAATTCAGAATCAATGGACTTTCATTTGCTTGGGACGAAGTTGGTGTTGACACCTGATTTTCAATCACCTTTTCTTTTCTTCTTTTTTAAAATTAATAGAAAATCCATAAAAATTCATAAATTTGAAAAAATTAACTTTTGAGACCTTTGCCAAGCCTAGGGAACCAATTTTGACCAAAAAATGATTTTTCATATTTTCAGTATTTCTCGGTATTTTTATTTTCTAAAATTGATAGAAAATCTATAAAAATGAGAAAATTGCAAAATCAACTTTGGAAGCCTTGGCCAAGCTTAGGCAACCATTTTTGAGTAAAAAAATAATTTTTCATATTTTTTGTATTTTTTTAAATATAATTTTTAGAAATTAGGAAAATATTTAATAAATAATAGCATTTGAGGCCACAAAAATACATAAAAATAGTCAATATTTTTCCTTTAAATCCCTTTTCATGTTGGCCATCGCAAATTTAAAAAATCCAATTCGAGGTCGTGTATTCCTTAACGAGCATAATCTCGAATCGGGCCTAAAAAAATTCAATTTGAGTCAATTTATTTTCATTTTTCACTTTTAGGAGTTGTGACATTGTTCTTTAATATTTCAAATTTTCATCTTTGCCCAATTATACCCAGAATGACTCAATTTTACAAACAGGGCTTTAATTAAATTTTGCATTATTTTCAATAGCAAGAAATGAGCTTAAATTCAACATGCGATAGGTGTGTCGAAAATTGTGAGGAGATTTGGACTTAAAGAAATATTTCTCCAGGGACTGAATTACAAATACTTAAAATCTCATGGACTAGAGTGCAAATACCTAATACTTGAGGGATTATTTTGTAAATAACAAAAAGAAGAGTTAGTGGAGAAATTAGAATAGAGAAGGGAAGATGGAGAAGATGAGATGAAGATAGGAAGATGGAGAAGAGGAGATGAAGATAGGAAGATGGAGAAGAGGAGATGGAGAAGAGAAGATAAAGAAAATAAGATGAGAATAGAGAAGGGAAGATGGAGATGAAGAAGAGTTAGTAGAATGGGAGATAGATATGGAGAAGGGAAGATGAATATGAAGAAGAGTTAGTGGAGAAATTAGAATGGGAGATAGAGTTAATGGAAAAATTAGAATGGGAGATAGATGAGTGGTTTATAAAAGGAGGAAGAAGTGAGCTTGAGAGGAGAAATTTTTTTTTGGAGAGAAAATTTTGGATATTTGAGAGAGTTTTCGGAGATTGAAGAAAAACTGGAGAAAAAAAAATTTTTTGGAGAGATTTCAAGAGAAAAAAATTTTGAGAGAGAAAAATTCGCCGCCGTGGAACAAGCCTTGGCGACGCGACGGATTCATCTCCAACAAGCTCTAGGCGCATCAGCATGTGCAATTATCTGGTAACTCAATTTTTCGTATTTAGATGACGAAATCTCGAAAATAAATGTACTGAACATTCATAGATGACTTCGAGATCTTCAATTTGATATATTATGGCACGAAAATTGACGTTGTTTGCTATGTCAAAAGGGTCCCGAAATTAAAAGCAGAAATCTGGAAATATGGTGATCAGAACCTGAGATGGAATTTTTCTGATGTGACCTTTCACGCTAAATGATTTTCCATGGGTTATTCTAGACTTTGTTTCATAAAGACCTCTTCATAACATTTGTTCATAAGATCTTAATGCATAACATATAAAAAATACAAAAAAATTCATGCACGTTTCGTATTTTTAATGCATTTAATGAAATCATGCAATTCTGTTGGCGTCCTTGAGTCTGAGTGTTTTTCTGTGCGTGGTCATATTGATTTGTAGTTATCTTATGTTTAGAGTCTTCTTTTGAAACTTCACAAAAAATGAAAGTTGTTCATTGGGGTCTTGTTTAGTAGACGGGAAAGTTTGGTGCATTAATTTTGAGATTTGAGTGTCCATTTAAGCTTAATCCTGAAATATGTCTGTTTTGTGAAATTTGTTTGTTTGCTGCTGAGCTCTCATGAAAGACCATTTTCTACATGAAAATGAGTGTCTCTTCAATAAGAATGTAAAACATGAAAGTTGTCAAAGACACATTTTTCCATCCACATAAAAAATCTCAGAATTTTTACATACATTTCATTATTTCTTTTGTATTTTATGGTTACTGCTTTCTCCCTAAGAATGTTCATGGACAGTATGATTTAATTCGTATTTTTTGTGTTAATGCATTGGAAAATGTAAAAAATGATCTCAATGAAGTTTAATCAGCACGTGTTAAACTCTCTTTGAGTTTTTGAATTGTCTTAACTCATTGGTGATTGTGCATGTCCGATTGGATAAGTTCATTATTTTCATTTGGCTTTTGGCCCGATGCTTTGAAGACTGGAGGATGACCGATGTCCATTCCGGTCCGTTTTGTTGTACTCTCGACCCACGAGGCTTGGCGACGGGTGTTTGACCGATGTCCATTCCGGTCCATTTTTGTTGTATTCCCGATCATGTCTCGGGTTTTATTTAATTGGTCTGTAATTATTCACCCGACGAGTTGCGGGTTTTATTTTCACTGTCCTTAGGGTAGTTTTGCTTTACCTGCTCTCTCTTCACATCTTCATTTGCTTTGGGTGATTTTGCATTCTTTTATAATACATCCAAAATACAAAAAAAAATGTAGAAAATCCAAAAAACCAAAAAAAAATGGAAAATCTGAAAATACAAAAAATGCTATTCATGTGCATCTCATGTAGTATGTCTCATGTATGTTTGTTATGTTATCCGTATGTTCGTATAGACATATCGTATTTGTTTGTTCTCGTATGCACGTCACGAACGCGACGTTTGCAAATCCACATTTGTCTGTTATGATATGTTATTAACCCATGCATATTCATTCAGAAAAATCAAAAATTTCAAAATGAGGGTTTTATCCCCTCTTTTTCAAAAATGAAGGTTTTATCCCATCTTTTCAAAATGACGACTTTGCCCTTTATGGGCAAAATCGAAATGTACGTATTTACATACACATATCACTATGCATGTCACATATATATGTCACGTATTTGTATGGTGTATGTATGCATGTTACATATCGTATTCGTGCGTCTTCATATGCATGTCACATACGTATTCGTATTCGTCTATCCCCGCATGCATGTTGTATTCATACGCATGTCACGTACGCATATCATTCGCATGTCCACGTACGTATGTCCTTCGCATGTAACGCACGTATATGTATTCGTCTATCTCGTATGCATATCGTATTCATACACATGTCACGTACGTATGTCGTTCGCATATCATGTACGTATGTCATTCGCACGTCACACACGTATTCGTATTCGCATATCTACGTATTCGTATATCATATTCGTATGTCCGTATTTGTGTGTCGTATTTATATGTCAACGTTTGCGTTCATACCCTTTATGCATTTCATTTTAAAGTGAAAACATAAAAAGAACACCTTACCAGGGTCTTAGGAATAAATCAAGTGAGAGTTGCCAAAATAGGATATCCATGGAATTAAGGTACCGAAAGGGCATTAGTTTTAATTAACTAGTGTAACCAAGTCCCCGAACTCATAATCTCTGGTTTGCAGGAGTAATTTAGTTCTCCCGCTAGGTTACTTAGGTTTCTAATCAACCTACCAAAAATGATTAGTGGCGACTCCAAATTCTAAAATCATGTGAAAAAAAATCAAAGTTGCGATTTGGTAGAGCTTGGGAGAGCTCGAACTAGGTTAGTTAATTTAATTAATTAATCTGGTAATCCATTAACCTAAAAATGAATTTTAGATCGCGACAGTTGGGCCAAACTCGCGTTTTTCTAAATGGATGAAAACTGCAAAGCATTCTGACTGATCGACTCTTCTCATCGTGAGAATTTTTCGAGCCTCTTCGACTCAATTTTTCAAGCATATTGAGAGATGCTTCCATCTCATCAGAGAAATAGTTGGGAGAGGTGATATCGCCTTGCAGAAAATTGCCTCAGTAGAGAACGTGGCAGATCCCTTTACTAAGGCCTTACCTCAGTCTTCTTTTGAAAGACACATTGACAAAATGGGTTTAAGGTACCAAACAAGCTGGCTTTAGTGCAAGTGGGAGATTGTTAGATATATGCCCTAAAGCAACTATGTAATAGTTACATATTAGGGATTTCGGTTGTATTTCAATTTATTATTAAATTAATGGCAAAGACGTGTTTATTCATTTGTCCAATTATATATGAATAAATTCCATAAGATCAGTTGTGACTAGACCTATTCTTGAGACGTCGAGAATATGTGTGGCAGGTTTATAGTTAGACTGAATCTTTAAAATGTTCTCGGTCGATGGATCATTGAGTGGATATCAATGATCCTGTTGAGACCGATGTGTTCTTAATTTTGCTTTTAAATATTGGATACTTAAAGGAATGACGAGTCATGAGTCATTAGGTATTGCGATACCCGAATTGGAACACAGGTGCTTGTGTCAGACAAGTTCACTGAACGTGACACAAATTTAACGATTAGTAACATTGAAGTTTTTAGCGTGGTCAATGTCTAATCGTTCATGCTCAAGTCTTGTGTAAATAATCCTTAGACCTGAGGCACAGTGTTGACTTGTACGTTGGATGGCTATAGTTCATAAGTGCGCATATTGGCGGTTCGCTGATCCGTCTCTATACTTAATGGTTATAGGTTGTGCACATACGAAGTCACATGTGTGCACAAAATGGAATCTGTCTCCTTGTTACATGCAAGGTATGATGTCCTATGCGATCTAGTTATGACAATGCATTGAAATCCTCGGCCGGGGTTGTAGCCGAGAATAAAATGTTTATGTCTCGTACAAATGCATGTAAATTAGATTTGTGCATATGATCGAATTGGTGGCTTGACAAATATTCCATGGCCTTTGTTCGATCGAGATATAGTAAGACGGAGGGATTGAATTACACTATAACTGGAGCTGACAGGTTCATTATGTTCTTAAAATATTCACACTGTCTGGATAGCCATGACATATTGCTAGATGTCACTCGTGGCTTGTAGGACCTAGAGGTTGATCGGGATAATAGATTCTCTTGGAAATACTAATGTGTTAGTACTTGTCTTACTACCAGCTCAGTGATGAACCTAGTGCTGTCACACACCTTAACCAATACATGACGATGTTGAACGGAAAAATATGATATTGCAAATGTGTTGCAATCACGACTATCGGATTTGTCGGAATGAAATTAAATTAAATTGGATTTAATTTGATTCTTATTTTTTTGTCATGGACGTACGTGCATACGATGCGCGCGCACGCTTAAAATGGGACACATATTGATGTATCCAAAAACGCACGCATGTGATTTTTATTAAATTATATATAGATATAATTTTTTGAATATATTATATACATATAATTTTATATTATGCGTGCACTAGAAATGGTCAGCACAATTTGTGCTGACCATGAGGTTTCTCTATTATAATAAAAAAAAAAGTGGGGTCAATAAGTCAAAGAAAGTTGCATTCATTAATGAAATATGATCAGCATGGGAAGAGGAACGTGGTCAACAGTTATTTTTTGACTTGCGCCCCGCACAATTGCAGATTGTGCATTTTTGTGCAAAAATGCACAACGCGCACGATCAGTAACCGTTCCTGATCGTGCGCGTCGTGTGTTACTCCTTTGATGGTTAATCTGCAAAAGGTTGCAGAAATAAAGCAGATGCTGCGTGTGTATAGAGTGTGTGCGAAAAATAGAGTGCGAACTAGTGAGAAAACTAGAGAGAAAAACCAAAAAAATTCTCTCTACGGTTTTGTTTTTGCGGTGACCGAAAATCAAATACGTTGAGAGTTTTTCATCACAAGATTGCTAGCACAATCGAGTGTGGAGTTTTTCCGCGTCGTCTTTCTTCCGTTCGTCGTACGATTGGTGGTGTGTCTGAACTAGAGGTCCGACGCTTGTGGGACTTGCACTGAAGAATATTTGGACCAATCGTTTTCAAGCATGCTACAAGAGGTAATCCGTTTAACCTTCTTTGTTTGATTCGATTTTTGATTGAAACGCACGAATAACGCCTCTGGAGATACATGTATGGGTATTTTATTTCCGCTGCATTTATTATATTTTTGCCTATGCATGTTACGAGAATCCCAACACTCGAAACATGAAAGTTGGAGAATGGCCTCTAAACTATTGGCCTGCAAAAGTTCAGACCTTAACTCACCTTTTTGGTAGGCCTTTTGTTCTTTAAACAAGAACCGGACAGAACAGTTTTCCAAACAATTGTCTCCAAAAGATGCATTAAACTGTACTGATCCAGAAGTTATTTGAAAGAGATCAAAACATGAAAGTTGTTCATCATTGTCTTAGGTACAATACTGCAAAAGTTGGCATCATTCTAGTCATTTTTTGAATTAATATGAATTTTTTCGTAAAGACTGACGAAATTGGAAATTGCAGTAATCAACCCTTTGATCATGGTTGCCTTCGTTTTTTGAGTCTAGAGGATGTCATGGATCGGCTCCCTATTCTTGATGCTCATACTCATTTTCATCATTGCCTTTTACAGGGTAACTTGCCATAGTCTTTCAGATGGATTCCGCGGAGAAGTCAGAGCCATCATCACTTCAATTCGGCCTTGCCGGTTTCCCCCAAAAAGTTTTTCTTTTGGTCTAAATATCACAAATTTCAGACCAAACCAGTCGCTGTTTGTGTGAATCTTCATTGCCGTTTGGAACTTGTTTTCATCACTACTCAAAGCTTGCATAGGAGATTGTACATTACTTTGAGAGAATTGCAAGATGAAATTGCCCAATGGAACGCAATAGGATTTGTTGCCCTAAAGTCAATCCTTAAATTGAAACAATGGACCTCCATGGACGCCTGCGGTTTTGCGAGCCCGATGGCATGAAAAATGACAGTGCCAGGCGAAAACACTTATGTGGTAAGCTCAAAGTGAAGGGTAACTCTGTATCGATTCCAATTTGCCCTTTTTAATCTCATGTTTGACATGTCTTCTTTCCCTTTTGACAGGAGATGTTCTAAAAAAAATCATCACAAGTAGCTGAGAAGAGCTGATGCATGACGTTCAAAAATAACTTGAAAAATTATCCAATGAGCTCAAGTGAGGAATCAAGTCATAATCGATCCTTGGACGGCCTTGCCTACTTTATCCATGAGTTACTCAAGCGCAGAAATGATTAACCTACCCAGAGGCCAGATGTCCAACCTTCGACTCAGGCCAAATCGGGGGGCAATTTTAATGTATTGGAGAGACTCTTGTATTTTGTTGAAAAAGTGTAGTTATCAGAACCCATGAAGCAAGAATCTTAACCCGACCTTACAACCTTTCTGATTAAATCAACCGAAGGTCGGCCTTAAAACTTCATTGGATTCGAACCACGTGGAGGTCTTTGGGTGATTGATGTTTTATTAATAAGCATGGCCCACAAGCGCTCCTCCTAACGTTACTGTCGACCGACAGCAATAAGTGGACGCCAAAAGAGACTAAGCACGATTGAAGTGGGGCACACAACAGGTGGCCTGATTTATGGGCACGCTAATCGAACGGTCGTATTTGCAATAATTCACGTGGGTAGCTCACGGGGCTCAAGATGGCTAGTGGGGCCCGCTATCGAAAGTTGATTTAATCGTCTGAAGTAGTTAATATCAAGAAAAATATTAAGCCTCGGTGCTTCCAGTGCCTTGAACCGTTCATCATGCTGCACAGGAGAAGAGATGACAGGAAAACAAAAGTATAGACATGCGAAACATTCCTTTTATTCCATACATCAACAGGTTTTACAATAGCTCACTGGGGAGGAAAGGTAAAGCCAAACTGGGCCCTGATAACCATTACGAAAGAGCTCAACTGACTCTCCAAACAGTTGATGCTCTAGGTGCATCGGGCGCTCTCGGGATTAAGTTCCGCAAGCCTAAAGAAGACGCGATTGCACTTCTTCTTAGCCTGGGCCATACTGGCCTCATAATGCTCGACGGCAAACTCCAGGTCCGGAATTGTCGCCCTCTCGAAAGCAATGTCTGCCGTAATGTCATCAAGTCTCTTCTGCAGCCAACCGCATTTGCACCTCATCGCAATATTGCCCGGCTCCTGTTCGGCGTAAGTTGAGACCAAGGCTAGACGGTCCACCAACTTTCCCCTCTCACGAACCAGCCACGAAAGCTGATCATTGGCAAACTTGAGGGCTTTCTTGTGATTATCAGCCACAAATGTGACTGTTCCCATAGGCTCGTACCGGTCTTAGTAACGAGCTTTCACGACGGTAGTCACAAGGATCGTCTCATAAGCGCGGTTATTAGCAGCCAGAAAATTGATGAAGAGGGTCGAGAAGTTTCGATACTCCTTCCCCAGTTGGGTACCCTCAACAGAAGCAGCGTCCACGGTCCTGAATAAACCGAGGATTTCAGCCTCAACGGTAGAGTTTTGGGCTATATGAGCGTAACCTCTACCAAGAACATGATAGAGTCTCTTCCACCCAGTCAGAACTTCGGAGGAGAAGGTATGGTTAGGAAAATTGGCCATTTTTGAAAGCAGAATACGAAAGAAAGGGGGAGAGAGGTGAGGCAGATGAGCGGAATGCGAAGATGGTAATCTGCTTTGAAGTAAATATTGATTTCATAGTGACGGTATCAACCAGTCAAGATTTCTCTTATCTACCATTCTCCATTGACACCACCCTCGTTAGCTCGAATTTCAGTTAGGTAGCGACCTCGAGCCAAGCAAAATCCAACATCTTTGCGGAAAAGTTAGATGAGACGCCACCACTTTGGAAAAGAAAGAATAAAAAAACGAACTGAGTGGGGGTCAAGGAAATTTTCGGCAGAAAGAGAGATACGGCTCGTCCTTATCGGAGAACTCGCTCGCAAATCGACGGTGGAGACGATGACGGGAGCCCTACCACTACGAAAAGATGAGAAAAGACGAGCCAAGCAAGAGACACGCAGGAAAGATTGAGAAAGACAGAATTCTCAGGAGAGGCAATACAGATGCTAAGCCCACGCCAAATTTTAAAAGAGACATCCTCCTGATAATCTTCATCCATACTTTGAAGAGAGTTTTAAAGCATACACGGTTTAGAGAGAGTGAAAATACAGAAAGATATAGCAAGTCTTGAGGAACTATTCGCCAAATCGAAGATGTCTCAACCCAATACTCTCGAGAGCTATCATTACTTGCTGAATATAGGAAATGAAGAGTTCGAAGCCATGTTTGGGATCGAGCCCATGGAGCTTGGCCCTTCCGTCAACGACGTCCAAGATCTGAGTAAAGATAAGGACAACAACGGTAAGGGTCAAAAGAAGCGTTACCGTCGCCATACTAAGGAGCAAGTACAAAGGCTTGAGGATTTCTTCAGAACATGCCATATGCCAGATGGCAAACAGAAAATGGAACTGAGTCAAGAGCTAGGACTTGAACATTCACAAATCAAGTTCTGGTTTCAAAATAGGCGAACCCGAATGAAGACTCGTCATGAGCACAATGAAACCGAGTTTCTAAGAGTTGAAAATGAAAACCTCCAAGCGGAAAACAAGATGTATAAAGAGGCTTTTGACTCTGCCACCTGTCTCAACTGCAATAGCCTCCTCCTCACCCTCGATGAAATGCATGATCTGAGGATCGAAAATGCGTTAGACCAGTTTATAACAGGATCGAGTTCTGTTGGAGCAGGGTACAAAAAGACCAATGCTACTGGATCAGCATCAATACCTCCTGGGGAAGGGGAGATGTATCACCACCAGGCAAGCGGCATTGACGATGAACTCACCACCATGATCAACCAGTTTAATGTTGATGAAGCACTGGGACTGTAATATGCACAGGGAGTCTGTATTTCGAAGCTGAGATCACGGGTCCTTCAACATAGCCGATGCATACCTGGTCTAGAATGAAGCCAGCTGATCATGGGAGAGCCTGCTGAGGGAGCAAAATCGATCTTGAACGAATGCAGACGCTTCATTTCCTTGCATTTGATGTTTTCTACTTTTATTGATGTTCAGAATGAACACAAAAGCAAGAAGTAGCAATTTCCTGTTCTCCTATTAAATGCTCGAGTCTGCTACCACACCAAACTCGTAGTGAATTTAATGCGAGTAAAAAGTCGCGCGAACTAGAAAGGTAAAGCAGTATCGTTTCAATTTACCCTCAAATTGTCCTGATTCTAAATTAGATCCCTTCTGTTTACAGGAATTTGCAAATTGACCCAAAAATACAAGTCGTGCCCAAAAACGAAATTCCCCTATTAAACAAAACTTGGGGCAAATAAATTCATGGACATCGTCACAGAATAGATGGCTTCAAACGAAGAATATGTGAATGAAAGACCCAAACAATCTCAAAGAAGGGTAATTCTGTATCGTTCTACTTTGCTCATACTCGTCTCGAGTTCTAAATTATTTTATTCCATTCTTAACAGGGTTTGTAAACCGCCCCGAAAAATACAGTGACCTGGAATTACCCAGTACAATACAACAACCCCGTGTCATCTCAAGGATTGACGCTTAAAAGGAACCTTTATGAGCGCCTGCGGTCTTGTGGACCAGATAGCATGCGGAATGACAGTGGTCCGAGACGTCCCGAGTTCGATCCTCGAGGATGGAAATATTGTAAGTATTGTAAATAAATAAAAATAACTTTTTCTCGCATTTCTTTTTGCATAAAGAAACAGGAATACTCGACGAGCAATACCAAGGTCAGTATTTTGTCACGATCTTGGCCCTAATGGTGAAGTGGCCCACGAAAGTTGAAGGAAGCTCAACCCAGCGAACTTGATAAGGGGATCGTGCGAGGCATTCAAAATAATGGGTAAACTAGTATCGTATCTAATTCATCATTTCTAATTCTGACTAATACGTCTTCTCCTCCATTGTTTGACAGAAAATATCTAACTTGACATACCCACGGAGAAAATCCTGAGTGGTAAAACTGGTAAAGGAGTTGCGCAAAGCACTCAAGGGTAACTCAGTATCGTGTCTAGTTCATCATTTCTGATACTGGCCAACATGTCTCCTTCCTTTTTACAGGAAATGTTAAACTAACATCTGATACGTCAAAGAAAACAGCCCCAAGGGGCCAAGTTATGATCGTCTGATGTGATCCGTCTGATGAAATAGGGGAAATCAATAGTGAACCCTGAATCGAAAAGAGGCAAAATCAGAAACAAGCTACTCCTCGACTCGGGGAATAGGCCCCCGACGTGTTTGATCCGCCCACACAGCCAGGAACAATTTCCATACTTGTACATTGTATTGCCATATTAGCATGATGTTTACACATTCCATGATTCATGCATGACCGTTCTGCATGTTCAATTTGTCAATTTTGACTGGGGATATAAACTGTACACGATGCATCGAATGTACAGAATGGGGCATGACAGGACGATGAAATGCAAGCCATTTCCACATACGTCCTATATTTAATCCATAGCGAGTTGAGCGGAAGACAGATTCCGCATTCTCCAAGGCAATGGGTTTTCTCGCAAAAGATACGATAGTCGAAGTGAAGAAGGCATTCATTCTCCATTCCAAATACTTCAGGTAACCGTTAACAACCCATTTGAACGGTGATTTCATTTCATAACCCTATCAAGAACCACTCCACACTGGGACAAAATAGAGGTAATTCCAACAATATCAGGAGATAAATGGTTAGAAATTCTCTTGCTTGGACTAACATCAATCTTCGAGTGTTTCTTTACATGATACTCGAATTTTAATTCAAGTGCTTTAGGATGACGAAGAGCATTTATTTTCTCTATCCTACACACTCATCCGTTACATAACCCAATTGAGCCTGCAAATTCATTTCTCAAGCCCATGTTGGTGATCATTGCTCATTTAAGGTAACGACGACATTTTCCCCCAAAGAGCAGAATTGAAGAAATTGGGCCAATAGAGAATTCTCGAATTAGCCCATTTCATATGCTAGACTTTCATGTAATGTCTAGTATCATTTGTTGAAAATCATCTTGTTGCTAAAATTCAAAATCACAAGATTGTTAAACAAAAGAAAAAGAAAAACAAGTGTAGCCTAAAGAAAATGGGCGTGCTTCCAAACAAAAGGGAGTCGGGAGTAAGAAAAGCAAAGGCTACTCCAAAGAATCTCGGGCAGAAAGAGCAAAGTGCCTATCAAAAGCAAGGCCAATGCCCATATATATGTAATGAACTTCTGACTTCGAACATACATTTTGAGAATTCCCGAAAAAGGATCCCCAAAGAAGTTAGTTTGCAAAGTGTAAAAGAACTACCACCCCTCAACCAATGGTGGTATTCATTGAAGACAAATTTAGGAAGGTCAAAGATCGGTGACAAGACTGCAATGATCACCAACACCAAACCCTTCTCATATATTTTTCTGAGCCAAAACGAGCCCTTCGTTTCTCAGACCTAAATCCCGACCTACGTTACGACCCTTGAAAGTCTCTTTTGATTCACTTGAATTAATGTAAGAGTTGAATGACTTTAAGCATCGCTCGAAGAAGTTCGAGCAAGATTATTTCTCTCTCATTTTGCAGGATTCTTGACTTGTAAACCCGGAGCAGATAATGAAGATCTTTTTGTCAATGGCCTTGACTCGAAATGAGTCCTCTTTGATAAGCCTTTGACCCAGCCAACATTACGGTCCTAATCAAGACCTCCAGATTGGCTTGATCGTATCAATTGTGAGATTACTCAGACCCTCGCTGGATGCGATGATGGTAAGGTTGAGTTATTTCTTTTCAAATCCTGCAATCAGGATAAAAAAGCCTTTTTCGAGAGTGAGAGAAAGCCCTTTCAGACTGAAGTCCCCATTCAGGTTACATCCGAGGTATTCATGACATGATAACCTCCCTGGACAGAATTGGAAATGCAAACTCGACAAAATAGTCATGCATGATCCACATTATGAGCATACACATACGGTTTTAATCATTGCAAACTCAACTGAATGGTTTTGCATGAACCGATGAACTCATTGATAAAAATGCGTGCACATGTTACCTCTGACACTGTATGACAGGTAGTGCATTCCTAATAGTCGAGTTACCCTCCGAGGTCTCGAAATTCATCCAAAGGCTATTAAACAAACAAGCCCTATTGGCTAATGCTCGCCAAGCATTTTTAGGTGAGTATATCTTCAGCCTGAACCTTTCAATTCTGATGATTGTTTGGGTGCTCAAATCCATTGCAGCACATAAGGTTATTCAGTGAGCAAGCAGACATGATACAATCAGTTTATCTATGCCTCGATCATTAACTCAGAAGATCCAGGTAAGTCTTCTGAACCCTTACGACTCATGATCAACATGCTCTCATGAAGTCTTCATCAGCTCACGATTGATATAATCTCGTGTTCTCAAACTTTATTAAGTCATGATTGACCAACTCTCGTGTTCTTGATCTTTGCCTCATCGATTTATTCCTAAAGTGATGGGACAACAAAAATTGGGTTTGAGCTTCTGCAGGATTCTTGGTTTCCCCAGATTCCAGAATGGCACCCTTCATGGTAAGTGAAATTGGGTTTAAGCGTCTGCAGGATTCCTAGTCTCCCCAGATCCCAGATTAGCACCTGAAAATCATTTTCTCAATCAATACCTCTTCAGTCTACCCAAAAGGTGACATTTATGGTATACTGTCTCTGGAGCACTTCCATTGGAGACCCCAACACGGAATGGTCCATTTTCAAAAGGCCTTCTTACAGGCAACATAAAAGTCCTTCTTACAGGCACCAAGTCCTTCCTACAAGCATCCTAAGTCCTTTTTACAGGCGTCAAAGTCCTTTCTACAGGCACAAGTCCTTCTTACAGGCACCAAATCCTTTTTACAGGCATCAAAGTCCTTTCTACAGGCACAAGTCCTTCTTGCAGGCACAAGTCCTTTTTACAGGCATCAAAGTCCTTTCTACAGGCACAAGTCCTTCTTACAGGCATCAAGTCCTTTTTACAGGCATCAAAGTCCTTTCTACAAGCAAATCAAGTCCTTCTTACAGGCAAACCAAATCCTTCTTACAGGCACACCAAGTCCTTCTTATAAGAAAATCAAATCCTTCTTACAGGCAAACCAAGTCCTTCTTACAGGCAAATCAAGTCCTTCTTACAGGCACACTAAGTCCTTTTTACAGGCATACCAAGTCCTTCTTACAAGCATGCCAAGTCCTATATGACAGGCATACCAAGTCCTTCTTACAGGCATCAAAGTCCTTTCTACAGGCACAAGTCCTTCTTACAGGCATTTTCATGGGGCGACCCACCATACGGGTCAAATCTTAATCACTAGAATCCTTTCATTAGGAACTCTGTCATGGGGTGACCTATCATACGGGTCAAATTTCAATCAAATCAATAGAATCCTTTCATTAGGAATCTACCATGGGTTGACCTACCATACGGGTCCAAGTTCAACCACCCTAAGGTTTTCTTAACAAATTCTTAGGTTCTCATTTCATTTTTAGTAGAGTATGCGTGTCAAGCGACCGCCACACAATGGGCAGGTAAGTGCCAGGTAAACTCTTATCTTCGTCTCTCCCTCACAGCATGAAAGTTTCTTCAAGCCGGGTTTGGATCGGAACTTGCAAAGATGGGTATTGGAGATCAAATGTCAACGACCCTTTTTATTTCATTGTGTTGAGTCGATTAGAATTCAAGTGTCTTCTCGTCTTTGAAATGAACCTCTGCCGAGCTTCCTTTCAAAGAGGGGCAGCTGTTGACACCTGATTTTTTATCACATTTTCTCTTTAAAATTAATAGAAAATCCATAAAAATTCATAAAATTAAAAAATCAACTTTGGGGACCTTGGCCAAGCCTAGGGAATCAATTTTGACCAAAAACCTATTTTCCATATTTTTAGTATATTTCAATATTTTTATTTTCGAAAATTAATAGAAAATCCATAAAAATTCATAAAATTAAAAAAAATCAACTTTGGAAGCTTTGGCCAAGCTTAGGCAACCATTTTTGACCAAAAAATAATTTTTCGTATTTTTTGTATTTTTTAAATATATTTTTTAGAAATTAGGAAAATATTTCATAAATAATAGCATTTGAGGCCACAAAAATACATAAAAATAGTCAATATTTTTCTTTTAAATCCCTTTTCATGTTGGCCATCGTAAATTTAAAAAATCCAATTCGGGGTCGTGTATTCCTTCACGAGCATAATCTCGAATCGGGCCTAAAAAATTTAATTTGAGTCAATTTATTTTCATTTTTCACTTTTAGAAGTTGTGACATTATTCTCTAATATTCTAAATTTTCATCTTGGCCCAATTATACTCAAAATAACTCAATTTTGCAAAAGGGCTTTAATTAAATTTTGCGGCAAGAAATGAGTTTAAATTTGATATGCGATGAATTTCGACTAAGCATAGGAGAGGTTGTTGACACCTGATTTTTAATCATGTTTTCTCTTTTAAAATTAATACAAAATCTATAAAAATTTGTAAAATTGAAAAATCAATTTTGGGGACCTTGGCCAAGCTTAGGGAATCAATTTTGACCAAAAAATAATTTTTCATATTTTTGGTATTTTTCAGCATTTTTTATTTTCGAAAATTAATAGAAAATCCATAAAAATTGAGAAAATTATAAAATAAACTTTGGAAGCCCTAGCCAAGCCTAGGCAATCATTTTTGAACAAAAAAATAATTTTTCATATTTTTTGAATTATATATATATTTTTAGAAATTAGGAAAATATTTAATAAATAATGGCGTTTGAGGTCACAAAAAAATATGTAAAAATGGTCAATATTTTTCTTTTAAATTCCTTTTCATCTTGGCCATCACAAATTTAAAAAAAAACCCAATTCGGGGTCGTGTATTTCTTCACGAGCATAATCTCGAATCGAGCCTAAAAAATTTAATTTGAGTCAATTTATTTTCATTTTTTCACTTTTAGAAGTTGTGACATTATTCTCTAATATTTTAAATTTTTATCTTGGCCCAATTATACCCAGAATGACTCAATTTTACAAAAGGGCTTTAATTAAATTTTGCGGCAAGAAATAAGCATAGGGGAGATGTGTTGAAAATTTTGAGAAGATTTGGGCTTAAAGAAATATTTCTCCGTGGACTGAATTGCAAATACTTAAAATCTCATGGACTAGAGTGCAAATACTTAACATTTGAGGGATTATTTTGTAAATAATAAAAAGAAGAGTTAGTGGAGAAATTAGAATAGAGAAGGAAAGATGGAGAAGAGGAGATAGAGAATCGAAGATGGAGAGGAGGAGATGAAGAAGAGAAAATTTTGGATGTTTGAGAGAGTTTTGAGAGATTCAAAAAAAATTAGAAAGGAAGAAAAAATCAAAAAAAAGAGAGAGAATCCTTTTTTTCAAAAGAGAGTCTTGAAGATGGTGGGAGTTTAAATCTTGATGTTACCATCCATAATTCCTCTATCGATCAACGCAAGTCACGAGTTCATCCCCATCGTTCGAGCCGCGATCTTGATCCATAAAGTGACACGAGGTCCGAATTCGATAATCAAATCTGTCAAATCAGGTAACAATCCTAACCATTAAATCTTCGAGAATTTTCTTGCCCAAATGAATTGATTTAAATTTCGATTATGTCATGTCGTACTCGTATGTCTCCACATCCACATACCGTATTTGTATTTGTGTTGTCATTAATTTACGCGTATCCACCTAAAAAAAAATTTTCGACTGGCCAATCCTATTTTTGATGTTTCCACCTCCCGATCCTTGAAAAATAACCATTTTATCCTTCTGGTCAGTTTGACCCAAACTTCTTCCAATCATCCCAAATGAGCTTTCATGAAATAAAATGGTACCGAAAGGGCGTTAGAATGATCTAGCGTAATCAAGTCCCCGAATCCATTTTCTCTGGTTCGCAGAAATAAATTAGTTCTCCCGCTGATTTATTTAGGTTTCTAATCGACCTACCAAAAATGATTAGTGGCGGCTCCAAATCAAAAATCTTTTGCATGAAAAGAACTTAAGTTGCGATTCGGTAGGACTTGGGAGGGTCCGAATTAGGTTAGTCAATTAACCTGATAATCCGTTCACCCGATTGAAAAAAAATTAAATTAATTTTTTTCGGGTCGCGACAGCTTGGCGACTCCGCTGGGGACTGGTTTTTTGGAATTTTCGAAAGAGTAAAGCACTAATTAGAGTACTTGAATTTTTTTTCGAAATTTTAAAAGCCTTAGTGGACTTAGGCCAGAAAAATTTCGCAAAAATCCATTTGCTTTGAGAATTGGTTGGATTCTAATTTTTAGGTGTTAAATGGTTTTGCAGAATGGGAGTTATAAGGGGTGGAGTGTTTGGCTAACCCTTTGTTTTGCAGGTTTGGTGTGTGAAACTTGTGATTTAATTTTTGAATTATTGAAGCGGTGTTTGCATTTAATTGTTGTGCATAATTAATCGCTTTAGCACTACATCACACACATCCCGTGGCCAGACCTGGGCCACTAGTTTTAAGATGGTATTGTGATTTGGTTCTAGCGTTCGCCGTGAGATCACGTCGAAAGTTAGTCCAGATTCAATCCCGAACTTCTTTTCAAAAATGAGTTTTAAAAGTTATGCCTCAAGCTTGGTAAGATTACCAAAGCGGTGGTTTTAATTTTTGACTCGAGCAGCCGAAGTGGAAAGGCCCGGCTAATCTTGGTTATGTCGTGGGATAGCGGCTAATCTTGATTATGTGCGCGAGATTGTCGCCTTGCCGTAAGTCTTTCGCTTCAATTTGTGAGCCTTTAGGATAGTTAGAATAAGGTTAACCCACGAATCATGTGCATGTCCATGTGATTGTTTATTTTCCTATCCCACGGTAAAGTATGCTTCTGAACTTCATCTGTCTTATGTTATTGTTTGGGTCGGTCCATGACACTTAGGATTGTGGTGCGTGATTTATAAACAATGGGACACATCGATATCTGTTTCGTGTACATTCCAAAGGCCGAGTTGAAGCAGATGTGGAGGCGCTTGAGCATTGATGCACAGACCTATGCCCTTAGTCGTATGGGTCACGTATTGCCACTTTTGGATATCGAATTACAGACTGGGGTCATGCAGGCACTTGCACATTTCTGGTGCCCATATACCGCTACTTTCATTTTAGGTAAGCACGAGCTCACTCCGACTTTGGAAGAATATAGCCTTGCCATTGGAAAACCTTTGAGCATTGATTTAATTCGCCCTTGTTTGGGAATGGATCCAATTTTCATTTTTGCTGAGTTTTTTAAAATTAGCGAAAATAAAATGAGGAAAATTTTAAAAGGAAATTGTCATATGTGCCATTTCTCATTCCTCATTGAACTTTTTTATGAGAGCAATTCACACTTGCAAAGCAGGATCTTTATTCTAGCTTTCTTTGGACTTGTGATCTTTCCGCTCCAAAAGGATTTTATTAGTCCATCCATGGCTTGGATAGCTAGGCAAGTTTGCAGTGGAATGAACTTTACTAATGCTATCCTGGCCGAGACTTTTATATCTCTGACTCGTTTTAAGCAAAACAAGGACAGAACATTTCATGCTTCGGTGGGACTTTTGCAAATGTGGTTTTTCTCTCATTATGCTAAGTTCGGCTCAAAAATGACGATTCCACGGGTAAGTCAAGAGGAAAACCCAATTGCAAAATTTCAAGAGTTGCCAAAAAATATTGCTAGATCGTCTTATTCCGAGTGGATTGATTTATTTAAAGATCCGAGTCCCAAGGTTTTTCTATGGCAAGCTATATGGTTTCAAGTCTCTAAGGCTCGTTTGTACCATGGTGAGCGGGAGCCTATACTTCTTTTGGGTATTACCGGCATGACACAGTATCATCCTCTCCGTTTGGTACGGCAATATGGAGTTTTATAGGATATCCCACCACCTTTGGGGCCAAACACTTTTCAAGTTGAATTCGTTGCAGGCGAGAATTATAGAACCGAGATCAAGCATCTTGACCAAATTTGGCTCAAGTCCAAGACTCGCTCACTATTACTACCCAAGGAAGAGCTCGAGAGAAAGGAAAGATGTTATCATGCGAAGGCCCGGTATATTAAGCACCATTTGATACCAACTCACATGCTTCCAAAGTTTCCG
This sequence comes from Psidium guajava, assembly GCA_016432845.1. Taxonomy (NCBI): domain Eukaryota; kingdom Viridiplantae; phylum Streptophyta; class Magnoliopsida; order Myrtales; family Myrtaceae; genus Psidium; species Psidium guajava. The sequence goes on along the minus strand of CM028233.1, from coordinate 19,797,737 downwards.
TTGGTGATTGTGAAGCCCACTCGTCAAGCCGAGATCGAGACCTATGCGAAGAAGGCGCAAAAGGCGAAAAAACAAATGAAGACTTTGGCTAAGGAAAATGCACGACTTCGGATAGAGTTGGAAGCCCATTCGTCTATAGATTGCGTCGCTACAAAGAAAAGAAAAACAGCTTGATTTGCCATATTTAGGATTGTTGTTCCATGTTTAATTGCATTTTCATGACTTTATGAGCTTTTCTTGTAATAAAGGTTACTGTTCAGATATGACTTTCTGGTATTACATCATTTTTATTAAACTTTATAGTTTTAATTGATCCATAGAGTCTTCACAGAAAACATTCACAAGACCCTAATTCATCACTCAAAAAAATTTTGAATCAATTCAATGTATTTTCCATTTATTACCGAATTTAAGGTGAAAGAAAAACTGCCTGGATTTTGGAATTTTCTCAACTTCACTTTTGTTTCTCCATTTATCACTCGAAAACATGCTCTTTTGAGAAAAATCAAAACATGAAAGTTGTAGATTGGGATGTTAATTAGTGGACTGGAAATTTTTGGGCATCAATTCAAATTTTTGATGACCCATTTATCCTCAAAGTAAAAACCGGACAAATCAGTTTTCTAAAGAAAATTTTTAGAAAGAAGTATTAAACTGTACTAATCCATGAGGAATCTTCCCAATCTCAAAAAATGAAAGTTGTACATTATTGTCTTAATTATCAACTTTCAAAGTTTGGTACTTTTTCGAATTATGTGGGAATTGATATGAATTTTCTCGTAAAAGCTGACGAAATTGAAATTTGTTCAAATTAATCTTTTGATCATGTTGGCTTTGTTTCTTGGGTCTAGAGGGTTGTCATGGACCGACTTGTCATTTTCATCCATCATACTCATTTGTATAAATTCTTTTTTCAGGTACCCATTGATCACGGAAGTGCCACGCAGCCGTATCAGAACCCGTCTTAGGGCAAGGATGGAACATGAGGAATTGAGCCCCAGGGTAGTTAACCTTGAGACGCAGATGACAACCATGGCTACGATGCTGGCAGAAATGAAAGCTATGATGATAGAAGCCCAGGCGAAAACTACCCCGCCAGTTGATTCGGCCCAAACTACTCACCCGTCATCATCCCACCCTTCGAGCGTGACTCAAGCTCCAGGGGAGGCGCACATTCCAAGAAAGGTGCCGGATGTCGAAACGTCACCCGAGTCCCCGCTAGTGGTAATCGACCTCGATACTGAAAAGAAAGAAAAGCCTGAGGGTGCAAGGAGGCTCGCAAAGATTGAGGAGTGCCTCAATAGCCAGGGATATGAACTGGCCCGTTTCGACAAGATATCTCCCTTCACTAAAGTGGAAGTCCCGCCCGATTACAAAGAGCCCGAGTTCGTCAGAAAGTACAATGGGACAGGCTGCCCCCGAGCTCATCTGAAGTACTACTTGCGCAAGATGGCGCATTATTCCGATTATGTTCCGTTATTGATGAACACGTTTCAGGAGAGTCTGGCAGGTGCTGCTCTAGCATGGTTCATTGAGTTGGATCTAGAAGATTATGATGGTTGGGAAGATTTAGCTGAGAACTTCTTGCACCAGTATAAATTTAACACCGCGACGGCTCCTACTAGGGAAGAATTGCTGAGGATGGTAAAAGGAAAAAATGAAGCCATTCGTAACTATGCTCAAAGGTGGCGGGCTTTAGCTACGCAAGTTAAGCCATCAATCCCTGAAGACGAGCTTGTCGACCTGTTTCTGAAGGCACTACCGTATGAGTACTTCGACAGACTGAACACTTCTGGGTGCCAGACCTTCGTACATCTCATAAAGGTTGCCGAAAGACTTGAATGGGCTATGAGAGAGAGAAAGGCTCCTGAGACTGCAACAAGACGCCAGTATCCACCTAGGAAGGAAAGAGAGCCCAACGTCGACGTGGCTTTCGTGCCTAATCTATCGCAACCAAAGCAATTCTCTAACTCTACCATGACACAAGGAAGCTCGTCATGGTCGACACCGAAGCCGCTTCAACCTCAAAAAAGGAAGCCGCTTCCCAATCAGTTCACTCCGCTCCCTAGGCCACTATCCAAGCTGCTCCCAATGCTGTTGGAAGGGAGGCTAGTCGCCAAGGAGCCACCGAGATTAAATCCTTCGAGATTTTTGGGTTATGATCCGAGCCAATCATGTGTCTACCACATGGGAGAGAAAGGCCACAATGTTGACAATTACGTCACCCTGAAGTTCAAGGTTCAGGCCCTTATTGACAATCACATCCTTCAGTTCGATAAAACGGAGCCAAATGTACAACAAAACCCACTCCCGGACCACCAGGTAGTGGGTATGATATCCGAAGAGGAGTTAGACGAAGAGGAGTTTAGACTAACAAAGGCACGCCATGCAGACAAGAGATTTGTCCGTGAAGCTAGTAGGAGGGGAGAAATTGTGGATACCCTGGGGCAGGATAGCGGAGGCTACAACTACAGGGTTCTATATTCAATCCCACCACGTTTCTTCGAAAAGGCGGAAGAAATAGTGCCCAACCGGTGGAGAGGCATGGACGACATAGAGGAGGTACCAAAGAAGGAAACTTCCGAGAAAGACTCCTTTGAGACAATTGATGAAATCATCCCTATTACGATAAATGAGAAAGAAACCGACTCATTAAGCGGATTAAGCGTTGCAGAACACTTCAGTAACATCGAGAGAAAGCTGAACTTCACCTCCGAAAAGTTGTTAGATTTGCTCTAGCGATCGAGAGAAATGAGTCAAGCGCGGGTCATGAGCGACGCACTTGAACTGGAGCTGCACACAAGGGTCGAAAATCAAGGTCGTATGCTGACTGCAATAGAGAAGCGACTGGGGGAATTGGCAACTGTGGTTGATAGGTTGAAGGAACGAATTGACGAGTGCGGATCCGGCATTGGAGGAGCCCCCACCCGAGCTGACCTCCTTCAAGTGGTCAAGCGAAGCGATGAGCAATTCCAGACTTACGCGCATAGATGGAGATTGCGTGCCTCACAAATAAATCCTCCGTTAACTAGGGAGGAGCTGATCGGGTATTTTCTGAGAACCCTCCCATACGAGCTCTTCCAACATATGGCCGGGACCACCTACGCCTCGTTCTCCCACCTGTTGCGGGTAGGCGAGGGAGTTGAATGGGGACTCGCCAATGGAAGGCTGAAGAGTAAGGATGCTAGGAGGACCAATGCGCCACCCTCTGATAGACCCGACAAGACAGCTCATGCTGAACCCAGATGCGGGTACAATTCTGAAGACTTGGATGACCTCATTGGGATGATTGAGACTATAGAAGCTTTTGTAATTAACCTAGACAAGGTTGACAATTGGGAAAAAGAGGATGATTACTTAGTCAAGCCACTTACAATCAGCATCTCTAATGAAGAGGCGAATGATGGCCCTGAAGGAGAGGCTGAGGGTGTCAGGCCGGTTGTGATAAAGTTCCCTCCAGTGGAAGAGTACGATCCTAAAGCGGTTCATTGGGACTACGGGATGGGCGAAATAGATGTAGTGATGAGGTCGGGGAGGTGTTATGCACCCAAAGAGGGAGAGACCGAGAAGAGAGACGTAACTAAAGAAGATGCCGAAAGACTGTTAACCATCATCAAAACGAGCGAATTTGAAGTGATAGAGCAATTACGGAAAATGCCGGCCCAAATCTCACTACTGGATCTGTTCGTAAACTCAGAAAAGCATAAGAATGCGCTGATGAGGGTCCTGAATGAGGTACACGTACCTGAGACGATTAACGAAATACAGCTAGAGAGTTTTGTTAGCGCTATCCTATTAAAGGATCAAATATCCTTCTCGGATGAGGACATTCCTGTGGATGGATGGGCCCATAATAAGGCTCTGTACATATCGGCGAGGAGCCACGGCAAGCAGGTCTCCCACGTGCTAATTGATAATGGGTCAGCATTCAACATATGTCCATTGGCCACACTCAGGAACCTGGGTGTGAATGAGGAGCTCATCCGTGCCTCCAATGCTACAATTAGAGCTTTCGACGGAATGAGGAAGAATGTGGTTGGTGAAATCGAACTAGATGTCCTAATTGGGCCAGTAGAGTTCTCTATTGGATTTCAAGTCATGGACCTCTCGAGTGCTTTCGGATTTCTATTGGGCAGACCATGGATCCACATTGCAGGCGCAGTACCGTCGAGCCTGCACTAGAAGGTTCGATTTGTGGTTGATGGGAAAGTGATAACCGTGCATGGGGAAATGGACTTCACCGCATACCAGAAGAGCGCGATTCCATATGTGGAGTCGGAGCACAAAGAAGAGGCCAGCTATCATTCTCTCGAGTTGGTGGCAGTCACGCATGCACCTCTAAGAACCAAAATGAGGGCTCCTGCGCCCTCCAAGTATACTCTAGCACCTGGAAAAATGCTATTGGCATATGGTTTTATCCCTGGACTCGGTCTAGGAAAGAATGGTCAAGGGATCCGCTTGCCGCTGCAATTGGACACCAACAAGCACCGAACAGGCCTAGGATATACTGGTGAATCCAGTAAGGGCCTTACTTCCAGAAGCTGTCATGGACGCCGAGGCCGAGGCCATTATAGGGCCCGTGGAGGTCGAGGAGGCAGAGTTAATTCTTTCATTGGCTCCATAGCTTGGAAAGGAAAAATTAACGCGATTGGAAGTTCACTAGGTCAGTATTTCTCCGAGCGCCCTAAGATGTTAGCAGATGAAGCTATTCAAGGCGCAGCAGAGCTTGATATGTCCAACTCGTTTCTAGAAGACACCATTAACGTCATCATCGAGAGGCTTGACGAGGACTTTATCTCGCCTGAGTAAAGAGGCTCTTCTTCTGCTTCTTATAGCATTTCTTTAACGCAATTTTAATTCAGTTGTTGCATTTCGTTTGGTTTCTCTCTTTTCAATTCCAAGAAAATACCTTTGGATCTCAAACCGTTGGTCCAAATGGTTGCCTTGTAACGCGGCCTTATCAGTAAAATAAAATAGGTGTGCACGTTTTATTAAGGGCGTGCGGGAACATTCCAAACCAGCCCAATGATGATGCCTATCTTCGATTCTCGAAGATTTGAGGCCTGGATTCCCGCACGCTTCCTAGTTTATCAAGCAAATTAAGAGAAGCAAAGATATCCGAGGATATGAGGATTGGCTCTCTTATTATGTTTTTCAAATGGTTTTTGAAAATCATGCATGAAAACTACTTGCTGAAAGGGACTAATCATCTTCATGACATTTCGGGCATATCATTCCAAGCATGCGCAATAGGCTGTTGTGTGACTCGGATCACCAAGGAGATTACTCTTGTGGCATCAGGGAAGAAGATGAGGATTTCATAAATATTCAGAGAGATTGGAGTCGATACGAAGAGTTTAAACCCTTAACGGCAGAAGAGGCAGTGGTCGTGAACTTGGGCGACTCACAGAATGTCAGAGAAGTGAAGATTGGGGAGTCCTTGTCACCCTCTGAAGCTACCCGAATGACTGAACTTCTCAGGGAATACCAAGATGTCTTTGCTTGGTCGTATGCAGACATGCCCGGCCTCGACCCTAACATTGTGGAACACGTACTGCCCATTGACCCTAGCATCCTGCCAAAAAAACAAAGGCTTAGGCGAACGAGGCCCGAACTTTCCAAGAAAATTGAGGATGAAGTGATGAAGCTCCTCAAGGTGGGATTCATAGAAGCGATCCCCTATGTCGATTGGATCGCTAACATCGTACCAGTAATGAAGAAAGACGGCACAGTCCGAATCTGCGTCGATTACCGAGACCTGAATAAAGCCAGCCCAAAGGATGATTTTCCGTTGCCGCACATAGACGTGTTGGTCGATAGTACAGCCGGGTTCGAACGGTTTTCCTTTATGGATGGATTTTCTGGCTATAATCAGATCTTAATGAAGGAGGAAGACAAGGCGAAGACCTCATTCATAACACCATGGGGCACCTTCTGTTATAAGGTTATGCCTTTCGGGTTGAAGAATGCTGGGGCGACATACCAAAGAGCCATGGTCGCTCTATTCCATGACATGATGCATAAGGAAATCGAGGTGTACGTAGATGATATGATTGCCAAGTCCAGACCAGGAGAGAACCATGTTCTGGTGCTAAAAAAGTTGTTTGAACGCCTACGAAAATATAAGCTGAGGCTGAATCCCAACAAGTGCATATTCGGGGCGAGATCCGGAAAGCTTTTGGGATTTATGGTTAGCAGTCATGGCATCGAGGTCGACCCTTCCAAGATTAAAGCTATACGGGACATTAATACCCCAACCTCAGTAAGGGAAGTAAGAAGCCTGCTGGGGCGGTTAAACTATATTGCTAGATTTATATCCCAACTTTCTGATGTGGCAAAACCATTCTTTAAGCTCCTCAAGAAGGGCGCCAAAGTCATTTGGGATTCAGAATGCCATCAGGCATTTGAGAAGATCAAGAAGTATCTGATCCTACCTCCGGTATTGGTACCACCAACCCCGGGAGTCCCCTTGACTCTGTACTTGACGATCTATCAGGAATCATTAGGAGCTCTACTCGCCCAGACGAAACCGGAGGACGGGAAAGAGCGAGCAATTTATTACATGAGCAAGAAGTTTACGCAGTCAGAGGCTAATTACCCGATGGTTGAAAGGACATGCGTCGCACTGATCTGGGTACTCCACAGGTTGAGACAGTACACCCTCCATCACCATATCCAGCTTGTAACAGAATGCGACCCAATTAAGTACTTGGTGGAGAAACCCGCCTTATTGGGAAAGCTGGCCAAGTGGCAAGTTCTGTTATCAGAATTTGACATAAGGAGTTCACCTCAGAAGTCAGTCAAGGGGCGGGCCATAGCCGACATGTTGGCAGAAAATTCACAAGGACTTGTAATCCCTGATGAGGAGGAGGTGGAGAATCGAATCCTCGCATTATCTGATGATAAGTGGACCATGTATTTTGATGGTGCCGTTAATTTGGCCGGATCTGGAACTGGGGCAGTACTGATATCCTCGGACGGCCTACATTATCCGGTTTCTGCGAAGTTGGTATTTCCATGCACCAATAATATATCAGAATATGAAGCCTATATTCTAGGCCTACAATTAGCCATCACTATGAAGGTGCGAAGGTTACAGGTTTATGGAGACTCCATGCTGATTATTCTCCAAACGCAGGGAGAATGGAAAACAAGGGATTCTAAGCTCATCCCCTATCATAAGTTCCTAGAGGAGTTAACCGACAATTTCGACGAAATTTCGTTCGAATATCTGCCAAGGACCCAGAATCACTTTGCAGACGCGTTAGCCACTCTATCTTCATTGCTGCAAGTGGAGGACGGGCTCGACATCAAGCCTTTAAAAATCAATGTCATGGATCAGCCAGCCTACTGCATGGTGGTGGAAGACGAATTCGATGGCGAGCCTTGGTATCATGACATTAAGAATTATCTTTCGAAAGGAGAATTCCCTCAAGGGAGTCAGGTCGGGGATAAGAAGTACATAGCAAAGATGGCTACCAAATTCTTCCTGAGCGGGCAAACTCTCTATAAAAGGTCCTTCGATTCAGTCCTATTGAGATGTATAGACGCCAAAGAAGCAAACATGCTCATGAAGGAAATCCATGAAGGGATATGCGGTCCTCATATGAACGGCCACCTCCTCGCAAAGAAAATCATGCGGCTTGGTTATTATTGGATGACCATGGAAGCGGAGTGCAACCAACATGTAAGGTCATGTCATCAATGCCAGGTATACGGTGACAGAATTAACGCACCCCCGAACGAGCTCCACCAAATGTCGGAGGCTTGGCCATTCGCCATGTGGGGGATAGACATGATCGGTCTAATTCACCCTAGCGCTTCCAATGGGCACCGCTTCATCCTGGTGGCGATCGACTATTTTACGAAGTGGATTGAAGCAAACTCATATGCAAATGTCATAGCAAAGAATGTGGCCAAGTTCATCAGAAGGGATATTATCTCCCGATATGGGGCCCCTCAAGCGATAATCACAGATAATGGCTCCAATTTGAATAATAAGATAGTCGATGATCTGCTACAAGCATTCAACATTCGACATCTTAATTCGTCTCCCTATCGCCCACAAATGAATGGAGCTGTGGAGGCGGCAAACAAGAACATCAAGAAAATCCTAGCAAAAACCGCAGAGAATTATAGAGACTGGCATGAGAGATTGCCGTACGCGTTGATGGCATATCGGACTTCGATACGGACCTCGACTGGAGCAACCCCATATTCCCTAGTTTACGGTATGGAGGCAGTTCTACCAGTAGAGGTTGAAATCCCCTCTCTGAGAATCTTATCCCAAGTCAAACTCTCCGAAGCGGAGTGGACGCAGCAGAGATATGAGCAGTTGAACCTGATAGATGAAAGGCGTCTGAAGGTAATATGTCACGGTCAGAGCTACCAGAGAAGAGTTGCCAAAGCGTTCAATCGAAAAGTCAAGCCTAGGAATTTTGAAGTAGAAGATCTGGTAGTGAAAAAGACAGTTCCAAATGTTTCTCATCCCGAGGGCAAGTTCACCCCAAATTATGAGGGTCCTTATATCGTCAAAAAGGTCCTTCTTGGGGGAGCCTTGATTCTTGTAAACATGGATGGGAAAGAGTTAGGATATCCTGTAAATGCGGATGCAGTCAAGCAGTATCATCCTTGAAATAAAAGCAGGAGCCGATTTTGCTACCTTTGGGACAATCTGAGTCACTTTAGGACTATTACATGCATTTCATGCATTCATGCATACACGCATTTGTTTCATGTGATCCCAGGTTTAGGGAAAGCTCCCGAATCAATAAGCCACCAAAGTCACTATTGAGGGTCCCACTGATGTAGATTTACTGGAACAGGTGAAATGTATTCGTTCCAATGATATTCCCTATACGATACTTTCCTCAGGTGAATCCATTTCTCTGTCAGGAAACCGACGGTGATTCAAGGAGCTGCAACCAGAATTGGAGGGGGGCATTCGACCAATGATCATGACGGTTGTCAACATTAAACAAGCCCAAATGCTCCTTCACCCATGTATTTCATTGTGCAGGGGCAAAGTCAGAAACGAGCCACTCCTCGACTTGAGGAGTAGATCTTCAATTTATTCGGTTCGCATATCCAGGGGCAATTCGAATCCCCCCTTTCTTGAGAAATTCTCTTCCATTCTTGCACATTGCCACATTTGCATGGTGTTTACACAGATTCATGGTTCATACATGACTATTCTGCATGTTTAATTTGTTAATTTTGACTTGGAGCATAAACTGTACACGATGCATCGAATATACAAAATGGGGCACGACAGGACGATGAAAGGCAAGCCATTTCCACATACGTCCTGTATTTAATCCACAGTGAGTTGAGTGGTAAACAGATTACGCGTTCTCCAAGGCAATGAGTTTTCTCGCAAAAGATACGATAGCCGAAGTGAAGGAGGCATTCATTCTCCATCCCAAACACTTCAGGTAACCATTGACGACCCATTTGAGCGGCGGTTTCATTTTGCAACCCCTGTCAAGAACCACCCCACATCGGGGGCCAAATGGAGGTAGTTCCAGCAGTTATCATGGTTAGAAATTGTCTTGCTTGGACTAATACCAATCTTCGAGTGTTTCTTTGCATTTAACTCGAATTTTAATTCAAGTGTTTTAGGATGACAAAGAGCATTCGTTTCTCTATCCTACACAGACATCCTTTGCATAGCCCAATTGAGCCTAGAAATTCATTTCACAAGCCCTTGTTGGTGATCGTTGCTCATTCCAAAGAAGGATGGCGCTTTCCCCAAAGCGCAGAATCAAAGAAATCGGGTCAACAATGAACCCTCGAAATGAGCTTATGTCATGTGCTAGACTTTTCATGTAATGTCTAGTATCAATTTTTGAAAAATCATCTTGTCAAAAAGAAAAACAAGTGTAGCCTAAAAAATAGGCCTGCTCCCAAACAAAAGGGAGTCGGGAGTAAGAAAAGCAAGGGCTACTCCAGAAATCTGGGGCAGAAAAAGCAAAGTGCCTATCAAAAGCAAGGCCAATGCCCATTCATCTGTAATATACCTCTGATTTTGAGAACGCTCAAAAGAGAATTCTCCAAAGAAGTCAATTTACAATTTCCAGCAAAAGAATTATCACCCCTCAGCCAATGGTGGTATTCATTGAAGACAAATTCAGGAAGGTCAAAGATCGGTGACAAGACTGCAATGATCACCAACACCAAGCATTTCTCATATATTTTTCTAAGCCAAAATGAGCCTTTCGTTTCTAAGTCCTAACTCCCAACCCACGAAAGTCTCTTCTGATTAGAGTACTTGAATTAACGTAAGAGTTGAATGATTTTAAGCATCGCTCGAAGAAGTTCGACAAAACTATTTCTCTCTCATTTTTGCAGGGTTCTTGACTTGTAAACCCGGAGCAGATAATGAAGACATTTTTTGTCAGTGGCCTTGACTCAAAAGAGTCCCCTTTGGTAAGCCTTGACCCAGCCTACATTACGGTCCTAATCAAGACCTCCAGATCTGCTTGATCGTATCAATTGCGAGATTACTCAAACCCTCGCTGAATGCGATGATGGTAAGGTTGAGTGATTTCTTTTCAAATCCTGCAATCAGGATAAACAGCCTTTCTCGAGAGTGAGAGAAAGCCCTTTCGGATTGAAGTCCCCATTCAGGTTACATTCGAGGTATTCATGACATGATAACCTCTCTGGACAGAATTGGAAATGCAAACTCGACAGAATAGTCATGCATGATCCACATTATGAGCATACACATATGGTTTTAATCATTGCAAACTCAACTGAATGGTTTTGCATGAACCGATGAACTCATTGATAAAAATGCTTACACATGTTACCTCTGACACTGTCTGACAAGTAGTGCATTCATGATAGTCGAGTTATCCTCCAAGGTCTCGAAATTCATCCAAGAGCTATTGAACAAACAAGCCATGTTGGCAAATACTCGCCAAGCATTTTCAGGTGAGTATATCTTCAGCCTGAACCTTCCAATTCTGATGATTGTCTGGGTGCTCAAATCTATTGCAGCACATAAGGTCATTCAATGAGCAAGCAGACATGATACAATCAGTCTGTCTATGCCTCGATTATTAACTCAGAAGATCCAGGTAAGTCTTCTGAACCCTTGCGACTCATGATCAACATGCGCTCATGAAGTCTTCATCAGCTCACGATTGATATAATCTCGTGTTCTCAAGCTTTATCAAATCATGATTGACCAACTCTCGTGATCTTGATCTCAACATGCCTCGCTTGCACAAAAAATGCAGCACGGCCTCCTATCTTCGAAGACTTTACCTGCACCAGAAGGCGGTACAGCTTCATTTCTCAAAGACCTCATCTGTGCAAGAAAGCAATACGGCCTCAACTTCAGGCGAAATGCCATCTCTGGAGACCTTCCATTGGAAACCCCAATACAAAACGGTCCATCTTCAAAGTCCTGAAAAGCGGGCACCAATCAGGCGAAATGTCATCTCTAGAATCCTTCCATCGGAAACCTCGATACGAAATGGTTCATTTTCAAGTCCTGAAAAGCAAGCACCAATTAGGCGAAATGCCATCTCTGGAACCTTCCATTGGAAACCCCAATACTGCAAGGTCCATTTTCAAGTCCTTCTTACAGGCACCCAAAAGTCCTTCTTACAGGCAACCAAAAGTCCTTCTTACAGGCACCAAAGTCCTTCTTACAGGCAACCAAAAGTCCTTCTTACAGGCACCAAAGTCCTTCTTACAGGCATTTCCATGGGGTGGCCTACCATACGGGTCAAATTTCAATCAGTAGAATCCTTCCATTAGGAATCTACCATGGGGTGACCTACCATACGGGTCAAATTTCAATCAGTAGAATCCTTCCATTAGGAATCTACCATGGGGTGACCTACCATACGGGTCAAATTTCAATCAAAATTTAATAAGTAGAATCCTTTCGTTAGGAATCTATCATGGGTTGACCTACCATACGGGTCAAAATGCAGGCGAATCCTCTAAACAGGATAGATCGCCAATAGATTCCTTTCACTAGGAACTCTATCATGGGTTGACCTACCATACAGGTCAGAGCTCACCCTCCTCCGATTATCCTCTGAGTGAACATTTGGGTGTCTATTCAAAGTGCATTCATGTCAGGCAACGGCCATACGATGGGCAGGTAAGTGCCAGGTAACCTCTCCACTCTAGCTCTCCCTCACTTCATAGAAGCCTCCTCAAGCCGGAACTGGATCAGAACTTGCAATGTGGGGTATTGGAGATCAATTGTCACGACTCTTTTTATCTCCTTGTGTTGAGTCGATTAGGATTCAGGTGTCGTCTCGTCTTTGAAATGAACCTCTACCGAGCTTCCTTTCAAAGAGGGGCAGCTGTTGACACCTGATTTTTAATCATGTTTTCTCTTTTAAAATTAATACAAAATCTATAAAAATTTGTAAAATTGAAAAATCAATTTTGGGGACCTTGGCCAAGCTTAGGGAATCAATTTTGACCAAAAAATAATTTTTCATATTTTCGGTATTTTTCAGCATTTTTTATTTTCGAAAATTAATAGAAAATCCATAAAAATTGAGAAAATTATAAAATCAACTTTGGAATCCCTAGCCAAGCCTAGGCAACCATTTTTGAACAAAAAAAATAATTTTTCATATTTTTTGAATTATATATCTATTTTTAGAAATTAGGAAAATATTTAATAAATAATGGCGTTTGAGGTCACAAAAAAATATGTAAAAATGGTCAATATTTTTCTTTTAAATTCCTTTTCATCTTGGCCATCACAAATTTAAAAAAAAAAACCCAATTCGGGGTCGTGTATTTCTTCACGAGCATAATCTCGAATCGAGCCTAAAAAATTTAATTTGAGTCAATTTATTTTCATTTTTTCACTTTTAGAAGTTGTGACATTATTCTCTAATATTTTAAATTTTTATCTTGGCCCAATTATACCCAGAATGACTCAATTTTACAAAAGGGCTTTAATTAAATTTTGCGGCAAGAAATAAGCATAGGGGAGATGTGTTGAAAATTTTGAGAAGTTTGGACTTAAAGAAATATTTCTCCGTGGACTGAATTGCAAATACTTAAAATCTCATGGACTAGAGTGCAAATACTTAACATTTGAGGGATTATTTTGTAAATAATAAAAAGAAGAGTTAGTGGAGAAATTAGAATAGAGAAGGAAAGATGGAGAAGAGGAGATAGAGAATCGAAGATGGAGAGGAGGAGATGAAGAAGAGGAGATGGAGAGGAGGAGATGGAGAAGAGAAGATGGAGAAGAATAGATGAGAATAGAAAAGGGAAGATGGAGATGAAGAAGAGTTAGTAGAATGGGAGATAGATATGGAGAAGGGAAGATGGAGATGAAGAAGAGTTAGTGGAGAAATTAGAATGTGAGATAGAGATGGAGAATGGAAGATGTTGTAGAAGAAGAGTTAGTGGAGAAATTAGAATGTGAGATAGAGATGGAGAATGGAAGATGTTGAAGAAGAAGAGTTAGTGGAAAAATTAGAATGGAAGATAAATGAATGGGTTATAAAAGGAGGAAGAAGAGAGTTTGGATGGTGGGAATTCTTTGGAAAAAAAAATTTGAAGTGTTTGAGAGAGATTTTTTAGGGGGAGAGAAAATTTTGGATGTTTGATAGAGTTTTGAGAGATTCAAAAAAAATTAGAAAGGAAGAAAAAAAAAAGAGAGAATCCTTTTTTTCAAAAGAGAGTCTTGAAGATGGTGGGAGTTTAAATCTAGATGTTACCATCCATAATTCCTCTACCGATCAACGCAAGTCACGAGTTCATCCCCATCGTTCGAGCCGCGATCTTGATCCATAAAGTGACACGAGATCCGAATTCGACAATCAAATTTGTCAAATCAGGTAATAATCCTAACCATTAAATCTTCGAGAATTTTCTTGCCCAAATGAATTGATTTAAATTTCGATTATATCATGTCGTACTCGTATGTCTCCATATCCACATACCGCATTTGTATTTGTGTTGTCATTAATTTACGCGTATCCACCTAAAAAAAATTTTTCGACTCGCCAATCCTATTTTTGATGTTTCCACCTCTCGATCCTTGAAAAATAACCGTTTTATCCTTCTGGTCAGTTTGACCCAAACTTCTTCCAATCATCCCAAATGAGCTTTCATGAAATAAAATGGTACCGAAAGGGCGTTAGAATGATCTAGCGTAATCAAGTCCCCGAATCCATTTTCTCTGGTTCGCAGAAATAAATTAATTCTCCCGCTGATTTATTTAGGTTTCTAATCGACCTACCAAAAATGATTAGTGGCGGCTCCAAATCAAAAATCTTTTGCATGAAAAGAACTTAAGTTGCGATTCGGTAGGACTTGGGAGGGTCCGAATTAGGTTAGTCAATTAACCTGATAATCCGTTCACCCGATTGAAAAAAAATTAAATTAATTTTTTTCGGGTCGCGACAGAGGTGTGTTGAAAATTTTGAGGATATTTGGACTTAAAGAAACATTTTTTCAGGGACTAAATTGCAAATACTCAAAATCTCAAGGACTAGAGTGTAAATACCTAACTCTTAAGGGATTATTTTGCAAATAACAAAAAAGGAGTTAGTGGAGAAATTAGAATAGAGAAGGGAAGATGAAGAAGATGAGATGGAGAAGAGAAGATGGAGAAGAGGAGATGGAGAAGAATGGATGGAGAAAATAAGATAAGAGAAGGAAAGATATAGAAGATGAGATGGAGAAGAGAAAATGGAGAAAAATGGATGGAGAAAATAAGATAAGAGAAGGGAAGATGGAGATGAAGAAGAGTTAGTGGAGAAATTAGAATGTGAGATATATATATATAAGGGAAGATGGGGATAAAGAAGAATAGGTGGAGAAATTAGAATGTGAGATAGAGATGAAAAAGGGAAGATGAAGATGAAGAAGAGTTAATGGAAAAATTAAAATGAGAGATAGAGTTAATGGAGAAATTAGAATGGGAGGTAAATGAGTGGGCTATAAAAGGAGGAAGAAGAGAGCTTGAAAGGGAATGAATTTTTGGAGAGAAAATTTTGGATGTTTGAGAGGGTTTTGGGAGATTGAAGAAAAATTTGAGAGAAAAAAAAATACCAAAAAGAGAGAGAATTTTGAAGATGATGGAAGTTTAAAGCTAACGAGTTATCATCATCAATTTCTTCATCGATCAACATAAATAAAAAATTCATCCCAAATTTGAAGCTAAGTATCCATCTACTCTCTTTAATTTTTTAGTATAAACTAGCCCAAATTTTCTACTCTTCTCCAATTTCCCCATATTTGATTTCAGGCAGGAACCAATTATATCCATCAAGCACTTCTCATAATGCCATTGAAGCTAAGTGCCTCTTTCATTGTTCTAATTTTTAATGTGAATTAAATCGTATTTGCTCCATTACTCCATTTCTCCATATTTTTATCTCATGCAAAGGACAACTCCAAGTCAACGGTAAATCTCATGGAGGTGTAAGATTGGTGTTGACGAGCTCTTGAGTGCCCATTAAATTTTCAATTGGTCCGTCGATGGATTTCGGCCTGAATTGTCAAATCAATTCATTTTATTTTAAAGAATTTAAACCCCAGAATGTGAAGGGCAGAGCCCGCTCACTGGAGGTCATTTTAAATTTCTGCAATTTAAATTCCTACACCTTAAACCCCAAAGGAGAGGGCCAAGCCATGGTTGAGCTATCTATTGGTGGTCTTTATTTATTGTCATTTACTTCCTGTAATTTAATTTTTGAATCACTAAACCCCAAAATGAGTAGCTCGCAGCACTGAACAGAAGTCGTTAATTCACTCCCTCTTTTGGATTCAGGGAAATACTTAATATTTTGAAAATGCCAAAAAAATGTCACTCACGTATATTCCATTTAAAAAAGTGAAAATACAAAAAGAGAACACTCCACTAGAGCCTTAGGAATAAACCAAGCCTGAGTTGCCAAATTAGGATACCTATGAAATTAAGGTACCGAAAGGGCATTAGTTTTAATTAACTAGTGTAACCAAGTCCCCGAACTCATAATCTCTAGTTCGTAGAAGTAATTTAGTTCTCCTGTTAATTTACTTAGGTTTCTAATCAACCTACCAAAAATGATTAGTGGCGACTCCAAATTTTAAAACCATTTTAAAAAAAATCAAAGTCGCGATTTTGTAAAGCTTGGGAGAGCTCGAACTAGGTTAGTTAATTTAATCAATTAATCTGGTAATCCATTAACCTAAAAAATGAATTTTAGGTCGCGACACCGCCCAATAGGAAATAATGCTAGCCAACCTTTTCACGGGATACCTCGACGTATAGAGACAGTGGCGACTAAGTATCCCGATACTGCTAGAGGAATCGTATATACGAAGCATAATAGTACAGTATGAGTTGACATTGGAAACGAGGGACTAGAGGTACATTTCTTTGATGCGTGGACTATGAGAATAGGCAACTCGGACATCGGACCTATCCAAGGTTTCGACGTTCCGAATTTTGAATTAGACCATAGTGGCGAAATCCCTACACTGACTTTTGATGGATAAGTGATAGACCCAGACCCGGATATCGAGTCGTATTCAGATTATGACCTTGAGCATCCAGACTATGGTGAGCCTGTAGAGATTGAGGCAGCAAACGCAGAGCATTTGATGGACAGTAAATCGTCATCAAAAGAGTCGGAGCTCAAGGAGATAGCGTTTATGGATGTTAGTGGGATAGATGAGTAGCTTTCCTTTTTATAGCCATACTTGATGTTCTCTTGTTTGTTTTGTTCTGATAAGAATGGGTATAGGCATGATGTTAGTTGCCCCATCACCTTTTTGTATATATGTGACAGTCGTCTTTCCGTTATATGTAGTTCTTTTGTTTCTCTTTATTCTTACTATCTCGTTATATGTGCTGTCTGGGAAAATGGGTCGTGTTTCCGTTAACGTAGGTTTGAAACTTTAGAATCCGATCGGTAACCGTCCTGGGCGTTGCTAATAATTTCGACTGAGATTTCAGGTTTGCAAGTATATCGGGTTGTCAGCAGGTGCAAGGTGTGACACGAATCGACTCACATCAAAGTTCATATATCAATTCAAACATCCAACATTATAACCATAACTCAATTCAAATATCCAACATTTCATTTGTAGCTCAAATAACATCCGTCGTCTTATATTCACAATATAGACTGCAGTAAATAACTCACATATCTCCTTGTAAGTTCTCTTTATATTCCCTCGCTTTAGCGAAGAAAAATATATGGAGGGAATTTAGGGGCCTTTGGTTAAGGAAGGTAGGTACCAAGTCAACTTTGGTTGGCAATTGCAAGGTAGGCAAGTATACCTATGTCTGGATTCATAGAGGGAAAGCTTCAGCTTCATGTTAGGTGGACTAGTGCTTCGCACAATGTTGTAATCGACTTGTTTCCCTAATATCCATGGTTAAAACCTAAATAGTACTGACACCAACATGCAACATGAGGATGTGATATGAGGCACGACACGATAGGTCGACCCATCATTCTAAAAAAATAAAGAATTTTGATGCGTTGGGATATGTATATTACATATATTTTTGTACATGTATGAAAAATAATATCAACGATGAATCGAATTTATTATTCTTCTTTTATTATATCATGAAAAGTTTTTTTTTGCTAATTGAGTATATTAATTTTGAGATGGCTCGGCATATGACTTAAATATATATATTTTTGATAAATTTAAATTTTGATTCTTAATTTATGAGAAATGCTTAAAATTGACTCGTGCAAGTCAAAATGGCATGTCGGGATACTGGATTTCCGCATCGCTGGCTTGTTTAGAGCGCTAATCACAGGTCGATCGTGTGTCAAAGAGTGTCAAGAAAGTATCGGAGTGTCGGACACGACATGTAGACCCTCAGAAAGTGTCGGTGCTTCATATGTCATAACACATTGTGTGCAAGTTGGTTTACCCAAAAAAAGAAAAAAAAAACAACTTGTGGCGACCAAAATAATTACCTAGTTTTGGCTAATTCATGATGGATGATTTTAATTCAAGCACCAACCGATGAAAATCATATAATTACTCTCGTGCGAATTTGATGAAAAATGGAAGCGCACAGCAAGAGAGGTTTTGAACCGTAAGAAATGGAGGAAAGAGACCCTTTTCACCGGCAGAAAAGGAAGAAAACAGGGTCCGTTGAATTTCGAGACATTTCTTACTGGAAGTATGTAATAAATGATGCTAACAGAATTATAAAAAAAAAAATATTAGTATGAGTTGGTTTGACTTATATGTAATCACGCCTTCACATTTTCTTAAAAGATTTTGTGGTTAAATTGTTAAAAACCAATGTAACAAGAGAAGATTTATAAAGAGGTTAGTACCGTAACAAAGCTCAATTGATATATTTATGATAATTTTATTATAAATTAATTTTTTGATCATAAAAAAACTTTAAAGTGATACCATTTTGATAAATTTACATAAACTAATTTCTTAACCATCAAAATTCCTTGCCCTCCGTATTCTTTTTTAAATTGCGTCAATGGTATGAAAAATCTCAACTAATGAATCTGTGATGAATAGAATGTAAAAATCATAAATAAATACATTTGTCAATTATTATATGTCATTTAACTTAGCAATTTGACTATTAAATCTAATGAAATTTAATGAAGAATAAATTTATTATAAATATATTAATATATATTTTTTGGTGATAAAAAATTAATTTATAATAAATTAATTTTTTATGTATCAGTTCGAGATTTTCGTCTATTAACCTCTTATGAAAACAAGTTACAAACGGTACAAGAAAACAGATACGTAACTAGAGAATCTCTATGGGATCACTTCGATGGCGAGGCAGATAAATGGATATTCACCGCGGTTTGTAATTTCCGGTGATCGACGGGGACATTTTGGTCATGTCGCGAGTTTTTTTTTTTTTTTTTTACGGATCCTGCCATTGTCTCTCTCGCTGCTTACTCCTCCGCTTCCCGAAAGCACACTGATCCACTCTCCTCAACGACAGTGGTCTCTCTCTCTCTCTCTCTCTCTCTCTCTCTCTCTCTCTCTCTCGTTCTTCCTTCATCTTCAAGCTTCCATCAAACCACCTCCGTCTTCACACTCGAAATCCTCCTGGAAAACCCTCGACCTCTCTCAATCCGATCACTTCCGGAGCTTCTTCCGTCGATTTCTGCGTATCGCGAGCCGATTTCGAATGGCGCGGGCCTTAGCACTCGGTACATTGTCTCTGGATCTTCAGTGCCGTTCTTGCGGCCGAAGCGCCGTTCACGCGCGTTGTTTTGATATGCTTATGGCGATTGCAGGTTTTTGAGCCGGATTTTGGCCGAGATATGAAGGACGAGTCGGCTTTCGTAGAGGACGAGACGCAGTTCTGTGCGCGATTCGGTCAGGCTTCGAGGGGTTCCGATCAATCCGAGGCTCGAGCTCAACGCGGTCGCTGTAACGGCGGTCCTCAGGTTCGCAGTGGAGGCAGCAAGAGATTAAACGGTTCGTCTTCCTTGATTGTGTATGCTCGGAGGGTAAAGCAGCGTAATGGCTTCACTGTGCACGCCGAAATTAGTGGAGTGGAGAGTTTCGAGGGGTTGCGAGAGATGGACGTCGCGAATGATGTGACCGAGGAGCAACCATCTGATGGAACTTCAGATTTTTCCACGAGTGAAGTGGAGGTAGAGACTGATCGAACCTGCTTTTTTGATGAAGAAACGGACAGTGGACTGGTGGAAATTGTTGTGCAGGAGGATGTCAGTTGCGCCGTAAGAGGACGACAGTCTCGTGAAGAAATGAAAGTTGTTGAAGAGCTTGATGGATTGGTAGACGTTGTGATTCGAGAAGATGGTGGCGAGCATGAAACATCTCTGGTACATAAGATCGAGGAGGGACAGACTCTAGTAAGTGTGTCGCATGCTGTAGAGTATGAAGCGACTTCTAAGGTGGAAGGGGATGCAAATGGCGAGACCTCAGACATTACCACTCGAAATAACCTAGAGTCGAAAATGTCTAAGTTGTGGAACGGGGAATTGGTGACAGTCAGCGATCTCTTTGATACTGGTTTGCTAGACGGGGTAGCTGTAGTTTACGTGGGCGGCAGCAATATGGTACGTAGTTTATGTTATGAATAATGACTAACATAAAAACTCGACTCATGAGTGAGAATTTTCTCTTGGCGTTATAATGCTCAACTTCTGGCGGTTGGATACAGTTATCTGGGCTTCGAGGAGTAATAAAAGATGGAGGGATATTGTGTTCATGTGCTAAGTGCGATGGATACAGAGTAAGTGCGGGTATCGTTACTAATGGGCTTCATATTTGTGAATAGGGTACACCCATTAATCGAGTTTATCTTTCTTATTTACTCTTAATTTGGGGAATGTGTAGATTATTCCACCTTCCCAATTTGAGATACATGCATGCGGAGCATACAAACGTGCTTCGCAGTACACTTGCTTAGAGAATGGAAAGAGCCTGCTTGATGTGTTGAGGGCTTGCAGGGAAGCTCCCCTTCACTTGCTAGAAACTACAGTTGAAAGTATAATTCATCACCCGCCTGTGGAAAAATCATTCACTTGTAGAGGGTGCAAAGGTATGCCTATGGTTCCTTACCAAAAAAAAAAAAGTTATGCTTATGGTTATGCATGTTATAGTGTTTGCAGCCTCATGGCATGAGGATCCTAACTGAACTCTCTCTCTCTCTCTCTCTCTCTCTCTCTCTCTCTCTCTCTCTCTCTCTCTCTCTCTCTCTCTCGGGGTTTCCCTTTTTTATTCTTGTTTCATGTTTCAGGTATGTTCCCTGCATTCTCTGTTGCCAGAGCAGGGTCTTTGTGTAATGCATGTGCACAGTCAAAGAAATGTCGAAGTACGCCTAACAACAAAAGTCGTACAAGGGCAAGGTATGCCTATTCTAGTAATCATGTTCTGCAGCTAGTAAATTTCTTATGCTATGAGATGTTGAATCATTCTGGTGGGGCTTATTGGTGATCTTCCTATATATGTTGACAACCATCTGATTTGCATAGCATGTAATGGACTTTCGTTTCCTTTGTGATGCATCATACTCTTTCAAGTCATGGGAGAATGGGCTAGAAAGGGATTTAATACATCTAGAAATCTGTTACATCTTTATAACCATAAGATATCTGTGCCTTCACTGCGGAATAACTGGCCTTCCTTGTGGCCATGTGGTTGGACTTATAATGTGGATACCTCAGGGTCAGAGGTTTGAGCCTTCACTAATGAATAATTTAGTTCTTCGCCGTGGCCGGCAACTTGGGAAGTCTTACTGTCACTTTAGACAAGTCTTATGTTCGAATTCGAGCTACTTTCTAAACAAATACTGTTCACCCCCCTGAAGACGCTATCTAGTAGATGGTTGATGTCAGTTGGTGTCGGTTCTGTCAGCTTTGTTTTAGTGATGTCAACTAGTAAGACTTTTTTATCCAAGGAATTCAAAATGTTAATGCTAAGAAAGCCTTCTTTTAAGAGATGCGGTCTACGTTATTCCATATTAGCAAGAACAGTTGTAACCTTGGAGTCCTCCATGAGTCCTTCAATGAGTGTCTCTTTGCTAGGTGGTAGTGAAAGGACAAGAAAGACACGGTGAGAATGTTTTCATACTAAGAAGTATCTCTAGATTGTATACTGAGATATACTTGCATGTATTTATCTCAGGTGTGCAAACAAGCTTCTAATGTCAAAGTCTGCTGATAATGCTTTGGCAGCTATTTCTTCTCCAAAGAGGACTCAGTGGAAAGCATCCAGAAAGTCGGAATCTTCTGAATCTAGATAAATTGTGTTTCGGTGTAGTACACTTATAACTTGAGTCTTTGTATCTTACCCTGCCTTGCTCATTGCTTTACAACAGGTCACCTAGAGCAGATCTACTTTTGAGAGCATCTCGAAGTGCATGTGCTCTTATTTCTCCACAAATGAAGAGTCAGTTGAAGATGAAGTTAGTTCCATTATAATGCTGATCTCTCATTCAGTGAGGCATAGTTTTGCAAGTCCATGTTTAGTGATTAGTTCCTTTTAATGAGGAAAGAAAGATGCAATATGAGCTACTGCACAGTCTCTCTCTCTCTTCTGTTTTTTTTTTTAATTATCTTTTTTAGGAGGTGCACATCATTCATCAAGCTCTGTCTTTCTTCTGTAAATTATGCACCTATATCTCCACATTTCTCTCCTGCTTGTCTCTTTGTAATAAATGGCGAATCAAAGATAGGAGCAAACATTCTGCCTATCTCATGTTGGATTTATTGTCAGGGTTGGAGTCTGGGTTATCTCTTTTGTGCAAGTCAGTTTATTCTTTTGTTTAAGTTTTTTAAACATCACAGTCATGCATATAGAGACATCGCTGTGCAGTCCTTCTGATATCTTTGCTCAGATGAGACTTTCTTGTTGAATCTGCCATATTCTTTTAGTTTGTTTCTGGTCACGTACATCAGATTCAGTATTTAGATTCTAGAAGATTTCTTCAGCACTTCTCATTTCACTATAGAGTCAATGGAAGACAGCTATAGAGTCAGATTCTATTGTCTGCATTTCAGATATGTTTTGGTTACCCTGTTATTCTTTCTCCAAAGTTAACAGTTCTCTTCTATTCATTGGTGAATTAAAGATGAGCAATAATCGTGCCTTTGTCATTTTTTCTTAGTTGGCATTTGTGATTGGATTGTGTTACAGTTATGCAAGTCGGCTTATATAAGTATTCAAGAAATGCCTGGCATATACAGAGACAATTACTGTGCATACTTTATGATCCTTTACATTTTACCATTAATTAGAGATTCTTGTCAAATATTCCTTAAATTCCCATATTTTGTTTCAGGTCACCAAAATTAGTTTCGAAGGTCCGATACGTGAAGAGTTCTTCAGCACCTATCTTCTCGCAGAAGAAGAGTCAATGGAAGATAACTATAAAGTGAGATCTTATTTTCTCCCTCTGGATGGATTTTGGTTATCCTACATGTTTTCTTTCTTGAAAGCTAACAGTAATCTCTTCTATCTGTTCGCTGTCATCTTTCTGAAGAGATCAGAGATTGCATAAATTGGTTTTTGA
This sequence comes from Psidium guajava, assembly GCA_016432845.1. Taxonomy (NCBI): domain Eukaryota; kingdom Viridiplantae; phylum Streptophyta; class Magnoliopsida; order Myrtales; family Myrtaceae; genus Psidium; species Psidium guajava. Next base: position 19,774,741 of record CM028233.1, on the reverse strand, counting down.
GGAACATGGGTTGCCTGATGGAACTGAGGTGGCTTATTATTCCCGAGGACAGGTATGCTTATTAAAATGGTACTCAAGGGCACTGAAAACGCACTTGCCAATTTGAAATCGATGATTTTTTGTGAACAGAAATTACTTGAGGGTTACAAAAAGGGTTTTGGGATATTTTGCAGATGCTGCAACTGTGAGGTAGTAGTTTCTTCCTTTTGCACTACAGGTACTAGAAAAATTGAAGAGTGTACATATGTTAGCTAAATTTAATATGCAGGTCAGCCCCTCGCAGTTTGAAGTTCATGCTGGCTGGGCTTCTCGCAAGAAGCCGTGAGTATTTTCCTTTTTCCTTTTGCCCCTTACCTTTTCTTTCTAAGCCAACTGACTTATCTGTTCTGTTTTAATTTGACAGCTATTCAAATATTTACACATCCAATGGGGTGTCTCTCCATGAATTGGCAATCTCTCTATCAAAAGGGCGTAAATATTCTGCCAAGGATAATGACAACCTGTGCATTATTTGTGCAGATGTGGGGAACCTTTTGCTCTGTGATGGTTGCCCAAGAGCTTTCCATAAAGGTGATTCCTTAGTTATGCTGTATAGTTGAAGAAACATATCAAGACGAACACCCAGCTCTATTTCTGTACATAGAAAAAGCCCAAGTAAAGATTGGAATGGTTATATTTTCCATGTACATGACTATAGAAAAACAAGATATTTCAAACTACAGGTGTTTTAAGCGCAGATATTAATCTTCATAGACTGTCTTTCCTTTATTTCCTAAAATGTGTAGAACAAAGTCCTAAGTTGCAAACTATTCATTTTGTGTCTAATTGAACTATGGACATGATAGGCTTCTGTTCATGAATTATAGAAACCAATCTGCCAGTCACCACTTGCTTGCTATTTGATCTTAATTTCAAGTCCAAAAGGAGCTATTCTATAATGGAATTATCATGCACTGCTAAAAGATTAAAACTTTATGAGTCTTGCATGGTATCCATCTAGATATATGCTTGAGTTCTTATTCTGCGCATCACTTTGACTTTGAAGCCCTCATTTATATGATAATCTCGGCTGTTGGTTTTCTTTCCCTTTCTTTTTGGGGATGAGCTTGGGTGGCTATCTGAAATCTTTCCATATCATTTGTTAAAGTCCAGAAATTCAATTTTATTCTGTTACTCTATAAGCTAGGATCAGATGCTTTAAGCTTTGACTTCTACCAGGCTCTTTTCTTGTCTGGCATGGCAAGTTCCTTTGCCTCCCCTTTTCTTTTATGCCAGTGTGTTCTTGCGATGTATGTTTCTATTATTGTGAAGTTTTCCTGGTTTTCATTTTGGTGTTGGTTCCACAATCTTTCCATATCATTTGTTAAAAGTCCAGAGATTCAATTTTATTTTGACACTCTATAAGCTAGGATCAGATGTTTTAAGCGTTGACTGGGATCAAGCTCTTTTCTATTCTGGCATGACAAGAGCCTTCCCATCCCCCCTTCTTTTATGGCAGTGTGTTCATGTGATGCAAGTTTTTGTTCTTGCAATGCTTTTCCTGGTTTTCATTTTGGTGTTTGTTCCCTAGTTTTGGATGCAAGGGATATTGCAAATCCATGCATTGGAGATCTTTGTTACTTTGCTGCTTTAGAGACTAGTGGCTTAACTGACAAATGTACTTCCTTATGATTTTTCCTTTTCCGTTACCTATGGTTGCAGAATGTGCTTTTTTGACAAATATTCCACGTGGTAAATGGTACTGCAATTATTGTGAGAATATTCAAAAAGAGAAGTTCGTGAATGCCAATGCTGTTGCTGCCGGAAGAGTTTCGGGAGTTGATCCCATTGAGCAAATAACAAAGAGATGCATTCGTATTGTCAAGAACATAGGTTCTGAGGTCACTGGATGTGCACTATGCAGGTTATTGTTATGGCAACAAAAGTTCATCTAGCTTGTGTTTTGTCTATGAGGATCTTTTAAGGTTTTTATGAACTGTGGTGCCCACTCATATTACATCTTAGCAAGACTTTTCTCTTCAATCTACTTATTCAATAGCTTTTTGCTGTCGTAATATACAGAGGTTATGATTTTAGCAAATCTGGATTTGGTCCACGCACCATCATTCTCTGTGACCAGGTAGTCTTTCCTTTCTCTGGTTTTTGAAATGTGAATTGACCATAACAATATGGACTCTAGGTTCTTTGGATTTTCACATAAAAGCTGATACAAATCTCTTATTGGATTTACCTTCATAGTGTGAGAAGGAATATCATGTGGGCTGCTTGAGGGATCATAGAATGGCCAGTCTGAAGGTACAGATTAAGATGATTTCGTCATGTTTTCATCTTACACTGCTTGTGCAGGAGCTTCTTTTACGGTCAACTGGATATCATGAAACTGGCGTTGCAATTCTTTTGACAGGAATTACCAAAGGGGAAGTGGTTTTGCTGTACAGACTGCAGTAGGATCCACTCCACATTGCAGGACCTGCTTGTTCGTGGTGAAGAGAAGCTCCAAGATTCTCTTTTGATTATTTTAAAGAAGAAACATGAGGAGAAAGGTCTTGCAACAGTTAATAATTATGATGCAAGATGGAGGCTGCTGAGTGGCAGTTTTGCTTGTTCTGAAAGTAGGAGATTACTTTCAGAGGCCGTTTCTATATTCCATGTGAGTAAACCTCTGGCTAAATGACCATGTTGATTCTTTGGAGTACGGTTATCTACTTAATAACAACTGGATGCAGGACTGGAACCCTGTGGAAGACTGTTCACTATTTGATTAACTATGAAAAAAAAGAGCTGGTATTATTAGGTGAATAAGATATGTGTGATTTCTCTTGTTTGCTTTCTCTTTGTTCAAACACAAGCAAATGGAAAAACCTGTCAGAGAAATGATTTAGGGCCTGTTTGGTAACGTTTCTGTTTCTTTGTTTCTGTTCCCGGGAACAAAAAAGGATTAGAAACATGTTTGGTAACGCAAATAATTCTGTTTCTGATTCTGCTCTTGGGAACACTTTTGGAACAAAAATCAGAAACAAAAAAAAAAGTTGTTTCTTAAAAAAAGAACACTTTTTTAGAATCACTTTTCAACGATGAACTTCTCGTCCTCTTCTCACGACACTTTTTTAGGATAACTTTTGGACCAAAAATAAAAAATTTTATGTAGTTACCAAACGCATTTTGATTCTCTAAAAGAACAAAATAAAAAAAAGTGATTTTAAACAGAATCACTTTTTTGGAACAGAACCGTTACCAAACAGGCCCTTAGTAATTCTCGTGACAACTAGAAGTGAAAGTGGAAACTCATGTTTAGCCCTTTACAATTCTTCAGAGTGTTTTAGCTATTGAAAGAGTAGGTGAATTTGCTCTAGGTTCCTGTAGTCTTATTCAATTGTGCCACTTGTGTGGAACTCTTTCAAGTTGAGATTTGAGATGCTTCCAAGTGATAGTGTCCACAAACGAGTAAGTTTCAGAAGCTCCCGCTTTTAGGGACGTAGGAAAGGACTTTCTAGATGATCCAATCTTTTGGTGCGCTCTTCCTATATTATCACTACAGATGTTCCTGAAAAGTGCAAAAATGGAATCAGCCGTTATCCCTCTTGGGTGTGGGGGCCAAGACTATAAATAAGTAGGAACCATGAAGGCATCAGTACTGTAAGCTCACAAACAATTTTGTCTAGACTTGCAACATTTACCTCCTTTGGCCCCACAATGGTCCTAAGATTTCCCAATCTGGGCTTTATTTTCATTAATTTGAGGTGTTCTATTGTTTAACTACTGTGACAACCTTTTGCAATTTGCACCTTTTAGATCACATCTGATGCAAACTTCACCATATAGTTTAAGCTGGGTCCATTGCTTCTGTCGGAACATGTTAATTCTGGCAGATCATCAAGAAAATGCTAAACATAGCTTATTTAGCCGAATGTTTTATTGCCAAAAATTGATGATCTTTTGAATCTTGTAATGTTCAAGCAGATGTAACCATCTTTGAACCTGAGCTGGACATTGTGTTTTAACAGGGTTTAGCTGGAACTTGTCATAGGTCCAGTAGATTAATCTCTTGTGCCTTTATTAGGGTCAGTGGAAATTGATTCTTCACGTGCCTGCATTTGGTAAATAGTATGCATATTGTTGTTTTCAATATAAGATTGCCTACCAATTTCAAATTCGGTCTTGGTTATGGACATTGCGTGGGAAGGCTGAAGATGGGCACTTAGGCATGGAAATTATGTTTGGGCAGTTTTTCTGACCTGAAATCTCTAAATCTCCAGATCATCAATGTCACATTGTGTTCCAGCAGGGACTACCACCTTGACACTGTTGTCTATTGATAGAAATTTTTGAAATAGCAGCAAACCGCGTATTCTCCCTAAACGTTTTTTCTTTTTTTCACTTTCTGCTGCTTCCCCAATGTTTGGAAAAGTAGGTTTTAATCTTCGAAGCTTTAATATCCTTGTTGTTGATAGTAGAGTTTGGTAATGATTATTGTATCTGAGCTAATTTCAAAGATTTTCTTGTGTCGTTGCAAAGCATTATGATTGTGATTCAGCTAGGTTCTGTGCAAGAATTATCTCATAGATTAGACGCAAATGAGGGCAAAGAAAAAAAAATTGCACCAAACCTACCTCAGTTGTTGAAGACTGTGGACTAAACTACAAAATTCATCATACGTTATAGACCATAGAAGCCTTTTTTCTTTATGGTCCAATGGTTCTTAAACCCCCATATATCCAGTACCGTAAAGTTTCGATTGGGAATGGAATGGTAGGATCAGGATGGAAGTGCTCAAAACCTTAGATATTCCCTCCTTTCCCTTCTCCCAGAAAATTAAGATTTTTCCCATCCACTCAATGTTTCCTACCCTCTCTTTTCGGTCATCTTCCAAACATAGTGTAGATGTTCATTACTACTGATGCTTCCAGCAGTGTAGATGTTCACTACTAGTGATGTTTCCAGCAGACTTAATGCTCAAGCCTAACCTTAAAACTAAGGTCCACAATTTTACCCTGAATATCAATGACATAAGTTTGCGAAAAGTTGTACTTTTTACCTATGGCCTTGGGATAGTTTAACTTTGGCTAGCACAAGGGGAAAAAAGGAACTAAGAAATTTTTTTGACATCCCTCCCCCTCCCCCTCTTACTTCCCAACGCCAGCATGAACAAAACATACTAAATAATGCCTACCAAACGTAAATAACCAATATTAACACTCCACTGTCTCTGAATGTGTTGTATGTGCATACATTGGGGCTTATCTATCAATCATCCTTTCTTCACTGTGACGTTGCTGTCATCTCATTGCAATCTTTAACTATTCAAAAATGTCATGGCTCATGCCTAGTGTTAAATCGTGGATTGAGTCGGGAATGGTAAACCTCATCTTCAAGGTTATCAGATTTGTGGGTGACACATCAGAGAAAACTTGGAACTCCGCACTGCTTTGTGTTATGGGGTGCATTTGGAGATCATGGGGTGCATTTGGAGATCACATAATAAAAGATCTGGGATTTAATGATGCTGTGGCTACTTTTTTTTTTTTTCTACTCTTTTATTCATTTTTGGTCATCATTGTTTAGCTTGTGCCTATTCATAGTGTCGTTGTTTAGTTCAGCTTCTCTCTTTACTCTTTTTTATGTACTAAAATTATCCACTGTACTGAATACACTATTATGTATTATATATACTTTGATTTGGCAGGTATATTTTACAGGTGTTGCCTTTGTATATTATTGGTGGTTGTAATTTTTGAATTGCAATCATGTGACACTATGCCTTTCTCAGGATCTTGGCCAGCTGTGATCTGGTTAAATGTCTGTTATTGGCAATTTTTCAATTGTCAAGCCTGGCCTTGCATTCACAGTCCCATCTTTTTCGTTTTTTTGGTTTATATAAACCAAAAATTGCATATAAAAATGTTTGAAAAGATAAGGAAACACTATCAGATTAACTATTAATTAGAAAATTCAACCGTAATTTTTCAGGAATGCTTTGACCCAATAGTTGATCCTACGACGAACCGTGATCTTATTCCTTCAATGGTGTATGGGTAAGTCTCCAGCCACTAGGTTTGAACTTGTGTATTGCTATCTTTGACTCCACTATTGAATATCTTAACCCTTTAAATTTAATTTACATGTCTGTGCTTGCGTTATCTGCAGAAGGAGCACGAGGGACCAAGAGTACGGCGGAATGTACTGTGCAGTGCTAATTGTCAAGTAAGAACTTTTATGCACGTCAAAGTGAGAACTTTTATGCACCTCAAAGCAGGTTAATAGGAGTGAAGGGATTTTGATCATTTTTTGTGGTGCAATTGTTGCAGCTCAATTGTTGTGTCAGCAGGAATTCTTAGGATTTTTGGACAAGAAATAGCTGAACTCCCCTTAGTTGCGACAAAAAAGGGCAGTCACGATCAGGTTAAATTATGTTGCTCTCTTCAGTTGTTTTGGTATAGTTTGCAGCTCTCCCTACCCAAATTATCTAGTAATGAAGTTCTCCTTATAGTTTTGAGGGAAAAGATTTAAGGAAGACAACTTTGACTACAAAGACAAAGTCTTATGTCTGTGTGGGGTCGGTTGTATAGATCATGTCATGCCATTGGGTTTTCTTTTGTTTGAAATAATCTGAAAGCTTGACATATTGTATATATTTCTTCATTGTCTCCTTCTACATCCCCAACTAGTTTGGGATAAAGGTGATGTTGATGTTGATGATGATGATGTCTCCTTCTACATCTTTCCTTGTTTCTTTTATTGGCAATTTGTCCCCTGAAATCACCTTTTACAATGGTACGTTGGCTTTCCCACCAAAATGAAGAATGCTACTTTTTGTACTTCAACAAGCACTTGTAATCTCATCATGGATCAGGATGCATGAAATCTTTTCCACTTATGCTGTAGAGTACTGACCATCTACTCAGAAGTAGATTAAACAGTTCCTGGCTTCTAATAAATTCCCACCACTAATGCATTTAAAATTTTTGGGACTGCACTCTTTAGGCAGCCCCTTCTTTTCCATTTAAAGTAGTGATTTTCATTCTTCGCATGGGTTTTCAGTGTAATATTTGATGTTGTGGTCATGATTTCTAAATTCTCTGAGCTGGTGATGCAGTTTGGGATTGTGCAGTTTTCATCAATTTTAGGGGGACTTTTTTTTTTTGTCAAAATTTTAGGGAGAATTTTAGGGAGACTTTACTGTACACATTGATGCATGTCTGTCTTTGATGTGAAAAAAGAAACACACCTTTGCAGTTGCTTCTCAACATGTGAATGTACATGATGTTGCTCCACTCTCTTGTAAAGCACCATGCATGGTTTACCTCATGTTCATCAGTTTCTCTGTATCATGGAACCTAATCAATTTGATGAAGTAGTCATGTAAACATTAACCAGTGAATTTTCACTCAACTGGCTTTCAACTCATATTTTCAATCAGGGTTACTTTCAACTACTGTTCTCTTGCATTCAGAAACTGCTGGGTTTCTTGAATGTAAGGAGCCTTGTGCTACCAGCTGCTGCAGAAGCAGAGTCTATATGGACTGACAAATTTGGTTTCGTAAAGATGGAACTTGATCAGGTGTTTAATTGGATCAACCTATCTTGCGCTCTATTATGTGATTTTTTTTCACTGCTAACACAGATATTTTCTTAATCTGCAGCTTACTAGCTATAGGAAAATCTGCAGCCAGATGGTCACTTTCAAAGGGACATCTATGCTGCAAAAACCGGTTCTGAGGTCCAGCATTGAGAATGCAGGAACATGTTAGTATTCAGGATTTCTCTTTTGGAGTTGTTGTCTAGCAGAGGTTGGTTGGGTTCTTTCTTGTACATGTTTTTCTTCCCCCTTCTTTTAGTGATGCAATTTTGTATATTATTCGCAACCCTCGACCATAGAAAGAACCGATTGTGGTTTAGGTTGAAGAAAGGGGGAAATCAAGGACTTTGCTTTTTTGTAATGCTTAAAGAAAAGAAGTTCCAAGCAAGCAAAGGTTTAATATGACAGTTCTGCTTATTTGTCGTTCCATTTCTTTGAAAGCTCAAGTGTGCCCGCTTTTGATTTCTGTTTTCCTTTTCCCTAGTTGGCCAGCCGCTTGCATTTTGCTGTTTGATGTATGACATGTATTGTGATGCTCCTGTAGGCAATATGAAAACTCCCAGTATATGGGAGCAAATCTGATTTTTAAAGTGAGGTGGCAGCGGTGTGGTGTAAGGTCAGGAAATGTCAATGACCCGTTATATGGGAGAGATATTGTGGATGCTTGAAATGCCTTTTTGGGTCGCCCATGCACTACGCATTCTGTGTCCAGCGATATGGCTCAATCCTGGCATTTTCTGGTCTCCACAGTTGTCACATGAATTTGGAGCTTGTCGTTCTTAATATTGCACCTTGGAGAGCGATTTCTTTTTTCTGATACAGTTATCAGGGGTACAGTTATCGAGGAAGTGATGAGATGCTGCTGTTTAGTTGGATTCTTGGTTCCAAAGAAATAGAAGGACCAGAGGGCAAATTAGTCGGTGTCGATCCAAATAGCTGAGTGAGATATTAGTTTATCATCCTGTTCCATTTCGATTTAGCTGACGCTGCACGGCAGTTTCGTTCTACTTTCTAAGGTAATATTGCTGGATCATGATACTTGAAATAGTCTCGGATGGAAAATTTTCAAAACCGTTGCCAAGTTTCCTTCTTGTTCAGGTCTTTGACCAAATTAGAAGATTAGAGATCACTATATTTGCAAATTTCTAAGTTGAAGTTCGACCGAAACGACTGATCATCGAATTGTGACGCATGGTGGTTTAACATGATAGTGGAATGGCCAAGTACGGCGACAGCACAGCATATTGTAGGTGCATTCAGTTGAATGCACTTCTTATTCAATACATGAAATATTTCTACTTAAATCACGCGGAGCTATATGATTGCGTCAAACGACTTCCTGCGTTGGTCCTTCCATAACGTACTGCAACACTCGCGACACATTCGAGTGAGAAGATCCTCCCTCCTGCATTGCTTGTCTGGCCTTCTCTCCCAGTTCTGCTGCTCTGTTCCTCCTCTCTTCTCCTTCCTCATCCTCGGACACCAGAGCATTGATAGCCCTCACGATCTCATCTTCCTTCACCATGACACCAACCTTCCTTTCCTCGCCCCATCTCACTGGCACCTTCACGCCCACTCGAACCCCAATCTTCAGTATGTCTACCACGACTGCCTCGTTCACGAACTGATCGGAGAATAGAGGCCAAGTTATCATCGGCAGTGCCGAGCACACACCTTCTAAGGTTGAGTTCCAGCCACAGTGCGTTAGGAATCCTCCAATTGCTCGGTGTGACAGCACGGCGACCTGAGGAGCCCACCCTCTTATCACCATTCCTCTTCCTTTAACCCTTTCCTCAAATCTTTCCTCCTCCAACAATTTCTCTAATTCTGAATCTCCCTCTCCCCTTTTGATCACCCAAACGAAAGGCTGTTGTGATGCTCCTAAGCCCCTGCCTAGTTCCATCAGCTGCGACGGGACTAAGCGGCATAGACTTCCTAAGCAGGCATAAATCACTGATCGTGGCTTCATTGAATCGAGCCACGCCATGCATTTGTCTGCATCGCTCGAGGCCTTGTTTCCTCTCTGAAACATGTCCGACTCATCTTTGTTGCACAAAGAAACCGGTCCGACGCACCAAACTCTTTTCCCAATCGCCTTTTGGTAAGCCTCGATGCATCCGTGCTCCACCTCATCAAAGCTATTGAACACCACCCCTTGAGCTGCCATTTCAGCCTCCCGTATCTTCCCACGGAAGATGTCGAAATCCTGTCGACGCACAGAATTTCCTGGAAGCTGTGCTTTTGTGATCTTGAGCTCCTTTGGCATCCCCGGCAACTCGAACGGTTCCAAGTCCGAGGTAATCGAATCCGAGCAACTGAAGTGTTTCGCATTATGAGCGGTCAACATGGAGAAGCAACTCAATGCATGGAAAACAAACCTTGGAACTCCGAATCTTTGAGCGGTTTCGGATGACCAAAATATGTATTTGTCCGATATAATGCAGCTAGGAGCAGGAGTTTGCTCTCGAAGGTGCTTCTCAATCGGTTCTTGCAATTTTCCCAGTGCATCATAGAACTTGTTCAATAGCTCTGGCGACGGGAGGATATCGAGATTCTCGTACCCGACAGGGAGCCCCACTTCTTCACACGGGAAAGGGATTTCTACGAGCCGGATCAGCATTCCAAGCTTGCCGGATTGATTGACGGTTGTTCTGAACCTGTGGGCATTGACAGGGGTTGTGTATATAGTAGCAACTGCTCCCCGCGAAGCGAAAATCCGCGCCATGTCCACCATGGGAATCATGTGACCTTGCGCCAGGAGCGGAAAGAACACGATGTGGACCGGCTGCGGCGGCGAAGACATGATGGAGCGAAACTGTTTGATCGATTCAGGGACTGCTGCAGGAGGCACACCGGGGGAGGAATTCTTTTACACTACTAGGACTTTTAAAGACAAATGGACGGGAAAGTTTCGAAAGTATGATGATGGTTTAGTTGAACTCGTTGAACTCCATGTTATATAAACACAAGTTTCAGCGGATCCTCCTTGGTAGGTGACGCCTAGAAAATGGGAGCATGTACCCTCATTTCCAAAGAAAAAGGCCTTGGGAGAGAGAGATCTTTCTCAGATTTTTCAAATGAGTGGTTTTGACTTCGAACCATTCATGACAGGAGACAGAAGACTATACTTCCCTGGATTTAAGTGATACTCAGATCTAGAACAACTGCAATTGTTTGCCTTTTAATCAACAGCAGAACAGACGAGCACAGGAAGCTGCCTGGAAGCTGAAGCAAATTTGTCCTGACACAAGTTTTGCTCAAGCCACGTTTAGACGCATTGGAATAAGATAAACGTCCCAAGAAATTATTTGGCGAAATTCAATTTAGGGCGCGCATGACAACTTTTTTATTTCTCTGTTTCTGTTCTAAACCTATTCCAGAAAAAGGTTTGGAACAGAAACTCGTTTGGCAATGCAAATCTGTTTTTCTATTTTTGAAACAAAAATCTATTCCAGAAACAGATTTTCACTCAAAACCAGAAACAAAAATTTTGTTTCTGGCAAAAATAGAAAAATCTATTTTTGTTCCAGAAATTATTTTTGAAACAAAATGGCTGTCATGTGCGCCCTAAATGTCCCGAGAAATACGCATTTGGTAAGACTTTTCACTAACGCGGCTTAGGCCGCTAAACTTATTTTGAGTAAGAGACTCCATAACACGGACGTGACATTTGCTTTGTGCTTGTCACATGTTTGACCACTCAATCAAATATCGAGGCTCTTGCACCATAATCGTCTTTATCATTTTCTTCTCTTTTCCGTTTCTTTTAGATGAGAATTGTTAGAGTAGTTAATATTAAATCATGCCTTCATCTAATAACTTAACCTTTTGAAATAGTTGATAGTGATTCCACAAAATCTAACATGTTATCAAAGTCAAAAGTTCGAATCTTTTCAAGTTTGTATTTGCCTTCTCAATTAAATAAAAGTCCATGCTTAGTCCAAAGAAAAAAAGACCAGAGTAAAAGTCGGCGATGGTGCCTCCCACAAAATTTCACAGGAACCTGCTTTTGCTTTTACAACGTGAAGACTGAAACTTTGATCGACGAACACGTTGGGATCACTGATGACGAGGTCAATGGAGTAGATGAGTCCATCTGGCGACGACTTCTTGCGAAAGGTAGAAGCTTCACTATCTGTACTCAGGGTCCCGCTGGGCATCACTCATGATAGATGAGTCCATGCGGCGACGACTTATTACGGTCCCGCCGGGCATCACCGAACCCAGGTTCACATGTCAAAAGTCTTTTTGCCGTAATTGCGTTGCATTTGTCGGCATGTGAAGACCATCTCCGTAGACTCCACGCTCAGAACGAAGTGTGTTAGCACCACAGCAACCACGCCTTCAGTTGTGGTGATCCAACAAAGAGATTACACACACACACTGTTGAATAAGGGTGAGTACCGGTCCGGTTCCACTCGGCAGTCGAGTCGAACCAGCTCGGATCGGACAGGTTTAGAAAGAACTGATTTTAGTGTTTTTTTTTGTAAGGGTTACCACAAATGCCATAATTTTTAATAATGTTTTAATATTTTAACATATATATGTATTTATTTTTTCTGTTTTTTTCTCTTTCCTATTTTCTTTTTAAATAAAATAAAAAATCATTCAAAATAGTGTATGTTAGTGCCGGTATTGCCACGTAGGACAACCGGCGTCTATATCAGCGATTTGTAGCCAATAAGATTGAATCAACACAATGTGAAAAATTTTAAAATTGAATCGACACATTCAAAAGTTTTATGGCTAAATTGGCAAAAATACAAATGTGTTAGGACTGTCGTGACAAATTTCTCCCGATTTTCAATGTTTGTCTATCCTACAGTTTGCAACAACCCCGCCCAAATGTTAGAACGTAAAACCCGAAGAAGTACTCAAATAACATTACTAGGCAGCAACCAAATAAGGAGCGGTTCTCATGTAATTCTCAAACAGTTAAGAAGTCCTCTCCTACCTAATTGGGGACTCGAGATAACGCATATTTCCCAGTTAAAACACTAACGTCGGTGTTAGCGTCGGTGTGTGTGTGTGTGTTGGTCGAACCTGTATTCGACATTTGATTCGGTCCATTCCCCGGTCCTTTACCATCTTAATACTTCTCGGGAGTCGCCCTTGTCTGAGTAATCATCTGAGGTGGTGAAAATTTGAGGATGGGTCTTATTTATTGATTGCTCCAGATGGTAATGTGAAGACTTGGTTTAAGGAAATGGACGATTCACGACTTCTTGTAAAAGGTGTGGAAGTTTCGCAAGTCTCCGGAAACTGAGAGCCACCTCTAGAATGAAGCCGACTCTTTCAGCATCATCGACGAAATAATTGGCGTACACGGATTCTGACATGGATGTGGCACGCCTTTTGATCACGCCAAGGAGTTGAATTCGGACTTCGTTTGTTTTTGCAAAAACTTAATGATTTAAGAAAATACTTTTCGAAAAGATCGCTTCCATCGCTTTAAGAAAATGAATGAATGAAAATATATTCATTATTCATGAAAATATTTAGACGCAAATTATTATCGGTAATAAAAAAAAAATTTCAATTGATTAATTAAGTCAAGCGATATAATCGATTATTTTTAGGAAATGTTTTCTAAATGATTCAATTAATTACCGTGAAACAAGTGGAGTCTTCGCCTCGCACGAGATATTAGTCCTGACTGAAACATTCAAATATGGGTGAAACTTAGATCCTAAGATGCATCTTGATCGGACCCAAAAAAAAAAAAAGATGCACCTTGATGCTTGTTTGAATGGTTTTAGTTCAATCATTTCTTTGGAACTTTCACTCGAATATTGCGACTTTCCCGATAATATTCTCGTGATGGAGCGGTGACACGAAATTGCGTAAGGACTTTTTATTCATGGGTCATATGTTAAACGGGTATTGTCACTATAAAGTAATTGTTTTCTCTACCATCCACATGTGTGTTCCTCGTAGTCTATGCTTGTGGTCTGACGTCCTCCTTCGTTCAATGGTGACATTACCTAAGTAAGTCAACACAGACACACACATATGCTTTTTTTTTTTTTCATTTTATGCAATCTTTGATCACCATTTCTATAACGATAGAAACAACTCAAACTGTGATGACCACATCAAGTCACTATCTTGCATGTATCGAGTATAACAATTCAACGAATTAGATATACTTACTCGATTTTCTTTTTGGAGGACATATATTCCCTTTTGAGTGTTTGAGGATATTGATAAATTGCAAACCGTAAATTAGCATGAGTTTACTTGCCGAAAAGATAGTCCGACATATCTCATGAAATAAGATCAACGATGAACATAAGGTCCGCAAATTAATTTTATTGTATTCTAATTTATTCATTATAAAGGTCAATGAGGATGGAAATGAAATAGATTAAGAGTTTCTTTTGAAAGATAAAGTAAACTGATATGCAATTCAATGGTGAGAGCATTCTTTTCTTTTAAGAAATCAATTTCCATATCGTTTTAGAGACAATTTTTCTAATTTTCAGAAAATCGTATTCTACAATTCGTAAAATATTACATTTCCTTTTTATTTGGAATTTGCCTCTCATTTTTATAAATATATATCATACATTTAATGTATCCCTTGAATTAACAAATGATGAGGACAATCCTATAAATCTACCGAAGGTAATCATCTTAAACGTCTATTTATGAACTGAACTTGTTCAAACCTTGATGGCTTAGGTGCAATTTGTAAAAATATTTACGGATGGGTTATATATAGAGTCTAACTTTGATGACGAAAAGTGGATATAAGAAGGAGTCAAATGCCCCATTTCGGTTAAATATTTATAAATAGTTGAAAAAAAGGAATGATAGTACCTAGTTTTGAAAAATCAACTCACAAGTCTAAGGCCAGAAAGAAAACTGAACACAAAACAGTAGAAAAGAAACCACCTACAAACTTGGGATAATAGTCCAGTATGTCCTAAACCTATCACATGGAGTTAGATTCAAATATAACCTTTGCTATTAAACCAACTTAGTCCAAAATCTTTCAATGATTTGCCAATGTAGTTGTTGCCATAAATTGATAACATGGACGTTGGTTATCTTTTGTGGCACAAACGATGCTGAAGTGGACAATGCAATTTGTTTTTCCCCTAATTTTTATGAATTCTAATTTGAATTTTTTTTCATTTTCCTTTTTCATTCTTCTAGGTGAGCACCGGCAAGTTCTAAGTTCAGAAGGACCTGGTTTTAGAGTGTCTTTTTTTGGGGGGGCAAGAATACTACAAGTGCCATAATTTTTAATAATGAATATTTTTAAATAATGTTTTAATATTTTTAATATTTTTTAATTTTTTCTATTTTTCCTCTTTCCCGTTTCCTTTTTTTTATAAATAATTAAAAAATAATAATATTATTCAAAATTGTGTATGTTAGTGCCAACAGTGCGACATAATACAATCAGCATCCATATTAGTGATTTTCGACCAAAAGAACCGAATCAGTAAAAGGTGAAAAATTTTAGGACTAAATCGACGTAGGTATTAGAGTGTCTTTTTTTCTGGGTGGGGGGTGGGGCAAGAATACTACAGATGCCATAATTTTAATGATGAATAGCTTTAATAATTTTTTTAATATTTTCACATATTTTTTTATTTTTTTTATTTTTTCTCTTTCCCGTTTCTTTTTTTCTAACAAAAAATATTCAAAATTGTGCATGTCAGTGCCAGCAGTCCCACGTAGGACACATCAAGTAGGCAATCTTTGATCACCATCTATAACGAAAGAAACAAATCAACTGTGATGACCACATCAACGTGACTATCTTGCATGTATCGTGTATTACACCTCAACGAATTAGATATACTCAATTGATTTTCTTTTTGAAGAGCATATATTCTCTTCTGAGTGTTTGAGGATATTGACGAATTGCAAACCGTAAATTTGCATGAGTCGACTTGCCAAAAAGATAGTCCGACATTTCTCATAAAATAAGATCAACGATGAATATAAGGTCGGCAAATTAATTATATTGTATTCTAATTTATCCACTCTAAAGGTTAATGAAGATGGAAATGAAATAGATGTGGAATTTATTTCGAAAGATAAAGTAAACTGATATGCAATTCAATGGTGAGAGCATTCTTTTCTTTTAAGAAATCAATTTCCTTATCTTTTTAGAGACAATTTTTCTAGTTTTCAGAAAATCATATTCTACAATTCTTAAAATATTATGTGCTTTTTATTCGGAATTTGCCTCTCATTTTTATAAATATATATCATACATTTAATGTATCCCTTGAATTAACAAATGATGAGGACAATCCTATAAATCTACCGAAGGAAATCATCTTCAACGTGTATTGATGAACTGACTTGTTCAAAGGTTGATTGTATTTCGATGAAAATGCCCTTGATTAGCTAGAATGTTTAGTTGGCTAGTGAGATCAGGCCCTTATTTGAAAATATCATGGCAACTTCAGACCCTTTTTTGAAATTATCATACCACTTCAGGCCATTCTTTGCAACGAGGTCTACTTCAAGCTCTTATTTGATAAATGAGAGCACATTGGACCTTTATTTGAAAGTTTTCCAAAAGTCTTTCATGAAATAACTTTATGAACATTTATGTGTTTGGTTTGCGAAAGTGGATAATCAAGATGAAAAGATTTCATGGTCAAGGAAAATAACCATACTTAAAATTGAGGAAAATGATTTCTCCACTCTAAAAGGGAATTTTTTTTCAAGTTTTTTTTTCTTTCTCTTTGGATGTTTTTTTTTTGGAGAACTTTTCAATTTTGTCAATTTAATCCTAAACCTACATGTGTGAAGGCCTGTGATGGCCCATCAAGTTATTTTCCGATCACAGTAGGTTTACATCAAGGTTCGGCTCTGAGTCCTTATCTTTTTGCACTAATTATGGATGAGCTAACAAAAGATATTCAAGATAAGGTGCCGTGGTGTATGCTGTTCGCAGATGATATTGTCCTTATTGATGAGACCAAGGCTGGGGTCAGTGCTAAATTAGAATTATGGAGAAACACGTTAGACTCCAAAGGATTTACGTTAAGTCGAAGTAAGACGGAATATATGAAATGTGAGTTCGCCACGACAAGAGGAGATGATCAAGAACATGTGGATATGCTTGGACAGGAGGTACCGAAGAAAGATACTTTCAGATATTTAGGATTAATTTTGCAAAAGAGGAGAGAGATTGACGAGGATGTTAGCCATAGAATTGAAGCAGGTTGGATGAAATGGCGCAATGCATCCGGATTTTTGTGTGATCGCAAAATCCCTCTTAGGTTAAAGGGAAAATTTTATAGAACAGCAATAAGACCTAAATGCTATACGGAGCTGAATGTTGGCCGGTACAAAAGCAACATGAGCATAAAATTGGAGTAGCGGAAATGAGAATGTTAAGGTGGATGTGTGGTTATACAAGGATGGATAAGATAAAAAATGACGATATTCGACGAAAAGTTGGAATAGTACCAGTGGCAGAGAAGATGAGAGAACATAGATTGAGATGGTTTGGACATATTCTTCGTAGACCCTTAGATGCTCCGATAAGAACAGAAGTGTGTTACCGAGAAAATGATATGAAAAAAGGACGAGGTCGGCTGAAACTTACTTGGGGGAATGTAGTAAAACAAGATTTAATAGAGTAGGAAATAAATTAGCGTATGGTCTGCCTTAGGACGAAGTGGAGGAAAGTTATCTGCATTGTAGAAGGGGGGATTTCCTATGTTCAAGAGTGCCCTGTTTAGTGCTTTCTATTTATTTATATGTTTATTTATTTATTTATTTATTTAGTTTTGGGTAATCATATTTTTACTTTTATTTTAATATATTTTAAGCTTTTCGCTTTGGGCTCATCGACCGCCGACCCCAACTGGTTTGGGATAAAGATGATGTTGATGTTGATGTAATCCTAAACCTTTGCGTGAAATTCCAAGGTAGTCATTTCGACTATTTTTTGTTGGAAATCGCTAATGTGGTGATCTGCTACATAGGATGTTTAGCAATTACTAAATTGTTACGTCAATGATTTCTCGCAAAAACTGATCAGAATGACTATATTGAAATTTCGCAAAAAGGTTTAAGACTAAATAGACAATAAAAATTTGAGGATTGAATTGGTATCGGTACAATAGTTTTAGGAATAATTAAATAATTTTCTCCTTATTAGCGTCCTTTTTTAGGGTGCTTCATTCTGCTAAAAAGTTATGATTCATGTATTAGTTATGTCTTGAAAAGTAATTTTGATATCATCTTACTATCTTAAACTAGAAACACAATATAATTATAATTACTTATTTAAAGTAAGATCTAAGCATCGAAAAGTTTTTTCTGTCTCATTTTCGAGTGCATTACCAAACAATTGAGAATCAACCAATTGTTTCAAAAGGTTTTTCACGGAATTTTTTTTTTGACCATTAAGAAATTTCTCGCGAAATAAACACACTCTAAATTACAAAACTAGCGGTAACTTGTAGCTCTGTAGAATTACAGCATAACCTATATGTAGGCACGGAAATGAAAATAACTAACGGGATTCAAAACCCTTTTTGGTGGATTAGCTCTACTTTCATATCAGCTAATCTGCAATTTCTGGCAGGTTTATATACTTCAAAATTCGTTGAGGACATAAGACTGGCTGATTTTCATGGAGGTGAAAAAAAACTATTGGATTTTTTTTTATTAATTTGTTGCATGAGAACTGTGGCCATATTCATGGGCCAATTTCAAATTTTGAAGCTTTGGCAACATTGTTTTGATTGTTTGTCATACATAATTCCTCAACTAATCACGTTGAACGGAAAATTACCAAAAAAATTCTAAATTTATTGCAATTGTGATAATTTTTTGACCTTGATTTTTGATCATTTTATTTTTTTATAAAATTAATAAAAAAAAATTCATAAATCCATAAAATTATAAAACCAACTTTGGAAACCTTTGCCAAGCCTAAAGATCTTTTTTTTTTTGTCAAAATTTTAGGAATAATTTTAGGGAGATTTTACGGTACACATTGATGCACGTCTATCTTTGATGTGAAAAAAGAAATACACCTTTGCAGTTGCTTCTCAACATGCGAATGTACATGATGTTTTTCCACTCTCTTGTAAAGCACCGTGCATGGTTTGCCTCATGTCCATTAGTTTCTCTGTATCATGGAACTTAATCAATTTGATGAAGTAGTCATGTAAACATTAACCACTATGAATTTTTACTCAACTGGCTTTAATCTCATATTTTCAATCAGGGTTGCTTTCAACTACTGTTCTCTTGCTTTCGGAAACTGCTGGGTTTCTTGAATGTAAGGAGCCTTGTGCTACCAGCTGCTGCAGAAGCAGAGTCCATATGGACAGATGAATTTTGTTTCGCAAAGATGGAACTTGATCAGGTGTTTAATCGGATCAACCTATCTTGCACTCTATTATGTGATTTATTTTTTTTTATCACTGCTAACACAGATATTTTCTTAATCTGCAGCTCACTAGCTATAGGAAAATCTGCAGCCAGATGGTCACTTTCAAAGGGACATCTATGCTGCATAAAGCGGTTCCGAGGTACAGCAGTGACAATGCAGGAACATGTTTCAGGATTTCTCTTTTCGAGTTGTTGTTTAGCAGAGGTCAGTTGGGTTCTCTCTTGTACATGTTTTTCTTCACCTTCCTTTTAGTGATGCAATTTTGTATATGATTCACAATTTTTGGACCCCCTCGATTATAAAAAAGAACCGGCCATGGTTTAGGTTGAAGAAAGGGGGAAATGGAGGATTTTTCTTTTCTGTAATGCTTAAAGAAAGGGAGTTCCGAGCAAGCAAAGGTTTAATATGACAGTTCTGCTCATTTGTCGTTCCATTTCTTTGAAAGCTCAAGTGTGAGCGCTTTTGATTTCTGTTTTTCTTTTTCCTATTTGGCCGACCGCTTGCATTTTGCTGTTTAATGTATAACATGTATCGTGATGCTCCTGTAGGCAATAGGAGAACTCCCGGTATATGGGAGCTAATCTGGTTTCTTAAAGTAAGGTGGCAGTCGGGTGGTGTCCTCCAAGGTCAGGAAATGTCAATGACCCGTTATATGGGAGAGATGTTATGGATGCTTGAAATGCCTTTTCGGGTCGCCCATGCACTGCGCATTCTGTGTGTCCAGCGATATGGCTCAATCCTGGCGTTTTCTGGTCTCCACAATTGTCACATGAATTGGAACACGTCGTTCTTAGTATTGCACCTTGTAGAGCGATTTCTTTTTTCTGGTACAGATATCAGGGATACAGTTATCGAGGAAGCGATGAGATGCTGCTGTTTAGTTGGATTCTTGGTTCCAAAGAAACTTGAAGGACCAGAGGGCAAATTAGGCGGTGTCGATCCAAAGGTCTGAGCGACATATTAGTTTATCATCCTGCTCCATTTCGATTTAGATCTAGGATAATATGCTGGATCATGATATTGTCGGTTGGAAAATTTTCAAAACCGTTGCCAAGTTTCCTCATTGTTCAGGTCTTTGACCAAATTAGAAGATTAGAGATCACTATATTTGCAAATTCCTAAGTTGAAGTTCGACCGAAACGACCGATCATCGAATTGTATGTAACACATGGTGGTTTAACTTGATAGGGGGATAGCCTAGTACGGCGAAAGCACAGCATATTGTAGGTGCATTCAGGTGAATGCACTTCTTATTCCATACATGATATATTTCTACTTAAATCACGTGGAACTATATGATTGCATCAAACGACTTCCTGAGTCGGGCCTTCCATGATATACTGCAACACTCGCGACACATTGGAGTGAGAAGATTCTCCCTCCTGCATTGCTTTTCTTGCCTTCTCTCCAAGTTCTGCTGCTCTCTTTCTCCTCTCTTCTCCTTCCTCTTCCTCGGACACCAGAGCATTGATAGCCCTCACGATCTCATCTTCCTTCACCATGATACCAACCTTCCTTTCCTGCCCCCATCTCACTGGCACCTTCACGCCCACTCGAACCCCAATCTTCAGTATGTCTACCACGAGCGCCTCGTTCACGAACTGCTCAGAGAATAGAGGCCAAGTTATCATTGGCAGCGCCGAGCACACACCTTCTAAGGTCGAGTTCCACCCACAGTGCGTTAGGAATCCTCCAATTGCTCGGTGAGATAGCATGGCGACCTGAGGCGCCCACCCTCTTATCACCATTCCTCTTCCTTTAACCATTTCCTCAAATCTTTCCTCCTCCAACAATTTCTCTAATTCTGAATCTCCCTCTCCCCTCTTGATCACCCAAACGAAAGGCTGTCGTGATGCTCCTAAGCCCCTCCCAAGTTCCATCAGCTGCGACGGGACTAAGCGGCATAGACTTCCTAAGCAGGCATAAATCACTGATCGTGGCTTCATTGAATCGAGCCACGCCATGCATTTGTCTGCATCGCTCGAGGCCTTGTTTCCTCTCTGAAACATGTCCGACTCATCTTTGTTGCACAAAGAAACCGGTCCGACGCACCAAACTCTTTTCCCAATCGCCTTTTGGTAAGCCTCGATGCATCCGTGCTCCACCTCATCAAAGCTATTGAACACCACCCCTTGAGCTGCCATTTCAGCCTCCTGTATCTTCCCACGGAAGATGTCGAAATCCTGTCGACGCACAGAATTTCCTGGAAGCTGTGCTTTTGTGATCTTGAACTCCTTTGGCATACCCGGCAACTCGAACGGTTCCAAGTCCGAGGTAATCGAATCCGAGCAACTGAAGTGTTTCGCATTATGAGCGGTCAACATGGAGAAGCAACTCAATGCATGGAAAACAAACCTTGGAACTCCGAATCTTTGAGCGGTTTCGGATGACCAAAATATGTATTTGTCCGATATAATGCAGCTAGGAGCAGGAGTTTGTTCTCGAAGGTGCTTCTCAATTGGTTCTTGCAATTTTCCCAGTGCATCATAGAACTTGTTCAATAGGTCTGGCGACGGGAGGATATCGAGATTCTCGTACCCGACAGGGAGCCCCACTTCTTCACACGGGAAAGGGATTTCTACGAGCCGGATCAGCATTCCAAGCTTGCCGGATTGATTGACGGTTGTTCTGAACCTGTGGGCATTGACAGGGGTTGTGTATATAGTAGCAACTGCTCCCCGCGAAGCGAAAATCCGCGCCATGTCCACCATGGGAATCATGTGACCTTGCGCCAGGAGCGGAATGAACACGATGTGGACCGGCTGCAGCAGCGAAGACATGATGGAGCGAAACTGTTTGATCGATTCGGGGAATGCCGCAGGAGGCACACTGGGGGGAGGAGTTTCGTTACACTACTAGGACTTTTCAAGACAAATTGATGGGAAAGTTTCGTAAGTATGATGATGGTTTGGTTGAACTCCATGCTATATATACACGAGTTTCAGCGGATCCTTCTTGGCAGGTGACGCCTAGAAAATGGGACCATGTACACTCATTTTCAAAGAAAAAAGCCTTGGGAGACTCAGATCTTTCTCAGAGTTTCCAAACGAGTGGTTTTGACTTCGAACCTTCCATGACAGAAGCCAAAAGACTGTACTTTCCTGGATTTTAGTAGTAATCAGATCTGGAACAACCGCAATTGTTTGCCTTTTGATCAACAACAGAACAGAAGAGCACAGGAAGCTGCCCGGAAGCTGAAGCAAATTTGTCCTGACACAAGTTTTGCTCAAGCCATCTTCAGACGCATTGGAATAATCTAAACGTCCCGAGAAATTATTCGGAGAATTTGATTTACGTATATATTAAATTGAATCTAAACGACCCGAGAAATACGCATTTGGTAAGACTTTTCACTATCGCAACCTTGGCCCCTAAAGTTATACCGAGTAAGAGACTTCGTAACACGGACACGACATCTGCTTTGTGCTTGTCACAATCAAATATCAAGGCTCTTGCATCATCATCATCATCATCTTCTTTATCATTTTCCTTTTCTTTTCCATTTCTTTTAGAAGGAAAGTGGGAAAGTAATTAAATATTAAATCGTGCCTTTCATCTAATAACCTAACATTTCGAAACAGTTGACAGTGGTCCCACAATATTTAACATTGTATCAAAGCCAGATGTTCCGAGTTCAAATCTTTTCAAGCTTATATTTAGCTTCCCAATTAAATATGTTCATGCTTAGCACTCGGCAATTAAAACTTTGCAATGGTTCCTCCCACAAAATTTCACAGGAACTTGCTTTGGTTTTACGACGTGAAGACTGAAACTTTGATCGACGAACACGTTGGGATCACTGATAACGAGGTGTCTATAGAATAGATGAGTAAATCTGGCGACGACTTCTTAACGAAAGATGAAGCTTCTCTATCTGTACTCAAAATTGTTTACTCAAAGATGAAACTTTGATCCGGGTTTACATGTCAAAGTCTTTGCGGCGGAATTTGCGTTGCATTTGTTGGCGTGCGAAGACCATCTCCGTGGCCTCCACGCTTTGGATGGAAAAAGACGAGAAAAAAGCCGAACCAGCTTGAATAGTTTTTAATAACGTTTTAATATTTCACACACATATATATATATATATATATTTTCCTGTTTTTCCTCTTTCTCGTTTCCTTTTAAAAAAATAAAAATAAAATAAAATGTTATTCAAAATTGTGTACGTTAGCGCCGGCAGTGTCATGTAGGACTATCGATGTCCATGTTAGAGATTTCCGACCAATTAGATTGAATCGGCAAAAAGTGAAAAGGTTTAGGGCTGAATCGACACATTTAAAAGGTTTATGATTGAATTGGTAAAAATAAAAAAAGGGTTTAGAACTATTTTGACAAATTTCCCCCCAATTTTTGGTGTTTGTCTGTCCTACAGTATGCAAGAACCCTGCCCAATGTAGGAAGCTAAAACCCGAAAAAGATGTACTCAAATAACATTACTTGGCGGCAATCAATAGGTAGCTGCTCTCATGTAATTCTAAAACAGTTTAAGAAGTCTTCTCCTACCTAATTGGGACTTGAGATATTGCATATTTCCCGCTTAAAGCACTAACGTCGTTGATAGTGTTGGTTCGCAACGCTTAACGAAACTACCTATATATATATATATATATATATATATCTGTGTGTGATCGAACCTCTATTCTATATTTTGTTCGGTCCATTCTCGCTCCTTTACCATCTTAATACTTCTTTGGAGTCGCCCTTGTCTGAGTAATCATCTAAGGTGGTGAAAATTTGAGGACGGGTCTTATTTATTGATTACTCCAGATGGTAACGTGAGACTTGGTTTAAGGAAATGAACGATTCCCAACTTTTCGTAAAAGGTGCGGAAGTTTCGCAAGTGCCTGGAAGCTGAGAGCCACCTCTAGAATGAAGCCAACTTTTTCATCATCATCAACAAAACAACTGGTGTCTACCGATTCTGACATGGATGTGACATGCCTTCTTGATCACGCCAAGGAGTTTAACTTAGGCTCCGTTTGTTCCACGAAAAAATAACGATTTGAAAAGGTATTTTCCAAAAAACAATCGCTTCTATCGCTTGAGAAAATGAATAAAAGAAAATCTGTTCATTATTCCTGAAAACATTTGGATATAAATTGTTATCGATAATAAAAAATTTTCAATTGACTAATTAGTTCAAGCGATATAAAGGATCATTTTTAAGAAATGTTTTCTAAATGATTCATTTACCGTGGAAAAAAATTGAGTCTTGGCCTTGTATGAGATATTAGTCCTGACTATAACATTCAGACACGGTTGAAAACTTAGATCCTAAGATACACCTTGTTGGTTGTTTGAATGGTTTTAGTTCAATAATTTCTCAGGAATTTTCATTCGAATATTTTGACTTCCCCGATAATATTCTCGTGATAGAGCAATGACATGAAATTGCATAAGGACTTTTTATCGATGGGTCATATATTAAACGGTGATTGTCGCTATAGAATAACTATTTTCTCTATCATCCACATGTGTGTTGCCTGTAGTCTATGCTTGTGATCTGATGTCCTCCATTAGGTTTGATTGTGCCATTTCATTTATTGACTGAGTTATGCACGCAACGATTATTTTTTCCATGGAGTCAACACGCGCACACACATATATGTACTTAAAAAAAAAACTTTTTAAACAATCTTTGATCACTCTATCTATACCGATAGAAACAACTCAACCATGATGACCACATGAACGTGACTATCTTGAATGTAACAATACATTTCAACGAATTAGATATACCTAAATCGTTTTTCTTTTTGAAGAACATATAACTCATTTGAGTGTTTGAGGATATTGACGAATTGCAAACCCTAAATTTGCATTAGTCGAGTTGCCAAAAAGATAGTCCGACATATCTCATGAAAAGATCAGCAATGAACATAAGGTCAGCAAATTAACTATATTGTGTTCTAACTTATTCACTATAAAAGTTAATGAGGATGGAAATGAAATAGATGTAGAATTTATTTCGAAAGGTAAAGTGAACCGATACACAATTTAATGGTGAGAGCATTCTTTTCTTTTAAGAAATCAATTTCCTTATCATTTTAGAGACAATTTTTCTAATTTACAGAAAATCATATTCTACAATTCGTAAAATATTATATGTTCTTTTTATTCGGAATTTGCCTCACATTTTATAAAAATATATCATACATTTAATGTATCCCTTGAATTAACAAATGATGAGGACAATCCTACGAAGCTACTGAAAGTAGACATGGCCACGGGCCGGTTCCGGCCCGGGATCGGACCGGAACCGGCCCGTAAAAACCGCCGAACCAGCCCGTACGACCGGTTCGGCGGTTCCGGTTCCTGGTTCGGAACCGCCGACCCAACGGCTACTAGCCGTTGGGTTGCCCCCTTTTATTTTTTTATTTTTTATTTTTTTTAAAAAAAACTAAATTTAATATCAAAAATTTTCTTATAAATACCCCCCTCCCCCTTCATTTTATTCACAACTTCTCTCATTTTTCTTCTCTCAAATTCTCAATCTCAAATTCTCTCAAGTCGCGATACTCGATCCACTTTCATTTCTCTTGAAATTCTTCATTTCTTTGTTGTTGGAAATTCTCGAAAAATGGCAAGTGGAAGCCGTGGCAGGAGGGGTAAGAGCCCGATGGCATCGATGGGATCGTCCAATTATCCTCAATCTCATAATCCTCAAGATTATGCATATTATGGCTTCGACGACGACGAAATTGAAATCGACAATATTTCAAATGTCAAGAAGCCCGTTCCAACACAAAGTAGCATGAATCCTCCCACCGAAGAAGCGTCAATAACGATGGAACGAGAGGGGTCATCCGTTTCCTCGATATGGGAGCACTTCACGAAGACGCGCGTTGAAGAAAACAAATATCAACTTACTTGCAAACATTGTGGGAAAAATTACAAATTCGTAAGTGGTCAAGGCTATGGAA
The DNA here is from genome assembly GCA_016432845.1 of Psidium guajava. NCBI lineage: Eukaryota > Viridiplantae > Streptophyta > Magnoliopsida > Myrtales > Myrtaceae > Psidium > Psidium guajava. Next base: position 19,748,856 of record CM028233.1, on the reverse strand, counting down.
CATTTCAACGGCATTTGAGGTCAAAACATCCAACGTTAGCTGGGATCGATACTCGTCAACAACAAATTTCCAGATACGCCAAAATTAATACTCCTCCTTTATTCCGTTATAGCGAAAATGTTTATAAAGAAGAATTAGTTAGATTTACGGCCGTAGAACATTTAGCATTTAATTTTGGTGAGAAATTTGGTTTTAATAATTTTATACAAAATGCATGCACTCCACAAGCAAAACCCGTTTCTAGAAATACCCTTAAACGCCAAATTTTTATTTTGTATAAAAAAGGAAAAGAAGAATTAAAAATATTTTTATGAATTATAATGGACGTATGCATATAGGTAGCGATATTTGGACCGATCCTTGGCAAATTCATTCTTATATGGGTATTATGTGTCATTGGATAGATGACGATTGGAATATTCAAAAAAGAATTATTGCATTTCGAGTTTTTGAGGATAGACATACGGCGATTAATATTTATAGATTAATTAGACAAGTTTTAGAAGAATATTGTTTGGTTGAAAAAGTTTTTTCTATTGGTTTTGATAATGCCGCGGCAAATACCGCTTCTATTGAAGACTTGGAAAAACTTTGTAAACCCACTTTTGGTGGAGAATTTTTTCATGTTAGATGTGCTTGCCATGTTTTAAACTTAAGTGTACAAGAAGGTTTATAAACTCTTAACGTTTTTCTCGACCCAATAAAAATCGCAATCCAATATTTATGGAGACATCCCCAAATTATGAAAGATTGGTGTAGATTTTGTAAACAAAATGGAAAAAGGCCAAAAAGATTTTCAAGAGATGTTCCAACTCGTTGGAATTCCACGTACGAATTGCTTAATCAATCTTTTGAATATAAAGTTTTATTATGTGCATTTATTTCAACTAATGTTCCTCAACTTGAGTTATTACCACAACATTGGAATATTTGCCAAAAAATTTTAGATTGTTTAAAAGTTTTCAATGATGCAACTTATACTTTATCCGGTATTTATTATCCTACGACTCATTTATTTATAATAGAGTGTGTTAATATTGCTGGTGTTTTTGAAGAATATGAAGACGATGAACAATTAGGTGCAACTATTAAGGCAATGAAATCAAAATGGCTAACTTATTATAAACATATTCCTTTTATTTATTTGGTTGCTTCTGTTTTCGTTCCACGTACGAAATTAGAAGGCGTAAAAGATTTTTTGACTATGTATTATGGATGTCTTCATATAGAAATAGATTTAGATATTAATTTATTAAAAGGGATGGTTAGCAACTCAATAGTAACATTATATAATGATTATTATAATAGATATAAGGCCACTGATATTGGATCTTCTTCTCAATTTAGTCGCGTAGAAAACGAGAGCGGAGGTAAAATGAGTAGAGGGTATAAAATACTAATGAGTAGGCAAAAAAGACAAAGGGGGCACACGGATATTTCCAAATTTGATCACTATTTAAGCACTAACTTTAAGATTAACTCATTTGCAAGTGGCAATTATTTTTAAATTTTAGAGTGGTGGAAGGAGCATTCGAGTCAATATCGAATTCTCTATCATCGCTAGACAGGTTTTAGCAACTCCTTGTTCAACAGTTGCGGTTGAACAAGCTTTTAGCGCTGGAGGCAACATTTTGGACGATCACCGTTTAAGATTATCTCCGCAGTCTGTGGAGGCTCAAGCTTGTGTCGATGATTGGACGAAGGCTCAATATCGACAACAAGAGATGGATCACAACGTAGAAGCCCAATTTTTCGATGATGGAGCGAGCACCGTGACGGGAACCACCGCCGGAAGCGATGATTGACGATGAGGTAAGTATGGGGTTATCAAAGGTAAAAGAACTACATGGGCTTTGATTTTTCTATCCCCATAATTCATTAAGTCAAGCCCTTTCTCTCTCCCTTTTTTTCCCCTCTAAGTTTGATTACAATTTTGTAAAATTTTACTTGAATTTTTATTACTTAAAAATTTGATTTGATTTTGAAAATCAAAATTCCCAAAGTTTACAAAACAAAACAAAAAAACCGGGCCGGTTTGGAACCGGAACCGGCCCAGAACCGCCGGTTCCAAACCGGAACCGGAACCGGTGGCGGCGGTTCCGGTTTCGAACCGTGGCCATGTCTAACCGAAAGTAATCATCTTAAGCGTCTATTTATGAAATGAACTTGTTCAAAGGTTGACGGCTTAGGCGCAGTTCGTAAAAATATTTACGGATGGTTATATGCAGAATCTATCTTTGACGATGAAAAATGGATATAAGGAGTCAAATGCTCCATTTCGGTTAAAGATTTATAAATAATATAAAAAAGGGGAATGCTAGTACGTAGTTTTAAAAAATCATCTCACAAGTCTAAGGCCAGAAAGAAACGTGAACACAAAAACAGCAGAAAAGAAACCACCTACAAACTTGGGATAGTAGTCCAGAAAGTCCTAAACCTATCGCATAGAGGTCAATTTAAATATAAACTTTTGTAATTGTTCCAACTTAGTTCCAAATCTTTCAACAATATGCCAGTGTAGTCATTTCCATAAGTCACTGACATGGACATCGGTTATCTTATGTTGCACAAACGATGCTGAAGTGGACAATTTTCTTGCTAATTTTCCCCTAATTTTATGAATTCTATATTGGGATTTTTTTTTATTTTCCTTTTTCATATTTCTAGGTGAGGACCAGCAAGTACCAAGTTTAGAAAGAATTGGTTTTAGAGTGACCTTTTTTTTTGGGGAGGGGAGGGAGAGGCAAGAGTACCGCAAGTGCCATAATTTTTAATAATGAAAATTTTTTAATAATTTTTAAATATTTTCACATGGGTTTTTTATTTTTTCTATTTTTTCTCTTCCCTGTTTCCTTTTTTCTAAAAAATAAAAAAATATTGTCCAAAATTGTGTTTGTCAGCATGGCAGTGCCACATAAAACTACTAGCGTCCATGTCAATAATTTCCAACGGAAAAAAAATGAATCAATAAAAGGTGAAAATTTTTAGAATTGCATCGACATAGATTATAGGGTGTCTTTTTTTGGCCGGGGGGGGGGGGGGGGAGAGAAGTGGGAAAGGATATCGCAAGTGTCATAATTTCTAATAGTGAATAGTTTTTAATAATTTTTACTATTTTTATATAATTTTTTTCTTTTTTCCTCTTTCATGTTTCCATGTTTTCTAAAAAAGTAAAATATTATGTTAGCAGTAGCAGTATCATGAAGGATGACTGGCATCCATGTCAATGATTTCTGGCCAATAGGACTGAATCAGCAAAAGATGAAACGGTTTAAGAGTGATCAACACATTTAAAATATTTATGACTGGATTGGCAAAAATACAAAAGGTTTAGCACTATTTTGACAATAGTCCCCTAATTTTCAATGTTCGCCTATCTTATAGTTTGCAACGACCCCATGAAATGTAGGAAGGTAAAACCCAAAAAAGTACTCAAATAACATTACTAGGTCGCAATTGATAGGGAGTGGTTCTCATGTAATTCTAAAATAGTTAAGAAGTGGTCTCCAACTTGAGATTAGTCATGGCCACGGTTTTGGAATCAGTGGTTCTAGTTCATAAATTTAGAGATCGATTTTGTCTCTGAGCGAAACTTTTGCGAGCCTCTACTCAAAGAGGGACAACTGTTGACACATAAATTTTGACTAACCTTTTTAATCATTTTTCAAAAAAAATATAGAACTAATTTTTGGTTCTTGCTAAAAATAATTGAATCATTTTTCGTATTTATTCATGCATCTTATTCTAGTTGTGGGGAAGGAGATGAGCTTAAATTGACGGACAATTGAACTAAGCATGGGAAAAATGTGTAGAAAATTTTATGAATGCTTGGATTTAAAGAAATATTTTCTCAGGGACTGAGTTGCAAATACGTAAAACTTTATGGACTATAATGTAATTATTTAAAACTTGAAAGACTATTTTGTAAATAACTAAAAAGGTGAGTTAGTGAAGAAATTAGAAAGGAAAGTGGAGAAAGGATGATGGAGAAAGAAGGGAAGATTCAAAAGAGTTGTTGGAGAATAGAAGATGAAGAAGAGTTGAGAGAGAAAGAAAAATGGAGAAGAGTTGATGGAGAAGGGAAGATGAAAAAGAGTTAATGAAGAAAGGGAGATGGAAATGAAGAAAGGAAGATGGAGATGGAGAAAAGGAGATAGAAATGAAAGACAAATAAAGAGAAAGTGAGTTAGTGGAGAAATTAGAAAGAAATATAGAAGAAAAGGTTATAAAAGGAGGAAAAATGCTTTGAGAAGATAAAGAAGAAAATTCAAATGGAACCAAATGAGAGCATATTTTTAGAGGGAGTTTTGAAAAGTAAAAATCTAGAAGCTCGATGCTGCCATCTCTAATTCCTTCTTTATTAACACAAAACTATATCCATCTCCATCATTAGAGTCGTAATTCAAGATCTTGATCAACAACTCAATATAAGGTTTGAATTTGGTAGTTTAATCCGCCAAATAAGGTAACAATTCTAATCTTTAGAATATAAAAAAATTCGTTGCCTAAATTGATTGATTTGAATCTCGATTAAATTTTGTTGGATATATCATTTATTACCATGCTTAAAAATTACATTTTAAAAAAATTCATATCATGTAGATAATTGCACGTGTGATTTATTTTGTAAATATTTATTTTGAACCACATTTTTTAAGATTACATCTCAAAAGTGAACATTCATATTTTTTTTAAAAGAAATCATCTATAGCATGCATTACATATAGTTTAGTTCTTCACATTGTGATATAAAAAAATAAAAAAAATTGCACCTTTAAACTTCAAGTGAAAATTCATCATAAGTGTCAAATTGAACATTTTTCATGAAATTGGTATCATAAGGGTATTAATTGAAAAATTAATGTAGCTAAGTCCTTGAAATCATTGATCTCTGGTTTGTAGGAATAAAATATTTCTCCCAATATTTTATTTATGTGTCTAATCAACCTACCTGAAATGATTTGTGACGACTCTAAAAATTAAAATCTTTTATCTAATGATCACTTGAATCATAAGTCACAATTTGATAGAACTTGAGAAAGTTCGAGATAAGTTAATTAATCTAATTAATTAACTTAATAATCCATTAAAATTTGGAACGCTTGATTTATTTTTAGATCACGACAAGGCCGATAAGAGGCCATTGGTGGAGGGCTTGCGAGACCTTGCCTAGTGGCTTGTGAGGTTGCAGCCCTTGCCAGCCAAGTGTGAAGGCAGTGAGCCCTCGCTATAGATGGCAAGGACTCGTAGCTTTCGCCTAACGACTGGCGGCCTCCTGCTGGCTTTAATAAAAAAAGAAAAACATAAAAGAAAAAAAAAGAGAGAAACAAAACTAAAAAGAAAATCAAAAAAATATACATCAACATTGTTCGTGCCATCAGTTTTCGATCAAAATTGACGGAATAGAATCTATTGGCAAAAAGTAAATATAATTATAACTCAATTAACAAAGAAAAAAGATTAACAATTAAATTAACACAATTTAAAAGTGAATTTTGGTACAGTATGTTTAACAAATGTCTTTGAGAGGACCCATATAAACATTCTTTGTCGGTGCATGGCGAGGACAATGCTTCTGCGGGAGAGCAAAAAGTTGTCGCCATATTAAAGCTGCACCTGTCCCTTTTTCGCAATTCCCATGATCACTTAGGTACTTTAAATCCAAAAGTTCCCCTACGGCCACCAACAGCTGCCCATCAATGAAGAGACCTTCAGTGTATGTATAAACTGGATTGGACCCCTTAGAAATTACTACTTCCCATCTGCGTTCGACTAGATGCACCGGTCCACATTTATTTTAGTACGTGAGTTAGGTTTGCTGAATAATTTCTTTAATCTCTGGAGAAGTTTCCGACTGATGCGAGCGGCCTAATGAATCCGGTAGACTTTGGCATGTACGAGATTCATGCGATACTATCGTGTAATACGAGTATTAGTTTATCAAGAGTAGATACTGAATTGCACTAAAATATAACACGTAGGGACTTCAATATCAAATTGGATGGTAGGTAAACCTAGACCATTCATTAAATTTAGTTGTGGAGGACATCTTCTATTAAGAATATATAGCACAACACAATCAATAAGTCTCATTAATCTAGTCACTGATCTTTTGCAACTCTGCGTCTATCGGACGTAATGGATTATTAGACACTTGTTGAGTTAGGACAACCTGCCTTCCTCGACTGCCTGTCCTACAACCTTGCCCAGCTCCTTTGCTCTCCGCGTCCTCTTTGTGCCTTCCTCTCCTTCAAACTATTAAATTGTGAATCAAGTAGATATATTGAGCGATTAAAAACTGCGTCAATTATTCGGTGCACCACTTTCCTCGATAAATATCGCCTTCACATGAGCACATATCTTTGCACTACATGTGACCCTACGTTCATGTTTCAATTTGAATAAATGCCTTACTATTGCACGAATAGTATTCATTATTCCTAACCTCCATGCGTAACAACATGCACATCATGATGGAGATGCACTCATTAGAAAAAGTCCTGTTCGGGAGATTTTTGAGGTTTGGAATAGATAAATATATTATGATTGACGCATAAATCATTGACTTGAACTTTTGAGTAAAGGTCGGCTTAAATGGATATATTGATGGGATCAGACTTAGAATCTAGTGACGGTCTTTGAGTGAATGTATCGGGTTTTTAGTACACCTCCCAAATAGTTAGACCTCAACCTATCCATCATCTCACATAGTGCAATCTAGAACAATTAACATAAGTGAGTCTAACTAGATATGCTAACGGGATCGTATTTAAGCTCGCAATCACCCCAAGATCGAAGTGCCATATATTTGTTGTTATTCAAAATAAAATAATTTGATAAAAGAGATTCAGAATAACTAGATTCTGACCGGATATCTTGTTCTACATCATGACGATTTGTTTTTGGTTATTACATATTTCTTGATTCTCGTCCCATTTCATGGCATTCCAAAAAACAAACCACTATTGCCCGTTCCTTCGCGAAAGCTAAATACCGGGCTATGGCATCTGCCACATGCGAAATCACATGGCTTCACATGCTTCTCTCGGATCTCCATGTCAACATTGCCACTGCTAATTTTTTTTATGATAATAAAGCCACTATCCACATTGTCACTAATCATGTCTTTCACGAACGCACCAAATACATCGAAATTAATTGTCACTTGGTTTGTGAAAAGATTCAAGATGGCACTTAGCATACTCTTCATGTTCCTAGTCACTCCCAATTCACAGACTTGTTCACGAAACCAGTTACACTTGATTTAGTTTATAATTTTAAGAATAGGTTGTTGACATGTTTACATTCACCAACTTGAGGGGGAGTATTGATAGATTAGATTTATACTAAAGGGCATAATTGTCTTTGTATTGTTTTAGCCCTAAACCCTATGTATATATTGTAAATTACTTCATCAATGTAAGTAGTTGTTCAATGTTTGCCCAACCTCTACAAATAGTACTCATCGTTCCCCACCTCCATGTGTAACAATGTGCACATCATGATGGAGATGCACTCATAGAAAAAGTCATATTCTGGAGATTTCTGAGGTTTGGAATAGGCAACATATTATGATTGACACATAAATCAGTGAAGGTCAGTCCAATTGGATATATTGACGGGATCAAACTTAAAATCTAATCACAATCTTCGAGTGAAGACATCGGGTTCTTACTATGCATTCTCAACACTTAGACTTCAACTTAACTATCATCTCACATAGTTTATAGCAGTTAATATATGAGTGAGTCTAATTGAATACGATGATGGGATTGTATTTAAGCTAACAATTACCTCGAGATCGAAGTGCCATAAATTCATTGTTATTCCCAATAAAATAATTCGATAAAAGAGAACGCACCATCCTTTTTAATGGGGCGGCAGCTGCAGGAGCGCACCCTTATGGCACGTCCTCGGGACACACGTGACGCCATGTTCCGAATCCCCTTGTCCCCATGCTCATGGGGTTGGACATTAAGGAAACATTTCAAATAAACATTCCAAGTGTTTTTATTTTTTTCAAATAAACATTTAAAATAAATTTTATTTTAAATAAAGACTTGAATTTCAAACAAAGTCCCAATCGAAGGACAACGGGCACAAAAGTTAGCAATAAGCGTAAGAAATATGCGCCGATTGAATGGCTCAATTCATCTCTCACCATATTACAGCAGTATCGGCTGGTCTTTATGAGATTCAAGACCCTGGAAGTTACACTAAATGTTGAAATCTAGCTCCATATTTTGCCGGCCTGACTCTGGACAGGAGCAATACCAGTTACTGGTAGTGCAGAGAAAAAGGTAAATCGAAGTCGCCCTCACCTGGGCGGACGAGAGCCGCTCTCGTGACCGGAACAGGCATTAACCCAGCCAGCCAGAAGTTTTGGTGTTGCGGTCATTTTCAACGAGAAGAAGGCCCGGGATGACAAGGTAATTCAAAATCATCAACACCCACCACCACAACTTTTCTTCTTGGTCATTAAATTTTGTTAATCATGTCAATCTGTTTGGTTTTCTCAGTGGATCTTCTGGGTTGGACCTTTCATTGGGGGCTGCAATGGCCGCATTCCATCAGTTCGTCTCCAGAAAAAGATGAAGAGGGGAAAGAAAAAATGAAAAAGAGAATGACAGTCAAGGGGATATAATCTGTATCAGTTCGTCCTCAGAGCAGGTGCCGAGGTCTGGCCTGGGCTCGTGAGGAAAGCCAAAGTTGGGTCAGAGAATTGGCATAAGCTGGTTGGGGGAGTGTCAAAGTTGGGGCAGAGAGTTGGCTCCCATTTAGCCCAAGCCAGCGTCAAGGAGGCTGAGGGGAGCCTGCGGTTTCCAAGTATTATGAAGGCGGTCACGGAGAATCGGGAAAGGGCAACGACGGCCTGACACTTCAACGATCGAATTATGGTTCCATGTTGCCATAAACGTGAGCAAACTTGGAGATGCTTCTTGCGGAGCTCTGCTGCTCTGGCATCGTCCCAGGTACTGTGGTGTTGGACTGAAGACGGAGGGGAGTCGGCAGTATAGGCAGGAGTCCGACGAGTGGATCTCTTGAACGACCGGTGAACGGTCGGTTAGTTGAAAACGGAGGAGGAACTAGTGGAGACGTGGAGGCGGGGCGGGACGGGAAGGAGGTGGTCGGACAGTTTATTTGGGTTCAGGCGGGCAATTGCATGGGGAGGAGCCGGAGGGAGGGGAGAGAGGAAAAAGAAAAAGAATAATGAACAGGGAGAGGAAAGAAAAATAGGAAAATAAGTAAGTAAATGACGAAAACATCCTTTGACTAGGCTCTTGGCTCTTTTTTTTTTTAAACAATAAGGGTCTGAGTACTCTTATTTGAAATAAAGTATACTTCATGCTCTTATTTGAAAAAAATAAATATACTTTAAGCCATTATTTGAAAATTTTTCTCTGATTAATCAAAAAAACTTTGCAAATTTCAATATAATATTTGTCTTGCTTTATATAAAAAAAATTATCAAAAAAAGTCTTTGATATATTATAATTGTGTCAATTCAATTTTAACCATGTATTTTTTGCCTAATTGAATGTTGAATTTTTTCACATTTGTCAGTTGAGTCCATCATGTCAATTTTGACTAAAAATTGAAAATATATATGTCGGCCATTGTCGTAACCTAAAAAAATCAATTTCCCAAATTTTAAAGTTAATGGATTACCAGGTTAATTAAATTAAATTAACTAGCCTAGCTCGAACTCTCCCAAGTTCTACCAAATCGTGACTTAGGTTCAATTTCATCAAAAGAAGGATTTATCTTGGAGTCGCCACTAATCATTTTGGATAGGTTGATTAGACACCTAAATAAAGCATCAGGAGAAATACTTTATTCCTACGAACCAGAGATTAATGAGTTCGGGGACTTGGTTACACTAATATTTCTACTAGCGCCCTTTCGGTACCAATTTCATGAAAATGTTCAACTTGACAATTTTTATAAATTTTCACTTAAGATTTAAAGGCGCAATTTTTTATTTTCTTTTTATGACAAGGTAAGGAACTAAATTATATGCAATGCATGCGGTTTAATCTAAATATTTACAAGATAAATTACGCGTGCAATTATCTACATGATGTGAAAATGTGCAACAAAAGCAAACCCCTTTTTTATTTTTTAAAGAAAATATTACAACGTGCAATAAAAATCTCAAAAATTGGATATGCAATTTATTCCAAAGAAATGCAATATGTCCAACAAGGTATAATCGAAATTCAAATCAATCCATTTAGGCAACGCAATTTCGAATATTCTAAATGATTAGAATCGTTACCTGACTTGACGGATTTGATTATCGAACTCGAACCTCGGATTTCCTCGTGGATCAAGATTGCGGATCGCGGCTCGAACGACGGGGATGGACTCGCGGATTGTATTGGTCGATGAAGATGGTAACTCCGAGCTTCTCGTTCCCCTCAATTCTCTCTTCTAAAAGAATTCTCTTTTTTTTTTTCTTTTTCTCTCTAAATTTTCTTCTCTCCCAAAATCTCTCCTCAAGTTTTCTTCAATCTCCAAAGTCTTCCTAATTTCTCTCTAATCTCTCCAAAAGTCCCCCCTTCAAGGATCTTATTCTTCCTCCTTTTATAGCCTACTCCCCCATCTTCCTTTCTTTATCTTCATCTATCATTCTAATTTTTCCACTAATTTCATCTTCCCTTCTAATTCTACCATCTTCCCTTCTTTATCTCCATCTTCCCTTCTAATTCCACCATCCTCCATTCTTTATCTCCATCTTCCCTTCTAATTCATCATCTTCCATTCTAATCTTTCCATCTCCCATTCTAATTCTTCATCTTCCCTTCTAATTCTACCATCTTCCATTCTCCATCTTTCCTTTTAATTTCTCCATCTTCCCTTCTATATCTCCCCTTCTCCATCTTCCTTTCTAATTTCTCCATCTTCCCTTCTATATCTCCCCTTCTCCATCTTCCTTTCTAATTTCTCCACTATCCCTAAAATTTTATGTATTTGCAATTCAGCCCCTGAAGTTTTATGTATTTGCAATTCAGTCCCTGTGGAAAAATTTCTTTTAAGTTCAAAACTTTATAAGCCTTTCGGCACACCTCCCTCACGCTCAATCTAATCGTTTGTCAATTTAAGCTCAAATCCTCCGTCGTTAGCCATAATAAAATCCATGACCGACAAAAAATTAAATATGCAATGCATGAAAAAATTAATTTTTGGTGAGAACAAATTCTCATTTTTTTATGTACTTAAGTGAATGGATTTTAAAAAGTCAAAATTTAGGTATCAACAGCCATCCATCGGGATTCTACGTGACACTATTGTTGCTGAAGTGAAATTTTCTTTGAAATTGTTTTATTTATTTATTTATTATTGTTAAGGCCGATAGGAGGCCATTAGTGGAGGGTCTGCGAGACCTCGCCTAGTGGCCTGTGAGGGTTCCCAGCCCTTGCCAACCAAGTGTGAGGGAAGCGAGCTCTCACCAAAGATGGCGAGGAAGCCCTCGCCAAATGATCGACGGGCTCCTGCTGGCTTTAATTATAAAAAAGATAATAAAAAAAAAGACAAAAACAAGAAAGAAAATCAGAAAAATTACACGTCAACATCGTCAGCGCTATGCAGGATGACTGACATCTATATTATCAATTTTCGATCAAAATTGATCGGATAGATTCCATTAACAAAAAGTGAAAATAATTATGATTCAATTGACAAAAAAATTCACGACTGAATTAACACGATTGTAATATAAATTTTTTTAATAATTTTTACTTTATTACACGTAATTATTTTTTTTTTTGTTAGAAGATAGAGACTTTTATTTATCACTTAGAGTGTAACAGAGCAACCCAAAAAGTAGGTGTGTCGACACAAAGTAAGTCTAAGAGGATTTGGGGCGGGTTGAACAACCAAAAGGTAGGTAAAGATTGCAAACGGGCTTCTTTAGCAAGCCAGTCCGCGACCTGATTTTCCGATCTGTCACAATGGGCCAGAGTGCAATTTTAAATAACCTGAGCTAAGCGGGGCTTCTCGAATGAGCGGATCTCGGGCTTTTTACAGAAATAGGTTTAAAATTTTAACTTTTTACAAATTTGGGTCTTCATAAAATTTTTTTACGAAAACGGGGCTTGTTCAAAGTGCCGAACAAGCCCCGTTCGGCGCTTGAGGAGCCGAACTCCTTGTTCGGCACTTTAGGTGCCGAACAACGAACAAGGGCTTCCCCAAAAGGGGGGCCCTCCCCCCCACCCCCACCCCCCAAAACCCCCCTTTCTTTATTTTAATTTTTAAATTTTTAAATTTTTAAATTTTTAAATTTTAAATTTTACAAATTTGAGTTTTCAAAAAGAGGGTTCAAAATTTTTAAATTTTACAAATTTGAGTTTTCAAAAAAAAAATTACCAAAAGGGAGCTTGTCCGACATTTAAAGTGCTGAAGAAGCCCCGTTCGGCACCTTAGGAGCCGAACGGGGGGGCCTCCCCCTTTATTTTCAACGAGAGGGGGGCCTCCCTCCACCAAAAAAAACCCTCTTTTTTTTCAACGAGAGGCCCCCCCACACCAAAAAACCCCCCCTGCCCCCTTCCCTCCCGTTATTTTCAACGAACTAGACCCCTCCCCCTCTTACTTTTTTCAGAAAACTAGAGGGGGCTCTCCCCACCTCCTTCTCCAGTTTTGGCAAGTGCCAAACTGGAGAGGACTCCTACCAATTTTTCACCGTCCCCTCCTCTTTTTTCCACGGCCCCCCCTCTGCTCCTTCTTTTCCGCACGGTATCTCTGCCCTTTTCACGCGGCAGAGATTCTTCTCTACAATGAAAATTTTTTTATATAAGAATCGCTTAAAGAGCGAGATCTGAAGATGCTCTGAAGAAAGAGAAACGGAGAACGTATTGAGAGAAAACAGAGAGAAGCGAGTGAGAAAATTTTTAAAGGTCGTTCGTCGATTTTCGCGTGTTCGTATTTACGGTTACTAATTCCACCAATATTCCGTCGTCATCGATCTAGGTAATACTTCACTTTATAATTTGTTTCGTTTTTCCATTTGCGTTTTTTGTTTCGTTGGATGTAATATTAATCGTAGACAGAAGAGAAGTTAGAAGAATCAAAGTATCATTTTCTTCAATCTCGACACACACGTGCTTTTTGAGTTAAGGTAATGCCTATACCCTTGTTAGAATATGCAATTTTATTATTATGCAATAACAAATAAATTTGTGCTACATATATATCTATTTTGCGCTACATATATGTCTATTTTGCATCAAAAAATAGCTTAATTTTATTCTACTCATATCTCTAGTTTTGCATGTCGATACATGTCTCATGAAATATTTTATACGTATTAAACCTATATTTCATCATGAAATTAAAAATTTTGGAGGGTTAATTAGATATGATTTTAAAAATATTGAAATAATGACCAAATCTACAGGAATAACGAATAAATTTGTGGGAAACCCTTATTAGATGTAGATCGTAAGAATTGGTAATTAGATCGGACAATGTAGATTTGATGTTCGGTTAAATATAAGCCGTTGATTTTAGTTGTCTAATGTAATGAATATGACCATATAATTAGGTTATAATAATAATAATAATAATAATAATAATAATAATAATAATAATAATAATAATCCCAAAGAATAGAAAATTTCGAAAAAAATTGAGGAAAAATACTTAAAAACGAATTAAAAAATTGCTAAAATTTTGTCATTTTAGTCCCGATTGAAAGCCAAGTGGGTTTTGGTCGACTCTTTCAATTTGTGAGTTGGGTAGAACTGACTCGGTCAGAAAAAAAAATAGCAAAAAAAGGAAAAAGAAAATTAGAAAATAAATATAATAATAATAATAATAATAATAATAATAATAATAATAATAATAATAGAAAACATAAGAAATGGGAGAGGCGCCGTTATTTGGGTCAAGTCCTGGAGTCGGCCTGATTAATAAAAAATTTAAATTGAAAATTTAGAAAGTAATAAACCGGACAACCTGGAAAAAATGGAAAAAATCATAAAAAAATTTCTAAAAAAAGTGACAAAATTTCATGATTTTTCGTGAAAAACATTCAAAAGAATGTAAAAAATTAGGATTTTGAATTAATTGGATAGAACTTATTGTTTTTCGTTCATTCCTTTGTAAATGTCGATTGTACCCCTTATGGGTAAAGCATCTCAGGAACATTATGCGATACTTATGAAATTTATTGGTTCCATTTGTAGATATGGCACAAAGGGAATATATTCGGCCGGGACCTGAGAATAATTCACTACTTACAAAGCAGGCTGAACATAGATCGCAGGCCATTTGGGAGGCTAAGGTAAGTAATTAAAATAGTTATCAGCTGAGCTGTCATTTGTAAGAATTATATCACAATGAAATTGTTAGTAACAATTAATGTAACATTTCACAGATAGATGATAATGAAGTTATTCGGTGTCAACGAGATGGAGCAATACTACACGAAGCTGAGCTTGATCCTCGATTAGAACCATATCTTCGAGCTTCGGGATTTTATGGACTTTGGAAAATGGGATTCTGGCAAGTTAATCACCATCTAATCACAGCGTTGGTTGAGCGATGGAGGCCTGAGACTCACACCTTCCACATGCCAGACGGTGAATGCACTATTACCCTACAGGATATCGAGGTTCTTACAGGGCTTCCCATAAACGGAATTGCGGTTACTTGCTCCACTGATAGAAATTTGGGCGATGTTTGTGAGGATCTACTAGGTCATCGACCTCCACCCGGTCCATTACGTGGTTCGATGGTGAAAATTTCTTGGCTGAGAGGAGTCTTTGATGGAATTCCAGACGATGCAGATGAGGTTACGATAATGCAGCATGCGAGAGCATTTATTCTGCAATTAGCTGGAGGTTCAATATTTTCTGATAAATCGGGTTCCAGGGTGAGTCTAATTTTTCTACTATTACTAGAGAACCTTGTCGATCCTACGCCATATAGTTGGGGTTCAGCAGCGCTTGCATGGTTGTATCGGGAGCTATGCAATGCCACCAATCCATCAGCGAAACAAATCAGCGGTCCCTTATATTTATTGCAAATTTGGGCGTACGATCGATTCAGTTGTATCGCACCATCCATCAGAAGCAGTAATCCTTTTGAAGATGCACCTCTCGGTAATCGGTATGTGATATATATATTTTTTTAGTTTGTGATTGATAAACTTTTTTCAGTCCGTATAATATATGTAATTGTTCTTTTTTTCACCATTACACTGTGTAGATAACTATTTTTTATAAATTTCTTCAGCTGGTTTCAACCCCTACAGACAACTAGAGTGCCCACACATACTTTATCACACCAGCGCTATCAACTTGATAGAATGACATTTAGCGATGTAAGTCATGATAGAAATCAATGAGTTCAATGTAATGTTAGCTTTTAAATTAATTCTTAAATTAATTTGATATGGTTCAATTTTTTTAACAGATTGTTTGGGAGCCATACACCGATGATATTCTCGATAATCTACCAGATTACTGTACGGTGGGAAAGGAGATTTGGACAGCTCGTGTTCCACTCATCTGTTTTCATATAGTTGAGTGGCATTACCCGGATCGAGTGCTTTGTCAATTTGGTATGCAGCAACCAATACCAAATCCTCCGAATGATCATACAGCCTTTCATTCCATTGAATTAAGGCCAGTTAATAAGGATTGGGTGGCGAAGCACATACAGTCGATTCAAATGTGGAACAATCGTTCTAACCACATAGTTCGATTTGATCCTGCAACGGAGCCACTTCATTTCCATTCAGAATACATTGAGTGGTACCATGCATGCACACGACGCTGGATTTCTTACACGGGAGGTGCAATAGGTGCAGCGGTTAGTGCAAGCATTTGTAATTTACTTCAGAATTTTTTTTAAGTCATATAAATTGTTAGCATTTGATAACTTGTATTGACTTTGATTTCGTGAACAGGCTGATGGCGCGGAACAAATTATATCGTTATGCAGATCTACTTCTCGGGTTCGGGATCACATGCGGGAGACCGTACGGCAGATAGGCAGGATAGCAACAGCAATGCTACATACATTCAATGAAGAGAGACGGTTATTAATGATTCCACGACCCCAATCAGCCTCTACGACAACACCTATTGGATCCCATGGAGATGACCTACCTCAGTCGAGCCAATCAATTCGAAGGAGTAGAAAAGCTCTTGAAGATACAGATGCCATCCCGGGTCCTGCAGTCTATAATATGGCAGAGTTCAGTCCTGAGTTCAATCCCGGGTTCGGCCAGACAGATTTTACTTCGGGGTTCAGCCAGTTCGCTGGCCCATATCATGGGGGATTTCGTCCCCACACTCTCACAATTTCTCCGATGGCTGAAGGATTTGAGCTCCCTCCTTTTTCCCAATATGCTTCTACTCCATACCATCAATCTGAACATGAGATGTTTGCTCAATTTGATGATGCATCACAACCACGGTTGTCAGAAGAGGATATTCCTTCATCATCCACACAACCCATGCAAGCAGAATCTAGCCGGTATAATACTAGACCTGCCGAACACCGAAGACAACCTACTTGCAGAACAAGAGGTCATAGAGGGGGACGACACCATCGTTAAATGTAATCATCAAATGACGAAAATTATGTATTATTAGAAATTTGATGTACTAGAACTTTTTACATCATAAATATGATATGAAGAAAATATCTGAAAATTAGAAAATAGATATCGTAGACTATAGAGATAAAGAAATTGCAAAAATTTTATTTTAAAAAGCTTTCGATGTTGGACCATTTACAATGCCGATTATTTTTTGCATGAACACTTTTTTTCCATAAGGGACAAAATCATCATTTTGAAAAGATAGATGAGAAAAATCCTCAAAAATAGGATTGACCAATTTAAATAGTTCATTTCCTAATTTTTGCAATTTTTTTTGAAAACTTTCGAAATTTTTCAAGACAATTTGCTCGGAAGGGGCAAAATCATCATTTCAAAATGTCTAAAAGGGAAAACCATCAAAAATAGGACCGACTCGTTAAAATGGTCAATTTCCTAATTTTTGGGATTTATGGAAATATTTTAGAATTTCTTCGGTTTTTTTAATAATTTTCTGCGAATTTCCCATAATTTTCTACGGACTTTTTCGGTTTTTTTGGGCTTCACCCGGCTCACGCCTCAAGGGCGTCTGGGCCGAACCGTATGGGTCCCGGGTTGGTCTAAAACGACGTAGTTTTGGATTTTCGTATGAATTTTCATTATCGACAAAACAGGCCATCGAGGGGTTTTCTTGAACTAATTCCTGATCCCTCGGGCGTACTTAGTGACAAACGCATATATCGATGTAAACTACAACATACCATGAATGATGTGGATCAAAGAACTACGAGTGAAACACACCAAAACATGACCAAAAACTCATGCGAAAAAGCGATATTGATTGCCTCACAAGGCTTAGTTTTAACTATTGCTGAAATGGCTGTTCGCGGAGGGGTTTTAACACACTATTTTCGGGCGCTTCGAACACAAATTAATACCGAATTGCACAAAAATTCGGCTAACAGAAAATTAAAATTACCGAGGAACATAATATCGAAACATAATATTACGAAAAATAAAATCTTAAAACGCCTAAAACCCATCTAAACAATATTCAAACGCGACAATTCATCGTCAACTCGGGGTGCATCACAAAATGTGGACATACAAAATAAAAATTACAAGGAATTAAGAAAATCCGTAAAAAGTACAAGAAGTCCAAAAAACAGAATAGAAAAACACATAAAGATATTACACAAATATTTTCTCGGGTTTATTCTTCTTTTAAGGTCGTGCAGAAGTAAACCACCGGCATTTGCCTCAATCCTTTCCTGAAAATGAATAGCATACCATTAAAACTTTACGAATGTCGGGTATGACCAACGAAAGGTGGAAATAATGTATTTTGTTCGATAACAAAATTAATTGAATAAGCAGGATAACTTAGAAGGGTAAAGAACCTTAAACCGATCTGTATGCACAAGTTTGATTGCTGTGTCCTGATTTCCCACAATAGCTGCAATGGTTAGGCGAATCAGTACTTCTTCCGGTACTCCAGTCCATCTCGGTGCGTATGCGTGATGAACGGAGTCTCCCTTTCTTTCTAATACGACTCGGGTCTGGCACTAACACCAGATCATCAATTTCAGGCCAGTAATCCGGATCCCCCAATGGATGAAACATGTACCGATAGCACTGAAGTGTGCTATCTAACGTGTAGAATTCATCTACCATTGTATTGTAATCAATTGCATATTTCTGACACAATGCAATTACATGTGAATACGAGAATTTCATCTCTTGAAATTTTCCACATGTGCATCTTTGCAGATTTAGCTAGACCTTGTGTTTATGGCCCCCTATTCTTCTGGATATATTATATCCAGTTTTGACTTCAAAGATTCTAGAATCAGAGTCGAACCGGGTCACCTCATGCCTATTTGCAGCTTCAATGTTTTTCTGGAGAAGGTTACCCGCAAATTGAGTGTATATCCATCTCTCCATCTTTTGTGCTCTATATGTAGTTCTTCTCGTATCGAAATAATTCATTAACTAATAAAATATCTTATTCACCATAGCTGTTATAGGCAGAGCATGAAATCCCTTCAGCATACTGTTAACCGATTCTACTAAATTCGTTGTCATCACTCCATATCTCTTTCTTTCATCATAAGCTTTTGTCTATTTATCCCAAGGAATCTGATCACACCATTCAGCTATTTGTGAATGCAATTCTCTCATTCGGTTCGTGATATATAGAAACTTTCGCTTTTGGTTCTCATAAGCTGCACATTACAATAATGATAAGTACTTATCACATAATTTTATAAAAAAGTAATTTTCTTAAATTACATAATTTATAAATTTCACCTGCCATCTGAATAGCTCTTTTGCCTTTGGCATCTTTGAAGTGTTTATTGTAATTGCTGAGAATATGCCGAATGCAAAATCTATGGTGGGCATGTGGAGGACGCCACTCATCCGTCTCCATTGTTTTTGAATCCCGATATGTCTGTCTGATATTACGCAAATATCATCTCGGCCATTAGCAACATATATACGCAGCAGATCCATAAACCAAGACCAATCATCAACAGTTTCCCGATCGACCACAGCAAATGCCAACGGAAATATATGATTATTCCCATCAAATGAGGCTGCACATAGGAGTGTTCCTCGATATTTTCCGTACAAAAAAGTTCCATCAACAAAAATCACGGGACGACAGCTTCTGAAGCCTTCACTTGTCTGTTTATAAGTCCAGAACATTCGGTTGAAAACCTTGCAACTCTGATCTTGGCTGAGGCGATCCTCGATCACAAAATGAAAACCTGGATTCACTAGCTTCGTCATATTCATGTACTTTCTCAACTGACCGTACGAGTCATCCCATCCTCCAAAAATTTTTGCAATCGCCATTTGTTTAGCTAGCCATATTTTGCGATAACTAGGTTGGAAACCCAACTTATCTTTAATCATCGCCATTAGTGGCTTGATTTTTATATCTGGTTGGGCGGCAACCATTGCTTCTATCTGGCTGGAGAGGTATTTCTGGTCAAGTTGCCGATGATCTGTTGACATTTGCGGATTACGACATGTATGTGGGCCGCTATATTTAGTTATTTTCCAAAATAGGTCACCCACTTTATTCAATGCACGGAGCCTCCAATCACACAGTTCGTTTACATTACCGCACTTTATAACATATTTCCTTTTCTTTGTCTCTTCACTACGAAAGTGATGATTTCTCAGCAACGAATATTCTTTCGCAGCCAGCTGCACTGCATCTCGTGATGGAAATAACATTCCAACACGAAATTCTTTGGTTGGATCAAATAACATATGGCTTGGCTTACTTATTGTATCGACTTGCATCATATCATAGTCAATCTCCGAATAGGGCGGTGGATGTACCAACGGCAAAATGGGATTACTACAATGGCTATTGTAGTAAGTATCCATATCGCCACTTTCGTTATTTTCTTCATCGCTATCGTCACTACCCAACCATGAATCATCTTCTTCATCACTATCATTATCGTCGTCGTCGTCATTATCCACAGCAGTATCATCGTGATGCACATCCTGATTATCGACATTTGCCTCATCTTCACCGACATTGGAACCTTCCCCAATTGAATCATTTATTGGTTGGTGTTCATCTATACTAGCATAAAACTGTATAAACCCCATATAATCGGTCAAATATGCGCAGGGCATGGCCTGGTGAGATCCAAGCTCCATGGGACTCTAACACCGTTTCAGGTGGCAGGTATGCTATCCCGACCCTAAAGCCCTTCTCGACACTGATCAAGGGACTGCCTGTTTGCCACAAGAAATCAAGTGTAGAGAACTGGGGACTTGAACCCGTTATCACACCAGAGGAAATGGAAGAGATAGAGAGAATCCTGAAGTTTCAGGTTTCTGGAAATCTAGCGGTCCTCCAGGGAAGAGAGTGGTGTTTAGGCTGAAACACTCATAATTTCACACAAAGGGAAAGATCGGGGGATGTTTTCTTCCTCCTCTCCTTCTTACAGAGCTGTCCTTATATAGGACTTTGAGACAGAATCAAACAAACGCTTCGGTCTGTGGCCGAATTATTTGCACACACGTGCTACAGTGGAAAATAGGGAAAAGTGCTACAGTAACTTTGCTACAGTAACTTTGCTACAGTAACATTTATAATTTGGCCGTTGCTTAGTGCGGCCAGTGGGGTCCTCCGCCGAATCCTTCTTCTGTATTGTCATGATCTTCATCATCAGAAGGGGTGCGAAGGGTGGTTCATGGTTCTGTGTATCGTGGGCTAGGACTGCGCGTGCGCTCACGGACAAATGGTGCTTGTCCTGGAACTTGATTAAGATCAGGTCGTCTATTGGAGCTTTCTGGGATGTCTTGAGTATCCAATGCATATGGGTCCTGGGAGTCCTGGAAGTTTTGGAAGCCTTGGGAGCTCTGTGGGTCCTGTGTTTCCATCAGGTCCGTCACTGGTGTTTCTGGTACTGGTGATGCTGGTGGTGTTTGGGACACTGTTGTCCTGTTTGGTTCCCATGGGAGTCTGATAGATCCGTCATGTGGCCAAATGGACGGGGGAATGAGACCATTCATTTGACAGAGAATACGTTGGAGCTCTCCGAATTGAAAGGGGAGAGATCTGATGGGGGCATGTCGTGTGGTTTGGACATCTGCTGTTTCCTGGTTGGTATGAGGTTTGAAAGTACAAAGACCGTGGGGGTGAGGTGTATCAGCTATGTCTCCTGTAGGACTGATAAAAATCCATGGTCTGTGGAGAAAGAGGACGGTGTTTCGTTCAGGGGATGGAACACTGGTACGGTTAGCTTCAATGAACAAGTATGTCCATTGGGGAAGGGTTTTAAACCAGAGGAGGAAGGTGAGAAAATACCTTTGGTGGTCAGGTAATGTCCGGTAGTTATGACGGGCTTCATGAAAGAACTGATATCCATGTTCTGTGGGTATTTCAATGGCTATGGTGTGGAGATGAACTAGTACCCAAAGGTACCACATGAGTTCTTTTGGAAAGACCGTGTAATAGGTCCATCGAAATGGGAAGGCAAAGGGGTACTGGTCATTGACTTCTGAGAGAAAGTTTAGAGGACCATACCTGTTTGAGAGTCGTTCCCGGTACTGCTGGAGGAGGTTGAGCATGGAGTTCCTGGTGAAATTATTGCTGTGGATGAGGTCAGGTATTTCAGGAGGAAATTGGTATGTCGGCCACTGGGAACGAATATCTGTGGTAGTATACCACTGGTGTAGTTGTCCTGGTGGTGGTCGCGAATAATTTTTTTTCACGAACAATTTTTTTTCACGAACATGTTGATGGTTTCTTGTCTGGGTCGAGAGAAATGGTCCGCCAGAACATTGGATTTTCCTGGGAGATAATTGACATCAAAAGAGTATCTTGAAAACCATTCGACCCATCTCATGAGCTGAGGATGAGGGATCTGTTTCTGTTTGAACTTGAGCATCTGTGGAAAGGAAGAAATGTCCATTTCGACGAGAAAAGTTACGCCGATGAGATGAAGCTCAAACTTTTTGATGCCATACTTGACCGCTAAGATTTCTTTGAATGTGGAATGGTAGTGAAGCTCAACTGGGGAAAATCGTCCACTTGTGTATCCGCAAATGGAACGGGCACCGGCAATTTCTTCAATGAGGATTGCTGCCCAATATTTATCGCTTGCATCGGTCTGAAGGACTAGCTGACCGGTGGATGGGATTTTAAGAGGAGGTAAATCCATGAGAGTGCGCTTAAGAGTGCGTACTGCAGTTGTCTGTTTCGGTCCCCAAGGTGGGGCATCTTTCTTAAGCATCCTCTGGAGGGGCTTGAGGATTTTGGCAATATGAGGGACAAAGTCTCGAAGAAAGTTGACAATGCCAAGGAATGCTTGGAGTTCTTTGTGGGTGAGGTTGGCATCTGGGAATGCTTGGAGTTCTTTGGCAATATGAGGTTGGTGAATATACGTTCCTTGGGATAAGTGCATGCCAAGGAAGTCTATTTCCTTTTGTGCAAGGATCATCTTCTTCTGTGAAAGCATGATGCCATATTTGTGAACAATGTCAGCAAACTGGAGGAGGAGCTTATTGTGAGATTCTTCATCCGGGCTGTATAGAAGAATGTCATCAATGTAGATCTGTGCTTGTGAGAGGATGGGCTCAAATATTTTGCACACGGCTTTTTGAAACAGAGACGGGGCCTTTTTGAGTCCAAACGGAAGAACTGTCCACTGGTAGTGGTGGTTCGGGATACAAAATGCAGTTTTGTATCTGTCGTCTGGGTGGATTCCAATATGCCAGAATCCTGCCTTGAGATCAAACTTAGAGAAGATCTGAGCTTTGGCAAGGCTAGTGAAGAGGGAGTTTTTGTGAGGAAGAGGAAATCTATCATTCCTCAAGTACTGGTTCAGAGGTTGGTAATTGATTACCAGCCTGGGTTTTCCACGAGCACGTTCTGCTCTTTTGTAAACATAGAATGCTTCACAAGCCCAATCAGATGTGGTTGGCTCTATGAGTGCCTGGACGAGTAAATCAGAACATTCTTTCTGGGCTAACTGGTATTGTTCAGGCTTCATTCCCCTGTGGGAAGCTTTACCTGGGATGTCCGGATCAGTGGGGATATATGGGAGTTGGACAAAAAAAGTCTGGGTTTGTCCAGAGTGGAGATGAATGAGTTTCAAGGAAATGTGCATGAGAGTTGGCACATGATGCCAAGAGTTTTTGTGCAATTGGCTCTATCGCAGAGGGTGATATGAGGAATAGTCTCTGAGTTTCTACAAACTTGATAAGTTTGCTGTTTGTCCTGAGACCTCGAGGATGGATGGAAATATCTAGCTGGGATAGAATATCCCAACCAAGAATGAAATCTCTGTCGGGAGAATTGCATCCAAGTATTTGGATATCCAAACAACATTCAGCTGTAAGTTGGAATTTAACAGGCTTACTGCGGACAGTTGAGCTGAAGATATCTCCTGAGGCCGACCTGAACTGAGTAAGATGCGGTTCCCATAAATCTGGTGGGAGGATTTTGGTATCCATAAGGGAGGTAGATGCTCCAGTATCGACCAAAGCTATGACTGTGATAGGTGGATGAAAAGGTGCTGGTGATATGTATGCTGGAACATATGGATGGTACTCTGGGGTATATGTAGAGACGTGGTATGAGATGGGGAAATATGTGAAAGCATGCTCATCTGATTCTGAGGTAGAATCATATTCAATGGTCTGGAGGGCAAAAATGGTATCTGGTGACGGTTCCTCATCATAAGAAAGGATTGATTCAACATCATCAGATTCAAAGTTGAATCCTGTGGCCTTTTGAAGTTCTTGCAGCATCCGTTGACCCTTGGACTTGGCCTTGGGGCATTTTTTTTAGCAAAATGGCCCTTTTTGTTGCAAATAAAGCAACGATCTGACTTTCTTCTTTTGCCATTAGGGAGACGGCGTTTCTTGCGTAAGAACTTCCAGGGTTTAGATTTCTTTCTGCCGAAATCAAACCGGGTTCGTCTCATGTGCCTCTGTTTTCTAGGCTGGCAAGTTGGATCGGAACACTTCTTAGGGCATTTGATGGCCCATTCAGGATGATCACAAGATTTGAGAGGTGTGTTCCTATGGAGATAGGTCTGGAACATTTTATGCCTTTGGCATAATTCATCCACTGCAAGAAGAATAGCTTGGTGGAGTTCACCAAAAGTGGCATGGTCAACTGACCTGCTTTTAGACTGGAGGTGTTTTTCTGAAATGTCTCGAATCTCTGGTGGAATTGAGGCCATGAAAACACTTTTAAGGTTTCCATCTGCTCCTAGCTCATAAAAGAGCTTGTGCATTATCTGAAAATGGCGATTCAGATGTCTTTTTTCCAAGGAACAACATTTCCTTTGGAAAAATTCTTGCCTTTTACCTTGAAGAATCTCGTCCTGATGACCAATAAAAAACTGGTGAAGTATCTGCATGGCATTTTCTACCGTCCCAATGAGGAAGGTAATTTGGTTCTGTTCTCCTAGAAGGAGCCACCAATGTTTTAATGAACCAATAAATCGACTGGTAAACTCTGCAAGTATACCATGAAGGTCTGTGGTAGTTTGCAACTTGGCTGTAATCCAGGCATGGAATTCTTGTAAGCGGTCTGGCCACTTATGGACCGGGCAATCATCTAAGGTGAAGAACCTGGATATAGCAGAAGTGTTGATTTCTGGTTTGATATCAACAAATTCAGGGATGTCAATATCTTCTGGTTGGGTGGGATCGGCCATGAAGATTTGTGGCTTGCTTGGTGGGGTCTTCGGTGACTGTATAGATGGTATCGAAAAGGTATCGGATGGTGTGTCTAATGGTTCTGTATGAAGTGTCTCCGTATCAGACCATTCTGGTGAGAACACAGGAAAACATGGTGTTAGGGGTGGTGCCCTAATGGGATCATTTGGCTTATCCTGGTTGGGATTAGCCTGTGACCGTAGGAATGCTGTAAGCGGGTTTGTAATCATGTTCTGCTGTGGGGCAGTATGTGGTGTGGGTTCTGGAATGGGTTCTGATGAAGATTCTGTGGAAGATGGTGTAGATTCTGTCTCCTTCTTTTTTTCTTTTGCTGCCTTTGCCAGTCTCCTGGCTTCTTTCCGCTGTTGCCTTTCCTCTTTCCTTCTTCGTTCTTGGATTACTTCTTGCGTCTTGGCCTTTAGCCTCGCATAATCCACTGAAGGCATAACTCCGGAAAAGGAAGGTGTTTGGAGTTGTAAAGGAGAAGTGGAGATGGAGCTGGAGGGTCTTGCAAACGGATTTGTTGCTGCAATCCCAAAGAAAGGATCCTCAGGAACTGGTGCTGTGGCCATTTGGAGTTGTTTTTCTAGAAATGCTATCCTTTTCTTCAAAGAGGATACTTCTAGTGTCTTATCTTCAAGATAAGAACGCGGCACACGTTCTTGAAGGAGATCATTCAATTGTGTCTGGGAAGTGGTAAGCAGCTTCTGGATGGTTACCGTGTTGGCTTCTATTCTAGAGAGAGCTGCATTCTGAGCCAGAGAATTTTCTGTCTAGTTGAGGGTAAGCTCTGCGGGGGCCGAAGCAATTCTCCTACCATCTGGACCAATGGTTATGGAAGTGATTTTTGGTGCATGGAAGTATTTATGGTCCGTGTCTGAAAACTGCTTTGTCGGTGGAAATGGATATTGGGTTGGGGATGAGGAAGCTGCTTGAAGAGAGGGTAACGGTGGGAACTCTTCTGGTCGGAACATATAGACCTGTGGATGAACATGGGTAGCAGGTGTGGGTTTAATGGGTTCTGATGGTATGTGGGGATCTTTTCTGATTTCGAAAGACTGAGCTTGTATGCCACATGATGGGTTTTTCTTTACCCATTTGAACAAAGGCTTATAGAAGGGTGACACTGGAGGGTCATATGGTGATCTTGGGGGAGGAGTACAAGGTTCAAAAACCTTAGGTTCTTTTCTTCTCATGTCACCATATTTGACCAAAAACTGAAATCTTCCACCATCCTCTCCTAGAGGTCCGATTGTCGGATCTCCATCTTGATACCGTTGGTACAGTGGATCTTTGTTCTTCTTCCTCTTCTGGTCCGTTTCTTCTAGAGGTATCGTACACGTTGTACATGAACAAAAAGGATCCCAGTAACAATGACCTGAGGGGTCCTTAAATAGGTGTATCGGGACACCATCGGACGAGAAGGATTGAACAAAGTGTTTAGGATCAAATTCTTCCATTCTGACTGGATCAGAAGGGCATGGGGTAAAACATAAGATGGTCGGTAATGGAGGAAATCTTGAAGGACCGGGACTGGAAAGGTCCTTACCAAATCGGATGGAAACAGAGCCATCCCGAAGTTTTTCGAATTGTGGTTCTGTAGCCTGGAGAGGTTGAGTGGTTTGGTGTAACTTCTCATAGTTCGTAACCCAAGCATCTGGAAGTAGTTTTACAAGCTGATCCCGAGGGATCTGCCTCGGAACATGTACACATGAAGTTTGGTCTCTGTCGACCGAGATGAACAAGGCATCTTTTGTGGCTGGGGTGTTTAGATCTATCGCATGGTTTTGCAATCGGTAAACCATTTGATAGTGAAGGGTTGCTGCAATTGATCCCGGGAGCTGAGATGCTTCAGTGATCTGGATCTGGATTTGTAAGGCCGTCAACAGATGAGGATCTGCAAGTGCTAAGTTAAAATTGGGGTAAAGAGTAACAAAAACTGTGCCAGCGTTGAGTGTAGTCTGGATGGTACCGATACAGGCATGTTGATAATCTAGAAAGCGTGTATCCAGCAACGCTATTCTAGCAACTATAGGAAGACCCTTTCTGCCATGAAATGACAGAGCAAGTCGAACAGCTCCAAAGTGGAGATGAGTGTACCCTTGCTGGGTCCACTGCTGTGGTAACTCTCTGGGTAAGGCGAGGGTGATGAATTGCTCTTGTGGTGTGGCTAATATGGGGTGCTGATCAAACTTAGAAGACTGCACATACTCTTTGGCTGTTTTCGGAGTGTATTTGATGAGCTGCTTGATGGATTTGATGGGTGAAAAGGAAGATGGCTTAGTGAAAGCTGAATATGGATTTATCAAAGGAAGGCTTGTTTCAGAGATCTTGTTGTCTTCTTGGAAAGATACCTCATAAAGGTAATCGATCTTGGATGCTGACGATGTACGAAACGGAGTATCGACTGAAAGTGGAAGTGTTGTGTGTAACGGAGAACCTGAAAGAACTGGATCTGTGTTTGTTTCCATAGTAGGAGAGAACTCTTACCTTTCGGACATAGATCTAGAGAAAACTATAACTAAAGAATAACTTCCTATCAATTCCATACTCGCTCTGATACCATAACGATGCGCAGGGCATGGCCTGGTGAGATCCAAGCTCCATGGGACTCTAACACCGTTTCAGGTGGCAGGTATGCTATCCCGACCCTAAAGCCCTTCTCGGCACTGGTCAAGGGACTGCCTGTTTGCCACAAGAAATCAAGTGTAGATATATTTCCAAAATCAAACATAGCACATTGTCCACCTTCGTAATCATATCCAAACTGATTTCTTACTATTGTACCTCCCCATTGTACAGTTGCAAAAGATGTAGACATTTTGCTAAACAAACAATTTACAAATTATTTTACATGTAAAATTTTATAAATTTTTATCTTTACACATTAAGAAATGAACATTTTAACTATCAATATAATAAATGAAATAAATAGGGTCAACAAAAATATTTACGAATTTATAAATGAATGAAGGAACAAAATCATCAACAATAACATCTACTTAATTAATTGATGAAATTCTAATTTTTAATATTTCCGAAATTTTCTTTGTAGAATGTTTCCTTTTTTTAAGAAAATTTGATGATTTGGATCATTATTTTTTTTTCTTGTCGGATCAACTAGATTAACCAGACACGAGCACGCAGGAGTTTGACGCAAATAACGGTGACGCTTCCATTTTTAATATTATTTATTATTATTATTTTCTTTTTAAAATTTACTTTTCCTTTTCTTTTTTTTCTTTCTTTTCCCTATTCATTTTCCAGACCCGGTCGGTTCGACCCAACTCACAAAACTAAAGAGCAGGCCCAAACGTACTCGGGTTTGAACTGGGACTTTCACGATAGAGTTTTGTGCATTTTTTTGTTTATGGTTTTTTTTTTGTTCATTTTTTCCTAAATTTTTTATTATCTTCGAACTTTTTATTATTACAGAGACAGATCGTATAGTCTAAGTTTGCCTACCTGGCTAGTCCACGTCCCTTGAATTAGGCGACTACAAATAACGGCTCAGATCTAATTACCACATCCTACGGTTCAGATCTAACCACAATTTTACATAAAATTTTTCCTGAGATATGTACATTCAGTTATTAATTTAGTATTCTTATAATCATATTTAATTAACCTTAAATTTTATCGTTAGACATGTAGAATCAGTTATTAATTTAATAATTTGAAATTCATTTTCAATTAACCCTCTAAAATTTCAGAAATCATGATAAAATATGGGTTAAATACGCACAACATGTTTTGTGAGACATATATCAATATGCAAAACAGAGATATGAGTAGTGTAAAAATAAGATATTTTTCGGTGTAAAACAAACTTATATGTAGAGCAAAAATATGATATTTTTCGGACTAAACAATATTTAAAACATCACAATACAACAGCGCATCAGTGATTGCACAATACTAAAATATAGCATATTTTAATAAGGATATAAGCATTACCTTAATCCAAAAATCGTGCGTGTGTCGAGATTGGAGAAATTGATACTTTAACTCTTATAACTTCTCTACTATGTAAAAAAAAAATTGACGTTATAGACAACAAAATGAAAATTCAAACGCTAGAAAAAAAACAAATCATAAAGTGAATCATTACCTGGTTTGATGACGAGAAAATATTGACGGAATAATTGATTATGGATACGAAGACATTCGAAATTGACGAACGATTTTCAAATTTCTCTTTTCTCTCTCGATTTTCTCTCCGCTTTCTCTCTATTTCTTATCTGTTCCCCCTCTTCGTCTTCGCAAAATAAACAAGTTGTTTCTCTCTTGCTTCTGATGGGTTTTTAATAGAAGCCCGAGACTTGAAAATCCTTCACGTGAAGAATTCAGAAGCCTAAGCTTAGGCGTTCAGAAGCCTGAGCTTCTGACTCTTCACGTGAAGAGTCAGAAGCCTGCCTTCGAGAAAGGGGGGCCTCTCTGCCTTGTAGTGGAGTCAAAAGCCTACCTTCTGCAAAAAAAAGAGGAGGGTCATAGGGGAGCTGCCAAAGTTGTTTGGGGTTTTATGTGTGGGCGGCGACGATGCCGAGGCAGGGTGGGGGGTTCGGCACCACAGCTGCCGAACGAACCCCTTTTCATATTTTTTAGCCGAGGAATTTTTCTTTTCCTAAGCTCGTAAAAAGTCCAAGAAGGGAGCCGGGGGGTGGGGGGGTTGGGGTGGGTGGGTGGGTGGGGGGATGGAGGGGTTGGCGTGGGTGGGTGGGTTGGGGGGGATTTTTTTAACCTTTTTTAACATGTGCCGAGCAAGCCTTGCTCGGCACATGAAGTGCCGAACAAGCCTTACCCTTATTCGGCGCTACCCCTTTCGAACAAGCCCCCATTTCATAATTAATATTTACGAAAACATAAATCGGTAAAAACGTAAATTTAAAAACTTGATTAAGAAAATCAAGAAAAATGCGAAAATTGAAAAATCAACTTTGGAGACCTTGGCCAACCATAGGGAACCATTTTTGAAAAAAAAATAAATTTTCATATTTTTCGCATTTTTAGTATTTTTCTGAAAATATAAAAATACTTCAAAATTAATAAAAAAAATAGCATTTGAGGGAAAAAAAGTGTTAAAAAAAGTCAGTATTTTAAATGGTTCAATATGGAAAGGTTTTTAAAATAAAATATTGGCAATTTTTCCATATTTTTTAGGCCGCGAAATCTATTTTTTTATTTTCAGATATTTTGTTATTATGAATAAATTTGTAAAAATTTCGAAAATTTTAAAAAATTATTTTTCTTCCTAATTGGATTCTCAGGCTTCGCTAAAGCTTCTAAATATGAATTTTTGGAAATTATAGATTTGTTGTTATAGATATTCTATTAATTATCTTTAAAAAATTGATTAAGAAAATCAAGAAAAAATGAGAAAGTTGAAATATCAATTTTGGATACCTTGGCCAAGCATAGGGAACCACTTTTTCACAAGAAATATATTTTCATATTTTTTTTTCGCATTTTTAGTATTTTTCTGAAAATAGAAAAATACTTCAAAATTAATTAAAAATAGAATTTGAGGGCAAAAAAGTGTTCACGAAAAAAATTGTCAATATTTTAAATAGTCCAACATGGAAAGGTTTTTTAAAATAAAATCTTGGCAATTTTTTCTTAATTTTTAGGCCACAAAATCTATTTTTTTTCGAATATTTTGTTATTATGGATAAATTTATAAAAATTACGAATATTTCAAAAATTTATTTTTCTTCCAAATTGGATCCTCAGGCTTGGCAACTCTATGGACAATAACACCTTATTCCTTTGAAAATGACAAATTATCGAGCTTTCACTTGATATCTTTATATCCTCAATGGAATTAAGCTCTATGTTTAGTGCGATTTCCACTTGACCATCCATCATATTGAATCCAATTGAAAATTGAAAATAGGCCTTTATCATTTTATCTAAGAAGACACAAATCGAATTTTTTGTTTTAGCTTTGAACCTCTTTGATGTTAATTTTTACAACAAATACTATTCATGCTGTTGGAGTAATTAAATATTAAACGACGCCTTCATCTAATAGTTTAAATTTTTGAAACAGTTGGATGTCTCTCTTTCCTTACCCTTGACCATTTTCTTCTTTCTTCCATTCTTCACCTTCGTCCACTTCCAGTTCTTAATCGTCCTCTTCTTCTTCCTCCCCATGGGAGTATAACCTTCCCCATTCGTATCGGCCTTTCCAATCTCGGGTTGACAATCCTCGCAAAACCAAAGAACTTTGCCATGGAAAATTACTGTTTCTAGGCAATAGCTGAAAAAAAAATGAGAAAAAAGGCCGACAGTCAAGATTTCTAATGGTGAGCATTAACTTGCATCATGCACATGAGCGCAAGGGTGCAAGGGCGATCTTACCGATGAACGGCATATTTCTTGCAGCCATCACAATAGATCAAAGTTTCTTCAAATCCACGATCCCCACAGTGTAGGCAAACAGTCGCCTGCAAGAATTTAAAACTAGCGTAGACTTTGAACCTTATTTGGATTTTTTGGCATTTAAAATGTGCAGTCTTTAAAACTGATCAAGCTAATTCTAATAGAATGGAAGACAAAATCACGATCTTTGTGAAAAACAACGATCAAGGAATTAAAAAAAAAAGGAATGGTTGGAGCTTGGCCAACCGAGGAGAAAGAAGAAAGAAGAGAGACGGCCAAAATTTGCGTACTATATCTTTCGCCGGAGTTGCTCCCATGAATGCAGATTTTCTGTCCTCGCCGTGGCACCAAAGACAGTTGTCACGTTTGGCTTCTCTTTGTTTTCTCTTGATACGTTCTCTGTTTTTCTTTCTTCAGAGCGTCTTCAGATCTCGCTCTTTAAGCGAATCTTATATAAAAAATTTTCTTATTATAGAGACGAATCTCTGCCTCGTGAAAAGGGCAGACATAACGTGCGAAAAAGAAGGAGTAGAGGGGGGCCATGGAAAAAGAAGAGGGGGCAGTGAAAAAATCGGTAGGGATCCTCTCTAACTTAACACTTGTCAAAACTGAAGAAGGACGAGGTGGGGGGAGCCCCCTCTAGTCCTCTGAAAACTCTAGTCCCTGAAAAATAAAGAAGGGGGAAGCTTTAATTCGTTGAAAATAAAGGGGGGGTTTGTTGGGGGAGTGGGGGGGGGGGGAGGGCCCCCCGTTTGGGGGAGGCCCTTGTTCGGCTCCTCCAGTGCCGAACGGGATTTGTTCGGTACCCTCAGTGCCGAACAAGCCTCGTTTTCGTAAAAAAAATTTATGAAGACCAAAATTTGTAAAAAATTAAAATTTTAAACCTATTTCTGTAAAAAGCCCGCGGATCTCCCATGGGATTTGGTTTGTGCCAAATTGACTAGTGTGTTGCAGTCTGAATACAAGTAGTACAGATTTTCTGATGAAGTAGATTTGGTCGAGAGAGTTCTAAAAGCTTCCACTAGCGTCAAAGTTTCTGTTTTAAAAGGTGATTTTTTTATTTTTTTGGGTTTAGTACGTTTAACAAATGTCTTTGAGGGGACCCATATACACATTTATTAAAGCTGCACCTGTCCCTTTATCGCAATTCCCATTATCGCGTGCGTGCTTTAAATGCGAAAGTTCCCCTGCGGCCACCAAGAGTTTGCCCGTCAATGAAGAGACCTATACTTGAATTCAGTGCATGGACAAACTGGATTGGAACCATTAGAAATTACATCTCATCTGCATTCGACGAGATGCGGCGTCCACGTTTATTTTAGTACGAGAGCTAGGTTTACTGAATAATTTCTCTAATCTTAGGAGAAGTTTCAGAATGATGCCACATTTGAACGACCTAATGAATCCGGTGGACTTTAGCATGTACGGGATTGATGCGATACTATCGTGTAATATAAGTATTAGATTATTAAGAGCAGATGGATAATCGAACCAAAACATAGCACATAGGGACTTTAATCTCAAATTGAAGGGTAGATAAACCTAAACCACTCATTAAGTTTAGTTGCGAAGGACATCTCCTATTAAAAATATATAGCACGACGCGACTAATAATATCTCATTAATCTAGTCTTTGATCTTCTGTGACTCTGCGTCTGTCGAACGTAATGGATCATTAGACACATGTTGAGGTAGGACGACCCGCCTTCCTCGACCGCCCGCCTCGCGGCCTTGCCCAGCTCCTTCACTCTCCGC
Organism: Psidium guajava; assembly: GCA_016432845.1. Classification (NCBI taxonomy): domain Eukaryota; kingdom Viridiplantae; phylum Streptophyta; class Magnoliopsida; order Myrtales; family Myrtaceae; genus Psidium; species Psidium guajava. The sequence continues at coordinate 19,715,966 of CM028233.1, read as the reverse complement.
CTCCTCTCAGCGCCTTCCTCTCCTTCGTCCGTCAACATCCTGATCGCGTGCTGCACAGCCTCCTTGCTCACCATCACGCCACTTTTCTCCTCATCGCCCCACTCCACCGGCCTCCGAACCCCGAGACTCACCCCGATTCGAAGCACCTGTGCTATCTGCTTCTCGTTGTAGAACTGCTCGGCGAACATGGGCCAAGTTATCATGGGCACTCCAGCAGTCACCGCCTCGAGTGTCGAGTTCCACCCACAGTGCGTCATGAACCCGCCGACGGATGGGTGGGACAGGATCATGACCTGAGGGGCCCATCCCCTGATGATGAGCCCCCTCCCCGTGATCCTCTCCTCGAACCCATACTCCGAGAGCCACTTCTCTAGCTCTTGGGAGTGGTCGCCCTTCCTTATCACCCACATGAAGCAACAGTGCGAGGCCTCAAGGCCCAAGGCAAGCTCCACGAGCTGCGAAGCCGACACGTGGCAAAGGCTACCAAAGCACACGTAAAGCACAGAGTTCGGGTCCCTAGAGTCCAGCCAATCTAGGCACCGGTTCGGGTCGACGGAGGATTTGTTGCCTCTATCGAGCTTGGCGGTGTCAACCCCTGGGGAGAGCGATAGAGGCCCAATGCACCACAGTTTCTTCACGACCTTTTGATAACCTTTCACGTAATTATTCTCTAGCTCCTCAAAGGAGTTCACCAACACGCCGTCGGCTGTGAGCTCGGCCGCCTTGAATGTGTCCAGGAGGTCCTGCAAGTCATCGGGGCCGTCCTTCATCATCTGCGGAAGCTGGGCCTTTGTGAACTCGATCTTGTCTGGGAGGCCTGGGATGACGAACGGCTCGTCGTCACTCTTGACCCGCCCCACGACCTTGGAGTGGCTGATGTTGTGAGAGCAGAAGAGGGTAAAGCAAGAAATGGTATGGAACACGATCCTCGGGAGGCCAAACTTTAGGGCAACTTCGGTGGTCCAAGGAAAGCAAATGTCAGTGATGATGCAATTGGGTTTGTCCTCCATGGCTTCGAGGCGCTTCTCGAGGGGCCCTTGCAGCATGTTGCTTGCGTCGAAGAAGGCGGTGATGAGGTCCGACGAGGGTAGCGAGTCGATGTTCTCGCACCCCTCAGGGAGGCCGGCCTCTTTGCATGGGAAAGGGAGAGTCAGGAAGTGAATGTCGAGACCTGATGTCCGGCCGTGATCCAAGACAGATTTGTACCGGAGGGCGTTGAGAGGAGTCATGACGACGGTGACGGAGACGCCGTGCCCAGCGAGGTGCTTGGCCATGTCTGTGAACGGGAGGAGGTGGCTTTGGGACATGAGAGGGATGAGAAGGAAACGAAGCTCTTGAGCTTCGGAGCCCATTTCGTTCTTATTTTCTTTCTTTGTTTTTTGGGAGGAAGATGGAGAAGAGTTAAAAAGGAAGGCTTAAGGGCGGTGGTGGATAAGGTTTGGGTGAAAACAATTGTGTTTGCCGTTCCCATCAACGCTCATTAATTTGTAGGGGCAGCTTGGGCACTTCTTCTAGAAGCAAAATTCGCGACGTCACACGGTCATTTATCGTGTTGGTTATCCCCCGCTAGAGGGAGCTGGCGGTTGCCCCACCGTTGAGAGAATTAATGATGGAGCAATTTTTCGATAACCATTTGCTAATTGGAAGTCGGGCACTTGATTTGGATGCGGGAGATTTTGTATTTAAATCATAACGTCTTTCAATCAGAAGATTTTAGAGGTTTACAATCACACCTTTATGACTTATGAGTGAGGTTTTACCACTTATCGATGAGTAAAAGTCACGTTAGAATATGAATAATAAGTGGGCAAAGTATCTTTCATGTCTCGAATTCAGCCGATGAATACTTACTCGATGCTGTCAGGAAATCAAGCTCTTTTCTCGAATATTCCTTTTCTCCGGAGAAAAGGGGGTCCTCTAATACTAGGTTGTTTGATATGGATCTTACAAATTGGCTATATCTATTAGAACCATTTGAAATTGGCAAATGAAATATCGACGCGTAGAGTAACCCTGTTCATAAATTTGCAAGACCATCTTCTCATAATTGCTTAGAAAAAAAAAAGGACGTAATTGCGCGTAACTTAGGGCTCATACATACGAAAATGTGTACTAACTTAAATCGAGGGCTAAGAGATGCGAAATTGTTCGTTTGGTCGAGTTGAGTGCGATAAAAATCTTTATTGTGCCACTCGATCATTTTGTGAAATTTCTTACCATTGTCCCCGTGAAGTCGGTTAAATTGATCGGTTGCACGGAAAACCCATGTTCGATTTTTCATTATTATAAATCCGAGTTCAATCGTTTTCATCCGCCAGCTAAAAGGGTTCTCTAGAACTTTGGAGGATTTTTTCTTTGTCCGGACTAGGATGAGAAGAGATTTTCTAAGATGTTCAAGAGAGTTCTGAATTTACATTGTGCTTGCTTGATTTGAAATCTTCAGGGATTTGGATTTGGTTTCTTCAATCAAGATTTTCACGTCCGGCCTAATCACTTCAACCGAGCCGTCAAAGATACCTCATTATGATTACTCGAAACATCTCGCCTTACATTTTCGGCGTTTTGTGCTGGGTCTTGAAACATCGTCATTTTCTGCGTGGACAGGCTTGGCAGTACAAGGCACAGCACGAATAAATAATATATATATATCTCACTATGATTATTAAGGTTGATATGGGCAAAAGTAACGCAGTATAATACCCGGTGATCTAGAAACATCATATTGTCATATTATTAAACAGAAAAAAAAGTCATAAATCTATTACGTTGGTACCAATCTAGCCATAACCTATTTAATTAGATCAATTTAATACTAAACCTTTTTACCTTGATACTAATTCAGCCCATACGACAAATTTTGGATGGAAACAGTTGACATAGATGCTGATTGTCCTAAGTGATATCATCGACGCTAGATAATTTCTTAGTAATTATTTTAAATTTTATTTTTTTCCTTACCATTTTTTCTTCCACATTTCTTTTTGTCGGTGGCTAGCCAACGAGGGTTTACCTTGCTTTCGCAAGGTCGCCCTCACTGGTCTCCTCAAACGGTACTTGGGTCATGGTGAGCGCTAATGATGGCCCCCTCGCTAGGGTCCCGCATCGAGGAGGAGGCCGACCCTTGTCCACACTAGGGCAAGGCTTGCTGATCTTGCCTTCGCCCATGTGAGGTTCAACGAGGCCACCGCTTACCTAGGCGAGGCCACTACTTGCCTAGCAAGGCCACCTTAGCTTGCGTGAAGTCGACCTTGCTAGATCTAGTGAGGGGGACCATGTCGGCACCTAGGCGTAGCCTGACTAGGCCACGTCGGCACTTGTTTTATGTGATTTTAAAAAAGTACATAGGTGATTTTGAAGAAAAATTTATATGGAGAGGTGATTTCGATTTTCAGACAAAGTATACACACCAGTGGCCACATTTAACCTAAATAAAGAGGCGGAAGACGAATGAAAACTGCGCTCACCACGTATAGAAGAAACTGGTTCAAGCTTCAAATATGGTCTTCGAGCATTGTCGGTTTAAACTGTCTTCAATTTATATGCCTTGAAAAATTTACCTACATGTTATATCCTATTGGGTAGGGTTGCAAGGCTTGTATTACACAAAAATGAGAATTTCTTCACTATGTGCGCTGTACATAGGGCACAAACAGGTCGAGTTGAAAACATCCATGTCGAATGGATCATTTCGATATGTTACTCATGACTACACATTTAACACACCTTTTAACTCTAACTTATAATATAGAAATAATTAAATTCAATCTCCACACACTTAACTACGGATATTGTACTTGTCATACAATCAAAGTACAAACATGTGCGATCATACAAATTTAATTTGACAAATAATTTTGAAATGGGTAAATTGTTGAAATAGTGCATGCTTTCGCACGCTATTCTTTATGATGTGTGTAGATAATTTGAGATGATTGAATGTATGGAGGATTGTATTATTTATCGGGTTAACATCATGAAAAAATCTCAAATTGGTACACTCGTAACAAATTTAGAATGGACTAATTTTTTTTATCATAAAAATTTCTAAACTGTGACAAATTTACCTCAAATTAATTTTTTTTTATCACAAAAAACCACAAATTGGTGCATTTGTGATAAATTTATCTTTCATTAATTTCCATTAAATTTGATTAATACAATATAAAAATTTCAAACTAGTGCATCTATGATAAACGAAGAGTAAAAACCCAAAAATGGTACATCCGACAACTGTCATGTGTCATTTAACTTAACAATTTGATAGTCAAATCTAACAAAAACTAACCGGAAGTAAATTTATTGTAAATGCACTAGTTTGGGGTTTTTTGGTGGAAAAAAATTAGTTTAGAATAAATTATTACAAGTGTACCAGTTTATGATTTTTCGTGGTACTAACCCTATTTATATAAGTACAAGGGATTTGTATTCATAGGAATAATTTTTTTTTATCTTATCTTCGATTTTTATAAAATGAATTTCAGTTGCCTAATGTGGTTCGTCGCTTCATTGCCGTATGATTGAGAGAGTTTGTAATTTGATGTGGGTTTCTAGTACTTATATATCGCACAATAATCTTCTCCTAATCCATGTGCTAGAGAGTCATAAAAAAAATCATTAAGGACTCAATTGATTTCAAGTCTAAGATGTTTAGGACTCTACTTATCCCCATATTTTCCCTCCTCTTCGTCCTTACAGAAATTTGAAAATTTTTGAAATTTTTCACCTGGATTTTCTTTTCCCTTCTTTTCCCCAACTTTCCCAACAGAGCCGGTCTGTGGTGTGTAAGTTTAATACTAAGACTTCAAGAAAAATCTCCATATATTTGGAAACATTGTATCGATTATGACGTTAAGATTATAATTAAAATTTTATAGGATTACTACCAACTATCGTAAAAGTAATTTAATGAAAGCAAGCCAATAAAGATTTTGGAAAAATTTGACCTTAAGACCTTTGTCCTAAAAGTTTAAATTATTATATGAATGCGTGATTCTATATTTAAACATTCTAAAAGTAATGATTGAGTAAGTCATGTGAACGAGGAATATATTAACACACACGTTAATTATTATCGTGCATATATTAACATACAGCTTTGTCAATTGCAATTGTTATTACTGTTATCGCTTGTCCTTAGGAAAGCCAAGGATGCTGAGTGCGATGTGTTAACACATATGATTGAACATGCAGATGAGTTGGATTACTATGATGATGTAGAAACCTCTTTCAAGGCTCCATCTGTTTGAAGGAAAATAAATAAATTCAAAAAACATTTTCCACAAGATGATCTCTTGTACTACTCAAAATAATTAGGCAATGAAAAATATTTTCATTATGAGCGATAATATATCTCTAATTACTTACATAAACCATAAAAATATTTTTCATTAGTTTATTTTAGTATGAAACATCAGTAATCATTATAAAAATATATTTTTCAAATTGGTTTTTTTGCGAAACAAACAATCCCTAACATGCAAAATAGTGGGATATTCAGTTGTGTCTGTTCTGGCTTTTGTTGCTTATAGTCAGTTGCTGTCTAAAAGGAGAGTTGGAATGTAAGTGGAAAAATTTGTAAGTGGACACCGAACGAGACATCTCACCTTTACCTTATGTCTGATTCGTTTGTTGCGTTCGCGATTCCACTTCATGTCATCGTTCAAGGATCGAGCAAAGCTCGAAGAACATGCGAACGAAGCCCCACGCGTACAGGCTTGAGTCCATGCATAACCAGATGTCAAGCTGGCGACACTATTTTCCTCCGACAGGTCCTCGTCATCGATGACGATCCAAGCATGTCCTCGTCCTCTTTTCGGACCTTCTCCTCGGCATTTCTCATCCTTCGGAATCTTCGCGGATTCGATAAGATTTGATTGAAGCAATCGACGTGCTTGGACTTAAAAGACGTGAGCAACAAGGGGCCTTGAAAGCAATTTCCCAAATGAGTGGGACGGCGAACCTTGTCTTTCTTTTTGGCCGTACTCGGCGCCGCGAATTGACAGGCGGAGAAGGAAAAGTTGATGGTTTCTTCCCAATTGTGGTCCAGCTCTGTTATCTTTATAATCTAAAGAATTGCAGAGTTGTTCAAGAAATGAATGCAGTGACTCGAGCATTGCAAGCTATGGCTATTTATCTTTCTAAAGACACTGCCCTGCTTCTGATAGCGAGAAGCAGAAAATCAGACTAAGAAGTAACGGAACTGACCTAACCAAGGGATTCGCGAATCAAGCAAGTTATTTTTCATCTGTAGTGAGATGGGGTTGATATTACGTTGATGAAGCTCTTGTGTAAGAGATCGATGAGCTGCAGCGTATCCTGTGTTAACCCCGAACTTGTTGCATAATATCTTCGATCATCAGCGTCATGTTGAGATATGACGAACCTCCTTCCATGGCCATCTTCGCTCTGCATCCAAGATCAGCCGCTCGGTTTCGTCTCACCCACGCTCCGTCGTCTACTTCGTCCATTAGCTGGTTCACTGCTTGCTTCACTTCTTCCCTTGTCATTAACACCCCGCGCTTCTCTTCTTCCCCCCAATTCACGGCTACTTTGGACCCCAAACTCACACCGATTTTCAGCACCTGAACAACAACCTTCTCGTTATAGAACTGCTCGGCAAACAAAGGCCATGTTAACAATGGCAAACTGGCGCATATACCTTCGAGCGTCGAGTTCCAACCACAGTGTGTCAAGAAGCCTCCCACTGCTGGGTGTGACAAGATCAGCGCCTGAGGCGCCCAGCCTCGGATCAAGATGCCTCTCCCTTTGATTCTCTCCTCAAATCCACTTTCCGATATCCAGTTCACGAACTGAGATTCGTTCCCTCCTCGTACGACCCAAATGAAAGGTCGGCCACACGCCTCCAAGCCTAACCCAAGCTCTATCAATTGCGGGGCTGTGAGTCGGTTCAAGCTTCCGAGACATGCATAGATGACAGAACTTGGTCCCCATAGGTCGAGCCACTTCAAGCAGCGGTCATCATTGACCGAGGACTTGTTGCCTCTTTCGGCCTTGTCCAGGTTGTCCTCATTGCACAGTGACACCGGACCAATACACCAAACTTTACCCCTCACGCGTCTGCATTCACGTATATACGCCGGCTCCAATTCTTCGAAAGTGTTAACGACCACACCATATGCAGCTAGTTCTTTTGCTCTTATCTCATTCCGCACATCTTTGATGTCTGACGGACCAATATTCACAGCTCCGGGAAGCTGAGCTCTTGTAAGCTCAATTCTATCCGGTAGACCAGGCACAACAAACGGCTCTGACTCAGACACTGCATCAAACACCTTGGACTCAACTATGTTGTGAGTGCACACGAGTGAAAAACAACTAGAGCCATCAAATACGAGCCTCGGAATCCCAAACTCACGGGCAGTTTGGTCCGCCCACATCACAATCTTATCCGCGATTATGCAGCTTGGGCGAGGTTGTAGCCGATGGAGCAATCGCTCCACCGGTTGCCGCAACATGCTAATACCGAGAAGCAGATTCTTCAACATGCCCCGCGAGGGGAGGGAGTCCATGCTCTCGCAACCTTCAGGCAGTCCAGCCTCTGCCGAGGGAAAGGGTACCTGCAGGAGCTCGATCCGCAGCCCGGACCTGGCGGCGCGATCATACACGGGCACGAAACGGGCCGCATTGATTGGAGTGGTGATGACGGTGACGATCAGGCCGCGGCGGGCCAGCAACCGGGCCATGTCCATCATGGGGATCATGTGGCCGGAGGCCAAATGAGGAAGCAGAACGAAGTGAAGCTCCTGGTATTGAGAAGCCATTATTGATTCAATTTAGGTCGAAGAAAGTCCGCTACTTTGGGTCCCTACAAATCCTTCCTCACCACATCAAAAACCATGCCGACTTCAACGGAATCAATAGCGGCGATGGAGTAAAAATTCGCTCAAGGGTCACAAAGTTAAGCTCACGAAGCTGAAGATTATGACGGAATGCGACGGTAGAGCGATTGCTACCCCATCTGAAAATACCGAATCGTTGCAACTGCTAAATTTTCAACAAGAGAGAGGGAAAGAGAAGGGGAAGGAGGGCTCTTGCCTCTTTCCTTCGTTGCTGGTTACGAGAGAACGTACGAACAAATCTGGCTTTGTTTCTGCAAGTCGAATGAGTTCGAACCAGTTTCTCAGTCCCGACCTGAGAACAGAGACAATGAATGGGGATTACAAGATTCTTCCCATGGAGACTGCATCCACCCAGACAAGTGATGAACTGGGCTGGATGTGGACGGGCGTGCTTTGGGCCTCTTGTTCCTCCTTCACGAATCACAAGTGGTTGGGCTCCCCACACCATAGTACTTTTATGGAGCGCCTAATATCCAAAAAAAAAAAACCCCAAACTTTAACATCTATCTTAATTATATTCAAAATCCTTTTTCTTGTCTCATTAATCTCAATTTTACTGGCCTGATACCCAAAACACTCCCAACTTTAGCATTTGTCCCTACTATATTCAAAACTTTTTTTTATCTCATAAGAAACTCTTGAATTTTACTTTTGTCTCAATTCTACCACTATTATTCTTCCTTCTATAATTAGTGTTAGTTAATCCTACGTTGTTCAAACTTTTTTTTTATTATCAAACTTACCAATGAATCTTAGAAATTTGAAAAGAGCTAGTTTTACGGATGACGAAATTTAAGATCGTTCATCCAAATAATCAGATCTTCACATCTAGCTGTCCTTTAGGGTATTAAGCGATAGCGTTAATCCAAAATGCACTTTTTTGAATGGCTCTGTATCTCTTGGCAATGTGTAGGGGAAGAAGACAATAGAAGAGAAGTTGGGAGGTTTTTCATGCCAACTTTACTAAGGTATAATTCGTTAACCACATAAAAATGCCACGTATGATTAACTAATGGGGATCATGAATAGAAGGCTATCGGTGATAGAATTGAGACAAAAATAAAAGCTTATGGTTTTATATGAGACAAAAAAAAGTTTTAGATATAATTGGGACATATGCTATAGTTGATGTTTTTTTTTGGTATTAGGCCGTTAAAATTGGGACAAAGTAAAAGTTAGGGATTTTTTACGAGATGATTTTTTAAATATAATTGGAATAGATACTAAACTTGGAGGTTTTTCTTTTTTTGGGTATTGGGCCGTTTTTGAGATAGAATTATTAAGTAATATTTAAAATGTCGTGGAATCAAATACAAAAATTAAAAATCAGCTCATACTTTTTTCGGGCCCCCGCTGTCTTCCCTAACCTCAATTCCTCTACTTTTCCTTTTGCTATTTGAGCTCGCAGTTCATGTCTCAGGGGATTTCAACCTTGCCGTTAAGGCTCATGGCCATGGACAATAATTAGAGCTGAAAAGAATAATTTCTTTGAACAAGTACGCACGGTCCATTCATTTGACTTCAAGAATGCCTACGTCCCCTCTAAAGGTGCATTTGCAGTAAGTACGCAAATTAGCACAAGTTGAGAAAGTTTATGGAAATAAGTAGGTAACTGTTTGCTCATTTTCCTAAATTAACGGTCCAATGTCAGCCAAAAAATTTTAAAATTTGAAAATTGGGAGACTCACTTGACCGATTAAACAAAAAAAAAAATTAAGGGGAATTTGTAGTGGATATTGATTCACAAGTTGTGGTGGATCAATCAAAGAAAAGATTTATGAAGTCTTACAAGTTTTAAATTGCAACTGTTAAAATAGTAGATATTATTTTTCAGACAAAGAAAAGATTTGGTGGATATCGTTCTCAAAATAAAAGGAACTCGCTAACTCAAACAGAAAAAAAGGAATGTCAATATCAAGGATAATAGTATACTTTGAACTTAAAATAATTTAGGATTTTGTAATCAATTAATACATAAATATGAAGAGGGATTAATTAGTCTCTGCTTCTTTAATTGTAAGAAAGCAATATGTCAAAGTATTTTTTTTGACATACAATGCTTAATTTCAATTTATCTATTTTAGATGGATAACGTTCGTATTGAAAGCAATTTCACATATTGGTGTTAACTTTTAGGTCCTCGTACATCTTCATTTATGCGATTTGAATCAACGGTGGAATTTTTTTTTGTCTACATTCCTCCTTCATATTTTATCTTTGATACCGATGGTTTTGAATTTAATTCATCGGAAGTCCTATAGCTATTTGATTTGAGTGAAAGGAATGAAGAGCCATTTCATCGCATGATGATATTAGTATTTGAAACAAAGAGAGTACTTGAAATTTGTTTTCATCTTTGAAATTTAATAAATCTTTATAATGACATTTAAGATTTCTTTTTTAGTTAGTGATGACATTTTTCTACTTGTAATTATCTAAATTTTGGCATTTAATATCATATTAAAAAATTACTTACTGAGATTTTTGAGAGTTTCTCGTTCAGATTGGTGCTTCTTGGGCTTTTTTTTCAATCTCTAATCCTAAATTAAGCCAAGTAAAAAGAGGAATCGATGGGAAGCCAAAAAAGAAAAAGAAAAATCGGAATAGGAGAAATCAATCTCCTAGTTTCCTCCATAAAAAAAAAAAAACTTGGGATATTGCTCATATGACAGTGTGATAGTATAACGGTGAAATGTTAGACATAAGATCAGATATGAGTCTCGCCCTGATTGCTAATGCTTCTCAAATCCCAAAAAATTTGTAGCTGGCATTTGATGATTTGACCATTATAAAATCCCTACCGTCATGCTAGCCGTCCCCAATAATAATAAACTTCTACTAGAAAAATTAATTTGACTTGACTTTTTCTAATGGCAAAATATCATTCAAAACAAGTCCAAAATCCATTTATTAACCTGGGTTTGTTGAAGAAGATGAAAACAATTCCGACTTTGAATACGACTCCTACCTTTTCGACCCCACTGCGAACCCCCTCTCCTTGATCCTGTAAGTGTTGATGTCGAAGAAGAGAGGGATAAAGGACGAAGTGAATCGCTACCGATGGTCCACCTTTGCCTACCGCGACATCGCCCCCGATAGCTGGTCTCGCTGGCCACTGTGATGGCGAGCGCAATGGCTTGTCTTTCTTCAAACCGGTCCAACAAATGATGGGCTAGTGATGCGTGCGTGGGCGAGTGATTCCGTCAATAGGGTTTTTTGTGGTTTATGCTGTGATCGGTGAAGATAGCACGAAGTGTATAGAGTAAAGGGACGGTGTATGTGATGTTTTCTGGGTTAGGTGTTTGGATGAGTGTGTAAGATAGTAAGGACTGATAGAATACAATCACTACCAAGGCATAAAATGATGCACCACCAGCCATAGCGAATGATATAGATCAGGATTGGTTAGAAACTCACCATCAAGGTTTAAAGAATAAACCACCAACCAAGGCTAAAGGGTTATTGGCTCATCACTAAGGACTAAATTATTCACTCTCCAAGTATAAAAAATCCAAAGGTAAATAATTCAACTGAGAAAAAAGAAATTCTCATTCAATTAGCAAGTTTACGTTACAATGAAAAATTCTCCTAATTATATAAAGGGACTCGGACATAGAAAATAAACGAACATTAAAAAATAGGGGATTAGACAAACGTAGGGATTCCCCGAACAATAAAGGCAAATGAGAACTACAAAGCAACGAAAGTCCTAGTAACTAGAAATGCATTAAAATAACTAAAAATCAAAAGAAACTTGATCTTGACTCTTCTAAATTCGTCAACGAGGTTGGTCCAACAAGTAAATATCATGGGAAGTCTTCAAATATCCAAGGAAATAGCTTTGAATAGCCTCCCATCGGTATGTTGTGGATCCTTTTCGAAATCGGCAACTATTTTGGTTAAATCAATAACTCTCTAGCTGATAGTTTGCACACCGACATCTTCATTCCACTGTAGAAAGTTATAACCATAATTTAACTTGGCTCGAATGAACAATGATGCAGCTGGATTTATAGAGAGAATCAGATTGGAACTTAAGGATCGTTCTAATGTTTCAGGTGCTCCTGCATCAACTAGAGGCAACACTAACTGGTCCAAAACCACCAGCTGGACATGATCTTCACCCCCATCGAGCCCTTAGATGAAACCCTTGGCCACTCCTTCATTTTCTCTCTCTGACCCCCAATGATCAATTCGTTTCCCCAATTCACTCCCTTAAAATCGGCGATTCTGGCCCCAAGGCCGGCCTGGAACGAAAACCAGCTTCATGGCCATTTCCGGTGCTTTCGAAAGCGCGAACACGGCAGCACCGAGGACCGTCCTCCGGGTGGACAGAAATTGAACGATTCCCTGACAGTGGATCTCGGAAGGAGACATGTTGGATCTGGGATGGAGATTTCTTTTCCTCTCCGTTCAATTATTTTGGGAAATTTGTTTAGGATTTTCTAGTGAACTATGTGAATTCAGTTGTGCTAGATTTGGGTTGATTAGAACATGGGTCCTTTAAAATGTTTAGTAAATTAATAGGTCGCTATGATTTAAATGGATGGGTCTGGGCAATCGGATTGGACGACCGGCTAGTGGGTAAGCGTGTTGTAGGCATATTAGGACTCTTGACCTCATCTCGCACTTAGCAAAATTGACCCGCCAATCTTCATACATTTGGATTTAAAAAAGAAGAAGAAGAAAACATAGGTGCCCCCTAATTTATAAGTGCTGGCTATATGGTCACAAGTCTCACACAATTTTACTATGACGATGGTGCTCGTTCCATGGCAAAAGCGAGACGAAATCGATATTAACAAAGTGTAAATTTTACATGATAGTAAATGAGAAAGTAGAAAATCATGAGTATTGAAATTTCAAATGCACTCTGTATATTAAAAACGAAATGGTACTTGCTATGCCTTTGCGCGAACCGAATTTCACTAAAGTACCGGGACATTTATCTCTCTGTGGGTCATATACGGCATTGCACGTTAATTGCCAAACCCCTCACCCACGTTGATGCCACTGCAAAATCTCACGGACGAGCCGAGCCAAGCTCAGACCCGAGCTCCCTCCTGCCTCCATTGCCTTCTTTGCCTTCTCCGCGAGCTCCTTCACTCTCCCCCTCCTCTCCCTCCCTCCCTTCCCATCGCCCATCAGCTCCTCCACGCCCTCCTTCACGTCCTCCCTCCTCACCTTCACCGCCGCTCCACTCGTGCCTGACCCCGCCAGATCCTCCACCCGGAGGCCCACCCCGACTCTCGCCACCTCCACCGCCAGCCTCTCGTTGCAGAAATGGTCCCCGAACATGGGCCACATCAGCAGCGGGACCCCCGCACAGACGCCCTCGAGAGTGGAGTTCCACCCGCCGTGGCTCAGGAACCCGCCGATCGAAGGGTGCGACAAGATGAGCGCCTGGGGGGCCCAGCCCCGGAACAGGAAACCTCGTCCCTCGACCCGCTCGTCGTACTTGTCCTCCGAGATCCACCGCTCGAGCTCTTGAAGCTGGCTTCCTCGGATGACCCAAATGAATGGTCGCTTTGAGTCTTGGAGCCCCAAAGCAAGCTCTTTCAGCTCGGGCGGGGTTAGGTTGCACAAGCTTCCTAGGCAAGCATAGACCACAGAGCTGGGCTCCTGCGTGGAATCAATCCCATTCATTCGTGAGCTTCTACGTCCTTCAATTGATTTATCTACTTTGACCTTATGTTGAATTAAGACAATGCTAGTCCTATCTCTATTGCGTTTATTTTATAATTTATATGCATAATTTTTTCTTATTATGAAATACTTTTTTTTTAAGGGAAGCCTTGGCAAGGTTAAGATGTTGCCGTGTGACCTGGAGGTCACGGGTTCGAGCCTTGAACGCAGCTTCTTGCAAATGTAGGGTAAGGCTTGCCTCCTTTCACCTTTGTGGTGGGGCCCTTTCCCAGACCACCGCTTTGTAGGGATGCTATCGTGCACTAGACTGTCCTTTTTTTTCTATGAAATACTTTTTGAAAGCTATTAATATGAGAGTACTGTTGTTATTTCTGATCACACAATATATTAATTAATTAGTATTTTATGCACAACACGCAATGATTATATGCGAGTCTACGATTGAGATAATACTATTTTTTACTATACCGTGAGAGAAGCATTTTTCTTACTTCTGTTATAATGAGTGATAATCAAGCCTTTGGTGTAGAGTAATTATGGATTTTTTTTTCTCTCTCTTCATGCTGCCAAAACTCTAATGAATTTAAGAAACAAACGAGAAATAGCTAGAAAGGTAAAGAATAGATTATTTTCTTTGTTTTGCTATTCATCATTACCTGCTTGTCCAGCCATTGCAAGCACTTCTTTGAGTCAACTGCAGCCTCGTTACCCCTCTGAGCCAGATCGATATGGTCCTCAATGCACAAATGAACCGGTCCAATACACCACACCCTTTTATGCCCTCTCACTTTCTTGTACTCTTCAGCGTATGCCGGTTCGAGTTCCTCAAAGCTATTCACAGCCACTCCGTAAGAGGCCAGATCCGCTACCGTACATCTCTCAAAGAACTCCGCCAACCCAGGATGAGTCGGCATGGTTGGGAACTGCCGTTCCGTGAACTCGAGCCGATCTGGCATGCCCGGGAGAACGAACTTCTCAGAAGGACTTTTAGTGATGTTGGCTTCGTCACTGCCAATCTTGAGAATTCTAAAGCGGTGCAAGCACAAGAGGCAAAGGCAACTCGTGCAGTAGAACACAACCCTCGGGACGTTAAACTTCCGAGCGATGTCGAGGGTGTAGCACACACACATGTCCGATATTATGCAGCTCGGCCTAGGGTTCAGATCATCGAAGAGCTGCTCAACTTGTGGTTGAAGCATTTCAATGGCGTTGAACATCTTCAAGATCAAGTCCGGAGAAGGTAGTGTGTCGACCAGGTGGTGGCGATAGTCTTCGGGTATTCCGGCAGCTTCATATGGCAACTCTAGTTCCACGAGTTGGATCCGGAGGCCAGAGCTTACGGATCGGTCGAGGACGGGTTTGAAACGAGCGGCGAATCCTGGGGTCATGATCAGTGTCACCACGAGTCCTTGTTGGGCTAACAAGCGGGCGACGTCGATCATCGGTATCACATGGCCTTGAGCCATGAGGGGGAAGAGAAGGAAGTGCTGTTGGTGGCTTTCACAGGCCATGGATTGAAGGATAGAGAGGTGGGGAATGGTGCTTTACCTTTCTATGACTTTGTATCTGATCTAATATTGAAGGCTATTACCATAAAATAAGAAATTGGACTAGTTTGTGGAAATTAAAGTATTAGAAACGGTTTTATTAGGGTGCCATTTATTCTACTAAAGACAGATTGAAAAAAACAAAACCGCATGCTAGTTTGTATTTTAATGTGTGACATCTGCCTGTAATTTAATTAAATGTGTGAAAGTAACCTTTCACTTCATAAATAAAATGACTTTTTTCCTTCCATTTTTATTTAGCACAAGGGGCATTGACCTTTAGACGCTAGCCACAACTCCGTGGTTGAAGCCTGTGTCATCCTATGTAATTAAGGAAATAAACAGTTACATAATGTTGAGACGAGAGTGGTTGCGTATTAACCATAGTTTTCACTCCGAGAACTCCAGCCTAGGAAGCACAGATGCTCTACAGAGGCTTTTGTATTGTGTTAAACGTGTATTGGACAGCGACACATGTCCGAACTCTCTAACATATGATCAATACTCTAAACACACCAGCGACATTTCTGTTCAGCGTTCCGACATGTCATCCCAACATGGGAAAATAAGGGTCAAAATATAAATCTATCAACAATATATATGTCTATATATACACATCCAACCACCCTAAAATTAATAAATCTAGCCAGTCCCAAAAAAATTTAATTGTGAATCTATAATAGACGAAGAAAAGAAAACACTCACTATTGATATTTTTATATATATAATTAATATACACCGTATCCCAATGCGTCGGAATTTTTTTTTATAGAAATAATGTGTTTAGATGGCTTGTCGTGTGTCGGTATCGATGTTACTTAGCCTCAAGTTAGTTTCCTCGTACACTAATTGTGGGGATTATTTGTCAAATAACCAATAATTTTTTGACCAGGCCCACTAATTGCAGGGATTATTTGTCAGTAACCAATAATTTCTTGATCAGCTCCACTTGAAATCTAAGCAATCATGTAGGGTGTATGTGTTTTCACACGCATGTGGAATCCAACATCGATATCGCTCCACTGTTTCCATTGTTAAATTAAGACTAGGCAATGGCTTTTTCGCGTAGAATATGAATCAAACGAAATCTTTACCTTTTCCATCTCTAGACATACCCTACCACTATGTATGCTATTATACAACTAGTGATAGCTGCAGAACTTTCTCACCATAATTGCATTGTTGCGTGACAAATATACGACATTTTTCGATGCTGTTAATCGTTAATTAGCACTGGAAAGTGTCAATAAACTGTTGC
Source organism: Psidium guajava (assembly GCA_016432845.1). NCBI lineage: Eukaryota > Viridiplantae > Streptophyta > Magnoliopsida > Myrtales > Myrtaceae > Psidium > Psidium guajava. Next base: position 19,699,656 of record CM028233.1, on the reverse strand, counting down.
CACAACCAAAAAGAAAAAAGAAAAAAAAACACGATGTGTCTTTTTTTTTCAAGGTAACTTGTTGGTAAATTATCAACGTTTTTATGAATATATTAATTCCCTTATAGTTTGCAAATTACCAATTTCCATACTAACTTACCAACTTTCATTTGCAAACTTGCTACTGCTTTGAATTTATTAACTCTAATATGAAATTATCAACCTAAGTTAGAGTAACTTACCAACTTTGATCAGGTTAAATTGCCAATTAGGACAATTCTCATTTGAGTTACTTTGCTATGGATAACTTTTATAATTTACCATTTTTTTTTATTGATTTACTATTTTTTTATTTTTACTTTTGGTTAACAAGCTCTTACATTTACTAACTCCTTTTTAGAGGTTACTAAATTAAATCTTGATTTACCTCTTTTTTTTCTCCTATTAAATTGTCAACTAGCGCCACTAGGTAAACGGCAATGGGGGTAGACTCTAATATCATAGGGGTAGAGTTCAACTCCTACGATGCACAGGAGCAAAGAGAGAGAGAGAGAGAGAGAGAGAGAGAGAGAGAGAGAGAGAGAGAGAGTTGGAGACAAGATATTCCAAAAAAAAAAAAAAGTTATCGCCACGCATAGGGCCAACAAGTCTAATTTGAGTTTCGTGTTTACATTTATTCGGCTTTTTATTTGCTATGTTTTCTTATCATTTATAAACATTTAGTTTTATTGCTTAGTGACGCCTTAAATTTACTCACTTTTAAAAATTACCAATGTGACTTACCAACTTTCCTTAGATTAAGTTGCCAAGTAATTTTACATTACCAACTTTCATGAATTACATACCAAGTTTAACTTTTGATTTTTTTTTTAATCTTGCACCAACTTTTGTTATCTCTTAATTATGGCTTAAATTTACTAACTATTATATGACATTGCTAACATCAAGTTTAAGTGTTTACCAACGTTTATTTGATTTTATTATTTACCAAATTTTCTATGAGGTCAGGTGAATGAGAAAACATCTGGTTAGTCACTTAAATGAAGGTTGGTAACTTTATTTTATAGTTTTTTTTTGTCATAACTTCATTTTATAGTTGGTAATTGGAGAGTTGGTACGACCTCAAGCTAGTTTCTTCATACACTAAACCTAAATTAATTCTTTATTATCCCCCTAATTGCAGGATTATTTGTCACTAACGAACAATTTCTGGACCAGCCCCACTAATTGCAGGAATTATTTGTCAGTAACCAATAATTTGACCAGCTCCACTCTAAATCGAAGCAATCATTTATAGTGTTAGTGTTTTCACACGCATATGGAATCCACTACAGATACCGTTCCCCTGTTTCCATTATTAAAATAAGACTAAGCAATGACTTTCTTCTTGTAGCATATGAATCAAACGAAATCTTTGTGGCCACAAAATTTTAAAAAGAATCAAACGAAATCTTTACCTTCTCCAACTATAGAGATACGCTACCCCTATATGCTACTATACACATGTTGACAAACAAAAATGATCAATCTGTTTTGTTATTATCGATAAATATCTCGAGACTTGAGACGCTGGTCGACAAATTCATTCATAGTGGGAAATCGACATGAAGACATACTGCTGGGCGGTTATGATTTTTGCAGCTAATTTAGGAATTTTAACTTCTTGTGGATATTTGTACTAGATAATAGGAGTTATTGGACAACGCAACTTCTTGCAATTGCCTTTAGAAAGTTATTTGTTTATTTGAAATCCAAAGTTGTAAACTCCTATGTAACCACCTGCAGGGATTATAAATAACCTAGTAGTGTACTCTTTTTAATCCCCCTCTCTATTCCATCAAAGAACTCAACAATTTTGCAAATTTATCTTTATTTTTACTTTTCTGTAATTTATAAGTCTTTCCATTCCCCGTACTTTAGATGTACTTACAAATATCTCATTCAATTCTATCTTTCTCACGCACTTTGTAGTTAATTAAATTTGCACAAAACATTTTATGTCATCGAGCTTTGTTATCGATTAAATTTTGTTGAAGTGTATTTTTCCCTTGTGTTCCATTGATATGACTTTCGTTTGAAATTGCCACAAAATACATCACACCTTAATAAAAACCAAAGAGTGGATTTTAGCAAAAGGTATTTCATTGACCATCCAACTTTGGCAAAACATCTTTTTTGCATGCCTTGTAGGACGCTTTGTGGTTGAATTGAGGATTAACAATGGCGAGAATAAGGAATCATTCAGATTCTAACAATGCCATGGGTAACTATCCCAATAAAGGTCTAGGACTACACAGCTTGAATCTTCAATAGTTACCCAAGTGATAGAGGGAGGCCAATGCGAGGGGTTGTACGTTCCCTAGTGTCTCAATGAAGAACAGTCAAGAGTAGCTACACCAAATCCTCATATGTTGGTTGCAATGAAGAAATTGTTCGATGAGTAGCACGATATATCAATTACATTGCGAGTCACATGCCATTATTGAACAAGCCGATCGTCATCAATGCCATGAATGATGTTTTCTTGAGGCTAGGATCATCCAATCAACCATCACTATCCAATCCATTGGTAACACAAACATTCCTAGTCTGTCTTCATTTATTGATGTTAGTGATGTTGCTCAGAGTGGTCAACCACCTATAAGAACAATGCAAAGGCTTGAGTCTGCTGATCAAGGTCACAATGATGAGAATAATAAGGCTAATGTTGGTCAAAATAACCGAACTTGTGACAATAATTTGGCAAGTCAAATTGGTCAGCAGCTCAGGCAATTGCCAAATGCTGAAGATGTAAAGGCCAATTTCACCCAATGTGAATATTCCCATTAGGCCGAACATGCCAATTAATGTTGATAATATGCAAGACCAGCGTTGCTGCCTAAGGGGAAAAATGGCCAACCAAATCCACTAATGACCCTAACATAGTTTGCCGAAGAAGTTCCACAATGATTGGGATTAGAGATGGGTGTTATTATACATGTATGTTGGAAATCACATCTTAAATGTGTTAACAACCAGCATTTTCTAAGAGGCTTTGAAATCCCTAAATTTTCCATTTTCACTGGCGTTAATCGAATATTGAACTCATTGATTGATTTATAACCTAATGCAGAGAACTAGGAACAAATTAGTTTTTAAGACTTATATTATTTCCTTTGTCTTTGTCAAAACTACTTTTACCTAGTACACTAAATTACCACCTAATTCAAAATGTGATTGGGCAAAGATGGAGAGATAATAGAACGATACTTTTGGCCACACTTTGTCAATACAATAACAAGTTGGCTAGTCAATTTGTTGCTCGATTGAAAAAGGCTAAAAATAGATGTTTTGCTTCACACTCTGAGAAAGAATTTCAATGAATTGAATTTCAATCTAAGAGAAAAATTCAAAGGCTAAAATTTGACCAATTTATTTGGGTCAATACCATGAAAAATCTCAAACTAATACACCTATAACAAATTTAATCTAAAATAATTATTAACCATTAAAAACCCAGAACTGGTACTGCCATTAGCTGCAATTTGTTATTCAACTCAGCAATTCGATGGTAAATTTAATGGAAACTAAATGAGAATAAATTTGTCACATATGCCAATTTAGGATTTTTGATGGTCAAAAAATTAGTTTGAGGTAGATTTGTCATAGATATACTAGTTTTGTGTGTGTGTGTGTGAGTGAGTGAGTGAAACCTTTATTATAGTTAGCAATACAAGTGTCTAAATATGAGGAACTGTTTAAAGATAGAGATAGAGGGTCACATGCTGACTTTCTAAAAAACGTGACTTTATTGGAAGATATTAGTCAGATCATCAATTTTACCAAGATAAAATTTGGCATGTAAAAATAAAATTTCTCGATGATAAAGGGGTGCAATGACTTTTAATTATCTAATTTAAAAGAATTGAATGATGTTACGAAAAACGTCAAGAGATGCGCGAATTTAAGTGTGAAATAGATGATAAAAGTAAAATAAAAAATGCACAAGACACAATATACATGGAAAATCCAAAATGGGAAAAAAAAATGAGGGAAGAGAGACGGGTTTCATTATCTTCAATAACAAGCATAAGCGTACAACCAAAGATGAAAAGATCTAATAAGGAGAAGTAAAAATAAAAGTGTTTTGGGGCTGAAGCAAAATACTTACGGAAAAAAAGAAAAGTAAGTGTTACAATATAATATGTAACATATCTCTTTTATAGCCCCTTCTAAGAAACACTAAAATAAAAGTAAATGGTATGAAATAACCTTATCACTAATTTGAAAATCAAAAAATAATAAATCTCCATCTTAACTTCAAATCTCCAGAAGAGCGTTTTACCAAATGCCACAAGATCTCTATCCCTCACTACCAAGAGTGACTACATAAGGTAACCTGCCAAATGGTAGGACCAACAAAGAACACCCCTAAGTCTACATGAGTGTACTCGATATAGGAAATAAGGGATGAAACGCCACCAACTTTGCATAAGTAGCTCAAATGGCAAAAACATCAACCAAGTCCAAACAATGCTTGAACTTGGTCAAAGGATATATTTGGTCAACATATCTGCTGGATTATCTGCTGTAGGTGCTTTCTTCATTGTAACTGTATCCTTAGCAGTCTCACCACACACAAAGTCATAACGAATGTTCATATGTTATGTTCTCTCATGAAACATTACGATCTTAGTCAATTGGATTGTACTTTGGTTATTACAAAAGATAATGGAGACTTCCTCTTGTTTCACCCCAAGTTTTGTAACCAAACACTTCAACCAAAGAGCTTCTTTTGCTGATTCCGTTACTACCATGTACTCTGCTTTGGTGGTAGATAAAATAATCGTATCTTGTAAAGTTGCTCTTTAACTAACCGTGGAACCACCAAGTACAAAAACATAACATATTAAAGATCGAGATCACTTGCATGGTCAGAATAAACGAAGCTGATAACTGAATATTCTATATCACAACCTCTATTAAAGGCCAAACCAATATCTAAGGTAACCCAGATATATTGAAGAATCCACTTCACTATTTGCTAGTGAGCTTTATTTGGATATGTCATATACGTGCTCACAACGCTAACTGCTTGGGAAATGTCTAGATGAGTGTAAACCATAGCATTAAGACTACCAACAACACCAGAATATGGAACTGGAGATATCTCCTCTTCCTCTTCTTTGGTTTTAAGTGACAAAGAAGCAAAAAGTATAAAATGGGACGCCAATGGATTACTTATTGATTTAGTATTATTCATGCCAAAACATTCAAGTACTTTCTTGATATACCCCTTCTGAGAAAGGTATAACACTCCAACCTATCTATCTTTGTAAATCTCTATACCAAGAATTTTCTTGGCAGCTCCAAGATCCTTGATCTCAAATTTCCTGCTAAGTTACCTCTTTAACAATTGTATCTTTGATATGTCCTTTGATGTAATAAGCATGTCATCCACATACAATAGAAAATAAATAAAAGAACCATCACGTAATTTTTTTTTATAGTATATATAACTGTCATGTGCACTTTGCAAATAGCCATAACTTAATATAAAGCTATCAAATCTCTTGTACCATTGCTATGGACATTATTTGCGAACATACAAGTAGTGTTTCAACCTACAAACATGATCTTCTTTATCTTCAACAATGAATCCCTCAAGTTGAGACATATAGATTCTCTCATCAAGCATGCCACGTAGAAAAGTGGTCTTGGAGAGAGCACTTTATTGAAGTCTATCCCCTCTTTATGACTAAAATACTTCGCTACCAAATGTGATTTGAATCTTTCATCTTCAACTCTTGGAATTTCCTCTTTTCTTTTAAAGATCTATTTGCATCCAACTCTTTTGTCCTTAGGCAATTTCACAAAATCCCAAGTTTGGTTCTTATATAAGCCACTTCTTAGATTTAGAGTAAATATTAGCTTCATGGAATGTAAAAAGATCGCCAATACCAAACTTTTTAGTAACTGTAAGAGCATATGCTACTAAATCAGTGAAACCATACTTCTAGAGAAGCTTATTTTTCCTTTTAGATCTCTATGCAGCCAAAGTTTGAGATTGTTCAACTCCTTCTACTTCATCTTTAATCGAATTTTAGTCTTGCTGCTCACTGTCACTTTCTAACTGAATAGGAACCCCTTCAAAGGTTCCCTGCGGATCCTCTATACTAAACTCTATATCTTTTGTTACATTCTCCTTTTGAATATCTGTAGACTTAAAATCGTTTCTCTGATCAAGTATAAAATTTTAATCAAAAGTAACATCCCTATTGTTTGTAAACTTTGATGATTAAGGGTCGAAACACAACAATTTATAATACCTTAACACCATCTGCATAACCAATGAAAATACCATTCTTGGCTCTAGGTTCAAGCTTAGCATTTTTTACATGATAATAAGCAGAACATCCAAATACTTTTAAAATAGAATAATTAGAAAGTTTATGAAACCATACCTCCTTTAGAGTCTTACATTCAATTGTGGTTGAAGGAGAATGATTTACCAAATAATGTGCTATGTTCACGGCTTTAGCCTCTAAATCTTTTTTAAATCATGCATTAGAAAGCATATATCTAGCTCTTTCTCAAAAAGTGTTCAGTTCATGCACTCTGCCACCTCATTCTGTTGAGGTGTATACTTGATTGTTCGATGTCAAACAATCCTTGAATCTTCGTAATACTTATCAAAATCACCTCCACAAAACTCAAGACCATTATCTATTCTGAGATGCTTTATCACGCCCCGAACCAGGCGAACCACGCGACACCAATTGAATGTAAGACTCTAAAGGAGGTAAGGTCACAATGATGAGAATAATAAGGCTAATGTTGGTCAAAATAACCGAACTTGTGACAATAATTTGGCAAGTCAAATTGGTCAGCAGCTCAGGCAATTGCCAAATGCTGAAGATGTAAAGGCCAATTTCACCCAATGTGAATATTCCTATTAGGCCGAACATGCCAATTAATGTTGATAATATGCAAGACCAGCGTTGCTGCCTAAGGGGAAAAATGGCCAACCAAATCCACTAATGACCCTAACATAGTTTGCCGAAGAAGTTTCACAATGATTGGGATTAGAGATGGGTGTTATTATACATGTATGTTGGAAATCACATCTTAAATGTGTTAACAACCAGCATTTTCTAAGAGGCTTTGAAATCCCTAAATTTTCCATTTTCACTGGCGTTAATCGAATATTGAACTCATTGATTGATTTATAACCTAATGCAGAGAACTAGGAACAAATTAGTTTTTAAGGCATATATCTAGCTCTTTCTCAAAAAGTGTTCAGTTCATGCACTCTGCCACCTCATTCTGTTGAGGTGTATACTTGATTGTTCGATGTCAAACAATCCTTGAATCTTCATAATACTTATCAAAATCACCTCCACAAAACTCAAGACCATTATCTATTCTGAGATGCTTTATCACGCCCCGAACCAGGCGAACCACGCGACACCCCTTTCTTACAACCGGTCAATTGGTAAAAAAAAAAATCATGCGATAACCCAAGAATTATTGCCAACCATCGATCCTTAGAGTTATCGCGCTAGCGGAAACCATTCACACCCAGACATCTACATGGAAGAGGATAGAGATAGAGGATATACTCAAACAAATATCTGATAACATAAAAATATTATGCTCAATACAGCCAGAGGGGATTACAATTAAATCCCACAAAAGATCGACCTTCCGACAAAGAGGAACAATTCACTAAATCTAGCTCCCTAACCAAAAGGACTATGTCAACAGGGAAACACGATGAAGGGTCTAATCGTCCTTTGCCCCGCTCTGACTAGACGACCGGGACTCCCCCGGGTCAGTCGCTATAGTCGTTGGGGAATCAATCCTCAGCTGACCTAAATTAGGAATCTCGTTTTGCTCTACCTGCTCATCGTTAGCCTCATCGTCCAAAGTAGCTTTAGATATTGGGTCCCACCGATCTATGCCATACCTTGGGATCTCTTATTCCCTAAGTGGTCCAAAGATCATGTTTCCCACCTTAACCATCCATGCTTCAAAGCGTTGGAGCTCTAACTCCTCGTTCCCTATATAACCCAAACAGTGTTCTCTCGCTTAACGTACACAACTCCACCTACCGTGGGATATTCAGTCATAATCGTCTCAATCTCCAATGGTATCCCATGGTGGATTAGGGAGCTAGTCATTTCTTACTTAGGGGTCTGAAAAGGCGATCAGCCCAAAGCGTGAGTGTTAGACCTAATAAGCAAATGTCTAAGCTCAAACTAGAAAGCAGTATGCCATAGAGCTAGATTCATCAGGCGATTTACTTAACTATAACACAATGATCACGTAATCATACCAGAATGTCAGCCGTCACGCAATCATCATGATATCACGCCATGCACATATAGAGTAATTCCCAATGGCAACTAGACAATTCACTAGCAATATACTCAGTCAAAGGATAATGTTCACGTATTTCATGCAAGACTACAAATTGTCCTAAAACTATTACACTTTCATGACATACGAATATAGCACATTCAACCCGTCACACACATATCAGAATTCAATTCATACAGATGCAATATGCTTATATGGTTCTCTCGAGGGTCCTAAATGGCTCAATGAGCACTGTCCGATCGAACCTACCCCGGTGGCTCTTTAGGCAATTCCGGATCTGGCCAGCGCCTCGTACGCTTTCAGGCATGTGCCTTGGACTCGTGTCTCATTACACCAAGTCGGCACCCTTATTACTCCAGGCGCCCTGTGTCGAGCATGTAACAGGCGGTACAATGCACAACCCATGTTCTTAATAGCGAACTCATTGGCGTCTCCTTATCTCTCCACATTTCGGTGGCTATCTTGGCACTGTCAGCCTATCTGTATGGTTCTATGCATTCCGCCAAATGCACAACCTCGAACCATCATGCAATGCATCACATGCCACGCACAGCCATTTTAATAGTCATATAATACTCAAGCATATCAATTCCCATTGCATTAATAAAATACAGGATGCCAAATGTACGACTATGCAGGCATGCATCCCAAAGCCCATAATTACGAGTCAGCTTTATTAACATGCGGCCTCATCATGCATGTGCTCATAGACTCACATTTCAAGCCAATTAAATTTAAATTAATCAATCATGCATGGCGCGCCCCATTTTATATACCTTTAAGACTTAGATTCTACTATATAAACTGTCAGGATTCAAGGGCACATTTCTCCAGGTTCGTGTCTAGTCTTGGGTCCCACAAAATATCTATTTCACTATCGTATTCCGTCCGTAAATTTTATTACTAGCACATGCACACACAATACATGCAGCCTTCGGGGCATAAATCTCATATTTTAGGTCTCAATTTTTAAACATACAACCAAACACTTGAGATCAACTCAAGAACTCACAAAATGACTAATATATCTCTTTGGACAGCAAGCTACAAGCATAACTAGCAGCTCATTTCATAGTGACGAGCCCTAAAAATACAATCTTTTACTATAATGTCGACCCTAGAGCGAAACTCTAATACATACTCCAAGCCAACTCGAGGTTAGAGGTTCGCTTACCACAACAAGGCTTGAGTGCTGATGACGATGACAGAAACACACGACAGGCGATGAGAACTCGTGGCTGAGAGGGTGCACAACGGTAGAGGCTGGTCTGGTGGTCCACAAAGGGTTTCTCAAGCCTAAAAGAGTGAACTCATGGGTTAGAAAGGTCTAAGAATCCAAAGAAACGAGCCCATGAAACCGGAACCTCATCGAAGCAAACTGGCGGCTGACGGAGGAGGGAGATGGCTGTGACGGTTCGGGGGTGAAATGGAGGTATCGAGGCCAAAAAAATGAAGAAACAATGGTCTAGGAGACTTACCAAGGTGAGGTGGACCCGAGGAAGGTAGGATGGTGGTTGGACGGTGGCATGATGCAGCAATGGGGAGCAAACGGCATGGGCGAATGGCGACGGAGCCGAGAGAGAGAAAAGTAGAGGGAGAGAGAGTCACTTGAGAGAGAGTTTAGAGGAATAGTAAAGAGAGAGGGAGAGATGAGAGAAAGTGAAGAGAAGATAGGGATTAAGCTTCCCTTAAAAATATAATCTTTTATCATAATGTCGACCCTAGAGCGAAACTTTAGTACATACTCCGACATAAGTCGAGGTTAGAGGTTCGCTTACCTCAATAAGGCTCGAGTGTTGACGACGACGACGGAAACATGCGACGAGCGATGAGAACTCGCGGCTAAAAGAGTGCATGACGATGGAGGCTGGTCAGGTGGTCCACAAAGGGTTTCTCAAGCCTTAAAGAGTGAACTCACAGGTTAGAAAGGTCTAGGAATCCAACCAAACGAGCCCATAAAGTCGGAGCCTCACCGGGGCAAGCTAGCGGCTGATAGAGGGGGGAGATGGGTGCGGCGGTTCGGGGGTGAAACGGAGGTCTCGAGCCCAAGAAAATGAAGAAACAAGGGTTTAGGAGACTTACCAAGGTGAGGTGGGCTCAAGGAAGGTGGGATGGTGGTTGGACGGGGCGCGATGTGGCGATAGGGAGCGAATGGCGTGGGCAAACAGCGACGAAACCGAGAGAGAGTCACTTGAGAGAGAGTTTAGAAGAATAATGAAGAGAGAGGGAGAGATGAGAGAAAGTGAAGAGAAGATAGGGATTAAGTTTCTCTAACAAGTTTCATGTAAACCCCTAAGTGATGGGACAAGTTGTCTTGGAAAAAGGGAGAGAGAAAAGATGAGAGAATTGAGAGAGGGAAAGAGAAGAGAGAGAGAGGGACTTTTCTCAAAATTCAAAAGTTAAATCCCAAGATTGATGGGACTTGCCATCTTAGGAAGGTGGGATCACGATGACCTTAGGGAGATAAGTTGTCATAGGATTTTAATGAGAAAAAGACAAAGACAATTATTGCTTGCCAAAAAGATGAGATGATGTGACATTTTCTCCAAAAAGTGATGATGCGACACTAAAAAGATGATATTTGACTTTTGCAAGATAGACTTGATGGATAAGACAAGATTTGATTTGATTAATTGATGGGATGATGGATGAGACGCTATCTCGAGATTCGTGCCAAATGCACTGATCGGGCACCGAGCGTGAACGAACGCAGGTTAATAGTCTCGCTAAGCTAATACGCTCATAATACCATAAATATAATTACTCATGATATAGAGGGCTTAACGCAGACTAGGGGCAAATCGATAAAAATCCAACTCATGTCTTGTTTCGCGACGTTCACAACTGACTGGTCACTAACGATTTAACTGCAACTAATACCAAACCTTTATTGTAACATTCATGAGAATTCGATTGTCTAAGATCGGAATTCATTTCATGGCCAAATTCATTAATTAACGACTCTAGTAAATGATTTGACCCACGGGCAGCTGTTTGGAGATACGTGTGTTGACCTATTAGGTCCACATACTTTAAGGTCCTAGGTATCCTTTCCCCTTTAGTTAGCCATTTCGAGTTAATCAGGCTCGAGTGAGATTTAACTAGAGCATATTAATGAAATATATCCATATTTATAAATTCCGAATATGGGTCGAAAATCCAGAATGTCACACGTTTTGTCTTCTAGCCAATTTGATTTTCAATTAACATCTTCTACTTCTTGAACCTCTTAAAAACATCACTTTTACGCTTCAAGAAATAAACCCAAAGTTTCTTAGAAAAGTCATTAACAAATGTTAAAAGATAAACAACACCACCTTTAGATGTAGTTTGTGTAGGTCCTCACAAGTCGGAGTGAACATAGTTAACTCTGCTCTTCGTTGAGTGCACTCTATTATCGAAACTAACTCTGCGCTACTTCCTAAAAGTACGATACTCACAAAAGTCAAGTGGGACTATATGCTTCCTACAAAGAAAACCATGTTTACTAAATATAGTTTTTTTTCTTTCACTCGTGTGACCCAATGACATATACCACAACCTTGATTTATTATAATCTGAAGAGGATGATATATTTAAAGAACCCACAACGGTATTTTCTTGCAAAATGTAAATGTTGACACAGGATTTTCGGCCATTTTTATTTTTGAAAAATTTAAGAAAATTCATAAAAATTCAAAAATTGAAAATTTAACTTTGGGGACCTTGGCCAAGCCTAGAAAACCAATTTGAAAAAATAAATGTTCATATTTTTAACATTTTCCTGCATTTTATTTTCAACAATTCATAGCAAATGAAAAATAAAAACATTGTAAAATCAACTTTGGAAGCCTTGGCCAAGCCTAGGAAACCATTTCTGAAGAAAATATAATTTTTCATATTTTTTGGATTTTTTAATATTTTCGAAAATAGAAAAATACCCAAAAATTAATAGAGATAGTATTTAAGGTCGCACAAATATGAAAAAATAGTCAGTATTTTTCTTTTAATTTTCTCTTCATTTTTTCCAAAGGAATTTCGCAAAAATCAATTTGGAATTGAGGTTTACTTTGTTAATCTCATTTTTAGATTATTTGCAAAAATTTTAAAAATTTCATTTCAGCCCTGTTTTTTTACTGTTTGCATTTCTAGAGTCGTGTTATCCCCTTCTATTTTTCAAAATTATATTTCAGTCCAAAAGTCCATGGAATTGTCGAATTTCGCTAAAAAGGACCAAAAGGCAATTTGGATTTTTTTGCAAATTAGTCCGTAAAAATGATTAAAATACATTTAAAAATTTTCTGGGGACCAAATAAAAAATCAGGACATATCAACCCCTAGTTTTTGACATTCTGTATCCATTGGTGGGATTAATTTTTGCAGGAAAGTTGGTCTAGAGTCTGGATTTCGCAAAATTTGTCCTTAGGTCAATGTTGAAAATTTGAATTTTCATCTAATTCCTTGCAAAATTTTCACAGAAAATTCATTTCCTAAAGGAATGCATGATCCCTAGTTTAATTTTGGTCTTAATTTGGAGTGATGTTGACGAAATGGAGCTAATTTTGAATTTTTAGCTCATCCGGGTCAACCAGGTCGGGTTAACCCAACCCGGTCAACCCATCGCCATGGGAAACCAGGATCAGCTCTGGCTCCTCATCTTGTTACGCACAGGCGATCTACCGGACTGAAGGGAGTTTTTAAAAAATATAAAAGGTGAAGATTCTCTCATTTGGAGGAGGGTGAGAAGGCAAAAAAAAAACACAAAACAAAAAAGGCTACACAAAGAGGGAGAGAGAAAGAGAGAGAGGAAGAGAGAGGGGTGACACCATTGTTGAGCTTGGCTGAAAGCTCTGAAGGTGGGTGGTAGCAAACGGAGGGGAATCGAGCTACAGAAGTCGATTAGGAAGCTTTGTAAAGTTGCTGGGAATGTCTTAAACCTCGCGTTCATCCTTTCGTCATCAAAAAAGGTAAACTCCATTGCTGAACTATTGAAGCTCCTTCCATGGCGAAACTTGATCCAGGCACTTTGCTTCGTGATTCTTGATTCATTGTGTTCATGTATTCACACTGATTGTATTCATGTCCTTCCCTTGCATTTTCGTCGCACAAAACCTCCCGACCAATCACTCAAACTTGAACTGATCGCGAGCTAATATGCTTGTCCGCGACGCTAGATAAAGCCATACGACCTTCAGGTAAATCTCACTGTACTCCATGGATGCTCTTTATTCAATTTGTGTAGCATGTTAGTGCGGTTTCTCAACGTGCTAGTTCCATCGCCGGAATAGTTCTTGGCCGAGGTCAGATTAGGTAGTTCTAAGTGTTTTTGTGGCCTAAGAATCATATATGCACATGCTAGAGTGAATGAGAATGGATCTAGGGTGAACTGGGAGTTTTCGGTGCAGTTTAGGGTTATTTTCATGTATGTCGGCATGCCTTCGGCGGGTTCGTCGAAGATTGGAGCTCCTCCGATCATCTTCCTCCCTAAGAAGCTAACCGGTCAAAGATAGTTGACCAGGTCAACAGACATGTGGCACTAAGGTGGCCACTACATGGCAACCACATCAGCTCAGTGGTTATAATGGTCTAAGTAGAATAACAAACTTCGATCGAACGATGGGGATTAGGCCACGTGGCGGCATCTGATAATTTCTGAGAATAAAAATTTCTAAAATTCGAGTTATCCAATTAATTCACAAAAATAATAAACAAAATGGATCGGATGGTTAGGGTTAGTGACACATGGCAAGTTTTAGACTGTAGGATAAATTTAAGAGGGAAAATAAAAAAATAGATAAAAAAATTCCGAAATTTTTGAAAAAAATTCAAAAATATCAACCCAAAACTACGTCGTTTTTGCGTTGGGTTTAAGGTAGTGGGCCTTGGGCTAGATCTGGGTACTGGGCTGGGTCAATCCGATCCGGTCCGCATAACAAAATAAAAAGAAAAATAAATAATATATATATAAAATCAAGAAAATAAAAAAAATTAGAAAAATTAGAAATATACAAAAAAAACTCAAAATTGTGTCGTTTTTTGGTTCAGGCCAAACCCAAGTGGGTTTCGGCTCTGATCTCAAGTCGTGGGCCGGGTCAATCCGACTCGGTTCAAAAATTAAGTAAATAATAATAATAATAATAATAATAATAATAAAATAAATAAGAAATTAAAAAATTAGAAAAATAAGGGAAAAATCATAAAAAAATCTAAAAAATTTTAAAAATTAAAAAGAAAATTTTTTAAAAAATAAGTAAAAAATATAAAAGAAAAAAAAATTCATAAAAATCATAAAAAAATTCTAGAAAATAAAATAAAAATTTTAGAAAATGCGGAAAATGTCAAAGAAATAGGGGAAAATTATAGAAAAAAAAATTCTAAAAATGTCCCAAAAATAGAAAAGTCCATAGAAAATCATAAAAAAATTCTTAAAAATAAAAAAAATTTAAAAAATAGAAAAATCTTCAAAAATTGTTAAAATTAGGGAAAATCCATATTCAACTAGTTTGACCTATTTTCACATTTTTGATTTCTCGAGCCTTAAAAAATTACGATTTCGTCCTTCGGGTCATTTTAACCAAAACCCTTCTAAATCACCCATGAATCTAATTGGCATCTTTTCTAAGTTTCCAGGACTCCCCTAAGCCTGACTTGACTTGATTTGATGTGATTTCTCAATGTATGGATTCTTTGACTATGATTAATAGGATAGTAAAATCTCATTTGAATGATCCCTTTAGATCTCTTAGGACTTACCGCACCCAATCTTGCCTGCATGAATTTCTTAAAATAGAAAATCACTCAACTAGATATCGAAAGGGCGTCAATAGCAATGTTCACGTAACTAAGTCCCTAAATCCAAAATCTCTAGTTTTCGCAGAATCGAGCGATCTTTCCCAATCGCTCGATAGGGTTTCCAATCATACCCTCCAAAAATGATTGGTGGCGATCTAATTGCACGTACACCGATGCATATGTCACCGACCATGTCAAGGTCGAACCTAATAAGCCCGTCGCAATTTGGTATGAGCCAGGGAGGGCTTGAGCATACTCCTGATCTTAAAAACGGGCCTAGCAATCGATTAGCCCACACGCTCTTCCCTCTCTGAGGGTTAGGCCGCGACAGCTAGCGACTCTGCTGGGGACTTAGTTCTAACCCATTAGAGGACTTGAGCAGATTAAAAAGTTGAGTGTTTTCTAACATATTTTTCTGCAGGCACTCTTGAATGTAAGTAAGTTCACTAATCAAATGTGTTAAATGTTTTTGCAGATAGGAGTTATAAGGGGTGGAGTGATTGTTGACATGTTTTGTGGAGGATTGGAGTTTGGATTGATTGTTTACTTCTTCCAATTTAGAAGCACTATTTTTATATCAACTGTTATGCATACCTTACATATTTTGACGATCATGATGCCTTCATACACAAGCACCTAAACCTAAACTCTGAAACACCTTTCTTATGTTGCCATAGATAGGGATCAATATGCAAAGCTCTATCGTCTGATTACGCCTGGGTTGACTATATTTGATTTTGCTTGCTATCTGAATTGATAATTCTTCCCACTTGATGTTTGATCATGCTTGAGGGTAAAGTCTTTGACTCAGATAGTGGGAGCCATTTAGGTTCATATCATGTCCCTTCTTTTTATTTTCTAGAGCTAAATCCTCACATGTCTCATGCACATGTGAATTAGACTGTTGGTATACCTAAAAACAAAAAAAAAGATAGAAAAAAGACAAAAAAGAGGTCTAGTTGGTAAGACCTTCTTACCTTTAACTTGTAATTCATTTTCATATATTTTAAATTCTACATACCATGCATATCATGTATCATTTCACAAAAAAATCATCATCTGAGTGATTGGTTTAAAAGTCACTTTTAGGATAGAATGATAGTTTTCCTAAGTCATGTTGTAGTTCTTAAGACGACCTCAAGGGGGCCAAGGAGCATTTCATGCCACGACACCAATATGGAGTCATTTGAAGCATGTCGATTCACCCGTAGGAGGAAGTTCCAAGATGGATAGATACATATGCTAGTTTGAAGAAACCTGATTTCAGCCAAATGACTTATGATCTGATTTGGACAATCCTTAGCGTTTGTCACATCCATTTATCATAGATTTCATTTCTGATCTTTGTACTCCGGATTTCCTTATGTGGGAATAATTTCTATTTCATCCCATTAGATTTGATGTACTAAGGATCTTTTGAGGTGTTTCTATAATATTCTGACTACCCTGAAAATTTTAGTAGATGGGTGTGATAATGGCTTTCATTCCAATCACTTGAACGGTTCTAATCAATTGCATAATTCCCTTTGAAAGAAATCTAGTTTAAAAACTCTCTATTATAGCTTCTTTGGTCGAGTAAGAGTGTTGAACCCTTATTTCACCAAAAGGAAATATGAAATTGAATGACTCATGCATATATCATCATATTTCGCATAATTAACTTTCCTATGTAATTCATGATAACTAGTCAAAGTCGTTCATGTTTTCTAAATTCAAGAAAATATTGGATACTCAAATTATTCTCGTTTCTAGAAAACGGCTTTAACTTGGATGTCTTATAGTTTATCAAATTTAGGACACATTGAAATTGCATTTTACATTTCTTAACCATTCCATTAGTTTTCCTTGAAAATTAATCAAAAGCGGTTATCATTGATTACATTTCTTTTAATGGTATGCTTTCTTATGAAAAATATTGATAAGGGCTTTCCACGCAAGACTAAGACTCATATAAAGATCCTTATCTTCATTAATCACAAGAAGGCATAAAATTGAAAGGATTTATGCTTTCTTTTCTATTTTCTCTTATAATATATCTATTTCATCTAAAAACCAGGTAATAAAATTGGTAGAGGAGAATCTCACAATCTATTTGGGGTAGACATAGAGGATAATGACTCCGATGCGCGACTTACCAAACTAGAGAATTAAGTAGCTCAGTTTTTTGCCATATTCTCAAAACTTTCAATAGAAAATAAAGCTCTCACTCCATTGTATGCTATGGAAAGCCCTGAGATCGCACCTATCAGATCACTAGTTGTCAATACCAAAGAGAATAAAATGATAGAAGAAATTCTTTTAGTCCCACGCTTCATCTCGATGAAAGAATCTAGCTGCTTAATGGAAGGAAGAGACCATGCAAATTTAAGCAAGGCTGAAATTCATCTAGATGTTTCCCAAAAGGACAACATATTATCTCCTCGCCTTATAGGGAAAGCTGCTAATATTTTTCAAAGGCCGGAGTTTACTAAGAAGTACGATGGCATTGGATGTCCGAAAACTCATATCAATCATTTTTTAGAAGAGATAATTGATTATGTTGACGATGATTCACTCTTGATCCAGAATTTTCGATATACTTTGATTGGTCCTGCTCTATCATGGTTAATGGTGCTTGATATTAGGAGTATCGAAGAATGTGACGATCTTGCTGACCAATTTTTATAACAATATAGATGCAATATGAAGACTATCCTCACCAGAATGGATTTAAGACATGTGAAAATAAGGAGGAATGAATATTTTAGATCATTAGAATGAAGATAGAGAGCAAAAGCTACTCAAGTTCAAAACCCTTTGGATGATGATGAGTTGATAAGATACTCTTTGACAGCCCTTCCATATAAATTCTTTGATCGGTTGCATACATATAGTTGTCAATTATTTTCACATTTGGTAGACGTTGGTGAAAGGGTGGAATGGGCCATGCAAAATGACAAGTCCAGAAATAAGAACAATTATGGGTAATACTCTCAAGTCAACAAAGGACCATTTAATGAAGCAAAGGCTGGATATCAAGGAATGTGAGCTATGAATCAAACTCCCAAAAATAAATCAGGATACCAATTACATGTTTCCACTTCTCATCAGGGGCAATATGAGTCTTAGGTAGAGAAATCTCGAAAATCTAACCAATTGAAGAAGCTTCTATCGAAGCAATTCACTCCACTCCCTTATCCTTACTCAAAATTGCTTCCAATATTATTAGAAAGTGGTTAGTTGCAAAGGAGCCGCCAAGGATGAATTCTCCAAAAAATTTCTTCGGCTATGATAGGACTAAGACTTGTTTATATCACATGGTTGAAATGGGGCATAACGTCGATAATTGTTTGGTTCTCAAGAATAAAATTCAAGCCCTCGTAAATAGTGAGATCCTCAAGCTTGATGATCTGGAGTTGAAAATACTATAAAGCCATTCACTTGAGCATCAAGGAGTAATCCTAATAGACGGCAAGAGGAAGACAAAAACTGAATTTCTTAGTTAGCATCCTTGAATCACGATGCAATTTCAACTGTGGTATCATTATATCTCAAAGGAGTTCGTGGAAGGAAGTGATTCACCGGTATAAAAAGAATACCATGCTAGTATATGAAGAAGTTGGGTCATTTGTAGTCGTTTCGAATTTTGGAGAATGAAGTGATCAACACTAATTATTCGTTTCATGTCATTTCCATTCAATCTTTTAATTCATATTGCAAGTAGAACTTAATAGTACCTTGGATTTGGAGCCATTGGTCCAAGGTAGTCTCCTTTGTAAAATGGCCCTATCATTTCATTTTAGTAAATGCATATGCACGTTTTATTAAGGACATGCAGGAATATTCCAAACTGGCCCAATGATGACACTTGTCTTTGATTCTCGAAAACTTGAGGTCTGGGTCCCACATGTTTCCTAGTTTTCAAATAAATTTTATAGGAACGAGAATATCCGATGATATGAGGACCAGTTCCCCCTATTTCATAATTCTTCTGTTGAAGACGTCTTTCAAAAGAAATTTTCAAATTATTCATGCATAAACTTTGATGTTGCTCACGCGTGGATTTTTGCAGATGTTCCTAGGAATGGTGCTTCAAGAAGGTAAATGTGATCATTCTAATAGAAACATCTCATATATAGTTTAACATGTCAGCATATTCCTCTCGACCTATGTTGAAGGTAGCCAATTACTCAAATTGATGGAAAAGATATTCAAAGATGAATAAAGAGAGCTTACTAATTCTATCAAAGGAGCGAATCGGAATGATGAATGTGGGAAGTCACCTGAGTGCGATCGCATTACCAATCAAGAAAAACGACGAGACCAAGTCATCCATTTTGGCGATAAAAGAAAGTAAAACACTTAAAGAACAAACCAAGTGACAAAATAGTGATTATCCCTCTTACTTCATATTGAACATGCATTTAGAATAAATAGATTCAAGAGCATCTTAATGGCTCACTTAAGGACAAAATCTTTCATGAAGCTCTAATATGCATTCAATCGACATTTGAATCCTTTCAAGTTTCTTATTGATTGGAAATTCCTTTGAAAAGAACATTTGAGAGGAAAAGAAGATGAAAGATTTGAATTTCCTAGATTATCATATGCATTAAAAAAATCGCTTTCGATAAATAAAGTGAGAGCCACAAGGTCATTCTTTCATTGCAGGCACGATCCATTTTTAAATCACTTACATCACGCATATCATGTATACATCCTTTATATGTATACTCTTTTTTTTTAGCGTGCCTAAAGGTCAAGACAGAGGAACATGAATGAAGAACAAATGGTATCGATTCCAATTGTCTACTTCCTATGCCATTTTGACATGATTTTCCTTTCTTTTGATAGGGAAACATCAAACACTTTAAAGGAAAATATTGTTGAGAAAGTCGTCTAATCATCATATGATAGGTTCCAAATGATTTTTAAAAAAAAATCAATAAATGATTACATAAGTGTGAGTTATCTTCACTTTTTGAGGAAGCTAACACAAATAGAAATGGAGGATAAGGTGGTATTGTTGGGAGTATACCTTAAAGACACCCATGTAAGTGTTACATGGAGAGCACAAGTTGAGCTTTCAACATAGCGTTTAGTCAATTGGCAAGACGTGTTCATTCATCTTATCCTATTACTCACATGAATGAAGTCCATAAGATTAGGTGTGATTAAAACCTATTCTCGAAACGTTAAGAATATATGTAACAGGTCTTCAGTCAATACACCATCTTTAAATGGTTCCTCATCGATGGTTCAATGAATGGGCACTATTGAATCCCTTGAGACTGGTGCATTTCTAAGAACTTTGCTATTGGGTATCAGATACTCAATATGGATGACGAGTCACAAGTCATTGGACATTAGATATCCGAGTTGGAAACGTAGGTACTCGTCGAGGACGAGTTCACTGAACGTGACATAAAGTGGACGATTAGCAAGCATGGAAAGTTTCGCGTTGGGTCAACATATAATCCTTCAGGCTTTGGTGTGTAAGTGATCTTTAGACCTGAGGCACAGTGTTGACTTGTGTGTTGAGTGGCTATGGTTCACAAGTGCGTATATTGGCAGGACGTCGATTTGCCTCTGTACTTAATGGTCATAGTCATTCGCATACGAAGTCACAGGTATGCGTAATATGGGATCTGTCTCCTTGCTACGTGAAGCGAGGTTACTGTCATATGTGATCTACTCATGATGGTGCATTTGAAAATCCTCGGCCGGGGTAAGGCGGGATTGTCTCGTGAATGCACGTCAGATAGATTAAGGCATATGATTGAATTTGTAGGCTTGACAATTCCATGGCCTTCGTTCGATTATGATAAGATTAGGATAGAAGGATTGAATTACACTATAAGTCAAAGCGGTTAGGTTCATTCATGTTCTCGTAACATTCACACTGTCTGGATAGCCATGATATGTTGCTAGATGTCATTAATGGCTTGTAAGACTTAGAGATTGAATGGGACAATCAGTTCTCTTGGTGATACTCATTTGATGGTATAAGTTTCACTACAAGGTCAGTAATGAACCTAGGGATGTCATCCACCATAATCGATGTGTGGCGACATTAAATATGGAAGACAATATTGTAAAGGCGTTTACAATTGGCTATTGAGATAGTAAGATAGAAATTAGTTCAAATTAGATTTAATTCTAACTTCTAATCACGAACGGATAAGTCGCTGATACAAGCGTTATGCAAGCACTGTGCAGGAGCTGCGGAAGCGCTGATGCAAGCGTTGCACAAGCATGATATCATATGGATGACTATACAATGCAAGCGCTGCGAAAGCACTAATGTAAGCACTGTGCAAGCGCTGATACAAGCGTTGCGCAAGCGCTGATGCAATCGCTGCGCATGTATGATGTCATCTTGATATGATATTTGCACGAATTAGGAGATGATAAGGATATGATTTCTTATCCATTAGAAAGTCTAAAGGAGAAGAAATTTCATCTAAAATAAAGGACTCTAGAAAGTCTTAATGGATAAGATTTGTTATCCGATAAGACGACATGAAAAATAAGGAAAATAAAGCGATGCGATCACTACTCGATAAGGATATCAATGTGGGAATAGTAAGGTGGTGTGGTTTGATCGACAAACCGGCGTCACCTTTGCAAAATGGGCTGGTTTGATTGGCCCATCGACTGACGGTCAAAGGCGGACTAAACGGCCTTTGACCAAGTCAAAGGAGGTGGAAGAGGGCTGGTAAATTACCGCCCCTACCCCTCGTCCAACACTTATAAATAGGGATTAAAGGTTAGGGTTTTAGAACCTTTTTTTAAAACCTCTGCATTTCACCCTTTTCTCGAGAGAATTTCGTGTCGTTTTCGTGATGAATCCTAGGGAGTTTCGAACTCTTGTTTCACCAAGAGCGACCAGAGGGTCGTGAGGTAGTTTGTGATGAAGAAAACGAGCTCCGTACGTCATCTCTCAATGGTCGCTAGCACAATTGAGGAATAGACGGCCGTGAGCTTCGTCTTCGGTCGCTGCGAGGCCGGTGGTGTATCTAAACTAGTGGTTCGACATTTGATGGACTCCGAGAGAATGAGAACGAACCCATCTAAGCTTTGGCTCTTGAGGTAAGCCTGAAGCCCCTTTGATGTTGTTAACACTTGATTTTTAATCATCTTTTTTCTTTTAAAATTAATAAAAAAATTCATAAAAATTCATAAAAATAAAAAAAAAATCAACTTTGGGGACCTTGATCAAGCATAGGGAATCAATTTTGACAAAAAATGATTTTTCATATTTTCAGTATTTTTTGATATTTTTTATTTTCAAAAATTCATAAGAAAATAAAAAAATGAGAAAATTGAAAAATTAACTTTGGAAGCCTTGGCCAAGCTTAAGCAACCATTTTTGAACAAAAAAATAATTTTTCATATTTTTTATATATGTTTTAGAAATTAGAAAAATATTTAATAAATAATAGCATTTGGGGCCTAAACAATTCAATTCGAGTCAATTTATTTTCATTTTTCACTTTTAGGAGTTGTAACATTATTTTCTAATATTCCAAATTTTCATCTTGGCCCAATTATACCCAGAAGGACTCAATTTTGTAAAAGGGCTTTAATTAAATTTTGCGTTATTTTCAGCGGCAAGAAATGAGCTTAAATTTGATATGCAATGAATTTTGACTCAGCATAGGGGATGTGTGTCAAAAATTCAAAGGAGATTTGGACTTAAAGAAATATTTTTCCAGGGACTGAATTGCAAATACTTAAAATCTTAGGGACTAGAATACAAATACCTAACACTTGAGGGATTATTTTATTAATAACAAAAAGAAGAGTTAGTGGAGAAATTAGAATAGAGAAGGGAAGATGGAGAAGAGGAGATGGAGAAGGGAAGATAGAGAAGATGAGATTGAGAAGAGAAGATAAAGAAAATAAGACGAGAATAAAAAAGGGAAGATGAGATGAAAATAGTTAGTGGAAAAATTACAATGGAAGATGGATGAGTAAGTTATAAAAGGAGGAAGAAGTGAGCTTGGGAGGGGGATTTTTGGAGAGAAAATTATGGATGTTTGAGAGGATTTTGGGACATTGAAGAAAAATTTGAGAGAAAGAAAATACCAAAAAGAGAGAGAGAATTTTGAAGATAATGGGAGTTTAAAGGTAGGGGTTATCATCACCAATTCCTCATCGATCAACATAAATCAAGAGTTCATCCCCGTCATTCGAGCCGCAATCTTAATCCACAAGCACTTCTCATTATGCCATTGAAGTTAAGTGCCGCTTTCATTATTCCAATTTTTGATGTGGCTTAGATCATATTTGCTCCATTACTCCATTTTCCCCAGATTTTTATGTCAGATAAAGGACACCTCCAAGTCAACAGTAAATCCCATGGAGGTGTAAAATTAGAACTGACGAGCTCTTGAGTGTCTATTAAATTTTCAATTGATCCATCGACGAATTTCGACCCAAATTGTCAAATCAATTCGTTGTATTTTATTTTAAAAAATTCAAACCCCAGAATATGAAGGGCATGGCCCACTCACTGGAGGTCATTTAAATTCCCACAATTTAAATTCGTAAATCTTAAATCCCAAAAGAGAGGGCCAAGTCAAGGCTGGGCCGTCAATTGGAGGTCTTTATTTATTGTAATTTAAATTCCTGCAATTTAATTCCTACACCATTAAACCCTAAAGGGAAGAGTCAAGCCAATGCTAGGCCACCCATTAGAGGTTTTTACTTACTGTCATTTAAATTCCTGCAATTTAATTTCCAGCACTATTAAACTCTAAAGGGAAGAGCCAAGCCAATGCTAGGCCGTCCATTGGAGGTTCTTACTTACTGTCATTTAAGTTCTTGCAATTTAATTCCCGCACCATTAAACCCCAAAGGGAAGAGCCAAGCCAATGCTAGGTCGCCCATTAGAGATTTTTACTTACTGTCATTTAAATTCCTGCACCATAAAACCCCAAAGGGGAGAGCCAGGCCAATGCTAGACCATCCATTGGAGGTCTTTATTTATCGCAATTTAATTTCCTGTAATTTAATTCTTATATCATTAAACCCTAAAAGAGAGGGCCAAGCCAAGGCTGAGCTATCCATTGGTGGTATTTATTTATTGTCATTTGCTTTCTGTAATTTAATTTTAAAATCACTAGACCCCAAAATGAGTAAGTCGCAGCACTGTACAGAAGTCGTTAACTCACTCCTCTTTCGGCTTCAAGGAAATATTTAATACTTTAAAAATGCCAAAAAAATTCACTCACGTACATTCCATTTAAAAAAGCGAAAATACAAAAAGAGAACACCCCACTAGAGCCTTATGAGTAAATTAAGCCTAAGTTACCAAATTAGGATATCCATGAAATTAAAGTACTGAAAGAACATTAGTTTTAATTAACTGATGTAACTAAGTTCCCGAACTCATAATCTCTAGTTCGTAGAAGTAATTTAGTGCTCTCACTAATTTACTTAGATTTCTAATCAACCTACCAAAAATTATTAGTGGCGACTCCAAATTTTAAAATCATTTGAACAAAAAACCAAAGTTGCGATTTGGTAGGACTTGGGAGGGTTTGTATTAGATTAATCCATCTAGTTAATCTAATAATCCGTTAATCTAGAAATTCTCCACCGATTGAAAAATTTTTAGGGTCGCAAGAGATTGGCCACTCCACTGGGAATGGGAATTTTGAATTTTTTAGAAAAGAAGGTACTAATTGGGGTGCTTGACTTTTTGAAATTTTAAAAGTTTTAGTGGATTTAGGTCAATGAAAATTTCATCGATATCTCGCTTTTGGCGATTTTGTTTGGAATTCATCCTTTAGGTGTTAAATGGTTTTGCAGGATGGGAGTTATAAGGGGTGAAGTGTTTGATTAATCCATTTGTTTTGCAGGGTCGGTGTTGGGATTATTGGTTTTATTTCACACATTTTTAGAAGCTCTGTTTTGATATCAATTATTGTGCATGTCTTGCATATTCTGAGGGTCACGACACCTACACACAAAAACGTCTAAACCCAAGTCGCGAAATTCTTCCTAGGTAACCATAGATAGGGATCGAATATGCAAAGCTCTTGCGTTGATTGTGCTTGGGTTTGATCCCGCTCATTATCTGAATCGACAATTCTTCTCACTTGATGCGTACTTGCGCTTGTAGGTAAAGTTATCGGCTTAGATAGTGGAGGCCTCTTTAGGTCTATACCCTGTCTGTCTTTTTTATTTTCTAGAATCTATTCCTCACTTGAGTCATGCGCATGTCTATGTGATTTGCATTTTTCCAAGGTAAAAGTAAGTTCTCTAACTTTATCTTATATTTATTTTTGGTCGGTCCATGTTAGGTGTCGGTCAAATTTTGAACTTAACATCGTGGTCATTTTTTTAAAAAGAAAATCAAATTAGTTTCCATTTTCAAAATAAACGTGAAGAAAAAATCCCTCTAGGGAATTTTTGTTAGCCAATTAAGGATTTTGTCACGTCTTTCCTGCTTCAATAAAAACGAGATTTTCCTGACAAATTTGCCTCTGAAAATTCATTTTGATAAAAAGGAAAAATTCCTTTGGAAAATTTGTTAAACGTTAAGGGATTTTATTACATTTTTCAAGTTATAATAACCTGCAAGAGAATTATTTCTAAAAAAAATTTACCCATGTGTTTCTAAGAAATTTTCTCTAATTTCTCATAAAATGGAAAAATAAAATTGGACTAATGTAGGAATCATGGGCCAACTTTTCTTGGATCATGTACTCATTGGTTCATTTTCTTTTGCAGGAAAATCACAGGTACCTTAGGCGGGAGCAAAATCTGGTTCAACAATACATCAGGGATAATTTTTAAGAATATGAAAGGACGAAAAATAATGAGGCTTTAACCGTTAATCCTAAGGACAAGCAAAGAAGTCCGTCTTTCGAACATGGAATTGTGTCAATAAGTGAAAATGTATGGGCCATGTATTTTGATAGGGGCAATAAATGTATCCGAATCAGACGTGGGAGCATTCTTAATGTATTAGGGGATCATTGTGCTTGATTCAAAAAACGAATAGTTTGTATAATCAGAACCCAAGAGATAAGCTTGTAACGCCTTCTTAGCTAAATTAGTCAAAATGTTTAATGGAGGACTAATACTTATATTATTGAGTATGGCCCACGGGCATTTCTCTCGATACTACAGACGCTCGACACACACAAGTTGACGCCAAAAGACCGCATGAGCAAAGTAGGGGCACGCAACAGGTGGCCTAATTCATTTATTGGCGCACTGACTGAGTTGCATAATTCATGTGATTAGCTCACAGGTCTCGACGCAGTTAATGGGGTCCGCTGTCGAAAGCTTCTTTAATATTCTCGATATCATCATTTACAGCGTCAAACAAGAACATCAGGAAAGATGTTAATTCTCGGTATTTCTTGTGCCTTGAGACGATCTATCGTGATATGCAGGAGAAGAGATAGCTGGAAAATTAAAGTACAAACATGCGAAACTTTACTTTCATTCCATTCATCAACGAGTTTTACAACAACTCACTAGGGAGGAAAAGTAAAGCTGAACTGAGCCCTGATAAGCATCACAAAAGAGCTCAACTAGCACGCCATGAAGTTAATGCTCTGCATACACCGAGTGATCTAGGAGTCGAGATCTGCAAGTTTGAAGAATAGGCGGATACATTTCTCCTTGTGCCTGGCCACACTAGCCTCATGATGTTCAACGTCGAATTTCAAATTATCAAGCCTCTCTCGAAAGCTATGTCCGCCGTTAGATCATTAAGTCTCTCCTCCAGCCATTCACAATTGAGCTTCATCACGATATCACTCGGATTATGCTCAAAGTAGGTCTGGTTCAAGGTTAAGCACTCCACCAGCTTCTCCCTCTCATGAATCAACAGCGATATCCGCTCATCAGCATACTTGACAGCTTTCTTGTATCGAGCAACCGAGCGTTCTGTAAAACTCCAGGCATTCAGATTGATCTTGGTAGCCAGCCTTTACGACACGGGCTAAGGTGACTGTCTCCTGGGTGTTCCGGCATGCCTCCAGAAAGTTAATGAAGACATGTGGGAATGCCCTGTATTCCCTCTCCAAGTTGGTGCCTTCGATTGAAGAGGCATTTACTTCCCTGAACAAATCGAGCATTTCAGCTTCGACACCCGGGTAATGGGCTATGTAAATATAGCCTCGGCCAAGAAGATGGTAAAGTCTTTCCCATTTGAACATAACTGGTGTAGGAATTAAATTGCAGGTATTTAAATGATAGTAAGTAAAAACCTCTAATGGGCCGCCTAGCATTGGCTTGGCTCTTCCCTTTGGGGTTTAATGGTGTAGGAATGAAATTGCAGGAATTTAAATGACAGTAAGAAAATACCTCTAATGGGCGGCTTAGCATTGGCTTGGCTCTTCCCTTTGGGATTTAACGATGCGGGAATTAAATTGCAAAAATTTAAATTACAGTAAATAAAGAACTCTAATGGACGGCTCAACCTTGGCTTGGCCCTCTCTTTTGGGGTTTAAGGTGCAGGAATTTAAATTGTAGAAAATAAAGACCTCCAATGGACGACCCAGTCTTGGCCTGGCCCTCTCTTTTGGGGTTTAAGGTGTCGGAATTTAAATTGCATGAATTTAAATGACCTCCAGTGAATGGGCTCTATCCTTCACATTCTGGGGTTTGAATTCTTTAAAATAAAATACAACGAATTGATTTGACAATTCGAGCCCAAATCCATCGACGGGTTTGCTGAAAATTTGGTGGGCATTTTTGGAGCTTGTCTGGGCCAACTTTGCACCTCCATGGGATTTTATCGTTGACCTAGGGTTATCCTTTTACCTGACATGAAAATATTGTGAAAAGAGGAGGGAGGGTAGTGTAGACAATTTGCGCTAATTTGTGACTAAAACCACAAATAAATGAATAAATAAAAACACTTAGCTCAAATTTGCTTGCTCGTTGACGAGGATGAACTCTTGATTTATGTTGATCGATGAAGGAATTGGTGATGATAACCTCTAACTTTAAACTCCCATCGTCTTCAAAATTCTCTCTCTCTTTCAAGTATTTTCTTTCTCTTAAATTTTTCTTCAATCTCCCAAGACCCTCTCAAACATCCAAAATTTTCTCTCCAAAAACCCATCTCCTCTCAAGCTCACTTCTTCCTTCTTTTATAACCTACTTATCCATCTCTCATTCTAATTTTTCCACTAACTCTTTTTCATTTCATCTTCCCTTCTCTACTCCCATCTCCTCTTCTCCATCTTTTCTTATCCATCCTTCCTTCTCTATCTCCTCTTTTCCATCTTCCCTTCTCTTTTCTAATTTCTCCATTAAGTCTTTTTTTTTATTATTTACGAAATAATCCCTCAAGTGTTAGGTATTTGCATTCTAGTCCTTAAGGTTTTAAGTATTTACAATTCAGTTCATGAAGAAATATTTCTTTAAGTCTAAATCTCCTTACAATTTTCGACACACCTCCCCTATGCTTAGTCTAAATTCATTGAATGTTAAATTTAAGCTAATTTCTTGCCGCTGAAAATAACGCAAAATTTAATTAAAGCCCTTTTTACAAAATTGAGTCCTTCTAGGTATAACTGGGCCAAGATGAAGATTTGAAATATTAGAGAATAATGTCACGGCCCCTAAAAGTGAAAAATGAAAATAAATAGACTCAAATTGATTTTTTTAGACTACAAATGCTATTATTTATTAAATATTTTCCTAATTTCTAAAAAATATTAAAAAAATACAAGAAATATGAAAAATCATTTTATTTTGGTCAAAATTGGCTCCCTAGGCTTGGCGAAGGTCCGTAAAGTTGATTTTTTAATTTTATAAATTTTTATTTCATTTTCTATTAATTTTCGAAAATAAAAATACCGAAAATATTGAAAATATGGAAAAATCATTTTTTGGTTAAAATTGATTCTCTAGGCTTGGCCAAGGTATCTAAAGTTGATTTTTTAATTTTATGAATTTTTATGGATTTTCTATTAATTTTCAAAGAGAAAAGATGATTAAAAATCAGGTGTCAACAAGCACATCAATCTAGAGTGGTGTGCCGATTGAGCAGGACAAGAGCATGTTTTAGATATGGCCAGCACTGCCATTACGTGAGGAATTGCCCGGATCAACTTACTAGGCCACAGTTCCAACCTTAACAACCTCAAATGGGACCTCAAGCTGGAGTTACCCCACAAAACAACCAGACTAGACTGCCAACTCAAGGAAGAATCTATACAGTGGCGCGAAAAGAAGTAGAGAATGCACCTGGTGTGATCACAAGTACCGTTTCTTTATGTGATCATACTGCATATGCTTCGTTTGATCTGGGAGCATCTCGTTTATTTGTATCTGAGCAGTTTGTGGCATTAGTTAGGATGGAGCTGAAACGATCAGAAGTAATGTTACATGTGAGCAACCGTTAAAGGATAAAGTGCTTATCTTGTTAGGATATTCGAACTGCAAGATAGTCTTTAGGGATATGGGGGAATTGACTGACTTTGTGGTCTTGCCTACTCATGATTTTGACGTCATAATTGGGATGGATTGGCTAGTTAGGCAAGGAACTGTAATAGACTGTAGTAGCAGAGTGATCCAATTTAGTCTAATTGGTCACTCTAGATATGAATTTGTAGGAAATCGAGGAGGAACCTTTTGAATTTCTTCGCTTGAGGTGACTAAGCTGTGGCGTGCAATTTTCGTAATGTTTTTCCTCAAGACTTATTGGGATTGCCACCTAAAAGAGAAGTAACATTCGTGATTGAATTGGTCCTTGGGACAGAGACAATCTCTAGAGCGCCCTACAAAATGGCTTTGTCAGAGTTGAAGGAATTAAAGATTTCAGATGCAAGAGCTACTGGGTAAATGATTTATCCACCTTAGTGTATCGCCATGGGGAGCACCAATGCTATTTGTGAGGAAAAAGAATTGGTTTTTGCGTTTGTGCATAGATTATCGGTAGTTGAATTAGGTGACCATTGAGAATAAGTATCCATTGTTAAGGATAGATGAATTGTTTGATCAAATTGCAAGAAGCATTAGTGTTCTTCAAGATAAAACTAAGGATGGGTTACCATCACTTAAGGATCAAGAAGGAGGACATATCAAAGACAGCATTCTATATGAGATATGGGCATTATGAGTTTACAGTTATGACATTTGGACTAACCAATACCCCAGTTGCCTTTTATAGATATGACGAATCGAATATTCAAGGAGTTATTGGACCAGTTCATCATAGTGGTTATCGATGACATCTTTGTGTATATGAAGAGCCTTGAGAACCATGAGTAGCATATAAGTATAGTTCTACGGACCTTAAGAGAATATTCGCTTTATGCCAAGTTTAGTAAGTGTGAGTTTTGGCTCAATCGAGTAGCGTTCTTTAGACATATTATTTCAAGAGATGGAATCTCGATGGACTCGATAAAAATCAAAGCAATTGCAAATTGGTCAAGCCTAACATCGATCATCGAGGTGTAGATTTTTCTAGGCTTGGTAGGTTATTATAGACAATTCGTGAAAAGTTTCTTTGCGATAGCTACTCATTTAACGCAGTTATTAAAGAAGGAAATAGGTTTGAATGGATGGACAAGTGCGAAAGAAGTCTCCAAGAGCTTAAGCATAAGCTAATAATCACACTAGTGTTGACAATCCATCATGTTATGGAAGATTTGAGATCTATAGCGATGCATCATGAAAAAGGTTAGGATGTGTTTTGATGCAACATGGCAGGGCGGTTACGTATGCATCTCGTCAATTGAGGCCTCACGAGTTAAATTACCCGATGCATGATTTGGAGCTTGTGGTGATTGTTTTTGCATTAAAAAAGTGGCACTATTTGGTTAGGCAAAGGAATTTATATTGACCATTAGAGTTTAAAGTACTTATTCTCCAAAAGGAATTGAATATGAGGCAGCGTTGTTGGATGGAATTGCTTAAGGATTACGACTGTGACATTTTGTATCACATTGGAAAGGCTAATAAGGTAGCAGATGCTCTCAGTTGGAAGTCAAGCATTGCACACGTGATGGTTAAGGAGTGGACTCTGCTCGAAGGAATAAGAGACTTGGAATTCAAGCTAGAGGTAGGTCACCTCTCGAATCTATTGGCTACCTTAAGAATCGAACCAAGGGTTAATGCGTTACAATCTACTGACCCTGACATGCAGAAGATTTTGACCATGGATACATCTAAGAGGAAACCTAATTTTCAAGTATCTGAGGATAGAGTGTTGAAATTTCACGGACTGTTGTGTGTGCCTAATAATGAGGAATTAAAGGAGGAAATTCTATTAGAGGCTTATCGCAATAATTACAGTATCCACTTGAGTAGCACAAAGATGTATCAAAATTTACCTCAGCACTATTGGTGGAATGGAATGAAGGTAGATGTTTTCAAGCATGTGGCTAAGTGTTCGACGTGCCAGCAAGTAAAAACGCAACACCGTGAGCCGGGAGAATTGCTGAAGCCACTTGAGATCCTTGAATAGAAATGGGAGCATGTCATAATAGACTTTGTGATGGGTTTACCAAGGTGCCAGAGAGGCAACGATTCAATTTGGGTTGTGGTAACACATTGACGAAGTCTGCTCACTTCATTGTAGTGCGAAAGGACATCACTTTGGACAAATTGGCTGATTTATATGTGCACTAGATAGTTCACCTTCATGGAGTGCTAGTGATGGTCATGTCAAATCATGATTCTCGTTTTATCGCAACCTTTTGGAAGAGTCTTCAGGTTGCCTTGGGAACGGAGTTGCGATTCAGTACGCCCTATCATCCCCAGATAGACAGACAGTCTGAGAGAACTGTTCAAATGCTCGATGACATGTTAAGAGCGTGTGTAATAGGTTTTAAAGGAGGATGGGAGGAGTAGTTGCATCTAGTGGAGTTTGCGTATAATAACAGTTACTAGTAGAGCCTTAGAATGATATCGCTTTAGGCATTGTATGACAGAACTTATAGAATTCCAGTTTGCTAGGATGAGGTTGGTGAAAGGAGGATAACATGCCTAGACTGGTTCAACAGTCAGTTGAGGCGATTAAGGTGATCCGAGAAAGGTTGAAAACTACCTGAAGTCGCTAGAAGAGTTATGCAGATAAGCAGCACAGGCCTTTAAAATTTCAAGTGGAAGATCACATTTTCTACAAAGTATCGCCGATGCGAGGTTAGTTTCGGTTTAGTAAAAAGGGAAAGTTAAGTCCAAGATATGTAAGCCCATTCGAGATTTTGGAACGAATTGGGACTTTAGCTTATCGTCTCACCTTGCCATTGAATATGTCTCAAGTTCACAATGTCTTTCACATGTCCATGCTGAGGAAGTATGAACCAGACCCAACACACGCGTTAGATCATGAAGTTATAGAAGTGGATGATAGAATGTTGTATGTAGAGAGACCAATCCAATAGAAGATAGGTGGGAGCAAGTTTTGAGGAATAGAACCATCCAGCCAGTTAAAGTAATTTGGAAGCATCATGTGACTGAAGGAGCCACCTGGGAAAGCGAAGAGGAAATGAGACATCAGCACCCGAATTGTTTAAGTAGTTGGGTTTGTTGTAAATTTCGAGAACGAAATTTTTGTAAGAGAGAAAGAATTATGACATTCTAAAATTCAACCGATTTTCGGGATTTGTAACTAAATGGATATTTCATTGATGTACTCTATATAAATCTCACTCGAAACTAATCACTTTGAGATAATTAATCAAAGGAGAAAAGCTAGCTACGAATTTAAGTATGTGGACCTAATTACAGGTCGATACTCGTAACTTCCAAAAGTTGCCCATTAGTTTGACAATTTATTAAAGTCGTAATCAGTCAAATTTTTCCACGAATCGAGTCCTGAAACTTGGATATCGAACTTTAATGAGTCGCCACTGTAATATTAGACGTTGCCTATCCAGATTCTAAAATTGGCCATTTTGCTCCAAATAGCCAGATAAAGTGTCGAAAATTTGGAAAAAGACCTAATTGCTCCTGGATTGCGATAGATTCCATAGGTTGTTGATAGTGGTCTGGTAGGTAGATCTAGAATAATAATTTTTTGAATTCCAGTGTTCGCGGTCGTTCGCGCTTAAACTACAGTCTATCTAGTTTGAGCCTAAACAGTCTTGATTTGCACGAATCTCGAGAAATATCTCGTCAGATGTCAAATAAATTGCGTCAATCAACCATCGATCACCATTAGTCAAACTTTTGACTAATCAAATCATGAATAGTATCGTCAACCGGTGAATAGTATCGTTAATAGTAAAAATCAATAATCCACTTTTTGAGATATTCTCTCTCTCTCTCTCTGTAATTTTCAGCAGCTCATTCTCTCTCTTGCTCTCAAAAATCTCTCCATCTCTCTCCTTTTCTCTCTTGGTTTTTGGCCGTCAGAAAACTGCCGCTGGTTTCACTGCCGTTTTGCATCCAATCGCTACCACCTCGAGCCATTGTTCCACCTACATCTTCAACATCCTCTCTAGTATATCTCAACTAAAAATCAGCTCAAGATCAGCCCTGGATCAACCCTAAATAGAACCAAAATCAGCCTCTGCTCAGTCCAATTTTTTGCGCGCAACCGAGAAGAAATAACCCATTTAAGGTTGTCCAAAGGGCGAATCGAGTCATTTTTTCCTAGATGACCATAAGATCTTGAAATTCAAGAATCTATAGGCTAATTAGACAAAAAAAAAACAAGTTGATATATTTTCGTGATTTAAGCAGAATAGTGGTTATTTGTGGAGACTGGTTTACTCGCTATCGGTTCAAGCTTCATAAAACTTCATCGTGGTTATTCCAGCTTTGTTTTAAGTATTTTTTTCTCCTAAAATTTGAGTAGGAAGATAGGTAATTCCTATAACAAAGTTAGGATGAAATTAGGCTTGAAACAAAGGAGTTTGAGGCGAAAAACTAGGTTGCTTTCTTGGCCGGGTTACTGTTCATGGTTGGAAATTTTATTTATTGGGGGCTAAAAAATGTTGTGATGAAGGTTAGATTTCTTGGATGGATGTTTGGGTTGTTGTAGATGGGTGTTTGGATGAGAAAAATTGAGAAAATTGCATTATGTAAGCCGAAAGTTACTGTTCACCATCGAAAGTTACTGTTTACGCCGGTGAGGTACTGTTCATATGTGAAATATGAGAGTTTGAAGGTTAATTCACAGGAATCGTTGGTAGAAATGCCGATTTACCCAAGGTTTCGATAGACAATCGAATTAAATGAAATTGTGGCATATTTAGAAGTAGGAGGCTGATGACTACGCATGTTAGGAATGTGGAATGAAATGCTTGAGAATGAGGATTGATTGCCTGTTGATTTAATTCCGAAATTTACTACTTGACTGGAAATTGCGTGCTTTTGTATTACCATCCTTGGGCAAACGCAATGTGATGCATTATGATGTTTTGGCATGAGTCTTGTTATTGTGTGAGATTTTTGTCAAGCAAGAAAGTGAGCATATGATTGGGCCTCAGTGTGCTTATATGACGTGGGGAATTAGAGAGATAAGGGCACCGACTTGAGATGTGTAGTTCAATGCAAGTCGATGCATAATATGCCCTGATGCATTTCATGCAGAGTTGCTGGAGAGATAAGGGTGTCACTTGAGGTGAGTAGCACGGGTGAGGCACGACCTAAGGTGATTTGGGTCAACTTGAGACACATTTGCGTGGGTCAGATGAAAATGAGTTCATGATGGCGCCACCTGAGGTGAATAGCACGAGTGAGGCACGGCTCGAGGTGACTAACATGGGTCAACCTGAGGTGCATTTGCGCGAGTCAGATGAAAATGAGTTCATGATATCACCATGCCTTTGTGATTATTGCATGCTTATATTCTGATGTGTGAACATATTTATATTGAATAGTTCATTCACATGTTGAAATCTTCTATTGTTGTGACATAACTGTTGGTAGATGGTTTTGAGGGTCTAATTGCATGCTTAGGACAATTTTAGGAGTACGTATTGTCCTGAGTGAGGTTTAGCGAGTGAACTTATTGAGATGTGTTCTCGCTATTGTTATTTCGCCCACCTTTTAGACCCTAAGCGGTAAGCATGAAAAGAAGATCATTCAATTTTGGGATACCCCAAGATTTTGATACCCAAGTGATGGAGTACTCAGTTAGCAAGGGACCGATGGAGATGGAGTTAGACCCTAAGGAGTCGGATCTAGTGGAGATTTCATTATTGGATTGGAGCGATGTGGATAACTAGATCTCTAGCTATGTTCCCTATTTTGGTGGTTTTCTTTTGATTAAGGAAATTAGTCTAGTCGGCTACAGGTCCCCTTTTTATAGCTATAGTTGCCCTGAGTTGTTTTGTTGCTGTCATGCTTAACGTAATTGAAGAATGATGTTAATGTGTGTGTGTATGGTGTTGTGGTTGAGCCTTTCCCTTTCTTCATTTGTTGTTTGGGTTATTGTATCGTTTTCGCTAGCATTAGCTTTGGTTGAGTTTTGGGTAGGCGATAAGCCTAAGATGTCGCATTTTCATTTAACGACCGTGAAATGACTGGGGTGTTGCATGCTCAATTGGGGTTCGGGGCGTGACATGATTAACGCGGAAGATGTCAAAGTTTCCTTTGTAACTCCCGGAACTTCTTTGTAGTGGCTTCGTTATATGCCTAATTTCATAGAGAACCTCAAAGTAGCTCTATTTCATTATACTTCATTTTGGTCCTATGACTGAAGGTTCAACATCTGCCAGGTCCAATTGAAGATGAGATGTGTATGCTCTTTCCTGTTGAGGCTAGAAGATCAAAATAGTAAGCAGATGGGGTACATCCGCACCTCTAGAGATCAATTTTACTTAACGGAAGGAAAGGGCAAAAATTACCTCAATATAGCCCACAAGCACCTTCGTTTGCAGGCAAATGTGCTTCTATGATGGACACCTAAAACAAATTTGCAAGATAAATCTATATAAAATCAGCTCACCGTTTCATCATTCCGTCCTGTTACCCTCAGGTACAAAAATTGCACTTAGTATCAACAGGGAAGAAGCGCCATTGTTACCCCATACTCAGGAGACCCGTTAGCAATCTTGGCGCTGTTAGCAATCTTGCCCCATAAATCAATGAAGATGGAACTGAAATTGGGTGGATCTCCACTTGAACAATCCTCAAGGCTTTGACATGGGAAAATCGATTGCAAGGTAGATTAAAAAACACAATAAACAGACCCCCCATAGTTAACAATGGAGACACGTAGTGGCTGTCCTTTGAATTATCATGAAGCTGTGTCTTCTTCTTCCAATGTGCGAACTCTTCAGCCAATAATAACCCTTCCTAGTTGAATTCTTCATGTCGACATCTTATCTAAATGGCTGACGATTGGTAATGAACTTTGATGATCTCGTGGAACCCGATTGCACTGTCCAGATCAGTCACGTGAAGTGTTACTTGGTAAAGCGGTTTGGGGGTACGCTTTCTCTGCAGGAGCTTGAAGATGTGACTGCCAAAATCCTCTTCGAAG
Organism: Psidium guajava; assembly: GCA_016432845.1. Classification (NCBI taxonomy): domain Eukaryota; kingdom Viridiplantae; phylum Streptophyta; class Magnoliopsida; order Myrtales; family Myrtaceae; genus Psidium; species Psidium guajava. The sequence goes on along the minus strand of CM028233.1, from coordinate 19,663,145 downwards.
GCCAAAACAGTAGATCCTCTGCTGAACGTCCTTGGCTTGCAGGTGATGATACCGTCATATTCCTCGACTATATCTACCATCATTTATAAATTAGAGTCAACAAAACAAAGCTTTTCTTACAAGTTTCCTCATTCAATTTGATCAAGAATGACAGCTGTATGTTGACACCTGATTTTTAATCATGTTTTCTCTTTTAAAATTAATACAAAATCTATATAAATTTGTAAAATTGAAAAATCAATTTTGGGGACCTTGGCCAAGCTTAGGGAATCAATTTTGACCAAAAAATAATTTTTCATATTTTTGGTATTTTTCAGCATTTTTTATTTTCGAAAATTAATAGAAAATCCATAAAAATTGAGAAAATTATAAAATCAACTTTGGAAGCCCTAGCCAAGCCTAGGCAACCATTTTTGAACAAAAAAAATAATTTTTCATTTTTTTTTGTATTTTTTATGTATATATTTTAAAAAATTAGGAAAATATTTAATAAATAATAGCATTTGAGGCCACAAAAATACGTAAAAATAGTCAATATTTTTCTCTTAAATTCCTTTTCATGTTGACCATCACAAATTTAAAAAAAAAATCCAATTCGGGGTCGTGTATTTCTTCACGAGCATAATCTCGAATCGGGCCTAAAAACAATTCAATTTGAGTCAATTTATTTTCATTTTTAGGAGTTGTGACATTATTCTCTAATATTCTAAATTTTCATCTTGGCCCAATTATACTTATAATGACTTAATTTTGCAAAAGGGCTTTAATTAAATTTTGCGGCAAGAAATGAGTTTAAATTTGATATGCGATGAATTTCGACTAAGCATAGGAGAGGTGTGTTGAAAATTTTGAGGAGATTTGGACTTAAAGAAATATTTTTTTCAGGGACTAAATTGTAAATACTCAAAATCTCAAGGACTAGAGTGTAAATACCTAACTCTTAAGGGATTATTTTGCAAATAACAAAAAAAAAGAGTTAGTGGAGAAATTAGAATGGAGAAGGGAAGATGGAGAAGAGGAGATGGAGAAGAGAAGATGGAGAATAGGAGATGAAGAAGAATAGATGGAGAAAATAAGATAAGAGAAGGGAAGATGGAGAAGAGGAGATGGAGAAGAATGGATGGAGAAAATAAGATAAGAGAAGGGAAGATGGAGAAAAAGAAGAGTTAGTGGAGAAATTAGAATGGGAGATATATATGGAGAAGGGAAGATGGAGATGGAGAAGAATAGGTGGAGAAATTAGAATGGGAGATAGAGATGAAGAAGGGAAGATGAAGATGAAGAAGAGTTAGTGGAAAAATTAGAATGGGAGATGGAGTTAATAGAGAAATTAGAATGGGAGGTAAATGAGTGGGCTATAAAAGGAGGAAGAAGAGAGCTTGAAAGGGAAGGATTATTTTTTGGAGAGAAAATTTTGGATGTTTGAGAGTTTTAGAAGGTTGAAGAAAAATTTGAGAGAAAGAAAATACCAAAAAGAGAGAGAGAATTTTGAGGATGATGGGAGTTTAAACCTAGGAGTTATCATCACCAATTCCTTCATCGATCAACATAAATCAAGAGTTCATCATCGTCAACGAGCAAGCAAATCCGAGCTAAGTGTTTGTATTTATTCATTTATTTGTGGTTTTAGTCGCAAATTAGCACAAAATTGTATACACTTTCTCCACATTTTTATGTCAGGAAAATGACAACTCCAAGTCAACGGTAAATCTTATGGAGGTATAAACACAAAAGAGAGCACTCCACTAGAGCCTGAGGAATAAACCAAGCCTGAATTGCCAAATCAGGATATCCATGAAATTAAGGTACCGAAAGGGCATTAGTTTTAATTAACTAGTGTAACCAAGTCCCCGAACTCATAATCTCTGGTTCGTAAAAGTAATTTAGTCCTCCCGCTAATTTACTAAGGTTTCTAATCAACCTACCAAAAATGATTAGTGGCGACTCCAAATTTTAAAACCATTTGAGCAAAAAAAAATCAAAGTTGCGATTTGGTAGAGCTTGGGAGAACTCGAACTAGGTTAGTTAATTTAATCAATTAATCTGGTAATCCATTAACCTAAAAATGAATTTTAGGTCGCGACAGCTTGGCGACTCCGCTGGGGACTTGTTCTTAATTTTTGAAAAAATTTAAGAACCTAGAGGACTTAGGCCAGAAAAATTTCATGAAAATTCATTTGGTTTGACTTGGTTGGATTCTGATCTTTAGGTGTTAAATAGTTTTGCAGGATGGGAGTTATAAGGGGTAGAGTGTTTGGCTAACCCTTTGTTTTGCAGGTCTGGTGTGTGGGAATTAAATTTAAATTATGCACATTATTGAAGCGGTGTTTGCATTTAAATGTTATGCATGTGTTTACAGTTTTAGCACTACATCACACACATCCCGTGGCCGGACCTGGGCTACTAGTTTTAGGATGGTATTGTGATTTGGTTTTAGCGTTCGGCGTGAGATCACGTCGAAAGTTAGCCCAGATTCAATCCCGAACCTCTTTTCAAAAATGAGTTTAAAAGTTAGGTCTCAGGCTTGGTAAGATTACCAAAGCAGTGGTTTTAATTTTTAGCTCGAGCAGCCGAAGTGGGAAGGCTCGGCTAATCCTGGTTACGTCGTCGGATCACGGCTAATCTTGATTATGTGCGCGAGATTGTCGCCTTGCCGTAAGTCTTTCGCTTCAATTTGTCAGCCTTTAGAGTAGATAGGCTAAGATTTAAACTCACGATTCATGTGCATGTCTATGTGACCTACATGGTATTTTTCACGGTGAAAGTAAGTTTTCTAACTTCGTCTTGTATTTATTTTTGGTCGGTCCATGATAAGTGTCAGTTAAATTTTGGACTTAACCACGTGGTCATTTTTTCAAAGAAAATGAAAAATCGAAATCAAATTGGTGTCCCATTTCTGAAAAGATGAATGCAGAAAAATCCCTTTGGGAAATTTTGTCGGCCAATAAAAAGATTTTGTCACATTTCTCCTTACTGCTTCAATGGATACAAGATTTTCTTGACAAATTTACCCTTGAAAATTTATTGTGATAAAAGAAGGTAATTTCTTCGGGAAATTTGTTAAATGTCAAAGGATTTTACCACAGTCTTCTGAGTTATAAAATCTGCAAGAAAACTCTTTCTGGGAAATTTGTCCATGTCTTCCTAAGAAAATTTCATCTGATTTCTTCATAAAATGGAAAACTAAAATTGGGCCAATCTAGGAGTCATGGACCGACCTCTCTTAGATCACATACTAATTATTCCCTTTACTTTTGCAGGGAATCACAAGTACCCCAGGCGGGAGCAAAATTAGATTCAACATTATTCCAGAAATAATCTTGAAGAATGCGAAAGGATCGGAAGTTGCCAATGCTTTAACTAATAACCTTGGGGCTAAGCGAAGAGATCGATACTCTCGGAGTCAGAAACGCGTCAATTAGTAGGGATTGCAAATTGCCTCGAAGAGTACCATAATGTGAAATGGCCCAATGCAATGCAACAACGCCGCGTTACCCTAAGGATTAATCCTTGAAAGGAAAGCCTCATGGACGTTTACAGCCTAATGAGCCTGATGACATTTGGAATGACAATGGTTCGAGGCAGTCCGAGCTCGATCCTCAAGGTCGAAGAATGTTGTAAATGTTGTGAATGAATAATACAATCCCTCGCATGTTTCCTTTTTGCAGTAAGAAACAGGAATACTTGACGAACAATATTGAAGCCAGTATTTTGCCACAATCTTGGCCCTAATGATCAAGTGTCCAACGAAAACTGGAGACAAACTCGACTCAGTGAACCTGATAAAGGGATCATGCAAAACAATCAAGATGAAGGGTAAACCAGTATCGTTTCCAATTTATCCCTTCTAATACCAGCTAACATGTCTCCTTTTCTTTTGACAGGAAATGTTAATACTAACATTTAACATGTTGAAGGAGACAACCCCAAGCGGCAAATTATGATCATCTGATAAGATCCTTACTGATAAAACTGGGGCAAATTGATGGCAAACTCCTGATTTGAAAAGAAAAGGGCGAATTCAGAGACAAGCCACTCCTTAACTTAAGGAGTGAACCCTCAATTTGTGCGGTCAGCACATCCAGGGGCAATTCGAATCCCTCCTTTCCTGAGAATTTCTCTTCCATGCTTGCACATTCTGTAAACACACGAAGTGCTAAAAATTGCCGCATCTGCATTGCATTTACACATGCCATCATTCATGTATGACTGTTCTGCATGTTTAATTTTGCCAATTCTGGCTTGGGGCATAAACTGCATATGATACATTGAATGTGTAGAATGGGGGCATGACAGGATGATGAAAGGCACCCCATTTCCATACACGTCCCATATCCATAGTGAGTTATGTGCCAAATAAGTTCCGTATTCCCCAAGGCGATGGGTTTTCTCGCGAAAGATACGATAGCCGAAGTGAAGGAGGTATTCATTCTCCATCCCAAACACTTTAGGTAACCATTGACAACCCATTTGAGCGGCGGTTTCATTTTGTAACCCCTGTCAAGAACCACCCCACATCGGGGGCCAAATGGAGATAGTTCCAGCAAAATCATGATGAAAAGGGTTAGAAATTTTCTTGCTTGGATTGACATCAATCTTCGAGTTTTTCTTTGCATGATACTCGAACTTTAATTCAAGTGCATTAGGATGACGAAGAGTATTCGTTTCTCTATCCTACACACTCATCCTTTGCATAGCCCAATTGAGCCTGCAAATTCATTTCTCAAGCCCATATTGGTAATCATTGCTCATTTCAAGGCAAAGATAACGCCTTCCCCCCAAGGAGCAGAATTGAAGATAATTGGGCTAATAGAGAATTCTCGAATGTGCCCATTTCATATGCTAGACTTTTCATGTAATGTCTAGTATCATCTTTTGAAAATCATCTTGTTGCTAAAATTCAAAGCCAACAGATTGTCAAAGAGAAAGGAAAAAGATGTAGCCTAAAGAAAATGGACTTGCTCTCAAAAGGGAGTCGGGAGTAAGAAAAGCAAAGGCTACTCCAAAGAATCTCGGGCAGAAAGAGCAAAGTGCCTATCAAAAGCAAGGCCAATACCCATATATCTGTAATCAACTTCTGACTTCGATCATACATTTTGAGAATTCCCAAAAAAGGATCCCTAAAAAACTCAGTTTGCAAAGTGTAAAAGAACTACCACCCCTCAGCCAATGATGGTATTCATTGAAGACAAATTCAGGAAGATCAAAGATCGGTGACAAGACTGCAGTGATCACCAACACTAAGCATTTCTCATATATTTTTCTGAGCCAAAATGAGCCTTTCGTTTGTAAGTCCTAACTCCCAACCTACGAAAGTCTCTTCTGATTAGAGCACTTGAATTAACGTAAGAGTTGAATGATTTTAAGCATCGCTCGAAGAAGTTCGAGCAAAACTATTTCTCTCTCATTTTTGCAGGGTTCTTGACTTGTAAACCCGGAGCAGATAATGAAGACATTTTTTGTCAGTGGCCTTGACTCAAAAGAGTCCCCTTTGGTAAGCCTTGACCCAGCCTACATTACGGTCCTAATCAAGACCTCCAGATCGGCTTGATCTTATCAATTACGAGATTACTCAGACCCTCGCTGAATGCGATGATGGTAAGGTTGAGTGATTTCTTTTCAAATCCTGCAATCAGGATAAACAAGCCTTTCTCGAGAGTGAGAGAAAGCCCTTTCGGACTGAAGTCCCCATTCAGGTTACATTCGAGGTATTCATAACGTGATAACCTCCCTGGACAGAATTGGAAATGCAAACTCGACAGAATAGTCATACATGATCCACATTATGAGCATACACATACAGTTTTAATCATTGCAAACTCAACTGAATGGTTTTGCATGAACCGATGAACTCATTGATAAAAATGCTTGCACATGTTACCTCTGACACTGTCTGACAGGTAGTGCATTCCTGATAGTCGAGTTACCCTCCGAGGTCTCGAAATTCATCCAAGGGCTATTGAACAAACAAACCCTGTTGGTAAATACTCGCCAAGCATTTTCAGGTGAGTATATCTTCAGCCTGAACCTTCCAATTCTGATGATTGTCTGGGTGCTCAAATCTATTGCAGCACATAAGGTCATTCAGTGAGCAAGCAGACATGATACAATCAGTCTGTCTATGCCTCGATCATTAACTCAGAAGATCCAGGTAAGTCTTCTGAACCCTTGTGACTCATGATCAACATGCGCTCATGAAGTCTTCATCAGCTCACGATTGATATAATCTCGTGTTCTCAAGCTTTATCAAATCATGATTGACCAACTCTCGTGATCTTGATCTTAACATGCCTCGCTTGCACAAAAAATGCAGCACAGCCTCCTATCTTCGAAGACTTTACCTGCACCAGAAGGCGGTACAGCTTCATTTCTCAAAGACCTCATCTGCGCAAGAAAGCAATACGGCCTCAACTTCAGGCGAAATGCCATCTCTGGAGACCTTCCATTGGAAACCCCAATACGAAACGGTCCATCTTCAAAAACCCTGAAAAGCGGGCACCAATCAGGCGAAATGTCATCTCTAGAACCCTTCCATCGGAAACCTCGATACGAAATGGTTCATTTTCAAGTCCTGAAAAGCAAGCACCAATTAGGCGAAATGCCATCTCTGGAACCTTCCATTGGAAACCCCAATACTGCAAGGTCCATCTTCAAGTCCTGAAAACCAGACACCAATTAGGCGAAATGCCATCTCTGGAACCCCTCCATTGGAAACCCCAATACGGAATGGTCCATTTCAAGTCCTTCTTACAGGCACCCAAAAGTCCTTCTTACAGGCAACCAAAAGTCCTTCTTACATGCACCAAAGTCCTTCTTACATGCAACCAAAAGTCCTTCTTACAGGCACCAAAGTCCTTCTTACAGGCATTTCCATGGGGTGGCCTACCATACGGGTCAAATTTCAATCAGTAGAATCCTTCCATTAGGAATCTACCATGGGGTGACCTACCATACGGGTCAAATTTCAATCAGTAGAATCCTTCCATTAGGAATCTACCATGGGGTGACCTACCATACGGGTCAAATTTCAATCAAAGTTTAATAAGTAGAATCCTTTCGTTAGGAATCTATCATGGGTTGACCTACCATACGGGTCAAAATGCAGGCGAATCCTCTAAACAGGATAGATCGCCAATAGATTCCTTTCACTAGGAACTCTATCATGGGTTGACCTACCATACAGGTCAGAGCTCATCCTCCTCGGATTATCCTCTGAGTGAACATTTGGGTGTCTATTCAAAGTGCATTCATGTCAGGCAACGGCCATACGATGGGCAGGTAAGTGCCAGGTAACCTCTCCACTCTAGCTCTCCCTCACTTCATAGAAGCCTCCTCAAGCCGGAACTGGATCAGAACTTGCAATGTGGGGTATTGGAGATCAATTGTCACGACTCTTTTTATCTCCTTGTGTTGAGTCGATTAGGATTCAGGTGTCGTCTCGTCTTTGAAATGAACCTCTACCGAGCTTCCTTTCAAAGAGGGGCAGCTGTTGACACCTGATTTTTAATCATGTTTTCTCTTTTAAAATTAATACAAAATCTATATAAATTTGTAAAATTGAAAAATCAATTTTGGGGACCTTGGCCAAGCTTAGGGAATCAATTTTGACCAAAAAATAATTTTTCATATTTTTGGTATTTTTCAGCATTTTTTATTTTTGAAAATTAATAGAAAATCCATAAAAATTGAGAAAATTATAAAATCAACTTTGGAAGCCCTAGCCAAGCCTAGGCAACCATTTTTGAACAAAAAAATAATTTTTCATTTTTTTGTATTTTTTATGTATATATTTTAAAAAATTAGGAAAATATTTAATAAATAATAGCATTTGAGGCCACAAAAATACGTAAAAATAGTCAATATTTTTCTCTTAAATCCCTTTTCATGTTGACCATCACAAATTTAAAAAAAAATCCAATTCGGGGTCGTGTATTTCTTCACGAGCATAATCTCGAATCGGGCCTAAAAACAATTCAATTTGAATCAATTTATTTTCATTTTTAGGAGTTGTGACATTATTCTATAATATTCTAAATTTTCATCTTGGCCCAATTATACTTATAATGACTGAATTTTGCAAAAGGGCTTTAATTAAATTTTGCGGCAAGAAATGAGTTTAAATTTGATATGCGATGAATTTCGACTAAGCATAGGAGAGGTGTGTTGAAAATTTTGAGGAGATTTGGACTTAAAGAAATATTTTTTTCAGGGACTAAATTGTAAATACTTAAAATCTCAAGGACTAGAGTGTAAATACCTAACTCTTAAGGGATTATTTTGCAAATAACAAAAAAAAAGAGTTAGTGGAGAAATTAGAATGGAGAAGGGAAGATGGAGAAGAGGAGATAGAGAAGGGAAGATGGAGAATAGGAGATGAAGAAGAATAGATGGAGAAAATAAGATAAGAGAAGGGAAGATGGAGAAAAAGAAGAGTTAGTGGAGAAATTAGAATGGGAGATATATATGGAGAAGGGAAGATGGAGATGGAGAAGAATAGGTGGAGAAATTAGAATGTGAGATAGAGATGAAGAAGGGAAGATGAAGATGAAGAAGAGTTAGTGGAAAAATTAGAATGGGAGATGGAGTTAATGGAGAAATTAGAATGGGAGGTAAATGAGTGGGCTATAAAAGGAGGAAGAAGAGAGCTTGAAAGGGAAGGATTATTTTTTGGAGAGAAAATTTTGGATGTTTGAGAGAGTTTTGGAAGGTTGAAGAAAAATTTGAGAGAAAGAAAATACCAAAAAGAGAGAGAGAATTTTGAGGATGATGGGAGTTTAAACCTAGGAGTTATCATCACCAATTCCTTCATCGATCAACATAATTCAAGAGTTCATCCTCGTCAACGAGCAAGCAAATCCGAGCTAAATGTTTGTATTTATTCATTTATTTGTGGTTTTAGTCGCAAATTAGCACAAAATTGTATACACTTTCTCCACATTTTTATGTCAGGAAAATGACAACTCCAAGTCAACGGTAAATCTTATGGAGGTATAAACACAAAAAGAGAGCACTCCACTAAAGCCTGAGGAATAAACCAAGCCTGAATTGCCAAATCAGGATATCCATGAAATTAAGGTACCGAAAGGGCATTAGTTTTAATTAACTAGTGTAACCAAGTCCCCGAACTCATAATCTCTGGTTCGTAGAAGTAATTTAGTCCTCCCGCTAATTTACTAAGGTTTCTAATCAACCTACCAAAAATGATTAGTGGCGACTCCAAATTTTAAAACCATTTGAACAAAAAAAAATCAAAGTTGCGATTTGGTAGAGCTTGGGAGAACTCGAACTAGGTTAGTTAATTTAATCAATTAATCTGGTAATCCATTAACCTAAAAATGAATTTTAGGTCGCGACACTGTATACCCATATCTTGAGTAGCGACTCAGAAATTTCCAAATGCCTGTCCCAACTTCAAAATTTTCCCGCTCACGCCTCTGCTCCTTACAGGCAAAACAACTGTTATAGGGGCAAATTTTACTAGTTCGTAGTCAGACAATGTTACAATCCTTGAAATGAATCTAACTGAATCTCTATAATTCAAGGTAGAGATTCTAAAATCTAAAAGGAGTCTTAAAATAAGCATGCTCTAGATCAACTCCAGCACAATGGGAGACTTTTGAGGGCCACAGCTGAGAACAACCTCGGAGAACTAACTTTCCGAATCATCACTTCGAATTAACAACTTCATCGCAAAACATTCGGCGTGATTATGAAGTAAACATCAAAAAGCATTCATAAGGATGTAATATCTTATTTATTAACATTAGCTTACTTGAGGGTTGAGGTTTCCAACTCTGATCATCGCACCAACAAAGTGACGATGGTCGTTTACCAGCCAGTTCAGTATAGTTTCTTGCGTAGCACTCTGAGCTGCCCCGGCACTGAAAATCATCTGCTTGACTTGTGTGTGTCCAATATGGCCGAAGATGATCAATAGATCAGATTGGAAAGGCGGTGTGGCTGTGGAGGGAGAGTTGATAGATTCCAAGACCATGATGATGGTTCTCGAGCAGTCTTTAGTTATTGTGTGTGTGAATTGAATTCTGGGAGTCGAGATGCAGCTGAGAGAGAGAGAGAGAGAGAGAGAGAGAGAGAGAGAGAGAGAGAAGAGCGTGAATTGGGTGTGGAGATGGAAAGTGAGTGATGTTGGGGTGTGAATAGATGATTTTAAATAATTTTAATAAAACAATACAGAATTTAAACGGATAAACTTAGAGTTTTGTTTAGACAATACTACTGGGAAGATTTGAGAAACTCTCAGATGCATTGTCGTGCACAGATCTACATTCACAAATACATAGACGGAGAGATTAAGATAAAGAGAATATGCATAGAGGATTTATAGTGGTTCGGATTTATTCAAGTCTACGTTCACATTTTCACGCTGGCAGCTAATCCGCTAAATTCCACTAGTGAATAAATCAGAGGTTACCACTTGGTGAATAGACTTCTTGTGTAACACTCTCACACTTGTGTGTTCTACTCTAAGTATTACAGTGCTTAATCAAACGTATATAAAGGATGTGAAGTTTTCTCGTTCTTAGAATTTTGAATTCTGTTCTCTCATGGATGTGCTCTTTAACCTAGAGATCTCTTTTTATACTCCTCCATCCCAACTTCCTATTGCAAAATCTCCAGTGGATCACTTTCCAAATTTTCTCATTTGGATGGGACTGTATACAAAGAATTTCGTAGCCATTCATGTTGATGAAGGAAATAATCCCTCTTTAGATTAAATTGCCTAGACAATTGTATTTTTGAGTTTCCATTGATGAATTACTTTATTAGGTGAGTCATCCTCATCTCTCTTAATCCACGTCATTCATTGATTTTCATAATTGAGAATCTCCAAACACGAATCTAGCTTGATTGCTAGTTACTGTGATATTGTAATAGATCAATTAAATCATCTTGAAATAGATCTCTTTATAATCTGATTGTTGCTCGTGAAACACTTTCTTAGAGCTTGAGCTACGTAACAATGTATGAGCTCTCCGCTCCATCGTCTGACCTCCTCGCACAATGCCTAAGCTTTCTGCTCAATCATCTAAGCTCTTCACATGACATCTAAGCTACCTGCTTAATGTTTAAGCTTTATGCTCAATCGTCTGAGCTCCAAGCAATGTATGAGTCCCTTAAAATATCGTCTGAACATATCTTGCCATATTCAATCCCATGTATTTCCTTCCATACATCTTTGGATAATTTGCAAAATAGTATTCACAGCCTTAACTTAGATATTAGAGATTATGGATTTGTTTTGTTAACTTCAAAATTACTTAGGGGTTTTTCTCAACAAGTGAGAGTGCGGGGGGGGGGGGGGGGGGTCTCTTTATAAAGGGAGGAGGAAGCTGTGGGACAAGTGATTTGAAATGAAACCAAGTAAAGTGGAGCACGTTGTCGATTGAGGTTAAAAGGATGGAATGAAGAGGAGAGAGGAGTTTCCTTGGTGGCCAAAAACGACCTAAGTCGGTCAAACAGTGTCTCCCCTCTTTCTCTCTATCCCTCTCTCTAGCAAGGACTTGGCTGCTTGTCGCGACCCTCTAAAAAAATTTTAAATTTTAAAGGGGTTAACGGATTATTAGGTTAATTAGATTTGACTAACCTAACGGATTAAAGCCCTACCGAATCGCAACTTTGGTTTTTGTTTAAATGATTTTGAAATTTGGAGTCGCCACTAATCGTTCTTGGTAGGCCGATTAGAAACCTAAATAAATTAGCGGGAGAACTAATTTATTCCTGCGAACCAGAGATTATGAGCTCGGGGACTTGGTTACACTAGTTAATTAAAACTAATGCCCTTTCGGTACCTTAATTTCATGGATATCCTAATTCGGCAACTCAGGCTTGGTTTATTCCTAAGGCTCTAATAGGGTATTCTCTTTTGTGTTTTCACTTTTTAAATAGAATGCATGGATGGTATATATTTTTATTTGTTATATTTTTTTAAGTGTTAAAGATTCCCTAAAGCCGAAAGAGGGAGTATGTTAACGACTTCTGTGCAGTATTACAACCTACTCATCTTTTGGGTATGATGATTCAAAAATTAAATTATAGGAAGTACATGACAGTGAATAAACACCTCCAATAGGAGGCATAGCATTGGCTTGGCTCTTCCCTTTGGGATTTAAGGTACAGGTTTTTAAGTTGCAAGTATTTAAACTACTGTAAGTAAAAACCTCCAATGGGAGGCTAAGCATTAGCTTGGCTCTTCCCTTTGGGATTTAAGGTACAGGTATTTAAGTTGCAGGTATTTAACTACTGTAAGTAAAAACCTCCAATGGGAGGCTAAGCATTGGCTTGGCTCTTCCCTTTGGGATTTAAGGTACATGTATTTAAGTTGCAGGTATTTAACTACTGTAAGTAAAAACCTCCAATGAGAGGCTAAGCATTGGCTTGGCTCTTCCTTTTGGGATTTAAGGTACAGGTATTTAAGTTGCAGGTATTTAACTACTGGAAGTAAAAACCTCCAATGGGAGGCTAAGCATTGGCTTGGCTCTTCCTTTTGGGATTTAAGGTACAGATATTTAAGTTGCAGGTATTTAACTACTGTAAGTAAAAACCTCCAATGGGAGGCTAAGCATTGGCTTGGCTCTTCCCTTTGGGATTTAAGGTACATGTATTTAAGTTGCAGGTATTTAACTACTGTAAGTAAAAACCTCCAATGGACGGCTAAGCATTGGCTTGGCTCTTCCCTTTGGGATTTATGGTGCAAATATTTAAATTGCGGATGGACTTTGTCCTCTCCATTCTAGAGTATAAATTCTTTAAAATGAAATACAACGAATTGATTCAACAATTTGAAATTTGTGCGCGCTTGAGGACTCCTCCGCGTCGATTTTGTGCTTCCATAGGGTTGACCATTGATATAGAGCTGCGGCTTCCTGACATAAAATAGAGTGAAGTGTCAGTATACAAAATATGTGCTAATCTGCACCTAAAACCAGAAGAGTGGAAAGAGTACTTATCTCCCATTTTTTGGGAGGGATTTCTATAATTGATTTTCGCTCTCTATGTTCCCAATATAGAGAGTTTCTTTTGAATTAAGAGGGACTTTTAGTCACAGATCAGTTGAGAAATCGGTGGACAGCTTAGGAGCTTGTCTGGGCCGATTTTTGCATCTCTACAAGATTTTTGCTGTTGACATAGAGATATCCTTCTCCTGACATAAAATATGGGAAAAAATGGGAGATGGAGAAAGTGTATACAATTTGTGCTAACTTGCGAGTAAAACCATAAATAAATGAATAAATAAAAACACTTAGCTCGAATTTGCTTGCTCGTTGAAGAGGATGAACTCTTGATTTATATTGATCGATGAAGGAATTTGTGATGATAACCCCTAGCTTTAAACTCCCATCATCTTCAAAATTCTCTCTCTTTTGGTATTTTCTTTCTCTCAAATTTTTTTTCAATCTCCTAAAACTCTCTCAAACATCCAAAATTTTCTCTTCAAAAATCATATCCCCTCTCAAGCTCACTTCTTCCTCCTTTTATAACCTACTTATCTATCTCCCATTCTAATTTTTCCACTAACTCTATCTCCCATTCTAATTTCTCCACTAACTCTTCTTCATTTTCATCTTCCATTCTCCATATCTATCTCACATTCTAATCTCTCCACTAACTCTTCTTCATCTTCATCTTCCCTTCTCCATATTTATCTCCCATTCTAATTTCTCCACTAAATTTTCTTCATCTCCATCTTCCTTTCGCTATTCTTATCTTCCATTCTAATTTCTCTACTAACTCTTCTTCATCTCCATCTTCCCTTCTCTATTCTTATCTTATTTTCTCCATCCATTCTTCTCCAACTTCTCTTCTTCATCTCCTCATCTCCATCTTCCCTTCTCTATTCTAATTTATCCACTAACTCTTCTTTTTGTTATTTGTAAAATAATCCTTCAAGAGTTAGGTATTTGCACTCTAGTCCTTGAATTTTAAGTATTTATAATTCAGTCCTTGAAAAAATGTATTTCTTTAAGTCTAAATCTCCTCACAATTTTTGACACACCAAAATTTACCACATGTCAAATTTAAGCTCATTTCTTGCCGCTGAAAATAATGCAGAATTTAATTAAAGCCCTTTTGCAAAATTGAGTCATTCTGGGTATAATTGGACCAAGATGAAAATTTAAAATATTAGAAGACAATGTCACAACTCATAAAAAGTGAAAATTAAAAATGAGTTGACTCAAATTAAAATTTTTTAGGCCCGATTCGAGATTATACTCGTGAAGGAACACGTGACTCGAATTGGATTTTTCTAAATTTGCGATGGCCAATATGAAAATAGATTTAAAATAAAAATATTAACTATCTTTGTATATTTTTTTTTGGCCTCAAATGTTATTTTTCCAAAATTTTCAAGTATTTTTTGTATTTTTTTAAAAAAAATTAAAAAAATATATAAAAAATATGAAAATTTATTTTTTGTTCAAAAATGGTTGCCTAGGCTTGGCTAAGGCTTCCAAAGTTAATTTTACAATTTTCTCATTTTTTCTTTATTTTTCATGAATTTTCGAAAATAAAAATACTAAAAAATACTGAAAATATGAAAAATCATTTTTTGATCAAAATTAGTTCTCTAGGCTTAGCTAAGGTCCCCAAAGTTGATTTATCAATTTTTATGAATTTTTATAGATTTTCTATTAATTTTAAAAAGAAATGATGATTAAAAATCAGGTGTCAACACTGCTGTTGGAAGAGTGGGTGAAGTGAAGGGAGGGTTCTCCAGTGGAGGAGACCCGAGACTGCTTCAAAGTCAACGTGACTGGACGAATTGAGTTGCAATAATATTCCAAACCAAACGTGGTTCAACATATCCCCCACCACCATATAGTGCGAGCTAGGGGTTGCGAGCCCCGTCAAAAGAATAAAGGGAAAAGAATTCTAAAAATTGTCATCATCAATGCGTTGGCACATCACATAGAATAAATAGTATCCACGTCAACATTGGCCAATTTTGGCCAGGAGAGATTATATTGGCAAATCATGAAAAGGTTTAAAACTAAATAGGTCAAATTGAAAAGTTTTGGGATTGACTTGACAACCATACAATAGGTTCAAATGTGTTGGGTAATTTTCCCTATTTATACCTATGCAATATTAAATGTATTGCTTGTCATTATCATTTCAAATTTTAGAAAGCCCATCCTACTATGTTTTTAAAACCCAAAGTCACCATATCTAAATCAACATGTCCAAAACATGGGTCCATCCTCTCTTAATCCTAAATAAATAAATAAAAACATTAAGTACTCCAATCCATTTAATATCGACAGATAAGGATGAAGATAAGTAAGTGTGTAGTTCCCAAGATAAATGTGAAGACCAATGCAATCAAATATAAATCACTTACTAAAGCATCGTAGGCTTCGACAATCTCAAATCTAACGCCAAGATTTGGTGAGAGCATTGCTATCCTCATCAAACTTGAGCGAGGGGTCATGAGCCCTCATCAAAGGAGTAAAGGGAAAAGAATTCTAAAAATTGTCATCATTAGTGCTAGCACGCAATATAGAACGATCAGAGTCCACATCAATAATTGCAGCCAATTTTGGCCAGTAGAGACTATAATGACAAATTGTCAAAAGGCTTAAAACTAAATAGGTTAAATTGAAATGTTTTTGGACTCACTTGACAACCATACAATAGCCTTAAATTTGTTTGGTAATTCTCCCTATTTATACCTATGCGATATATTAAATTTACTGCTTGTCATTACCATTTCAAATTACAGAAAGCCCATCCTACTATGTTTTTAAAACCCAAGTCACCATATCTAAATCAACATGTCCAAAACTTGGGTGCATTCTCTTTGAGTCCCAATTAAATAAATAAAAACATTAAATACTCGAATCCATTTAATATCGACAAATAAGGATGAAGATGAGTAAGTACGTAGTTCCTAAGATAGACGTGAAGACTAATGCGATCAAATATAAATCACTTACTAAAGCATTGTAGGCTCTGACAATCTCAAATCTAAAGCCAGAAATTATATTGGTAATTAAATGCAACATCACCTTGCATATTTTGTATAATCCATTATTTTCTCAGCATATAGATTTTATTTCTCCTATTGGAGAGTGACAACTGACAACTCTTAAATGATCTCTCAATCCAGAAACGAGGATACAGATAACTTCCTCATCACGGGCAGAATGTGACGAGGAAATCAGCCCCACCGGCACAGGTAAAAGTGCTGGTCTTATCGTCGTAAGCATAGCTGTAAGCTTGAGGGCACTGTCCCTTGAAGATCTTTGAGTAGTCCGTTGGCGGGCACGTCTGTGGCGACCCATACGCCCCGGTACAGCAGTACTGCGGCTGGTTGAACGCCAGGCACGCGCTCTTGCATGCCACGACGCTCCTGTCCGGCCCTTTCACTGCTAGCTCCGGGGGGCACACGGAGTTCACGTTATGTGGGCAGCTTGTGGGGCTGCACCCACTGCCACTCCCCTGTGGGGTCACGGAGAGGGGCAGGTTGAAGCCGTCCACAAGGCTGATGTCGTAGAAGTCCTGCTTGCCGGAACCAGCCACTGCTAGGGTGAACTCTGCTAGGGAAGCTGGCGGGATTGCCCCGGCACCATTGCAGCTTACCTGGCCGGAGCCACAATCAGCGGTGGCGCAGGTGAACTTGCCAGAGGCATCAGTGGTACAGCCTGTCCGACCCCACACACGGCCAGACCACGTTTCTGGGACGTCATTGATCGTGGAGGATGCGCCTGGGGCAAGTTCGAAACCAGTTGAGGATAGCTGCCCTACGCCCCCGCCGGTCAGCGTCCCGGGCCAGACAGTGTAGGGGCACTTGTTGGTGAAGGAGACTTTGGCCGCGCTGGCTCCTCCTGCAAACATACGTGCAAGCCATACAATCTATGTACGTAGATTGATCATTGTACTCCTAGCAGTTCAATTCCCGGATTCCAAACAAGAAGTAAGATGGCAACGTGCTTACTTGCGAGGACTAGGAAAGGCAGGAGAAGGTACAAAGATGCTCTTGCGTCCATGATTGAAAGCCTGAGACTTGGTTCCTTCCTCGTTGTCCCTTATATTTGAGGAGATTTATGAAGGATGCCGGGGAGGCTAAGTTGAAATGACTTGAGAAATTCTTAGATGATGGGATTATAAATAGAGTGCTTGAGTTGAATTATATAGATAGGGCATGCCCTTAACGGGCAACTAATTTATTTTGTGATTGTATGGTATGCTTGTAAAATATAGAATAAATAGTGTAGTATGTGGATATCTGATGCGGCCTCATTTGTCATGGTATGAGAATTAATGTAGTCCTTTGGGGGAGAAGGACCCCTTATGGGAAAAGGGGAAAAAAGGGAGTTTCCTTTTCCTGAAATCTGACTTGATTGACTTGACTGTTAATTAATTGCGAGTTTTCTCAAATTTACACCAATTTCCTCAATTTTCGCTGTGATATATCAATATTTTGAGTTTGTTAATGAGTACTCTCAATGCAGTAGTTTTAAATAATTTGAAAGTTAGAATATTTTCGTTTATCCAAATAATGATTTGGTGTTTCTTTTTTTTGGGGGGGGGTCGAAAATGATTTGATATTTAACGGCCGTAATTATGACACTATCAACATGAGCTTAACAATTTCACTACAATAGTTTTTCGAATTATAGTCAGATATTTATTTATTTACTTTTGCTTTTGAAAGTCATAGGAGGAAAACTATTATAGCTAAAATTAATATAGTGAATTATTGATAATTAAGTTACTAGATACTTGTGGGACAAGAACATTATAAGTGTATTGACACCTAAATTTTAATTTTTTTAAATAAATTATTTTACATAAGAATTAGAATTATTTTTTGTAACGTCCCCCAAATCCTGCACAAGAAGACGAGAAATATATTGACTGTTTGACCCACTTTTCCACTCAAATTTCAGCTGAAGTCCACGTGCCCTTGGCCCTTTTCTTTCCTTCTTTCTGTTGGCCAAGAACCCATGTGCACACTTAAAATCCTACTTAGATTTTCTGCTGTGCTAGGATATATTCCTTGGACAAAATTTTGGCTGCCTACTTCCCATGCATATGCCCATTTCCTTATTCCCATGCAAATGTGACAAAATGTGATGATTTATGGGCCCTTAATGTTTGATGTTCATGGAGGAAATTTGCTTCAGCCTTCTTCTTCCTTCTTTTCCTTTCTGGTGTTCTTCGGCCAAAGATCTATTGTTGTCGCTATAATTTTTCTGCTCCATTCCTCTTCCTTTTTTCTGCGCCGTTGGTCTTCTCTTTCTTGCCAGTTGCTATCTCCTTTTTCCCTCGACTGAACCTCCATTCTCTCGATTGACTTGCCGTTGTTGCTACATGTTTTTTCTTCTTCAACTCTTACTGGCTTCAGCCGGACTTTTAGTTGCTAGTGAATCTACTTGCTACTGCCTTTTTCCTCTGTTTCTTCTCGGTTGAAGCTCATTAGGTACGGCAGCTATGATCTTCTCCTTCTTTGGCTTCTCCTGAGTTTTCCTCTAGCTCATCAGTTCATCTGCTGTAACTGCTAGTCCCTCTTGCTATTGCTGCTCCTTCGGTTTGCTACAGTTGGAACCTTTTGCTATAACTCCCTCGACTGCGTGTGAATTTTTGTGTGACTTGTCCTTCGTTCCCACTCTCGGCCACCGCTCGGTCAAGCCATGACACACGCGAGCCAAGCCATGTCAACCACCCCAGCTCGTGGTCGTCTTGCCTTGGCCTGAGCTTATCGTCGCTTGACTCGAGCTTAATCGTCATCTATGCTCAAGCTCGTCGTCGCTCGGCCAAGCCACCTCATTACCGTCACTCGTCGAAGCTCACCGTTCAACCGAGCTACGATCGTTCCGCCATTCCCGAGCTCAAACTCAATTTTTGGGTGAGCACATTTCTAAACTTGACTTAGAATATCGGGTATGCTAGGGAGTGGTAAGGAAAATTTTATGATGAAAAATATTTAATTTCTTGAACGTAGCATGTTGATAATTTGCTGCTAGCTATAGGAGTAAATTGGTATTTTTACGGACTCTAGAAATTGCCATGTGTGTCAGACTACTTGTTCTTAAACGTAGATGATTTAGAATGAAAATCGAGTCATGAAATGTGAGTTTTGCAACATGTGATGCTTGATTATTATATTCGATGTATTTCGAGGTGAATTGTATGCTCATGTGAATAATCTTGAGAATTGCATGTGGCAAAACTGACTTGCATGAGTATTTAAAAGTCAAGCCAATTGAGAATCTTGTGATGCTCATATTTGATTTGCATACTAGCATGAGACATGTGCTTTTGGTAGAGTGCGTAGAACCGTGCGAGACGAGCTGGAAGTGTCTAGGGGGCTACTAGGAATGCAAGGTGATACGGAGGTGCCAATCGCACTACTAATTGAGCCACGATTGTTGTACTTGTGCCTGAACGTGCTCGGCACGAGGTAGCTAGAGAGATAAGGGTGCTAATTTTGGTGTGATTAGACACGGATTAAGGTACAGGTCTGAGACATTTATGACGTGGTCAAGACTAGAAGAGCTATTGAGCCATCGGTAGGGTTCAGTCCGGAAGTTCTAATGAGCCATCGGGGACCCCAAGTGAATCATTGAGCATCTACATTTGCATCTATGTGATCTGAAGTCACAATATGCGTGTGATTATTTACGTTTTAGCCTGAGATATACGCTTCATTCTAAATTGAGTCTAGGCATATGCTTGCTGAGTTTCTATTCATCCTTTTATAGCTGATCACCTTCTGGATCCCAGGTCCTGAGATGAGTTCCTATTTTGTTTGATTTGGGATACCTGTTGAGATGGAGATCAACAAGATCATTTACCCTACAATAGATTTTACATTGTATAAGAAAGCTAGTAGTATAGTATGGGTAAATGAGAGAGGTGAGTACCTGATGTCACATCGATGTGAGGCATGGATATCTCAAGCAGGGTTATTTTATAGAGGTTCGATTCAAGGTTTTGAGGTACTTGTACCTATCTCGGATTAGAAGGGATCGGTTTACCCTTCAACCTTCGGAGGTAAGGTTGTTGACCCTGAGCCGATGGACGCCTTAGATTCAGAT
This sequence comes from Psidium guajava, assembly GCA_016432845.1. Classification (NCBI taxonomy): domain Eukaryota; kingdom Viridiplantae; phylum Streptophyta; class Magnoliopsida; order Myrtales; family Myrtaceae; genus Psidium; species Psidium guajava. Next base: position 19,643,082 of record CM028233.1, on the reverse strand, counting down.
GGGTACGTGGTTATGGAGATAGATGGTGAGAAGTACATGTTTGAGTTTGACTCGATGGCTAGTGATAGTGATTCTATTTTTAACCTCCTAATGCCAATTGAGTTAGACCTTGAGGAGTTGCCGTCCTTGGAGCAAAGCAGAGCTGAGTCAGAGTAAACTTAGCATTCTATTCATCTTTTTTTTTTAGAGTAGGAGGCCCTAAATTATATTTCGAGGGTTGTATATAAATGTTGTTATTAATATAATGTAAATGTTTGGCTTTTGTTGCATTGTTGTCCCACTATCTCTCTACCTTGCATGTTTGTCTGTCAGGGGATTATGCACTTTTCGCTATCACATTTCTTAGCCGTCATTTGGCCGCAACGAGCCCTGCTCTGTCGCTAGTATTGGCCATGCGATGAGTGAAATGACCAGGAGACGAGATGTGGCGCGTCCGGCAGGTCTGGGGTGTGACATCCCCATTCAAAGTGGTATTAGAGCAAGGTCAACTCGATAAGAGATTCTTTGAGGCTTGGAGTGATAAAGCTGATGATTTATGGGGTAGGTAGATAGAGATAGACCCCTAAGTTAGACTAGGGTTGGACGTGGATGCCTGTTTTTGATTGGCGCATGTGGTTGCTAGATTTGAGATGCCATGTGCCATTTATTATATGCTAAGTTATAGGTGCGTCTAAACTTGAGGTAAGAGACTGAACTATAACATCTCAAATTTCAGAGGTTTATAAGTTGAAATAATATTAGATTTTTTATGATTAAGAGATAAAAATTGTGACATCCTGAGTTTCGATCCCTTTTTTCGAAACTTGAATACAGAATTGTTATTTCCTGGAGGCATTATAAATGTATCTCACTCGGAGTTGGCCACTCTAAGATGATTAACTAAAGGGGAAATGCTAGTTAGGAATATAAGCACGTGGACCAAAAGGTCGCTATACGTGACTCCTAAAAGCCATCTGTTAGTTTGAGAATTTATTTAAAGCCGTCATCTTATGAATAAGGCTGCGAATTGAGTTTCGAAATAGGATAATCAACTCTCAAGAGTGTTATGGAGGTTGAAATTAGTTGTTGCCTCAAAATGCGTGAATTGACAGCTTGGCATTGGAATGCGTAGAGAAAATGGCAAAATTAGAAATTGTCATCTTTCCCCTGGTTTATCCTAGAATCCACGGCTAGAGGGTGTTGGTAATTTTAACGAGACTAGAAAAATTGTTTGGTAGCATTCCGAATTATTTTTCGATCACGAATGAGCCAAATTAGCACCGATTGAGCCCCTACCAATCTTGAAATTTTATTATTTTCGAGAATTGTCTCGTCGATTACCTTTTTGATCATTTTGACTAGCTTTCATATGTCGCAATCCGAAAAATAATTTAATTTCGGGTGAACGAATTATTAGGTTAATTAGATTAATTAACCTAACGCAGACCCTCCCAAGACCTACCAAATCGCAACTTTGGTTTTTGTTCAAATGATTTTTAATTTTGGAGTCGCCACTAATCGTTCTTGGTAGGTCGATTAGAAACCTAAATAAATTAGCAGGAGAACTAATTTATTTCTGCGAACTAGAGATTCTAAATTCGAGGACTTTGTTACGTCAGATTACTCTAACGCCCTTTCGGTACCAATTTCATGAAAATTCATTTGGGGTGATTTGGAAAGATTTGGGTCAAACCGACCAAAAGGGTAAAATGATCATTTTTCAAAGACCGAGAAGTGAAAACCAGGTCAAACTAGTTGAATGTGGTCATTCCTTATTTCCCACAATTTTTGAGATTTTTTCGAAGTTTTTCGAGACGATTTACCCATAAGGGGCAAAATCGTCATTTTGGAAAGATTAGGATGGAAATCCACCAAAAATAGGATTTGTCAGTTGAAATGACCCATTTCCTAATTTCTGAATTTTTTTTGAATTTTTTCTTGGAATTTTCCGATTTTTTTAGAATTTTCTGTGAATTTTTTAATTAATTAATTAACTAACTAATTGAAATTTTAATTAATTAATGATATATTTTATATTATTATTCTTTTTATTTTAACATTATTTATTCCGAAAATTGTGATCTGGGCCGGGTTTCTAAGCCCAACCCTACTAAGCCAACAAAATGATAAAGGGTCTCTAAGCTCAAACAAAAAATTCTAAAGCCCAACTTGACTAACTTAGCCCAACCAGTTGAGTCTAACCCAAATCAGATTTCACTCCTAAGCCCGCGCGCAGCCTAAAACCCAATTAAACCTAAATTCAAACTATCTCTTTTTTGTTGTTTTGCTTATGTGGAGATTTCTATTTATTTATTTTATTACTGATCTTGTTATTTTTATTTTCTAATTTAAAATGACAATCCCACATTACAATTAGCAAGAGGCGAATCCAAACACTATGCGCCAGATCAAACACGAAACATTCCTAATGCTTCACAATTCATATAAGTGACACTTGCACATAATACAATCGAATTGAAGGCATAATGAAAACACGCTCTTTATTTTTCTACTCAAAGAAGAGCAAAGGAATCGAACTTAACTGGAAGCCATGAGAGCATGGTGTGTCTGGACTTTCATCTTGAGCTCATTCTTCATCGTTTTGCTCTCCATTGTGGTCGGCACTCCTCTCTTAGCATCTTTACCCGATCCCAATGTTTTTTTTTTTGTTTTTGCCGAGAGTCAAAATACTCCATCATTCGGTGCAGTTGCGGCTAAACTGAATAAAAAACGACGTGCTTTGACAGAGATGATTGGGATTGTTGCGCTTGATCTGAAGGAGAAGTTTGCTGGTGCAATGAATAACAATTGCTGTGAAGAAGAAAAAGAGCCGCGGGAACAGCTCCAACGACTCCATCACCCCACGGTTGGTTCTTCCTCAAGAGCAGTTTGGCGAATCTTTGCTTCGCCAACTCGATGTCTGATGATGATGCCTTGGCGAATGAGCTGGCTGTTCTTGCCTCGTCTTCTTCATGTTTGTCATATTGGAGCAAAAGAACTGGCCATACTGACTCCACCTTCCCATATTTCTCTGTCTCCAGTACCACAATTTTATAATAGATGTATGGTGCCTGCTAAGATGGTTCTGAAACTATCCTATTCTCCAAGAATCAGAGAGGAAGTTCCTTTATAACCCCGAAGGAGATTTTGAAGTTGAGCAGATCTTGGGCAAGAGTGGAGACGCCGACGTCCGTGGCGGAGACACGGTGAGGGCAAAGAGAGTCGGAATCTCCGAAGTCCCCGGCGACGGACGGCTTACGACGATGGCCGTAAAGGAATCTGAGGGCGTTTTTTTTTTATTCCCAGGCTTCAGTCTCTGGTCATTTTATTCGGGAACCCTTCCTCCATATCCTTCTTCCATTTCTGGTCACGCTGTTGGCAGCTCCTCTCAAGGTCATCCACCACCTCCCTCAAGCACTCGAGGGAAGACTCTTCAGACCTCTTGGACCGCTTCATGAAGTGGAAGCGCGCGCGGTCCTCGTCTTCCTCTATTGGTTTGATGTCGTTCTTGTTGGGGTAGCAGGGGGGCCGGAAGAGACGATCTGTGGGTCGTAGAACTCGCAGTAGCGGGTGCCATTTCTGTAAATGGACGGATTCCTCTGGTCCTGTTAACTGAGAAGATCTGGATCTTCCTTGAGTCTGGTCGGGAGGGGCGGCACAGGGAACGTGGTTGGTCCAGTTTCAAAGGCTTCACTCGTTTTTTCTAGGTGAGAGTTCTCTCCTATTAACTTAGAATAAAAGCCCAGTAAAGGAACCAACTTTGGGTGCCTGACACTTCCCAAAGTCTCAATCACCTTGACAAATCCTTCCCTTCTTGTAACACAAACCGATCTCCAGAATCCCCAGCAACTCCAGTGAGTTGCTCTAATTGAACACAGTCCGGTGCAGTGTCCCATAACTGGACTTCCCTATGACCTACCCTGGGGCCTCCAATTGAAGACTGAGTAGAGTTACCTCTTTGCAGCTGAGCTTGACGCGTGGGATGCTATTCTCGCTCCTTTGATTACATCATCTTCTTCTTCTTATTTGTTCATGACGCTAGACAGTTTTGAGATTGTTGAGTTGAGGGTACCTCTTCGAACACCACGTGGCAATTTGCATGCTTGCATTCTCTTGTTGCATGGGATACGTAATTCTTCGCATTTACGGGCATGGCACGATTGCAGGGGGAAGAGCCAACGTAACTTGCCCCATGGACTTTATGTTATCCAAGGGATGTTTCTGAAGCCCTGCAGATTTATCTTATGCATCAAACTCTTTCGGTGCTGGCATTGGATCGTCGTCCATCCACATAACCACACTCTTCGTCGAAGCTCGTTCCCAGCCGACGGCAAAGCCACTCATCCATCGAATCGACCAACAAGAAATTGTTGCTCGGCATCGTTAACGTAACTCGCCCGAGACTAGGCAACTCGACAATCTCACTTAGCGCCTCCGGGGTTTCGGATAGATCCATCGCCGAGGCTAGCGGCGCGACGGACTTCCTCCTCGAGCCTATGGAGAATCTAAGAGACGGAGTGGCGGAGCGGTACGGCATCGCCACGGACGTGGATGACGCCGCGGGTGGCGCAGGACACGCGGAGGAGGGCGGCGGCACTCTACTCCTTGAACAACGCTGCGGTCTCCACCGACATCGTCTGGAGCTTCATCTCCAGATCCACCAGGTGCTTCTCTATGCGAGTTTTTGCGGGTCTCGCGCTTGGCACGCCGAATTGATCTATCTTTGGGTTGAACTTCTCGTTCGAGAAAGGGTCGAGATACGGCCTCATTTTCACCAGTGCGAGCGTCAACTTGACTGCTTCCGTCGACATTCTACCTGGGACCCGTCCATTTTGAGGACAAGCGGGTAAAGAACGGCATGTTTCTGAATTTTTTTTATATGCCATGACAGTGGACGCGTCCACTAGAATCAACATCTTTGACCGCCAGACGTCGGCCCACATGGCTTCCATTTCGCAAATCCTCGAGGATAAGATAAAACTCCCGCGATCAAGAACCAACAAGGTTAGGGCAGAGGATGTGGTGTCAGATGAAGGGCCGAAATACCTCGGACAAGAGGAACTGTTGATGCAATCCAGAAGCTTGGCGAACCATTTGACCACTATTGTTGAGCTATGTAACTAGAATTCCTTTCACAGCGACATCGCCGTCTGCGTCGTCATGGGAATGTGAGAGAGGAAGATTCGCGAAGAGACAGTCGAAGAAAGAGGAAGTTCCCTTCCGACCAACCAGGTGAGGGAAAATTCAAACGAGGTGTAAGCCATGCCCCCTCTCCGACCACCCTCCGGTTCCCAACATCAGCCCCTCCTCCGTTTTCCATATACTCGTGCCGACGTTGCCCCCCGGAACTCCCCCAAACAAAGTGAATCAAGCCAAGCTCCCGTAGCAGCTTAACCTGCTTTTCAAAATAGGGTTGAGCTTACTGTTTGAGCGACCGAAAGAGAAGATGACGGCGACGACTCCTCTTTGGCTTTTACTTCGACTCGAGCAAGAGTGTCGCTTCCTCTCAGTCTTAAACCTCTCGTGAAGCCGAACAATCTGAGAAGGCTGGGGAGCCCCATACTCGACCATGGAACCTTCCACCTTGTTTATCGAGAGGTCATCTTCTTCATCAATGGAATCTTCTGAAACTTCGTCGTAGCTTCCCCAGCCGTAAAACGAGTCCTCTGACACTGTATGAGAAGAACATGAAGGGCTTCCATCTCTCCACGTCTCGTTGCATCCCGTGTCTCGTTAGCTTGGTGGACGCGACATAGAAACAATTGAACGTATGTTTCTACTCTTCTTTTTGAGGTGGTAGTATCATCTCTGTTGTGTGTCTTGACCGAGGTTTGTAACGAGCAGGCGCGTATGAACTTTGACAAGAATACTGAGGATCTTGCATGAAGGCAGCAGACGAATGGAGATATTCTTGCGTATGTACGGGGGTTGGCAGCTAATCTGAACTTCTTGATACTGCCATGTGGGCGGGTGTCTTCAATATATGCATGTATGGACATCTAATGGAAGATGGCAACACACTAACGGTAATTGCATGGATCAACAGTAGCAGCGAACAAGCATTGCTGAGGATGTTATTCATCGCCGTGTTTCAACTTCAACTATGACGGCGTTCCAGGTGAGCATGGTCATAACGAATAATGCAAGGAAGTTGAACTACATAATTTCACCTGCGTTAACGTCCACGATCTGCTCTTTGGGTTTGTTGGTCAACCCACAATCTACCTTGGTTCAAGCAATGAGACCCGCGGTGAGGGCCGGTATGTTCTTCCTCGATGATCTTTTTCTCTCCTTCCTTTTTAGACTCATGATGTTGCTGCTTCTTCTTGTCCTCGATCACTCGCTCGGTGGATATGGATGGGGACGTGCTCTCTTCGTATTTCATCGGCTATCTCCTCTTGTTGGCTCGAAGGGTGTTGCTCTTTCGCCCAGTACTGGTTTATACATGGTTCGCCATCATCGTCATCACAACTACCACCACCGCCAGTATTAGGGTCGCGTCCATGCTTATGACAAGAACTTCGCGCCTATATATGTAGATGAGTTCCGCGACACAACCTTGTCCGCCAACTCCTCCAATACTATCGCCGACTGGATCCTCCCTTTCCATCAGCTCCCACGACCCGAGCCAAGGAGAGTTCTCCACCCCCCATCGTCCTCCCCGAGGCCTCGACCATGGGGTCCTCCCTCGGTGTAGCCCTTCCACCTAAACTCATGATGACATTTTTTCTTTTTTCTTGTCGGTGTCTACCCCCGAAATGATGATCCGTTTTGCTGTAATGATAATCTCTTTTTCTTTTTACCAGTCGTCCACTTTTCTTTGTCTCTTTGAGTGACCCCACTTAGAGTCACTTTCGGAGGAAGTCTCTTCCTAGACAGGTATTGCAGCTTGACATCCAGAATCCAATGGAACCTTTTTTTGGCAATTATAATCCCGAAACAGTAGATCAACGGTTGAAGAATCGGGGCAACACCTTCGCCAGCATTATCGCTCACCCTTCCTCAGAGGTGTCTAAGGACTTTCTTTTGTGCATCTTACCGCAAATCAAAAATGCAAAAGAGGTTGACAACCCCGGCTTCCTCGGAGCTCAACAGCAAGTAACCGTTACCGAAACTCCTGTCACTAGCCATGGCTTTCAGTCCCCAGCCGAGAGAGATGGTCCTTAGGTTTCTTCTTTTCTTTTCGGAGATGACTCGTGCTGTTTGAAGGAGTAAACCACAGCTGTCCTTCTACTTGCGATTTCCCTCCAACTTTTTCTTTTCCTTTTGCCGAAAGCATCCACTAAGTAACTCCTTTTGTCCGCTCGTCGTCATCATCTCTCCCCCACAATGCAGAGGGCTTCCTTCATGCGTTCGTCGGTGAACCTCTTTGCTGTGATTTTTCTGGGGATAAGTTGCAAGTAATTTCATCACGATATGCCTGTCAACTGGCTAATCTGGGTCCAAGGACATTCCATTAAGTTGAGTTTGTCCGAAACACCTTCCTTCTCTTGTCAAAGCCAGATCTCTTGCTAAATGTTCCCTTGCTTCAATTTCCGTATAACACTGACCGAAGGCAGTCTAAGGATTCAGCGGCTCCATGTTCTTGTCATCTAGCGTGCCCATGTACTTTGCAACATTTTCGTTTGGGCCTTCAAAGAGAGTCAGCCTCCATTCTCCTTTCGGTGGCCTCAAAAGGCTGTCCCCCACCCACGTCTGTCTCTTCGAATAACGATCTAAAGTGCCGAGAGTGCAAAACCCCTCAATGTGGCGAGAAATAATGCGCCGTTCCCTTTCTTCATTCGGTTTATCATTCTTTTCCTTTAGTTGGCCGACACATTTTTTTCTTTATCCTGAAAGTCCACTACCGCTGAAGACCCCATGGAGAGAGAGGTGTGTCTCAGTTGCAAATACTTCGACGCCCCTTTGCGCTACTTCTGAATTTCTGACTCAAACTTGGACCAGTGACCCTTCTGCATGGCATCCTTAGATAATGGATTTGATCAAAATGCATTCCCATGCTGTATTTCGAGCAGAAGTTTATTTCTTGATGATAGAAAAGTAGGCTCGTCAGATGAAAAATTGAATTCGAAAAATCGAACGCAATATTGAGAAATGCACCATCAGGCCATTAAAAAAATTTGGGCTATTAGACATTAATGTTACGACTCCAGAAATGTAAAAATTAAAAATTACAGAGCTAAAATCAATTAATCTAAGCATGGGATTAACAAAGAAATTCCCAATTCAAAATTAATTTATGCAGATTTTCTTTTGCCAAAATGAAGAGAAAATTAAAATAAAAATACGGACTATTTATTCACATTTTTATGACCTCAAATGCCCCCTTTTTTATTAAATATTTTCCTATTTTCTAAAAAAATATTAAAAAATATAAAAATATATGAAAAATTATTTTTTGTTCAAAAATGGTAGCCTAAGCTTGGCGAAGGCTTCCAAAGCTGATTTTTTAATTTTCTCATTTTTTCTTGATTTTTTTTATTAATTTTCGAAAATAAAAATACCGAAAAAATACTGAAAATATGAAAAAATCATTTTTTGGTCAAAATCGGTTCCCTAGGCTTGGCCAAGGTCCCCAAAGTTGATTTTTCAATTTTATGAATTTTTATGGATTTTTTTATTAATTTTCGAAAATAAATAAATAAATAATACCGAAAAATACTGAAAATATGGAAAATCATTTTTTGGTCAAAATTGGTTTCCTAAGGTTGGCTAAGGTCCCCAAAGTTGATTTTTCAATTTTATGAATTTTTATGGATTTTCTATTAATTTTCAAAGAGAAAATATGATTAAAAATCAGGTGTCAACATAATCGAAGATAATTGATGCCCAAGTTTTATCAATCCAAATTTTATTGATAGTCCAAAAATCAATCCATTCGTTCAGCTTTATGTCGCTTTTGATGAATAGTCACTGGCGATAATTATCCTCAAGATATTTATTGGTCAAACAACTCTCTCTCCTCCATAATTACCACTAGATTCTCTCTCTCTCTCTCTCTCTCTCTCTCTCTCTCTCTCTCTCTCTCTCTCTCTCTCTCTCTCTCTCTCTCAGCTCCAGGTTTCTATTGCCAACTTTAACTGGCCGCCGACGGAATTTGACCATTGGAGATTTGTGATCTTTGGATATGTCTTAGTCCTATTCGAGATGAATTCACAAAACTTTGAATTACTTCAATTCGAGGTTGTTTAACCCTTCAAATTTGCTTTTCCGTTTTAGTCGACGAACCAGTTTTATGTTACCCAAATTTGACATATAGCTCATGTTAATATATGTTAGCCCCAGTGACTCCTAGAGCTCATTTTCATATGAAAATATTGATTTCCAACTCGAGAACCACCCCGTTCAGCCCTTGATCAGCCTGGATTTAGACTAAATGCATCGGAATCCGTCGTGCTTTATCGATTGCCACTATGTGCTGCCGCTTTCGTCGCTTCCTCAACTTCGTGTTAATCTTGATTATGTGAGTTAAACCTCTATTTCTCGATTAGAATACTGTATATGCCATGTACTGGCTCTAGGGCTCGATTCAAGATAAATCGATTTAAGAAAAATCGCCGAAATCGGCGTTAATTGAGCAAATGAATTCTGTGAAGGCTAAGATATGCTGTGGATTTGATATATGTTGCTACCGTGTTTAAATAATGGCTATTTGTGGTGATTCATGTAGTGATTGATGTGGGTCCTATGAGGTTTGGGGTACCGAAAAATGAATTTTTGAGATATTTAGAGCAAAAACGGGCCAAATAGTATCTTGAAAGTCACTGTTCATGACCCATGAATACTATTCACATGCTACCAAATTTGATTTCGATTTGAAAATGACAAGTTTTGTGGGGTCCTGAATGTAATACAAAAGAACTCTAGGTTGGCAAGGTTCTCAACTCTAATAGTGAGTAAACCACACAAATTTCTACAAAGAGACTTCTGCCTCTACCCAACTCATCATTATCCATCCCACCATCTGGTCCAGGGAAAGCTAGTCTCTAGATCATTTTCCTTCGGGATCCCGCATCTTACTCGTATTACATTCACTATTGGGGACGGGGGTCTAAAAATAAGGGCAATCACCTATGAGAACAAATCTTAGCAAGCTAACCCCTAGATTCCTTCTCATAATATCAAACACCCTCGGACCTAACTCCACGCCTCATCCAAGCATTCAAGCCATATAGTCAAGTTTTAAAGTCGTAGGGCCAAAAATCAAGGGCAACACCCAATAGAAAACTCGCCATAAATGGCAATTTATAAAAAGAGACAGCTCAAGTCTAATCCAAGACCATAAAATTAGAATATCACATAAAACAGTCAATCAATGGTTCATCACAAATGGCCAAGTTATAAAACAAACGAGTGCAATCTAAGATAATCAATGCAAATACGTATGCATGCACGCTCAATCTTGAGCTTCAACTTAATAGTCAATTTGACCCGCATCATTGTTGACACCTGATTTTTAATCATCTTTTCTCTTTTAAAATTAATAAAAAAATCCATAAAAATTCATAAAATTAAAAAATTCAACTTTGGGGACCTTGGAACCAATTTTAGCCAAAAAATAATTTTTCATATTTTTAGTATTTTTCAGTATTTTTATTTTCTACAATTAAAATAAATCCATAAAAATTCATAAAATTACAAAAAAAAATCAAATTTGGGGACCTTGGCCAGCCTAGAGAACCAATTTTGACCAAAAAATGATTTTTCATATTTTCAGTATTTTTCGATATTTTTATTTTTGAAAATTCATAAAAAAAAATTAAAAAAAATGAGAAAATTACAAAATCAACTTTGGAAGCCTTGGCCAAGCCTAGGCAACCATTTTTGAACAAAAAATTTTTTTCATAATTTTTATTTATTTTTTAAAAATTAGGAAAATATTTAATAAATGAATAGTATTTGAGGTCACAAAAATACATAAAAATAGTCAATATTTTTCTTTTAAATCCCTTTTCATGTTGGCCATCACAAATTTAAAAAATCTAATTCGGGGTCGTGTATTCCTTAATGAGCATAATCTCGAATCGGGCCTAAAAAATTCAATTTGAGTCAATTTATTTTCATTTTTCACTTTTAGGAGTTGTGACATTGTTCTCTAATATTTGAAATTTTCATCGTGGCCCAATTATACCCAGAATGACTCAATTTTGTAAAAGGGATTTAATTAAAATTTTCATTATTTTCAGCAGCGAGAAATGAGCTTAAATTTGACATGCGGTGAATTTCGACTAAGTATAGGGGAGGTGTGTTGAATATTATGAGGAGATTTTCACTTAAAGAAATATTTCTCTAGGGACTAAATTGTAAATACTTAAATTCTTAGGAACTAAAGTGCAAATACCTAACACTTGAGGGATTATTTTGCAAATAACAAAAAGAAGAGTTAGTGAAGAAATTAGAATAGATAAGGGAAGATGGAGAAGGGAAGATGGACAAGAGGAGATGGAGAAGAATAGATATAGAAAATAAGATGAGAATAGAGAAAGGAAGATGGAGATGAAGAAGAGTTAGTAGAATTGGAGATAAATATGGAGAAGGAAAGATGAAGATGAAAAAGAGTTAGTGAAAAAATTAGAATGTGAGATGGAGATGGATAAAGGAAGATGAAGATGAAGAAGAGTTAGTGGAGAAATTAGAATGGGAGATAGAGTTAATGGAGAAATTAGAATGAGAGATAAATGAGTGGGTTATAAAAGGAGGAAGAAGAGAATTTGGAGGTGGATTCTTTTAGAAAGAAAATTTTGAATGCTTGAGAGAGTTTTGAGAGATTCGAAAAAAATTAGAGAGAAAGAAAAAAAAAAGAGAATCCTTTTTTCAAAAGAGAGTGTTGAAAATGGTGGGTGTTTAAATCTAGATATTACCATCACTAATTTCTCTACCGATCAACACAAGTCACGAGTTCATCCCCATCGTTCTAGTCACAATCTTGATCCATAAGGTGACATAATGTCCGGATTCGACAATCAAATCTGTTAAATCATGTAACAATCCTAACCATTAAATCTTCAAGAATTTCCTTACCCAAATGAATTGATTTAAATTTCGATTATGTCATGTCGTACTCGTATGTCTCCATATCCACATGTCGCATTCGTACTATAATTTTCTGCATTTTTCGTTTAACAAATCCAAACCCCAGAATGGGAAGGCTGACCCACCCGTTGGTGGTTTTGTATATATATATTGTATTTACTTTCTGCAATTTAATTCTTGCACCATTAAACCCCACGATAGGTAGGCCGAGCCAAGGTCGAGTCCCCCGTTGGAGATCCTTTATTTAATACAATTTAATTTCCGTATCATCAAACCCCAGAATGGGTAGGCCGGGCCAAGGCCGAGCCCTTCATTACAGGTTCTTTATTTATTGCAATTTAATTTACTGCAATTTAATTTCAATACTATCAAACCCCACAATGGGTAAGCCGAGCCAAGGCCGAGTCCCCCTTTAGAGGTCCTTTATTTAATACAATTTAATTTCCTGTAATTTAATTTCAGTATCATCAAATCCCACGATGGATAGGCCGAGCCAAGGTAGAGTCCCTCATTGGAAGTCCTTTATTTAATACAATTTAATTTCATGTAATTTAATTTCTATACCATTGAACCCCAGAATGAGTAGGCCAAGCCACCTGCTGGAGGTCGCAATACTGCACAGAAATCGTTAGTTCACGTCCTTTTACGGCTTTAGGTAATCTTTAACACTTTGAAAATACCAAAAAATGTTATTCATATGCATTTCACATTGTATAGTTCATGCGTATTTGGCCATACCGCATTCATATTTGTGTTGTCATTAATTCACGCGTATCCACCTAAAAAAAATTTCAAAAGAAAAATCTCACAAATTAGGAAACAAACCATTTCGACTGGCCAATCCTATTTTTGATGTTTCCACCTCCTGATCCTTGAAAAATGACCATTTTGGCCTTCTAGTCAGTTTAACCCAAACTTCTTCCTAATCATCCCAAATGAGCTTTCATGAAATAAAATGGTACCGAAAATGCGTTAGAATGATCTAGCATAATCAAGTCTCCGAACCCATTTTTTCTGGTTCGCAGAAATAAATTAAATCTCCCGCTAATTTATTTAGGTTTCTAATCGACCTACCAAAAATGATTAGGGGCGACTCCAAATGAAAAATCTTTGCAAGAAAAGAACATAAGTTGCGATTCGGTAAGACTTGAGAAGGTTTGAATTAGGTTAGTCAATTAACCTGATAATCCATTCACCTGATTGAAAAAATTAAATTTTTTTCAGGTCGCGACAGCTTGGCGACTCCGCTAGAGACTTGTTCTTAATTTTTCAAAATTTAAGAACTTAAAGGACTTAGGCTAGAAAAATTTCATGAAAATCCATTTGGTTTGAGAATTGGTTGGATTCTAATCTTTAACTGTTAAATGGTTTTGCAGAATGAGAGTTATAAAGGGTGGAGTGTTTGGCTAACCCTTTGTTTTGCAGGTTTGGTGTGTGAAACTTGTGATTTAATTTTTGAATTATTGAAGTGGTGTTTGCATTTAATTATTGTGCATGATTAATCGCTTTAGCACTATATCACACACGTCCCGTGGACGAACCTGAGCCACTAGTTTTAGGATGGTATTGTGATTTGGTTCTAGCGTTCGGCGTGAGATCACGTTGAAAGTTAGTCCAGATTCAATTCCGAACCTTTTTGCAAAAATGAGTTTTAAAAATTAGGCCTCAAGCTCGGTAAGATTACCGAAGTGGGGGTTATAATTTTTAACACGAGCAGCCGAAGTGGAAAGGCCCGGTTAATCCTGGTTACATCGCGGGATCGCGGCTAATCTTGATTATGTGCGCGAGATTGTGGCCTTGTCGTAAGTCTTTCGCTTCAATTTGTGGGCCTTTAGGATAGTTAAAATAAGGTTAACCCATGAGTCATGTGCATGTCCATGTGATTGTTTATTTTCCTATCCCGCGGTAAAGTATGCTTCTGAACTTCATCTTGTCTTATGTTATTGTTTGGGTCGATCCATGACACTTAGGATTGTGGTGTGTGATCTATAAACAATGGGACATATCGATATCCGTTTCATGTACATTCCAAAGGCCAAGTTGAAACAGATATGGGGGCATTTGAGCATTGATGCACAGACCTATGCCCTTAGCCGTATGGGTCATATGTTGTCACTTTTGGACATCGAATTACAGACTAGGGTCATGTAGGCTATTGCACATTTCTGGTGTCCATATATCGCTACTTTCATTTTAAGTAAGCACGAGCTCACTCCGACTTTAGAAGAGTATAGCATTACCATTGAAAAACCTTTGAGTATTGATTTAATTCACCCTTGTGTAGGAATGGATCCAATTGTCATTTTTATTGAGTTTTTGAAAATTAGCGAAAATAAAATGAGGAAAATTTTAAAAGGAAACTGTCATATGTGCCCTTTCTTATTCCTCTTTGAACGTTTTTATGAGAGCAATTCGCACTTGCAAAATAGGATCTTCATTCTAGCTTTCTTTGAACTTGTGATCGTTCCGCTCTAAAAGGATTTTATCGGTCCATCTATGACTTGGATAGCTAGGCAAGTTTGTAGTGGAATGAATTTTACTAATACCATCCTAGCCGAGTTTTTTATATCTCTGACTCGTTTTAAGCAAAATAAGGATAAAATATTTCCTACTCTGGTTGGACTTTTGCAAATGTGGTTTTTCTCTCATTATGATAAGTTTGGCTCAAGAATAATTATTCCACGAGTAAGTCAAAGAGGAAAACCCAATTGCAAAATTTCAAGAGTTGCAAAAAAATATTACTAGATTGTCTTATTCCGAGTGGATTGATTTATTTAAAGATCCAAGTCCTAAGGTTTTTTAGTGGCAAACTATATGATTTTAAGTTTCTAAGGCTCATTTGTACCATGGTGAGCGGGAACCTATACTTCTTTTGAGTATTACCGGCATAACGTAGTATTATCCTCTCCATGTGGTACGGCAATATGGGGTGTTATAGGATATGTCACCACCTTTGGGGCAAGACAATTTCCAAGTTGAATTCGTTGCAGGCGAGAATTATAGAACTGAGATCAAGCATCTTGACCAAACTTGGCTCAAGTCTAAAAATCACTCACTATTACTACCCAAGGAGGAGCTCAAGGGAAAAGAAAGATGTAATCATGCGAAGGCCCGGTATATTAAGCACCATTTGATACCAACTTACACGCTTCCGAAGTTCCCGTTGGTGATTGTGAAGCCCACTCGTCAAGTCGAGATTGAGACCTATGCAAAGAAGGCGCAAAATGCGAAAAAACAAATGAAGATTTTGGCTAAGAAAAATGCATGACTTCGGAAAGAGTTAGAGGCCCATTCGTCTATAGATTGCGTCGCTATGAAGAAAAGAAAAACAGCTTGATTTGCCATGTTTAGGATTCTTGTTCCATATTTAACTGCATTTTCATGACTTTATGAGCTTTCCTTGTAATAAAGGTTACTGTTCAGACATGACTTTCTTGTATTACATAATTTTTATTGAATTTTATAATTTTAATTGATCCATAGAGTCTTCACAGAAAACATTCACAAGACCCTAATTCATCACTCAAAAAACTCTTCGGATCAATTCAATGCATTTTCCATTTATTAAAGAATTTAAGGTGAAAGAAAAACTGTATGGGTTCTAGAATTTTCCCGACTTTATTTTTGTTTCTCCGTTTATCACTAGAAAACATGCTCTTTTGGGAAAAATGAAACATGAAATTTTAGATTGGGCTTTTAATTAGTGGACTGAAAATTTTTGGGCATCAATTCTCATTTTTGATGACCTATTTATTTTCAAAGTAAAAACCGGACAAATCAGTTTTCTAAGAGAAATTTTTAGAAAGAAGTAATAAACTGTACTAATCCATGAGAAATTGTTCCAATCTCAAAAAATGAAAGTTATACATCATTGTCTTACTTATCAGCTTGCAAAGTTTGGCACTTTCTCGAATTCTTTGAGAACTGATATGAATTTTCTCGTAAAAGCTGACGAAATCGGAACTTGTTTGAATTAATCTTTTGATCATATTGGCTTTGTTTCTTGGGTTTAAAGAGTTGTCATGGATTGACTCGTCATTTTCATCCATCATACTCATTTGTATAAATTCTCTTTCAGGTACCCATTAATCACGGAAGTGCCATGTGTCTTAGGACAAGAATGGAACACGAGGAATTGAGCCTTAGGGTGGCCAATCTCGAGAACCAGATAAACATGATAGCTGCCATGATAGCAGAAACAAAGGCGATGATGACTGCCACACAAGGGAAGTCCATTAATGCACCCGAGACGAGTTCGTTTACTAATACCAGTACATCTACTGGCTCAGATACCAACCAGACTACGCGTACTGAACCCAAGAAAGAAGCACCCCCTAAGACTTGATCGATCGTGGTTGCCTAGAAAGGGAGAAGAAAGAGAAACCCATGACTAGGACTAAGGAAGACGCGAGGAGTCTGGCAAAGATCGAAGAGTATCTTAGTAGTCAAGGATACGAGTTGGCTCGGTTCAACAAAATCTCACCATTCGCCAAGATAGAAGTTCTAGTTGGGTACAAGGAACCTGAGTTTGTGAGAAAATACGATGGGACAGGCTATCCCCGGGCTCATTTGAAATACTACTTGCGTAAAATGGCGCATTATTCTGACTATGTTCCACTGCTGATGAACACATTCCAAGAGAGCTTGTCTGGCGCTGCACTAGCGTGGTTTATCGAGCTCGACATGGAAGAGTATGACAATTGGGAAGACCTGACTGAGGAATTTCTTCACCAATACAGGTTCAACAAGGCTACAGCGCCTACCTGAGAAGACCTGTTGAGGACCCTGAAAGTAAGGAATGAGTCTATACGTGTTTTTGCTTAAAGGTGACGAGTGATAGTTACCTATGTCAAACCACCCATCCCGAAGAAGAAGTTAGTAGATTTGTTTCTGAAAATGTTACCACTCGAGTACTTCGAGAAGCTTAATACCTCAGACTCTTATACTTTTACGTATCTCATTAGGTTGGTAGAATGTCATGAATAGGCCTTAAGGGAGAAGCGTATACTAGAGCCGTCATTTCAATGGCCTTATCCAACCAGAAGGGAAAGGGAGAATGCAGGTGAAGTTGCCTTTGTACCAAACTCGCTAAGGCCAATGAAGTTTTCAGGATCCACCCCTATTCAAGGTGGCTCGTCCGAATCGGCTTCAGAAAAGTTCGAAGTTAAGAGAAGAACCACACTGTCTTTCACTCCATTACCTCGTCCCCTATCGAAGTTGTTATCTATGCTACTAGAAGGGCGCCTAATCGCCAAGGAGCCATCTAGATCGAATCCGTCGAGGTTTCCTAGGTTTGACGAGACCTAGTCATGCGCCTATCACTTGGGCGAAAAAGGACACGGCCCAAATAACTATCTCATTATCAAATATAAGGTGTAGGTGTTGATGGATGGAGGAGTATTGGAGTTTGACAAGACAGAACCAAATGTGCAGCAAAATCCCCTACCAGATCACGAGAGGGTAAACGCCATATGGGATAAGAATGACATGGACGAGTTGGAATTCATGGTCGATGTTACGAAGCTGCAAGAGGTGTTTGATTTAGCAGGTACATACCCCGTCGATAGGAAAGCCTCAAGAGAAAAAAAATGAAATATTTAGCTAAAATGGCCGCTTTAGGGATGTCGCCTAAAGCATGGTGTTCTGACTGCGATTCTAAATACATCGAAAAGGATGAGCTGATCGTTGTAATAAGATCAAAGGCCCCTTTGTAATCAAGCTGGACGAGGTAGACAAATGGGAGAACGTTGAGAGTAGTTCCCTCGACCATGCGGTGATTTCCCTCACAGAGCTTAAACTGGAGTAGAGGAAGGCGCAACATGATGAAAGAGTTGAAAAGATCATGATAAAAGTCCCTCCAATAGCGGATTACGATCCCAGAGCTGTCTCTTGGGATTACAATACAGGTAAGATAAATGCCGTCATGAGATCTGGCAAGTGCTATCCACTAAGAGAAGGTGAATCGGAGAAAAGAGAGGTGTCAAAAGAAGGCGCAGAGAGGGCGTTGTCCATCGTGAGTAATAGAGCAGTTAAGGAAAATGCCAGCTCAAATCTCACTGCTCGACCTCTTTATCAATTCGGAAAGGTATAAAAGCGCCCTGATGAAAGTACTAAACAAAGTACACGTACAAGAGACTATCAATGAGGTGCAATTGGAAGACTTTGTGGGGTCCATATTGCTAAAGGACTAGATATTCTTCTTGAATGAGGACATTCCTATGGATGGATAGGCCTATAATAAGGCTCTATACATATCGACGAGGAGCCACGGCAAGCAGGTCTTCCACGTGCTAATTGATAATGGGTCAGCATTCAACATATGTCCGTTGGCTACACTCAGGAACCTGTGTGTGAATGAGGAGCTCATCCGTGCCTCCAATGCCACAATTAGAACTTTTGACAGAATGAGGAAAAATGTGGTTGGTGAAATCGAGTTAGATGTCCTAATTGGGCCAGTAGAGTTCTCCATTGGGTTCCAAGTCATGGACCTCCCGAGTGCTTTCGAATTTCTATTAGGCAGACCATGGATCCACACTACAGGCGCAGTACCGTCGAATCTGCACTAGAAGGTTTGGTTTGTGGTTGATGGGAAAGTGATAACTGTGTATGGGGAAATGGACCTCACCGCATACCAAAAGAGTGTGGTCTCATATGTAGAGCCGGAGTGTAAAGAAGAGGCTAGCTATCATTCTCTCGAGTTGGTGGCAGTCACGCATGCACCTCCAGGAACCAAAATGAGGGCTCTTGCGCCTTCTAAGAATACTATAGCACCTGGAAAAATGCTATTGGCATATGATTTTATCCCTAGACTCGGTCTAGGAAAGAATGGTCAAGGGATCCGCTCCCCGCTGCAATGGGATACCAACAAACACCGAACAGGCTTATGATATACTGGTGAATCCAGTAAGGGCCTTACTTCCAGAAGCTATCATGGACGCCGAGGCCGAGGCCATCATAGGGGCCGTGGAAGTCGATGAGGCAGAGTTAATTCATTCATTGGCTTTAGAGCTTAGAAAGGAAAAATTAACGCGATCGGAAGTTCGCTGGGTTAGTATTTCTCCGAGCACCCCAAGATGCTAGTGGATGAAGCCATTCAAGGTGCAGCAGAGCTTGATATGTTCAATCTATTTCTAGAAGACACCATCAACATCATGATGGATAGGCTTGACGATGACTCAATCTCGCCTGAGTAAAGAGGCTCTTCTTCTGCTTCTTATAGTATTTCTTTAACCGCAATTTTAATTCGGTTATGGCATTTCGTTTGATTTCTCTCTTTTCAATTCCAAGAAAATAGCTTTGGATCTCGAGTTGTTGGTCCAAATGGTTGCCTTGCAATGCGGCCTTATTAGAGAAATTCAATAAAATGCATATGCACGTTTTACTAAAGGGTGCGGGAACATTCTAAACCAGCCCAATGATGATGCCTATCTTCGATTCTCGAAGATTTAAGGCATGGATTCCCACACACTTCCTAGTTTATCAAGCAAATTAAGAGAAGTAAAGATGTCTGAGGATATGAGGATTGGCTCTCTTATTACGTTTTTTCAAATAATTTTTCAAAATCATGCATGAAAACTACTTGCTGAAAGGGACTAATCATCTTCATGACATTTCAGGCATGTTATTCCAAGCATGCATAATAGGCTGTTGTGTGACTCGGATCACCAAGGAGATTACTCTTGTGGCATTGGGGAAGAAGATGAGGATTTCATAGATATTCAAAGAGATTGAACTTGGTACGAAGAGTTTAAACCCATAACAGCAGAAGAGACAGAGGTAGTGAACTTGGGCGACTCACAGAATGTCAGAGAAGTAAAGATTGGGGAGTCTTTGTCACCCTCTGAAGCTACTCGAATGACTGAACTTCTCAAGGAATACCAAGATGTCTTTGCTTGGTCGCATGCAAACATGCTCAGCCTCGACCCTAACATTGTGGAACACATACTGCTCATTGACCCTAGCATCCTGCCAAAAAAACAAAGGCTTAGGCGAATGAGGCTCGAACTTTTCAAGAAAATTGAGGAGGAAGTGATGAAGCTCCTCAAGGTGGGATTCATAGAAGTGATCCCTTATGCCGATTGGATCGCTAACATTGTGCCAGTGATGAAGAAAGACGGCCCAAAGGATGATTTTCCTTTGCTGCACATAGACGTGTTGGTTGATAGTACAGCCGGGTTCGAACGGTTTTCCTTTATGGTTGGATTTTCTAGCTATAATCAGATCCTAATGAAGAAGGAAGATAAGGCGAAGACCTCATTCATAATATCATGGGGCACCTTTTGTTATAGGGTTCTGCCTTTTGTGTTGAAGAATGCTAGGGTGACATACCAAAGGGCCATGGTCACTCTATTCCATGACATGATGCACAAGAAAATCGAGGTGTACGTAGATGATATGATTGCCAAGTCCAGACCAGGAGAAGACCATGTTCTAGTATTAAGAAAGTTGTTCGAACGTCTACGATATAAGCTAAGGCTAAACCCCAACAAGTGCATATTCGGAGCAAAATCTGGAAAACTTTTGGGATTTGTGGTTAGCAGTCATGACATCGAGGTCGACCCTTCCAAGATCAAAGCTATATGGGACATTAGTATCCCAACCTCAGTAAGGGAAGTGAGAAGCCTGCTGGGACGGTTAAACTACATTGTCAGATTTATATCCAAGCTTTCTGATGGGGCAAAACCGTTCTTCAAGCTCCTCAAGAAGGGTGCCAAAGTCATTTGGGATTCAAAATGCCATAAGGCATTTGAGACAATCAAGGAGTATCTAACCTTACCTCCAGTATTGGTACTACCAACCCCGGGAGTCCCCTTAACTCTGTACTTGACGATATATCAGGAATCATTAGGAGCTCTACTCGCCCAAACGAAATCGGAGGACGGGAAGGAGCGAGCACTTATTGCTTGAGTAAGAAGTTCACGTAATCGGAGGCTAATTACCCGATGGTTGAAAGGACGTGCGTCGCACTAATCTAGGTACTCCACAGGTTGAGACAATATACCATCTACCACCATATCCAGCCGGTAACAAAATGCGATGCAATTAAGTACTTGGTGGAGAAACCCGCCTTATTCGGAAAGCTAGCCAAGTGGCAAGTACTGTTATCAGAATTTGACATAAAGAGTTCACCTCAGAAGTCAGTCAAGGGGCGGGCTATAGCCGACATGTTGGCAGAAAATTCATAGGGGTTTGTAATCCTTGATGAGGAGGAGGTCGAGGATCAAATCCTTGCATTGTCTGATGATAAGTGGACCATGTATTTTGATGGTGCCGTTAATTTGGCTCGGTCTGGAATTGGGGCAGTACTAATATCCCCAGATAACTTACATTATCCAGTTTCCACAAAGTTGGTATTTCCATGCACCAACAATATATCAGAATATGAAGCTTGTATTCTAGGTGTGCAATTAGCCATCACCATGAAGGTGTGAAGGTTACAGGTTTATGGGGACTCCATGCTGATTATTCTCCAGATTCAGGGAGAATGGAGAACAAGAGATTCTAAGCTCATTCCCTATCATGAGTTGCTAGAGGAGTTAACCGATAATTTTGACAAAATCTCGTTCGAATATCTGCCAAGGACCCAGAATCACTTTATAGGCGCGTTAGCCACTTTATCTTCATTGTTGCAAGTAGAGGATCGGCCCGACATCAAGCCTTTAAAAATCAATGTCATGGATCAGTTAGCCTATTGCATGCTGGTGGAAGGCGAATTCGATAGCGAGCCCTGGTATCACGACATTAAGAATTATCTTTCGAAAGGAGAATTTCCTCCAAGGAATCAGATCGGGGATAAGAAGTACATAACAAAGATAGTTACCAAATTCTTCCTGAATGGGCTAATTCTTTATAAAAGATCCTTCGATTCAGTCCTATTGAGTTGTGTAGACACTAAAGAAGCAAACATACTCATGAAGGAGATCCATGAAAGGATATGCGGTCCTCATATGAACGGCCACCTCCTTGCAAAGAAAATCATGTGGCTTGGTTACTATTGAATGACCATGGAGACAGACCGCAACCAACATGTAAGGTTCTGTCATCAGTGCCAGGTATACGGCTGTTGACACTTGATTTTTAACCAATTTTATTTTCAAATTTTTTTAGAAAATCCATAAAAACTCATAAAATTGAAAAATCAACTTTGGGGACCTCATCCTAGCCTAGGAAACCAATTTTGAACAAAAAATAATTTTTCATGTTTTTCATATTTTTCTGTATTTTATTTTCAAAAATTCATAAAACAAAATCAATAAAAAAAGATAAAATTGAAAATTAAACTTTGTGGACCTTAGCCTAGCCTAGGGAACCAATTTTGAGTAAAAAATAATTTTCCTTATTTTTTTTTGTATTTTTCTGCATTTTATTTTTTAAAAATTCATAAAAACAATCAATACAAAAATGAGAAAATTACAAAATCAACTTTGTGGACCTTGGTTTGGCCTAGAAATCCAATTTTGAGCAAAAAATAATGTCCCTTATTTTTCACATTTTTCTGAATTTTATTTTCAAAAATTCATAAAAAAAATTAAAAAAAAAGTGAGAAATTGCAAAATCAACTTTGGAAGCCTTGGCCAAGCTTGGAGAACCAATTTTGAATAAAAAATAATTTTTCTTATTTTTGGCAATTTTAGTATTTTTCAGAAATTAGGAAATTAATGGAAATTAATAAAAAAAATAGTATTTGAGGCCAAAAAATTACCAAAAAATAGTTAATGTTTTTTATTTAATTTTTTCTTCATTTTGGATGAATAAATTTTGAAAAATTTGGTCCATAATTTAGGGTTTCTTTATTAATTTCATTTTTTATTATTTAAATAATTTCTAGAAATTCCATTTTAGCTCTATAATTTTCCAAATTTGCATTTTTAGAGTCATGTCATCCTCCGCTATTTTTAAAAATTAAAATCCAATCCAAAAGGCCCCTAGATTGTCCAATTTCGCTAAAAAGGACCAAAATGCAATTTTCAATTTTTCAAATTAGTCCCTAAAATCACTAAAAATGCAATTAAAAATTTTTCAGGGACTAAATTGAAAATAGGGCGATGTCAGCCCCTAGATTTTGACCTCCTAAATCCATTGGTGATGTCAATTTTTACAAAAAAGGCCATCTAGAGTTTGGATTTTGCAAAATAAGTCCTCGGGTCAAATTTTAAAATTGGATTTCTAGGTCAATTCTTGGGATTCATGGCATGAAAACCCATTTTCCTAATGTATTTCGTTCCATAGAATTCAATTTTGGGACTTAATTCGAAACATTATGGGTCTAGGCCTGTTAGTTTGAAAAAAATAAGCAATTCGAGTCAGTCAGGTCGGATTAGATCCAACCTGACCCGACCCGATTGCCATCGTCTTCCCCAGAAACCCTAGCACGCCTGTGATTTGAAAAAAGAGAAATCCGAGGTATATTTGCCAAGATTCTTGGTACGAATCAAAGGGAAAATGCTCGTTCGGTTAATGGGGTTTTCCAGGGAGAAATTTTAGGGGGATCATGATACAAGAAAAGGAGTATAAAAGGAGAGAGGAAGGCTCTATTTTGGGGGAATTTTTGGTGAGTTTTGCCCGAGAGCTTTAGGAGGCAATTGAAAAGAAAAGGAGCAAAATCAAGCTCTATTGTCGCCACCACAAGCTTCCTGGTAGTCCAAGGAGCAAACGGAGCTGCTCCACGCGAAGGTTCATCGCGAAACAAGGTAAACGCCATTTTCGCTCAGTTTAAGCTCCTACAATGGCGGATGTTGATTCCGACGGTATTCTTTCGTGATTTTTGCGTCAATGTGTTTCTCTCCTTGTACTGAGCACATCCATGCCCTTCCCTTGCACATTCACTACACGAAATCCCTTGGCCGATCCCCAAAAAACTCGAGCTGGTCACGAGCTCGTACGCTCTTTCTCCGCGTTAAATAGGGCTATATACCTCCCAGGTAAGTTTTCCCGTTTCCTGTGGATGTTCCCACTCTGTTTATGTGGCTTGTTAATTTCTATTTGCTAAGCGTTGATTTTGTCGCCAGAATAGTCACCGGCTGAAGCAACAGAGGTAGTTTCGGACGGTTTTTAAGGCTTGAAGTCTCGATATGCATGTCTTAGGATGATTAGGAACAAATTTAGCTCATGTATGAGGAGTTTCAGTTAGATTTTGGGCCATTTTTAGGTCTGCCGATGAGACACTGGCGATTTCTGCCGGGGCCGATCATCCTCAACCTAGGGAAGGTTGACCGGTCGTTGCTGACGTGGCACCAACGTGGTTGTCCACGTCGGATACCACGTCCGTTCGGCCATTATAACCGATTGAATAATGAATCTTGTTCCAATGGCTAGGAATAATACATGTGTCAAGATCGTAGGATTTCAAAAAAAAAAAAAAATTTGATTTGAATTTTATAACCATTTCTAGGGATAATAAAATGGACGGTCGAGATCTAATCCTAGATCTGATCTTGACCGTGAATCTAGTGCATGGGATGAATGGTCAGGATGGGAATGCGTGGCGATCTTTAGACCGTTGGATTTGAAATAGGCGGAATTTAAATAAGAATAGAATAAAAATCGAAAAGAAATTCAAAAATTCAAAAAGTAATACCTAAAACTACGTCGTTTTTGCATTAAGTCAGAGGAGTAGGCTTCGGGCTGAGCTAGGTTAGTGGGCCGGGTCTATTCATCTCGGTCCGTATAACAAAAAGAATAATAATAATAATAATAATAATAAAATAGAATAATAATAAAATAATAATAATCCAGAAAATCAAATAAAAGTTTAAAAAATAATAAATAAATAAATAAATAGAAAACTAATAGAATCGAAACGGTGTCGTTTTTGGTCTAGCCCCTGTGGAAAGGATTCGGATCAACCTGACCGGATCCGAAGAATTAAAATTAAACAAAATAAAAATAATAGGAAATTTAGAAAATTAGAAAAATAGAAAATCTAAAAACTACGCCGTTTCGATGAATAAAATTATTTTTTAAAAAAAATACCAGAAATCATAAACAAAAAATAAAAACAAAATTTTAAATATAAAATAAAATAACGTAGAAAATAGGAAAAAAGCATAAAAAAAAGATTATAAAAATCTTAGAAAAGTCAAAAAATTAGGGAACAATTGGATAATAATAATAATAATAATAAAGAAATATAATAATAGGAAAATAAATAAACAAAGGTCCATAAAAATCATGAAATTTTTTTAGAAAATACAAAAAGTGTCGAAAATGATAAAAAAAATTAATAAGAAAAAACAATGACCAAAATATTAAAAAGGAAAAAATCATAAAAAAATTCTGAAATTTTTATAAAAAACTAAGGAACTTCCGAAAAAAAAAATCATGGAAATTCATAGAAAGGAAAAAAAATAAAAAGAATTAAAAGCAATTTTAGAAAAATTAGAAAATTTGTCAGAAAATGTAGAAAATGTTTGGAAAAATCGAAAAAAATTTTAAAATCAAAATAAAATTCCAAAAAATATAGAAAATTTCCTAAAAAAAGGAAAATACTCAGAAAAATTCCCAAAAATTCTAAAAAATTCTAAAATAATTTCAAAAAAAAATCGTAGAAAAGTTAAAAAAATTCCCGAAAATTGTGAAAATTAGAGAAAAATCACATTCAACTGGTTTGATCTAATTTCACATTTTTGGCTTCCTAAAACTTCCAAAATGACCATTTTGCCCCATACGGTCAATCTAACCCAAACTATTCCAAACCTTCCGTGAACCCAATTGGCATGTTTTCTAGGCTTTCTTAAGACCCCTTAGGCTCGCCTTGACTTAACTTGATGTGTGTTCTCTGCATGTTGATTTCCTGATTGCACATTTATTTCCATGATTGTGATTGATAGGACAGATGATCCGATCTGCATAAACCCCTTAGATTCTTAGAACTTACCTTGCCCAATCTCGCTTGTATGAATTCCTTAGACTAGGAAATCACTCAACTTAGGTACCGAAAGGGCGTCAATAGCAATATTGGCGTAACTAGTCCCCGAACCCAAATCTCTGGTTTTCGCAGAATCAAACGATTCCTTCCGATTGCTCGATAGGGTTTCCAATCATACCCTCCATTAAATGATTGGTGGCGACTCCGATGGCATGCACACTAATCACATGTCACCCGGCCACACTAAGGTCGACCATGACTTAAAATTTCCTGACGCGATTTGGTATGGGCCTGGGAGGGCCCGAGCTAACCACAGATCTTAAAATGGGCCTAACAATCCATTAACTCTCTCGAGATCCGAAAATCTCGGGAGGGTCGTGTGTCGCGACCCTCTAAAAAAATTTTAAATTTTAAAAGGGGTTAACGGATTATTAGGTTAATTAGATTTGACTAACCTAATGCGGACCCTCCCAAACCCTACCGAATCGCAACTTTGGTTTTTGTTTAAATGATTTTGAAATTTGGAGTCGCCACTAATCGTTCTTGGTAGGTCGATTAGAAACCTAAATAAATTAGCGGGAGAACTAATTTATTCCTGCGAACCAGAGATTATGAGCTCGGGGACTTGGTTACACTAGTTAATTAAAACTAATGCCCTTTCGGTACCTTAATTTCATGGATATCCTAATTCGGCAACTCAGGCTTGGTTTATTCCTAAAACTCTAGTAGGGTATTCTCTTTTGTGTTTTCACTTTTTAAATAGGATGCATGGATGGTATATATTTTTATTTGTTATATTTTTTTAAGTGTTAAAGATTCCCTGAAGCCGAAAGAGGGAGTGTGTTAACGACTTCTGTGCAGTATTACGACCTACTCATCTTTTGGGTCTGATGATTCAAAAATTAAATTATAGGAAGTACATGACAGTGAATAAACACCTCCAATGGGAGGCTTAGCATTGGCTTGGCTCTTCCCTTTGGGATTTAAGGTACAAGTATTTAAGTTGCAAGTATTTAAACTACTGTAAGTAAAAACCTCCAATGGGAGGCTAAGCATTGGCTTGGCTCTTCCCTTTGGGATTTAAGGTACAGGTATTTAAGTTGCAGGTATTTAACTACTGTAAGTAAAAACCTCCAATGGGAGGCTAAGCATTGGCTTGGCTCTTCCCTTTGGGATTTAAGGTACAGGTATTTAAGTTGCAGGTATTTAACTACTGTAAGTAAAAACCTCCAATGGGAGGCTAAGCATTGGCTTGGCTCTTCCTTTTGGGATTTAAGGTGCAGGTATTTAACTACTGTAAGTAAAAACCTCCAATGGGAGGCTAAGCATTGGCTTGGCTCTTCCCTTTGGGATTTAAGGTGCAGGTATTTAAGTTGCAGGTATTTAACTACTATAAGTAAAAACCTCCAATGGGAGGCTAAGCATTGGCTTGGCTCTTCCCTTTGGGATTTATGGTGCATGTATTTAAATTGCGGATGGACTTTGTCCTCTCCATTTTGGGGTATGAATTTTTTAAAATGAAATACAACGAATTGATTCAACAATTTGAAATTTGTGCGCGCTTGAGGACTCCTCCAAGCCGATTTTGTGCTTCCATAGGATTGACCATTGATATAGAGTTGCGGCTTCCTGACATAAAATAGAGTGAAGTGTTAGTATACAAAATATGTGCTAATCTGCACCTAAAACCAGAAGAGTAGAAAGAGTACTTATCTCCCATTTTTTGGGAGGGATTTCTATAATTGATTTTCGCTCTCTATGTTCCCAATATAGAGAGTTTCTTTTGAATTAAGAGGGACTTTTAGTCACAGATCAGTTGAGAAATCGGTGGACAGCTTAGGAGCTTGTCTGGGCCGATTTTTGCATCTCGACGAGATTTTTGCTGTTGACATAGAGATATCCTTCTCCTGACATAAAATATGGAAGAAAAAGGAGATGGAGAAAGTGTATACAATTTGTGCTAATTTGCGAGTAAAACCATAAATAAATGAATAAATAAAAACACTTAGCTTGAATTTGTTTGCTCGTTGACGAGGATGAACTCTTGATTTATATTGATCGATGAAGGAATTTGTGATGATAACCCCTAGCTTTAAACTCCCATCATCTTCAAAATTCTCTCTCTTTTGGTATTTTCTTTCTCTCAAAATTTTCTTCAATCTCCCAAAACTCTCTCAAACATCCAAAATTTTCTCTCCAAAAAATTCTCCCAAACACTTCAAATTTTCTCTCTCAAGAAAGAATTCTCAAACACTTCAAATTTTCTCTCCAAAAATCCCCCCCCTCAAGCTCACTTCTTCCTCCTTTTATAATCTACTCATCTATCTCCCATTCTAATTTTTCCACTAACTCTATCTCCCATTCTAATTTCTCCACTAACTCTTCTTCATTTTCATCTTCTATTCTCCATCTCTATCTCACATTCTAATCTCTCCACTAACTCTTCTTCATCTTCATCTTCCCTTCTCCATATTTATCTCCCATTCTAATTTCTCCACTAACTCTTCTTCATCTCCATCTTCCCTTCTCTATTCTTATCTTCCATTCTAATTTCTCTACTAACTCTTCTCCATCTTCCATTCTCTATTCTTATCTTATTTTCTCCATCCATTCTTCTCCAACTTCTCTTCTTCATCTCCTCTTCTCCATCTTCCCTTCTCTATTCTGATTTATCCACTAACTCTTCTTTTTGTTATTTGTAAAATAATCCTTCAAGAGTTAAGTATTTGCACTATAGTTCTTGAATTTTAAGTATTTATAATTTAGTCCCTGAAAAAATATATTTCTTTAAGTCCAAATCTCCTCACAATTTTTTTGACACACCAAAATTTACCACATGTCAAATTTAAGCTCATTTCTTGCCGTTGAAAATAATGCAGAATTTAATTAAAGCCCTCTTGCAAAATTAAGTCATTCTGGGTATAATTGGGCCAAGATGAAAATTTAAAATATTAGAAGACAATGTCACAACTCATAAAAAGTGAAAATTAAAAATAAGTTGACTCAAATTAAATTTTTTTAGGCCCGATTCAAGATTATACTCGTGAAGGAACACGTGACTCGAATTGGATTTTTCTGAATTTACGATGGCCAATATGAAAATAGATTTAAAATAAAAATATTAACTATCTTTGTGTATTTTTTTTGGCCTCAAATGTTATTTTTTCCAAAATTTTCAAGTATTTTTGTATTTTTTTTTAAAAAAAATTAAAAATATATATAATATGAAATTTTAGTTTTTGTTCAAAAATGGTTGCCTAGGCTTGGCCAAGGCTTCCAAAGTTGATTTTTCAATTTTATGAATTTTTATGGATTTTCTATTAATTTTCAAAAATAAATAAATAAAAAATACGTAAAAATACTGAAAATATGAAAAATCGTTGTTTGGTCAAAATTAGTTCCCTAGGCTTGGCTAAGGTCCCCAAAGTTGATTTTTCAATTTTATGAATTTTTATGGATTTTTTATTACTTTAGCAATAGAAAAAATGATTAAAAATCAGGTGTCAACAGCTGCCCCTCTTTGAAAGGAAGCTCGGTAGAGGTTCATTTCAAAGACGAGATGACACCTGGATTCTTATCGACTCAATACAAGTAAATAAAAAGAGTCGTGACATGATTGTTCCACTGAAAATGAAATGAGAGCCTAAGGATTCGTTATATAAAAAAACTTTAGGGTGGTTGAACTTGAACCCGTATGGTGGATCAACCCATGGTAGATTCCTAATAAAAGGATTCTACTGATTAAAAATTGAATTAAAATTTGACCCGTATGGTGGGTCATACCATTTGACCCGTATGGTGGGTCGTACCATGGTAGATTCCTAATAAAAGGATTCTACTGATTAAATTTTGATTGAGATTTGACCCGTATGGTAGGTCACCACATGGAGATACCTGTAAGAAGGACTTGGTGCCTGTAGAAAGGACTTGGTGCCAGTAAAAAGGACTTGGTGCTTTGCCTGTAAGAAGAACTTTTTGCCTGTAAGAAGGACTTGCTTTGCCTGTAAGAAGGACTTGATTTGCCTGTAAGAAGGACTTTGTTTGCCTGTAAGAAGGACTTTGTTTTGCCTGTAAGAAGGACTTACTTTGCCTGTAAGAAGGACTTTGTGCCTGTAAGAAGGACTTGATTTGCCTGTAAGAAGGACTTTGTTTGCCTGTAAGAAGGACTTTATGCCTGTAAGAAGGACTTGATTTGCCTGTAAGAAGGACTTTATGCCTGTAAGAAGGACTTTGTGCCTGTAAGAAGGACTTGATTTGCCTATAAGAAGGACTTGATTTGCCTGTAAGAAGGACTTTGTGCCTGTAAGAAGGACTTGGTGCCTATAAGAAGGACTTGGTTTGCCTGTAAGAAGGACTTTATGCCTGTAAGAAGGACTTGGTGCCTGTAAGAAGAACTTGGTTTGCCTATAAGAAGGACTTTATTTGCCTGTAAGAAGGACTTGTTTTGCCTGTAAGAAGGACTTGTTTTGCTTGTAAGAAGGACTTGATTTGCCTGTAAGAAGGACTTTGTGCCTGTAAGAAGGACTTGTTTTGCCTGTAAGAAGGACTTGGTTTGCCTGTAAGAAGGACTTGGTTTGCCTGTAAGAAGGACTTGGTGCCTGTAAGAAGAACTTGGTTTGCCTATAAGAAGGACTTTATGCCTGTAAGAAGGACTTGATTTGCCTGTAAGAAGGACTTGTTTTGCCTGTAAGAAGGACTTGTTTTGCCTGTAAGAAAGACTTGATTTGCCTGTAAGAAGGACTTTGTGCCTGTAAGAAGGACTTGTTTTGCCTGTAAGAAGGACTTGATTTGCCTGTAAGAAGGACTTTGTGCCTGTAAGAAGGACTTTGTGCCTGTAAGAAGGACTTGTTTTGCCTGTAAGAAGGACTTGATTTGCCTGTAAGAAGGACTTTGTGCCTATAAGAAGGACTTGATTTGCCTGTATGAAGGACTTGGTTTGCTTGTAAGAAGGACTTATTTTGCCTGTAAGAAGGACTTGGTGTACCTCAAAGGGTGCCATTCTGGAATCTGGAAAGATCAGGAATCCTGCAGAAGCTCAAACCCAAATTATATTATCCTGTCGCTTTAGGAATAAACCAAAGAGGTTGAGATCAAAAGGTCTCGAACATTTCTGTCCTTGAGACAAATCATGCTTTATTGAAGAAGGTGGATACCTGTATGTACCGCAATGGATTCGAGTACCCCAACAACCGTCAGAATTCATTCTCTTGAAAGGTTCAGGTTGAAGATATACTTACCTGAGAATTTGGAAGAAATGCTTGGTGGCTTCTCGACAACCAGGCTTGTTCATTCAATAATCGCTGAATGAATTTCAAGACTTTGGAAGGTAGTTTGAACATTGGGAATGTGTTGCCTGTCAGGCAGTATCAGAGGTAACATGTGCAAGCATTTTCATCAATGAGTTGATCGGTTCATGTAAAACTATTCAACCAAGTCGGCAATGATTAGAAGTAGTCTGTGTGATAACTCATGATGCAATCAATCCAAATATGGATCATGCAAAACTATTCTGTCAAGCTTGCATTACCAATTCTGTTTAAGGAGGTTCTCATATTATGAACGCCTCGAATGTAATCTGAATGGGGGACTTCAATCCGAAAGGGCCTTCTCTCACTCTGGGGAAAGGCTGTTTATCTGTAAATTAAAATGTTAGACTTGCGTGGAAATGGTTTGCCTTTCCTCATCCTGTCATGCCCCATTCTGCACATTTGATGTCTCCTGTGCAGTTTATGCTCTAAGTTGGAGTTGGTAAGTTAAACACACGGAATAGTCATACATAATTCATGAACTGTGTAAGCACAATGCAGATGTGACAATTTTTTAGCATTACGTGTGTTTATATAATGTGCAAATATGGGCGGATTTGAATTGCCCCTGGTATGTGGGCGGACCGAACAAATTGGGAAGCCTACTCCTTATGTCGAGGGGTGGTTCGTCTCAAACTTTGTCTCTACGTGATGAAGCATATGGGTGAGGGAGCATTTCGGTTTGTTTAATGACAGCGACCGCCACGGTTTAGCGGTTGAATGCCCCTGTAAAAAGCAGAGAAATTATTCTTGAAATCAAACGAGATAAGGAAGACATATTTGCTTTTTCGCTTCAGAGCTTGTGATCAATTTGCCCAATTTTTCACCAGAATAGATCTTGTCAGATGATCATAATTTTCTTTTGGATTTGTCTCCTTCAACATGTTAAATGTTAGTGTAAATATTTCCTGTAAAAAGAAAAAGAGACATATCAGCCAGTATTAAAAGGGATAAATTGAAAACGATACTGATTTACCCTTCATCTTGAATGTCTTGCACGAGTCTTTTACCAGTTTTGTTGGATTGAATTTTCCTCGACTTTTGTTGGGCGCCTCACCATTATGGGAAGACTATGGTAAAATACTGACTTTGATATTACTCGTCGAGTATTCCTGTTTGTAAAAAAAAGAAATGCACAAAAAGTTGTTTCATTTATTTATAATACATACAACATTCCCCACCCTTGGGGATCGAACTCGGAATATTTCGGACCTACTGTCATCCCCCATACCATTCGGTCCATTGGACCGTAGGTGTCCATGGGGCTTTCTTTTCAAGGGTTAATCCTTGGGGATAACGCAGCCCTGTTGTATCACCTTGGGCCATGTTACGGTATTTCTCGAGGTAATTTGCAATCCCTGTTAAGAATGGAATAAGACAATTCAAGACTTGAGATGATTATGTGCACATTAGAACGATACAGAATTACCCATTTCTGAGATTGTTCGCGTCTTTCGCTTGTACTTTCCTTTGTCCGAAGCTGTCTATCCCGTGGTAATGCCCATGAGTTGATTTGCCCCCAAATTTTATCCAACCTGTATTCGGATATGATTGCGTTCTCGGGTCGATTTGCAATTTCCTGAGAATAGAAGGGGCTTAATTTTAAAACTTGGAGCAACTGAGGGTAAATTGAAACGATACGGAGTTACCCTTCAAGTTTATGCAGATTTTCACTCGCCATCAATTCGTCGCGAGGTTGGTGAGGTGGCGGATTCGAGCATTTAATAGGGGGAAGTCGGATTATTACTCATTGCTTTTACACATTCACAAAAGCAGAAAAACACATCACGCAAGGAAATAAAATACATTCACTCATTCAGGATTAGTTCCGCTTCCTCTGCAAGCTCTCCCATGATCAGCTGGCTTCATCCCAAATTAGGTATGCATCGGCCATATTGAAGGTCTCGTGGTCACTGGCTGAACAAGTGCATCACAGTCCCGATGCTTTACCGATATCAAACTGGTTGATTATGGCGAAAAGATCATCGTCAATGTCCGCTTGGTGGTGATCTGTCCCTTCTTCCTCGGGAGGTATTGATGCTGATCCAGTATCATTGGTCCTTTTGTACCCTCCTCCAACAGAACTCGATCCTGTTATAAACTGGTCTAACTCACCTCTTAAACGTGCATTTTCGATCCTCAGATCATGCATTTCATCGAGGGTGAGGAGGAGGCTATTGCAGTTGGGGCAGGTGGCGGAGTCAAAAGTCTCTTTCTACATCTTGTTTTCCGCTCGGAGGTTTTCATTTTCAACTCTTAGAAACTCGGCTTCGTTGTGCTCATGACGAGCCTTCATTCGGGTTCGCCTATTTTGAAACCAGAACTTGATTTGCAAAGGTTCAAGTCCTAACTCTTGACTCAGTTCCATTTTCTGTTTGCCGTCTGGCATAGGGCATGTTCTAAAGAAATCCTCAAGCCTTTGTACCTGCTCCTTAGTATGGCGACGGTAACGCTTCTTTTGACCCTTACCGTTATTGTCCTTATCTTTACTGAGATTTTGGACGTCGTCGGCGGAAGAGCCAGGCTCCATAGGCTCGATCCCAAACATGGCTTCGAACTCTTCCTCTCCCATATTCAGCAGGTAATGATAGCTCTCGGGAGTATTGGGTTGAGACATCTTTGATTTGGTTGATGATTTCTCAAGATTTGCTACTCGCTTCCGGTGTTTTCACTCTCTTTGAATTTTTCTGAGCGATTGCCTATGCCTTAAGACCCTCTTCCGAGCATGGCGTCTCTTTTAAAATTAAACGTGGGTTTAGCAACTGTATTACTTCTTCCAAGGGTCCGGCCTTTCTCAATCCTCTTTTCTTATCGTGTCTCTTGCTCGGCTCGTCTCCTTCCATCTTTTCGTGATAGGGCCCCTTGTTGTTGTCTCCACCGTCAATTTGCTGGCGAGTTCTTCAATAAAGACGAGTCGTATCTCTTTTCTGCCGAAAATGTCTTTGTCTCCCACTCAGCTTATTTTTTATCTTTTCTTTTTCAAAGTAGTGGCGTCCCGTTTAGCTTTGCCGTAGAGACGTCGGATTTGCTTGGCTGGAGATTGGAGACGAGTAGCGGAGGTGATACTGATAGGGAATGTTAGACAGGAAAATCTGGCCAGTAGAGACTTCCCCTGCAAAAATGAAAGAGAATGCGGCAGTATATGTTCTTCATATTCTAGAAAAATTGGAACGATATTGTTTTACTCTTGTGTGTACTTCTATTGAATTTGAATTGAGGAAGTTCCTTCATTTGGACTGGATTGAATTGTATGTCCCGAGTTGCCCTTCACTTTGAGCTTGCCACGTAAGTGCTTTGCTTAGTTGGGCCTTATTTTCTTTCGGGTTGCCTTGGACCATCATCATTTTCTATGCCATCGGGTCCGTGGACCGGAGGGCTCCTTTAATTTGAAGGTTACCTTCGAGGCAAATGAGTCCTATCGCGTTCCATTGGGTCATTTCATTTTGCGACACTCTTGAGGCACTTTGCGATTCCCTGGGTGAGAATGGAACAAATCCAATTTAGCATTTTGCAACGATTGAGGGTAAATTGGAACGACACACAATTACCCCTCTTCGAGCTCGCCTGGGCATTTCACTTGAAATTTCCCTACGTGAGGCCATTCAACATTTCTCATTATGGCAGTCAGCGACGTTACCACAAATTGATCCGCCCTAAATCTAGCATAAAAAGGGATTCACGCATTCGACGGGATAAAAAAAAAATAAATTGCCCCCTTGTCCCTGAATTAAATCGAGACACCTAGAAAGCTGGAAAATATCATACGCAGGGGAATTAAGCATGAAATAAAATGTGCACTTATTCAAGGTCAGTTCTGCCTCTCCTGTGGCTCTTCGATAATCAGCTAGTCTCGTGTTGGTTCGGGTGTGGATGATCGATGTTTGAGAGTCCCTACTCACTGGC
The DNA here is from genome assembly GCA_016432845.1 of Psidium guajava. Lineage (NCBI taxonomy): Eukaryota > Viridiplantae > Streptophyta > Magnoliopsida > Myrtales > Myrtaceae > Psidium > Psidium guajava. The sequence continues at coordinate 19,607,994 of CM028233.1, read as the reverse complement.
TCCTGATCGCGGCTTGGGACGTCTGTCAACCCTAAACTGGTTGACCAGGGCAGTAAGCTCATCATCTGGGTAATCTCTTGAACCTTCTAGCAACTGATGCTCGAATTGGGCATTGTTGTTGGCAAATGCTGGCGGTAGATTTCTCATTCTGTCCTCGCCATGAGCAATTTGACTTCTCGTGCTGGAGCCTTCATCATTACTCGAGAAAGTGTGGGGATCACCAACTGTCCTGCTGCCAAAAACTCCTTCCATTCGAGGATTAAAGAAGTGGAAGTGCTCAAGATAATTTCTTGTTTGATTCTCTGGCTGCGCAGGCGCGCTGATCATGGGATGAATTCTAGCCACGGGTTGGTGCTCAGACCAAGGATTCTGAATACACTGCCCCTGCGGTCTATACTCTTGAAGAGCATTAGGGTGATTCTGGGGGATACTTTGATTAACGCCTGGAGGATTGATGGCACGGCTACTGGCTTGGTTGATGATGGGAAGTGGCTCGCCCCATGCTAACCCGCGGAACTTATGGTGGCGAGGAGACTCGACATTCAGGCTTGGATCAGTCCCGCTTTGGTTTTCTTGATTCTGAGCTGCATTGTGTTCTCTCACCCTTTTTCTGTACTTCTGAAGATGACTCGAAACATTTTCTTTAGTGAGTCCCTCTACGTTTATAATTTCCAGTATATGTTGCGGCCGTGCCGAATCGATTCCTACCTGTTGAACTGCATTAACAAACATACGATGCAGCTCGGGAGACCAACTCATCTTCTTTCTCCAGTTGCTTGGAACAAAATTGAAGGCTTGATGCTTGTTCTCATGGTCGTGCAATTGCTTCCTTACCACGTGCTGCCATATGTTTTGAAGCATCTGAACCCTAACTGGTTTCGTTATGACGTCTTGGGCCCCATTTAAGACAGCCTTCATTATGGCTTGCTGATCATCGCTTGCCGATATTACGAGGACTGGCATGTTTAATTTAGAATTGATGACTTCCAAGAGAGTGAAAACATCCATGTCAATCCCTACCATGGCGGTGAGGACGATATCAAACTGGTCACCACTCCTCCTTAATATCTCTAAGGCCTCTGTCGCCTTTGCTTGAGCTACAACCTTATACCGGCATTTTCTCAATACGGTAACAAGGATTGACAGAGAGACTGGATTACCGTCAATGGCCATGACCAGTAGACCCTCAGGGTAAGGAACTTCATTAGCTTCGACCAGGGTTGAACATGCGCCCGTTTCCCTAATGCTCGACATATTTCTGGATCTAGGACCGCCGACTCGAGACCGCCTTAGGATGTCTTCTTGGACTTGAGGGATCACGGGATCGTCGATGGTTTCTCGTAACAGGCTTTGAAAGCCGATGCTTTGATGGTGAAGGTTTTGAATTCCTCTCCCACGAGAACTCCTTCCTCTCTATCTTTCTCCGGTGAGTTCTTGCGAATGAACTCTCACTATCAAATGAGGACAAGTTCTCTTTCTGGCAATAGCAACGACTTCCCTCTTCACGGGCAGTGCTATTAGATTTTCCGAGGGAGAAAATCTGATATTCAGCTTTTGATCAAAGGGGAAATCCTTGTTTCTCGCTCAGTTCGTCTTCCTTTTTTCTTTTCGTGGTAGAGGGCCCTTGTCAAGATCTCCACCGTCGATTTACTGGCGGGTCCTCCAATAAAGACGAGTCGTATCTCCTTTTCTGCCGAAAATTTCTTTGTCTCCCACTCAGCTCGTTTTTTATTCTTTCTTTTTCAAAGTGGTGGCAGCCCGTCCAACTTTTCTGCAGAGACGTCGGGTCTGCTCAGCTTGAGGTTGCCGCTTGACTGGAATTCGAGCCAGCGGGGGTGTTGCCGACAGAGAATGGTAGATAGAAAAAACTCGACCAATAAGGACTGCCCCTGTGAAATCATTATTTAAATTGAAGCAGATTATCACCTTCGCATTCCGATCATCTGCCTCGCCTCTCTCCTCCTTTCTTTCGTGATCTGCTTTCAAAAATGGCCAATTCTCCTAACCATACCTTCTCCGCCGAAATCCTGGCTGGGTGGGAGAGACTCTACAATCTTCTTGGTAGAGGTTACGCTCATATAGCCCAAAACTCTACCGTTGAGGCTGAAATCCTCGGTTTATTCAGGACCCGAGACGCTGCTTTTGTGGAGGGTACCCAACTGGGGAGGGAGTATCGAAACTTCCCGACCCTCTTCATTAATTTTCTGGCTGCCTATAACCGCGCTTATGAGACGGTCATTGTGACTGCCGTCGTGAAAGCTCGTTACCGAGACCGGCACGAGCGTCTGGAAATAGTCACATTTATGGCTGATAATCACAAGAAAGCCTTCAAGTTTGCCAATGATCAGCTTTCGTGGCTAGTTCGTGAGAGGGGAAAGTTGGTGGACCGTCTGGCCTTGGTCCGAACTTACGCCGAACAGGAGCCGAGCAATATTATGATGAGGTGCAAATGCGGTTGGCTGCAGGAGAGACTTGATGACATTACGGCAGATATTGCTTTCGAGAGGGCGGCGATTTCGGACTTGGAGTTTGCTGTCGAGCATTACGAGGCCAGTATGGCCCAGGCTAAGGAGAAGCGCGATCGCCTCTTCTTTAGGCTCGCGGAGCTTGATCCTGAGAACGCCCGGTGCACCCGGAGCATCAACTGTTTGGAGAGTCAGTTGAGCTCCTTCGTAATGGTTATCAGGGCTCAGTTTGGCTTTACTTTTCCTCCCCAGTAAGCTGTTGTAATGCTCTTTGATGAATGGAATGAAAGAAAAGCTTCACGTGTTTTTTTTTGTTTAATTTTCCTGCTATCGTTTCTTCCGCATAGCATAACAGAACGATTTGAGGTACCGAAGATGTCGAGGCTTAATGTTTTTCTTGATGTTCTTGTTTAATTGCTCCAGACGATGATATCGAGAACATTGATGAAGGGTTCGGCGGTGGCCCCCACTATCCATCTTGAGATCACAAACAATAACACTATGACAACTCGATCAGTGCGCTGGTAATAAATCCGGTCACCTGTTGTGTGCCCACTTTTATCCATATTTTATTTCTTTCGGCGTCCACTTGCTCGTGTCGGTCGCCTGTAGTGTCGGGAGAAATTCCTGTGGGCCACGTTCATTAATAGAACCTCGGTCCTCTAAAGCCCTCCGCATGTTTCGGATAAGAGGAAATTTTAAGATCGGTCTCTGGTTGATTTAATCAGGTAAAGGTATTTGTTTCATGGGTTCTGATTATATAATCCATATTGTCTTTCAAAAGACACGGGATCCTCTGCAATACATTAAATATGCCCCCGTGTTTAATCAGTATAAATCCACCGTCATATCAGAATACACTGCCCGTACAAGTTTACGGATTGACACAACTCTGTCTGTCAAAGATGGACAGTGTTCGTTTGCCCCCATGAATTAACGGTTGAAGCCTTTGTGTTTTTCGTCTTTTGGTATTTCTGAAGATGATTCTTGATATATTATTGAACTTAATTTTTACACCCGTCTGGGGTATCTAGGATCTCCCTGCAAAAGAAAAGGATATAATTAGTATGCGACATAAGGAATGTCGGTCCATGACTCCTATATTAGTCCAATTTTATTTTTTCTATTTTATAGAGAAATCAGAAAAAAAAATTTCCTTAGGAAGAAATGGGTTAATTTCTAATACAGAATTTTTTTTTGCAGATTTATTACTCTTTTTTTTATTTTTTTAAAGGAATGTGACAAAATCTCTTGATGTTTACTAAAATTTTTGAAGGAATTTCCTTTTTATCAAAATAAATTTTCCGAGGTAAATTTATCAGGAAAATTTTATTTTTATTAAAGCAGGAAAGACATAATAGAAATCCTTTATTGGTTAACAAAATTCCCCCGAGACATTAGTCTAATTTTATTTAGAGAAAATTTTCTTAGAAAAACATGAGCGAATTTCTCGAAAAGAATTTTTGTTGCAAGTTTTTATAATTTGAAAGAATGTGATAAAATCACTTGATGTTTACCAAAGTTTTTTTTTTGCAGGAATTTTTCTTTTTATCGAAATAAATTTTCAGAGGAAAATTTGTCAGGAAAATTTCATTTTTATTGAAGCAAGAAAAACATGACAAAAATCTCTTATTGGTCAATACAATTCCCCCGAGACATTAGTCTAATTTTATTTAGAGAAAATTTTCTTAGAAAAACATGAGCGAATTTCTCGAGAAGAATTTTCTTGCAAGTTTTTATAATTTGAAAAATGTGATAAAATCACTTGATGTCTACTAGAGTTTTTTTTTAAGGAATTTTTCTTTTTATTGAAATAAAATTTCAGAGGAAAATTTTTTCAGGAAAATTTCATTTTTATTAAAGTAATAAAAACATGACAAAAATCCCTTATTGGTTAATAAAATTCTCATGAAGGGATTTTTTCACATCATTTTTTCAAAAAAAAATTTCTAAAAAGAAATGAGGGACAAATTTAATTTTTATTTTCTTTTAAAAGAATGGTCGTAATATCAAGCTCAAAAACTGACTAACACCTAGCATGGACCGACCGAAAATAAATACAAGATAAAATTAGAGAACTTACTTTTACCTTTGAGAAATGCAAATCACATAGTCATGCGCATGACTCAAGTGAGGAGTGGACTCTAGAAAATAAAAGAAGGAGAGACAGGGTATGGACCTAAAAGGCCCTCACTATCTGAATTGACAACCTTACCCTCCGCGCAATCAAATCACAATGGGAAGAATTGTCAATTCAGATAATGAGCGGGATAAAATATGGTCAACCCAAGCGCAATCGACGCAAGAGCTTTGCATATTCGATCCATATCTATGGTTACCTAGGAAACATTTCGCGACTTGGGTTTAGATGCTTGTGTGTGCAGGTGTTGTGATCCTCAGAATATGCAAGACATGCACAACAATTGATATCAAAACAGCGCTTCTAAAAATGTGTGAAATTAAACATAATCCCAACACCGAGCCTACAAAACAAATGGGTTAGCCAAACACTCCGCCCCTTATAACTTTCATCCTGCAAAAATATGTAACACCTATAGAATGAGTCTCAAGCAAGATCACCAGAAGCGAGATATCCATGAAATTTTCATTGGCCTAAGTCCACTAAGACTTTTAAAATTTCGAAAAAATTTAAGTATTCCAATTGATATCTTTTTTCGAAAATTTAAAAATCTCTATTCCCCAGCGGAGTCGCCAGTCTGTCGCGACCCTCTAAAAAAAATTTTAAATTTTAAAAGGGGTTAACGGATTATTAGGTTAATTAGATTTGACTAACCTAATGCGGACCCTCCCAAACCCTACCGAATCGCAACTTTGGTTTTTGTTTAAATGATTTTGAAATTTGGAGTCGCCACTAATCGTTCTTGGTAGGTCGATTAGAAACCTAAATAAATTAGCGGGAGAACTAATTTATTCCTGCGAACCAGAGATTATGAGCTCGGGGACTTGGTTACACTAGTTAATTAAAACTAATGCCCTTTCGGTACCTTAATTTCATGGATATCCTAATCCGGCAACTCAGGCTTGGTTTATTCCTAAAACTCTAGTAGGGTATTCTCTTTTGTGTTTTCACTTTTTAAATAGGATGCATGGATGGTATATATTTTTATTTGTTATATTTTTTTAAGTGTTAAAGATTCCCTGAAGCCGAAAGAGGGAGTGTGTTAACGACTTCTGTGCAGTATTACGACCTACTCATCTTTTGGGTCTGATGATTCAAAAATTAAATTATAGGAAGTACATGACAGTGAATAAACACCTCCAATGGGAGGATTAGCATTGGCTTGGCTCTTCCCTTTGGGATTTAAGGTACAGGTATTTAAGTTGCAGGTATTTAAACTACTGTAAGTAAAAACCTCCAATGGGAGGCTAAGCATTGGCTTGGCTCTTCCCTTTGGGATTTAAGGTACAGGTATTTAAGTTGCAGGTATTTAACTACTGTAAGTAAAAACCTCCAATGGGAGGCTAAGCATTGGCTTGGCTCTTCCCTTTGGGATTTAAGGTAGAGGTATTTAAGTTGCAGGTATTTAACTACTGTAAGTAAAAACCTCCAATGGGAGGCTAAGCATTGGCTTGGCTCTTCCCTTTGGGATTTAAGGTGCAGGTATTTAACTACTGTAAGTAAAAACCTCCAATGGGAGGCTAAGCATTGGCTTGGCTCTTCCCTTTGGGATTTAAGGTGCAGGTATTTAAGTTGCAGGTATTTAACTACTATAAGTAAAAACCTCCAATGGGAGGCTAAGCATTGGCTTGGCTCTTCCCTTTGGGATTTATGGTGCATGTATTTAAATTGCGGATGGAATTTGTCCTCTCCATTTTGGGGTATGAATTTTTTAAAATGAAATACAATGAATTGATTCAACAATTTGAAATTTGTGCGCGCTTGAGGACTCCTCCAAGCCGATTTTGTGCTTCCATAGGATTGACCATTGATATAGAGCTGCGGCTTCCTGACATAAAATAGAGTGAAGTGTTAGTATACAAAATATGTGCTAATCTGCACCTAAAACCAGAAGAGTAGAAAGAGTACTTATCTCCTATTTTTTGGGAGGGATTTCTATAATTGATTTTCGCTCTCTATGTTCCCAATATAGAGAGTTTCTTTTGAATTAAGAGGGACTTTTAGTCACAGATCAGTTGAGAAATCGGTGGACAGCTTAGGAGCTTGTCTGGGCCGATTTTTGCATCTCGACGAGATTTTTGCTGTTGACATAGAGATATCCTTCTCCTGACATAAAATATGGAAGAAAAAGGAGATGGAGAAAGTGTATACAATTTGTGCTAATTTGCGAGTAAAACCATAAATAAATGAATAAATAAAAACACTTAGCTTGAATTTGTTTGCTCGTTGACGAGGATGAACTCTTGATTTATATTGATCGATGAAGGAATTTGTGATGATAACCCCTAGCTTTAAACTCCCATCATCTTCAAAATTCTCTCTCTTTTGGTATTTTCTTTCTCTCAAAATTTTCTTCAATCTCCCAAAACTCTCTCAAACATCCAAAATTTTCTCTCCAAAAAATTCTCCCAAACACTTCAAATTTTCTCTCTCAAGAAAGAATTCTCAAACACTTCAAATTTTCTCTCCAAAAATCCCCCCCCTCAAGCTCACTTCTTCCTCCTTTTATAATCTACTCATCTATCTCCCATTCTAATTTTTCCACTAACTCTATCTCCCATTCTAATTTCTCCACTAACTCTTCTTCATTTTCATCTTCTATTCTCCATCTCTATCTCACATTCTAATCTCTCCACTAACTCTTCTTCATCTTCATCTTCCCTTCTCCATATTTATCTCCCATTCTAATTTCTCCACTAACTCTTCTTCATCTCCATCTTCCCTTCTCTATTCTTATCTTCCATTCTAATTTCTCTACTAACTCTTCTCCATCTTCCATTCTCTATTCTTATCTTATTTTCTCCATCCATTCTTCTCCAACTTCTCTTCTTCATCTCCTCTTCTCCATCTTCCCTTCTCTATTCTAATTTATCCACTAACTCTTCTTTTTGTTATTTGTAAAATAATCCTTCAAGAGTTAAGTATTTGCACTCTAGTTCTTGAATTTTAAGTATTTACAATTTAGTCCCTGAAAAAATATATTTCTTTAAGTCCAAATCTCCTCACAATTTTTTTGACACACCAAAATTTACCACATGTCAAATTTAAGCTCATTTCTTGCCGTTGAAAATAATGCAGAATTTAATTAAAGCCCTTTTGCAAAATTAAGTCATTCTGGGTATAATTGGGCCAAGATGAAAATTTAAAATATTAGAAGACAATGTCACAAATCATAAAAAGTGAAAATTAAAAATAAGTTGACTCAAATTAAATTTTTTTAGGCCCGATTCAAGATTATACTCGTGAAGGAACACGTGACTCGAATTGGATTTTTCTGAATTTGCGATGGCCAATATGAAAATAGATTTAAAATAAAAATATTAACTATCTTTGTGTATTTTTTTGGCCTCAAATGTTATTTTTCCAAAATTTTCAAGTATTTTTGTATTTTTTTTTAAAAAATTAAAAATATATATAATATGAAATTTTATTTTTTGTTCAAAAATGGTTGCCTAGGCTTGGCCAAGGCTTCCAAAGTTGATTTTTCAATTTTATGGATTTTCTATTAATTTTAGAAAATAAATAAATAAAAAATACGTAAAAATACTGAAAATATGAAAAATCGTTTTTTAGTCAAAATTGGTTCCCTAGGCTTGGCTAAGGTCCCCAAAGTTGATTTTTTCAATTTTATGAATTTTTATGAATTTTTTATTACTTTAGCAATAGAAAAAATGATTAAAAATCAGGTGTCAACATCGTGACAAACCGAAAAGAAGTTCTTGCGGGAGGCCTTGGAAAGAGGAGATATAGTGGACAATCCAGGCCAAGATAGCGGAGGCTACAACTACCGGGTGCTTTATTATGTCCCGTTGAGCTTTTTTGTTAGAACTAAGGAAATCGTCCCTGATGGATGGGGCGACATGGATGACCCCGTCAATGAAGAAGAAGTAGTAGATGCAGTTGACGAAGCAACCCCTAGCCATATTGATCCTGTGAAGGAGGAGTGGGGTCTAGAAGTTTAGGAACAACTTGTCAACTTAGAAAGAGGCATGGACTGCATGATGGCTGAGCTGTCGAGAATGGCAAAGAACACACAGGTGTCACCCGTAGAGGAAAAGTACCAAGTATTGGAACTGAAGAGGACCGTTGGATGGAAGCATCGAAGGTTAGTCGAATTGGAAGGTCGATCGAAAGACCTGCTTGACATGGTGTGTGAGTTGAAGGCGATCATTGCCCGAGAAGGAAGGCGATACCGACCCAACATGTCAATAACATTCTCGCAAAAGTTCGGAGATGAAAGTTGCCCCTTGAATCACATCTCCTACTATCTCCACAGGATGGCTGGCTATCATGAGGACGATCAGGTCCTCATTAGTAATTTCGAATGCAGTTTAATAGGCCCAGGATGATCTGACTCACATCTCTATGGAGGAAGCTGAATGATTCAAAGCATTTACTCGCAGGTGGGAGTTACAGGCAAGACAAATTTTACCTCCGCTGATAGAGAGGGAAATGCTATAACTTTTCGTACAAGTCCTTCCCCAAGAATATCTCGAGTGTATATACGCATACGGATTTCAGTCTTTCAGCCACATGGTAAGTATCGGAGTGAGGCATGAAGGCATCCTTCGAAGGAACAAGCCGGGATGCGAGAAAGACCCTGACCAGGCCAACGCTTCAACGGAATTAGTGCAGGTTAACGATTGCCAAAGGCAGAACGACTTTCCACCAGAGCCGATGGGGATGATTCTAGAACCATGATGTCGTGATTACGACTCGAACCACATTGACGAAGACGAGTTGATCGCGGTGATAGGAACAAAGGTCCCCTTCGTGATCAAGTTAGACGGTATAGACAGATGGGAGGATGCTAAGAGCAGCCCTTCTGAGAGCCTGGTAATTTCCTTATCCAATCTGGAGCTAGAAGATGAAAAGACGCAGGATGACAATAAAGCTGAAAAAAATCGTGATAAATGTTCCTTCGCCAATAGAGTATAATCCTAGAGCTGTCCCTTAGGACTACGGGACAGGCGAGATAAACACGATTATGAGATCCGGCAGATACTATGCCCCGAGGGAAGGCGAACCTAAGAAGAGAGAAGTAACGAGAGAAGACGCAGAGAGGGCGTTGTTTATTGTCAGGACAAGTGAGTTCGAGGCGATAGAGCAACTAAGGAAGATGCCAACCCAAATATCACTGCTAGATCTATTCATCAACTCGGAGAAACATAAGAGCACACTGATGAAGTGCATGTACCGGAGGCCATCAATGAAGTGCAGCTGGAGAACTTTGTGGGGGCCATACTACTGAAAGACAAGATATCCTCGGATAAGGACATTCCTGTAGACGGGTGGGCCTATAACAAGGCTCTGTACATATCGACAACGAGCCATGGTAAGCACATCTCCCACATATTGATCGACAACGGCTCGGCATTCAATATATGCCCACTGGCCACGCTCAGGAATCTGGGTATAAATGAGGAACTCCTTCGCACCTCCAAGGCCACCATCAAAGCTTTCGATGGAATGAGGAAGAGCGTAGTTAGTGAAATCGACCTGGACGTCTTCATCGAACCCGTAAAGTTCTCCATTGGGTTCCAAGTCATGGATCTCCCGAGCGCCTTTGGACTTTTATTGGGTAGACCATGGATTCACACAGCAGTTGCAGTACCTTCGAGCCTTCACCAGAAGGTTAGATTCGTAGTTAATGGGAAGGTAATAACTATGCATGGAAAGATAGATTTGGCGGCATATCAGAGAAGCGTAGTCCCATATATAAAGCAAAAGGAGGAAGCTAGCTATCATTCTCTAGAGTTGGTGGCAGTCACACTTAGCTCCTAGAGCCAAAAGAGAGGTTCCTGCACCATCTAAATATGTGCTAGCACCTGGAAAGATTTTGTTGGCTTATGGTTTTGTCCTTGGACTTGGGTTAGGAAATGATGGTCAGGGAATCCGATCACCCCTGCAGTTGGACACTAATGAACGTCGGGCAGGTTTAGGATACACTGGTAAGTTCGGTAGGGGGTTCGTTTCTAGAGGCCGAGGCAGAGGCCAACGTGGGGGCCATGGAAGCCAAGGAGGCATAGTTAGCCCATTCATCGGCTCTGGGGCTTGGAAAGGGAGAGTTAGCGCGATCAGCAATCCTTTAGGTCAGTACTTCTCTGGGTGTCCTAAGATGCTAGCAGACGAAACGATCTAGAATGCAGCATAACCCAACATGTCCAACCCATTCCTAGAGGGCACGGTCAATGTCATTCTTGAGCGACTTGAAGAGGAATCCAACTAGCTTGTGTAAAGAGGCCCCTCTTTCCCTTTTCCTTCACGTATTTTGATTCCTGCATAATGTTTTCTTTCCTCAGTAATGCATTTTTCTTTTCAATAAAAAGAAGAAAAACAGAAAAAATACCATTGGATCTCCGACTGTTAGTTCAAGTGGCATATGCTGTAATGCGGTCCACTTTCTAATAAAAACCCTATGAATTTTGTTGGGGACATGTAGAAGAACAAATCGGCCCAATGATGATGATATTCGGCTTCAAATTTTTTAAACTTGAGGGCTGATTTGCCACATGATCCCTTATTTTCCTGAAAATTTTTAGGAGAGGGAGGACGTCCGATGAGATGAGGAATAGTCTCCTTCCCTTTTCTCCGCTTCTTAAAAACCGTTTTCAAAATATTTTTGAAAAATTCATGCATCTTCATTAGTATTAGCAAAATACTAACCATACTTGTAACATTTTAGGCATACCATCCCTCACATGCATAACATGTTATTATGTGGCTTAGACTGTACTGATGACCTTTCCAACGGGGTTGAGGAAGAAGAAGATGATGATACCAACAATATCAGGAGAGATTGGAGCAGGTATAGGAACATAAACCACTGATCGAAGAGGATACTGTTACAATCAATCTCGGAGATTATGAGAGTTTGAAGGAAGTAAAGATTGGAGGAAGATTATCTTCATTGGAAGCAGCTTGGTTCACTAAACTCCTCAAAGAATACCAAGATGTGTTTGCCTGGTCCTATGCAGATATGCCAGGGTTGGATCCAAGTATCGTCGAGCATTCGCTCCCAACGGACCCAAGTATTCCTGCTAAGAAACTAAAACTTGGACGCACGAAACCTGAATTATCAAAGAAAGATCGAAGAGGAAGTGATGAAGCTACTAAAAGTGGGATTCATTGAGGTGATCACTTATCCCGAATAGGTCGTCAATATTGTTCCAGTGATGAAGAAGGATGGAAGGGTCAGAGTCTGCGTGGATTACCGCGACCTAAACAAGGCGAGCCCAAAAGATAACTTTCCTCTCCTGCACATTAATGTCTTGGTTGACAGCACCACGGGATTTGACATGTTCTCGTTCATGGATGGATTTTTTGGGTACAACCAAATCCTTTTGAAGGAGGAAGACAAAGTGAAGACCTCGTTTATAATGTCATAGGGCACCTTCTGTTACAAGGTTATGCCTTTCGGCTTGAAGAATGTAGGGGCAACCTACCAAAGGGCTATGGTGGCATTATTCCACGATATGATGTATAAGGAGATAAAGGTGTATATCGACGACATGATCACAAAGTCTAAACTTGGAGATAACCACGTCTGGATACTAAGGAAGTTGTTTAGCGGCTCCGGAAATATCGATTGAAATTAAATCACGCTAAATGCATATTTGGGGCACTGTCAGGAAAGCTTCTTGGATTCGTGGTGAGCAACCGGGGAGTCGAAATCGATCCTTCCAAAGTCAAAGCAATATTAGACCTCAATACCCCCACAACAGTTAAAGAAGTGCGAAGTTTACTGGGGAGACTAAATTACACCGCCAGGTTCATCTATCAGCTTTCTGATGTCGCAAAGCCATTCTTCAAGCCGTTAAAGAAGGGAGCCAAGGTGAAGTGGGATTCCGAATGCTATCACGCACTGGAGAAGATTAAAAGCTACCTTATCTCGCCACCAGTTTTGATGCCTCCTGTACTAGGTTCTCCGCTAACCCTTTATCTCACCGTTCATCAAGAGTCCTTAGGGGCTCTATTAGCTCAAACAAGCCCAGAGACGGTAAGGAGTGGGCCATCTATTATCTAAGCAAGAAGTTTACTGCATCAGAAATGAATTATCCCACAGTTGAGAAGACGTGTGTCGCGTTAATGTGGGTACTACACAGGTTGAGACAATCACCCTTCATCACCGCATACAACTAGTTACAAAGAATGACCCAATAAAGTATCTCTTGGAAAAGCCAGCCTTAATTGGAAAATTAGCTAAATAGCAAGTTCTCCTGTCAAAATTTGATGTTAGAAGGTCAACTCAGAAGTCCATCAAGGGGCGAGCCATAGCTGATATGTTGGCTGAGGATGCCTAGGGATTTAGTATCCCAAGTGACGAGAAGGCGGGAGATCGTATTTTCAATTTGTCCGAAGATAAATGGACGATGTATTTCGATGGCACCGTAAACCTTGCAGTCCGAAACTAGGGCAATTCTTATATCTCCCAAAGGACAACATTATCCAGTCGCTACCAAGTTAACATTTCCATGCACCAAAAACATCTCCGAGTATGAAGCCTGTATCCTCGGACTGCAGCTGGCCTTCACCATAAAAGTAAAGAAACTGCAAGTATACGGAGACTCCATGCTAATCATCTTGCAAACCCAGGGTGAGTGGAAAACTAAAGACTCTAAGCTCGTCCCCTATCACAAGTTCCTAGAGGAAATGATTGAAGAGTTCGAGGAAATCGACTTCGAGTACCTGCCGAGAACCCAAAATCACTTTGCGGACGCTTTGGCCACCTTATCGTCCATGTTGCAAGTAACAGAATGCTTAGATATCGAGCCATTGAGAGTCGACATTATCAAGCAACCAGCTTACTACATAGTGATTGAGGAATGGTTTGATGACCAACCATGGTATCACGACATCAAGAATTATTTATTGAGAGGAGAATATCCTCCAGGAAGCCAGACGGGAGATAGAAAGTACATTGCCAAGATGGCTACCAAATTCTTTCTCAGTGGACAGACACTGTATACGGAGATAGAAAGTCATTTGACTCGGTCTTATTGAGGTGCTTGGATGCTAAAGAGGCGAACCTGCTCATGAAGGAGATCCATGAAGGGGAGTGCGGACCACACATGAACGGTCACCTCCTCGCTGAGAAGATCATGAGGCTCGGTTATTATTGGATGACCATGGAATCAGATTGTAATCAGCATGTGAGATCCTGCTGTCAGTGTCAGGTATACGGAGACAAAATTAACACTCTTCCAAATGAACTTCATTAGGTGTTTGAAGCTTGGCCATTCTCTATGTGGAGAATCGACATGATCGGGCCAATTAACCCTAACGCTTCAAACAAACACCGTTTCATTTTGGTGGCGATAGATTATTTCACCAAATGGATCGAAGCCAATTCGTATGCCAACGTCATAGCTAAGAGCATTGCAAAGTTCGTTAAAATGGATATCATCGTAAGGTACAAGACGCCCCACACCATTATTACAAACAATGTGTCTAATCTGAATAACAAGGTGGTTGACGATCTATTGGACCGGTTTAAGATCAGATACCTTAATTCTTCTCCTTACCGCCCACAAATGAATGGAGTTGTGGAAGCGGCGAATAAGAATATAAAGAAGATCCTGGCCAAGACTGCTGAGAATTTTTGAGATTGGCACGAGAGGTTGCTGTACGCGTTAATGGCATACCGAACTTCGATCTGGACTTCGACCGGGGCAACACCTTACTCTCTGGTATACGGTATGGAGGCTAAATGGATCCAGCAGAGACATGAGTAGCTGAACTTGATTAATGAAAAGCGACTGAAGGCTATACGTCACGAATAGGCATACCAAAAGTGGGTAGCTAAGTCATTCGACCGCAAAGTGAAGCCCAGAAGTTTTACAGTCGGAGATTTAGTTGTAAAGAAGGTACTCCTTAATGTTTCCCATCCCGGGGGCAAGTTCGCACTGAATTACGGGGTCCGTACATATTATAGAAGGTTTTACTGAGCGGCACTCTAATTCTCTTGAATATGGATGGGGAAGAGTTGGCAAATCCTGTAAATGCAGATGCTGTCAAGAAATACTACCCCTGAATAAGACAAGGATTTGATCAATTCTTGTACCCCACTCGCGTCTAAGCCACATTGAGACCCACTACATGCATGTCATGCATACATGCATACATTTGCATTACTTTTTCTTTGTTGCAGGTCCAAGAGGAATCCCCAGATGAAGGAAACAATTCGAACGACCTTACCCGAACCAAAGGATCATGAAAAAGAGGAATCCGCAAGCCAGATTGCCTATCAGTGCCCCCAATTCGCAATCAAGGGTAAAAGTTGTATCGTTCCAGTTTCTTAATGCAAGAGTAGACGCTAACTCCCGAAACGTTTTATTTTTCTCAAAGACCTCCAGCCACTGCGAACAGGTAAGTATCCCTTACTCTTAAACTTTCTATTCTGCCACGTCATGATGATCAGTAAATCACATCATCAATGAAATCCGCGAGGTAATTTCATCTACATTCTCATTTAAAAATCTTTGAGGTTACCTAGGAGAATATGACGCTCATATGCATCACGAATCCCTAGTGAGGCTAATTTTGATGAAATAGAAATGAATTTTCAAATGAGAACGATTAGGCCTGTCATATTAGAGTAAACCGGAATTTGAGAGGCCAGCCACCCCCAAACACATCCCTACACACTCGAGAGAATGAGTGAAAGAAAGGTAAAATAAAAACCTTTGTCCATGAACGTAGGGACTATTTGCAGTAATTACATGAATTGAAATGATAGAAGGCATGTTCATTTCTTTACCCTAAACACATGAGAATCCCTTGCAAGCCCATTTGAGCCAGTGAATAGAGAATTCGAAAACAACCCTATCAAGAACTACCCCACGCTGGTCCAATCTAGAGGTTCGTTAGTTGATCCCTTGGAGAAAAAGGTCAAGGTGAGACTTTATTGTGCTGACTCGCATCAACCTTTTTATGGTAACTTCAAGTGGCATCTTGTAAGGGTTTGAAACATCAAAGTGAAGGAGAGCAGTTCATTCCTCTATCCTACACACACTACCCTTTGATAAGCCAATTTGAGGCTCTAAATCTTCATTTCTCATCCCAGTTAGTGATCACCTCCCTACACTCGGGTAAGGCACGTAAGTTACGACGAAGAGTTACGCTATAAGTGGGACAATTTCCCATACTCAATGTCAAAAAGCAATAGGGCTGACAAAAGCAAAATGCTTGGTAAAAGCAAGGCCAAAGCCCTTCATGAAAATAAAGTCGTGATGCTCGAAATATAAATTGAGTATTAGAAAGAAAATCCATTGACGGTTATGTGATAAAGGTGAAAGAAGCCTAAAGCTTAATTGGAGATAAAACTTCTGGAGAGAGCTTTTGTAGCTCGGAAGTACAAGCTTCCTCCAGTAGCCATGACAGTTGGTAATGATGCAAAAGTGATCACTAACCTACTGCACCCCTTTATTCTAAAAATGGCATTTTCAAGCCTACCCTAAACCAACATTACAAACCATCTAAAAGCCTCTCCTAATTGAGACGTTTCAAATCGACATATGATTTCACAACGGAAGCTACTGCCTAAAGGGGTAAGTACGATCTTGTCTCATCTGATCTTCAAGGTTCTAGACTTGTAGGCTTGAAGAAATTACCTTTAAAAGTTTTATTTCTTTTCTAAAACTCGAAATGCCGACCCTTTACGTAAGCCTTTGACCAAGCCTGCATTACAGTCCCTCAAAAGACCTTCTCTGATTGATCAGGTTGTATATACTGCAAATAGTCCCGAAATCCTGGACATAAAGTTCGAGTGACAATTCGAGTGTCTTAAAAAACCCTCATCAGAAAGGGAATAAAATCTTTTGAAAATTGGTATCGCAAGAAGTCCTCTCCGATAGGTACACTCCAGCAAATGCGATTGATCGAATTCATCTGGTGATTTCAAATTTATTGATTCGAAATTATCCTCACATGGGATTCTAACCATGCACATAGGCTATAAGATGTCTTGGGTAACTGTTTTATATCCCATTGCATTCATTGAAACAGTTTAACATGGCTCGCATGAGCAAGACTCACTTTGAAAACTTGAAATATTCAAAATATCAAAAATCTTCTGACTTTTTCCCACTTTAGCATAACAACTCGTGTTTGAACTTCTATAGACTTTCTAGTTCTACCCAGATCCCAGAAGGACACCCTCCTTGTGAAAATTAATCGGGTTCAAGATTTTACAGGATTCGAATCCTTTCAAACTTTTAGACAGCACCCGAGAAGAAAGGTGACCTCTATATGATTGTCCATAAAAGTCCTTCTTACAGGCACCACTAAGTCCTTCCTACAGACACAAAAGTCCTTCCTACAGGCATAAAAGTTCTTCTTACAGGCACCACTAAGTCCTTCTTATAAGCACATGAGTCCTTCCTACAGGCACATGAGTCCTTCTTACAGGCACCACTAAGTCCTTACAGGCACCAAAGTCCTTCTCACAGACACATAAGTCATTTCTACATGCGTCAAAATCCTTTCTACATGCACAAAGTCCTTTCTACAGGCATTTCCATAGGGTGACCTAGCATACGGGTCAAATCTGAATTAAATTTTAATCAATAGAATCCTTTCATTATGAATCTACCATGTGGTGACCCACCATACGAACCAAATCTGAATCAAATTTTAATCAGTAGAATCCTTTCATTAGGAATCTACCATGGGGTGACCTACCATACTGGTCCAATCTGTATTAAATTTTAGTCAGTAGAATCCTTTCATTAGGAGTCTACCATGGGGTGACCTCATACGGGTTAAATTTAAATCAAATTTTAATCAATAGAATCATTTCATTAGGAGTCTGCCATGGGGTGACCTACCATACGGGTCTAAATCCAATCACTCTAAGGTTTTCTTATAACGAATCTTTAGGTTTTCATTCCGGAGCAGTCAATGGCGACGCGAGGCAAACAGGTAAGTTCCAGGTAAATCTCCTGACTCGTTCTTCTTCCTCTCTCCCCATCAAAACGAGCAGCATGAAATTTAGACTTAAGCTTTCATGGAGGAAACTAGAGATGGATGTCACGACTTTTCATTTTCCCATTAGAATCATTTAGATCTCAAGTGTCATCTTGTCTTTGAGAGTGATCTCTCACAAGACCCCTCTCAAAAAAGAGGAACTATTGACACATGATTTTTAACCTGTTTTATTTTCAAAACTTTTTAGAAAATCCATAAAAATTCATAAAATTGAAAAATCAACTTTGGAGACCTCAGCCTAGTATAGGAAACCAATTTTGAGCAAAAAAAATAATTTTCCTTATTTTTTGTATTTGTCTGCATTTTATTTTTTAAAATTCATAAAACATAATAATAAAAAAATGAGAAAATTGCAAAATCAACTTTGGGGACCTTGGTTTAGCCTAGGGAACCAATTTTGAGAAAAAATAAATAATTTTCCTTATTTTTCGTATTTTTCTGTATTTTATTTTCAAAAATTCGTAAAAAATTAAGAAAAAGTGAGAAAATTAAAAATCAACTTTGGAAGCTTTGGCCAAGCCTGGGGAACCAATTTTGAATAAAAGATAATTTTCTTTATTTTTGGCAGTTTTTGTATTTTTTTAGAAATTAGAAAAATAATGGAAAATTAATTAAAAAAAATAGTATTTGAGGCCAGAAAATTACCAAAAATAGTCAATATTTTTTATTTAATTTTCTCTTCATTTTGGATAAATAAATTTTGAAAAATTTGGGCCATAATTTAGGTTTTCTTTATTGATTTCATTTTTTTATTTAAATAATTTCTAGAAATTCGATTTTAGCTCTATAATTTTCCAAATTTGTATTCTTTTTAGAGTCGTGTCATCCTCCTCTATTTTTTAAAATTAAGATCTAGTGCAAAAGCCCCCTGGATTATCCAATTTCGCTAAAAATGACCAAAAATGTAATTTTCGATTTTTCAAATTAGTCGCTAAAATCACTAAAAATGCAATTAAATATTTTATAGGGACTAAAATTGAAAATAGGGCGACGTTGCCCCCTAGAATTCAAAATTTTAGAATTGGATTTCTAGGTCAATTCTTGGGATTCATGGCATGAAAACTCATTTTCCTAATGTATTTCGTGCCGAAGAATTCAATTTTCAGACTTAATTCGAGAAATTATGGGTCTAGGCGTGTTAATTTGAAAAAAATAAGCAATTTAGGTCAGTCGGGTCGGATCTAATCCGACCCGACCCGACCCGATTTCCATTGTCTTCCCCAGAAACCCTAGTGCGCTTGTGATTTGAAAAAAGAGAAATCCAAGGGAGATTTGCCAAGATTCTTGGCACGAATCAAAGGGGAAATGCTCGTTCGGTTAATGGGATTTTCTAGGGAGAAAATTTAGGGGGATTATGGTACGAGCAAAGGAGTATAAAAGGAGAGAAGAAGGCTCTGTTTTGGGGGGATTTTTGGTGAGTTTTGCCCGAGAGCTTTAGGAGGCAATTGAGAAGAAAAGAAGCAAAATCAAGCTCCATTGTCGCCACCACAAGCTTCCTTCGTGATTTTTGCGTCAATGTGTTTCTGCCCTTGTACTGAGCACACCCATGCCCTTCCCTTGCACATTCACTACACGAAATCCCTTGGCCGATACCCAAAAACTCGAGCTGGTCACGAGCTCATACGCTCTTTCTCCACGTCAAATAGGGCTATATACCTCCCATGTAAGTTTTCCCATTTCCCGTGGATGTTCCCACTCTGTTTATGTGGCTTGTTAATGCCTGTTTGCTAAGCGTTGATTTCGTCGCCGGAATAGTTGCCGACCAGAGCAACAGAGGTGGCTTCGAACGGTTTTTAAGGCTTGAAGTCTCGATACGCATGTCTTAGGATGATTAGGAACAAATTTAGCTCGAATATGAGGAGCTTTAGTTAGATTTTGGGCCATTTTTAGGTCTGCCGGCGAGACACCAGCGATTTCTGCCGGCGCCGATCATCCTCAACCTAAGGAAGGTTGACTGGTCGTTGCTGAGTGGCACCGACGTGGTTGTTGACGTCGGATGCCACGTCGGCTCGGCCATTTTAACCGATTGAATAATGAATCTTGATCTAATGGCTAGGAATAATACACATGTCGAGAGCATAGGATTTCGAAAAAAATACAATTTGATTCGAATTTTATTACCATTCCTAGGAATAATAAAATGGACTGTCGAGATCTAATCCTAGATCTGATCTCGACCGTGAATCTAGTGCAAGGGATGAATGGTCAGGATGGGAACACGTGGCAATCTTTAGACTGTTGGATTAGAAATAGGCGGAATTTAAATAAGAATAGAATAAAAATCGAAAAGAAATTCAAAAATTCAAAAAGTAATACCTAAAACTACGTCGTTTTTGCAATAAGTCAGAGGAGTGGGCTTCGGGTCGAGCTAGGGTAGTGGGCCGGGTCTATTCAACTCGCTCCGTAAAACAAAAAAAAAATAGAATAATGAAAAATAATAATAATCCAGAAAATCAAATAAAAGTTTAGAAATAATAAATAAATAAATAAATAGAAAACTAATAGAATCGAAACGGTGTCGGTTTTGGTCTAGCCCCTGTGGATAGGATTAGGGTCAATCGGGTTGGGTCAATCCAAAGAATTAAAATTAAACGAAAATGAAAAAATAAAATAAGAATAAAAATAATAGGAAATTTAGAGAATTAAAAAGATAGAAAATCTAAAAACTATGCCGTTTCGGGGAATAAAAATAATAAAAATATTTTATACAAAATACCAGAAATCTTAAACAAAAAAAAATTAAAATATAAAATAAAATAACGTAGAAAATAGGAAAAATCATGAAACAAATTAGAAAAATCTTAGAAAATTCAAAACAATTAGGGAATAATTGGATAATCTAAAATAATAAAGAAATATAATAATAGGAAAATAAATAAAAAGGTCCATAAAAATCATGAAAATTTTTCAGAAAATACAAAAAGTGTCGAAAATGATAAAATTTAATAATAAAAAATAATGACCAAAATATATATAAAAAAGGAAAAAATCATAAAACAATTCTCAAAATATTAAAAAAGTTAGGAATTTCCGAGAATAAAAAATCATTAAAATTCGTAGAAAGGAAAATAAAAAAATAAAAAAAAATTAATAGAAATTTTAGAAGAATTAGAAAATTTGTCAGAAAATGTTGAAAATGTTTGGAAAAATCGGAAAAATTTTAAAATTAAAATAAAATTCCAAAAAATATAGAAAATGTCCTAAAATAGGAAAATTCTTAGAAAATTTTAGAAAAATTCCCAAAAAATTCAAAAAACTTCTAAAAAATTTCAAAAAAATCATAGAAAAGTTCAAAAAATTCCCAAAAATTGTGAAAATTAGGGAAAAATCACATTGCGATTCGGTAGGATTTGGGAGTGTTCGAATTAGGTTAGTCAATTAACTTGATAATCCGTTCACCCGATTGAAAAAATTAAAATTTTTTAGGTCGCGACAATCATATAGGCTTATCAGGTCCGACTCGCGTATCGTATGCATCAGCTTCGTGCCTCAACCTGCGTGTTGAACACCTCAGGTTAGAACCTTATCACTCTAGTTACCCTACGACACGAGGCTACGTTTTTCGCCTCTGAGATTACATTTTACGCCTCTATGGCTACATTTTGCGCTAATGGCTACATTTTACACCAAGTGACTTCCTAGCTATATATTACGCCAAGTCATAATGATATGCAATCAAACATGCGAAAATCGTCGCACTCGCCTTTCAAGCAGTAAAATCCTTTAAATTCATTTGGACAGAAATCATCGGTCAATTACGTTAGGCCACATTTCAAATACAAGTCCAAATATTCAATCCATATTTTTGGCCAAATAACCAAGCCAATCAACTCATTTTGCCCTTTCCAAAAAAAAATCAACTCATTTTGCGAACCCAAATTGTTGCACTCGCCTTTCAGGCAATAAAATCCTTTAAATTCATTTGGACAGAAATCATCAACCAAGTACATTAGGCCACATTTTAAATACAAGTCCAAATATTCAATCAGGCATATGAAACAATGCCAATTTCAATTGGGCAAAAACCTTGGCCAAGTACGTTAGGCCACAGCTTAAAATACGTACCCAAATATTTCAATTCATATGGCCGACACAATGGCCAAGCTAATCAATCTCTTTCGCATGCTCCATTTTATTAAAAATGACAAATTTCTCATGTAGGACCCAAAATAACCAAATAATTAATTTCAAATATACGTGGGTAATCCTTAAACATTATTTCGAATATGAACACAGGCATCAAATATTTGAAATAGTAACATAAATTATTGCTCGAGCTTGATTTTGCATAAAATGCTCTAAAATATATTTTTCGGTATTCGAACCGCACGGGACCCACGAAACTTATTATTTTCAAATCAAAATTAAATTGGACAGCATGTGAACAATGTTTGAAGGTTTATGAACAGTAATTTCAAAATACTATTTGGCCCGTTTTTGCTCTAAATCCCCTATAAATCCACTGTTCGGTACCCGAACCTCATGGAACCCACATCAATCACCTCAAACAACATGAATGCAGCATGGCATGGACAACAACCTTTCACAAATCCACAATACATTCACAGCCCCGTAGAATTTAATTTCCTCCAAATACGCCAATTACAGTAAATTTTTCTAAACCGATTTACCTCAAATCGGACCCTAGAGCTAGTCCATAAAATGTACAATATTCTAATCAAGAAATAGAGGTATAACTTACCTAATCAAGGTTGAAATGGAGCTGAGAAAACAGTGGAAGTGAGGGTGCACGGTGGCGACCGAAAAAGCATAACAAATTTTGATGGATTTTGTCCAAACCGAGGTTGATCAAAGGCTTAATGGGATGGTTCTTAATCTAAAAATTAATATTTTCACATGAAAATAAGCTCTAGGGGTCGCTGGGGTCAACATATATCAACCTGAGCTATATATCAAATTCAGGTAACAGAAAACTAGTTCGTCGATTGAAACGGTGAAGCAATTTGAAAGGTTAAACCACCTCATATCGAAGTGATTCAAAGTTTTATGAACTCACCTCAGATAGGACTACGACATATCCAAAAACCACAAAGATTCAACAGTTAGATTTCTGTCGGTGGCTGATTGAAGTTGGCGGCAAAAAATTGGAACCAGAAAAGAGAGAGAGAGAGAGAGAGAGAGAAAATCCAAAAATTTTAGAGAGAGAGTAGATATTATCTTTGGGGCAATTATTAAAGTTACTATCCACCGAAAGTGACTTAAAGCTGAACGAATCGATTGATTTTTGAGCTAATTGGATTTTCGGACTGATAAAGCTTAGGCATTAATAATTTTTGGTCAAAATTGGTCAAAATGGTTAGAAAGATGACCGACAAGCCATTTCTCTAAATTTGTGAAATTTTAGGACTCGTAAGGGCTCAATCGGTGCTGATTTATCTCAATTGTGATCGAAAAATAATTCGGAATACCACCGAATAA
Organism: Psidium guajava; assembly: GCA_016432845.1. Lineage (NCBI taxonomy): Eukaryota > Viridiplantae > Streptophyta > Magnoliopsida > Myrtales > Myrtaceae > Psidium > Psidium guajava. The sequence continues at coordinate 19,584,963 of CM028233.1, read as the reverse complement.
ATTTTTTAGCCTCACTAAAATTACTAACACTCTCTACCATGGATTTTAGCATAAGATGGGGGTGAAATGGCAATTTTCAATTTTGCCCTTTTCTCTAGGCATTCCAATGCCACGCTACCAATTCATGCATTTCAAGGCAACATCCAATTTCAACCTTATCAAGACTCGAAAGAAATTTTATTTTTTGATTCGATCGAGTGAACGAATTATTAGGTTAATTAGATTAACTAACCTAACACGGACCCTCCCAAGCCCTACCGAATTGCAACTTTGGTTTTTTTATTTAAATGATTTTAAGATTTGGAGTCGCCACTAATCGTTCTTGATAGGTCGATTAGAAACGTAAATAAATTAGCATGAGAACTAATTTATTTCTCCGAACCAGAGTTTATGAGTTCGGGGACTTGCTTACGTTAGATTACTTTAACGCCCTTTCGGTACCAATTTCATGAAAAATCATTTGGGGTGACTGGGAAAGATTTGGGCCAAACTGACCAGAAGGGTAAAACGTTCATTTTTCAAGGATCGGGAAGTGAAAACAGGTCAAACCAGTTGAATGTGGTCATTCCTTATTTCCCACAATTTCTGAAAAGTTTTTCAAAATTTTCTGAGATAATTTACCTATCGGGGCAAAATCACCATTTTGAAAAGATTACGAAGGGAAATCATCCAAAAATAGGATTGGCCAGCCAAAATGGCACGTTTCCTAATTTTTGAGACTTTTCTGAGTTTTTCAGAATTTTTAAAGACAATTTACACATAAGGGGCAAAATCATCATTTTGAAAAAAATCAGAAAGGAAATTTGTCAAAAATAGGATTGGCCAGTTAAAATGGCCCGTTTCCTAATTTTTGAGATTTTTCTGAATTCTTCAAAATTTTTCAAGTCAATTCACTCATAAGTGGAAAAATCATCATTTTTGAAAAATCAGGGAGGAAATTGATCAAAAATAGGATTAGCCAGTCGAAATGACCCGTTTTCTAATTTTTGAGATTTGTTTTGAATTGTTTCCAGAATTTTTGGAGACAATTTGCCCATAAGGGGCAAAATTGTCATTTTGAAAAAATCATGAAGGAAATTCATCAAACATAGGATTGGCCAGTCGAAATGGCCCATTTTCTAATTTTTGAGATTTTTCTGAATGTTTTAGAATTTTTCGAGACAATTTACCCATAAGGGGCAAAATGGTCATTTCGAAAAGATTAGGAAGGAAATTCATCAAAAATAGGATTGGCCAATCGAAATGGTATGTTTCCTAATTTTTGAGACTTTTTTGAATTTTTGAAACAATTTACCCATAATGGGCAAAATCGTCATTTTAAAAAAATCAGGAAGGAAATTCATCAAAAATGGATTGACCAGTCAAAATGGCCCGTTTTCTAATTTTTGAGATTTTTGAGAATGTTTTGGAATTTAAAATTATTTTCTATTCCTAATTAATTTTTTTTGACTTTTTAATTATTTAAATTATTCCGAAAATAACAATCTGGGCAGTGCCTCTAAGCCCAACTCTCCTAAAGCATTGAAACAAGAAAGGGCTTGAAGCCCAAATGAAAGCCCAAATTCTGATTATAAAGCCCAACTCGACCTAAATCTAGACCTGGCCCAAATGTTGCTAGGTTAAATTGACCCAAAACAGAACCTAAGCCCATTCTCTATTCCAGCCTAGAACGAACTTCAGTCTACACGCCTATCACAACCCAAAAAAAAAAAAAAATCAACACCAAGCAACCTAACCCTTTGTTACATGCATGATTTAGAATAATTATATGAAATGTAAAAGGAGGGTGCATGAGGGATGAATTAACAGAAGGATAGAAATATCAGAGACATTAAAACTTTTATTACATGCATGCTTTAGCTTGGGCAATTAGGATCACTAACCCCGGCATACCTCCGCATCCTTAACTTGGGATCACCTTGATACTTCTCAAGCCGTTGGAGTCGAATGCCCACTCGCAAGCCGGGCACTTGCCAAGATCGCTCGCCACGACGTCCGTTGACGGGATCCTAACGAGGAATTCCAGCTGGTCTCCATCTCGAACCACTTTGATGATGCGGAACCAAAGGAACCGAACCTTCACTTTGATCCTATTTAGGCTCGAGAGCTCCACCATAGATCGGTCGAGTTGTCCAGCTCGTAGCCCAAGACGCCATTGGTGAGGAAGCGGATAGGGAAATCGTACTCCTCTAGGACTTCGTGGGCGGTGAGTGAGTTTAGCAACGGCGGCGGAGGAGAAATATGACAGTCGGGCCGAGAAGACCAAAATGACAATGAGGATGAATTCAAAAGGAACGGAGGCTGAGATCTCTTTTGGTCGATGGCCGAGTTTCCATTCTAATGGCGTTGAATTGACACCGAAGGAGTGCGACCTCTTCGCAGAGCAACGAGTGTTCGATAACGTTATGCATTCTCTGTACAGAGAAGACGAGTGCAAGTTCCTCGCAGCACAAGTGACCTGCATGGTGTGCCTAGCGCTTCAACCGACTACTACGAAAGTAGTCTCTTATCTGGTTTGTACCGTTACAGTAGTCAACCTCGTGCAAACTCCCTTCTGTGACAAGGTGAAGTGAGAGAAAGACAGCAGGAGAAGCAGAAAGTACGAGCAAATGAAAGAACTACGCAACTTCACGCGCTTTGGGACCATGTTAGTCTAACTCTAGGCTAATATAGAGGAAGAGGAAATGGAGAGCCTCCCCATCTGCACCACGACTGTAGCAAAATTCATAACCGCATCTGTAAGTCATGTGGTAACAACCTTCAAAAAGTTCAATCATGTGATTGCATTCAATACATTGACGCCATAGATTCTTAGAAGCAAGAGACTTCAGCTTTGCATCTTCAGTAGGAGGATGAGGACGCAATCTTTTATAATCCAAGCATGTTAAAGTTCTATGCCAAGGAACCTGGCAATTGACACGGAGGAGTCTATGACGTTTTATGTATTTCCTTGCTCCAGATCTTGCGACACCTACACCAGGAGTGGTTGAGTTTTCTGAAACTTCACTTTTTGACATCAGTGCAGAGCATGTGGGATAAGGGCAATATATTTTCTCTAAAACAAGGGTTGAGGCTTCCTTTGACCCCTGGGTCATCATCTCCATGAGTTTGGGTGTCAAAAATTTACTGCAGCTGTTGACATTGGGATTAGATTTACATCCCTTGTGAGGACATCTTGGCACCGTGCCATGGAGCAACCCCACCATTACATGCTGTCTCATGCAAGAAAAGCAATAGTGGTGCAAGCATCCATCAATTGCAAATATCTAACTAACATCAGCGTCTTCTAGACAGATTACATAGGCCTCCTTAGGATTCTTGCTGGCAGCACTGTCTACTCACCTCACAATCTGGGAAGTTATTACATCTCTTGTAAGTTTAAAGGCAAAGTTGAACTCATTTCGTGCTACCAATAAGAAATTGCACCGATCGAATTTTTTTCTAAGAATAGGGACAACCCTGCGCTGCTTCGACATCCACCTATGAGTGATCTGGTTAGAGAGGAAACGACATGGTCAGGGTTCGGAATAGGGACTTCTAGGAGAGGATCAGGCTCGACAACCACCAGAGCTTGGCCCCTTCAAATTCGTCAATGATCTCCTCGTTCTTTCCACAGTGAGGACGAGCGACTGGCTGTCCCTAATGGACTCGACCTTAAGCTGCTTGGCCTCGGCGGAGGCACTCTCACTCAAGTAGTTCCAGGTCGCGGCAAAGGTCTCGTACCACTCGAGCTGCTCGCCCACAAACTCTGGGAACCTGGTCTAGACGTACGGGTGGACATGGCCGATGGTATTATGGGCATAGGATTTCATGTGCATGTGGAGCTGGGGCAGAAGGTATTGCTTGGACATAGCCCATGCAAACATCAGCGCCATCTCGACCAAGCCGACGTTACTCCACGTTTCTAATACAGTCATCATGGCTTCACTTCTTCTGATCTACAAGCTAGTTGCGATTTTGAGAGAATCGCAACACACGGAGTGATTCGATACCGAAAAATCTTTGTACACTCGATTAAGGTCGCTTGCAAGATCTAGTTATGGAGTAGCTTCAATGGAGGAGACTGAGCTCGATTTCTTCATGGCTTCACTTCGCCACCCTGACAAGCGAGGGTAACCCCGAGAGAGAGGGCAAGCGAGCCAGAGAGAATCCCTCCTGAGGGTCTTGGTCTAAAGAGAGTGACCCCCCTTTTTCCGTGGCTGAGCTCTAACACCAATGATCCCCCTTCCTGCTCATGCCCCCTATCAGTTGGATCTTGACCAATCCATATTGGCACTAGCGTCCGTGCTTCTACATGCCACTGTACCTCAGCTAGACTAGTATAATGCATCAGAGATGGAAATATGGAGATAACTAAGGTCTTGGGATAAAGAACACCATCTTCCAGGCCCTTGCTATGCCATCCCATCGGAACATAGAAAGGGACATCGTCAGCTTTTGTAACCTCTAAGAGGATGAAGCAACAGGATCAGATGCTTGAAGCCCATTTCCAGCGAGCGCCTTCTCGTATCATTCTTTAACGACACGTGCACCTTCACTAGACTTCTTGTCACAAAACATACATTTCCATTTCTTCTTTTGCAGGATCTGGACATGATCTCAAAAGGGATTTTTCTCTCTGGGTCATTTTTCCCCGGAGGACTCTCGAGCTCTCTTTATTTTAGATAAAACAGAAGCACCAATGCTGTTTCCTTTGCTCTTTACTAGTTCTTTCCCGTTAATGGAGTGACCATGAGTACATCCAGTTTTCATTTTTGACTGGCAGACCACCGTTTGACTTTTATTTTCTTTACTTCAATCAACGCCGATGATAGGTCAGGTCTCGGATCAAAGTGAGGCTACTCGTTGGACTTGTGCTCCCCGGGTGGATCTGTCTTTTCTGATGTGTGTGGGCTTAATGAGCCGGAATTTGGAGTTTTAGACACCTCGTGGCAACTAATTCCTCGGGTAGAACTTGTGAAAAGTGAAGCATGAACCACCAGGAGCCTCCAAGCCTTTTTGATACCCTCTCTACAGGCTTCTCGTTAGTCTGGGCGGCTGCTACTTTGAGTCTCGGATGACGATGTATTGTAACCACAGCAGCGAATCTCCATTGAGGACAAAGACAAGGCTGGGTAGCTCGTCGGGGACTGCTGGAGCAAGTGGTACTGGTGGTGGTCAGCATACGGGAGGAGCTCTGCTGTAACTCTTTTTCTCTTCTCTCGTCTCCTCTTTCTTCATGCATGCATGCTAACCCTTTTTTCAGGAAGTCGTGAACGACCGGAGGAGTATGGGGGTTGAATCACCCATGGCATGCATTCACCATCATAAACTCTTTTCCAGTAGAGCACCAATACCCCCGAAAATTATGATCTCTTTTTTTCTTCGGAAGCTCCCCCTTTCCCCTTTGTTGTCGCGACCCTAAAATTTTCGATCGGTGGAAAATTCCCAAGTTAACGAATTATCAGACTAATTGTATTAACTAACCTAATACGGATCCTCTCAAGTCCTATCGAATCGCAACTTTGGTTTTCATTTAAATAATTTCATATTTTGGAGTCGCCACTAATCATTTTTGGTAGGTCAATTAGAAATCCTAGTAAATTAGCGAGAGAACTAAAATACTTCTACAAACCAGATATTATGAGTTCAGAGACTTGCTTACACTAGTTAATTAAAACTAATGCCCTTTCAATACCTTAATTTCATGGATATCCTAATTTGGCAACTCATGCTTGGTTTACTCCTAAGGTTCTAGCAAGGTGATCTCTTTTTTTTTTTGTATTTTCACTTTTTAGATGTAATGCATGTAAATGACGTTATATCGCTATTTTCAATTCATTAAAAATTCCCTGAACCCGAAAGAGGGAGTGAACTAACAACTTCTGTGTAGTGTCGTGACCTCTAGAAGGTAGCTCGACCTACTCATTCTAGGGTCTAATGATTCAGGAATTAAATTGAAAAAATTAAATTTAGCAAATAAAGGATCTTCAACAGGGAGGTTTTGCCTTGGCTCGGCCTACTCATTTTGAGGTTTGATGGTACGAAAATTAAATTGCAGAAATTAAATGTGGTAAATAAAGGACCTCCAACAACGGACTCGGCCTTGGCTCGACCTATCCATTCAGGGGTTTGATTGTGTGAAATTAAATTGCAGAAATTAAATGCGATAAATAAAGAACCTCTAATGAGGGATTTGGCCTTGGCTCGGCCTATCCATTCTAGGATTTAATGGTGCGAAAATTAAATTGTAGAAATTAAATGCGATAAATAAAGGACATCTAATGAGGGATTCGGCTTTGGCTCAGCCTATCCATTCTGGAGTTTAATGGTGCAAAAATTAAATTGCAGAAATTAAATGTGATAAATAAAGGACCTCCAACGAGGGATTCGGCTTTGTCTCGGCCTACCCATTCTGGGGTTTGATGGAGCAAGAATTAAATTGCAGAAAGTAAATGCAATATATACAGAACCTCCAACGAGTGGGTTAGTCTTCCCATTCTAGGGATTGGATTTGTTAAGCAAAAAATGTAGAAAATTATAGTGCGAATGCGACATGTGGATATTGAAACATACGAGTACGGCATGATATAATCGAAATTTAAATCAATCCATTTTGGTAATGAAATTTTTGAAAATTTTAATGGCTAGGATCGTTACCTGATTTGGCGGATTTGATTGTCGAATTCGAACCTCGTATCACCTTATGGATTAAGATTGTGGCTCGAACGATGAAGATGAACTCTTGATTTGTGTTGATCGAGAAAAGAATTGGTGGTGATAACTCCATAACTTTGAACTCACACTATCTTCAAAATTCTCTCTCCATTTTTGGTATTTTCTTTCTCTCTAATTTTTCTTCAATCTCTCAAAACCCTTTCAAACATTCAAAATTTTCTCTAAAAAAAAATCCCCCTTCCCAAGCTCACTTTTTCCTCCTTTTATAGCTTACTTATCTACCTCACATTCTAATTTTTCTATTAACTCTTCTTCATCTCATCTTCCCTTCTCTATTTCCATCTTATTTTCTCCATCTTCTCTTCTCCATCTTCCGTTCTCTATTCTAATTTCTCTACTGTTGACACCTGATTTTCAATCATCTTTTCTTTTTTAAAATTAATACAAAATCCATAAAAATTCATAAAATTAAAAAATCAACTTTGGGGACCTTAGCCAAGCCTAGAGAACCAATTTTGACCAAAAAATAATTTTTCATATTTTCAGTATTTTTCGATATTTTTATTTTCGAAAATTCATAAAAAATCAAGAAAAAATGAAAAAATTACAAAATCAACTTTGGAAGCCTTGGCCAATCTTAGACAACTATTTTTGAGTAAAAAACTAATTTTTCATATTTTGTGTATTTTTTTTAATATATTTTTTAGAAATTAGGAAAATATTTAATAAATAATAGCATTTGAGGCCACAAAAATACATAAAAATAGTCAATATTTTTCTTTTAAATCCCTTTTCATGTTGGCCATCGTAAATTTAAAAAATCCAATTCGGGGTCGTGTATTCCTTCACGAGCATAATCTCGAATCGGGCCTAAAAAAATTCAATTTGAGTCAATTTATTTTCATTTTTCGCTTTTAGGAGTTGTGACATTATTCTCTAATATTCCAAATTTTTATCTTAGCCTAATTATATCAAGAATGACTCAATTTTACAAAAGGGCTTTAATTAAATGAGCTTAAATTCAACATGCGGTAGGTGTGTCGAAAATTGTGAGGAGATTTGGACATAAAGAAATTTCTTTTTTAGGGACTAAATTGTAAATACTTAAAATTCAGGGACTAGAGTGTAAATACCTAACTCTTGAAGGATTATCTTGCAAATAACAAAAAGAAGAGTTAGTGAAGAAATTAGAATAGAGAAGGAAAGATGGAGAAGAGGAGATGGAGAAGAGAAGATGAAAAAGAATGGATGGAGAAAATAAGATAAAAATTAGAATGAGAGATAGATGAGTGGGTTATAAAAGGAGAAAGAAGTGAGCTTGAGAGGGGGAATTTTTTTGGAGAGAAAATTTTGGATGTTTGAGAGGATTTTGAGAGATTGAAGAAAAATTGGAAAGAAAGAAAATACCAAAAAGAGAGAGAATTTTGAAGATGATGGGAGTTTAAAGCTAGGGGGTTATCATCATCAGTTTCTTCATCGATCAACATAAATCAAGAATTCATCCCAGATTTGAAACTAAGTGTCCCTCTACTCTCTCTGATTTTTTAGTATAAACTAGCTCAAATTTTCTTCTCTTCTCCCATTTCTCCATATTTGATTTCTTACAGGAACCAATTATGTCCATCAATCACTTCTTATAATGCCATTGAAGCTAAGTGTCTCTTTTATTGTTCCAATTTTTGATGTGAATTAAATCATATTTGCTCCATTACTCCATTTTTTCATATTTTTATGTCAGGCAAAGGACAACTCCAAGTCAACGGTAAATTCCATGGAGGTGTAAAATTGGCGCTAACAAGCTCTTGAGTGCCCATTAAATTTTCAATTGATCCGTCGATGGATTTCACCCCGAATTGTCAAATCAATTCGTTGTATTTTATTTTAAAAAATTCAAACCCCAGAATGTGAAGCGCAGAGCCCGCTCACTGGAGGTCATTTAAATTTCTGCAATTTAAATTCCTGCACCTTAAACCCCAAAAGAGAGGGCCAAGCCAAGGCTGAGCTATTCATTGGTGATCTTTATTTATTGTCATTTACTTCCTGTAATTTAATTTTTGAATCACTAAACCCCAAAATGAGTAGGTCGCAGCACTGCACAGAAGTCGTTAACTCACTCCCTCTTTCGGCTTCAAGGAAATACTTAATATTTTGAAAATACTAAAAAAAATGTCAGTCACGTATATTCCATTTAAAAAAGTGAAAATACAAAAAGAGAATACTCCACTAGAGCCTTAGGAATAAACCAAGCATGAGTTGCCAAATTAGGATATCCATGAAATTAAGGTACCGAAAGGTAATTAGTTTTAATTAACTAGTATAACTAAGTTCCCGAACTCATAATCTCTGGTTCGTAGAAGTAATTTAGTTCTCCCGCTAATTTACTTAGGTTTCTAATCAATCAACCAAAAATGATTAGTGGCGACTCTAAATTTTAAAACCATTTAAATAAAAAATCAAAGTCGCGATTTGGTAGAGCTTAAGAGAGCTCGAACAAGGTTAGTTAATTTAATCAATTAATCTAGTAATCCATTAACCTAAAAAAGGAATTTTAGGTCGCGACATCCACTAACTCTTCTTTTTGTTATTTACAAAATAATCCCTCAAGTATTATGTATTTGCACTCTAGTTCCTGAGATTTTAAGTATTTGCAATTTAGTCCCTGGAGAAATATTTCTTTAAGTCTAAACGTGACATTTTGAAATTCGACCCTTTTTTCGGAATTTGAATACAGAATGGTTATTTCATGGAGGCACTATAAATGAATCTCACTTGGAGCTAACCACTCTAAGATGACCAACCAAAAGGAAAAGGCTCGCTAGGAATATTAGCACGTGGACCAAATGGTCGATACGCGTGACTCTTAAAAACCACCAATTAGTGTGAGAATTTATTTAAAGTTACCATCTTATGAATGAGACCGCGAATTGAATTCCGGAATAGAACAATCGACTCTCATGAGTGTTACAGAGATTGAAAATGGCTAGAGAAAATGGCAAAATTGATAATTTCCATCTTGCCCTCATCTTGTGCTAGAATCCATGGCTATAGAGTGTTAGTAATTTTAGTGAGGTAAGAAAATTTGGTCGGTGGCATTCCAAGTTATTTCCGATCGTGATTGAGCTAAATCAGCACCGATTGAGCCCCTACCGGTCCTGAAATTTCACGAATTTCGTCGATTATCTTTTTGACCAATTTGACCAGCTTTTATAGAACAAAATTGAAACCCAAGCTTTATCAGTCTAAATTTCACTAATAGTCCAAAAATCAGTCGATTCGTTCAACTTTAAGTCGCTTTCAGTGAATAGTAATTTTTAATAATTGCCCTTAGAGATAATATCTGCTCTCTCTCTCTCTCTCTCTCTTGCTTCCATCATTATCACTAGAACATTCTCTCTCCTCCTCTTTCTAAAATTTTCGGATTTCTTTCTCTCTCCCTGCTGAATTCCAACTTTCTAGCACCAACTTCGATCGGCCGCCGACGGAAATTCGACCGTTGGATTTTTGTGATTTTTGGATATGTTGTACTCCTATCTGAGGTGAGTTCGCAAAACTTTGAATCACTTTGATCTGAGGTCATTTGACCTTTCAAATCTGCTTCACCGGTTTAGTCGACGAACCAATCTTTTATTACCCGAATTTGATCTAGGACTCATGTTGATATATGTTCACCCCAAAGACCCCTAGAGCTCATTTTCATGTGAAAATATTGATTTCCAGCTTAAGAACCACCCTGTTCAGCCCTTGATCAACCCTGGTTTGGACGAAATCCACCGGAATCCGTCGTCCCTTTTTGATCGCCGCCGTGCGCCGCAGTTTCCACCGCTTTCTCAGCTCCGTTTCAGCCTCGATTAGGTAATTTATACCTCTATTTCTCGATTAGAATATTATATTTGTCATGGACTAGCTCTAGGCTCCGATTCAAGGTAAATCGGTTTAGGAAAAATTGCCAGAATTGGCGTATTTTGGCAAAGTAAATTCAGTGGGACTGTGAATATTCTGTAGATTGGTAAAATGTTGCTTTCCATGTTTGAATGAGGCTATTTGAGGTGATGGATGTGGGTCCCGCGAGGTTCGGGTATCGAAAAATGGATTTTTGGAACTTTTATTCAAAAACGAGCTAAATAGTATTTTGAAATTACTGTTCATGAACCATCCGAACACTATTCACGTGATGTCCAAATTAAAATTTGATTTGAAAGTGACAAGTTTTGTAGGTCCCATGTAATTCGAGTACCGAAAAAATGAATTTTTGAAGCATTTTATGCAAAACCGGGCCTGAATAATATTTTATATTACTATTTCAAATATTTAGGGCCTGTGTTCGTATTTAAAATAATATTTGAGGATTGCCCACGTATACTCGAAATTAATTATTTGATCATTTTGGGTCCCACGTGAGAAATTGGGCATTTTAAATAAAATTGGGCACGTGAAGGAGATTGATTGGTTTGGCTATTGTGCCGGCCATGTGAATTGAAATATTTGGGCACATGTTATAAGTTATGGCCTAACGTACTTGGCCAAGGTTTTTGCCCAATTGAAATTGACATTGTTTCGTATGCCTGGTTGAAATATGTGGACTTGTATTTTAAATGTGGCCTAATGTACTTGGTCGATGATTTCTATCCAAATGAATTTAAAGGATTTTATTGCCTGAATGGTGAGTGCGACAATTTGAGTTCGCAAAATGAATTGATTGACTTGGCCATTTGACCAGATTTGTGGATTGAATATTTGGACTTGTTTTTGAAATGTGGCCTAACGTACTTGGCCGATAATTTCTGTCCAAATGAATTTAAAGGATTTTATTGCCTAAAAGGTGAGTGCAACAATTTGAGTTCGCAAAATGAGTTGATTGGTTTGGTCATTTGGCCGGATATGTGAATTGAATATTTGTACTCGTATTTAAAATGTGGCCTAACCTACTTGGTCGATGATTTTTTTCCAAATGAATCTAAAGGATTTTATTAGCCTCAAGGGCTAAAGCGATAGCTTTCGCGTGTGAAACGTAGCCATGGAGGATGGCCCTGAGGTGCCTAAGGTGCCTATATATGACATGGGGAATTGGAGGGATAAGTGTGCCGACCTGAGGTGCCTATATGACACCGGTCGAAGATGGTCCTGAGGTGCCTATATGACACGAGAATTGGAGAGATAAATGTACCAACCTGAGGTGCCTATATGACGTAAGTCGAGCCAATGTGTGCCCTGATGCGTTTCACACGGGATAGCTGGAGTGATAAGGTATCAACCTCAGGCGTCCCACACACGAGTTGAGGTACGGACCTGAGGCATCCACAACGCGGGTCGGACTTGATGCGCCTATATGACGCGGGTCAAATTGGCTACTAATTCGATGCTCAAGACTGAGCGTGCTTGCAAATGTATTTGCATTGATTGTCCTAGATTGGACTCGTTTGTTTTATAACTTGGTCATTTGTGGCGAATCATTGATTGACTGTTTTATGTGTTATTCTAGTTTTATGGTCTTAGATTAGACATGAACTATCTTTTTATAAATGGCCATTTATAACAAGTTTTCATTTAGGCATTGCCCTTGATTTTGGCCTTCCAATTTAAAATTTAACTATGTGATTTAATTGCCTGGATGAGGCGTGGAATTGGGTATGAGGGTGTTTGGTATTCTGAGAATGGATCTATAAGTTAGCTTTTTGAGATTTGCTCTCATAGGTGATTGTCCTTATTTTTCAGACCCCCGTTCCTAGCAGTGAATGTAAGACGGGTAAGACAGAGGATCCCAAAGGAAATTGATCTAGAGACTAATCTTCCCTTGACTAGATGATGGGACGGATGATGATGATTAAGGTTAAAGTAGAAGCCCTTTGATAGAAATTTGTGTGGTTTGCTCGCTATAGGAGTTGAGAACCTTATCGACTTAGAGTCTTTTGTTGTGAAGGTCGAGCAATAAGTTGTAATGAGGTGACAAGAGCTTTGAACTGTGTATGACGTTATCCTGAATGTTGTATACAAAGGACATGCAATATAAAGTGTGATTTAATGAATTGATTGATCTGTCTCTCTCTCTACCCTATTTATATATGAGATTGAAGGAGCTCACTTCCGTTGTTACAAAAACTCTGAGGTCGTTTGGTTACGATAAGTTTCCTGGGCCATCGTAGTAGTCAACCATTCGACTGTATAGATACGATAGGGATTTCGTGTGGCTCGTGGGTTCAGGGCGTGACACCAAATCTCCTCACAATTTTCGACACACCTTCCCTATACTTGGTCAAAATTCACCGAATGGCTGGTTCAATCGCTTGTCAAATTTAAGCTCATTTCTTACCGTTGAAAATAATGCAAAATTCAATTAAAGCCTTTTTGCAAAATTGAGTAATTCTGGGTATAATCGGGCCAAGATGGAAATTTAGACTATTAGAGAACAATGTCACAACTCCTAAAAGTGAAAAATGAAAATAAATTGGCTCAAATTGAATTTTTTTAGGCCCGATTCGAGATTATGCTGGTGAAGGAATACATGACCTTAAATTGGATTTTTTCAAATTTGTAATGGCCAACATGAAAACAGATTTAAAAGAAAAATATTGACTATTTTTATGTATTTTTGTGGCCTCAAATGCTATTTTTTATTAAATATTATCCTAAATTCTAACAAATATTAAAAAAATACCAAAAATATGAAAAATTATTTTCTGTTCAAAAATGGTTGACTAGGCTTGGCTAAGGTTTCCAAATTTGATTTTGTAATTTTCTCATTTTTTCTTATTTTTTTTTATGAATTTTTGAAAATAAAAATGCCGAAAAATACGGAAAATATGCATGAATTAATGACAATATGAATACATATGCGGCATGGCAAAGTATGCATGAGCTATACTATATGAAATGCACATGAATGACATTTTTTTTTATTTTCGAATGCTTGGGCTTCCCATTCTGAGGTTTAATGGTGCACAAATTAAATTATAGAAAGTAAATGCAATAAATAAATAACCTCAAACGGGTGGATCGGCCTTCCCATTCTAGGGTTTGATGGTACAGAAATTAAATTGGAGAAAGTAAATGTAGTAAATAAAGAACCTCTAACGGATGGATCGGCCTTCCCATTTTAGGATTTGATGGTGTAGAAATTAAATTGTAGAAAATAAAGGTAGCAAGTTAAAAACCTCCAACGGGTAGCTCAGTCTGGGCTTGGCCTACCTATTCTTGGGTTTAACAATATAGAAATTAAATTACGAAAAATAAAATACAGTAAATAAAGAACATTCAGCAGGTGGCTTTGGGTCACCAATTCTGGGTTTTGATAATATAGAAAGCAAAATATAAGAAATGAAATACAATAGATCTTTACACCACCAAGTATGGAACAGAATCTACCGTAATTTGCGATTCGGATCTTTTAAGCAAAAAATACAGAAAATTGCAATACGAATACGACATGTGAATATCACATGGCGTAATCGAAATTTAAATCAATCTATTAAGGTAACAACATTCTTGAAGATTTTAATGGTTCGGACCATTACCTGATTTGACGGATTTGATTGTCGAATTCGGACCTCGTGTCACCTTATGGATCAAGATTGCGGCTCGAACAACGGGGATAAACTCTTGACTTGTGTTGATCGGTAGAGAAATTGATAATGGTAACACCTAGATTTAAACTCCCACCATTTTCAAGACTCTCTCTTGGAAAAAAAATATTCTCTCTCTTTTTTTTCCTCTCTAATTTTTCTTCAATTTTTCAAAATGCTCTCAAATATTTCAAATTTTCTCTCTAAAAAAAGCCCTCCTCCAACCTTCCTTCTTCCTCATTTTATAGTCCACTCATTTATTTCCCATTCTAATTTCTTCACTAACTATATCTCCTATTCTAATTTCTCCACTAACTCTATTTTATCTTTATATTCCCTTCTTCATCTTTATTTCACATTCTAATTTCTCAACTAACTCTTTTTCATCTTCACCTTTCTTTCTCCATATCAATCTCCCATTCTAATTTCTCCACTAAGTCTTCTTCATCTCTATCTTTCCTTCTCCATATTTATCTCCCATTTTAATTTCTCCACTAACTCTTCTTCATCTCCATCTTCCCTTCTCTATTCTCATCTTATTTTCTTCATATATTCTTCTCCATCTTCCCTTCTCTATTGTAATCTTATTTTCTTCATCTATTTTTATCCATCTTCCCTTCTCTATTTTAATTTCTCCACTAACTCTTTTTTTAGTTATTTACAAAATAATCCCTCAAGTGTTAGGTATTTATACTATAGTCCTTGAGATTTTAATGCAAAATTCAACTAATGCACTTTTACAAAAATGAGTCATTCTTGGTACATTGGGCTAAGATGAAAATTCAGACTATTAAAGGATAATGTCACAACTCATAAAAAGTGAAAAATAAAAATAAATTGACTCAAATTAGATTTTTTAGGCTCAATTCAAGATTATCCACGTGAAGAAACACATAATCATGAATTGGACTTTTCAAATTTGTGATGGCCAACATGAAAAGGGATTTAAAAGAAAATTATTGAATATTTTTTTGTATTTTTGTGGCTCAAATGTTACTTTTTCCTAATTTTCAAGTATTTTTGTATTTCTCGAAAAATATTAAAAAATTCCAAAGTTGATTTTGTAATTTTGTAATTTTTTTTCTTGATTCTCTATGAATTTTTGAAAAATAAAATGCATGAAAATACTAAAAATATAAAAATTTATTTTTTGGTCAAAATCGGTTCCCTAGAATTGGTCAAGGTTCTCAAAGTTGATTTTTTTAATTTTATGAATTTTAAGGATTTTTTTATTAATTTTTTAAATGAAAAATGTGATTAAAAATCAGGTGTCAACAGCTTGGATGCATATGCCTTAGCGTGATTGTGTTTTTGCGTGTTTCTTCTACATTCACGCATAATGTATACACTTGTCATTTATCAACTCAATGTATAGAACAAACAAAGATGTTCAATGCATATCGTCAATGTAGTTTCCTGAATGGAGCCCACCCTTGACTTTAAGACTGGTTTCCCGCATTGGTAATGTTGTAGTGGATTTATTGCCACTCTTTTCCTTGGATGTTCATTTAACAAGCGCCATTATGATCCGATTTTCTAATATTATTGTCTAAAATTGAAATAATAAAAGGAAGTATATCCCATGTCGTCGATGTTATCACAAAAATAATAAAAGGAAGCATATCCATCCATATATTCTCATAAGTAAATGACTTTTTTTTTCATGAAAAAATTGTTTTTATGAAAAAAATTTACCTTTAATCTTTACACTATCATAAAAATCATAGCTATAGCTTCATTCAATGTAAGTATCAATCTAATCATATGTATTTGTTTCAGAAATTTTTAAAATTGTCGCGACCCTCCCGAGATTTTCGGAATCCCGAGGGAGTTAATGGATTGCCAAGCCCATTTGGGGATCTGGGCTCAGCTCAGGCCCTCTTAGGCCCATACCAAATCGCGTCAGCAAAATTTTAATCGATGTCGACCTTGGTGCGGCCGGGTGACATGTGAATAATGTGCATGTCATCGGAGTCGCCACCAATCATTTATTGGAGGGTATGACTGGAGATCCTATCGAACGATTGGGAGAAATCGCTCGATCCTATGAAAATCAGATATCTAGATTCAGAGACTTAGTTATGTCGATATTACTATCGACGCCCTTTCGGTATCTAAATTGAGTGATTTTCTATCTTAAAGAGTTCATGTAGGTGTTTTATAGATGGGGAAAGTCCTAAAAATCCGAGGAGTTCATGCGAGTGAGAAAGTTAACCTATCAATCACAATCATGAGAAACAATTGCGCAATAAGATAATCAAGTCAAAACAAACCAAGTAAGATCTTAAATGAGTATAAGGAGTAATTTAGAAGGATTTGGGTCAAGTTGGCAAGAATGGCAAAATGGTAATTGCCTAAGACCCGGGAGGTAAAAAATGGGTTAAACCAATTGGATGTGATTTTTCCTTAGTTTTCAGAATTTTTGGGAATTTTTGGGTATTTTTTAAAAAAATTTTGAATTTTCCTAAATTTTTTATGTTCTTATGATTTTCTAAGGACTTTTCTATTCTTGGACATCTTTTAGAAATTTTTTTTGTATTATTTTGTTTTTTGAGTTTTCCCTATTTTTGGACATTTTCTGATCTTTTACTATTTTTCTAGAATTTATTTGAATTTTCTTGTGATTTTTAGGGATTCTTCCTATTTTTGGATTTTTTTTATTCTTTTTGGAATTTTATTTTGATTTTGAAATCTTTTGATTTTTCCAAACATTTTTTACATTTTCTAACAAATTTCCTAATTTTTCCAAAATTTCTATTAGTTTTTATTTTTATTTTTATTTTTATTTTTATTTTTATTTTTTTATTATTTTTTGTATTTCCTGAATTGTTTTAATCTATTTATTTATTTATTTAAAACTTCCCCCTTTTGACATTTTCTTTTTCGTTTCCCGAGAGTTTTGTGATTTTTATGGATTCATTTTTTATTTTTAATATTTTATTACTATCCCTAGTTTTGACTTTTTTGAAACAATTCTTTCTAAATTTTTATATTTTCCCGGCCCGACCAACTCGAGCCCTATTCGAAACCCTAGCACAAAAATGACACAATTTGGTTTTTCTATTATTTTATTATTTTTATTTTTATTTTTTTAAGTTTTCTAATTCTTTTATTTGATTTTTTTATTATTTTACTATTTTTTATTATACGGACCGGGTCATATTGACTCGGCCCACTAAGTCTAAACCCGGCCATAGGCGCACTTTCCTAAATCCTTCAAAAACGACATAGTTTTGGACTTTTTTGAATTTCTTTTAATTTTTTTTTGATTTTCTATTCTACTTTTGTTT
Source organism: Psidium guajava (assembly GCA_016432845.1). NCBI lineage: Eukaryota > Viridiplantae > Streptophyta > Magnoliopsida > Myrtales > Myrtaceae > Psidium > Psidium guajava. Next base: position 19,567,460 of record CM028233.1, on the reverse strand, counting down.
ATTTTTCGCCCATTTAATCCTACGGTCAATACTCTTCCACATGTTGCTAGCCTGACCATCCACTCTTCAGAAAAAACCTACGGTCGAGATCAGATCTAAGGCCAAATCCTAACCATCTATTATTTCAGATTTTTTTAAAAAAAATAATTGGATAATTCGAATTAAAATATTTATTAACTGAAAATCCAGGATCGCGACACTTGGCAGCCCCCTATCCATCCGATCTGGACTGTTATTTGAGGAAGATTTAAACGGCTAATCCTACGTGGCATCTGGCATGTAATACCACGTCAACGCCACATGGGATTTGACTGAAGTTGACTCGACTTCGTCTTCAACCTCTAGCCAAGACTAGACGGACGGCCAAGGTTTACCAGCGATGATCCGACGGTGAAATCTCAACTAAACGACGCGAAATTAGTCTCAATCAATTTGTCTAGACTCAGAGATCAATATATCTGAAAATCAATCAGATCCAGCGGATGAGTCAAAACAATCAAAGCATTTACAGACACCAATCATGACGGCTTAATAATCTAAACTAGAGCATAACTATTCAATTCCTCGAACATAGAGCATCTTAGAAGGTTCAGGAGACTTACCTGGTAGCCTAATCAAGCTCTAAGTTGCTAGGTTTTCCTAATTGAGTCGCAACAAGATAGGCTAGGTTTGAGGTTTCAGCTCGGGGTTTACGCGCAAAACTGATGCGAGATGAAGATAGGAATACGATCAGTGACGTGGGGGGAAGCAAAATGCACACAAAAAGGACAAGAATGAAGGCTAGATTGGGAAGTTGCCATTGGAGGTCCGAGCTAAGCTCGAAAATGGGACTCACCTTTTCGAGTGGTGGCAAGCACTGAAAGTGATATGGATCCCTTCCTCTTAACTTGGGTGAGCTTCCTGATGTAGTTTTCAACCTTCCTTCAATCTCAATTACTTGAATTTTGCAATTACAGTCCCCCTCTCCCCTGTTCCGAAACTCCTCAAAAATCCTCCCCTTTTCTCTCTTCCTCTGGTCCTTTTAAACTTGACTCGGCTACAGTAATCCCGAGATTGTCTCCTTTATTTTCAACAAAAACAACAAACTCCAATCTCCTCAAATCCGCCTTGATTCGTACCGGAAAATTTTTCGAAAATCTAGTTTGTGAGCGGGCGTTTCGCCGGCCGCTGTTACCGGCCGTTGCTCTTGTGCTCGGCGACGAATCCACGTGCCATTTGGCACGTGGTCGCCGGGCAAATTCCGACCAAATCACCATTACTTCGAAGAGTATTTAGTCATTGCAAACAGGCCAAAGTCTCTTTCCATTTGCGCGCGTATGAGTGAGAAACTAGGAATGGTCTTGGGTTTGTCGGGTTGACTGGGTCGGGTCGATCCGACCCGGTCGACCCGTTTTGGACAAAAAAAAATCCCAAATCGGCCCTAATTTTGTCTATTTTCCCCAAAATTAACACCAAAATTAGATTCAGGGACATTGAATACGCTTGAAAATGGTATTTTCCCCAGAAATTCTTCATTATTTGGGCAAAAACCCCAACTTTTGGTTTTGACCCGAGGACTCATTTTGCAAAATTCAAAGTGCTAGAGGCCTTTTTTGCAAAACTTGTTGCCACCATTGGATTCAAAACGTCAAAATCTAGGGAGTGACGTCGCCCTATTTTCAATTCAGTCCCTAGAAAACTTTTAATTGCATTTTTGGTAATTTTAGGGATTAATTTGAAAAATCGGAAATTGCATTTTGGTCTTTTTTAGCGAAATCGGACAATTCTAAGGGCTTTTGGACTGAATTTTAATTTTGAAAAATAGACGAGGATGACACGACTCTAAAACTGTAAAAATGGAAAATTAAAAAGCTAAAATGGAATTTTTAAAATTATTTAAATACTCTAAAAAATGAAATTAACAAAGAAACTCTAGATTCCATACTTGATTTTTCAAAATTTATTCATCCAAAATGAAGAGAAAACTAAATTAAAAATATTGACTATTTTTTGGTAATTGTCTGACTTCAAGTGCTATTTTTTGTTAATTTGTTTTATTATTTTCCTAATTTCTGAAAAATATTAAAAAAATGCAAAAAATGAGAAAAATTATTTTTTTTCAAAATGGGTTCCCAAGGCTTGGCCAAGGCTTCCAAAGTTGATTTTTCAATTTTCTTTCTTTTGATTGATTTTTTTTTATGAATTTTTGAAAATAAAATGCAGAAAAATGAAAAATAAAGGAAATTATTTTTTGCTCAAAATTAGTTCTCGAGGCTAGGCTGAGGTCCCCAAAGTTGATTTTGCAATTTTCTAACTTTTTATTGATTTTTTTTTATGAATTTTTGAAAATAAAATGCAGAAAAATAAGAAAAATAAGAAAAATTATTTTTTGCTCAAAATTGGTTCCCTAAGCTTGGCTGAGGTCCCTAAAGTTGATTTTTCAATTTTTTCATTTTAATAAATAAAATTATTTTTTGCTTAAAATTGGTTCTCTAGGCTAGACTGAGGTCCCCAAAGTTGATTTTTTTCAATTTTCTAAATTTTTATGGATTTTCTAAAAATTTTTGAAACTAAAATTGGTTAAAAATCAAGTGTTAACAGAAATTTACATAATATTTTTTTTATAAAAAATTTCAAGAAAACCAAAGCTGGATTGAAAATATAAAGATGATAACACCTCCATTTTTACCTTTTGTCTTTCTTCTTTGAGATGCCTTCATGCCAAAACAAGCTCATCATTATTACAGTTTTATGTCCCAAGTTCCCATTATCATCTAGGTGATCTCAAGGCACTTACAACTACCGTAGATTTGTGCTTCTAGAAACAATTTAGGCATGAAAAAGGTTCATATATTATGTCTATTGCGATATAAACTACACCACAAGCACAAGAGAGTAAACACCAGAGCTACCTGTGCTTTTGGTCTACATTTACATAAATAATCAAATGACAGATTATATGTAAATCCGTTAATAGTTGCATTTCACTTTTCTTAAGTAACATGCATTTTAGGCTAGGATCAATCGTAAAATGTTTTATGTCAATAATGTTTCAAAAGTAAAAATTTTCAACAATTACCAAACGAATTTATGTTCGAGAAGTAGAATTTTGTCATATTTATCAAACGCTTTTATTTGATCAGAAATCAACTTCAGAAGCAGAAGTTGATTTTTTCACTTTTACTTCTGAAATAATTTCTGAAGTAGAAGTGTCCCCACGCACCCCCTTATTATACTAGCTACACTTGCATATGAACTTTCATTTTTCATGCTTTTTATGATGCTGTTTTTCTTCTTAAACAAATGGAATGTCAAATAAAACAATACCCTGTTAAAAAAAAAGAATAGTTAAAAAAAAACATGATAACATGATTGATACACATCCGTTCACTTCACTATATAGATATCCATATTGAAAATAACATATTTCTAGACAAAATGTGTATGAAATAAATTGTTGATTCATCTAATTCTTCCCCTTTTTGTTAGATAGTCAAATTTTACTTGGATGTAACTAAAATTTCAAGGAAAAAAAGGTTAGTAAAAATAATTATACATGATATTATTCTTCTCATGCAGAATGTCACTGATATATATAAATCATAAATGTCGCTTCCTTTTTTTCTTCTTCTTCTTTATTCCATTTCTAATTCTTATTGAGTTCGATTTGCTAATGTTGTTTGAATCACCAAATGCGGTCTAGCAGGTCGTGACTCGAATTTTAAGTACGGAAGTAAAATGCTAAATTGTTTGGAAAAAAGATCAAATAGCACAAGGAACGAGGAAGTGTGTCCATGGAATGATTCCCGATTTGGGCAGCCACACGTGTTACGTTCCAATTACGAAGCTTCATGTTCTCTCTACGTCATCACCAGAGATCATCATAGTTGACAACATTGGACAGACCACGGGTGACATGGAATTTTTTTTTTAAGGGGGGTGATGTGATCATAAATTACCCTTTCATAACTTTTCAAGATTATAAGAAAAAGACAATTCCGCTTCGAATATTTTGAAGAAAAAGTTGAGATAAAGGGCACAAATTTTTGTGTGTGTATGTACAGATGAATGGGCCCTTAGATTTGAATTTTTTCACGAATCCATCATATATATTCAAGGTGCTTCTTACAGTTTATTTGGATGCTTTCTTTGGGGAAGGCGTTGTCTCGCTCACAGTGTGAAAAGTAAAATGGTTTATCGTTTGCACTCTTTTTAAGGTCAAGATGCAATAATTTACCCACCCAAAAAAAAAACCATCCAAAAAAAAAAAAGTTCAAGGCTATAATCTCCACTGGACATGGCATCATCACAATTTTTTTACTGTCAGATTGAAATAAAATAGATTTCGACCGTTTCACAGTTCTCAATCCGAACGGTTGTGATCTTTCTGCTTTTTCAATTTAATAGCACGATACTAACGACGCACCATAGACTCACTTGCCTAAAGAGTATGAGTAGTCCTCATATTGAAGCTTCGAGGGGGACACAAACAATAAAACCACCGGCATTGCGAATATAGATGAAATAATAATAGAAGGGACTATCGGCATTTACATTCTTGACCGATGCATTGATGGTAATTATGTGGAGGAATTCTTTGCCTCAAAAGGGACTATACGGATTAAGAATACAAGTGGCTATCATAACGCTTGCCTGAACAGATACTGTCATTATCTTATCCTATATGGCACACAAAAGTGTGTGGCTTTAGTTCCAATTATTTTAGTTAAGTAAATACTAATTTTTAGCTTTTTAAGTTAATTTAGGTTATATACTTGAATACAACCTATTTTTGACCTGTTTTCTTATTTCCCAATATTCATTTTGATAGTTTATGTCGTACGAAATTCTTCACGCGATCGATCAAATCGGGAGATTAGCAGATAAATAATTTATAGTTTGAGCCAGTAATTTACTGGTAGAATCGAAACTCAAAACAAATTGTGCTGCCTCTTTAGAATCCCACGCCTTCTTATTAATAACCACGCCCTAATAATTTACACTACAAAAATAAGGGCTTTTAGCCACGAAAAATTAGCGACGAAAACTAATTCATTGCTAATTTGCGACGAAAATAAATTTCGTCACAAATTTGTCGCAAAATTCGTCGCAAAATAACAAAGGTCTTTTAGCCACGAAAAATTAGCGACGAAATAAAGTCGTCGCTAATTTGCGAAGAATTTAGCGACGAAATTGATATTCGTTGCTAATTATTAGCGACGACTTTGATTTTCGTCGCTAATAGCGACGAAATTTATTTTCTTTGCTAATTATTAGCGACGAAGATAAGGTTTCGTCGCTAATTAGCGATGAAATTATTTTCGTCGCTAATTATTAGCAACGAAGTAAGGTTTCGTCGCTAATTAGCGACGAAATTGATTTTTGTCGCTAATTATTAGCGACGGAATTTTATCTTCTTGCTAATTAGCGACTAGCTTGCGACAAAATGGTACAAAAGTGGCCAAAAAAAGAACCGCCTCCTCTCGCACTTCTCTCTCTCGAGGTTTGACCTAATTTCCTCCTCTGGCTCATGCATTCTCTGCTCCCATCTCTTCACTCTCTCTGTCTCTGTCTCTCTTTTTCGTTCTTCGTCTCCACCACCTGTTTCTCCGAGAAGGTTCAATCCAATCGGCGCCCACCTGATTCTCCTCTTCGGCATAGTCAGTCGTACTGCTAAGGCCGAGGTGCCGATGCTTTCTCTGACAAGGTGATTGCTCGCAAACCCTAATCGTCCCGATGCCCTTTCCCTATTCACACCTTAGCATAGGAAACAATGATCAATGTTTTCATAGAGTTTTCTACTTCAGAGATGATATATATGATCACCAGGATGTTTAAAAGCTTCCCTTTTGGGTCGAATTTCTGCAGCCGCTTGAAGGGATCTCAAATTTGCCGATTCCTATGATTCTCACGTGTGTCGCGCGGAATTTCAGGGTTTTCGACATTCTCTCTATTGCTGATGTTCAGTCTGGTTGGTTGATTAGATTCACAAATTGATCGTGCCACTTCGCATGCCACCGGCGGCGATGACATTTAGTTCAATAGTGTTTGCTCTTTTAAGCCCCCCATAAATAAGTCTAAGAGGAGGGTAAAGGTAGGTTTAGTTAGCATATCTAATTTGGTGGTGGGGTATTGTTCTGTTCAAGTATGATGCATTTAAAAGAATTACGTCGGTGAATGTGCTACATAATAAGTTCATCTGTAAGATATTTGAGGATTTCATTGGTAATTGCTTATGCATTTTATTCTCTCTAGATAAAGGAGAAGGACACTACTTGGTTTGTGAAGTTTTGTGTTCCATGGTGTAAGCACTGGCAACTAATCCCCCTATGTCAAGATTTTGATGAAAGTTTGTTGTGCTATCTATCGCTTGCCTTTTTAGTGATTGTTATTGTATCGATGGATTTTAGTAAACATCTGGGGTCACTATGGGAGGACCTTGGCAAGGAGATCGAAGGTGAAGACAAAATAGAGATTGGAGAAGTTGATCTTGGCAAGGAGATCGAAGGTGAAGACAAAATAGAGATTGGAGAAGTTGATTGTGCAACCAATAAAGCAGTCTGTTCCAAAGTAGACATTCATTCTTATCCTACTTTCAAGGTATTCTACGATGGAGAAGAAGTTGCAAAATATCAAGGTAATGATCAAATGCCATGTTCTGACAGCTTTCGAAAACTTTCACAATATATGGATGCTTATGATCCTTATTCTACAACTTAAATTTAAAATTTTTCTTTTCTAGGAGGCAGTCATCCGGAGAACTTTCCCATGCTAAATTTGTATAAGGCATTATGTTGGCCGCTGGAATTCCTTTAATAATGGTAGACACTTCACCGATGAGCAGGATAATTTTAGTTTAGTTTTACATTTGCCATATCAAATTGGGGGGCTAGAGACTTTTATGTCTTTTTTTTTTTTAATCTTTTTCGTTTTGTTTTTAGTTACCAATTTCGAGCTGGAGCAACTTGTGGCTTGTAATTGGCAGGTCATTGCCATGCTAAAGGTCATGACTTTGCATTATTTTTGGAGCCGCGACCAATAGATATGCATGCGTTATACTTAGAACTCTGTGTTATCCATTCATTAGTTTGAGACTAATTATTCTACAAGGTTTCATGGTGCAAATTGGACAATGTCCTGCTTGATGAGCCTGGCTGATGAGCTCACTGTCATTCTAGATTGCGTACTTTATGTTTCCCGCTTGTATCAGTTCTCTTTTTGAATCAATTTTGAGCATATTTGATGAATGCCTTTCTGAAATAATTCGGTTTGATTTTTCGTTCTGGTAATGCAATCATGAGCATCCACCAAATTTTCTAGAAGTGGAAGGCAGAATTAGCTTTTCTGATGGTATCAAGAAGTCCAGTGGTGAAGAGCTGATACATGTCCCTAATGTTGCTACCTGCTCCTTGTTTGCTAGCTATGGCTCCGTTGCAGAAACTTTTCATAAGCTTAGTTAGAGTGCTTGCTTGTATTATGTATGGAGATCTAGATAAGTTACATTCTCCAAGGTCTCCATCCTTTTGTAGCATCATTTTAGCTATTCAATTTGTTGTGAACAACAAATGTGAGGGACTTGAAGGAATTAAGAATAGGGTGACTACTGCCAATCATGCGCAGCTGTGGTTGATGACTTGACTGGGCAATTAACTATGGAAATTCTACGTCAACTTACCATACCTTGAAATTACCTCAGTATCACTTTTCCTGTTCTCATGAAATTGCGGCCCTTAAACAAGTAAATTCGTTCTTTCAGCTACTTGAGAAATTACTGTAAGCTCTATCTGAAGTAATATGCTTCCAACTGGTTGCAGGAGGCGACACCAGTGAAGAAAAAATTGGATGAATTTGGTACTTTTCTGGCAAAGGTGATTTTTTGCTTTTTATTATCACTTGTATATGGCCTGCAATTTAGTGAGTTCCTTGGTATTATCTCCAACACAAGAATTTGCTACATACTTGTGACACATAACTGGATGTATAAGGGGAGAGAGCTTGTTTTAGCTAGGTTTTGGGGGGACCTGTTCAATTAGCAACCCACTGTGGCACTACCCTTCTTGTTGGATTACTATTTTATCTCCCTTGAGCTGGCTCTTCGTTGACCTCTAATGATTTGGAAGTGGTGACTTATGCTTCCCCGGGTACTGAAAGTGTCATTTTTGTCCTTGTCATCTTTGATATTTTGAAGAGCTTGAATTCCTTTTGAATTCTTGAGATTCTACAGTCCAAATGTTTTCACAATCTAATTTGGAGACATTAGTTCTTGCTCATTTCTAAATTTCATTACATGTCTTTAGGTCATTGCAGGGATATGTGTGCTAGTATGGGTTGTCAACATTGCTCACTTTCGTGACCCAGCCCACGGTGGATTTCTACAGGGTGCATTTCATTACTTTAAGGTAATGTTTTTGCGGTTAAGTTATGTTTCATGCTTTATTGAATGTTTGGATTCTGAACATCCTTGTTTGGAGTATAAATCAAAAACAGACTAATCTATAAATTTGGTGATAGCTTGAACCATGAAGGAAGTTTTTCTGCAATTGGTTAGAGTTGTTCACAAGGTGCATTGCATTTTCATGTTTAGTTGTGTTATAGAATTTGTAAGACTATAATTGTTTTGTTGTGCCCATGCAGATACCAGTTGCTCTTGCAGTTGCAGCAATTCCAGAAGGGCTTCCTGCTATTGTGACCACGTAAGTGCTTTTCAGGGTACAATAATTAGGAAAGATGTTCAAGCTATGAAAGCTGTGGTTGGAGAAGAAGCTCTATCTTCGGAGGATCTGATCTATCTCTCGTTCAAACTATTTGGATTCACCTGCTTCAATTTTCTCCTCTTCCTATTGTCTGTAGTCCACATGATATTTTAAGTATAAGTAATAATACGTGATTTCTTTTCGTGATATTATTGGCTTCTTTAGGAACATTACAATTTTCTTGAGATATTATGAAGACACTTCTATCAGGTTTTGATATATATGCATGTTTTCTATGAAGAAAAGATAACAAGAATCCTTGCTCGTAAGGCCCCTCCAAATGTATGAAAGCTAATTTCGTTGCTAAATTTGTGACCCAAAATTATTTTCATTGCAATTTTCATGGCAAAATTCATCGCAAATTAACAACGAATACATTTTTCGTTGCAATTTAGCAACGAAAAACAAAAAATTTCGTCACTAAATTTTGTGACCCGGAAATTCTTTTCGTTCCTATTTTCGTCGCAACTTTCGTGGCAAAGGCCGTTGCTAAATTAGCCACGAATTTTGCCATGAACATATTTCGTCGCAAATTAGCGACGAATTTTGCCACGAACACATTTGCAACGAATTTTGCCACGAATATTTTAGCAATGAATTTTGCCACGAACATATTTTCGTCGTAAATTTGCGACGAATTTTGCCACGAATATTTTAGCGATGAATTTTGCCACAAATAGATTTCGTCGCTAAATTTTGCGACGCCGAATTAGCGACAAAAGTTTTTTCGTCACAAAATTCGTTGCAACTTAATTTAGCGACGAATTTTGTCAAATTTTTCGTCGCAAATTCTGTTGCTAAAACCTTGTTTTTTCTGTAGTGTTAGGAGTGACCAGTGCCATATGAGTGGGTTCTTGACTTACAATTAGAAAGGGATAAAGACACAAATGGTCCTTGAACTTTGACCAAATGTGCGATATGGTCCATAAATTTTTAATTTTACCAATATGGTCCACGAACTTTAGCTCAATATACGATGTGATCCTGGATTTTTAATTTAACCAATATAATCCCTAAATTTTTGGAACATGCTCAACTAGGTCCCTAAACTATATGAATATGTTGAATACAGTCATTCCATTAATTCAAGTTCATAGATGATACTGTCATTTTCTTATAGTTCAGGAATTAAGTTGAATATGCTCCAAAAATTTGGGGATTACATAGAGCAAAATAAAAGTTCATGGACCACATTGCATATTAAGCTATAGTTCAGTGACAATATTGGTCAAATTAAAATTCTATGTACCATATTGTACATTGAGCTAAAGTTTATGGATCATTTATATCATTTTTTCAATTGAAAACTGGCTATGTGACCCTAGGTTCCAAAAGATTAGAACGCGAGAGTTGAACCGGTCAATTGTGAAACCGTCGTTTCCCAAATTAGCCGTTTTGGTTCAACTCTTGTTTCTATTAGGGACTCGACCCATTATAAGTTTTAAATAAGTAAATAAATAACAAAAACAAAATTCCTACATCATAACATAAGAGTTACACAATTTCACTATAAAAACACATTGTTGTCAAGTTATTAGGTTGTTTCTTTATGGTGAAGACCACGATTCAACTTTTGACGGTGAACTTCACAAGAGGCTTCAAAATCAGTTTAGAACAGATTCAGCCCGGGAAATATACTTGTTGAATTGGTCTCAGCAGAATCAGTGGTTTTAGCCTAGGAACAAGGAATAGAAGCTGGTTTAAGCTTCAATTCTAGATTCACCGAACCGCGGGTTCTAGGTTTGTGGAATGAGCCAAATTGGTTCTCCCTAAATTTGGCCTCGAATCCATTGTTAAAGACCGGTTTGGTCCGCCTGCATAATTGAACCGGACCGGTGATCATCCTTAATTTTACTCTTTATTCAAAGCAGAAGAGGTCCCACATTCTTCGGTAAGTAAAACGTTAAAAAGGAAGTGGTCTGTCATGCCGTAGTTTATCTCCTTTTTGGTCGGAGGAACTTCCTCCAAGATTATAACTCCGGTTGGCGCATCGCCGGTGAAAAACATCATCTATTTGTAAACCCAATTGAACAAACATGATCGATCTTCATGAGAAAATTAGTGAAAATTATCCAAAAAATCCTAAACTTACTGTAATTGGGCCAATGCAATTCTAAATATTTTTTTTTTGTCAATTGATTGTTAAAAGTTTTGTATTTATGCCATTCAATCCATCCAACTAACTTTTGCGGTTCGGCCAGCGTTAGTTTGGAAAATTATAATAATATTTTTATTTTTATTTTTCGTTATTATTTTTTCTTTAATTTTCTTTCTTTTCTTCTCCTTCTTCCTCTAGCTAGTTGCTAATCTGACGATCAATTATAGGTTCGGTTGGCTAAGCCTCACCTTGAAGTGGCACAAATATAAAAGGTTTAGAGCTCAATGAGCGAAAAAAAAAAGTTTGGGACTTGATTGACCAAATTATAATAGATTTATGATGTTTTTGGTAATTTTTCCGATCTTCATTTGTAACCCATCAATAAAACGACAAGGTAATCATAAAAGTCGAAAATTATGGGCCATGTCGAACTTACACCAGTGGAAAAAAAAATTAACTGCAATTCATATCATGTATCTCAGGAAACTACGGTATCTCCCACAAGCTTTCTTTATTCCTTCTCCTAACCATTCCAGTTCCAATGTCGCTCGTGTTTTGCATGTGTAGATTCGATTCGATTCCCATAGGGGGAGACGATTCTCAAATGCATATGAAGTACTTTGTATAGTACATGAATTCCTCTCTAACTATGCAAAGGTTGGCAAAAAGTCGTCATGTCCTTTGAATAACGTGCACAAAAGAAACGTCCGAGGGAACCGATCCTTCCAATAAGGCCAAATCTAGGGTTTAATTAGGCAACTAAATATATTACCCATTATTTTTGCGTGAACTAATTCAGCCCCGTCAAAGAACCTTTTAAAATTGTTGGGTGTATTTGTTTCAGGAAAAGTACTTTTTCGAAATTAGCTTTTCAGACTTTCACCCGTTTGGTTTACCAAAAAATAATTCGGTCAATAGAAAACACTTTTTGGTCAATGAAAAGTTTATGTACAAAATCAAGAAAGTAAATTTCTCAATCTGAAGAGGTGAAAGCATTTTCCAGGATTACTCATCTTTAATGTTTTAATATTTGAATGTTTTTGTATTGTATTTTAATTTTTTAATATTATTTTCCATTTTTTCTTCTTCTTCCTTTTTCTTTCTTCATCCCTTGCCACCACAAGCTTGCAATAGCCATCAGTGAGCCTCGAGGCTATTGGATTTGGCAAACTCGAGCTCATTGGCACTGGCGAGCTCGTGGCTCACCAAATCTGGCGGCTTCAAGGGTCACCAGCTGCCTCAGGTAGATCTAGCCAGCCTCAAGATTGCCCTCTATCGGGGAGCTCGAGCTCGGCCATGGTCATCGGCATCGTAGAAGGAAGAAGGTAGACGTCGTGTAAGGAGGAAGTAAAGAGAAGAAGAAGGAAGAAGAAGAAAAAAAATGTAAACATATGAAATATAAAATATAAAATAATAATATAATTTAAATTTTTTTATTTTTTATTTATCTTTTTCTAAGATAAAGTTATGAAAGTGAAATCATTTTCCAAATGAGAATTAAACACGAGAAAATATTTTCCATTACATATCACCAAACAAAGGAAAACAAATTATTTTTCAACAAAATAGTTTTTCAGAAATCATTTTTTGGAAAATGAATTAAAAAAATGTTTACAGTAAAACAAATGCACCAATCTTTGTTGAAACTCCAATAGCCTTATGTTACATATTATATGATATCCTCGTACCATTTACAGAAAAAGAAAAAGAAAACAACAAAGATGACATTGAGAAAATTATAAGTAAAGATGAAAGATTGTTCTACATGCGCAAACAAATGGTAAAACCACGCGAACCTTTCTGCTTGACCCAACCAGAGAGTAATCGAAAGAAAGAAATTTTTGGAATAGTAAATATAGATCATATGTAAGTACTTAGTAGCATTCATAAGCTGTATTGTAATGTTTCAATCCGAAAAAAAAGTCTTGGAATAGAATCTAAAAGAAAATAGGAAAACTATTCAAAAAGTCGTAAATCTATTGCACTTTTATCAATTCAGTCCTATACATTTTAATTTTCTCAATTCAGTCCTAAAGATTAATTTTGATCGTAAACCGCTAACGTGAGTGCCTACAATCCTAAGTGGCATGGTCGGTGCCGACATAAATAAATTTTTAATAATATTAATTGTTTTTATATTTGAATTAATTTTTTCATTTTTTTCCTTTCTGTCCTCACAGCCACGAGGGGCTCTTAACCCTTGCCCACAGTCAGCAATGATAACCTCGATGGTTTGGGCAAGGCCGAATGAGGGACAAAAAGAAAAAAAAAGAAAAAATTGAAGTATCATTAAAAATTGTCAATGTAGCATCGATCGTGCCACTTAGGATGGCTTGTGTCTACTTAAGCGATTTTCGGCCCAAATTAACCTGAAAGACTCAATTAGCTAAAGGTGGGATAGGTTTATGATGTTTTGGACAAATTTTCCGGGAGAAAACACATTCATCCTAATTTCGGTTGTTTTGAACTATTTGTACTTGTTTTTTTTTTGTCAGAAAACTATTTGGGGAGCAGGGAAAGGAGGGGTTTTTCGTATTGACTCCGGGGTTGACTGGGATTGTGCGTTTTGGGAGTGGACGGTGTCGTTTGGCGAATGGAGCGTGGACAAGTTTTTCGTTTGTTCTGTACCGAAAAAGAAGAAAAGAAAGTGCGTTTGGTCGTCAATACCGATTGAGCAGCGAATGGAACGACGACAGGTGGTGCGCGAATAGCGGGAAAAACGACAAGCCGCCACCTGTTCAACGTACGTGAGCGATGGATATATTCCCAGACAACGATCCCTAAAACCATCTGATGTCTACGTTTTCAATTGAACCTTAAAAAAAAACAAAGCAAATCCAGCATTGATTTCGACCTCAAAACCGTTCGAAATTTTTTCATTAGAGCCCGTGTGATTACTCAGAATCGGGATCACTTGGATGCCAAGTTCAACGGGCAAAGTCGAGGATTAGATAAGATTAAAAAAAAAATCTGTAAAATTGCTCAGATCAGAAAACAATAGCCCACTTGTCCATATTTGTTTATAATGTTAGGCCTTTGGACTTTCTTTGCTTAGTGTATGCAGAAGTCCATGTGTGGAAGACCCTTTTAACTTTGCACCATAAGTAGTCATACTAATCCTAATCCTAATTACGATTGATGAGTATCTTTGCTTATTTCCATTTTGTGTGCTCGTTAGTTTTTCTTTTAGTTAGACACTAAAACGGATTCTTATGAGTAATAGCCAACCGATTACTCATATGGGAGCTTGAGCGGTTCTAAATTTCATACATGTTCCACTTGAAACTTGAAACTTATCCATCGAAATATGTTCCTTGTTTTTTTAAACTTGAAATCTAGACTGCATATCTTGGAACCTACCATATCATAGATTCTAGAGTTGGCTCTAAGGTCAACCAATTTTTCTTTTCTGTATTTTTAATTGAACGATTGCAGTAACTTATCACCACAGCTCATGTTTAGACACACAACTAAATATAATATTAATGAAGTTAAAATCTCAGTCCATCGTTCCTTCGACTAAGACGACAACTCGAGATACCAACATGTGTATCATGCACACGATCTTATATCTTTCATTTTTGTTAATACTTATTTTTATGGTTCATAGGGGATGCACCGACTGCCAAGCGATCAGGAGAGGCCGGCAGCTCTCGGCTATCCCTCTCAGTCTGAAGTTCATTCGACTAAAACGACGACTGGAGATACAAACGTGAGTGTCACGCGCACAATCTTACATCTTTCATTTTTGTCAACACTTATTTTTATGGTCCACCATATGATAGGATAATTCCATGTGTGATTTATCACTCATCGATATATATTAGATGATGGATGCACCGAGTATCAAGTGATCGAGAGAGGTCGATAGACCTCGGCCATCACTCCTAGTCTGTCGTTCTTTCGACTAGCATGACGACTCGGGATGCAAAACATGTGTATGACGTCCACGATCTTATATCTTTTATTTTTTCGGTACCTATTTTTATGGTCCACCACACGACGGGATAATCCCACGCGTGATTGATCACTCATCTCTCAGCTGCAATGTGGGGCTTGGCAAGGTTTGTAGGGGTGCGACGATGTGACTGGCGGTTGAAGGTTCGTCAACAGCGGCCCACCTTCGCCATCAGTTGTCACAAATGACCGCGACCCACTGTTCTGAGGATTTGCGGGCTTCCATATGCAAGGACTAGGACTACGAGAAAAAATTGGGCAGGCCTTACATACTAGATGCCTCGTACTTATGTGATAGCTAGTTCCATTCGCTAGCCTGCCACGTGTCCAAGTGGCCCACCAGGACCACCAATCCCAATTCGCCACAAACACAACAAAGGAAAAAATACTCAAAATTAAGAGTGTGTTTGTTTCACTAAAAAATTCAAAATTTGGAAATATACTTGAAAAAAATAATCTTTTGTATCACTTAAAAAAATGAACTAATGCAAAATCTTTTCATCACTCATGAAAATAGTTAGATATAAATTATTAGCAACAATGAAAATATTTTCCTTTGACTAATTATTAAAAGAGATATTTCAGAAAACATTATTCAAATCTAGCGTTTTCAGTGAAACAAATGCACCCTTAATTTTCGTTAAACTTATAGAAGCAACATATTGATTTTAATGGCATATTGGTTAGGAACAAAATCTTCTAGAAATTGAGTTTTGTGAATTGTTTTCTGATAATTTGTTTGTCGTGTAATTTCTACATACAATTTTTGTCCATTTAATTAATGCATGATACCTATTGCTTAAAATTTATTTACTTAAAAAATAACTAGTTTCCGACCAAAAGAAAAAATGGCTAGGTAGGACTAATAGAATGATTCGTGAATGGGGCGGGCGAATGCGTTTTAAGTGATGAAGGGAAGAATCGAGGACAAAATAGAGTATATCGAGGATAAACATCGATGGATGATGCAAATGCAAGATAGATTACGATCTACATTGAGGCTTAAAGAACATGCCTCCAGCCACTATACAAATCAAAATTGATGAAGTTCACCACTAAGGCTTAAAGAATGAGTACCTGCCAAGGATAAAGGATTTCATGAAAGAAAAGCTCATCATCATGGCCTAAAGGATAATCACAAGCCGATAATAAAAGCATTTTTTGGCTTACCATCAAGGAACATTCTACTTTCTAAGGATAAAGAAACCAAGATAGAAACTATTCACTCTCCAACTTAACAGCGGAATATCTCATGTATTCATATTCATCAAAGCAACAAGTCTGCCTTACATTTGAAATTTCGCCTCTTTTTGTAGAAGAACTAGTACATAGGAAATAAACTAAACATTAAAGACTAGAGACCTAGCCAACTAATAAAGACATGAGAACTAGGTGATCATAGGGACTTCTCGATCAGTAAAGTCACATGGGTTTTAGAAAGCAATTAAAGTTATAGCAATTAGAAAAGCATTAAATAACGAGGAGACTTGTAGTCTTGACTTTTCAACCTTGTGGTTCTTCCTCAAAATTCGTCCATAAGTCTTGACTAGCAAATAACTATCTTGGGATATCATCAAATAATCAAGCAAATGGTTCAAAACAACCACCCAAAGATATGTTGTTGGTTCACATTGAAATCAGGATCTATTATGGATGAAACAAAACTTAACCGGCAAGGTTAAGAATTGTAACTTATAACGTATTCGGCATGGAAGAATCAGCAATGCCATAATCGGCATCTTGGTCAACAGTATTCATGTTGATAACTTCATTCTTGTCCCATTAAAGCAAGTTCTAACCAAAATTTGTTTTGGCTTGAATGGACATTGATGTTGCTTGACTTGCCAATGGAACCATGTTCGAACTTGTGGATTGCTCCATAGAATTGGCTGCTCTTGCATCATCAGTTAGATTAATCGATGAGGACTAAGTTAAGGTTGAGAGTGGACCGAAGGAGCTCGATTCTCCCGCATCATAGAAGTAAGATATGTGCCTTGGTGTTGTTGGTACGGGAGCCTGTTTAGAATCAATCTCCAAAACGATTCAGATTCACTAGTTCAGAAGGAATGTTAGGAAAACATGTTGAGCCTGAGTCTGAATCTGATCAGCTCAAAAAGGTCATTCAGAAGCAGAACGTGTTTGAATCTGAATTCCTGGAGACACTTACTATTTAAAAAGGTTTGGTGAAAACTTTCAGATTCACTTGCAAATAGCTTTATGACATAAGAAAAGTGGGATCGACACAAGTATAAACCGAGGCCTGTATTGAACACAGTTTCCTTAAAACAGATTCGCTCCCTCAACTCTGTGCTTGAGGTTTCGTGAGCGTCTGTCTCCCAGGATACAACGGTTGACAACTAAGAAGTGAGCACAACACCTTAGAGTTTTCGGCGAACTTGAATAACTTGTGTTTGAACACTATCAAAACAATGCAAGGAACAAGTTGAAAGCTTAGCGAAGACAGAGGAGAGCTAAATCCTTTAAACTGATTCAGAATTCGAATGTGCGCTTACAAGAACGAGAAAACCAGCTATTTATAAGATGAGTAGAGGGATTCCTTCAGAATAATATGGCGTAACAGTTTATAACGGTTGATTAAATCTGCCGTTTGTAACTGTTGTAGCATAACCGACAATTAAATTTGCCGTTTGAGTCATAATGGATGATTAACTCTGACATTTGTCACTGTCGTAATGACATACAAATGGTCAGCATCTGAGCATCGAGAGCTGCTTCTGAACCCTGCGCGAGTAGCTTCTGAACGCTGGTTCTGAACCCTGCGCGAGCAGCTTCTGAACGCTGCTTTTGAACTCATCCGAAACATACTCTGCTTCTGAGCTCGCAATGAAGCATTGTTACAAAATCATCCAACTCAAGGATGTTCTTTGAGAAACAATTTCTCATTCACCCATCAAAACCACACCATATTTCCAACAATCCCCCACATGAATGAAAATTGTTTTGTTTTGACTCGATGATAGTGTTTGACAAATGAAACCTGCATAGGATAGGTAGGTGTTACCCTTTGAACCTTCTCTTGTGAAAGTATATTTACTTTACTAGCTGTCCAGTAGACATGATGTCCTTGAACTGTCCTGCTTTCTTATGTAAATGAACCATATACTCCACACAGGAATCATCAAACGTTTCTTCAGTTCTCATGGTTGTGTTTGTTTTGGCCATGAACACCAACCTGGTTCTGCGAGAGTTTCTAAAGAATTTAGCCCCAAATTCTCCTTTGAAGCGGCCCCACTTCTCTCTCACATAGGTGATTACTTAATTTTGAGTAATTTGATTACTCCACTTAAGAATCATTAAAGCAAACCGCTATTCTTTTCCTTATACTATCACTGTTATTTCTGAGGAATGGTTTTAGGGATAAACCCTTACAGTGACATCACTAAGTCAATATAATTAGGTTGTCCCTTTGAACCTAGATCTTGGGATCTCCAGTCAACTAGGTTGGGTTTCCTTTATATCAACTCATTCTTTCATGAGCTTCAGTCCCATTCCTCTTGCCGATTTCTCAACTAACTCTCTGTTTAACCCTTTGGTTAGCGGATCCGCAATATTATCCTTTGACATTACGTAGTCAATAGAGATAATTCCAGTTGAGAGCTGTTGTCTAATGGTATTATGTCTACGACGTATATGTCTAGACTTACCATTGTACATTTTACTCTGTGCTCTTCCAATTGCAGATTGACTATCACAGTATATGCAAATTGGTGGCACAGGTTTTTGCCATTTTGGAATATCCTCTAGTAAGTGACGTAGCCATTCAGCCTCTTCTCCACATTTATCCAAAGCAATGAATTCAGATTCCATTGTGGAACTGGCTATAACCGTTTGCTTATAGGATTTCCATGATACGGCTGCACCTGCTAGTGTAAATACATATCCACTAGTAGACTTTGAGTCTTTCATATCAGATATCCAGTTCGCATCACTGTATCCTTCTAGAACAGCTGGGTATCTGGTATAGTGCAGACCATGATTCCGAGTATATCGTAGGTACCTAAGTACTCTTACAATTGCTTTCCAATGATCAGCACTCGGATTGCTCGTATATCTACTCAATTTACTAACTGAGTACGCAATGTTTGGTCCAGTACAACTCATTAGGTACATCAGACTTCCAATAACTCTAGAGTATTCTACTTGAGAAATACTCTCGCCTCTATTCTTGGATAGATGAAAACTATTGTCGAGTGGTGTTCTCGCAATACCAGAATCATCCACATTGAACTTTCCAAGAATTTTGTCCACATAGTGTGACTGGTTTAAGATAAGACCTTCTGACGTTCTTGTGATTTTAATTCCTAAAATCACATCAGCAAGTCCCATATCTTTCATGTCAAATCTCGAATTCAACATATTCTTAGTGGATTTGATCATTTCATCATCACTACCGACGATGAGTATGTCATCTACATAAAGGCACAAAATGACATAGCCATTTTCTTTTCCTTTAATGTAGACACATTTATCACATTCACTAATCTTAAATCCATTGGTAACCATTGCATTATCAAACTTTTCATGCCACTGTTTTGGCGCTTGTTTTAAGCCATACAATGATTTAACCAATTTACAGACTTTTCTTTCTTTTCCTGGAACTATAAAACCCTCGGGTTGTTCCATGTAGATTTCTTCATCTAAATCACCATTTAGGAAAGCTGTTTTTACATCCATTTGATGTACTTCTAGATTTCGCAATGCTACAATTGCAAGTATCATCCTAATGGAGGTTATTCTCGTCACAGGAGAATAAGTATCAAAGTAATCTAAGCCTTCTTGTTGCTTGTATCCTTTGATTACAAGTTTGGCTTTATACTTATCAACAGAACCATCTGCATTCATTTTCCTTTTAAAGATCCATTTTGATCCTAAAGGTTTGCATCCGAGAGGAGGATCCACTAACTCTCAAGTATGATTCTACAATATAGAATCAACTTCACTTTTAATTGCTTCTTTCCATAGAAGTCCCTCAGAAGAATTTACTGCTTCTGAATAGTTTAGTGGTTCCTTTTCTAACAAATAAGTCAGAAAATCATCTCCAAATGATTTCTCCACTCTTGCTCTTTTGCTCCGTCTGAGCTGTTCAGAAGCAGGATCGCCCTGCTTCTGAGCTCTTCTTTGGAGTAGATCAGAAGCAGACTCGCTCTGCTTCTGAATACTATCATGATCAGAAGCAGACTCGCTCTGCATCTGAATTTTGTCATAATCAGAATCATGACTTCCTTCATTCATAGTGTTAATCGTTCGCTTGGACGAACTAGATCCATCATTGGATTTGCAAGGAAATACACCTTCGAAGAATGATGCATTCCTAGATTGTATGATCGTATTCTTGTGTATATTTGAAATTTTCGATAGGATGGTCTTCTACCTTTCCATAACTCATAAGGGGTTTTATTCTCCTTTTTCCGAGGTACCTTATTTAAAAGGTAATTGCTTGACAAAATAGCTTCACCCCACATATTTTGGGGTAAACCTGAACTTAGTAACATCGCATTCATCATTTCTTTCAATGTGCGATTTTTACGTTCAGCCACACCATTTGATTGAGGCGAATAGGGTGCAGTTACTTCATGTATAATTTCGTGTTGCACACAGAATTCACCAATCGGTTCTTCATACTCACCACCTCTATCGCTTCTCAATCTTTTGATTTTCTTGTTGAGTTGATTCTCAACTTCATTCTTATAGAGAACAAATTTCTCTAAGGCTTCACTTTTGCTCTTAAGCGAATACACATAGCAGTATTTAGTGCTATCATCGATAAATGTAATAAAATATTTATTACCACCTCTTGTTTGTATGAATTTCAAATCACAAACATCACTATGAATTAGCTCAAGAGGTTTGGTGTTCCTTTCAACTGTTTGAAACGATGTTCTCATTAACTTTGCCTCAACACAGATTTCACATTTGTGTTTACAATCAATTTGGAATGAGGGAATGTGCTCCAAGTTAATTAATCTACGCAATGTATCATAATTAACGTGTCCAAGTCTGCCATGCCATAAGTTGGAAGACTCAAGCATATAAACTGAAGACTTATTATCTTTATTGATAATTGTCAGCACATTGAGCTTAAAAAGCCCATTAGATACATATCCCCTTCCCACATACATTCCAGATTTTGACAAAGTAACTTTGTCTGACTCGAACACCATACAAAATCCGTGCTTGTTCAATAGAGACCCGGAGATCAGGTTCTTTCGGATTTCTGGCACATACAGAACATTGTTCAGAGTCAGCTCCTTCCCAGAGGTCATCTTCAGAAGCACCTTCCCTTGGCCTTCAACTGCAGACGTGGCCGAGTTTCCCATGAAGACTTTCTCCTCCTCGATTGGTTCGAAAGTTGTGAATACGTCTTTGTTTGAGCATACGTGCCTCGTGGCACCAGTGTCAATCCACCATTCCTTTGGATTGGACCCAACCAGGTTCACCTCAGACACCATCGCAGAGAGATTTATGTCTGAGAAGTCATGAGCGACATCATTCACCATGTTCGTCTCATGCTTCTTCTTCTTCGGGAATCTGCATTCCACGGATTTATGGCCCATCTTGCCACAGTTGAAGCATTTCCCTTGGAACTTTGTTTTGGAGACTCCTCCTTTCGGTCCCAGCTTCGGCTTGATGGCCTTCTTGTTCTTGTGGGCTTGCTTATACTCCACAACGTTTGCCTTAGCTGCGGTGGGATTGAACCTCGTGCGATCAGAGCTTCTGTTGTCTTCTTCGATGCGAAGTCTGACAATCAACTCCTCCAAGTTCATTTCCTTTCGCTTGTGCTTAAGGTAATTCTTGAAATCCTTCCACCCAGGAGGTAGCTTCTCAATAATGGCAGCCACCTGGAAGGTTTCACTCAGATTCATCCCTTCAGATTGAATCTCATGCAAAATCACTTGGATTTCTTGCACTTGACTGATCACAGTCTTGGAATCCACAATCTTAAAATCAAGGAATCGACCGACAACAAATTTCTTTGCTCCGGCATCCTCTGTTTTATATTTCCGGTCTAAAGATTCCCACAACTCTTTTGCCATATTGATTGTACAATAGACATTATACAGAGAGTCATGCAAGCCATTCATGACATAGTTCCTACAGAGGAAGTCAGAATGCTTCCAAGCCTCAAGCGCATTGAAGGCTTGTTTGTCCGTTTCACCATCGGATATCTGAGGAGCTTCCTCAGTCAAGAATCTCGCAAGATTCAACGTTGTTAAATAAAACAACATTTTCTGTTGCCACCTTTTAAAGTTCGATCCGTTGAACTTTTTAGGCCTTTCGCCTTGGTGAGCAGAAACAGGAGCAGGAACAGAAGCAGAAGATTGGCCAAAGTTTTCAGAACCAAGTTGAACAACTTCTTTCTCTGCAGCCATTTTGAAACAAGGAGACTCTATTTCGACAGCAAATTTTCTGCTTCTGAAGTATCAGAAAGAGTTCAGACCTCAAATGTATCTGCTTCGGAACTATTAAACAGAGTTCAGAAGTAGACGAATCTGTTTTAAGGTTGTTGGTACGGGAGCCTGTTTAGAATCAATCTCCAAAACGATTCAGATTCACTAGTTCAGAAGGAATGTTGGGAAAACCTGTTGAGCCTGAGTCTGAATCTGATCAGCTCAAAAAGGTCATTCAGAAGCAGAACGTGTCTGAATCTGAATTCCTCGAGATACTTACTATTTAAAAAGGTTTGGTGAAAACTTTCAGATTCACTTGCAAATAGCTTTTCGACATAAGAAAAGTGGGATCGACACAAGTATAAACTGAGGCCTGTGTTGAACACAGTTTCCTTAAAACAGATTCGCTCCCTCAACTCTGTGCTTGAGGTTTCATGAGCGTCTGTCTCCCAGGATACAATGGTTGACAACTAAGAAGTGAGCACAACACCTCAGAGTTTTCGGCGAACTTGAAGAACTTGTGTTTGAACACTATCAAAACAATGCAAGGAACGAGTTGAAAGCTTAGCGAAGACAGAGGAGAGCTAAATCCTTTAAACTGATTCAGAATTCGAATGCGCGCTTACATGAACGAGAAAACTAGCTATTTATAAGATGAGTAGAGGGATTCCTTCAGAATAATATGGCGTAACAGTTTATAACGGTTGATTAAATCTGCCGTTTGTAACTGTTGTAGCATAACCGACAATTAAATTTGCCGTTTGAGTCATAATGGATGATTAACTCTGACATTTGTCACTATCTTAATGACATACAAATGGTCAGCATCTGAGCGTCGAGAGCTGCTTCTGAACCCTGCGCGAGCAGCTTCTGAACGCTGCTTCTGAGCTCATCCGAAACATACTTTGCTTCTGAGCTCGCAATGAAGCATCGTTACAAAATCATCCAACTCAAGGATGTTCTTTGAGAAACAATTTCTCATTCACCCATCAAAACCACACCATATTTCCAACAGGTGTAACATTTCAGAAAGAATAAAAAGATGTTCTCTCTTTGAATACAAAAATAAAACACACTCAAATTCTATTTATTGAATAAGTACTTCGATGGCACCGATAGCTGTAAAGGAGGATCTATTTCTATGAGAATTGAGGTATGTTTCTATTGCTGAAGATTCTATTGTTTAGTTGATGTATTTCGCCAAACATGCAATTAGGTCCATCGAAATCAATAGTTCAATGCAAGTACAAGATCCATGCACTGAATTTCTGGTTTAAGACCCTCGTCGTCCTAAAACTCCGACCACAGGTTCTAAGTTCCCCGTTTACAATGCGTGCTCGGTTGCACATCCTCTTTTCGAAGCCCTTTTGCACACTTTACGTTCGAGAGCACTCCAAAAGGAGAAGACCCTGGAGTTCTCTTCCAATGTTATAATTGCGATTGTTAAATATCAAATCATTTTAGAACAAAAAAAAAAATCAAACCCTTATTTGGATAAACGAAAATATTCCAACTTTGAAATTATTTAAAATTACTACATCGAGAGTACTCGTTAACAAACTCAAAATTTTGTATATTGATATATTACTACAGAAATTGAGGGAATCGGTATAAAATTATCTTTTCGACTCAAAGGAAGGCCGAAATAGTGAAAGAAAACCCGCAATCAATTCACATTAAAAACAGATTTTAGCTTTTTTTTTTCCCTTTTCTCATGACTGGTCCTTCTCCCTAAAAGACTACTTTAATTCTCCTACCATGATAACTGTGGCTGCATCAGATTTCCACATACTATACAAATTATTCTGTGTTTTTCAAGCATACCCTACAATCGCAAAATGAATTAGGCTGTATGCGGTAACAATTTTAATCGCAAAAATTGATTCGGATTAAAATGACATTTTTCTGATTTTATTCCTGAATGAATTTTTGAGAATCAGAACGCGTTTGATAACTAAACAAAATTTTCGTTCTTGAAACAGAAATGCATTTGGTAACTATATAAATTTCTGATTATTTTCTCAATTTTTGTCATTTAAGTCAAATAATTACGTAGTTACTTTTTTGTTCTAGGAAATGAAATCTCATTCTTATTTCATCAGAAACCTAAGAATAAACATTGTTCTCACTCATGACCCAACAAAAAAATATCGTTGTTATATTCACGCCGGTTATTTTTATCTTTTTCCAAAATTTTCTAAGACTAGACTACGTCTAAAGTATAAAATTGGGCAAATCACAACCAATAAAATCAAATGCATAATTAAAGATCATGGCATTG